>OV281361.1:10010000-15010000 GCA_923062675.1 Marasmarcha lunaedactyla | reverse complement strand
CTGGACACCTGTATTTATTTTCCCATGACTTAAAAGATCATCACATGGCAACAGGTTTTCTAAAAAAAATGTTTTGATACTCATATGTAAATTTTTCAAATAAACTTTAAACGTACACGACCAAAATATTTTTTTATATTTTTCAATTAGCCGTCACAACTTGGCACCCTGTATAAGCTTCTCAAGCAGCACTGAAACTAATTCTATTTTTGAAATTAGAACGTGCATTCTGTTCGGTTGTTAGGGAAGGGATAACCTTGCGAGATTGTATTGACGGCCAAGTGGCGTAATGAGTAGTAGTAGCCCTATCTCATACGCTGGTGGACCCAGGTTCGAGTCCTGGTCGGGGCATACATTTGTGTGCTGAACACAGACGTTTTGTTCCCGGGTCATGTGGTCAAGTTTTATACTTATAACCGCACAGCGCGCGTGACATAATTATAAAGATTTTATTGTTTTAATATAAACATTTGTAGGTACATAAGATTGTTGGTAAGAATAAGCTAAGATATTCTCAATAAAACATTCCGGAACCTTCTATGGAGACTATAACCTACATCCAAAAAGGAAGACTTCATAGAATATTGATGTTGTTTCAATATTTCCCATTTATTTGTAAAGTATATAAGTTTATTCCATTTCAATGTTTTTCTTGCTATCGAATAACTTGTTTTTTTTTATTTAATGTAAATTAAAAGTAACACCCTTTTGCGTAACTAGCAGACATAAGACTATACTATACAAAAATAAGGTTTTATAACTAAACAGACGTATCAAATCAAGCTAAGCTCTTTCAGGCTGAGAGTAGGTATGTACTATTGCAGCTCACTTCACGTGAAAACATTACACATATTTTAAATATTTTTTTCTGATATAAATAAACACACTACTAAATAACCTTAAAAATGTATGATCGACGCTTTTAATATCGTGACATAATAAGTGATCTTATTTAAATATCAAGTAGATAAACTACAAGGAGTCATCAAAACAGCAATATATGTATATAGTTGTCTTATAAATTACTTGGAAAAGTGTTAAGCGTTCTGAATTCAGGTTCAGGTGTGCTTTATGTCTTTTGTGACATTCAGCTGCATGCCGATGTGGTTGGCGATTTGAAAAATTATTAAGTGACAATTCAATATATATTTTTGAATATATTATGGTTTATAGTGGAAGTAAAGATGTTGATTTTTTTTATACTAGAGCTATCGGCGAGGTTTTCTGATACTGTGAAAATAATCAGGATAAGATATAGCCTGGATAACGCAGCTTTCCAATGCTTAAAGTAATTATTATGGTAACTCCAAATGTCACATATATTTCCTTATGTTTTCAAGATTATAATGATGCAACTGAACGCGATAAAATCAGACCAAAAAGTGCAATATGAGAAGTGCACATTTAAATAAATCATGTCTAAGGTAATAATCTCTATACCACTGACGTTTTACTTTGACAAATTACGAACAACTTTCCATTATTGACAGTAGTCTCTAGTAAGTAACACAATATAAGATTTACTACGACTAATAGTAATAATAAAATCAATTAATCGCGCGCACCGTCTTGAGGGTGGGAAAAAGCAGGACAGTTATACTGTTTCGCAGCGAGGTGATAAATACATGGAGTAGTCGTAATATCCTATATAAATAAGTAGTGATGTATATCAAATCATAGAAGACGAAGAACTTGGTTGTCTCCCTCTACTTATACAAAAATGCGAATAAAAGAAAGAGATAGTACTATTTTTGAATGTTTTCACTAAAATATCAATCTTGTAGTGACGTCATAGCAGGTGGCTAGGGTGCCCCAAATCTCCATTTATTGTTTCTTTTCTGTCAAAAAAAGCTGTCAAAAGTGATGTTCCGGAGCTTTGACTATTTAACCAGATATCGATGATCATTATTAATATGTTTTTATTTTTCATCCTTTCGATGCAAATGCTTACGCTTATTTGCTTTGCTTACCGTTGTGCGTGTATTTATGAAACAAAAAGGCGTGAAGAAAGAGGAAATTAAGTTTGCTTAGAGTTGTTAATTTTGTTATTGAATAGGCAGGTAGTTGTTTTGTCTATTTTTGAATCGTAATCATTGAAGACAAGTCAGACTTTAATTGATTGAACCGAAAACTTACGAAAGCAAACATGGGATCTTTGAGTGTTTTATTTATAATAGTATACCCCAGGTCTGTACCAAAATTCAACATGTTGGGAATTAATGCAAACTGACCACTATTTTTCTGGCTAATTTGACGGGACTATATCAGGACTTACGACAATAAACTGTATAGTTATTTATTTTTTATATCAAGAGAATTATAATGAAAATAAATAAACTATTAACTATCATTATTTCATTTTAGTTAACCTCTTACAAAAGTTCATTAAATTCTCAATATTATATTTCAAGTTCACTATTTAGTTCTAAAATATCGATAGTAGATAGTAGATCGTTGTGCAACCCTAAAAATGGACGCCATTTTATGTTTTTTTCAAGTTTAGGTATGCACCTTTTTTCGTAGCTAGGGCTTGTCCATTGGTTGAGGTCAATGCTGTTTCGGTAAGAAAATTCTCTTTTTGAAATTGCGGATGGTTTAAGTGAGATTTATTAATATGCCTCTAAGACTCTAGCGTTTATGATCGAGCTCGCGGTAAGCTGACGTTTACATGGGTTTGATTATCTTTATTGCTGCCAAGGGAGCACTTACTTTCCTGTACAATAAGACTAAGCCCAGAAATTCAGAAATTAATTATTTTAGGTAAACATAAATTATTCATTTGATTTGTTGCTTAGTACTACTCGGTGATAAGGTTAAATGGTGTGACTGCCCAGTGGAGATTCAGCTCAGTAATTATAAATAAATTGTAAAAAGAAATGAAAAACATTTCGTACCATTTTTAAAGAGATATGAAGTGCCCAAAGAAAAAAGTAAAAAGGCTTTCCAGTGGTATAACAGAAGTTTCTAAAAATCGCCAACCATATCAGAAAATTTTACGAAGTTCACATAGTTTGGGCACCTAAGTTGTTTCTATTTTATTTTTAAACTTATATTAAAAGTAGTGTACATAACTTATATACCGAGGCGCGACCGGCCGCGCACGCGCAGCTGTCGTGCCGCCAGTCCTTGCATTGCTCTGACGTTTTTACTGTCGCGATCTATTTGTTCTATGTATATTGACTTTTCTGTTATTAATACATATATAAACTGTGCTTTCGTCAACCGTTGTGCCTAGTGCTTGTGCTTACTTCCTATTGTGCCTTCTGACTCTTTCTGCGTGTGTAAGGTATGTTATATACTTGTCGGATAACATACGTTGTGAACTTGTGAGTGAACTTTTGCTTTATATACTTCGCCTTACCTTAATACCTTACCCCATTACTACACACTTTAAGTACAACTTTTACAGCATATTTAATATTAAACTGTTAAGTTAATATTAATATACAGGGTGACTGGTGACAAATTTTTGATATTGACGGAGAGCAATCTGTACTCGTATCTGGTCATAATTATGTAATAAAAGTAGTTACTAATTTTTTTCTTTCTTTATTTTCTCGATGACAGCTCCTGTGAAAACTTGTGTGAGTGGTTTTTTTACATAATGTATGCATTATTTTATTTAAAAAAATATGACGTTTACAAACGTGCAAGGTTATATAATACCAGAGTCGGAGAAACTGATAGGGATGGAGCTATATCGATAAACGTAACACGAGAACAGACACGGTATTTTTTTACAAAATGTAAGAATCTAAACTACTGCCGGATACTTTTGTACAAATAGATAAGTTCATTCCAGGCCCTCAATAAGCTTTTGATTTCAGTACTTTACGCAAAAAATTACTATACCTTAATTTTTATAACATTTTATAATAATTTCTAAAAAGAAATTCAGAACCAAATTATGTATATAAATATATAAAAGACATAAAAGCAAATCAAAGAATATGTAACTGCGTGCATCTTTACCGATAGAGACAAGGTTCTCGAACTATAGGTTAATGATTATGGAAAAAGAAATACTTGAAGTAATTCAGTTGTATTAATTACTTTAAAAACTGTCAAAATCATAACATATTAAATAATATCACTAAAAATATATTAATGTCAGCATTATAGTCAATATTTTATTTTTGTGCTTTTTATTTGCTTGGGTTTATGTGCGAAATTATTTTCTTTGATCGGCAATAACAAAAACATTCGCTCTGTTTTTGTGCAACAAGTGAATGCAGCCTGCTGACTTATGAGATAGGAAACTAACACAATAAATAATTAATTAGTAGTTAATTGTTTATTTTTCCTTTTTTCCATATTAAGGAACAAATATTTTTAGATTAAAGAATTTGTGGGGCAATACAATATAGTTATTATAAGTTTACTCTAATGATGGCTATTTTAACACTAAAAATAAAAGAAACTAATTAGTATTTAGCTCAGGTGGCTATAAAATATGGTATTAACCTTATTGATTATTATAATAAAAATAATTATAACTGTATATTTTACTGAAACATAAGTGGCCGACGGCACGTACATTTTGAACTCAACCCTTTATTAACTAATATTATATTTCATTACAAGATGTTACACGTATTAATTCTGGATCGATAATGCCAACTTCTTTAAAATGTTCGAAGCTGTTAAATAAGTAGGTATTTAATTGTAATTATAACAATAGGTAATCTTTATTTATTTATTTAAATCAAAATCTGATGAATCGTCACTGTCACTCGATAAGCTCTCCCCAACATTTATTATAAGTTCCTGTACTTGTATATTATCGAATGCCACATGAATTTCCCGAACAGACGCTATAATGTTTTGGGTTCTTCTCACAATTGTTTCCCAGTTTTCGGCAGTTACTTCTGGACATGCATTTTTTAATAAATCTAACATCTTGTTTGCCGTAAAAGGGGGATGGGTATTGTTTCGAGCAGCGTGTCCTTTGATTTGTGCCCATATTAGTTCTATAGCACTGTACTGGCAATGATACGGCGGAAGTCGAAGAACCCAATGATCACATTCGGCAGCTGTTTCGTCGATAACAATCTTTTAGGGAGGCTTTATTTCGATTTAAAAATATTCACTAATTGTACTTTTAATCAAGTACTATCCACATTTTCGCCATGACGTTGGAGCCAGTCAATTATCTCTTGTTTTTTATTGGCCTGCGTCGGCATTTTATCAATTTGTCTGGAGTATGTAGCGGAGGATGTAGCGTTGTCCATAATAATTATGGACGGTTATTCCAGAGATTGCACCATTTCTTAAAAGCATCCTCCGTAAATCTCCGCGTTCATTTCTTCGTGGTAGTCCACTGTTTTCTTGGATTTAAAGGCCAGTAAAGCATCTGACACGAATCCTTTCGTAGACCCTGCATGGCATATGATAAGGCGTTCACCTTTTCCCATTGGCACTGAACTAGTGGAAGCGGCGGTGTTGTCAGTCCAGTTCTTAGATATAAGAAAATAACATTTGACCAATCTGATATCTTTTTGGCTTCGCTCAAAAATTCGCAGCGAGCCACAGCAACGTCGTGACGCTCCATCAATATTTTACGTTTGTCCGATTTTTTATAAGAAAATCAAATTTCTTTCAAAACTAAGCTTAATGACGATTTTTGGCCATGGAACAAACCACATTCACGTAAAGAAACAACAAGTTTTTTAAGTGTTGGAATTTCTTTGCGCAAGTAATAGTCATACGTATATATGACAACGAATAACATCAGCGTTGAAGTTGTCAACCGATGTCACACGACGTGGTTGGCGTTTTTTCTTCGGCGTACGAAGCTTATTTTCCTGCATGCCGCTTGTACCGTAAGCTTGGGTAGTAATTTTTGAAACAGTAGGTCCACTAATTCCTAATGCGGCCGCAACACGCACTCGCACATGCGACAGTGGTAATAGCGGGCCACAATTTTGATACTCTGCTTCAAAGTAATTACGAACCTTGATCACCAGTTCTCTCGCCTGCCTTTTCAGAACAGATCCTTTCGGCATTTTGATATTTGACAGCTGGGCAGCAATCAACACGGAGGAACACAAAATACTTACACAACGTAACGTATGGATAATGTGAAAAAACTCAGCAAACAGAAATGTAGTGTGACTAGCACGACCGTCTTGTTGCGACAGATTAAAACAAAAACAAAATGGCTGTGGGCCATTGAGTGACCTCGAAAAAATATATTTGAATGTTTTGTTGTATTTTTCTTTGTTCAAAATATAATAAATATATGCGCTGGATATAATTACTTATTTGGTCACAACACTACATTATATCAAATTAGAACTGTCATCGAGAAAATAAAGAAATGGAAATAGTATAGAATTCGCTATAAATAAATAAAGTGTGGTTGTGTGGCACCTGACCGCACGTGCCACACAAAGTAGTTTCCCCGTACGCCACCACCCACTAGGTACCTATTCTATCCATCATCCCGCCGCGCCGCCGCCGCCTAATTAGTGTGAGCGCAAGCGCCGACAAGGTCCCATGTCCTGAATTACCGCTTACTTTCCCGCCCTACGCTTTCTTCTGGTGTAAACCGTCTTCGTGTGTGAATTAAGTATGTCTACTCATTACACAAATGCAGAATACTTAGATATGATACGTGTGTATGCGCTTGCAGCGCGTACGTCCGTGCTAAGTAGGTACTCTAGCGGTCCGGGACCCTTGATGGACTAAGTCTACCCTAGGGAGGTCTTCCTATCTAACAAGGGAAAAAAACTTATAACATTAAACCACTTTTATTAAAGATGAATCTATTTATAATAATACAATTGATAATTCTTAGACTATTTTTGGGCTGAAACCCGTGAAGGAATCTCATGGAACAATCTTCCATATTCTATCTATTTTACAATTCACAAATAAATTAAAATAATGACAGGCTTATAAGTTGCCAGTCATAAATTTCAGCAAGTTTGTGTTACCGACCGTGATTGGGAACACCAATACACCTACGAACTAATCAGTGTTGGACTTGTCAATAGTTCTTATATAATAACTGATTCCTTTCTTTTCGATTTATTTGCTATTTAATTGATTTATATTCTGATTTATTTATGTCATTAGTAAACCATAGACCAGATAGAGTGAACATAATTGTTGTTGTTGCTTCTATTCGCCCGTAAAGGCAGGCAACGACCTAAGCCATACAGCTGAATGAACATAGATAATGTTAGTCATTGGTACAGTCTTTGTATAATAATAGTACTTTAATTGACTTCCTTTTGAAACTGCATAAATACCTCAACCTCACTGATTTCTCTCTTCTTATTCTGTTCCAATTTGTGAGTACTGCGTATTTCGATACCAAACTGATTGAAATAAAGGATAAAACTACAACTGCGAGTCATTTAATTCCACTACTGTAACAATTCAGAAGTGGGATACAAAAAATGTCGGGACCCTACGCTGCCGGATACCGACTAAAAGGCCGAAAAAATGCTTCTTCGCCGGCCTCAAGTGGAAGCGAAAATGATGATTTTTTTTCTTCAACCTCATGCGAAGGACCACCTAGAAAACTGCGTAGAAGCACACATTTTGAAGCTGAAGTAATTCCAAAGTTTCGACCGGAAGATAACGAAAATAATGTTGCCACGTGGTTGCACAAGATTGACCAATTGGGCGACGTTTACGGCTGGGACAATACGCAGAAACAATTAGTGATGCAGCTCCGTCTACGAGGCTCTGCAAGGCGTTGGTATGATGACCTAGAAAACTATGACTTATCTTGGGAAGAATGGAAAAAAGCTTTGAAGGCCGCTTTTCCGCGATCAACAGACTTCGTTGATCGCCTTGAAAAAATGCTTCTCAGAACCAAAAAGGATCCTGAAACTATGACAAAGTATTTCCACGATAAGTTGTCACATCTGAAAAAATGTCGCATTCAGGGGCAAGACGCGATATCTTGCATCATCCGTGGCTTGCCTATAGAATTACAGGCCAATGCAAAGGCCTACCGCTGTGAAGAGCCTGAAGACCTTTATCATGGTTATTTGTCTTCGTTGGAGAATTTCAAAAAAGTTAAAGCTACCACAATGATAAGAAGACACACTTGGAGAAGGGGCACAAGTATTGGAAATTCAACGGCAGCAGGAATGGAGTCGTCGGGAGTCAGATACTGCTTTTCCTGCCGAAAACCGGGACATGAAGCACGAAACTTCACGATGCTACGGCGATGCGAGACCTGTCAACGCAAGGGTCATACTACAGCATCCTGTTGGTATGCAGGATCTCCGAGCTCTTCACGTCAGCAGCTATACAAACCACAAGTAAGAAATATTTTTATACACTAAGTGAAAGTTCGAGCATCTACAAACGACCGGTTTACATTAACAATATTAAAGTGATTGCATACTTTGACACGGGAAGTAAAATTAACATGATTACTTTATTAAATGTAAGACCTCTCAACGCAAAAATAGTTTCTTCCTCCACAATAATGAAAGGGTTTGGCGGTGCTCTAACGATGTCACTTGGTAAAGTTTTCCTCAATGTGCAAATTGATAATTTATGTCTGAGCGAATAGGTTGAAATCGTGGAGTGTATTAGTGATGGAATAGATTTAATTATCGGACAAACTATGATAAACCAACAAGGTATAACCCTAATTACTACCTCAAATTCGGCTAAATTTGTAAAAACAGATCATTTATTTACTTCCGATATTAGTCAAATTAATGATTTTAGTATTCAGAATAAATATAACGTTTATTTAAAATGTGAAACCATTATCCCTAAGCAAAGTACTTGCTATGTTAACATGTTTATAGATATAGATAATAATGGTCATGGTTTGGTATTTCTGACAAAACCGGTTTATGTACAGGTAGGGATTATATGTTACGCGATTCCTGGGGGCGTTGTCAGTGTTAACGACCGTTTAAAGGTTATAAACATGAGCGATCAAGAATTATGTTGGCCAGCAGATAAATTACTTGCTAGAGCGGAACTTGTAGATATTGTATCAAAATTAAACCTTTCACACCGATGCTTTAATAGTAAATTCTGTCCATGAAAATTTCATAACAAATTGCGAGTTGAATAAGTTGGGCTCGTTAGATATTGGTGAACTAAACAACGACACAAACAAACTTTTATCCCTCTTAAATAGATTTAGCCATCTTTTCGCAAAGGATACAAAGGATTTAGGTTGTACAGATTTGATTGAAATGCATATTAAGACTAACACGGATAAACCGGTCCATTTCAAACCTTACAGACTCGCTTATAAAGAAAATGAAATTGTTAATGAAAAGGTTCAGGATCTTCTACAATCCGGTATTATACGTGAGTCTACGTCAGAGTATGCTAGTCCTGTCATATTAGGTCTTTACCTATGAAATTGCCGTTTTTCACGAAATAAATGAAGCGTAATTTTTTTATATATTTTTTATTTCTATTAGCCAAAATAATCACCCATGCAATCAATGCATCTTTGCCATCGCATTGGTAGCTTATTGATGCCTTTCTTGAAGAAATCAGCTGGACGGGAGGCAACAAATTCTCCAAAGGCATTTTGTACTGCCTCTCGGGTATTGAATTTTTTTCCCGCCAAGAAGTTATCCAAATTCTGGAAAAAGTAGAAGTCTGTGGGCGCAAGGTCTGGTGAGTACGGCGGATGACGGAGAACTTCCAACCCCAACTCTTGTAGCTTGGAGACCGTCTGCTGTGCAGTATGAGGTCGCGCGTTGTCGTGCAGGAGCAGTGGAGCCGAACGATTGACCAAAGCTGGTTGGAGACGTGCGAGCTTCTCCATCATTGTGTTCAGTTCTTCACAGTACACATCTGCAGTAATGCCTGTCCCGTTTGGCAAGAAGCTGTGATGAATTACACCCGCGTTAGACCACCAAACAGTGACCATCACTTTTCTAGGGGTAAGTTTTCGTTTAGGGCATTGTTTGGGTGCTGAACCAGGGTCCAACCAACTTGCTGAGCGCTTACGATTGTCAAACAGGATCCATTTCTCGTCACAAGTAACAATGCGGTTCAGAATTCTTTCATTTGTATGCCTGCTGAGCAGTGCAAGGCACGTCTCCACGCGTACTTCGCGCTGACGGTCATTGAGTTCGTGGGGTACCCATTTGTTAAGCTTTTTTACCTTGCCAATTTGACGCAAATGGACCAATATTGTTTTGATGCTAACGTCGAAAGCTGCTGCTAATTCAGCCGTGGATTGAGTTTCATCAGCTTCCACAATTGCCTTTAATTCGTCATTGTCGACCAAAGTTTTCGGACGACCACGGGGTTCATTTTTCAGATCAAAATTTCCAGAACGGAAGCGGGTAAACCAATAACGGGTGGTGCGTTCGTTTGTAGTGTTCGCTCCGTAAACGTCGTTGATGTTGCGTGCCGCTTTGCTGCCACGACGGTACTCATACTCCATAATTACTCGAATTTTTAACTTATCCATGATGACGAAAAATGTTCGAATGCGTTGAAAACAAAACACTAACTATTAAACAAATGACGATTTTAGAAAAAGAATTCCATGTTTGTCAAATAAAATTAATTTGAAATTAAAATTATCAGTCAAAAAAAAAATTTTTTTCATCTGAAATGGCCAGTACGGCAAAACGGCAGTTTCATAGGTAAAGACCTATTATTAATAATAAAAAAAAGTGGAGATTACAGATTGTGCATAGACTATAGAGCTTTGAATTCACAGACTATAAAGGATCGCTATCCCTTGCCTCACATAGACGATCAAGTGTCAAAGTTGTCCGGAAAAAACTTTTATACTACCCTCGATCTCGCGCAAGGGTATTATCAAGTAAAAATGGGGGTAGATTCAATTTCTAAGACAGCTTTTGTCACTCCGTCAGGTCAGTTCGAATTTTTAAAGATGCCATTTGGGTTGGCGAATGCACCTGCTGTATTCTCTAGATTAATACGTGTAGCATTGAACGATGTTAGCAACGATATAGCTTCGTATCTTGACGACGTAATGTTGCCAACTGTTTCGGTAGAAGCAGGGTTGCAATTATTAGAAAAAGTCTTGATACTTTTGCAAAAAGCGAATTTAAAATTAAATTTAAAAAAATGTGCTTTTTTAGAGACAAGTGTAAATTATTTAGGTTACGAAATTACTGCAGGAACTATACGACCCGGATTAGAAAAAATAAATTGCGTTACCCAATATCGCGCCCGCGGAATGTTCACGAAATTCGTCAATTTATCGGACTCACATCTTATTTTAGAAAATTCATTCGTGGTTTCGCGGAATTAGCTTTACCATTGACAAAATTAACAAAAAAGGACGTTGTTTAGGAGTGGGGAAATGAACAAGAAAACGCGTACCAACTTTTAAAAAATAAATTAACAGATAGACCCGTTCTAGGAATTTATGATAGTAATGCTCCCACAGAATTACATACCGACGCAAGCAAATTAGGATTAGGCGGAATTCTAATGCAAAAACAGTCCGATAGTTTTTTAAAACCAATAGCGTATTTTAGTAGATTAACTTCCAAAGAAGAAAAGTTTTATCACAGTTATGAACTAGAAACTTTGGCTGTAGTAGAATCCTTAAAGCGGTTTCGCGTTTACTTAATAGGAATTCCTGTCAAAATAATTACCGATTGCGCAGCACTACGTACGACCCTAAGTAAAAAGGATCTTATTCCCCGAATAGCTCGCTAGTGGCTTACTATACAAGACTTTGATTTAGAGATATAATATCGCCCTGGGGAAAGAATGAAGCATGTAGACGCTCTTAGCAGAAACCCTGTTGAAATACCGATTTTAATGATAGGAGAATCCGATTGGTTAGTTGCTCTTCAATTACAGGACGATAACATACAAAATATTATAAATCAATTACAAGGGCAAACAAACAATCGCGATATTGTAAATAATTATACTTTAACAAAGGATAATATTTTGTTTAGGAAAACAATACATGGTGAACGTTTTGTCATACCAAAATTAGCAAAATATGGCTTACCATGACCAGATAGGACATCCGGGTTTTGAAAGATGTGAAGCTGTCATAAAGGCGCAATTTTGGTTTCCTAAAATTACTAGTTTTATTAGAAAATATATAAATTCATGTATATCGTGTATATACGGCAAAGGAAACTATGGCAAAACACAGGGTGAATTACACCCTATTGAAAAAAATCCCGCACCCATGCATACCATTCATGCCGACCATTTAGGCCCTTTTGTTAAAACGCGTAAAGGAAATACTTATATTCTTGTGGTTATTGATTCGTTTACAAAATTTGTTTTTGCTAGAGCTGTCAAAAATTGTAGTTCTATAGAAACTATTCGGCATATAAAAGAAATAATACTTCAATTTGGCAATCCAACTCGGGTAATAACAGATAGAGGCAAAGCTTTCACAGGTCGATATTTTAAGCAGTTCGCGGAAGAGTGTCAGTTTAAGCACATCTTAAATGCGATAGCCAGCCCTAGATCAAATGGTCAAGTTGAACGCGTGAATCGAACTATTATAGACGGGCTTAACACTTCGGTTGAAAACGAAAACGTATGGGATGAAAAACTTACTGACGTGGTGTGGGGAATAAATAATACACCTAATTCTACTACTTCCTTCCCCCCCTTTAAACTAAAGTTTAGTCATGATAACACCAAATTTCCGAATTTATCTGTAATTACCGAAACGGGAGACCATTCTTCACAAATAAATGCATTAAATGATAGACGTAATATAGCGAAATTGCATATAGATAAAAATATGACTGTAATGAAAGAACGGTTCGATCGCACGCATAAAAAATGTATAAAGTATTCTGTTGGAGATCTCGTTCTATGGAAAGGTGGTTGTACAAAAGACGCAAATGCTAAAGTCGCACAAAAATTGAAAAACCCTTACACAGGTCCGTATAAAGTTTGCAAGGCAGAAACCGATTTAGATAGATACACCATATGCACAGTCAAGGGTATGAAAGGTTACAAGAAATTTTCGTTTGTTGTTCGCGGTGAGGTTTTAAGACCGTATAACTCAGTTACCCCAAACACAGACAGCTCCTCCAGTGACGAGGAAGTAAATCGGGATGACCTTATCGATTTATTCGTAAGTTAAAATAGGTGCCTACCAATTTGTATATTTACCCATCCATTTAATTACTACTTGTTGTACTACTCCATCGCTTATTTTTACCCAACTGTTTGTGTTAGAACTAAAATAACCAAAACTTGTAAAGTTAATTTCGAATATTACATTGTGTACACTGAATAAAACTAAAATATGATGACTGTAGAATAAAGCTTTTCACTTTCAAACAAAAAATTTGTTCATTTTAGAAGGTCTCGTTTTTAATTACGTGGTACTAAAATAAACTACAAATCAAGTTACAAATCAAGTTTAATTACAATAATAAAATCGTACTAAGAATCTGTGTGAGTTTGTGTTTATAAATATGTCTCGGTTTACAATATAGTGTTGTTTGCCTTTCGGCAATTTATTACATAAGTATTTAATTGGGCAAACGTATTACGTATTCTTCAAATGCTGTAGCTGGAAAACTTCCATTGAATAGTGAAAAACAGCAATATTTTATTCATCATGTAACAAAATTGAAACTTGAACAATTTAAAAAAAAACACGAGTACAAAGGCATACAGAGTATTAACTTGGCCTATGGTATTACAAAATGTTGTTAGAATGTTAGTTAAGAATTTGTCAACTTTATTCAATCAATCATTATAGTCTGTGTGGCAATAGCTGTGCAACTACTAATCCGGTGTGACCATTGTCTGTGTGACCATTGTCTGTGTGACCATTGTCTGGGTGACCATTGTCTGTGTGACCATTGTCTGTGTGACCATAGTCTGTATGACCATAGCCTGTGTGACCATAGCCTGTGTGACAAAGTTATATCTGGTTGAAAGAGATATAAACATTTAAAATAATTGTGTGATGTTAAATGGCATTTAACTTGAATAAATTTTCATCAGTCTGTGTGTCATAAAACAGTTACCTAAATTCAACCATTTTTATCTATGGTACTGAGCGTTCCTATAACATAGCAATGTTGTATGCCCATATTTAATGCGTCGTAATGGCTATCCATGACATAATTTAGAAAAATAATAATATGCCAACTCTACAAATACACTTAGAAATTTTCCGTTACTGCTGCAATTGATGTCTTCTACTTATTTTGTAACACATCAAAACTTATAGTACGTACACATACTGTACCGTATTATTTTCTTTCTCTTACAGATAACCAACAACGAGCGTAACTATGAGCCGGAACGCCGTGGGACACAGCATGCGCAGGATGGCCGAGTGTTACCGACCGTGATTGGGAACACCAATACACCTACGAACTAATCAGTGTTGGACTTGTCAATAGGTCTTATATAATATCTGATTCCTTTCTATTCGATTTATTTGCTATTTAATTGATTTATATTCTGATTTATTTATGTCATTAGTAAACCATAGACCAGACAGAGTGAACATAATTGTTGTTGTTGCTTCTATTCGCCCGTAAAGGCAGGCAACGACCTAAGCCATACAGCTGAATGAACATAGATAATGTTAGTCATTGGTACAGTCTTTGTATAATAATAGTACTTTAATTGACTTCCTTTTGAAACTGCATAAATACCTCAACCTCACTGATTTCTCTCTTCTTATTCTGTTCCAATTTGTGAGTACTGCGTATTTCGATACCAAACTGATTGAAATAAAGGATAAAACTACAACTGCGAGTCATTTAATTCCACTACTGTAACATTTGTTTGTGCGATAACCTCTTTTATTAGATACGGCACAAGCAAACGTTGCAGTACCTACGCTATTGTAACCATGCGTTGCGTAATTAATTCTTTAACTTTCGGTTAAGTTTACTCAGTAAATAATTAATATTTATTTTTTATTAAATTTTTTCTCTTCATGTATGACCTCAAACTATCACGTCCTCGAATTCCGAAAGTGACTTACCTGTATATTTATATATTTACCGATATAAATAATATTGGTATAAGACGTGTGCCTGTTACCACGCACGATAAAAGAATGAAGACTTGCTGGGACTGAGGTTGATCACGGAAAGTTTTTTGAATAAGTCAAATGACATACTATAAAACTGTTCGAAGTTACCTAGTACCTTAAAAGGACTACCTGTTTATTTATATACTATCTGAAGACTGAAGCGACGAAATATAATGAATTTTTTATTTGTAAGTTATTTTATTAATTAAGTTTTTAGGTTCACATTACTACAGTAGGCAATATAATCAGGTAGGTATGGATGGATAAACTTTACACATACTTTTGAAATAATTTCTCCTCATGACCTTGCCTGGATGGCTTAGTGTTTCAGTGACCATTCATTACGTTCCTTTCCTTTTTATAATATATATATATACAAATTCTCTGTGTTGGATCTATATCCCTGACGTTGTAATTGAGGCTACTGTAAATAAAGGAAACTCAAAAAAACTCTCAGAAGAAACGCCAAAGATAATAAAATCTTTGGGAGTTAAACCATAAATGTGGTCCAACTTATTGTCTTATCAGAAGGAATTGTGTTTTCATACTTACAGACCGTTCGCACAGGTTCACGTTCACGGAAACCTACTATGGAGTAAATATTCTGTGATAAAATTCATTCATTTCGCAAAAGAAAAGTGCAAGTGAGAACTTCTTACTAATTAAGGGTTTGATGGCAGTGAGTGCCAAATGTACAATTGAGTTTTCTTTCACAACTTAACAATAGCTCTAACGGTGCAGGAAATCATCGTTCGAAACCCCATATGGTTTTGCATCCAAAATTTTTTTATGAATAAAGAGTCCGTACCTAATAAAAACGTGAACCCCAGTGTGAAAGGCTTTAGCTTTATCCAATTGCTTGGCGGTTCAAATCATTGGTTCCACCAATTGCCAACCCCGATGAAGATTACAAAAGGAGCCTATTTCATAAAGTTTTTACACAAATTCATTAGACAACTTTTCGATAACTTCGTTATCTGGTAATTTGATCTGGCGGTATTTGATCCGACTTTTGAATCGAGCATTCAAGATCTTTTACGGAGAGTCCAAAAATGTTATTATAAGCGTAAGTATAGATCGAAAAGAAAGAAAATCTAGACATAAAATGCGTCTTCTCCTGTGATAAAAGATGAGGCTTGGATATTACATGTTGGATTAAGGAAAAAAAATTTTTACGAGCAAGCGAATAGTTTCCACCATATGAACGATTCAAAATAAAACTTCTTTAATCTGTCACCGATCATTTTGCCTACAATAGTTTATTAATTATTATTGATGGCTACATGGTCCTCCTTGGCTCTATTACCTGCATGACAACGAAGAAGTTATTACAATTTGCATTTGAACTTAGAAGCTACTTTTGTCATGACCTCTGCATCTTGACTTTTCAATTCTATAGGTTCGCCCTAATGCTAAACGAACTTCGGACACAAAAGGTGTCTCGAGCATATTGTTTAAGGTCAAAATTATAGTGTACCTAATTCAGAGTTTCGCGGCAGGTAAATAGTTCCAAAATGGATTCAAATTGTACATGAAATGACAATGAATGTTCTTACGTAAATACTAAGCTCAGCAATGTCATTTTCTTAGAATGTAAGAAAACATTACATTCTAAGAAAATGACATTGCTGAGAAATAACAATCCACTGTGGCTCGCGTTATAATGGCGGGTGTATTGGAAACCACAGTACTACACATGATAATTTATGACCTATAGGTAAAGATATGTATTTGTGTACATGATCAACACAACTTTACACAGGAAGTGCCGCTCTAACTTAGGCGTAAAAACTGCTTAACATTTGATCAATAGAATAGATATAGTTTATTAAGTGTTGAGAAAATAAATATAAACTTGGAATTATTCTTTTTATTCTTCAATTACTAACCCATTCACTGCCGGCACAGAAAAGTGCGAAATTACCCGCACGCCGCCATACATTCGAGAACAGAACGCCCATCGGCGGCCCCGGCTACTCGTTATAGTTTTTTTGGCTGCCCATGGGCGTCCTCAGCGTGAGCCTCTAGATTTCATTTAAAAAAAATGTTTTTATACACAAAAAAAGCACTTAGATTTTTTTAAATAGTTTATCTGTGTTCTCTAAGATCTGGCAATCACAATTTAATTGGTTAAAAAACATTGGTGGAAACAGAGATCTTTTGCAAAAGTGAGTTACACGCTTAATTACAGTGGACCAAATTAATGGTAATATGTCCATTGCATCGACTTAAACACGATTCATGTACTTAAAATATACAATACACCACAAAAAATCGTAATTTGAAACTTTTTTTAAGTCAGATGTCACCAACCTTTTTGTAAACTTCGGTTTTTTGTATAGATTTGAAACATTTCAATATTACGTTTTATAAAGAATCAAATTGTATGGCTTGTAAAGAATCCATACTAATATTATAAATCCGAAAGTGTGTTTGTTGGTTGTTTGTCCTTCTTTCACGTCACACCGGAGCGATGTCATGATATAACTTTTGTGTGTGGAGATAGTTAGAAGGCTGGAGAGTGTCATAGGCGTTTTATCGCCAAAAAAAGGCTTAAAGGGGTTGACATTGGGAATGAAAGTTTTAATAAAAGTATTGCCTATATAAAACGCCTACATTAGCCAAAACAAAGCAAAATCATTTATAGGCCTATTGCGTTTGTGAACTTTTCCACGCTTTTCTTTTTCAAACTTTTCAACGAAAATCTGACAAAAGCTAGCGCGTAATGAAAAACAAGTTAAATAAAAAAATATTTGTTTTAAAATCAACAGTTGAAAATAGTTATATTTAATATGTATTACAACAATATATTTTTTTCTTAAGAAATTTACTCTTTATTAATTACACAATTAAATTTTTGCTAATATGACAAACAACACAAACAATTAGTTGCCAGCAAATACAAAACCTAAAATTTTGTTAAAACATATGACCCATTTTCTTCTGCATGCATAAAAAGTTAGTTAAACTCTGACTTCGGCTTCGGCGTGAGTGTTAAGAAAGAATCCGCATTTTTAATGACATAAGTCTAATCATTGGATCCCCAGGCCGTTAAGGAGTTGGAGAGACTATTATATTATAGATAGCGCATTTTAAAAAATCTCAGTGATTTTTACTGTAATTTGGCTGAGAAACTCAGTTTTGAAAACTGGACGCCTCAGGCACGTCCTCGGCATCTGAGTGCAAATTTTAAAGACGTTGATCGGCGTCCTTGGCCTGGGTAAATATATGTGGGTAGAACATGTCTTTCTCACCGAAATTCTTAGTACTGCAACGTTTGCTTATGCCGTATTTAATAAAAGAGGTTATTGCACAAACAAACTTGCCGACATTTATGACTGGCAACTTATAAGTCTGTCATTAATTAATTTTATTTGTAAAATGTAAAATATATAGAATATGGAAGATTGTTCCATGGCATTCCTTGACGGGATTCCTTTACGGAATTCTATTGCGGGCTTCGTCCCCAAAATAGTCTAAGAATTATTAATTATATTGTTATAAAATAGATTCCCCATAAATAAAGTATAATTTAAAGTTATATGTGTTTTTCCTTTGTTGATTAGGAAGACCTCCCTAGGTTAGATTAGTTCCATCCAGGGTCCCGTACCCCCCTGATGGTGGAGGCGCCGCGTACTGTTGTACTGTTTTATTTTTTTTCAGATTATTTCAGCTATATACACCGCTGAGTATGGCGGAAAAAAAATTTTAGAAGGCAAAAGCCATCTGAATACCAAGGGTAAAGGAAAGACTCTAGAAGGTGATTCATCCTACGGGCGAGGAAGGAATTTCCCAAACTTCAACCGGCGTCAGTAAGACAGCTTGGGACATTGTTGATGCCGATTGATCAAGACAATGTTATATGGAGCTGAATAAGAAGGTAATTACAGAATTGTATCATTTGCTTATCATCGAAGGTATGATAGCGCAGCTGAATGGGGCGAAATTCTGCGCTGATTTGGATTTAAACTGTGCCTATTGGTAATTATCGATAGCGGAGAAGGATAGACACGAAACAGCATTCATCACACCGTCTGGATTATACGAGTTTAACGTATTACCATTTGGATTTAAATCGTGTAGGACAATTGGTTTCGTTACATTGTCCAGAAAGAATATCGGGTGGAAGTCGAAAACTTGGTCGACCATATGAAGGTTTATTTCGAGTATTGCGATATATAGGATGTGACAATTATCTTGTAAAAAAAATACAAAATAACCAAGAATTGATTGTGCATGTGAATAGATTGGAACCATAAAATGTTCGATAGAATGGAATTAATGATGAAATTGTGTCTGTATTTATATATGTAAAATGGGGTTTTTGTATATACATTTATTTCTTGAAATATTATAATATTATTATAATTTCTTTATTCTTAGAATTAATAGAGTAAAAGTACACATTTAGGTGTACAAATATGTATATCGTTCATTTGTCGATATGCAATTCTAAAATTTCGTTGGGGTTTTAGAATAATATAAGAAACTAATATTTTTATTTTCTCAAATTCTATGTACACTTCACAACGCAATGTTCCGAGATGATATATCCTGCAAAGCCAATCCAAACAGCATCAGTTGAAGAAAAACCAAAGATATGCCATTTACATCATATACTTTGGCGCCTTTGAGACAGAAATAATGACTCAAAAGCAATCCGATAAAAAGTACACAAAATTTTAAAATTCTTAAAATGTTTGAACTGTTTACATGTTTACGTACTAAGCTTAACCACGTAGATTTAGCAAGATAGATAATTTTCTTTACAATTTTTTAAAACTGAAATATAACATTTCATGCGTCGATTTAAATGTTATATGTCACTCAGAATTTTAAGAAATGTATAAAAAGGTTCTATGGGGTATATTTTTTAATACATATTTTCAAAGAACTCTCCACCAGCGTCTATGCAAAGTTTCATGCGTCTGAACCAATTTTCAAAGCACATTTTCCAGGTTGCAACAGGTACTTCCCAACGACCTTCTCGAACGCAGTGACCGCATCTTCTGGCGATGAAAACTGTATCCCCTTGAGCCGGTTTTAAATTTTTGGGAACAAGAAGAAATAGCACGGATGCACAAATCAGGCCTGTATGGCAGATAACTCAAAAGTTTTACCGGTGTGATGTTTAAGAAGTCCCTCGTCTTGATCGCGGAGTGCGCGGCGCGTTGTCGTGGTGGAGCAAGAGGCTTGGGAGTCCCGCAAGACTTCTGGCAAGCATTTGGTAGCGTACCACTCGGCATTGATCTTTCTTTGTTTTCTTAACGGAATTGATAGTAAATACTCCGTTAAGGAGAAATAACTGGCGGTCAAAATTTTTCCAACGCTTCTCGATCGTTTCACTTTCGTAGGCGTTGGTTCGTTTTGAAACAGCCATACTGTGGCGCTTTGATTCTGGATCATATTGATAAATGCAAGATTCGTGTTAGGATATTCGTGTTAGGTTAGAAAAGAACCTGTTAGGATATCGTAAACACTGCGGGAAGAACCTGCTTTGAATTTACCAATCATATCATGACACCATTCCACGCGGCTATGTTTGTTTATTTATTTGGGTTTCTAACGAAAAATACACATCATAAATTAAATAATACAGCTGCAGTGTTGAGTCTTGTACTTTTCCAGTTACAAGAAACCACAGCGTACAAAAACAATAAACATATGAAATTAAAACAAAATACGACTACTTGAAATAAATACAATTTAAAAATTAAGGTAAAAATAAAATGTAAAAGCAGAGTCGAGCAAATACAGAAGTGATAAAAAGGTCTAAGAACCAGCCCGTAATTTATTCAAGATGTTCTTCTTGAATTTATACAAGTTGTTACAATAAATGTCTGTATCCTCGGAGTCCCTGGATATGCTATTATAAAAGTTACTAAGTCTTGCAATGGCGGAGTGTTTCCTAGATTAGTGCGGTATTTTGGCGGTCTCACAAGAGCACATTGATGACGCCTTAGATTAAGTACCTGTCTATGGATGGAGCTATGAAATGTGTAAGAGCAGGATGGAGATTGAATTCAGCTTAAGGAAAAAAGAGAGCCACATATATGTTTTTTTATTTGTCACCGTGGCCGACATTTTTGTTTGGCAAGATCAACTTCTTGGCAAACAATATCTTACATATCGTTGTATTTTTTGTTTTTGAAAGGTTTTCGAAATAAAATTGTATTTTGAGACAGAGACTCTGTGAAATCAGTGTTATAAACGTTAGTGCAATGGTTGGATGTAGTATTTTAGGCTGCAAAAGCCGTAGTGACAAAAAAAATTGAATTCACTCGTAAGTAGTCGAAAAAGTTTTATACTTCGTTGTAATCAAAGAAAATGTATAACTTATGTTTACGGTCATCGGTCATTGGGTTTTAGTGTGTTTGTATCAAATATTAAGACTTTGTCGATTTTTCAATGATTTATGATTATAACCTAAAAATGTTCGTAATTCTAGTGTTGCTATTCCGTGACTTTCAATTACTCCGCAGTTTAAGTTTAACTTTTTCAATTAAAAATAAATTTGAACTGATTTAAAATTCTGATACGTTTTAAAATATGTTATGTACTTAAGCAAACATTATACAAAACATTACAGGTTCCATCCTGATATAAAAAAGAAATGGCTTGACGCTACCGGCAGACAAAATTGGCAACTAACTAAACACGCCAAAATTTGCTCGGTGCGTTTTAGTGAGGATTTATTCTTACATAAACATAAAAAATAAGCATTTAAAACTATGTTCTGCACCTATAAAGGATATCCATGTCAGTATGAATTAGACTTAAAAATATATTTTACACAATGAAGTTGATACGATTCAATCTATCTTTTTGCTTTATGTAACCAAGAAAACACTGGGAAAAATCCACTATCCTCCCAGCTCGAGTGGGATTCGAACCCGCAACCTTTCTCTTTCCGGGCGAGTGCACAAACTAATTGAGCTACCGAGGAGGTAAGTTGGATAGTCAAAATAGTAGCTTAAAGTGTATAATTATATGACTGGTTTTGCACCAAAGTCGCCCGAAAGAAATTTGTTTATTTGTTTATTTGTCGTTTTTACAAGTATTACAATTTTAAGTTAAAACTATTATAGCTTTTTAAATTTAAATGAATAAATTATTTTTGCATACATCTATGCTAAGAGTTATTTTAAAATTGTTAAAACACTGATCTTTATTTTTTTTTTAATATAAATATATTACAGATTGCAAGTACAGCAAACCCAATATTAGATGATGTAACATTGACCCAGCCAACAACGACTCAGAAGAGCTTTGATAAATCTATAGCAATGGGTTTTAAACATAAGACAGATTTAGTCTTACAAAAATTGCAAAATGTTCAATCGAAAAAGCTATATTTGGTAAACATTTCATTGATTAATCCAATTTATCAACCCTGACCATTTGCATGTAAATTAAAATAAATCGCTATTATTAAAATGTTTATTTTTAAATTTATAAAAATGTGCCGATATAACTGTCTGACTTTTACTATTGAACCATTGAATAATTTTATTTGTAGCATAGTCATTAGTCTAATTTTTTGATAAAAATTAAAACATAGTTTAATATTTTCCAATTACAATTGTTTGTTTCAGACGCCCAGCATAGATAAAGAAGACGTATCAGAAAAGCCGGGTTCATGCTTATCAACTCCTAAAAAGGAAAAGTACCAGAGGGTGCAGTTCGCAAAAGAGAAAGTGAAATCTGCAAATAAATTAAAAATACTCTTTATCGTCTTTTATTTGACGTATCATTTATCAAAATCGGCCTACGGGTTTGGTCTAAATAGAGCCACAAAGGTACAAACATACATACATACATACTAACATACATAGACTGATAAACATATTACCTCTCCTTTGCGTTACACAGTCAAGTAAAAAGAAAGAAATTGTAAGGAATTCATTAATAAGCAATTTTAGTCCATGTGGGAATAAGGTTTTTTCCTCAAAAATATGAGCAAGGTTGCCAATATGGCAACACTGTTGAAAACTATTGTTGTTTAGGTAACCTGTTGCCATGTCATAGCTCTATCTATAGGTACTTAATCTTAGGATGACGCGGTATTCTAAGCGGGATGTCAAAAGTTTCTTTGGCCAGTAGATCTGAGCAGTTAAGAATTTCCATTTACCCAGAACCCATCAGAAAATAATATGAAGCATCGACTAAATATAGATGTACAAAATATGACATGTCGTCGTAGCGAAAAATTTCAATTTATTGATACAAATATATTTATAGCTAAGCCTTACTTGACCAATGATAGGTACAATTTGTACTATTATGACCTGCGACAGATAGCATACTCGCTATCATATATTTTATACGTAACAGTCAATTCGTTGACTACAACCGTTGCTTCTATTGAGCAGTCACTTTATACTTTTGACCCATTGGAATGTAATATTCCAAAACATAGTATTAGGAATAATTTAAACATAAGTTAGTGACAACAGATAATACATCTAGCACCAGTATTCTAAGTAGTAATTTAAGCAATAAAAATGTAAAAATAATTTTATGAACATAGTCAATCAAAATATGCAGGGCATTGATGGTAAGGAATTACAGATTGAGCTATTCATAAACTGTGAAAATATTCATGTACGATGTATCACAGAACACTGGATCAGACAGTGTCAAATTATGTCTTCATATAAGAATCATGTAATTGCTAGTTCATTCAGCAGAGAACAAACAACTTGTGGTGGCTCAATGATCATCACTCATAGGAGCCTTACATTTAAAGAACGCTCCGATATTGTAAGACTCTCTGTTGAGCGATCAGTTGAAATAGCCTGCATTGAGATAGGCAATATTGTTATAATAAGTGTATACAGACCCCATCCTCACCGTTTGAAGTATTTGAGAGCACTATGGATTAGGTATTACATAGAGTAAATAACAAAAACAAAGAAATAATTATTTGTGGCGATTTTAATATTGATTTATTAGTAGAGACGTCACAAAGTAGCGATTCTTGAATCTTTTTAATTGTTACAACCTAAAAAATCTCTTTTTAGAGCCTACATGAATCACAGTGAATTCAGCCACATGCCTTGATAACATTTTTACAAATTTAATGACATATACAAAGTCAGTAATTAATAAACTACAATCAGATCATATTGGGCAGTTGGCCACTTTTAATATTGGGCAAAAAAACACTCTAAAAACAGAAATTACCTTTATACCCATGAATGAGAGACGGCTTGAAACATTTAGAAATAATGTATTTGAAAAAATATTTAAATTAGATTACTATGGAGATCCTACTACTCAGTATAACTCTATTCATAACATAATTCAAAATGAATATGACTCTGTTTTTACAAAAAAGAAAATATATGTAAATAAAAATGTATTATATAAGACTGGGCAACAGTGGGAATACGCAGAAGTAGAAAAAGATTATATGAATTGTACAGTGAAAGAACTTACAATCATAATAAGACATTTTATGAATATGTTAAAAAGTATTCAAAATTATTTAAACGAGTATGCAGTGTAGCTTAAATCTAATTACATTAATAATAACAGTATTAACATAGTATAGTATACTATATATTATTAACATTTAGTAACATATATTATTAACATTTATATAGTATTAACATTTCAAAAACTGCATCGACTATAATTAGGAAACTGAGAAAGCAAAAGAACCGCACACCAAATATAATTTAAAAATTAATGATAAAAGTGTTGTCAACTGACAGAGAAGTTGCTGAAGCATTTGAAATTGTTTTTACTGCCATCCTTTTTTTCCATCCATTACTGTCAACTACTTCGAGTATTAATTCATGTTCCACTCTTGCACAGTCACTGCTAATGGAAAATGTAAATTCATGCGATACTGATTTCATCTTTAAACATGTTACTGTTCCACAAATGTAAATGCATTTAAAAGCATTAAAGTAAAAAATACTGCCGATTTAGATGGAATTTCTATTAAAATTATTCAATCTGTCATTGATGGTATAGCCCCGTACTTAGCCAGTATATTTAATGACTGTGTTGATAATGGTGTTTTTCCTGATTTAATGAAATTGAGTAAGGTCATTCCAATATTCAAAGCAGGTAGTATGTCTGGCCCTAATAATTTTAGACCTATATCTATACTACCAACGCTCAGTACGATTTTTGAAAAATTAATTTTAAATCAATTACTTTCTCATTTTCATGGTAATAGTTTAATGAATTTTAAGGAGACGTGTGATGCTATTGGTGTCTTTTGTGACTTGTCCAAGGCATTCGACTGTGTGGATCATACTACTCTACTCATGAAACTGCACCATTACGGCATAAAAAACCGAGCGCTTGCCTTGATTAAATCATGTATTTCTAATTAAAAACAAAAAGTTGCAATAAATGGAGAAAAACCATCAGAATCGGCAGTGACAGTGGGTATGCCCCAGGGCTCAGTTCTTGGTCCTTTCCTGTTTTTAGTATACAAGGTGTCCCAAAATTCAACGATAAGCCGGTACCAGGTAGTGCATACGGCGACGACTACCCAGGAAAAATTAAGAAAAAAAATCGGTCTCTTCCATTTTTAAAGTTATAATAACTTTTTTAAGACTTTGAATTTCGATACCCTGTACAATATGTTTAGGTACTATGACTAAACTACCAACAATAATGCTGTTATTTCTTTTGTATTAGGGATTTGAATAGCATAGCTGTTAATCACAATGCCAAATTAAGCAAAGTTTTCTGTAGTTTTAATACAAAAATAAAATTATGTTCATTTATTTCTGTAAATTTTAGAAAATTTTAACTTTTAACAGACTTTGATATGGCATGGTGTAAAAAAAATGTATCAACACTACATTGGCAAGTTCTTCTAAAAGTTGGCGCAACTAATCAAAATTCTAAAATGGTAAAATACTTTAATCACATTGAACATAAACAAAAATTATGCCTATTTTTTGTGAACAAGGACCAAACAGAAATATTTAGTAATTAATTCTTGAAAACTGTATCAATGTTATTATGTATCTTAAAACAGGTATAAGGGTTACAGCTTCAGTTAGAAAAGCGTCATCAATGTGTTTCCGAAGCGTGAGAGAGACAGATAGTTAAGCCATAGGTTAGAAAGAATGTGACAGGTAGTGACGCTATTAAAATTTAGAGTAAGATAGAAAGTGACGCTATTTGTGCCGTTTCTGATTGGTTTATTCGATAGAATGGCGTCGGGTTGCCATACTACCTCGTGCTCATATGTCAGTCATCAGTACGCTTCGCTCTTTTGTTTATTGCGCATCTTTTCGTACTTTGATTTCGTGCCTTTGTGGATTGGATTCTTTGATTTTTACCATGCCGTTCCCATACACAGCATTAGGATACGCTAATATGTACTTAATTTACGGAGAGTGCAGATGTAACGCAAACGCTGCAAGCAGTCTATATCGTGAGAGATACCCGAATCTTCAACGAAATCCAGATTACAGGGTATTCATCAATTTATATCAACCGTTTTCGGAAGGTCGTTTACCAAGCGCTCGGAGAAATGCAGGAAGACCTATGACAGAAAACGAAGAAGAGGTACTCCTAGAAATTGAAAATGATCCTACCACTTCAGTAGGTGCCATACAGACTACTACGGGAGTCCTAAAAAGTACCGCACATCGTATTTTAAAACGTCACAGATTTCATCCGTACCACGTAAGACTTTATTACCTCGTGACTACCCTGAGCGAGTACAATTTTGCCATACAATGCTCAGGAAACATGCTGAGGATCCACAATTCTTAAACAGAGTTTTATGGTCCGACGAAAGCACATGTAAAGAAAGATGGGTTTTTAAACCTTCGTAATCTGCACAGTTGGAGTATCGAGAACCCGCGCCTAGTTAGAGAGGATCAGTACCAATTTAAAGTTAACTTGTGGACAGGCATGATAAACGGCAGAATTATTGGACCCTTTGTGTTGCCGGGGAAATTGACTGACGAAATGTATTTAAATTTTCTTCAACATAATTTGCCAGATCTCTTAGAAGATGTGCCTTTAAATATTTTACGGGATATGTGGCATCAAAATGATGGATGTCCTGCTCATTATGCCATAGACCAGGAGTATGCGGGACGGTGGATTGGCCGTCTTGGCCCAATTTTATGGCCACCCCGCTCTCTTGATTTAAATCCGTTGGATTTTTTTTACTGGGGATGCCCAAAAGAAAAGTTTTATGCTAAACCAATAGCAACAATATTGGAGCTCCGACAAAGAAACATGGAGGCTGCAGAAAACATAACCACACGAGGATATGCGCGTCTGATTAAAAGATAATTTTTAAGGGGTTGTCGCGCATGTATTAATGCCCAATACTGGTGGTAAACAATTTGAACATTTGATTTAATAAATACAAAAAACATTTTGATATCAACTCCCTGTTTTATTTAAACAACTACATATTCCACTCTTGCAAACTAATGGCGTAATAACATTAATACAGTTTTCAAGGATTAATTACTAAATATTTCTGTTTGGTCTTTGATCACAAAAAAATAGGCATAATTTTTGTTTGTGCTCAAAGTGATTAAAGTATTTTACCATTTTAAAATCTTGATTAGTTGCGCCAACTTTTTAAAGATTTTTCCAATGTAGTGTTGATACATTTTTTTTACACCATGCCATATCAAAGTTGGTTAAAAGTTTAAATTTTCTTTAATTGACAGAAATAAATGAAGTTAATTTTATTTTTGTATTAAAACTACAGAAAATTTTGCTTAATTTTGGCATTGTGATTAACAGCTATGCTATTCAGGTCCCTAAAAGATATAACAGTATTATTGTTGGAAGTTTAGTCATAGTACCTAAACATAGTGTACAGGGTATCGAGGGTATGATCTGCCATCGGTCATTAAGAATCGATGCGAGGTCATATTGTTTGCTGACGATACTTCTTTCTTATTTAAAATCAAAAGACAAGAAACTGACTATCGAGCAGTAAACCAATGCATCTCCAACACAGAGAAGTGGTTCTCAGCTAATAATTTGCTCTTCAATGGAAAAAAAACGAAATGTGCTAAGTTTACATTGCCAAATGTCAAACAGGTAAACACAAACATTGTAGTTAAGAGCCAGGAACTGACTCCTGTAAACTCAACTGTATTTCTGTGCATAACCTTAGACGCCAAACTCCAGTGGGGACCGCATGTTGATGGTTTAGCGAAGAGGCTTGGCTCTGCCGCATATGCTCTTAAAAAATTAGACAAATTTCAAATGAAACATCTGCTCGATTACTCTATTTTGGTTACTTCCACAGCCTCATGACATATGGTATTCTGTTGTGGGGGAGTGCTGCCGACATCGATACTATATTTATTCTGCAGTAAAGGGCTGTTCGCGCAATCTATCAGTTCGGTCCAAGGGTGTCACTTAGAAGTAAATTTAAGGAAATAAATATTAATAATATTATATATAATATATTATTATATATATTATTATGAAATAAAAATATTGTAGAAAATTTAATGTATGTAAAAAAGAACATAACCTTTTTCAAAAGAAAAAAAGATCTGCAGAATGTTAACACAAGAAGAAGAAATATGCTGGCACCTCATAATAGTAGGCTTCATAAAGTCACTAACTCATTCATGGGTCAATGTATACGCTTTTATAATGAGGTTCCTGAGGATATCCAAGGTCTCCCTATTGACAAATTCAAAGAAACTATAAGCACAAGTTGTAATATTATAAACTAGCCGATTATTTGGATTATAAAAGCACTTGGGTATAATCCTCTCATCAACAGGATTGTACAAAACATATTGTATAATGTGTCTATTTGTTCGTTGAGTTCTTCGTCCCGATGAATATCTAAAGCGTCATTGCCACTAAAGGACGTCTTCTTATGGTAGCGTCGGGTGACGGGTCGTTCACTTCCCTCTAATATGGTTAAGGAGGGCGATGGCTGGATCCCGCGTTAACTCGTGAACGGGTGCCGTTTGAGGGTGTTCGTCGTTTGGGTACTTGGGGGTAGGGAGACTTGCCGAGCTAACAGATGCAGATAAGAATAATTTTGTATAGACAGACTCTGTAAATTTTGAAAAAAATATACCCGTGAAGTTTCTTGCCAGTTCTTCTTCATGAAGTTTTTTTCGAACTGGTGGAAGAGTCATGTTTTATTTGACGTCAATAAGAACAAGTAAATGTCAATGTTGAGAAATAAATATTTCATTTCATTTCATTTACTTAACTGCGTTCATGTTCGGGTTCTAAGCAAGCAGTATCGCCATCTTCGCGCTCTGGGCAGAAACGCCATCGGTAAGTGCATATCCCTTATCTGCCCATACTTACCCCCTAAAGGGATCGTCGGCCTCCATGGCGTTGGTGATCTTACGCACTTCGGGATCCATCAATTGATTTTCCCGGACATTTTCTCGATCACGTGAAGACATATCGGTAGTTGTTAGGCACAAGTCGCAGACTTCATTTTCGTCACACATGGGTCGCGATAACGTATCCGCAATGACATTGGACTTTCCAGGCGTAAACACTATTTTGAGGTTATACTCCTGGAGACTAAGTGCCCACCTGGCCAAACGACCGCTTGGAGATCTCATGCTCATCAGCCGCCTGAGTGGTTGGTGGTCAGACCTTACAATGACCTCGGCTCCATCGATGTACCCTCTAAATTTTGACACAGCCCAGACAACGGCAAGGGTTTCCCTCTCTGTTGTATTGTAGTTCTTCTCCGCACTGGTCAGGAGACGGCTGGCATATTCGATGGGGCGTTCGTCAGGGCCCTCCCCCTGAAGTAATGGTACTCCGAGAGCATAGCCACTGCTGTCCGTCCGCAACACAAAAGGTTTTGACTCGTTTGCCTGGCCTAATATGGGGGACGAAGACAAAAGTTCCTTTAAATGTTCAAAAGACGCCTGTTGATCTGGACCCCATTGCCAACTACTTATCTTCATAAGGAGGTTAGTCAGAGGTCGCGCGATCTCGGCATACTGCGGGATGAATCTCCTGGACCAACTGGTTGTCTGTAAAAAACAATTGAGGTGTTTGATGTTCTGCGGGGGTTTCATGTCCAGGATAGCTTGAGTCTTGCCCGGGTCCATATGGATCCCGCCAGGTAGGATGATATGTCCTAAAAACTTGACAGAATCCCGTGCAAAATGACTGTTGTCTCGATTAATTCACAAACCGAACAAAGTCAACCTATCCAACACTATTTCAAGGTCTTTCATATGGTATTCGAATGACGCCGAAATGAGGATCAGGTCATCAAAATATCCCCATAAGGTCCCGTTTTGGTCCTTCAGGTTAGACTTAAAACGATCAATGAGTCGTTGAAAAGTGGCTTCAGAGTTTCGGAGACCCATCGGCATCCTTTTATTTCTAAATGAACCTAAAGGAGTGATAAAGGCAGTTTTGTCTCTAGCCTCAGGGTGAACGCTCACGTGGAAATACGCAGACCGCAAATCGAGGGTGGTCATATAATTCGTCCTCTTCGCCGCATGCAGGACGTCTTTAATCCTAGGAAGAGGGTATCGGTCCGGCTCCGTGACGGCGTTCAGTTTACGAAAGTCAATGCATAACCTAGTGCTGTCATCCTTTTTTGGAACTAGAACAACGTTAGCCGCCCGTGACGTGACTCGCACTCTTCCATGATGTCGGCATCCAACATCAATCTGTAGGATTGACACGCTATATTGCCAATTAATGTCAAACAGGTAAACACAAACATTGTAGTTAAGAGCCAGGAACTGACTCCTGTAAACTCAACTGTATTTCTGGGAATAACCTTAGACGCCAAACTCCAGTGGGGACCGCATGTTGATGGTTTACCGAAAAGCATTGGCTCTGCCGCATATGCTCTTAAAAAAAGAGACAAAGCAGATAGTACAAAAGATTACCTACTAATGGTCAGTATATCAACTTAAAGGGCAATATATATAGATTATCATACAATCATTAGTTTGAATACCTACTGCTCTAAGAATGTTTTTTTAAATACGTCTTTTCCCCGATTTTTTTAAGACTTACTCTAAGTAATTCATGTGAAAAAAAAGAACTGACAGATTGTTGATTGACTGTCAAAACTAATCCGTCAATAACGTTTACTTGTGGGTGGCAGCGTTCGGAACCGTACGATAATTATCGTACATGTGCGATAATTTCATAACTACGTACGATGTACGATGGTACACGACTATCGTACGCAGATTGTACGATAATTTCCATTCTGATGAAAAATTTGATGATTAACCACTGAAACGTCCAAGTACAAGTTGTAATGACGCGCTATTTGTCCGCGCTCGCGGCAGGTTGCCATCGCCTCGAGCGCCCTATGACTTCATCTAGTTTTAAGTCTATTTTAAATAAACTACTGCAGCTATTGCAAATAAAACAATTACTTTAGAAAAGCTGACACTATACAGAAACAACTTATGTGTAAACTAATAAACGATGCTAAATTTTCAAAGTATAAAATAATATTGAACTTGACAGTATGGTTTAAATTTGACAAATTTATTTGACGGAAAAGATTAAAAATTGTATATAAAATGTTAAGTTTCATTAATATTTGTATATTCTGTTATCGCAAATATAGAATCTATTTAGTTAAACTTTTAAAAAATATGCTTGTTTTCATGTGTCTCTATCCTTTAACATTATTTTCTTCTTTATAAATTCGAAATGTTGGCGCGTTATTTAGTTATTTAATGTATTTTAGCCATTTTCCTCATGGATACGATATGTTTGATCCATATACGATAATTTTACGGCCCTGGTACGATAACTGCTTGGCTTCAGGTTGTGAACACTGGTGGGTGGGTTCATTCATTCCGTGTTACGACGTGAATGCTTTCGGTTGGTTAGTGCGTGCTTATTGTGAATTTCTGTTTTTTTTCTTCGATCATGCTTGTTTTTTTGGACATAGTGACTCCGCTTGTGATTTTTGACTTGGCATTTTCCCTGGAAACCGAGAGCTTTACGATTTGGAACCGTTGATTTTGGCTAACTTGATTTGTTGATTGTGCGTGCAGGTGAGTTTTTATTTAATTATTTTTCCTACGTACTTAGTTAAAACATTATATTTCAGCTGAAAGAACATTTTTTTATTACCCTCGATATAAATATTACTTTTTACTATAATATGAATATAACCTATTAAACTAACTTTCTTGTGTTAGATACACAAAACAATGGCTCATTGTTTAATGTGTAGCAGCCTCATTAACGAAAACGCTATTAGGTACCATCTTGCCAATATGGGTTTTGAGATAATCAGAGCAACAGAGTTGCATATTGGCCATGAATTAAGTAGAATCACTATAACTGTCTTTAGGAACTTAATAAGAACATATAATATTCTATCTCAATTTTATTATTTACAGGTAGACATTGCTGGAAAGTTATGTGAAAGTTGTTTTGCCAATGTTTTGGTTAATACAGACACCACCAGTGAGAGTGTAACACCAATATTTAATGATCATGTCTGTGTTTGGTGTAGATCTTCACTATTTTCAAGGAGATCACATTCTATTTCGGAAGGTCCACATAGAGACATTATTGCAAATCAAATTGCACCACGGATGGTAAGAATTAATTAATGGAGGTAAAACATTATTGTTATCAAATGGATGAAATATTCTTATAAATTTATCTTTATTGCAGATTAATGAAGGTGCCCTAGTTTGCTTTGCATGTTGGGTCCGTGCTGGAAATATTGCACAATCAGAAAACATAGAAATTGAGGCAAGACCGAGTATTAGCATGAATATTTGTGTACTTTGCCAATTATCTCTGTCCACAAGGCGATCCCATGCATTACCTGATGGACCAGAGAGGACCTTTATTTTAACAGCAATAAGTCCAAGAGAGGTAATCTTTTCACTAACACATTTATCTCAGTTTTAATAACTGTTTTTTCCTCTGTCTAAGATCATTGTTTTATCTTATAAAGATCCCTAGCGGTGGATGGGTTTGCTGGAACGTTGTTGGCGTATAGCACTATGACATAGTAGAAGAAGCGTAGTACAAAAAAATAATGAATGTGCCTGGTGTTTACAGTCCTTAACCCGAAGACAGTATCTACTTCTCAGGAATGATGTTGAGCGGGAAGAGCTATTAGCAAGAATATCTCCTAGACAGGTACTTCATTTCATTTTTTACTTAACAAAATATAATTTGATTGTAAAATATGTTAAGTATATAAACAAATGTGTTTTTTTTTAGATACCAACAACACCAAAGGTGTGCCTCAACTGCTGGAGGAATATTTTAAATAATATTCAGCTGCAAGAAAATGATCAAGCTGATATCATACAACCTACAACAACTATGCAGTCCATAATTACAGAAAAACTGTTAACACTGCAGCTCATTGTTTTGTACCTGAATGTGTAAATTCAGAGATCCACACTGTTCCTGACTTTTTACGAAAACATATTTTTTCTACAAAAAAGATATTAGTCAGTGAACTGTGTAGAGTTTGTGAAGAACACAGAACTCTGTATGACTGGGACATTTTGGACCATTTTGAGTTCAGCAGCCAGAAATTGAGCAAATGCTTGAATTAAGTACACAAGAGCATTCAAATAAAGTGCCAATTGATTTTGAAAATATAAATAATTATGAAGATAATGTGAAATATTGGATGAGTGTTACTAAATCTCAATTTTTTAATATTCTTAATGAAATTCCAAGTTTGAATGAAATGACTAAACATCCTAAAACTGCCTTAGGGGTGTTCTTAGTAAAGGTTAGAACTGGTGACTCCAATGAAAGGATTGCATCTCGGTTCCTAATGAGTAAAGGAACACTTATTAATATGTTAAAAAATCAAGAGAAGCATTAAAAAATGAATTTCTTCCATTACATATAGGATTCAATCATTTGAATAGAGATGACTTAGTGAAGAGAAACTTGTTAATTCCCCAAGGACTATTTGGCGAAGAGAATCAGAGAGCACCTATTGTTATTTGTGATGGAAGTTACATATCGCTGCTTTAATACTAAACTGCAGAAACTCAAAAAATCGACATTTTGAATTATGTTATACGTAAATATTATCTCAACGCCCTCTATTTTTCTCTCTAACAAACTTTTTGATAGCTAGCATGGAAAAGCGACAACTATACTTTCGTCCCTTTCACACTGACTCATGCGGCAAGTAAAATTCAATCATAAACAAAAGAAACTCAGTCATTCGTCACGGATTGTGAAGCAAACTGATTGTATTTTAAAGTAAAAAAGGTGAAAATCAAAATTCATTTGTTTAATACAGATATTATGGTAAGTCTTTAAGATTTTTTTAAATAATATACTGAAGAATTAGTTAATTCATCTCTTTAGACTTAAAATGTTTCGTATGGTTCTCTGTCGTATTCCGAGATTATGCGTTTTACTACAAAAAATAGGATAATGTTACTAGAATTATATCAAATTATAGCACTTTAGTTTTAAATATTTAGTTAAAACGAGTTGAATGCTTGATCTAGTTTGGGCTTTCGTCTCTTTTTGATTAAACTGTATGGTCTGAATACGGCATAAAACAAGTTTTTTTTGTATATCATTAACACATTATTAAGAGTATGGTTGTTTTTATAATTATATAAAGGAGGAAAAGGGAAATTCAAGAAAACTCGGTACTACGGCCAGCCGCGCTCGAGTTGATAAGCTATTGAGAATGTCGCAAAATAAGACAAATACAGATGAATTTGAACTGGTTAGTTAAAAGTTTTAGTTTTGAATTTTTTGATGTTATATTTTATTTCATGGAAATAACTTTATAAATAATTTTAGATCCGGTCAGCCAGGGATGCTCAGGAACAATATAATAAATGTATTTCACAAACCATATTAGATGATCCAGAAGTGTGTGAAAAGGATCAAAATAGGGTAAGTACTTTTCAATGTTAGTATTTTATAGTAATTTTTAGTGTAATGGTTTAATCTATTTTTGTAGTTTATTTTATTTTAATTATTTCTATTTAATTTTGTTTACAGATACAAATATTAAATGAAGATACTAATCATCAAACAGACTCAGATGACACAATGCCAATATGTCAAAACACCACAAACCAGGTACATACCTATTTATCTCTGCTTTGAACTGAACATGCATTTTAACAAAGTTTTTTGTCTTCTGCAGGACTACAACATAAATTTATGGTTTTAATGTAAAATAACTATTTTATTTCGTTTAAGGCACAAGCCAAAGAGGAAAAAATTTTTGGAAAAGCAAATGATAATAAAGCAATCCCTGAAAGTGACGATAACCAGGTAATTACCAATGCTTGCTTTGATATGGACCATTTGCTTTTGTATTATTGTTCGTTTGTTACTTACATATTTAATTATTTTTTTAAATGCAGGGTAGAGTTATGCAATGGTTACAAACTGTTTCTCCGAGCCATTCTTTTAGAAGCACTATGGACTGTAGTGTTGCTGATCCTGACTACAGAAACACAACCTCTTCTCATTCCTCGTCGTCATCGTCTTCTTCATCGTCCTCTTCGTCGTCGTCAAGTTCTTCCGACTCAGAAAATCATGACACTTTTCAGCAAAATATTACTCCCCCTCTTACTGATCTTAAACTAAATTTTTCTGAAAATCCTGGGCCATCTTATTTGAACATAACGCAACCAATTGAAAATGATAATCAGGTCATCCAGGACGCGCCAAAAAGAGGTAAGAAACGACTAAGTAAGCCATCTACTTGGAAACAAAATAAAGCCAAAAAATTACGCAATTCTGGTAAATGTTATCAATCCCTTTCCAAGTCGGGAAAAATTATTCCAGAAAGAAAAATCAAACCTCCCTGCAATATAGAAAAATGCAGGTTGAAATGCACAGAAAAAATTAATGAGGATGCCAGATTATTAATTCTGAATTCTTTTTGGAACTTAGGCGATATAACTCTGCAGCGTGCATTTTTGTCTTCGTGTTTGACTGAAGTAGTTCCACGATATAAGTATACAAATGCGGAGCACCCTCGTAAGCCAAATAAGGCTTACCATTTCCAATACGAAGGAAAAAAAGTAAGGGTGTGCTATTTATTCTTTAAAAATACCTTGGACATTAGTGACCGTTTTATTCGCACTGTGAATAAAAAAACAGATGAAAATGGTTTTATCGGACAAGATTTGCGAGGGCGCCACAATAATCACCCTGTAGTATCATCAGAGTTAAAAACACAAATTAAGGAACATATTGAGTCTATTCCAAGAGTAGAGTCTCATTATGTACGAGCAGATACAAGTCGCGAATATGAAATTGATGGATCTAAGACTATATCTGAACTTTACAGAGATTTTAAAACTGAACAGATCCGTCTAAACCGTGATCCCGGTAAATATATTACTTACTATAAAATATTCACAACTGAATACAATATAGGCTTTCATAAGCCAAAAAAAGATCAGTGCGATGATTGTACTGCATATCATAACGCAACTGATGTACTGAAATCACAACTCCAAATTCAATATGATGCTCATAAGAGAGAAACAGAATTGTGTCGAAACGAAAAACGCCAAGATAGAAGTAAAATATCAGAGAATGTAAAAGTAGCAGTATTTGATTTAGAGGCGGCACTGCAATGCCCCAGAGACGAGGCGTCCTCTTTTTATTATAAATCAAAACTGAGTTGCTATAATTTCACGGTGGTAGAGCTGAAAAAACAAGAACATGAACATGGAAAAAAAGGCACAGCATATGAAGATGTTCACTGTTATTTTTGGACGGAAGTTCAAGGCAAACGGGGAGCCAATGAAATAGGATCTTGTCTTCTAAATTATTTAAAGGATGTGAATGATGCTGCTACTGCTAAAATGGAAATAGTTTTTTATTCTGACAATTGCTGTGGGCAACATAAGAATAAATTTGTAGCTTCCGTTTTTCTTTATGCTGTCCAGATTTTTGAGAAAATTGATAAAATCACATACAAGTTTTTGATCAAAGGCCATACAGAGAATGAAGGTGACAATGTGCACAGCTTGATAGAAAGAGAAATAACTCGTACTTTGAAAAGGGGACCAATATACGTGCCACATGATTACATATCTATCATTAAGTCAGCCAAAAAAACTCCGCCATACTTTAAATTGCACGAATTAGATCACACTTTTTTTAAAGATCTTAAAATGTTTCAAGAAGATTTGGGCTACAATTTTAAACTTAACAATGTTGGAAATTCTCTGGTATGGAATGATATTAAGGTAATGGAGTTCAGAAAAGCAGAACCGTTTAAAATTTTTTACAAAACAACTTACAATGTCAATCATGTCAATCATGAAGTAAACATTCGTAACAACAGACGTAAAAAAATGAAAAAAATAGACAATATTAAAATAAATAATACCTTTGATGAAAAACTTGATATATGTACAAAAATCATCGAACTATTTATTTCAGAAAAAAACATATAGCCTTTATAAATACAAGAATTTAGTGAAGCCATTTTTAATTGTGGCCTGTGATGGCCATATTGTTGATGTCCAAGGGCCATATGCTGCAACTGTCTCCGATGCTGATATAATGAAAGCCTTGTTTCAAGATGAAGATGGTCAATATCATAACTTTTTTAGAGCTAATGACATTTTCATCTTGGATCGAGGCTTTCGAGATGCATTACCTTTGTTAAATTCCTTGAATTATAAAGTATACAAACCAGAGTCAGTTGATCCAAATGAAGCTCAACTATGTACTATAAAAGCCAATAAATCGAGAAATGTTACTCTTTGTAGATGGGTTGTAGAAATTGTAAACGGACGATTTAAAAGAGACTAAATTGTTCCGTCAAGATTTTTTTAATTAGGCATCTGGACATCTTTTCAATGATTTTAAGATATGTGCAGCTTTAATCAATGCTTTCCATACTACTCTAAATAATAGGCTGGACGCTCAAGTTATTTTAGAAAGAGCTCAATTAAGATTTAATATGCCAAATACTCTGGCTCACTACATAATACAAAATAATATTAATCGTCACCGAGCCCACTTTGTCAGGATAGATGGCAACCACCCTGAGTTGGACAGTTTTCCTCAAATGACCATGTCTCTTATTTTATTCTCATTGGAGACCTATCAAATTAAACTGGCAAGATCCTATTATGGAGAACATATAAGGCGGAATGGTTCATTTGAGGTAGAAGTGTCCAACCAATTAGAAATAATGAATGTACAAAGACAATCATCATCACATGAGGGGCTACTATTGAGGGGTCGTCAAAAAATCAATCATCAAAAATCAAAGCATCAAAGCTCCAAAGTACGTATACTACACATATTTAGTAATAAATAGTAGTCAACAAAACTGGGAGCAAGCAATACCTGAATATTATTGTAGTTGTGTTTGTGGGAAGAGAACAGTAGGGTGTTGCTATCATGTGATGACGATTGTGTGGTATTTGGGGTAGGCTCAACACCAAACTGTTGAGTTATAAGTTTAAGAACGAAGTTTCATAGACAATAGAATTAGTTATCTTGCTTATCTTTGATTGAGTCTGTAGTTTATGTCTAACCTAAAAGTGTTTTACTCTCTCTGTTGTAATGGCTGCACTGACGCAACATTAAACTATCAACTGAAGATACAGTTTTTCATTAATAATACCACCAAGCTAGACCATCCACACAGGAAGAATCACAGGTTATGGGCCCAGCACCCAGTACCAAAAACTAGGATGGAAAATACAATTACCGCATCCGCGGGTCTGATACTGGAAGGTTCCTCAAATTGGAACTTGTGGAGATTCCAGGTACGAGTTATATTAAATAGCTTGGGTTTGTGGGGTATCGTGGATAGTTCGATTAAAAAAACCTACGGAAGAGGGTGAAGACCTTATGAAGTGGTTGCAGAAAGATGCTAAAGCACAAAGTGTGATTGTTGCGAGGTTATCCGAGCGCGTGCTTCGCCTTATAACAACGTGCAACTTGGCTGCCGAAATATGGAGCAAATTGGAGAGCGTATATGAGCTAAAATCTTCATGTAGCCTACACTACGTACAACAAAAGTTTTTTGCCTATGTTTACGAAGGTCAAGGCATCAGTGAGCACATTTCAACTCTCCAAGATCTTGCAAATAAACTGGCCGATATGGGGCATCGAGTAGATGATTCGACATTGATGACAAAAATATTGATGACCCTACCAGAAGAATACAAACATTTTAGAAGTGCATGGGACTCTGTAGAAGATAGTAAATTAAATATTAACAATTTGACTGCAAGGTTATTGATGGAAGAAGAGCGAATAAAAGAGTCTGATTATGAAACCACCACTTCAGCATTAGCTGCCAAAACAGGAAAGAAAATAGTAAAGTGCAACTACTGTGGAAAATTGGGACATCGGGAAGAAAAATGTTACAGCAAGAGAAACAGTGAAGTAAATAAGAATAGAAATAGTTATGCAAACAATAAAAGTGGTCAACAGAACAATAGCCTGTTGTAGACTTTCTATCTATTAGGTCCCCTCCCCAGTCTGCATCAACAAAACCCTCTAAGTGTTCTGTTGCAATATCTCTTCTGAAAACTAAAGACAAATCAACTGTTGCTTTAACATATCGCAATACTTGTTGTAACATTTTATATAATAGAGTACTAGCACAGTGTTGATATCGACTTAATAAAGACACACTTGCACATAGATCAGGTCTTGATCCTAAAACTGCATACATTAAATTACCAATCAGTTTTCTACACTTAGTTTCAATTTCTTGACTTTCTGATTTATCTAGCTTTAAAAGTTCAAAATTAAAATTTACATCAAGCGGCGTACTAGCCGGTTTACAATTACTCATATCAAATTTTTGTAAGACATTTTTTAGGTAAGCAGTTTGATTTATTACAGTGTTTCCTTCTTTCAAATTTTGCTTAATACTTATACCTAAATACTCAGAAACAAGACCCATGTCATTCATTTTAAAATTGCTTGATAGAACATCTTTAATACTCTTAATATCTTGCTCATTTGTTCCAAATACCAAAATATCATCGACATATAACAGTAAGTACAATTTGCTGTCCTTGTTACACTTTGAATACAAGCAAAAATCATTTGAAGACTGAACAAATCCCTCTCTTTTCATTATACTATTAAATTTGTGATTCCAATTTTTAGGCGACTGTTTAAGACCATAGATGGATTTGTTTAGTCTGTACACAGTATTTCGATCATCATTAATACAAAAATCTTTAGGCATTCGCATATAAACTTCTTCTTTAATCTCACCATTTAAAAATGCACTACAGACATCCATTTGGTACAAAAATAAATTTAGTTTTGTTGCTACTGCTATGAAACATCTAAGAGTAGGCAGTCTAGCAACTGGAGCATAAAGTTCATTCAAATTATAATCAATTTCTTGTTCGAATCCTCTAGCTACTAATCTACATTTAAATTTTACATTGCCCAACTCATCTATTTTCTTCTTAAAAACAAATTTACTACTAATAGCTTTCTTACCAGGAGGTAATGTAGTCTTCGTCCAGGTATTATTCTCTTTCAGTCCTTGTAGTTCACTTTGAACCGCTTCTGTCCATTGATCAGCTTCTGTGCTCTCCATAGCTTCCGTGAATGTAGTTGGATCAGTTGTCATAAAGTTAAACTCATAGTCTTTCATCCAATTAGGTGGTTTTATTAGTCTCTTGTTTGTTTCTCTTCTATTCTCAATATTTTCTTCTGAACTATTTTCTGCATCATCAATCATTTCCTGTTCTTTTGTATCTGCTGAAGTACACTTTTCAATTGTATCTGATGAAGTAGACATTTCATCACCCTGCTGCTGGTCTATAATATTTTCACTTCTTTCATTATCTGTGGGATAAGGTTTATTTTGTCTCTCTTCATCTTGAAAAGAATTTTCATTTTTTGTAAATTCTGTCTCCTTCAGACACTGTGATGATTTCACTTTTACTTTTCCATGGTGTTTTCTTTCCGCTACAATAGTCTTACTTCTTTCTTGTTGCTCTTTTTCTTCTACATTGTCATTTCCAGTAAATATTACATCTCTTTTAATATCAACTATTTTCTTCCTAGTTAAATATACTCTATATCCTTTTGTTGTATCTCCATATCCCATAAATAAACCAGGTTCTCCTTTTGGATCCCATTTCTTTCTGATTTGTTTAGGCACATGCACATAAATTTCAGATCCAAATTCTTTTAGAGTGGAGATGTCAAACTCTTTCTTGAACCATAGCTCATAAGGTGTCGATCCAGGAACAGAACTTGTGCCAGTACGATTGATGGTATATACTGCAGTGTTCACAGCCTCAGCCCAAAAATATTTAGGCAGGGACTTAGCCTGTAGCATTGTGCGAGCTGCCTCAGTAATAGTACGCATCTCTCTCTCAATTTTACCATTCTGTTCTGGTGTATAACTAATGCTTGTTTCATGTCTTATTCCCACCTTTTCCAGAAAATCTTTTAACTTCAAAAACTCTGTTCCTTTATCTGTCCTTACAGTCTTAATGTCTTCACCAGTTTCCTTCTTTGCAAAAGTTATGAAATGTTTTATTTTATCACATACCTCATTCTTTTCTTTTAGAAAATACACTGTTCGGTAATGGGAATAATCATCTTTTAATAATAAATAATATCTAGCTCCTCCTAGGGATCTCTCTTCCATTGGACCACACAAGTCTGCATGAATTATTTCACCGCATGTTTCTGTTTTAGTCATGCTTCTTCCAAAAGGTTCTCTGTGCTGCTTTCCCTTTATGCAACTTATACACATCTCATTACTATCTTCATACTCAATATTGTTTTTCTTTAATGTTTTCTTGACATAATCAAAATTTTGATGTGCTAGTTTTACATGCCAGTCTAGTAGTTTTGATTTTATTCTTCCAATATATGCACTTGATTCAGTTTTTGTTGATCTGAAATCCATGACAAACAACTTTCCTTTCCTTTGAGCAATGGCAGCTACTGAACCATCTTCATTCAATAACTGACACTTATTATTCAACGACATGAGAAAGTAGTTGTGATCCAAGGCACTTGCCACTGAGAATAAATTTACCTTAATAGTTGGCACATGAAGCACATTAAACAATGTGGTTTTAATCCATTTTAAACCATTGTATGCCTCTAACTGTACTTGCCCGATGCCTATTGCAGTTATGATAGAACCATCTCCAACCACAATTTTACGGGGTTCTTTAAGTTTACTATACACTGAAAAATGTTCATTGTTCTTGCACATGTGTTCCGAAGCGCCACTGTCCATGTACCATTGATTGTTTTCTTCTTGACCATACATAGCACTCACTAGAAAAGCATTACCTTGAAGATGTTCTTTATTTATTTTAAACCGACAGTCACGAATAAAATGTCCACTTTTTTTGCAATAATAGCACACTTTTTGGCGATTGATCTGTTGATCACTTTTATTGTTTGCATAACTATTTCTATTCTTATTTACTTCACTGTTTCTCTTGCTGTAACATTTTTCTTCCCGATGTCCCAATTTTCCACAGTAGTTGCACTTTACTATTTTCTTTCCTGTTTTGGCAGCTAATGCTGAAGTGGTGGTTTCATAATCAGACTCTTTTATTCGCTCTTCTTCCATCAATAACCTTGCAGTCAAATTGTTAATATTTAATTTACTATCTTCTACAGAGTCCCATGCACTTCTAAAATGTTTGTATTCTTCTGGTAGGGTCATCAATATTTTTGTCATCAATGTCGAATCATCTACTCGATGCCCCATATCGGCCAGTTTATTTGCAAGATCTTGGAGAGTTGAAATGTGCTCACTGATGCCTTGACCTTCGTAAACATAGGCAAAAAACTTTTGTTGTACGTAGTGTAGGCTACACGAAGATTTTAGCTCATATACGCTCTCCAATTTGCTCCATATTTCGGCAGCCAAGTTGCACGTTGTTATAAGGCGAAGCACGCGCTCGGATAACCTCGCAACAATCACACTTTGTGCTTTAGCATCTTTCTGCAACCACTTCATAAGGTCTTCACCCTCTTCCGTAGGTTTTTTTAATCGAACTATCCACGATACCCCACAAACCCAAGCTATTTAATATAACTCGTACCTGGAATCTCCACAAGTTCCAATTTGAGGAACCTTCCAGTATCAGACCCGCGGATGCGGTAATTGTATTTTCCATCCTAGTTTTTGGTACTGGGTGCTGGGCCCATAACCTGTGATTCTTCCTGTGTGGATGGTCTAGCTTGGTGGTATTATTAATGAAAAACTGTATCTTCAGTTGATAGTTTAATGTTGCGTCAGTGCAGCCATTACAACAGAGAGAGTAAAACACTTTTAGGTTAGACATAAACTACAGACTCAATCAAAGATAAGCAAGATAACTAATTCTATTGTCTATGAAACTTCGTTCTTAAACTTATAACTCAACAGTTATCCATCGCTCGCGCTCTTCGCCGGGCCGCGCAGCGCTACGCGGTAGTGTACCAAGGACGTATTCGATCGAACATTATCTATGCGTTGCATACACTTCGCGTTTTGTATGGAAGTTTCATGGATAAGCATACAGACAGCACGTAATCGACATCAATGTAAAAAAAAATTGTAAAAAAATACGCAATAGTTTTATAATAATCTGAGTAAAAGAATAATGCCTAATTTGTACGAAAGTTCATTTAATTTAGTTAGACGTGTTTAATGTTAATGCCTGTTAAAGTATGAAGGCAAATTTTATCACTCTTAATCAATATTAAGAGTAGCTAGCTATATTAACACATTATTTTGTCGGGTGTTTATCCGAGGCCTAATCCAAGAAATCCAATACCATACCAAACATTCAAATGAAATTTGCCAAACAGTACATAAAAACGAATAACTAAGCAAACTTTCCAATTTATAATATAAGTCTAAATGCGATTCTCTTATATAACTATCTCTCGTATAACTAATATACACGCAAACAAATATGGTTAAATGAATATAGCGTATTATTAGAACAACATCGGACGGAAAACTAACCCTATTACTTGACTATTACCAGACTATTACCAAATAATAGGCTTGATAACCTAATATTGGTAAAGCGTTAAATTCGATAATAGGAATACGAATATTTGAGCCTAATATAACACCTCTAGTATTTTCGACTTAATTTCGCATATTTTTTTTAGTTTTGTTACTCTTTTGACATTGACATTGATACATTCAAAAGCAAACAAAATGGTAACTTATGATTGATTTTTCGCAAATTATTTGTTATTTTATTACAAGATTTTAAGATTTAAAATTAGAGAAGTTTTAGGGGGAAAAGGTTACTCATGAGTTCGAGTACCGTATATCGACTTCTGGGTATAGGGGTGAGAACCCCACCATACGCCAGACAGAGCGAATGGCGAATGGCGTTGATGTTGGCCTCGCATTTTTAGGATACATAGTTAAGGTGTGGTGTCCCGGAAAGTTTTGAATCAAATACTACACCAAGAAACCTTACCTCATTGGAAAACGGAATTGGTTGACTTTGGAAAACAATTGAAATGGGAGGATAAACCCTTTTCCTAGTAAAAATTACAGCCGTACTTTTAGATGTAGATAGGGACAAACCGTGATTACCTAGCCAGATGCCTAAATAATTTAGGGCATTATTCAAACGAGAGGGGGCCTCCTCTATTTTCATGACGCGCAAATATAAAGTAATGTCGTCCGCATATTGTAAGACGTCGCAGAAGGAAGACACAGATCTATCCAAATCATACGTATAGATGTTATATAACAAGGGACTTAAGACGGACCCCTGTGGGAGACCTCGCCAAACTTTTCGGGGCTGGAAGTCGGCGTGGGAGTGTCTGATTTGAATAGAGCGTTCTACTAATAGATTGAAAATAAAAGTTGTAAGCCTTGTAGGAATACCTAAAGAAAGCATCTTAAGCCTAAGCAATGGAAGCTGGACATGGTCGTAAGCAGAAGAAACATCCAAGAACACCCCCACGACCGATTCATTGCTAGATAGGGCTAACCTTAAATCGGCCGTGAAAATGCTCAAGCTGTCCATCGTGCTTAAACCCTTACGAAAGCCGAATTGCGTGTTGCTAAGAATATTATGGTATTATACGTACCATTCGAGCCTATTTTTGACAAGGTGTTCTGTAATTTTCAACAGACAAGAGGCCAGGGCAACGGTACGGTACGAGTCTGCATCTAAAGGGTCTTTACCGCTTTTTAATAATGGGATAACTAAGTATACTTTCCAAGGATCTGGGATCTGACCGGTAAGAAAAATTATATTTATAGTACTAAGGAGCGACTCTTTAAAGACTGTCCCTGCTCTAGCTATAAGGGAGTACGGGATACCATCCAGGCCGGGGGACGAATCATGAAGACCACTAAGGACAAGATTCGGTTCTTGCATAAAAAAGGAACTGTCAAAGGGGCAGTTTGAAGGCACTAACGATGAAAAGGGGACAGGAAGAAGATCGGAGTAAGGCACAAAAGGCGGGGAAATTTTATCAAAAAACTGATCAAGCCAAAGAGACGGCAGATTAGAGTTTGGAGATGGAGAATAAGACACAGAACCATGGAAACGTTTCAGAGCCCCCCACACTTTGGATGAAGGTGATCGAGGAGATAAACTCTCGCAAAAACTACGCCAAGCTACCTTCTTTTTCTTTTTAAATAACTTTCTCGCTTGTGTTCCCACCCTCTTATATTTTAAAAAGTTATGAAGGGACATGCTCGCGATGTAGGATTTTTCAGCCGAACCTCTTACTCGGATCATATCTGTACATTCAGAATCCCACCAAGGAGGGGAAGCTCTGCCTTTCGGGTCCGAACGCTTCTGCGGAATATGGTTATTAGCTGCTGTGAGAACACAAGACATAAGGTTGACATAACACTCCATGATGTTATCTTGATAAGCAGAAGGTATGGAAGAACATAACATGTTGGTATCCGCCGCATACTTGGGCCAATCTGCCTTGGAGATCTTTTATTACAGAAGAGGAGGAAGGGAGGTAGGAACAAAAGTAGAGGCTGGTAAGGATATTACAACAGGAAAGTGATCACTCCCATGCTGTGAGTTAAGCCTGTTCCAGGATAGGGACGACCCAGGGAAGATGAGCACATGGAAAGATCCACTGCGCTCGGATTTTGGTGCGGACCAACAGAGCCAGTTGGCCGGCCGTCATTGAGCACACAAAAATTTTGATCGTCAATCAAATCTGCCAACTGAAGACCAGGGGCATCGTTTGATTGGGAGCAGTGGAAACCCCAGAGATGATGATGGCAATTGAAGTCACCGAGAATAATGACAGGGGCGTGAGAAAGTGACGATAGTAGAGATTAAAACTCATTAATCAGAGCTACCGAAGGGTCGGAAATATATACAGATAGTAGAACAAAGTTTAAAATTTTTACAGCGACAACATTTAATTCGAAAGAGTGAGGAGGTATATCGATACGAGAATAAGGCAGAGCACTTCTTACGAAGATCGCCGCACCGCCATGACCATCCAACCTATCATGCCTAAGACAGGCATAGCCTGAAAGACGGAAACGGCTATCCGGGACTAGCCAAGTCTCAGAGATAGCAATAGCCGAAATGTCATGATGGTGAGCTAGGTAAGAAAGCTCGTGAGTTTTGTAACGGATACTCCTACAATTCCACTGTAGAAGTTTGATCATTTTTAAAAAAAAGGTTAGAGAGAGAGGAGAGTTTATCTGCTACGTAGGACGGTAAGTTAAGATCTTCATATTTGGAAAGCATGTTGTCATTAGGCTGAGAAGCTAGAGGGTAAGAGAGAGCACAACCAGATTTAGAGGGGGGCATATTATAGTCCCTAACGAGAGCCTCGTGTGCGGCTTTATCGAAACCCGGGGCACGAGGAGCTTTGGGTTTAGCTGAAGTGAAAACAGTTTTTCTGTATGAAATCGCTGATGGATTAGGCGAAGCAGAAGTTGACGGGGGTAAGCTGAATGGTACAGAAGATTTTGTGACATCCGCGTACGATTTACGCACGGCAGGGAATCGGGAGGAGGCCTCTTTAAATGAAATATTGTCTTGAGACATTGAGACAGCATTTATCTGTGGCCAAATGAGAACCTGAACAAAGTAAACATGAAACTTGATCGAGAGGCACTACACAGCTATCACCGGAGTGAGGCTGACAGCACCGGAAACAGCGTGGCTTAGAACGACACTGTGATTTTATGTGCCCAAACCTGCAGCAGTTTAGGCACTGGATTGTAGGTAAGATGTACGGTTCTACTTGAATTGAAGAATTAAAAACAAGTAAGTTCTTTGGAAGTTTTTGGCCAGAAAATGAGATTACAACTGAACCTGTAGGTAACCAAACTGTACCAGATGAGCTTACAGCTTTACGATTGAGTCGCCTAGCTTTAAGCACTACACCGCAACCGTGGTGCTAAAATTGCCAACACAAATTCTTCCATGGACCATGAGGAGGGCACGCCACGCACAAGACCCATACGGGTGACATTGTACGTTGGAATAATGGCGATAAAATTGTTCAACGCAACACTTTGATTCTTAATAAAATCATTAGCTTCCCCGGCGGAGGGGAACTCAACCGAGACCCGGTTTCTACCAACACTCTTAACAGAATAAATCTTACTTTCAGTAAGACTGGGGTGGAAGTACACAGATTGAGACAAACTGGGAGTATCTAAAACTGCTTTCTTGGGGAATGGAGTAACATCTGAAAGATCACTCGAGAAGGCATTCGGCCGCTTCCTGGACTGAGAGAGGGAAGAATGGCTGAACAAATCCTGTGAGACGTCCCTAATGTCCAGAGGTGACGAACCGCGCGGAACGCCAGGATCTGGAGGTTTTGGGGGAATGACGTCACCATCCATTATACATCCGAAAATAAATAAGAAATGTACAAATACAAACTACAGCAAAATCTACCTACTTAAACTACTTACCACAACTGGATTGTGAAATAACTATAATAATACCAATGACTCCAATAATTATTTTTATCCAAAAATAAATAATTTAAACCGTGTTTGCACCACAAACGCCAAGCTGACATCCTACTCATGAGTTAATCTTGCATGTGTACTACTGACCATTAGCTGGTCAAAATCCCATATTGAGTTTGACCATCACTTTTCAAATGAAACAACTGCTCGGTTAGTCTATTTTGGTTACTTCCACAGCTTCATGACGTATGGTATTCTGTCGTGGGGAAGTGCTGCCGACATCGATACTATATTTATTCTGCAGAAAAGGGCTGTTCGCGCAATCTATCCATTGGACCTTGGACCGATAGATCTATCAATCTATCGGTCCAAGGGTGTCCTTTAGAAGTAAATTTTGGGAAATAAATATTCTTACTTTCCATTCGCAATATATTGTAGAATATTTAATGTATGTAAAAAAAAATCTGCACAATGTTAACACAAGAGGAAGAAATATGCTGGCAGCTCATAAAGTCACTAACTCATTAATGGGTCAATGTATACGCTTTCATAATAAGGTTCCAGAGGATATCCAAGGTCTTCTTATTGACAAATTCAGAGAAACTATAAAGCAGAAGTTATGTGCTAAAGCATATTATAAACTATCCGATTATTTGGATGATAAAAGCCCTTGGGAATAATCCCCTCATTAACAGGATTGTACTAGTATTAGTAACAAAACATGTGTAATGTGTCTGTTTGTTCGTTGAATTCTTCGTCCTGATGAATATCTAAAGCGTCATTGTCACTAAAGCCGTTTGAGGGTGTTCGTCGTTTGGATACTTGCGGGGAGGGAGACTTGCCGAGCTAACAGATGCAGAAACGAATAATTTTGTATAGACAGACATAAAGAGACTCTGTAAATTTATTTTGAAAAAAATATACCCGTGAAGTTTCTTGCCAGTTCTTCTTCACGAAGGTTTTTTCGAACTGGTGGAAGAGTCATGTTTTATTTGACGTCAATAAGAACAAGTAGATGTCAATGTTGAAAAATAAATATTTTATTTAATTTCATTTCAATGTGATTATTGAGTAACTTCTGCAGGAATAAAAGGTTATGAAAAAAATTTAAAATAAAAAATATTTTAGAGGCTTTCTTTGCACTGTGGCTGGTTTAGCCAACAAAAGGATGATTCAGGCATTTAAAAATGATAGTAGCATATTTTTATACAGGTTTTTATTTCGTTTTACGCATATTTCTTAATTGTGACACTTCAGCACAGTATCATATATTTCCTTGTATGTTTAATCGTTTTCAATTGACTTGTACCTACAAGTATTATTCTGCATTGTAAGATTCTGAATATATTTCAAAAACTTCTTGCCTACGCGGTACTTTTGCAATGGTTTGATACTATAGGATTAAAAGTCAGTAAAAATATGGTATATTATATGGTAATTTAACGTTGAATTCCTTTTGAAGTCCTTTTTCTAGGGTCATATGATTGTTTTCTATTACCTATATTCTTTTTCTGCGCATTACTTTGCAATGTGATACTTTAGTTAGAGCATAATGACTTATATTTTTGTGTTCCTAAGAGTGTCCCCAATTTAAACAAGAATCACAGTGGGCCGCGTTTTTGAAAAAAGCTGTATGCCTAGGCCCTAACAAAAATCATCCCCTTTTCTTTATATATTAAAATATTGTTTCACAAACGCTGTGAGTGCTCTAGAACTTGAGCTACACATCTTTTCTTCAAATAAGAGATTCAGAGCAAAATTATATCAAGACATAATCTTGTAGTGATGATTCATAATATTGTCCGGGAAAACTTCTCCTAACAAAATGAAATTCGTTGCTTTTTTTGAGATCTAGGTTCTTAAACTTATGACTCTAAGTACCCTTGTTCGAGTTTTCATATGACTGCGAACCCCTAAACCTTATCCCTAAAGAAAAATAAATAGGTTTTTGAGTTAATGTAATGGGTGGGCTAGGTTCTTAGCGCAAATTGAGTCGATATTAGGAGTAATTTTAACCTTAAGATGGTCTGGCCACCATTACGTAAATCATGTCGCCAACCCCCTACCGTTGAAATGCAAACCCCTAGGGGTTTGCGTACCCCAGTTTGAGACACCCTGATCTAGCATATCGAGCGTCAGGATTGAGCGGTTAATGCGTTAATTTTTTTAAATATTAACTTATTCCAGGAATGCCCTAAGGTTTTGTCCTTTCGTCTGCAAGTTTTTTGGAAGTTCTGCTGAAACATAGGAAAATTTCATCTAAATCTGGGTACGGCCGTGCTAAGTTCTGACGCTCGTAAATTTTTTTATATGATTTGTACATTATTATTATTTTATAGTATACTAAATGCAAAAGTAGCAGACGCCACACACTGCACTGACTGCTTGAATTATGAGCATGTCATTCAGTAAATATACAGGAGATATTTTGCAAGTATTACTCTAAGACATCATCCCTATACGGTTAAAAAGCATAAAAACTACATTAAACAATTTTTAAATTAGCTTGCCATGCCCGGGAATCGTTCCGGCTTAAATCCGAAAACAACCTGTATTATTCAACAAATCAATAGAGTCAATATCAATAGAGTCTAAGGAACACACTTGGTGATTTAAATGAAAGAAAAACCATGAAATCTTAACTTATAAGGAATATTAATACATAAAAGATAAAGCACCATTACTTAAAGGTGCATCAGATTACTTATTTTAATAATGATATCTTTGTCAAAATGTATTTATTAAAATTAGGAAAATCTAAGATAACAAAAATGCAATTATATTTAATTAATTAACTTTTTTTTTAGACTTTTTGTAATGCAGACTTTTAAACTCCAGTATTTAGAGTACTTTCCATCCAGGTGGAGTATATTTTCTATCCCATAAGCAAAATTCTATGAACGTGTTAATGTGAAAAAATTTAGTTTAAACAAATTTATTATTAACAATATTGCAAAGTTTTATTGAAACCTTATTTGTTCTCAGCTATATGCTAACATACAATTTATAATAAATGAAACCGTAAATATTTTAAAAATTTCTTTCTTCTTTATTACAACATTTAAAATTTAAAATCTTAACCGATTTTTATAAACCTTTTCCTTTTTATGCAAAAAAACAGGTATTTACCAATATACAGTAGGATCTTGAATTGTTACCAAACATGGACAAATTAATAATATTTTGTTTAAGGTGCCAGTATTGAATTCTAATAATGAAACTAAATAATTATGCTGTGTGTACTAAATAAGTACAGAAGTAAAATATTCACAATAGTTTTTAAAATTTAAAAAAGTTTAAATTCAAAGTAATTTTTGTACAAGTATTTTAAGATATTACACTTATTCTATGTAAACCCTGTTTTTATCAACTCTAACTCTTGGGGCACTCCGCAATTTTTTTATAAACTTATCAGCAATTCTATCGTCAATGTCCCTTCCAGTAGTTTCCATATATTCGGATAACACTTTCTTTTGCAATCTTTTAAATGGCATTTCATTATCTTTTTTCTGCAAAACAGACATAATAACTGAATGCCAGTCAAACTTGTCACTTTTCATAGACAATTCCTCGATCTTGGCTACATTTTGATTGTGCAGGTTGTCACTTTCTTGGTCAAGCTCATCTTCAACTTTCAACTTTTTCTTTTGTGTTTTCTCCTTCACCACAACCGGTGCTGGAACTTCAATTTCTAGAGGAACCTCATTACTATTGCCGTTGACACTACATACAGTATCTTGTCTTTTACGCTTTTTATTCTTTCCTTTGGCATCATCGCCATTTTCTTCTCCATCTCCATCAGCAGCAGATTCAGATATAGACTTATTCTTCTTCTTTTTGCCTTTTTTAGTCTCAGTCTCCTCCTGTGATTCCTCAATGGGTGCAACAGCACTTTGAAGCTCTGCTTCATACTTCTTTCGTTTCTTTTCTTCCTTGCGTTGTTTCTTTGACAATTTTTTATCTCCTACTTCATCATGCTGCCGTTCTGGATGTCCATTACTTTTTATGTCGTCTTCAACAGCATCACCATTGGCTGTTCCATTTTCTATGGAATCATTTGCATTTTCAGTTTCTTTTTCATTGGTTTCATCTTTAGAATCATCAACACTGCCATTGGTAGTTTTGCTTTTAATATTTTGACTTGTTACATTGGACAAAGCGGCAAGTTTAACAGATATCATATCCCATGCTTGGTCAATGTCTTTTGGGTTTGTTTTATGTCCACATACATTTTTTACAAAATTTATAAACTTTGGCTTTTTCCTAGGAGTATTATTATGCTTTCTTATAGTTTCTATTATCCTCAAAACATTTGAAGGTGCACTCTTTTGTTCATCTAACACAGATTGCAGCATCTCAACCCATGCATTTTGTTTCTTTTCACCTTTCTTTTCCTTAGCCATAAATCCTTTGCCAGAATATCTTTCTTCTTCTGTAATGCATTTTGTGTGGGATTCATACTCATTACCACTGAAACAGAACATAATGAGCTATTATAGACACAAGTCTAATAGTAAATAATGGAGCACATATTTTAAGAAAATTAAATAATATTCAGTTTAAATTTAGAACTCCGATTTCTTTGTGTAGCTATACTAAAAGTTTAAACATTTGTGAATTGACTAATTGTAATAGTACGCAGATTGCATAAAGTTACGCGTTTAGGATAAGGTTCAACTTACGCTGTAACAGACTACTCACATGAAATCTTTAAAACAATCCATGCAAGATAAGTTTGGGTTGCGGTTCCGACATTTCGTCAAATAGTGTTTTTCGACTTTCGGTTTTTGTACTGACTCTCCACAATGCCCACAAGTAAAAACTACCATTCTTATAGATGATGGATCGTATTAGAAACAAACCGGCACACGTGGTATTGTATTATTCTGGAAAAAAAGTTTAGAAATTATGCGATTGTAAACTAGTGTTGGTTCAACGTTATGGGTCATTCAAGGCCAAGACGTACCTCCTTAGATTAAGAATGAAATTTACTGGACTTGATTTATTATTTAATTTAAAGCCAAAAACTGAAAAAATTGTTAATTTTTTAACTGGAATGAGCAAAACAAATTAATTCTAACCTGCGGTGTCGTGCTTTCATTTGACATTGACAGAAGTGCTGCTGAGATGCTAAAATTACACGTCCAAAAAAAGGAATATTCGTTTTGGTTGGTCCTAGGTGTGTAAATTGGTAAAAAAAACACCTATTCTGTTTATCAAAAACATACATAAATAATATATAACAAGAAATAAATTAAAATCAGTTTGTTGTTTTGAATAAACACATAAGTACCATAACTCGGTCAAGTATTTATTTCTAAGATGATTCTCTGACTGAAGATTATTTTAGAGCGAAGACTTGCTCTAAGAAAATATGAGCTTTAGCTCGGTTCTAAGGTAAGGCCAACTAGACGAGATAAAATACGTGAACAAACTGACTGTTCTTGAGTTGCATTTTGATAGCGAGCCAATATTAAATCTGTACGCAATTATGTTGTCATTTGATTGACATTGCATTATTCATAGTACAGGAAAGCTGTCAGCACAGAAGTTATAAACCTATTCATAACGTTGGATATCTGGTTAAATAATCGAAGCTCTGGAACATCACTTTTGACAGCATTTCTGACAGAAAAGTATAATTAAATGGCGATTCGGGGCACCCTACCACATGATATGACGTCACGACACTATTGATATTTTAGTAACAAGTTCAAAAATAGTACTATCGCTTTCTTTTATTAGCATTTGGGACAACCAAGTTCTTCCTCTTTCTATGATTCGATATATGTATTTATCACCTGTATTTATCACCTCGCTGATACAACCAAAGTTCGATCTTGCGAGGAGTACTGCAGTCGTCTTGCTGCAGTCAAATACCAACTGTAGAAGCGTTGGACTCTATGGATCGGAGACCCTTATTAACCTTGACATGGCAAGCTCACTTTAGCGATTTTACGTAGGCTCTTTCATTCAATCACTTTATTTACAGAGAAGCACCAGCTTCTGCTAAGCGTAGCAGGCAAAAGTTCGATACGTTTTTATTTGTAAATGTTACTTTCGATAACTTGTATTCCTAGTTAGGAAATAATTATAAAATCATCTCACTTGTTTCAGAATTTATCGATTACTTATGTACAAACAAAAAATATTCCCTTTTTATAATAACTAAAGATACTAAGACATACGGAATAGGCTATATTTACCTAAACTTCGGAGAACAGAGAAAGAAAGTGGGACTTCCTTACGACGAAATTTTTTTTCCTGAAATTCGAGAAAATCTTAAATAAGTTGGAAATAAGCTTTATTTAAGATAGATAAAGGCTATTTTGAACTATACTAGCAACTAACAAATTTTGGGATTTTCACGTAAAATATTAAAATAAATAGTCTAACCATGTATTCGAATTATATTTACGATGCTTCAACTAACCCTTATATCAAATTATTGAATACATAACGTTTTGTCAATATGTATACCTATGTTTTACTTTTTTAATGTAACAGGCACAATTTTTTTTTTCACAAAATCCACTCCGGACGAATTGTCTGTGAAACGGCATTTTTTTCAGTCCTGAGATTTGCTTGCCATTTTTATAATTTACTAGCGCTGGTCTTTATAGTTTTACCGAAACTAGTATACATTTTAATAAAATTATAAAATTTAAACGACCATAGCGACAACTGTCACTTCGCAGATGTTTTGGTCGTAATATATGGAGCAGTTTGTCATTGGCTTAGGGTTTTCATATAACTGTAATAAAATTCCACACAAATGTTCCTACAGATGATAAAAACAACTTTTATTTTTTTAATGTCTTCATCAATATTCATATTAATTATTCAAATAAGGAAAGCGTACTACAACTAACAATAATACAAGTTGTAGAATATTTTCCTGTCGCATGAAAATCAATTTAAGAAACATGGATGTGTTAAATAAAGCCCACACCTTGTCGTGCCACTTTGGCTCGCAAACTACGAGCCGCAAAGGGTGACTTCCAGGCGACGTGCTTCGTCACGATCGAACACCAGGCGCTTATCACCAACGTCCAAAAATTCAATAAATTAAACTTTTAAATGGCGTCCTCTAGATTAAAACCTCGGTCCCTCACTATCGGCTACTTCATCACCGATGGTTTTAAACATCAGCGTAATGAAATTCATGAACTCCTTCTAGAATTCCAAATCGACATCTTACTTGTGCAGGAAACCTTTTTGAAACCTAGTCACAACGTTCGTAACGATAGGCTTACCGCCGATAAAGGCGGTACCCTCATCTAATACAAAAGGTATACCTGTATACCACACTGTATACCTGACAATCCTCCACAGCTCGTGAATATCGAATTTTTCATGTTGTAGAATAGCGATGAGCGGTGTAACGTTACACGTTCCTTTTCTAATAATTAATTAGTATTTTAGTAAAGAAATAATAAGTAATAAAAGATGTATTATTTTATCATATTATTATACTTAATATAATTATAGTTACTCAATTGCGCAAACAAAAAACTATGCTAATGGTTCACTACCTACTTTGCCGCGCGAACCCTAACTTGCTTAGGAATTTTGTGGGCGGAGCCTAAATGGCGTGAGCGCCGGTTTTGCTAGAACATTCGCTGGCCTACGTGACGCAGACCTCGTCCGAGCGTTGGGCAGTGAGCGCGTACTCGTTTTAGTACAATTCTAGCTAGACTTCAGAGATGAAAAGTAAAGTTTTTTTGAACATTCATAATTGCTGTCGTACGAAGTTTTTGCGCGCAGCTATTTTTTTTATTTAAAAAAAAAGTATACACGTATTGTATTTGCGCCTTTGTTCGCCTACCGAACAAAGGAAGTTATATTTTGAAATCGTTATTCCCCGAAAGGGTAAGTTGATGATCTTTTATTTTAAATAGTGAACCATAGTTATAAGTACTTGTTACAAAATATGTTGTGTGGTGTATGAACTAGATTTTATTTTGTGTACCTACCTATGTACTTGTATTAGCTTCTTGCTTCGCTTTTTGCGCTTTGTTTAAATTGCAAGTTATTTGCCGACTCAATATTGCTACCCGACTGCGCAGCGCAAAGGAGAGTTATGATTTTTTTTTGTTACAAGAGTACCTACCAAAATTAAATAAAACAGATTTTTTTACCATCTTTTCCTTAACTAAAGCTTTTTATAACGTAGTTTTGTATTTTATTGAAAATAAGTAAATTGTTGCGGAATTTTGCGCCGGCTGGAGAAGATGCCGCCGTATGTACCCTTTGGCCCCGAAGACACCACGACCTGACGAACCACGGAGTGACACCCGACTTGATCGAGTGCAGGTTGGAGCGCAGTGAAAACAACACGTCTTCAAAGTATGAACGTTTATTGCGGATACCAAATAAACCTTAAGTTTAAACAAGCCTATGAACCGCAATCGTTCCTGTAGTTCAGTTTCTTTCTTCAGACCTCTTCACTGGCCTCCGGATACACCGAACAGCGCTTACTTCTTCTTGGGTCTTCACTGGCCTCCGGATTCACCGAACAGCACTTTCTTTCTTTTAGCTGGAAGCTTCTGAACTTTTCTTATTAGACTTTTTCTTTCTTCTTGTTGTTTTCTTCGCTGCAGGCACCGAACTGTTTCTTTCTTCTTATTAGATGTTCTTTCTTCACTTGTGGGCACCGAACTGACTTCCAAAGCTCGGCGTGCGCCTTTTATACAAATTTCGCCCTAAATAATTCCAGCGCTCTGATTGGCTGGCGCGTTTGTGCAATTTGCACCTAATTACACTTAAGTTTTACTTGGATTCTAAACTTTACATCGAATTATCTTTCAAACTATTAAGCAAAACTATTACAATATTATATTCAAATAATAGAGCGAAACGATTCCTATATGTTTACATAAATACCAATTTGATAAAATTAAATACAAAAAACTTTCTAGAACAAAGACTATCTCAAAACACCGTTTGCGCCGGCAGACTATTTACTTAGCCTAACATTGTACCTAAGGCGAAACGGTTACAAACATAATTTTATCATTTTACATTATTAAAATATGCAAACATTCTAATTACAATTAGTTTTTAACATAATCAAACAAGATATAACTACCAATTAGGAACATATACAACAACAAAGGTTTTCTCGTTATTCCCTTCAAATACGTAAAACACCATGAAAATAATTATTACATTTCGATAAAAGAAAGCAATTTACACATTATTATCAATAAACCATTACAATAAACCCTATAATTACGTAGTTATTCAACGAGAAAATATCTAACCATATTACGTCATTTGTTACTTCAAATAAGTACTTTATTATATGAACCTATATACAATAACGTTATATCTACCATTATCTACCTAATCTGATATGAAATAACCATAAAATTACCATAGTTATGACAAATCTAAACAAATCAGTATTTGACAAATAACCTAGGTCTAATTTCTATCCAAAACAAACATAAAGCTTCTCATATTATGCTTATATTATACCAATGAAATCACTAAGAACTTTATTAAACACAAACATCATCAATTCAACCATAAATCAACGTTATCAAAATAGAATTCAAAATATACCTATACCTAGGTTCCTATAACATCATAATTTCCTATAAGAATCTTATTAGTACTTGCTTACGTCACACTCGAAAATAACCACCTATCCGAGGACGGGCGCAAGTAGTGAGGGCGTGGACTAGCGTTATTTACAAAACTATTTGAATGGCTATGTCCCTATTATGCCGAATCCATTTCATGTTGCGTCGCTAACAGTCTCCCCCGCAGTGCGTAGCACTCCATCCTGCGGTTGCGACGCTGCAGCTGGAACCAGGATGACGACCCGTCTCGTTGGCCGCCTCAGGATCCCCCATGGTGTCTGCACGTCCAGAACTCGAACTCTCCCATCAGGTCCAGGGTAGACTCGGTGAACTCTTCCTCTCGGCCAGGTGTTCCTCGGCAGTGTTGCGTCGACGACCATGACAATGTCGCCAACGCGCGGATCCTGCGTTGCTGCTCCGTTGACCTTCTTCGGCAGCAGGGTAGGCAGATACTCCTTGATCCACCTGTTCCAGAAGTGATCCGTCAGCCGTTGTGCCGTCTTCCACGTTGCCCTCCCAACGAGCTCGATGTCTGCAAACTCTCCAGGCGCCGGTGCTCCACAAGATCTGCCAAGTAAAAAGTGGTTCGGCGTTAGAGCTTCCTCATCGTCAGGGTCTACGCTAACGTGGGTGAGTGGCCTCGAGTTCACCACGTGTTCGACTTCAGTCATCAGCGTGTGTAGGACTTCCTCTTGTGGTGTCCTGGACTGCAGCACCGTCGTCAGAGCCGTCTTCACCGATCGTACGAGCCTTTCCCAAGCGCCGCCCATGTTTGGACAGCCAGGTGGTATGAACTTCCACCGGGTTCCCTCTTGACTCGCTGCCTTTTCTAATTTCGGTGAGTTGCATCTGAGTATTGGAAGGTCTCTCAATATGGACACTTCCTTCCCGTATTTAGCCCAGGCTGCTCGCTGATCTTCGGGAATCTCGTCGTCCCAGCCGATCTCCCCGCGCCATATGTCCCGAATCAGCTTATTCCCCTGAATTAGAACTGGGGTAGCAAGGCCCAGGGGGTCGAAGGAGGACATCACGGCGCTGGCGACTTCTCTCTTCGTCGGCGTCTTCTTGCCTTCGCGTATGTCCGGGCTGGTATTCCGGAACCCAACGTTGAAGGCCAGCAAGTCTTCTGCCACTAGCCATCTCAGCCCAAGAGTCCTCTCTTCAGCAACCAGTTCTGTGCTGTCCTCTTTGAGCTGATCTCCTATCACGTCGAGGATCTTCGGCCTGTTGCTGCTCCATCCCCTCAAGTGGAAGCCTGCCTTTGCGTGAATGCTCTGCATCTGATGCGCGATCTTCCTTGCATCTTCCTCTGTAGCAAAGCTCTGCAAATAATCATCCATATAATGATTTTTCTTGATGGCTTCCACTGCCGCCGGGTAATCTTCTCTGAAATCTTCTGCGTTCTTATTCATGACAAATACCGCCGTAGATGGTGATAAAGCCGCACCAAAAACCACTGAGCACATTCGGTATTCGTCGGGTGTCCCATTTCTTCTGTCGCCGCGCCACAGGAACCTCAGGCTGTCATGGTCCTCTTCACGCATCTGTACCCTCAGGAACATATCTTGAATGTCGGCGACGACGGCGACCGGCTTCTCTCTGAACCTCACAAGCACCCCAAATAGCGATTGCAGAAGATCTGGTCCCGGCAGGAGTGCGTCGTTCAGGCACTTCCCGTCAAATTTTGCAGCAGCATCCAGGACTATCCTTGGCTTCTTCTTCGCGGGATGCATTACCGCAAAATGCGGCAAATAAAATGTTCTTCCAGCGGTCGTTGATACTGGAGCCTTCTCTGCATAACCATTTTCTATCAGCTTCTTCATCTGGTCTTCATATGACGTCTTCAGGGTTGCATCCTTGTCCAGTTTCCTTTCGATCCCAATAAGACGTCGATGAGCTTGCACGTAGTTGTTTGGGAGGGTTTCGTCTTCACTCTTCCACAGCAGCCCGGATTCAAACCTCCCCTCTGGAAGGCGCTTCTTCGTTGACTGCAGGACCTCGAGCGCTCGTTGGTCTGCGTCGTTGCTCGGGCGGCGAGGCTGCACTCCGATTGATTCGATGTCGAAGTGTCGCCGCACCAAGGCTTCTGTCTCATCTTCTTCGATGAGTCTGCTGTGGTTGACGAACTTTACCGGTGACGTCTTCCCGTTGTGACGCCCATGGAGGACCCATCCCAAGCTCGTTAGTGATGCAACTGGATCGGACCTTTTCCCTTTCTTGATTCTTCTCGTGACGATGAGACCCCAGTTGTCTTGCCCGATGAGAAGTTTTGGCTCTTCATTTTCATATATCAGTTGACCTTGAATGCCTTGCAGGTGCGAGCATCCTTGGATGACACCTCGATCCACAACTTGTCTTGAGAGCATTAAACTGTCGATTGTTCGAACTTCAATCGTTTCCTTCTTCTTACGATGAGCTCCCTTGATCTTGACGCTTGTCTTCTGCGAGTCGCACCTCTTGATTCCATGTTCTCCAATTGTCTCGATAGTTATTGGACTCGCCTTGCCTTCAGCCCCAATCATCTGCGCCACCCCAGCATCCAATAAAGTGACTGTCGACCCCTCATCCAGAAGGGCCAGTACGCGTGCTGCGCCCTTCGGTCCATACAGGTCTACTGGGATCATCTTCAGATACACCTGCCCATCACTGGCAGTGTGCACGGAGGTGACGACTTCCTTGGGCTCTTCTCTGCGACTGGAGACATTGCAGCGGGATTCTTGTCTATCCCCAACAGCTGCTGGTGGACGGCTTTCATCATGAAGACTGGTGTGGTGCCATCTTCCGCACTTCTTGCAATCTGCTGCCCTGCAGGTCTTCCTTGAATGCCTTCCTCGTAGACACCTGAAGCATAAAATTGCTTTCTTAGCCATTTCGTCGAATTTCCTGCATTCGTAAATCCAGTGTTCGCCGTTACACACTGGACACCGATTCTTGCGGGGGTGCTCATCATTCCCCTGCACGTAGTGAACCTTCTTCACTGGTCTTCGCTCGTGGCCCCATGATGTCTTCGGTGGTGCAGATCGCTGACGGTCTTCTTTCTTCCAGGATACTTCAGGGTCGGCTATTTCCGCGTACCATTCGCTTTCAGCCTCCAGGAATGCGTTCATGACTTCCAGGTCCCGAAGTTCTTCGTCAGGATTCGCCCTCTTGTATGCGATCCACCTGTGTTTCATCGTAGTCGGCATCTTCGCAATGAGGGCCCTCGTGGTTCTGAGGGAATTTAAGTACTTGCTTTCCCCCATTGCCTTGATCGTGGCCACGGCGTTCCTCACGTGGCTGTAGAACGTGCTCACGTCGTTCGGATCCTCTGTGACCCGTGGCAGGTTCTCCAGCTTCTCCAGCTCCGCAGTTGCCAGAGCTTCGGGTCTTCCGAACCTCAATTGTAGCCCCCTCATGACTTCGCTGGGATGCTCCGCCGTAAACAAGAGGCTCTTCACTGCCTCTCGCGCCCTCCCTTGCAGCGCCTTCCGTAATCTGGCCAGGTTCTGCACGTGACTGAAGCTGGGTGCCGTGTCTTCGAACGTCCTCTTGAACGCCAGCCATTCTTCTGCGGCGCCGTCGAAGGCTCTAGGTAGCTTCCCCAATGCTTCAGCCAACTCCTGGATGTCGGTCTTCCCAGATGCAGGCAGCGGCTGTAGTAGCCGCGGTGGTGGTGGTGGTGGTGGTGACGGTGGCACCAAGGGTGGCATTACCCTCGCTCTCCTCTCGTTCTTCTGTAGCCACTCCTCCACGTGGTGCTGCCGCTCCTCGTCTGCGAAGTCCTCTTCGCTGCCGGGCTCGACCCGCACGAGCTCCAGTGCGGCCTCGGCGAGATCCAGCTTCCTCTGGGCTATCTCCATTTTCAATTCGGCTTCCCTTCTTCTGGAAGCCCTCGACCTGGTGGTGGAACCAACCCTCCTGGGTTCCACGGGCGCTGGTACCACGAACCGTGCCTCTTCGTCCGCAGCGCCCCTCGACGCAACCCCATCCATTGCTGGCGGTACGGTGCAACCTTCGGCGTGGCGTACTTCAGGCGCTCCTCCGGCGGGGTGAGTTGGTGCCCCTGGTGTCAACGTCGACCCCGTAGACGACCCCATCGTGTCTGTCGTCTCTGTTGGCGTTGCTGCGCTCCAGTCCCTCGAAGACTCCGTGGCGGTGGTGGGCTTCGTTCTTCCAGTCGACCGTGTGGTTGTCATCTTCTTGATCCAGGATCTCGGCTCGAAGGACCAGGAAAACTGTTGCGCGTAGTTTTGTTGCGCCGGCTGGAGAAGATGCCGCCGTATGTACCCTTTGGCCCCGAAGACACCACGACCTGATGAACCACGGAGTGACACCCGACTTGATCGAGTGCAGGTTGGAGCGCAGTGAAAACAACACGTCTTCAAAGTATGAACGTTTATTGCGGATACCAAATAAACCTTAAGTTTAAACAAGCCTATGAACCGCAATCGTTCCTGTAGTTCAGTTTCTTTCTTCAGACCTCTTCACTGGCCTCCGGATTCACCGAACAGCACTTTCTTTCTTCTAGCTGGAAGCTTCTGAACTTTTCTTATTAGACTTTTTCTTTCTTCTTGTTGTTTTCTTCGCTGCAGGAACCGAACTGTTTCTTTCTTCTTATTAGATGTTCTTTCTTCACTTGTGGGCACTGAACTGACTTCCAAAGCTCGGCGTGCGCCTTTTATACAAATTTCGCCCTAAATAATTCCAGCGCTCTGATTGGCTGGCACGTTTGTGCAATTTGCACCTAATTACACTTAAGTTTTACTTGGATTCTAAACTTTACATCGAATTATCTTTCAAACTATTAAGCAAAACTATTACAATATTATATTCAAATAATAGAGCGAAACGATTCCTATATGTTTACATAAATACCAATTTGATAAAATTAAATACAAAAAACTTTCTAGAACAAAGACTATCTCAAAACACCGTTTGCGCCGGCAGACTATTTACTTAGCCTAACATTGTACCTAAGGCGAAACGGTTACAAACATAATTTTATCATTTTACATTATTAAAATATGCAAACATTCTAATTACAATTAGTTTTTAACATAATCAAACAAGATATAACTACCAATTAGGAACATATACAACAACAAAGGTTTTCTCGTTATTCCCTTCAAATACGTAAAACACCATGAAAATAATTATTACATTTCGATAAAAGAAAGCAATTTACACATTATTATCAATAAACCATTACAATAAACCCTATAATTACGTAGTTATTCAACGAGAAAATATCTAACCATATTACGTCATTTGTTACTTCAAATAAGTACTTTATTATATGAACCTATATACAATAACGTTATATCTACCATTATCTACCTAATCTGATATGAAATAACCATAAAATTACCATAGTTATGACAAATCTAAACAAATCAGTATTTGACAAATAACCTAGGTCTAATTTCTATCCAAAACAAACATAAAGCTTCTCATATTATGCTTATATTATACCAATGAAATCACTAAGAACTTTATTAAACACAAACATCATCAATTCAACCATAAATCAACGTTATCAAAATATTCAAAATATACCTATACCTAGGTTCCTATAACATCATAATTTCCTATAAGAATCTTATTAGTATTTGCTTACGTCACACTCGAAAATAACCACCTATCCGAGGACGGGCGCAAGTAGTGAGGGTGTGGACTAGCGTTATTTACAAAACTATTTGAATGGCTATGTCCCTATTATGCCGAATCCATTTCATGTTGCGTCGCTAACATAAATGCTTACTTGTTCTTTTAAATAAATAAATTATTTGTTTTAAAAGGTTTTTTGCACTCCGTTCTGATTGCGATCTTATTAGCCACCTCACCATCTACTTTCTTTACCTACCCGTCTTCCTTGCTTAGGCATGGCTTAGGCATGTTTGCGATCGCAATCAGCTGACTGAGCAAGAAACTGAAGTTTTTGTGGCCTAATTATGTGGAACGTCATTCCAGGGAACTAAGCTGGGACTAAGTTGGAGCTAGTTGAAGCCCCTGTCTTGGTTCAACACAACCCGCGTCCTGCTGCTGACCGCTGCCACGAGCCACCTTCCATCCTCGGCCGCCTCAGGGAAGTACGGGACTGTGGAGGCAAACAATAGTCGGGATCCGACCCTTCGACCCTAAAATTTTTTTTTTTAATTAAAATTCTTTTGTTGACCGTTTGTGCCGTGTATTATTTATTAACTACACGTCATTACCGTATGTCACACTGGCGCTTCAACCTGGTTTTTAAAAGACTTTTTGTTTGCTTCCGCAGTAAGTAGTATGTGTGTTGTGTGCTTATTTTTATATAGCGTTTTTTTGGTTACAGTTTAATTTTGGTTTTGTGTTCGTTTTTTTTAATTTTTATTTGCTGCTTTGTATAATTTTTGTGTGTTCTGCTTAGCATTATTTTGTAACAGACGGAGTTTACTTAGCTATAATTAGTATCGTGAAATACTAGATCATCAACTTTCACCATACGAAAAAAAATTTAATTTTTTGTCTTTGCAAAAGTCAGAGCTTGAATTTGAGGTTGCTATTAGGGATACAACTCCCGCACTCACTGTTGAGGACTTACGCAAACAGATAGCTAAGCTCGGACCCTTGTTTCCCTCAGAGGACATTATTGATAGTCCATATGATGCTGCTGAAGACTTAAAGGGTGTAAGTGAAGCCCTAAACAAAATAAAATTAATTGTAGAATCTGACGTTAAAACAGATAAAAAATTTTTGTTCCGTGCTCAAAATATAGTCAACCATCTTTACCACCGCATCAATTGAATTATTTGCAATGATACGGTTAAAATGCAATATGATGCCTACGTTGCGCAGTTGAGGAATTAGGGTAACATGAGGGGTGTCATGAATATCATTCTTATAGCTTTATATCCAAATTGTACGAGGATTTTGCAACCAGTAGATGTTTCAGCATTTAAACCTCTAAAATTGGGTTGGCAAAAAACTGTTCTTGAATGGCGTCGAAATCATCCGTCGCAAGCCCTGACAAAACAAGAGTTCGTTCCACTGTTAAAGAAAACTATTGATGAGAGCATTAGCTCTACAACAATAATAAATGGGTTTAGAGCCACTGGATTATATCCTTTTGACAAAGATGCCGTGGATTACACAAAATGTTTAGGTAAAAAGAAAGTTCCAAACATGCAATTTGAAGGTGGAATAAATGATGTGGCTGATTTATCTGACATTAAAATGACTTTAAAAGATTTTAACTCAGTTATAAATACACAAACATTCCGAATGCTCGAAGAGGGACAGGGTAAAAACGTTGACGAAGATTTAAAGAAGGTCTACGATTTTTTAACGGGGAATCAAAGTTTACAGAAAGAGTTAAAAGACTCTGATAATGATAATACACAGAATAATCTAACAAACACTAATTTTGAAGCTTTTGATATAGAAAATATGAATATGCTGATTTCTGATGATTTTGAAAATGAAATTGTTATACCGCATCATTCTGGACAAGATATCGATACCCAAAATTTTGAGCCCCATGTCTTAGAAATTACTCATACCGCACAGATTCATAATAGTAATAATATTAAAGAAAGATCTGATGTTTGCCAAGCTGCATTTCATGAATATTCTCACGAAGTGAACATGCCTAAACAATCTGCTAATTATGACAAAATCGAAGTGATTTCTATTGTAGAAAAGCCTCAATTATCGTGTCCTCCAAGAGAACATTTAAAACGTATTAATCTCAATGATGTTCTTGTTTTGCCTAAAACACCCGAACGTAAAGGAATCAGCAATAAAAAGAAAACACCGTTTGTGCTGACGTCAGCGGCATGGCAAGAGCTAGAAATAAATAAAAAAGGGAAAAGGAAGAAAAAGAGGAAGGAGTAAGAAAAAGAAAAGAAGAAAGGGAGCGAAAGAAGATAGAAAAATCTCAAATAAAAAAAGAAGGCAATAAAACTAAATTTATGAAAGTAATAAAGAAATATAGTGATGATTCTAACACTGTGATGACACAACCTAGCAGTTCCACAAATATAATTATAGATACTCCAAAAACAAGAGACAGAAATGATGAGGTAGAAAGTCAAAGTGTTCTTGATAATAAGACTGATAGTGAACTAGTAGATTACGTACCGAAAAGTTTTAACCAAAGAAGAACTAGCAAGGTTTATACAACTGAAGATCTAGAAAAGATTCTATCCGAAATGAATGACAATAAGTAATAGAAAAAAAATTTAATTAGTTACCTAATTATCGACTGATTACACCTAAATGTTTTGATTTGATTAATTTTAGAAGATTTATAGAAAACTGAGTTACCGAGATGGTTTTGTTTCTAATTTTGTATTTTAATAGGTGATTGTTAAGAGTAAACAGTTTGTTTCGTTAACAATGGTTTTATTTTGTTGAAATGATCATCCTTCAACTTTGTAGGTAACCGTGGGAAAACCCTATATTTAGTCCTAGTTACCTCTTCGAGAATTTAACAGGATCTAGGCTTTTCAGTGGGCTGTAAAGTACCTACTACCTTAATGCCAATAATAAAATTAAATGATTCCTGATATTGTCACTGGTATGCCAGTAATTGGTTGAATATGTGCCAACAATATGTTGAAAGGTGACAATAAATGGCCTAAAGGTCTATTTTGAAAAAAAAATGTTTAAATGCCATAAAGTTTAACAAATGCAGGATTTATTTTTATTTTATATCATCCTCACAACATATAGGTTAATTTGAATGCATAATCAACAGTTTCTGAAGGAAATATTTACATTTTCTGAGAGGTTTGTTTGATCATACTGCTTAAAGTGCCAATAATTGGGTGGTTTACCCTATATTGTTATTTTGAATAATTATAAAGACAAGGCAGTTGACAATTTAAATCCCATCCACGATAGTAGCAGCAATAGTGAACCTGCGACTTTTGCGACACCTTTAAACATCTCAGTTACATGCGATCGTGGAGGACCAGGTGATTTTGGTAAGCTGAGGTACGACGGCAAAACTTGAGTTCGGTCTTTCGTTCAGCGTTTGACGGAATTTTGCGACGCGAGAAACATCTCAGGTCCCAAAGCTTTATCCTTCGCTACAGAGATTTTCACGGGTGACGCTTTGCATTGGTTCCGTAACGTAAAGCATCGAGCGACTTCTTGGAGCGAGTTAATAGAATTATTAAAAAAAGATTTTACCCAGTCTGACTTCGACTACAGACTGCTTGACGAAATTCGTGCAAGAACGCAAGGTGAATCGGAAAATATCACTATTTATCTTTCCATCATGTCAGGATTGTTTTCACGTTTGTCTAATCCGAAACCAGAACTTGAAAAACTAGAAATAATTTTGCACAATATTAGACCCGTTTACGCCAGCACCTTGGCATCAGACGGAAAAATTGAGACGCTCTATTATTTAGAATCTATTTGTCGAAATTATGAAGACATTCAGGCACGTCTTTCAGGTTTTCATGAACCTCGCTCTGCAACTTCTGACACTCTTGCCCCAGAATTTGCATACAGCGGAAATAGAAGTCATAAAAATATTAATTACAGATCAAATACAAGTAAACAACATTTTAATCAAACAAATTATCCCACATGTAAAAAATATAACGATACAAATTTTAGTCATCAAAATAAATACTACTCTAATAACTACAACAATAAAATAATTAACAGTCCTAATAAAACAAATTTCAATGAAAAATATAATATATTTTTCATTGAAATTTGTTTTATGTATATTATACATAAAATTGAAGCTCCTAAAGCTCGTTTTTGTCCCAGGTGTCGTGTTAACACCCACAATTTAAGGCAATGTACTGAAAATAAGGATGTTGTTTATTGTTTTAAGTGTGGCCGTAAAGATGTCAAGACTCCACAGTGCCCCAATTGCAACAAAACGATGGCTTCAAATTCAAAAAACTAGTTGAGCAGAATTGTGGTAAATCATCTAGTCACTTTGACAAAGACGATTGGCAAAATTGGCTCCGTACACTTAGCATTTTCTTTAAGCCATATAAAACTGCCACAATTCTAAGTAAACCAATTGATGATGTTAGGCCTTATATTACAATTAACATAAATAATATTCCTTTTACCGGACTTCTAGACTCTGGTTCGGCAGTTACTATTTTGGGAAATAATTCTCACATGTTGTTGCAATCTCATGGTTTCAAAATTAATTAGCGATCGTTTTATTACTGTCACGGCTGCAGGTGGTCAATCTTTAAAAAGTATAGGTTTCATAAATATACCAGTAAGTTTTGAAAATCAATTTCACTTAATTGAAGCTGTTATTGTCCCTGAGATCGAAGCGTCCCTTATATTAGGCGTCGACTTTTGGCGGAAGTTTCAGATTTGTCCGAAATATTTGGGTAGCATTTCTCTCAGTACATATAATACTGACGTTAGTGAGCCTACCGCACCTCTTATTCACAGCTACGAAAACCTTAGCGATTCTGAAAAGCTTATTGCCGACAATATTATTGAACAATACAAGGACATATAATTTGAGCGTAAAGGTCTTGGCAGAACAGGTCTGATCACACATCGCATCGATACCGGAGATGCCCAACTAATACGTCAACGGTATTACCGCATGTCGCCTGAAAAACAGTGAATATTACTAGAGCAGGTAGATAAAATGTTGGCTCTTAACGTCATCGAGCCCTGTGAAAGTGCCTGGTCTTCGCCAGTCTTGTTAGTGACGAAGAAAAACGGCCAGCCAAGGTTCTGTCTCGACAGCCGGAAGCTTAATTCGGTGACTAAACGCGACGCTTACAATTTGCCTTACATCTCGGAGATATTGGACAACCTGCGAGATGCTCGTTATCTCAGCAGCCTGGATTTATCTAAATCGTTCTGGCAAATTAATATTTTACCTACCGACCGCGACAAGACCGCTTTTTACGTTCCAGGCAGAGGGACGTTTCGTTTCAAACGAACCCCTTTTGGTCTCACTAACGCACCAGCGACCCAACAGCGTCTTGTAGACTTGTTGTTTGGCGAGTTTGGCCCTAATGTGTTTGCCTATCTTGACGATGTCGTAATCATCAGTACTGAGTACCAGAGTCACGTGACCTTATTGGTGAAGGTATTAGAAAAACTTAAACAAGCAAATCTCACGATAAACTTGGATAAGTGCAAGTTTTTTCGAAGTCAACTTAAGTACCTTGGGTATGTTGTTGACGGTTGTGGACTACGTACCGATCCCGAAAAAGTGGAAGCCATCTTGAACTATCCCACGCCTACTTGCCGGAAAGATATTAAACGTTTTCTCGGGACAGCTACTTGGTATCGTCGTTTTGTCCCAAAACTTCAGCACCGTAGCGGCCCCTTTAAATAAGTTGACCTCCATGAAAAAAGGTACGCCTCCTTTCCAATGGACTTCCGAGGCTGACGTGTCCTTTCAAAAGCTCAAAGAATGTTTAGTTTCTACTCCTGTTCTGGTTTGCCCTGATTACAACAAAACTTTTGAAGTTCACACCGACGCAAGTAACTATGGAATTGGTGCCATGCTCACTCAGATAAAAGACGGGAAAGAACACCCTATCGCCTACATGAGTCGATTGTTGACCATCTCCGAACGTAATTATAGTATCACAGAGCGTGAAACCTTAGCCGTGATCACCGCGTTAGAGTATTGGCGATGTTATTTGGAGAATGGAAAAACCTTCACTGTCTATACAGATCACAGTGCTTTGGAGTGGTTCCTCTCTCTGAATAATCCAACCGGTCGATTGGCTCGATGGGGAGTTCGCTTGTCTTCATTTGACTTCGAGCTTAAACACCGACGAGGACAATGTCATTCCAGATGCTCTTTCGCGAGCTGTCCCAATTGGTGCCATTTCATCTTCCGATATATCGGACACTTAAGACGAATGGTACAAAACAACCTTCAACGGTTGTCTCAACAGGCCTCAGGATTTTCCAAATTATTTAATTAAAGACAAAATTCTTTACAGACTCTCTAAAAACAAATTTTATTTAAATGACGAATTTTCGTGGAAAATTGTAGTTCCTTCTGAGTTGCGTGAAAAGGTTATCAAAGAAAACCATTCTGAACCTACCTCTGCACACTTAGGCATCTTTAAAACGTACCATCGTCTCATGCTTAGGTACTATTGGCCAGGTATGCACAAGGACGTAGTTAAGTTCGTTAGTTATTGTCAGAAATGTCTAGAGTACAAGACACAAAATCATCAAACCTTAGGTGTTATGGGTCGTCCGAAGCAGTGCTCACGTCCTTGGCAGGTGATCTCAATAGACCTCATGGGTCCATTACCTACTACTCGTAAGCAGAATGGCTATATTTTGGTTATAACGTGCTGCTTTTCAAAATATTGTTTGATTTTTCCTATCAAAAAAGCAACGTCAGATGTCATTATTAAAATTTTAGAGGATTCTGTCTTTTTAGTCCATGGAGTTCCTCAGACCATTTTTATGGACAACGGAACTCAATTCATTAGTCGTGACACATCCAAATTTTTTAGGAAATATAATGTCCCGAATATTTATCTCACACCAAGGTACACGCCGCAAATTAATACCGTGGTGAGGTATAATAGGACTATTATTACCTGTATTTCTACCCTTGTTGAGTCTGATGACAGATGTTGGGATCTTTTTATTCCGTCTGTACAATTTGCCATTAATAACTCAGTTAATGAGGCTACTGGTTTCACGCCATCTTTTTTAGTTTATGGCAGAGAACTTGTATCCTGTGGCACTCATTACACTGATAATGAGTTAGGCGAAGAGGTGTTATTTCTCCCACGGGACATCTATGCGGAAAATTTAGGCTGTCTTTCTAACATATTCAACGATGTTCAGACTAAATTGTGGCATGCGCATAAAAAAAATACCGTACTATAATCCGCGTCGTAAACCAGCAGAATTTAAGGTCGGAGATGTAGTAATGAAACGCGCCTACGTTCTTAGCGATAAAGATAAATACTTCAGTAAAAAACTAGCACCTAAGTTCTTAAAATGTCGTGTAATTGCCAAAAAATCACCTCTGGTTTACGTGTTAGAGGATATGTCGGGAAAAAATATTGGTACATGGCACATAAAAGATTTAAAATTAATTGGCCTTAACAAATAAAGTTTTACTATGTTTATTCTATTCCAAAGAAAAATATAAAAATAAAAAAAATACTTATAAATATTTTTAAAAAAAATTATAAAAAAAATTCTTATATTATAAATTTTACGGGTCGGATTTTGTACTTTATTACATAACATTTTTTTAATTTTAACATTAACAGGTGGTACATTTCATTATTTTGAACTTACTTATTAACAATTTTTTTTATTTTATGAACGATATTACCCTAGTCAGCGTTAAATAACATTTTTTTTCGTAATCATAATTTGTACGAGTTATCAGTTTAAATGAAACAGGAACTCTTTTTATTGTTAGGACGCGTCAATATCTTATTTAAGGTTATTGTTGTTTTTATGTTTGCGAGATGTATGAAATAGAAGAATGAAAGTTTTAATACAAATGTGTACTCAAATTACATTAATGCGGATTTTATTAAATATAGAATAAAATCCTTGGCGACGCGAGGGGGTATTGTAGCGTTACACGTTCCTTTTCTAATAATTAATTAGTATTTTAGTAAAGAAAAAATAAGTAATAAAAGATGTATTATTTTATCATATTATTATACTTAATATAATTATAGTTACTCAACTGCGCAAACAAAAAACTATGTTAATGGTTCACTACCTACTTTGCCGCGCGAACCCTAACTTGCTTAGGAATTTTGTGGGCGGAGCCTAAATGGCGTGAGCGCCGGTTTTGCTAGAACATTCGCTGGCCTACGTGACGCAGACCTCGTCCGAGCGTTGGGCAGTGAGCGCGTACTCGTTTTAGTACAATTCTAGCTAGACTTCAGAGATGAAAAGTAAAGTTTTTTTGAACATTCATAATTGCTGTCGTACGACGTTTTTTGATTTAAAAAAAAAGTATACACGTATTGTATTTGCGCCTTTGTTCGCCTACCGAACAAAGGAAGTTATATTTAGAAATCGTTATTCCCCGAAAGGGTAAGTTGATGATCTTTTATTTTAAATAGTGAACCATAGTTATAAGTACTTGTTACAAAATATGTTGCGTGGTGTATGAACTAGATTTTATTTTGTGTACCTACCTACTTGTATTAGCTTCTTGCTTCGCTTTTTACGCTTTGTTTAAATTGCAAGTTATTTGCCGACTCAATATTGCTACCCGACTGCGCAGCGCAAAGGAGGGTTATGATTTTTTTTTGTTACAAGAGTACCTACCAAAATTAAATAAAACAGATTTTTTTACCATCTTTTCCTTAATTAAAGCTTTTTATAACGTAGTTTTGTATTTTATTGAAAATAAGTAAATGCTTACTTTGTTCTTTTAAATAAATAAATTATTTGTTTTAAAAGGTTTTTGCACTCCGTTCTGATTGCGATCTTATTAGCCACCTCACCATCTACTTTCTTTACCTACCCGTCTTCCTTGCTTAGGCATGGCTTAGGCATGTTTGCGACCGCAATCAGCGGACTTAACTAAAGTTTTTGTGGTCTAATTATGTGGAACGTCATTCCAGGGAACTAAGCTGGGACTAAGTTGGAGCTAGTTGAAGCCCCTGTCTTGGTTCAACACACAACCCGCGTCCTGCTGCTGACCGCTGCCACGAGCCACCTTCCATCCTCGGCCACCTCAGGGAAGTACGGGACTGTGGAGGCAAACAATAGTCGGGATCCGACCCTGCGACCCAAAAATTTTTTTTTAATTAAAATTCTTTTGTTGACCGGTTGTGCCGTGTATTATTTATTAACTTACCTACACGTCATTACCGTATGTCACAGCGGCCATCAGCCAATCAAGCTGGCATCCATCTACCAACCACCAGATAAAGCTATAGTTCAAAGTAGGGCTGTAACGGAGCTTCGCCTCCGCCTCCGTTACTGCGGAAGTTCCGCAAGAAATCGTACCTTCGCCTCCACCTCCGCACAATTTTTGCGGAGTTGTAACGGAGGTTTATTTACGTAATCATAAAACATTCAGTTTCGATTACATTCAGTGATATGATTACATTCAGTTACAAACCCACCGCCAGACACCCTGCAACCGGTAACGGTGGAAGAGGTACAGACAATAATTAAAAACTTAAAACCGCGGAAAGCTCCGGGTTCAGACGAAATACCAAACAGGGTTCTGAAAGCTCTCCCACTCGCACTCATACAACTGTTAGTAGTTATTTTCAAACTGCTTCTTTCCGCAAACGTGGAAGGAGGCGATTATGATAGGTATTAGGAAACCCGGAAAACCGGCTAATCTACCAACAAGCTACCGTCCTATTAGCTTGCTTAGCACGATAGGCAATTTATACGAAATCATCATTTTGAACAGGCTCTGAGAGGTCATCCATTCGAAGCACCTGTTACCGGATGAACAGTTCGGCTTTAGGTCCCGTCACTCCTGCGTCCAACATCTGCATCGCATCACGGAGCACATCTTGGAGGAAAGGAACTTAGGTCGAAAACCGATAGGCACGGGTGCGCTTTTCTTTTACGTGGCTAAAGCCTTCGACAAGGGGTGGCACAACGGCTCATTATATAAGCTCTTTGAACTAGGCGTGCCAGACAGCCTCGTACACATCATACGAGACTTTCTCCATTGTCGAACCTTTCGCTACAGATTGGAAGGTGCAGTCTCCAATCCCCGTCCTGTTTTAGCCGGTGTCCCACGAGGCTCGGTGCTTTCTCCAAATTTGTTTTCACTGCACACTAGTGACATACCAAGGACGGAGAAAGTAGACCTAGCACTCTTTGCGGACGACACCGCGCTATACACATCTTATAGGAATCTACGTAGGTTAACTAGAATACTTCAATCCGCAGCCAACGCATTAGGCGCTTGGTTTAGGAAATGGAGAATAGAAGTCAACCCAGAAAAAAGTGCAGCAGTGTACTTCTCTTTCTCAACCTGCTCTAGGACAACCTCTAGGAAACCCTCCAAAAGATTAGGTCAGATCACCCTGTTTGGTACTCCGATCCCGTGGGCTAAAAAAGTCAAATATTTAGGAGTCACTTTAGACAGTGGACTAACATTCGCGGATCACATAAAACGCGTCCGGGACCGAGCCGCCTTCGTCATGGGTAGGCTGCACCCTCTAATTTGCAAGAAGAGTAAAATATCGCTTAGAAATAAGCTTACACTTTACAAAACTTGCATCCGCCCCATCATGACATATGCTAGTGTGGCTTTCGCTCATGCCAGCAAGTCGAACCGCAATCACTTGCAGGTTATTCAAAATAGGTTCTTACGTAAATGCGTCGGGGCCCTGCCCTATGTCCACAACTTAGATCTGCACAAGGATCTCGAGCTGCCCACCATTGCCGCACTCATGATGTTGGCGTCTAGACGTCACTTCGATAATGCTTCCCACCATCCCAACCTGCTGGTCAATAAGTCATCTGAATACACAGCCAACCCAGACGCGGCGGTTCGTTATAGGCGTCCGCGTAACGTCTTAACAGATCCCGACGGTGATATTACAACAAGGAACGCCGGTGTTCCAGTTAGAAATAGCGCAACACGGCATTCCTATCGCCTAATCCACCGGTGGGCCAGGCTAAAGCGTCGTGCGCATTCCTACTGAGTTTCTTGCTGGTTCTTTGGCAGTAGATGATCCTTCCGAATCAGTGGTAGTTTCGACGTCCTAAGCCGAGGTCCGTGCCCTCTCGGGTGCCCTTAGGCGTGTCGTATGTAGGAGTAGTTTAAGTTCCAGCTAGGCGCCGTCAGCGGTAGGCTACAAAGTCCGGTGAAATTTAAAAGGCCTATGGGCCATAAATAAACTGTACATTTCGAAAAAAAAAATCGCTCGGCTACAATGCATATACTTCGCGCCGCGGCTCACGCGCCTGCCGGCGGGTGCTGGGCAGTAGCATTCAACCCACGACGCGCGGCGGTCGCGTGCCGATTTGCTATCGAGCCACACGCGTATACGTTGTCTTACTTTTAATTACGTCCAAACTTACTGTAAACCTTTATTGAAACATTAAACTCTCTGTACCAAATTAACGCCCTGTTTTGTAGTCTCGTGCTAAAGAACATTTAACCCTATAACTGAAGCCCAACTCGCGGGCAGAGAGTACCTAAAGTGTTAATTAGTGAAGTTCGTGCCGTGATTGACTACCTACTCGTATCGTACCAGTGTGAAACATGCCACTGAAGAAGCACAATCGGGCCAACGTACCCGATGCTGAGGACAGCGATGAAGCCAACGTCACCGTCACCAACGTCACCGTCACCGACGCCACCGCCCAGGACATGGTACCGAGTGCAGCGACTTCCGTCGGTTCTATTTCGATGACGCAGGAGCAGTTTTCGTCCATTCTCAACAACATAACGTCGACGCAGTCCGAAGCCAACAGAATGTTATTCGAAAATATGATGTCACGGATGCTACAAACCATCATGCCAAGCAGCGCACCCCCAGGCGCACGCCGCGTCCCCGGCCGGCTTCGCGCCAACTTTGTCGGGCTCATTCGCAAAATGCTCGGCCTGATTTAGCGGCGATGAGGAGACCGTTGAAGTGCTAGAAGCATTCCTGGACGCCGTGAACACGTACAAGGAATGTACCAACGTGTCAGACCAGCACCCGCTGAAGGGTATTCCGATGCTGCTGACCGGGACTGCAGCTGTATGGTGGCAGGTAGTGAAATCGTTGACCACGACGTGGGACAAGGCAGTCGCCGCGTTGCGCGACAGGTACGGCGCTCCACGCCCTGCTGTTATGTATGTAGTATATACTTATACTTTGTAAGCTATCTCTTATTCAATAAACACAGTGTATTCTCAGACTTCGTGGGTTTCAATTGTCTCACTAAACGCCCGACCTTACATGGCGACCCTGCCAGGATCTAAGTAACTCGCACCGCGCATTTGCACCAAAATGTACTTTTTCGGTGTTTGGGTATTACTTTTTTCGGTAATACTTTGTGAAAATGGGAAGTTCCAAATCTAAAGAAGAAGTTATCATCGCGCAAACCGCTGGGGTAGGATCTAACACGGCGAATACAGAGCTATTACACGAGAATACGAACACGATTCTGATTATAATTTGTACAATCTTGGCAATTGGCTTACTAATATTTGTTTATCGTCTGTATAAACGATGCCATAAAAAAACAAATACGTCGTCAAATCAACGAGCTGACGCTGAAAAGGTACTCCAGCATCCTGCGAAGGCAGCAGGCACTCCAAGGAGTTAAGGCCGGTGGTGATGCAGAGATCATTTAGCACGAGTTCGGCGGCTATGTGAGTGTTAAAAAGTGAATTATGCAGTGATTTCGGGTTGTGCGACTCTCGGTTTGTGTTTTCCGTTTATAGCCTTGTTATATTAGATATTATAATCTTACCATAATAATACATTTCAATATTGATGACATTTATTGTAATTTTAAATTATGCAAATAAGTATTGCTAAGGAAACCTTTAGGTAAGAGTTACCTTTTTTAATTTTTCGGGTTGATTAGATATACACTCTCTTTAATTTGTTTTACATGCTTATTTTAATTACAAGGTTACTCAAATGAAAATGAAATTTATAGGTAAGACTTTACACGTTCGATAAAACGAAATATTATTACGTAAGTAGGATTATTTTATTAATTATGTGCATCTTTCTGGGTTTTTTAAATAGGTATTTATTAGGTATTTGGTTTGTTCGAAATTTATGGCTGATGATTTAATTTTATAATTTAATAATTTAAAGAACATTAGAAGTTATTTGATAAAAATTGGTCCTAAACGTAGACATGGTAAGATCTTAGATGTAAAGAAAGAACAAGCAAATAGTGTATTACTAAAATATAACAAGTATTTAGACATTTATACTACTACTACTTTAAAAAATTACACGAAATTGAATTACGAAGAAATTTGTCTGATTAAGAGGGTTTGCGAAGAGTTTGATAATATTTTTTCTGAAATTATCTCCTTGTTTACTAAAAATAGTGAAGATTGCCATTCTAAAATAAACATGGGTTCATTCGATTTAAAGACGGCTTTGAGTTTAATATCTGTTATGAATGATACTGATGATAACACGAAACAATTTATTGAGGGAATCGAGTACTATAGTTCTACATTAGAAAAACCAGAATGTAATACTAAATTAATTCAATTCGTTTTGAAAAGTAGATTATCCCAACGTGCGAAGCTATTATTGGCTCAAAATTACAAAACTGTTTAAGATCTTTTAAAGGCTATGCGTAAATTATTATTACCGCAGAAAAGTTTTACGGCTATCCAAAGTAAGTTGCAGCAATGTAGACAAAGTGGTAAAACTATTACTGATTTTGGTAAGGAGATTTCCGAACTTTTCGTGAATCTGACCATCTCTCAGGCCGACGGCAACTCCGCGAATTATGGTGTGCTAAAGCCACTAAATGAAAAACTAGCGATAAAACGATTTGCCGACGGGCTGCGGGATCGTCGTTTAGGTACGATTGTCGCAGCGCGCAACTTTACTTCCTTAACAGATGCTATTCAACCCGCCCAGGACGAGGAAATAACCACGCAGAGCACATCCGAAATGTTATACGTAGTTCGACAACCTAATTTTTCAGCTAGGAGGAGTCAACGAGGAAATCTAGGTCAATGATATTTTGGTACCAGAGGTAATACACAAATAATATCACTAATAATAGGTGTAGCGGAGGTTACAATAATGATCAACCACCCAGGAGACAACGTGGTAATCGCAGCCGGGGTGTCGGGTTACAAAGAAACATAAACACTATGCTTGCCGATAATCAGGTTGCAACAATTGCAACAAGATCTTCGAAGGGTGAGTCCTTAGATCATTTTTTTCGTGCATAATATTCTCTCGTGCAATAGTTTGAACAAAGTATCGCTCCAAATTAGGAAACTTAATCATAACTGGCTGATCGACACTGGTGCATAGGTATCGGGTATAAAGTTAGCATGTTTAGAACGTTTACTAATTCTTTACCATAATGAGAGCGTTAAGATTAAAAGTGTAGGTGGTTATTTTAATTCGGAAGGTTCGTGTATTTAAATCTTAATTTTAAATAGCATATTTTTACTCATAAGTTTCTTGTATTTAAGTATTTACCGTGTACAACTGATGGAATTTTAGGTCAAGATTTTTTTATCATGTTACAATGCTATTTTAAATTTTGAAAATAATACGATGCAATTATTAACGCATAGCTCTCAGCTAGTGAAATTACCCTTTGATGTACATAATTATAATTATTTGACGGTACCAGCACGCAGCGAGTCCATACATTTAATTGAAACACAGTTGAAGGAGGAATGTGTGGTTTCAAATCAAGAGTTATGTGATGGTGTTTTCTTAGCAAGTAGTGTAAATAAACCAGTAAATGGGAAAATCCCAATTCTTATTTTAAACATTCGTGAGACAGATGTTCGATTAAATTATGTCATTTTAGCAAACCGACGATTACTCGTGATAGAGTAAAAACGTTATTTTCCCTATTAAACGTAAATGATTTGAATATAAAAGAACGAAAATCAATAGAAAATATTTGCGCTAAATTTCCCGACATTTTTCATCTGCCATAAATTAACAACCACCCCTATTTATAGAAAAACTATCGACCTGAAACCACACACTACGCATGTTTATACAAAGCCTTATCGCTTACCATACTCGCAGAAAACGGAAATTGATAAATCAAAAGTATGTTATCACAGGGAATCATTGAAGAATCGCAAAGTGCATGGTCTAGTCCCTTGTTACTAGTGCCAAAAAAGCTAGACGCATCCGGTACCAAAACATGGCTCGTTGTGATTGATTACCGGTGCTTAAATAACATAATTCAGGAGGATAAGTTCCCTCTGCCCAATATAACTGAAATTTTGGACTCGTTGTCAGGTGCTATGTATTTTACTCATTTAGACCTTTCACACAGTTGTTATCAAGTTTCATTAGAAAAAAGTTGTAGACCCTTCACAGCCTTTACAACGGGTAAAAATCAATATCAAATGACCCGTATGCCTATGGGCCTCAAGTCCAGTCCCTTTTTAGTAGAATTATAACTATAGCAATGTCTGGCCTTAATTATGATAAGTGTATGGTGTATCAAGATGATCTGGCCGTTATTGGTAGAAATTTACAAAATCATGATCAAAATTTAAGGAACATTTTTCTCTAGGTTACGTAAAGTAAATTTAAAGTTAAATCCGGCCAAATGTATATTTTTACAGAAAGAAATTAACTACTTAGGTCATATAGTTTCGGGGAACAGGTATTTTATCAGATCAAGAAAAAATAAGGTTCCTAGAAAATTATCCAAGGCCACAAAGCACAAACGAAGTAAAGCGTTTGGGGCCTTTGCTAATTATTAACGGAAATTTATACCTAACTTCGCGAAGATAGCAATTCCTCTTAATGAGCTGTGTTGTAAGAATATACAATTTTCATGGGATACTGATTGTGAAAGTGCATTTCAGTTATTAAAATCTGCGTTATCAAAACCGCCAGTTTTACATTATCCAGACCTATCTGAAAGTAACGAGTTCATTCTTCAAACTGACGCACGGGAAAAGCTATAGGCTCAGTGCTGTGCAATTAGGATGGCCGACCTGTAGCTTATGCTAGTCGCAGTTTAAATAAAGCTGAAATTAATTATCCAACTATTGAAAAAGAGCTATTGTCAATAGTATGGAATGTTGAGTATTTTCGGCCTTATTTGTACGGCAGAAAGTTTAAGATACAAACCGACCATCGTACACTCGTTTACTTATTTTCTATGAAAGACCCCTACAGTAGACTTAAAATTCAGAATACAATTAGAAGAATATAATTTTACTATAGAGTATCTAAAAGGCCAATTAAACTGTGTTGCAGACGCGCTTTCACGAATTAGTCTATTAGTGTGTCGTCGGAAGATTTAAAAATGATGAATGAGCAGGTTATTAATGTAGTTACTAGAGCGCAATCTCGTCAAATGAAAATGCAAAGTGATAAGAACAGTGATATTTTACCGGCGGATAATATTGACACTGACTCGAGGCCTGATCAACCGAGAGTCGTAGATATAATTAAAAAACTGAAAAATATTACTGAACTTTTATTAATTAGCGCTAAACAATTAAATAATTTATTGAGAAAAAATATTTTGATAGATAAGTTTAAATTTTTTTTTATGTACCCAGTCAATTAATAATTTATTTGCAGACAATATCTCGATCTCCAATTACGTGAGACGAATTGTTGAGAGATTTGTCATGTTTATGTTCTAAGTATTTAATAAACGAAATATGCATATTACAAAATGATAATAATAGCGATTTTATAAGTGGGCTCATAGCGGAAATAAAAAAATGTAGTAAGTGGTTCGGACCACGGATTTTGGCCTAATATAGATAAAGATGTAGCTGATTTTGTTTCTAGGTGCGAGCAATGTAAGAAACAAAAATATTGTATACAAACTAAACAGCCTATGAAAGTAACAACCACTGCGAATTCCTCTTTCGAAAAAGTGTATTTATATATAGTAGGGCCGCTTCCTAGGGATATACATAATTATAGCTATATTTTAACCTTGCAATGCGAAATGACAAAGTATACGGAGGCATACCCGTTATCAAACAAGGATGCTGTAAGCGTTGCCCGTGCTTTTGTTGATAATTTTATTTTAAGATTCGGCATACCTAAGGAAATAGCGACCGATCGTGGGTCAGCGTTTATATCTAGTACTATGAAAGAGGTATGCCAAGTCTTAAAAATTAATCAAATATTCTCCACAGCTTATCATCACGAAAGCATCGGCGCATTAGAAAACACGCATAAAACGATGAGTGCTTATTTGAGGATAAACTGTCAAAACAGGATGGATGCATGGATTGCTTGGTTGCCGTATTGGTGTTTTTCATATAATAATATGGTTCATACGGAAACCAAGTACACTCCACATGAATTAGTATTCGGAAAACATTGCATTTTACCTAGTAATTTAATCGGAAATGTTGTAGATCCTCTGTACACTCATGACAATTATGCACTCGAATTAAAATATAGACTTCAAATAGCTCAAAGAGATGCACGTAATAATTTAATGCTAAGTAAAATTAAGCGTAAGCAAGACTATGATAATTATGCTAACCCTTTGTACTTTAATAAAGGTGATTTATTGTTATTAAATAACCCTTCAGAAAACAAGATGGATCGTATTATATATATCTATACATTTTTTTTATCAATTAATAGGAATTTTTTTTATCAATTATGAGTAAAAATATGCTACTTAAAATTAAGATTTAAATACACGAACCTTCCCAATTTAAATAACCACCTACACCTTTAATCTTAACGCTCTCATTATGGTAAGGAATTAGTAAACGTTCTAAACATACTAACTTTATACCCGATACCTATGCACCAGTGTCGATCAGCCAGTAATGATTAAGTTTCCTAATTTGGAGCGATACTTTGTTCAAACTATTGCACGAGAGATATTATGCACGAAAAAAATGATCTAAGGACTCACCGTTCGAAGAACTTGTTGCAGTTGTTGCAGCCTGATTATCGGCAGGCATAGTGTTTATGTTTCTTTGTAACCCGACACCCCGGCTGCGATTACCACGTTGTTTCCTGGGTGGTTGATCATTATTGTAACCTCCGCGACACCTATTATTAGTGATATTAAATTCAAATTCAAATTCAAATATTTATTTCTCAACATTGACAATTACTTGTTCTTATTGACGTCAAATAAAACATGATTCTACCACCTTTGTGTACCACCATTATTTGTGTATTACCTCTGGTACCAAAATATCGTTGACCTAGATCCTCGTTGACCCCTCCTAGCTGAAAAATTAGGTTGTCGAACTACGTATAACATTTCGGATGTGCCCTGCGTGGTTATTTCCTCGTCCTGGGCGGCTTGAATAGCATCTGTTAAGGAAGTAAAGTTGCGCGCTGCGACAATCGTACCTAAACGACGATCCCGCAGCCCGTCGGCAAATCGTTTTATCGCTAGTTTTTCATTTAGTGGCTTTAGCACACCATAATTCGCGGAGTTGCCGTCGGCCTGAGAGATGGTCAGATTCACGAAAAGTTCGGAAATCTCCTTACCAAAATCAGTAATAGTTTTACCACTTTGTCTACATTGCTGCAACTTACTTTGGATAGCCGTAAAACTTTTCTGCGGTAATAATAATTTACGCATAGCCTTTAAAAGATCTTAAACAGTTTTGTAATTTTGAGCCAATAATAGCTTCGCACGTTGGGATAATCTACTTTTCAAAACGAATTGAATTAATTTAGTATTACATTCTGGTTTTTCTAATGTAGAACTATAGTACTCGATTCCCTCAATAAATTGTTTCGTGTTATCATCAGTATCATTCATAACAGATATTAAACTCAAAGCCGTCTTTAAATCGAATGAACCCATGTTTATTTTAGAATGGCAATCTTCACTATTTTTAGTAAACAAGGAGATAATTTCAGAAAAAATATTATCAAACTCTTCGCAAACCCTCTTAATCAGACAAATTTCTTCGTAATTCAATTTCGTGTAATTTTTTAAAGTAGTAGTAGTATAAATGTCTAAATACTTGTTATATTTTAGTAATACACTATTTGCTTGTTCTTTCTTTACATCTAAGATCTTACCATGTCTACGTTTAGGACCAATTTTTATCAAATAACTTCTAATGTTCTTTAAATTATTAAATTATAAAATTAAATCATCAGCCATAAATTTCGAACAAACCAAATACCTACTAAATACCTATTTAAAAAACCCAGAAAGATGCACATAATTAATAAAATAATCCTACTTACGTAATAATATTTCGTTTTATCGAACGTGTAAAGTCTTACCTATAAATTTCATTTCCTTTGAGTAACCTTGTAATTAAAATAAGCATGTAAAACAAATTAAAGATAGTGTATATCTAATCAACCCGAAAAATTAAAAAAGGTAACTCTTACCTAAAGGTTTCCTTAGCAATACCTATTTGCATAATTAAAATTTTTTTATTAAATTATTAAAATTTATCCCAAAAAAAATGACAGGATTATCAAACATGAAATTTTTCGCAAGTGAAGCCGCGTGCACAGTATAATTATGATAAAGTATTTAATTTATCATTTAAAAAACATAATACATCATTAAACACACATGTCACAATGATTAAGTTTCCACATTGTTACATTGTTGTAATTGTATTTATTCATTATGTTGTAATTGTCATATGTAAGAATTATTTAAAGGTTATTCCAAATAAATATTATAAAAAATTAAATATTTGTCTTTATTTTTTAAATATCAACTAAAAAGTCGCCCAGTGTGTCAAAACCCTAATATGGTCGGCCATCTTTTGCTATTTCATCCACGGCAGGCGTGATGAAACTGATGCGGGAATGGGTGGTTTGTTTTCGTTTACTGTGCTACATTTTACACACCAAGAAATGATATTTTGGTATCAAAAAAAATATTATTTAATCTAGTTTACTGATGCGTAGGTAAAATTTGATATATATTACAAAGCGTTCCTTAAAATTTTCTTTAAACAAATAATTTTGTCAAATTTAAACCATACTATCCAGTTCAATATTTTTTTATACTTTGAAAATTAAGCATCGTTTATTAGTTTACAGATAAGTTGTTTCTGTATAGCTTTTCTAAAGTATTTTTAATTAGCAATAGCTGCCGTAGTTTACTATAAAATAGACTTTAAACTAGATGATGGCATGGGGCGCTCGACGCTACGGCGACCTCACGCGAGCACGGACAGATAGCGCGTCATTACAATCTGTGCCTGGACGTTTCAGTGGATAAGGCACATTTTGAAATTATACAAATTAGGCGCGACAACGAGCGAAGCGAGGAGGAGCAGTTAGTCTGTATGTAGATAATGCAGCGCTAGCCATGCGAGCGCAGCGAGCGTGCCGCGGCAGTGGCCGGCGAATCGCCAAAAAGGGATTTGCATTTCAGTACATAAACTACATACTCAAGAAATAACTCGGTACAAAAAACGAAATAAACTTTCTCATTTCCAGCTGACTACTTGAATGCTCGAACGTGTAAATTGATGTGATTCGTATTTATGAAATTGCGGATTATTAATAATTTGGATTTTTTATGGTTCGGTATTTTCAAATTTGGCATATTGATTTTCGTAATTATAAACGTTCAGAATTTTGAAGTTTCGAAGAAGAAAAATTCGGAGTTATGAAACACAGAATTTTCATTTTCGGAATTATGAACCATTCGGTTTTATAAAATTCGGAATTTTGAAATTCGTGATTATGACTATCGGAATAAAGTTTTTCGTATTTATGTAGTGTACCCCTAAAATATACTATAAGTGTGCCGATATGATGGTGACTATGTACTAATGTTGAAAGTTTGTGAAAGTAAAGTACACCATTGTTAACTAAAGTGTTTGTTCGACATTTATTTAACTGACGCTGAAGCCACGTCTAGCCGCTAAAACTTTTTGCCCAACTGTGTAGCGTCGGTTATTGTTATGCCAACAACACGTGGAATGGAAGAGTGGTTGCGTGCCGGCATCGCGGGCGGTGATTTCGCAACCATGTTTACTTGGAGGAGTGCGTAACTTGGTGCGCCGGTATCGCTGCCATTAGGAGTGCCTTCGGGGACCACAAGCCGCCACATGCCGTATATCGAGAAATATTCTCGCACGAACAGAAGCCAATGGAGCGTACAGATAGATTTATATCGAGACAACGTGCGTTATTATCAAGATTACCTGTAGATGAAACCGAGAAAATTCAAGTAGACATGGTGTACGGTTTACTACATAGAAAAATTAATAAACGATTGTCACGTGAAACAATTCAAAGCTTCGCCGAGTTGCTCGAGCAAGCGCGTGCTTTGGAGCAAGTAATGAACGATGACCACGTGAGTGCTGACGGAACGGAGGAAGCGGCTGCCACCACGCCTACACCCCACGTCTTGTTGCTCACATGCAGACTGCATCCCCGCTGCGGCCACGATCGCTGACTACGATGATGCCCACCCCATCCAACAGTGTCGTAAACTACTTGCCTGCTACCTGCCTGTTTTTCTGATGTCGAAGTCACATATCATTTAGAATATGAACTACATATTCATCAAATTTTATTATGTAGTACCATTTCTCCACTGAGAGCCGATGAAGCTGATATGTTAAGTCTGGAAAATAAAGTAATGTTAAGTAACCTGTTAAATAAATATTCTGATGTGTTTAGTGTAAGGAGAGCACCTACTACATTTGCGGAGCATTTCATAGACACAGGTGATCACCCACCGATTTCAGTACCACTTTAGAAATTAACCCCGGCGAAAAAATAAATAATGAAAAATATAAAATTCTTCAAGAAGGTATCATAGAGGAGTGCGATTCTGCCTGGACATCTCCAGCTGTTCTCGTGCCTAAAAAAGACGGTAAGATTCTATGTCGATTACAGGAAGTTAAACTCTGTTACCAAAACTGACAACTATCCACTTCCTGTGATTGACGAGTTATTACAAACTACTAAACCTAATTGTTTTATAAGTGCCATTAATTAAAAATCTGGGTATTGGCAGGTACCAGTAGCTGAGAAGGACAGAGACAAGACGGCCTTCATCACGCCTTTGGAACGTACCATTTCACCCGCATGCCGTTTGGGCTAAAACTCAAATAATAATAATAATAATAATATTATTATTATATCAATATATGCGCGAAACTGGATATAAGGTAATTGTGCAGAGTGATCACCAAACTCTAAGGTGGTTGTTAACTCTTAAGTCACCCAATGGCAACTGGAGGATCCGGCATTGGTAAAGATCATTACTGACCTAGAACTTACTGAACCTCTCAGCGTGGGTGGCATGATCGTGGTTACCTTTTGTGTCAAGGAGTCCTTTACAGGTCCGATTGTGATTCTACTCGCAAACCCACAGCTAGTAGTGCCTAATTCTATGAAGGAGAAGATTTTGAATGAACGAGAAGGCCCAGGACGCTATTGTCCCTGATCCGTTCTAAAATATAGGTAGTTTCGCTGACGATTTCTCGGATGCGATAAGGATCATCACGGTGAGGAATCAGTTTCGGTCTCTGCCCGCGATTAGCATCATTGGCACCCTGGGTCTTAAGCAGAAATAAATCCCCAACTTTATATTCTGGAGCTGGTCGTCGGTGATCGTTGGCATTTTGTTGCGATAGGCTTGAGATTTATCGTGTGTATCCTTAGCATCAAGCAATGCCGTGAAGAGTCGCCTTAAATAAGGCGTGAGCGGCATAGTTGCATTATCGTTCTTGATAATGGTTTTCATGTCTGACAAAACGTCGGCGGGAGCTCGCATTTCGCGTCCGAACATAAGGAACGCCGGAGAATAACCAGTACCGCTGGTTACTGCAAAGTTCATGGCGAATTTAATTGCGGCTCCCAGATTTTATGGTCTTGTCCAACAAGGATGGCGAGCTGCGGTTTTAAGTCGCGGTTTTTGCGTTCGACAGGGTTAATTACAAAAATGTGGCGAACTTGTTGCATGACTTCGCTTATGAACTGTACACCATTGTCAATAGTTATACGTCGAGGCACTCCGAAACGCAAAAACATTTCGGAAATCAATGTTTCAGTACACTCATCACTCGTGGCGGCGCTGAGCGCAAACAGCTCGACCCATTTGGTGCAGGTGTCCTCCACGATCAGAATCCACCTGTTTACATTGACAGTCTCCGGCAGTGGACCGAACAAATCCACTGCCAGCACTCGTTAACTCGTGAACCCGTTCGTTAACGAGTTAACGCCGTTTGAGGGTGTTCGACGTTTGGACACTTGGGGGAAGGGAGACTTGCCGAGCTAACAGATGCAGATAAGAATAATTTTGTATAGACAGACTCTGTAAATTTTGAAAAAAAAATACCCGTGAAGTTTCTTGTCAGTTCTTCTTCACGAAGGTTTTTTCGAACTGGTGGTAAGAGTCATGTTTTATTTGACGTTAATAAGAAAATGTAAATGTCAATGTTGAGAAATAAATATTTCATTTCATTTCATTTTATTTCATTTCATTTCATTGTATTTCATTTCATTTTATTTCATTTCATTTACTTTAGGTACTGCGTTCATGTTCGGGTACCACTAAGCAAGCAGTATCGCCATCTTCGTGCTCCGGGCAGAAACGGTACAGTACGCCATCGGTAAGTACATATCCCTTACCTGCCCATACTCTCCCCCTAAAAGGATCGTCGGCCTCCATGGCGTTGGTGATCTTACGCACTTCGGGATCCATCAATTGATTTTCCCGGACATTTTCTCGATCACGTGAAGGTATGGTGGTTAGGCACAAGTCGCAGACTTCATTTTCGTCACACATGGGTCGCGATAACGTATCCGCAATGACATTGGACTTTCCAGGCGTAAACTCTATTTTGAGGTTATACTCCTGGAGACTAAGTGACCACCTTGCCAAACGACCGTTTGGAGATCTCATGCTCATCAGCCGCCTGAGCGGTTGGTGGTCAGACCTTACAATGACCTCGGCTCCATCCATGTACCCTCTAATTTTAACACAGCCCAGACAACGGCAAAGTTTTCCCTCTCTGTTGTATTGTAGTTCTTCTCCGCACTGGTCAAGAGACGGCTGGCATATGGACGGCTGGCTGTATTTAGTATGTACTTATACTTATACTTTGTAAGCTATCTCTTATTCAATAAACACAGTGTATTCTCAAACTTCGTGGGTTTCAATTATCTGAATAAACGCCCGACCTTACACTGCGTAGAAAATCGCCGTCGAACACCAAAGTGAACGTGCCGAAGTGTTTATTACGCGAGTGCGATGCCTATTATCTAAGGTACCGTATAGTTTCTCTCAGGTCATCACTTAGACATATTATACGGCCTATTGCATAGGCGTATACGCAAACGGCTATCGCGCGACTCGATTTCAACTTTAGAGCCACTCGTCCACAAGGCAAGATCAGCAGAGGAGGCGATCGTGGAAGTAGAGGTAAGCAAACCATGAATACCTTCATCTTACGCGAAGTGACAAAAAACGTTATTCGCCACAATCCCCTACCGTTTGCGCTAGTGCTAACTCGAATGTAACGTGTAAATGAATGTGGTAGGAGACCACGAGTTATATCGATAAGTCGATCGATAGTGACTCAAGGTCGAAAAGAACAAGGTTGAGATCTTCATTTTGTAAAAACTTTGGTCATAGCGTAGACCAATGTCGTAATCTCGATTTAAAACGAAGTAGTACGCCAGTATCTTCAAAAATCGACCATGATAAGGTAATTAGTGTTAAAAACTAGCCTACACCTGGTGTAACTAGAAACGTTTCCCCGATTTTACGATGTTATGGATGTGGCCAACCTGGAGTCATTAGGTCGCGTTGCAACGTATGTAAAGGAAAAAGTGAAGTACAGTCAGCAACAGAAATAAACTTCAATTCTTTATTTAGTTTGGAAAATGAAAGTGCGCATCCGATAGTCGATATTTTTATCATGGGTAAGAAAGGTATATGGATACGGATATGGATAAGAAAAGACTATGGAAACGGGGGCTTCGAATTGTGTTGCAAGCCCTGCTTTGTACAACCTTTTGGTCATGGTCATGGTCATCGAATTCATTTCGACCGAATGCTTGATAGGTTTAGCTGACGAATTGCAAAGTTTACGTAGTGTACTCACCACGTCGGTAGATGTAGTTATGAAAAAACGAACCATACCTATAGATTTTTTAGTATTTTCGGGATAAGACTAAGACTTTACTGGGGCGGGATTTCATTCACAATGCGGGTATAGTTTTAGATATACCTAACGGAAGTTGGTGTTTTAATAATAATTTAGGCAATAAGTTTTCATTTATACAGACACATAATATGATTAACCCAGCTGATGAGCACAGATAAAATTTCGGCGGACGAAGGCCAAAATTTGACTTTAGAACAGAGGGCACGTTTAAAGATTTTGTTCTACAGAGGGCCGACAGCTTTGCTCGCGAGGGTCCACCTACTTAGTTTGCGGTCCATAAGATAAAGGTAAGTCAAATGCAGGAGCCTATAGCGTGTCAACCCTACAGGTTGTTCCAAGGCAAGAAAGATATACTGAAGAAGGAGTTAGAGATGATGTTGGATGCCGACATCATAGAATAGTGCGAGTCACGTCACGGGCGGCTAAAGTTGTTCTAGTACCAAAAAAGGATGGCAGCACTAGGTTATGCACTGACTATCGTAAGCTGAACGCCGTCACGGAGCCGGACCGATACCCTCTTCCTAGGATTGAAGACATCCTGCATGCGGCGAAGAGGACGAATTATATGACCACCCTCGATTTGCGGTCTGGGTATTTCCACGTGAGCGTTCACCCTGAGGATAGAGGCAAAACTGCCTTTATCACTCTTTTAGGTTCATTTAGAAATAAAAATATGCCGATGGGTCTCCGAAACTCTGGAGCCACTTTTCAACCACTTATTGATCGTTTTAAGTCTAACCTGAAGGACCTAAACGGGACCTTATGGAGATATCTTGATGACCTGATCCTCATTTCGGCGTCATTCGAGGACCATATGAAAGACCTTGAAATAGTGTTGGATAGGTTGACTTTGTTCGGTTTGCGAATTAATCGAGCAACAGTCATTTTGCACGGGATTCTGTCAAGTTTTTAGGACATATCATCCTACCTGGCGGGATCCATATGGACCCAGGCAAGACTCAAGCTATCCTGGACATGAAACCCCCGCAGAACATCAAATACCTCAATTGTTTTTTACAGACAACCAGTTGGTCCAGGAGATTCATCCCGCAGTATGCCGAGATCACGCGACCTCTGACTAACATCCTTAAGAAGGTAAGTAGTTGGCAATGGGGCCCAGATCAACAGGCGTCTTTTGAACATTAAAAGGAATTTTTGTCTTCGTCCCCCATATAAGGCCAGGCAGACGAGTCAAAACCTTTTGTGTTGCGGACGGACAGCAGTGGCTATGCTCTCGGAGCACCAAAACTTCAGGGGGAGAGCCCTGTAGAAATGCCCCATCGAATATGCCAGCCGTCTCTTGACCAGTGCGGAGAAGAACTACAATACAACAGATGTGACGGTTGTCTATTTCGACCTCTTTTTGTCAGTAAATTTTATTTTTTTTGTTGTTCCCGACGTAATTTTAAACTAGGAATTACGTAGTGTCGGAGAACGGCAATGTTTTGATTTGACAAGTCAGTCACGAAAAATTATCCATCAAAGCAACTTGAATCTATTTATTTATTATTTTCCGAGTTTATTATTCCAAATTACATAGTTAAGATATTTTATTATCGATAATCAAAGTTCTTTTTAAGAAACCTATATTTATTTTTTATGTTCACGAGTGTGCGTAGCCAAAATTGTTGGTAAGGATTCTCATTCATTAAAATTTATTTTATTGTTATTTTTTCTTTTCAGATCAAATTTAATTGTATTAATATTTCTGTTCTATTTTGTGTGACTATTTTTTATTTCAATTTTGTTTATATTTTTCTGTTTGTATTTACAGGCATTTTTGTATATTTTTAATTTTACCGAAAAAATAAACACAGAAGAGAATTTTGTGTTTTATTGAAAGTACGCTACATACTGGCGCCCGAATATTCAAACGTAGTTTATGGAGAAGAGAGGAGAAATTGCAACAGAAGGAACAAAAGGAACAGAAGAATTGCAACATTAAAAATAATTTTTTTATAATTATTATTGAGGTCAGGCATAAAACTTTATTTGTTACCATTTTCAATCATTAACATTCACTATAATATATTTATATATGTATCTACTATAATATATTTACTATAATATATCAAAATACTGCTAAATTATTCAGACATTTAAGTTTCTTTAGTTTCTTTCGTTATAATATCCTTGAAGAAATTTTCTGAAGACACAACATTCTATAACCCAGTAATTTCACTATTTAAATAACATTTTCTATTCATTTTCATCACTTGAAAATACGTATATTTTTAAGGCTCTATTCTGCATAACGACTATTAACAAATTTGTTTCACTTTAACATTTTTTTTTGATTTTGCAATGAATTTTTCACAATTAAATAAACCTGAAATAATTTATGAATTAAAAATCAGAAATATAAATTTTTCTTCGACGCAATCTGTAGACGAACTACGATCATTATTATTAAATATTAATGTAGATTCTGAAACAGAAATTTTACAAAATAGCCCTGAAGAATTTTCAGAGAGAGAGAGAATTTTCACGGCGAGCATAAGCCGATTCTTTTTGTCTTATTTTTTTTTCTATGCACCTCATTATCGTTTGGCTATACCATTAACATTGACGTTGGTCAAAACTTATAATTAATTATCATCATCGTAGTATTAGGTTAACTTATTGTGTAATTTATTTAATATTTGCAATTCTAGGAGTGTAAACTCTTATTTTCAATATCTGTATTATACTTTATAGTATAATTTGTTAAATGTTATCAATTTTTTTTTTCTCAATTTTTTTTTTTTCAAGCGGTTTGCAACTTGTAAAATTAAGCCTTCTGCACGAGCGTTTATTAAGGTAACTCGTTAAACTAAACCATACCTATGTGTATTATTTATACACTTGAATCACTTTCCTGTGAGAATTATTTTCATATGTTTATTACATAAATATTTTAATTACTTCACAAAAGACCCTTGGATTTTATTTAAAAGTCAATGTTTCACGACTGGCTATGATTTTCTTTTCTTTCCGGCATATTTATTTCAGTCTTTAACTGAAACTTGTTTATAGTAATCACCGTGCGGGAGTTAGCGACACGTTAAAGAAGCCATAAGCTATTAATATTTTCAGCGGATGGCAACTATTAAAGCCTTTTGCCGTTGCGTTCAACTCTATTGAGTTGACTTATTTAGGATACGATTCCTCATAAGCAACTCTAACTGCATGACGTTTTATTTCCAGTAGTTGGAATAAGACTAGTATGATAGAGAATGTATGTTGTAATTATAATGTACGTTGATGGAGTTGAACGATATATATTAACATTGTATATTCCAGGAACATGTTAAAAATTCTATCATTCATGAACCATGTAATTTAAGATAATTATTTAGGATTTTTTTTTTTTCTCTCTCTCGTCTGTTTTGTTTTCTTTTTCTATTAAATAACTTGTTGATAAGCATTATATCAGTATTATTTTTTTTTTTTTTTCATATATACAGGATGTTTTTTCAGAAAAATTCTTCTATAGGATGTTAATATTAATTTTCATTTTGCTTTTAATTATTATTTTTTTTTTGATTGTTCTTTCATTTAGCAGATTAAATATTAAAATTCGATATGTATATGCGGTTTATTTTGATTTGGTTTGAATTTGAAATTTTACTAAAAAAAATCTTTCAGATTTTTTTTTTTTCCCGGCCCCCGGGGTATTGTGACGGTTGTCTATTTCGACCTCTTTTTGTCAGTAAATTTTATTTTTTTTGTTGTTCCCGACGTAATTTTAAACTAGGAATTACGTAGTGTCGGAGAACGGCAATGTTTTGATTTGACAAGTCAGTCACGAAAAATTATCCATCAAAGCAACTTGAATCTATTTATTTATTATTTTCCGAGTTTATTATTCCAAATTACATAGTTAAGATATTTTATTATCGATAATCAAAGTTCTTTTTAAGAAACCTATATTTATTTTTTACGTTCACGAGTGTGCGTAGCCAAAATTGTTGGTAAGGATTCTCATTCATTAAAATTTATTTTATTGTTATTTTTTCTTTTCAGATCAAATTTAATTGTATTAATATTTCTGTTCTATTTTGTGTGACTATTTTTTATTTCAATTTTGTTTATATTTTTCTGTTTGTATTTACAGGCATTTTTGTATATTTTTAATTTTACCGAAAAAATAAACACAGAAGAGAATTTTGTGTTTTATTGAAACTACGCTACACAGAGAGGGAAACCCTTGCCGTTGTCTGGGCTGTGTTAAAATTAGAGGGTACATCGATGGAGCCGAGGTCATTGTAAGGTCTGACCACCAACCGCTCAGGCGGCTGATGAGCATGAGATCTCCAAACGGTCGTTTGGCAAGGTGGTCACTTAGTCTCCAGGAGTATAACCTCAAAATAGAGTTTACGCCTGGAAAGTCCAATGTCATTGCGGATACGTTATCGCGACCCATGTGTGACGAAAATGAAGTCTGCGACTTGTGCCTAACCACCATACCTTCACGTGATCGAGAAAATGTCCGGGAAAATCAATTGATGGATCCCGAAGTGCGTAAGATCACCAACGCCATGGAGGCCGACGATCCTTTTAGGGGGAGAGTATGGGCAGGTAAGGGATATGTACTTACCGATGGCGTACTGTACCGTTTCTGCCCGGAGCACGAAGATGGCGATACTGCTTGCTTAGTGGTACCCGAACATGAACGCAGTACCTAAAGTAAATGAAATGAAATAAAATGAAATGAAATACAATGAAATGAAATGAAATAAAATGAAATGAAATGAAATATTTATTTCTCAACATTGACATTTACATTTTCTTATTAACGTCAAATAAAACATGACTCTTACCACCAGTTCGAAAAAACCTTCGTGAAGAAGAACTGACAAGAAACTTCACGGGTATTTTTTTTTCAAAATTTACAGAGTCTGTCTATACAAAATTATTCTTATCTGCATCTGTTAGCTCGGCAAGTCTCCCTTCCCCCAAGTGTCCAAACGTCGAACACCCTCAAACGGCGTTAACTCGTTAACGAACGGGTTCACGAGTTAACGAGTGCTGGCAGTGGATTTGTTCGGTCCACTGCCGGAGACTGTCAATGTAAACAGGTGGATTCTGATCGTGGAGGACACCTGCACCAAATGGGTCGAGCTGTTTGCGCTCAGCGCCGCCACGAGTGATGAGTGTACTGAAACATTGATTTCCGAAATGTTTTTGCGTTTCGGAGTGCCTCGACGTATAACTATTGACAATGGTGTACAGTTCATAAGCGAAGTCATGCAACAAGTTCGCCACATTTTTGTAATTAACCCTGTCGAACGCAAAAACCGCGACTTAAAACCGCAGCTCGCCATCCTTGTTGGACAAGACCATAAAATCTGGGAGCCGCAATTAAATTCGCCATGAACTTTGCAGTAACCAGCGGTACTGGTTATTCTCCGGCGTTCCTTATGTTCGGACGCGAAATGCGAGCTCCCGCCGACGTTTTGTCAGACATGAAAACCATTATCAAGAACGATAATGCAACTATGCCGCTCACGCCTTATTTAAGGCGACTCTTCACGGCATTGCTTGATGCTAAGGATACACACGATAAATCTCAAGCCTATCGCAACAAAATGCCAACGATCACCGACGACCAGCTCCAGAATATAAAGTTGGGGATTTATTTCTGCTTAAGACCCAGGGTGCCAATGATGCTAATCGCGGGCAGAGACCGAAACTGATTCCTCACCGTGATGATCCTTATCGCATCCGAGAAATCGTCAGCGAAACTACCTATATTTTAGAACGGATCAGGGACAATAGCGTCCTGGGCCTTCTCGTTCATTCAAAATCTTCTCCTTCATAGAATTAGGCACTACTAGCTGTGGGTTTGCGAGTAGAATCACAATCGGACCTGTAAAGGACTCCTTGACACAAAAGGTAACCACGATCATGCCACCCACGCTGAGAGGTTCAGTAAGTTCTAGGTCAGTAATGATCTTTACCAATGCCGGATCCTCCAGTTGCCATTGGGTGACTTAAGAGTTAACAACCACCTTAGAGTTTGGTGATCACTCTGCACAATTACCTTATATCCAGTTTCGCGCATATATTGATATAATAATAATATTATTATTATTATTATTATTTGAGTTTTAGCCCAAACGGCATGCGGGTGAAATGGTACGTTCCAAAGGCGTGATGAAGGCCGTCTTGTCTCTGTCCTTCTCAGCTACTGGTACCTGCCAATACCCAGATTTTAAATTAATGGCACTTATAAAACAATTAGGTTTAGTAGTTTGTAATAACTCGTCAATGTGTTATTACAAACTACTAAACCTAATTGTTTTATAAGTGTGTTTATGTACTGAAATGTAGTTTATGTACTGAAATGCAAATCCCTTTTTGGCGATTCGCCGGCCACTGCCGCGGCACGCTCGCTGCGCTCGCTCGGCTAGCGCTGCATTATCTACATACAAACTAACTGCTCCTCCTCGCTTCGCTCGTCGTCGCGCCTAATTTGTATAATTTCAAAATGTGCCTTATTAATTTTAATTTGTGTCACAGGAGAATTAGATTATAATTTTAATATATACACGTTTTAGATACAATATCTGAATGTTAGCATTGAATTTTCGGAAAATTAAAATTCGGAATACCATATTTCGGACTAGTAACACAGCGGGTATTTAATTTTTCTTACTAATTTAAGTCGGAAAATTAAAATTTCATATTTATGAATTTCCGTAAAATAAGAATCGTGTTTCTGAATAGTCGGAATTAAGTCTCTTCGGTATTGTGAAATTCGGAATTTAAAAAATCGGAATATTGAAATTCGGAATTTTTGGGTGTTCCAATATTTTAGGGCAACGTGGCCGCGCGCTCCGACGCAAAGCGACGCCGAGTAAAACCGGTTTGTTAGATGCGGCCGACAGGTGCGCAGGCAGAGCGGTAAAACTAAAGGAGCGTCGGCGATCATGGACTTCATTATAAAGGAGAGCGTCCGCCATAACCATAGCAGGTAGTCTTCATACAAAAAAGACTAGGATAATTCCTCTATGGTTAGAACTTTTTGATAATGACAGCTCCGTTGCTACTTTTCGAGCGAACAATTGTCTTAAGTCTCTTCAATGTTAATTATGAATGATAATGTTGTTAAAACTACTCTTATTATATTAATACTTGCAATTGGCAGAAATAGTTATTGTTTAGAAACTACAGCTGATTGCCATAAAACGCAAACATTTAATTTTCAATCAATCAGCTCGATCTGCCATTACGGTTTCAATGTTTGACGAGTGAAGAGTTTGCATTGATCAATTTCCTTTACATAACCTCTCAATTCCCAAATATAGTGATTAATTTGCGATTATGGTGCTTCATATTGTACAAGTGCTGGTAGTGAATGAGAAAGTAGGTGAAAGGAAGGACGTTATTTTTCAAGAACTGAGATAGGACTTTACGTTCGTTAACAAGGTTTAAGGTTTTTTCGAACCGGTGGTAGAATCATGTTTTATTTGACGTCAATAAGAACAAGTCATTGTCAATGTTGAGAAAATTAATATTTCATTTCATTTCATTTCATTAAGTGTGGTGGAACTGCGTAAATTGTTTGTAAGCCACAAACATTTTGAGAAGAAATGTTTTCTGGGTTACTCAATAAGAATAACGGTGTTTAATTGGTGAAACATAATCAACATAATTTTAAAAGTTACTTATGTCTCGCGTCTAGAAAATAAAAATTTGCCTCCCATGCAATACAAACAAAGCATATAAAACAAAGTTTGGAAATAAACAAAAAATTCAAATAAATATACGAGTCTTTTATTTATTTTACCTTCTTTATCTTTTAGATTGTTAAAAATATCTTGTAGAATAGAAGAGGGGCTTGCGCGCTGCCGCAATGGCATTACGCCAAAATCCAATGCCATCATTTTAAAATTAAGAAACGAAGGACAATCTTGTAAAAAAAAAATTGTTGACAAATTGAAAAAGTGGGTTCCTAGTTTTGTGTTAGGAAGTCGTTCGTCTGATACGTAGCATCACTAATTAGTTTGTGGCTATAACCTTACATTTTCTTGGGTACCATCATGCATTGCAATAAAACCCATCCATTTTTAACCATTTAAGGAAATGGGTAAATATACTTTTTGTAATATGCTTAACATTTCTCAACATGACCGCCTCTTTAAAAAATCGCAGCATGCTACCATCCACTTGGTGAGGGAGGGGGGGGGGGGGTTTATTCTAGGGAGAAATAAAATTAGTCTAGGGGTACGTCACCGAGACCATCTGGCAACACTAAGTTCGCCGCTTGCTAGCTAAGGTTGTTTGTAGTGCAGTCATGGGCAAAATGTATCACTGAAAAGAAAAGATTGATATGTATCTTTCGATCACTGTGATATGTATCACTCTTTTATATCTTTATCACAAAAGTATCAGTTGCTCATGCCCACGCGTCACTCTCCTCGCCGTAGTTTATGTTCCTTGCTCTCGCTACTCAGTAGGTTTGCTCTGCCCAACTCGATCAAATATATCAATGAGAGATGTAAAAGATATGATGAAATGAAAGATTACTGATTGATTTAGTTTAATCGGCAGCTGTTTCTCAGTGATGGCGCCATTTTGCGGTATCGAAAGGAAACTATTTATCGGTACTCAATAACGAGTTCTGAAACTATGTATTTTGAAAACTATTTGTTGCGAGTTGCGAGACTTCTTTTCCTAGCATTGTGCGAGCGAGATAATCATACGACGCGTGCGTGAGCGAGCAGTTGTAAAGATACAGTGCACAAACTAACTAGTGATTCTACGCATCAGACGAACGTCTTCCTAACTACAACACTAGGAACTAGGAACTTGAGGAACTTTTCAATTTGACAACTATTTTTTTTTAAATTAGATTGTCCTTCGTTTCTTAATTTTAAAATGACGGCATTGGATTTTGGCGTAATGCCATTATGGCAGGCGAAAGCCCCTCTCCTTTTCTACAAGATATTTTAACAATCTAAATGATAAAGAAGGTAAAATAAATAAAAGACTTGTATATTTATGATTTTTTTTTTAATTTCTAAGTTTTGTTTTATATTTTTATATGCTTTGTTTGTACTGCACGGGAGGCAAATTTTTATTTTCTAGAAGCGAGACATCAGTACCTTTTATTCATATTCTGTTAATTATGTTACACCAATTAAACACCGTTATTCATATTGAGTAACCCAGAAAACATTTCTTGTGTGGCTCACAAACAATGTATAAAGGTTTACCACACTTAAACCTTGTAAGCATAAAGCACTATTAGCACAAAGACACGGTAACCATTGTTAAGTCCTATCTCAGTTCTTGGAAAGTGATGGAAAATAACGTCCTTTCGGCTACTTTCTCATTCACTACACAGCACTTGTTGTACATTGTGAAGCACCGAATAAACGCATATTAATTACTATATTTGGTAAATGAGAGGTTATGTTTCGGAAATTGATCAATGCAAACTCTTCACTCGTCAAACATTGAAACCGTAATGGCAGATCGAGCCGATTGATTGAAAATTAAATTAAATTTTGCGTTTTATGGCAGTCAGCTGTAGTTACTACACAATAACTATTTCTGCCAATTTCAAGTGTTAATATAATAAAAGTAGTTTTAACATAATTAAAACATTGAAACATAACCTAAAACCGTACATCATTGATTGAACATAGTGTTATCATTCATCATTCACATTGAAGTGACGTATGACAATTGTTCGCTCGAAAAGTAGCAAGAGATCTCAGCATCAAAAAGTTCTAACCATAGACACAATTCCTAGTTTTTTTTTGTATGAAGATTACCTGCTATGATACAGTGATACATTTGGATATGAACGGATATAAAGAAAGAGTGATTGATTCAAACGGAGTGATGCATATCTTTTTTATCTATCACTCCTGCTTGAGTTACCCATCACTATTGTAGTGGCCTGGTTCCGATTTTCATGGAACTTGTCATAACAAGATCGCGCATAAATTTAAATACATATAAAGTTGTACAGAAATCTTAAAATCTGAAAATTAAAGAAATCTGAAATAATGAAATCTACTGTGTGTTTCTCACAATACTTCGTAAACAAATTAAATGTGAGATCGTATGGCAATATTTTAAAATCAGGCCTATTAAAGAATGAAAATAAAGCGCAATTATTTGAACACATATTTAAAGACCTGCAGTACTTAATTAGTAACGATCTTTCGTATATTATAGTTGAGATGAAAACAAACCTTAAAATAATCGCAAGAGATGATTTTAAAAGTTACTATAAAACTTTTACAATTGAAAACAAAACAAATCTAAACCCAGCTGATAAACAATTAGTTTACAAAGAAACCCTTAAGTTAATAGAAAGAATAATACCAATGTCTTTCTATGGATGCAATCATAATCTGAAGATTTTTCGAAGGATTGTAAAATTGGTTATGTTTAGCATGTACCGTCAGTTCTTGTTATTAACTCCAGTTTTAGATAAATGGAATTTTTCTGTGAAGCCTTGGAACTCTATGACCAAAGAAGTTTCGGAACAAATATTGAATAATGTTGTATTTTGGATTTTAAAACATATTTTATGTGCCATTATTTGTTTGAACTTTTATGTAACAACAACTAAAATTGACAATGATGAATATAAACTAGTCTTTTTCATCAAATCAAAATGGCAAAGTTATTATGATACCAATATATTGAAATTATTACATTGTAAAGTAATTAGGAAATGCTTACCATACAGTTCGGGTAAGAAAGTAAGAAAAAACTACTGTAAAACTGAAAGACTAAAGTTAAAAAAGTTCAAGAAGGAAATACCCAAACTACATTTTATTTTAAAACATAATAATAACTGTAGACCAATAGTAAGGTATAAAAGCAATCAAAAAAACAGTCATGAGAAATATAAAGTAAAATCTAAATTGAGTTTTATTAAAGAAATAACTCAGAAACAACAAGATAAACTGGAATCACAATATGGTGAAATCTATAGACAATGGATTTGTAAAGGTAGTCCAAAGCTTTATTTTGTGAAAGCTGATCTGAGTAATGCTTTTGGAGCAATTAATAAGAAAAAGTTAATAGAGATAATAAATAAAAAGTATAACAGTTACCAGAAATTAGAACAAAATTTTCATATGACACAAAAAAATGCTCATCATTATAAAGAAATAATGAATGAATTACAGCAACCAATGATGATACGGGCTGGTTCCACAGTCTATGAATGGTGTAAAGGTTTAATCCAAGGATATAAATACTCTCCTGCATTATCTGAACTATATTATACATATTTGGATGAAATATATTTTGAAAAATTATTGTCAAAACCTTATAATGAAGCAATGTTATTTGTTAGAATAGTTGATGACTATCTATTTATCACAGATTCCTTAGACAGTGCTCATGAATTTCTTAATGCTCTTTCAAATTACAAAAATGTTAACTATGAAAAGACTGCTGTAAATTTCGATCATCCGAATATAAAATACAGCAATGAGATAGTTTTTTTAGGGTACAAGTATAATACTCAAACCTTGCAAGTTAGCAGAGCTAAAAATGTGTACACAGGACAGATGTGCTACAAGATAGCTATGACACCAGCAATAGGAAACCTATCAAAATTCATAGAGAACCGCATAGGACAATCAGGAATTCCTATTAATGGTCATTTGTTCAATTTTTACCATAATACAGAAGAGAATGTATGGGAACATATATTCACAACATTCTGTTTATCAGCTAATAAGTTTTGCACAATTCTGTCACTACTAAGTCATGATGATATGGCTCATTACTTACCTATTTATGAACAGAAAGTGAGTGTGAAATTAAGCATTGCTATTATAGATACCTTGAATTATAATAAACCTAATGATTTCATGTTTTTGTACTGTATAAATCATTTTAAGTTTTTATCATTTAAAGCTTTATTACTTTGTGCCAGAAATACAGCTAGATGTGATGAGCTGATTACTTATATAAATACAAAATTGTCAAAATGTCAATGCATTTATGGAAAATGGAGGGAGCATGCAAGTAAATTTGAATGTAATGGTCAAATGAAGAAGTCCGCTGTTAAAGAAATTTGCAGAAGAACAGACTACAGAATTATTTTTAAAAGAATGGAAACTTTACCAGATGGATTTCAATGTTACAATAACAAATATTTAAAATGAAAAGTCTTTAGGTACATTAAACGGTTTATTAATAAAAAATAATATATAAAAACCAAAACATGTATAAGGACGGAATTGTTACAAAAACTTAATCTTAATGCAAAGTATAAATTTAATTTAATTTTGCAACTGGACGGAGTGCTATGCAGTGATTTATCTGATTATAGTGAGATTCACAATATAATCTTATTATAAGTATTATCAATTTCTTGGATTAATAAGATAACCTTGGTGTTTGATATATACCTACCTTATTCAATATTAGCTTCAAAAGTTAAACTTAAATGTAAAACTGATAAGGCTCTACTGCGAGGAAGGCCAATGCTTAATAATTTATTTTTGTCCCATATAATAAAAATTGAGTAATCCTATGTCTAGAATTTTTTTTAACACAGCAACTGACTTCCTCACACATCTCATGGATAAGTGTTATCTAAAATAACTCACCATTATATACCTACCTAATTAAATACCTATTTAAGTAGTGATATGCAGAACAAACATGTCGACGATAAAAGATAAGCTAGTGTTAAAGGTATTGCTTATTAAAGCGTACAAATAGGAATATACATGTAAAGTTTATACAAAGAATGTGTAAGACACATTATACTGAAAAAATATATTGTGTTATCATGCTTTGATACATCAGTTAAACAACATTTTACATTTTCTTACATATTGTTATAAAATATTATAATTTTTATCATATAAAATGTAAGTAACTATTGTATAAAAGCACCATTCAACATAAAATATAATTTTTTGTGTATCTATAGAAGTGTCCAAAATGCAAACACACTAAAATTACATTATCAGACTGCAAGAGACCAGTGTAAGTGAACATACAATATATATTTATAAACTGATTATATTCTATCTTTAATTATTTTTAATCAATTAAAAGTATTCAAAGAACATTTAAAATAAGTGCAAGAATATTAAAAATATAATTATTTTATAAGTGTAATTCCGAAAAAGTTAAAATTAAATATTTACTTAATAAAAATGATTAAATTCACATTTAAACTCACGTAATTCTAACTGTCAATATAGAATACAAGTTATGGTAGATTTTAGTTAAAAGTACAAGATAATAAAAAGGTGATGTAAAACACGATAGTGAAAATATCGATCGGGAAATAATAAGTAAATAAAATATAGCTAAAGTAAAATGACAACTTCATGATTTTGACCTTAGGGCAGTATAGAACAAATACTATCTGAAGGTCAACTAGAGATAAAATTTCGTCACGATTTAGCCTAAGACCTAATTTACAATATTTTCACCATAAAAGACCTAAAACGATGAAAACAAACAGTAATACGCTTGGAACTTTGACGTTTCCGGCATGTGACAAAAAGTCAGGATCAGAAGCGATGTAGTAAGAAGCTTGGGGTGCATCACAGGACACTATCCGAACGGCGCGTAATAATGCACTTCCGCCTATAATTTCAGCTGATCTTCTGTGGTAAGGCAGCGGCTTTAAACGGACCGCTGAATCACTGAATATTAGGTCTGCGTAGGGCCGTTGGGATGCGAACATGCTGAAACTGTGAACATAAAAATTATTATGAAGGATTTTCCTCAAATCAAGTTAGGAAACAAAAATAGTTTTAATGACCTCGATAGATGGCGCTACGAAAAGCTGGTCTGATTAAATAGTATAAGATAGTAAGACTGCAAAGGAGGCGAAAGTTTCTAAAATACCACAATAAGCCTTTGCAGAGCTTGAACAATTAAATAAATGTAAAAATAATACTTAATAAATATTAACGACACACCAGGTTTTAGGGCTTAGTTCTTTGCCTTTCTTTAACGATATACCGATACGATACGATTACCGAACGAATACCGATAAGATACCGAACGATATAACGATAACTAAAAATAAAACAACTTTTTACTTTAGCGCCATCGTGTAATTTATCTCTCCAGTGAAATATGGCCACATTATTTTTGGTTTGGCAAAAAAATTACTAAATTTTAAAAGTGTAAGAAACTGCATTGTTTGAAACTCGGCTGTAAACTTGAAATTATAAGCTTTGGTCTTTATTGTTTTAGCGGAACTAGTATAAATTTTAATAAAACGGCGCTAGTAACATATGTCAAGCCAATGCCAGAGCCGAAGTTGTATGAAGGCTGAGCGAGTCCCTCTGTGTACTATAATTTATCAATTTTAGATCGAGTATCACGCATGTGCCATCAGCGCCGGAATGGCTACAATAAAAGAGGAACAAAAATCATTTGACAACAGCCAGTGTAGTATTATTAATATATTTCAGTGACTAAACGACTTCAATGGTAATTACTATTATGGTCAAATGCATAGATCATACAAAGATCGTTATATCATAGGTACTAGAAATTTCAACCACCTAGCCTCGGATACCGTAAAAGTATAATATATTATTAGTCATGCAATTCGCGTAGTTTTAGGCCATTCAGAAAATATATATTGTACAAACCAGCTTTTGCAGATAACTTGAAGCCGCTTAAGCCGTTTTCGACGTTCCCAATAATAGCATAAATTACATAAAATCAACTTAGTTAATTTTTTACCTACTTTTAAATAGTATAGCTTTAACTTATAATACAATTGAGTAGATGACGAGGGTTCGAACATAAGTAAGATTTGTTTTTGAAAGCAAAATTTATTATGAGTCAAAACTGCTTCAAACTTCACTATAAAAAAAGTAGTAATGCTGTACTTAATAAGATTGTAATGCTGTTTTTGGCATATTAAAAAACCGGAAATACCGCTAAAAATTAATTTCAATATATGTAAAATACATTATTACAGACACATCAGGGACATTAAAAATAACATTTCCGAATAAGATAAAAAAAAAAAATCATTTCCTACGACAACAAACAATTTGACGGCCTGTGTGGTATGGAGGTTAGTAGCCTTGCCTTCCATGCCAGAGGTCCCGGGTTCGAATCCTGGTAGGGGCAGATGTTTTATCATATTTGCTTTCTAGTCATGGATGTGTATGTATGTTTATTTAAGTTGATTTCTAATATTTATATATATAGAAATAAATCTATGTGTGTTTATATATTTTTTTATATATATTTTATAAGTTTATTTATCCGTTATCTAGTATCACATAACACAAGCTCTCAATGATACTTAACTTGGGCTAGCTAATGTGGTGTGATTGTTAGAAAAATTTATTATTATTATTATAATAAACGTGGTTAAATGTTTAAATTATTAATAATATTGTGCACATTGTATGGTCTTTCAAAGCCTACAATACTAAGTTGTGTCGTCACAACTTAGTACCATTTTCTAGGAAGCGTTTTCCGGGCGTTTGCAAATGTTTGCCATACATATGAATGTATCCTGTAAACTGTTGATTGCAGACAGATTGTTCTTCGTGCAACGTTTATTATAATACTACAAAATTAATTTACTAACAAATGGATTCGAGTCTGCGACTAGGGATTGCAATCCGGAAAACCGGATCCGGTAATCCGGCGGATCCGGCATCAATATATGTCCACCTGATCCGGTACCAGTACACCGGATCCGGTGTTTTATATTTTATATATTATATTTTATTTATTTATATTAATTCTTTGATTAGGCCATTAATGACATAGTGGTGAATTTTTGATCTCAGTTAAGATTAATATTTATGTTATGTTTAGTTTAATGATGATTGATTAATCTTTAAAACTTAATTAAAAATAAAGGACTACCACCTACGTTACGTAGGTAATTAAGATAATGACATGATTGAAAATGACGCCAGGTTGAAATCCCTATCTGAGACTTAGACGTATCGTATGTAGGAGAAGTTTGAGATCCGGCTAAGCGCCGTCAGGGCTAAGTTACAAAGTCCCGTAAAATTTAAAAGGCCCATAGGGCTATAAATAAACTCTCAATTTCGAAGTTCGAGTCTGAGAAAAGGGTCCGAGCAAAAAGGGAATGAAAATGCAAAAATGGTGTAAATATCATACCAGTTTGCTGTGATCGATCGCCCGACAACACGTGTAAAATGACTGCTTACCGCTCGAAGTATTCGAAGCTGCATAAGATGATTTTAATGTCAGCTTCCTAGTAGCAGCTACATAAGGTGAAAAATTATGGCAAGCAATAATTAACTGTAATGCAACGATACACGATTTAAACTTCAAGTGATTTAATTTATTGGTAATCCTGTAAATGTGTGGGTTAACTCGGGACACCTTTTACGTCAATTTTGTATTAGACCCACCGTCCATTTATTTTTATGAAAATGTACTACTACACAAATATAACATAATTGGTTAAACCTAATTATGTAAATCCCGCGGCAATTTCAGGGCAACATATAGCCTAATAATGAACCTTTCAAATGAGGTAAGCATTTTTTCAGCGATCTAGTAATTTCAGACTTTATCAAACATATAAACAGAAACTTCTTCTTTATAAGGGATATAAAGTATAAAAGTATTATTGGTAATTTAGCTGTTAATGTTCCTGATGCATTTATCAATACAAAACTGAAGCATACCTAAATTCATCATTAGCAGTGGCACCGTACAGTTGCTGAGCGTAAATCATGAGATTGGAGAAAGTGTCCAACTCGGTGTGGTTCGCGCGTCCCATCAGCACCGACCCTGGGACCTTTCCTAGGTTACAGTGGCTGTACTCGTGCATTTTAGCCCGCGTACCTAGAACAAATTATATATTTATTCAATAAAAGCTAATTAAAAAAGCAATAGCTGGAACATGGTACTAGAATTGTAGTTTAACAAGTTTGCACTTAAAAGTATAGATTAAGTAAAACGTGCAATTTTGAAAATATTTAAGTACGGAACGTAAAAAAAGGACAATTTGTTTTTTAGACAAATTAAGCGTTTGAAATGTTAGTCGTAGGTTAAATTAGATGTTGTACGAGGTTAAAATAGAGCTTATGTTCTTTAGAGGTGAAAAAGTTCTAATATCTTCGAATTAGTTTCAGAGTTTTATCGATTACAAGCAAATTAATTATATAAGTACAGATCAAATCAAATTTACTTTATCTACACTGAATCCCACAAAAGTAAGCAAAGCTTGTTTAAGATTGACAATATAGTGAATAAAGGCCACCATTTTTGAGCTCACCAGCTGGCGCCACTGTCGATTATCAATCTTGAAGCATGGATGTGTATCTTTGTTATTACGGGCGTGAAAACATAGTTTACATTTTAATCAAATTTGGCTAGTTCCCACTAGTTCAACTTTGTACAGTCCTCCCGAAAGTTGAACTACTGGGACAAAAAAGTTGTACTCGCCACTTTTTATATCGCAATGTAAGGAAGTTAGGTATGTTTTTAATGCATCAAAAAGAGAAGTGAATCACAAGAAAAATTATTTATTTTTTGTGTGTTTAATAGAAACTGAATGCACATTTTGTAACGGGTTAAACAAATACCTACTTAGTAGTTGAAATTAAAATAAATCACTTCCATTTTATAATATGGGCAAATATATTTATTTAGGAATTTGAACACTACTATGTGGGCTGTCGATGATAAGAAGTTACATTACATAAAATGCATTTATTGAATTGTAGGAGAATAGAATTAATTTATAGATGTAGGTGCACTTTGTACAATTTTAATAGATGAGGCTAGCTTTATTTGTTTTTGTTGCTCGTAAGAACAATATTCGTTTAAATCTTAGTTCCTAATTTTAGGTAAGTATTTAGATTTATTATTAATATCATCGGTTTGTAAAGACCTCGGGTCTCGCGTCCTGACTTGTTGATCCGATTCATAAACTCGAAATCATGAGTGATAAAGATTTCCAAATAATTCAAAGAGGTAGAGGAAAAGTGTTGTTATATGCAGGATACCAATATTTCAAAGCTAGGAAATATCGTAATGGCCAAAGTTATTGGAGATGTAAACAATTCAAAACGCCGTGGATCTGCAACTCTTTCAGCTGTAAGTACCTACTTCAACTTATTTTTTGTAGATGGAATATTAGTTGGCATCTTTTTTATTTTGTGAATTTGTTAAATTTTGTTTCAGGAAGATAATGATATTGTAAAATCAGTGCAACATGCCGATTTTTGTCAGCGAAACATAACACAAAATGAAATAGACACCATTATAGGTCAATCGTGCGAAGGAGCTGCTGAAGATAGAGGACCCGCTCCGACGTATATAAAAAATGTTTGATTTGACTTGGCTGCAAATAATCCGATTCCATCTTTCACACAAAAGAAGTCAAGCATTTATCGTAAACGAAATGCGGTAGCCAGTGTAAGCAAAATATGTTCCAATGACGTAAGTTAAATAGAAGTACCCATCCAATTCAGTCAGTTTCTGCCTGCAGATTATTGTGACAACGGTATTAGAATTTTAGTCTTCTCCTCCAAAGAAGCTAGATTACAAATGGAAACAGTAAAACATTTTTTAATGGATGGAACTTTTCATAGCTGTCCGAAACCGTTTGTACAAATGTATACATTACATGCTGATTTGATTTGATATTAAAAGCACCAATATCGTCCCCTTAATTTATGCATTTCTTTCTCACAAAGACAGCAAAACATATACTCTCTTCTTCCAAGTTATCAAATAACAAATCAACAATTGGGATCCGAACAAAATCACAATTGATTATGAGAACGCCGCAATAAAAGCTGCACCTGAATTTAAACCAACACTGGTTTTTAAGGGTTGTTATTACCACTACACAAATAGTCTTTTGCGAAAAGCTAAAATATTAGGGTTGACGGAGATAAAACGCCGTAGAAGAATAATTTCTTTTTGTTGTGCATTAGCTCTTCTACCTGATGAAATGTAGATGAAATGCCTGAAGATAGCAAAGTTAAGAAATATTTTTAAAAGACCTGGATGAAACAGAAATTTCCAAAGATGTGGTGCGTTTTTGGCGAACCCCATCGCACCACGAATGCGGTGGAAGGATGGCACTGTACAATTAATAAATTAGTGGCCAAAACCGGAACATTGTTGCAAATATTGCATGTTTTGAAAGACGACGCCACCTTAGCAACATTTCGTAGCGAGCAGCTTAAAAGGGACAACGAAAAATTAAATCGTGCTCAAGTAGATATTGAGAACGATTTATATATTCAAACAATTCAAATGCAATTAAAAAATTTTGAAAAAGATTTGGAAAAGCTCCGTTGATTAAAACTGACAGATAATGTTTTATTTTATATTGTATTACTTTTAATTTTTATATTCCCGACTAATTATTATTACGAAAATTTAAGAACGTAATGTAGGTACTATTATAACTATTTTTTTTATTTCAAATCACAATCATTATTATTTACTTACGTACAAATTTGTATTAAATTTTATTATTTGGGATGATTTTTCAAACATTGTATTCCATTTTTTTTTTCATTTTCAAATGACGTTTTTATTTATAAGCAAATTATATGCTGTTTTTGAATAAACAGATTATAATTTGATTTATATTCCATCAAACAATTTGTTAATTGCTGACACTTAGTCCGAGCTTAAAATAAATTATTTCAATGTTGACTTTTCTATGTTTTTGGAATGAACATATTCATAAATTATTTTAATTTATGATTGTTAAATTTAAAGTGATTTATTTTAATTTCAACTACTAAGTAGGTATTTGATTAACCCGTTACAAATGTGCATTAAGTTTCTATTAAACACATAAAAAATAAATAATTTTTCTTGCGATTCACTTCTCTTTTTGATGCATTCAAAACATACCTAACTTCCTTACTTTGCGATATAAAGAGTGGCCAGCCCAACTTTTTTGCCCCAGTAGTTCAACTTTCGGGAGGACTGTACAAAGTTGAACTACTGGGCGGAAAAAAGTCTCACTAGTTCAACGATTGAACTGACCAGTTGAACTAGTGGGATTTAGTATCTTATAATATCGAGAACGCCGCAGTGTTCGGCAGTGCCGTTTTGTTCGGAAAAACGAAGACATGAGTTTCCTTTCCATAAAGAAAGACAAAACTGTCTCAAAGTGACATTTAGTGACCCGTTACTCATGTTTGCCATAATTAATCTCAGGCATTGCACGGTATTCAGAAAATTATTCTCATTAGAAATAAACCCGCCTAGCCCACCCACAAACGCGAAAGCCTTTATTAAAATAATCATCCAAGACTGAATTAACATTTGTATTAATACACAAATGTCCTGCTAGGTTTCGAATCGAATTTTGAAGGCTACCAACACAGGCACCACAAAGCCACTATAAAGTTGGCGGGAAAACAGAATATTCAGAACTACTGCTTGTACTTTACACGTCCTACTTAATTTTTTTTTCCTTACACAAAATAATACTTTATAATAATCCCCAGTAATAATAATTATATACCTTCCGGGCCTATTATTCTTCCCGCATTTGCCCTATAATGTCTAATTTATTTATACTACACTTGTTTTATCTACTTAAACCTTTGACTAAAATAAAATAGCGGAAGATATTGTGTCCTTACATTACATGCCTAGAAAATAGTTCCTGTATTACAACAGATAGACTTACTCACAGAAACTCAATTATATTGCTCCCTGACATAAAAGAGATAGAATGATGCAAAACAAGGGCTTGTGAGCAAGACAACCTATGTCGTGTTCGTATAATTTCGTTTGTATTCGTGTTGTGTCGTATATTTTCGATTCGGTTTGCGTATTTTGCTCTATTCTAAGAGGGGAGCGGGAGCGGGAGCAAGATTTTTGAGTTTCGTGCCTCAGGAGACTGTCACATATTTTCTACAATATTGCTTTAATCAAAGACTTAAATTAATGTTAATGTGTGTCGCACGAACGCCACGCTCCCCTCGCCTTCCCCTGAGCAGCTAGGTTGTGTTAGAAGTATGTTGCAACACTACGACGGCTCACCATCAGCGCACAGCAGCTGCGTGTCGTCAGGCAGCAGATCCCGCGCCCAGACCTCGCGGCGCCGCCCGCTGGCCGCCTCGCTAAGGGCTGTGTGTCGCACGAACGCTACGTGCCCCCCACCCTCCACCATGCAGCGGAGAGCACCGATGTGCCCGAAGTAGTCTTCGGAGGCGTCACGCCGGCAGCGACTGCGGGGATATTGGACTGGGGTTAGATGTTGGGGTGATAGAAATTACATCTAAACTCTTTATCTTATAGAAAATATGAATATTAAATTTGTAATTTTGAGAAGTTGAAAGTTAGCCCGTAGTAAACAATTTCAGAACTCTAGCTTTGAAGCACTATAAAACAACTACCACAAGCTCTTGCTCAAAAATGAATTAAATATATTACCAAGTTGAATTTAAAAATAATATTTTCTTTGAGTTCAAAAGTTACTTAAAAGTATTACTTGGTGCTGTTGGAAGCTGATCTTGAACCAAGTAAGTGAAAAAAAAATTCTAATTTAAAACATTCTTCAGTTTGTTATAAGTTTGTAACAAACTGAAGAATGTTTTGTATATATTTTATTTTCCATATATTGGAATAATTGCAACTTATATTAACAATGAAAATTATCACATTAATTCCTAAGAATTTCCACTATACATGGATTTATGTCGAATTCAATATATAATAAGTTTAATTGCAATGGTGGTCTGTATCAATATTGAAAATATATATTTTCTATGTTTTGTTTTAATACTGGTTTATGTTAACGCACAAAACGAATAAAATATAAGTGTACAACAGATTTGTATAAATTTAATTACAATTAAGAGACTGGACTTCTTGCATAAATGTTCATATATGTATATATTTAAAATAATGTGTGGTGAATACGAACATCGGTCTCTGTATTGTCTAATGTCGTAATAAGCGTCCGAGCTATTTTCGCTGTTGACGCGCCCATAGAGTTTATGTATAGCTGCGGAACTCAAGAAAGCTCAAAGTATAGTGCTGCACAGTACGGGAGCCTTGTTCTAGAGTCTTACCGAAAAGAAGCTCCATGGCACAGATGACACAAATTATCATGCGGCACACTATTTGAGTCCACGTACTCGCTGCTTAAGGCACCGGGCGCGCACGACTTGCTAAAGTATTCCGAAGCTGCGTGAGCACCATCGCACGAATATGATCTGTGAAAATTATTTATCTTTATTTATTAAATCTAAGGAAGAATATTATATGTGTATTTTGTAGTATAAGAAGTCCCAACGCGGTGTTATCTATAGTAAATTTCTGGATATAACTAAAACTCTAATGTTATGAGAATTTTTTCAATCCATTAAGTTGTTACAGATTTTATCGATTACGTATAAAGACACCAACCTCTTTATAGCAATAGATGACAATTTTGAAATTGTAAGTTCAGTTGGCTTAAAATGTGGTTCATCACCGTAATGGCGTTCGTTTGCACGTCATAAAACAAGAAGGTTGATTTTATCTTGTATATTCTGACAGTTATAGATTCAGTTTTGCAGCTATTAAAGTTACACAGGAAGTTTTGTCATATGTGGTGGACCACTGTCTTACTGATACGGGATCAGCAGTAAGTAGTATCATAGTAAGAGTTCAAAAGAGTAATAAACATACAAAATATAGCAGCATATCATACCGTATCCATCCATTGGAAATCAAATAAGCCAGCGGGTAAACCCAACCGGCCGCCATGCCAATGCCAGAGTGACAGGTGCGTTTCCCGCGCAAATACGTTATATCCGTATCTGGGTCTTGTTCCTTGGCCACAGCCACTGCGTAGTACCAGTTGTCACCACTTGTGTATACCTTGATAAAAAATAGAAGAAAAGTTCTTTAGACTACCGCGGTTATTTAAACTATAATTAACCGAATTCAAAGTAATCTTCACAAGATTAATATTTTTTATTTCGAGATCTCGATATTTCAACACTGTTCGTTTAAATCGTAGTGAGAACCCCGTAAATTCATCAAAACATATTATAAACAAAGTACGCCGGCCACGTCTGTGTCTGTCTGAACGCGATCAACGAAGACTACCAAACGGATTTTCATTTATTTGTAGAGTGGTTCACGAGTAAGATTTTACTTAGTTTTAACGGTTTGGGTAAATTGGTTGAAACATGATAATAATATGTAAGAAATCGGAAAAAAATTCAGCAGACTGGGAGATATAACAAAACAATTATATATATTATATATCTATAATAAATCTATAGCGCGACATAATAAATTCGCCTACTGTTGCTATACAAGTATAAGCCGAGCGGTTACCTGCCATAAGGGCTATAATGAATGTATTTGTATTATTTTTGAGTGTTACCTATGGTGATTGGTTCTTAATTAGGTACTCAGGTATTTGATCATGTATAAAAACGTGATGTGAGATCATTATTTTTATACGATGGTTTTACCGAAGGTTGCAGTTGCGTCGGTTTTACGTAGTGAATCACTTCAAGATTTACGGAGCATTTTTAGGTTGTGTTGTCTTTAGTTTGACAATTAGTCATTTCAAATTGAAAGTTGTGAACATTCCTCGAACATGAAATTCATGTTCAATCATAGGTTTGAGTAAAATTCATCAAAGGTAAATGAATTAGCTATTTGTTTTTATAATATTCAGCTATTCTTTACGTTTTCAAATACTTGCAGGATAGGAAATAAATACTTTGAAAATACTCCAAGTAGGATAAATAAACGTCATATTTATCGTATGTCAATATAATCTATATGCTCAAGGCAACAATCTGATGCGACACTATGTAAGAAAAGGAATTTAGGCATACACGCTCTGTTACTCGTGCGAAGCCGGGGCGGGTCGCTAGTTAAATTATAATAATTAGTTTCTTTGTAAAAAGTTACTTTTATCAGTATCAACTAAGGATGTTATTTACAAATAAAGTAAATTGGAAAACTTAAAGAAAATAAAGTGACAGGTGCAGCTACACTAGAACATTACCTAAATCAGAATATTTCCGCGTATTTGCCAACGTGCGTGGCGGACACACGCTTGTTACATCACGACCATATGGGCACTTTATTATATATTGTCATTAAAAATATGTGATACATGATTATAAGTCAACTCATGACTGGTGCAATCCGATCTAAAGAATTAAAGTATTTATTCACCAAGTGATTTAAAAAAAATCACACACATGCACGTCGAATTGATACCGGCTTGTTCATTTAGGCGTACATGGACTATTTTGTGTCCTGTGTCGGACACAACCCACCAGCTAATATTTTAATTTCATATGATCAATATAAAACCAATGAGTCCCTACGCTGACACTTTTTGTTTCCAGTTGGTAAAAATGTTGGGCCTTGCTTGGTCTCAAGAAACTAAAAGAAGCCAATTCAAGACACAAGCAACTGAAACTTTTTAAAATTTTTACTGCGCAAACTACGGTATCCGTAGGCAACCGGCGACGGTATCCAGTTGCCGCCACTAGAGTCGGCAACTACGGTTCCTGTGTTGGTGTGCTGTGCCAGCAATAAAAAGTGTCCACATATTACAAAATGTATTAAATCTTCACATACGACAAATTGCCCATAGAAACCACAGTTTTATGTATGTATTAAATTAAATCCTATTTTCTACGATAAATATTGCATTTTGTTAATTAAAATATCAGACAGACATTATTCCGTTTCACACTTCGGAGTCAGGTTTTAGATTTTAATTTCAGTTTTCCTCACCTCCTGCATAAAAGGCACCAGGCGATGCTTATAAGCGGCATGGATCATGTCTGCTGCATCAAACAAAGCGAAGTCGCATGTTCCTTCAGCTATCGCTCTCTCGCAATGTCTAGTGCTGTGCCCGCGCCAGCAAACCAACGTGGGAAAGAGGAAAGCTGCTTTTAGGGCCACCTGCAGAAATAAACAAAGGATTAAGTCCATTTTAGGCCGTCAGTAAGCTTTTTGTTTCAGCCCTTAATGGACGAATGCAATGCGCGATAATTCGTATCATTTATGTAAATGATTATTAAAAAAAGTATCAGAACTAAAATATTTCCCAATAAAATTATCTCAATTAATAAGAAACAAAACCTGAGGAGTCTCCGTACAATAGCTGCGCAACGTTGGGGTTACCGATTCAATGCAAAAGAAGTTTTGCTGGTGGCTTATTTTAAAGATAAAGGCTTAAAGCTTTTCATCAACAGTAAAGTAAACATATGAAGTATACATTTAAAACTATATAAATAAAATCAAAAACATATAAGAAACTTAATTATGTTAATTGTATAAACTTGCAAAGCATTATTTGGATTGCAACTATAACTTTTTGTGAGTTTTGTTTTTTTTTAGTTCGGGATCCCTATCACCAAACTTCAAAATTCAAATACGTCAATCCAATATTCGCTCTGTTATTTTGCAACAAGTGGATGTGCTCTTTCGGTTTCCTTTTTTTTGTCTTTTTTTCATCCCATGTTATTTCCTATTTGATTTTCCTTTATATTAGAACGTAATTTATCATAAAATAAACTAAATTATGCAAAAAAACTCTCCTGTGTTAGACGATAAGAACTCAAGCTGAAAACAAGCTTCATAAGCGTGGAAGGTTAAACTTTTTTGCGTCTATTAAAGTTACACGGGGCTAGCATATAATCAGCCGAGAAGGTGTCTAAACGCGACAAACACTCGCTTCGGGTCGAGAGATAATGTGGCTCAGTAGCGTCAGTTTCTCGCATTTTGAGACCTCCTCGACTTGTCGCGGGTACAGACCTCTTCCTTTAAAAGCCTTTAGGTTAGTCTAATGTATAAATGTGTTTTCTTTCTATATTCTAATTAAGATTTTGGACACGTCACTCTAGTGTTGTACGCAAGATTTCCTTTGACTTCATTATTTAATTTAAATACTAAAACCAAAACAGTTAGTTCAATAACCTTTTAAATATGGTTCATGACTATATAGTCAATCTATTAAAAATAATCATGACGGTATTATATGCTGAAACATTATCGGCCGACGACTCAACCACTATGGACTTAAGCCTTTAAACAGTACATATTTTTGTACCTCTTTCTATTCATAAAAATTGTATGATAAAGGCATTGACGTATTGAAATGTACGAGATGAAGTAAAAGAACGCTTAGACTAATAGTTCGTTTATTACTGAATGCCACGTGGGATGTACATGTGCGACATACATCAAATGTTAGCCAGGCGCTAGTCGGAGGCAAAAAAAAAATTAACCAAAAGTTAGCAGTATTGTAAACGTGTTCATTTTGATTCAAATTCAAACACCACAAATACCATACTTTTTTTTAATTTTGTCTAAGACTCGTTTCGGATTTAACTCTACGCCAATGGGCAAAAGGAATAATAGCACAGTTTTAGGGATATATCATTGCTTACATAAGTAACACCTGTACATATAAAAGGCTAAGGTTTCGATATAAAGGACGTAAATATACAAGAAAAGCTAAAAGTTATTTGATGTCGTACAACAGAATAATGGAATGGAATAATTCAATGGAATATATGGAATAAATTGTACCTTGTGGTGTAAATGGTCAAAGGAACCAGATTCTAATCCTGGTTGAGGCAATATTTATTTCCTAAACGTGGATATTTAACGCGAGTTGTAGGTGTTTTATGTATATTGTATATATATTCTGTATATATTAACCCGCCAGTACTCGCGCTTAATTTTGTGACACCAACAGTCGCACGCGGGTCGATAGGACCCAGACAGTATATAGATAATTTGAATTAAAAAGCAAATCTTTTTAATAAAATTGCGACTTTATCATTTATTTAACAATAAAACACGTAATATTATTTAACATGTTTATTTATTTTACTGAAACAATCAACTTTAATTTTAATTTGAAAAATAGTCTAGAATGTCTTGATTTTTAATACTTCAATGTAGGAAACTTAGGTAATATATATCTTTATTTATAATAAACAATTATAACTATGTTTTTTATAACAACAAATGAGTATCTTTGCATTAAAAAAATCTTATAAGTTATTAGAAAATCTTAGTTCTATAACAATCAGCCTCAAAACTTATCACGAAAAATGCTCTGCAAAAATTATGTTATCTTAGAATTAGACAAATTTTTGGTATCTTTGTAGTCTTTCATTAATCTTTTTGTTCACAATTTTTACATACAAATGTTGTATGATCTCGGCAAATGAATATCTGACAGTACTGGCACTGAGTTTTGGTCTTTCTATCCTTTTTGGGGGGACAGAGCGAACACCGACCACGAACATTACTAGACACCACTGATGGTTGAGATCTATTTGTAATTTCTTCTTTCCCAAGTATTTGAAACATCTTACTACGGGTTAGCCTAGGTAAAGTAGTGATTGAAGACCTTTTTTGAATTTGTGGCATCACCAGACCCAAAGCTATATCTTTTAGGAAGTGTCTTCGCTCAACAGTTACTTTTTGCAAGCGTTTCATGTTTTCATTATAAATGACATACGCGTTGATTGCTCCTACATTCATCAGTCCAAAAAATATGGTGAGAGGCCATCTTTTGCTTACTCTTGATACAGAATATGTACCACACATCTCGTCTACAACATCTACACCACATTTATACATGTTGTAATCTGTAATCATTTTTGGTTTTAATTTATCACCTGTTTCTGGATCTATCATTGCATCATGATGCATCGTTGAAACAAGAAGCACGACTTTTCCTTTTTTTGGTGCATAAGACAATAAAGTGCAATTAGGTTGAAAACCAAAGTATGTTGATTTCTCTTCACGTCCTTTTGTGGTAGTAAAAGCAGATGGTATTTCGGGTTTATTTTTTCGAAGAGTGCCTAAAACAGTAAGGCCATAATTTTCAAACAGGTCTGTTATCAAAGGGAAACTGGTGAACCAATTGTCCATTACAACATTGCGGTGAGAACCTCTGATTTGCTCCACCATTCGTTTAACAAGATCTAAAGGCGAATTACTGACATCAAATGGGCCATCATTTTGTTTTCCAGCATAGATTTCCATTCCAGCTGTATAATAAGTCCTCGAGTCAGCCATCACAAAAATTTTAATCCCATACCTGGCTGGTTTATTTGGCATGTATTGTCTGAATGGACATCGACCACGAAAAGGTTCAAGTTTTTCATCAACTGTAACTGTATCACTCAAAGAATAATGTTTCTTTATTGTATCAACAAAAGTTACAAAAAAGTCCCTAATTGCAGCTAATTTATCACTCTGCCGTCTTTGTTCACGGGTATTTATGTCATCAAATCTTAGACATCGAAGCAAGAAGTGAAATCGTTGGCGTGACATAGTAGCTATACAAATGTCCGATCCAGTACCGTCTGTGGCCCAAAAATCTTTTGTGTTCAAGTGCGCACCACGTAACTTCCCAAAATAATAAAGTAAACCCAATAGAGCCTTCAATTCTATCAAGTCAGTTGGTAAACAGTCTCTTTCTCTTTGAAATTTATTCTGGATTGCAGCAATGTACCTATTAGTGTAAACCACGATCTGCTCTATTACATTATCAGGGTACATCAGAGTCCAGCAGTCTAAAGGCGTCTGCGCATCTTTAGCCTCGTTGATCGGTCCAAAAGGCTCCCTGATAATGTTGTGGCTTCGCGTTCGTACTGATCTGGGAGGTTCTTCAATATTCCATTTCACTGCACCATTTTTAGAGAGGTAATATCCTTGACGTATATAGATCAATGGTACACTATTTAGATCAGTTCTTCTTTGGAATAAATCACCAGGTGTAGTTACTGGATCTGAAGCTATAAACTCAGCAGATTCCTCCTCCGAACTTTGACAAGAATTGGAATCATGGTCGTTAATTTCCAAATTATCTTCGATTTCCGAACAATCTTCCCCTTCGATTTCATCTTCTTGTAATATTTTTTCAATAGAAGATGTATCTATTCGCATTCGAGACATTCTGTAAACAATAATAATAATAATATATATTTTGAACAATTACAAAAAATACTCACATAAAACGTCGCGCAAGGGTCTAAAAGACCCATACTTACTTGACACGTCCGTCCTGTTCAAACGTCGCAGGCAAAATGGCTGAGGTGGGGGGTGCGAGTACATTATAAAGTCACTTGAAGGTACCTAGCGTGGCAACCTAACACTAATGAAATTAAAAGAATTACGGATCAAATTTTGCACCTCTGGGTCTTTTCGACCCATGCGCGACTACTGGCGGGTTAAGGACTATCACTTAGTAATTCATATAAATTTTGAATATGATCTAACATATCTACAAGTATATATTGCCATGGAAAAAATATTATAACGCGATATACTCACAGTCATCTTAACGCATTTATCCATCTCCATATCGCTGGTAACACACAACACTACTCGTTTGATCGGACAGTCCCTTATGCCGAGTACTGCATCTTCCGCTTGAGATCCAACAAGTTCATTGTTTAATATATGGTGTGCTGACTGGTCTTCTTCTTTTAGGATACGGAAGTTTATTGTTGCATCCTGTAAGAAGACAATGAAAACATTATTAATATTGTTTTTTTACTACTTTCATAGGCGACAAATGAGCGCATGATTCACCTGAAGGTGAATCCATGCAATAATATAGATCAGGGCTTCTCAAACTAGGATACGCGAACCCTTAGGGGTTCGCCAATCGATGGTACGGGGTTCACAGCATTATTTACGAAATGGTGGCTAAACGACTTAAGGTTAAAATTACTCCTAAAATCGACTCGATAAGCGCAAAGAAACTAGCCCACCCATCTCATTAACCCAAAAACGTATTTATTTTTGGTACTGTATTGATTACCTTTTATTGAAATAAAAAACTTTATTTTCTTCAACAGCCAAGTTTATTATTATCTTTAGGGATAAGGTTTAGGGGTCTGCTATCATATTAACACTTTAACAAGGGTACGTGGAACCATAAGTTTGAGAACCTCTGGTATAGATGGTTCAACTGATTTGAACGCTCGGCCCTATAAAGGCCCTCGGCTTGCAAATAAGCACCAAATGTTGTGTGGCAGCTATCATATAACAATACAATAATTGCATTTTTGTCACGCACATACGGCTGCTGTCTATATAAGCTTAACGCACACATAGGACCGTGCACACAAATGACTTGAACCATCTATAGGTGTTTAGTTGATTGATTTTATGTGAGTGTTGGCTTTAGCTGAAATAGCGTTTGTTCCTATAGTTTCATTGAGCTTCCCTTTAATCTGAGCACAACTTCGTAAAAGAAATTATTATAACCGTCACAATAGGGGATTGGACTGAAGGAGGAGACTGAAGGAGAGTGAAGGACTGAGTACCGCTCCAGACGAGATTTTAACAAAAGGAACTCCAGCAAGACTTTTACACCTTTTTTGCATCCAGTTTACATGTTATTTTGTCTGAATCGAAGTTCGCCTTCTTATTGTTTTGTTGCTAAGAATAAGTGCCGACATTATTTGAATGCTATGAATGAAATTGTAATTCGTTTCAGCAATATATAAAAAAACAAAGTAATGGCTCTCTATTACATTCTAGTGGTTAACTTGAAAGAAGAAACCAAATACTATTGTAAAAGAATATTGTTTCAACCAAATATTATTGGTCTCACTGAATATAGTTACTTGTATAGGAAAAAAGCTTTTAATATAATTAGAACAAGTTTACAAAAACACAGCATACCATAAAAAATACACATGAAAAGATGTCATTAATAACATAATTACACATAAATTGACAACAATTCAAAAAAATACGTGTCTAAAATTGAAATAGATCCATATCAGTCTTACTTATTACACATATTTAATTGAAAAAAGATCGAAACATACTCATATATTTACTAACCATCCGAAAACTTACAGTAGATTACATACTTCGATCACAAATAAAAACGAAAGATTTATAGTTTCATACAAATATGATGACCCTTTAAACCGTCCACAATGGTTTGGTTAGATGTTTATCAAGAATATACCAATAAAATTGCAATTGGTAATTTAATACATTGATAATAATTACAAATATACTTGTCGAGTAATTGTGATAATTCATTATTTTTTAGAGAACTATATGTGTAACTTTTACAACTTTTTTACATGTCTACTTAACTTTTTGACGATGTAACCGGACGCTACTATATTGAAAGAAAACCGCAATACCCATTGTGGCACGCTTTCAGTGAGGACGTTTTTCTAAGCGTGATGCGTACCGAGTGTTTATAAGTAGTCGATGGTTACATACTATAAATTAATATACATTAAATTTAGAAGTTTCTTTCCAGTTCCTCTTCACGAAGGTTTTTCCGAACTGGTGGTAGAGTCATGTTTTATTTGACGTCAATAAGAACAAGTAATTGTCAATGTTGAGAAATAAATATTTGAATTTGAATTATAAGTCGTTTCTAGCACTTACCTGGAGCAAAAGATCTGTAGTGCCATTAGATCTGAACAGCTGGAATGGTAGCTCTATAGGTCTTCCTGAAGCATCTGTTCTTTGTTTGAATCCTGGAGCGACCGTTGAACTGAAATTGGAGTATTTTGTAGTTTTATTTAATAAAGTGTTCTTTGTTTTGTTGTCTATGCCCTTCATGTTCATTAAGCATAATATTTGCATCTCTTAGTCGGCAATACCTGATATTAGAATATACAAAAAAAATTACAATTATATATTGGTTTAAAAAAATCTAAATGTTTGAAGATTTTTTAATTCTATTAGCACAAAGAATGTATGTTTAGTGATTTAAGTACATATGCATACAATAAAAAGTTTTTTTTAAATGTAATATGTTAGTTAATGCCCAGGTAGATTAAATTCTCCTTTCTTAATAACAACTACTAAACATTAGATTTGATTGTTTAAGTGGTTAAAATTAACAAAATGTTTACCCAGTTGGCAAGAGTTTCCATGAAAACATGGAATATTTGATAGTTTAAAGATTAAGTAAGTTAGGCATTCATGAATATAAGCTAGACCCCATGTTGGTCGTACGAATCCACGATTAAACAAACAGATCTCAAATAGGTGTCCTAATGAGGCGTTTTAATTCTACGATTAAAAATAAAAAAATAGTTCTTTTTTCAACATTAGATGGCGCTGGTCAAAAATCAAGAGTCAAAAAACTGTGTGTCATACAGTCATTGCTGTATGACAAGACAGCAATGACTGAGTCAGTGATAGACAAAAGAAAGAGAAAATATGCGCCCGAAAGGGCTTCTTTTGAATATGAATCATTCGTCACTGGTTCTTGCTATGTGTACGGGTGCAAGGTGAAGGAGCCATAGGTATCAATTTCAGTAAACTTTACGTAAAGAAAAAAACCAACAAAATAAAATAACCTAATCTACCTTAAGGAACACTAATATTATTAATCGTTTATAAGATGTGTGTGTGTGACTGAAAATAAATATATGATAAATATGTAACTGACACAAATATATATATCATAATATAACGATCAGTCAACAAACAAAGAGATTGACATTGACTCTTGAGTTTTGCTCAATGCCATCTAGTTTCGAATAAAATATCTTTAGAAAAAAAAAGAAACGAAAAGCCCTCATTGGCAACCGATTGTTTCGTGCGACTCAACTGCTAGAACTAAGTTCGTACGAACACGGCAATAAACATGTTGATGTCGAATCGGTGTCCTAATTAAAATTCGCCCGATAATCGTGCCGTGCTCGTGCGACTATCTATTGGGACACCCAGTTATTGCTATCGCTCGATTGTACGATGATCGCGTCGTTAGTTTATGCGATGATCGCGTAATCACCTTATTATATTACTTACCTTGTAGCTTCAAACCGGTCATTGCCAAACCGGTTCCTATTGTACGGATCATATGGATACTTCGAGGATTCCGTGGTTGAAGTAGTGTACCCATAGGGATCTCGGTTTCTATACCCGTTAATATTTGTGACGTCGGATCGATTTGACAGTTGATTCATAGGGTTTGGTTCACCATATAACTCTATGATTTTAAGCAGCATGTTTTGATATCTGAAATGATATGGTAAAGATAAGTAATGTATAGTAAAGAAATGATAACTCAAATGAATTCTAATAAATTTTTTATGTGTGTTAATATTCTGATTATTTAAAGTAAAGACATAGAATACATTCTGGTCCTTGTAAATTCATTATCTGCATTTAGCTAGGTAGTTATGGTATTAGGTATTAAACTAATAGGAATTAGGACAGTTATGATAGGTATTAAATGCCTTTTAGGACAATGTTCCACATACCTATCTCTACAACACATTTAGTAAAAATTATTTAGTGAATAAACTCATTCAGGAACTTTAGTAATACCCTAAAAGCTTTATATATAAAAGCTCAACTTAAAGTTAATATATGAACAATAGTAGAGTTTTGAGTTAAAATTTTAAATACTGAACTATTGACGACCGATTGGTATAGTGGTAAGTAGCCTAAGGGGCATTCATTTGTGTGATGAACACAGATATTCGTTCTCGGGTCATGGTTGTTTGTATTTATATATGTAAGTTTACTCTGGGTTCCCCCCAGTTCGCTGTATGGTCATCCATAACACAAGCTCTGCTTACTTTGGGGCCACACAGTTGGTGTGTTTGTCTGGGGATTTATTTATCATTATTATTATTATTTATTTTAGAAGCTAGATAGACCGATTATGGGTATTAAACTTACAAAGTCCGCTGCTGCTTAGTCAAAGCACTGCTAGTCACAATGGCATCAGCCGGGACCTTCCCCCAGTTACACTGCTCCCATTCAGTGACAGGCATTCGAGACCCATCTCGGCAAACCAACTCAAAGTCATCTGGTGATACACCACCTGTAGTAACAATGGCTTGTTAAGAACTTATTACAACATCAATAATCAGCATGTATTAAAAATTAATTTTTGTTTACGATTTTCTAAAATTCAATAGTGGGCTACTGAGTAAGAAGCTAAACTTATTACTGGGGGCAAGTTAATTAATTTTTTTTTTTTACTTGGCTTTATTAATATGCTAATTTTGTTTGGCCAATTTCTTACCCAATATCTTTCTAGATAGTAAAGCATGTTGAATCGTAGTATCTCTAACAAAAGCTATTTCTCCAGTGCCATTGGCTACTAAACATTTTAGGGCTCCTTCATACCCCGCATATGGATCTGCTAAAGTACATCTTAGCCCAGCTCCTCCTGTACATAGCTTGCATAGCCTGGAATTATATAGTCACAAATATGTACAGTAAGTTGCAAAAGTGAGAAGTTAGTAGAAATTAAATGATCAGTCTTATTAGTAAATAGTGCCTTCATCAATAAACCATATAAATAAAAAACTGTATTGGTTAATCTTTGAATAATATTTAATCTCTCTTATTAATGTTCATAAGTAAGCGAAAAATAATTTAAATCTGGAACCTTCTTACAACTTAGCTTTTTTAATTTCATTATCATAGCTATGATTAAATATTATTGCTATTTTGTATCATTTAACTTACTTGTCAGAATTATCACCAATGGGATTATACATATCCTTCAAAGAATTTGGTGCACAAGACTCCCCAAAGTATTCTATAGCTGACTTAACATGGTTATTGCAATCCGTAATTTTAAGACCACCTTCTTTCATTAACTGAAATAGAATACATTGGATTATGTACATATAATCGGTGCACAGATATTGTTGGATCCTTACCACTTGAGGGTAGTAATGCGATTATTGGACTGACATTTCTGAGACTACCGTATGACTACTTGTGTGAGTGTCAATGGCCTACATGCTGCAGGGCACTTGAAAAACCTTGAAAAGGCTTATGATAATGTTAAAATCCTACAAAGTGAGAATTGAACCTTGTACAAGGCACTGTGTTACATGCTTACTTTACATAAACTGTACTGTTCCTGTCCAATCCCAATGTTTGTGGTCATAGTACAAAAACGTCACCACGCTGCTGAAGAATGGGACTCACCCTGTAGGAGACGCTTAATGTGACTTGCAGTGGACACTAGGTTGGGGTAATTCTTAACTATTTCTCACATGGAAAGAATCCATGCTTTCATCTACCATTGCACTTAAGAACACAGCTAAGATTGAATGGTAACAATACATCTCTAGTATCGTAAAATCCTCTAAATGGGTTGTAGGTCCCGTTGTGTGCAATTGCCTCAACTCAATAATGTGTTGATAATCGAAAGTGGTTCACTTTTCACTTTTAGAGGATCTCATCACCAGTAATCCTTTATAAGTATTATTCTGAAAATGTATATAACTTACGTAGGTAAATAGAAAATGTAGAACATGAAATGTACAACATTACTGTAAATGATGCATAATTTTTCATAGTATGTTCATAATCGTGTGAATAAGTTGGAAGTTGGAAATTTGAAATATTTTGTTTATGTTAAATATAATGAATTCTTATTGAATGGATTATTTATTGCTTTAACATTTAAAAACACATCATTTTAGTATGGAAAATCTCAATATCATTTTTATTTTTCTTAAAAAAAATTGTTTTTCACGTAATTTAAAGAAATGCGAAGATTTAATTACGTATATGTTGGGTAACTTTGAATTGAGGTTTAACTTTGTACAAAGTCCGGAGAGCCGGCAGGTCAGTCTAACCGCGTGATGTCCTCCTGGAGAGCACATTGACTCGTTGAGCTCGATGTGCCGGCGCATTATCGTCGACCAACACGAATTGGTTACCATAATTTATCCTGAATAGTCTAATATTTCCATCGATAACAGCTGTTTTGTATAAATAAGCTGTCATAGACTCTTGGTACGGGATCAAAGATGTTTAAGCTCCAATCATTATTCCGCCCCAAAAGGATACCAATTTGCCGCCGTGCGGAACGGTTCCAGTGGCTGTTCTTTAACTTTTGGAATTGCCAGGCCTTCTCCAGACACGGACACGTCGGTTATCAAGGTGTGTACTAATCCGTGTTTCGTCAATGAAAAGACAATTACGCCAGATACCTTATTCGTCTTTATCATTTTGAAGCTGCCTGGCTCATGCAATCTGCGTCGCTGTCGTTCCCGTGCATTCAAAGGTCACGCCAGGATCACCTTCCGTAATCCAAAGTGGAGAAAACAATTACGTATGGTCTGAGTGCTAATATCCAGCCGACAGCAGTTGATTTTTGGATCAACTCCGATGTAGCGCATAACTAAGGACAGCCGGGCGCCCACAGGGAGGTCATGCTCCTACTGGAGCATCTCTGCTGAGAGTACCTCTGCAGGGTAGTTACGACGCAGGTTTGAGAAACGGAGACTCTGGCTCGATTTGCCATGTACAATATCCTTCTTCACGCAATAACGCTATTGTTGCTCGACTTCAGACAGTGCACCTGTCACTTTTCAAATGATCGATTTAGAGAAATTAATTAACGCTTTTAGGCAGAAACAAAAATCAGTCATCTTCCTTTTTATAAAAAAAAGAAGATTTCAAGATTTCTATATTAAAATAATGTTTTCTTAAATAAAGATCACAAACATAATTAATGTTTTAATATTTTGATCAAATGAAATGTATTAGACTTCTTTTCCATGAATACTGAGTTTTTTTGATGTGTATTTGTAAGACATTTCGAAAAAAATTCAAACACATATGCTCACTCTAGCATCACCTAAGTACAGTCAACAGCTCATTAATCGATGGGAGGCCTGAAGAAGCTGCTGGCAATATGCGAATCCTATGCGATGACCCACGGGCTCAAGTATAATGTCAAAAAAAGCGAAGTGATGTTATTCAAATCTGAGGCGAAGAGTTACCCTGAAGTACCTGAAGTTTCACTCTGTGGCACGCCTTTAACTAAAGTGAAAAAATTTAAATACTTGGGTCACTGGGTCACCGAGGATTTAAAGGATGATGTAGACATGGAGAGGGAGCGAAGGGCTCTGGCTGTCCGCTGTAATATGCTGGCTCGAAGGTTTGCTAGGACAACGCCATCAGTAAAAATCGCGCTTTTTAAAGCTTACTGCCAGACACACCTGACACCACCAGACACTTTTACACCTGCAGCCTCTGGGTCAGATACACGCAGCGGGCATACAGCGACATTCGTGTCCAATATAACAACGCGTTCAGGGTTCTGTTGGGGCTTCCGCGGAGGTGCAGTGCGTCAGGTATGTTTGCGGAGGCGCATACGGATGACTTTTATGCAATAATGCGAAAACGGTGCGCCTCCCTATTGACCCGTCTCCGAGGAACCACCAACAGAATCCTGGGCGTGTTCGTAGACCGGTGGGACTCCCCAATGCTGCGTCAATGGGTGCAGTTCCACACCCGCTGATAATTAAGTATAATTATTTATTCAGATTTAATATAATTATTTATTTTGTCACTATATCTTAATTTTGAATTGATGCATACTAACAATAGTTTTAAGTCAAATTGTTACTAACAAATTATGGATTGTGGCCTGAAATAAATGATTTATTATTATTATTATTATTAACCTACCACAAATCGAAAATTTACTCAATTGACTATAAACTTTTTTTGATGAACTTTAGGTTGTAAACTGATAGAGAAAATTAAAAATTTTGTGGCAGGTGAATGAGCTGTTGACTGTACCTATTTGACATAGAAAAGGTTATTAAATTTAATCTTTATATAATAGGTCTTTACCAATGAAACTGCCGTTTTGCCGTACTGGCCATTTCAAATGAAAAAAAATTTTTTTTTGACTTATAATTCTAATTTCAAATTAATTTTATTTGACAAACATGGAATTCTTTTTCTAAAATCGTCATTTGCGTAATAGTTAGTGTTTTGTTTTCAACGCATTCGAACATTTTTCGTCATCATGGATAAGTTAAAAATTCGAGTAATTATGGAGTATGAGTACCGTCGTGGCAGCAAAGCGGCACAAGCGGCACGCAACATCAACGACGTTTACGGAGCGAACACTACAAACGAACGCACCACCCGTTATTGGTTTACCCGCTTCCGTTCTGGAAATTTTGACCTGAAAAATGAACCCCGTGGTCGTCCGAAAACTTTGGTCGACAATGACGAATTAAAGGCAATTGTGGAAGCTGATGAAACTCAATCCACGGCTGAATTAGCAGCAGCTTTCGACGTTAGCATCAAAACAATATTGGTCCATTTGCGTCAAATTGGCAAGGTAAAAAAGCTTGACAAATGGGTACCCCACGAACTCAATGACCGCCAGCGCGAAGTACGCGTGGAGACGTGCCTTGCACTGCTCAGCAGGCATACAAATGAAGGAATTCTGAACCGCTTTGTTACTTGTGACGAGAAATGGATCCTGTTTGACAATCGTAAGCGCTCAGCAAGTTGGTTGGACCCTGGTTCAGCACCCAAACAATGCCCTAAACGAAAACTTACCCCTAGAAAAGTGATGGTCACTGTTTGGTGGTCTAACGCGGGTGTAATTCATCACAGCTTCTTGCCAAACGGGACAAGCATTACTGCAGATGTGTACTGTGAAGAACTGAACACATTGATGGAGAAGCTCGCACGTCTCCAACCAGCTTTGGTCAATCGTTCGGCTCCACTGCTCCTGCACGACAACGCGCGACCTCGTACTGCACAGCAGACGGTCTCCAAGCTACAAGAGTTGGGGTTGGAAGTTCTACGTCATCCGCCGTACTCACCAGACCTTGCGCCTACAGAATTCTACTTTTTCCAGAATTTGGATAACTTCTTGGCGGGAAAAAAATTCAATACCCGAGAGGCAGTACAAAATTCCTTTGAAGAATTTGTTGCCTCCCGTCCAGCTGATTTCTTTAAGAAAGGCATCAATAAGCTACCAATGCGTTGGCAAAGATGCATTGATTGCATGGGTGATTATTTTGATTAATAGAAATAAAAAATATATAAAAAAATTACGCTTCATTTATTTCGTGAAAACGGCAATTTCATAGGTAAAGACCTAATATAATAAATTTTTCCTACTCAATCCTATTAGGTAGGACAGGTAGAAATACTAGGCATTCACAACCCTATACATTTTTAATAATGTATAAAAACAATAATACCTACAATGTCACGGACTTCATTACTTATAGGTGTTTTATTTGTTAAAGCTGATTAAAACTTAAGGTCATACATTATTTATATTTTGTAGATGAGAATTTTACTTTATACAGTTCTTAAATAAGTAATCAATCAGACCTTGGAATTACGGTGTATTATATACATATACTAATAAAAATACTTACAACATGGATAGGCATAACCCATCCGGCTAATGAACCGACACCAGGAAAGCATGCTCTCACTCCATGTAATGAATGTAAGCCGTATCCCGACTGGACTTGAGGCAGAGTGCCTCTTTTTATTACAGCTACAGAGTATTGATATGACTCTGAGCGACCATATAGCTGAAAAACAGAGAAAGTTTATTTAAAAGTGCTATTTTTAATGGCAATACATGATCAAATATAATAATATTAAGGTAAACATATTCCATATATAAGCTAATATCATGTTATATTTATTTATTTACACTTCAATACACCTTAATAACAAAAAATTGCATAAAAGTATTTTGATTATACAATAAGGTTACATTAGGCTTTTAATGTATAGTTTTATTTTTAAGAATTAGCAACTATTCTTAAGCTATTATCTATTCTTGAACTCTACAGACAACAGAGAGGTTTGACTTTTTTAAATGAAACTCATTTGTCTCACAAATACATTTCTGTATTTCCTGTATAAACAACTTGATAAAAATTCTGAACCAAAACCAATTGGGGTTTAATAAACCCGTTATTAAACCCCAATTGGTTTTGCTTATTTATATAAAAAGTTAAAACTGAGCTTACTTCCTGCAATATTGGAATAAGTGAGTGGAATCGGCCAGCTACATATACTTCTCCAGCATCTAAAGCAATTATGGAAGCATCACCTCTATCAACCCATGACATACATTCTTCAGTGTCAAATGCCTAGAATAATAAAATATTAATATTACCTATAAAAACATAATTTCTTTAATTTTGAGGAACTTTATCGGCAATTGTGAAGACCCTTTTGTCCTAAAATTTTGGGAAAAGTTTCTACTGGCCTAATATAAGCCTTTGTTGAAAGGTGTATCCTTGTGACAAAATGAAATAGTTATACTTTATAAACCAAATTTGGTTTTCAATATTGGTACATACTCTTTTACATCTGATCTCAATGAAGTCTTTTCCAAACAAGCCTTTGTCTCGCAGAACCGTGTCGGCAAGTTTCTCACACTTATGTTGTTCTAATAAAGATATTGTACACCAAGTGGCAATATCATGTCCTTCAACTTTTTTGTCGCCTGAGATACCATTGTCTATATTTTCAGTCTCGTATTTAGCTGCTGAGTGTGCTGAAAATTTTACAAAAATATAAATAATAAGATTTCCTTTAAAATTAGTTTTTGGTATAAAAAAGTAGAGTGATTCACAAAAGAAACTCAACAATTTTAAAATATCAACGAACTGAAAATTAAAAGCAGCTTATACTTTGAAACAAACTTTACACATTCATACAACCTATTATAAAAATTAATGTTATCATTTGTGGCTGGACCCCTTTACCTAATAATGACGACAAACATACTAAACACAAATAAGTCCGCATGTTTAACTCAATTTTATATAACCATTTAAAAATACGGCATTCCATGTAAACAAAGTGATATTTGTAAAGTTAGGCACGCCCAATCACCGCCCAATCACCGTCTAATCAGTCACTAGATTGAATGAATGAATTCAAACATGATTCAAACGGACGGAAATAAATTGCCAGGAACATAAACTTACCGTTTTCTTTTTCCTCCGTTTTTTGGGAATGCTGTGCAGCCTTCATCTGATAGCCGGTTTACACGCGTTAAGTGGTTAAGGTGGTAACCTTTAACCAAATTTTAAGTTAAAAGTTGCGTGTAAACAGTCAGTTAAGTGACAAGTGGTAATTTAAAATTTAGTACGCAAGTGATTAAGTAGATTAGGATTCGTTCTATTTTTCGTATAAGTGGTTGGGCGGGGCTTCTCATTTAACACGTTTGGACGTGCTTTTTTAGTTAAGTGCATAAGTTGACAAAGCGGGTGGCGGCAAGAGCTCGTATTTATTTCGTATTTATTATTTTTTTGTAAACCGCACATGATGCGCGGTTGTACTTGTCACTTAATTGACTGTTTACACGCAACTTTTATGTTAAAATTTAGTTACAAACTTAACTACTTAACGCGTGTAAACCGGCCATGAGTGACACCCGGGTTGGGAGGTGGGTGCGCAAGCGGGGACCCGCTAGAGGGTCACCCACTGAGAAAAATAATCACTTAAGGTGCTAGTGACAGATGGGATGATGATTATTCGGCCTGGGTAGCCTTAAGCTGGTCCAGATTAGCCGAGAGCTAATCGGGGGGATCCGAGAGTGCATTTCTCGGTCTACGGAGTTTGTACCTCGACGACATGGACGGAGCAGTGAAATTTACTGACTCGCGAATGAGTGGGTTAGGATACTCTTCGGATCGCCTGAATAAAGTGGTGAAGAGCGTCCTAAGGTGTTGTTGAACTGTAGGTAAATCGAGATCCCTGTTCAGTTCTGCGTATCGCACGTACCGCTCCGTGGTACGTGCGATACGCTCCGGCAGAAGAGATTCTGCCTCATCGAAGTCATCGAAAAGGTCTAGCGGTTTTCCAACTCTGAACAGCTGTTTATCCTGTCTACAGCCCAGGTTCAATCTTGTATGGAGAACTTAAAACGTTGTACCTTGTGACTCAAAAGCCCGTAGACTCATACTTAATCGCCGACAAACATCTGTGAGATTGCAAATTCTCGAGAATTGTTGCAAAGTCGCTAGTATATTGGCACTAAAAGTACATTAAAAATCTAGCCATTGATTAATGATTTAGTAATTGATAAATTGAAATAAAAACATCTTTCAAGGCAAGCAGTAAGCAAGCAAAGAGGTTGATCAGGCTGAAAACGTGGAGGGTGTTGGTAATCGCTGTTGTTCACAAAAGTTTATTTAATATTAATACATACTTTGGGAAAGTAATAAGAATGTACTGACGTTTTAGTGAAAGATTTCAGGATATCTTTTTTGGATTCTTGTATCTTTAAAACAGCAGGTGCGTAACCAATAGTAAGTAAAAAGTAGTAAGTCTTGTGCAAAAACTAAAGACGAGTTACAACAATTTTCTACAATAGAGGTCTATTTCAAATAAAGAAACACTATTTTAACTAATATTTCAACGCAGAAATGTATAGTATCATGTTTCATTTAGGGCTGTCTTTCGCGGTTCACTGGCTCACTGTACAGTCTTACTCAATGCAACTGCGATCAAGTATGCAAAAACAGTCTTCAGTTTACGAACGAATCTCCAACATTATTCACGTATTCCGAACGCACCTTGAACCTAGAATCTTGAACTAATTCGAAATTTGAACGCACGCGCGACTTTTGACAGCCAGCTACTGACTACTGTGCGTGAATCGAAAAAAGTTGGGTTTTGCTATTTTCTTTTGTGAAGATTATTAATTTTATTGTAATTCTAAAGCCGTTAAATTAAAATTTTAAGGTAGTAGTGAAATAAAAATTATGTGATAGTGTTAAAAGATTTTTTCCCGTAAATCATTTGTTTGCTGGGCGTGAATTGTCCGGACAACGACAAAAATGGGTGAGTGATTGCCGGTTTCTGTTTTTCTCAGTATTTATTTGAGTAAATAGGCTTTTTTATGCCATATTTACTATGGAAGCACTATATAAGTTCGTCTGATGCGTAATACAATTTTCCAACTAGTATGTGGCAAGACGAGCATTGTGTTGTTTATTGCTGCAAATATCGATTTTACTCATGCGTATTTTTCGAACTATTGTAACTAAGCAAGTAGTACTTACAAACTTTATACATGTTTTGGTATTTTATAATGCAAGACGATTATGGTATATTAGTATGCTATTAATATTACGCGTAAATAGTAGTTAGAAGGACTAAAGGGATCAACTTTACATAATTTCCGTAAAACGTATTAATTGCGCTAACACTGTACCATGAACTGGATAATAGAGTTGAGCTGTTAACTATTTAGCACTATGCTTTAAATTAACATGGCCTTGGCAGTCTCATACCAAAAAACGTAATGTTATATTCTAGTTATATTACCTAGTCTTAAAAAACTTTTAAATATTACAACTTAAACAACCTCTTATCGTTGCTGATAATTTTAATCTAATATTATCAGTGTAAATATCCTTTTGGTGCATATTTATGTATGCATTTCAAAATAACTTTGTAATTGTAGGTATTGTTTAAAATTTAGAAATAAATTATGTGAAAATTATGAATTATTATATTATACACTTGGTTATTGCAATATCTACAGCTTTATAATTTATTTTCTTCTTATAAATTTCGAATAAAAAATATGTGCAAATACCACATATTAAAATTATTTTGTATAAAAAAATTTATGTTGCAATATTTCTGGATCTAAATTATTTTTAGGTTTAGTATTTCTGAGCAATTCACAGAAAACCTTTCCTTGAATATGTATGCCTCATTATCACTATTGCTTCTTTCTTTGTATTTTTTATTTATGCTCTTTTAATAAATTATCTTTGTTCTTACACTGTTCTTACACTAAATTTCTTGAAGGGTTGAGGTTACTCTTTTGTGAATACATTTGGATTAAATTTAATATAATACAGATAATAACCTTAAATAAAATTTTTATTCTAAATGTATCTCTGGAAATGGGAATAAAAAAATTTTACTCTAAGAATTATCTGGTTTTTTCACTAGGTCTAGCTTTTGTCTTCATGGTCTTGGTAGAACTTTATTTTCTTGTAAAAATATTAATTATTTAATGTTTATTGAAAGCTCTGTTATTCAGTTAGTAGCCAATGCTTATTAAGAATTATCTGATACTAATTTCAGGTAAGTAATTATTGATGATGAGTGTCACTTGTTTCCAGAATATGTGTTCTATATAATATAAAACCTTTTCAATTAAATATTTGGTTGAGTTAAGTCTGAGACTATTCCAAGTATGCATTATAGATATATAGTTAGATTAGAAGTCCTGATCTTGTTACAAATCTCAGGACAAATTATATATCTTCTTTGTCACTTCTGGTGTAAAATGTTTTTAATAATAAAGACTACTGTATTATTAAAAAGCTATTCAGAGTACATTAATCACATATTAGCAATTTAAATAATCTTTCCTCTTTATTATATTAGTAAGTATAGTAAATAATTACTAATATAGGAAGTATTGTTAATTAAAGACATTGATTGATCTGAATTATTGAATAACTCATATTTTTTTTTGTTTTAATCAGCCAAACATTTTTTAATAATAAATTGATTCAAATAAAGTGTAAAATATTATTTGAAATGATTTTAAATTAATGATGATTATTTTCATATTTATTAGGATTTATTAGGGTTAAATGAAATTAGTAAATTCACCTTGTTGAGGGATAAAAATAATAAGAGTCCAAGTAAGTTACTAACATTTTCTTTTTTTGGCTATGTGTAGCTGGCAAATGATTTAATAGTTAAATTCAGTTTATCAAATCAACATCCATGTTAGGCAATAACAGATAAAAAAATTGAATCTAGATTTTTTAATGAAATAATATGAGTAGTGTTGTTATTGAATCCTGCTAATTTTTCAATCATGTTATAAATATTATTTATTATACACACATATATATATATATATATATATATATATTTATAGAATTATAGAATTTCAGGATATAATGTAGACTACATAATTCCTTGATAAATATCTTTCCTGCGGTTAAATAATCTTTAAAATTGGTGCCGAGTTTACCATTGATTATATTAAATGTGATATATATATAAACAAAGAAACAAAATTTTATGCTCTTTATATTTAAACTATGAATATTCTTTGATATATTAATATTCTTGTCAATAAAGTCATTATATATTTGAAATCTTGCAACAAGTGGCACACTTGCAGAATACAAAGTAAATGCTGACCTCTAACATATTTAATCAGTAATATATGTATTACAACATGGTCATTGTATGTATTCTTAGTATTCTTTCGAAATAATATGCACATGTTAATAATATAGACAATTATTAAGTTATAGGAAATTCCTTTTGCTCTTAGGAGTCTGTTTTCTGAAATAGGTTGATAACCCTGTTTACAATTAATTGATTAGTTTAATGTAAAGAGTAGTTTTACAAAACATAGAAAAAAAATGAATATTTCTAAAATGAAGCTATTTATATACTAGTGGTCAGCAAACCAGAACTCGACCTACCTGATGGTAGGTGAAATACATATTAGTTAACAGCCTACTATATGTATATTGATTATTGAGGATTTGCTGACCATAGGAATCACCTGTGTAATAATTTAGGGTAAAATAGGCATTTCTTACTGAGGCCTTTGTTCAGTACACATTATTAATAAATTCTTCAATTGAAATCTGAAATCATGGTAACTGCTATCTCATGCTTATTTAATCATAATTTGAAGAAGTAAAAATGGAAGTAAATTCATGAGTATATTAATCTAAGATCAAGCTACTATCAATCTAAGTCTACTCTGATTGGCGAGCAGGTCAGGAGTGGTGGGTAAAGGGCTCAGACGCGCTGGTGTGGCACGGCTCGGGTTTCCTAGCTGCTGTTGACATGTTTATTCCATATATTATTATGCTAGGTTCCAACTGAATTCAAATACAAATTGAAATTCACACATTTATTTAACACATAATACAACAAGACAGACAAATACAAAAATTGACACAATAAAAAAAACAATATAAAACCGATCAAAATTGCCCCACACTGTAGTGCATGTTGAATAGAACACATCTCAGCATAGTGCTGCAGCCGAAGCCACAGCGCTGGTTTTCTGATGTGCCCCACTGCCGCTGCGGCTTCGTTCACGTAAATTCCCATTTCTCTACAAATATTAAACTTAGCTTATGGTTCATTTTATGGTTACTCTAGGTCATTTTGTATTTAAGTGATAATCTAGATTTAATCAAGTGTCCCACTTTAATACATGCTGCGTACCTATTGGTACCTATTAATGACCATTAATGTAGTTAATCAGCTCTCAATGCAACTCATCTCGCATATAATAAATACACTACATTTTGCCATGAATTTTATTTTCATCCAAGCAGTTTTAAATATCAAAATATCTAAACTTCGTAGGGAAGAATTCGATTACCTTTTTATCCTTTTATCGACCAAAAGTTTTAAGTTAACCTGAGTTTAGGTCGTCCATCTTTTTTACAAGACAACGCAATCGAAAAGGAACGAAAGCAATGAGGTAAGTGCAAAGTTCGTAAATATAAGTTTTTAATCTATTTAGACCAACATTTCGCAAGGTTTTATTACATTAGTAAACCATTATTACATCGCTTTATGTTGCCTGTCAAGTATAAAACTTCTTAAATGACATTACTTTTTAAAATAACTCGATTGTGTTGCGTCGAATTTCAAGATTTGTTTTAACTAGAGCATAACTAGATCGCAAATCCAACGATAAGTGAAATAATCTGAAGGTAATTTAATAGATTTAGATCAAATTTAGATAGTCTATAGTTTCGTTTAATCTTATTGGTCGATAAAAGGGTGATATAAACTGTTAATTTGAGGTTTTGAATTTACAGCACGGTTATCACCCGCGCCCGCTGCGTTTGCGGTTCCGCGGCTTCTGCTCAATAGTCTGCATGATGTAGTAAATAAAAACTCGAATGTTGTAGTAGTGTCTTTTGTTAATATTTCACCTGGGGCGGTATAACAGTTCTTCCTATTTCAAGCGTCATTATAATCACCTTTATGTGCTTGTGTTCCGGTCAGGGAAGAAACAACCTAAAGGCCGCAACGCATCATTAACAATCACTCTCTCGCTTAATAAATAAATAATCCACACAATATTTATTTCAAAGTATATACAATTTGTGTTCGAAAAAAAAAACAAAATGGTCTGTACAGTTTGTTTACAGTATATTTACAGTTTACTGAAACTTAGCTATAATTATTTCTTTTCGATACTAGGTATTAGCATCAAAACTAGTCAAACAAACTGCATTACAAAGCCTAGCATTACGCAATACTCGTAGGTAGGAAGCAGGAATACATTAATGGGATAAACCTGCAATCTCAAGATTTATACTCCAACTTCAGCAGGTTCCCAAACAGGTTGTCTTGGCTCTCACTTTCCTTTGAAACAAGGTTCTACGTATAGGTACTTATGACTCATGGCCAAACGGATTTCGTTGTCGCTTAACGATGGTCAAAGTTAAGCGACGGTCATTGCGGCATGTCTAAAGAGTTATTCTCACTGAGGTACGTCTTCTTACGGTGGGTTTTCTACGTATTTTTATCACTTATATTATAAATGCGATGGTCTGTCATTTCTTCTCGCTTGAACAACTGTATAGATTTAGATGAAATTTAGAACTTCAAATCAAAATTAATTATTTTATTTCATCATAGGTATAAAAATACACGTGATGAATGGCTCCTTTTTCTTTATCTCCACCTTTACTTCGGCTTTTAAAAGGTATTATAGGGTAGACCAAAATGAAAAATAGCCGACGGAATAAAATTCCTCGGCAATCGTTTGTCAATGTTGTAAGAGGTAATTAGGTATACATTGTATAATATAGGTAATTAGATTACACGATTTAAAGTGCAAAGTAAATGTGTGGGTTCACTAGGGACCCTTTTTACGGCAACTTTGTATTACTGTATTTATGTCCATGGCTGTGTCGAAAAAGTCGTACTTCGTACCGGCAATTAGCAGCGCGATAGCAAACAAATTGTAATGCAAATATTTTTGACGTTCAGCGATGCTCGCGCGATGCTCGCCGATCACTTTTCAGTACCTAATACCGCATCTAAGCAAAGTAAGAGTGATGGTATAATATTGCTAGTGTAAAATATTCTAAAAGTCTTTGATGATTCACAACTTGTTATTAAAAGTAGGTTAAGGAGGGCCAGTTATACAGCCTAACCATTATTACTATCATAATTATGTAAAATTACATTACAGTTATTTGATAACCAGAATTAATTAAGTCTTTATATAGATCCGTCACTAAAATGTAGCGCAGTTTAATACATCTTTACAACTGCTCTTGTACACTCGTAAATAAGTAGATAAATACATACTGTGATAGTCGTAAAATAGCTTCTTTGGATCCAACGATCCGTCAGCCTATAGACATTAATGCTGAGGCTGGGAGAGTCAATGAGTAGAGAGTGTACGCACGAAGGCGTGCCCCACCATTTTTTGTTCTATGGTCGCACACTACAATGAATAGACCAAAAATGTAACGGTCAATAAGCTGACGGATCGTTGGACCCAAAGAAGCAATAAATAACTGATTCATTAATACATTTGCATCGCCAGTAGGCATGAAAACTTGCGCTCTATTTTGTCATCATACAAAAAACTGGTCTAAAAGAATTACTGCATAAGTTGAGTTATGGTTGTTAGGTGTCTATTGACTGTATTATCAGTGTACGGCTGAGTATACATTATTATAATGGGTTTTAGTTAAGTTGTAGCTTAGATCTCGCTTAAGACGGATCGTGGATACAAGTGGACATAATTGACATTTAAAACAAATTGATACGGTATGTTATTAGTTAAGTACAGACATTCTAGTAAGTTAAATGACATCCAGCTTTAATAAATAATCGTTAATTGGATATATTATATTAGAAAAGTATGTGAGTTATTAACTTAAAAAGCTTATATTTACCGTAAGTTTTCATAAACAGGGTATCCTTCTGAAACGAAAGTAATTTACAAAATGTGTCCTTTCCAAAATTTTTGTTTATATTTCAATTGTTTTGAAGAAAAAGTCTAGGAAAAATCTATATTTATTTATACCTAGCACATTCATACCTACCTGCTCATTAGTAAGAATGAATTTACTTTTGTGGATATCAACGTAGAAAACCTGTTAAACTGACCTTCCTTTTCGACGCAGATTATAGAAATGCTCACACATTTTCTCATTGCGGTAAATCCATGCGCGAGACTCCCTAAATTGGATTATAGTAGGTATAGTGTGACTTAACTAGAATTTAGACTTAAGCCGTAAGGGATGCTATTCGGGCTGTTAACTGTTTTTTAACTTAAATTGCTTTTATCTTTTCAATCTCTGCTAATATCCATTGTTTTTCAATAGTTTCAAATTAAACAGGATCAAAACTGACCCGTGGAATAGGCCTACTGGGGAAACCACAAAAAAAAACGCGCTATTACACTACCTCATAGGTGGCGAGGAAACGTGTGCATATTATGACGATTACAACTTTTACAACTTTTTGAATCGTTATATCTCTAAACGGTGGCTCGTAGAAAAAAAAGTATTAATTAATTTTTTGTAGATAATTTTATGATCTACAATTTTTGTCTGAAATATTTTTATAATAAAACTTACCGTTTTGCTGAAAATCGCGAAAAACTCATTTTTTTTACCTTTGACCTTGAATAAAAATTTTTCCTTACAGGGGAAAGATGGGGAACTTTCAAATTTTGTTTTTAATGATATTTCAAACAATCTTACCCATTTTTCAGCTTGTTGGGAATTTAGGTAACTTCGAATGTCTAATTTGACCGGACTACTGGTGTCAGTCGGCTTTGACAATCGGCAAATCCGAGTGCATGTGGATGAAAAATGATGTTCGGGAGAAATCAGCCAATGCCGTTTTGGTTATGACGAGAAGAGCCAAATGAGCCGACGTGTATTGAGCCCAATTGGCACTCGTGGAATATGTGTAGTAATGAAATGAAATGAAATAGTAACTGGTCCAGGCCGTCTTCCCGTTTAACAAATCCTGCCTACCCAAATGTGCCGTCCCGAACGTGTAGGTAGCGCCTTTAATGAGCATAATTTTTGTACAGCCAGTAGTTACTCTAATGGGCTTAATTATTTGAAAGAATGGAGTATGCATGCTAATTCATTTTACTTTAGCTACAAACTTGTTAAAAAAATACTATACGTTCACAGAATTTTGTAAAAATTCAGAATATATAAAAATGAAATTTGGTTGACTTTCCTTCAAAAACTTATAGTAATGTCTGTCTCCAAGCTTAAAATGATAAATGACGATATCAAAAAAAAATAAAAATATTGATATCCGAGTGGCTAGGTGGGTACTGGCTGAATGTTTTGGCCTTTAGCGAGCCACATACGCCGGATGTCCCAGGTTCGAGCCCTGGATGACCATAGATATGATTATATTAATAATAAATCTCCAGAAAATCACACCACCTCTATGGCCCAAAAGATTATAGATTCTTTACCTAAAAGATAAACCTACGTATTATAAATATGTTTAACATTGAACAAACCACTTCGAAACATAAATTGTTTGTTTTAATGCCTATTAACACAGAAACCATTAGTTTTATAGCTGGAAACGTTCTGTGTTTGAGAAGTAGACATACGTTCAACGTCATGTCTCGGTTTCGAAGGTCAGGGTTCTCTATTTTGAGAAGTTGGTTCAAACTTTAATGAATAAGTAAGAGCGTGGGTAAATAAAACGTAGGTCATTAGAAACATAACCGTCGGGAATTTAGCGACATAAAATTATATTTCACTCATCACATAAGTGAAATATATGCAGAACAATTGTGTTTTCAATAAAAGTAACTTGTTTGTATTTGTAAGTCTATGTAAAAAAAATATATGATAATAATAATACAATAAACACCATACAGAGTACCTGGTGCAGAACCTTGCTCCTCGGCAATGGACCAATAATGCTGGCAGAGTTACCTCGTTGTATGGCTAAGCTAGCTTTTGTCCACGAAATAACTGTCAGCCCTATTGTCGCCGCAGACTTGGTACAATCTGGAAGAAAGTTGCTTAATCATTTTCTTCACGGACCCAAATTCTCTATCGCTAGCGTTGCAAACTCTTGATTGCCAATTAGGTTCGCGTGTTTCTGACCCTTTCATTCCTGAGCTGACCCTGCCGCAGCAGCTCCTAACGCTTAAAGCTCTCAAGTGGGACGAAGCGAGCTTGTCGCAAAAGAGAGATCGTCCCAAGCGCCAGGTTACGAGCGTAGCTCTGTCTGGTCTTTTTCCATATTATGTACATTAAATTTCCATATTAACTTCAAATACTTGATAGTAATTCTTTCAATGTCAAAATGTTATGACAATACTTAAATTAAGATTTGTTTATTTTATATTTGGAATCTATAACCTCTATCCACAATATAGGCTCGAATCAGGAGTTACGTCCGTGAATAAAGATTTCAATGAAACTATAAAAGTCGACATTAATTTTATTTAATATTTTTTTAAATTGGACATTCATATCAAAATAGCAATCTTGAGCTTCTTATTACAAATATTTGCAATGCGATTCAACATTATTAGTCTGTCACACACTAGACAGGGCGTGGTTGTAATTTGCCTTAAACCAATTATTTGGGCAGGTACTGCGTCGCTTACGAAGAGAGTCAGGAGGGTTACGTACATATTATGTAGTTATTTGGTACGCTCTACAGACTAAACCGTTTGACGTATTTCAACATATTAGACGTTATAGGATTCGTCTTAGTTGTGGGATTGACATGGGGTTTGATGTTTCCCGTAATTCCGATAAAAACAGGAATTACACGGGAAAATAACTTTAGGCTTTATAAATTTATCAAATTCCGCGGCTTGTTACTATTAGTGTGAGCAGTGCATATTGATCTCTTGGGATTTCCTTAATAACTGTTTTGAATGGTGCAAATATTATAAAAATTGATATTAGTAATCGAGGACTGTACCATTTACAACTCAGCAAAGATATTCACAAAAAATAGACCTACAGAAGGTTGGCAGACTTCAGACGCATACCTTTTGAAGTCGTTTTCATCATCATTGTCATCGGCTTAATTTACACAAGCAGCAAAAACTCATTGGTACAGGCACCGGGATAGAACCTGGAATCTCTGATAATAACATTTAATTGAAAGTAAAAATAAAATCGGTAAATAGATGCTGTATTTTCAAACTTTTATTTTTGGGTAGTTTGACTGTTTTCAATATTACAATAATTTGATGTGTCTTTGTATGAAAAAGCCTTGTGTGTCATGCCATTATTTTATATATATTTTTTATTTAAAGTCTTTAAAGTACACGATCTGTTTAGTTTAATTATTATTTCAGAAACATCATATATTATGGAGCTACCTTGATTTTGATGTGACATTCTATTAAGCCATTAGTATTGACATAACTAGTCGTTGACCTTGAAAATGAATTCGATGGAAACGTTCATATTAAATTATTATTACTAAGTATAGCAACTAAAAATAAATAAATAAATATTAAATCCCCTTAAAACTTAAAATAGTATGTTTATATGAATATGCTTATACTAGATAAGGACACACAGAGCTTAAGAACCTCTGTTTCGGCTCACCTTTCGAGCAATAAGAAACCTTCCAGTAGTTTCATATAAATTCCATGTTTAATTAACTTAATGAAAATTTTGAAAAGTAAATATCGCAAGTTCGCTAGGAAGATCGCCATCATTTGATGATAGAAAAATATGATTACTGGAAAACCGCTCCTTGGGTATTACATAAAACTTAACGCAAGGGCTAAAAATATTCCTTTGTTTCATCACGCTAACAAAAAAGTGGTCTCCTCTACCTTCTTGAAGAAAAGGAGTACCAAAATATACCCATGTCAGACCTGTCAGACAATAGTAAACTACTTTATCTTATAATTTTTGAAAATTTTAATTTAAAAAGGTACCAATCAACTCAATTGAATATTTGACACCATTTGAAATTGGATGTTTTTATAATTTATTTAGAAAATATAAGTTATTTTGACCAAAAGATGTTTTGAAAAGTAAAGTTTTGAATTTAATATCGAGATTTTATTATGTCTAGTAGCGTATGAATCATACTACTACGCTGTGACGTTACAACTCGGTACCATTGTGTATGGAGCGTTTTTCGGTGACTCGCAGCAACTCCTCAAACATATCACTATTGATTGTAAACATACTGTTACCTCTGTTGTTTGTAAACGTACCGTAATTTCCTGGGGTGGTGCACCAGAAACAACTATGAAAATATTGGAAGTGTTTCAAAGAACCATTCTTAAAGTTTGCACATTCAAGCCCTTCCGCTATCCTACTGCACAGGTTTACCAAGACTGCCAGGTGCTAAAAGTATGTAAACTAATTATTTACAAAGTCGTTTAAAAACAGCAGTCTTTATTGGAATATAAACCCACCTTAATGAACAAGCGCAGGAATAACGCAGTGTGTGAAAATGAAATCCATCCTAAAACATCGTTCATGTATAGATTTCTCCCATTCCTTGGCGTCTGCCTTTATAATAGAATTAATAAAATTATTAGAATTTATGCATATAGTCATTACGAGGCAAAGAAATGTTTAACTCACTGGCTTAAGTCCCTGTCATATGATGAAACGGAACATTTATTAATGGTTACTTACGAATATAGTTATGCATTATTCTAAACTACATAAAGTATAGATATTTATTTAAGAATCACTTAACGCATAAATTATAAAAGACGTGTATATGTTAAGTAAATATGATATTAGCTCCTATAAAAATAAACTTACTTCAATTAGCTTCACGGAACACTCAATAACTACCCACACACCCTCTCTCAAACACACACTCACAGTTTCATATTACACACAGAGAGGACACAAAACATGTATTGTATCATGGTTGTACTTTTTCCCCTATTTTATTAATAATGTAAACATTTTAAATATAGTTCTTATTAATAAATTGTAAATCGGTTAATTCCGGTGGTTGGAGGCGCTGTCTGCTGAAATACAGGTTTCAAGCTTAGTTCAGAATCAGATGCTAATTTATAAACACTTTGTTTTTCTGTAACATATATTTAAATAGAACTATTGTAATATAAGAGTGCTAAATCATGTTTCAAGAATAACTAAATATATTATTATTATCTGTAATATTTCTTTACTACTGATATCTATTAAAATATTTAATTTAAAAAAATGTAATACAAGTAGTACAAGAATGAATATTATTTCGTTACCATAATGTCTTTTACTAATATTTTTCTCTTCCGTTAATATAAGAGGTTATAGGAAGTTTAGTAAAAATTCTGTGTGACAAGAACTCTATGTCTGGATTATTCATATTACTCGGAAAATTATAGGAAATATTATAACAAAAAGTTTACAGAGCTGGTTAATAAATTCACATAAGTTCGCATCTCTTGCGGTATTGTGGGAGCAATCAACAAATCGAGAAAGGTCTTATTTAAAAATAAATGACATAATATTATGACAATTTAAGATGTTTATAGGTAAGAGTTCATTTAAAACATAATGCAAAATTTCAAGCATAATAACAATAGTTCACAATTATATCATATATTATATTATATATAATCACATTAATATAAAACATCTTTCAGCAGTGACGTTCAGCTATATTGTACTACAAAATTCAATCTAAAGTGAAACCGTTCCTTGAATCTAAAGTGAAACCGTTCCTTGACCTTTTTAGTGATAAATCTACTTAGGTAAGTGAATAAAGAAACTTTGTGTATCACAACTGTAGAACAGATTCCAATTGTTTATCGGTTTTCATATTTGATTACACATTATTTTTTTTGTCTCAAGCAGTAATCTTTTTAATCCGTTTATTAATATTTTTCTTTTAATTAGGTATATTGAGTGGCAAAGTGCATTTCTCGTTCTTGAGTTTTAATTGATAAATCGTGTCATTTGGTATTTTTTATCAATTTAGTTCTTATCAAACCACACGAAATAAAATGGTAAATAGCTCATTGCGGTATAGCATATTAAGTAGGTATTTAGATAACTATTTGTTAAATTTTTTTTTCTTACGAATACGGTGTATTTCTAATTCGATACTTTTATATTACTATGGGATATTTCAATTAGGGCTGATAACTCAATGTTCATATAACGATTAACAGTAGAAAATTTTTTAGGACTTAACATGATTTTTACTTTACTTTTACTTTCCAGAGAAATTACGTAATTCTCAAAATTATTCTACTGGCAAAAAGTTATATGAGCATTGAACAATCAGCCCTTAGTTTATTGTAAATAATTAATCAATATTTTGTAACGGAATTAAGTTAGATGATTCAAATGTTTATAAGCTTGGATCAAATTCATCCCACTCTAAGGGATATAGACATAAATATTTTTATTCACATTTAACAAATGTTAAATATGCAATTTAAGTTATTGCCTAATTTTACTTTACAATCATGTGATGAGCCTCTGGTGATAAAAAATACTGTATAATTGATCTAGGTAAAAGGAAATTTTGTTACAGTAAGAATCAACAAACACCATAGATTGACCAACGGCCATTAATCGGCAGGTCAGCGCACCCACTACGGAAGTCAGCCTTGTTTGGTGCGCGCACGCAATGAATTTGAGCAGATGTGTTACCTGACTGTTTGCAAGTTTTTGTTTGAGACTGGTGGTAGATATCACAGATATAGTATATTTTAGAGGGACTATTTTTCTGACTATCATCTTCCGGCGTGGCTCGCGTATCTCGTGATTAAAAAATTAGTTTGCAGGTATTCAATTTGAGAGAAACAAACACAGGACAGCTGACTGTGTGTGTTAATGTCACGTCCCACCCAACAACAAGTTTACTTAGTACTTAAATAATAATTTTCAGGAACAGAAAGAACCTGTAGAGACCTCAATCCTACGCCCTCTTGCCATCCAAATAAATCTTTGAATCTATAGTAAGCTTTTACATACGTAACGTTCTCTTTCTCTAGTTTCAATTTCATTAAGGGCTAATTGTTCAATGCTCAAATAATTTTTATCAATAGGATAAATTTTAGAACTTGACATAATTAATATGGAAAGTCTTTTTAAATTTCAGAATTATTCTGTTGATAAAATAATCTGAGCATTGAACAATCTGCCCTATGTCATATAAAGAATTATTCATTTCCGTGTAATATCACAATGCAGGAAGGGAGTACGTATTCAAAACGAAGAATTATCCAAAGAGCTACTTCTCATCACGCTGGGCAATTAAAGCTTTGTATATATAAACTGATTAATAATTATTTAGAATCAAACTATCTTTTAAGCAAAATACTATTTAGGTGCCATCGTTCTTCTATCCGAAAAAAAATTTTTAACAGCCAAATATGGCTAAAATTATGGTTCAAATACTTTTATTCGCAGATGATGTAATAAGAATAATGCCCTCTTCTCCGACATAGATATTTTAAATTGAAATATTCAAAGTTTTTGAAAAAATCTTAACACCACAGAATACGAATATGTTTGAAAATGTATTATTACTTTATTTTGTATGTTTTTATTATAAATAATAATTAAGTACAGAGCTGTTTACATTTTAAGAGTGCTATTTGTTAACATTCTGTAGATACCTTTCTGAATTAGCGCTTTCTTTGTTTTGTTAAAAAAAATTGTGATTATGAATTATTTATATGAGTTTGAATGTTGTCTGTGTGTTGCCAAAATAAACGTTACTAAAGAAAATAAAAATAATATGTGTTTTGAAAGTTAAACAGAAACAATTTCATACATTTAAAACACTCAGAATACACCGTGTTTTGCTAAAAAGGTGCTTTGTCAGGATAAAAAAGATTTCCTAATTCTCTTTTTAATAACCAAAGGGGCTTTATAAAACCGAATAATCATAAAAAGAACATTAGTAAGTTAATAACGGACATATTTACTTTGTGTCCACTGGACGCCTGGTTCACCTGACACTTCGCGATGTCGTCACGCTAGATTCGCTTACGGTGCGTAAGCGCATTTCACAGAGTATCAGATAGCAAGCTGGTATGATAAATAAAATATTCACAAGTGCATGTTAAAAATATATAGGGTATTGGTGTGAGAAAAACTTAGTTTTGTAACGTTTTTTAGCAAACCTATTACAAAATCTGTGTTACCTATTATAAAAAAATGAAAGGATTTATTTGAGGGTATATAATTGGTCAATGAACTGTGAAGGTACTAGACAGATTTAAAAAATTATTTAACAAAAAGAAATTTAAAAAAAGTAATTTTATTGGATATATTTTATTCGAAAACTCCCACTGCCTTCCATCCCACAGGATTGAAAAAAAAAACAAAAAGTGACTGAAAAGTAAGAGTAAGAGAGTGACTTTATACACCAAGAAGTGTACCATTTAAGATGACAGGGTCATATTAAAAACAGTATAACAACAAACATTATTAACTTTCTACTACAATTTTACACAAAAACTTACCTATTCCCACGCGTATTAAAGCCTACAGCTACGATTTCTGCCCAACGAATCATTATTAATGAGTGTCACATAATTACCACTAACATTTTTGCGGTATTCGGCCAAATAGAGCTATCATAACAACCTGAGGCCATTAAATTGATTTCAAGCTCGTATCATTACAGTAATGACGAAGTTGTCAGCCATCGCTCAAGCCCCTGCCGGGAAGCGAACTTGCGACTGGTTTTCTCTCATTACTCTAGCGCAATGCAGTAATGAAATGTTCCGCCTAAGGCTCAGTATCAACTTAAGTTGTGCGGAGCGGTGTGTTTGGAAAAGAAAAATAAGTGTTAGCTCATTTTCCTCAACAAAACAAAAATTAAGAAAATTAAGCAAAACACTGAACTTGACCGAATGCGTGTTACCTACTGCCATACTCAAAGGAGCGCGTAAAAATAGAAGCGCCTTAAGTAACCATTTGAAGTCTCTGAGTGCGGCCCTTAAATTTAATTGCTGTTGGTCCGTCAGTTACTTGTTCAGTTGAGGGTGCCGCTGCGTTCTATGTGAATGTAAATGAAGATGGTCGCTTAACAAACGCTTTACTTTTCGTTACTTAACTTATAAGTCGGTTACTCCGTGCACACACAGACGAGCCGGTCTGTTTCACGTCACTACTACAACCAAAGTCAAAACTTCTTCGTGTAATTGATAAACTACATATTGTGGAAGACCACAATGTCCTCGTTTATTGCAGCGCTTCCTCGCACAGTTTTGGTGGGTACGCAGGCTCAACCACGTATTCCGAAGCTTGATTGAGTAACATTTGAAAAGGCTTATGTTTAATTACTCGCCAAATGTTGTAAAAAGCTACGTCCAAAAATATACGTTTTGTACCCAAAATTAGTAAATGTGCACCAAAATTTTTCATCCTATTTTGTACAATAACGTGGCCTATATACGGTAAATTACGTTAGTCAAGTAAAGTAAAAAATATCAAAAATCATATTGTTTTCTCACTATTAGTATATGTTTGGAAAAAAATGTAAGTACACCAAATTAATTTGAAATTTTACCTAATTTTGATCGTTTTGTAAGACAAATAAAATATAAAATATATTTAATAAGTTTGCTTACTTCAGAAAAAGTAAAAGATGATCGTGTCTTTTTTTTGTTCTGAACCAACGCCGCTTTTATTGAAAAGCTGGAAATAGTACTTAATTTGGTCCTGGCGCTTCGCCGGGCGCTCCCTTGAAAGTCGCTACAGTGAACTTTCGAATTCATGTACATCGTATGTCTATACTTTAAAAACGGGAACAAATATCTTGTATTCCAGAATATGATTTTACTCCCAAAACATCATTTTTTTGGAAAACGTTTGCGCGTAAATTGCCTATACTAATTTTGGTGAACATTTACTAAATTTGATCAGCGGTTACATTTTAAAGTTCAAACTTTAATTTATTAAATATACACATTACTTTACTTTCGATGCATATTTACTATTTTCTACATTCGTTTTTTTGTACACGATATGTTTTTTGGTGACTGCCATAAAATGACTAAAAGGTTTTGGGAGTCAAATCATATTCTGGTATACAAGATCTTTGTTCCCATTTGAAAAGCTTTCTGAATAATTAATACGTTTTTTACGATCACGTGACCTGCTAGTAATTGGCATTGGGTGTCGTAGGTCTTTTATTTATCATTATTGAATGTAATATCGACTTATGATGCGTTGCCGACCGTAGGTACTAGGTAGGTATATGTACTTCAGTTGGAATCGCCTTTGTTCCAGTAGATAATAGTACCTAACTGACTGTTTACTTCCTTTAACCGGAACACAACCTCGTAAACGTGATTATTACGGCAGTCAAAACAGGAAGGACTGTACCCCCCCCCCAGACCAGATCTTAATACAAGAAAGTAACAGAAAGAAACTACCACAGATCGTTTGGTGTTTGTTGATGGTTGAATATTGTATTTTGTTGAAAGGTATAATACATTTTAAGGTACAATACCTTTTTATTGTCCTTTCAATTTTAACCTTCGCATAACTTGGTGTCAAATTGTATTTCAGCTAGTTTTACGAGATATTAAACCTAACCAATAACAGTAATGATTGTATATGTAGCAGGCGAATGGTATAACTAGCTAATTAACGAAACAACTGGCTATTTTGTTGAACGTGCTTTGCTTGTTTATACACTTTAATTTTATACTAGCACTCAGTTCGATGCTGCCGAACCACGCTTTTTTTTTCGCTTGGCTTGCGCCCGCCTCGGCGCTTAGCCACAAAGGCCGATGTATAGACGTAAATAATCCAATTCGAAGGAAAGCAGAAAGTAATGAACATAATATTATTAGAAATAAATATTACGAGAACCTAATGTCTCTTTAAATTCCTAATCATCTTTACATATTATTAACGTTTATAACTCTTAGTAAAAAAAGTCGTTTTGAATTTATCGTTTTTCGCTGTTAATTTTTGATTTAAAGTTTCTCATTTATTTTATTATTTTATTGATTTATATAATTTTGAGTTTTATGAATTATATACATTCTGGATTTGGTAACTGTAATAATGTTTATTATAAAATTGTGTAGTTAAAGAAAACTTCGCCTGACTTGTCGACATTTATTTATTTGTAACGTGGTTTTAACTACGTACTGGCAAATAAAGACTTATTATTATTATAAAAAGACGCAGATTGCTTCATATTTTAACTTCTGTACCTGAACGATACTATTAAGCAACACGGCATCTATTTAAAATTCAATTGCAATATTGGCCGCGCGTAATACAAAAAATTTGCTTTGTTGAATTTGTGCTTAAGCATATAAAAGATGTTAGTTTAGATATAATGCATGATTTAGTGTAGCTTGATTGATATTATTATAGTCGAATGTAGGTAACCATATTAAAGTTTTTGCCTCCAACTTGATTTCGCTTAGCATGACCCATTTCGAACTAAACATTGACGGCTTCGTGTAAAATCATAAGTGAGGTGTATAGAAGTAAGGGTTCCGTTTCTTTTAAATTTTTTTGAAATCTAAATACATTAATAAATAATCTTTAAATACTCCTTTAATAAAACGAATCAGGACGTTTTCATACATTCACTTTTAATTAAAATTTTAAAAGTGTGTAGACATAAACTGGAATTTATATTGAATGGGTAGCTACTGGAGTCTGTAAATATTAACCGAGACCAAAGCGCTCCATGTCGGTAAAGAAGGTCGCAAACGGAATGTAAAAAAATTGTGTTGGCACTTGTACATTTTTGACTCGGAAAGTTTACGATATTTTCTCTTTATGTTTGAAATTATGTGAACTATCGATCAATGAAAAAAAAAATCGAAACAGCTGACGATGCCTGGGACACTCTGCATAAGAAAAAAAAATCACTCTCTTTTTTAAATATTTGAATTCATGAGCCTGTCTAAAAAAATATGTAGGTATCTGTTCTCATTAGGAATCCAACCAATACTTCTAGTTTAAATAGCTAGGATAATACTTATATATCGAAAGACGGTCACTTGATTAAAAACTCGTCCATTGTAGCAGTTTCCCAACGGCAATTGAGTAACCGATGAAGCAACAGTTACGGCAAAAACATCAAAATCGGTCGATTGGGTAAGCGAAGCCATTCTGTCTGCGGTCGCTTTTTTGGTGGTTTTGAAATTGTAATGTGATGTGATGTGGATGTCTGACCAAGTTATTCCAGTAAAGGGTGGTCGGCGCTGCGTTTTATGCATAAATTAAGTTTCACATTTAGTCACGTTACAAATAGTTTAGTTCCAGTCTTTGCTACTGGAAAGATAAGTGGTGATCATATTTGACAGTATTTAAGAAGATTTGCGTTTTTCATATGCTTTGTGGGATTTCGCGTAATGATTATTGTACACATTCGTACACATACTTCTCCTGTTACAATATGATATTCTTAATCAGTTTATTTGTTTGCTAAGTGTCATCATTACTGGAAGCCATAGTTAAGAAAACAGACTTGTTAGTGCGATATTATTATTTCAATATCACTAACATTGTATCTCTTTGATTTCAGGTAAGTCCTCTCATCATTTACGGTGTACACGGAAAAGCTGAACTTGTAACCGTGTATGTAACAGAGGAAGCTCAGCTGATCATTGGTCCAGACGATTTGACAGTAAATCATAGTTTGAGCACTCGACCAGTAATCGGCGCGTATTCTTATGCTGCATGGTAAACAAATCTTGGTGAAATATTTACAGAAATATTTCTAATATCACCTTAAAATCTGATAAATAATCGTAGCTAATATGTCATTACAAATAAATTACACAAAACGTCAAGTACCGTAAACGTAACCTAAAAAAGATACCAGGTACCAGATATAATAAATAAATAATAATAATAAATAGATCCCCAGACAAACACGCTGTATGCGTATGGCCCCAAAGTAAGCGCAGAGCTTGTGTTACGGATGACCATCCAGCAAACTGGGGACGATGACCTAGAATAAACATACATACATACATAAATATAAACAACCATTACCCGAGAACAAACACTTGTGTTTATCCTTCATGCCCCGGCCAGATTCGAACCTGGGACCTCAGGTGTATGATGCGGGGCTACTAGCCACTGCGCCACTCGGCCGTTAAAGACTGATATGACCGTGAATACATTTACCGGTTTCACGTACACAGTTATACATCAAATCTTCAAGTATTATATCGCCACAGACAAACAAATTGGTCTATTACTGTCATAGCACGTACAACGCGGACCGTTCTAAGTGGTCCATGGATCGATTCCCGGTAAACGTTTTTCACACTTAGAATGGTAATAACAAGGACTATTTGAACTGTAGTTGCTGTAAAGGCGTCTGAATTTTGTCGTTGCACTTAATTTTTTGTATGTTGATACTTTTTCTGACTATATTAATGAAATAAACTGTTTACAAAAAACGTTCGCTATCAAATCGAAAATTTTTGTTGATTTGGTAGGTAAAATTTGGTTGCCTAAAACAGGAGTGAGTCGCTCTAAAACGGTGTACTGGTGGGCAGGCTGCCGCTTTTAAATCAGTACAGAATAATATAATTATTACGTAATGATACATTTTTAGCACATCATACCAAAAAGAACCCGTCCAAAATTGAACTCCTTAGGAGTGACGTTTTGCAGTTTCAATATTAACCGTATCTCCTCTCGTGTATGTCCTGCTTTGTCTATGAGCTGTATGGTCGTTTGATAATCATGACGCGGAAGACGCAACATGATACAGTGTCCGTTTAAACTAGAAAACTCGTTAAGTTTGCGGTAAAATGGAGATTACATCTGATATATAACATTTGAAGTATAATAAGTAAGGGGCGCAACCGCCTATATGGGCCAGCATTAATCGGCACAACCGAACGGCAAAATCGATTGTATGGGCACTGTGAGGGCGTTACCACACCAATGATCACCAATGATCAATGACATCGATCGACTTAGGTCGATTGGTCTAGTAGAAACTATCGATTGACGCCGACTGTTCTATTCTACCATCGATGGACGATCGATCGAACACCCTGAGATCGGGTAGAAAGTCGCCTGTCATGCCTGATGAATACTGAGTGATCAGCACTAGTCGAATGAAATACAATATCCTTGTCATTTAACTAATAATGCCGAACCGAATGTGCCGGACCAAATAAGTGGGTAGTGCCTCTTGCAAGGGTTTCAAGATTGACAATATTCCTGATTGGATGATGGTTTCCCGTAACTTAGAAGAAGTATGTCGAAAGTGGTTTCAAGATGTATCTGTTTTTGGTCTCTAATGACTACGATCTTTGCAAATATGAACTCAAAGTTCATTTTAGTTCAGTTTAATTATAATAATACTCTAAATATTGCTCTCCAGCATATTACAGTTCTTTAATGTTGCATTCCAAGATAAAAATAAGAGTTTCCTTTCTCGCACGTAACAATCGGTGTTAGTATAGACATACTCGTTTGATGTTTTGGACTCGCCACTAACATACATATAAATACACGTACGTATCATATGAAAGGTGGGCTTTTCTAACTTTTTTGCATGTATTGCTCAATAATTTTATAATTCCTTATAAACCATTTCAATTATTTTTATAGATAGATAAACCATTGCCATCTGCTTAATACAACGCTAACGCTGACGGGCTGACAAAACGCACAGCCTAAACTAGTACCTAGAAAGATGAACTTTGTACAGGCGTTTCAAATGAGAATAGGAACGTCAATGACCTCTATCTGTCAAATTTCACTTGAAAATTATAGTCAGCAAAGAAAAATTTTTTGCATAAAAATAATGATTTATTTTATTTTATTTTATTTAGTAAAGTATTAAATCGAAAAGAAATTATTCAAAATAAAACTGTATTCAAAAAAGAACTGTTATGAGTTAACAAAAGGCACAAACAGCCAAAAACTATGTCAAAAACAACATTTTCGACACTTACGGTTTTGAATTTTGAAGTTGCCACCTTACAATTCTAATTTAAATCCAATAGCAGCGTGACAAAAACGTCAAAAGTTAGAAAGCTAAATTGAGAGTTTGACGGTAAAAGCAATTGCTTGTTTGAATAAATTCTATTTAAAGAAATCTTTTTTTGCTCACGCTATCTAATCGGTTTGAATTGACAGCTTTGACGTCACAATATGGCGCAAAGTCGCTCCTATTGTTATTTGAAACGCATAGTACAGGCGTTTCTTCTGTAGTTTCTTCTTTACTTGTGTATTTATAACTGTAGTCTTGAAGCTACATGGGTTCCTGTTATAAATAACATGAATCCAAATGAAAGCTGTTCTTCGGCAACTATTTAATCGTAAATAGCAGATCGCTTGCAACTTGATACTTAAAACTGGAGCGTTCGATAATTATTAAGTTTTCGATCTCATGGTTGTTATTCTACAGTATCGAATGTTGATTCGGTGTCCAATGTCAAGGCTTTTTAATTTTTTTGTGAAGTGAAAGGTGAGAAAAAGGATTTATCTATATATATCTGGGTCGAGATAAAACCTGTAGTAACTTGTAAGAGGCAATTGTCTAGCTAACTTGTATACGAGTGCAGAAATGTAAATAATGTAATCTTTATGGGTAATTAATGTAACAAGCCGTTTTCTAAGATTTATTTACCTACTACATATAAATAAAACTGGCTTTCAAAGAGTTTCCTAAAATGATTGAACCTATTAAGATTCATGAGCATAGGCTTCGATGGTCCTCTCCCATCCGGACCCTGAAATGAAAACTGTATAAAACCAACCAACCTACGTAACCGCAAAGGTTAATTGAAACTATTATAAAAAAGAAGTCACCCAATTTCTGAACCTTCCCGTCGGCCGACACGCAATAGAACGGCACGTTCTACGTCTACCGAACATTGCAATTATCCGATTCAATGGTGACACTTTTGACGTTGGTTGTTCCATTCTACCATCGATTGACATCGATCGTTTGGTGTGGTTACACCCTAAAGGGGAAAGGTGTAAATCTTTTTGGTTGTTATTAGAAGGTATATATATATATGTAGCTACATTGCTCGTAACCAGAAGTACACAGGTTGAATTATTCGAATATTCGAAGTATATGCTTTAGAGAATCTAAAAATAGTCGAAATCTTGATTTATACAGAGATCGCACAATGAATAACCCAAAATTTTTACATATCTGGCAAAACAAGTTTGCAATCCACCTGATGATGAATTTCCATCCGCACCCAAGGAGATCATTAGTCGTAGGTTTACTCATTTGAATGTCATTATTATATCGACCAAAGATGCTGTGCCTTCCGCAGGCTGCTCCTTCACACTTTAACCGTATCACAACCAGGTATTATGGTACATGTATAGTACCGCCCTAGACGAGATCTGAACATAAGAAACTACTGCCACTAATCCTCTACACCTCTCAAACTATTTTATTGGTACTCTATTAATTTTCTGATATGACACTTAATACGAACGCCTCTTAGAAATCCGTTAATAAACAATTCATGAAGAACACAATTTTTGTCTATACTAATAATTGATATACCTACCCAATGCCTTTTCACAGTAAAATCCCGTTGAATCAGAGTTTAGTAGACCGATGCTCGTTCCGGTTACCTGCGTGCTGCATCTGTCACTTTGACAATGACCGACCACGCAGCTATGGCTTGCGGAAGTTACTTATTTATTTATTTAGTGTTTGGAAGACTTACGACTACTAGGTAATCTATCATAGTTATGACTTACTATCTTAGCCGGTAAGTAGCATCCGCAGACATCATGTATAACCGTACTTGTTGTATTTAATAACATAGAATGTGGGTATTAAATCGGCTAATGATGCGTCGCCGACCGGCTTCAGTTGCCACTGGCTGTCCCTTCCCTTTTACCAATAAAATCATATAAATGTGAGTATTAGGGCGGCCAAAACAGGAAGGACTGTAGAACCGCCCCGGAAGAGATGATATCATAAGTCTGTACTTACACCATACTGCAAGTGTCAAGCGGTTTCATCTGCTAATAGTAACTGTAACTGCTAATCCCGTCGCAATTTTGGGCTAAATTATTAAATATAACTATCCTGATTAGTGTGGAGATAAGTAGCCTTGCCTTCCATGCCAGAGGTCCCGGGTTCGAATCCTGGTAGGGGCAGATATATTATTATATTTGCTTTCTAGTCATGGATGTGTATTTACGTTTATTTAAGTTTATTTCCAATATTTATATATAAAAAAAATATATATAAATAGTACTTTTCTGGTCTGGATAATGTACTATTCTAACAGACAAACATCTTTTTATCGTCTTAGCAGTTTTATACAAATCTCTCCTTTTTAATAATAAAAGTTAAGGTAAAAATGAAGCCTGGAGTCTATAACACATGCTTAGACTTAATTCTCATACTTATCACAGCTAAAGGTTCAAATAAAAAGCTACTTTATTTTAATTGACATAGTAATGAAAATATGTGTTATATTAATATGACAATGATGATATGGTGATTATGATAAGATTGGGTTCGTATATTTTCAGAATATGTACTCTTTGTAAAATAAAACAAAGTCGCTTTTAATTTGACCGTTGAACTGAAATAAGTTGAAGTAAGATTTAAGCTTTGGTGTGAGAAGACCTAGAGGTATTTGACGGTATGATACATATTTATATGCTGCCTTGCGTTAATATCCGCATAAGTTCTGGATCTGAATCTTCAGACAATTTGTGTGATGAATGCAGGATTTTGTTTACAAGTTTATCCATAACTTATGGGATTTATAAACAAAATCTCTTCGATCTTCACTGTCTGCGTATGCAAATAAAACTATTGTATTCCTATTACGAAACTTTGTTAGAATTTACGATTTCACATCCCATTTACTAAAAGTCCTCATTTTAAATTGAAATTTAATATCATGTCAGTAATTCACACTATCGTTTGGTTTCGAAATGACATTAATTAAACTTATGTATACACTTCGTATAAAAATAAATACCTAATTATAATTTATATTACTTTTATTTTAATTATTATATTATTTATATTATAATCAGTAAAAATAATGTGTTTTGATAACTCTAGGCCTCGAATTAAACCAAATAAATTTATTACTAAATTGCATAACAGGTCTAGATAAGACTTAACAAGTATGTATTTGCAACTTTTCTGATTAAACTCTCGCTCCTTATTGTTCCTGGATTCTTTGACGTTGCCTGTAGGAATGAGTATCATTTTCCTGAATATAATATCTATTTGTTAAGTAAGTTAGTAAGTTTCATAGATACGTCAAAAATATGGTAAAATTAATATAATTAATCAAGTACACAGGAAAGTACAAAATAATACATATTATAATAAATTCATCAAAGTTTCATCATAATCGGGTTTATGTTAAGAAAAACGTAGAGAACAAACATACAAACATAATGTTTATTAAAACAGATAAAAATACACCGAACGTTTTTCCCGACAGACCTAACATCCGAGGACACCGCATCGGATACAAGTAATTTAAATACTTTTTGCAATTGAAATAGCTATCCTCGAAATTTAGTATCAGAGATTTTGACACAAAAACTTTGGAGGTAGGTTTTAGTAATGTGAAATACTTTCACGGGTTCATTGGCCATAAATCAGTCTTATGGTTCCATAGTATAGGAAGTGAGCTTTATTTATAGAGCGCGAGGGTGGAAGCGCGCGGAGCAAAGCGAGCGATCGCCAGTCTCGCACGGCGCTCTGCGTAGACGCACGCGCTTCGATCACTGATCCAACGCGCTCATACGCCGGTACCGTGACCAAGTTCAAAACTCAAGTGTTAAAAATCCAAGTGTTGTTACAATTTTAGAGTGGTATCTAAGTGACGTGCACCATGCGGCCGAAAGAAGAGACCGACACCAAAATCCAATCAGCGACCTTCATTTTATCGGAAAAAGTCGACGACACTAAATCCAAGAAAAATGAAAAGGATATCAAGAAAGAAATGAAACGTCTCGAAAAGGAAAAACTGGAGAGGGAAAAGCGGGAGAAGAAAGCCAGGGAAAAGGAGAAGGAACGCGAAAAGCAGTCTAAAAAAGGTTTGATTTTTATATATTTACAGATAGTGTTGCGAAATAAGATAATCTAAGAAACTTGTTATCGTGATATCATCGCCCGTGTCGCGGTTGCTAGAGCCGATGACGTCTTAAAAACAATAAAACAAAGTCTGAATCTTAACCATTTTGCGGCGATCTATCGTCGTGAACAAACGCTCTGAATTGCCGAATACCTGCGTCATGTAGAGTTTCTTTTTCTTTAGCGTCCGAGGCAGCTGGCGCCTCATAAACCTCTTTTGTTTACGCCACATGTTTGACATCATTGTTATAAATTGTGACCTTGAGCGACCTGCCGAATATTTCTGACGATTACTCATAATCAATTATAACTGTGCGCTCGGCTATGTTTCGAAGCGCTCTATCGCTTGAGAGGTATAAAAAATACCTTATCAGAGGACGGATTCGAATAGATTATTTCGCAATGAAAATTACACGTCATATCGTAATTTGCGAGAGAATCAGAAGCCACATTCAACATTAAGGTCTGATAAATTTATTATGCGTTGAGAATTGACAAAACTGGTTTTTAAACAAACAGCAATTTAATGTGAGTTTTTTTTTGTCGAATTCGCAATGCGGTTGGCCAATTAAATGGAGTCGCTTTTTGGTAATTACACGAGCATGAATATTGAGACGAAGTTATATTAACCTTGATGTGTAATTGGTTTTAGGATTTTAGTATTTCAATATACATATCCGATGTGTACTTATCTGATTCATCTATTTAGTAATATGATATAACCAAGGAGTCGTTTACCTGGTTATTAATAGTGAACTAAATTCGTTGTCGACACATATCTTAGAAAGCGTTCACAAATTGGCATCGCGAGTGCAAGACATTTCTCGGAATATTAATTTTCTTGTCTGTATTTGTGACTGTCATTATCTCTTTATTAGACCTTATCGTATACTTTAATTGCTGCTATTTGGAAACATTAAACTAGTAACCTTCTCGAATGAATATTAGTCCGAATTCATTACATTTATATTTTGATTGTTATCTTCGCATAAATATGATGGTTGACAACACAATGAAATATATTTTCTTAAATTTTCACGATACATACTTTAAATAAAACACTTTTTTACCGGATATTATCGCGTATATTTTAGTTAATTTTAAATTATTTCGACGTTTCGGCATCTTTGCAGTTGCCGTGGTCACGATAGACTGCAAAGATGCCGAAACGTCGAAATAATTTAAAATTAACTAAAATATACGCGATAATATCCGGTAAAAAAGTGTTTTATTTAAAACACAATGAAAGATTTTGCACGTCACTCAAAATGAATACAGTCAGTTTCAGTCAGCCGATTAGCTCTAAGAGTCGTGACGACATAAAATCATAAATGCTATCTAAAAAACAAAGTAAATGAATCAAATACATTTACATGAACCTTTCTATTTCAGTTTCACCGTTCGCGATTGTTATTATATTGAAACGCCACGTTTCTCTTTCAATCAACGGCCATACATACGTAAATGAGAGTTTAGAATTCCTGGTTTTCATACTCAACAATGGCAGAGCGTGACTATACAGACCAGCCATGTTAAACCGCCGCGTTGAAATACGTTTTGCTGCAAATCAAACATGATTTAGGAACTATTCAAAACAAGGAACTCGAATGTGGCGATCAGAATCAATATTTATAGTTGAAGGAATATTATTCTCGGATTGTTATAGTTCGTTTCCTTTTTGAATTGAATGGTGTATGGTTGTCGTGTCCGGTTTTGGTTATGTCACCTTTTGATTCCAGTCTGGACTTATTTGGTGTTTGTCTGTGCAGCTTTCATTATTGAGACTCAATTTGAGGTTATGCTGACTGATTTTATAAATATACGATTATAAATTCGATCGTTATATTTGTAACCAAAAACTACATCATTTAAATAGTCTGTTTGGAAAAGTATTTTGTTATTCGAATGTTATTTACGTATCTAGTTTTAAAGGTTATCAAAATTTGATCAACTACTGAGAATGAGACCTTCTTAAGATATCTTACATACATATAACGATTTTGGAAATTTCAGTCAAGAAATTATTATTTCATGAAGCTACTTCTTTTTACTATATTCATAGCCGGCAAACGGTTGCACATCATAAGTCGTAGGTGTTTTATTGCGAATGACGTTGCCGACCGTAGGCGTCAGTTGAAATTGCCTTTGTTCCAATCGCTGACTGTTCCGTCCCTTTAACCGGAACACAACCACGTAAACGTGATTACTACGGCAGTCAAAATTGAAATAAATGACAGACGAGATCTTAGCACAGAAACTCTGCCATCACTCAAACTAAAGGTTGAATTTGTATACGATTTTTTTTTTAATTCTAAGCCCTAGTTTTCTGTAAGTTCGGTCTGAGCTTTTTCAAACAGGAAGTAAATCACTAGGGTATTTGTATTGTCTGCACTTAATGGGACTTTATTTAATTATGAAACCTCCATTCTATGTGAACTCTTTGTTAGCGTCGGTTTGTTTGTGTTCTTGTGTGAATGACCGTGCATGTATTTCTTTGATTTTGCTGTCTCATTATAAATGCACTACATTACTGATGATTTACAACTGTCACAGTTGGTAATTTTGAAGCAGAAATAATGTGCTCGCAAAGATTTTAAAAATATCGCCGACATTTTTTTTTACTAAAATATCTGTTATATATGTTAATAATGTTTGTGATATTTGAGCATTTTATTAATATTTTCTGAATTTATTTTCATATTTACAAAAAGCATATTTTTTAAATGTAATGTTTAGTTCATTATATTTTTTTTTACAAGGTGAAAAAATATTTAAGTTCAAGCTAGGTCTTTGTATAGTTAAAATTAAGGCCCAAAAAGTTTTGAGCATTTCTATATTACAAACGATATTTTATTAAATTGTTTAAAAAAAAATTACTTAACATTTTTATCCGCACGGCAAAAATTTTACAGAAAATAAATACGTATACATACATACAGTCATTACGAAATTAAGATATCGCTTCAAAATTTATTCCGTTTATTGTTTAAAAACCATATTACTGCTCATGTTTACATGCAACATCGACAATTAAACGTTAATAACTTTTGTGATCATTAATTACTCTCGTGTCATGACTGGCTGATCACAGTGTTCATCTTAATTAAGATCTTCATTCACATGTTTTCAGCAGAGTAGACACAAGTGTTTCGGTTTCGGGCGCACTCAATCGTAATCTGCTTTGATTATTTTTATAATAGTGGAATATAGCTGACATTCTCACATTATTTTCTTATAATATTTTTATAGTTAGCAAACCTGGAGGTGTGTGGCTTCCGCATCCACGGACAACATAGCCCATGGCGGTGGCAATGTAATTGTTCTGTTCATGTTATGCAACTCTGCATTGGAATTTTAATCTGGAGATAAAAAAAGTGGTGATTAGTTTAATGTGTTTCATTGTTACGATGGGTGGTTTTATGCGTACATAATTTGTTCACGTACGGGTATGAGCTATTATATAACTTTTGATGTTAGTGTAGGACAGTGAAGAAGTAATTTTTCTTTTTGAATTCGTATTACGCTCAATAAAGCTCAAGTCTTTAAGAACTCTGCCCAATTATGTTTTACTTGTTACAAAAAGTAATTTTTTTTTGTTTGGGTTGCCTGGTAGAAATTGTTTTAAGCGATAAGGTCGCCCAAATTGTCAGTTTCTTAAATTAATTGTATTTTTATTGTATTTTGTTTATGTTTTGTTAATGGCAATAAAGAGTTTTTATTTTAATTATTATTAAAGATAACTGAGAGGGAAATTAAGAATTAAGGCTCTTCGATAAAATCTTTGTTCTGCACCTGCTTTTGTGCAAAAGTTCGACTTCAAAACATATTTTTAACTTATGTGTAAACATTATTTCATACTTACTAATACACATCGTTTCTATACTCAAAATTTCATCCTGTTTCTTACAGTGGATTTTATATTAGGTCATACATCAACTTGTTTTTTTTTTAAATTTAGTAATTGTTCGAACATAACCTACATTAACTGTCATATGTGGAGGTGATTCCGAATAATTGGAAAAGGCGTGGCTGGCCCAGCATTAAATATTGTAGCTTATTTCAAAATACGTTTTATTTGCATGTATAATATCTAACGTACAGTCGCTTAAAATAATGGTCTACTTTTGACAAAACTTCTGTGTAACCAAAATAGCCGTAAGGTCGAGTCGTGTCAGAATGTTACTACATGGGAGAATCAACCTTGTTCAAACATTTTTTTTATAAATACACGGACAAACATTCCAGTTGTAAGGACCTATAAGTATGCAGAGCTTGTGTTATTGATGACGGTACGGCTAACTGGGGGGAAACTCAGAATTAATATTCGTACATAAATACAAACAACCATGATCCGAGAAAAAACCAGGACTCGAATCTGGGACCTCTGGCGTATGAGATAGGGGTACCACTTAATAAATAAATACGCTCGTCATCTTAACTCAATCTTCTCTGATTGTTTTCTCTCTTGATGTTGCTGAGTAATTTTGAATGTTCGTTGTGCTAGCCGCTCGTGACTTCGTTCGCCTAAAGGCTAGTTTCTTGTGAAGATTTTGGCATTGAAAGTAATCTAAGTGCAATTTCAGGTCTTTTTTCCTATGTTAAATTCATCGTCTATTATCTAAATAAATTAGTATGATATTTTGGAGTTAAAAATTACTAACAAATCATTCTATAAGTTCTCTTTTTGCACAAGGTGATGCAGCTCTTCGAAAAAATTTAAATTGAATTTACAACTTTTAATTTATGTTGATTTTCCGCATGTTTGATAAACAGTCATTTGAACCGAGCGAGTAATTCACAACACAAGCGTTCAACTACTTTCAAAGCGGTCTGACCGTGACTTGCATTACCACAAACAAAAAATGAGCTGCCAAATGTATAAACCAAATGCATGAAATGGCAGCGCATCAGATAGCGATCTCCCCTTTAGTCTCCCTCCGGATGTTACCTCGAATTTAGAGCAAGGCTCGTTCGAGGTCGGATTTATTGCCAATTTCGTGAAGTTACCTGTTTTGGGTACTTGCGAAAATTAGGCGCACATTAACTTTGTAAGTCTTATGGGCGCTACCCCCATATTCGAGGCGGCAAAGCCGAATATGTGAATGAATGGTTCGCCGGATAAAAGCCGTTCGGGTTTTGGCGACACGAGCTGAAAGTGCCGAGCTGTATACAGCCCGTATAGACTACCCCATAGGCACGGCCCGAATATGTTTAGTAACTGATTTGGGCCGGCGTGTCGTTCTACAAATACTACCGACAAGAACACGTGCGTAGCGCCGCGCCCCTTAGAAATTATGCTGATTTGAATGTTGGGGCGTTTGTTACTTGAATATATCGAAAATGTGTAGCTGAAGTGTAGGTATTATTTAAATGAGTACCATATAAATATGATATGATCTAGAATATCACTTAGACGTAGATACTGTTGTGCCCAAAACTTTGATGGGAAGTTGAATTTATGTGAACAAGTTGCAGGGACTTTCCTTTCAGTAATTAGTAATCATTATGATTTTCTTTGCCATTTAGTGATTTCTAGAACAAATACTTGTTTCTTTACGGTCTTTTTGACTGTACGTAGACTGCGCTGAGCCAGAACTTTATTTGTAAGTAAAGAAGTTTTAAAAAACAAGGCATAACATAAGGAAACCACCGAAAGTTAATAAATCATAGTCCATAAAGCACTAAAACAATAGTTTTCTAACATTACATAAGACAGTGTTACTAGTTACATCGTGTTCAATGAATAGAAAGCATTCATTAGTCTGTGTAAAGGTGCTTTCACACTGATGTAGTCCGGCTAGTATAGACCGTTCGACTCACTTTTGTATGTGTTGCTCTAAGCTTGTATAGTATATTTTAAAGTGACTGATCTACTGATTGTACACGCATACCACAGCGACAAGAACACGGTTCAACAAGATGGCGGCTGCCACACAAAATTAAGTTGCATATTTACAAGCACACGCACACATAGCGCTCCGCGCAAAGATGAGTTGAACGATTTATGCCGAATTCGAAAATCTATAGATTTTCTGTTGTTTAAGTTAAGTGCTATATAACCCAATTCTTTTCTTATTTCGCTTCAAATTTCCATATGCAAATCTATGTAGCTGAGTTTGTTCCTACTTTGTGGCGGTTTATCATATTAGAATTAATCGCTAAGTTAATACATTAATTAATTTATTTATTATTATTAAATTGCCAACAGATGAGACACCTTACGTAACTAAATTGAACATATAAAAGAACTTAAAATGTGTGCCATCCAATTAAAGGCAGCTACAACTTATTTATAAAAATCCGACAACTGACATTTAACAGCTATTTTACAAATAAAAAAAATTAAAAACAAAAGAATAAGAAGTTTACATATAAAAATATAAGAAAACATGTGACGTTCCAACATTTATAATACAACATAAATCTTTAAGAATAAAAATAAAATTGAAAATAAAATAAAAATAAAAATTAATATGTGGAAGTGAATATATCTTCATCTTTATATCACGACTCTTCCTGATAGGTACAATATTTTAATGTTAAGGCTTGTTTTTAACGAAATTACCGTAGTAAAACATGTACGTATTTCTAATCACGGTTTGCGTTAGGAAGCATATAAAAATAGGAGTGGCTGCACCACAAGGAAGCCCCGTTTACAATAAAGTCGTTTTTAAAAAGAGTCTCAGTATATATTTTTTTAGTTTATGGCTCAAAGCTCATACAAAATAGCATAGAAAGGTAAAAAATGTAAGTGTAAAAGTGCCATTAGAAAGTATGTACTGGTTGTGTGTAATAATCGATTTTGATTCAACCATTCGATGCGTAATGGATATTTCGCTTGTTATGTTTCTTCGTGAATGTAGTTTTTGTGAGAATCATATTGTATAAAATCATTTGTATTTTTAACGAAGTGTTAAGCGTTAAAATTGTAATGTAAGCATTTTTTCCGCTTTTGCTGAAGTAGATAGATAATAAATGAATGAGGCAGAAAATTATATATGGAAAAAGTCCGAAGTTTTCCTAACATTCAGCAACAAGCTTAGAATATCATTTTTAATAACTTTATGACAAGATTAAAAATTTTAACTTCTAATTTAAAGTTAATGACATTTCTATGTTTGTTGTATATATTGTAGATTATGTTGTTTCTAAGCTAAATCAATAACTTGAAGCGCCATTCGACGTCTTTGACCGTGTGCGACCGTAGGAAACTCTAAACCCTTCTATTTTAGTATTTCTAATTGGTCTTTGTTATTGAATTTTGATTTTTGGGGTGCACCAGCACATTAATTACGTCGTGTTTATATAATAGCTCTATATAAAATTCTTTAGCAACACAGATTCACTTACCATAACGCCCTAATACCTTTTGGCCTACATTCATTCTCTTCTAAGGTTCAATGAAACCCTTAGTCACTCCTTATTGACGCCCCACAGTGCTACTTATTTATAGATACGGCTGTGATGACCCTTCGTAGGGATTAGATCGCCATTTGTAGAGTTTTAATAGTTTATCTCCCTTTTTAATGGAGGATTTAAGATCTTTATGCTCCGTTTATTTTTTAAAGATAATGTGTATTTGGGTTCTAAATGGGGCTTGGATGGTTTTGGTTAACTTGGTCGTAGTTACGCAGTTTACCCAATTACCTATTTCATGAAATGAAATATTTATTTCTCAACATTGACAATTACTTGTTCTTATTGACGTCAAATAAAACAAGACTCTACCACCAGCTCGGAAAAACCTTCGTGAACTGGCAAGAAACTTCACGAGCATATTTTTTTCAAAATAAATTTACAGAGTCTCTTTATGTCTGGGTCCGTATTGGGATGCATAAATTTAATTGGCATATTATAAGGCTGCGTAACGTTTTTCGGCATACTGATTGTTTCGCATAACGTTCATACAGAATTAATCGTAAGGCATACTTTATTTCCCTATAACTTCATTTATAATAATAATATATTAGCATAAAAATGTTCATGCATAAATGGTTTTACAATAACGATTACTAATCATAACATTTATAAGGTTTACAAGTTTAAAACATATAAAGTTTACAAGTCATACATATGGCAAGTATAAAGTTTACAAGTCATGCAAGTAAGCAAGCATGCATGCAAACAAAACAGCATGCATCCATGCAAGTATATCTGGGTACTGATAGACATGTGACGTCTCCGGCGCTACGGGATGTCCAGCCCCTTCTCCCTTACGTAACAAAGCGAAGGCACTTGTGCCCGCCTTCGCAGCTTCGGCTTGCTGATCCACCCTCAGCCGCTACGGCTCACACGGTGTCTACGCTTCGTTACAGCGGGCGGGGGCTGCCCTCCCTCCGCACCTCCGGGTTTATAAAAACTCTAGGGCGGGACAGAAAAGTACCGCGTGGTTTCGGGGTTGGCCAATTCGGTTCTGCATTATTGTGTTATATATTTTTTTATCATCTAGTTTTCGTGAAAAGATGGAAATGTTACTTAATTTGGTCCTGGCGCTTCGCCGGGTGCTGCCGCACCACGCTCTCTTCGCTCGCTCGGCTCGCGCATGTATTAACTACATACAAACCTAACCTAACACAATTGAACGGGTGCGTCTCATTTCGTAGTCTGTCCCTTCAGAAGTTGTCATTTTAAGATATTGGCATTATGCGAAGTTGACATTGTGAGAAATAGGCTTTCTGTGAAGTTGGCATTTTGAGAAGTTGTCATTTTGCGAGCGGTTAGCATTTTGCGTAATTGGCATTATGAGATGAGACTCTAACCTGCTCCTCCTCGCTGTGCTCGTCGTCGCACCTAATATTATTTATTGTCTTATACTTTCAAGACTCAACATAAAGTGGGTACATATGATCTGTACTTGATAAATTAGGCACTAAAAGGTATTTTATTACTTTACATTCATGCCTTTAGAGGTTATGGATACTTCCATTATGCGTTTTGTATTTTATGATAATTTATCTTTAGACGTATAACAGTTATGTCCTTTACATTTATGCTGTATAAAATTATGACAAAGAAAATTAGAGTAAGTGAAACTTATGGCAATGAAACCATCCTGCGTGTATAATATTCTGCTTATCTCAATTTATGCGAAAAAACTTTATGCTGGAACTGTTATGCCAAACTACATTATGATAAAAAAAATATGCAACCAAAAGGACTCCCTTTATGTCTATACAAAGTTATTCTTATCTGTATCTGTTAGCTCGGCAAGTCCCCCTCCCCCCAACCAATTATCCAAACGACGAACCCCCTCAAACGGCACCCGTTCACGAGTTAACGCGGGATCCAGCCATCGCCCTCCTCAACCTAATTAGACGTATTTTACAATGTTGACAAAAGTGTGCCGAGAGGCTTTTTCCACCGGCTTTTTTTCATGTCGGTCTGCCTACAATACCTTTTGAAATTCGAAGTTAAGTATTTACGCAATCTCGATAAAGATCAAGAAAAATAAGACATTCTTCACGTGTATTTTTTTTACCTAAGATGAAATAAAATATTTTGATTTGATTTTGATTGTCGGAGCAGGCGAGCAACGTCGAAAATTTTAATCTAAGGTGTTATTGCTTTATTATTGGTAAATTTGTTGGACTTGCCGTTGTTCCAGTAATTGCACGGGTTGTTCCTTTCCTTTGATCGGAACAAAGCCACATGATCAATTTGGGGGCAAGTGTTGTCCGCGAATAGTTTTAAAGTGAAGCGTTTTCGTAATACAGTCGTTGCTTGAGTAATTAAATAACAGTTGGTTGAATCATTCTGATTTTATTGTGCTTGTTAAAATAGAGCGATAAACATTTAATAGGTTGGTTATAACATGGCTAGTTTAGGTTTTTATTTTAATTCTTATCTACTGTGTTTTATGTGATACAATTTACTTTGTAACTAAATATGTTACTGTATTTATTTATTTATTTATAATTTACAAAATCCACAGCACTTAAAATTTACATTAAATATAACACACATAGCCATTAACGGATTTAAATTATTTTTGTTTGACTTAGAAGAATAAGTTTATAATTCATGTCAAAAAAAATGTTCAAATTTAAGTAAAACAGTTTAATGTACAATTTATGCGCATATTTTTGTAAGAATAAATGTTTAATTTTAATCTATGCTTTCCAATAAAATTCAGATTGATGTTAAAATAGTCAAACACACACACTCAAACCTATACAGGTTTTAGTTTTTCAATGTGATTAATACTTGCTTATCTGTAGAAGTATATTACCTTAAACCGGTCTATACTGATATAATTTATCTAATATCTAATCAACTTCAGTCAAAAAAGCCATTGTATAACAATTGTATCGGTAATGATTCCTCACTGCTGTAAATATTGTTCTCATTGATTTGTCAATATCTGTACATACATTTTTAAGGTTAACTTTGTAATTAATCTTACAACCGAACAAGTTATTTGTAAGCACAAACTAAAAACATCCTGACTGACGGAAAAACTACACGCATAAATTTGGAGAGTAGAACCGATTTTCTTCAAACATGGTCAAGAACACTCGATTCATTCAACTTGTAAAAAAAAAAACGTCATCAAAATCGGTTCAGCCGTTTGTGAGTAATGGTGCCACAGACAGACACGTCAAACTTATAACAGCCCTCTTTTTGCGTCGGGGGTTAAAAGCACTGCTCCTAAGGAATACGCGAGCGAAAAAGCGGGTATAGTCTAGTAAATAATAATTTGTTGTACTTTCGTTACTGGTAATATTGTCCTTTTTGCATAGTTTAGGTACTTCTAAACCGTGAACATAAGAATTTTCTCAATAAATATTGACCTTGGTTTATTCAAATTGGATTCACTTCATAGCATGGCACAAGGCTTGAATATAACTAAAATCTACAATTAAAATAAAAACACATTTAGCAAAACCGATAAGACAAACAACAAAATAACTTATCCTCAGCAATCGCTTCAGCTGGTAATTCTGCTCCTTATCATGTATAAATATAAACCATGCATACCTGAGACCTTATCTACTTTAACATTGACATGTCGATCGAAGATGGCGAAATCCGGTCGATAAGTGGCACTTTAGTTCTGGAAAATTGGGTGTACAGTGCCACTAAGTCTGATTAGTAGCAAAACCTGGAACTAAAGCAGTTCTTACGTGACTAAATGTGAAACTTCGTTTACACATAGAACACAGCGCCATTGTTACTGAACAGTTAATTTAGTCGGACTGTATGTAATTCAAAGTCCTTATTCTGGCATGTTTGTAATATATAGGCATTTTTTCATAAGTGTCCGAGATAGTACGTTTTAGGATTCTTGTTTTGTTGATAACTTTTCTTTGCACTTATGCATAGTTTTCTGTGTTGCAGAATACTGCCTATTTTGAATATTAGAATATTCTGTAACAGACAATAACAAGAAGAAGAATTAGATTCGTATACCCAACAATGATCAGCTGTTCGCACAGAATACGTACATCATCTATTTATTTATATCTTGTGAGTTTTTGTCAGACCTAAAAAAAGGCGTTCAATGATTCATAGGACATAATATGTTCTCGATGACACAATACTTGTAAAGAACTGTCTTGATCGTTTGCGTAGGCTGTTATTGGTCTCATCTGTGATAGAATTCTTACTAGGAAATTTCTTGTGCAGTTGTTAATTTCTGTTATTGTAATTAATAATAATAATAAAACACTTTATTGCTCACATACAGAAAAAACATCACAATTTAAAGCATACTTAAATATAAAGTGGACAAAGGTGGCCTTATCGCTAAAAGTGATCTCTTGCAGACAACCTTTGTGTGACGGTAGAAAGTTAGCAAGAATGAGCTTGTATAAGAATACATACATTATAAAGTATAATACCTAATCTAAAATAATAAAAATAAATTATTATAACTCTAAAACTGATGAATTGATTTCGATGGAATGTTGCACATAGATAGAATACGAGCTCTAGAAACACATTATCTAACAAATTCTCCGTACTGTAATGCCAATGATTTGCGCTCAGTAACTATTCAAGGACAATAGTTCTGACATTTTTGGCCATAAAATTTAATTTTTGTTTTCTGTATATATCGAAAATATATTTATTGCAATACCTCTTAACTATAAACAGTTATATTAGGGGTTAACCGCATATTTGCGCCGGCGTTAATCCGTCGCATATGTGAAGATGAACGTTCGTGTTTTGGCGTGACGAGCCGAATGACAACCTGCATGATTTCTCAAACTGGGTACGCGGACCCCGAGGGGTTCGCCATTGGACGGTAGAGGGTTCGCGACATGATTTACGTAATGGTGGCTAAAGGACTTAAGGCTAAAATTACTCCTAAAGTCGACTTAATTGGCGCAAAGAAACTAGCCCACATCACATTAACTCAAAAACCTATAAATTTTTGGAACGTTCTGTATTTGTTACCTTTTGCAATAAAAAACTTTATGTTCTTCAGCAGCCAAGTTTATTATTATCTTTAGGGAGAAGGTTTAGGTGTTCGCTGTCACATGAAAACTTACGTGGAGCCATATGTTTAAGAACCTCTGGCGACTGGCTAATCCAGAGGTTCGGCGCAACCCTAATTTGTCGTGCAACAAATACTGCCGTCTGTAGCGCCCCTTACGTTCAAATTATATTTAAAAACAATGTTTGATTTATTTATAAATAAATATGATCGTAAGTGATGATCGCACAGTAGCTACAGATAAAATAGTGGTATTTAATAGATTTGTTTACTATAATGTTCACTCCCATTATTGTAAACAAATATGTAGATACATATAGATTTATTTTTTTAAGTTAACGACTCAGTTGGCCCGTGTTACGTTCTGTTAACGTTATTGATTAGACTCTTCCATTATTTTGTACAAAAGTGCTAAAATGTATAATCGAAAAAAAATTACTATTTTTTTCTAGCTTCTGAGTATCACAATAAAATGACTCGACACTTCGGAGCTTTCGTAATAAACAATTTCATAATAATACCTGTTGTACTTACTACGGCTAACCAACCAAAACTATTTCTGTTCAGTAATTTTAAATAACAATTATTCCTCTGAACGATATTCCATAATACGTTAATAAATGAAAGTAGTAAGTAAATTAGAAGGTACCAATTGATTAAAAGTATGTAATTTTTAGTTACCTCTTCATTTATAAATATAAGATTTGCGCTCCACAATAAAAGTTTACGGCTAAAAGTTATGCCTGAATACATAAACTGCAGACAAAATCCAAAATCCCGTTTTTGAAGCCCAACACAGTAACCAAAAATTTACCTACACTGCCATTCAAAAAACCGTAAATAAGCAACCGCAGCACTAAAAACGACGGTTTTTTTACCTCAATAATCGCGTAAACGCAAAAATTCATTACCAGCATTCAGTTACATCAGCATTTCGCGAATTCGAAATTCAAAGTCATCATCTCCAAGGTTAAGGTCGCGTGCGCAATTTAGCATAAGCGATGGTCGATTGTTTGCGCGGGGACGTCACGGGGGGGGGGAGGAGTCCACGAAAACTCCATTATTTTGTGGTCTGTTCATCTTAGTGTGAGACCATCGACCAAAAAGCAGTGGTGTGCGTGTTATTGGATGGAACCCACTATGCTTCGCTGGAAAACTATTTTTTAGTTAAACTATTTAAATAGTTTTTTCACGCGTATTTCACTTTGGCTGTGGAAGACATGTGATTATTTTTTAAATGTGGTAATGCGGTTCTTCACTTTTGATCATTTCATTCAAACTAACTAGCGCTGCGTAACTTGCGTAGTTAGGTTATTGCTCTTGGTTACAGATTGTTTTCAAAGCCTGTGCAAAAATTCTATCAAACTTTACTTCGAATGTTCCTTTTTGTGTCTTAAATCGTTATTATATTGCACATACAATGTATTCAAAGATTTTTCTTTTTACAATGTTATACAATGATTGATTTGTTTACTGCGGTAACCACGCGTTGAAATATGCGCACAAATAGGTGCGCTGGCAAATTATAAAACAGGACATTTATAAATTACATATACATGTAATTCTGTTTGCTTACGCAACTTGGAGGTAAGGTTCCTTGTAAGCAGAGCAGATTTGACACGTATTTGAAATCTAAATTGTCTGCAATCATTAACGGATATAATCAGTATAAGCAGATAGCTCCTTTGGGATGATCTGTAAAGTTTTCGTCTTTTTAATCCATTTTCATTAGTTGATATGGATAAAACACGAGCGTCTAGAGTTTAGACCATACGAAGAAAAATGAATAGGGAACTTAAGGGAACAATAATCCTTATTTACATTTCGCATGTTTTTTTACTTTGTATTTTGTCAAATGAAAGTATCCCTTCCAATCGAAAGTGATGATGAAACGTAGAATTTACACGATCAATTTTTTTTTTCAGTTTATAGCTTGGTTTGTATTGTAGTCGAACACAGCACCATTCCACAACGTGACAAGTCAAAAAAGCGCTTTACTACATACGACTTATTATCATATACATCGTTAGATATGTTTAAAGCGTCTATACGAAATAGTGGGTACTAAAACTTCGAATTACTGTAAAAATACTGGTACGTTATCAGGCTCAAATCCGGTTTTAAGCCTAACTGAAAGGTCACTAAGTGAGGTGACTCAAAGCTTATTTAACCTAAAAGTATTCGTGTTCGATGACCTTCAAACTTATGTATCTGATAATGACTTAATGTTCGATAAGTATGGTAAGTATCTGATTTAAAAAAATATGATTAAACTTGTTTCTTATTTACTTTCATTGTAAAATAGATTTGCTTAAAGTAGTTTTGTATGACATTGCTTTACCGAACTATAAGTCTGCACTGTGTGGGACGAACTTTTATGTATTAAAATAGAATCCAAGTTCGATTCTTGATATGATTTGATAATATCACTAATTTCTGATACTCCAATAGTAGAAGACTAACCCTTGACGTAAAAAGGGGTTTTATAACATTGACATGTGTGTCTGTTTATCCGTGGAATCATATCTCCCGTGCGAATGGATCGATGTTGATAGGTTTTTTTATTGTAAATATAAAAAAAATTAAAATTAATTATGCTTGTTCCCCGTTGGGTTCATATGTCTGTGCACAAAGAAGTATCTTTTATTTATTCAGTAACAACTCTACTTTAGTTTATTTTAGTTTTAAGAATGCAGCACACCTGTTGGCCTTATAACATTGTCACGCCCATTTGTCTATTAAAGTCCCATCTTATCAACATAAAACGAGAATAGCTTAGATTTTTACTTAGACTTAGAACTAAAGCTATAAAGCGAACTTTTACTTATCTCAGCTAGATGGTCAAACAAAAAGCTACTTTGCTTCATACTGTATAGGATACATATTCCGAAAACATATGACATCGTCTTCTTATGGTAGCGTCGGGTGACGGGTCGCTCACTTCCCTCTAATATGGTTGAGGAGGGCGATGGCTGAATCCCGCGTTAACTCGTGAACGGGTGCCGTTTGAGGGTGTTCGTCGTTTGGATACTTGGGGGGAGGGAGACTTGCCGAGGTAACAGATGCAGAAAAGAATAATTTTGTATAGAAATAAAGAGACTCTGTAAATTTTTTTTTGAAAAAAATATACCCGTGAAGTTTCTTGCCAGTTCTTCTTCACAAAGGTTTTTTCGAACTGGTGGTAGAATCATGTTTTAGTTGACGTCAATAAGAACAATTAATTGTCAATGTTGAGAAATAAATATTTCATTTCATTTCATCAATCTTGTCAAAATACTTTTCTAGGATTTTCATTACTATTTAGTATGTAACAAAGTCGCTTTTTTTTTTGACTATGTAGCTATGTATATGAGTGTAAGGACGCTTTATAAAGTTTCACCTGAGACCCAAAGTGATTTGTTGTCCTAATATCTAATTTATCGAAGTGTAAATGTAGAAGTTGAATGAAGGGCGTTCTCGAAGTAAAAATTTCACATACTGAAAACCTTTCCCCGATCACAATAAAGTATGATTCATCAGAACCTGTTAAAACGAGTTTGTTAGCGACGTCTGCGCAGCTTTTACGTAACTTTATGCGAACGGGTAGCTTTCTGTACGTTTTTGTAGAGGGTTCCTAAAATGAGTCACGACATATATAATAAATAAATAAATAATAAACCCAACTTAGCTGAAAAAGGCACATGGGTTCAGGCCACGACTCTCAGGAACTTTCCCAAAGGAACTATATAGCAAAATTGTTAAAAAATGTGATTCTTCGTACTCTACATTCGGGTGAGCTGCCAAATCTGTTTGAAGAAACATACAGCAACTGTGCGTGACAGAATGTACTGACTGTACACGCACACTAAAGCGACGAGAACTCGATTTGACAACTGAGTTGGAATTAATTTTAAATATTATTAAATACCAATAACTTTCATTAAGTCTTTTCATCAACTTTTTAATGTACCAAAAGTGTGATGTCCTAAAACATTTTGAATATTTTAATGGACAACTTCTTACGTCAATCCATGCTACAGCGAACACATATTACTACTATAGCGAGATTAGGCTACTAATAATTTTACTACTATACTTAAGATTTTGCCACTCGCGTATAAAATAACGCCTTTGTTACTTCTAGTTATTTATTATTATAATTATTTAACAAACTAACAATAAAGTAATTATTTGTAAATTCGGTTTCGCTGTTTCGGAGTTTGTCAAATACATAACATAAACAACAAATCCCATAAAGTACAGTCAACAGCTCATCAACCTGCCACAAAATGTCAGATTTCCTCAATTGATTTGAAAGGCTTGGATGGTAAACTGTAGGTTGAAAATCTGTCGAGAAAATTTTACATATTGTGTAAGTTGTTGACTGGAATTTTATCTGAAGATCGTATATTATTTATTTATTCAGAATAATCATACAAGAAATGTTAAATCGAGTTTGTTCGCACAGCGGTTTTTTCGACTCTTTTCGGTTGTTACGTAACTCCTTGGTGTCCCTATTTGGCGTCCAAGCTAGGTTGCAAACGAAGGCCTTTGACGTTATGGAGACTGGATAGTACGTACTTTTTTATTGTTTTTATGTAATTACTAAAGATCGGTAAATAATTAAAACTTTTAAATTACGGAGACATTTAGTTATTTGTTATGAGTGGTGGACGGTGGCGGTACTTTTTAAGATCCGGCTAAGCGCCGTCAGCGGTATGCAACAAAGTCCGGTGAAATTTAAAAGGCCCATAGGGTCATACATAAACAGTCCGTTTCGAAAAAAATGGCGGTTTTTTTATTTTTATTGTTTTCATAACCGTCAAACGAGCACGCGATCCACCACAGGGGGTCCGCAACCATGAACAGCATCAGTCGTAGGAGTTTTATTTTATAGGGATAGTGATTGTTATATCGACTTATGCTGCGTTGCCGACCGTAGGCTTCCGTTGAAATTGCCTTTGTTCCAGTAATAGCACTGGCTGTGCCTTGCCTTGGACCGGAACACAACCACATGAACGTGATTATTATGGAGGTCCAAATAGAAAGGACTGTGACACCGCACCAGACGATCTTAATACAAGAAACTGCTGCCACTAAATAGTAGTATACTAGTAGATACTTGATAAATGAAGTGAAGTCGACTGAAAGCTTCAGTTGGAATTGTCTTTTTCCTTGTAATATTATTGGGCGTTTTATCCTTCACAAAGCGCTGAACCCCCCACCCCCCCCCCCCCCGCGCCTGCAGTTCGCTGTATGGTCATCCATGACACAAGCTCTGCTTACTTTGGGGCCATACAGTCGGTGTGTTTGTCTGCGGATTTTTTGTTACTATATTTATTGCGTAGTATGATGCCTAGTAGTGTTTTTAAGATATGGCGAGGCGAGGAATTGTGCGTAATTCCAAATGTTAATGTAAACTGGGACAGACGTTGTATCAACATCGTTCCGTTGCTAATAAAAAGTTCATTTGGCTAAATACTATTGTGGCAGACATGTTTTCTAGTTTACAAATAAAAATGAGCGGAAATTTTGGACAACTTAGCTTCGTTAGAAAGGTCTGGGATGTGAATAAAATTTTACATAAATTAATATAAATAAATAAATAAATTTTTTTATAGCGTTAGCGATCATAGATTGCAACATGGCTCCCCAGGCGTATGGTAGACGCTCGAAACATCTTTTTAATTTTTCGTGCTTCACATGCTTTTTTCAACTCAATATAAATGTTTCAATAATGTAAATTCCTGTCGACCTTGGCCCACATACGAATTCGCCAAATTGTCTGATCGCAGATTATATGGAAGTTCACCTGGGTTCACCTTCTAGGTATTGAATATAAAACTGATGGTCATCGTAAATACTAGTGAAAGTGAAAAACCTGTTCGTATTTTGGTTTTGAGAAAAGGTTTAACTACAGTCTACGAGTGTGTACCCATACCTTTCCTCTTTGTTATAATATAGTGTCGTATAGATAGACTATAGTAATAGAATAGATAATGTATTGTAAATAAAGAAAACCACGCGTAAGTGGGTATATGCACCTTTTCGTTATCTAACAAGTAGATACAATGATTATCATAAACAAATCTTAGTTTTTCTCCATAAGACACTCGACGAATATATTATCCTTTATTATTCTTATATCATCATCACTAACAATGTCTCTCTCACTTTTCAGGTAAGTCGTCATAACTACAATACACACGGAAAAGCAGAACTACACATTACGTTCGGGTGCACTGCAGCAGGCTTAAATTCGAATCCCCTGCAGCATGGACGTCCTCTAGTACCCGCGGCGCCTACAAAAGACCGCAAAACGCTCAAGCGATTCTGGGCTTTAGCGTAGGTCTCCGCCGAATGTAGGTACAGAGGATGCTAGACTGACCTCCAGACAATTTAGCGGGAAACCGCCTGCTCCCGCGCAGATTAGCGGGATAGAACAATTGCTCTGTTTCCTGGACTGTTAGTCTAGCTAGTCGAGCCTAGTTATAATACGTTTTAAAGGCATTTGTCGGGTTAGCAGTTGCAGTAATTTAAGATGATACTAGTCGACTGGCTTTGTTACTTAGATAATGACGACCCAGTAGCGTCGTAAGTAGACATTCATATATATATATTATGGGGTTCCCTCTTGGGGAACTTCGGAGCCATACAGTTGGTGTGTTTGTCCTGGGATGATTTTTATTATTATTAATTATGTCTAGGCCCCGTAAATACTGTCAAAGGAGTAAATAGTTACAATCATTCAGAGCCGCAAAACATTGGACCTCAAAATTGTTTTAGACTATCGCAACATATTTATAATATTATTTAAGGAATTTACGGATTCTTACCACGATTTTGATACACGCATTTTTAAATTCGAGGTTCCGACATTTCGACACGGTTGCACACGTCATCACGGAGACTGCGATCGGCGAACAGATGTAGATACTTCTATTTTGTAACCTTTGCAAACAGAAAGGCGTTATGATCTACGATCGGAACTATATTGATGCGTTTTTTTTTTGTTGGATAGCTGAAGATCGTTTCGGCCATTGCAAATTTACGCATGATTTTTCCTTTAACTCTATATTTTTTTAACTTGTTATTACAAATAGTTAGTACGTTTCCTCCGTAAAGTCCTATGCAACTTTGTCTCACCTCAAGTTAAACCATTGTTATATCATCAACTATAAAGCAAGGTAAAGTTATAAAAATCACATTTAAACCCGAGTAATGGCTAACCTTGCGTCAGCTACTAATTCTAGGTGTCACAAGCGTGTTTTTCCCATCTCAATCAATATTAACTATTTGTGTGATAGTTAATTAATGGATTTCAAGACCGCCATAAACATGTACGAGTACTATAAATACAATGAAACTTTACTTCTCGCAGTCCTTACCAAACTCGTGTTCTAAACTCGTCTTCAATTAAAGTTCGATCGTATTTCTTATAGTTTTTTTTTATTGAAAAAGGATTAGACGTTTGTCTTGTATCTCACCTGATGAAAAGTGACGATGAAGTCGAAGGTATTACGTCTATCCACGAGCTACCTATTCACTCGACGCTTGAAAGAACTGGGACTATAGTTTTCTGGAAAAGCAGAGGCAGGCAGATCATTCCACACCTTGGCGACCCGCACCAAAAAGGAACTATCGAAGCGTTTGGTTCGATAGTTGATAGTTTTAATTTTTTATAGTTGGTAAATATCTGTTGTTTATCTGTTATTAGAGGTCCTCTTTCTTATCCGAGGTTTGCTTTCAGTGAAACTCTTGATTCCTTGGGGATTTAAATAAAGTATAAAAATAAAATAAAATCTACAGGGCGACCTTTTTGCCGTTCGGAAAAGGGCAAATGGGCTCTGACCACAACCCTGAGAAACACATTTCAAAATAAATTCGACTTCTCATTCAAAACTAGCAGCTGACCCGTCCACCCGTTGTAAAAGTTAAATGTTTCGATGAAAGTCACCACTTTAAAAGTTACAATTTTGGCCATTAAAAGGTATTATGAGTATACCTAGAGAAAAACATCCTCGGCACTATAGCCTAAATTAATTATGTACCTTTCAAAAAGAATCTTGAAAATCGAAGTTTGTTTTAGATTTTATCGATTACTTACAAATAAAACAGAGAGCGGCGTTAGTGGCATTAGTCCTGCCTCATACGCCAAAACTTCCAACATTGAGTCCTGGTTTTTCGTTTGTGTGATGAATACAGATGTCTGTTCTCAAGTCATAGTTGTATATATGTATTTTTATTCTGGGTACCCCACAGTTGGCTGTATGGTCATCCAAAACACAAGCTTACTTTGGACCCGTACAGTTGGTGTGTTTGTCTGGGGATTTATTATAATTAATAGTATTAAATGACTCCGTATTTCTTATCACTAGTAAACCTGTATTAGATCGTGTCGCTCGATCATCCTTTTTAATCACCAAAGTCAATATTCCTCAGACATTCTATGCCTTTAATATGCCTTTTCTATCAAATTAGATTACCCAAAGATTTAAGATTTACTTTACTACTACAAACTTTTAAGATTCCTCAATGGTTTATCTATTTTTCTTGAACATTCCACGTCTATTTTTGCTTCTTTTGCGCCATACCTGTGCTGTGTCTGTCAGTGCTTTCTGTGTTTTGTATGAGATAAGGGCCGCTTCGAACGAGGCGTTTTGTGATTTATTTTGCGGGATTTGACGAGTATAAAATTACTTTTCTCTGTGCTATCTGTATTCTTACACCTTTGCATCTTATTCATCCATAATATAAGTAATTTATCGCAGAATTTCCAAGATATCAGAAGTGAAACTGCCTAGGTGGTATGTATCAGTCCCGCGTTTGGAATCCATATAAAGATTTTTTTTCATGAGTCATAGATGTTAGAATGTCTATGAGGGCTTATATCTAGTATTATTATATGTAGTAATGTACGTTATTATTTTTATACCTCACAATTTATAATACTCGTTAAATATAAGTAGGTTCTGCTAATTGCTAACTTACTAACGTACTAAGTTAGCACATTGTCATCGATTTTCTAAACCATTACTTGTAAATGGATTACGATGTGGTTGTGTTCAGTTTGAAAAGAACTGGTGAAACGAGAGCATTCTGTACTATGTATGATGAATACGGTTCAGCCGTTAAAAAATAATATTGTTTTTTATCCTGTCACCCACGAGCTTTTGTGTCTACTGATAACTTGTTTTTTATTTCATATTTTTAAAATTGTGTCTTCAGTTACCATTTCCAAGCGCATCGTCCGAAACGAACCTTACCCATTCTCCCGGCCTCTCTCGGTATGACTCACGGTCTCACTGCGTCTCATCTAGTTTTTGTCGCTACTTTTTGTTTATTCTCGGTTGTCTTGATAGTGATCTTGCGGTTTTGTGCCATCATGGATTCTTCCGCGTTCTGGGAATAGTGAATTATATTTATTACGCTGATTTGTTTCTTGTGGATGTGGTGATTTTTTTATATCGCGGGAATTTGTGTTTCTGATTCAGCTACATTTAAGATTGAGCTAGACTAGACTTTCATTGTAATTTTTACAAGTTGTTAATAGCTTATAAGCTGGTATATAATATAAAGATATACAATTCCCAATATCTATGATGGGGTGAATAATTATGCGATATTATGATTTTTTTGTATTTAGTCATCCAAACAAACGGATACCATTACTGGGTTACGGACCCATTACGTCGGCTTGCCAGCGGCCTAATACTTAATTACCTAGCGTATCGAATGCCTTAAGCCCTAGAAACTAACAATACGTAGCTAGACGCTAGACGCTTGTACATGCATTCTTATGTGGTTCTTGAACTTTCCTTCCAGGTCCAATCTCTGTTCACAAAACTCATAACCGCATATAAAACCATTCGATCCATCGAACCATTTAAACCGTCCCACGTCAATTCTAAGACGTCAATTTTAGAAGCCCTTTAGATAGATTGGCGACATCTAATCAATTCAGCGCCGCGTCCCCGTTCCTATGAGCAATTACTCGCTTCTTTGATGAGCCGATCATGAGGTCTATTTTAGGAAAGGGTTCTCTTGGTTGTAGTGCGCAGTAAATTCTGGATATTGTGTGGGTTGGGTATCGTATTTGGAGGTTTGTAATAGAAAAAGGTAATTAAGATTTTTATGTAGACAGTTCGTCCTGAATCGCCGGTTTTTCTTATTTAAGGTCGCTTTCCTTGGCCACGTGTAGAGCATATGCATATGTGTGACATTGGATTCAACGTATACATTTTAACATAGTTGTGCACCGACTTAATGATTGGTGAAACAGATAAGTACTAGAATTGCAACAATGTCAAAGTGGGACATACTGAGATATGTTAGGAAACGATTTGAAGTTGTGTGATAGAGGATGTTCAAGGTCAGGATAGATACGGTTGGTGTTTTCTGCCAATATAGCTTATATATAGTTTTAGACAATACGAATCTAAAAACCAGACAACCATAGAATTATATTCACTTTTCAAAAACGAAACGATCATCGCCATGATCATTACAGGTCAAGAGGACACATTTCGATACAAAAACTTTTTTACTGCCCATTACTCATATGAGTCACCGCACCGTATCAAAATGTTAATACATAATGTAATTAGCATATCGTCTGTCTGTACCTGACCAAGCCAACTAGACGACTGTCAACGTGTCGGTCATTTATTTCCGATACGAACAGCAGCACTATTATTAGATATTTATTTCGTTATTTAAGTTAATATTTATTTAGTTGACTAAAGTACCAAAGTATTGAGTGGAAATTATTTCGCAGAGCTTGTTTTGTTTGTAAGTAGTAAAAGTTTGAAAGGGGAAGCCGCATGCCAGCGGTTCATCTAATTAGCTTGGTTGCCACGTGAAGGTTCATTCACTTGGCGTACGCCACGTTAGCTCCTAAATATAATTTCGGTGTTGTCTGAGTCATTGTTTCTAATTTTTTTTGACACTCTTGATGGATACGAGTAATTTGTATTGTTGGCTGTAAAAATTAGATGACTTTTTGTGAGGTAATTGTAGTAGAATGTACACCACATTCTGTGCTGTTTTATTTAATCTAGTAGATATATACTGCCGTCATAATTTAAAAGGGCACATCTTACATTTTGTAAATTCGGAGAAAATTGACTTTAAAATGTCTCTTGGTTTTCGGTGAATATAAACCCAATTTTTTTAATTTTTGATAATGTATAAATGAAAATATTTATATTTATTGGATTTCTTAAACAGTATATAATTAAAAGTAATTATTTTATTATTATTAATTAAATAAATAGTATTTTCCTTTTCAATGTTTCATAAAAAAATCTAAAAAAACATTGTTATTAAGTGTGAAAGGCACAAAAAGCCAGATGTGACTTTTCTTTTTAACCTTGACGTATTTAAGTCTGAAATGTTACGATAAAAAGGCACACCTATTCATTTGTGCCTTTTCGTTTTACTAAGTACTTATAAGTAAATTTATTATACATTTTATAAAAGTAGTTTATAAAGTCATACATACACCCTAGCATTGCTTTATTTGCATCGTTTGATTTAATAAAAGGAAAATTTAAAAAAATAACAATTCTGAATTACAAAACTTTTATTTAAAGTTTTAGAAGAAGACATATAATTAAATTATATGTCTTCCGAGAACTTAAAAATATTATTACCTTACACTTTTGAAATCATAATCAATGACAATATTATAAAAATATATGTAACAAAAATTGTTTAAAATCTAAAAAAATCGTATATTTAAGTTATTGTTTCTTAGGGAACATAATTTGAGTCTAACTTTCAGTCTTCATGTGTGTTGTGAGATCAACAACAAAAGTGAGGGCAATCATTTGTATGATGAACGCAGATGTTTGTTCTCGGGTCATGGTTGTCAATATTTATATATGTATGTTTATTCTGGGTTCCCCCCCAGTTCACTCTATCCATAACACTAGTGTAATACCCATCGGAGCAATTTTTTGGTGTGGTGGTGGAATACCTTGTTTAAGGTTTTTTTTAATTTAAGGAAATCTAATTAAAAGTATTCCTCAATGCCATGGCTGTTTTTGTAAAGGATTGAGTTATATCCCCTTCGGAAATCAGCTACGGCAATTCCGTTCATGTAAGCTCGAGGATGGGAATTTTTCAATTTAAATGCCGAAGACCAGTCTTCAAAATCAAAAAAATCTTGAACCCTAATCTTTTTTACCTTAGTGCGAGTACCAGTATCTGATACTCCAATACAAAGGTCCTCAAAGTCTTTCCACTCTGTGATGGAATTCATTAGCAGCCCGGAATGTGTGACCAACTTCCAAATAGCGCAAACTAATCCTTTCAAAGTTAACTTCACTAGAAACTATTTTTATACTGTGCTGCATTATTATGTCCTCTTTTTTTTCCCAGATGTTGCTCCGTGCCATATAACGGCAAAAATTTGACCAAGGTCTTGTATTTTTTTGTCTCCTATTGGCACTAAACTCTGGTTAAAAACAGTAAGAAGGCAGAACATGACTGTTTTAAATTCCTCCATACATAATTACTTTTTCTAGGTCTACGGCAAAAATATTCGTATTAGTATCAGTGTTGTTCCTTTTTTTGAGTCTGGCTAGAAGCATTTCTTCATACTTTTTGCGAGCTAAAATATACTTTTCTTGATGTTCTTCGTAATCTTTATATTCCTTGCTAGGTCTGTGCCTAATAAGTGGAAAGTATCTAAAAGGTTTCTTTCGCCGTATTTTACTAACAAAATCACAGCTGACCTGTTAAGTATTTTGAAAATAAATAAATAAAACAAATAAAATTAGTAATTTAATTTAGATCATACTATATAAATAATAAGTATGCAAAAAGCATGGAAATTAGCAATATAAAAAGAAAAACTTCCCAGCCGCAGCGTCACGTTCAAACACGTCAGGCACAACTGACACGAATCTTTGCGTACCTCGATCCCCGCAGTTCACCTTCGTTCAAAGATGCTTGATTGAATAGGCATAATTACCAGTTGTGACTATTTTTCTTAAATTAATTGTGATTCTAGACATTTTTAAATGTTAAATGAAAGGGCAAAATTACCACATATGCCTTTTGTATTTAAGGCAAGTTAGTTATGTCTATTCAATATACTAAATCTTAAATAACTCCTTAAATTAAAAACCACATCTAGAAATTTGTGACCTTTTAACGTATTATTAATCTGATATGCCTTTTTTATGTACAAAACTATAAAAAGTAGCGCAGTTGTGCCCTTTTAGCTTATGGTATCTCTGTTATTATTGTTGCTAAAATTCTATAAAAAAATAGGCATATAGGCCTTTTCTTCCTGATTCCAAATATGTATATAACTCAATTTTGAAAAAAATTTTAGTTGTGCCCCTTTTTCTTCAGACGGCAGTATAGTATCTTGTACTGTCGCTTCGTTAATTTCATGAAGGATTTATTGCTTTTTGTTATAGTGGAAACTTGTGAAACTTCAACCTGCTATAATCATGATGAATCAGTTGTCACTTCATATACGAAAACCCGTTAATTCAAATCCGTAAAGATAGACCCTTCCAAGGATGCCTTTACGTGCTAACAATGGAAAATACATAACTCTTCTTTTGATGGAGTCGGTTAAAACGTATGATTAGTTGCAGTAATTAAAATTCCGTAACCATTAAAATACTGGCAGTCATTTAAAACTATTAATTTACTTTCGATACATTCCATGTATTATTTAATGGCGCCACAACCGAACTTTCTGTCTTAAGATTTAACCATTTACGTGATGGCATTTGGTATTTTTGTAAGTTACCAGAAATATTTGGCGGTTTCAACAATGCCGTATTGTTTCTGCGGTAGCAAAATATGGCTTTTGTTTTTTTTAAATCGTCCATTGAACAGTCCTTTGTAATATTATATTATGTTACAGTGGTGATGTAATACTTATATTTAAACAAGCTTGCAAATTAAAGTTGGTGTAACAAAGGTCTAATTTAATGGGTTTTGTTATAAAGAAAGCAGTAAATTCGTCTGTTTGTTTATTAATTTATAATCTATGAACTTAAAAACTGCCGTATTGATTTAAATAATTATTTCACCTTACAAAAGCTCCGAAATCATACAATATCCGGAAATTATATTGCGTTTTCTAACTAAGTGTATCGAAGAAGTGAGAAAAAATATTTAACATGGGCGAAACACTTAGCACCGTTGAAGTTCATAGTTTGATACTTCACCTAAATATTTAATCTTTCAATATGTACACTTTAACTCATTTTTTTCACTCATGAATTGCTCTCTATGTGGATATTTAAATATAATGTAAATCCGTTATTGGATGTAGGGTTTAATTTGTAAGTCTTACTGTTCGTATATAAATTAAGATCTGTGGATTTTGTGAATGTTAAATAAATAAATAGACTTTACACAATTCATACCATGACACTTTCTATATTTTGTTAAGTTACTTGATCATAGTAATTGTCATAAAAAAAGGGAATCGATCCTCACAACAAATCGATAACCTACAATTTAACGGTTTACTGGTTGCGGTTTGTACAATCGGGTGCGCTAGTGCAAGCTCAGATTGGCATTCGAATCCCCTGTAGTGTCTTTGTCTCCAAGTACCTAATTTGGTTTAAAGGCATTTAAAACTAAATATGTACCTTGTATTTGTATTTGATAATTAAATAAATAAATAAGCGCCCACAAGAGACGAACAACGGGCAAACGATTCTCGCCTTTAGCATGGGCCTGAGCGCTGAGTGTACCAAGATGAAAATCTTTGTTATTTCCTGTGTTTAGCTTTTTCGATTTCCTTCACTCGTAAGTCGTACTTTGAAACGCTTTTTTATCCTCGGTAGATCTATAAATTATTAATAAACTAATAATTCTGTGTTCTAACTGTATATTCTTGAAGAATTTATTGATATTATTTGTTTCTGAATGTGACGTTGATGTTTCATGATAGGATCGTGTTTGTCTGTAGCTTAATTTACTGCGAATACCTAAACATATAATTTCAACCAACAATATTACATACGTAAATATAAAAGATTTTTTTTCCGTATAGTTATATAGACTACTATTCAGAAGTAAAAATTAATTTGTAATTAACATAAAGGTTTTCCTGACTTTCTGTCTTGTCTTGAATGAGGGTCGACATTTGGCTTTGACACTAAATGTACTACAAACTAAAATATTTTTGCTGTGTCTCAGCGTACATAAACCTCTAGTGTCAAGCTGTTTGTTATTTTTTTACTTTATCGTAGCCGGCTAACGAGCATGCGATCTACTTATTGTATATGGCATCCGTGCCCATGACATTATCGATTAGTATTTACTCTTGCTTAACACAATACTCTCATAATTCGGTATGCAAAGTAAAAAAAATTGAGGCTAATTCAAAAACCAACGTCAGAGATCACTTTTTAAAATATATTTTATTAGTAACAGCTCACAGGTATAAGTGATTAAGCTTATATTAACAAAAATACGTAAAATAATTTGACGATCAGTCAACCTCTGTATGACGTCATAAGCTAGCATCATTTTCTAACTTGTTTTTGATTAAACTGTCATGTCAATGTTTTTCAATGATGGCATCGAGAATCCATATTAAATTGTAGAGTTTTTCATTACAGATAATATAATAGACGGCAATGCGATTTAAAAAAGGCAACTAGTCCGTGACGTCGCTGCAACAATTTAAAAAAAAAGTATATTTAAAATCAAATACTGCTCAGGAATCCAAAATATTCAAATGCTTTCCCGAATTACCATATCTTTCAGAAAAAAATACATCTCAAAACTACATACCGAATTAGATCAGTAACAATTCTTCGGTTACGTTAGCCGGGTCAAATATGGTTGTGACCTGTGACACTATTGCCCGATGGCTGAAGTAACCAGGTCACACTTGCAGGATCGGAATGTGGCGAGCTGTGACGTCAGAGCTCTGTTGTGTGGAAAGAATTACATGCCTATATGGGGAAGCTCTGTTTATACATATATATTTGTTTAAAAGTTCCTCGCAATTTGACCCACGTTGCACTCCTAGGTAAACCGGAAGAATTTTTTTTATGAAATAAATAAGTTATTGGACGACCGAGTGGCGTAGTGGTTAGTAGCCCTGCCTCATGAGCCGTAGGTCCCAGGTTCGAGTCCTGGCCGGGGCATTCATTTGTGTGATTTATATATGTTCCCCCCAGTTCGCTGTATGGTCATCCATAACAAAAGTTCTGCTTACTTTTGGTCCATACATTTGGTGTGTGTTGGAATTTATTTATATTACCATTGTAGGTTTCTTTAATTTCATATTATACTATACTGCCAACTTTATGTAGAGAAAGAGTATATTAGAGTACTGCAGTGTAGTTTGGTCCCCTCAAAACAATCTAAATCAGCTTAGGTAGAGCGTATCCAGAAACGACTCATGAGACCTAGGCTTTCATAGTGGCCTAAATAAGTCACTAACAAGCTTTAAGGAACGCCTGCATCATTTTAAAACCAGCAGTCTCCTTGCAAGAAGAACGTTTCTGGGTTTGGCGTTCCTTTCTAAAGTTGTTCGCAATGAGATCGACTATCCTCAGATACTCGGCTCACTTAGTTTTAGAGTTCCGCGCAGACCAGCCCGCGTTCCGGCGCCGCTACTCCACAAGCCCCGCGCTCGCACACTAACATCCGCAAACGCCGCTTCATACCGACCGCCTAACACATACAACAGACTAGACCGAACTGTCGATATTTTCTTTGACTCCCGACAAATGTTTTGAGACATTGAAGTTGTTCGACGATGTTTATTAATACTTACTGTACGAATTATTATTTATACAGTATTATAATTTGACATTTGATTATTCTTCTATTGTAATTATATCTAAATTTTATTTTATTTTATAAATTTTTTGATTCAAAGCATAATTGTTTAACGCTACCTTTTTTTTGACATTTGGACGATTAATTTTACTTTAGCATATATGACCTTAGTGTGTATAATTAACTCATCTGTAAAAGCATGTTGTGACAGCCTTCAACGGTTGATACATTTAATTAAGAATTACTATAATTAGATATTTAAGTTAAGACATAACGTAATCTTCTCTGGCTGCCCTTATGATTTTTAAATATATAAAATATAAAAAGACTCGAAACTTGTTTTTTCATATTTGCTAAATGGTGTCTGGGCTAATGTGGCCTGACCCCTTGTGCCCTTTTCCGAACCCTAAAAAAGTCACCCTGTGTGTTTTATTTATATAGTTATAGTGTGTAGGGAGACATATAAAGTATGATAATAATAATAAATCTTTATTTCACTTCAACAATGGTTCCTTATAGACAAATAATGGTAATTATAAAATTAATTAATGAACAAAAAGGCTATGTTATTTGAGGATAGTAAGACCTACTAGTGGTGAGAGGATATGATTAAAATCGATAAAAGGTTTGGAGTTGATTGGTTGCAGACATTCTCAGTAACTACCTAACACCCTGATAAACAAAATCTGTCAAAATATTGAAACGTTTAATCGATTTCAAACGTTCTTTCCCGTACGAAAGCTAGAGATGTGCTAGTTAAATATTAAGGTTTTGAAATTATAAAAACTCCACAATTTTATAAAAAGGTTGCCTTCCACAGTATGTTTTAAAACCATGCCTTCATGTAAACTCCTTATATCAAAAATCATTTTGAGATTTTGGTTTACGTGTTTGTGAATCTAAACATCTCCGCTGTAAGAAAAGTACCTTGTGTGATAAACACAATCACACGTATTTATTAACGAGTGCCAATGCCACTTTCCGACCCTCGAAAGCTAACTCTAACCATAAGGCATTTATACTCTACGTACTATTTGTATTTGACCTACATTTTATTTTCAGTAAATGTTGCTGTGCTGTTTCACTAATTTATCAATGTTTGCGCAACTTTCCAACCAGATGATCGCAGATGGTTTGTATCTCTATTGGGTTACTAATGCGATGCAAAGTACCGTCCGTTTAGAAAAAGTAAAATAAATCATTTAAAAATAGACTGTTTTCTTGCTGTTTAGACGACCATTTTAGTTTTGCTGTCGCAACTTGGTGGAATTTATTGCCTTGTTTAAAAAAGGAATGTAAACGCCTCGTTAGTTAAATAAATGCATTTAGAAACATATTACACATTCTTAGTTTGTATACGTCAGACTATGTTCAAAGAACAGGTATTGAAATGTAATACGTGACTTCATTTAGTATTTATAAAAGAGCTTTATAATATAGGAAATATAATTTGAGCATCTTTTCACAAAGTCTATTAAGCTAAGTTTCTTAGCAAGTATTGCAATCAACGAACCTACTGGACGGATAGGGCTGAAATTTCGCGTAGGGTTGGCCATAGCTACCTACATATATGGCCATAGGCCATAGTTGGACAGGAGTCATCTTTTTTAATATAAATTATCCAGTACCTGTTGTGTATTATACGTTTTTATGCATATGTCTTAGTCATTTTTCTTTCAACTATGACATCAGCTGCGAATAATCGATCAACGATCACGCCGAAAGCCGTGATGAAATCTACTGATATATATTAATGGAATAAAAATCATAATTAACTTAAAACGCTAAACTTATAATATCGTTCAGTCACAATATGACGAAACGTTTCGGTAACAATTTCTTAGCTTCTACAATAAAACACAGACCAGAGTTCTGCAAAATGGAACTTCGAAGTCAATGTACGGTCTGGTTCTGTCAGAACATCGTTTTAGGTAACAAAGCTTTTAGTTTCAACTCCCACTTTAAATTTGTTTAGGTAAACTGTAAACATTCTAGAAGTTATGGCGAGATTCGAGAAGTTAAGTGAACGATACATTTAGATTTTGTTTATTATTGGTCAATGCTCTTGAACTTGTGTTTTACCGGTTTATTGCAAACATTTTATTTTTGGATTGTTGATTTGTATTTTGTTTATAAAGTTGCGTATATTAGGTATTTATTTTCTAACTTATTTACGCAGCATCGATAGCTTAAATAATTTTTTTCATATATTCCTTAGATTATCACACAAACTTTCATTCCTAGGTCTTTATTCTAAGAATCCCTTGTTTGTAAGATTCTGTGGGGATGAACCCATGTATAGAATTTTGATGTTAGCCATTCGAACCATTGGAAACGAGATGTAAATTTTTAAAATCCTTCCATTTTATACCTTGCTTCGGTAACACTTTATTTGCCACTTCGTATCCGATCTTAGATCACTTGTACCTAATTCATGTCCGAATACCACTTACCGTCAATAAACTACGTTGCTCATTTGCCAAATCCTAGACTCAAATCAATATTTATTGAAATTCCTGTCCTATTTTGATACAACATCGAAAACCAAAATCTAAAAGCCCTGTCCAAAGCAAAAAAACAAAAGCAGATCGATGTCAAAATACACCAAATCTTAACAGAATCCAAATGGTGTATCTTGCATGTCACCGATATATTAGGAATAGCTGGTAAATCCCCAAAATTATACCACAAAGTAATTTAAACCCTATAACTCGACACAATAAAGGTGGTTTTAATACAGCTATTGTTAACTAGGAAGTTTTGTAATGTTGGTAAGCATTACGCCGGTAATTGCGGAAACTGTGTTTATACATCCGTTGTTGGAAAACGATTCGGTTGTGGGTGTTTATTTGGAAATAAACAAATAATTTGGGGTTAAAGATGCTGTAATCTAGGCTGATATTGTGAAAAGAAAATATTTATAACTAGAAAATGGTAAAATGACTGAACCTATTTCTATATATTTTCACTATTGGAAAACTGTTACTCAACAATAAACTATACAACAAATAAACAACAAATAAATAAATAAATAATATAAATAAATGCATCTATTAATAGTTAACTTTATTTTTAGCTTAATGGACTCACTGATCTAGCTATATGCTCAATTGATATTTCCCATATTTTATTATCATAAAAACTTATAATCTCCAAATAAAGAACATTTCCTGAAACTAACCAATCACAACCAAGTCATTTGTCCAAAACATAACTCTGACTCTTCCAAAAAAAAAAACTTACATAACAACACAGCATAAAAAACTTAAGTTACACAACGTCACAGTGTACAGACTGGAACTAAAGCATTCCTTAAATGTCAAACTTCATTTACGCGTAGAACGCAGCGCCATCCTTTACTAAACGGATAAGTTGGACGGACTGTAAAAACTTGAGACTGTCAACGAGGGCGTCGTCTTTGAGTCACGTCCAATCGACTATTGACCTGGTTAAAATGGCGGGATATTGAGTTTTAGAGTGTTGTTTAGCTCGTTTAAGTTATGTGGCAAATTGAGTTTAAGCGTATATAGTTGTAAAGCTGTCGTTTCGCCAATGTCATTATTTTTAAGACTTCTCTAAAATTTTGAATTTTCTTGATGATATTAAAATGATTTTAAAATACACATTTAATTGATTTCAATTAAATGCGTATTTTAAAATCATTTATTAATTTCTTTAATAATAAAAATTAATTTTCCTCTTAGTTTGCAGTTTCCATTTAAACAAAATGTACATGTATACACTCAGACGCACCAACAATGAATATACCGGACAGAAGCTTACGGATCAGAAGAACCAGATATACCTAGTTTTTGGAACCTTCGTCGAATTGTCTTAGCCAATAGTCTTTTGTTTAAGATGGAACATCATTTTGTAGGTGTCTTAGGCCCACTTCCGCAGCTCTGGTAAACTGGCTTAATATTGTCTTATGTCTTTATCAGTTAAATATAAAAAGAAAATGACAGAATCACATTTTAACGGACTAGCTGGCTAGCCTGGCAAGTGTAGCTGCACAAGTGACCTTTCATAGTTTAAAAAGATCTTGGATTAAAGTAGTTATGTAAGTCTAGGATTTTATAGTTGGTTGTAAGTATGGGTAAACGATTACCGATTTTATGTATTGTATCAAAAGGCATAATTTCAATTAGATTAAAAACATTTTTGTTAAAATTTTCTCATACTTGTGTGATTTTGTTAGTATTATAATTCTTTTTTATATGTTTGTGTTATGATGGCAATAAAGAATTATTATTCCCTATCATTTCACAAAATTTAAAAAAAGGTCCAGTCTTTTTAGAGATATAATGTACCATAGCATTATATCCAAAAATGATGTGAAATTGAATATTTAATCACTTGCAAATTACTTACTTAACGTTTCACAGGCTTTCAGTTGTTGCATGTCTCGCTCTCATTATGAACATCAAAGATAAATGATGTGAAAGTTATCGTGAACTTAAATTAAGCTGCAATTGTAAGCTAGCGCTTAATGTAGTAGTTAATTACCACAAAAAAGCATACTAGTTGCCTGAGTACTATAGCGTGTTGAAACACCTAGAGTAGTGAATAGTTCTGTTTGAAAAATTTGGCTTTAGACGCGACGGTTTAAATAACGTGTTTTGAGTCTCATGCAACTTGCATATTTTAAGTTACTTTTTTCGGGAATCAAGTATTTTCTAGTAAAAGTATCTACACCCAAAAATACTTCACGAAAGATTGGAATAAAATTGTCATAAATTGTACCTAAATACCAGGTACACTACGGTTCGGACTAGACTCGGTTCTACATGTTTTTAGTAACTTTCATTAAAGTTATGAGGCTGTTTACTTTAAGCATAAACACACAGTTCATAGAGATTTAGTAGCAAAAATAGAAATCGGAAGTAACCTTCTACTTTTTTTTTAGAAATTTTTGAAACTATGTCGCAATTTTGCAAAAAGACATAAAAAAAATCGTAACTCGAAAACTATAAAAAATCGTATAACATAGGGGCGATTCTACCTCTCAACACGAGGCACCAAAAAAAATTTTTGAAAGTCACTTTTCTTGCCACCCTGTATATTATTCTATAACTCTACATGTATAGTTCGTGCCGATTGGTGAAACAAAATCTGCCACCCTTTTCATACTCCTCACAATCCAAGTTAACTTTTATACTTGAGAAACTCAATGTCTTAATTCCCATAAACAAAAAAAAAGGTTAGGAATAATTATGCTGTTTAAAGTAGCTTTAAAGTTATTCGGTTCGTGTCTTCGCCTGCTGAATAACTTTTTTTATCAACTTTATTGAGTAAAATTATACAGGCTGGTACGTATGAAACTCCCATCTATCATAATGGTGTTTTTCTGATGCTAATTACTTCACAATCAAGATTACATATATTTAATGATGCCATTTTGTCTGGGATCGTTTGTAAATTTTCTGAAGTTGTGGAAAGAAAACTTTCTTCCGATGTCGAATGTTTGCAGGTGAATAGTCCAACGAAAGGTTTAATTAAATAGTAAATTGTTGATTGGCGGTTTCAAAAAGTCAAAGTAAATAAAGTAATACTATTGGTCGATATGTTCTTCGCACAGCATTGGTTGGTGCGCATACTAAATATATGTTATTATATTTGTATTGAATATTAGAAACTTTTTACCGCACCTTCGCTTACCTCAAACTCCTGGTGTTTTTACATGAACGCGCATTTTTCTTTCTATTTTCCCTTCTTTTCAATGCAATAATCACTAGAATGGCATGCTCTCATAGGGATAGACACTCGTTTCCTTTTATACAAGACAGGTGACAAGTTCCTTAGCCACAGACCTGATCTGGATGGTCTTCACCAAATAATCTTGTTCCTTGTCCCTGATTTTAAATGTCAAATGTCTTAACAGAATCGTAGTCTATACGTGAACCGAAACGACAATACGTCACGCCACGAATAACAAACGAAATTAAACGAACTCGAAATATTTTGTCTTGCTCGCATGCGCACGTTTTGCGTTATTCTTTCTCTTTTGTGTCTTGGGATCAATATAGATTCAAATTCAAATATATATTTCTTAACATCGACAATTACTTGTTCTTATTGACGTCAAACAATGCATGACTCACCAGTTCGGAAAAACCTTCGTGAAGAAGAACTGACAAGAAAGTTCTCTGTTATACATTTTTCTCAAAATAAATTTACAGTGTCTCTTGATGTTTATACAAAATTATTCTTATCTGCTTCTGTTAGCTCGGCAAGGCCTTGAGTATCCAAACGACGAACACCCTCAATCGGCACCCGTTCACGAGTTAACGCGGGATCCAGCCGTCGCCCTCCTCAACCATGTTAGAGGGAAGTGAGCGCCCCGTCACCCGACGCTACCAAACCATATAATTGAGTTTGTGCGAGTAAATGTATGTGTGGTTGGTTCAGGGCCATTTTTCATGTACGTATTGTAAGAACGTCATCTGGCTTGCACTATTTTACTCTAATCAAAGCTTTTTATATTATAGTTGTTGTTTTACAGTAGTTAAAATCTTAAACATTAACGAAATAGAAACGGTGCTCAAACTAGTGTTTTGATAAGTAGAAACTAAGCTTCTCGTTAATTTGCAAAATTCTATATATTCAAGGATACCTATAAAGTTCGTAAATTCATCGTATTTTTCGTAAACATTCGCCGAAAAAAACCTCAACATTAACATAACAATCAAATACAACTCAAAAACTCCAGTCAACCATGTTTTAATTACCAACCATAAAACAAAACAGAAATATGGCGCTTAGTTAAAAAAAACCGACCAGACGTAGTTACGTAAAGCGGAAATCGTACTGTAGAAATAACTTATTTAGCACAAGGTTATTATTTAATTGACTTTCGTTTTTATTCTTTGGAATTTGAGTTGACTATTCGATGTTCCGAAATAACAATCTGTTTTCTGGCTTGGCTTTAGATCAATCGATATAAGAACCCACGTGGTCGTCGAAGATTTTCTTGAACAATTTTTTACTTTTAGTTTTCCCCCGATTTATAGAAGTACCATGCTGGATTACCCATTTACAATGTTACAGTGAATGAGATCTTCAAATCGTATTTAGGATATTGTAAATACAAAACAATAAATAAACTAGGATTTAATTTTCGTTCGTATTTTTTAAAAAAACAATAATCGGCGTCTGCTTTTCTAAAACAAAAATTATCACCGAACTTTTTATAGTGTAGTAAAACGGTATAGCAGAAAGGCACTTTTGCTCGTAGCCCTATGTGTGCGTGACAAAATGTACTGATTTCACACGCAAACCAAAGCGACCACACCACGTGTTGACAAGACTACAGCAGCCGCGTCACTGCCACACATAATTAACTTGTATATTTACAAACTCACACAGACATAGCACCGCGCGCAAATTATTTATTTATTTATTATCAGACACATGAAAAATACAATGATGGGTGTAAATTGTCTTTAAACCTTTATAGGTTTGTCTAGACAATAGTTCTCAAATACAAATATTCACTCTAAAATACAACACCAGTTTATGATACAGTGTTCATTATATAAAAAAAAATACACTACATTTAAGCAACTAATTAAATATTTATATTGTACTTTTATACAATATTATTAAACAATATCGTTTTTAGGGTACATAGAAGTTCAAGATTGAAGACCGTTTCGTACCTATAACTCTTACCTACTACTTTAAACTATCTATTGATGCCCGAGTGGCGGCGTAGGGAATAGTAGTAATAGGAGGTCCCAGGTTTGAGTCCTGGTCAGGGAGGAATTCATTTGTGTGGTGAACACACATGTTTGTTCTCGGGTCCTAGTTGTTTGTGTATATGTATGTTTATTCTGGGCAGTTCGCTGTACGGCTATCTACAATACAAGCTCTGCTTATTTTTGGGCCAGTTATACAGCTGGTTAGTTCTGGGGATTTACTTTACCTCCTGGATAGGCGTATAACATCCTTTACCTCGCACACCTATTACTTACACGAGTACTATCTAGACTTCTTACTTATACTATCACTTTCCATCAGGAGAGACGGAAACAGATGTCTTCCCAATACACAATTCCTTAATATTCCAAATTTAAATTTCTAGCGATCCTAGAAAATTATTCGCACCTTCCAACTGCAATTTTAATGAAAAAAAAAACGCGTAGTTCGTCTGATTGGTTTGTCACGCAAACTAGTAATGTTTCTTATCAGTAAAGTACTCAAGACACGAAGGTGAAATAAAATAACGTAGACTAATAAATTCGTGTTCGATTTTTGTATGTTTATTCTTTTATCGGCTTGAAACGAGTTTAAATGAAAAGTTTTTTGTTTAATTGTCTGTCGCTTTTGTAAATAGTTGTTACGCAAGTAATACGAGTAGATTATTGGTAGGTATTTTTTTAGGTCTACTTTCAAGTTATTTATGATAATTAAAATTAATAATAATATATATAAGGTTTACGCGAGGTTCCGTTCCCCAAAAAAAATTCTAAATAGAAATTACGTCAAAGCGTTCTGCTTTAAAAAAAAGGAAAATATCAATTTGCATACCGTAATAAAATAGCTCCCTACTATTTCTTCCAAGTGATAACCCAAGAAAAATCGTAAAAGCGGCAATGTAAAGAAATCCGAACACATGCGCCTGCGCTGACGTTATCGCCCTTGGCATTATTTGTTGTGCTGTGAGGCGATGACATCATAGCCAGCATGTGTGTAGCGTTGGCATAATATATGTGAGACAGCTTAAAGTTATTAATCTATTGTTTTTTTTTTCCGATCTAAATAGGTCGTAAAATTTTTCGTAAGTTCGCTTTCCGTATTTAAATAGCTAGCGTTATTTTATATAGAGCTGCTAGACTTAAATCGATTAATGGTATGATAATTAAAGACAAAGCTGATTGACACATCTTTTTGAATTCTTCTAAGTAATTCGTCACTGTCCATCAGGTGAGATAGATGACAAACGCCTGCTAATTATTAATTTTAAAAAAAGGTTCTGACTGGTTGGAACATCCACTATGTTAAAAATGTACTCTGTCATTAACTATACTCTCACTTTTGTTTCTGGCGCCTTAATGGTAGCAGAGGTTCTTTGGTCAGATCTCGTCTGGGGTCTAGAGTCCTTTCTAATTTTGCCATAGAATTTAGGTTTACGTCGTTGCGTCCCTCTCAGAGAAAAGGAACAACCAGTGCAAATACTGAAACAAAACTCTAGTTTCAATATTTATCGAATAAACACACAAATAGAGCTGACGTTGTTATAATAAAAGAAAAAGAACAGTAAATAATTTTCTATTAAAAAAACACAGTTGATACTTCATTTCACTTCACAGTTGTGATTTCGAAGTGGATAATTTAAAAATACACAAATTAAAACAGCTGACTGTATAGATTTACACCAGTACGTTACACCTCAACTGACTGTATAAATTTAAATTGATCAGTTGATTGATGATTATTTATGCTATCGTTTTGACACCACTACTACATCACGAGTATTCCTGTAACACATATACCGTAATAATCGCTACAAAAAAGATAAATAAACAATACATATTTTTCTGCTCACTTTACCTACTTATGTGTGTGTGCATATATGTATGTACATTAAACATGGTTGCCTGTGTGTACAGACATAGTGACACACTGACAGCTTATTATGTAGTTTCTAGATATTTACCATACTAGTTCTACTGGTATTTTGGAGGCTTTGCCGGTATATATGTTCGTATGATTGTATAATGGCAGATTATGACGTAATAATGTGTTTTTGGAGGTTGCTTGGGATGTTATTTGTATTAAAAACTGGTATTTTAAAGAAATATTTAAAGTAAAATGTAAAAAGACTTCTTACTATGACACCACCCATAAATTACGTCATTTATTATTTGGGATAGAATTGGCGTCCAAGTGCGGTATTAATAATAATTCAAATAATAAAATCCCCTGACAAACACACTATCTGTATGGCCCCAAAGTAATCTCGAGCTTGTTTTGTGGATGATTGTGTAGGTACAGTGGAACTAGGGGACATTGTCGAGAAATATCAGTAAATCATACAATTCATGTAGTTAGTTATAGAGCTATTGATGTAAGTTTAGCGATCACGTCCGATTCGCGGCTCTTATTGACAAAAGACGTAGACGTCATTTTGACAGCTCAATGCTTGCATCACAAACTTTTTTGGCAGTCCTGAGGTCGATGATGGTACAGACAGAACCTTTCGTATACGAATACGACCCATACTTTAAGATTCTTAAAATGGTAGTCAACCCATTCCAGACGAATTTTGATGTGTCAGGGCGCTACCATCTTCGTTTTTTGCATCAATCGGCATTGCCGTTCAGGAAAGTCGAATAAGTGTGGATTTAATGAACGGTCAGGAAAAACGACCGACCCGAACTTGTGGATAGAGCTCCTTAGATTTTTTGATAATTTCAATCTTAAAGTACCTAAATGAATATAATTGTAATTGAATTAACTAAATTTTTGTGACATCTAATAATAATAATATTTTTAATTGAATGAAAATTGTAGTGAAAATGTTTTAGCTTTTAAGTAACATACTATTGTAAAATTGCATGATGTATAACAGTTTTGTATGTGGAACAAAACTTTTTGTAAACAACTTTTTTTACCATACATTGAGCAATAAATTAATTTGTATTTGAATTCAGAGGAAACTTGAAAACTTAAGGGAAAAGTTAATATACCTCTCACTTCCCTCTAATATGGTTGAGGAGGGCGATGTCGGGATCCCGCGTTAACTCGTGAACGAGTGCCGTTTGAGGGTGTTCGTCGTTTGGACACTTGGGGGGAGGGAGACTTGCCGACCTAACAGATGCAGATAAGAATAACTTTATATAAAGAGACTGTTAATTTATTTTTAAAAATATACCCGTGAACTTTCTTGCCAGTTCTTCTTCACGAAGGTTTTTCGAACTGGTGGTAGAGTCATGTTTTATTTGACATCAATAATAGAACAAGTAATTGTCAACGTTGAGAAATAAATATTTCATTTCATTTCCAAGCAGGTACAGTTATTTCACTCTGACTGCCATTTGTTGCTCTGTATAATAGCTTTATTTTTTATGGGAAAAAAAAAAACTTTGTAAGTAAATTAAAGAGGCAAGTGTGCTTTTATTTGTTGTACTACCGAGAAACAACCAGGCGCCGTTACTTTTACTGCTGTTGTCAGTAGCAGAACAGCAAATACGTAGAAATGTACGAATAAATATGATCTTGCTGTAATAATTGAAGTATACCGAAATTATACGGTATATGTTTTAATTTAAATGAGGAAACAATGGTCCTTCCTTACCTTATTAATATTATAAAGAATTATTAAAAAGGATAGGTTATTTTTTCTTTTTTACATATAGTTAAGTTATGTAGGATTACGTTGCATCATAAAGTATCGACGTAGAGCGAAGTTGCCAAAATGCTGGCTGACTTAGCAAGGTCGCTATCGATATACTTTATGCTAGAAAATATACAATATGTATATGCCAAAAATTAGAAACGATAGTTTCTATGGAAGCCTCAAAAATAAATACTTAACCTAAGTTTTAATTAAAAGTCTTTATCTTGATTTGTTTTATGTGTATTTTAACTTTACTTTTACAATAAAGCTTATGAAAAACTATAGCGAAATGATAGGCATAATGTGAACTCCATTCCTAGCTATTTCCTTTACTATTTCTATTCTAAGTCTTAATCAGAAAACAAATGTTACGGCCGTACTAAGAGTTGCCAGTTGGTTTTACAAGGCGCTCCTAAGTATAGATTTTGCTTAGCGAATTAATACTTTATCTATACTCCAACCAAGTCTACATTTGTTAAGCGAAATCTGTAATTAGGAGGGCCCTTAGTGACCGTTTGACGTCTCTGAGTACTGCCGTGCGTGAGCAGTATTTCAGATGTATTATATATTTAACAATTAAAGCATAGATTTGTACATCAAATCCGAAGACCAAGCATGGCGCCGCGACTTCTTTGGTAGAAGCTCACTTCTCTAGGGGCAGTTCATGTCATGAGAACACACACCACAAAACACCGAATTAATCACAATTGAACTGACAGTGCAACAATACTGCTATCTTTGACAAGTTCTTTTTTTTTGGAGACTACTTAAGCCGCATACACAGCCTTAATAATCCTGCTTCAGGCGCATCTACCTCACCCAACTGGAGGCTAGTTCAGGAAACATATAGTCTGTAGGTTCTGCAGAGTTTTATTTTTTTATTAATAATTAGCAGGCGTTTGTCTTCCATCTCGCCTGATGGAAAGTCACGATGAAGACCAGGATCATACACGCCTGTCCAAGAGGTACCTATTCAATCTACACTTGAAAGCTCCAGGGTTATATTTGTCTGGAAAAACAGACGCAGGCAAATCGTTCCACTCTTTGGCAACACGAACCAAAAATGAGCTATCGAACCGTTTAGTTCGGCTCTTCGGCACGCTAGCCACAAACGGGTGAACCTTCTGTCTGCGTCTGGTTGATCGGTGGAGAAAGGGGGAAGGTTCGATCAGCTGAAAAAGAGCATTTGCACACTCTCCAAAGTGCAATCTGTAAAAAACCGATAGACTAGCAACTTTTTGACGATGTTCGAGACTTTGCAGTCTCGAAGAAGTAAGTTTGTCGTCACTTATGAGTCTACGGGCCTTTCGGTCGACAGAATCCAACGCTTCAAGATGGTACTTAGCGGAATCATACCAAAGATGGCTGCAGTACTCCAGTAATACAGGATCGAACCTGGGCTGTGTACAGGTTGAGCAGCTGTTCGGAGTTGAAGTACCGCCGGACCTTTGCGATGACTTCCAATTTTTTGGAAGCTGACTGTGCCATGGTTTCAATCTGTTGACCGAAATTAAGCTTAGACGTGATGGTCATGCCTAGAAGCCCTAGATGGTTTGTGAGGGTAGGCTTGACACTAGTTGACACATCCTTCACACATCAAATGGTACTCTCGCGATGTTTTCTTTCACCGCAAGGTCAGTCGGCTTTATGTTCATAAGTAGTAAATACTTATGGTACAGCCGGGAGCGTTAGTGCATGCTCAAATTCACTTTCGAATCCCCTATAGTGTGGTTGTACCCTAAGATACGGGGGCGCCTACAAAAGATTCTCGCCTTTAGCCTGGGCCAAGTGTACTCTTGGCAGTCACTGTGACTTCAAATCGGAAAGCCAACCCTAAATTGATGCTTTAAATCTCTGTAACTACATTTTTTCTAAAACCCCACATTCTACAAACCATGGCGTCATGCTCATTATTCGGTCACCATAATCTGTGAACATGGACAAAGGAGTCCGACTTAACATAATACTAACATTTCACGCTCCATTGACCACCACATGCGCCCTTATCTCCCACATAATAAGAGTCAAATCTCTGTAAGCTATTCCTTTGACAGTTCAGCGTATTCAGTTTATCAAATAGCTCTTATTGTTTAAGGAATAGGAGTCAAATGGCTTTAGAATATATCGTTGAACGTCACGGGTCACTGTACGTATATAAAGTGACATTTTAACGGTGATTACTTAATTTATTTTGTTATATTGAATAGAGTCTGTACAGTCCGACAAAATTATCAAGTTCATTACAGCTGGCGCTAAGTTCTACTCGTAAATGAAGTTTGACATTTAATCACGTAACAAATGCTTTAGTTTCGGTTTTTGCTAACATATAAGTTGGTGGCACTGCAGTTGATTTGTATAGCTCTTGTTCTTCATTTTGTATGCGCTTTGTTAAAGATTTTCTTACTAAAGATTAATGGTCTTCGTTTGTATAGGAGAATAAAGTAGTTAAGATCAATAGTTGCGGTGGACTTAAAATCGACTTTTTTACTGAGTAATAAGGTCTAAAATATTTAAGCATTAGTAACGTAAAACCACGTTATTTACAACATGAGTTCTGTAAGTTCAATATTTAAGAGGCGTTTTATATATAATTGTACATTATAATGTTTTGTAATCGATTTAACCAAAAATCGTAACGATAATAGCTCCTTACATGCAGATTTCATTTATACGCCCATTGATAATACGCACTAAACGCATTTTTAATTAAAAAGATACTTGTGTATAACAATTTTCGAACTGTCCCAAAACAGAAAGAAGCCTAATTAAGTACTTGACAAACACTTAATAACTTACACCCCGATGAGATTACGTGGATAAGTGAAATCAATCAAATTATCTTTCTCTTGCCTACCAAGTTTGCCTGGAACGAACTGCTTTTTATTGATATGATTTTGTGAACTGTAATGTCACTCTGTAGTGATAAAACTATTCAAATTCTTTGTTAATGATTTGAAAAGTATATAACGTCACTGAAACTTAATCCATATGAAAGATTTCAATTCCGTAGCATAATAAAAAGATGTGGTTCTTATCAGTTTTGCCATTCAGCCACATTGCACGTCACATAAAGCTCAATAAAAATAGAAATTTCTAATCATTATATTATTATATTAGGTGTTTACATGAGTTCATCACTGATGTGACTCAAACTGTCAGAAATTAAAAGTTAAATAAAACCTTATAAAGTACTTAATACAAAACCAAAGTACAAAATCCATCCACATGGTCTTTTCATTATTCTAAACAATACAAAAATTAAGGTCAAATTCATATAATACAAGAGATTTCAAATGATACACCTATCTACCTTAACATGACCTCAGCAATGGCCGTCATCACCTTAAGCCCACTCGACAAACGCTTTAGAACATGCAAATGTGACATTCTAAATTTAAACAATGACCAAATGCAAACTTTGCGTGGGCGCAGTCAAGATATGTTTTTTTTTTCTAAAAATGCTGGCTGACATCACGTTTATACAAATTGAGGAAAAATACTAGTAATTTTTCTATAGAATCAATATTAAAGTGAAAAAACATAATGGTAATTGATTAAGTTTTTAAATGTAGCTTCACACTCGCAAATAAAGGTATTGCGATCATAAAAGCATTGCCTGGACGATATTAAATAGTAGCAGAATAAAATGTGTCAATGTTCAAGAATCAGGGCAGTACTTACTTATTAGTTTTCAATGTTATATTAGAACCTCTAGGAAATGATTTTTCTTTCGCCATAATTTGAACTTTTGTAGATATTATTAACTTTTTTCGAGCTTTTCGCACTTTTCGCATCCAAATTATTATTCTTATTGTTCCTAAAAAATTAAAACAAAAATATTGATAACATAAAATATACATCTACACATTTAGGCGTCAAGTTTCTATTGAACAAATTGCATTATAACTAATGTCTGCCACCTTCACACTTTCAATTGTAATTTACTAAAAAAAACCTCTACATTTCACTTTCGTGCGGTCTGAAATAGATATTTATCTTTATCAGAATTGACAGCGCTCGATTAGTTTATGTCCATTTTCTATTACGTCATTTCAGTAGAGAAATTTTGTGGCGTGTAGGATTTTATGGGAAACGAAAGTAAATATATTTCTAGGGGAAATTAAATAATATTCGCTATGGCAAACTATATGTCACATGTCAAATAAGTTATGTATATCGGTTATTTTCACCCGCTTTTAAAATTTGTAAGTGCAAAAATTAGTAGGGCAAAAACGATTTATTCTTTATTTTGTCTTTTATGTACCGATTAATGAATCGAATTTTAAAAGTTAGTCGAAAAAAAAACCGACTTTTTTTCATTGTTCGAACTCAATCTATTTTTACGGTTTGTATAAAAGTGTCTAAAATGAATAAATAAAAATTCATGTTAACGTTCCAGAATCCTGTAAATTGTATCTAACTTACGAATGCATTTCAATTGCTGTCTCAAAAGCGAGTTATTTCGTGGGAACTCGTACAAATGTCAGTGAAGATATTATGTCGATCATGTTAGATGTTTCTATGTCAATGTTAAAGGTCAAGAGAAAATATTGACATGACAAAGAAATGTAGTTTGTTTTGGCTTTTAACTACCAAAGCTTGTATGAAATCTGCACATTTGACAAAATAGAAGATTTAATTGTAATAATATAAAAAGAAAGATTTGTTACAAGAATTTCAAAAAAATTTAGATAATTTAGTACCAGGAGCTCATAATCGTACAACACGTAAAACACTGTAACAACCTGAACCACTGCAATGTTCTATGAATGACGCCATCCGACGGCCGATAGCGTCGCTTGGGCGGCTCTCATTAAATAGACGAACCATCGCCAGGAAATTATGCTGCTCTGGTAGATTCAGGTCAATCATGAGTTGGTATAATTGGTTCCTGGTACGAGTGATGTAAATTTAGAATGAATATATATTTGCAGCTTAATAATCTGCAAGATTTATTTCAGTATCGAATTCAAACCTCGAAGGTTCAAAGACGAATTTAAAAGATATTAGATTATAAGAAAGCCAACATTCACACACAAATATTCAATTCATAAACTATTACAAAAGTATTACATAGCAGACGGTATACTTAATAAGATGTGTAACATACATAGGAAAAAAAACATATTTATTAACCAATCCATTTATAATAGCAAACGATTACAATACAACGCTTATCATTTAAATCAGTAATAAAGCACTCATTACATCCAGATGACTCACAGCCAGCGATTGATCGCATCGGTTTTGATGCAGCAATTACGTTGATTATGCAAGTGTTGTCAAACAGAATGGCCTAAGTAATTATTTCTTCCTTTAGGAGCGGACAATGGTCGTTCTAAATTGTCCGTGGTACATGCCGTACATTTTGAATACATTTTTGATCTATGACAATAATGTGTGGATTTCTATAAATAGCTTTATGTGGATTATTTTGTTCGCGGTTTCCTCGTTTTGAAAAAAAATGTATTTCATTTTGTCTAAATTTGTTCGCGGGTTTGCAGCCACGAACCGCTACCTGGTGCAAAAAAAAATTGATGAGGGTTTCTCCAAAACCGTTTTGATGAAATTGCCAAGAACTGAACTTATCAAATTGTCTCCATTGAAAATAAATGGCCTTATCAAATGGTCTAGAAAGGATTTTTGACAGACATTCCATGTTGGTTCCGTTACGCATGTCAAATATATTGGTAGTGCAAGAAAAACTCTTTAGCTGATAATATTTTTCAAACAAAAGACGATGTTCAACAACTCAAGGCTAAATAATTTTTGGCCAAATATCCTGTTTATAAAAAAAGTCTTGTTGATACGTTGGCAAAATTGGACAAAAAATTTTAAAGTGGCATCTTTAGTTTTGCAATTTGGACCTCAGTCGTTTGAAATTTGTTGTGACTTTGGCAGCCCGTAATTTTAAAAGCTGCAATTTGATGATTCATTTCTTTCACTGTTTTGGTAAAGTTTTTGATTTACTTTAGTAGTTTTAATTGTACATAGGTTTACTATATTATATCCCTATTCAGGAAATATAAACGTCCTGATTACTCATCTTACGAAATTGCTGTGTATCTTTATAAAACAAATTAATGGCAACATGTCTTAAAATAACAAACTTGCTTAGAATATACAAATAATGAATGCAAATGCAGGCAAGTTAGTTTTGCTATTGGTTTACATATTCCTAGTTTACAAGACCTTAACACAAGACACTCCGTATAAAGCTGATCTGAAAGAAGACTAGTTTTCTTTAGGAATCTTATTATTGTACGATTGTAGACGTTGGGTACCAAAATCTTCCTAACAAAACGCGAGCGCTGACTGAGTGACAAAGAAGGCACAATCTAAAAATCAGTGCACCTGGAAACATGAAACTTTGCACAGAGGTTGCTTATGTTCTGTAGGGGGGTACTAAAAATATATATTTGGAAATTGATGTCTATGCAGGCGAACTTGACTTGTTAATAAATAAATGTCGGATTGGGCTCAACTCAGTTAAAAATGTTCTTATTTTCTATACCTTATTTTTTTTGCTAATAAACATTTATTTATACCTTTTTTTCATTTTCAGGTAAGGAATGACCTACAAAACGGAGAACAGTGTTGGTTTAGTGCGAATAGAAGTGGTTGCGCGATACCTATGTGCAGTAAGTTGTAAAAATCTTACCTTTCGATGGGAAATATTGCCACGCCTTTTAGTTTCAATTATTTCACATTAAGAACTAATCTAGTAGAGATTCGTCAAATGTAAATATAGTTTTTTATATTGTTGCTTGCACTTCTCTCGTACTCGTACTTCTTTTGTTAATTTGATGAGATAGTTTTTATTGTACAAATCCTATAAACACAAATTCAAATATCATTGAAAAAATAAATCGAAAAAATATATAAAACAGAGTGACTTTCCATTGAATTTCTTATGTCTATAATCTTTCAAACATAACGCCGCCAGTTCGAATTTTAATAATAACTTGTACATTGTACGTATAATTTTAAATTAGATTGTAATAGAATAAGATAGAAAGCGGCAAACATCAGTTATGCATGTTTGTTTTTTGTCTGGTCATAATGTTATAATGCCAATGGAACATACCATGGTAATTTAATGAAAGCTTGCATACATCCGGCTTTTAAAAAAAAGTTTATATTTTTGTATAAATAGGTAAATGTTTTTACTTCTACGTAAATTCAAATATTTTTCTTATATTTTGAATGCCTAGGCACATTCGTGTATCACGAAATTGATTTTAAATTAGCGTATGTCAAGTCAGCTCATAAATCTCATCAGCTATTTTTTAAATGTTTGAATGTACCAATCGTTGCGTAATTTCAAAGAAAAGTATGTGACCTCTCTGACACCGACTGAAGACTTTTTAACCCGAACGTGCCAAAAATACTGATAATTTCAACCGCACCGTAGCGTACATTATTAAATCAAATTTCATAATTTTCATCAAAGTGGTACGACGCCCAAGAGACTACTGCCACATACAAGTACCAGGGTCGCAGAAGTGTTCTAGAGCACCTACGGGACTGATACATTGTCATGTGTGATCTACTTATGTTTTATGATGCCCTGGTTGTGAATATAAAGTGGTCGTATGATTTTGCGATGACAAATATTGCTGGAAGGAATAAATTGGCTTGCTGTCGGAATATATTGGCAAAGTTCTTTTTCTCTGATTTCTTATTCTCTAGGATAGGGTTACAGGTTAAGTCGTCCTATTCACGTTAAGGGCGTTTATCATCGTTTCTGACTGATTTGACTATGAGATACTTGAATTTAATTGTTCTTTTATAAAAAATTCCCGATTTTCGGGTATCAGCTTAGATATTTTGAAATGTGTAAGTCTTATTATTACAATTATTTGATTTGTACATGTAAAATAACTAATATTGTTAAGAAATAAGTCGTTGTAGAAATGTAGAAGATTAAAACTTAAAAAATATATAAAAATTTAGAAAGTTTATTGTTCTTTAAAGGATATCTAAAATATATAATAGGTCTTTACCTATGAAACTGCCGTTTTGCCGTACTGGCCATTTCAAATGAAAATATTTTTTTTTTGACTGATAATTCTAATTTCAAATTAATTTTATTTGACAAACATGGAATTCTTTTTTTAAAATCGTCATTTGTTTAATAGTTAGTGTTTTGTTTTCAACGCATTCGAACATTTTTCGTCATCATGGATAAGTTAAAAATTCGAGTAATTATGGAGTATGAGTACCGTCGTGGCAGCAAAGCGGCACAAGCGGCACGCAACATCAACGACGTTTACGGAGCGAACACTACAAACGAACGCACCACCCGTTATTGGTTTACCCGCTTCCGTTCTGGAAATTTTGTCCTGAAAAATGAACCCCGTGGTCGTCCGAAAACTTTGGTCGACAATGACGAATTAAAGGCAATTGTGGAAGCTGATGAAACTCAATCCACGGCTGAATTAGCAGCAGCTTTCGACGTTAGCATCAAAACAATATTGGTCCATTTGCGTCAAATTGGCAAGGTAAAAAAGCTTGACAAATGGGTACCCCACGAACTCAATGACCGCCAGCGCGAAGTACGCGTGGAGACGTACCTTGTACTGCTCAGCAGGCATACAAATGAAGGAATTCTGAACCGCATTGTTACTTGTGACGAGAAATGGATCCTGTTTGACAATCGTAAGCGCTCAGCAAGAAGGTTGGACCCTGGTTCAGCACCCAAACAATGCCCTAAACGAAAACTACCCCTAGAAAAGTGATGGTCACTGTTTGGTGGTCTAACGCGGGTGTAATTCATCACAGCTTCTTGCCAAACGGGACAAGCATTACTGCAGATGTGTACTGTGAAGAACTGAACACAAGGATGGAGAAGCTCGCACGTCTCCAACCAGCTTTGGTCAATCGTTCGGCTCCACTGCTCCTGCACGACAACGCGCGACCTCATATTGCATAGCAGACGGTCTCCAAGCTACAAGAGTTGGGGTTGGAAGTTCTCCGTCATCCGCCGTACTCACCAGACCTTGCGCCTACAGACTTCTACTTTTTCCAGAATTTGGATAACTTCTTGGCGGGAAAAAAATTCAATACCCGAGAGGCAGTACAAAATGCCTTTGAAGAATTTGTTGCCTCCCGTCCAGCTGATTTCTTCAAGAAAGGCATCAATAAGCTACCAATGCGTTGGCAAAGATGCATTGATTGCATGGGTGATTATTTTGATTAATAGAAATAAAAAATATATAAGAAAATTACGCTTCATTTATTTCGTGAAAAACGGCAATTTCATAGGTAAAGACCTAATATTATGGCGCCTGTTTTGCACATGTGCCGTAAAATATCTACGTGTCATCAGCTATCCAACATTACAACTACGGCTCTTTGTTAAAAACTTAATTTATTTTTTAATGACAAATTCACCGCTTGCTTAAACTAATATTTATAAGACCTTTTTATTCGATATGTTACTCGTTAATTACCGTTAAAATAAAAATTTAATTTCAATTTATTTGTGCAAATTCACTAAATAATCAAAACTCTCCCTTGATCTCGGAATAAATCAGTATTTATTAACAACCGGCGCAATTATGAATGTTGACCGGGTCCTGCTATTATCTGCTTTCATCTAATCGACTCCGGCGCAGTTTCTAAACGTATTCATGTCATGTTACGGGTTAGTGGCAGCGTTTTTGTATTTAATTATTATAATTATGACAAAAAGGTTTATTATAATTTAATGAATTTACGGGGTTCCGAACCGAAAATCGTAGTAAGATTCCCGTAAATTCATTTAATTATAGTGAAAATAACCGCGACAGTTTAAAACAGTTATAAAAGAGGTTTATTATTGTCTCATAACATTTTATTGGATCATGAAATCCGCCATCAGGAAAAAATTTGTAATCTCCAGATGTATAATCATAAAAAAAGGATATTGTAGGAAGTGAAGGTTTCAATTAGATATATCTAACGGCCTCACTGAGAGGCGTCAAATGGTGATTAAGTCGCTTCTTAGTATGGATATTGCTTAACGAATTCATACTTCAACTGTATTCCATCTAATTCTAGGCTTAGCACAATCTATAAATAACAGTTTTAAGTTTCTGATTGCGGCCGTAAGAACTGTGTAATTATTATCTTTACATTATATTATATTTCTCGTAATTAGCTTATATTATTAATTATCTTAATACAATTCATAAAATGTGTTCCATTTTATGCGTTTTTTCCATGCGTTTTGCATACTCAACTTCCTTTGGTGCCTACACTATAAAACAACGGAAATTCTATATTTCACCAAAAAGCCCAGTTATTTTTAGCCCAGTAGAAATTAACATTTAAATCATAAAACTTGATATAGTTACGGTTTTTAGTATGTTACATGGACCACTCTAACTGTTCAATAGAACATTCTAGAAACTAGAACTACATCAAGCTTTGCGCTTCTAGCCTTTTCTTGCTGGCCTAGTTATCAATACAATTCCGATAAATTTTAGGCGAGGTATTAATATAAAACTTACAACATGGCCAGTGGGTAAGTAGCCCTACAAATGGATTTCATTAATCCATGGTAATATTGAAGATATTTGTTTATTTGTTATCGATTAACTCTGAAATCGATTTCAATGGCCATTCATTTTTTTATCCAAAAATTTCATTGTGCTTAGAAGCCATCCGCGAATCTTCCAGTAAATTAAACAACATGAACCTTACAACATTCCTTTCTTACCACAACTAACAACAAATTAACTATAATCAGGTCCGCTACAAGTAAATTGGTCGACAACGCCGCATCAGATAAACCGTCATGCACAATAAGAAGGCGCTTTCCCCGCTGATCTCTATCGAACTGTCGAGTTGACGTGCACGAGCACGGTGTTGTTATTATCTATGTACAGTACATGGGAGAAGTTTTACATACACATTTTTTAGCCGGATTATAAGAATAGAGTATATAGGTATCACTTGGCTAGTCAAGCCTTCTAGACGGTTGTAACTTGTAATCCAGCGTCCCCACCAAGGTGCTCAATAGCTGGTCGCAATTCATTATATTGTAATCCAAATTTTGGTTTTACCTACACAACCTTGCAGGGTTGGCTCTCGCCAAAAATATAAATCCGTTTATGAGTCTTTGGTGGTACCGGTAACCTTTGAGCTAAGTCACGCTGCAGTCACCTGTCCAATCTTTATTCAAAATGTACCTAACCTTCAAATAATTAGTTTGTTTGTTTGGCAACTGTGTGTTAAAATAAATCATCAATAAGTTAAATTTAGTCTTTTAATTTAATAAGACAGGTAAGTAAAGTAAATACTTTTATGCTGAAGAATAAGGTCAGTTTAATTTTTGAACAATTTTTTACAGATTTTTTACAGATTACATACCACGACGTTACAAAGATAACGAAATTCACGAAGAAACGAAGACTAAAATCATTTCTTATAAAGCGTGTTTTATTAATAATAAAATCTATCCTTATTAAAAATTCTCGTCTGGTATATAACACTGAATTTTATCGTACTAGTCCAGGTCCATAAAGCACAGCTTTTAAAACACCATTACCACTTTGAAATGACCTCACACATACATTCGAACAAGCACGATTAAGTAATTACTATAACGGAGAAAATAGCTAATTACCTGATGAGAAAGTTCAGAGAAAGCCTTATGCTATTAGGGGCTGATGCTGTACCGAATTTGATAGAAACGCACTTTTGGTAGCGCGGCTGATGGAGACGTGACCCACTCATGCTAATGTGTGTGTGTAGCGTAGTTACACCTAGATTAATGCCAGAGGAGAACGGCTTTGTTCACAATGTTTCGACTTATTAAAAAGTTACCAGCGTTACTTATTATCATGAGGTAAAGGTAGGATAGAATGTAAAAAGGTTTAATTAATTCTTTACCTATCTGTACTAAAATACTAAAATAACACTACACAATGTAATTTTCATGGCACCTTTTCATTGTGGAATAACTTTGAAAGAAAATAACAACAAAAACTGCATTCGCTTCAGAAGTTCCTCCAGGAGAATTCGCTCCATGAGATTGAAAACAGTTGAACATCGTCAATTAATCTGATTACTTCAAAGAAACGCTAATGCCACTGATTTTGAGACTTCTCGTTGTTTACCCAAAAATCAGTCACATTTAGTACATTGATATCATAAACTTATCTTCTTAAAGCTGTTAAATGTTTTATATAGTTAAATACTGTAATTAAGGCGGTCTTAATCATATATTTGCTTAGCAAATATAGATAAAGTATAAATTCCCTAAGCATAAGGGCAAGCATAAAGCCTTTCCTTTAGGAACCATTTACCCGTCACTAAGTGCGGCCGTAAGACGAGTTGCGCAAGTCTGAATTAATTTTAACTTGGCATTAGCTTGTAGCGGTGACGCGCTACTCACCCGACCAATCACAACGCGTGATCTACATCGCAATATCAACTTTACTTAAGCGATTAGAATATATATGACTTTCCGACGACAATTGTCGGGCCGTTGGTCGCGACCAGCTCACCCTTTTGGTGAACGCGTGGTTAGGTCCCCTAAAAGCCAACTCGAGTTAAAACTGTGCACTCACTTCCATAAAAAAAAAATTTACAACAACGCCACCTTAAATAAGCGTTCTATTTTCAAAATTTGGATTATTGGTAGTGACATCATTAACATATAACTGTCATTTAAAGCTGTCATTGGCAAAGTAACAAAATAGGTGATAATCTGTGAGTTACTTTTCCATACTGTCATGTCATGAGATAATGGATACGTTAGTGACAGATATGGCATATTGTTAGACATCGAGGTTTTTATGAATCATCGAGGTGAAGTAAGGGACTCAGCTTTCGGTTATAAAATAACTTTGCCTTGCGTCTACAATAAAGAAGGAACTGAGTTCGACAGATATTTGTGTAATAATCACAACTGTTTTACGAATAATGATATTCTTTTTAGTGTGAGATTCTCTTAAGTTCACGTTATGAATATGGTCTATGGCACAAGACCACAAGCTTAGCCCACTCTAGGACCACAAATCTGGTATATATTTTATTGCTAATATTTAAAAAAAGTTAATCTTATTAAACTAGAGAAACATAATTTGTCAAGAATACTTAAACTTTCGCGTCACACTGCTTGAGCCAAAGATCACAACTTACGTACAATAGATGATAACCTTCGCATACCTGCGTTTAATTGCATTGCTCTATATTATAAGTTATCTTTGAATTTTCCTTATTTGTACGAGGCGGTAAATTATAAACTTAGTTATATGTATTATATACCCGTTAGCCGATTTATTATCGCGATAGACCCGGGATGGATAAAGAAACCTTGCTTTTAATATCTGTCTTTTGGATATACCGAATAGGACTCTTTTTAAATCAAATGGAAGGCGTCAAACTCGAGATCGTGTACTTAAACTTTTAATAGTGCATCTTTAAATCTTGTAAATGTGTGTTCTAATCCATATAAAATATTCATTATAAATGAAATTAAAGTACCCGCAGCCGATCTAAAGTCACTACCCACTAACGGCCGTGGAAACGGATTTCTAAGCAGCCATCATCGCAGCAACAGCCGTGTAGGGAAGGGGCTGTTAAATTTACTGTAGATTCTCGGTTCTCAGTGCCCAATACGATGATTGTTTTTTATTGCAAATGGGATTTTGCGTTTGTCTTCTACTTCACATGTCGATAAATGATGATGAAGGAGGATGGAACACGCCTGTCCAAGTGGTACCTATTTTCTCTACGCTTGAAAGCTCCAGGGTGATATTTGTCTATAAATCCCGTCGCAGACAAATATTTCCATTCTTTATCGCATCCTTTCAAAATTCTTAACCGCAAAAAGCTCATTTTAAATCAATTTTTACTTCCAGCGCCAACACCTCAATTATGGAAGCAAATATTTACTCTCAATCAAAGATTACTTAATCTTTATTATAAGCAAACAAAAAACACTCTAGAATAAACCACTGATAGTCGCAATTACAAAAAAAACATTGAATGAATATCAAATTAACGCCATGCGATCCTTAAACTAGCAATATATTTGTTTTTGCGGAGATGAATCATACTAATCATCATAGGCATGTTTTTGTCATGTCAACTTTATAATCTCCATACAAATAACAACTTTATCTTGTATTTAAAAAAGTTCAATTTTGAACGCATGGATTATCTCTTCACATGTTTTGTCATGCATGTCAACTTCATAGTCTCCAAACGATTAACAACTTAATTGAGTGATCAAAAAAGTTCAATTTCGAACGATGTTTTATATCTAGAAGATGATCCATGGTGTGTTACATGGCCTTGTTACCAAATCAATATGAGATCGTATTGTTCGTGTTTTTGTGAATAATGATCTGTTGTAATCGATTATGGCACATATCGAATTGTGGATGTATTCGTTCGGATAACTCGATAGTGAATCATTCGGTTATAAGCAAGTTTGAAGAATGCGGTAGAGAAGAAGCTAGTTGGGTTTACATCGATTAAAATGTAATAAAAACGGATTCGTACTGATAGTATGTTTTATAAAATTGAATCTCTTAAAGAAATATTTACTTGATACTTTTCTAGGTAAAAACTAATGTATGAGTTTTGATTTTTAAGTTTGACACTAGACCTATGAATGATCTTCTTTTGATAAAAAAGAGTCGTACAAATAGGATTGCCATATCATCGCCATCCGAGCAGCCATAAGTATAAAGTATTGAAAAAGAGTAAAATTTGAAATAAGGCCAACTGATCTTAAACCATGCCTTGCCATATACTTAGTATTACTCCGTATAGACGACCAAACTGTGCAAGGGAGAAGAATCGTATATCCTTTACGGAAGAATCCTTTACCTAAATTTAAGACATAAAGAAAAGCAAATCTTACGCCAATGTAACCGGTTTTAATGACAGTTCGTCACAAGTCGTAAACTTTTTTTTATCTTCCTCCTTTTTCTTTTTACAACATAGTTGCCGTATCAATATGAACAGATAAGTTGGTGGCACAGTAAATATACGTAGGAATTGACTCAATGAGAAAATAAAACCTGTCCACAAAGAAAAACGGTTACTTAAGAAACTCTTAAATATAGATTTTGCTTTCCGATTACCTACTTTACATATTCAACTTTATAATTAAGATTAAGCCTTAAATAACTTTTTAACTTCTCTGAGTACGGTCGTATGACTATCCACGTTGAAATTACGCTCTATTACTGTCACTCAAAAAATATTTGACACAGCGTATGAACCACAATAATACTACACTAGTTCAAAAAACAAATTTTTATGAAACAAATCATGAATTTAACATGCCGTATTATTTTAAAACATAATCTGGTACATGAGTTGTTTATTTTGGGATTTAGAAGCTCAGCGTTATATTTTGAAAATGTCACCACATCATAGTACAAGAATTCACTTAAGTCCTTTGTTAGATGTCGCCATGACAGCTACGTAGGGTCATCGCTTTTTATATTATTTAATTTTTTATTAATTAGGATTTACTACTTATTTTAATATGTTGGTAAATGTTTTATTACACAGGTGTGCTAGCGTTGGTCAGAAAAGCAGTCCTCAGTCTATTTTTCTTCGGCAGCTATTTCTTGAAATTCTTTGGGGGATATTCGACATTATATATGTTTTATACTATTCAAAAGAAAATAAAACTAAATAAATTGCAACATCACTCTACCGATTAAGAATAAACGAACTCAAGATATTCCCGCTGATTATAATAGAAATCTAAAGTCGAAAATACAAGTTTTCCAAACTCAAAATTCCTATTCTTGGCAAAAAGTTGTTGACAGCCCTATCACCAAGACACAAACCTATCTCAATCTGGAATGCGTATCGTACGCGGAAACACGCATGTCTCCAACTCACCTAGCCCTTATCTCTTTGCAGTAGAGTTCAAAATGCAGCAAGTACGTCCAAACTGGAGTTCCAGACGTTGGCTCTACGCCAGAATGAGGGTTAAATATAGAGTAACGACATTCCAAGCTGGCACAAGTGTAAATAAAAAGTATAAGTGTTTTAATTAAAGGCTAATATGGATTCTGGATAATCCCTCTTCTGTTAGATATGAGAATGAAAGGTAATCATTCATATAAGATAAAATATATCTTACTAGATGGGAACCGTTCAAGATTTTTTGTTAAAAGATTCGTTCGAAAGATCATAGTTAAAAGGAAATAGCTAGAAACTTCGCCGTGCTCATTTTTTCAACATTGATATGCAATCCCTTTCGCCTATATCGCGCTATAACTCTCACTTTACAGTAAACATTTTGGTGCGGTCGCGCAAGCTCTTGTCGGCCTCAGAAAACCCTCTCCTTTTCTACATTGGATTACTAGACAAAGCCAAAGTTTCATTCTCTCTCTGTAGGGCCACCAAAAAGTCTTTGTGGTTTGATAAGTCCTCTTTGTTAAAAGCATGGAACGTAGTGTCTGCGTGAATATTTTCAGACAAATAGCTTTTGATTGAGATCTATCCAAATTCAAATTCAAATATTTATTTCTCAACATAGACAATTACTCGATCTTATTGACATCAAATAAAACATGACTCTACCACCAGTTCGGAAAAACCTTCGTAAAGGAGAACTATCAAGAAACTTCACGGGTATATTTTTTCCAAAATAGTTTTACAATTTCTATTTATGTCGATACAAAATTATTCTTATCTACATCAGTTAGCTCGGCAGGTCTCCCCCCCCCCCCCCTAAGTATCCAAACGAAGACCACCCTCAAACGGCATCCGTTCACGAGTTAACGCGGGATCGAGCCATCGCCCTCCTCAACCATATTAGAGGGAAGACCACTTATGATGAGTACTGTCGAGCTGGTAGACTTATAGGAGTAACTTTGTTACTAAGCATTTTTTATATTGTGATTTGGCTAGGCGTTGTCTTTCATCTCACCTGATGGATAGTGAAGAAGAAACCTTTGTAGTTCCACGCATATTCAAGAGGTACATCTACATCAGTTTTGGATGAATAGATCGCGTTTGGGACGGTGGTACTACAGTGCTTCTTGTTTTGACTTCCATTATAACAAACTTTACGTGGTTGTGTTCCGAATAAAGGGAAAGAACAGCCAGTGTAATACTGGAACAAAAGCAGTTTTAACTTAAGCCTACGTTACGTAAATACGGAACGTTAATTGATAAATAAAACTCACCTACGACTAATGTTGTTCGTACTAGTTTGTCGGTTATGACACAGTTAAAAAAAATTACATAAATGATACATGGGGTAGACACCGTTACAAATTCCGCTTGTTTTAATGCTATTTAAATATAACTTAAACCTTCACACTATTTAAGTTTAACTTAAACAAGTTTGTGGGATTCTAATTTTGGCTCTGCAACAAGGGCCATGATCGTAAATTCATCAAATTATAGTAAAAAATAACCGCCATAGTCTTAGGGTGTTACCACACCAATCGATCGATCGTTGATCGACGCCGTCGATAGATGGTAGAATGGAACAGTCTACGTCGATCGATGAAATCCGTCGACGATCGATCGATTGGTGTGGTATCACCCTTACAGACTCACAAATACAGAAAAAGTAGGTATATAGAGTATAAATTTTAATTCGCAAGCAAAATCTATACTTTGTTTATTTTTTGTTGTTTTACTTTGCGCGAAACGCGCCCTAAGTAAGCGTTGACGTTTCTGAGGCAGCCGATAGTGACACTTACACACATCTCTTGTACCTATTTGTCTTTTTTTCGCTGGATGGTTCACGACATTCCTTTAATGTTACAACAATACCCCCTGTTAAAAAACATAAATACCTCAAATATGGCCTCTAAATTTCAACATGTCACATCTCCAAAGAGAATTCGCAATGCACAGTAGAGTTCACAGAACAAAAGACGATTATTCCAAACTTGGCTCATGTTAATGGCAAATGTTAATGGCTCCTAAAATCTTCGCCAACGTTCCTCCTATGCTCGTAAATCATATCAAACAAAACTAGACCTTAATGGTTAAACGTTAATATAACATTGTAGGTAAAATTTCCGAGACGTTATGTTATTTACGACAGGTGTAAATAACGTTATTGTAGTAGGTAGATATATGTTTCTTGAATGGGCGCAGTTGGTTTGTTCTTTAAGTAATTTCGCGGTTTTTTTATTGCGTGTCGTATATAAAGAAAACGGTGTTGATTAAAGCGATTTACTATATGCGCTGTAGCATGGTGCGGGTGACGGTTGCTTGTATCAAGTTGACATCTGTCAGTACCACATGACTAGGGATGTAACGTTATGCACTTCATTTTTATCGCTAACGATACTCGCAGCATAAATCTAGTTCTCTTAATATTGTTATGAAAATTAGTTTGTTATACAGTTGTGCAGTGTATAAACTTGTCAATATATATATTTTATGGCTACATATCTTTGTACTTATATAAAATAATCAAATAATAATAATATTTTTTCTTAGCAAGCTTTTAAGCAATATTACCCTTTATATGTTGTGTTGTTTCATTAATGGAATTATAGACTTTTTAATAATAAATATTGAAATACTCACAATATACTTTTTTTTATTATAAAAAATATCGACTATCCACCGTAGCAGTACATTCCATCACTAAATACGTTTATGGCGTTACGTTATACGCATAAAACTTTGCTTAAATTTTCTTTCAATTAGACTTTATTTGTAGAATAGAACATTCTCGTTGGGTTTACTTTAATTTACTACAGTTATCAATGATTTAATATATTACGAATGTGGTACAGCTGAAATACTAAGTCATAATTTGTAAATCGCGGCAACTTGCAAGAGTGAAACGAAACGTTACTGAAACTGTCACCCGCACCATGCTATAGCGCAAATAGTGTAGGATCTTTAAAATTTGTAAGATGTCTAATGCGTTGAAAAATATCTCATTACTTTTGAGTTGGTCTGCAATTTGTTTTAATCCCTTTGCTGATAGCAGGAACTATACATTTTTAAATAGCTGCCGTAGTTAGTTACTGACGCTTCCGCAATACTATTCGTTTATTAATACTATTTTAAAAACGAATATCACCCATAGTCTCGCTATTCAGATAATTTACCAGTTCATTCTCGTATCATAACTCTGCTCCAACGAACTGTTTCACATAAAATCAACACCTATTATACTAAATCGTAAACTTTTAGATCGAACCTAGACAGGACAAAGCGATGTTTTCAATGACTACACGGAAAGATTACAAAGTCAGATTCAGTGAACAGTTGGCCCAGGCTAGGGTCGAAAATCGCTTGTGCGTTGTTCGCTCTTTTGAAGATGTAGTATGGGACGACAATCTTATATTGCACCAAGTGACCCTACTGTACATACATAATTTTACGGCTGACAACTGTTCACATTGTCTTCATACGGTGTTCTCAAGCTCTACTAATGAAAGGATTGAAATAACAAAGTTAATTTTTTATTATTAATATCAGAAATCGTATAAAAATATGGCAACTGTCTATAGAAAAGTTTGTAAGAATCGAAAAACTAGGTAGTATACATACTCTTAAGCCTGTGCGTGTGAGGAAGTGCGGTGGAATGCGACAAAAAAATAAACCAATTAGATGACTTTCTTAGGACTTTTTTTTCTATAAATTTTTCTATAAGGAAAATGAAGATATCCTTATTATGGATTTGTCCTACCAGTCCACCAAGCTTCCTCATACACACAATTTCAGTAGATACATTGCCGAAGAGCCTGCTTAGTGCTAAGTATAGACTAACTTATGAGGCATAATCAATTATAGAATATATTATATATAATATACGCAATCGATTTAAGAAAGAACAGGGAAAGATTATACAGTCAGATTGGGTCAACATTTGTAGGCAACTTTTTTGTCTAACTGATATTGTCGCATGGTCGACCCGTTTTGCCACTTTAGATTTCTTGCTAGTTGATTTCTTGTCTTGTGACTGGACTGTTTTGTCCCCGGTGGTACGCCTGCAGGCTTGCTTTTTGCAAAAGAGAGTTTGCTGGATACGTTCAGAATAACACTGTGTTTATTTTATTTAGAAAAAGGTGTTAGCTTAACATATGCTTTTTTATAGAGACTCGGCAAGCCCTTTCAATTTGGCACGTGGCTTGTTATTCATTATTGCAATTTTGCTGTTGATATTTACTACTTTTAAATGAATTAGGTTTAAGGTTTTTTTTTTAGTATTAATTTATTGCCTATTTTGTTTCAGGTAATTAATGTTCCAGTTCCATTCTAACTGGAAAGTCTAATCTTGTTTGGCCTCAGTTTGTAAAGCCATACCATTTCTATTACTTACATTTGACTACACATTTCCATGCCGTAAAAGCCATTGACATATTGCCGTATTATAAATTCATTCTAAAGAATCGCTTTATGTATTTACGAGGCTAGATTTCGATCTTAAACAGCTAGTGCTGTAAAGGTTACCAATAAAAGCGCTGCAGCTAGAAACTACCGCTTTATAGGTGATCTTGATCAGAGCTACGATCTTATTTCAATCGACGCTAGATGTCGCCGACTCGATAAAGTCAGCTATAAGTCCAGTCCAGTGAACATTTTACAAGTGAAATAATTTAAGACTTCAACTTTATTTGTTTGTCTTATTTTCACATCTAAACCGATTAAAATGAAACTGTAATTTACGACAAACTTAACCAACTTAAACAACCAACTCTTCCTTTCTTATGGCAAGCAAATCAAACGTTAGTCTGTCATATCATTATTGTTATTAAGACGAAATTTGTCTTTTGTTTATGTAATCTATAAATTCTGAAACTATCAAAGTAATTTTTATGCTATTAGAAAATATCGTTATTCATTTATTTTCGGAAAACTTAAACAATTTATAAAACTGGGACAAATGCAAATCCAACTACAGCCTACGGTCGGCAACGCATCATTAGTCGATATAGTAATACTACTTAATAGTGATGAAAATCTCAGTGTGTCACTTGCTTTCAGAATATGGTACTATGTTAAATACAACAAAGTCGCTTTTTATTTGACCATGTAGCTGAGATGAGTCTGACATCAATTTAAATACGTTGTACAGTCTCGTCGTGAAGCAACTCTAAGGGACAGTTGTGCCTTGCCACGGAACAAGTAACATAATACTGAGTCGATCCCTTACTTACAGTACAGGAAAGCACGTGCCAAGCTAACTGTACCCGCTATTGCGTCATGTTCGGTTGAGTTACTGGGGCTTCAATTTGACAAATAAGTTTATTTGAGTATCAAGTTACCAATGGCGGCGGTGAGGAAATCATGCAGATGAGGAAAAGATAATTGATATTTATTTGTGTGATAATTTATTGAGTTTAAAAATGAGACGTTCAATCTAAATTTAAATATCAGATATTAATTGCAAAAACTCATTATATTTTTTACCTGTCAGAAGCAGGGTTTTAATTTAGTGGAGGAGTGTTGTACGTATTAATTAGCAACCCGCTCCGGCTTCGCACGGGTAATAGAGCATTATTTGCTTAAATTCCTTTTCTGTCGTAATGTCGCATCAGATTGTAGCGTCGTAAATTTAGATTATATTTTAATACAACGTTTATTTATCCTACTCGGAGTATTTACGAAGTATTTATTTCCTGTCCCGCAAGTAAACCTTGCTGAAATTTACTCTGAAAATATATGTTCACAACTATCTAATCTTATTTTGAAATAAGTAAATACCTATCTACTAACTAAAGAAAACACAAACCAAAAATGCACCTTCAAAATTAAAGTAATTCATTACGTGAAACAAAACCACGCAACCTGCAACCATTGTATAAAAATTATCAAACTAATTTGAATATTTCACAACCTCAGTCTTCGATCATACATCAAGTATGTAAAAACTTGATCTAAGTACCTCATTAAACAACAAACTCCATAGGTAACACTTACAAATAAACAAATACACTCATTATAGCCCTTATGGCAGGTAACCGCTCAGCTTATACTTGTATAGCAACAGTGGTTGAATTTATTTTGTCTCGCTATCGTTTTGCTTCTGCGATAACTCCTAAGATATGACTTTAAAGTGTATAGTGTCAAGGGCAATGCGAAGTTTTCAAAGTGCCAAAAAATTATACCAACTATCACAATAGATGGCACCGCCTCAAACTAATATGTAAATGTCATTGAATAGCAAGGCTCGTATAGGATACGAAATTATACCACAATACTTGAAATAAGCAAATACAGAATCTACGAAAATTTCATTTCAAAACACTAGATTGTTATTAAAACAACTCAGGGTTCAGTGAGTGACAGTTGTCATTCACATGATATTGACATATTAGTTTACTGTCGCGTTAGGACAGCGCCCACTGTTCTGACAAAATGTGAATTCTTTTTTTTTTTTACTAAAAAGCTCTCATTATGACATCCTCTCGTATCCATCTAAAAAGCTCTCCAATTACCACATTATATGGGACCATTTTTACATTAAAATGGGTATGATAAGCTGCCCGTAAAAGATAGACATACGCCAAAGAGGACTATTCTGTATATAAGAGAAAAATTTTCACCATACATTATTTTTATATGTCTCTAAGGGATAAGGCAGCGTTTTCGACGGAAGCTCCCATTCCAATTATCATCACAATTTAACTAATTTACACGAAACGTTAAAGTATTAAACACATAAACCTTCCTCTGGAATTACTTCATTGGTGAAAACCGTATGAAAATTCGTTCGGGAGTCTGAGTTTATCGCGTAGACAGACAGACGCGCCCAAGGGCCTTTGTTTTGTAATATGTGTTGATCTATATTACTTTGGCACGCACTACAGCTGTTTGATAGGCAACATATGAGGTGTGATTAGAATCGTCTCTGTTGTGAGAGTGACATAGGGTAGTTATTACCTAGAAACCCATCAGAACAGGAATTACATGGGAAAATAACTGTAGCTGTCGGGTTTTGTAATCTGTAAAATTCTGCACCTTGTTTAGTTAAAATCTTACATATATTTAATGCCTCTATTATTTTTCAAAATACTGCAGGTGAATCGGCTGTTATTAAAGTGTCTTATTGAACGCCTAAGTGATCAACTCCTAGCTAAAAATAACCTTCTAAGGGCTAAAGGATCAACATAACAACTTCCACTAAAAGGTATAAGATTTTTTTTGTATACTTAATAAATAATAAATAAATAAATAAGTTCCAAAGACTGCTATAAAATATCGTAGCCCCTAATTTTTACTTCCGACTTAACCTCTAACAAAAAGTAGTTATCCAAAGTTGGTTTTACGGTCCAATATATAATCCTTACAATAATAGACAATATCTTGAATGAAACCCAACAAGTTATGACCCTGCACATTTTATACAAAAACAGGTAAAAAAAATATCAACCTAAATGCCTCCCTAGTAAGAGCTAAATTCATGCTTAATTTTTACCATTCAGCTGTAGACGCAATTTTTCATGTCAGACCTTCACTAAAAGATCTTACTAAAAATGTATTCAAAATATGTTTATTAGTACCTACCTTATGACTCATATTTTAAGGGTTAAATTTCTATGTACGCATGTGAATGGATCAGCAATTGCATTGTACAGAGGTGCCCAAAGTGTGATCTGCGAGGGCAATAAAATAATATTATAACAGATTAGTTAGTTTCTCATTTCTACTAGTATCAATGTCGTGTTTAACGAAGTCTCATTAATGTATACTTCCATACCTACAGCTGTACTATTTTTCTAAAGAAGATAGATTTCAAATTCAAATATTTATTTCTTAACTTTGTTAATTACTTGTTCTTGTTGAATTTACATAAAGCATGACTCTGCCACCGGTTCGGAAAAACCTTCTGAAAAAGAAGTTCGTGAACTGGGAAAAAATTTCACGGGTATAATTTTTTCAAAATAAATTTACATGGCTCTTATGTCTTCACAAAATGCATATATTAGCTCGGCAAGTCTCTCTCCCCACAAACTGTACAAATACCGAATATCCTCACATAGCTCCCGTTCACGGGGTTAACGGTTAACGCGAGTTTTTTTTTTTTTGAGAAGATTTGTTTGACAAGGTATTTGCTTGGACAACTGAGTTGTTCGTTTACTTTGCTCTGCCTTGTTATTTTTTGTCAGACAACTGCAAATATACATGCATGCAAATAACGGTTTAAGATAGTCGCCATTAGTCAAAGTTTAAGAACCGCTGGCTTAGTACGTGCTCACGCACGAGCTACTAGAGTCTATCTGCAACAGCTGTGCCTAATGCGCCGCGTGTACATTACAGATGCGCTTGGGCATAACAGTGTTAGGGTGTTTTCACATGGGATAGAATTGAGTGTAGTTAAAAAATCGAGTTTCTTATACCTGATTAGTTATTTAAATAAAAATACGATTGAATTTGAATAGGTTAACAATCGTGTAGTTTTGCCATGGGAATGAATGCAAAAATTACTGTACAAATTTACAAATGCATTATTTGTAAATAATAATGCAAGAATGCATAAATAAAACGTTGACTCACATCTAAAAAAAGAGAATGAATTACTCTTTCAAGCAATAAAAGATCTTGAATAAAATTGGTTTTAAGACTTACGAAGCCAGAAACACTATGTACAGACAAACCGATCAAACTTATTATATCCAACCCTTCACTACATACAACCATCTATTTGCATCGTGAATTTACAAATCAGTCTCATTGTAATCGGACAGATGTACAATGGCACTTAGAAACGCTAACAGTTACTAAGGTATCTCTTAATTATAGATTTTGCTTTGTAAGACTAGACTTAGACGCAAAATGTATTCTTTGGGGCGCTTGAAGTAACCAATTGAGGTGTCTGTGTGCGGTGGTAAATCACACACACGTCACGACAGCCTTAATGAGCCCACTGCGGGGTGTCACCAATTGTGTCAGGCAATTTATGTCCCGCCACGCTTGGCTCCTGCGGGGTGTCACCAATGGTGTTAGGCAATTTATGTTCCGCCACGCTTGGCTCCACCGAGGTGTCACCAATTGTGTCAGGCAATTTATGTCCCGCCACGCTTGGCTCCTGCGGGGTGTCTCCAATGGTGTTAAGCAATTTATGTTCCGCCACGCTTGGCTCCTGCGGCGTGTCATCAATAGTGTCAGGCAAATTGTGTAAAATGTACTTCAGGAATCGAACCCGAGACCTTCAGATAAGGAGTCCAGTGCGTTAACCACTACGCCACCGAAGCTTGGGATACAGTATTAAAATAAGATCACATTCCAAAACTGCGCCATATGCAAACGCCCTAACATATCCTGCGGATTACACACAGATGCGTCGGCGCATGCCAAAGTGTAAGGTTGCAAATTGCAGTACAATGCCCATTGATACGACGCACAATGCAGTTGTTGATTTGTGTGCGCTTATTACTTGCCGAAAGATAGGATTTGTTGTGATAATGCTGATGAAGATTTAATGGTTTTAGTAATTTCCACATCTGTAGATCTATTTTTGGCTTTAAGACAGTTAGTAACTAATCTGTTTTTTTTTTGATGACGATGATCTGCCAAATACGATTAAAACAATAAATAAAGTTTGTTTTATTTGTAATGTTTAAGTCAGTATTACGAAACAAAATGTATGCTAGCGGCGCCGAATGAATTAGAATTTTACGTAAAAAAACTTGAGGTGTTATGCTTATCACGTAAACTGTATGAAATAAATATTAATACACATGTAAATAGTTTTACTTAGTACTAATACTTTGTTAGTGCTTTAGCACAGTTTGATAAAGATTCTGATATTCTGCTCTGAAAGTGACAATTATTCCTTAGAAGCATTGAAATGAATTATTAAGTATCTTCTCTTTATAATTTAACCGAATCTAAAATAAAACAAACGTGGCCAAGTGCGAGTCGGATTCGCCCACGAAGGGTTCCGTAGCAGCAAGTAACATAACATAAAAGTTCTTGTAGTTCGTTGTAAATGAGTTTAAAAGAATAATTTCGATGTAAGTAATTGAAATTAATTTTATACAACGAAAACAGTATCAAATCATAAACGTACAATATTTAGCATTCGCAAATGTATCGAAAATAATTAGCTCCACGCGCACGAGTGTCAACGACGTCTGCCCGTTCGGGTAAGCGCATTCGGGAACCTGCCCCCCGCGCGCTCCACACCCGCTACCGATCAAGCCACGCCCCGCGCGAATTATAATTGTTATTTACTTAGGCACCTATTACAGATTTATTATAAGAAAATAATGGGTAGGGTTTATGTATAAGGTTTATGTTTTTGAAATTAAATGGTTTTTTTTTATTTATTAATTTTATATTTGAGTTGACTTTTAGGTGTTTATGGTGTTTAGGTTGAATTTTAGGTGGAAGTTTACATGGTAATGTACATCATATATTTTTTTTAGTTTTATCATTCTCTTATTTAAGAAGTTACAGGGGGGGACACACATTTTGCCACTTTGGAAGTGTTAGTTTAGAAAAAAATGAAATTAGTAACCTAAATATTATTTTTGAAGACCCCACAATTATGGGTTTGATGAAAAAAAAATTTATTTTCAGTTCTAAGTATGCGGAACCCCCAAAATTTATTGTTTTTTTTTTGTGTAAAATCTTAATGCGGTTACAGAATACATCTACTTACCAAGTTTCAACAGTATAGTTCTTAAAATTTCGGAAAAAAGTGGCTGTGACATACGGACGGACAGACTGACATACATGACGAATCTGTAAGGGTTCCGTTTTTTGCCATTTGGCTACGGAACCCTAAAAAAAATATCCTGTGCTTAAATGTGTCTGTTTTTACAGGCTTTATAAACAAGTTACATTCACTTAAAATTATTTTATTCCTTCATCTGTAACGTTACTGAACCCCCAAGTTAGGTAAGCCGTTGCTTAAGTAGGCAATCGTGTGCACTTGTATTATTAGCCTGATCACGTATTGGTGTGTATACATTATGCATATGGACATGGCAAATACAGTAACAACAAGAAAATTATGTCATGTCTACATATATTCAAAACGACACTGCGTAGAAAAGCATACGAAAAATATGCCGCCCAGCCAATACCGTTCGGGTTTTGGCAAGAGGAGGAGCCGAATGAGCCAAACTGTTAAAACCCGGAAAGGACTTCCTGAGCGGCACTTGCCGAATATGTGTCACAGTTGGCTCGGGCCGGCCATGCCGTTCAACTAAATCTGCTTATCCTGTAATCGAAATGTCTTCATCTGACATCATCATTGTATCACAACTGTTTATTTGTAAGTTTCTAAGAATATATTGTTCTCGTAATAAGATAAATCTCAAATTACATCTGAGTATTCTTTTATCGTAGAGCTGAGGTATCAGGTCACTTCAGAAACTATTTTTCGTACAATAAGACCTCATTTAACCAAAGGCCGTCTACATTAAATAGAACATTCACAACGCCAGACACTTAAATACACGATCTATAAACCGTCCCTGTTACTGTACAGCCCTGGTCATGCCGAGCTACTCACGGAACAAAGTCACGACATCACGAGACGTTCAATAAACCAACCAAATTGCTTTTTATACTTATTGTATGTCGAGTTGTGAGGAGAGAAATGGAGTTCAGATTAGATTCGTGTGTCTAAAGGGAAGCGATAGAGAAAATGAGTTTAAGTATTTATTCAACTGGTAACTCGAGGCAGTAGAATAAAAAAAAACTTACTTCTTATTTGAAGTACTATTTGTGAAAATCGTTACTTGGTATTATTTACTGTTTATATTTCTACAGTTCTAAGTTTATATTCATATGCTTATTTATAAATTATTCAATAAAAATAACACACCGACCGTATGTAACAACTCCAAATTCAGCAGGGCTTGTACAATACTGTTCAAAGCTTACGAAATTTTGGCATGTACAATATTATCGTTGTAGTTAATTTTTGTTAAATCTTTCAGAAACAGCCAGTATTTAATGAATCAAAAATCATATTAACTGTATGTGAAAATATATGAAACTCGAAACTAAAGCTCCTATTTTTATATCTGTGATACACTCATAAACTTTCATCCTCATTCCTTATAAATTTCACATTTATTTCATGCAAACAGCAAATTTTTCTTTTCTTAAAATACTCACGACAATCTCTTAAAGATTTAACAAAAACCATTTCATGCACGAAGCCATGGTCGACCCGTATACGGCCACAACCATATGTGGACATCGAAATGCAGACAAAAAGACGCCGCTGAAACTGCGCTGGAGTCGCTAGGGCTGTCAATTACGTACTTATGAGTTGATGTAACCGAGATGGACATGGGTGCAATAACTGTAGCCATATATAGAATATATCAAATGAAGATAGATTTCGCAGTTTCGAATCAATGGTTTCCCTTAATTGAGCTGAGTATTTAAATGTGCAATAGATTTAAGTTCCATTTAGACGCTGTCAACGACAAGCCCACAAACCTAGCGAAATCGCAAAGGTCCCACAGATGATTACAAGATTGCCATATTGTTTGTGTATGGGTGTTGTTTAGAAAGAAACGATTTTGTATAAATGAAACATATCGTACGTGTAAACCTACGAACCAATAGTATCTCGCGCACCACCGACTACTAATAAGTTTTACTTCTCACAGTACTTGCACACGTTATACTTTAGATTTTTTCGCATAAATTGATAATAATCCTGTTACCCGATGGTCAAAAGGAGGCTCATGTTTTTCGAGAGTACGTATGTATATATGTATATTTGTTTGACACGCTCTACAGCCAAAACCTTTAAGACGTATGAGGTGTCATTAGATTTGTCTTAGTCGTTGATGTGACATGGGGTATATCACCCGCAATTCTCAATTAATAATAATAATAATAATATAGCCTTTTATTTTCGAAATATTCAATTTACAAAAATTTTTGACAGAAAAAAAAAACTTATATTTTACACTTACATTATTTTTTTTTTACTACACTTTTACCTTAAATCTTATACTTTAAATCGTATCTCTTATTTCGATATGCCTTACGGCAAAGGCCTCCTCCAACTCTTTCCACTGCTTCCTGTCTGCTGCTACTCTGATCCAAAAGGGCCCTAGGGTCTGTTTCAGTTCGTCTTCCCATCTTCTCACTTTGCGACCTCTACTCCTAACTCCATCTCTTGGGTACCAAACTGTTACCTGTTTGCTCCATTTTTCTCTTTTGCAGCGAAGCATATGTCCGGTTCATCTCCATTTTTGTTTATCAATACGTGATAGTATGTCTGTTAATTTCGTTTTGCGCCTTATATTTATACTTCTTATTTTATCTTTTAATTTTAAACCTAGCATGCTCCTTTCCATGCTTTTTTGACATCTCTCCAGTTTGTCCCTATGTTCTTTCGTCAGGGCCCAGGTTTCACAGCCGTATGTGATGCAGGGTAGAATGCAGGCATCGAAAGCTTTCTTCTTGATCTTCATGCTCAGTTCCTTGCTTTTCATAACTTCCTTCAAAGCCCAATATTTTTTCCACCCAGTCGCAATTCTTTTGTCTATTTCCTTTGACATTTGATCATTTGGAGATATTATCTGTCCTAGATATACGTATTCTTCTACAAATTCGATTTTTTGTCCATTGATGATTATATCTGTGGGTAATGAGTTTGTCATCATTTTGGTTTTACTAATGTTAATTTCCAGACCTACTTCTCTACTTATATCTACTAGGGTTTGTACCATGGTCTCCAGTATCTTTGGGTCCTCTTCCAATATAACAAGGTCATCAGCAAATCTTAAATGACTCAATCGTACTCCGTTTATGTTTAGGCCCAGATGTTCCCAACTCAATTGTCTAAACATTTGTTCGAGCACTGCTGTAAACAGCTTTGGTGAGAGCGGGTCGCCCTGTCTGACTCCCTTTTCAATTTTAAAAACATTTCCTTTAGATTCAAGTCTGATACGCGCTTTACTTTGTCTGTAAATGTTTTTAATAATGTTTACATAGGTTTTATGTATCCCCTGTTCTCTTAGACTTTTCCAAACGTATTTGTGCTTGAGGCTGTCGAAAGCTTTGGAATAATCAATAAAGGCTAGATATATGGGTTTGTTATATTCATTGTATTTTTGTATGAGTTATTTGATTGTATGTACGTGGTCAATTGTACTGAAATCTTTTCTGAACCCTGCCTGTTCCACTGGTTGGTTTTCGTCGAGCCTGAGTGATATTCTGTCTAGAATTATTTTAGCAAAAACTTTGTATATATTTGAAATGAGCGATATGGGCCTGTAGTTTCCGATGTCATCTTTTGAACCCCTCTTATGTAAGAGTATTATATTTGATTCTGCCCATTCGCTTGGAATGATGCCTGTATATAGTATCTCATTAAAAATCTGTGTAAGTATTGGGCTTATTTCTTCAACGGTACCTCTGATTAATTCGTTTGTAATTCTATCTGGACCTGGAGCTTTTTCCATCTTCTGACTTTTTATAGCTTTTTCTACTTCTGATTTTAATATTTCTGGTATGTCTTCAGTACCTTGGATGCTATACTTTTCTGAATTATGTTCAGTATCAGGCAAGTATATTTTTGGTTGATTTGGACTGTGGATTTGATATAACGCCCGATAATAGTTTGTTGCTATATTTTGGATTTTGCTGCGGGACGTAGTTAACAGTTCGTTGTCTTTTAGTTTTGGTATCCATTCTTTTCCCTTTTCTCTGAGTTCTTTGAGTGCTTTTCTTGTACCTCCTGTTTTGTCAATGTACTTCTCTATGGTTTTAGTTCTTCTGTTTATCCGGTCTCTTCTCATATTTTCACGAATCTGTTTACTAAGATCTGAAATTTCTTTTTGGTTTTCTTTCTTATTCTTCTTTGTTATTAAATTCCTTCTTTCTTCAATAAGTTTCATCGTTTTTTCGCTGAGATAGGACTCTTTAGGTTTGCTTTTTTGTAATTTTGCCTGTTCTTTAAGCTTGGTTTCCATTCTTTGAATTTTTCATTAAGGTCCATATCTGAGGTTACAACTTCCATCAGGTCTTCTACGGTATGTTTTGAGTCCCCGCTTTTGCTCATGTTTTGTAAGTCGCTCATTTGGATTGCCTTTGGTCTAAGCTTTTTTGTACCTCTTTCATTTAGACAGCTGCGTACCATGCGATGGTTAGTATTAAAGTTTAGGTTTTGTACTACTCCCGTATCTGTAAAGGCAGAAACATTGTTAGTTATTATGTAGTCAATTTCGTTTCTAGTCTTTCCATCTGGAGACACCCATGTCCACTTGTTTTTAGCCTTTTTGTGAAACTTCGAATTGAGAAGAGTTTAGTTTTGCTGAAGTAAGAATTCAACTAATTTTTCTCCGTTTTTGCTTCTTTTCCCTCTACCATATTTCCCTATTATATGTTCTTCCCCTGCTAGTTGTGCGCCTACTTGAGCGTTGAAGTCACCCATAAGTACAAAATTGTTTTTTGAGTATTTTTCAGTAACTTCTGTCAATTTGTCGTAAAAGTTTAATATGTCAGTTTTGGGTGCTTGTTCTGTTGGTGAGTACACTTGAATTACTGTCCAAGTTTTTGGATGTTTTGATAAATTAATATGTAACAAAGCTATTCTGTCTGATATGCCTTCAAACCCAATAATTTCATTTTTAAGTTTCAGTTTTATCAGAAATCCTATTCCTCTTTGTCCAGCTATTTCACCTTTATGGTACATAATAATGTCGCTTCTCTCAATTCTCAATTACACGGGAAAATAACTTAAGCAGTCGGGTTTTGTTTTCAAATTGTGCAGCTTGTTATAATTACTTGTGTTTTATTAATTATTAATGGTCGATAATACCCAGCCCTGAAGTAGCGCGATCGGTTTGTAATATCAAATAATATACCCCATTTCTTTAGAAAATTTTGAGATAAAAATTAACCCAATCTGTCTGTGTATTAGGCAATTGCATTCAGCAGTTTTTACATAAACGATTAACAAGCTAATATCCAAGCCACATACTTTCGATTCTATAATATTTGAAAGAGAGAAGAGATATCCTGTATAATAAATAATTTTAAAAGAAATAATTGCACAAATATTTAAAGCCATCATGTATGTTTTATCTCAGCCATCTAAGCTCTTGACATATTACTAAGGTCAAGTATACGTTATTTCCATAACCTAAATAAAGTCTTAAATAAAATACAATGTCAAATTATACACGGAAGTGCCATTGCGTAAGAACATAGGAAAACCTCACAAAATTGAGTAATTGGGCAGTTTACAGCCCTGAGTTAACCAACTGCAACAAAAAGAAGGCATTGTTCGTTGAACTTGCCTGACAAGCTTTGTGGGAATTGTCACGATTGGCGGTATAAAGTTGATATAAAATAGTGTCGGTTTGATCAAAAACTAGGTTGCAAAAGTTAAACTGTCGGAAAAAGTTTTTTGATGCATTAACCATTCTTCTGACACTATTAAGTATTAATAGCTTAAGTCTGAGAGTTCTGATTTTCGAAAAAATATATTTCATCAGTAAAGTTATGTTGCATTTCTTGCTTTGCAACTTTGGAATAAGTCTTGTTTAAAAAACAATGTGGTTTTTATCAATTTGTTGTTCGTTTATTACCCGAAAGCATTCTGGACTTCACCCTTGCGGTTTGAGCAAAAGGTAAAGGTAGAATCTTTTCCCTCTGCGATATTATCGTTATAAAAATAAAGCAACTAATTTAATCATTACAAATGAAAAGAAAAAGCAATAAAAATTAAAATCCTATCAATTTCAATCTACCTACCGTAGGTAGATTACGACAATCCCACATACATTACTGTTTCACCTCTACTACCAATTAGGTCAGTAGACGCTCAACTCATCACTGTAACAGGGCATTGTTATTTGACCTTTATTGTGTAAAGCACAAGGTCCAGACACCACGACGACGTGGGCGCGGTTGTAAACGGTTGCATCATTTGTCATAATTCCACAGGTTGTATTGCCGACGTACAGTCCAACTTACTTATCTGTACGGTGAAGGTTGGAGCTGCGTTCTATGTGTGAATAAAGTTTGCGATTTAGTCACGTTACAAAAGCTTTAGTTCCAGATTTTGCTACCACCAAGATGAGTTGGGTGGCCCTGTAATGATGTTATGACTTTTCGCATACAAATTGATGTAGTGACCCTTTGACGTAAGGTTCAATTTGTCTTTTTATGAATGTAGGCACTTTCTTTTTACCTTTTTATGTGGAACAAATTGCTTAAAGAATTATGGCTTTTTTCTGATTTTGATGGGTAATAGTGGATGTGTTATGGATGGTGAAGATTAGCCAGTAAGTATAGATAAGAGGTTTTGATCAAATACCTCGTAAAATTGTATTGAGATTTTAGTTTTGGTTTTGTTTTTGTATCCTCTTAACGAAACATTAAAAATTACTTGTCCATTTCGGTGAACTGCTTTAAACGCTTTTTGATCTAAAAGCTGCTTTCAGGGAACGTAAGCCAGCGATGGATTTCAACCAATATGAATATTTGCTTACTGATATCTCTATTACAAAATAGATCTTGAGAAACTTTATTTCATGAAACTTTGAAAATCATTACAATGTTATAAAAATGAAAGGTTCAATCACTTATTTTTTTAGGCCCACTTGCGCTGATCTGCGTTGCCTAACAATAGACAAAAAAGCTTTATCTTTAACAGTCCAATAGAAACTGAAAGTAACGGAGGGACATTTTAACCGGCCAACCCAAATCCGAGGAACAGGAACTTACTATTGCACACTGAAACAGTTAATACTTCGAATCCACAAACTCAACGCGAGCAAAGCCATAAAGAAAACCTAGTAAACTACTTAACCCATTTAACCGAGTGAACCAATGCCCAGTTCCCAACACTTAAATCAATTAACACCGTTCCGTGGTGTACGTTCGTTTGACCCGCGAGAGGTTATTCATTCTAATTGGTACAATTCGCCTCTCATTGCTTCATTGGGAGAAGAATGTGCTCGGGTCAGATGCGGTGTGGGTGGTTTGTGGGGAAATATTTGAGTTTTGTGGTTAGCGTCTATTGGCACTCTAGACTCTATGCGTATTCAAGGTTGGTGGATATTAAAATTTCTGGTTTCTGCCAGTTTTATGATATCCTAAACACACAGCAAAGTTAGCAGCTGAGACATGTTCTCTGTTTTTTTAGTTATCATATTTAAGAAATTCCTTTGCTCTCGTAACTTATGCATGTGTTATTAAAAAGTTTATTATTAAACATATTTAGAATCTACTATAACTTTCAAGGGCTACAATTTGTTTGGTAAGTACCAAAGGCAGAATTGTAAATAATAAGTTGGCTTGGTATTACTAAATAAATTAATGCAACACTTCAAAGAAACCAAAGAAATTGCCATGATCAGCTCTGCCACCATGTTAAAAGTTAAAAGTCATATCTCCTTATCCTTCTGCGCTGTCATAGCATAAAGGTTATAATAATAATGAAGATTATCAAACGTGACTTAATGGAGAATATTCTAAGCTTACTATACGATACTAAACGGTAGCGATTATTGTTTATTTATTTTTTATTTATTTAACAGTTTTTGTACACACATATAAAAACAATATAAAATACCTTAAAGACTAAATATGTACAAAGGTACGGCTTATTTCTAAAAGAAATCTCTTCCAGCCGACCTGTGAGAGGAGAGGTTAGTATATAACAAAGTAGTGTGTACCCAATTTAAACATCATAAATTATATACTTAATACCGTAAATAAACTTACATATACCAATATACATATATAAATAAAATAAAATACAATAAAATATAATATATTATACAATCTAAAATTGTGTAAAGGAAAACTTATATACCAAAACAATAAATAACTTAATAAGGGATAAGTAGTGATCTTTAACTCTTTTTTAAAAGATAAGTAGTGTTTCTGACTCGTGGATTTTAGGGTGTCGCTACCCTTGGTAAAGTTTAGGTATTTATTTATTTATAAGTCTAAAATGGAAATTAACACGGGACCAACTAACCACTCCCCTCTTTCCAGGCAAGGTGGTGTGCGGCGCGTGCGGCGGCAAGTGCAGCGGCGAGGTGCTCCGCGTGTCGGACAAGTACTTCCACAGTGCTTGTTTCACCTGCCGCGCTTGTTCCGCGAGCCTGGCCAAAGGCGGGTTCTTCTACAAGGACAGCGGGTATTATTGTCCTCAGGTGAGATATAAAGTCATATGGATAAAATGTAGTGTGGTACCTAGTTCAGTAGTTCTAGTGAACATATCTCGCATGCCTCCGAAGCGAGTGCCGTTTTGTACGCTAAATTCATTTACATCTAAGATGAGCTGAGCGAAGTGAGTGTGAAATAATCCAATTCTCGAATCTCGCATCCAACTTGTCTTCGGCACTCATCTTTGGGGTTGCATATAAGCAGCTTTTTGCTGACGTCAAACATGCCATCGCTTACACCAACCTTATCTCGCTAGGACTACCAGCGTCTGTTCGGCACACGATGCGCCGCCTGCGGACAGTACGTAGAAGGCGAGGTGGTGGCTGCCCTGGGGAACACTTACCACCAGAAGTGCTTCACTTGTGCCAGATGCGGGTAAGTGAACTATTCGTTAGTTAAGTATCACTGTACCTAACTACCTCCAGGAGATGTTCTCATCTGACGCATCTCATCTTAGATGAACAGGAGGATTTTGAAGCCAAATCAGCTTTAATATGTTGTATCGTTTAGTTGTCTAATATATAAATAGGGTTCTAAAAATTAAGCGAAATAGAAATTTCAAGTTTATCATGTTTTGTTCGAATACACATAGTTAAGTCTTCCAATTGATATTTGACAGAATTATTCCAAAGATTATTGCTGTGCTCCATGCTAGATCAAACTAAAAATAGTATGAGATATTTTTTTTTTAGAATAAAAGCAAACCACTGCTGACAGAGTTCTACTTCTGCAACATATCTTAAAGCTTTGAACGTGACCGACAAATAATAGGTCTTTACCTATGAAACTGCCGTTTTGCCGTACTGGCCATTTCAAATGAAAATATTTTTTTTTTTGACTGATAATTCTAATTTCAAATTAATTTTACTTGACAAACATGGAATTCTTTTTCTAAAATCGTCATTTGTTTAATAGTTAGTGTTTTGTTTTCAACGCATTCGAACATTTTTCGTCATCATGGATAAGTTAAAAATTCGAGTAATTATGGAGTATGAGTACCGTCGTGGCAGCAAAGCGGCACAAGCGGCACGCAACATCAACGACGTTTACGGAGCGAACTGTTATATACATACAATGCTCTTAGAAAAGCTGATGAAATGTAAAGTCAGCATTCTGCTGACTTAGGCTAGTCTAAACATCCTCCTCAACCTAATGTATTTTAAAATAACAAAAGTTAGTTCAGCTCGGGATTCCATTCATGTAACATCGTTTTAATTCATTATTTTATTTTATTTTATTTCTAATTCTATATTGTGAAAGTGTACCTAGTTCCTTTCAGTTAATAAAAATAATCTTTTTTAAAAAGTGTTTTACCAAACCCCGTCTAACATTTGGTGGCAGCGTAAAGGGGATCAGTTAAGATCTCGGGTACCTATCCTGAAATCAGTGCAAGTGAATGTGTCTAAAGTGTTACAAATTGTGTATAATTATCCAAGAATCCCAGTTGATACTCCGGTTGTAAGCATCAATCACCCAACCGTAATCCAGGTAGTGAGTTTGCGCTGTCTGTGCAGACTCCCTCCAGTATCCAGCCCATTGGTCCACTGTACCGTAAGCGGTACCAGGCAACAGCGCTTTCTGCGTGTCCCACGGGAATCCTGGCTATCCAGTACCGATCAATTGAAGGCATATATCCTACATCTAATTCTACTGTTCAAATGTATCCTGTTATCCTGTAAGTCAAGATTTATCCTATTATTCTATTCGAAAGACTATTTCTACAATTTATTCAAGAAACTATTTTTCTATCGTCTAACATTTAGTGGAACCGTTCTAAGGTTCAAATCTATAAATATAATCCATCAGTGAAGTTACAAAGTGTTCCTTTATTTCGATAAGCTACAATCAACAACGGCTATTGTTCAACGCCGGAAGCTAATCACTAATTTCGTAGAATCGAAATAATTCCTAGCTATAAGTTTGCGTCGTGACTTTTGTTTTACATTTTTATTTTTTACATTGTATATTGTTGTGTTGTGTTCCTTTACAGATTTTATTTCTTAACATTATTTTATCCAGATTTATTTGATATATTGACTTTTTAATTCTTTTGTTGCGCTTATACAAAAACTAATCCTTACAATTATATTTACATACAAACCTAACTTCAAATCTTATTAATTCTAATCGTTTTAAATAATCATATCCACAATGTCGACTAAAGAAGCAAAAGAAATAGATTTAAACATTTTAATTAAATTCATTAACAAATTCGACGGCAACAGAGAAAAATTAAATGCATACATAAATAATTGCCGTAATGCCATTAATCTTGCTAGTATTCAACAACAAGACATCCTTTTAAAGTACATAATTAGTCAACTCGAAGGTCGTGCCGAAAGTGCATGTTCCATAAAAGAGTTTGAAACGTGGTTCCAATTAGAAGAATTCTTAAAAGCACAGTTTGGAGATAAGAAACATTACGCCGCATTATTATCCGATCTTCAAGACTGTAGACAATCAAACAGTGAAACGGTAAACCAATTTTCCTTACGTATAGAGTCATGTTTATCGAAATTGCTAACCGAAATTAATATATCTATTCCGACTAAGAAAAAGGCCGAATTAGCAGGTCGAGTCGCTGCTATGCAGGACCTAGCCTTACATACTTTCGTGATAGGTTTAAATCCAAAACTCTCGACTGTTGTCCGGTGTCGTGATCCAGAAACCCTTAATGATGCAATTAATTTCGCGGTATCAGAAGAAAAAATTTTACAAGCTACTCTTAGGCGTACACCGTCTTCATTTAATAGTACCAATACGAATTCCATACATCAGCGTGCACCTCCGCGTCAATTCCAATTCCATAAAAGTTTCCAGCAACAAAGTTCTAATTTTAATAGACCTCAAAACCAGGCAGTACCTCATTCTTCTCCTAATTTCCCTTTGTTCTGTAGGTATTGCAAGAGTCCAGGTCATACTATTAATAACTGCTCAAAAAGAGAATTTAATAACAAACGGTATGGCGTACCACAATTTCAACAACGCCAACCTTCTAATAATCCTAATAATCGCCAATGGCCAAATAAGCCTATTAATGCAGTTAATTTCTTAGAATCCGATATTCCTAATGAATCCGAATCTGAATATTTAAACGAACAAGCCGACCCGTCCAGTGCCGTGCGGGAAACATAATCGGTAAAGTCGGTACAACCAAAGTCCATTTTCCTAGTTCTAATTCAAATCCTAGCGTTATCAAATCAAATTCTAATCCTATTTCTAACATAAGTTATACTTCTAAATCCAGTCAACCTATGCGACAGGGTAACCAGCCCCAAAATGAAAGGTTGCATATTTCTAAATCCAGTCAATCTACGCGACAGGGTAACCAGCCCCAAAATGAAAGATTGCATATTAATTCCAAATCCAGTCAACCTATGCGACAGGGTAACCAGCCCCAAAATGAAAGGTTGCATATTTCTAAATCCAGTCAATCTATGCGACAGGGTAACCAGCCCCAAAATGAAAGATTGCATATTAATTCTAAATCCAGTAAACCTATGCGACAGGGTAACCAGCCCCAAAATGAAAGGTTGAATAAATTTAAATCCAATCAATCCATGCGACAGGGTAACCAGCCCCAAAATGAAGGATTGCATATCTTGAAATCCGATCAATCTATGCAGCAGGGTAACCAGCCCCAAAACGAAAGATTGACTCCTATTTCTAATAATTCCAATTCCAAAGATGAAATACAAAAAACCTATAATATAACGACTAATCCATCAAAAAACTTCTTACCTTTTATTGAAGTACATACCTCGTTGTCTTCCAAAGCAATTAGTCTCCTTGTTGATAGTGGAGCATCAATTAGTTTAATAAAAGAAAAATCCTTAATGAATTTATCCAATATTTCAAAAGAGATAGTCTCTTTCAGTGGTTTAGGCAATTCAAATCACCCTATGCATTCATTAGGTTGTATTACTGTTGAATTTAATTCTTTAAAACATAAATTCCATGTAGTTCCTGATTTAGACTTTCCTTATGATGGTATTTTAGGCAACGATTTCCTTTCGAATTTTAATTGTAAAATTGATTACCACAAAAATTTCCTCATTATAAACAATCTTAAACTTAATTTAAAATTCAATGATCCAGTTTACACAATTCCTCCTCGTACAGAAACCATCATCGAATGTTCCGTTTCTAATCCAGAAGTCCAAGAAGGACTTATCCTTGACCAGAATCCTATCGATTCACTTTTAATAGCAAACTGTGTTGTAAAAGTAAAATCTAATTCTAGAATAAATATTTCTGTCGTAAACATTTCCGAATCCCAATTATGTGTAAACTCAAATTTAAAACTTAATATTTTACCTTTAGAAAAAAATCATGAACATACTATATTGTATACTACATCATTAAATAATACTGAATTAAATGCTATAAACAGGACTGAAGAAGTCCTTAAACTTTTAAGAGTCTCACATCTAAATAATGAAGAAACAAATGCTTTATCTGAACTCTGTGCTACTTATTCCGATATTTTTCATTTGCCAACTGACAAATTAAGTTTTACTGACATACTTCAACATGAAATTACTACAAATTCTTCTATTCCTATAACTACAAAGTCTTATAGATTTCCTGACGTGCATAAATCAGAAGTACAAACCCAAATAAATAAAATGCTTGATGAAGGTATCATAAAACCTTCTATATCTCCTTGGTCATCCCCAATATGGGTTGTACCAAAGAAACTCGATTCTTCCGGTCAGCGCAAATGGCGAGTAGTAATCGACTACCGAAAGCTCAATGATATAACCATAGGAGACTCTTACCCAATTCCAAATATTACAGAGATACTAGATCAACTTGGAAAGAGTAAATATTTTACAACACTAGACTTGGCGTCTGGCTTTCATCAGATTAAAATGTCGCCGCAGGATGCACCAAAAACCGCATTTTCAGTACCGCAAGGACACTTTGAATTTACTCGCATGCCCTTCGGACTCAAAAACGCTCCTGCTACTTTCCAAAGAGTTATGAATTCTGCTCTTACTGGCCTCCAAGGCGTCCAGTGCTTTGTCTATCTTGATGACATCGTTATTTATTCTTTTGACCTCGAAAAACACATTAAAAACCTATCCAATGTCTTTGACAGACTTCGAACTTTTAACTTGAAACTTCAACCTGACAAGTGTGAGTTCCTCCGTAAGGAAGTCTCATATCTTGGTCATATTATTACAGATCAAGGTGTCAAACCAAATCCTGACAAGATTAAAGCCGTTCAACAATTTCCTATTCCTAAAAATCCAAAAGATATTAAATCCTTCCTTGGCTTAGTGTCCTATTACCGAAGATTCATCCCTGACTTTTCAAAAACTTCGAAACCACTTACTAACCTTCTTAAAAAAGATATTCCTTTTGTCTGGCAACACCAGCAACAGCTTGCTTTCGAAAACCTAAAAAATTCTCTTACCACTGCTCCTGTATTAGCCTATCCAGACTTTTCCAAACCTTTTCTCCTTACCTGTGATGCATCCAATTTTGCAATTTCTGCCATTCTTTCCCAAGGCCCTATTAATAATGATCGTCCAATCGCATATGCATCGCGTACATTAAATAAGGCAGAATCTAACTACAGTGTAACTGAAAAAGAATGCCTCGCTATTATCTTTGGAACTAAAGTATTCAGACCTTACCTCTATGGTCGCCGCTTCAAAATCATAACAGACCACAGACCTTTAAAGTGGCTATTCAATTGTAAAGAGCCTGGCTCCAAACTTGTTAGATGGAGACTAAAATTAGAAGAGTTTGACTATGAAGTTGAATATAAAAAAGGCAAAGTTAACAGTAACGCCGATTCCTTATCCCGATATCCTGTTAATCCAATTATAGAGAATAACCCAGATCCTCAACCTTCAACTTCCACTCACAATCCAAACTTAGGAAAAGAATCTGAAATCCCTTTAGATCTCTTTGAAGATCTTACCGAACTTGGCGCTCTAGATTTAAGCCCTCAACAAAACGTTGACTTCTATCCCTTAGGTTCTCCACCTGAACCAGAACCTTTTCAACAAACAATTAATCCAATAACTGATGAGATCTCTCCTAATCCCTCTGACTCTAACAATACAAATATAACCAACCGAAATGTCGACTATTCAAATTTTTTAAAATCTTTCAACGACAAAAACAAAACTTTTAATACACAAATTATAGAACATAACGAGACATTACTTAAGAGCACATCTAAAACCATTCTTATCCCTGTATCCATTGACTTCGACGACTCTAATCCTTATATTGAAGATATACTAGCCACTTCAGAAGATAGAAACAGCATAATTGACGGTGAACGTATCCTTCACCACTTTAAGAAAATCATTATCAAAGATAAAACTTACTATATCCTTTTTACCAAAGTCTATTATTTTGATAACTGTACTTATCCAGATTTATTCAAAACCATAAAATCTGCTCGAGATGACATTTTCCTCAACGGTAACATAAATGAAATCAGTATCTCAGATTTTAAAAACCAATTTGAACAACATTCTTTTACTAAAATATATGGCATGCTAATGTACCTTTTTGATAACTCAAATATTGTTGTTAACATTTATCACAATAATATAATTTATCCCGTTCCTACCGAAATAGCCAAAATACTTAAAGAAAATCATGATATACCAATTGCTGGTCATTTAGGCTCTAATAGAATGACTAACAGAATTCAAGAAAGGTATTACTGGAAAAATATGCGCTCAGACATAGATGACTATATAAAAAATTGTAAATTGTGCCAAACAAATAAAGCTTTAAGAATGTCCAATAAATCTCCAATGCAAATCACTACTACTTCCAGTCGCCCTTTTGAGAGAATCAGTTTAGACATAGTTGGTCCTTTACCTGAAGCAGGACTTCAGAAATTAAAATTCATACTCACCCTTCAAGACGATCTAACTAAATTTTCAATTGCGTATCCCATTTCGAATGCTACTGCTGAAGAGTCTTGTGAGTGTTTAGTTCACTTCATTTCTCTATTTGGAATTCCAAAGTCTATACTTACAGACCAAGGAACCAATTTCACTGCCGAATTATTCAAAATGACTTGCCAATTTCTGAAAATAAAACAAATATGGTCCTCACCTTATCACCCCCAAACTCAAGGAGCCTTAGAGAGAAGTCATTCCACTCTCAAGGAATATTTAAAGTCTTACGTAAATGAGAACCAAACAAACTGGCATAAATTTGTTTATACCGCTATGCTTACCTATAACTCTTCTATACATACTACAACTAAATTTACGCCATATGAACTCATATTCGGCCATAAACCGTATCTTCCTGATTCAATCTTCGATTTACGATCCGATATCACCTATCCAGATTATATAAAAATGCTGCAACATCGTCTGAAATTATCTCAACAAAAGGCATTAGAAAATATAAATATTTCAAAAGAAAAATCAAAAACGTATTATGATAGACATTCCCGTGTAGTTAAATATAAAGTAGGCGAATACGTTTATTTAAAAAATCATCTGAGACTTCGTAAAGCTCTTTCTCCAATCTGGAAGGGTCCTTACAAAATTGTGAAAATCCACGGCAACAATACGTTGTCTCTTTTAATTAACCGCCGTCATGTTAAACATCATTATGATCAAATAAAACCGGCATATGACGTCAATGAATGAATTATCTGCACTTATATAATTTTAAGATTTTATACTTTTATTTACCTTTTTCCTTTTACACATTTAAAAACCATATAGTTATTTTAAATCGTTATTGCAGAATGATCGTGGCGTATAGCGTCCTAGCTACTGCTTATGACACCCAATACATCAGTTACATCACCAGAAGCCCTGGCATGCTTTTTGATCCTGTCGGCACGGTCAAAGTTGTCAATGATATATTTCATGTAGTTATTCCTTTAGATATAACTCCTTTTAAACACCATGTTGATGATATTCAAAACATTTCTAACTCAATAAGAATGCAATGTCGAGATAGTGAAGATATAGACTACACCCTTTGTCAAAATATGTTGCAACCCTTAGAATCACTATATAACGATATCTCCCATGATTATAAGTCGATTTCTCACATCATTTCCGATAGTCCCAACAAGAGGTCCGCATGGTTTTCTGGTATCGGTACTATATTCAAACATATATTTGGTACATTGGATGAAGATGATGCACTAAATTATAATAACGCAATTCAGGTTTTATATAACAATGACAAAACGCTTACCGAATCAATTAAAAAGAATATTATTATTTCCCAAACTGCAATTTATAATATGAACGACTCATTATTTGAAATTAACTTGAACCAAGCAAAACTTAATAATGTAATAGATGAAATATCCGGTAACCTGAGAAACATGACAAAAATTATTGAAACCGACAGTTTCAAAATCAAGCTTAACTACGTCATAAATGTATTGCAGTCACATCTTCTGACTCTTTCTTTCAAAACAGAAGATATTCTAAATTCAATACTTTTTGCAAAAACCAATATTTTACACCCTTCAATTTTATCCCCTAAACAACTGTATTATGATATTGTTAATAATTTTAAGTCGATCCCAAAATTTAGGGACTTTCCTATTAATTTAGAATTAAGTAACATACATATTTTAATGAATATGTCTAATCTAGTATGTTATTATTTAGATAATAAGTTAATATTTGTTGTTAAAATACCCCTTGTGGATGCCCAGAGCTATGACTTATATAACACTATACCTTTACCTACCCCTCATAAATCTAATTATCCAAATTCATATGTAATGATTGAACCTTTTGAACAATACCTACTTCTTAATAGAGACAAGACATCCTATAGTTATCTAAAAGATTTAAGCTACTGTAAAACCATTTTATCGAATATTTACCTTTGCGAAATTTCTGATATGTATAATATTCCCAGTAACCCGGCTTGTGAAATAGATATAATTACCAAAGCCCTTACAGATATACCAACCACATGTAAGCATAAATTTATATATGGAGAGATAAATGTATGGCATAAATTAAATAGTAATAAACTCATATTTGTTCAGTCGCATCAATCTAAACTCTCAATTGAATGTAATAATAGTATTGTATCCGAAACCATTATATCCGGTACAGGTGTATTAAGTGTCCCTGATAATTGTATAGCATATTTTAAAAATTTTAAATTTATTTCAAAAACGAATCCCAAATTAAATGTTCCAATTTTAATGTCCGATTTTAACATTGTCAATGATAGCTGCTGTAATTTAAATAATTTTAATAAACTTCAATATAAAGTTCCTAACTTGAAGATTAACAATGTAAACTTAAATCAACTTAAATATTTTAAAGCTAAGACAGATGACATTTTGAATAATGTAAATTTAATAGATCCACAAACATATTTGTATCATCCTAGCTTCCCCATTATTTCTTTAATTTCTTTAATTTCTATTATAAGCCTGACAATTGTATTGATATATTTTAAATATTGTAAACTAAATAAAAATGTAAAATCTGATAATGATTTAGAACAAACTGAGCTATCGGACAATCAACCTAAAATAAGAACAAATTAAATTGTATCTTGTAATTACAAAACTTACCTTTAAAGGGTAAGTTTCCTTTCAAACGGGGGGCTGTTATATACATACAATGCTCTTAGAAAAGCTGATGAAATGTAAAGTCAGCATTCTGCTGACTTAGGCTAGTCTAAACATCCTCCTCAACCTAATGTATTTTAAAATAACAAAAGTTAGTTCAGCTCGGGATTCCATTCATGTAACATCGTTTTAATTCATTATTTTATTTTATTTTATTTCTAATTCTATATTGTGAAAGTGTACCTAGTTCCTTTCAGTTAATAAAAATAATCTTTTTTAAAAAGTGTTTTACCAAACCCCGTCTAACAGAACGCTACAAACGAACGCACCACCCGTTATTGGTTTACCCGCTTCCGTTCTGGAAATTTTGACCTGAAAAATGAACCCCGTGGTCGTCCGAAAACTTTGGTCGACAATGACGAATTAAAGGCAATTGGGGAAGCTGATGAAACTCAATCCACGGCTGAATTAGCAGCAGCTTTCGACGTTAGCATCAAAACAATATTGGTCCATTTGCGTCAAATTGGCAAGATAAAAAAGCTTGACAAATGGGTACCCCACGAACTCAATGACCGCCAGCGCGAAGTACGCGTGGAGACGTGCCTTGCACTGCTCAGCAGGCATACAAATGAAGGAATTCTGAACCGCATTGTTACTTGTGACGAGAAATGGATCCTGTTTGACAATCGTAAGCGCTCAGCAAGTTGGTTGGACCCTGGTTCAGCACCCAAACAATGCCCTAAACGAAAACTTACCCCTAGAAAAGTGATGGTCACTGTTTGGTGGTCTAACGCGGGTATAATTCATCACAGCTTCTTGCCAAACGGGACAAGCATTACTGCAGATGTGTACTGTGAAGAACTGAACACAATTTTGGAGAAGCTCGCACGTCTCCAACCAGCTTTGGTCAATCGTTCGGCTCCACTGCTCCTGCACGACAACGCGCAACCTCATATTGCACAGCAGACGGTCTCCAAGCTACAAGAGCTGGGGTTGGAAGTTCTCCGTCATCCGCCGTACTCACCAGACCTTGCGCCTACAGACTTCTACTTTTTCCAGAATTTGGATAACTTCTTGGCGGGAAAAAAATTCAATACCCGAGAGGCAGTACAAAATGCCTTTGAAGAATTTGTTGCCTCCTGTCCAGCTGATTTCTTCAAGAAAGGCATCAATAAGCTACCAATGCGTTGGCAAAGATGCAGTGATTGCATGGGTGATTATTTTGATTAATAGAAATAAAAAATATAAAAAAAAAATACGCTTCATTTATTTCGTGAAAAACGGCAATTTCATAGGTAAAGACCTAATAATAGTTTTTATTTTCTTGCTACAATGGGTTTAACTCGTCCATGCAAAACAAACGTCTTTACCTACCTAAATAAAAACCTTTTTTCCACCCAGCCGAGCCTTCCCCTCAGGCGAGAAAGTAACCTACACGGGAACAGAAGTAGTATGCATGCAATGCGCAGCTCCTCAGCGCGCGACGGCGAGGGCTCTGTCCACCTCGCCACCGGCGCCGTCTCCGCTGTCCAAGAGTGAGAGCCCTAAACCCAATGGCAATCATCGGCCAGGCAGTGAGAACGGTAAGGGATTTCTACTAGTCATATACCTAAGTTAGTTATTGCGCCAACGGCTTCTATAGCGTTTTCTTTCTGCGTTTTAATCAATTTATGGTATAAAAAGTAAAGGCCTCAATGTTTCAGTAAAGAGCTCGATATGAATTAAGAAGAAAAGATATTTAAATATATGTTTGACATAACAGAAATAAAAGACACAATAGATTCTGACTTGCTCCTTCATCGGAGTAAGATGTACTAATTTAAAGTTATTTTAAAAATAAAAGTAATAAGTTATTCAAATAAATGTTTTAATTAAACATCACTTGGTGGAGGTGCTGGGCAATATTCAAATAGGACCAGTGCTACCTGAGAAACGTTATAAACATTACTGTAGTATCTGTTGGACGGCATATCTGGCCCGATTGAACCAAATACAATAAACATTCGGGTAGTGCCGATCAGCTTGGCTCTTCTCGCCAAAACCTGAACGGATTAGCTGCACGGCATTTTTCCCTAATGTTCATTGGTTCATGTAACCTTTGCCGTCAGGCAGTGCTGATGTTTGCCGGCCGGAATATTTGGATGACGCCCTTTACGCATGTTGGTCCATCCAGTTTTAAACAGACAAACATACAAAAAATAACCTTTCGCTTTAAAATACCAGAATAACAATCTAAGGAAGAAAAATCGAAAGTAAAAACGTACAATCATTTCAAAGTTTACAAAAATTTTGAATATTACGAAGCAGGCACTCATTTTCAAACCATTTAAAAAAAATCAATGGCATAAGAAATTAATTCAGTACAAAAAAAAAGTATTTTTAAAGTTGAAATGACTTTTTGTCATTTGAAATGTATCTAACTCGGGTGGTCTTACAAATAAACGTGGTATAAGGACCAAGTTACATCTCAATCCGACAAAATTCACAAGTTGTCTGGAAGAAATTGCTAAAACACGGAACAATCTTATTAGAAGTCTCGTTCATTAAATCCCGTTATTAATTTTATCTTGCTTCTCTATCTCTTAAAATAATCAAATTATTTTTCAACAACAACAACAAACTGATTAATTTACAGAATGCGCCGGCTGCGGGCAGGAGTTATCGGAGGGTCAAGCGCTAGTCGCTTTAGACAGGTCAGTATAATCAATCATTTTTATACGTAGTGCTAAATTAAAACTTTTTTTTTAAATCTATAATTAATTAATTCTTTAGGCGCTCTCTCAATAATTTAGATAAAGTCTCCAGTTAAACACACAACTACTTATACGATCCGATATTGGCAAAGCTTTTGTTTAGCCAGCCCCAAAATGAACTGGGCAAACCCAGAATCATGAGAAAGCATACATGACTGGTAAGCTAATATTTATATTCATCAGAAATATATTCCTACCATGATTCAAATGTAGTGGCTTTAAATGTTAGGCATGTTTGTGTTTCTGGTAGTCAACATCGACCGCAAATTGTCTCTGCAAAATTAGGCTCTAACTTATTTGGTTACACATGATCTTCACTAATAAATCTTTTGAATCTTACCCACTTATTATTCCCTTAGTAAGTTATCCGATCAAAAAATTACTAACAATAAAGAAATGCGACATTTCTGTATTGGATTTTAAAAATATTTGTTAGATTGAGTCTTACTACACCCAACTGTTTACCCCAAAAAACATAAACTAAACCATCCCACCTCTACTCCAGACATTGGCATACCTGGTGCTTCGCCTGTGCCGAATGTGGGACAATTCTACGAGGAGAATACATGGCGAGAGACAAACAAGCGTACTGCGAACGAGACTACCAACGTCTGTATGGCGTCAAGTGTGCCTACTGTAGTCGCTATATCGGAGGCAAGGTGTTACAGGTGGGTGGCGATAGATGGCATTAGAAGTAGATTAAATCGCACAGTACCTACATGGTTTACATCGAGGTAGAGAAACATTTTGGAGATGTAAGTAAGCAAACAATCTAGATACTAATGACAAATCGCGGTATATGTGGAGTGAGGTTGATTCACTGTTAGCAAGGAGAAAAACGAAAGCGGTATCCTTCGGACGTCTCTTATCGACGAGTTGATGTGTTGTGATATTTTTATTCCAATGTATTTATCACGTTATTCCACTGGGCTGTTTTTTTTTCAAATGTACATTCATATTCAAAATGTTTTCGTATTGATATTATTTTGTCTATAATTTTATAAGTTTTTACTCAAGTTTCATAAATAATATAATTTCAGGCCGGCGAATCACATCACTTCCACCCAACGTGCGCTCGGTGCTGCAAATGTGGGGATGCCTTTGGCGATGGTGAAGAAATGTTCTTACAGGTAAGTAGGTTACATTTATACCTAATAGGAAGAATTAAAAAAAATCTTTATTGTGTAAGGAAAGAAGAGATTTAAGTTAAGTTCTACAAGTATAAAATCTTGTAATGGACACCTCCAAATAATCGTAAACTTTAGTAAGCTAGCCACTAGTTTCTTGGATAAAATGGATTAAAACCTACCTGCTATTATTATTATTAGGTGGAAATATATATTTTGTTTGTTTATATGTAATTGATTAGCTCAAAGCGTCTGAATCGTTTATAAATTTTTTTTCGCGCCAAGTGGCATCAAGCTATATTTTGTTTTGATATACAGGGTGAATCTCTATCATGTGCAAATATTTAAATGGGGGAAACTAGACCGAATTTTATCGATAGAAAAAATTCGGTTTTTAATTTAATTTTAAAAAAATAAAAAAAAAATTGTTGTAGGAGTTTTGATGTTTTTAATTTTTCATTCAGGAAATTTGAAGCTATGTAAATAAGTTGCTATAACCTTTGAACTAAATGGCCTATCGTGTTCAAATAAAAACTTAAATGACAGGAAAGCAATGGCAATACTGATTTATAAACAAAAAGTACCCATAAAATTTATCTTCACATGAAAAATAAACATTTTTTTGGAAAAAAATGATTTTTTTGTGTAATTTTCAGGAAATTGATGACTTTCTCAAAAAGATTTCATATTTTTATTATTTTATTATTATTTCATCTAATTCTACATCGTATTAGCTTTCGAATACTAAAAAAAACATTCTTCTAGCTCAAATATAAAATTCGCTGCAGACCGTTAAACAAGGTCTTTCGCGGCCGCATGAATCATGACTCAGGTAGAGACCATTTTTTATGTATTGTTCGGCTGTGATTTAAAAAAAAGAGATTTTATGAAAATCAAAGCATTTATTCATTGTAAAGAAATACAAAAGTAAACATTAATGTAATAAGTTTTCGAAATGGCCGCCCCTTTGTTGCAAACACAACGTCGCACGTAATAAAATGTTCTGAGTGGCCCTTCTCACCATTTCGTGGTCTTGTCTAATTTCAGCGGCACAATTATTTACTCTGTCCAGTAGATCAGATTCAGTATTGATGGGGGAACTGTACACGCGTTGTTTCATCGCCTCCCATAAAAATAATCTAGTGGCGTCATATCTAGTGAACGCGCCGGCCATGCGACAGGTCCTTGGCAGCCAATCCAGCGGTTGGGATACTTTTCATTCAAAAATTCTCTCACCGGCCTGGCGTAATGGGCAGGGCATCCATCCATTTGGACATACATCATTCGGCGCGTAGCCAATAGCACGTTTCACAAATGCATGGGCAGCTCGTCTCTTAAAAGTTGTAAAAATGTTTCACCATTTAAGGTTCTTGGCAGTATGATCGGGCCAACCAAGATGTCATCAATTAGAGCCGCCCATACATTAATGGAGAACTGCACTTGGAAAGTAAATGGTTTCTTCAGTTTCGGGTGATGTCCTTTTGAATTAAAAATTAAATTTTTCATGTGAAGATAAATTTTATGGGTACTTTTTGTTCATAAATCATTTGTCATTGCCATTACTTTCCTGTCATTTTAGTTTTTATTTGAACACCATTACATTACATAGGCCATTTAGTTCAAAAGTTATATTTTAAGCAATTTATTTACATAGCTTCAAATTTCCCGAATAAAAAATTAAAAACATCATAACTCCTACAAAAAATTTTTTTTATTTTTTTTATTCTTTCTGTCGATAAAATTCGGTCTCGTTTCCACCATTTCAATATGTGCACATTATAAAGATTCAGCCTGTATATTATCGTTGGTTTAGAACCACTTACATATATTATTATTTATTTATTATACATACATATTTTTCGGTTAATTAGATAAACAATAATAACATATTATAAAATTGTGTATTAATAATACTGTTACTAATTCTGATTTACATATAATTAACAAATCAAATCTATAAATTGCAGGGAAGTGCAGTGTGGCATCCAAGATGTGGACCAGCTCCCAACTCGTCACTTAGTACACAGGTAACAAATATTACTATTCTGAATGTAGTTAAGTAAATGTTTTTGAGTAAATGTATTTAATTTGTTTTTGACTTGAGACCCTATTGTGTATTTTTGATTTGGAATTTAAAACTAAATCGTTCTCTAATAATGTTCTACTTATATTAAATGTAATTTCTTATGATATCTTGTGTTTTCGTTTAATGTATATCGATTTATGTACACAAGGTGTATCAAATTTAAAAGGTATTTGTGAATTTAAGAACACATAACCTATTTTGGCATTCTGATTCTACAAATATTTAAACTTTTTTGTTTCATGCATTTGAACGTGTTATAAAAGTACAAAAAATAATTAATATTATTATAATTAAGAAACTTCCAAAGATATCCTTAATAGAGAAATCATAATTACACAAGTACAGGGTACTTTAATCTGGAAATTGGTCTCTGTAGTTATTTGCACAAACATGAATCATGGATCTGCACTTAAATGTTGTGAACTGTTGTAGAATCCTTTTGGTCTAATTGAAACTAGGTCTTACTGCAGAAAATAAACCAGCCGGTTTTTCATATAATAATGAATATAGAAATGTCATAAATATTTATATTGACGTCACCAACAATATTTTTGTTATTGTAACAGTTTGCCGGAAAATAAAGTATGCTGAATAATGTTAACTTTTTTTTTTGTAGTAAGACCTATAGTTTGGTTTTTATTATGTATTACAATTATTTTTGGTTTATTATTTTATTTTGCTAAATGTATATGCCAATGTATAATTTCTTTATTCTTTTCTGTTTTCAGTCCTTTAAAATTGTACAGATTGTATTAAAATGATTTGTTTTGAAGGAACTTAAAAGGCCGTTGTTTATAAACAAAACTTTATGGATCAATATTTAAATGATGTATCTAAATCATTTTTCAATTGCAACAACTCTCTTAAGCTATATTAAAGATTTTTTTATGGCTTAGTTAAGTATTTGTTTTGACTATTTGAAACAATCTGTACAATGACTATCAAAAGTGCGTACATTTCTTACAGTCGGTGCTGAACTCGCGGTCTCCCAGTGCGAACGGCTCGTATTACAGCCCCTACAGTAGCCTCACTAAGGTTTTATTTTGTTCCTTTTTCTTTTTTTAGTTTAGTTTAGTTTGGTTTTAGATTAGTTTGGAGTTTTGGCCTTGTCTGTAGTACATTTTGATACATTTACACAAACTTGCTTAACCCAAATTTCGTCTTAATGAAACATTGTTAATAAGAATGAATATGTGTGTCATAAATCTGTCTTAATTAAGAATATGATTTTAAATTCGAGACATTTGACCATATCAGTTTCGTCACGAAATAGTCATAGTTATATTGTGAGTCACATCCGTGACGTCACGCCCCACAACTTCTTTTCCTTTACATCGCACACTACGACGTGGTAGATGGTTCAAGATGTGGAACGATCTACCTCCTCCCTACCGTGCTGGTATGTCCCAAATGAACTTTTAAGCTAAGCTAAAGATATTATTTCAATCTCAACATAATCGTGGTGACGACACCTTAAAAACTTTTTTGAATTACAGATAGATATTATTTTCACAATTACGTAACATTTCTTTTTTCTTTTACAAAATGTTTAAATCTAACTTTAAGATTTTTCTTCAATTGTGAATTAATGAATAGCATGCACTATTTACTATATATTTACAAAATATTATTAATTCATTGGAAGGAATTGAAATTCTATTTCATTCAGTAATGTAAACCAATGCCCATTTGTTAACCGACATTAAGTCAGGCGGTCTTTTTAAAATCAGCGTTGCCTGTCTTAGGGTGTTACCACACCAATCGATCGACGATTGCTGAAAATGCCACAGTATGTTATTATAGCTATTTGTATATTATTTGAATATTGAATTGAATATGTGTCAATAAATAAATGATTTGATTTGATCTGCTCATATGTATAGACCAAAAAGTAGGGGGCGGAACTTCCGGATGGTGCTCACTATACTACAAGTAAAGTTCCAAATGATAATAAACCTAACAAAAGACAAGATGAAAACTACGCACTCACAGGAAATGGGAAGAATATTTTGCAGATTCATACGAAACTATAGCTTATTGATAAGGTATAAAAGGTTTTTTTTACCTCACTCACTATCCATGTACGTTTTACAAGAGCATTCTTTGTTGATTTGGTAATGATTTAAATAATTTAAGTTAAACAAACAAGTATTTATTGTATAAGGCTTTTCAACTTGTGTTTCCTAAAATCCTAACCACAACCTAATATGATTTTTTTTACCCTTTTTTTGGCTCTGAAACTATGCATTATGTAAACATCTAGAATGGTCTTGTAAATGTTAGATGTTGTATAAGCACTATTTCATACTATTGCACATTTTCTTTCCGTTTCTCTGTCGTTTTATTTATTTGTATGCGATGTTTGTTCCGTTAACCATTGAATAAGGGATATAAGTGTGTAATCAATAGTTTTGGATCTTATACAAAGCAAATAGGGTCGTTATTATACAGCTGTAAAATAGTCAAGCGATGTTACATGGTTTGCATATATTTTTTATCATATTTTATGATTTCAATAAATACACTCAGGTATTGGTTTTAATACAGAATCGATAACAGATAAAATTAAGGGTATTTTGACCATTTAAAGAGTCTTAACGAAAGTGTTTCTGATAATGCGTAACAAATCTACACTGTTAGTGGTAAAAATTATAATAAAAAAGTGTGTTTCTTACTCTTCTAAGATGTAATGGTTTCAGATTTAAAACCTTAACGTGTTATTGTAATATATTCTTTGAATAAAAATTATACATTTACATGGCCAGTTGCAGTAAGGGTGCAATATCATATTAAAATACAATATAATTGTTAAGTATACACTTTATCTCTCTCAAGATACGAGTCGAACTTAAAATGAATTCACAACCCACAACTTTTTTTAAATAACAAACATAATAATCCTACTACAAAAATTATAATATCAGTATAAAGATAATAATTCAACTCACAAGACACCGTCTTTTTGCGAAACACATTTAGGTGCGTTATAAAATCACTCAGAACACGGTCTATATATCACATACTAGTAATCTAACCCACGATTATTCTAGTCGCAAAGACTCGTAGCAGACGAGGCCATAAATCGCTTTTGTTATAGGGATGCGCACGCGCAGTCTTACAAAACTCTCGATAAATTTAAAAACGAGTAAGTCATCGTTGCACAAACAAATCACCAAACTTTATAATATATATTATACTGACGTCGATACTGACGACGATGATGACGATGTTTATTAACTAATTGTTACACGGATAAACGTAAAATAATACATATATTTTGTTTACATTAAATGCCTCACTTAAAACCTACTATCGACATACACTCAAAACCAAACGAAAGCGCATCTCTAAATCGTTGTGACGTCACCCATAAACAGTGTAAGTGCGAGCGAGATAATGATGTGCGCTGTCCTATTTACACGTTTTATGACCGCGTCTGCCACGAGTCTTTGCGACCAGTATAATAACAGTAACTCCCTCTCAACAGTGCGGCAACACATCGGTCGCCAGCGGCACGCTGCCGGGGCGCAGTTCGACTCTCGCCACGTACTCGTACCTGTCCGCTGACGGGTACCTCCGCAGACCGTTACAGCCAGATCCCGTGCAAGACCACTTCCATAGGCCTCCTTGTGAGTATAACTATGTTGCTAGCACAAACTTTTGAGGTTGCTAATTAATGGTTACCAACGCTCACGTACTAAAGCCACTGGCGGTCCCCATCCTAGGTCTACCGACGTGATAATCTTGAATTACAATTTTTTTTAAATTAATTTAAAACACTTATATGTTCTTTATAGAACTGTAAATAGTATGATTTGTCTGAATGTAAACAAATTGAGTGCCGTCCTTTAGAAAGCACAATATAATAACGCACCCTCTTTTAGAATGCCGTTTTTTTCATTTCGCTTATCGATGCATTGCGTTTTTTTGATTGTCAATGGATACCGGATGAAGCTGTCTGTAATATTTATCAGAAATATGAATATTTCTTGATGTTGTAGCGGCGAGCAGCACTCGCGCCTCGTCCCGCATGTCGCGCGGCTCGCGCCCCGCCATGTCGGCGCTCGTGCAGAGCATCAACGCTGACGTGCGCTCCGCAGTCCCGCCTATTAATAATGAGGTACTTAGTTGTATGTTTCTTAGTAATTTTTAAAATATTATGATCATTATAATAGTATTTTATTTATAGCTAACTGGAAGTATGCATGGCCTCTGGTGGTAATTTCTGGATAAATACTGCCTATATCCCTCCTCCAATATTTTGATTATGGTTTATTATTTCTGAAATGTATACTTCTAGAATTTTCAATAGTTAAGTAATAAAGATTCATCAACATTTTTAATCAGGTGAATAAAATTATGATGTGATGCATTTACGATGACTTATATTACTTTATTACTAACAATATTTCAAAGAGTAATAAAATGTTCGATAAATTACTATGTGACATAAACTAAATTTGTAATATGAGTATAATTTTGTCTCTTTAAAATAACAGTGTTATTAATTTAACGTGTCATATTTCTATAAGCGGCATTGGATGTCAAAAACAAGTACTTACCAATCAAATTCATTGAAAAAAAATATTAATAAAAGCCAATCTCATCTTATTTCAAGAGCTAATACAACTATAATATGCTATTAAATCAATACCAATAACTGACCATATCCTATCTCCCTACAGGAACCTATCGAGCTATCCCACTACCCGGCCGCGTACAAGCCGCCGCCAGGCACACAACCGAAGATCGAGCGGGACGACTTCCCCGCGCCGCCCTACCCCTACACCGACCCAGGTTAGTTGTATAGGTATTCATTGATATATTTATCATACTTGAATCATTGATTATTGATATCGTTTTAGGATGAAACTTAGCCTATAAGTAAAATCAGCTCATATATTTACTACAAAGATTTGGACTAAATTAAAAAGAGAAGTCAGCTTTTCTCTTGAAAGTGTTGTTGTATTTTATGCCAAAAATAGCCCAAATCTACTTGTGTGTGGCATCCACGAATTGGCGATTTCGTGATTTTTATACTTACACTATAACCAGATACTTAACTCTATGATTGACAATATGTGTGTAAAAATAAATAAAGTATCGTTTATATAAATCAGATATCAAATATTTATTATGTAATTTTGGTTTAAAATCGGTGCACTTTTTAAAGTTTTAAAACAAATCTTTTTTTTTTAAATTATTTACAAACTTCGATTATGAAAAACATGCTTTTATGTGTTTTCAATTTTTTTTATATCTAGAGCGCCGCCGCCGCTGGTCCGACACCTACAAAGGAGTGCCAGTGTCCGACGACGAAACCGACGACGCGAACAACATTAACGGCGACCACAAACTTAAGATGGAGGAAAAGGAACTCGCTAAAATTGAAACTGGGATTGCTCAGGTGAGAAATACGGCGTTTATGATACAGATGTCGCGGGCGGATGTATGAATTAGACATTCAATTTTAGTAAGTAAGTTATTAAGTAGTTCGGTTCGCCTATTTTTTTTTCATTTCATTTCGAAAACATCGAAACAGTTCATTTATGTTCATTAATTTTAAATGTCACCAGACTTTGTGGCCTAGCGCTGAGGGCGCTTACCCGGAACTTAAACTACTCCTATATACGATACGCCTCAGGGCAACCGCGAGGGCACGGACCTCGGCCTAGGATGTCGTATATTGAAACTACCACTGGTTCGGAAGGGTCAAGTTCGGTTCGCCAAATCGCAGGATATCAACGAGTTTATAAGAAATCGCATATTAGTTGGTTTATAATTAAATCCATTCAAACAAACGGAGCTGTTTAGCTGAATGTTTAATTCAACCATCCGCTTGGAACATAGATACTGAATTTTTTTTATTTACTTAAGTAGCTACACCAACGACAATATCAGTATACAATTTCACAATGATATACAATATTTTAGGATAACAGATACGTCTTTACAGGTGTATACAACAATCATACTAATTGAAAACAATACAAAACCTAACCAAAAACAAAAATCAAGTAACAATCATTATAATAAATGTATATTAATTATTTTTAATTTTCTTTGAATTAGTAATAGGGCAGAGCAAGTAATAGAACATCTTGGCATTAATTTATCTGGATATGTTGTCAAACATTGGCATAGAAAGAAATAGACGGTGTGTCAAACGATCAGATTTCAAAAAAATTTCCCGATTTGATTTAAGAAAATAGGTACAGCATTTGAATAAAGTGGCAAATAAAGTGGTGTTCTGATAAAGGCTCGTTAGGGGCATATCGTGCTCTAACTAGCCAATAGTTACATTATACAGCTACTAATTTATGCACTTTGTTATTCTATTAATCTTCTTATCAAAGTCTAAGTAATTATTAAAATCCTAATGTTCATTACGGGTAAAAAGGAATAAAAATACTTATTCTTTTATTTTTTAACGACTAAAATTATTTTCTTCTAACATTGTATCTTTAACGTACTTATGTATAACAAAATGAGTTGTAAACCAAATATGTGCGACTTTTTTTTTGTAGGTGTTCCTAAAGGAAGTAAAAGAACGTGAAAAGTTACAACAATGGAAGAAACACAACCTCGACCCCAGAAACGCAAGCAGGTATGGAGTTATTTGCTACATATTTACTTAGAATACTCAAAAATATTGTGAGTGCAACCCACGACGACGACGCGCGCCGACGAGTTCAGTTATTTTGGACCTTATTGATAAATAATGATATCAAATAAATTGTAAAGCCATCGAACCCCGGATACCGGCTGCAGGTACCCGGCTGCGCTGTGTTTTGTCATTTGACTATGGTTCTGTATAATAACATTAACAAATCAATGACATAAATAACATGGTAATCTATATCCTTTAAAAGTTACTGATGGCCCCGTACCATATAGTAGACTATAATAATAGATATAGATTAATAGAATAATAGATTCGCGGCTTTGCCGCTTCGACAAAAGTGAATAGTAACGGGCTGAAGATAATCTCGCGCGGTAAAAAGTAAGCTATGTCAGTCTCCAACCCTGCGACTATCTCTGACCAAAAAGTCACGTTAATTTGTCGCTTTGTTTCGACGAGAAACAAACAAAAATTTTTTTTAATATAAATGCTATTGAACCTAGGACGCCGTCGGCTCGGCGCGAAGCGGGCTCGCGGCTCCGCTACTCGTCCCCCGTCGGTGCGTCGCCGTCCCGTACTTTGGACCGCAGCACGCCCATTGACTATAGCAGTAGTGCTCATCCGCCTACGCCTTATAATGGTGAGATAATATATTATAGTTTTTTTAAGGGAGTTTAATTTAATGTCGAGAATAAATATGAAGAGGATTTTATTAGATGTGGTGTAAAATTGCGTTTCTATTAGCTATTTGCGAATGTAGATAGCTTAATAAATCTTTTATTGTTCTTGAAAGGTAAACGGCCAAACATGGAAAAGAATAATGCTAAATAATTTTTTATGGAAATATAGCCGTAGAACAACGTTTTGGTCAAAAGAATCATGATTAAATTGTTTTCTGATATATTCTATATAATATTCGATATAATGGATTCGGTTTTTAATACCTGAATGTTTCCACTGATCAACTGTGAAGCTGTGTGTGTAGCACGCGTCACACAACTCGACGGCTCCGAAGTTACTACGAGCCGCTGTCTACTACGAACACGAATATAGGTCTGTGTGAAGTTTTGCGTGTGATCGTATCTGCCGTAACATGTACTGCAGCTCAGTTCAGAGCAGCCGGGTTATGTGACGCGCACTACAACTACATTTCAGAACTTTTGATGGAAACTCAATTTTAAACCACATTATATATAATATAAAAACCGTTTTTTAAGCCTTAATACAAAATCATAATATGAATACCTACGTTATTACTAGACAAATAAGTAATTAATATCATCATATATTTTTCAAGAAATATTAATAATCATATAATTTGTTTGATGTTTAATTTTACTCTGGTTCATTCAATAAAAGTCCATAAAACATTTGATGTTTTTTACGTTTTTTGAGTACATTTTGAATTCTTTCACAAATATGAATAAATAAAAACATGGAATAAAACAAGGTTAGAATAAAATAATCAAAAGCTAACTTCAGAAATATATTTACGAAAGAAAACAAATATAAAACGAGTATGATTCACATCATTTAGGTATATAATCCAAGCTCTTATAGAATACTTTATTAGTCTGAGGACAAAGGGTCTATTTTATCAAATTATTCAATCACAATAATGTCTGATCTAACATGAATTCTGTGTCTTATTTTGTTATCTGATAAGAAAAGTTGATATGGTACCTGAATACATGAGGTACCATATCAACTTTTAAATAAAATAGTCATAATAATAAATATGTGTTTAAATCATTGTTGATAACCCGTTCTACAAGAAATGCTCGTTAAACCATATGCGATATTCAAATTAAACAACAAAGACTTATGATTATTTTATTATAATATAGATTTTTTCTCACAATGGTAATTAAAACAACCCTTTTGAAAACGTGTTTGGTTGGTATAAGAAAAATATGACAAGCATAAAGAAATTCATTTCCAATTATGTTTTACGTTATCTATAATTTCGTTTTGTTAATAAAATTCCCATTTGCTTCTTATACAAACCATCAACGATTTCATTATTATTTTCCGATTTACACGGGGTGTATCACAAACTTTAATTTTCCCTAATATCATTGCTACTTATATTTTCTGATTAAAATTACTAATTGTGTCTTCTTTAGTGCTAATACATTAAAATCTTTTATTCTCCAATCATACATTTTGATGTAAACGATTGCGTATTTCAACTAGTTTTTAATTGAAAAAACATTTGTGTTTTATTCATGATTTAGTATTGTATAATTATAATGTATAAAATTCGTATCTATATTTTGTATATTAATTTTAGGTCAGTACTGCATGTTTGATTAGAAACGATAAAGTAATATCTGGAGCCGTATTTAATTCTAAGTAATTTAACACTTTTTATCACGTGACACCTGGTATTAAAGTGCTCGTTATATTATTTAGCATCGAATGGATTCTGAAATATAAAACTACGACAGATTTATTTGTATCACTGGGAAAAGCATCTTGCAATCAGATAGTTAGGTTTGAGGTGATTTTGGGGATCTTATACGCAATCGTTTATACAAAATATACCTAGCTAATTATCAAGCTTGGCGCAGTTTATTCCTGAGACTTCAGTACAAGGTAATATCCATGGTTTTGAGTGTCGTTTGTTACATCGCTGCTTGAGTTAAGTCAAAAAGTATATCTGACCAAAATACACTTAAAATTAAGAATTATAATTACGAAGATGGCTTCGTCATCGATACCTAGATCAAATGATATTTTCTGTTTGTGTACGTTTTACTTGTTACTCAAAACACTGATCTTCATTAGTACAACTCAAATATTTAAGATTTCCTTAATTCCTGATTGACCCCAATACTAAAAATTGATTACTATGGGACCAAACCTTTCTGATAACAAAAAGGGCTTTCAATTTTTTTTGTATACGTTACAAATATGTATTTGTTGTTAAATGAAATGTGCACTTTTAGTTAATTAGTTTGACTACGGCAGCGATGTGTATAAGTGTGTCTGTGCTTCCCGCTTCTTACATACTAATTAATTTTTAACTTTGTCGTAAGTTGTAAATAATACTTTGTCCTATATTGCATGCTTCTGCTATTGTATTCTACCTATTATTTCATCTATCATATCATTTTATTTTATGTTATAAGCATATTAACTTATGGTATATTATATTATTGATATATTATGTACTTTATTTTATTTGCTGCAAATGTGTTGTTTTTTTGTATCAATAACTGAATAGCTTTTTATAAATATAATCTTTCAATTAAGGCTGATCAATTGTTGATGCAAAATATTTGTCCAAATAATTTATTGATAAAAAATAATCAATAATTTATGTTGGATTTTATAATATGTTTGTGTTTTATTATTGTTGTTAGTGGTTAGGGGAGTCACAGTTAAATATTAATAAAAACAAATAAATTTTTGAATATTTATTTCAAAGTCCTATTGCATTGTGCAATTTAACCAGGCGTAAAAGCAAAAATCCCCTGCAACAGTTATTTTAATAATAATATTTTTATGTAAGTTCTAGGATTCTTAAACGGACAGAAATTTCTTGTAATTAGCATTACCACCACGTCTACACGTACCATGCCATGTTATTGATTATACTCTTTAATCTTTTACCGACACTAATTACGTATGAATAATAAATAGTAGTTGAATTAACTTCAAACCTTCTTACCTTCTATCAAAATTGCTAAAAAAATCGTATCTTAATTGGGTCACTTCCAAAATTCTTACTTAAACTGTGACTCTTCAAGCCCATTTGAACCGACTTTACAACAAGTATACATGTGATCAGTGTTGCACGGAGCGCCGCGGCCCGGATACGGACTTCGCGCGTCGACTTTACCCGCGCGGGTTAATGTGAGCAGGTAACGGGTGGAATAGGGTCAAATGGAACGGATTTGTGGGGTTAACAAGGATTGTATTAATTTGGGGTTGGTAGATAGAAAATGTATGATAGTTTATTATAGACTAAACTGTGAACTTTTATTTTCAGTTTCTAAATTTTAGGAAAGTTCGTGTAAAGAAATAACGGTCGAAACACCAAATTTTGAGTATCACTTGATAAATATCCAATTGGCTTCTAAAATAGCCGTCTCAACATCCGTACCATTTACTTCCTTATTCAGCCCTTTTATTTTTTGTAATAGAATTAAGCTACCTCTTAAGATAGACTTAAGTTACTCTAAGATTATTGTTTAGCGCTATATACTGTACTGTACTAAAATTTTCGATGATAACTTTACATCCCGTGTTAATCCTCTAAAATTGTTGCAACTTTTGTTGTCTTAATTACACCTTTACTCCCTATAATCACCTTAATCCCTGATACATCCGTATTACGCCTCCTTACCTACTAAATTCCTTATTGATACCCCGTGACTAAACACCACATTGACCCCACGTATCTAACGAGAAGATTTTCTAGTTGTTTGGGCGCTGCGTCAAACCCCAAGACCGGGGTATACACTATCGGCAAGGTCGCATACGTTCTCCAGTACAGGTGTTAGTATTCTTCCGTTGTTTCAGCATGATTGGGAATATACAAACTGATTTCTACATTATATTTATTGTGTTAGGGTTCAACATTATTTGAAGTTGAAAGTTTCTATTTTGATAAGTTCCGATAAGTTTATGGTAGGAATAGCCTGTGAAATTTCTTGCCGAGAAATGATTGAAATCGCAAAACATTTTTTTATATTGAAAATGAATTTGAGGAATTGAAATCATTTCTATACTCTTAATAATTTGTATTTTTAATAAGTATATGCAGATATTCTTAAAATGAACCGATGCAGGATACTTTTAGTCTAGCAGTATTTAATAATATTATACTATAAATGCTAACTTTGGTGTATATTCCTAATGATCCTCGTAATATTTGTGTTGCATGTTAGTAAAATTTGTGTGTTGTTAGACCTTAGACCTCGTACCTTTGGCCAGAAATGTTTAATTTAAAGATTTTTAATGAGAATTATTATATTTGCTGCTGTTGATAAAAAAAATATTAATGAATTACATAACTTTTAACTTGAATAAACTAGAAGCAGAGCAATATTTTATTGTGACGAATGTAAGTTTCTTAATGGCCTCCTTAAATCCAAACGAAGGTATTGTGTATTTTTGTAATGATGACGGTGAAAATATTATTTAATGAAGAACTCATCGTTATGATTTGTTTATATGCTATATAAATAACTTATAATCATAAAATTATATTCACACAGCACTTTACATATCTGTTTATTTTAATGAAATGCTTAATTTAGATCACAAGCATAAATGGAACCTTTTCTTTTACAAAATTTAAGCACTTAATAAATACAATCTATCAACATTATATTAGTTTGATAACATACATTGATAGACAAAGGTAAGACTACCAACAATAACAAATCAAATTAAACATGATAATTTAAAGCTTTGCCTCGACTCAAATCGTTCTAACATCTATTGCCTTCAATATAATAGAACCAGCATTATTTTCTAACAGGGTGACTTCACATTTAGCGGCCTAGGCGACAAGACACATAGCACAGATTTCAGCAGCGGAAAATCTGACAGTAAGTATACACGACTAAATATTTAAAAAATAACAATGCCATTTAGACCGTAAGAAAAAGGAATAGATTCGACAATTATTTATGCTGTTTTGTGTAGGTTGAGTATAATTTCAGAAAGAAAAGAGATATATGAAGTTGGAAAGAATATATACAGTTAGAATTGTTATTATCACTGTTTGTGCCGTCCACATAAACTTTGGTAAGAATCCGTTGTTTCCCCACAGGTAATATTTGACTGGACTACAAAAAAAGTAACATTATTTCTTTATGGTCACTCTTTCACGTTACACAAGCACAAAATTATTCTCCTTATAAAAAACATATAACATATTTGCTTAGTGATTAATAAAAGTAGAAAAATTGACATTTTTATAGTATCACATTAATAAACTTTTTCTTAGTCTTTCACAAAAAAATATTTGTCTTTCTATTTATTAGTGCCCAAAATCACTTCATGAAAACGTTAAACGTTACAACGTCAGATGCAAGTTACTTATAACTCTCTAGGGCTAGGGTATGCTTTTATTTTTTTTTAATAGAAAATGTTAATTTTCAAAATTTGCGTCCTTAAAATTTCAGAATCTAACAACCTTTTCCAATAACAACTACACTGTAAACCTGTTTTAATCTCATTTATTTAAACTGGCCATGGCGTTACAAGCGACTAAGGGAAAACTCAAGTAACTGTTTTGAAGTCATATCTTGCTTAAAGTAAAGGGGTTAGAATTTCATACTTATCAAAAGCAATATCACTACACATAATGTTAGGAAACAGAATATATGTTTATCATAATATTTAAGTGCGTATATTATTTATGCGCACAGTTCGGACGGATTTTTGCAGTAAGTAGTGTTTCGCTTTGCTTGCGAGACAGAGACAAAAGCATTTTAGTATCATGTGTTAAAGCGAGGGCCGTTGTTCGCATAAGTTGTTAATATGCATTTTAATATTTACTATCCGTTCACAGTTTCTTTCATACATTCAAAGTACTTATAGTTTATTTGAAGGTTCATAATTGTTTTTGTCATTACTCACACAAAAAATCTAGACAGCAATTATCCATATAATAAAGTGTTACCTATACAAATTCTGATTTGTGTTATATTGATTCTTTCGTAACACAGTAAATCATATTCTTACTTGTTAAGGGCAGCTTCTACATGAATTGTTCCTAAGTTAATGCTTTAAGCTTGGCTTATGCATCACAGCGTTAATTTTTATAAGTGTCAATCACGGTTATGTTTCCTTTAGGTTAATTTATTTTCAAAATAATTGTATTGTGTTTCACTGGTTTCACTATTTTTATTTATTTGAACGTTTTACGAGCAAGTATATTTCTCTATTTTGTAAATAATAAAATATAATTAAACCTAGTCATTTTAAATAACATAGCAAATAATAATAACAGTTCAGTTTTTACTCTTTATCTAATTTCAATTTCATACAGAAAACATGTATTGCGATCCGTACGATTTTTACGAAATCTGCTCTAACTTAGCAAGTGTCAACATACTAGCTGGTGTTTTGTCACATTCTAAACCAATGGAACATATGCTTGCTTCTTTGTTGTAAACAGTCGCAGTTCTTTTATAATGATAATTAATTTATCTCATTCGCAGTATCCGCTGGATCCATCACAGATGTCGACAGGAGTGCTGTGGTACGTATTTTAATATATTTAAAGTTTCTTTTAATATGTACTTTTTTATAAGGCACCCCACCACAAAGTTGTTAGTTTTCAGTACCAAAGGAAGAGCAAGATAAAAGTAGAGACTCAGAACTAAGTTATTATTTATTCGACAGTCATTAATAGAGAGTTTTACCTTAAAATAAAACTTACCTATTATTTTCCTGAGATATCCGGAATCCATCTTGAGTCAAGCACCTGTCTTTTTGAGCAATGATTGGTCTAGTTTACTCCTCTTCACAATTACATGACTTCCGGTTAATCGTTTTCGCGTCCATTTATACGGCGTCGTTCCGGTTTGCGCTTGACTATTTATGTCATTATCTGCTCATGATGTACCAGGTAGGGATTACCTGGATTCCGGATATCTCAGGAAAATAATAGGTAAGTTTTATTTTAAGGTAAAACTCTCTATTATTTGTCCGTATCGATATCCGGAATCCATCTTGAGTGATGTGTTTGTTATCTCCTGGTTTAAGGGGTTTGCCACGCGCAAACAACGATGCTATAATGTGTAAATTTTAGCAATAACTTAGGTTATTAGCATGGTGTAAAATAATAAAACCAAATAAATAATGAAAACAAAATAGAAATTATATTAAATAATCATAACAATGAAAACATATCAACATTCTGCCTTAAAGTAATTAGACAATGAATTAGTTTTGTTAACTTGATCTTTTTTGATCTCACGAATTTCTCTTTGATAAAATTTTTCAACCAATTTAAGGAAGCCACCGCAGAGCGAACTGAGCTTGGGCCCGCAGTAATGCCTGCGTCCTCTAGTACAGACTTTTTCCAATTGCCATTATAGTCCTGGAAGCTGGTTTAGGTTCCCCTCTAGCTGTAATAAATAATTTTAAAGACTTACATAATTGACGTCGTTCGAGCGATAACTCTACAAGTTTCCGTACCCAGTAAACGCAGTCTAGGTTCCTGTCGGGATGCTGGCGCAGTCTCTATCCGGACTGCTGGTAGTCAGCGTTATCGGTCTTGGACCCGAATATCGGCCAGAATATAATCGAATCACCTTCATCTATGAAACATTCTGAATTTATGGCAATCAGTATGAGATCATGGACTCTACGCCTCGAAACCTGATACAGACTGTTCACATCTGGAGAGTTTAAGCTGAGATATCTAATAACAACTCTCGGGTCCCAGATTGTGGGTCTGGCCCTTTTTCCTTTAGCAACTGAAATGGCTTTTAAAATATGTAAGTTATATTAGTGAATGTTGCGACAGCCGACTTGTGAATTAATATGGTTCTGTAAGCTAGTTTCACATCATTGTGCAAATGTGCCAAGTAGCGAGCGGCCTGTACAGGCTCTGGATTGTAATGGTTTACCGAATTAAAAACGCACCATACCTTCCATCTGGCCCAAGCTGGCATATAAGTTTTTAATGTGGACACTCTCCAGCTAGACAGCAGGAGCAGTTATTCTGATTCAGACCAGTCTTGAATTAAATCAGCCCACCCGAAATTAGCCAGGCTTCGAGTTGTATATCCTGAATTTGAGGTGGATGCTTCCCCGTCTCTGTGTCCACCAGGCAGCGCGAAAGATCTGGAATCAGATAGGGCTTCTGTAACGATCGCTGGGCTAAATCGGCCCTCCAAAATACCTTGTTCCACTTCGGTGCCACCACTATGTACCGACCACGAGCCGTGTTCAAGTGGAAAAGAACTTTCGGGATCAGGTTGGGGGGTGGAAATATCCAACCCAGCTCGTAACTCCAGTCTCGTAACACACTAGACGATCCAGAGTCACATACCTCTCGATCACGTGCGCGGCCTCCGAAGCAAAGAGATCCTCCGGGCCCGTCAGTTGCCACTCCGGTTTCCGCCTGCCTCGAGACAGATCATCGACCTCCGCGTTGAAACGGCCCGGGAAGTACTGTGCTGTCAACGTAACATTTAATCGATCCATTAAAGTCAATAATGAAATTGTGAGGTCCAGCAGCGGCTTGGACTTGAGTCACCCTCCTTGTTGATGTAGGAGACCACCGAGTCTGTCTGCAGCACCGCCGCTAAAACTGCGTACAGCTCCTTGCGGTTGGCGTGCCACGCCTGCTGCGCCGCAGTCCACCGCCCCGCTAGCTCCTGCAGCTCCAGCTGTGCGCCCCAGCCAGCGTCCGATGCGTACGTGGTCAACACGTGCGTGGGTGGGGCTAAGTGAATGGGCTGCGAGCCGGGCGCCGCATTCCACCACCATTTCAAATCCTCTAGAACAGGATCTTTATGGATGGCACCTGGGCAGCTGTCGATTGTAGTACTGCATCGCTCGACAGTGTATGAGCCCCCTGGGCACCACGAACGAGGCAAAAACGAGTCTCCCCAGTAAGATCTGGGCCTGTTTGAGGGACCACCTGCCATTCACTAATTGTCGTCGAAGTGCCGTGCGTAGCGTTAGGCACTTAGATTTCGACAGGGATCTGCTGTTGCACTTTGTATCCCACGTGACGCCCAGAAACGCCACCTAGTATTTGGCATAAGTTTGGTGGAGCACCCAAGCTGCTCCAACAGCCTCCGCGAAAGAGCTCCGAGTCATGCTCTACGATTTCTAGGTTTTGGTGAATATGAACGGGGTATCTTACCTTTATGATTTGGCTTATTCTTGCCCCCTGTCATTTTACCTGGGACTGGTCGTCTGTTGAACTCCTGATACTGACGGCGGTCCACTGCGACGAAAGGTGTCATTTGTCTGTTTACTTGTAGAGGATCTCTGCAAATCTTTATTGTAATTATTATTACGCGCAATAGAAACTCTTGCTTCTGAACTAATTGAAGTAAATAGTTTATCCAGCCCCCCAATTTTGTTTTATATAGGAACACAATTTTTCATTATCAAATAAATTTTCAGCACTAGGCCGCATTTTGTGTATTGCTTCGGAATGAAAGGAATCCGGTATTTTGTTTAATAATGCCTCTCGCCGTGTTTGTATGCAATCAGCTCGTCTGCCACATACAATTTGCTAAATATCATCAGTTGTTTTCGTATATTGTGAATCTTTAAAAGCCTGAGTAATCTTATCGCATAAGGCCGGGGGTGACAGTTGTGATTTATTCTCTATTGACCATTCATTATACTTTGTAATGTCGATCGAAGCTCATCTTTTTGCGTTAAAATTGCATTCGTCAACGCTGCGAATGTACACTCTTGAATTTGCTGTTGAATCCGTAACCATTGAGTTCAACCGAACTAACTCATCATTTACATTAAGTTCTACAAAACCGGGGGTAGCCACATATTTCTTTTGAGCCTCGGAAAAACGTATAGAGTTCCAGTCGTCATGTTTAAAATGTTGCAAATAGTTTGTTAAGATGACTGCCATCAGCTTTCGGAAATACAGGGTCCTTAATTGTAGTAGAAAGTTCAGATAATAGTAACTTCGTATTTGGCTCACTATTGCGTATTGTCAAAAGAAGTTCATCTGAATTATTTATTATTTCTTTACAGGGCGACGCAATCGGTTGTCGTTCTTTATCGTTATTTGGCTTATTTGTCTATAAATTAGTTAGAAACGAAATTTGTGACAAAAATTCAATTTTTAAGTCGCTTACCTTTCTTGGTTTTTTGTGTTTTCTATATGAATTGATATGACGAATTTTCATCGGATGAACTATAAGAAACCACGCGCTTACGCTTACGCCATCTTGGGTTATTTTCCATTTCACTATTATCACTTTCTATTTTTAACACTTTAGCAGAGGAGTTTTTTGAAGTTTATGTTGTTTGTGTTAATAATGAAAATAGTAACACTTTATATTTAAATATAATTTTAACTTTTTGAAAAACTAAATTTTATTACAACTAGACCAACGTTTTCGCTTCAAAAAACGACGCTATAATGACATAAACAGTCAAGCGCAAACCGGAACGACGCCGTATAAATTGACGCAAAAACCATTAAACCGGAAGTCATGTAAGTGTGAAGAGGAGTAAACTAGACCAATCATTGCTCAAAAAGACAGGTGCTTGACTCAAGATGGATTCCGGATATCGATACGGACAAATAATTGTTTAAAATGAAAAGTGGGCGGAGTCTATACTTTGAAGTTTACATTGCTATTAAACCACTAGACCGTAATTCGAAGCTTATCAATTGAGAGAGGCACTTCCGTTTCCCGTCCGAATGCTACTTTACCGACGAAATCGTGACGTATTTCCGGTTTCCTAAATCATCAGGCAGCCTAAGTGGGGAGTTCGAAGCTTGCTTTTGAAAGACCACCATATTGTTCTTCATTGGCGTCTTGTTTCCCGTCGAGTTATCTTGTGCAAATTTTTCAATCTACAATTTTTAAATAATTGCACAACAAAATATTTCACATGTGAGTATTCAACTTTTTAAATTATTTAATCGGTTTGTTAACGGTGTTATCGTTCGAAATAGTTCAGTGTGTGACGTAATTATTCTTATTGAGATTATTAGTGTACTTTAGTACATTAGTATAACGATTCCATTAATTCTAACATGGCTGATCCAACTAACGTTGAAACAGTAACCAAGGCAAATACAAGGAAAAGATCTAGAAGCTCGAGTAGCTCGTCAAGCTCATCGTCTTCCAGTTCGGATTCAACGCCACGGCGCTCGCGGCGCCATAGAAAGCATAGGAAAAGTAAGCGTACCGAACGGTATGACGGCATGGTCGAAAAATTTGCTAAAGAGGTTAGTGAATTGCGTAATTTTGTAACTTCGGGCAGAGATGTTAATACTTTTAACGATAATCTTTCAATTGCATCTGATGTTAGTGGGGAGTTATATTATCAAGAATGTGATAATAATTCTCATTGTATGCAAAAGCGTGGAGAGTCGGATATAACAGTTCATAGTGATACATTATCGTTTAGTGTTGAAACTAAACTGAAAGAGCCTGCGGTCCCTAAGACTCCTGACTCATATTTAAAGATGTTAATGGCAATTCAACACTTTGATAAAGATTCTTGGTCTGAAATTCGTTATTCAGAAACACAAAAATCATATATTTACTCTCCCGGATTTAATAATTTAGAAATGAACGAGGAAATAAAAGCGTATGACACGATGCGCAATTTATCTTATGCGGATAAAGCTTATGCTTCACTAACTTATTGCATTTTAAAACAGAATGAGTGTTTCCAAAATGCGCTTAGCTTTTTACTTGAGTGGTCGAAATCGCCTGATGCAGTACTGGACCAATTTAGCGAAAAGGTTAATGAATACCTTTTAAACGGCGAATTTCACAAGGTTTCAACTGATCTTTTACAACTAGTTTGTGGACATAGGGCGGAAGCCATTGAAATGCGTAGGGATTCCATTATGACTCATGTCCGGGATCCATTGATAAAGTCTGCAATGAGTAAAATACCTCTCTCTTCATCACATATCTTTAGTGCAGAACCTTTCAAATTACTCTTAGAAAAGTCAGGGGGGGTACGCAAGGTCTTCTGGCCGCCAAATAAAAGTACCTTATCTCATGCTAAGGCAAATATATATCAACCAAGCTCCTCGCAGGGGCAAGGATTCGCGTCTTTGATGCCATGGCATGGCTATCAAAATACTGTGGGCTTCCAACAAAGCACAAATTACTTACCCTCGCGGGGTAAGGTTTCGCAGGCTGGACCTTCGCGAGGTCCTCATAATTTTCATGGTAACTATGGATGGAACCCAGCATCGGCATTTCATAGACCAAGAGACCAGTTCTCCCACCAAAGTAAGCGCGGTGCTGCCCCATCACACCGAGGCAATAGACAAAGACCTTACCTTCCCTCAAGCAGGGATGCGACCAGAAAGTCAAAACAATGACTCGAAATTTCAGGCCGGTCAGTTAATTCATTTTTACCAAAATTGGAAAAAAATGGGAGCTCCCGAGCCAATACTTCGAATGTTAAAGGGATACAGAATACCATTTGTACAAATTCCACCTTTGGTAATGCCCAATCAAAAAAGTTCAAGAACTCTGGTTTCAAAACAGATGACTTCGGTAATTCAAGATCTAAAGCAGCAGGGTGTCCTGGAAACAGTATACCCATCTCCGAGTTTCATTTCAAACCTTTTCTTGATTCCAAAGGGGGACGGCTCGGAACGGCCAATTTTCAATTTGAAAAAATTAAACCTGTTTGTCACGGTAAGCAAGTTCCGGCTGATAAACGTCCCTCGACTTTCAAAGTTCCTACAGCCGCAAGACTGGCTGGCCAAAATAGACTTGTCACAGGCCTATTTTCATCTACCCGTGGCGCGTCCGCACAGATGCTTCCTGCGGTTGATTTACGGCAAAGAACTCCTTCAAATGACTTGCCTACCTTTCGGCCTCTGCTCCGCGCCAAAAGTTTTCGCGAGTTTGACAAACTGGATAGCCGAAAATTTACGCCAACAATCGATACGAATAATAGTATATTTAGACGATTATTTGTTGGCAAACCAAGATCCGGTTGTTCTGCAAGAGCATGTACAAATACTGTTAAGGACGTTGAAATTCTTAGGATGGAAAATCAATCTGGAAAAATCCATAACTGTACCACAAAAAAATATAACATATCTGGGCTTGCAGTGGGATCCTTGGAAGAATCAAATCTCTTTACCGGAAGAGAAAATAAATGCAATAAAATCATTCACACACCTGTTACTAGAAAAAGCCAAGGCAAGCGTCAAAACTCTTCAGAAAATCATTGGTCTTCTCAACTTCGCCAGTTATGCAATACCACGGGGCCGACTCAATCACCGAGGATTACTTTTTTTATTAAATGCCCTTCCAAAAGAGTCTCTAAGAGAGCATCCCCTTCCAGACGATGCAATGGAAGAGCTCAGATGGTGGAATCGCAATTGCGCAGCTTCATCTCAGATGCATCATCCACCTCCTACGGAGTTTTTAACCACCGATGCTTCAGACCTAGGTTGGGGAGCTCAACTAAACAATCAGCTAATATCGGGGGTGTGGGACGAAAGAGAAAAGATGAAAGAGAATGCAAGTATTGCAACGTAAAAGAAATGTTGGCAGTATTAAAGGTCATGCAAAAATGTTCTACCGTCGTGGAACGCAAATCCCTGCTGGTACAATGCGACAACCGAACGGTGGTCGCATACCTAAGAAGCGAGGGTGGAACGAGATCATCCAACCTCATGAATCTTACGCGCCAGTTATTGAATCATGTAGATCAACATCAAATTCATTTCACCACCTACCCGGCAGATACAATTACCAAGCGGATGGTTTATCGAGACACCGAAAGCCCCAAGAATGGCATTTACTACCCAAGGGCACAAAACCAATATTTGTGAAATGGGGGGTACCGGAAGTGGACCTGTTTGCCTCTCGCAAAACGCATGTAGTGCCGAAATACGGGACCTTGGATTTGACAGATGCGCAAGCTGTCATACACGACGCGTTCAGTGTCCAATGGAGTTACAAACTCGCTTGGATTTTTCCACCGGAGTTATTAATCTCAAAGATCTTGGCGCATTTAAACCACGCTGTGGGAATATTTCTTCTTGTGGTTCCCAAATGGGAGAAAGTTTTTTGGCGAGCGGATATCAAGGCCCGAGCTCTAGCGCCGCCATTCACGCTTCAGAATTTGAGGTTGACCCTAATAGACGTCAACACCAATCTTCCTCCTCCGGCGGTGGACCAGCTAACCCTGGAAGTTTGGAAATGTGGGGGTGGACCGAAGGTCTCACGAACTGGACTAAAGAACAAATAGATTTACTTAAGTCTTCGTGGCGGGCATCGACCATTAAAACCTATGAAATAGCATGGAAGAGATAGACCCTTTGGTGTGATAAATACAAGGTTAGTTTTAAAGATCCAACCGGTGCGGATTTGGCAAGATTTTTGAGTGATCTTTATTTAAGCTGCAAATTTTCCTATAGTACAATATTTTTACACAAATCTGTTGTTGCTACTCTTAGCTCTGTTGAAAATTCTAGTAAACTTAGTTCTCATCCATTGGTAAAACATGTATTAAAATCAATTTGTATTAAAAATCGTAAGATTGAAAAATCGCCTACTTGGAACATAGATGAGTTAGCTTTATTTTTAGAGAAATATGAGGTTGATTCTAATAACTTGTTTCAAACCATTAGGCACACAGCAGTGTTGCTTTTACTATGCTCTGGGCGTAGAATACATGATCTTACACTTTTGAGAATAGATTCTAATCACTTGGAAATACATGATGAGTATGTTTTGTTTTGGCCCCAATTTGGTTCAAAAACTGATAATGAAAGATTTCAGCAGTCAGGTTGGAAGCTTTTTCAAAATAAACTGAGCTCAAATTTTGACCCGAAATTCTGGGTTGAAAGGTCTGTAGTACTTTTAAAAGAAAGGAGAAATTCTGCTTAGTTGGGTAACTTATTTATAACAATCAGAGGTGAACCTAAAGTGGCATCTCGTGCTGTGATAGCTGGCTGGATTAAATCACTTCTAAGAGAGGCAAATATTTCTGCCCCACCAGGAAGCTTCCGGTCTGCAGTGTCATCGAAGAATTGGTTAAATAATCTGCCTATTGAGGAAATTATGTCTCGAGGTAATTGGCGATCAGGAAATTACCTTTAGAAAATATTATTGTAAAGAGATCATTAGTAATCCTAGACAAGGGTTAAATGTAACAAATTTATTCAAACCAGTTTAAAAAGTTTCTTATTGAGCTTATTTTTAGTTACTGTTATTTTTTGTTAATATAAAGTTGTTTTTGTTGATTAATAAATTGTTATTTAATTTGAGGAGAAATCATTAGGTATCAAATGATGTATAATTCTTTAGTTACATGTGGTAGTTTGCTATAAGTTAACAGTTTATTATAACTTAGTAAAACTAGGAATTTGATTCCATTATCCACCATTTCAATTAAAATTATTGGGTTCAATGTAATTTGAATACTTAATACAATATAATATGAATACTTAATTCAATGTAATATGAATGCTTAATTCTTGGAGTAAAGCAAATTGTGTGAGAAAAATTTTGGTTTTTTATTTCTTAGTTGTTCCAGTTAGAATATAAATCTAGTTACGTTTCTCTGGCCTTTTTACTATATTATTATTGTTTATAAGATTCAGATACTTTATTTTATTATCTTTGTAATTAAACCTACTTTAACTTATTCTCACATTGGCGTCTATATGCCAGATATTTGTTTACTATTTTAAAATCACCAGGCGATAACAAACAGGTCTCAATTGATAAGCTTCGAATTACGGTCTAGTGGTTTAATAACAGCGTTTTACATAAAATAAAACGCTTATTAAACTACTTACCTAATTCGAAGCTTATGTTTTTTAATTCTGCCTGGTTCATTCAATTGAGCCGCAATGAAGAACAATATGGTGGTCTTTCAAAAGCAAGCTTCGAACTCCCCACTTAGGCTGCCTGATGATTTAGGAAACCGGAAATACGTCACGATTTCGTCGGTAAAGTAGCATTCGGACGGGAAACGGAAGTGCCTCTCTCAATTGATAAGCTTCGAATTAGGTAAGTAGTTTAATAAGCGTTTTATTTTATGTAAAACGCTGTTATTATACAGATGTCGAAAAAAAACTGCCTTACCCCGAATTTTTTTAAATTTCACTCCGTAAAGGATGGAGATTAAAAATTTTGATCTTGAACGTTTCGGTGTTAAATGGTAACCCGAGTGGGCTAATCCGCGAATGTAATTTTGAATAGTCTCGAATACGTGGATAATACAGGGTATCCAGAAAGTGAAGTATATTGCATGCTATATTTTTATATCCATTTTATAATTTTTTTTATGTCTTATACAATTGACATTACAGCTGTTGACAAAACAGATATTTATTTAGTAACACTGTCATTAGGTAATCCATACCTAATCTGTCACTTTTCGAGAAAGATATCAACTTTTAAATTATAAAAATAATTCCTTTCTTTCCAGACGGCTTCCGACCAACTGGGCCCGCGTTCAACCGGCGGCGTGCGTCGCTCTTTGCCCAACATGCTAACCTCAGCTTTACTGCACGAGCCGGCCAAACTGTACCCGTACCATCTGCTGCTGATCTCCAACTACCGCCTCCCGCCCGGTGTTGATAGACTCAACCTTGAGGTGACATTCTTGATATAGATTACAAAAGCTAATACTTCAATCACAAATAAAAACTAGATACACAGTTTCATACAAATATGACACTGTCAAAAATGGTTTACACCTTTGTTAAGAAATGACAATTAGTGCATAACAACCTATGTCACGTCCTATTGTCCTATGTCACGTGTAGTATTTAAAATATAATTTAGAAAGTGGGTGACAACAATTGTATTTTTTATGAATGAAACCAACAAACTCGGCTGTTGATTTTTAACTGAAATTCAACTTAAAACATGATTTTGTACTGATTTCTAGACTCAATTCTAAATTCAAATTCAAATATTTATTTCTCAACATTAACAATACCTTGTTATTATTAACGTCAAATAAAGCATGACTCTACCACCAGTTCTGAAACATTGATATTAATTACTAATATACTTCCAGAAATGATAATTGATAATTCAATATCTTTTAAAGGAAGCGTAATTTAAAAAAGAAATGACATATTTAGTATTTACTATCGTATTAATTGAATGCTATTAAATTTAATGAGAAAGCTTATACTCATTTGAACTCTCTTTTGTCACAACAAGTTTTAATTCTCAAAGCTCTTGTTTTGAAAGTTTGCCTGTATTAATTAAATAATTGATTAACCAGTTTTATATTAGTGTTTAGACATATTTGGGTTCGACGCCGCTTAATCAACTTAAAACCCCCTAAGGGTTGGTTTTAGGGGGTAGATTAATGTATAAGGATAAGATAGAACATATTATATTCAAAATATTTCACTGTTTAATTTTAATACAATAGATTTATTTTGTGTGTATATCAATTGCATTAAAAAAAAGGTTTGTTATCGTCAAATTAATTGTAATCAAATCGAAGGGGCAACGACTTGCGTAAAAAAAGAATATTTATCATAAACAATCAGTAGTTCTTTCTGAAGAAATATGATAATAATGTATAATGTTTTCTTTACAGCGTCATCTATCAGATGCAGAATTTGAAGCAATCCTTCAAATCGGGCGTCACGATTTTTACCGCCTGCCACAATGGAGACGCAACGAACTCAAACGAAGGGCTCGACTTTTCTAAACAATAATTAAATTTCAACTATCAAGCAATGAATCAATGTCATAGAAAAAACTTTTAAAGAAGGACGCGTCCAAAGTTGACTAGACACGTCAATTTGACATTTAGCAAAGATATATAAAAGCGTTCGTTTTTCAAACGCGGGATAAAGTAATGCTCGAACGTAGTTCTTTCTTTTTTTTTTAATTTGAAATGGGTAACATTAGAGGATGGAAAAGTATAATTGTTCATAATGGCGCCGAATGCTTACCTTGGTAAGAGTAACGTGTCATATTAAAATAATATACACTTATGTATGTTAGAGTAAATTATTTTACTGCTTTGTAGCTTTGATTGGTAAAAGGTAATAAAAAATAGATGTGTTTTAATAGTCCAGAAAGTGATTTCAAAATATTGAAAACAAATTAATAGTTTTAGTTGTGTCGTAATATAATTGATTGAATGGTAGGAAGCTACTAATTTCTTATTTTATTTTGTTTTTCTTAAGACACAGCAGTGAAAAAAGCAGCTAAATAATAATTTTACGTTTTTTTAAACTATGATTATTTATTAATATTACGATGATATTATGATAATAATTTTCACATAATAATATATTTTTTATTAGCCTTAAGTTGAGTGATGTGTAGGGAATAAGTTCATAGAACTTTCAATGTACGATTGCCTGAAGATATTTCTATAGAAATCTTACAAAGGAAAAAAAATTATATTTATTACACTGCATAATATATTTATTTATATCTATTAACATTTTCAGGTGACTAAAGTCCCTTAACAAACTTGATATAGAAGCACAAATAACTTACAAAGAGATACTATTTGCCATCTCTTTTCAATATTATAAACTAAAATCCATCTTTGAGAGCTTGCAATCTGAAAAGTCAATGCCGTTTTTATAATCCTTTAAAAGTAAAAATGATATTTAAACATAATAAATACAAAAATAAGTTTGTCTGTATATTTACACATTTCTGCACACTTAACCAGATATCTTGCACTTAGGGTACTTTACAGCGCGGGCAGAAAGCTTGATTATATGAAAGCTACGATAACATAAATTATATGCAATATAGTTTATATCCAGGAATGTAAATAATAGTAAAATACATGCATTGACCGTTACGTGACTAATATGTATCTCGATGCCTAGTTTTGTATGAACAATATATATATATATATATATATATATATATATATATATATAAAAGAATATATTTCGTGAGTTTGTGTGATGTAAGTGAGAACCAAATATATTAGTGTAAGTTAGAACCGTGGGCTTTGGTTATGTAATTTGCGACTTTTGTATTTAAATAATAACATATTTTGATTATTGGTGATAGATTTATTATGATATTTCTAGATCGTTTGAGTTTTCTATGATCCAGTTAACTATGACTTGATAATTTCTAAATACGAGTAAACAAGAAACAGTTTAAGTATTCTATACTTAGACAATGATTGTACAATATCACAAATAGACTGGTGCTTCCCACTTTAATTTTTACACCAATTTTACTTTTAATTTAAACGTATTAATATACTCTACAGCTTTTAAAAATGTCTATAATAAATGCTATTTCTAAAGGTGCCTAGAAACCATACAGCTGATTTTATAAAACTTTTGCAGAAAATACATTTAATTTAATTTGAGAATATTTTTGATTGATAATTAAATAAAATCGCGTTGTGTATGTTCCTATGCTGCGTGTGTGTTCGTGTGTTTGCGAGTCACTTTTATACAATCTAGTTATGGGCAAGCTAAGAAACTTAAATAACGGAAACATACATTGCGGTCCAATTAAAGGATGACGTCCGAGGACGCTCAGCGGATGTGCTAAGAAAATTCACCAGTAGAATTAATTAATTTTGCTGATCGAAATGAAGAAAACCTGGGATCGTAGCCAAGTTAGCCAAGCATATCGTAATATCACATGTAGCTGCGTACAGTTCACGAGTTTTTTGTAGCGTTCGCGATCATTTGGCTATTGCTACTGTTGGTCGATATAGCCTTGGTTGATACGCGGCCTAAACGCACGATCGTTTAATCAATTGAGACCAAAAACTCCTAAATTATGACATTATCCCATTTGAACGTGTTTCCAGTTTCTAGTTTGTATTTAAGTGCCTCTTTTATTGATTATTATAATTATCTTATAAATAGTTGTAGTTGTTTTTAATATTATTTCACGCGTAGTTGATTTGCTTAGTTACGATATATCTAAAATGCGTAGACTTGGGTTTATTCAGCATTTCGCTTCATTTTCTAGTATTAAGGATAAGTAGGTAGCTTACATACAATTAAATAATGCCTGATTTGTTACCATACATACATACTTACATAGAGAGAATACAAAGTGTATAAGCGGTTCTGATTCTAATAATTTATTCTCACTAGTTCTGAAATGTCATATTTATCTAAAACTAAAAATAAGAATTGTATTACAGAGTAAGACAAAATTTTATTAAACTCCGAAACTAAGAGTAGAAAGGGACGGTTAAATACACTAATTTATAAATTAGAAGGATATTATACATAGTCTTGGATCTTAGTCACAGGTAACTAGTTTCTGCTTCTATACTCTTAAGTTTAGGAGGGAAATAAAATGTTGGCGCCAACTGTACCAGTCTCCTTGAATGTAAACATAGTGAAAATAATATAGATTTCTCTAACTTGCTTAGTTTGTGAAAATATAAAATCTGATTACATGTAATTACAATGTAATAAAGACCTACATAAATACTGCCACTTTACAAAATTCAAATATTAGCATTAATGAATCCAACTGTATGAAAATAAGAGTAATGTCATGCTTCATTTAAAAAGTTATTTTCTTTTTTTAATGACCAATCGAAAACAATCTTTGATCAAACCTTTATTTTTTCAAGCAAATACTACATGTTTTTATTATTTTAAGTTGATTCAGATCGTTCAGACTTAATTTTATTGTCTTTTATTTAAAGTTACATTATGTAACTAGTTTATATTTAATCAACATGCAAAATGTATAAATACAATCCGTTTAGTTTAAAACTTTATTATAATTTGGGAGATTCAACAGTGATTTTATGTAAAGACTATGCTTTGAAATAAAAATATATTGCATTTTACAAGATATTTTTTTTAATTGACACGAGCTGTACGAAATCTACATATGATGCTGTAATCTCAGATTTACTTTAGCTAAATTGTCAATTAAAAAGCGACCTTGTTTTATAGAAAATAGTGTACATATTCTGAAAACATGTGACACCAATCTGGTCAAAACACAACAAAGTCGCTTTTTATTTGATCCTTTGATTTCGACCAAAGACTACATTTGAATTTGTGGCTTATTAGCCAGAGCACTCCATCGGGTAATTATCCTAAATTCAAAATATTGTACTTCATCATAGGTACACTTCATCTTCATCGATATTGCGTAAATACGCTTTAAGTTCGGCTTTTTAAAGGTGTTATAGGTAGACTGAGCGGAAAAAAACCGGTGGATATAAAGATGACAACATGAAAGAGACACATATGACAGCTAATTGTGCGTGCTATAATAGATATAGCCTATGGGGCACATCAGTCCCACGCCTCATCAGCGTGGTACGGGGTTATCACACGATCTTGGGTGAGCCATCCTGCGTGCTGGCGGGTACTATTCCCTAGGACCTGGAAGCGAGAGCCCTCGCGTCGCTCTAAGAGTGGCGCGTGGAGGCACTCTGGGCCACGGGTCACCCGCCTGCACTGTCGGGGCACAGAACTGCCCATACAACTAAATCCAGATGCAATGACCTAAAATTTCAGTAACAAAATCAGATATCCAAGTCGCATTGTGGTAACTTTTACTACTCCGTGTCTACGTTAGGTTTGTCCTCAAATTGTGGTAACAGAGTACATACTCTGCGCTACTGAGATGTGTCGGAAAAGCTTTTGGTAACAATGTTACGTAAATATAACCCCGCAGTTAATACCATTTCAAATTTAAACATTGTTCGTTTTTACCTACACAATACTTTTTCATAATAAAAGAACATGTTTTTTTCATATGACCGGATTCGATTCCTAAGTGGTGTATGACTTTTTTTTAAACTTTAAATGTAGTTTTTCTTAGCTCTAAAATCGACGACATGGATCTTTGGAACAAATAATTACCTCTATCCGCTATAGTTTTAAGACTTTCTCATACTGACCTACCTCGATAAATCACCCTGTAGGTGAATTGTCTAGTCGAGCGAGACTACCATTCCTGTAGTACGCTATTAATGCTGTTTCGAGACAAAACAGTAAAATACAGCATTATCTTTTAGTTTAGAGATAGGGTTCTATTGTAATATTTCTTTGTTAACTAGCAATCTGACCCAGCCTTGCACGGGGAGCGTAGGTATATGCCTAAGTACTTCTTTTCTACGTTGTTGCGTTGAGCATGTGTTAAATGTAACTAACGTTAATGTTTATCCTACTAGCAATGTTTTTTAGAACGTAAAGAATCACTACACTACATATTATAGTAATAACTTATAATATTGACCTTCGATAAAATTCACTCAAACAAAACAACTATCAATATTAACTTTAAGATAAGAAAGTACTACCTATCTACTAAAGACAACACAAAACAATAATGCGACCTTAACCTTTAAGTGATTCACCACGTACAACAAAACCGACGCTACTGCGAACTCCCATATCACACGCTAAAAATAAAACTTATCAAAATTATTAGAATATTTGACTTTTTAAGTCTTCGAACACACCGACAACACGTTGAAGAAGACAAATAAAATTATTACAATCCAATGTTTTGTACGTACTTTCTGCAACTAATCAAATCTTTATGGTCTTCACGTATGTGCTGAATACGGAAGGTTCAGTTAAATCAATGATTACCATAATGGCAGTACGCCGCAGTCCAGTGCTTGCCAATCCACCGGTTCTGACTCCATGATAAGAATATACAGGGTGTTTCCCTTAACTTGTCAAGCCGATGCCAGATGGTAGGGGACTACCCTACCTGTCTATTGAAGCTCTATGTATGTTCAGCGATTTTTGGTTGTTTCCGAGATTAGATTGTTTTAATTTTTTTTAGTTATCATATGCCGATGTTTTTTAGGTTGATATTTCGCACCTTTTTCTTTCACAGAGTCGCCCGCCATCATGTCAACCTACTAAAGTTACAAAAATTAGTAAAATCTATTCTTCAATTTACTAACTAACCAAGTAAATTTAAATTTGAATACCTATGTCTAAATGAAATTTTCGTACCAGCATGTATAGCTGGCTATGGCAAATTTTAAGATAATTTTTTTATTCTTTCTGTTACTGTAAACATATTTAACCATACCCAACTACTACTTTTCATCGCATAAATGCTTTAAATAAAGGCCACCACATACCTAAATGGGATATTATTATACACAGATATTATTTGCCGAAACGATTAGGATAGCACAGCATCATTATTTAAGACTTAGTTATTATTAACAATTTGCAGGCATTTGTCTTCCATTTCATTTGATATTACTCGCCTTTCCAAAAGGAGCGCATTCAAGTTACTTTTGAAAGCCTCAAGGATTGTGTTTATCTCAACAAATAGGCGATAGCAGTTCGTTCCATACCTTAGCGGTTCGAACCAAAAATTAACTATCGAACCGGTTCGTTCTAATTTTTGGCAACTCGACTACAAACAGGTCGGGAAACTCTGTCTACGTCTGATCGATGGAGAAATAGTGAGGGTTCTACTAGTTCATAAAGAGCATTCGCATACTCGCCACACACTCTCAAAAATGTATTTTTAGTTCAGTCGGAATAATTCAAAACCAAAATTTCATAATCACAGTTCACTGGGAGCGTAAATTCAAAATCGCTACCATACGGTGTGTCAGCTATCATTACGATTTTAATTTGAGAACTGTTTTTAGCGTGCTTTTAGTACATATCAATCTGGCTTTTTAACCCCTTCAGTGCTTTTGACAAGATATTGTGTCCATCAGAAAGTTCTTTCACATATACTGTTGTCCAGATGGCTCATTCGTTGAGTTCTTCGTCCCGATGAATGTCTAAAGCCGTCGTCTTCTTACGGTAGCGTCGGAGGACGGGTCGCTCACTTCCCTCAAGTTAGTTTGAGGCGGGCGATGGCTGGATCCCGCGTGAACGGGTCCTGTTTGAGGGTGTTCGTCGTTTGAATACTTTGGGGGAGGGAGACTTGCCGACTTAACAGATGCAGATAAGAATAATTTTGTATAGACATACACAGACATTGTAAATCTATTTTGAAATAAATATACAACTGAAGTTTCTTGCCAGTTCTTCTTCACGAAGGTTTTTCCAAACTCATGGTTTATTTGACGTCAATAAGAACAAGTAATTGTCAATGTTGAAATATAAATATTTGAATTTGAAACAAACCTATTGTTGTGTTCTGGGGCCAGAAAAATGAAACTAATTACTTCCTCATACTAAGAAAATGCAACGATTTCCGTAGATTTTTCGAATACGTAGAGAATAGTATGTATATAACCTGTGTTGCCAAAACATTTCATATTTGATATGCCTACAGTCTACGTCACCAGTACACAAATGATGATTTAATTTCACTGAAATAGTTGCGGCTATATTGCGTTTTATTGAGTCGGCATTGAAAGGGATAATTTGTGTTCACAAAAATCTAGGTACTGTCTTTCGTAAACGTAATAAATGTAGTTGAACATGTAAATAACTTCATCCAGGAATGTTTACGAATTTAATCTTTTAGATTGCAACTTTTTTTGAAAGGTCTGCTAAAAATGTGTTTCATCAAATTCTGAGGTACTGCTGCTCAGTTCTAATGCTCGTCAGAAATCTCTCGTTATATTACGGACGAGGAGCTGATGGATTAATCATCACGACAACACAAAATTATGAGTGACCAACTGTTTGGCATTTTAGAAATAGTCTGTTGATCTCCATTGTCACCTCTCCATAACCAGCCTGTGATTAAGTGGAGGCGCTTCTTAAAACTTACTAGTACTTACTTACTACTAAACCAAGGTACTTTAAACTTTTAAAGTTGGCTGTAAGAATATTGTAAAAATCTCGCAAATATAACTTTTTAATCAAAAATCCGTGTTATTTTATGCTTTAAGTGAAGTAGAAATTCTGGTTCGTCGATCAGCCGACTGCGCTTCTCCTGCTCGGCTACCGAGTTTTATAAAAACATCACATTATCGCCACGTCGAATAATGGTAACTAAGCGACCTTTATGAAATGTCTCCGTGCCCGCACAGACAAAACGCACACGCCTGAGCCCCATATGGTGTGCAACATCTTTGTAGATCGGAAAATGTTTCGCTACAATCTTAATTAAAGTAAAAAATTGTAAGTCACACTATTTCATTACTATCCGCAAAATGGCTCGGATACTACAAGACACGTTTACTCACATGAACACAATTATATTGGTCCCCTACATGAACATACCTCAGGCTGGCCCTTTTTTTGAAATGACCAGAATTAAGTAGGCTTAGGCCGCGCTCACTTTAGACGCGAATTCGTAGGAATATTACTCGTGCGGAAACATACGATCGTGATCGTACAAATTGAGTGCTCATCTGAATACGCTTTTCTCCGTCAAATAGGCAGTGTACAGTGATATCAGTGACGTTAAAGTCATCTTTGGTGCGATGAACAATCTGTATCTTTTAGATGATCAGATTCTAAACCATACTGTTACAGGGTTAAATACGCATGGAGAAAGATACTTTAGAATACATTCTTAATACTATACTAACGTATTTAGTCAAGTTACGACGTAACTTGACTAAATACAGTAACTTTCGCGACACAATATCACTTGAAGAACGTTTAATTGGAACTTTAAGGTAAGAAATATGATTTTTAGATAAATATCTTTATTTAAATAACACTGTTATACATTAAATATTTGCATTACATACTGTGTTATAGTAGATGGTATGTACTGACTCGAATCAATATCAATATCACTTTCATGTAGCACCACAGATGAAACATTAGCTCTCTGTTCATCAATAAACAATTGTTGTAGTTTGGAACGTACAATTATTTTTCTCTTTAAAAAATGGTAGGAGGCTCATGAGGAACTGTGCGTCACGATAATTTGCACTTTTTTGGGTTCCGTAGCCAAATGGCAAAAAACGGAACCCTTATAGATTCGTCATGTCTGTCTGTCTGTCTGTCCGTATGTCACAGCCACTTTTTTCCGAAATTTTAAGAACTTTACTGTTGAAACTTGGTAAGTAGATGTATTCTGTGAACCGCATTAAGATTTTACACAAAAATAGAAAAAAACAATAAATTTTGGGGGTTCCCCATACTGAGACCTGAAACTCAAAATTCTTTTTGCATCAAACCCATACGTGTGGATTATCTATGGATAGGTCTTCAAAAATGATATTTAAGTTTCTAATATAACTTTTTCTAAACTGAATAATTTGCGCGATAGACACTCCCAAGTGATAAAATGTGTGTACTAAGTACCCCCCTAAATAACTTCTAAAATAATAGAATGGTGAAACAAAAAAATATATGAAGTACATTACCATGTAAACTTCCACCGAAAATCAGTTTGAACGAGATTTAGTAAGTAGTTTTTTTTATACGTCATCAATCGTAAACCGCTATTTACCTTTCATACAATCAACTAAAATATAAAAATAATAAATTTAAAAAACCATTTAATTTCATAAACATACACCTTATACATAAACCCTGAACCATTATTTTCTAATAATAAATCTGTAATAGGTGCCTAAGTAAATAATAATTTAATTCGCGCGGGGCGTGGCTTGATCGGTAGCGGGTGCGGAGCGCGCGGGGGCTGGTTTCCGAATGTGCTTACCAGAACCGGCAGACCAGACACGTGAGGGCAGACATCGTTGACACTCGTGCGTGCGGAGCTATTTATTTTCGATACATTTGCGAATGCTAACTATTGTACGTTTATGATTTGATTCTATTTCTTTGGATAAAATTAATTTCAATTACTTACATCGAAATTATTCTTTTAATCTCAATTACTGCCTAGAAATTGTTAAGTACTTACTATAAAACGTCAACCTAATAAAAGATTTGAGATTTTCTGTTCATTTCCTTACATCTAAATACATAATATACTTACCTACTACGATAATAACTACTCATGTTAGAATAAAACTTAAGTGTTATTTTAAGTATGAATTCCTTGGCTGAAGATACTTTCTCCTATGTATTAAACCCAAATAACGTCCTGGAAGATGACGTCTTGCGAGCATTTCATGAAAAATTGTCTCGTCATACATCTTTCCGTCCGCGGGAAGTGGGTCTGTTCGGGTTCCCGGAACTCATTGAGCCTGTGCCGCCAAATGAGTCTCATCTCCAACTTATTTATGATGGCAATGTGGGTTCAATAGGACACTGGTCTTGTATTTATTATATCAATGGTATACTACGCGTGTACGATAGTCTCTATAACAATTGTTTAAAACCAACTCAAAAAATATATATTAATGCATTGTTTTCATACCAAGCAGAATTAATATTCAATTTCCTAGCGTGCAACGTCAAACCAATGCAATAGATTGCGGGCTTTATGCAATAGCTATTGCCACTTCTTTAGCGCTTAAAATGAATCCCTCTCTACACAATTATGTATCATAAATGATGAGATCTCATTTGCGCTGTATGATTTTGAGCAACGATTTTTTGCCTCTTCCATCTACAGCTAGATCTGTTCGTGGACGTCCGCCCATAAATCTTTTTGACAACTTTTATGTTATGTTACTTGCTGCTACGAAACCCTTCATGGGCGAGTCCGACTCGCACTTAGCCGCTTTTTTAATTAAAGTATTGTAACTTCTCCTCTTCAATCTCTAATAGTTTTGTATCCAATTCATCTGGTTGCCAACTTTTAACTTTCTTTATCAAAGGAGATTTAAATGGATTTTGGCCAGAATTTTTTTATTGTTGAGTTTTTGAGTTCCTCCCCGAAAGTGTCTTGTAGTCCTCGGCAAACTTTTTTTGACTGAAAAACTGAAAAAAAATTATGTTTTTACAGGTTACAACGAGGTTTATCATTCAGATCACTTGGATATATATTTACATACATTACAGTTTTGGGAAAATCTTTATGAAATTCATATGAAGTTTCCATCACGCGAAGATATGGACAATGTAGGTATATAATGACTTTTGGAGAAAATTGAGGTTTCCTAATTGATCATGCTCCAGCACATTCTGGCAATAGGTACCGTAATTACAAGTCCTTTTTGTCAATTGTATTGCAAGCTGTTATGGGTGTAAACTACAGATTTGTTACTATAGACGTTGGAGCCTATGGCAAATAAAGTGACGGTGGTGTATTTTCAAAATCAAACCTCTCAAGACTTTTGGAAAATGGTGCTCTAAACACAAATCAGGAAAAATTATTACCAGGTACGGACATAGCTTTGCGTCACTTCTTAGTTGGTGACAAAGCGTACCCTTAGAAGACATATCTGATGCGTCTCTATCCTGAAAAGAGTTTGGGCCCTGAAGAGGAAATATTTAACAAATGCTTATCAAACGCAAGACAATTTGTTGAATTTACCTTTGGAAGCAACTGAAGTAAATCCCGACCACGCAGATGTTATTATAAAGTGTATATGTTTACTTCATCACATAATTATTGATAAGGATACTTACACAATTTGCCAACCGAAATATTACGATCACAAAATGAAAACAGAAACCGATTCATGACAGCAAGTGAAAATAGAAGCGCAACGAGAGCTCAAAACATTAGGAAAACACTTAAAAACTATTTTTGTCAAAACTACCATTAATTTTAAGTTAAAGTATCTGTTTATAATTAATCAAATATATAAATACATATACTCACCAGATATTTCCATTTCTTCGGAAATTTCAGGCTATGCCTGACGCTGTAGGTCACGTAAGTGATAACTAGAATCACTTTGATCCCACAAACATTTATGTCCTTAAACCAAATTAATTAACTTTTCTACATGCTTTTTGTTTTTGGATGCCCCGTCGTAACTTAATGCACGTATACGTACGACTACTCGCACGCAGTCTGCGCACTCTCATAGTATTTGGATGGTCGGAAATGTTCGTGCGTGTTCGTACGTTTTCCCACGTGTAATATTCGTACGAATGCGCGTCCAAAGTGAGCGCGGTCTTATGCTACGTTAGATGTGACGGCTAATCGCCTTTATCTCGGCTAATGTAACGGAAACCCTTCTAAGATAATCGATCGAGGCCGAGCCCAGCCAGCTTAAATTGCCCCTTTTTCGTGGTCTCTCAGTCTCCGCAACGGAAATGTTCTTGACGTCTTCTTGTAAGTGAAACGTCATCAAATTAGCAAAATATTAGAAAAAACCGGGGCCAGCCAGCTTGAACTTAGTAAAAAATCTGGCTGGGCCTTTTGCATATCGGTTATAGACTACTTTTTAGTGACGGAATTTGTACCCGTCATAAAGTTTAGTTTATGGCGTTACCTGTAAATATGTATGAGACATCAAAGATATTGTATATCGGTTATAGACTACTTTTTAGTAACGGAATTTGTACCCGTCATAAAGTTTAGTTTATGGCGTTACCTGTAAATATGTATGAGACATCAAAGATAGCCTGTGGCCAGCCAGCGTGAACATCAGGCACCACGTAGGTACACTAAATAATTGGTTCTTTCTTTCTTCTCTCTTTCAAACTATGCAAGGGATCGTCGTAACATTAATAGGTTATCTTTATCTACGGTTATCCTTATTTACGTGTTAAAGTACATACTTTTGGAGACAGTACACCATCAGACTGCGCTGTTAGGAGGGCAGGATTATGTTCAGGCAGGCTGGCACCAAGAGCTTACTTTGATTTCTAATACATACTTGCAAGTAACGCCATAATCTAAATTTTATGACAGTTACAAATTCTGTCACTACACGTAGGTCAAGGTGCTTTTTTCAAAAAGGTCATCTAATTATAAAAATTAAAAAATTTGTTGATGTCCGTTACAATCTTATGTGACGACTTTTAACATACAAGATGTTAAGAACTCTTCCGTTGCGAAGATTGAGATAGCGGCGAAAAGCGGCGCTTCAAGCTGGCTGGGCTCGGCCTCGATCGATTATTTAAGAAGGGTTTGCGTTGCATAAGCCGAGATAAAGGCGATTAGCCGTCACATCTGACGTAGCATAAGCCTACTTAATTCTGGGACATTTGAAAGGGCCAGACAGCCTGTGTTATCTACATAAATGAGATTGAATGTATGCAAAACTTAGGCTTGCAAGCAATGTAGCCTCAATAAGAACAAGTAAATTTCCATGTTGAGAAATAAATATTTAAAGAATATTGGCAAACTCACATACATTGTCAGTACCGCTTTTATTTCCGCAGAGCATTCACGTATCTCAATTTGAATATGTCGGTTTGACTGTTTGAATGATGGATAATCGAAATGCAATCATAAGATTTATATAGAAGTTGGGAATAAAATGTTGAAATTATAATCTAACCTCAAAAAACACGTGAAAACGTTGTTTACTCAATAGGACGAATACGGTTAGAGGGTTAATACGTTCATAGGATGATCAGATGAAGCTATTGAAATTAAAAAACACTCTAATTTCCATTATTGTTCATACAACAGCGAACCGTGACAAGCCAATTGACATAAGGGCTTGAAATGGCGCCTCAATGTCTTTGAGGATTGACAGTATGTATAATTTTTCTAGATGTCGATGAAAAAATAAATAGCGTTGTTACGGGAATAATTGGATTTTATTACATTTCTAAGTATCCCCAACAACTATATCTCAATATTTTAGCTTGGTAAATACGTGTTTAATATTGACCTATAAACTAAATATAGCCCGGTTTTGATATGATTACAATTTATAAATATTACAGGGTGCCATTCTCTTTTGAGAACAAATATTTCGTGTCTGTGTTTGTTTGCTTTCATGTCGTACCGCCCAAGCAACACCCTCACGGGAGGGAGGTGGAAGATGCGTCATGCATACCGCCGCAGGCAACTGACTTCCGCGACGGTGATGTAGGACTCACCAAAGTGGCACCTACCCACTAAGAACCACCTTGCCGGCTGTAGCATGGGAATGCTGTACCTACAGCCTTCATCGGAGCGACACCCGGGTAGGGAGGTGGGTGCGCAAGCGGGGACCCGCTAGAGGGTCACCCGCTGAGAATAATAATCACATAAGGTGCAAGTGACAGTTTAGATGATAATTACTCAGCCTGGGCAGCCTTAAGCTGATCCAGATTAGCCGAGAGCTGATCGGGGGGATCCGAGAGTGCATTTCTCGGTCTACGGACTTTGTACCTCGACGGCATGGACGGAGCAGTATAAGCTACCGACTCGCGTATGAGGGGGTTAGGATGCTCTTTGGATCGCTTGAAATAAGCGGTGGAGAGTGTCCTATGGTGTTGTTGTATTGTAGGTAAGTCGAGATCTCTGTGCAGGTCTGCGTTTCGCACATACCACGGAGCATCCGTGGCCCGGCGGCAGAAGAGATTCTGGACTACCTGCGGATTATACAAATAGGAGGGTTTGGCATGTGCAAAGATTGGGGCGGCATACGTCATGACTGGTCTCACGCAAACCTTAAAAAGCGTTCGCTTCATTTTACTGTGCCTGCCTAACATACTGTTTAGGCGGGCCATGTACAGACGGGCGAGTTTGGTAACTCGTATGTGAGGTCGGAATATAGGTACTTGGTGGTTAGTGCCCACGGGATGGGCGTACCTAGCATTCGAATATGGGGGTCGCAGGGGCGACGGCGTTTATGTTCGAAGCGCATAGCAGAGCTTTTCTCTAGGGTTTTTTTTTTATTAATAATTACCAGGCGTTTGTCTTCCATCTCAGCTGTTGGAAAGTGACGATGAAGACGAGGATCATACACGCCTGTCCAAGAGGTACCTATTCACTCTACACTTATGGCTGTATGCAAAGATTTAAATCAATAGATGTGCCCCTTCGGTACAAACAACGTACGAAATTAGGTTTCTACTCAAAGTTGTGCATGCACAAGTGTTGTCTCAGTATCCAACGAGCGCTTGTCATGAGCGGTACAGTGCAACAACTTAATTTACACAATGTTTTTCCTTAAAATGTATAGTTTAAGAATGAATTATGCCGTCGTGTTCATTTCGGGGGTGTAAAAATACAAACAAGGATTAAGGTGTTACTTTTCATGCATAAGTAACTAATTACAAATTAATAGGTCTTTACCTATGAAACTGCCGTTTTGCCGTACTCGCCATTTCAAATGAAAAAAAATTTTTTTGACTGATAATTCTAATTTCAAATTAATTTTATTTCACAAACATGAAATTCTTTTTCTAAAATCGTCATTTGTTTAACCCGTAATAGTTAGTGTTTTGTTTTCAACGCATTCGAACATTTTTCGTCATCATGGATAAGTTAAAAATTCGAGTAATTATGGAGTATGAGTACCGTCGTGGCAGCAAAGCGGCACAAGCGGCACGCAACATCAACGACGTTTACGGAGCGAACACTACAAACGAACGCACCACCCGTTATTGGTTTACCCGCTTCCGTTCTGGAAATTTTGACCTGAAAAATGAACCCCGTGGTCGTCCGAAAACTTTGGTCGACAATGACGAATTAAAGGCGATTGTGGAAGCTGATGAAACTCAATCCACGGCTGAATTAGCAGCAGCTTTCGACGTTAGCATCAAAACAATATTGGTCCATTTGCGTCAAATTGGCAAGGTAAAAAAGCTTGACAAATGGGTACCCCACGAACTCAATGACCGCCAGCGCGAAGTACGCGTGGAGACATGCCTTGCACTGCTCAGCAGGCATACAAATGAAGGAATTCTAAACCACATTGTTACTTGTGACGAGAAATGGATCATGTTTGACAATCGTAAGCGCTCAGCAAGTTGGTTGGACCCTGGTTCAGCACCCAAACAATGCCCTAAACGAAAACTTACCCCTAGAAAAGTGATGGTCACTGTTTGGTGGTCTAACGCGGGTGTAATTCATCACAGCTTCTTGCCAAACGGGACAAGCATTACTGCAGATGTGTACTGTGAAGAACTGAACACAATGATGGAGAAGCTCGCACGTCTCCAACCAGCTTTGGTCAATCGTTCGGCTCCACTGCTCCTGCACGACAACGCGCGACCTCATACTGCACAGCAGACGGTCTCCAAGCTACAAGAGTTGGGGTTGGAAGTTCTCCATCATCCGCCGTACTCACCAGACCTTGCGCCTACAGACTTCTACTTTTTCCAGAATTTGGATAACTTCTTGGCGTGAATAAAATTCAATACCCGAGTGGCAGTACAAAATGCCTTTGAAGAATTTGTTGCCTCCCGTCCAGCTGATTTCTTCAACAAAGGCATCAATAAGCTACCAATGCGTTGGCAAAGATGCATCGATTGCATGGGTGATTATTTTGATTAATAGAAATAAAAAATATATAAAAAAATTACGCTTCATTTATTTCGTGAAAAACGGCAATTTCATAGGTAAACACCTAATATTATATGATTCATTGGCGTTACTCGTCTGTGTCGCACGGCAGCATGGCCGTGAGACGCGGAGGGGGCGGAGAAGCGTCCGGCTGCCAAAGAATAAGTAATTAGATACAAATAGAAAGGCCAACTCATTAGCTACTTTTACCTATAAGTAATAAAATAGAATGATTGTTGAACTGAAGATTTTTTGTGAACCTTGGGCTTTTTAGTTGTTTTTTGGCAAGGCAGTTTTGCTTTTTATTTTGTTTAATTTGACTGCTTCCTCTTTGTAGTAAAAAATACACTGATATATTAACTAAATCAATTGTTTAAAACTATCACGGTTGTTTCACAGTTTCAAAATTTATAAGATCCCACATAAAAGAAAAATCAACTCACTACTTCAATAGCGAAAACGAACTAAGTACCATGAATTTACGTATATTAGAGTCTTTTTTGCACAGTAATGTATTCCAAATATTAAATGAACTTTCTAAAAAACAGCCACCACTTTTAACCATAGGGTTTTAATTATAAAGGTGATAATAGATAACTACATTAATGTAAGACTACACTACTTACTTAAAAAAACACAAATAACAAAACGCCAAAAATTTAATAAGTTGGTGCTTTTTGCAGGCAATTGACGTGTAAGTTATAAAGCTATTCTCTGTATGTTGAAATAAATTATTTATAAATGTTTACTTGTATTTATTTCTGTGTCTATAAACCTTTAAAACTCTTTAGGTGTATTTTCCAGCGTAAGATCTTTGTCACATCTGATTTATATTCTTTGACGATTGATGCCGTGAACTCGGTGTGTTTATGTAAATGAGCATGACAACTCCATGACACGTGCGGGCAAATCTATTGATTTAAATCTATGGCTGTATGGTCTTAAGATCGAGGTTGATTCCTTTGAGTATGGCAAAGTCAAGGATATCCGGGGAATGAAGCGGATTATCCGGGTAATGAGTGGGTGTGACGGGAGAAATGACGTCAAGATCGAGTGACTTCGTGATGTCTAGTAGTTTATCACCTGTGGAGTTGGTTGAAGAGCACGTCCAGTCGGTATGTTTGCAATTGAATCGCCGAACATAATGACGGATTGCCCTAGTTCGAGTAAGGCCTCGAAGTCACTACGGAGGGGCGGTGTTGTACTAGGTATGTACACCGAGGCTGATTATGGTCCTATGACCTGTCATAGACAGCCTACACACAGTGGCCTCCAAGTTGGTGAGTGGAGGCGTGGGAATCGGTGTCGATTAATTTGAGATCCTTCGCCATTGAAGGCTGAGGAGAGGTTTGTGGGCCTACTGCTGGAGCGGGTGGGTGCAGCCGGACGCTGTCTCCATGCGAGCGCTGGAGTGGGCGGGCTTAGCTATCGGGGGTCCCGGTTGCGCAGCGGCGGAAAGTTAATGTGCGTAAGGGGCGGGGCCTGTCAGTGCTGCCCTCTTTGCAGTGTGTCGAATGGTCGGTTCGGTTCGCGTAGTGACTAATTTGACAAGTCAAATCGGCTAGTTCCCACTAGTTCAATTGGTCAGTTCAATCGTTGAACTAGTGAGACTTTATTTGACACTTTTTATATCACAAAGTAAGGAAGTTAGGTATGTTTTAAATGCATTTAATAGAAACTGAATACACATTCACTACATATTATAAATAAAACAAAATATGAGTTTAGAAATGGTTTTTATTGTTACCGTTCTTATGTTTTTATATGTATATGTACAAACAAACTTTAATAGATTATCAATATTTCATTCTGAAATTAGAAATCGTTAGCGACTTTAATAATACAAACGGCACCTACTTGTTAAAAAACAATCAATGTCTTATTGTACACTGATTATGCTTATGTCTTAACTAATACAATTCTTGTCAGCTTACATTTAAGTATTGACATCCATAACACTATACCACAGTAAGGAATGGAAATTTAGAAAAAAAAAATAGTGTAAATGACACAGCTGTGTCCACTCAGCACTCGCGTCCGCTCGCACACTCGCACACACACACGCACGCCTGCCTGCAATCTATTCACTTCTTGGCATTCTTCTTGGGTGATGCAGCTTTACCTTTCGCATTGTTCGACATTTTCGCTTTCTTTCCTTTAGGCTCTCCTTCCTCATCATCTTCATCCTGAAATAAAAATACAACATTGTTAGATAAATATTAAAATTTGTCCTTAAAAAGATGACTAATATAATCCTGTCAAATCATTAAATAACTTTCAAAACTTCCTATTTCTAAACATGTCCTAGTAGTGAATCATGCTCTTATACCTTTTATCAGTGACAATTTCAAGGCACAATTTTATTGTACTATAATAGTATAATAGACAATAATTGTGTCGACTCTTTTGGGATTTATAAGACTTATAACAAATTCTATCTACTACATATTAATATAAGAAACTGAAAAAAAACTAGAAGCCATCAGAAGGTAAAGGGTAAAAATGAATGAGTACAGAAAACCAACAGCCAATCTTGTTTTGAATTTCACTTTCAATAAACACCTAGTAAGGCAGTTTTCATATTTGTGTCAACAAATATCAACATTTCTTTATGTTCAAATATAAGACTATCTTCAGATGTTTATATAGAAAACCATCAAAAACAGTAAATTTTAATGAATCTGTCAACTTGTAAACTATCATTACAAATCCTTTTCCCTCTGTGAGCCTAACAAAAAGCTATAAAATATCAGTTGAAGGTTTTCAGTACCTCATTCGTCTTGCGCTTGCCGCCTTTTGTTTTATTTTCATCATCCTGCAAATTTCATGCAGATGTCATTAATATTTTTTGTGGCAGTTTTAATACAAGTTATATCTTGAAAAATGAATAAATGTCGATAGGAAAAATTACAATAAATTCTATGAACTTTTTTGTGACTGATACCAGGCATCAAATTTTCTAAATAAAGTAAAAATATTTTATATTCTTTGCTCTACAAACCTTGAACTGAGAATCATCACCCTCTTCTTCATCCAGCATCTCTTCTTCCATCTCCTCCATATCTTCAAATTCCTCTACTAAGGCACCCAGCAAGTGTTGACCAATCAAATGTACAGGTCCCGAACCCTGAAATTTACAAATAAAACATCATTTAGTACAGAAAATAATGAATCTACATGAGGTTTATCAATAGTTAACATCAGACAAATGCCTCAAGTAAATCAGGAATGGAACAAGCTGCATCAAAACGACACATCAAGTCCATCAAAAAGAAATGGTTTTTTTAACATCATATTGCAACAACAAAACAAATATTGCGGCTGAAACATAATTATATACAGATTATCATTCTATCCTTTTAAGCACAATTGAAAATAATTACCATGAAATATTTTTTCCTGTAGTAACATTACTATATAGTAGATAACATAAATAAAATTACTACTTCAAAATACCACCTACAGCATATCTTCCAGCTTTTATCATCAAATATAATTTGTTAAAAATAATTTGGAATATTAAAAAGAAATTTCAGAGATAGAAGATTAGATTACAAACCTGGATTAATGTGAAGGTGACTGGTGCATCTGGGAATTCAATGTCAAGACGTGCATGCCTCGTTTCACCAGTCTTTAAGACAGCAACAGGGATTTTGACAGAGTTCTGAAGAGACATGGTCTCCACCTAAAAATCAAATTAACTTTTTTTTAACACCATAAAATAATTTGGGTGGCCAAATGTAAAAACTATCATACTTTTATAAGAACTGTAATCAGACAAATGCCTCAAGGTAATCATAAATAGGCTAAACATTGTCAGAACGACTCTGTTCCACCCATCATTTAAAATGTGTATAAATTTATCATCACAATAAAGTTAGTTATGCTATTTATTACCACTAATCAAAGATATTTACCTCTACAACATTGAGTTCTTCAGCTTTGGCGTCTGGTCCCAGCAAAGCCTGGCGTATCAGTAGTTTGTTGCTTCTTGGGTACTCTGCTTTTGCTTCTGGATCCCATGTCTCTGACTGGTGGGAAGAAGACAGTGTAATTCCTGAAAAATTTTTTACTAAGTGTTATTAATCAACCATGCTAGAATTCATAACCAGAATAATTAAACTTATTCACAGTTGATCATTGATCTTCTTTGAAGAAGATTAAAGTTAGCTTGGGTCGCATTCAGTGCACTTATGGCAGTACATGTTGTTGGAGTTCATGCCAGTAAAAATGAAATATATATGGGCGAAGTTTTAATGCACAAGAGTAATGGAAATAGTAGTTAATTATAAAGCGTTGCATGAAATAGGCGTAAAAGTATTTTGTTAGGCGGGAAACCAGTCATTTAGTAGGAACATAACCTGTACCCTAATATATCTAGTGGAGTCTAAGGAAATGGTGAATTGGCCAAGCGATTAATCTGTTCCATCCTGTAAATACTGAGCTCACAGAAATGGAACAACGCTTGGACGCCATATTTCGAATTTCCGCGCCTGTACTACCGGTGTAGCAATTTCAAGTTCGCAAATTTGGACATGCACAAATGAGCTAGACTAATCATTTTTAAAATATGCATGTTAATGAATGTAACATAGGATATAAAAGATATAATATAAAAATAGCTATGGCGTTCAAATTTAAAAATTACGGCACTGAAGACGTCTAATACTTACAACATTGATTTACACAAAGGCCTCAAACAACTAAATTGTTACAGAACGTAAAAAAGATTATGAAAAGGAATAAAAATTAAGTTATTGTGAAAACCGCCGATAATGCATAAAATGGCGAGATAGCCGGGCGTCAACAGACGCTACATGTTGGAGTCGAATTCCAGTGGAGGTTCACGTCCAAGCCAATAAATAACTGAACAAACTTAAACCAGACGATGCAAAAATGTTAACGTACCGTAAAAATATTCGTCCGACATGGTGATTTCACTAATTTATTGAGATTTTTAGCGACACGTTCACGTGCGAAACCGGCGCACAAAATCTGAAGACTGGGGTTGCCAACTGCAGCAGTGATGCGAACTCCTACAAAATGTTCCCCCAGGACCAACTTCAAATACCTCTAAATATCGATAAAAAAACCTCAAAAGTTTTTGTTGCAACCGAGTGGTTGTAGAGGTAATTTCAAATCTGAATTTGAAAATACATTCAAATAGTATGAATAAGCTGTAGTGTAAGCTGTGTGGGTGTATTTTACACATTTAAATACATTAATGAATGACCTAATAATATGATAACAATGAAATTTTTATTTTTATTTTAGAATGATTTTTATTTTGTATTTCTTTACTTTTCTATCTTCAAATTTAGTTTTTCTTAACTTTTCTTGGCATACATTATTTTGATTTTTCCTCATTTATTTTCATACATTATTTTTAGAAATCTTTTTACTCTTCTTTTGTTATCTGTTCTGTTACAGTTAAACAAGAAACAATTAAAATTAAAAATCAATTGCTACAATATCTCCTTTTTTTCCTTGAGACACAATGATATTAAATAGCATTGGGATAAGTATTTAGAGGTTCGAGTTCTAGGCTTAATATAAATAACATAGAATCGTGCGTTTGACTGATCTTGTGTTTATATAATGATATAATGTAACTGGTATAAATATACATGGTGAATCTCTATAACGTGCACATATTAAAATGGGGGTTTAATGATGATTTAAGATGATTAGATAAAGTAATAAGAAAACTGTTAGAATCCTGAGCGACGCGAGTGATTCATGGCCCTCGATATAAAATCGTACTTTATTCAGGAGTTGCATACTATACTTTATACCATGACTACGAGAAAAAGACATAATTTAAGCGAAAATAGAAATTTAACCAAGAAATAATAAATGTTACATTAATTGAAATGGACATTAAAATTAGAGCAATGACTGAAATTAAGCGTAATTTTCTTATTATTATCAATAGGGTGGTCAACTTGTGAAACAATACTAGACCGAATTTTATCGACACAAAAGAATCAAAAAATAAAAAAAGTTTTTTTGTAGTAGTTATGATGTTATTAATTTTTCATTCGGGAAATTTGAAGCTATGTAAATAAATTGCTACAACTTTTTAACTAAATGGCCTATCCTGTTCAAATAAAAACTAAAATGACAGGAAAGCAATGGCAATACTGGTTTATAAACAAAAAGTGCACACAAAATTTATCTTCACATGAAAAATAAACATTTTTTTTGGAAAAAAAATATTTTTTTGTGATAGTTTTCAGGAAATTAACGATTTTCTCAAAAAGATCTGATATTTTGATTATTTTGTTATTATTTTGTCTAATTTTATATCGTATTAGCTTTCGAATACTAAAAAAACCATTCTTATAGCTCAAACATAACATGTGATGCAGGCCGTTAAGCAAAAACACTCATTACGGGTCTTATATCAGTGTGGCGCATTTTGAACAAAGAAGGGTTGCATCCGTATCACTATCAACGGGTGCAACACTTGCATGCAGAAACAGACGGGCCATCAAGATGCGTAATGTCTGTATGGATCCTCAGGAAAAACCGAGAGGATCCGGAGTTTTGTTAAAAAAAAAAATTGTGGATGGACGAACACAATTCACGAGGCAGGGCATCCTAAACTCCCGTAATTTACACGTGTGGTGCCCAAAAGGACATAACCCAAAACTGAAAAAAACCATCTACTTTCCAAGTGCAGTTCTCCATTAATGTATGTAGGCTCTAATTGATGACATCTTGGTTGGCCCGATCATACTGCCAAGAACCTTAAATGGTGAAACATTTTTACAACCTTTAAGAGACGAGCTGCCCATGCAATTGGAGAACGTGCCATTGGCTACGCGCCGAACGATGTATGTCCAAATGGATGGATGCTCAGCCCATTACTCCATACCGATAAGTGAATTTTTGAATGAAAAGTATGCAAACCGCTGGATTGGCCGCCAAGGACCTGTCGCATGGCTGCCACGTTCACCAGATATGACGCCACTAGATTATTTTATATGGTGAAACAACGTGTGTACAGTTCCCCCATCATTACTGAGGCTCATATACTGGACAGAGTAAATAATTGTGCCGCTGAAATTAGGAAAAACCCGAAATGGTGAAAAGGGCCACTCAGAACATTTTATTTACCCTTTCTCCACCGCTCGAACAGACACAGACAGAAGTTTCACCCGTTTGTGGTTAGCGTGTCGAAGAGCCGAACTAAACGGTTCGATAGGTCATTTTTGGTTCGTGTTGCCAAAGAGTGGAACGATTTGCCTGCGTCTGTTTTCCAGACAAATATAACCCTGGAGCTTTCAAGTGTAGAGTGAATAGGTGCCTCTTGGACAGGCGTGTATGGTCCTCGTCTTCATCGTCACTTTCCATCAGGTGAGATGGAAGACAAACGCCTGCTAATTATTAATAAAAAAAAAATATATTATGTGCGACGTTGTGTTTGCAACATAGGGGCGATCATTTAGAAAACTTATTACATTAATGTTTACTTTTGTATTTCTTTACAATTAATGAATGCTTTGATTTTCATAAAATCTCTTTTTTTAAATCACTGTCGAACAACAGAAAAAATTCGGTCTCTACCTGAGTTATGATTCATGCGGCCGCGAAAGACCCGTAATGAGTGTTTTTGTTTAACGGCCTGCAGCAAATGTTATGTTTCAGCTTGAAGAATGTTTTTTTAGTATTCGCAAGCTAATACAATGTAGAATTAGATAAAGTAATAAGAAAATAATAAAAGTATGAGATTTGTTTGAGAAAATCGCCAATTACCTGAAAATTAACGCAAAAAAATTATTTTTGGCAAATTTTTTTTTATTTTTCATGTTAAAATAAATTTTATGGGTAATTTTTGTTTATAAATCAGTATTGTCATTGCTTTCCTGTCATTTTAGTTTTTATTTGAACACAATAGGCCATTTAGTTCAAAAGTTATAGCAATTTATTTACACAGCTTAAAATTTCCCAAATGAAAAATTAAAAACATCATAAATCCTACAAATTTTTTTTTAAATTTATTTATTGTTTTGTTCTTTTGTTCTTCTTGATAAAATTCGGTCTAGTTTCCCCCATTTTAATATGTGCACAATATAAAAATTCACCCTGTATATACCAGTTACATATTTATTATATATTTATTTTCAGTCACACACACATATCGTATAAAAGATAATTAATATAGTGTTCCTTGTGGCAAATTAGATTATTTTATTTTATTCGTTTTTTTTCATTTCCGTAAAGTTTACTGAAATTGATATCTATGGATCCTTCATCTTGCATTGTGCACCTGTGTAAAAATATCAGTTCTCATTGTTTGCCCATATTCATATTCAAAAGAAGCACTTTCAGGTGCATATTTTTTTTTTGTTTATCACTCACTCAGTCATTACTGTCATGTCAAACTTTTTTTGACGCTTGAGTTTTGATCAGCGCCATCTAATGTTGAAAATAGTATATTATGCAACTAGTGAATAAAGGACGGATTTAAAGCGAGGGCCGTAGATGAGTCACGAGCAAGTGAAGGATTCTAACGATTGAATCACGAGCGCAGCGAGTGATTTAAGATGATTAGATAAAGTAATAAGAAAACTGTTAGAATCCTGAGCGACGCGAGTGATTCATGGCCCTCGATATAAAATCGTACTTTATTCAGGAGTTGCATACTATACTTTATACCATGACTACGAGAAAAAGACATAATTTAAGCGAAAATAGAAATTTAACCAAGAAATAATAAATGTTACATTAATTGAAATGGACATTAAAATTAGAGCAATGACTGAAATTAAGCGTAATTTTCTTATTATTATCAATAGGGTGGTCAACTTGTGAAACAATATTTATTATATCAATGTTATGCCTTGTTTTAACAGTACACCGCAACATAGAATATATACTCCATAATGTCGATGACTTCCTTTTCTTCGACAGTTCATTAAAATAAGTTAAGAAAACAGACTCAGAAAATGTGCCCGAAGCTGGATTTTCATTTTTCCATTTACAAAACTCATCGTAGGTTTTGATGTAAACCAGCCGTGATTTGTTGGGTAGCAAGTTTTCTACAATATCGGCCGCCTTCTCTTTCATAAATTCAGGTGTTAACACAATATCTTCTTCGTCACTTGAATGCATAATCGATTTATTATAATTCAATCGATTTATTATAAATTAACACTTAACTTTGTGTCCGTACAATTCACAGTAAGTATTTGAAATGGCGCCAATTCACTATTTTTTTTTCTATAATGGCAGCAAAGAACACAAAACAGTTTTTAATCTAATGCCAAACTCCTTGTCGCAAATATCGACCAATCAAATCTCGAGAATTTATTTGCACCAAAGAGTTTGAATTTCGAATCTTAGCGCAAGGAGTTTGTGTAAGCATTGAAATGGAGATCGGATATATTTTGTGTTCCAAATTCAAACACCAAAACAGTGAATAAAAACAAAACAGTGAATAAAAGGCCTTTTTATTCACTGTTTTGCGTGAATAAAATAAGCTTTTTAGAGTAGGTATGGTATAAAAGAACTATTCTTTTATTTTGAATCGTAGAATGAAACCCCTCATTCTCTTAAATCAGTGTTTTTCAATCTTTTTGTGACGACGACAATGTGGCGTTGCTCTTTATGGCGATAGCAAGCTCCACCCTCCTCGGCCCGCAATTTTCTTTTGTTCCAACTCTCAATTGCGCGTCCATGTTGAAGATAATGCAATAGACCAAACGCCTGTATTTAGGGCTCCCATTCCTTGCATGATACAGAAGTTGTATAATTTACAAGATAAATTTTAACACCCTTTCCAGATATGCACTCTGGAAAGGGTGTTCTATGCAGCAATGACAATGGGAGTAGATGGATTCTAAACATTTTCTAAAATAATTCAATAAAACTGGCTGATCTCACCACAAATACGAAAGAATATCTTATAGATTCAGCCACTGACAGCATGTTTAAAATTGATTTTCATTCGCAAAGTGTCGTTGTATTTTGGATGAAAAAAAATATCCAGAGCTGCCAAGGGAAGTTATAAAATTATTATTGCCATTCGCCACTTCATACTTGTATGACATTCTCTGCAATGGTGGATATTAAAACTACAAAGAGAAATAGACTTCAATTAGAAAGTGATTTGATTATTAACATTTCAAAAATAACACTACGATTTAACAAACTTTGGAAAAATAAACGCGCCCATGCTCCTCACTAAAATTGTGTTTTTATTGTAGCGCAGAACCTTGCCTTTCTCTTAGTGACCCCCCGAGTAAGGTTTCGTGGACCCCCAGGGGTCGCAACCCACAGATTGAAAACACTGCCCTAAATAAATGTACTAAAAAAACTCCCTGGTCATCTTGATTCTCCCTGAATTTGGGTGAAAAACTTCCAAGTTGGCATCACTTAACTGCAGGCAGTTCAATCAATCGCCTAATGGCTGGTTTACACGAGTTAGGTGGTTAAGTTGGTAACTAAATTATAACTAAATTTTAAGTTAAAAGTTGCGTGTAAACAGTCAATTAACCGACAAGTGGTAACTTAAAAGCAGATAGTACAAAAGATGACCTACTAATAGTCAGTATATCAAATTAAAGGCCAATAAATATAGATTATCATACAATAATTAGATTGAATATATAGTCCTTCCTACCATTGTAAGATATTTTTTAAAATATATCTTTTCCCCGATTTTTTTAGGATTCACTCTAGGTAATTCATGTGAAAAAAAAGAACTGACAGATTGTTGATTGACTGTCAAAACTAATCCGCCAATAACGTCCATTACTTGTGGGTTCATTCGACATCGTTTTGTTACTTTTTTTGACATTGACATTGATACATACAAAAGAAAACAACATGGTAACTTATGATTGATTTTTCGCAAATTATTTATAATTTTTTTACAAGATTTTTAGATTTAAAATTTGGCAATTTTAAGGGGGAAAAGGTTACTCATGAGTTAATCTTTCATGCGTACTATTGACCATAAGCAGGTCAAAATCCCATATTGAGTTTGACCATCATCTTTAGTACGCAAGTGATTAAGTAGATTAGGATTCGTTCTATTTTTCGTATAAGTAGGTGGGCGGGGCTTCTCGCTTAACACGTTTGGACGTGATTTTTTAGTTAAGTGCATAAGTTGACAAAGCGGGTGGCGGCAAGAGCTCGTATTTACGTCACATTTTCTCTTTGTTTTTTAATGTCGGAGTAGAGTTTGGTTTCTACTTTAAAATTTGTGGAAGAATATTTAAGGGTGTTACCACACCAATCGATCGACTGTCGATCGGCAACGACCGGTCGTCGTCGATCAATGGCAGAATAGAACAGTCGACGTCGCAGTAGGCGTGATGGCCTATAATTGTCTGACACCACCCCTGAGTTAGTAAGCCTGCCAACCCGCAGTTGGCGTGATGGCCTACAATTGTCTGACACCAACCCTGAGTTGGTAAGTCTGCCAACCCGCAGTTGGCGTAATGGCCTACAATTGTCTGACTTCACTCCTGAGTTGGTAAGCCTGCCAACCCGCAGTTTGCGTGATGGCCTACAATTGTCTGACTTTACTCCTGTGTTGGTAAGCCTGCCAACCTGCAGTTTGCGTGATGGCCTACAATTGTCTGACACCACCCCTGAGTTGGTAAGTCTGTCAACCCGCAGTAGGCGTGATGGCCTACAATTGTCGGACGCAACCCCTGAGTTGGGAGAGGCTGATATCCCTCCAGTGATTATTAGGGGTACCTAATTAGTAAAGGCACCACACCATTCGATCGTCCGTCGATCAACGTCGGCCCGTCGACGTAAAAAATTTAGAAAAATACACAATCTCGCAAAGATTTTAATTTCCGAAACAAGTTCTTCGCTGGATTTGTCCAAAATCACGTTTACCACATATCTAAGTACAGAACTGACGAATTGCTCGTCATTCATCACTGCTCATCTTCATTGAACTTATGAACTTAACTATTTAACCATTTGGACACACAAGTGACACGTAGTAACTTAAAATTTAGTTAAAATTTTAGTTACCAACTTAACTACTCAATACATGTAAACCGTACATATCGCCTTTTGCGCATGTGAGTGATGTCCCGTGTGTCGTATATTATCACAGACTTATAAATGGAAGGAGCAACCCAAGGAAGGACCGTACCGTCAGGCCAGTGTCCCCTTACTATTTCTATCTACGTATCTTGATGTGAGGCGGCAATTAAGAAGGAGTTAAATAAATCGTATGTGAAGATCACTCCCATCTTTTTATTTCGAGCCCACTACCTGTGGCGGGCTGGCCAACTAGCCCCCAAGTGCCACAAATTACAATTGTATACATCTACTTTCTTTCCTTAGTGTTGCAACAGTGACACACTTATATGAAAATCACGTGGAAGCCACAAATTTGATAATGTATCAGTGCCGCCAATTTTGGTGAAAATCTACTAAAATTATTTTTATTGTCAACTGCCATTAATGAACAAGTATATGTATAATTTAATTCCTTATAAGTTAATATTAGGTCTTTACCTATGAAATTGCCGTTTTTCACGAAATAAATGAAGCGTAATTTTTTTATATATTTTTTATTTCTATTAATCAAAATAATCACCCATGCAATCAATGCATCTTTGCCAACGCCTTGGTAGCTTATTGATGCCTTTCTTGAAGAAATCAGCTGGACGGGAGGCAACAAATTCTTCAAAGGCATTTTGTACTGCCTCTCGGGTATTGAATTTTTTTCCCGCCAAGAAGTTATCCAAATTCTGGAAAAAGTAGAAGTCTGTAGGCGCAAGGTCTGGTGAGTACGGCGGATGACGGAGAACTTCCAACCCCAACTCTTGTAGCTTGGAGACCGTCTGCTGTGCAGTATGAGGTCGCGCGTTGTCGTGCAGGAGCAGTGGAGCCGAACGATTGACCAAAGCTGGTTGGAGACGTGCGAGCTTCTCCATCATTGTGTTCAGTTCTTCACAGTACACATCTGCAGTAATGCTTGTCCCGTTTGGCAAGAAGCTGTGATGAATTACACCCGCGTTAGACCACCAAACAGTGACCATCACTTTTCTAGGGGTAAGTTTTCGTTTAGGGCATTGTTTGGGTGCTGAACCAGGGTCCAACCAACTTGCTGAGCGCTTACGATTGTCAAACAGGATCCATTTCTCGTCACAAGTAACAATGCGGTTCAGAATTCCTTCATTTGTATGCCTGCTGAGCAGTGCAAGGCACGTCACCACGCGTACTTCGCGCTGGCGGTCATTGAGTTCGTGGGGTACCCATTTGTCAAGCTTTTTTACCTTGCCAATTTGACGCAAATGGACCAATATTGTTTTGATGCTAACGTCGAAAGCTGCTGCTAATTCAGCCGTGGATTGAGTTTCATCAGCTTCCACAATTGCCTTTAATTCGTCATTGTCGACCAAAGTTTTCGGACGACCACGGGTTTCATTTTTCAGGTCAAAATTTCCAGAACGGAAGCGGGTAAACCAATAACGGGTGGTGCGTTCATTTGTAGTGTTCGCTCCGTAAACGTCGTTGATGTTGCGTGCCGCTTGTGCCGCTTTGCTGCCACGACGGTACTCATACTCCATAATTACTCGAATTTTTAACTTATCCATGATGACGAAAAATGTTCGAATGCGTTGAAAACAAAACACTAACTATTACGGGTTAAACAAATGACGATTTTAGAAAAAGAATTTCATGTTTGTGAAATAAAATTAATTTGAAATTAGAATTATCAGTCAAAAAAAAAAATATTTTCATTTGAAATGGCGAGTACGGCAAAACGGCAGTTTCATAGGTAAAGACCTATTATAAGGAATTAAATAATATAAAACATACTTTGTCTTTCAACTTCTATAAAGTTAATCTGTTTTTCCTACTCTTTAAAGGACAGTTTTACGTATTTGTTAGAAATCTATGAAATTTTTCAGTTTTATGGTATCAAGTAGCCTTAATTGACATTTCAATTACCTATTAAGAACGGGGCGGACTTGGTATTCCAATGGTAAAATGTAATTTTTTTTTGATCATAAGTTTTTGACTTTATAGATGCGAGATGTTTGTAAACATATATTTCTCAGTGTTAATGAAACAAAAGCATATTTGATTCCAAACACAAATTGCATTCGTGAAATTTACCAGATTCAAATTATATTTTAGACTATGTCCTTATTAACAACTTGAAAAATTAACTAATTTCAGAGGTAGGTATTGTTCTTTCAAAACTAATACATCAAATTAAATATTTTAACAATTGTTAAAAATATTTTCATTTTAGAAAGGCCTGGACTCAAAACATAAAAATAAAAAAGATTGGCAGCCTAATACAAGGAGTGTGTAGTGCTCCAAGCATTTTGCTGACCAATATATAAAAAAATGTGCACAGAAGTAAGTATCTATGGAAGCAACTGTTATAATGCAATATCTAGTAGTAAGGCCAGTGATTGACGGACAAAAATAGCTTCCTTTTATTTAGTTATTGAATTAATTTATGTAAGCAACCATACAATACAAGTAAGATTATTTTTAAGTTGATTAGAAAATTTGTATACTAGGAGTTTCACTTCTTGAATTTATTTGCCTGCCACCATTATGAACTATCCAATTGTAACATCACATTTTACTCTGTTTCTTAACTAATAAATGATTTAAAATTTTTTAACCCACACTAGAGTAACTAATTCATATTTACCCACCATAATAACCATGTGCATCCTTGTGAAAAAGAAGGAACAGCTAGTAAAGTTACAGGAAAAACACTGTTCCCAAGTTATTTATTTTAGTAATAATGCCTTCGATTATTGATTTCCATGGACACGGATGCCACATACCATTAAGTAGAAACCTTGATTGTTAACAGAAATAAAATACTTACTAAAAAAATATTTTATCGTCTTAGCTTGAACCTGGATTAAACTTATTTTCCTCAGAGCAAATACATTTTTTAACCAGTTTAAAAATATATTAGTATGCCTAAGATTTGTATGATCAGAAATACAAGCATCTACCCAGTTGATCGTTTTGACAACTAAGCACAAACAAAAAAAATTACTTGAACCGAATCAAATATGACCCTGTATTTTCAGTGTGTGAGAAAATTTGATATGTATGGATAATTGGGTAGATGACACCATTTAAAAATGCAAGTTTTTATAATTTATTTATAAAATATTAGTTATTTTGACAGGTACAATGTTTTGAAAAATATAGTTTTGAATTGAATATCGAAATTATATAGATTTGAAAACTTGAAAAAAGAAGCAAAAACTTATTATAGTATATTTAAAATTTTTAAATATCATTAGCTTACTGATATTAAATATAACAATTTTTACTATGACAGTATGCATGTAAACTCATTATCTACGTAGCTATTATATATTTTATCCAAACGCCCATACAATTTTAGTATGATTCACAAGTCGTGACGTCACAGCTCAGTACCGTTTTGTATGGAGCGTTTTTCGCCGACTCGCAGCGGCTCCTCGAACACATTGCTGTATCTAGAAAACTATTGATTGTAAACATACTGTTACTTTTGCAATATTTATTTACTGTTGATAAACTATTTAAATATGAAATAAAAAAAAATTTGTCATGTACCCAATTGCCACGCAACATTTGTTGGTTACGTTAGGTCTGCTTCCAAATATAAGTCTGTGTATATTATGCGCTTAAGACTCGATTGATATTAACTTGGTTGATTTATAAAAGATGGAGGTAAAAGCGGAACAATTACTATTCTTTTTAATTATTGCTTATTATTCATATATTTTTATTTCCTTTTTAGATTTTCGTTCATATATTTTGAGCCATATTATGGATACGGTGTTGGACATGACAAAGTATCAATTCAATATCCAATGTTTTTATGTTACATTAGTATAATCCTAAATATCATAGCATCCATAAACTTGCAACGAATATAGCTTGTATACGGCTTGCATTTCAAATACTAGCTTTTGCTGGTGACTCATTGAGGTTGATTCCCAAACCCGTCAGTGGGCATTATAGTACATTTATGCCAGCCTAAAAAGCTCATTTTATTTGATACTGATGTGTTTTCGCATATAATAATTTGACTTTTCACCTACAATGAATTTTGATAATATCTTGGCAAAGGAGTACGTCTTGTTTACATACAGAGTGGCCAGAAAAGTGACGTCCAAAAATTTTTTTTAGGTGGCTCGTGTTGAGACGTATCTTAATCATCCCTACGTATGCTATACGATTTTTCATAGTTAGGATATTTTGTATGAACTTTCGCATTATTGAAACCGAATCAGTTTCAAAAAAAAAAAAAAAATAATAAACGATTTATTTGGATTTCTATTTTTGCTACTAAATCTCTATGAACTGTATGTTTATGTATTAGATAAACAGCCTGACAACTTTAATGGAAGTTACTAAAAAAATTACCTAAAATTGAGAATTTATGTTAACCCATGGCTCAGAAAAGTGCAAAATTACCCGTACGGCGCCATACATTCAAAAACGGGACGCCCATTGGCGGTTCCGGTTACTCGTTATAGTTTTCTGGGCCACCATGGGCCTCCTCGGCGTGAGTCTCTAGATTTCGTAAAAAAAGTTTGTTTTTATACACAAAACAAGCACTTAGATTTTTTTAAATAGTTTATCTGTGTTCCCTAAGGTTTGGCAAACAAAATTAAATTGGCTAAAACCGAAATACAGATCTTTTGCGAAAGTGAGTTACAGGCTTAATTAAAGTACACCAAATTAATGATAACATATTCATTGCATCAACTTAAACACGATTAATGTACTTAAATATATAATACGCCACAAAAACGCATAATTTTAACCTTTTTTCAAAAAGTCAGAGGTCACCAACCTTTTTTATAAACATTGGTTTTTTTATATACAGGGTGACTGGTTATTAGTGGCAGATATTTTAAGGGGGTACAGAAGAGGTCAATTCCAGTAGATTTCACAATATAATCTCTTATAATATAATGAGGCCATCGTTTGTATGGGAAGTTTTCCACATACAAACGATGGCCTAATCGGTACTTCTATTGGCAGCCCCATAATAATAAACAATATCAGCGTACTCTTGGTTTGTTAACGAATGTCTCTTCTGTCTTTCAGCCATAACTAGTAATAACACGCGAAGCACTGCACAGAACACAGTTTTAAAGCCGGGTCGTCAGAAGAGTAATCAAACACCAAAGTCCATTAACAAGCCAAGCCACATCCGAACGCAATAAATCCCAAGAGCGGACTAAACACATGGGCGCGGGGTGAGAAACAATCCCGAGTTATTTGCCTAGTAACGGTACTCTTTGTTCAAGTTCAAGCCTGTACCTGCGCCTGCGCCTGCGCTAATTGGCAATTCTCTTTGTAATTATTTTGCCGATTTGCGATTGTAATACCTCTTTCGCAAGCTAATAAAACACAGAAGTTTTTAAAATAATCTGCACGAAAATTTTATATTTGAGTTTTTGTTTTAAAATCACTGTTTTTTGTAAATTACTTAAAAGAAAATGTGAATTTTCAAGTGTTTTCGAGCACAGTGCCTTTTTTTTGGGGAGGAAATGCGTTAAATGCGTTACGCTTACCACCCGGGCGCAGGGGGCACCCGAGTGGTTATGTGGGACTCCCGTATAGGCTAATAAGACCCACGGTATACCCACTAAAAACCCCCCCATCTTCCGCCTCGCCGCCTTATGACGGGGTTATGGGAACGCTTTCGCACACATCCGCGACCCCGCCGGCAGCAGCCGCCCACAAGCGGCTCCATCGCGAAAGCCCGAAAGCCCTCCACGATGGGCCAGGGTACCAGATGGTAAGGTGCGCCTCCCTCCTAGGCCTCCACCAGTACTGTAGCAGACTCTCCCCCAGTCTGCTACTAGGAGGCCATGGATACCAGATAACTGGTACCCTGTGGCAGATCAGGTCTGTGGTTCTGCCACCGACCACACCTTGGCCGCAGAGGATAGGGCAAGCGGCGCACCGCAATACCGACATGGCTCTTCCTCTGCGGCCCCACCAGTGCCGTGTCGACGGAACGGCCCCGCCGGCTCGCAGGGGGTAGGGAGAGTGGTGCACCGTAATACCAACACGCCTCTCCCCTTGCGATCCCTCCACGGCCGCAGAAGATAGGGAGAACGGCGCACCGTAATACCGGCACTCCTCTTCCTCTGCGGTCCCACCTCCAAGCGCTCCCAGCGGACTTGTTCAGCCCGCTGGGAGCGCCCTCCTCGGACCAGCCGGCGGCCCCAACAGGCTGGCCCTGGTTGCCTCTTAGTTCTCCGTGGGTGACCAGTCCACGGTTACTAAGCTCCCCCGCCACGACAAGGCGGGCTACCATCGGGGGGGTTGAACACAGTGCCTAAGTTTATGTTAATTATGTCGACCTGATTAATATTATGTATTAATGGGAATGTTTTTATTGCAGAACCAATAAAAACGTTTCCAAACAGATTTGAATTTTTTTTATACATTTTTTTAAGATGACCCTACTGATTTAAAAACAAAAACTTAAGATTTGCTTGGAAACGATTCACTTTTGGATAATACATTATATTGTAAAATCGACTGGAATTGACCTTCTCTATACCCCATTAAAATATCCGCCACTAATAACCAGTCACCCTGTAGATTTGAAGTATTTCAATATTACGTTTTATAAAGAATGAAATTGTATGGCATGTAAAGAAACCATACTAATATTATAAATCCAAAAGTCTGTTTGCTGGTTAGTTGGTGCTTCTTTCATGTCACACCGGAGCGATGTGAGCTATAATTTTTGTGTGTGGAGATAGTATTGAATATACATAATTAATGTGATATTCAGACCTATTTATCAATATATTTGTTAGCCAAGCAAGACTGGACATAAAAAGAACGAAAAAGTTTTATCACGAAAAAAGTTAGTTTATAACAACCATTATAATAACATGTTTGTTTCCTCACAGTTATTCAAAAACTAATCGTATTACAACCATATTATTATTTCTTAGTGAAATTAACTCTTTAATAATTATGCAATAACATTTTTGCTAATAAGACAAACAGCACAAACAATTAGCGGGCAGCAATACAAAACTTTGTTCAAACAGATGACCCATTTTCTTCTGCGTGCATAAAAAGTTTGTTAAACTCTGACTTTAAAACGAAGACGCCCTTAGGCGGCTTCGGCGTGAGAGTTAAGAATCCGCATTTTTAATAGCATAAGTCTAGTTATTGGATCCTCGTTTAGGAGTTGGATAGATTACTTTTTTATTGCATTTAAAAAAATATCAGTGATTTTTACTGTAATTTGGCTGAGAAAATCAGGTATGAAAACTCCTCCTCGGCGTTTGAGTACAAATTTTAAAGACGCCGATCGGCGTCATTGGCAGTGAATGGGTTAAGTGAGTTATCATTAAAATTTTCAACTTAAAATTTAAAATCTAAACTGGTAGTTTATTCGTTTCTAAGTAGCTTCAGAGAATGCGTTAGACTCTTAGCTTTCATAATAATAATAATAAAGTAGTAGTGACTCGAAAAAATTACTCACAACACGAGGCACCTAAAAGAAAATGTTGGACGTCTCTTTTCTGGCCACCCTGTATAAAAGTCGTTGATATAGATGAATTTACGAAGTTTCTTACTTGCTAAATGATAAAAGATATAAAATCATATTGTATTAATAATTTGGTTTTATTGGTTCGATTTCAAATAATCCAATATTCTGATTTTAGTTACTAGAAACTGTTACCGCACTACATTTTTCAAAGCTTTTACACATGAACATCATTTATTAAAAAGAAATAGTGTCAGTCTCCCTCTGTCTTGATGTGTTGAAGTTTTTATTTTGGTTGCCCATATTTTTTTTTAATCCTGTGAGAAACGCGGTTAATATCAAGAAATTTTTGATAGTAAAGTGATCCCGATATAAATATGTCACGCTTTCATAGTATCCGATTTTTAAGATAATAATCAAATAAAGTGCTTTAAAAGGTGCATATTGGTATACCTGTGAGAAACGGCCAAACAAAAACTAAGGCGCATTTATACTGGTCTTATATTTCACACATGACCGATTCTCAAAGTATTTATTATACCTATACTTACTCGTATTTACGTACTTGTGTGTGTCTTACATAAAAATGTCCGGTATTTGATATATTTTTAACGGACTTTAAAAAAAGGAAGTTTTGTATGTATGTATGTATGTTTGGCTGAGATTACTGCAAACTCTCATAGATCCCAAATGGTCGTTCAAAAATGAATAATGGTATAATACCTAAAAAATATATTTAAATACCACTGAAAGGATTTTTTTGATTTAAAGGTTAGTTTAAAAAATAATTATAACATAACATTTTGGCTCAAAAATCCGCCATTTGATTTTCATAATTAACTTTATAGTTTATGACACTCCCACAATCAAAACAAATCTATCTTGAATATTTTGTTTATTCCTGTACATCTGAATCGTGAATGTCATAGGTATATACCTATTTGTTCACCAGTAAAAAGTTACCTGTATGAACGCATCTTTGTGAGAAATGTGAGAAACGTGAGAAATGTTTCGCACAAGAGTCATGTGAGAAATGTACATTTATTTTGGCTTTATTTCTCCAGACGTTACCTACAGAGTTGAGCTTATCTGTCCAGTATACATGCGTGATAAAAGTAAGATCATGAGATGATTAAATATTACTGTAATTCAGACGTTTATATCTAGTATATAAGCTCATTATTTTAACAAATAAATTGTCACTCAACATGTAATCGTGTCTTAATTAACAAGTCTTTTCCTTGTCGTAATGTGGCTCAAACCCATGTATAATTTGACTGATGTACTTGATTAGATTTGAATTAGATATGACAAAAAGTAAAAGAAATGTCACAACCTGGAGCCCAATTCTGCTAATTTCAATTATTTGTCATGCTATTGTCATTCAATTGCGACTCAACTTCTATTCTGATTAGTTTGGCATTCTACTAAAACTTCAATCGGATCTCAATGGAGTTGTAATTGGATAGTAATTCAAACGTAATTGACTTTTAGAAGAATGTTTGATGGGGTTGCCTTCTAAAATCTACCAAGAGACCAAAGGAGTAAACAAATTATTGTTTTATCAAAAATAAACGTTTCTTATATTAGATGTCTCATTGTCGACTTACATTGAATGTAATGAAACGCCTTATCGATAAAACATGATCTAATTATTTAAAAAACACTTCATTTATAAACATTGTATTACCTACATAATGATGTGAATGAATGCATTTCTATGACAGAATCAAAAATGAATGTACCTAATATTGCGGAATACAATAATACAATACCTATTGATAACCTTCAATAATAATATATAATATTGAATTATGTTGAATCTTGCGCGTATGTGTTTATATTATTACTTGAATTTGGCAGAAATAGTTATTGAGTAGTATCAACAGCTAATTGCCATAAAACGCAAAAAAGAAGAAGAAGACAATACCTATTAACTTTATTCATTTTTCGTTCGAACATGAGTGTTAACCAACTTACGACCCTTATTGAATTTTTGGAAGGGCAGCCGGAGCTTGCACTTGGGCGCATCTCGCGCTCTGAAGAGGGTCGCAGTCTGGCGAAGAGGCTTTATTTAGGCACGTTCTGAGTAGCGTATAATATGTATTTTAAAGAATCTGAAGATCATGACTCCATGCGCAGGGCAACGGATACGTTGGAGGCATTGAAGTGTGAAAGTGCGCAGGCCGCGAGTGAGCACGCTCAAGCCATACATGAGGAAGCACAAGCCACAATAAGCTAGCTGCAGCCCTTGAGGTGTTTGCGGAAAGGCTGTGGCATCTTTCAAAAAAATTGGAGCAATCACCACAAAAGGTAAATTACATTCATTTGAAAAGTATCTTATTTACCATGACATAAATTACATCGTTTCTGTAATCTGAACCTGCAGTTATATGTATAAGTTAACATTAGAATGTAAGAAATAAAATGTAGAAATAACTATACAGGCATTCATAGCTTGAGAGCGTATAAATTTTTGTATAAAAAATATCTACCCTCCCAGGATTCGAGCCTAGGAACTTCTGGTTTAGAAAGAAGTGCCAGTAATCTCTACTCTATACCAACAGCTAGCGTCTTGTATATTAAAAAATTATTTTCTTTTTCAGGTATCAGGCAGAGCCAAGAAATGATTCTGACAGTGACTTATGTATTTTATTAAAATAAAAGATTGAAAAATAATATCTAATATGTTTAATTAAGCTTTATGCTCCCCCCACAATCTGTCTATGAGAGCCCTCTGGAGCACTCTTCCTCTCTGTAGATCTGCATTTACTCTGCGGTTCGCTTGTGAATCCACTGAGGCTACACTTATGCCTCTTTCAATCTGAAAAAAAATATTAACAATTATACTTTATTGTTTTAATTTACAATATAATTTCGAGTAAGATGTTAGAAGTATTGCAATACTATGCAGCTCATTAACTTTAATAAGCTTATAACGTCATTTAGAACATTTTAAGCCACACTTGTCTTATACAAAGTGTAATAGCTTTTTTTAAATCTTGAAATTAAGGTTCACCCTGTTCAGACATGCCAAACACCCTGAATATCTCTCAATAAACAAAACATTGGCATAAACACCATTCCCTTCAGTGATTGCAGAATAAGGCAACCAAGCATTAACTTACTTCATGCCGTTGTTGACTCTCTATGATGACTTTCTCAAGTGTGAGAGGTGTCACTGGCAATCTTTTTTTATTTTCTATATTGTGCAACACACAGCAAGCATTCACTATTTTTCCTGCAGTTATAGCATTACAGTGCAGGGCTCTGGCAGCAAGCAGACATTTACAAAATAACATTTTACTGTATTACCATGCACAATATTATTTATATTGCTTCAGTTATTTATATCTATTGATGTAACAAACCTGAAACAAGCTTTCAACACCCCAATACAATGCTCCACAGTGTTGTGTGCGGTAATGCTGTTGATAGTAATGATGCTCCAGTGTACCTTCTGGGTATTTAACACAGGAGTCATCATTGTTATCCGCAGAGGATACACACTATCACCTTGAAACATTACAAAATTGTAAATTAATGTTCCCAAATTATGACATAATTAAGTATCACACACTTCATAGACATGGAAGATGTCTTTACCTTTACAGATATTAAAAATAGGATTGAGAAATTTTAAGACACCAACTACTGAATAGTAACTATTAAATTTGAAAGTCTATATATTACCCAATAGGAAGACACACTCTCCAGCATCACATAATTCTTTCATGTGATTACATACCCTGGGCTGACCCAGGGTTGCTCGCAACCACAAAAAGTATATTTAACTCTGCATCACAAATCTATAAGTAATTATGAAATTAGAAACTGGTTTTCAAACTTGAATGGAGTTTTAACTAATAGGTTAGATAACTTACAATCATAACATTAAGGGAATGGTATCCCTTTCAGTTGAAGTACCTTTCCTCATGAATAACTGGCCTCAGGATGGCTACATGACTGCCATCTATGCAGCCCAACACTCCCGGAATCCCAAATTTATAGAACCTATAACATCAAGTATTAAGTACTTAAAATATTTATTTACACTTTATAGTTCAAATTAAATTAAGAAATTTAGCAGTCATGAACAACGTTTACATGTTAAATACATCATACAATATTGTAAAAAAAGTATGTATAGTTTTTACAAGGAACCTAGTGAATTTAAAACAGTAGTTATTAAAACAAGTATCAATTTTATGTTACATTGTTTTAAGCATTGAAATAAGTATTAGTTTTTATAGTAAACTGATTAAAGATTAAAAACTTAGATATTAAAAACAAACAAATAAATGTACTTGATTCCTCACAGAAGATATCTACTTACTTGGCCTTAACTTTATTTCTTTCTTTAATATTCATCGGCCAGACAATGTATCTTTTGAAAACATCCAGTAAACGAAGAGCTAAGGGCCTCATATTAAATATATTTAAAAACAAAATCACAATCGACGCACAAAAATCCTCACAATATGTATTGTTGCAGAATGGTAGTCCAATCGTCAAAATACTCACTCAATTACGATTGAATCAAATGTCCATTAAGAGTAGAATACCGTTTTAGTTTACAATCCAGTTCAACTGTAACACGATTGAAGAGCAGAATAGCAAATAGTACAATTGCAGTTCAGTCGAATGAAAATGGAACTTCGATCGTTAGCAGAATGCCAAATGTGTCAAATAATCCTATTACAATCCAATTGTCATTCAATTGAGCCATTTGTAAATTAGCAGAATTGGGGCCCTGGGCTAGGTCTTTGTACACCATCTAAAAAAATAGACAAATTAATGGTAATTATAGGAAAAATACAAATAATTTGATTTAATCAGTAGTTAGATGGTAAGAAAATAAAAAAGTCAACATCATTTGAGTTCGTTTTAGCAGGCAACATTGACAATGAGTCTTTTATATGGCGGTAGTTGTCAAGTGAAGTTAGTTCACTGAGCAGAGGGTACAGCCACCTCACTCACGGCACACTTCACTCACATCACATTGATAGTTGTCTATCTGTGTGGTTGATTGGTCGTTGCGCTTGAGTTCTTTCTTTCGGTTTCATTTTAACTTTACAACTGTTATATAAGCTAAAAATACACAAAACAATTCAATTCAATTTTGTGGACTTAATGGCAACCAGCCGTCGAGCCACAAAAAAAAAGATGTAAGTAAACCTTAACTGTCAAAATGACATTTTTTCCGCCATGATGTTTTTTGTTTGTGTTGCACACTAATAACGCACAATTTCATTTCCTACCAATAAATAAAGTGTTTAAATAATAATTTAACAATCGAAAAGTGTTATAAGCATCTTAAACTATTTTTTGCTATAGTGTACAAAGACCTAGCCCAGACTCCTTGCATTTTGGGACATTTCTTTTGATTTATGTAACGACCTCAATAATAAAAGTATATTCTAAAAACCACACAGCACGTTAAAATATGTTCTGCTAGTACATAGTGCGTACCACGCAGTCGGTGGTGCTGTGTCCACCTCTTCGCCGTTGCCACACTTAGTCCCGTCCTAATCAACACTTCCAATGCAGAGTCAATTAACTATAAAATCAAGTTAACTTAGCCGAACACTGTAATTCAAGAATATAAAATGTCAGTTACAAAACAATACATATAAAATTGTTTAAGAATTGTATTTAGAACTTAAGCCTAAAGGCGCCCCGAACAAAGTTAAGACAAGGATATTTAATTCAGGATATTTAAACAGTAATGATAGTAGTAAAAGTGATCCTCATTTCGTTCATAAAAATAAATTATATTTGTAAGTTATAAAAAAAAATACCAAATCAGAAGAAAAGACTGTATGAATACAACTCCTTGTCATAGACACTTTAGGATAAGTTAGCAAAAAAAAAAATGTTTGTGGCCTTCTTGATTTTTTATTGTGTTGTCTGTCTGACACAGACATTTATCAGAATTGACTTGATTATTGAATTGACACAAAATTTGTCAAAATACCATATCAACTTTATTGCTTTCATCTCCGTTGTATCTATCTATTTTCTTCCAACGCCCTTGTTTATTTTTTTTTTATCTGCAGAAGATTGTCTCTCTGAGATAAAAACAGGACAAAATTCGAAGGTGAGACAGTCATGTCCGAATGGCTGATAGTTTCTTTAACACTATGACCTTAGTCTTGTTGCAATACTACATTGTGTAATGACGCCAAATCGAATATACCACGGATGCCAAATAATAGTGAAGTTTGTGTTTGTTATCGTGACGATAAGTTTGTTGCAGTGTCGGAGGCATAGTGATTTTGGTGAAGCACAGATGATGAAGTGTTAACGTCGGATGGTCCTGCGCCATGAGCGAGGAAGGCAACGAGGGCGAGCAGGCCGCTCATGCTGCTGCGCTCGACGCCGCCACCAATGTTTCCAATTCACATCTAGCACAGGTACATTTACTCAACTATTTCTACATGCAGCTAAACAAATAATTCACACTAAATCCTTATTATCTTCTGCATATAATCACAAAATTGAACTAAAAATGTTTGATGAATGTGTGCTTGACTTGCAAACAGTCTAATCAATATTAGTTAATACATTTTTTTATGAACAAATATAGTTGTAATAGCTAACATAGTGATTACTTTTGTGCTATTAAAGCTTTCAAAGATATCATTACTTTACACACCTATCAGAATTGTTTGAACAACACAATCTAAACAAACAACGCATTTAATTATTTGGTATTAGAATTTTGACTCACTTTCACCTGCTTAGTTCCCTGAATTTATGTGATTTTTGGAATACAGCTTTTATTTCTTGATAATGTTGGAATGTAATGGCATAATATATTTATATAAGTAGAGTTGGTAGTTTCAGACTTTAATAAATACAAATAATGAATGAACAAACAAATCATTCATACACTATTTAAGACCACTCAAGGGTCAAAATAGACCCAAATTTTTACATTTGAATGTATTTGACTCTCATGCAAACTTTGCCCATGACAAATCTAAAGGGAAAATTTTTTTTTTTAAACTTAGAAAGCCCATCTTTACACAAATTTAACTTTTACAAGATACTCTTTACTAAAATTTCTTTGTTTATTTATTTGAAATCTTCTTTGCAACTTCCTACTTAGCTGATATTCAAACTTCTTTCCTGGCTGAAAACTAGATTATTTGAAAGAAATAGTACAGGTTACGTTTTTTTTAGAATTTTATTAAGAAATTTTAATCTTATAAGATTAAGAATATGTAGGTTTAAACATATGAAATTGCTTTTGACATCTGAATGTATATTTTTAAGTTGTATATTTTAAGTATATTTTTAAGTTGCATGCTGAACTTGAAAAAATATTGCATAAAAGCTTTCACATTGTGAGTTATTAACATAATCTGAAAATCAATTGATGCAAGTTGAGAAATTGATTGAACAGTTGGAAAAAATTTAAAATATAATGAATTTAATTTTGGAAAAAAGTGATTTGTTTTTGTTTATTTTCAGGAAATTGACAATTTTCTCAAACAAATCTCATACTTTTATTATTTTATTATTATTTCATCTAATTCTTCATCGCATTAGCTTGCAAATACTAAAAAAACATTCTTCTAGCTGAAACATAACATTTGCTGCAGGTGGTTAAACAAAAACACTCATTACGGGTTGCTCGCGGCCGCATGAATAATATCTCAGGTAGAGACCCCTTTTTATGTATTGTTCGACTGTGATTTAATAAAAAAAGGAGATTTTATAAAAATCAAAGAATATATTAATTGTAAAGAAATAAAAAAGTAAACATTAATGTAATAAGTTTTCGAAACGGCCGCCCCTTTGTTGCAAACACAACGTCGCACATAATAAAATGTTCTGAGTGGCCCTTCTCACCATTTCGGGGTCTTGCCTAATTTCAGCGGCACAATTATTTACTCTGTCCAGTATATCAGCCTCAGTATTGATGGGGGAACTGTACACACGTTGTTTCACCATAAAAAAATAATCTAGTGGCGTCATATCTGGTGAACGCGGCGGCCATGCGACAGGTCCTTGGCGGCCAATCCAGCGGTTTGGATACTTTTCATTCAAAAATTCACTTATTGGTCTGGCGTAATGGGCTGGGCATCCATCCATTTGGACATACATCGTTCGGCGCGTAGCCAATGGCACGTTCTCCAATTGCACAGGCAGCTCGTTTCTTAAAAGTTGTCAAAATTGTTCATCATTTAAGGTTCTTGGCAGTGTGATCGGGCCAACCAAGATGTCATCAATTAGAGCCGCTCATATGGAGAACTGCACTTGGAAACTAGACGGTTTCTTCAGTTTCGGGAGCTTGGGATGCCATGCCTCGTGAATTGTGTTTCGTCCATACACAAATTTTTTTTACAAAATTCCGGATCCTCTCGGTTTTTCCTGAGGATCCAACTACACATGACGCATCTTGATGGCCCATCTGTTTCTGCATGCAAGTGTTGCACCCGTTGATAGTGGTACGGATGCAACCCTTCTTTGTTCAAAATGCGCCATACTGACATTTGCGATACTCCGTGCCGCAAAGCCAAATGTCTAGTACTGACGCTGGGATCAGCAAACAAATCCTGCAGTAAGGCTCGTTCGCCAGAGACATCAATAACCGTTGCAGACTCCCGGTAATCTCGGTTGGTTCGAAGTCCTGTACTTGCCAGTCTTCGGTGGATTTCTTGAAAATTACGTGCAGATGGTATCGGAAGTTGGTTAGGGAACGCGGCCAAATAAGCTATGCGACCAGCTCTAGCACTTCCTCTTGACAGTCTATAATAATAACGGAGATCGGCGATATGGTGAGCAGGGAAATCCGTGATACGTGGCATTGCAGGCGTTAAAAACAGTAACAAATAAACTTAACAAAATCAACAAATTAAACAGCAACTTTAACAAGAAAACAAACTTAAAACAGAGACTGAGCGTAAACACGAAGTAGTAGCGGCGAGTGATTCGGAGAGACTGACTAGCAAATCATTGTTACCTAATCCGTTTCCTCCCTGCGCAGTCGAACAATACATAAAAAAATATCTCTACAGAGTTATGATTCATGCGGCCGCGAGCGACCCGTAATGAGTGTTTTTGTTTAACCGCCTGCAGCAAATGTTATGTTCGAACTAGAAGAATGTTTTTTTAGTATACGCAAGCTAATACGATGTAGAATTAGATACAATAATAAAAATATGAGGCCTTTTTGAGAAAATCGTCATTTTCCTGAAAATAAACACAAAAAAATCAAATGTTTTTTTCAGGTGAAGATGAATATTTTGGGTACTTCTTGTTTATAAATCAGTATCGCCATTGCTTTCCTGTCATTTAAGTTTTTATTTGAACATGATAGGCCATTTAGTTCAAAAGTTATAGCAATTTATTTACATAGCTTCAAATTTCCCGAATAAAAAATTAAAAACATCATAATTTCTACAATTTTTTTAAATTATTTAAATTTTTTTTTTCTTTCGGTCTAGTTTCCCCCGTTTTAATATGTGCACATTATAAAGATTCACACTTTATATTAATAACTTAGTTTTATATGATATATAATTTAAGATAAAACCTTTAATCATCATTGAATTTTTCTTTTTTTATCTATTATACTAAATATATTTGGATATGTCTCTGCTCTGGGTGGTTACTTCTATACACTCGTCGTAATAGCTTATTGCAATTACTTTAAAGTGTCACAACTCTACTATAAGTACTTACAATAAATTTCTTTGAACATAGGTGACTACTACAGGTAATAATGATAGGTATTGATAATGGGGTAACATGTTAATAACTGTATAGTTGTGTTCTAAGACAATTCCTATAGAAGATTGATTGAATTATGTTTGTGAGCACAGAAGTTCTAAGGGAACAAGCGATCGAGTAGAATGGAACAGGCAACGTCGATCGATTGGTGTGGTAACACCCTAACATTAAGCCCTAGACATAGTGAAGACATAGCCAATTCGACAGCGAAAAGAAGACAATTTTTCACTAACATGTATTGACCAAGCTAACTAGATAATTTTCAAACATTATTTTGTATTTCGGATACAAATATTATTGTTTATTTCAGTATTTTATGCCAGTATTTATTTATGTGGCTAAATTACCAAAGTGTGAGTATGTTGTTCTCGCGCAACACATGTGTTGTTTATTATCACACCAATCGATCGATGGCAGAATAGAACAGTCGACGTCGACCGGTCGACGTCGCAGTAGGCGTGATGGCCTATAATTGTCTGACACCACCCCTGAGTTGGTAATTTAGTAGTAAAATAATCCTATGCACCTATAAATTTATATAAGGTATCTGTACTCTGCTAACCCGCAGTAGGCGTGATGGCCTATAATTGTCTGCCACCACCCCTGAGTTGGTAATTTAGTAGTAAAATAATCCCATGCACCTATACATTTATATGAAGGTATGAGTAGTCTGCCAACCCGCAGTAGGCGTGATGATGTACAATTGTCTGCCACCACCCCTGAGTTGGTAATTTAGTAGTAAAATAATCCCATGCACCTATACATTTATATGAAGGTATGTGTAGTCTGCCAATCCGCAGTAGGCGTGATGGCCTGCTATTGTCTAAGACCACCCCTGAGTTGGGAGAGGCTGATATCCCTCCAGTGATTATTAAGGGTATTACCACACCAATCGATCGTCCGTATCTGCCCGATGGCACAATAGACCAGTCGACGTCGAACGACGGTTTCTACCACACCAATCGATCGACGTAGACCAGTCGACATCGATCGTCGGACGATCGATTGGTGTGGTAACACCCTTACTAGTAAATCATTGAAAGGGGAAGCCACAGTCAGTATATCTGCGTTTTGGACAACCATTATATTTGATATGAAACTTTTTAACAAACTGCTTGTACTATACACTCATCCAGGAAAATATTTTTTTTTTACAGACTACAGCTAGTTCTGCACTGGCTACGGAAGCTGGAAAATGGAGCTGCGAAATATGTACTTATGAAAATTTCCCTTTGTCTAAAAAGGTAATCATTTGAAATTGTATCTTAACTAGTTCCACCCCTAGTTAAAAATTTTGCTTGATGATTAACATTTTAAGCTTAACATAATTATTTAAAAAATGAGTAGTTGGACTGCTTTCAAGCTCTAAGAACCTCATAAGTTTTGAACAATTACAAAATATGTAGCTTCGTTACTGTTAGTATACCCATATTGTTTCTCAGTAGCCTATAATCTTCTTCAGTAAAGACTATTGATCGCAAAATTCAATCCATGTAATTATATTTAATTAGAATAGGCAGAATTAATATTATAATGTTGTAAAATTTTAATAGCCTCTAAATACTATTTAGATTATGACCCTTATATCTGAAAATCATGTGTATAACATAATGTGGCTAAAAATGTGAAAACAGTAATTTTATACTCGAAAATCAGTAGTAATAATTTACATTGTAACCTTACCTAGTTAGGTTGTAATATTAAGGTTTTATCATTTTTACGGCGACATATAGATTACATTATCAAGTATTTATATTTAAAAAATCAATGCTAATTGCTTTTACTGACCTCATCAATTTTACATACTATTTATTGCAACGAAAAGCTGTGGCATTCTTATCAGATATTCGCCTTTGTTTGGAATGCAATGGTGTTAATACTAGGAACCTCTGCTTTGCATAGTGACAGAGATCCTTTATTCCATAAACATAAATAGATGTTGACAAATTATGATTCGATTTTGATTATTACATTCATATTCTAGCTTCCCCCCCTATTGATTGTATTGGCATCTATAAGACAAAGATTACTGAACTTAAGGCAATTTAGTTGGTCTTTTTGTGTGTATACAATAATGTTCTAATTTCACTCATATATTTTCAGTGTACTATGTGTAGAACGCCCAAGCCGTTATTAGGAGAGGACATATTCCGGTTACAAGAGGGCGCTAGTGCACTGCCTTCTAGAGAAGCCTGTGGTAAATAACATTTATTATTAATGTCTACTCGTATTATTATTTCAATTGACCTAATGCCGAATGAGCCCATCTGAGTATTATATGATTTATTTGGCAGTTTGGGTAGCAGCTACACTAGAGATCTCTTTTCAAATTATGAAATAAACACAAATATAGGTTGTCAACACAAGTATGTCGCTCGGCCACGCTGCCCGTGATGCGATAGCTTGTTCAGAGTAGTGTAGTAGTAGAACGCTCTTTGTAGTGTCAAGAGAAACAGCCACAGATGACTCTCATCATTTCTTCTCGGGCTTAATGACGTCGTCGCTCCATATCAAGGTATGTTTTACTGTTCCAATGCAGAAATTGTAATGATTTTGTAAAAATGTGACACAATCCTGATGTGATCCTAAAAACTGACAATTGGCGGATACGAGTGTCCGTGTATTCGCGTATTTGTCTGTTCGTACGAATAAGCGAATAATACACGAATAGAGCCACTTCACATCATCGTATTTACGCGAATAAGACGAATCCGCGAACATGAAAAGCGATGTGAAGTGCGGGTATAACACTTTATACTGTCTACATAGTTTAGACGTTTGTCTAGAAATAACTACAACTAGTTTGTTGTTGCGATTGCAGCCCTACGTGTATGATTAGAAAGTCGATGACAAAAATTTTTATTTTTACGAACGAAACTTAGCTGTTGATTGTTTGTTGGAATTAAACTTAAACATATGATTTTATATAGATTTCTTGACTAAATTCATAAGTGTTTTTAGACATAGATAATGATACTCTCCCAATAAATAAAATACAACTCATCCTGTTTTAGAGACCTATACATGTATTTCTAAAATATTTTGATGTTTACTGTCGAAGTAACTGTATGCTATTTAGGTGACTGCAGCATCACCTAAATTTATCGAGTTCTCTTAATTCTTTGAAAAGACAGGCTCATAATGTTCTTATAAATCCATAGTAGATATATGGGCAATTTTACTGTGTGAGCATACAAATTTTTACTATTTATTTTAGATTGAATAATTTGCCCATTTCGCACTCCACGTTAAGGATTGTAACATGGTACAAAATAATTATAAATCGTTTGTTAAAAAATACGCTATTATTATACTATTTCCATTTCTTTATTTTCTCGATGACAGTTCTAATTTGATATAATGTAGCGTTGTGACCAAATAAATAATGATATCGATCGCATGTATTTATATATTTTGAACAAAGACAAATACAACAAAAACATTCAAATATATGCGTTGCAATGTTTCTGCCAAACGCCGCGGGTGTGCGTGGCTTCTGATCTAAACGCCGAACGGTGTGGGTTTTAAAAGATTGCTTTATCAACCATTGGCTGAATTTCTTCCACGGGTCCGTGATAAAAGGCTGGAAGCTAGGTTAGCAAAAAACTTCTCGTTTTGATTATATCAAATATATTACTGAACAAAAATTATTAACCTAATAATACATTTCAATTACTTCCAGGCATCGACAGCGTGGCAGAAAGACTACGGCCCTTGCGTATTGCATCGCCGCCGCAACCCGGCCCTACGGATAAATGGTCTTGTCCTGTGAGTCTCCTTGTTTATTTATCCTATTTAATACCATTATAAATTCGAAAGTGAGTTTGTGTGCTTGTTTACCAAACGTATTCTTTCACACCTTGAACAATAATCATTGTGGGGTCCTTACGATAATAAATTAAAAGCGGACTGTAAATATAATGGGCTGGTTTATTCGCAATGAACAAGGGTCGCGGGCGCGGTCGGTGGAGTCACAGCGTAGGGTCCGAGCGTCGCTAGGCGTGCATACCGACTGATCCCGCGCAGCGCTGTGGTTTATCCATGCGTTGAAGCCGCTGTGACGGTAAGTTCCTTCCGCACGTCTCCTCGCGTGCGAATAACACATCTTCGCAGACTATCATGAAATTTTGCTGGTATAATGTTGTCAAGTGTTACAGAGAAAAATAATGTTCCCGGTGGGTGGGGGAAATTGCAGGCAAAAACAAGTTTAGCTGACGGCGTACAATAAAACTTATACATATACTTATACGAAATTGAGTAAAAGTTTGTTAAAAAACTTACGTTTACGCCCAAAAAATTGTTAAATCAATAATTTAAAATAACACGTTTTGGCTAAAATAAGTCAAAAATTTAGTGAGATAATAGTTTTTATGTCTGATTATGTAAAAATTGTTATTTTTATCCACCTAGTGTGTTGTAGAAGTCCTTTTTGTAGGGATACAGTTTTTTTATTAAGTATTCTTTTGCGTAAAACCTTGAAATCTGATTTTTGAGAGCATTGTGGCCTTTATTTTCGTTTTTTTAGAATGCCCGAATCGATTCACGTACGTCGTGCGCCGGGATTTTGAAAAAAGAACGAAGAAAACATACGAAGCCAAAGTCGAACTCCGTTGCTATGTTAATGTGATCTTTGTTTACGATGTGCATGAGTTGTAATATTGTTGTCATAGATGTTAATTTAACAATTAGTGTACTTAAGATTGTACGAATTAAAGCGTCTGCCAAAATGTCTACAGGGCAATTTATTTTTGCTTATATTATAGAGTTTTACGTGTTAAATCGGTGTTACTGAAATTGTACTTTTCAGTATCGAAGTAAACAGTTACTTTTATCGATCAACAGCTAGATCAACGGTCAGCTGTTTTAAAAACTCTAGGATACAATGCGACATGGCGTTTTATGCCTAGATTTGTTTTTATTCTTCAGGATGATACGTCTAAATACTTTTTGTCAGATACATGTGTCATCTATTGAAATCAAAATTAGAATATAATAAAAGCTAACAATAAAATGTTAATAATTGTAAGTGACGTCCAAGAATATGTGCCACTCTTTTCCTAACCGCTTACATTACAAGCGTGCAACCTTCCACTAGTGTCACTCCCTATTGTTATTGTGTAAATGAGCCTTCCTAATAAGTAATAAGAATATTTTGAACTCCCCCAGACATGCACGTACGAGAACTGGCCGAAATCTCAGAAATGTGCAATGTGCGGTTCCCTGCCGCCCGCGCCGCCCGCTCCGCTCGCGTCCCCGAGGGTAGAGCGGATAGAGACAAATGCCACGCAAAACGCGCCGCCTGTTCGCGCCTCGCACGCCGCTAGCATAAGTAAGCCTATAGGTGAGGTTCATACTGAGAAACGGTGGTTGTTTTCTTTTTTTTTAGGCCTCATTTTGTTAGTTCGGTTTCGGTTAGGTGCAAAGCTTCCCGCTGCCAGTGAGAACCACGCACTGTGGTGAAGTTTAAACCGAGAAATTAATTGGCATTTGCTTTTTTGTTGATGTAGTTTTTCAAATATAAGATGGATTTTATAATTGTTTATATACATTTGATGGTAATTTTATTTCGGGTCGTCCATAGACACGCAAAACTCACAGCTCGTCTAAACCACGTTATATTTAATTGAGTTATGTGGGATACGTGTGAATTTAATTTTAGATTTGTTTTAATTTCGGTTTAACTCTTGATTTAAAATTATGATGAGGCTTAATGACACAGGTCATCGTCTCGTTTGTTCAAAAATGGCTAAGTGTGCATTGCTATCCAATAACTATGTGAAAAATTCGCTGAACTCTGCATTTTTCAAACTCGACATTTTACGAAGTTTTCTGATAGACATGTAGCGAGTACTTGATAGTGATAGAGATGAAAATACCTTCAGAATTGCGTTTCGAATTCGAGACATTATCTGAATGAGAATTGCCCTACTGTACCTAAATACAGATGATTAAGTAATCAGGTACAGCAACAGCATTTTCTATCACAGTATTCTTACTGTTAAGGTTTTTTGGCATAAATAAATGAACATATTATTATTCTTATTATTATAAATTTGCTATACATCCCGGTGTATTAAAAATTTACTAAGATAGCTACACAATATAATTTGTATTTCAGCGGCAAGTGATACATTAACAGAAGTATGCAGTAGTGAGGATACACGACGCAAGCGGCGGAACAATCTAGACTGGATCTGGCTGCAGGCTTGTTTAGGTAATTTATTTATTATATCAATATCATAATGTAAAATTTTCATTTATCATGTAAATTTTCTTTTTCATTTGTAACTTCAGTTTTGTCAGTAAAGGTGGAACCTCAAAAATTGTAAATAATAAATCCCCAGACTAACACACCAACTGCATGCTACATAAACATACTAAATATAAACAATGAATCATCACACAAATGAGCGCCCCGACCAGGACTCGAAGCTGGCACCTCCGGTGTATGAGGCTACTAACCACTAAGCCACTTGGCCGTCAAATATTGCAGTGCGTTGCTGATGTTGATGTTAATTTCATAAATGAAAATATTTATTTATAGAATGCGTTATAAAAATTATAATAACAAAAGAAAGCTTATAATAATAAAAAAAAACACTCATTGTTTTTGTAATCGATCCTAATTTTTTTTTCTTTTCCACTGTGTATTGACTTCCATCACAGCCTCACGGGAAAGTGATGACGAAGAGGATGCATACCAAGCTCCGGGATTGTACTTGTCTAGAAAAGCAATCGCTGTCAATTCGCCCCATACTTTGGAAACCTTTACTAAAAAAGACTTGTTGGTTTTCTCAGAATAAAATGGATGAAGCTTTCGCTTCTAAGTAAAGTCCGATGATGGAATTGGGTATTTGAGTTCACCATGAGTTTTGTGCTCACTTATCAAAATGTGTTCTAAAATAAACCGACAGACTCAGGTACCCTTGGACTTAGGTACCTACCTAAAAAGTGGGATTCGATTTAATTTTCCTAATATAAATTTTATATAAAAATTCCCAGGAGTAGTAGAAGGCGACGCGCGCTGCGTGGAGACCTACCTGGCGGAGGGCGGGGACCCCGCGCGGGCGTTGACGCCGCGGGAGGTGGGGCTGCTGAACCGAGCGTCCGCCTTCGACGCCGGTCACACGCTCGTGCATCTCGCTATTAGGTCTGTAGTTAAGTCAAAATGGGAGTTTTTTTTTTAAGATGTTTTGTTATACTATTTATAATACAGGGTATAACAAAGTACAGTTAAGCCTGAAACAGGTGAAACTTGCTGAAAAGGAAAACATTTCCATAGAAACATAGTGTCCAGAAGGTATAATAATAAAATATTTATATTTAATGCTGATTGTTGCGGAGTTTGCGCCGGCTGGAGAAGATGCCGCCGTAGTACCCTTTGGCCCCGAAGACACCACGACCTGACGAACCACGGAGTGACACCCGACTTGATCGAGTGCAGGTTGGAGCGCAGTGAAAACAACACGTCTTCAAAGTATGAACGTTTATTGCGGATACAAAATAAACCTTAAGTTTAAACAAGCCTATGAACCGCAATCGTTCCTGTAGTTCAGTTTCTTTCTTCAGACCTCTTCACTGGCCTCCGGATACACCGAACAGCGCTTACGTCTTCTTGGGTCTTCACTGGCCTCCGGATTCACCGAACAGCACTTTCTTTCTTCTAGTTGGATTCTTCTGAACTTTTCTTCTTAGACTTTTCTTTCTTCTTATTAGACTTTTTCTTTCTTCTTGTTGTTTTCTTCGCTGCAGGTACCGAACTGACTTCCAAAGCTCGGCGTGCGCCTTTTATACAAATTTCGCCCTAAATAATTCCAGCGCTCTGATTGGCTGGCGCGTTTGTGCAATTTGCACCTAATTACACTTAAGTTTTACTTGGATTCTAAACTTTACATCGATTTATCTTTCAAACTATTAAGCAAAACTATTACAATATTATATTCAAATAATAGAGCGAAACGATTCCTATATGTTTACATAAATACCAATTTGATAAAATTAAATACAAAAAACTTTCTAGAACAAAGACTATCTCAAAATACCGTTTGCGCCGGCAGACTACTTACTTAGCCTAACATTGTACCTAAGGCGAAACGGTTACAAACATAATTTTATCATTTTACATTATTAAAATATGCAAACATTTTAATTACAATTAGATTTTAACATAATCAAACAAGATATAACTACCAATTAGGAACATATACAACAACAAAGGTTTTCTCGTTATTCTCTTCAAATACGTAAAACACCATGAAAATAACAATTACATTTCAATAAAAGAAAGCAATTTACACATTATTATCAATAAACCATAACAATAAACCATATAATTACGTAGTTATTCAACGAGAAAATATCTAACCATATTACGTCATTTATTACTTCAAATGCGTACTTTATTATATGAACCTATATACAATAACGTTATATCTACCATTATGTACCTAATCTGATACGAAATAACCATAAATTTACCACAATTATGACAAATCTGAACAAATCAGTATTTTACAAATAACCTAGGTCTAATTTCTATCCAAAACATACATAAAGCTTCTCATATTATGCTTATATTATACCAATGAAATCTCTAAGAACTTTATTAAACACAAACATCATCAATTCAACCATAAATCAATGTTATCAAAATAGAATTCAAAATATACCTATACCTAGGTTCCTATAACATCATAATTTCCTATAAGAATCTTATTAGTACTTGCTTACGTCACACTCGAAAATAACCACCTATCCGAGGACGGGCGCAAGTAGTGAGGGCGTGGACTAGCGTTATTTACAAAACTATTTGAATGGCTATGTCCCTATTATGCCGAATCCATTTCATGTTGCGTCGCTAACAGTCTCCCCCGCAGTGCGTAGCACTCCATCCTGCGGTTGCGACGCTGCAGCTGGAACCAGGATGACGACCCGTCTCGTTGGCCGCCTCAGGATCCCCCATGGTGTCTGCACGTCCAGAATTCGAACTCTCCCATCAGGTCCAGGGTAGACTCGGTGAACTCTTCCTCTCGGCCAGGTGTTCCTCGGCAGTGTTGCGTCGACGACCATGACAATGTCGCCAACGCGCGGATCCTGCGTTGCTGCTCCGTTGACCTTCTTCGGCAGCAGGGTAGGCAGATACTCCTTGATCCACCTGTTCCAGAAGTGATCCGTCAGCCGTTGTGCCGTCTTCCACGTTGCCCTCCCGACGAGCTCGACGTCTGCAAACTCCCCAGGCGCCGGTGCTCCACAAGATCTGCCAAGTAAAAAGTGGTTCGGCGTTAGAGCTTCTTCATCGTCAGGGTCTACGCTAACGTGGGTGAGTGGCCTCGAGTTTACCACGTGTTCGACTTCAGTCATCAGTGTGTGTAGGACTTCCTCTTGTGGTGTCCTGGACTGCAGCACCGTCGTCAGAGCCGTCTTCACCGATCGTACGAGCCTTTCCCAAGCGCCGCCCATGTTTGGACAGCCAGGTGGTATGAACTTCCACCGGGTTCCCTCTTGACTCGCTGCCTTTTCCAATTTCGGTGAGTTGCATCTGAGTATTGGAAGGTCTCTCAATACGGTCACTTCCTTCCCGTATTTGGCCCAGGCTGCTCGCTGTTCTTCCAGAATTTCGTCATCCCAGCCGATCTTCGTGCGCCATATGTCCTGAATTAGCTTCTTTCCCTGAATTAAGACTGGGGTAGCAAGGCCCAGGGGGTCGAAGGTGGACATCACGGCGCTGGTGACTTCTCTCTTCGTCGGCGTCTTCTTGCCTTCGAGTATGTCCGGGCTGATATTCCGTAACCCAACGTTGAAGGCCAGCAAGTCTTCTGCCATCAGCCATCTCAGCCCAAGGGTCTTCTCTTCAGCAACCAGTTCTGTGCTGTCTTCTTTGAGCTGATCTCCTATCCCGTCGAGGATCTTCGGCCTGTTGCTGCTCCATCCCCTCAAGTGGAAGCCTGCCTTTGCGTGAATGCTTTGCACCTGATGCGCGATCCTCCTTGCATCTTCCTCTGTGGCAAAGCTCTGCAAATAATCATCCATATAATGATTTTTCTTGATGGCTTCCACTGCCGCCGGGTATTCTTCTCTGAAGTCTTCTGCGTTCTTATTCATGACAAATATCGCCGTAGATGGTGATGAAGCCGCACCAAACACCACTGAGCACATTCGGTATTCGTCTGGTGTCCCATTTCTTCTGTCGCCGCGCCACAGGAACCTCAGGCTGTCGCGGTCCTCTTCACGCATTTGTACCCTCAGGAACATATCTTGAATGTCGGCGACGACGGCGACCGGCTTCTCTCTGAATCTCACAAGCACCCCAAATAGCGATTGCAGAAGATATCTGGTCCCGGCAGGAGTGCGTCGTTCAGGCACTTCCCGTCAAATTTTGCAGCAGCATCCAGGACTATCCTTGGCTTCTTCTTCACGGGATGCATCACCGCAAAATGCGGCAAATAAAATGTTCTTCCAGCGGTCGTTGATACTGGAGCCTTCTCTGCATAACCATTTTCTATCAGCTTCTTCATCTGGTCTTCATATGACGTCTTCAGGGTTGCATCCTTGTCCAATTTCCTTTCGATCCCAATAAGACGTCGATGAGCTTGCACGTAGTTGTTTGGGAGGGTTTCGTCTTCACTCTTCCACAGCAGCCCGGATTCAAACCTCCCCTCTGGAAGGCGCTTCGTCGTTGATTGCAGGACCTCAAGCGCTCGTTGGTCTGCGTCGTTGCTCGGGCGGCGAGGCTGCACTCCGATTGATTCGATGTCGAAGTGTCGCCGCACCAAGGCTTCTGTCTCATCTTCTTCGATGAGTCTGCTGTGGTTGACGAACTTTACCGGTGACGTCTTCCCGTTGCGACGCCCATGGAGAACCCATCCCAAGCTCGTTAGTGATGCAACTGGATCGCACCTTTTCCCTTTCTTAAGTTTTCTTGTGACGATGAGACCCCAGTTGTCTTGCCCGATGAGAAGTTTCGGCTCTTCATTTTCATACATCAGTTGACCTTGAATGCCTTGCAGGTGCGAGCATCCTTGGATGACACCTCGATCCACACCTTGTCTTGAGAGCTTCAAACTGTCGATTATTCGAACTTCAATCGTTTCCTTCTTCTTACGATGAGCTCCCTTGATCTTGACGCTTATCCTCTGCGAGTCGCACCTCTTGATTCCATGTTCTCCAATTGTCTCGATAGTTATCGGACTCGCCTTGCCTTCAGCCCCAATCATCTGCGCCACCCCAGCATCCAATAACGTGACTGTTGACCCCTCATCCAGAAGGGCCAGTACGCGTGCTGCGCCCTTCGGTCCATGCAGGTCCACTGGGATCATCTTCAGATACACCTGCCCATCACTGGCAGTGTGCACGGAGGTGACGACTTCTTTGGGCTCTTCTCTGCGACTGGAGACATTGCAGCGGGATTCTTCTCTATCCCCAACAGCTGCTGGTGGACGGCTTTCATCATGAAGACTAGTGTGGTGCCATCTTCCGCACTTCTTGCAGTCGGCTGCCCTGCAGGTCTTCCTTGAATGTCTTCCTCGTAGACACCTGAAGCATAAAATTGCTTTCTTAGCCATTTCGTACTTTTGACTAAGGTTTGCTTCTTTGAACTTCCTGCATTCGTAAATCCAGTGCTCGCCGTTACACACTGGACACCGATTCTTGCGGGGGTGCTCTTCATTCCCCTGCACGTAGTGAACCTTCTTCACTGGTCTTCGCTCGAGGCCCCATGATGTCTTCGGTGGTGCAGATCGCTGACGGTCTTCTTTCTTCCAGGATACTTCAGGGTCGGCTATTTCCGCGTACCATTCGCTTTCAGCCTCCAGGAATGCGTTCATGACTTCCAGGTCCCGAAGTTCTTCGTCAGGATTCGTCCTCTTGTATGCGATCCACCGGTGTTTCATCGTAGTCGGCATCTTCGCAATGAGGGCCCTCGTGGTTCTAAGGGCATCTAAGTACTTGCTTGCCCCCATTGCCTTGATCGTGGCCACGGCGTTCCTCACGTGGCTGTAGAACGTGCTCACGTCGTTCGGATCCTCTGTGACCCGTGGCAGGTTCTCCAGCTTCTCCAGCTCCGCAGTTGCCAGAGCTTCGGGTCTTCCGAACCTCAGTTGTAGCCCCCTCATGACTTCGTTGGGATGCTCCGCCGTAAACAAGAGGCTCTTCACTGCCTCTCGCGCCCTGCCTTGCAGCGCCTTCCGTAATCTGGCCAGGTTCTGCACGTGACTGAAGCTGGGTGCCGTGTCTTCGAATGTCCTCTTGAACGCCAGCCATTCTTCTGCGGCGCCATCGAAGTTGGGAAGCTCGATGTGTACAGCTTCCGACCAGCCTCTAGGTAGCTTCCCCAATGCTTCAGCCAACTCCTGGATGTCGGTCTTCCCAGATGCAGGCAGCGGCTGTGGTAGCCGCGGTGGTGGTGGTGGTGACGGTGGTCGCGACGGCGGCACCAAGGGTGGCATTACCCTCGCTCTCCTCTCGGTCTTCTGTAGCCACTCCTCCACGTGGTGCTGCCGCTCCTCGTCTGCGAAGTCCTCTTCGCTGCCGGACTCGACCCGCACGAGCTCCAGTTCGGCCTCGGCGAGATCCAGCTTCCTCTGGGCTATCTCCATTTTCAATTCGGCTTCCCTTCTTCTGGAAGCCCTCGACCTGGTGGTGGAACCAACCCTCCTGGGTTCCACGGGCGCTGGTACCGCGAACCGTGCCTCTTCGTCCGCAGCGCCCCTCGACGCAACCCCATCCATTGCTGGCGGTACGGTGCAACCTTCGGCGTGGCGTGCTTCAGGCGCTCCTCCGGCGGGGTGAGTTGGTGCCCCTGGTGTCAACGTCGACCCCGTAGACGACCCCATCGTGTCTGTCGTCTCTGTCGGCGTGGCTGCGCTCCAGTCCCTCGAAGACTCCGTGGCGGTGGTGGGCTTCGTTCTTCCAGTCGACCGTGTGGTTGGCATCTTCTTGATCCAGGACCCGGCTCGAAGGATCAGGAAAACTGTTGCGGAGTTTGCGCCGGCTGGAGAAGATGCCGCCGTAGTACCCTTTGGCCCCGAAGACACCACGACCTGACGAACCACGGAGTGACACCCGACTTGATCGAGTGCAGGTTGGAGCGCAGTGAAAACAACACGTCTTCAAAGTATGAACGTTTATTGCGGATACAAAATAAACCTTAAGTTTAAACAAGCCTATGAACCGCAATCGTTCCTGTAGTTCAGTTTCTTTCTTCAGACCTCTTCACTGGCCTCCGGATACACCGAACAGCGCTTACGTCTTCTTGGGTCTTCACTGGCCTCCGGATTCACCGAACAGCACTTTCTTTCTTCTAGTTGGATTCTTCTGAACTTTTCTTCTTAGACTTTTCTTTCTTCTTATTAGACTTTTTCTTTCTTCTTGTTGTTTTCTTCGCTGCAGGTACCGAACTGACTTCCAAAGCTCGGCGTGCGCCTTTTATACAAATTTCGCCCTAAATAATTCCAGCGCTCTGATTGGCTGGCGCGTTTGTGCAATTTGCACCTAATTACACTTAAGTTTTACTTGGATTCTAAACTTTACATCGATTTATCTTTCAAACTATTAAGCAAAACTATTACAATATTATATTCAAATAATAGAGCGAAACGATTCCTATATGTTTACATAAATACCAATTTGATAAAATTAAATACAAAAAACTTTCTAGAACAAAGACTATCTCAAAATACCGTTTGCGCCGGCAGACTACTTACTTAGCCTAACATTGTACCTAAGGCGAAACGGTTACAAACATAATTTTATCATTTTACATTATTAAAATATGCAAACATTTTAATTACAATTAGATTTTAACATAATCAAACAAGATATAACTACCAATTAGGAACATATACAACAACAAAGGTTTTCTCGTTATTCTCTTCAAATACGTAAAACACCATGAAAATAACAATTACATTTCAATAAAAGAAAGCAATTTACACATTATTATCAATAAACCATAACAATAAACCATATAATTACGTAGTTATTCAACGAGAAAATATCTAACCATATTACGTCATTTATTACTTCAAATGCGTACTTTATTATATGAACCTATATACAATAACGTTATATCTACCATTATGTACCTAATCTGATACGAAATAACCATAAATTTACCACAATTATGACAAATCTGAACAAATCAGTATTTTACAAATAACCTAGGTCTAATTTCTATCCAAAACATACATAAAGCTTCTCATATTATGCTTATATTATACCAATGAAATCTCTAAGAACTTTATTAAACACAAACATCATCAATTCAACCATAAATCAATGTTATCAAAATAGAATTCAAAATATACCTATACCTAGGTTCCTATAACATCATAATTTCCTATAAGAATCTTATTAGTACTTGCTTACGTCACACTCGAAAATAACCACCTATCCGAGGACGGGCGCAAGTAGTGAGGGCGTGGACTAGCGTTATTTACAAAACTATTTGAATGGCTATGTCCCTATTATGCCGAATCCATTTCATGTTGCGTCGCTAACACTGATGATGTATTACAATGCGTTGTCAACACGCGCAACGAACCCGCGTCGCAAAGATGAGAACTATCTAGCCGGTGGCGTCAACCCCGAGAGTAGTCGGGCGCACATTCCTGCATCTCGCTAATAGGTCAGTAGTTTGTACTAATGTAGGAATAATTTATGAAAATTGTTAAACACAGTGATTCACTGTATAGAGAAAAGATGATAAATATTTATTTGAGGGTGTTGTCCCCGAGAGTAGTCAGACGTACGTACAATCGCGCGTCCTGTTATTTGGTCAGTTTTGAATATTAACAGTATTAATGTTAAATAGTTATCATTATTTTAATGCTTTGGTGTTTTTCCGAACGGTATAGAGAAAGTTAACTAGATATAACCGAGAGTGCTGACCCCAAAATAAATCGGACATACATACTTAGGTCAATAATGAACATTGATTGAATATTCCTTATTGTATTTTGTAGTTGTGTTATTACAAGTAAAGTAAGGCGTCGACATAAAAATTGTAAATTTAAATAAATCAAAAAAAAGGATACAAAAAGCATATAAAGTACAAAACTGATTTTCAGATGCATCCTATTATTTATATGAAGAATAACAAAATAAAATAAGAATAAGTTATAAATACTTATGATAAATAATATAAAACGATTATAATAATATATCCCCAGACAAACTCACCAATTGTATGGCCCCACAGTCATCAGAGCTTGTATTAGGTATGACCATATAAATGAACGGGAGCCCTTTCGGACGCATATTTTTTTTTATCATAACGTAGTTTGGCATAACAGTTTCAACATAAAGTTGTTTCGCATAAATTGCTGATATTGAGATAAGCAGAATATTATGCACGCAGAATGGTTTCATTGCCTTAAGTTTCACTTACTCTAATTTTCTTTATCATAATTTTATACAGCATAAATGTAAAGGACATAACTGTTATACGTCTAAAGATAAATTATCATAAAATACAAAACGCAAAGTCATAAATGTTAAGTAATAAAAAAACTTTTGGTGCCTAATTTATCAAGTACAGATCATATGTACCTACTTTATGTTGAGTCTTAAAAGTAATAATAAAAATAATATTAGGTGCGCCGTCGAGCTCAGCGAGGACAAGCAGGTCAGTCAGTATGTAGGTCATGCCAAAAAACGACTTGCACGTGAATAATAAATAATAACATTTGACCAAGATTATTTAAGAAATGATGATGATGAATTGTAAATAATCATCTCACTGTAATCAAAATATATGACGCAATAATACAGAACCGAATTGGTCAACCCCGAAACCACGTGACTATTCTGTCACGCCCTAGAGTGTTTTTATAAACCCGGAGGCGCGGAGGGAGGGAAGCTACGAAATGAGACGCACCCGTTCAATTGGGTTAGGTTAGGTTTGTATGTAGTTAATACATGATCGCCATAGCCAAGACCAAATTAAGTACCATTTCCAGCTTTTCACGAAAAGCGACTTTCGCGAAAAGCGACTTCGGTTCAATTTGGTTCAAACAAACATCACGACTGTCCCTTCAGAAGTTGTCATGTGGCGATGTTGCAGTTCCCCATACGTAATACTGACTAAACCACGTTGCTGTATCGTCTGTAACAACCAAAGAAGTGTAAAATTGTTTAGGTTATTAATTTTACAGCCCATTTATTTTGGTCAAATTATGGTATTCTATATGTATGACTTCTAAACTTTATGCCATAGCTGAGTTGCCAATAAATGTTATGATAAGTAATCGTTATTGTTAAACCATTTATGCATGAACATTTTATGCTAATATCTATTATTATAAATGAAGTTATGGGTAAATAAAATATGCCTTATGATTTACGTTATGCGAAACAATCAGTATGCCAAAAAACGTTATGCAGCCTTATAATATGCCAATTAAATTTATGCATCCCAATACGGACCCTAAATGAACTGGGAACCCAGAATAAACATACATTTTTAAGGATCAACAACCATGGCCCGAGAACAAAAATTTATGTTCATCGCACAAATGAATGCGCCAGCCAGGCTCGAACCTGGAACCTCTGGCGTATCAGGCAGGGCTACTAATCACTACGCTACTCGATACACTACACAAATAAGTATACATAAACTCCCTAAACATTTGTTGGACGCGCACATCACTCGGCAACTTTAAATGATGTTCAAGAAGGTATTAGCCGAGTGCCGAAAGCTAAAACTGCGGTGCCAGGGCATATTAAAAGGGTCGGCTTAAATGAAGGCAACCGCGCGCCTTTGCTCGCCATATTAGTTTGTGAGAAAGGTTTTCAGATAGGCATTCTGGTTTTCATCACCTAAAACACAAGAGTCGCAGGGCTAAGTTCCCTAGGGAGTGCAATTTTTAAATAGCCAGCAGAGTTTAGGTGTGGACTAACATGTGACCTTGTTGGGACACCGAAGCACTAGCGTGCACAAGCATTCTGTACGCGCCGCACGACGCGATGGGTACGAGCCAGCAGACGAGGCCCAAGCTTCCATACGACAGTTTGTCACAACCGTTCGCTATCGCAATGTAACTCAGTAACGGTCTCTCCTTGGCCTTACTTAAGGAATAATTCTCGCACATCGTTTCGTCGTATTCTCGTTTGAAACACCAATTCAAATACACAAAAACTTTGTCTGTATTTAATATTCTCGTCTTTAAACTATTGTCTTTATGAGCCAATTTTATTTGTTTGGTATGTTTCTTTGATCTAAGGCTGTTTCGCTTCGGTTTTAAATATAAAATCTGTAATTTAAGTGTAGGTTTGATTTAGCTTAGGTATAAGTTAAATTTATTGATTCATTAAGTTTGCAATAGGCGAGACACAACTTAACTGTTTTATATATATCCTCGATCTTATGTATAAAGTTTGCTTTAGTGAAATATAAACGGTCGTTTTTTGTTTCGTTTCTCAGATTCCAAAGGCAAGAAATCCTATCGACATTATTGTCTAGGATATCGGGTGGCGGTCCCGGTTTGAAGAGGTCCCCTTCTTATGTTGGTATGTAATTATATTGTTTTAGGTGTTCAATAACCTTGTAATAATTGTTGTAATAATATAAATAACCTATTGGTTAGTTATAAATGTGTGTACAATGGTTCACCCGCTTTCCATATTATCATACTAGCTAATTTTCCATATTAGCATACTAAAAGCGAAAGTGTTTGCTTGTTTGTCCTTTATTTCACGTCGAAACAGCTGCGAGTTGACGTGATTTTGTTCCTGAAGATAGTTGGAGAGCTGAACAGTGACAAAGGTTATATTTTGTCCAGAAATCCCTATGGATCGATATGGATGTATTGAGCAATAATTTAGTGTTATATACCGAGTGACTTTTTTACCGTTCGGAAAACGAGCACGAGCGCTAAGAAACAACATAGCGAAAATGAAAAAAAAAAATTCGACTTATACTCAACTGACGGGTCAGCGGGCATTTTGGAGATTTTCCAAACGGTAAAAAAGTCACCCCGTATAGTGAGTCCACAAATAATTATTATGGTTTGGATGCAAACACAGCGGTAATAACTTTTTGTCTTTAATAAAAAATCTGAATATTTTACTTGTCAAGTATTTTTTATTTTTTTTTAAATTTTATTTATCGATTAACACATACAAAAGAAACAAAGATTTTTTAACCGTCAACAAAACTTATTGCTAGGTTAACTGGCGGCGGCGGGGTTTGCGAAACAATTATGGACTTTAAATAAACGCACTTAACTAATACACTCTAGCTAGGTCTATAAAATATTGTTTGAGATAAGTTTTACACTTATTCCCTGATACATACTTATTAACAATGTAGTTAGGTAATTTGTTTAAGATGTCTGGTAATACATGTTACCATTTTCTCTTACCATATATATTTTTATATTTTTCTAATTTAAATCTTTTCATATAATGCAATTGGTCTTAATTTGTTACTACGCTTATATTCTATGAGTGTTTTAACATTACATGATTCCATATTTAATAATGATAATTCAATTTTACTTTTTACCGGCAAAACTTTAGTGTATTGAAAAAGATTTGAATAATCGTTGTTATACACATTTTTTATTTTTTGAGGTACAATTGTTTTCAATAATCTTATTAGTAAATTATATATATTATTTATGTGAGTTTTATATGTTCTATCATATGAGTATAGGCCATAGTCAATTATTGAGTCTGCCAAAGCTAAATATAATAATAATAAAGTACACCGGACTAAAAAATTATATGTATTAATAACTAATTTCAGCATCAGACCTAGCGATGGCAATCAGAAGACACATAGCTGCGTCTATTCGGCAGAAGAAAGGCAGCTTCCCGTGCAGATATATCGATGATTACTGCACGTTTTCTTTACCTGCCGGTAATGTTTCAATTTTATGTGGTTCTCTTATTGTTTCTTTTACCGATTATAAATATAAACAATTTAGATATAAGCATTATTATAAGGAGTGGATTGAATATCAACAGAACATTATATAAATAAAATGTTTAAGTCAGTATTCATTCAGTAATATATTATTAACAATTGATCTTTCATCATGAATAATTAAGTACTTAATATTTCCTTAAGTTGTCACTATTCATCGTATGATATAAAATACTTTTTAACCGGATTTGATCTCGTTTAATTATATTTTTCTCATTTTAACTCAACGTTTACAGATATCGTGGTAAAGTAAAATGTAAAAATAGAATTATACGCGATTAAATCTGGTTAAAAAGTGTTTTGTTAAATTAAGTACTTTTTTACTGTCTGATCCGGATCATTTTAATTCCAAAAAGATAGTTATTTAATGAGTTTTTGACATACTTCATCATACTACTGTGCTTGTTTTGAGTATCATAAAGTTAATATTTCGTCACAAAACAGCCATTATTAACATGATAGATGTACATGATTGTATTGACTAATATATCTGTCTTAAAATCTCTAGTCTCTTAGTCTAATCATATAGGTGCACTACATCTGGTTTGAAATGTATTTCAGAAATCGAAGAGCTGCCGGGACCTATCCAAGAGCAGTTATTTTCGGAACTGTTAGACAAAGACGCTCAACAAACCTTGGAGACTGATCAACCAATTATCAATTGGAGTTTGGATGTTGGTAAGTTCGACAAAATATGTCTTATACATTTCTATTATAAGGGGCATGTGATCTAGTTGGTGGAGTCATTCATGCCATTCGATCACAAATAAAAACTAGATACACAGTTTCCTATAAATATGACTTAAACTGTCCACAATGGTTTAGAAGTTTGTCAGGAAACGACAATTGGTACATAACAACCTACATTACTGCAAAAACAACCCTACACATGCATTACCTAAAATTTAATATGCAAAGACAATTTCAAAAATTTACGTTTTTATGAACGCAACATGACTTGATTTTTAGCCTTAATTGTACTTAAAACATGTTTTCTTATTGATTTCTTCATTAAATCCATAAGTATTTTTAATACATTGATAATAAATTATTATCAATGTATTAAATTATTATTAATAATTGCAAATATATTTCCCGAAAATATGACAAACAATTCTTTTGTAGAGCACTATGTAGAAGTTTAATTTTTTCTGACCCTGATTGTGTATCTAGTTTTTATATGAGATAGCCCATGCCCATCTCAAGTGTTATTGGTCCATGCCTATATTTTTGACTCACGTCATGGTGTAATTTTGCCCTGTACTAGCAAGTTTCGAAAAATGTTTTTGTGATTAATTACTGATTTTTCTTCATGGATATGTTTTCTATTTTATTTTGTTTATGTAATCTAAATATTTAAATTTCAACAAATAAAATAATTAAATTTATATAAAGTTAATAATATTATATTAATATAAATTAAATATTTTCATCTATAAATTGCGTAGATATAATAGGCTTCGCTTGTTTCTTTGTTTTTATTTCATTTAATTTATGTAATCTAAATAATTAAATTTCAACAAATACAATAAATAAAATATTTTCATCTATAAAATGCGTAGAATAATAGGTTTCGCTTGTTTCTTTGTTTTTATTTAAATTAATTTATGTAATCTAAATAATTAAATTTCAACAAATAAAATAAATAAATAAAATATTTTCATCTATAAAATGCGTAGATATAATAGGTTTCGCTTGTTTCTTTGTTTTTATTTAAATTAATTTATGTAATCTAAATAATTAAATATCAACAAATAAAATTAATAAATAAAATATTTTCATCAATAAATGCGTAGATATAATAGGTTTCGCTTTTTTAATCGCACATTCACAACACTAACTGTACTTATTTTAAAACTTTGTATTCGATATATTTATGCGGCATATTTTGTTTGTATGATTTGCACCAATACCATTGCTTACATGCGACGCAGTGTCCTCATCTATGAATTAGTGATTTTAATCTAATCTTATAAATTGAAAGTGATGTTTGACCATCTATAAACTATGTGAACGTACTTAGGTATGAACGACAGATTGTTATCGGTTTAACTTACCTTTTTCGGCAATGTTGCAAACATTGGAACACAATCTTGATTTTAACCAAATTTGTATTGTTTTTACCAAAAACTCCAACAGTCCAGGATTGTGTCTCTATGCAGTTTAGAAAATTGAAGTATAATATTTTAAATCTTCAATTAACTGAGAAGTGAAGGTACTTTCTGTTTTAAACTGGACAGTTTTGGGCATAGCATTCGTTGTACGGTCTTTCATAACATAATGTTTGTTTTATTCTTACTAATATGATGGTAAATAGTGTCCGTGCCTATAGATCAATAATTGTATGTGTTAAGTTAATAATAATAATAAATCCCCAGACAAACACACCAACTGCATGGTCCCAAAGTAATCAGAGCTTGTGTTATGAATGACCATACAGCGAACTGGGGGGGAACCCAGAATAAACATACATATATAAATACAAACAACCATGACCCGAGAACAAACATCTGTGTTCATCATACAAATGGCCAGGACTCGAACTTGGGACCTTCGGCGTATGAGGCAAGGCTACTTACCACTACACCACTCGGTCGTCAGTTGATTGATTAAATTATTAGTATCTATAGTTAGAAATTAATCAATATTTAGTTATAATTGCCTTTGTTCGTATAGTTTTACTGGTTCACGCAAACGAGGTTATAACAGCATTCTAAATCGAAAGGACCGTAATGCCACTCCTGACGAAATCTTAACAAAAGCAACGGCCATTAGTAACTGCTCACGTTAACATCTTTACATATGTATCTGCGTTTGTATAATTTCTAGCATATGATATTAATGTTGACTTACAACTAAATGAACTTCGTGTCTGCGTTCAATAGCGTCCGAGCAAAAATAGTATGAATATTATAGCAGTATTTATTTGCTCAGCCCGGCAACACGTCCAAGATGACATGTAGCTTGGTGAAAAATTGTAACTCGAGAAATTGTCGAACATGCATAATGTGTTTTTATAGTCAACTTCCGAGTTGCAGCTGCTTAAGGTAAAAAATTGTGACAAGCAATAATCAGCTGTAATGCAACGATACACGATTGAAATTTCAAGTGGTTCTATTTATTCAGAATTCTATAGTGGGGGTAACTCGGGACACAATTTTGTCAATTTTGTATTAGACCCACCGTCCGTTGAACTGTAATAAATAACCAAACAAGCTCCTAAATTGGAACAGGGTCGAGGCTGTACGCGCTGTGGAACCGCTCGCTGGGCGACTGCCTGCTGGACGCGGTGTGCCAGGCGGCGTACGGCGTGGCGGACCGCGGCTCCACGCTGCGCCACGCGTTGCACGACTCGCTGCAGCGCTGCAGGTATAGTGCCATGAAGTTTACTAGTGGCGCCATCTGCCGCAGCTTCGTGGAAGCGCGCTCTGCTGAGATGCTGGGGGGGATTTATTAGCTCCAAAAATAAACTTACTCGTTGCCACTTTGCTAAGACGATTAAAAAGCAGCACATTAAAAATTTTTAGAAATTAGACAGTCTAGGCGAGTTTCCAGCAGGAACGACACAGATAATAAAGGAAATATTGTAAAAATATATAAAATAAAGAAAATCATTTTACATCAACTTTTGCATAGTTATTTTATTCGCTTTAACTTCAACTCAGAGGGCCACGCCACGCCGAGTTACCTAAGAGCGCTGCCGCAGGGTCTTTAAAAATTTACGCTGAAAAACATTTTTCGTTAATAAAAAATAAGAGAGTCGGTGGCGCAGTGATAACCTTTGATCCCCGGTGACTGCTAAATGTGCCCATGAGTTTGTACAACATAAATACATAAAGTCAACTGCTCCAACGATAAAGGAAAATATAAAAACCTTTTTACATATAAAAACATTGATAATACGAGGCCGAAGTGATAATGCTGTCAACAATTAAACGAGGATAAATTTTATTGCAAAATAATATTAATTATTCAACATAGGTAGTTCCATTTCATCAAGCGTTTCTCTAAGTGTTCGATCACCTCCATAAAATACTACTTTGACAGCCCATCCAAATAGGCATTCGTTTCATGCATGATCTGTTCGTTGGAGATAAATCTTTTCCCAACGAACCTCTTTTTTAAATTCGTGAACAGACAATAGTCGCAAGGCGCTAAATCTGGCGAATATGGTGAATGAGAAAGCAACTCGTGGAGTTTGTAACTCGTGCGTAATATTGATGGAAGACGATTTTCTTTTCAGCCAAATGCGGTCGCTTTTCACGTAAACTTTGTCCAATAAATTGGCATAATATTCGCCGGTAATCTCCGGTTTTACCCATTTCTAGGCAGTCAATAAAAACTGTGCCACTTTATTGGCTGATTGGCCTTTTTCGGAGCTGGTTCGCCCATAAAAAGCCACTGTTTCGATTGTTGCTTGGTTTCTGGTGTTTTGTGGCAAAACCATGTATGGTCTACTGTTAAAATCTGCGCAAAAATTTAGTTTTATTCCGTTGCAGCAACGCAAAACTCTTTTTTGCACTCTTTTTTCCAAATATAAACTAAAAAATACATAACCCCATACTCTTACCAGTGCGCCGCCGCCCGCCTTCTGAACCGCGGCGCTAATCTCTACAGTTCAACTAAATAACTATGTCTTGGTCGTTATAACTCGCGAACCCGCCTTGTTATACTTGAATAATGTACTATTGGTGAATAATATTCTGTTGCCGAAATCAGTTTGGGAAATTTGGTATAGTAATTTCAGAGTGTATCGATTACATATAAAACAACAAACTTTTTATAGTACTAGAGATTCAATCTAGTTCCTTCGTCCTAGGAACACTTATGCTTTTATTCCATAAAATTATGCCATATTGAGTTCTTATTATATGAAAAAGGGTACCCTTACATATAAAGCTTTGTATCAAAAAGGAACTACCATTAAAATTTCAAATTCAGATAATAATTTCTCAACATTGGCAATAACTTGTTTGTGTTGACGTTATATAAAGCATTACTCTGCCACCAGTAAACCTTCGTGCAGAAGAACTGGCAATAAAAATTACGGGTAAGCATTTACAACTTAGCAAACCTCCTTTCCCTCTTCCAGTGGATTCTACACTCGTTGGTCGTCGTGGGAGCGCATGTCGGCCGCGGCGCTTCAGTTCGCTCCGAGTTCTGATCAGCTGAGGAGGGATTATAGCGCCGCTTTGTGTGCAGCCGCCAGGCCGCAAGCGCCGCTCACACAGGTATTCATGCGGGGGGGGGGGGTACGTTAAGTAATAAATAACTAAAAATTACTGTTTGAAACACGATATAAAACGTTTCAAATTGAAATGTATATATAGTTCAAGATGGCTTAGAAATAACGTTAACTCATCGACAAAGAGTTACTCATGTGTTGATATAATTTAAAAAAAAACATATAATTATAATACCTTTACTACACTAATGGCCAACCCAAGAACTTTTTCAACAGCCTTAATAATCAAGTATGGGACCATTGGTTTCATTCCAATGGGGGTTTAGTTTCAAGCAATTCACTATAGTGCACCGTTCAAGGCTTCAAACAAACGTTCAAAGTGATTTCATAGGTACGTTGGTTTTCGCAGGTTTTCCTGCACTGTAAAAGCAGTAAGTAATGTTATGTACATTACTTACTGCTTGTTGAAATACTCATTGGTACGATTTAGATCGAACCTAGAACTTGATTTTAATAGCCAGCCACCTATGCTGTTACGTGCCATTTTATATAAACTATTAAAATTATATGAATCGACTTTATATATCTCAAGCAAAACTACTTTCCCTAACTTAATTATTCCGCCACATATTATACATTATTACCTATAAGTTCATTATTTTATTTCTAGATTCACGTATGGGTGTTGGCCCACGTTATGAGACGGCCGATATTGGTGTATGGGGTGCGAGTGGTCACTTCTTTCAGAGGGGATCCTCTGGATTACGCGCGGTTCCACGGTTAGTAGGTTTTTTTAATTATTTTATTTGGGTTACTTGACTGCTGTCGAGCATGAATTAAATGATGAGTATCGTACAATGAAAATAAATACAGCTTTCCGTGCAAATCCTTACAAGACAGCTGCTAATTTTGTATGAAGGGTATACAAAGTAGAAATGGATAATGAACGATTTGGAAATGTAGTCTTGATGTTCTTACGAAACTAGTTGGACGTGCAACTAGTTGAGCAAGGAAGGAAATGATATAATACTAAAATTTATTGAAATCTGTTCTACGCAACGTTTTACTTTGAATATGGAGACACAAGACTGAGTCATTTTTGTGACGTAAGTTTAATTTTAAGGTATCTAAACCGATGTACTGAAATGGATTAAGTGTATTTTATTGAAATCTGATTTTATCGATAATGTTCTCTAAGATCGTTGACTTCGGGTCTGCACTCAAAAGCGTCCGGGCAAAAATGGAATGAAAATGCAAAAATGGTGTGAATATCATACCAGTCTTGCTTTGCTCGGCCGCCCGACAACACGTCCAAAATGACATGTTGCTTGGTTTCACCAAAAGAATATTGGCGAATCCATATTTATGTAAATAGTGAGCGTTTAGAAAAGTAACTAGTATTTATTTTTATTCTTTTTTTTAAAGGGAATTTCTGCCAAAAAACAGTTGATTTATAAAGCATGATTTGACTTGATCAGTTTGTTTTAGCTCCTGTCATTTTTTATTACGATACATAGGATTGATTGTGACCAAGCACAAGTATTTGATTTTGTAATATAATTTTTAAAGGACAAATTTTTATGTAAGAATTTTTTTTATATCCCTAATAGTGAAAATGATTTATTACTCACTGGAGTCCTTATCCTTGGCTGTATAGCTTTTGCCTTAGCCGGCGAGTTTGAGATAAGAACATAACTTGAAAATAAAACCGTTTCGTTACTTTTTGACTTGTCACTTGTGTGTGTGTGAGTGCTTTGGTTTTGTTCTGATGATTTGCGAGTCTTTTAGTTATTTTTTTTGGACTAGTTGATTAAGTTAAAGATATTGACGAACATTTACGTGTCATTATTATCGTGGTTGGTTGGTGATAGTAGGAATTACCTATGTAAATGTAGGTAATTTGGAATCATAACCTCAAACTTAGTACTTATTGAAAATGCAATTATTATTGTTCCTAGACATACTCCATAATATATATTTTTTTAAACTGGATCCGGATTTTATGTCCTACCGTTTTAGATATTTTTGACTTCTAAACGCTCCACTTTAACTCTAACTAAAACCAAGTATGGCGATCCGCCAATGTTCTTTGAACACTCGAAGTAGTCGAAGCTGCATAAGATGATTTTAATGTCAACTTCCTAGTTGCAGCTACATAAGGTGAAACATTGCGGCAAGCAATAAGCAGTTGTAATGCGAGACACGATTTATATTTCAAGTGATTTAATTTATTTATAATTCTGTAAATGTGTGGGTTAACTCGGGACACATTTGTCGTCAATTTTGTTTGTGACTCACCGTCCATTTTTTTATGTCTATGTTTATGATACAGAATGACTTTGTATCATCTTTTTCGTTGGACGCTAAAAAGCCTACTATTAAAAATAATCTAATATATTCACACTATATTTGGCAGGTATCTACCTACCTCTACTGTGGGATCCCGACGTATGTAACAAGAGTCCTCTAGTGGTAGGATACACGAGGGGTCACTTTAGTGCTTTAGTACCTATGGATTCACCGCAACATTATATTTGCAGGTATGAATATTTTTATCTTTTATAAATGCAAGTTTGTGTTGTATATTATCTAAGTGTTTTATTGTTTTGGAAGTTTGAGACCATATTCGTCAAAAAGACTTGAAACCCTGCAAACGTTCTCGCGTCACTTTACTTTACTTACTTGACTGTATGTAAATTTATACTAATATTCTCACCCCATTATAGTTAAAGACTTTCAATGATAAACCTAAAACTATAATGATTTAGCGGCATCGGTCTTAGGGAACACCATGTATTTACAAATATTAGAAATAGATCCACAGTCATAGCTGTTGCTGTGACTACTGCAGTTACACGAAAACTCATTAAGAATGCTTTGTGTTTCAGGGATCAATCGGATGAACACGAGGAAATAAATTACCTCCCTTTAACCGACTACGAGGGGAAGTTACTGCCGGTGCACTTTTTAACCTGTGATGAAGTAGGTTACTACTTATTTTACGATCTTACCATCAAAAATTTCGAGTGTAATATTATTAATTTAAACAATGAAAAGGAAATAATTGCATCAACTGTTTTTTACTTAGTTCAAATTAAACAGTATACTCCGTCAGTATTTGAATTGGCTGAATTGTCTTCTGTTGTTTATTTTATAGGTAAGTGTTTTTTTCGTCTTGCTCAAGATTTTTGCCAAGACCTACAGTTTTGGTCGTCTGGCTGTTTATTTTGCCTTACATTTGTACATTGTATGAAAAAAAAACAATTTTGACACGTATTACCCTTGATATACGCTGCAATACATACCACAATGTGGATGGCGGATGTGGATTTCGAATTGACTTCGGTTATGCGCTATAAACTATCCGAACCAAACGGATATGAATACTCAAGTCAACCAATAAAATTATGATTATAGAAATGTTGAAACTCGAGAGGTCCTCCATTCGAAGCACCTGTTACCGGATGAACAGTTCGGCTTTAGGTCCCGTCACTCCTGCGTCCAACTGGTGCACCGCATCACGGAGCACATCTTGGAGCAAAGGAACTTAGGTTGAAAACCGATAGGCACGGGTGCGCCTTTCTTTGACGTGGCTAAAGCCTTCGACAAGGTCTGGCACAACGGCTTATTATAAGCTCTTTGAACTAGGCGTGCCAGACAGCCTCGTGCACATCATACGAGACTTTCTCCACTGTCGAACCTTTCGCTACAGATTGGTTGGTGCACTCTCCAATCCCCGTCCTGCATTAGCCGGTGTCCCACAAGGCTCGGTGCTTTCTCCAACTTTGTTTTCACTATACACTAGTGACATACCAAGGACGGAGAAAGTAGACCTAGCGCTCTTTGCGGACGACACCGCGCTATACATTCTGATAGGAATCTTCGTAGGTTAACTAGAATACTTCAATCCGCAGCCAACGCATTAGGCGCTTGGTTTAGGAAATGGAGAATAGAAGTCAACCCAGAAAAAAGTGCAGCAGTGTACTTCTCACTCTCAACCTGCTCTAGGACAACCTCTAGGAAACCCTCCAAAAGATTAGGTCAGTTCACCCTGTTTGGTACTCCGATCCCATGGGCTAAAAAAGTCAAATATTTAGGAGTCGCTTTAGATAGTGGACTAACATTCGCGGATCACATAAAACGCGTCCGGGACCGAGCCGCCTTCGTCATGGGTAGGCTGCACCCTCTAATTTGCAAGAAGATTAAAATGTCGCTTAGAAATAAGCTTACACTTTACAAAACTTGCATCCGCCCCATCATGGCATATGCCAGTGTGGCTTTCGCTCACGCCAGCAAGTCGAACCTCAATCACTTGCAGGTTATTCAAAATAGGTTCTTACGCAAATGCGTCGGGGCCCCGCCCTATGTCCGCAACTTAGATCTGCACAAGGATCTCGAGCTGCCCACCATTGCCGCATTCATGAAGTTGGCGTCTAGACGCTACTTCGATAATGCTTCCCACCATCCCAACCTGCTGGTCAATAAGTCATCTGAATACACAGCCAACCCAGACGCGGCGGTTCGTTATAGGCGTCCGCGTAACATCTTAACAGATCCCGATGATGATATTACAACAAGGATCGCCGGTGTTCCAGTTAGAAATAGGGCAACACGGCATTCGAATCGCCTAACCCACCGGTGGGCCACGCTAACGCGTCGTACGCATTCCTACTGAGTTTCTTGCTGGTTCTTTGGCAGTAGATGATCCTTCCGAACCAGTGGTAGTTTCAATATTCGACGTCCTAAGCCAAGGTCCGTGCCCTCTCGGTTGCCCTTAGGCGTGTCGTATGTAGGAGTAGTTTAAGTTCCATCTAGGCGCCGTCAGCGCTAGGCTACAAAGTCCGGTGAAATTTAAAAGGCCTATAGGCCATAAATAAACTGTCCATTTCAATTTTTAAAAAAACGGATTCGGATCTCAGTTATTTTAATACAATTTCAAGTACATTGATTTTATGAATGCATATGATTATTCTCTTTCGTTTCCTTTGATGTATTTCAAGATATAATGAGTGCTATCCAAGGCCATACCCGCTACTACGAGACCAAAAACTTAGCAAGACGCGTCTCCGCACAACATTAAAAAAATAAGTTATTACTTGGGGCTGCAAGTGTATATATTTATAATTAATGAATATAATGATATCTTTCCCTCCCAGGTAGGTGAAGAAGAAGCGATAATCCGTCGTTTCTGCTCGGTGGCGACGGTGGGGGGCGTGCTGTGCGCGCAGCAAACGTTAACACCTAGACCGCTGCTACAAGCGCAATTGTTGGAGGAGTGGCTCAATAGATATAGGCAGATTGCGTGAGTATATCCTAAACGCCGTGTCCTATATTCATATACAAGTAAAGCAAATACTTACATTTCTGGGAAATCTAAAAATATATAATATTTTTCTGTGTTGACATTTTGTTTTGTTATATTTGTTACACAAGTTATATATACACAAGCATATATATAAATAAATATATAGCTAAGAATATTAGGGGTTTTCCAGTAAGGACTTGACAACTTTTTTTCAAAATAAAATGCAAAGCATTTGATATATTTCAAAAGCTTTATTATCGGGTTGAAGTACAATCAAAACATTTATGAATGGAACTCGACTTTGTTCATATGGCCACTGCGGGCACGTTTGCAGCGGTGGATTCGTTGGACCCAATTTTCGATGGTTCGGCCACACATTTCGGCCGAAACGGCTGCTATTTCGCGTTCAATGTTGGCTCTGAGCTCCTCCAACGTCGTCGGCTTATTGGCATAGACCAATGACTTGACGTAGCCCCAAAGAAAAAAGTCTAGAGGCGTTAATTCGCACGAACGAGGCGGCCTATCGACTGGTCCATTTCTTGAGATAACACGCTCATCAAACTTACTCTTCAACAAATTTGTTGTAACGTGTGCTGTGTGGCTTGTGGCACCGTCCTGTTGAAACCACATGTTGTCCAAGTCCATATCTTCCAATTCGGGCCAAAAATAATCGGTAATAATGGCGCGATAACGATTACCATTCATAGTAACGTGACGATCATTATCGTCGACGAAAAAATATGGCCCTATGACGCCGCCGGCATGCAAACCGCACGAAACAGTTATTTTTTGTGGATGAAGTGGTGTTTAATGAAGCACATGTGCATTTTCACCCGACCAATTACGCATATTTTGCTTATAGACGAACCCATTGAGCCAAAAATGAGCTTCGTGACTGAAGATGATTTTGCGATGAAATTGATCATCTTGGCGCATCTTTTCCAGAGCCCAATCGGAGAACGTACGTTGCTTCAAATGGTCCATCGGCTTCAATTCTTGAGTCAGCTTGATCTTGTATGGGTGTAAACCAAGATCCTTACGCGAAATCCGCCATAAAGTGGTCTGGGCGATGCCCAACTCTTGAGAACGCCGTGGAATTGACAGATTTGGATCATTTGCTACGGACGTTTCAACGGCAGCGATGTTTTCGACACTTCGACCAACCCGTCGTGTCTCACTGGCACGGCAACATCACAAAACGAATACATTTTTGCACTAAACTTGTTACTGCCTGTCTACTAGGGCGAGAATTACGACCAAAATCGGAGTTAGCACTCTTAAAGTAGCGGCGACCGACTCGACTTCGAATTTCTGTACTAAATTTTTATAATTTGCGGACGTTATTCGTTTGTGTACTATACCATGATGAAAATGTTAAGTTTACTGAATAAATTGACAGTGACAGTTCGATGATTAGTGAAAGGGTGTGTTCACAAATTGAATTCAAAGTTGTCAAGTCCCTATTGGAAAACCCTTTACAAAGTTATAATCAAACAAATATAACAAAACGAAATGTCAAAAATAACAATATTTATTTATTTATTACAAAATCCACAGCCCTTAGATATAAGTAGAATAACAATTGTGAAAATACTGACGGCCATTTATGGACTTACAATTTTTATATTAACCTTAATCAGACTTACACAAAAAATAAATAGCAATATACCAAAAAAAAATACAAAAATACTATCTTAATTCAGCAAAGGCAAAAAAAAAGACAATTACTTTATAAAAAGAAGAATTAAAAAAAAATTTAATTGAACGATAAGAAACCTTGCATTTAGCAGGTTTAATACAACAAAAAAAATTATATATAATAATTAACACAATGAGGGTGTTTAGTGTAAAGTTTGTGTTGTATGTATTTGTGTGTATGTGCGTGAGTGTGTGTGTGTGTGTGTGTGTGTGTGTTTTTATGACTGTTTGTCACTTGCCAGTAGGGAGGGAACTTAGTATCTCGTAGCTGAACTTAGGTTTGCTAGGTTTAATATGAATGGAGTGGTCCCAAAAGTAAGCAATACATACTAAAATGTGGAGAAAATTTAAAGGAAATAAATATTTTTTGAATTTAAACTAAATAACCCTAACCCTATTTGTCATATTCTAATTGTATGTTTTATTTTAATTCGATTTCCCATCTAGTTACATTTTGCTATTTCAATTATAATTTAATAAACACACATATCTCCTTCATTCCAGTCAACAAACGGGTGCGGGTTGGGGGCGGGCGCCGGACTCGAGCGAAGCGGACACCGACGACGAGTGAAACGCAGACAGCCAAACACACGACAACAGTTCCACGCTATTCCTCCGTCGAGTATTTACAACTTGAGCGGACATGTCAACAAATAGTGATTTTGACTGACTAATTGATAGTTACAACTCGGCCGAGCGAGTCGAATAGCCTGCTAAATGCTTTGGTAATTAGGGGCTGATTGGTTAATGCTCAGATAACTTCTCTATAGAATAATTTTGAGTTGGACATAATTTCTATGGAAAGTATTGTCGAGTCTCACAGTTGTTCTCCAGATAAAAATATCTGAGCACTGAAAAATCACCCCCTATTCAGATGAAAAAATACTTGCTCCAAAATGGGTAGCGCTGCTGTCGCTCTCCGAAATAGATGACATCACATTTGACATCTGCCTTGGTCGAGCAGTCAAATACTATTCACGGAAAATAAGGAGTCAAAATATATCTAAAGTAAGACCTATGTGGTGGTTTAAAATATTTGATTTTAATATTTCTAGGTTAACTGCTTTCAAACTGTAGCCATATTGGCTTAATTTTTTGAGTATGGATATAATAATTATTTTCTAGTGCAGAAGAAATTACAAAATTTTAAGTAATAACAGATTTTTATACTATATTACGGTTTCAAAGTCATGCATATGCCGTGTAACAAATAGCTATAGAAAACGCGCAAAATTTTCTTTGACATGTCTGCTCTAGTAACATAATATCTCAATGTTATTTTCTTATGAAAACCTCTAAGTCAAAAACACCCTTTGACGGAATACAAAATTTATTATTTTAGACTAACGTCTGTGTAAATTATAGAGTTTTTGAAGAAAGCAAATTATAATTTATTGTATATTTGCATTTTCTTACAGGTGAAACTGATGCAATAATGAAATTAATTGTAATTAAACTCTATAAATTGTATAAGACAGAGGAAGTTTGAATTATTTTAAGTTGCTAAAGTTTATTTTTCGGTTCTTATTCCGTATTTTCGTTAAATGAAAATTATTTTCTTGGAATGAAATTTTCAATAAACGCTTATGCAAAGCAAAAGGTACAAATCTTAAAATAATATATTTTTTCTATCATATAAATTACTGCTTAGCGCTTTCTTTCTAGTCTAAAATGAAATAAAATAATTCTTTAAATATCAAGTTGACACGACTTTGTCATTACACTAAAAGTGTTTCAAAACCTGTGCAATTAAAAAAAATTAAATGTGATTTAAAATTGGGGATATATTTCTCACTTTTAGTATATTGAAAAATATAACAATAAGAATATATATATATATATATATATATATATATATATATATATATATATATATATATATACTTACTATATATTACTTACTATATATATATTTACTTTGGGCTCTTGACAAATTAAATTTTTCAGTACAGTGTTTCCGTCTGGAGTATTTTAGAAAATACCAATGTTACCTTGTAATTATGTTTCGATTCAAAATAGAATAGTTTACTTTAATGTGGTTTAGAAGTAAAACGGTGAATCTTCCTAGGTTAAAGGTTTTTTTAATACTTGCAGAAATTAATAAATTGTAAGTTAATAAATTAGAATTTGTAGTTCAAATGATGTTTATTGGCTATTTTTCATTTTCCAAACACCGATTACGGTTACACTTAAAATTAATGAGTTTTTGATTTAAAAAATACACAACTCCTTTCAGTAATGGTTGTTCAAAGATGAACTAAACTATAAATAGTTTGCAAAGTGAAATCAATGTTTGAATACAATATGAGCAAGCCAAAGACATATGTTTCACTTGATCTTAGTTTTCTCGCTGTTATTTTATTTAAAATGTGGATTAACTTTAGATTTTAACGTGAATAATAATGTAAACATTTTTCGGTTTTCTGCTTTTTCCTGTTACAAATTGTTCTAATATAATAGCACGTATGGCTAGAGGTTAGATTTCGACAATAAATTTTATTATTTAACCTATAACGAATGGCCCTCAGGCATCATGGTGTGGTTCAATTGTGGTGCCTATCTATTATTTCGAAAGAAGTATGCAAGTTTCAACGAAAATAATGACTCGTTCAACTATGTACGGTGAGTATCATCCAATGCGGTGTATAGACCAAAAGAGTAGAGGGGCGCGTCGTCGTGGATGTCGTGGAAACTTATAGTTTGGTAAACGATTATTGATAATTATACAGCAATTACCCCCCTTGGAGATAGGTACCATAATCTAACCAACACCTTTTAAATAGAATTGTGTACATCTTTAGATAATTAACTTTTACACAGCACAGTAATTGCGATAAGTTTAAACGAGGAAAAGTTTCATCTTAATGAGGTCATTGTATCATTGAAATTGACTTATGGAAGAAGCTAAACATATTTGAATATTTCATCTGCAGACCGACAATTTTGTTGATGATTTTGTGTTGGGTAATGACAATATTTAAAGTTTTGTAATATTACATTTGCTAAGAGATGGTGCCAAAAGGTTTATCATTGCAAATATTTTGTCGTATCACTTTAATTAACGTCACTGAGTGCAATTTTGAAAAAATATTCCTTAGGTATTTAGAGTTCCTGGATATCGTAATTACATCTTCATAGAAAAATAATATTTCAATTTCTTTTTTGATATATTTTTCTTTGAATGTATGTCCTTGGTTAAAATGCATAATTTTTTTTATTAAAGTATGTAATAAACATTTGGTAAAAAAATTTTTGTTTACTGGAAAGCTCAAATTAATCCGCCAGTCGAATATTAAAATGACATAGAAATAAAAGACTTGGTAAAGTTTAATAAATAATGATAATAAATCAAAAATATCCAGTAATCATTTTAAATAAAAGAGAGTCTATTATAATATTGTACAGAGATTAAGGTTCTAATATTTATTAATGAATATATAGTTTTGATTGTAAATAATAATAAAACAAATTTGTTTCGTGGTAATCCTTGTTGTATGATTAGGAGACAATTAAAAATGTAGTTTTTGCCTTTTTGCATATTAACTGGATTATAAAAGTTGTTGTAATATCTATTGTATTATAAACTATTTACAATAAAACCATTCGTGTTCTTTTCTTTTTTGTTTAGAATGTCGTTTATTGTATAATTCGTTAACGGGGGCCTTGGGATTAAATGTATATTTACCATTAAAATACAGATCTTATTGTATAGATAAGCATTGTAAAGATGTTTCACAAAACAATATATATACAAGAGAATATAATTTAAATCCAAATATACATGGTGTAACATAAAGGAAGCATAATACTTAAGGGTCAGTAAATATAACATTATTAGAATACACTGGCTGGTTAAGACTTTCACACATTAACATTTTTTTACTTCAACATCTTTGACAGCCCTAGGTGGTTTTCATATCTACCTACGCATGAGACGCACGAGGCGCAAATAAATAAAAAATATGAGTTTTTTTATTTATTTGAAGTCAATAAAGTAACTAAAATCGTGTCCAGTCGCTTCGCGTCACGTGCGCATCACATCGATAGGTAGGTAAATTATGACGGATGTGCTCGGCACTGGCACCACGCCGAGCGCCGCCTCGCATGCCTCATGCATAGGTAGATATGAAAACCACTTAGGGCTGTCAAAGATGTTGAGTAAAAAAATTTAAATAAATAATTAGTGAAGTCTTAACCAGCCCCTATAACTCCAATTCTTTTACAGTATATTTTAACAATGGTATATTTACTGACCCTTAAGTATTATGCTTCCTTTATGTTACACCCTGTATATACTTATCTAAGATCTATATTGATTCCACATATTTTAGTATATAATGCCGCCTTATGTGCTTTTCATTACATAAATATATAATTAGATACATATTGTATCTGTTACCGTGAAATTTACGAAATATACATACAAATATAAACTGTAAATAAATACGCAATATTGAAACCAATCATTGGATTTCTGTTTCGGTATTCTTTTGTTGTTTCTTTCTTTTTTGTATATTTTTGTTGTTTTTTAATGTGTGAAGTTTTTCATTTTCCCTTATGGACATAATACAGCAGTAGTTAATTTGCAAATTTCGAGTCCACACATTAGAAGAGATCCGAAGTTTAGTAAAAAAGACTTGCAGATGGATCTCATAAATGGATATAGAAAATTGTTTTCTGTAGATAATATAGTTAAAGCTGGTATGATCATCTAAGAAAAGATATTGTATAATACGAAAATAAAATAAATGTTGTGGTCTCTAATTCTTTAATTTGTCGGGTTATATAACGATTGATATTACTCAAGTATGCAAACATGCAACATTTGCATTTGATTATTTTATACAATGTTATTTCTGAGAGTATGTAGTGCCCTGGAATTGCTACAGTCTTGCTTTAATTATCAGCGTTACGTGTGGCACTTTTTGGCGTATTAAGTTTTTGTATCAAAACATTTATGAGCTTATACAAGCTACATTGTAAAGGAGAAAATAATCAATTCGTATCTATACCACGTGGTTAAAACATCGCAAAATCAAACCACTAATAGTATTGCCAAAAAGTGCGACACCTGTCTGCGATGCACATAATGGATAATTAGGTGCCTGTTCACTGAAAAGGGAAGACATGTTAAAAATAAAAAGTTTTGTATATATTATTCTTTGCAATCTAATAAAACGTTTAAATTTCATCATACAAATTATGTAGCAGTAATTACCTAATAATTCTTAATCAATAGAGCACCTTATTTTATAATTTTTTGTGTTTTATTGCTGTCCTTACCTTTTTGATTCATAAGTATAAAATCGTATTAAGAAGATGAGTCGGAAGTTATTGTAATACTGATCGGTCTGGTTGCTCCATTTTGACGTAAGAAAAGGTCATTCTAAAAATAAGGATTAGCTAGTACAATTACAGATATAAAGGCAAAACTTTGGACAATGACATCTGATGCTAAGGCCTTGCCGACGTAATCATTAGAAATTAGAATCGAATATTTAGTATCAATTCCGCAAATATGGTAGGATATCGCATACTTTTTCTGCGTACAATTAGTTATGATTTACGTCCACCCCTTAACAAACCTACGAGCGGGGTTGATTCCCCGAGAACGACGGTTGTTAGACATGCTTTGACAACTAGGTATATCGAACTAAATCGAAGGTTTAGTTAAATATAAAACATATTTGAAAGATTATATGAATAAAATTGTCATGTTACAAAGCTGAATGAATGTCTCATCAAAAGTGCACAAATAAAACATGCGGTGGAGCTCGGCTCGTCTCTTATTCGCGTATTCGTACGAATACACGAACACTAAACGCCCGCTTGTCGGTTTTTTGGAACAGATTTCATAAATGAACTTTTGAATTCGATTTGAGTCTTAAACTTCGCTCGTAATGCTCATAGGTATAGCATGAGGATTTCATAATGCTATAGTTCTTGCAACGCACTCAAATCACAGCTGTCACTGTTATTCACTTTCATCAAGTTATATTCTTCTTGTAGAAAGTGATACTAGACTTTGGCGATAATTGCTCGACCCTACACCAATAAAGCGTAGGATAAAATATATACAATATTCATGTTTTAAATACATTAGCTTTTTTATTAATTTCGGTAGGTAAACTTCAAAAGAATAAAATAAAATATTACCTCACTCTGAATAACTCTTCGCTTTTTTCAAATATCTGGCATGCTGACCGTATTTCGTTACAATTAGTGTCCCGGGGACAATGACACAAGTGACCTGAGCGACAGCTAGGCGCGCGCGACTGACCGCTCCGTTAGACACGCACACTAACGCATTGTACATGTGCACGTCAAACTACAAGCATAGGCCGCTCGCTTTCGTGAATTGCAAGAACTATACCTAGGCATATATTTTAGCACAACTTTTCTCGAGTAATAAATATCAAAAGAGTTGAACTTGTAAGGCTTGGAAGTAGAGAAAAATTTTGCTACAACTTTATCAGATAAAATAGATCGATTATCAACAAGAACTTCACTAAAACAGCGTGTTAATGAAGTTGTTTATGTAGAAAATCGTAAAAACTGAAAGAGGATGGAAAATTAGTCTTTTGATTTCAAAGTGGTAGAACTCGTGCAAATAATTTAGCCAGTTTCTTGTAAGCAATACTTCATGGTAAGAAACAAAATGTTTTTTTTAATTAAGATAAAGTTTCAATTTTAAAATGAATGAAATATTTTAAAACAATGACAATGCTACCATAGTTCAACTTTGATAAGATGAGCGATTCACAGACAGTAAAACTAAAGCATTACGTTTCGACCATAATACTGTTCTACTAAGACCCTCGTTTAGACTGAGTTGCCGTATAAGTTTCGTCCGGATGAAAAGACGTATTATCTTTACCAGATTCAGAAAAAAACTTTGTAAACAATGAAACGTCAATGACCCTTTGGCATTTTAGTGATGTTACCCATACTGATTATTGAATTATTAAATCTAATCGCCTTAGCAAAGCGATAATCAACATCAAAAAATCAACAAAATTATTTTTTTATCAAAAATATAATTTCTTTTTATTCATGTAATAGATGTAATTAATAATCAGTCTTCTCTATATTTTTAAAATAATAGAATCAGACTAAACAAAAAATAAACTAAATGTTATGTTTTCTTTCCAGATTACACAATCAAAACAAAAAAAAACCAATTAAATGCACTTCTAAAATCAATTTATATTTTTTGTTCATATTATACAAGAGTTACTCTTTAATCAGTCTTTGTATTACTCAGAGTTAGTCACATTTACTACATAATTAGTATGACATTCCTCAAAACAAGCAGGGCAAAGTCGATTTTTGCAAATCTTTTACCTAAACCTCGTTTCCTTGCGCTTTTTTTTTTGCTGCACAGAAGGCAATTAAGGTATTTAATGTTCCTCTTTGAAATTTCTGTAGTTGGAATGTCTTCAGGCCAGTGACCATTCTAAACTCTCTTTGCTGGTTGTTGCCTTGGCCCTGTCGATTGTAGCTCTATCATTTGTGCGTCTACTGGAATAAATACTTTCTATTCTGATAATATCTTTGCCCTTTAAGTTACAATCGACTTTAGTCATCTGCATAATTAGCTTATTCCGATAGCTCTATAAGGTTCTTCTAGGGCAATCAGGCAATAAAGCTGACCTCCCCTGTGAATGAGGGGTATGCGTACCCGCTACAGATATGGGTTTGCCATCATAAACCCAGTTTAAAGTAGCCACATAAAAAAATAACATTTGTAATTAATATTAATGTACAATGTAGTTTTATGAATTAGAAAAAAAAAATAAAAGTAACACACTGGACATCACTTTTCTGGCCACCCTGTATATTTTAATCAAGATGTAAGTGAATGAAAAAAGTATTAAAATCTCCGGGGTGAAAGCTCCAAAATCCGGGGAACTTACGCTTCCGGTCCTGGGTGGCAGCTTAAAGAGATGGCAGCCCTATCATAGAGCTTGTTGAGCGTGTAGAGTGTAAACAAGAGCACATCGTTTACGTTCGGAGAGGTAACTATTAAACCAGGCTGCCACAGAGGGTTGAATACCATAAAATGATAATTTGGATAATAGCAGGGGAATGTTAATCGTTTCAAAAGCCCGAGAAAAATCTAATAGGGTGAGAAGGGACGAATGGGCCCTTATCCTGATTAGATAAAATGTTATCTAGAACATCTAGCATTACAGTCGTTGTACTGCGACCTCTTCACTCTGGCAAGATGGTATTGCATTTGCAAAAAAATACTCAACTGAAGACTAACCACTTTCTCCTTATGTCCTTAAAACTAGAAGGATTATTGATTTTAGGAATAGGTGTGATGAGAGGTATTTTCCAAGCATTGGGAAAAATGGATGTTTCCAACGATTTATTTATGATGTAAGTTATTACAGGCAGAATATATGGTAATGTAAATACAATAATGTCCCTTGCGATCCTATCATAACCCTGTGAGTTTGAATTGATTGAGATAATCAATTTTGCCACCTCAAATTCCGTGACGGGCCTAAAGGCAAAGGATGCGCTGGAAAAACGGTGATATTCAAAATAAGTTATTTCCGAAAGAGGAACGTTACTAGGTCCCGGTATATTAAGAAAGTTTCTATTCATTTCGTTTGGGTTACTTAATTGCTGAGGTAAATTAGACGACTTCGTATCAAAACAAATATTATCCTTCAGATTCTTCCACATTATTTTCGAATTTTTTACGCTTTGGTTGATTTTGTAGGTAAAGCATGCCCTTTTTTGGCAGGCAATAGCCTGAATGACACTTCTTTTCAACTCTATATAGTGCTTTCTAAGTGATTCTTGTTTGGTTTTCCGAAATTAAGAAAAAACCTCGTTTTGAAGTTGAATCAAAATTTTTATTGTTGGTGTAACCCAAGGTAAATGATTTTTTCTTTGTAAAAGAGTTCTTGTTCCGGCATGTTTATCAAATAACATTAGAATTAAATCTTTAAACTGTTCAACAATCTCATACACACACATAATTTTCTTCAAAGCATTTATATCAATTGAGAATAGGTCCCTATTAAATGATTCTAAATTAATTCTATTAAGTGGTCTGTAATGTATAAATTTAGGAGTATATTTCTGTTTTTTAATACATAAAACACAACCATTGAGCGCCCAAAGGAGCCCGTTATCAGTTAACAGACACTTTCAATACTTTTAAATTTGTACAAATTTATCACTATACTCCTGAATCCAAACAATGGAAGAGACCCGGATCTCCGATCCCTAAGAAAGCCAAGGTGTGTTTTTCAGTAAACAAGGTAATGGCATCGGTTTTCTGGGATTCTAAGGGTGTGACCTTGGTTGATTACTTAGAAAGAGATCAAACTATAAATTCTGCATACTATTGCACACTATTACGTCGTTTACGCGAAGAAATAAAGTCTAAAAGATTGATCGTCTTACGCGTCGGTTTAATTTTTTGCAAATTTTTTCAATCTAAATATTTATTGTGGTCAAAGGCCTAAAATCGTATTAATTTCATCATTTTTGTATAGTGTCGTGTTAAATTAGTTAGTTTATCTTGGAGTTGGTAAGTAATTAATTTGTAATAGTTTATAGTTGTACACAATGAAAGAACCGCCCGATCCCGGGGACCAACCCCGGGATTCTAATACGTGCCCTCCTTCACCTGCGGCGTTCGTGGATGCCGTGGATGTAGAATTTAGTGACTTCACGAGTTCATTATTCAATTCTAGAGTTCTTCGGAAAAGAAACAAAATTTCAAAAAAAAAAGAATCAAAAAAACAAAAGGCGTGTAGAGATTCTTCGTCATCTAGCGAAGTTGATCTCCCCTTGGCTCAGAAATCGCATTCCTCTCCACTATCCCCTCCTCAAGTGCCCTCCTCTCTCTCTCCTACCCAAATTACTCCAACAAATGACTCAGTTCTATCCCAATCTTCCCCAACTTCTTTTTATAGAAATCTTTACAATGAACATGACATTGGTCCATTTATAGTTCATGTAGAGAAAATTTCCGATTCCTTATCCACTTCTATTCATCCCGTTTCCTTTTTAAGTTGAATATTCCTAATATTGTCATGGGAAGTATTAAAAAAATTGGTCGAAATAGAATTTCCCTTTCATTTTCAACCTTCTCTTCTGCTAATAATTTCCTGTCTAATTCTTTCCTAGGTTCACAAGGATACTCTTGCCAAATCCCCCAATTTGCAATTTGCAAAATGGGTTTTGTCAGGGGGGTCCCTATTGAATGGTCAGAGGAAGAAATTATTGACCTTTTCTCTGTGTCCTCCTCTTCCAAATCAGGTAGAGTCATTAAAGCCCGTCGCCTCAATTATAAGAATCCAGATGGCACTTGGCGCAAAAGTCAATCTGTCGTCCTAACCTTTGATGGTCAGATACTTCCAGATAAAGTTTTTGCATGCTATAACAGTTTTCCCGTAGAACTATATAAATTCCCAACAATTCTTTGTTTTGCATGTTGCCGTTATGGCCATACAAAAACTAAGTGTAGATCAAAGCCCCGCTGCTTTAAATGTGGAGGCGATCACTTAGGAGACTCATGCTCTAATGATCAAACAAAATGTATAAATTGTGGTGAATCGCACATTGCCAATGACAAATCTTGTGTTGAGTTGTCAAGGCAAAAAGAAATCAAAGGGTTCATGGCAGAGAACTCAGTCTCTTATGCTGAGGCCTCTGCTGCTATTAGTTTGCCTGGAAAATCTTATTCTAAAACTACAACATCACATAAAAAAACTGTTTTCGCAAAATCAAAGCCTCCCCCTACCATCCATTACTCTGGATATGATAGGAAGGCATATAGTAAAATTATTTCAGATCCCAAACCTACTTCAGGTAATGGGATGGCGTACCTTATCCCTTCAGATCTTAAATCTACAGATCTTAAATCTACAGATTCTTCTATTGAACCTCTTCTTACTGCCCTTACTTCTTTTATTTCTACTATTATGTCTACTATACCTGACCACGTTGCACCATTACTCTCTTCTATTTTACAAAACTTAAACTCCAATAATGGAGCCAAATCTGCTAATAAAGAAAAATAAGTTTTCTATTTTACAATGGAATTGTCAATCAATTATTAGCAAGAAATCTGAACTCATTTTTCTTGCAAATAAATTTAAAATATCCCTTTTTGCTCTTTCTGAGACATGGTTAAAGCCTGAGTCTAACTTTTCTCTACCAGGCTTTACATGCCTCAGAGAAGACCGCTCTGATGGATGTGCTGGTTCGGCCATTTTGGTCCGGAACCATTTAAAATATTCTTGTATCATAATTCCTCCTCATGATGATGGTTTTCGAATTTCTGCTATCAGTCTCTTTAACATAACTTTTTGCTCTATTTATATTCCTCATCCTTCTCCAGCCTTGATTTATGAACTTTATAACATACTATCCTCTCTTCCTTCCCCTATCATGATTATAGGTGATTTTAATTGTCACCATACTTTATGGGGATCTTCTTTTAATGATCGTAACGGCCAGGCTTTGGTTGGTTTACTTGATAACCTTAATTTATGTATTTTGAATGGTGGATCTCCTACTTTCCGCTCCCGTCCTGGTGATAATATAAGTTGTATAGACCTTTCATTCTGTTCTCCTTCAATCTCTCCTGACTTCTCATGGTCTGTTCTAAAGTCTACTTATGGAAGTAGACATTTTCCTGTACTTATTTCCAACTCTTCCGTTAACTCTCCTCCTCCTGTTTCCAGGTGGCCCTTGTTAAAGTACAACCTGAACAATGTGTCCTGGGACTCTTTTAGTATTTTTTTGTCTGAGGCTTCTGGATCACTTCCTCCTATTTCTTCTGAAAATATCTCAGAATGTTCCTTAGCTCTTTCTGATCTTTTGGTTTCTTGTGCAGACAAATCATTTCCGCTTAAAAAGCCTATTTCAACCAAGCTCCCTCCCCCACCTTGGTGGGACAAGGAATGCACTGAGGCTGTTAAAAAAAGAAAACATGCTGAATTAACTTTTGCAAATGATATTTCCTCGCAAAATTACCAGTCTTTAAAAGACATTATGCAAGAAACTAAAAAATTATTGAGAGAAAAGAAAAGAGAGGGCTGGAGAAGTTTTTGTTCTTCAGTTTCTCCAGATATCCAGGTTTCAGAAGTTTGGCGAAATATTAAAAGATTTAGAGGTAGTTTCTCCAACTCCAATCACTTTTCTGTCCCGGATCAGGCATGGGCTGATAAATTCATTGATAATTTAGCTCCACCCTTTTGTCCCTCTTTATCTGAAATTCCCTCTTTTAACTCAGCTCCTCTCCCCTCCTCTAATTCTATTGATTCTCCTTTCACATTGTCTGAACTCAGACTAGTTCTATCATCATTACATGACTCCTCTCCTGGCCCGGATGGTATCCCATATTCTTTTATGCAACATGCCCCAGACTCTATCCTTTCTTACTTCCTCTGCCTTTTTAATTGCATTATTGATTCTGGTATAATTCCATATTCTTGGAAATCTCAATATGTCATTCCTATTCCTAAGCCTAATAAGGATCCAAATTTAATTTCTTCTTTTCGACCTATAGCTATGTCTTCTTGTTTGACCAAGATTGGGGAACATCTTGTGAAGAATCGCCTTGACTGGCTAATTGAAAGTACTAATATCCTTCCAGATTTCCAATATGGGTTTCGGAAGGGTAGAAGTACTCTGGACAGCATAGCGATTTTCTCATCAGATATTCGGACAGCATTTAGTAAAAATTATTCTGTGTCTAGTGTTTTCTTGGATATCACTGGTGCCTATGATAATGTTCAAATTCCCCTTCTTGTAAAAAAGTTAACTTCTGTTGGGGTTTCTCCTAGATTTGTACTATTTATTAAAAATTTATTGTGTGAAAGAGAGATCCGACTGAAAACTGATTGTCAAGGAATAAAAGCTTCAAGATTTGTTTATAAAGGACTTCCTCAGGGTTCTGTGTTGAGCCCTCTTCTTTTTAATATTTATGCTCATGATATTAAGTGTGGCACCTCAAGTAAAATTCTCCAATATGCTGATGACATTTTATTATATTCAGTCAATGAAAATATTTCTGTGGCTTCAGAATCCTTAAACAAAGCTATAATGTCCCTAGGGATTTGGCTTTTTGAAAATGGGTTAGAATTATCTGCATCCAAAAGTGTAGCAGTTGTATTTACAAGAAAAAGGTCCCTACCAGATTTAACATTTCATTATGGTAATGATATTATCCCTATTAAAAATCATGCAAAATTTTTGGGTGTGATTCTAGATTCAAAATTGGTAGGATCTCTCCATGTTGATTATATAATTTCTAGATGTGAGAAAAACTTAAATATAATCAGATGTCTATCGGGGTGCTGGTAGGGTGCCCATCCTTACTCTCTTAAACTTCTATATAATGCCATTATTAGAAGTTTAATAGATTATGGTTTGTTTTTGCTTTTTCCTCTTAAAAAAAAGGACCTAGCCAAATTAGGAAAAATTCAATATAAAGCTTTAAGGGTTGTTACTGGAGCTATGAAGAATAGCCCTAAAGACTCCCTACAGGTAGAATGTGTTGAGCCTCCTATTCCTCTTCGTGCTCAGTATTTGGCTGATCGTTTCTTGTTTCGGTGTTTTCAATTTTCTTTTCACCCCCTTATCTTTAAGCTCCTTAATCTTAATAACCTTATCCAGTTTAACTGTTTTTGGAAAAATAAAGATATTCCTCTTTTGGTTAATAGTTTCCAAAAATACAACAAAATATCTGTCCCTAAATTCCACTCTCCCATTCTTCCTCTTTATGAATCTTCTTTAGCTTCCATTTTATCTACCCCTAATGTTTTTCTGGATTTAGATATTGATAAAAACGACATGTTTGCTGATTCTCATTTCAATCACATTATCCATTCTAAATTTCCTGATTGCTCCACTCTTTTCTCTGATGCTTCCAAATTAGATTCTTTGGGTTGTGTGGGTGTTGGAGTTTATCACTCTCAATCTAAAATTTGTATGAAGAAAAAATGCCCTCCTCAAACTTCCGTTTTCACGGGTGAATGTGTGGGCATTCTTGAAGCTCTCCGTCTCATTCTTCTGTTTAATTTAAAACATTCTGTAATTTTCTCTGATGCTCGTTCTTGTCTTCAGGCTATTTTATGTAACCCCTTTAAATCTAAATCATATAGTCCATTAATATCTAAAATTAAAGATTTATTATTAGTCTGTAAAAATAAAAACATTGAAATTACTTTAGCTTGGATTCCTAGTCACTGTGGTATTAAAGGCAATGAAAAAGCAGATGAGTTGGCCAAATCTGCTATTTTGCATGGTGATTATGATAATTTTAAGATATATACCAATGACCTGTTAGCTCTTCCTGGTATGTCTTTGTACAAGACCTGGAATGAGCTTTGGCAGGAACATGGTGTTCGAAGAACTTTATTTAAACATCAACCCTTCATTCCAAAAAAGCCCTGGTTTTTCAAATTTAAAATTGACAAAATTCCTTCTTCCATCATTATTCGTTTGCGTTTAGGTTTCTGTTGCTCTCCTGTTTTTTTAAATAAATTAAGAGTAAAGGACTCCTCCTTGTGTGACTGCGGCTTGGAGGAGGGCCACTTGGATCACATTTTCTTTTCCTGTCCTCTTTATGATCATGCCTCATTTCTTCATTCGTTAGCTAGTCATTTCATTTTACCTGTTAATGTTTCATTTCTGTTAGCTAACCTTTCACCTTTTGTTGCTTCAATTCTTTCTACTTTTATTTCTGTAAATAAAATTAGATTATAAGTATCTTATAAGTAGTCTGTAGTTGTGTTTAATTAGAATTAGTTTTTTATTTTTTATTTTCAGGTCGTTGACCCCATCAGTTTTCCGCTTCGTTAAGTATTTGTTATGTAAATAAGACGTGACACTGGCAAATATGCTACTGCAATTGCCATAAACTGAAAAAAAAAAAAAAAAAAAATTTTTATTGTTGGTGTAACCCAAGGTAAATGATTTTTTCTTTGTAAAAGAGTTCTTGTTCCGGCATGTTTATCAAATAACATTAGAATTAAATCTTTAAACTGTTCAACAATCTCATACACACACATAATTTTCTTCAAAGCATTTATATCAATTGAGAATAGGTCCCTATTAAATGATTCTAAATTAATTCTATTAAGTGGTCTGTAATGTATAAATTTAGGAGTATATTTCTGTTTTTTAATACATAAAACACAACCATTGAGCGCCCAAAGGAGCCCGTTATCAGTTAACAGACACTTTCAATACTTTTAAATTTGTACAAATTTATCACTATACTCCTGAATCCAAACAACAATCCAAACAATGGAAGAGACCCGGATCTCCGATCCCTAAGAAAGCCAAGGTGTGTTTTTCAGTAAACAAGGTAATGGCATCGGTTTTCTGGGATTCTAAGGGTGTGACCTTGGTTGATTACTTAGAAAGAGATCAAACTATAAATTCTGCATACTATTGCACACTATTACGTCGTTTACGCGAAGAAATAAAGTCTAAAAGACCAGGATTGTTGACCAAGAATGTTTTGTTCATCAGGACAATGCTCGTGTTCACACATTTGAGATGGCTCAAATAGTGAATTGTGGTTTCGAATTGCTTCCTCATCCCGCTTATTCACCTGACTTGGCACCTTCTGACTTCCACCTATTTCCAAAACTAAAAAAACACTTAGGTGGAATTAAGTTTTCTACCAATGAGGAGGTCAAAGTTGGCGTAGATGGCTTTTTTGAAGACCTTGACGAGACCTTCTATTTAAATAGGATCAAGACTTTGGAGGACCGCTGGACCCAGGAGGAGAATATGTAAAAAAATAAATACAAAAAATTGCAATATTCCTGTGTTTTCTTATTTAGGCCGTGAACTTTTCAATCCACCAACTCAATTCAATTCAATCCACATTAATATAAAACCATTAAAATTTATAAAGCTTATTTGAAGTGGTCTCCGTTGCCTGCAATACAGTCCTTTAAACGTTGAGGCCAGTTATCAATAGAAGCAAACATTCTTTCCATGGGAAAATTCTTCACTGCCAATCGTATGGATTGTTTTAGGGACTCCAAATATCATGGCGTTTAGAGCAAGCCATACTCTCTAAAACCGACAATAAATCATAATCCAGCAGATTAAGACTAGATGACGGCCATTCTTCAGCTCTGACGTTCGTCTCTAACCAAGATTGGGTGGATTGAGCTTTATGACCCGGCGCCGAGTCTTGCTTAAAGGACCATTCTTCGTTATTGAACATGGTGTTGTTAAGGGGCTTAGCTACCTTCTCAAGAATGGTATCTTGATACACTTGTGCTGATGTTTTGATACCTTTTTCACAAAAATATGGCTCAGTCACTCCTTCATAACTAACACCCCATCAAACCAGCACTGAACTGTGTTTACTGTGTTGACTAATTGGGAAGCTTCTTTAGAGCTTAACAAGGTAAACCAAGTTTTTCTGGGACCTCCCTTTGCGTATTTCATTTGCTCAAGTATTATACTATACTATAATAGGTATTCTTTTTAAAATTATAAGATAAGAAATGACCAGTGCGTGACTCTTATATGCTGCAAGTCTTAAGTCATCTTTTAAAATACGCGACATGGTTCTAGGTACTATCTTTATCTCCCGGACAGGCTTTCTTCTAATTCTCTCCCTTACTGCATTGATCGCCTTTTTCGAACGAACACTACGTGGACGGCCAGATCATTTTCTGTCATAAACATAGGAGGTTGCATTGTATCTATCAATAACCCGGTGCACAAACATTGCGTATGGGGCGTAAAACACAAGCGTATGGAGAGTTTTGAAAATTGTATTTGGCTCCAAAATAATAATAATAAATAAAATATTTGACAATTTATTGGCGCGAAAATGAGAAAACACAATAAACAATCATAAAATGACAGATTCCAAATTCAAATGTAATTTTTTGTTTATTTTTGAAAGTTACAGCATTTATGGTCAGCCTAGTAAGTACACGATTACAACTACAAATAGGTACACATCAAAAAAAGTTTGAGATCACTTTGAAAATACGAAATCATTTTTGTTACAGTAGAATAAAACGCTTTTTCTTTTTCTTCTAAGATTCTTCATTTAAAAATCAAACATTATAATAACAAAAAATTTTAAAATATCAATTGTTTTTCTGTAGGTATAAAAAGAGATTAAATCCATGTTTATCTACGCTCATTCAGAAATCTGACCAACTTGATTCAAGCGTTTTTTCTGACTTTTCGAAGAAGGAGTTCATTCAAAAAGATGCCGAGGGGATTATCAGAAGTTTTACGAGCATGAGTCGTTACATTGGAGGACGAAAGACATTAGAGATGGGTAGGTCCGCCGTAAATTGGGAGTGGAATCCGGATGTGCATCCAGCTCAGGTGATGTACATCCAGATCCCGTGTCCGACGGACCCATATGGATCCGGCTGGCGGTCACTGTAATTCGGGTTGTAGGACGGAAAGGCACAGAACATGATTCAGTAGGAAGATCCAGATCCCGTGTCCGACGGACCCATATGTATCCGGTCGGCGGTCACCGTAACTCGGGTTGTACGACGGAGAGGCACAAAACATGATTCAGTAGGAAGGTGTACTGGACGCAGACGTAGGTGTGCGAGCAGTTAATTTTTAAAAAGGATTTCAGCGATTTTATTGCTTGAATGTATGGATGGAAAAATTATACAACTTTTACTTAAATACAATGTACTAAAAAAAATTATAATCAATCAGTCTCATGTTTTAAATAAGCAATTACAAATATAATAAAATCTTAACTGTCAGTTATAAACAAAAATACCCCTTTTGGTATAAATAGAGAAAAAAAAAATAGTAACACTGTCTCATCAAATGAAATTAACAAAACTATAAAAACAACATTTCTTTGAACGATTTGAAATAATTACAAAACCAATACGCCGCCCGTCAATCGGATTCGGATCGCGCCGACCAGTCCAGTCCGCCAATCCAAAGCGCCATGTCACCACTCCGAGGAACCGTATCCAATTGGCCATTGGACACGCATCCATCTCTAACGCGTGTGATGCGTGTCCGAGGATTTACATCCATCCGGACCTACCCATCTCTAAAAGACATTCTACGAGAGAAATAGCACGCACAGTGGCTGTATCCCAATCCTGTGTCGTGAACACGTTCCGGAGGTATCGCGGCGTGGATAACTTTGCTGATCGACCTCGCAGTGGTTGACCAACTGTTCTTACTGCTGCTCAGAAGCGTTACATCAGATTTCTGACTGCCCGAGACCCAACAATCAATGCCACTAAAATAAAAGCTGAGTTGCGGGCTGCTGCTGGACTAGAAATCAGCACTCAGACAATCAGGAATTGCTTACACCAGGTTGGATTACGAGCGAGAAGATCCTGGCGAGCACCCCTGAACTCACAGCAACGACAGCGACGCTGATTCTAGTGGGCTAGACTACTCCAAAATGAAGAAGACGACGAGGAAAACATTTGGCGGAATGGTCTCTTCGTTGACGAGTCCAGAATTATTACCTACTCATCCGGACAACCGACGTCTCCGTGTCTGGTGAAGACGTGGGAACGCTGATAGACAAAGAACTGCCACCGGAACCATTCAACAAGGCGGGAAATCGGTATCCTTTTGGGGCGGTATAATGATTGGTGCTAGAACGCCATTGATCCCGCATCGTGGCTGGATGACTGTAGCTTTGTACCAAATCATTGCTATTTACGGAATTGTCAGGTCATTAAGAATAAACCATGGCCCTCGATTCGTATTGCTTGACGATAATGAACCCCCACATCGAGCTCAACGAATCAAAGCTGCTCTGTGTGAATACGACATTACCAGGTTAGACTGGCTTGCCGGCTCGCCTGACTTAAACCCAATAGAGCACGCATGGGATGCTGTCAAGCGAGTTGCTTGGAACCGTCAGTCACCTCAACCTCCCCAGACAGTGCCAGAGATCAGGGAAGCCGTTATTCAAGAATGGGACAGGTTACCGCAAAAAATGCTGGATTTCTTAATTCTCAGCATGCCCAGGATTGCCGCATGTGTTCAAGCCAGGGGAGGAGTTATCTTGTACTAAATAAAAACAATTTCATAATGAAAGTTGATAATATTTAGTTAAATTCTCTTTTTCTTTCAATATTTATGAGTCGGAATTGCATTAGGACTTTTAAATTCAATTTTTGTTAATAAAAAAAGTGTATCTTTTTTATAAAAAGATGTTAGGTAAGCAAAATTCTTTTAAAAAGTAAAATTTAAAAAAAGCTCAATAGCTAAACATTTTTCAAACGTTTTTTGAAAATCAGTAGGAATGCAGACGTTGCGTTAGCCTGGCCCACCGGTGGGTTAGCCGATCCGTCCGATATCGTTCAAAGGCATATGTATTCATGAGTTCTTTTAAAAGAACTAAATAACTCAGCTGAAAAATATCAGGCTGGGTGACCTTCTAAGCTGTTGGAATCTATTATACAGGTTTGTGACGAAGACGAGGAATGCTGCAAAACCAAAATCATTTTTTACCTTAACAATGTAGGTAAATAAGGGAAAACTTAATTTTGGTGGCATTATTTGCACAAAAGTTTTTAAAGTAGATAAAAAAATCAATACCTACGATAAGTAAAACTAGTTAATTATATCGGTCATACAGTTTTATTTTTCTTTACTTTGTTGTGTTCACTTTCTATTTACTTTTCTTTTACGTAATATAGATGTGTTAGGACCAGCTATCTCGGATATCCTACTTTACATTTTACTTTCTCGCATTTAAGGCGTTGATTGTCAATACTTCTGTGTTTTGGCATTTGCATTTTGTTTGTGGAGGAGTCTGTTTAAGCATTGGTCTTAGTGGATCTCACTCCTGTATTCCTGATGTAGAAAGTACTGGTGAAGTGGATAAGGTATCCACTTAGCCCTATTCGCTTTGACAAAGTAACACTTTTGTCCAAAATCTAACGTCCTAAGAGAACTGGTGGTAGAGTCATGCTTTATTTGTAATAAAAATAAATAGTAATTCTCAAGCCTATTAGCCTTCTTAGCAGACGAGGCCAATTATACAAAAGGATCATTTTGAACAGGATCTGAGAGATCATCCATTCTAAGCACCTGATACCGGACGAACAGTTGGGCTTTAGGTCCCGTCACTCCTGCGTCCAAAAGATGCTCCGCATCCGTAGCACAGCTTGGAAAAAAGGAACATGGGTCAAAATCAGATAGGCACACGTGCGCTCTTTGTGGCGAAAGCCTTCGACATGCTCTGACACAACGGCTTGTAGTACAAACTTTTCGAACTAGGCGTGCCAGACACCCTCGTGCACATCATACGAGTCTTTCTGCACGGTCGAACCTTTCGTTACAGATTGGCAGGCACGTTCTCCAATCTCCGCCCTGTATAAGCCGATGTCCCTTAAAGCTCGGTAGGTACTTTCTGCGACTTTGTTTTCACTATACACTAGTGACATGCCAAAAATGGAGAAACTCGCGCTCTTCGCAGACGCCACCGCGCTACACACTTCTGATAGGAATCTACGTAGGTTAATTAGAATGCTTAAATATGCAGCTAACGTATTAGGCGATTGGTTTAGGAAATGCAGAATAGAAATCAACCCAGTAGTGTACTTCTCTCTCTCAACTCTAGGATCACTCTGGCAACTCAGATCACTCTGTATGGTACTCCAATCCCCTGGGCTAAAAAGGTTTAATATTTAGAAGTCATTAGATAGTGGCTACATTCATGGCTCACATAAAAGGCATCCGAGTGACGGGCTGCACTGACCTTTTTTTGTGAATTATAATGTGCGCAGCGAGCTGCCGCGGTACGCTCGGCTCGCGCTGCGTTATCTACATATAGACGCTCGGCGTCGCGCCTAATTTTTATTATTTCAAAATGTGCCTTGTTCATTTTAATTTGCGTCACAGATTTTTTTTATTTTGTTACAATTTTTCTTACCATGTGGTGTCAGGATTATAGACTACATATAGTCGGAAGTTAGTCTCTTAGGGATTATGAAATTCGGATTTTTAAAAATCGGAATTTTTGGGTGATCCCAAAAAATATATATTTTTCGAACTTATATAAAACAACTGGTTAGAACTTTTAAGAGTTAACAAGTACCTAGTAATGTTATGAAACCAGCAAAATCGGTTTCAACAAATAAATAAGTAAAAGCGTAGAAAAGAAGTAAAAAACCACACCAATCGATCGACCGTCGATCGATGACAGAATTGAGCAGTCGACGTCGCAGTAGGCGTGATGGCCTATAATGAGGGGTTTTCATTCTACGATTTAAAAAAAATAGTTCTTTTTTCAACATTAGATGGCGCTGATCAAAGCTCAAGAGTCAAAAAAAGTATGACATGACAGCAATGACCGAGTAAAGTAATATGAGTAATATAAACATACGATCAGTCAACAAAGAGATTGACATTGACTCTTGAGTTTTGTCCAACGCCATCTAGTTTCAAATGAAATATCTTTAAAAAAATGAAACGAAAAGCCCCCATTGTCTGACGCCACCCCTGCGTTGGTAATAGTAGTAAAATAATCCCATGCACGTATACATTTATATGAAGGTATATGTAGTCTGCCAACCCGCAGTAGGCGTGATGGCCTACAATTGTCCGACACCACCCCTTAGCTGGGAGAGGCCGATATCCCTCCAGTGATTAATTCAAATTCAAATCTTTATTGCGGTCCACAATGGTAAATTCAGGTGACAAAATTGTATAGTAGGTACATACATCATGGACCCTGTTGAGTGAGACCCCTTTCAAATTGACCCCAATTTGAAAGGGGATAGATGGGTTTATTTCAATACTTAAATAATAAAATAATATTGTTATATAATATGTTCTCTTGTATGTTATTATTTGAAAAATGATATAATGATATATTGATGATGATATATATTGATGGTGGTGTTAGCCACTCATTTCTGATGTGAGTTTGTCGCGTTTTCTTATTCTCCTCGAACTATCCTCACGCGTCCTAAAACTCATATATTTTTTTTTATCAGGAAAGATAGTACAAACCCAGGAATAGATTTTAGTTATTAGTTGAATGAGGTATTTACTAGATGATTGGAGTTTGAAATGAGATATCTCAATAAAAATTACAATTCCCAAGCAATTTGGATGTCCCAAGCAGTTCCTAGAGTAAAGACAGAGGTGAAATAAAACAAATAAGTAATTAATCCGAAAACAATAGTTTTATTTAAGAACCTTTTCATTTGTCATAAAATATACACATTGTTTTTGTTTTTGTCAATAAACTAAATTTTAAGTAAATACTAATTTTAAATACCAATATTTCACAATTTCCAAAAGTTTGCGATATCGAGGACCTCACCTCTAACTATTGCGTTTCGGTCTAAATTTTATTTTATTTTTAATGTATGGTGTTCATTCATCCATCATGTACAAATTCGTCACTTAAACTCTATTTAGAAAAATCAAAAATTAAAATGAAGCATGATTTTGTACATTTCAAATTATAGAAAAACAATGAGATGTTTGTTTATATTTGCTTCTTTTTCTTAGTGTGATGATAAAATCTACAGTCCATTTGTAGTGTGTGTGTGTGTGTGTGTATGTTATCGTAACTTAAAATTAAACAGTTCGAATGCTTTTTTGGAACATCGGACACGGAGAAAAATGCAGACAAATGCATCTTCGATACCTACATACATACATACATTTAGCCGTCTCACAGACACACAAACACGCGAATGACGACAGACTTGGCTTCGACGACCATCTAAAAGTAATTCACTTTCAAAGAAAAAATTATAATCTACGTAAGAACGACAACTAAATTATGCATTGAATACAATGATTTTCTGTTGGATACATCTGCATGTATAGATTATATAGGGATTTTTCAATATTTACGCTTGAACTCTGACAGTGTGCAACAGCCATGTTGAAAACTAGCTACAGTTCTAATATTTTATATATCTATCATGGAAAGAATATTCCATATTTATTTCTTACTTAAATTGCATTGTCCAGCAACCTTTATGTCTCAAATTAAGGAATACAGGACGGCCAGACTATAAAATATAACTTACAAAATATTATTTGAACTGAGCACTGATTTCAAACATAAATCTTTACAGCTTCTGAATCATGTAAGCATAATTAGGTCCTAAGTAATAATTCCTCTTCATTTGTCACGTCAAAATCACGTCACTATCCACCACCAACATAACCATAGAAACACTATCAAACTCCAAACGCTAACATTTCCCTATAGAACGGAGAATATTTAATGGAGAAGACATCCTGCTTGCTTCACAGACATGTTGCCTTATACAGTATGTTGTGTATATATAAAGGGTGTAGTTTTGAGTTTCGGGCGCTCTCTTGGCGTTGCCTTGTACAATAAGTATCGCAGACAGGTTGCCTTGTAATGTGGTGTTTCCGGCGCTTGCTTGGCAGACGTTGCCTGATACTGTATGTATGTGTATATAGGGTGTATTAGTGCACGTCGCCGGCCTCTTGCTTGGCGAGCGCGTGGTTGTGGGGCGACACATGCGCTGGATGCGCGCCGTGCCCTCCCTCCGAACTGTTCATTGGCTGAAACAAATATTAATGTTGTTGATTGGTATGAATACAAAACTACAAAATCTATAGAATTAATATCAAAATAGTATTGACAATCTGTCTCAGTTGATCTCCTAGTAGAAACGTTCAACATCACCAATTGTAATAAGGCAACAGAAAAGCCATTAAAAATATCTTGATTTTTTAATATGAAAGATGAGTAATGAAAGCCGCTCGAGATGGGTAGGGTTAAAATTTAAGTTTATTTTTTTATTTAATTTTTTTTATTTAAGCCAACTGGCTGTCGTGACTAGCTACCAGGAGAAAAAGCAAGCTCACCAGAATTTAGATATGTACTATACCTAAATTTGTGAGCAAAACCTTGTACATTTCACTTTTTTTTTAAATAACTATTGTTTTACTTAATCTACAGGGTGGTTTTTTGAGAAGGGCGGTGATGGCCAATTCCGGAACCACGAGTTAGGGAAAAGTCATGAAAGGAGTCATGCCCTCGACTTATAAGAAAACAATAACTGCATATTTACTTTTTTTCAACTAGTTTTGACGGACATGGATTTTTCAAAAAAATTTACATCCTGTATTATTGAGAACCAATGGATTCTGTTGATTATAAGGATCAATCTTTGCAAATAAACGTTTTACTAAAAATAAAAGGAAACATCAAATTTTTACGATTTACTTTTAGTATCTCAATTTTAGCTAACTAATAAGTTGCTCAAAATGGTTTCCATTGACTCCAATGCATAAGTTTATACGTCTTTTTAGAGACTTTACTGCATTTGATACCATGACAGAATTTATCCTCGATAAAATATCAAGCAATGAGCTTTGTAAGCTCTCAACTGTTTCATAACGAGTTTTGTAAAGTTCGTCCTTGAAGAAGTGGTGTAAGATCGGGTGATCATGCCGGCCATGTCACCGGAGCATGAGTGCCAATCCATCTATCCCCAAAATGTTCATTCAGCATATCTAACCACACAGCTATTATGAGCTGAGGCCCCATCTTGCTGGAAATACAGATCCCATATCCTGGCTATTGGCAAATTCTCCATTTCTTCAAACAGTTGTTTCTAATTTCGACATACATCGTAGCATTTAAAGTGCCGCTGAAAATCTTTATGAAAAAAATCCTGCTTCCTAGGATTCCACACCAACAGTTAAACGAAAATTTAATCTGGGGATATCCTTCCTTGTTCGCAATGGATTCTCTTGAGATCAGTAACCTTCCTTTTTCCGATTGTACATTCCGTTATTTGAGAAGTTTGTTTCGTCGGAAAATAAGATGTTGAACAAAAAATTTCGATGCCTATCCATTTCTTCCTTAAGCCAGTGGCAAAACTCCAGGCGCCTTTCATTATCACCTGGATGAAAGTTTTGAACAACTCGTCCATAACGATAGCACGTGTATTTATGTTTTTGAAGAACTGCATAAATGGTGCTCCAGGAAACTTTAAGGTTCGTTTCTGCTTCACGAGTTGAAGCACTCGGATATGCTTCGAAAAACGTCAATATTGCCAGTTCTAAATCTTCGTTGAGGATTCGTGTCAATGGTTTTTTGTAACTTCCAGTCGCTTTTAAGTTACTCGCCATAGTTCTAAGCACATTTTCTGAGGGTAAAGCGCGCTTTTGATATTTGTTTTGATACCAGCTAAGTGCGCGAACTTCTACTATTCAAAAAATAGGCCTCCATCAAATCAAATCGTTCACTATTTGATAAATAATTCTTTTTATTGTCATAAACCAACACAAACAACTCAATTCGATGCAAAAAAATTATTCGCAAAAACATTGAATTCTTTTTTTGATTTTTTAGTAACACCACAGTATCGCGCTAATAAGACAAATGAGTTTCACACATAACGACCAAAAAGTTTTAATAGGAGGCGAGTTTTCTTCCGTGTAAAATATAAAATAGTGAAAATTTGCTATTTCCTTTAATTTTTAGTAAAACGTTTATTTGTAAAAGATTGGTCCTTATAAGCAACAGAATCCATTGGTTCAATTATACACGATGTAATTTTTTTTTGAAAAATCATTCGAGTTCATTTCCGTCAAAAGTAAAACATTTAAAAAAAAAGTAAATATGCTGTTATTGTTTTCTTATAAATCGAGGGCATGACTCCTTTCACGATTTTCCCTAACTCTCGTGGTTTTGGACTTGGCCATCACCGCCCTTCTCAAAAAACCGCCCTGTATACTATGTGAATATTCATTTTTGTTTTCTTTACTTAAAATACCTATTGTTATTTTGAAGATTTGCGCAGATTAAACTGTACAAACTCTAGTACAGTTTCAACTCACCAGCGAGATAGGCGGCGCGGGCGCGGGCGCGGGCGGCGGGGCTGCAGGCGGAGCGGCAGCATGCGGCGCGGGTGGCGCGGCGGCCGGCTCGTGCGCCGCCGTTGTCGAGTGCGCCGCCTGCGTGCCGCTGCCGTAGTAGCCGCCGTTCATGCCTGGAATTGAAGATGTGGAGGATTAGTTGCACAAAAGTTTACTGATTTATGATTTTTTAAATATTCTCATTTTTGTTCTCAAAATGATGATGGCTAAAGTGAAGCAGTGCTTGTTTCACCACATATAATACGTATCAAGACAGGCATTTCTGACCTAAAGCTTTAAATAATGGGTAACTGTATGGCAAATGAACATATACAAGGATATTTCAAGTCTCGACCGCCGCGCAGCCGTCAAATACCTTCCAAGTATTACATATTACATATTATACTAGGCTGGATCTGGCTTTAAGCCTTCTGCGTATAATAACGAGCACTATTGACGAAATGGTTAAGACGCTGGCTTGTCTACCTAACGATTAGGGGGTTTGATCTCGGTGGCTAGCAATTGTACAGCAATTTTAACAGTGACTTGAATACTTTTAAAGAATACATTCTGCCTACCTTCGCTGTAAGGCTGCGACACTGGCAGCGGCAACGAAGACTGTGGCGCCGGCGCACCCGCTCCCAGGAAGTAGTCCTTATTGACGCAGTTCCGCAGGCAGTCCGGGATGCGGCCCACGATGGCGCGCCGGATTTCGGACGCCGCCATCTCGCGGAGCTCCTGAGCTGAGGCGTCCGAGTAGAAAGCCGCGTGCGGGGTGCAAAGTACGTTTGGAGAGTCTTTTAGCGGGCCCTGCGGACAATTTATAACGTTTTAATGTTATGTTACAATTTAAGACGGTATATTATAGTGATCCCTACAAAAATATATTGACACCCTAAACCCTGATTCTTAAATCTATAGCTATAGCCAGTGTAAGCCAAATCAGTCCGAAACATGTTTCATTTTTTTTGTAGTGCAATAAAGAAACTTTATACACATCTATACTATTGTCAAATTTTTGGTTAGATCAGGTTTCCACTTTTTTTATTTCTTTACATGGTTGAGGAGGGCAATGGCTGGATCCCGCGTTAACTCGTGAACGGGTGCCGTTTGAGGGTGAGAGGGAAGTGAGCGACGCTTGCACATGCGAAATAATGACATCGCGTTTGACAGTATTATAGTTGTGCTGGTTGCAGTATACAGCTTCTTTAGTATTTTTGTATGTACCTGGAACACGTTGAAGGGCTCGTTCTCGTGCACGTCGAGCGCGGCGGCGCGGATGCGGCCCTGCTTCAGCGCCGCCGCCAGCGCCTCGTCGTCGACTAAACCGCCGCGCGCCGTGTTCACTAGAAACGCGCCTAGAAATACGTACAAATGGGTCAGTAGGCCAGAAGTACACACGAAAACGGCTATGAACATTTAGATAAATATTATATTCAAAGGTATCATCATTGAATATAATATATATAAATATATAGGCTTCCAAAATCAAAAAAACAATCGCTCGAGATATTTTGATTAAAAAGTTTGAATTTGGAGTTGGCAATTAGAGAACCAACAAGACTATCTAGTGGTACTTGTCTTGATAACTTTGCACATAACTTGCGCCAATATAAAAGTAAAGTTCTCGAATTGGCATTGTCAGACCACACTGCACAATTATTTACGTGCCTTTAGTCCGGAACACAAGGCATCTTAAAATGTAGCAAACACAAAAGAGAGTTACTTTGGAAATACAGAAAAGCACCATGTCACGAAAATAAACATCATTTTAAAATATATTCCCAAAGACTTAAATACATTATAAGATTAACACAAAAAGCGCAAAATAGTTACTTTATTGATACATCTACAAACAAAATGAAAGCAACTTGGAGCCTAATTAATAAACAGACTAAGAATAATAGCCCTAGACAAATTATAAGTGAAATAGTAAATAATAAATTTAAATTGACAAATGTCACTGACATTGCCGAATCTTTTAATAATTTTTTCATTGATCAAGTCGAGAGTCAAAAACATAATAACGCAATCAATAATTATTGTAAATCCAAAAATCTAACTCGTTTTTCATGGCGCCTACAATTGCTGATGAGATTTTGATAGTAATCTTAAAGATACGAATAGTACTGCATATGACGAAATATCCACAAGAATTATTAAAGAAGTAGCAAATTATATTGCACCTATCCTCAATCATTTGATTAATCTGTGATTTCCCGAGACATTGAAAGTAACAATTATAAAACCTTTACTTAAGAAATCCGACCCTAATAGTTAGGGAGGCGAGGTAGCTAAATGGCGTAATTCAACGGCGCCGTCGAGACCTATCAAAATCGAAAGATAAAATAATTTCGAAAAGAAAAGCTCGTATGGTAAAAACCATCTTAGCGGTGGGTTTGGCGTGTACGGTTTTTCAAAAATGTTAAAAAAAACAGTTACTTGGGCATTCTCGAGCGCGTCAGATATTCATACTGCGTATGCCCCAAGTGCCTCTGATAACAACGGTATACTAATCTGCCGGTTTGCGTGGTGGGGGTAGGCATATAAAGTAGTCAAAAATGCAAAAAAAAAAAATTTACTCGAGCGCGTCAGATTTTCGGAAGGGGTGTTAAGTAGGCCCCAAGGAAGCTCCCTTTAAAAAAACTGACGATTTCGGCGTGACGATAAGTTACGATGAATTTTTGAAAATGCAAAAAAAAAAAGTTTTTTTGCAATACTCGAGCGCGTCAGATTTTCATAGGGGAGGTTTATCTCGGTATCCTGAAAGCATATTTTCTTAATCTGACAAAAATGTTGGTGGGTTCTCTTAATCTGACCGAAAAAGGCTTTATGGTTTCTTTTTTTTCCTTTCTTTCTCCTTGATACAACGGGGAATTTAAGAATGACAATAAAGCGATAGATACAACCAACGTAAATGTAGATATATATATAAATATATAGGGTGTACCGAAAATTCCCTTCTACCGCTTATTTCCCCACCATCAATGTTGCGAAATAAAGGAAAAATACTGGTAGGACGGCATATTTCCGCGAAGTGCTCAGTCTGTATTACATGTTTATGGCAAATTCCTCTTTTTTGCTTCAATTCTTCACTTCGTTTTGCTTACGGTACGTCCAAAAAACAATTTGAGGATCAACAGGCTATTGAATAATATACATATATGGAACTGTACATGTCAATAATACTTTTGTATACAGATACGCGTAACTTTTTCGGAGTCCACGAAAATTGTCGAGAAGCTTTAGAAAAAAAAAAAATTAAAGATATAATAAAAGTCACATAATTTAATCATCGTTATTTCATATCAATTTTTTTAACACCCTCAGTTTTCGAGATATACTCAAAAAACCGGGAGTTTGAGTTTTTATGATGCTTCAAGTCAAAAAGTTTTAACTTTGGACAAAAATGTAAAGACCTTTTTTGTGTAAAATAAAATTACCTTTTTTGTTTATTTAAATTTTTTTTTTTAAATGTATCGTTCGCGACTTATATGCCGCAACGCGTTTTTCGGAAGACGAAATGGCTCCTCCACACTTCCGGTCATGCGGAAACCGGCAGATTTTGTATTTTTAGTATGTTTTAGATTATATTCTTCAAAATAAAAATAAAAAAATCGCGCTCGAGAATGCCGGATTAACGTTTTTTTTTTTACAATTTCCCACCCTATAACTCGGCGGCGTCAAGGACTTATCGTCAGATTAGTTAAATTTAGTCTTAAAACACTAAAATCAACCCCCAATATCTTAATCTGACGCGCTCGAGTATTTCAGACTATCGGTTTTTTTTTACTAATCTGATCGTCTATCCTAGGCGCGCGTCACTACATATAGAGCTAAATACTTTACAAGGTTGTTCTATTAGGTCTAAGGTATCTCTCATATCTTAACTTCTAGTATGCCGTGTGACAGATCTGTCCTAATGTACTGGAATGCCGTGGGACAGATCTGTCCCGGAATACTTCCGATTATATTTTGCAATATTAGTCTCTAAAAGTTAAGTAATAGTGCCTTAAATGCCTATACAAATAAACTAAATTAATGCATCTACCATAAACAACATTCATTCATTCGAAAAATTTTAATATTTACTCGGTAACCGTCATTCAATTTTCGCTTCGTACGCGCGTGCTATGTCTAGTGTGGGTGCGAAAAAAGTTGAAAAATCTTTGAGAAAAAACGCTAAAGGGTAAGTAAATGTTATGATTATTGATAATTTAGTATTATTTACATCTATTTTGTATAAAATAAATGAATGAAATGTATAAAATTCACAAAATATCCTCAGTCAAAAGTTTGAACTAACGTAACGTTCTGAGAGCGTAAGTTTTATTAGTGTTTCATATAAATTTACGCAATTACAACGATGAATCTTTTACGTCATTTTGAAAGGAATATTATTGACTTTATAAATTACGAAAAGGAATCTTGTTTTATGCAAAAGAATTTTGTAGAATTCAATAATTATTGAGTCATATTCAAAATACACGCACACAAGCACAAATATAACATTTGACAATTCATGTGCGTATACGAAGGCAGCCATATTGCTTCAATTGACAGTTGCGATTTTATACAGCTTGTTCCATTTTTTTATAACATCTTTATATGTTATCTTTTTTGGTTTTATTGTGTATATAATAGTGCCATATCTTTGCTGAATGTAGACAAAATTTTTTTGTGTTTTTTGGTATAATTTTTTTTAATTATTACAGTAAAATAACATTGTTGTATGTAAGAGAATTTTTTTATTTTTAATTTGTTTGATATATTTAATTACCTTTATTTTTTATTAATTTATTATTATTTTATTTATTAATAATATTATTTACTTATTATTGTTTATTTACTATTTATTTGTTTATATTTATTCATTTATTTAATAATATTATTTTTATTTCTTTATATATATATTTTTTTTGTTTTTTTTTTTTTGTAACCATTGTAATTATTTATAATAATAATAGCCATTTATTTTTAAATGTAAATAAGTGTGTTTTTAATTCAAATAGTAATGTTGTATGTAGTATATCATTCTATGTTTATCATTCAATAATAATTTGGTTATTTGGAACAAATTTCCTAATAATATAATAAAAGTAGAATAATTAAATAAAACCTTATATGTCCAAAAAGTTATTTGTTTCATTCCTAAAATAAAAACAATTTCACCCTTTACTTTTATTTCCCAAAAAATGAACACCCTATATATGGGGACAGATCTGTCCCTAGGCAGACAACTGCTATCTATGGCGGGACAGATCTATCCCACGGCAGTCAAGCGCGCGCTCTGCTTCACGCACACATGCATAATATTACGATGCACTGATAATTTTGTTTCCTGTTTTATTTTACTATTTTCGTAAATATTTTGTATAAAAGCTGTCTATGATAAATATATTAGAATGAAGCCTAGTATTTCTCTTTTATGTTACTAACATTTTTATTACCATTGACAAAGTAGGAGTTCAGAAATTGGATATAAATTGAATGTCATAAAAAATGGTGTTATCTTCAGTTTTTGGCTAAAAATTTATTTATTTTAAATATATCGTGTATTTTTGTGGGTGTTATATGAAATTTGATATTCTACTTATGTAAATAAATGCTCACAAACATCTCCAACAATATATTTCTTGTTTTTGAGCATCTAAAAGTGCAGCGTGAAGTAAGTGTAAAATGGCGTAAATTCGTATCTGATTTACAATTTTCTAAACGGATGTTATGGCTCAAATTATGGTTGGTATATTTAAAATTATGGTTATGGTTGAATTTTATGTTTCCTCAAATAAGAAAACTTAAAATAAGTTATAGTTATTGAATCTGACTATTGATAATCTATAATTTCTTAGGACCATGTCAATTCTAATCCATTATTTCAATTTAACAGCTTGTAGAAAAAAAATAAAACATCTTATAGTAATAAAGTTTGTTTTATTACATAGCTAATTTATCTGGCTTTTAAAAATATGTAATATCATGATGCATAACAAAGTGGTATGTGCAAATTTTCGTAAAAATTTGAACCGCGTCGAACGCGCTCAAAGCTTGAATAATTCGCGGCAGACCCGCGTTCAAATCTGGCAGCACTGTCGGCGTACTAGAGGTTAAACTGCCACGCTCGAGTATTACCGAAAATTCCCCTATTCGCCTCCCTAACTATAAATGCATGACGTCATATAGGCCAGTGGCACGTTTAACAATTTTTTCCAAAATTTTTGAAAATGTTATTTATAATGCTCTTAATAAATACTTTGAAACGTATCAACTTTTAGCAGAAGAACAAGTTGGATTTAGAAAAAATAAGGGAATTAATCTAGCATTGTACAATTGCTTGAAGAGGGTTTTGATTGATGTCGATTATAAGACACCTGTTTGTGCTCTTTTTATGGATTTAACTAAAGCTTTTGACTTTGTTGATCATAAAATTCTCGTAAATAAGCTTGACGCGTATGGAGTTCGCGAAATCGTACCTGGATAACAGACTTCAAGCCACTGAAATAACGAGATTATGTCCTAATACGCTTACTGAGAAATACTTCCTCTCACAATTTAGGCCTGTCAAATATGGTGTACCACAGGGTAGTATTTTGGGTCCATTATTATTTCTAATTTATATTAATGACTTTCCTGACATAACATCACATGACATTATATTATTTGCAGATGACAGCACACTGATATGTAGCAATAATGACATCGATATGTTAAAATCTGACGTTAAATCTATATTGAACAACATGATGGACTGGTTGACCAATAATAACCTTAAAATGAATCTGACTAAAACAAAAATAATTAATTTTAAAAATAGAGATAGGGACTTGACATTATGCAATATTGACTATAAAGGACATCAAATAAATGAAGTAAAGTCGACAACATTTTTAGGAATAATTATTGACGAAAAACTTAGATGGAAAGAGCATATTGAGGCTACATGTAGTAGATTAAATAAATTCGCATATGCGTTACTCATGCTATCAAATATATTGAGTGAGACAGTAGTATTATCAGCATACTATGCATATGGGGGCTCAATTCTACGTTACAGCATTATATTCTGGGGAAACTACTGACAAAATAAAAATTTTCAAAGCACAGAAGCGATGCATAAGGTCTATTTGTCACCTCAGAAGTAGAAATTCATGGATTCCTTTCTTTAAAAAGTTAAAAATTCTGACTTTCCCTTGCTTAAGCTTAACTTCCCTTGCTTTAACTTAGACAAATTTGAGTGTTTAAAAAGCCAGAGACTTAAGCATAAAATTAGATCTCAACCCCATAAAACCACGCTATATTCTGAGAGTTTCTTTGGAATGGCTCCCAAAATCTATAACAAACTATCAAATTATATAAAGGACAATATAATATTAATGAGTTCAAACAAAAATTGAAATGTTTACTAATAGAAAAATGTTATTATTCTGTACAAGATTATTTTAATGATAAATGACAAATAATATTGGACTTAAGAATCGTTTTAAGAATTTTATTTTACTGAAAAATACTATAATATAAAATTGTAATGTACATGCCTTTATGGTGAAATATGGCTGAACTATATAATGATGACCCTACACCTGTATATACCTATATTTGTGCAAATAAAATGATTTGATTTGATTTGATGATTTGACAATAAAATGAACAACTCTCTGTAGGTGAGATAATTTAAGCTAAGAGATGAAACGAAACGCACAGTCTCGTGACTCAAGCTAATCCTCGATGAGGTCGGTGGCAATCTTGTCATCAGTAGTGCATTCCCACTGGTGCTTTGTAGACGTAATTATGATTGTTTTGGGGTCCATAAGGCCCCAGGGTAGGAATAAAGTAATATTTTTTTATTTCTGCTACTGTTTGTACATTGATCTATGCTGTTGTTTTGGATTAAAAAAATAAAAGGGTAAGTAAAATTTTGATGACATGCGATGACCGAAACAGCCTATATGTTAGATTTTTATGTATATTGAGCAAAACTTCGTGTCCTACGAATGTACCCTCTGCTCATTTCTTTGCTTTGAAATTGCCTGAGACAATTCACTGAACAAATGTAGCCTCACTTTTGATAACTCGTTCACTTCGATTCCAGTTGCAAAAGCAAGTTTCACTTGTAGGTACTCTACGTAGAAACAAAGGAGAAATCCCTCTTTCTTTTCTTGAGAGAAAGACCGCGATCGCAACACGGCAAAGTTTGCTTATTCAGAGGAACTTACTCTTTTATCTCATTGTCCACCAAAGTCAAACAAAAAAAGAATGGTCCCCATGTTGTCAACTATGCATTCAACAGCAGATCCTGATGTATAGATTCCATTACCAGAGATAGTGGAGTTCTATAATAAGACAAAAATTGGCGTCGATTTAATGGACCAGTTATGTCGTAAGTACAGTGTGCCTAGGAAGACAAAGAGATGGCCAATTGCAGTTTTTTTGGCCTTATGAATATAGTGGGTGTTAACTTATATATGTTGCTAAAAATGCTTACAAAAAAAGCCATAAGAACATGTATTTTCAAAAAAGAACTTGCCTTGGACCTAATCATCCCTCAAATGGAGGTAAGATTAACAAGGCCTTCTTTGACCATAAATCTCCAAGACCTCCTTAGAGTAATTTTACAAACAAAGCGTCCTTTAGTGGACGCAGGTCTTGCTCCTATTGGGAAAAAAAGATGTGCTATCTGCCCAAGCGGGAAGGACCAAAAAACTAAGGTCTTCTGTGGCATGTGCTAAAGACCTCTCTGCGGTGAACATACTCCACCAAGATATGAGGAATGTGTCACCCCAAAAAAAAAAAAAAACATTTTGTTATAATGCTAGCTAAGCTATCTTTCTAAATAAATATTATTTTTATGAAATTTGTGTTTAATTTATGTTCTATTGTGATATTGGGGTCTGTGAACCCCTGGGTAGGAATAATGTTTCTCTTAGGATGGGTAGGGTTTGAGGGTTAAATAAAGTTAGCTTCTCTCCCAAAACAATCTCACCTGGGCGCATTTGTTTGATAGTAAACTCGTTGATGAGGTGATGGTTGTGTTCATTGAGGCTGCAGTGCAGCGACACACAGTCACTTTGGAATAAAAGGTCCTGTGAAATAAAACATATATTTTGATAAAAACTCACTAAGATTAATGGGGAAATAATAGGTTTACACTAAAAAAAGATCAAATTGTAACCATCCAAAGAAAAAAATAATTTAAACAATTTGTATGATTTGTTTATATTGAATATCAGTTATAATTTAAATGTTTAGAAATGTCATGACATTAAAACCTATAACAGCTACACAATATTTTCAACAACAATCTTTTCAAGATTTTACACACAAGGCCATATTATAAGTGGTCAGTAAAACATACAAGTGGACCAATGTCAAAAATTTATATGTCATATTTATTAACAGAAATTTGTTTGAACATCAATATTTGATACATAGTCAATATTGTATTTATTTATAGACATATAAAACACAAGCTTTTCAGCAGTCTCTATAAATTTAATTATAATTAATTATTTAACACAAACCTGCAATGTATACACCCTAGTGAGGCCCAAAGATTTCTCAATCCCATCAGGCAGGTACGGATCGTAAAAGATCACGTTGAAGCCGAACGCCTTGGCGCGTAAAGCCACGGCAGAGCCAATGCGGCCCAGGCCTACTATTCCGAGCGTGTCACCGCGAATACGCGCGCAGCCAGCTGCCGCTTCGCGAACTTGTTCTGGTCCTGGAATTTTAGAAGGAAGTTTATTTTGGATAGGTAAGGATGAGGAGATCGGGGTGTTTAGCAGAGATGGTTTTATTATTTGCTTATCGGTCTACATAGTATTAGATGAGCATAATTTAATTATAAAGTAAACTTTTGAAATAACTTAACCATTTAATAAATAAATAGTCATTAATTTCAGACCTCAAGAATCCAGGTCCTCAATGGTTAATTTTTGTTTCCTAATTCATGAAAATATCACTTACAATACTGTGTGCTTGCCTTAATTTTATTGTGTACGATTATGTTGTTTGTCTTGTTTTTATCTCTAAGAAATAATAACTTTGTCCATATCATCACAAGCTACAAGCCGAAAACCAACTTTTAGCTCTCTTGAGCATTACATATTCTGCATGATTTGCACCTCATAATTATTGTTCTCTTGAAGCAATCAATGGTTCATCAATACACACGCATAATCTTGGGATGAACTTCCCTTATTCATCTAACAATTTTAAACCTATACTTCTATTGTAATAAAAGATCTGCTTGTTTGTTTTTATGTAATCGATAAACTGGCGAGCTACTGACTTTACAAATTCTTTCACCTGTGTAACATGGCTTATATTTTATTTAAAATTCCCATGGGATCCTAGCCTAGATATTCTTCAAGTTGTAACGTACCTGTGAATTTCTTGCCCTCGCGGACCATGTTGGCTAGCCAGTAGGTCCGCCGGTACAGGTTTAATATGAGGCACATGGTCGTGTCGGCGACCTCTTCCACGCCGTAGCCTGGAACGTTGCATACCGCTATACCTGGAATTAATGGACGATGGGAAAATTAGTTACTGTTTCATGTCAATATAGTTTATATGTTGTACGTTCTCGAACCTACCCTAATGCTTACATATTTGTTATGCTTAGACATCTTAAGTACTAAACTGATCGTAATAATATTTTTACATACATATTCTCACAGTACATTAAGACAAAATTAACTGAGCGCAAGAGATATGCAATCGAAAACGCTAACAAAACTGAATAGGGCAACGGTTACTTTGTGCAGCCAAGAATAGAAAACTATATCTACATATTATTCTACATACTATTATGTCCAAGTGCCTTAGCAAATTAAAAACGTGCTTCTCTAAAAATGCCGACAACGTAGAGTTTAGCGTCTCGCACGGCTACTAATAGAGCGGCGAAACTATAAAAGGTCTATCAACAGAGATTGCTCCAAGAAACCTCAAATAAAGCTTTTCAAGCTTACGTTGAGTCACTTTCCCCCAAGGCAACCAATAAAAGCTCACTAAGGGTGTTACCACATCAATCGATTGACCGTCGATCGACCGTCGATGGCAGAATAGAACAGAAGACCTACCCTACCCGGCTTGACGCCAGTGATCTCAAAACGATGGGAGAGTGTGTTCTTCGTTAGATTAGAAAATTACCTTGCCCTCTCGTACTAACACCAGTTTGGCAAACATTATTCCACTGTAGAATCGGTACACAGAATCTCTCACATCCATAAGTCAGTTTTGAAAGCTAGTCACAGGCACATAAGGGTCTCAAAAATCTTCTGTATCGAATGTCAGGGGAAACAGATACCGCCTCAGAAGGAAGAGTATCCTGTAATACTTAGGGTCCAAGTGGTAATGAACACCTGAGACCGCAACGCCATTGCAGCACGCAACATATTTGTTTACAGTCCAAGGACTAATCGCAAATCTATAGATAATAATAAAAAAAAACAGATCCACAAATTATTATGATCAGCTCTAAACATTTTTTTTGTAAATTACTTAATTATGGGATAATATCGCCAAGTTCCCTAACCATTAAAACAAAAGGCATGCGAAATAAAAACAATTATCGTATTTAATTAACGCACCATTCAGCTAACTAGCTTGCATAACTTTAGATGTGAAATAATTTCTTAGGATACCTAAATAAGGAAATTATTTTTTGCACTGCAGTTAACGCTAACTAGCCTCTTTTAAGAGGTTTTTAGTCCATTATTAAGCTCTCGTAGCGTGACGATATAAATTACAAAATATAAAATAAAATAAATAAAAAATATATAAAATATAAAATATAAAATACAAATCGCTCAAGGTCATTTCTGTGGGGAATACCCGAATGTGATAATAATTGGTGGTAGAGTCATGTTTTATTTGACATCGATAAGAACAAGTCAATGTTGAGACATAAATATTTCATTTCATTTGAAATTTAATTATACCTATAATATAAATTAAACCTTCTACTTTTTCGTTACGTTTTCACTAAGAGCCGCCTGCATGCTTGTTGTATTGTATTTTACCAATATAAAGAATTGCTTTAGAAATGAAAAAGCTGAGAATAAGCCCATGAAAGTATGGCATACGGAAAATTCATGACACAATACATAATTTGTGTATAAGGTATGGATGGCTTCTTAGCTCAACTCTCACTCGACACTGGTCATTTTAATTCAGTTAAAAAAAAAACACGTACCTAATTCCCCGGCCGCTTTAACATCAATATTATCGACGCCGGATCCGATACGCACGATGATACGTAGCGCCTTGAACTTCTCCAAGTCCTCCTTGGTAAGGATGATGGTGTGCCACATAAGCGCGCCGACAGCTTCGTTCAGCACCTTCTCGTGGATCTCTGAGGTGGACTGGGCGTCGCAGAAGGCGACTGTGGCCACGTCCTTTAGTATGGGCATCTCGACTGTGCAGTCCCGCCCGTCTAGTAAAGCCACTAACGGCCTGGAAAAAAATTCAAATAGTGAATAAAAAATATTTTATTTATGCGTAGTAAAAGTGGGAATCACGATGTTAGTCTATGAGAAGCCCATATAGCTATAAGCTTAACTAAAATTATAGATATTGCCTATATTTGCAGTATACTTTTAACATTGTTCGTATTCTGGTATTGATAGACATTTGTGGAATTTCTGTGCCTCACTTGGTGTTATATGATTTCCATTAATTTACAGGTATTATGTGATTCAAATGAGAATAGGAACGTCAATGACCTCTATCTGTCAAATGTCACTTGAAAATTATGATCTGAAGAAAACTTTTTTGCATAAAAATAACCATTTATTTTACTCTATTTATCAGAGCATTATATCGAAAAGAAATGAAAACTTTATTGCTTAACTTGAATAATAATCATATATTATTATTTTTGTTTTATTATTTAAAGTCATAATTCGTTTTTTAAACCTTATCTAGGTATTTCTCTCTTATTCAGATAAAAATCAGAAATGCACTTGTGACTATCATCAGAACATAAGAGTGCTACACAAAAGCAGAACTGTATGAGTTCATAAAAAGGCACAAACCAGCAAAAACTATGTCATAGATGACATTTTCAACTCTCACGGTTTAGTACAGATTTAAAACCAAATATATGCTAAATAATAGTGAATAACACTTAGTACCTGCCAGCTAATAAGTTTCCTTTAAATTTCAACTAAAGTTACATAACAAAAAAGATGAGGAGCTCATGGACATGTTCAACACAAAGATTGACCAATTTCAACAAGATCTTTGCAAAACAACAAGCACTTCACTACATCCTTGGCATCAGACTTTGCAAACTTCACATCATTCATTTTCTCATCCCTTGAAACTCTTCAAAAACAGGTTGCTTTATTGAATCAAGTGACAGACCAGCTGGAGATGAAAGGCAGATGAAAATTATTGCTTCTTCATGATCAATTCTGTGATCAAGATTGCCACAGATCATCTTAAGGCGGCTGACCTACCTAAGGCAGACATACAGTTTTGTCACCGTATGGGCAGCATGAAAACGGATGGTAAACCACGACCAATAATTATGAAGTTTTGCAATGTGTCTGTTCATGACAAGATCTGAACATCAAAAACTGCACTAAAAGGATCCGGCATAACAGTGTCTGAGTTTCTAACAAAAGTAAGACACAACACCTTCATTGCAGCACGGCAGAGGTTTGGTATCAAAAAGTGTTGGACCAGGGATGGCGACATTATTGTTCTCGGTGTGGATGAACTTCGGCACCGAATCTCTACATTGAACGAACTCGAAAACATTCCTGTCGCAACTCCATCCATGACAGAAGCATCCTTGGACGTTAATGTAAAGCAGTCTAAGACCGGCGTAGCAGTGGCAAAAACCAGACGGCCAGTAAGAAGATAAGTTGTTGAAGTATTTTGTTTCTCCAAGTTGTTAAAAAGTCAAATGTTTATTCTTTTTTTTTCATTGCTTCCCATATCTTAATAATTCTGAGCAAACTTTCTTTGGTTTATGTAGAATTTCATCATAAGTTATAGTTTTATCTTTGTATATTATACATTATGTCAATTTGCTGGTAATTTTTTTATAAATTTGTAACTTTTTTTATTTTTTATTTTAGTGTCTTGAGTTATTGATTGATTTTAAATGTCAATCAAAGATATTGTTTTTGTTTTTAAATTCCCAAAGTCCTTTGGCTTGACTATTTATCATACAGCCTATTCTAAAATCGAGTTTGTTCTGGTGTGTTTGTGAAAATATTTGTGTATACTTCTTTTTCAAATCATTACTTCATTTCTAATTAATGACTTGAAGTATGTATTTTTCTTCTTCTTTGTATTAACTTTGTATAAGCGGCAGGTAGTTTATTTATTAGTTTTTTTTTAACTAACATTTAGGTATTTAAATAGATATATATTTATAGTTTATTATTATTATTAATTTTATTCATGTACAGTGACAGTGACTCTTTGCAATATGAAACGTGCTCCTCAGATGGCTTGAACAGCGACCTCAGTTTTCAAAGCACCTCTCCTTCCCTTAGTGAAAATTAAATTCCCAATTCAACCATGTGCCCCGTAATTTTAATGTAGTTCATATCAATGCCCAAAGCATTCCTGCACATCATATAGATATGCTTAATACTTTTGATGTTGATAGCCTCCATGCTATATTTGTTTCGGAAACGTGGCTTAAGCCGTATGTTAACCTTCCACTTCATATTCCTTGCCTGGATATCAGCTGATTCGCAATGACAGGGTTTCCAGAACTGGTGGTGGAGTAGCAATCTACCTCAGAACAGGAATTCCCTACAATGTGATCACTAAATCATGTGAGCAGCATGGCTCGCAATTAGAATATCTGCTCATTGAAGTCGTAATGTTACATGTTAAAGTTCTTCTAGGTGTTATTTACAGTCCATCAAAACATATAGATTACTTTCATGAGTTTGAAAAGATTCTAGAAGATCTGACTCCCTTGTACAAGCATTCTATTATCATGGGTGACTTTAATACTTGTATTCTGAAAAGTGACCACCGTACTGCTCGACTACTATCTGCCGTAAAATCCAGTTACCTACACTTGGCTCAACTTTCTACACATTTCTTTCCGAACTGTGACCCTTCCCTCCTTGACCTTATATTGGTGTCATCAGTCAACTGCAGTGCGAAACATGGTCAGTGCAGTGAGATGCATTTTCCTATCATGACCTTTTGTTTTTATCTTATAAGATCCGATTTCCTAAACTAAAGCCTAAAATTCTGATGCGTCGTAATTTTGCCGGCATTGACTTAGATAAACTTCATAAAGATGCAGCTGATATTGAATGGTTTAGAGTATATACTTTAACGAGCGTGGACGATCAGATCAACTTATTCAATTCTTGAGTTATAGACCTGTACGATCGACATGCTCCTAATCGGCCAGTGAAATTCGATATTATTATCAGCCCTGCTCACCCGGCGAGCAGTACTCTCCGTTGTCGTATTAATTAACACCGAACAGAACAGATACCCAGTCTCGGTTTGCGTGCGGATTCGTTCGCACGTGGATCGCAGACGCTTTTTCCGCTCTCTAGTCCCCGCACTAGTTGAGCACCCCAAATTTCAGGGGTCGTTTTCACGACCCAGGCTTCGTACCGTATTTCCTAAATTTCATAGAAAAGTCGTTTTCACGACTAATCTTCGTTCCGCCTGCTGCCCGACGTCGCCGACTGCGTCGCCGTCGCCGCTCCGGCAAGATCTGCGTTCCAGAACTTCGAGTCTTCGTGTTCGAGTAAGTTATCCGCGTCGTTTCCAACCGCCCTACTGCGTGTAGGGTGGTTTTAGGAAGTTAGTCATCGTTGTTAGGTTCATAGTATATATATTTATATATTGTTGTCCCTCCCCAACCCCTCCGCAATGGGCTCAAGGGCTCCTGTCGAAGTGCAGGACGCATTTTGTGCACTCATTAGATTCGGTACAGTTCGGGGGATTAAATACCCCCAACACCTTATCGATACTATTATCGATGGATACCCCCCCGCCCCTCAGGCCACCACACCTCCACAGGCCCCTCAGGCCACAACCGCCACTCAGACCACTCTGGTCTTAGGCCCTCCCGCGTCTCCTTCCTCCAGTGACATGGAGTGTGAAGTAGACGCCCCTCCGCGCCGCAAGCGCGCACCTGCGACCGAGACTTCCTCGGACGCCACCCCATCTGGCCCTGAGCCACCCTCCTTCACCCTAGTTAAGAAGCGCTCTAAGAAGCGCTCAAAACAAGCCCCGGCGTCCTCAACGCCAGTCCCGGTGTCTTCAACACCCACCGCGGCGACTTCAACGCCAGCTACCCCGGTGCATTCAACACCCGCCCCGGCCTCTTCTGTCAAGGCCAAGGTCCCACCACCCGTGTTCCTTCGGGAAAAGGGTAAATGGTCCGAGGTCTCGACTTTGTGCAAAGAGCACAAGATCCAATACACCCGAGCGACCAACTCGGGTGAATCTATTAAAATCACCGTCTCGTCGATAGACGATTTCCGTGCTTTGATAAAGCTCCTCACTGATAAGCAATATGCTTATCACACTTATGCTCTGCCAGAAGAGCGTAAGTTCAGAGCGGTACTCAGGGGAGTCCCGTTCGAATTATCGAACGAGGCTATCCTGGAAGACCTGCAGTCCCAGGGCTTCCCGGCACTTGCGGTGCATAAAATGCACAGCAAGTACGGGAGGCAACACCCTCTCGCCTTGGTGGTTCTCACCAACGTCCCCAAGTCCAGGGAGATTCTCAAAGGGGTTAGCACCATTTGCGGCCTCTCTGGAATCTCGATCGAGGCGCCTCATCGCCGCGGTCATCCCGGCCAGTGCCACCGGTGCCAGTTGTACGGGCACGCGGCGGCCAACTGCGCCGCTCCGCCCAGGTGCGTCAAGTGCCTGGTCCCTCATTACACAAAGGAGTGCAATCGCACTCCTGAAACTCCCTCTCCTCCCGATTGCGTGCTTTGTGGCCAGTCCGGCCACACCGCAAACTACAGGGGCTGCCCCCGTGCACCCCGTTGTATGCGTACTAATTCTAAGAGGGCGGCACCCAAACAGGCCCCGCCCCTTTCTCAGGAAAACTTTCCGCCGCTGCGTAGCCGGGTTCCTCCGGCTGCAAAGCCTACCCAGCCCAAGCCTGCCCCAGAGAACTGGAGGCACCGCCCCGCTGCACTAGCGAAACCCATCCCGGCTCCTCGCCCATCCAATATCACTCCTCAACCCTCCGTAGCAGACGATATGCGTATCGTCTGCGACGCTATCAAAAGTGTCGATGTTAGGGAGATTGCAGTCTCAGCCCAAAAACTTAGGGCTTCACGTACTCCGACAGAGCGTTTGCTAGCTCTGGCGGAACATAGTTCCCTTCTCAATTCATTATAGGTTCATTTAAATGAATTGATCCCTAAATCATGCTTCGGCCGACCTCCGCGCAGCCCCGGCTTCACCGGAGGCTGCCCCGAACGGCCACCAACTCATGTCCCTTTGAGCACCTTCAGTGCAACTTTCACTACAGGCGGAAGACCCGCTAGCGGGTCTCCGCCAGCGCGCCCAACTTCCCGACGGGTGTCGCTTCCGATGAAGGCTAACAGTATACGCTTACTACAGCCAACAGGTGGTTTTTAGTGGGTAGGTGCCATTCTGGTGAGTCCCACATAACCCCCCCGCAGAGGAATTTACCTGCGGGCGGGTATGCATGACGCATCTTCCACCTCCCTCCCGCGAGGGTGCCTCGGCAGCAAAAAAAAAAAAAAAAAAAAAAACAGATACCGAGGCTAAATTCCATCGCTGGGAATGATTCATGATTATATTAACTAGTGCCCTTAGATCGCGGGTTACGGTTACTGCGGGTGAATTTGTTAGATGCGTTCAGTTTTTAAATGTATAAGTTAACAAAGGTAATAGGAATGAGCGATGTAAAGGCGAAAATTCGCAACAACAATAGAATAAAATTTATATTTCTCTAGGTTAACTTCAACTTCGTCACTCCAAATCTTCTTGAAATTTTTATTTAATATATTGTACAAAAATATTAATTATTTTCATGTATGATTCCCCACATAACGTTTTAATCTATACTCTATAGTATTGTAAATAGCCAGCTAATAAATGAATGTCCCACATTATTATTAGCCCCGGTTTCCCAAAAGTACTTTATAACAAAACAAATTAACTGAATTTGCTCGCAAACTAAAACTTAATGCTTTTCCGTTCATAATTGCTAGGAGACTAATCCAAAATAACATAGCAATACCAATCATAAGTTCACCGCATATTTTACTTAACCTAATGTTGCTTGGCAATCTCCGTACTAGGTACACGTGTCGTGTACGCAGTGCAGACGGGCACTACAGTTGCTTACCGTTGCGTTACTACGTGTTTCTAGTAGTTTTATTTTTATTCAATTACTTTTCGTACTTTGAAACTAACGTAGAAAGAAAGCGATAATGTAAACAATATATGCAATTTTCTAATCATATATACGTAAAAATGATTAAGCGCTTTATTGTTACGCAATGGTTTGTCCGTATTGCTTTAATGTAAAATGTTATTTATATTATTGCTTACGACAACTATAATGTTCAGACTAGATAAATCGAGTGGAGCAATTATGCAGAGATAGGCGATAATTGAATGACGCAAAAGTTAATTATGAATCATGATTTCTTAATCATTGCTGTTTAGCATCGAAATGCATAGGTGAATCTATGGCGATGTTTTGTCTAATAAGCTGTTATGCGGCGTGTTAATTTCAGTTATAATAAAACAAATACCACTGCGTTATACTTGACTACTACGTGATTGTACACCCGTAATTTATTTATATACGAAATGGACTTTGATTTGTTAATTATTATGAGTTAATATGACTGCAAATCTAGAACACGTCTACCTATTTGAGCTTGTTTTTCATGTCTTCAGTTTGGTGTTTTATAACGAATTATAATTTTGATGAGAGTGATCTATAATATATAACATTTACAAAGTATTTAATATCGTAAGAACTATTCAATAATGCAAGCTCGCAAATATCTGTTCGAAATTAATAGCTTGCGTCCCGCGAAACTTCGCTGACTCACGATACAACTACTCGTATAATATACGAGTAACTCGGCCTTGAAGAAAACATTTCTCACAGTATACCTGCTACTTATTCAACCTTTCCTTTTCATTCCATAAAATACGTTGTTACCTGTTTATTTCAGCCAATTGTAAGTTTTGGAAGTAATCGGGGTCGGAATAAATTCACGTTTTCCCTGTATCATCATCTTAATTTAGTATAAAACATTAACTAGAACAAGCAATTTCATTAGGATTATTTACTTGAATCCTTAGTAACAAAACAAATATTCTAAGATTCCAAGAAATGATATCGAAACCATCAAAACTTTGAAAAGAAAATTTCCTCCAAACTTCAGAAAACTGGGTTCCGACCGCAGTTTATAATTTCACAAATACCCCCGGACAAGCAAACCGGCGGGCAGAATAATAATTAAAGAACACCAGTCAGATTAGTCAAATAATTTAAACTTTTCGTCATAGCGAAGCGGAATTATTATTATCGAGAAGTTTTAGAGGCGGAACGAGAAAGTAATTCCGCAAAGTTCGGGTGGAGACGCGGCCCCTCGGAGCTCCGTGGCGGGTGGTGGAAAGTTTCCCCGAGTTACTGCGAAACTTTCGCTGTGGCAGACGAAAACAGATTTGGTAGCTAACAATGAAAAAGGCCACCGGCTATGGTATATTCCACTTGTAGCTTCCACATTCAATTACACAGACAAAGATTTCAATACCCGCTGGAGCGATGTGAATGTACAACTATTGTATCGTTGCTAGGTTGCCAATAAGCCATTATTTGATTTGTGAATAACCTTCGAACTCATGTGGGAATATTACAGTACTTATAATGTCTTGTTCACGAGGCACGTATTTGATGGAAAGATAAATTTGTTTACGAATACTGTGTGTCTACGAAATTGTTTTATTGATTAGCAGGCCACAAAGGCTACACGAAAATTTTTTTTTTGTGTATGGAACGCTAGCGAGTTAAAACTAATTTTGAAAATAAGATTGTTTTAGGGTAAAAATATATTTGTGCCAAACTTAAATTTTCCTGTAAATTTTTTTACCAGCATTATGAAACTATTGTGAGTCATGGGAAAATGGATCTGCGTAGGGGACATTTTTGTGCAATTATTTTTTACGACGACACTCCTAAAGCAACTGTCGATTGTTAAAGCAAATTTCAGTGCGGTCGCTTAAATTTGAAGGATGGAGAATGAAGTGGTCTCCTTTCACTGGTGTTACGGAAGATTATTTTTTTGTAACTTTTTGCTCCTTTTGTTATTTTTATTCCCTGTTGTAGTGTATTATGTTGAATAAATGTGTGAATTTGAATTTGAAACGTGCTACAAGTGAAAATTTTGATTGAATCACCTTTGCGTAAAGAGGATTGTTTCGCGCTTTACGATTTCAACAGGTGACGAATCTTGGATTTATCAATATTATCCAGAAACAAACTTTATGTAGACGCTGGTGGAGAGTACTTTAAAAATATAATCTATAGATAGAACATTTTTATTTTTTTAATCAAAGCACTCCGAGTGTCCCACGTATCTTCAAATTTGATAAGTTTGTAGATATTATTTATAATTTCATGATAAAAGTTATCAAAATATTTATTTAGATAAGAAAAATAAAATAGCAATAAGATTATTTAATTACTCGATATTATTATATAAACTCAATGGTTTTTCTAGTTCAAAGAAATATGTTTGAAAAGGCTTCAGAGGTCGAAGGTATTGTTTAAAGACTTTAAGGGCGCTTTTAATTTAGACGCTTCGTGTGGGGCCACTGTGGGCCGGAGCGGTAGGTACGGTAGTCGTCCTGCGCACGGACGATCATTATTTCATACTATTTATTCATGTTTATTTCATACAAAGCGCACGTAGCAGCAATGGTGCGGCGCCAGCGCCGCTCACGCACGACAACAGGGCGGATCATCGCGAATGCTACGCGGTCATTAGGCATGGGTCGACATACACATAAACTTAATATTTGTCATATATAAACATCTGTAACATACGAACGCACTGTAGTCCGATACGAGTTAAGACGGTTGATGTCGGACAGCCGCACAGCCGCAGACACGAAACGTCTAAATTAAAAGCGCCCTAACACTTGGTTTTGGTATATAAATAATAATTTTTGTGACTGAAGTGTTTTTTACAAAATTACTTGTACGCTTGTCGTAGATAGTATGTAATGCAGCCATTTAATTCCAACTTATCTTAAAATAATTTAGAACGTCGCCGAATAAATATCCGCTATAAAAGACAAAAGCCAAGGCCAACAATCTTACAACAGACAACATATAAAATTCTACTAAAAATAAAACCAATGCGCTCGTCGTATCATATCTACAGAAATATAAAAACAGAGACGGCAAACAGCGAGAAGTTTTCACCATAATTAATTTGGACGTAATCCAAGTGTCGCGGCATAAAAACGTATAGGGCATCGGGCCGTTAAACTAACAAGGCTAAAGTTATTACACTCACAACAATACCAAACAAAAACAATGCTGCCAAGTTTGCCTTAAGTTATTTGGTGCCCGTGTGGCTATATAGTTTGGACGTTGTTGAAAAGCCAAATGAGTAATTTTTACTTTAAGTTTCACCGAGCGATACAATGTGATGCTAGAAATTTTCAACGAGGGAAGGGCTTTATGACACAGCTATTATTGTGAACCATTATTACAAGTAGATTTACATTTTGTCCAGACAACGAAAAATTTATAAAATCGTGTTCCTTTACTGTTAGAAATGTCTATCTAGAGAATTTTCAATGCATATAACTTAAATTATTTAACTAAAAGCTGTAAAAAACATTAAACTGATAAAAGCTTTCAAAAAGATATCCAATAATTGTTTTTAAGTTGTTTTTATGTTCAAATTAAGTAGAACTTGTGATAAAGACCATATGGCAATTTGCGGGTAGACATAAACTGAAACTAAAATCATTGATGTTCAATGAATATTTACATAGTAAGAAGTATTTACATAGCAACAACTATAGTAATAAGTATAAAAATACAAAAAAGAACAATCTCTGGACATGACAAGGTGCACTTTTTGGAATATTACGACATTAGAACCCTGCAAAAGAAAGAAGGTATCAGCGATTTTAAAAGGATGAATATTCAGAAAAAAACTATACAAGGAATTGAAAGCGTAATTGCTGAAAGGTGCTTCAAAGGGTGACAGTAATTACTTGAGTGAGTCACATATATTTATTCAATAAAAGCATACATCATTTAAATAATACTAATAGAATACATCATTAATTACCTAAAACGAAAGAAAGACTTAAAAATAAGGTCAAAATTTTAGAAAGATAACAATTTTGACCATTTTATTAATATTTTTATATAGTTTGCATCAAGGTCTCCTTGCTCTTCGTTGTAATGATGTTTCTTTCTAATAATTCGTTAGGCTGCCTGGAAGAAATTGCCTTATAAGGCCGCCTTAAATAGCATTTCTAATCTCGCTGTTCGAATTTGTTTTGTCAATTGTAATGATGACAACAAAATAAAGTGTTTATCTATAAATTTTTTGTTGTGGGTGTGAATCTATGAAATGAAGTTACAATAGCGAATTAATTGTTTTTAACTTATGTATAAATGGTTGTGTAACTCACATTAAGTACTGACAAATACAAATCATACCATGAGACCAACACCATATACTGGCATTTTATTGGTCAAAGGGAAGGTACGGCCAGTGCAATTACAGTAACAAACGCAATTGCACATGAAGCCTAGGGTCGGCAACGCATCTTTATTCGACATAATAATCACAATCATTATGAATAAACAAAACACCTAAGACTAATAATGTCCTTGGGTGCGGATGCCACCATCAAGTGGGTCGCGTGCCGCGTTTGCCAGCTATGAAAATAGTAAAAAAACAAACTTCTCTTTAAAAGTTATGGACCATGCAATCTTAGCTCACAACACAATCGACAAAACTCGAAATGCGACTTTAAACCCCCCCTTTCACCATTGCAAATCATCAAATAAAGCGAGGGTGTCATAATACAACCCCTTCAGACAAGTTTCGGTCGAGACCAAACCGAATTAGCGAATAAAGAGTAAGTCTCTTCACAATAGGACTGTTCAAATCCGGACGGGTGCGAAAGGGACCGTAGTCGATATCCATCTACGGTTTGAATAAACGTTTCCGAGTTGGCATTTACTTGCGAACTATTCGTTTGTTGAAACAAGTTCAGCTGTGTTTGTAATTGTGTGGGAGTTTTATAATATTTAGTTACACCAGTCTTTGGTCTGGTCTGTGCTCTGTTTGTATTATTTATTGTCGATTGATTAAGACATCAAATTGCGCATTGTGATTAGTTATTTAAAAAGATTAGCTCTTTCTCTTGAATAGGTTCTTTCTCTTGTTCGAGGAGTTGTTTAATTTTATTAAATCTTGAGATCCAAGATTTAAAACTGAATGCTAATAATAAGTAATATATCTGTTATTTCTGGGTAGACGTGCCGGGATACAAAAAACATTTTAGATTTCATATTATCCAAACAACTGAATTCACATCTTTACTCAAATGACATTCATCAAATCTCATAGTAAAATATCAAAAATATATAGTGATTCTCAAAAAACATTATAAAATAGATTAATAATATAGATTCATAGAAAAATTATGACGTATTTGTAAACAATGTCAAATGTATTTTTATCGCATTAACGGTAAGTTGCGATAGTATATTTTAATACCATGTTCAATTTCTTTATGGTTTATTAACTCGATAAGCATAAAAATAAATTAGTAGGTACACCAAATAATAAATTACCCGGACAAATATATCTTGTGTTACATAGTCGATAATAAAAATAGTATAATAACTTTAAATGTTATGTTATAATCTGACGGATCACATTTACTCAGCCCCTATCTAAACAGCGCGGAAATCCCCTACATAATTCGTTACGGTTATGCTACCGGAACTTCGTCATTAGCAAACTAGGCACCGAGGCACTCAGTACCATTACAACTTAATAAATGTCTTTGCAACTGCTGCGCAGTCGCAACCGGCGGATTTCTCAAACTTGTCGCTGGGCAATTACGCGGTTTCGAAACTCGGAAGAAATACAGTTGTTAGAATCACACTTTACTGCCGTTTCTTTTTAACGTCGCGCCGACAATTTCAAAGTTAAATAATTGTGATTACGCCTAACGGTTGGAGAAATGTGAACGGTTTATATTACAGTAGCTTTTTGCGTTCACGTCTAGAAATAGTGGATTAATTTAATGACGCGCAAAAGTAAATATTTTTAGAAGTATAGCATGTCTTGTTTTATTTCACGGCGGAGTAAAGACCATAAACATCCAACTGATGTTTATTGACTTCGATGATGATTTTCGTACATGAAATAAAATGTTATGGACCAACAAAACCCATTATGCCATCTTGAACTAGTGCTAGGAAGTTAAATAGACTGGGCCTAGTATAGATGTGATACCCGGCTATAACTAACTTTGTGACCTTCGAATAAAGCATCTAATATTATTACACACACAATACTCCGGCAACGCGACGATTCGGCGAGGGAATAGAGCAAAAGACGCACAACGTAGCGATTAATTCGAACGGCATCAAGCATTTGAGTAATGTTGGAAGCGAAACGCCGTTAATCCCAGCCAACTAATTTAAGATAAGATTGGTTCATGCAAAAGATTTTTTTGAATGTAAAGAGGTGCTTGCTTACCTAGATTGCAGGGGTCCATTGGCGATGGGACCCCGCATATTGTCCATACGTGCTCTCTTTGGCAGCATCTTGCGTTTGTCCATTTAAAGCGGCAAAGCCGCTTTTTTTATCTCTCCGCAGCGCGTCACCTGAAACAACCGAAATAACATTAAGTAAACGTTTTCTTACACTTCTTATACAGTTATAAGTTATAATACCTAAAATACAACGTAATAATATCAAAATAAGTAGATGAGTTAAAATAGATATCGTAATCTGGGGTGAGAAACAACTACGGGGTGATTAACAACATTTTCGAAATAAAAGTATTACATCCCGAAATAACTGTTACATAATAGCATACCTACTCAAAAATACTATTTAAACATTTTTGAAAGAAAATTCATACTTTTATGTTAGCAACATTGAGTTTTGACAGTTCATTTCATTGCCGCCGGTTTTGCTGTTTAGTTAAGTCAAGTTGATCGTATCTTTTTGAATAGCAGATAAACTTTGCTGATATCAATGTAAAAACTATGACTAGTAAGCTCTAAAGTGTTTTCCATCTGTTAATTTATGCATTATTTTTTTAAAAATCTACGGATGGATAACGGTTATTTGAATTTAGTTCTGTATGAGTTGGAGAAATAATTTTAGGTAAATAGGGGTGAATCACAACGAGTGATGGGGTTATTCACAACGATATTCAATTATTTTTAGTAGTTAGTAATAAATGCCCCATAACATTTTTGGCTCTAATTTATGTGTTGTTGTAGGTTTTTCAATAATGCCTCGTCACTATAAGCATGATCCACGAGGTAAGAGACATATATCCTACAAAAAAGAAGATGTAGATGCCATTGCGTTAAGAACCGGGCTGAGTCCTGGTAGAAATGTAACGTATGCAATAAAGAAATTTGTCATAGCTGTTGAGACGCCTTACCGATCGAATTTATCTGTCTACGTAGTTTACAAGTTGACAGCGATGATAGCGCTCAAGATGAAGACTATAATTCGATGAAATCCGGTTACTAGGCAGTGGCCCATGATGAAGAAAGCCTATCATAAGCAGTTTAAGATAACTGATCTGAAAGTTTTGATCTCTATTTGTGTTCCTATTAAGATTTAATGTTTTTTAAGTTTTATTTTTGTTTAGTTTGCCTTTTAAATAATAAACATAATTGTTAACTACGTTAAAACTAAATAAAGAGATGTAGGTATTTTATCCATTAAGTTTTATTTACTATACAAATGTTCGAGGCATTGTTTTAGCCATATTTAAGTGAATATATTCTTGAGTTTTAATTTAAGTCCTTTCGGGATAATAAAATGCTATAAAGCGGCTAGTAACTCAAGTAAATTCGAATATTCATTAAAAATAACTACGATATGATTCTTCAAAATCGATAACTGTTGCTATTCACCCAAGTTTACCGGTATTATGTAAGTGATATTTATTGCCGATAACTTTTTACTTACATTTTTAATTGTGTTTATGAGAAGTATAAACTTGTGACTATCGATAAATTGAGCCATGAATATCAAAAAAATTTGTGACATAATTTGTTTACAAAGAAAAGGTTTATAGTAGTAAAAATAGCTACTGTTTATAATGCAAATATTTATAAAGTATGTTATTTTATCTAGGAATTAAATCGCATGTGCCTCCATTTTACTTTTAAGATGCTATTATAAAATTATTGGCTTTCAAAGTGCGCTTATGGTGGTAACTATTACCCACGATTATAATAAATTACCAGTTGTTATTTCCAAAGAAGACAAAATGATTACCTAGCTTCTTTCAATTAGGTTAATTACCATCTGGACTCTTCATGAGACCATCAAAACTAGTATATGTTACCAAGGACAATACATAACGATACCGCTGTGTTTTAAGAAAACAAGCCGAAATTCAACAATGCGTTATTATTTAAAACACATCACTGGATTATCATAGTAAGTGACTCAAGCTTTTTATCAACGCCGTCCAGGCCGCGGCGTTGGAGGTAACAACGGGCTTATCAACGACGGCCTATTTATCTCACAAATATTTATGACGCACAAATATAAAGACTCGACCCCACAACGAAACGGAACTTAAACCCGTTATCATAATGCATCTAAACGAAAGGCCGATATCAAAAAATGTAAGCCAGGTTACTAGCCATGACAGTAAATAATAATAAAAGCAAAACAATGTATCCGTCGCAGGCGGATGCTTGTGTTAGACGTTCAACTTAATATTATAGTTATAGATGAAGACATTGCCTACTTGAGAATATATTGGACTGTATTTGTCACCACGAACTGCGTGGATTCTATTAATTTTACACATTTAACTAAAACCGTGTAGCCTGAGACAGGGTTTTTACAAATTACTTAATAATGTCGACCGTCCAAAAAAGCAAATCTTAAAAAATATCCGTACGCTTAGAACGTAACTAGCATCAGGAAAAATCTCGCAGTACTTGTTCTTCAATTTCTAATTCTCAATAAAACCGTATTACATGACAGTCAGCATTATTAACGCAATAGCAAACAAATTGTAAGCAACACTACTTTTTTTAGACGTTTAGCGATAGAGCCGTCTTAATTGTAGACTGTTTGCTGACTGCTTTTCGTACGTAATACCGCAGCTGGTTATATTTTTTTGCCATAAATAGAAAAAACTGACAATCCTTGCGTCACATACTAAAAAATTATATATGCCTTATCGTTTTCAGCTAGTGGCCTCCTAGAAAAGCTTGTAGTCATGATCGAATTCAAAACAATTGAAGCAGGGGAATAACGGCTACAAAGTGTAGTTGTTTTATAAACAAGAGTTATAATTGCTCAATTAATAAACTATTTCATTTCAACACAACGATATAATAATAGTAGCACGGTAAAACGATTTATCGATAACAAAACTAGAACGGTTTTGTTTTTATTTCTACCATATTTTTTCTACACTTTGGTTTTGAAATGCCATTTAAATTCCACTATTCTTGATAGCTTGGTAACTTAGCCGGGGTCTACACATGGCGTGGAGTTTAAAGGTTTGCAACAGCTTTAATAATCCCAAGGCAGGGACATTATCTTCAAACAACTTTTGTAGTATCCAGCAAATTTTTCGCGGGTAACCTAAATATGTTTTGTAAAAACCTCATTCGATACATTTAGCATTTGTGGAGTCGAACCCAGGACTTCAAGATCGAGAAGCACTGCGTCACCGACGCTCACTTAATCTCCGAAGGGTAAACGAATGACGACTACTAACGTTCTGGCTTAATTCGAAGTTCTAATAGATTCAAATGGAACTTTCGAAAGCGAGGTTCGTGTCACATCCATCCATTACATATTGTGCAGGCCTACTTATGAGTTCTAAGGTTGAAGGGTTATAAACAAACCACCAGTCAAAGACAAAAATATAACTGTTATATATTTTAAATATCACTCATTTGGGAAGATTATTTTTATCAGAAGAACTTTCGCAACAAACTATTATTTTCAAGTCTTGAACACGTACATTGCTTTCCAGAAGGCTCTTTGTGAGTTTGCAGTGGCTGCTAAATATATGTAATCCTCAACCCAGAAAGGTCAGTAAATTTTATTTCTAGACATATTTACACCGTTTTCTAAGTACCTGGACAAAGCAATTTTACAGTAATAGTCACATATAGTATTTGAGTAATAAAATGTTTAAGTTTGTACTACTCTGCGTAAAAAGTACCGAGATTGACAAATAACAAAACGCGCGGATAACTTAGGAACCATTTTTTTTCTACATGTTGTTAGTTTCACAACAGCCTTAATAATCCTACTGCAGGGACATCAGTCGCACCCAACTTGAGGCTGTATTAGGCAATGTATAGTCGACCCGAACGCTGGACCACAAATTTGAAAAGCCAGCGCTTTAACAACTGCGCACTATGTTGGTAATACTGTTCTGAATGTGCGCACGAACTTTGAGCGCTTCTGCCACTTAATATAATTACAGCTGCTGTTTTTAGTTTTCATTGTTTTAAGTGCTCTGCGATTTTACTATTGAAACATTTGTTGAACAAAGAGTTAGCCTTAAGTTTTGCGTATCAAACGAAATTGCGTGTGCCTAATGACTGAAAATGTTGCACAAGTCTTACGGTGATTCGTGTACCTATAATGTCTATAGTATAAAGTATCTATAGTATAAAGTATTTAAAGAAGTCCAACAAGTGGAATCGCTGATTTACCTGCTTACAAACAATTTATCAAGCGCTGCCGTAGCGGGTATGAAAAAATAAATTTCGACAAATAAAATAGGTTTTTGATTTTATTGAACATTTCATCATAATCATACATATTGCTTTACATATATATACAATATTTAGAAACACAAAAAATGATGTCACAATTGAGGATTGACTTTACAAAAGGAGATATATCTACATCTTATCATTTTTTTCAGAAAACCGACAAAGACAAGTCACACAGATGTACACAAAGTCTGCATAGCTATGTAGGTACTATGTAATAAGACTAATAGAAGGGCATATAAAAAAAATATTTGGCTTTCTAATTTAGTGGTACAAAACAACCAAAAAATTAAATATCCCCTTTTGCAATGATAAGATGTAGATATCCCCTTTTGTAAAGTCACTCCTCAATTATACTATATAAATAGCTCTAAAAACATTTCAAAATACTAACTAGCATAAAGCCATGCTTTTGAAATGCTTAACACACTTTTTGTGCAGCTAAGCTGCACATAGATATTGCTTATGCATTTTTTCAATTTTGATTTAAGCAGAAAGAATACTTACAATTTGATTGTCATTAGGGGTTTTGATTTCATTCCGCTTGAGTCTGCTAGGTAGCGCATATTTTACCTAATAAAACAAAAATACAACATTAGAAATATTCTTGAATAACAAAAAAGACCAACCAAATATGAATATCTTTTTCAATAACATCAATCAGATTTTTTAAATGTGGTTGTCTCAGGAATTACTGGTTCAATTCAATAGAATATTAATTGAAAATAGATATAGGACATTATTTAGAATTAAATTCCCAGAGATTATAATTTAATCAAATATAAATTACACCACAACATATAATCTATCAATTTTGATAGGCAATTAGTACAAGCACTACATTTTTTTGCATTTGCCACAACAGCTAATGTTATACTTGCTTAGATAAAAAAAATAAGATTCATTCAAAACAACCTGTCTACAAAATAAATACACTCTTCAGTGTAAATGAATTCCTTTCCATATTTATGACTAGTCCAGTTGTATAAAATAACTAAAACTTTCAACACTTCTACTCATAAACAACTCATTTCTAAACTGACCAATAGTAAATTGAATTTACAATTAGAAGTAGAGGAATTAATTATTAATAAAAGTTAGTTTTGTAACTTACAATGAGGTTTCAATTGTATTCATTTAATTAAACCAGTATGCTGTATTATGGTTATGTTATAAATATTTCTAAACAAATAATTCCTAACACATTACTTACTTGCACAACTCTTTAATTTTAGATAATGTATGTTACATACAAATACTGCTTTATTTTAATTACATATGCAAACTATGACAAGCCTATGACAATGTTTACACTTTCCCATGCATTTCAAAGTTGCACATGCAATAGCACATTTTATAAATTAACCCGTCCCGTGTCCTAGGCACAGCATTTGTGCCTAACGATTTCGTACCTACAATGTCCTAGTGCCAAGGTTTGGCACTAAAGCATTCATTGAAAATGAATGACGAATATGGCCATAATTCTTTTTCCAAAGACAAAAAAAAGCATTCACTCTGAAGCTCTCATCTATGTACTCTTTGTTTTAAACGATTGTAGCTTTTGTATTGACCTTATACCCTTTTAGTTTTAAGTCTTTTTCTCGGTGTTCATAAAAAAGGCCATTCCGCCATTTTGCATTCGCGAGTGAAAATAGTTAGTGAATAAAAATGTCCTGGAATTTGAAACGGTAAGTATTTGTGATTTGTTTTCTATACCAATTTACTAAGAATATAATATAGATTGTGTGAATTGTATTCATTTTACCTTTTTATAGTTGTATTACAGTGAAAAAAGTGTCTAACTTTGATATTGCTATGAAATAATGCAAGCAGACGCCATTGATTTGCGTTAAAATATCACTTTATTATGTTCATACATTGAGAAAAATAGACAAGTTAGTGGGAAATTTATCCAGCAATTTAAGTTCGACTTCATATTTACGTAATATTGAATACTTTTAGCAATATTACGATTTCTAGTAAAAACAACCTAAAAATTAATGCAAAGTACTAACAGCAAAAAAAGATATGTTTGATTGATAGATTGAATGAAAGTAGTACTGAACAGAAATATTATATTGCAATGCATATTTTTTAAATTATAAAATAGGAAATTTTATATTTTACGTTTCGAATTGTTTTCACGAAATAATGGCATATATATTAATAAAATAAAAAATGACTTGAATCTAAAAATAGTTAAAAAAATGTATTTCTTCAATAGAATTCAGAAGAAGCATCAACGGTGTCGCGGTCTCGGCCACGTGACCTCTGGCCCATCAGGGGAACGAGCAGGCTTGAGAATGCCAGCATTTCCGCCATAGAAAGAGCCGCTGCCCGTGGAATTGACGAGGAAGAGCGATGTTTCGTATTGGAAGAGGACTCCAACCACATAATAAATTATTTTTATATGTGTATATAACTTAGAAAATTTCCAGCTCAGCTGTTGGTTAATACGTTCTTGTAACACATACTATACTTTATACAGGGTCAATACATTCCTTTGAAGGGGTTGTAGTAGAGCTTATTTCCAATAGATTTGGATAGATAACATGTGGTCGGAAATTATTATTTACTAAGTCTTGCCAATTGTAGACAAAAAAATTGTTTCTTAGAAACTAGTTTATCGGTATTATGCCTTTTAGGGGCATAATACTTTTTTTAGTACCATTCGTAACTAGATTTGTGATTTAAATAAGTTTCTTGTTTATTTACTTTTAAAAAACACATTAAGTCTTATTGTTTATATATTTCTAGAAAATACATCAATTTGGAGTTTGAAATCGGACATTTTTCTCAAAAAACACAAATATACGTAGGTACAACTTGATAAATAATAATTTCCACCGCATGTTGTCTATCCAAATTTATTATCTATATATCTATATAATTTATTTTATCAATCAATATTAAAATATATTAATTTCTTTTTTGTCAACGGTTCTTCGCAATCAACCACGGCAGCTAGCGCGCAACGCGTTGTGATACTCCGTGAATAAATTAATATTGTGAAGTTATTTTTTGGTCTACATAATAACTAATTTATGAAATAGACTAAGTAAATAGTAGAGTTTCAAATAATGTGTAACAAAAGTGATGGGTGATTAACAGTATTCTGTAATAAATCAAAGTATTTCAAAAAATGTAAACAAAAATTGCTAACTTCACGAAAACCACGTATTTTCGGAAACATAACGCATATATTTAAATAACATTATTAAACGTTCATATAGCTTGGAATCTAAGCTTTTTAACGATGTATATAATGTGGCACATACTTGTAAGAATCTAGGAATTATTTCAAGTTTTCTAACCTAAGTCGCAACAAAAAATTTTTGTCGAAAATCCCTGGACACTACCGGCGTTTGAGCTAATTTGGCCCTCGACACGGGACGGGTTAAAAGCCTGGTTCTCTAGCAACATGATAATTAAACTTTGAATCATATTGCCAAGTATTCATTCTCTTCTAACACGTTGACTAATTTTTCAACATATCCAGAGGTGCATAAAGGTAGTTCTTTATTTTTCTATTATTATTTAATGTCAATTAATGGAGCTTCTGAATTTAAATGCTGTCAATATTGTTTCTTTTCATATTCACCCTATTTTATCTAGATGGTTGTCTATTGCTAGTTTGTTATGCACCAAAGTTATGTGATGTGATGATTATTTACAAAAAATAATGTAAATGAAAAAAGTATGCATATGAATTATAATGTAAGGTGCATTATTGTGAAAACAATGTACATAGCAGGAGACTTGATATTTGATTGTTGTATCTATCTAACAATTTTCATTGTTATTTGAATGTTTGATGATTAAAATAATATTTCCCCTTTTAGTTCTATCAAAAGCAGTTATTTTTAATTATAAATATACTAACCATGCTAGGTGCAACCCCCTGAAGAAGAGCTTCGTACATGCTCAAAACTAGTTGGACCTTTTTGACAATTAGTATATTTAGGATGTAAATAATTTTAAATACAGCTTCAGATTTTAAAATTGTTCTTCAATATAAACTTTTATTACATCCATCACCTTTTATTTTTAGATAGAATGTAATGAAAATTCAAGATTTTTTTTTGACAACCAAATCAAATTTGATATTTGAAAAAGAATCAAAAAGAAAATGTGCTTAGCTTTGGACTACTAAATTCCTACATATTTTCAAATTAGAACTACAACTAAATCATGCCTAATGAGCAAAGCTAATAAAGTTTGTGTTAATAACTTAATAAACCCAAAATTAACAGACACATGGAATATAAAAAAAATTATTTAAAATCATTCATTAATTACATTTGGCTTTCCACATAGCTTTGGATTTTATTATTTTCGTATCCTACCCTGTTTGTTTAAGCTAGCTGCACCAAGAAAAAAGATATGAATTTTACAGACACAACTTTCATCATACGATTGCATGAAGTAATATATTTTGAAGCATATCAAAATGAGTACTTCTTATAACTTAAACTTCCATTTATATTCAGAAAAAAAATACAATGCTGACCTTGACAGACAACAGCATGAATTGCCCAATGAGAAACCAGTTCTCACCAAGAAAAATATGCAGAATTATAAATCTCTCGCCTAAGAGTATGAATCATTCTTATGGAAATATATAATAAATTTTACACTTTGAAACTTGTTAGTGGTGTTAGTTTAGTTAGCTTGTTAGTGGAGAGTGTTATGTATTTAATATTTTATTGATTTTAGTAATAAAAAAAAAATATGATACTGAATGTGCATGATGGATAGAATTCAGACGAAAATATGATGGAGAAGGTAATTTCGAGATGAATTCTAAATGTTCATGACAATAAAAATCTTGTTGTATTTCTGGTTTTAATCTACTTACACAACCATGAACTGTGAATACAGCGTGCCATATTACACTAAGGGGCATTAATATTTATTTAGTTTAATGCAATTTAGCATTATCTGCCAGTTTACTGCAGCAAAGGAGAGATTTCGAAGGATTAACGAGTGCATACAAAAATATACACATATATATTTAATATACATTATAAAGTCAACCTTATACAGTAGTTTTCTAAGTATGTATATTAATTTTTGTTAGCTCTTCTTAGCTGCATAGACTGGCAGATATATAAAGATTGTATATATATATATATATATATATATATATATATATATATATATATACAATCTTTAACGTGCTTTGGCTCATGTTAAGTGAAAGGAGTGGCAAATTTAATTTCAAGTAAATTGACACAATTTAACAAATTAAACACACACACTTGTTACTTGCTGCTAATATTGCTTTCTATAGGTGAAAGAATTTATAAAATCAGTTTGGTAGATTTTGCTTTTATACATTACATACAAAAATTCAAATGTTTTATCTCCATAATATTAGTATAGATTTATACAGATACATCTAATTTCTTGACACCAACACATGGTCTCTTTATCTCCGGCTAAGACAGTTCTGGATATTTTAAGATAAAGCAACGAATAAGACACACACCATCAATTTACCTGATTATTCCTAGACTATGGGTTGGTTAATTTGTTCAATACTACTAGCCATACATACACCTAGCTCCAAATATTAAAGCCTAAATTAAAACTGTGTTTTATGTGTAATGCTGTGCAATAAATTGAAATCTCATAGTGTAATAAAATTTCATAATATCAAGTACTTGTTTGGCGGTAACTGTGTGGAAGCATTAATGCATTAGTTACGAATTTGCACGTACGCGACAGATTACGTAATGGCGGCGAAATGTTCTTACGATTGCGGAATTGATTAGATAAGCAAGCTAAATTAAGCAAATTTACCGTTTCATACATTTATGATTATGAATACATTTACTTTGCTATGCAGTTGTGGTCCTTTCTACGTCATAAAAAAAAACTTTGTGACATCCTAAGACTACTTTTGTTAAGCTATGGGAGGAATTACTTTAAGTGAATTATGGTAAAGAAAATGTGACCTTAAATGTGTGTTTGGAAGTCACTTAATAAAACATAGGCTTTTTTATACTTCGGATTCTGTTTTTAAGTAGTTTATTTCTTTTTAACAAAATTTCATTCCACATTAACTTCAACAAAGGCATAGGGGCATTTTCTAAGATCACATGACCAGATGGCCACAACCTTCTGTATGTTCCTACTATCCAAATATAAGTACGTTTATATTACATGTAAAATTAAAAAAAAATCCTATATGACAACTCACCAGCGCTGCCCGTTGAAGCAATCAGCTCGCGATCACCGCTCCATCAGCACCTGGCATCAATCAGACGCCCTACACTGAAATCCAGACACTGTCACTGTTACACGCCGCGCCACGTCACGTCACGTCACTGTTATACTCACACAAGGCACTGCACTGCGACACTGCACGGGGCACTTATTTACACAATGACAATGTGTCACTCACTGTGGATAACACTGCAGTTTGTTTCTTTTATCTGTAACAAGGAGAAATGCTGAGTAAGAAAGTGTGAAGATGTTAAATATATACAAGCGTATTATTGTGATTCATACCACTTGTAATTTTATGATAAATCCAGAACAATAACGCGCAACTAGAGGGACCACTTCTGAAAGTATATTCAAACAAGGACATTTTAACATACAAGTACGCTTGAGGTGATTAAAACACATTGTAGTTAGGGCTATCAAAATGCCATTACAACGGCTGCATAGTCGGTAACATCATATCCGTATGTATATCGACGTCTCGAAAGGATATTACTTACACACAACATTGCAAGGACTTGCGAGACCAGTAGTAGAGAGTACGGTTTTATGATTCATTAAAGCGACGAACGGCAGTTGAACTTTACGATCTTAGGTTATGTGTTTCAACTTTATAACATTGTAATAGAGGCTATTTTGTGATGGCTTTCGGTTGAAGTTTTGTGAAAACGTGACGTCCCGTCGTCGTCGCCGCCGAACGAAACTTTCATGTAAACGTTGCAGTAAACTTTGTCGGACAACTTGTAACTATTTTGAGTATGGAAATTACGGACCAAAAGGTCAATACTTTAGCGAGCGCTGATTCTGCCAAGAATCTTAGAGAGTATGAAACTATATAGTACTATATGAAAAGCTATTAACTTGTTCCGCTTGTTTTAAAGAAACAAATAAGAGCTTTTTTTTTCCAGACATCGTAAGAAAATTGTGGATTTGATGTTAAAAATATGTATAGATACACCATTACCTTTATGTTCCATGGTCGCACACTACTATTTATCGTGTAGTGTGCGAGCAACCTATAGTGTCAGAGTTGACCAAGTCGCCTCTGGGAAACCCACAGGCCTCTGACGTGGCTTCACGAGTATTCACGACTGTGATCTCTCGACAACAACCGGGATCGAAAAAGTAAATAGATCAAAAAGTAAACGTAGCGAAACGCGACTTCGTGGATGGCCACAAACTTTAGGTGAAATTGATAAAATGTTTCAATAACGCCGAAATCGGACCAAATTTTTATATTTCTACTCTGTGTTACGTGGAAAGACGAGTTGGTTTACTTTACATTTACTTATAGCACTGATTGAACGACAAAGTTGAACCACAGAAACAGTCAAGAGTTTAGTAATATCTCAAGAAAAAAGTTCCAGTTTACGTGACTGAACCCCATTTATCTTCCGAGACACCTGCATGAAGTATGTAACAAAAGCATCAATGTGTCTATTTGATTTAGATTTCGTGCGCGACTGTGCTAGATGTACAAAAAGTGAGTTATTGATTATTTCTTTCTATCTTCCGTACAAAGCGTTACGCTGTTATAGCATTTTTAGAAGCGCTGTCTGGGTATAGAATTGGTGCGCAGCGTTTTCGTCTTCATCTTCGTCTCTTCTTGCAAAAAAAGACATAGCTTTGCGACGAAATGTTCACTTTATTCTAAGCACACGTTTCAATTCGAATAAAAGAAAAGCTTTATTTAGTATACCAGTTTAGTTAACCAGCGAGTAGAATTCATCCAATCCAGCTATTTGTTTCTAATCAAACATCCTATTCATTAACATTCAAAGAGCGTAGACTGGAGCTATCTTCAGGCGTCTCTTGTGCGATGTATATAGATCTCCATTATATGCATTATACGGCTACGTATGTGAAATCCCGAGTGCTCTCGCTTTAATTAATGTTGGGAACGTTTTCTTATCTCGTCTCAGTGCCGATCGGTACGATTTGCGCGAAGCTGTAACTCGTTATTGCCCAGGGCGCTTCATACCGCAATGTATTATCCAGGGTTAAAGATGGATTCGAAATAATCGCTTTTATAGTTGGAATAGCATTGTTATATATGGCGTTGTTTCATGTGACGGTCGTGACGTGAATTACATTTCTTATTATTGCAACGTACTATGAAATGGATTAATGACGGTTAAAGTTATCATTGAATTTACAGTTAGAGATAGCCGGCCATTTGAATAATAGAAATAATTTTTGATCGCCAATTTTGTTCTAGGTCGGTACTAGAAACATGAATAAACATGTCTTTTGAAGATCAAAGTATACACAGCCAGCATTCAGTCGAAGTCAATTAAGATAATAATTCACGGGTCCTTGTATAATGTTCTCTTCCAGGAATCCAATCAAGGCCTTAACGACCGGGTGGGTACCAGGACCGGGCCCAATCGGCCCTTTCACCGTTTGAATCCAATCACTAACAAAACTATACAGCGCACCCAATCTCAATGCGGTTAGTTGACTGCCAGCACACAGACATATACTAGGTTTGGAGTATCGATAAGCTTTTGTCTGTGTAACCTACAAAACGGACACGAGATCAATATACGTCGCGTCGTAGTGTAGTTACCAAAACGTATAGCTATGTACGGTGGGTACGAGTGTCGCCAATTTACTCGGCGTGTAGCAATCAATATTGGGTTGCGGCAGATATATATTATGCGCATATTTCGTGCGAGACCAGCTGCATGTGTTATCGGGTTATGTTTCTTTGATGTGTATAAGAACATGGTTGAACTCGACACCACTTGTTTCAGAAAAGTGATAACAATAAGACGACGCAAATGCCTGAGCTTTACTGATACAAGCAATAGGCCTGAAGAATGTGAAGACTAAATCGACTGTACGATGCATGTAAACGTATGCGGTTTCTTATTACTGTTTCGGAACCTACCTTAGTTTGGTATAATGCTACATTTATCGCACCTGCTTATGTAACAACGAAAAGGTGTATGAGAATGAATATCCGTTTGTCCGTTTATGTGCGTTTCTTCAACAAACAAAAACTACTGAACGAAAATACATACTTTTCCCAAGAAACTGTACCTTACACCAACGAGGTATTAGTCCAGGCATTTACCAGTCAGAATTACAAATTTATAAAACTTCTTCACAATTCATTATCCTTTAATTATACATACTAACATAATAAAACAGCCTCAGATAACACAGGACATCAATACTACAAGACCCAAGACAGAATCTGCATACCAATTCAGATTACGTCAGACGTAAAACCGGGATTTGCAAAAGCCAAGATAATTTACGAGCCATTATATAATCTTGAATAGCAAATAGTGGCGGAAACACGCGGACCATTGATAACAGGACAATCTCGGTTTAATTGCTAAGCCATTTGCTGGTTATAACAGCGATCCTTAGAATTATTATTGTGGCTGACACTTATAACTACAACTTTATGCAACACTATCATATTATCTAAAAATGCAAATGTGAGTTCGTTCAGTGAAAGTGTATCATGAGTTTAATTCGAAATCGATTATCATGATATTTGCACACGCGTTTTCAGAGGTACCAAAAACAGTACCTACTTGACAACGAGGAAAAAACGGTATGAGCGATCGAAGCGGCGGAGCAAAGCTAGGAAGCTTATATATCTTGAATTACGTGTAGAATATTAGGTAAACACGAAACTTGGCTGGGTAGTTAGTAGTTAGCACAAACCAAGTCGGGTCGGTGTAGAACACCAAGATGGCCGATATAAACTTGGATATACCAAGTTGTGGACGTAGCAATTTCCAAAGTTTGTCATAACTTATCGTGTTCGTACACACATCGATAAAGCAAATAAATTGCTTGTATAAGTCAGAGTTGGGTATATTATGTGTTTACTTCGCAATCAGAATATTGAACAGTGAACGATCAGAAGAGGTTGAGATCACATTTATTATTATGAACATAGTTTTTATCAACGAATTATGAAAAAATAATGCGAAAATTTTCGCGACCACGAATTACACCACTTCAGCACTCAAAATAAAATTATAGTGTGGAGCCACATTCAAGGCAAAATGCAGAAAAACTCAAATGATTCAAGACATCTATAGCACCGCCTATTCCCACGGAGGTAATTGACGAAATTACTTCTTCTACATTACTTCTAGATATAATAATAGCTTTCTCATGGTGACATACCTAATTATAAAAACCGAACAATAATTTCAAACTTAATCGATTACAAAACAAACGAGCCTTTCCCTTTATAATACAGACAAAAACATCTCCAAACTGAACATTCTTAGAGATCTGCAGCCAGTGTCAGTTCAGTTTACGCAGAGAGTTACAGAGCGAGGGGCAACGGGGGCGCGGAGTAGCTAACTCGTCAGCAGAAGGCGAACTCTCTAACTAACTTTCTCTGCAGGCCAGTCGGGCGCACACTACAATAATCTTTTATATAAATGCCTGGGTAGTTGGGTGTAGCCTTCACCATGTGTTTCTGTTCTTGGTTAATGGATAATGGTTTTAACTTTCAGCAAAGAGGTGGTGTTAAAACTTTATGTATTTATTTATTTTACAATTTATGTACATACAAAATATAACCAATCTTAAATGGGATAAAATGCTTTTAAATAGGTGATGTAGAAAGTTTGGAATATTACTTTACAATTAAAGCGGCTCATTAAAACTGTAGTTTTCATTCTGACTATAACAACAGTTGTTGTGAACAAAAAAACAAATTCAAGCTGCGCACGAGTCGGGTACACTTCAAAGCTCATTTATTTATTTATTTTCACACGGTACTCTCACACTATTTATCAAAACAAGTTTATTTCTTTGTTAACATAATAAGACTTAAATTCTCTTACGATTATAAACACATCTATTTAGAGTGTGCTAGTAAATCTCTGTCACAAGACTGGATATAATACATCCGCTATGTTGCTCTAGCGAACGCGCTCCCGCTTAATTCAAAGTGCAAATTCTCAATAATTTCGCCATTTCACTCTGCAGTATAATTTCATACACGAACACGCCAACTTTATTATGTGGATACGGTTGGACGAAACTTTAAAAGTTCGTATTTAAACTGTACATTTGACAGTTTTTTAGGGTTCGTTGCAAAAATAATGAGTTAAATTATCGTTTTGATATGACATAATTTTTAAGACATGTTCACGTATCGCTGCTTAATCAAGTTTCACTAAATAATCATGATATGATTACAGTGACAAACGTATTTAATGTGATAATTTACATACCCAAACTTTACGACAGAAACATGATACGGTTCACATAATGTCCAAACATTAGCTCTCCCATAAGACTCTTCAGCATAATTCGTACAAATGAAACAGCAGTCCCCGTTTAAAGGCATTAAGAGCAGAGCAAAGTTTGCCAACTTATAATGAAATTCACAAGCAATAAAACTTCCCTTTTGACTAACCCCTGGGTATACATTTGCGTTCAGGGTTGACAGGTGCGCCGCGACAAGCATCTACCCCTGACGCGACCCTCGTTTAGGGGATACGTTGAGATATACCTGAAAACTGACGACGTGCGTTGCGAACGTATAGGTTTGTGGATATGTGGAAATGCGATATTGCGGTTAGATTAAATTTATTAGTATCCCCCAGCTAGACCCGAAAACATCGTTTTCTTTTAATGAGATTATGTGGAATTCTTTGATAAATCTTTGAGAATACTATTTATTTTCTAGGTAGTATATATCGCTAAGCACCTTTTAATGCACACCTCTACATGCAAATATTTGACAAAAATAACTTTTGTTTATAAAAACTAAAGTTATTTTCTTAAGTTGATGACTATCAAACATTGCCTATAGAATTGATCGAGATGATGAAGTGACCTCACATGGTCGTTTACAACATTTGTTCTTAACTCCGGCATTCAGTCTAGTTATACAACTGATACAAATTCACACATAAGCTGCACGCAAGCATCCTTTAAACCCGCAACAAAACTAACCAAGAAGTATGCACGAGGCACGAGTTTTAGCTAGTTGGTAGCCCTGACCCCGTGCAGTAGGCGGCAGCCGGCAGACGAGTGCCAAACTTAGACAAAGAGACTAACTTCCATTAAATCTTTTGCAACAAAGTTTGCCGTTCCCGCTGACTCTGTCTAGAGTTTCGAGTCTTTCTTCTTATACAAACTTTTATATGTTATACTTGCATAACAATAATTGCATTGTTCTTGATTAGTGCGCTTAGTGTCACTTCAACCTGCACTTGAAAAGAAATTAGAACCACCTATAACAATGTAAACCGTTTTTTAATTTGCCTATTCTTAATAAAAATATATTTCTCTTCATTTTATTTACTTCTCGAAACCAATTTCGAATGAAATCTCATTTATTGCGAGCTCAAAAAACCCTCCACTCAAGTACAGAAAATCAAATTAATCAAGTTTTCCACTGGCCTAAAAACATTTCTATTAAGAACAAGATTAATATTCAAAAACCGGCAGATCGGGCTTGTTTCTTCTGGTTCCGAAATTGTTTCTTTTATCTGAATCAACGTTTTTCTTATCTCTACACAAGGTTTTAGATTCGTTATGAATAAAACAATGAAGTGACGCATGTAAAATAGGTAAAACAAAACGTGGAAAAGAAAGGGAAACCTAAATGTTTAGAATTAAATAAAATATTACAAAAGAATAACTATACTTTAACTCAATGTGATTACTAAATCAGTTTTTAACCGTCGGTCTATTGAACTATTGTTTCATCAAAGTAGTACTTTCTGTCGATTTGTTTTCCAATTAATTTGCAGATCGACATATCTACATTGCAAGTTAAGGGGCGCTACCCATATATATTTGATTCGGCGATATTGTTGAAATAAGGCCGGCCGGAATAAATTTCTACGCATATTCGTCTAGTGACGATCGAGCAGTCCTTTGGGCTAGACGCAGATCGGCACAATGGGTTCGTCTCGCCAAACCCGGGCGGCCTTTTCCCTAACAATCGTCTACACAAGAGACCTAAGAGAGACACACCGTTTCTCTCCTCTTTTCGTTTAAATGTATGTTGAGGTTTTGGTTATCGAAAGCTAACAAAACAGCAGAAATAACGGTTTCAAAGTTCTGATTTCAGTTGATTGAATGTTTAGAGTAAGTAATACGATTTTTTAATACCAATATCATTTTCAGTTGATAATAACCTTGTTTCAGCCAGAAACATCTATAATGTCAATAAATTTCAGCTGAAATCCCAATTACCGAAGCCCTAGCAACAAGACCGCAATCAAATACTACACGATATATTAATTAACATCCTTCATTAAGAGACCACAAAGGAGTTGTTACTTAAATCCTTTCGAACTAAGTACCGAAGTTAGTTTAAACTCCGAGATACGTGTGTACCGTGTTTTTGACGGATTACTTGATAGTTCCAAGCCAAAGTTTCATGTAAGCCGGCCGTGGTACCGACCGCAGAGCTTCAACTAACTCACTAACTAAAATGAACCTAACATGTATATACGTATTATGGGGCAAGAAAACTCAAGTTGGATTCCCGTTAGGTTGTATCCATGTGGTATGTGTTGTTTGGCGCAAGTTTATGCGAGTTGCCAAGTGAAAAGCAAAGCTATGATGACAAAGCAATTCTACGCGTATCTGTATGCGAGCTGAACAAAGCGTTGAGTGTTGAGTCAATATAACGGGACAATACTTGAAGTGAGCTTTGGCTGAAGGTTTTACGCAAGTTAAATAGACAGTAATATAAATGATTGAATTACTAGAAATTAAAAGTGACAATCTTAAAAATGCACATATCTTCACGACTAGGCACGTTACAAAACAAAAACTCCTCAAAAATAAATGCGCAGATATTTTTCCCTCAAAGCGTGTTGACACAACTCACACTAGTGCCTCGGTTCGGAGGGTAGCACAAAAGCCATCAGATCGGTACCCAGTTAGTAACAATTACAAACGCATAATACAATTGTATCTGTACGTGTGTCGTGCGGTGTAGGAGGGTAGGATGCTTCGATCGCGCGGCGCGCAGAGGTCGTTGACCTGACGCCGGACCGGCCAGCCGGCAACCATTGTCGGTGGAGCGACATTTCACTTCGTATTTTGATGAATGCAAGTAAAAATTTATGTGGGAATAACGCGTTTTTAAGACGCTGCTAAGACAAGAATGCTGTTGATGGTAAGTTATTACCAAGTTACGCAGTTTTTTTTAATACCTTTTGCTTTTATAAAATCAGCAATAAATTAAGAAAGCACAAAAACCCCAGTAGGTATATCCGTTCAAATTAAGCTAAAATCAAATGACAGGTTAAAAATCGAACTAGATGTGTGACAAACAAAACCTCATTTTGCAATAAGTTTTTCAAAGCTTGTTCCCAGAATTACGATGGACTTAAAACTCTTAAAATAGCAACACAGTCAGGTTTCTCCTTGATGCAGTTATATAACTTAAACACAAAAAACTTGACCATGTCTTAAACTAGAATGACTAGTTTTTACCAATGTGTATTTTGAAAAAAGCAGGTCTCGTGCAGCGAAAATATTTTTCGCAACAATCCCCTATTTCACCCTAGTCTGCACTGCTCTATCATCCGAAAAGCACAAAAGAAAAATGTGATCAATCAACACGGCACACGACATGTCATAAATCGTGCACAATACGAGAATCAAAAAATATACAAATTAAAAAAAGTTATATTTTACACAAACATTTGTGAGTACATGGTCTAGACTAGAGCAGCGATTACAAAAGTGTGTTATGCTCTGCTGAACCTACTTTTAGAAAAGCACTAGATTTTCAAGAAAGAGAATATTTTGTCATGGATTGTGTATTTTATTAGGGGTTTGTACCCGAACGGTCCCAATACTGAGCCTCCGCTGTTCATCAGTCGGTCAGCATGCTCATTAACAGAAATGGCCAAAAACCAAAACCGAGGTGGACAGTAGAAATTTTCACAAACTGAATTTCAATAACGCTTTAACAAATAATAAAGATAAAATTTTCGTTACTATTTTGGGGTTTACTATCTGATAATTTCAATTTTGGGTCCGTTATATAAAAGAACTTAAGTTTGCCATCGCTCATAAGTTTGGGAACGTCTGGCCGAGACAAGTACACATTAGCGTCGCTTTGGAGCCGTATATAACGGAGATTGTCAAGTGGCATTTAACACTGACTGCGAGTTGGCTCAGATAAGCAGGTTCGTTGTTAGCCGCGCGATTCTCATTTACTTGCCATATTAGTTAAGTTTCGTAACTATGTTGTAGGTGAAGTTGAAATGAAGTAAGTACATGCGTAAACTGAGCTTTCTATTCGTGATGTTATCGCCAACTACTCTTAACGAATAACTATTTTACATGTTTTTACGATATATTGTGCGAGCAGATAACGTGTTAAGAACGAAATAAAATACTTGTATTATAAGTACAATATTACTAGTACCAATTAGGGTTATTTTTTCACCTTATTTTTTTAAAATTAAAATTACGATAAAATCTTTATTTCCAGCCACCAAGTTATATATGATATGAAAACCAATCAAACTTATTTTAAGATTCTTTTTTATACTGTACACCTTATTAAATGATTTAACCAATTATAACGTATAAGTATTCCCATCATCTTTAGATATAACATTAATAGTTAACATATGCATTATAAATAAACAGTAAATAATGATTAGTCATTGGATGAACTATAATTTAATTCTAATACTGCGACAGTTATTTTTTGCCTCACATTTGAAAATTACTTAAAATCGTTATTGTGAAAAGTGAGTTACACTTTTACTTCGAGACCAGACGAAACCAATCAATAAGCTCGCCGGACAATTCCTTGATTTGAAAATGGGTCACATCGAAAATTCGACCAGACGGTACGGACCCTGCAGCCGTGACCTCATTCGCTAAGTGAATTTCAACACTTGAATAATTGTTACTACGAAACATAATTTTTCAACTTGATATTAATTATGCAGATATATGTAAAACCAGACGTAGGTAAAACAAACTACACAGAAACCAGATGGTGCCATATAAAAGCCAACATCATATAAAACTTAATTAAGCAGAATCTTAGCATAGATTAAACTCAAAAATGCAAACTATGAATGAACTAACAATTTATAGCGCATACTAGTTAGAGAGTTTCGTTCGAAATTGTTATTTAATAGCTTTCCTGGTTTCATATTCAGTTCGCTCCAATAACGTGGAATTTGATCTTTGAATAAAGCTTGAGGTTGTTATGTATGTGTGTTGGTATATTTTCCGGTTTATTGTGAATTTGGTGGCTTTGTTTTTACATATATTTATGGATATTTTGTAGGACAATAACTCTCGGTCCTACACAAAATGTGTTACAGACAAAAACTGCGGCTGTAGATTTTTGTGCACATTGTATTGAGCAACGGAAGAATGAAACAAAGCTAGACCAGCATAGAGCATTGACAAAGCTTCCAACAATATGGACGGCGGTCGATAAAAACGCCAATTTCGGGAATTGCTCGACTGTGCCACTTCAAATTCAGAAAACACGTGCCGTTCCGGACAGGGTGGAAATGTTTTTTAGAAAACCATTCGAATTTCGTTGCTAGAAATTTCAGCAATGCGGTCGCGCGGTTTTATACTCGGTTGAAATTCGAAATATCGTTCTGCGTAACGCTATACGTGACTCTTAATTCTTTTCAGTGGCATCTATTTTAGAAAACATGAAAGTGTCCTGCCATTTTATATATACTGCTGATATTATTTAATAAATAAAGACACACTCGCAAAATATGTTCACGTGCAACCTTGAGTGCGTTAATGCGGAGATTTATTAAATTCTGCATGCTCTATTTATGCCAGCGTAAAGTACCTACGTGTGCAGCTATAAATAGCTCGACGTCTTCTAATGAAAATAAAACAAAATTTTCCATCTCTCACGACCGTCATGAATGATACGAAAGAATGAATATGGGCGAAAGGTTTTAAGTCATCGCTTTTTAATGGGAGAATTGCTTGTATAGTTATGATGCGAAGTATTTATTTGAATCTTCATAAATATTTCGCATTAGATATATTATATGTCGCTTCTCCAAAGAATCATAAAAACATTATCTTACAAACACATGCAAACGAATGCATACACGGATGATACAATTACCATAACATTAGAACTGAGTTATTCGTTATGGGCGAAATGTACACCTTTATAGAAATGAAAAATGTACTTACAGATCGCTTTAAAGCTACATAAAAAAAAACATTTTGCAGTAAATTTTGAGACTCACTGAAGCTGAGCTCGTGTTGCAAATGTCTATATTCCTCCAATCCTGCACCTCCTAAACTACGGGGTAAAAATGTTACTTCTCAATAACGTTGTCTTTTTAAGGTTGATCATTTGGTTATTGGTTTTTAAATTCAAATGAACAAAATGATATTGTAAAATTTTTGGGATATAGAAAATTAAATTTCATGAATCAACCAACCTATCCCTGTACAGGCTGTCCCATAATCCATACAACTCTAATCCTTCTAAAGCTGCATTTTACGGGCCATCATATATATTCCTTCATCAAAAATAACACATTGTCGTCGAATCCAATACAAGCTACAAAGTTTCAAGGAACCCTATTCTCTCGTCCTAGACTTATGTCCCCAGATTACTTTCGAAATGGCGGTTTTAACGACCGACCATCGGAATGAGCAGACAACCGCGCTAGCTGACTCAGCTTACGACCGACATAAACAGTTATGCCGATCGACGATACCCATTATTTTATACGTTTTAGAACTCAGTTTGATTTATAATTTTAAATATTTGATTCTGATGCTATTAACGTTTTTGTTATTGTTAGAGCACAGTATGTAATGTTTTGTTATTGGAAATCACACTCGAACTTGATTAATTAACTTATATGTGTACACAAAAATTTTTTAATACTGGTATGTGCCCGCAGTTTTAATCACAATCCCATGTAGAAATTTTACAATAAAATCTACCTTAGTTTACCTATGTACGATATAGCTTACTAATGGTAAAAGCACTCTTAAAATTGATATTAATGGCCTGTTTGATATAATAATAATAACAATATAGGTATTGCAAAATAGAAAAAAATTATGTAACACATACATTTAGAAAGGTGGCACTGGCACTGACACTAACCCAACACACACACATATATATCTAAATACCCTCGTTAAAACAAAGAGCACCAGCATACGTACCGTTACGTGCACTGCGACAAATTTAGCATTCATTTCTGCCGACGAAGCGGAAACAAAACACACTATACGTGTACCATTTACTTACACGGAAACGATTCTAGTTTGCAACGCAAACGTTAGGTTATGCTTACTGGTAAAAACTGAACGGTTGGTCTTGAAAATCGCACGTAAAGCCAGATGCGATCTGATTGAGTATGCATGTGAGTTTTAGTAACACGAGGGTAAGTGCAAAAAGAAAAGGCTCAACACGTATACGAAATATAATATTAGAAAGGTGTATTCTGACGCCCTTGTGTTATCGGTGATCGAAACTCTTCCTTCTGGCTGTGTTATTGCCATAATTTTTGAGATTACACGAATCCGTACCGCAACCTTACATACAGGAATCTCATTAAAAATGCTTGTCCCAAGTCCAAAAAAAAAACACTAATTACCATTCACAGACCACAGACAAAATTTTCATACCTTAAAACTTCATCCAACACATCACATCCAATCACAGTGCCACTAAAAATATCTATCATCCAAACATGTGCCAAATCGAGGTCGCGAACAGTCTTATTCCATATTCAGCACTCACACTGATAACAACCGACTAGTCGGACGAGTTCAAAGTCCACGCGTTCCAGTTTTCTGTTAGTTCTATAAAGCCGACGACATGTTTTGTTTGAGCAGCCAATTAGAATTTGGTTTCTTTGAAGTTTTTGGCAACTGGATGTCACCCGATGGAAGGTGAAGATGAAGACAAGGATTACACATCTGTCCAAGAGGAGCTTATTTACTCTACTTTTCGCATCCCGGGAGTTGTGCTTTCCCGGAGAAGCTTTTACTCCATGCCAAACTGTCCTAAAGAGTAGTGCCAAGCAAAAATCTCTATAATTTGGGGATCCCAAGAGGGTTTCAGGAAAAAACTAGACAAGGTAAAGATTTATTTTGACGCAAAAAAATTCTATTTTTAGGACCAGATTACATATGACAATAATTTTTCAGGTTTTTATACAAGCTGAGGGACTTAGTTATATAATAATTGATAGAGATGGGTAACCAAGTGAGGCCAGAAGAGAAGTGGTAGAAGCATTGGTGTATGTATTGGCTTAATAAGAAATTTGTGTTTAATTAATTGAGATATGTGCGTTCTTGGAAATCGTATAACGCTATTAACAACTAAGCAACTAACACATCTTAATAAGTCTGTCAACTAATGCGAAAATATCGACATCAACTAAATTATAAGAACTACGGGCCATGAAAGTACAATATCGTCTCACAAACAAACCGGGAATTTCCATTTTATTTCTACATAAAAAAGGGAGAGTTCAACGGCCATCTTGATAAATGAAGCATTGTATACGCGGTATACAAGCTTTAGATCTAATTCCGTCCGAGGCGTATCGGTTAATCTTTTGCGAAGCGGCTTCCTCCGTTTCGTAATGGAGTCTTTTTTGTCAATTTAAGTATACCCGAGAGAGGACGATTTATTAATTTGGATTGTCTAACATGATAAGGTTTATCGTGATGAATATATCGATATGCAAGTCATTCATCAAATAGCTCATTTACAATGTTTCAAACTGGCATTTACCAGACATCTTTGTTACAACTTCTAATAAACTGACAATACGTTTAAGCGTGACACGTAATGGAAAACTCAGTTTGTTCTGTTGTTTTCGTACAGTCACCCTTTTATGCCCATGAGTGAGAATAAATTAACGTGAATCTGTACTTGTGTTGAATTTTAATATATTTTCTTGTACACTCTTTACGCTTTATTTCATAAACTTTTTTATGAATATTTTACTTTTCATATTGCACTCACACGCATTTCGACGCAATAGCGGTTTACCAACAGATTGCTCAATACTTACAAAACGAATGAACTAAATCTAAAATAAACGGAAAATACACTAACTTCTTCCCAGAACATTTTTCAAGAACTTATTTGAAACGGGACAATAATTCATAATGACTAGCTTTTCGTTCCCGGTGGGGTAAACTTGCAAAGAGCCTGCAGCAGTCCAGAGGGGTTTATATTGTTGACAGAGTCGACGCGGACAATGCCTGCTGTCTATCGACAACCGACGCTACTTTTGTACATTTTGCTTCTATTCACCGCGTTAAGTTGTTGAATGTGAAGCGAGAATTACAAATGCAGAATTGCTGTTTTATAATTACAACATTAAAATGATTTAATTCAAGAATTGAAAATTCTCCTACGCAATAAGTGAAACGAGGCCAGTTTTAGACCAAAAAGTACATAACACTTTTATCTATTTGTAATTTAAATACAATCCAGGATATTATACTAACTGTAGGTACGGCCCAAAATAAGTGTTGCCTGTATACTGGTTGACCAATGACCAATGAACTAGTGTGGGTGGAGCCCAAAACGAAAATAACAATATGAACAGAAAACAACCATGAACTTGAGAATTTAACATTTCCTAGAACTCAGCACGTCCGATGGAGGAAGCACGGTACTTACAGCGCCAGAAAGCCGAACTCCTACACTACTTTTGCCATAAATGGGTGACGCTGATTCCCTGCAGTCAGAAATGTCCTGTCCTGGAATTCTAATCAAATCTTCATATCCCGTATAAACAAAGTTAAATCTTAGTTTTTTCTTAAGTCATAAACCAGTACCGCAGCAAACACGTACGTAACCACACTTTACGGTACATAAACGTTAGGTTTTATTTGAATATCCGCCTCCCACGTCGCTCGCAACGCCGACCGATACAGTTGAAACACGTGTCGCCGGCAGATGCACTGCAGTATCTACCTACGTAGGTACTCGAGGGAAATAATACTATGGTAGACGCATTTTTATTTGCTTGAGCGAGTCAGATTTTTATGCAAGAGAGTGACAGCATTTGGAATAAATGTAGTTAAAAGAAAGAAATTACTCAGGGACTGGAATAAGTCGTGTTTTGTCTATTTATTAACATCATGGACATTTGAAAATATGCTGTGAATAATAACTAATAGTTTAATTAAAGGCTAAAGCAAAATAATTATATAAATTATATAAGAGCCGCGAACGATTCCTCGCAATACTTACAATTTATCTTACTTACTTATCAAGGTTTGATTGCTTTTTCATTGCCCTAGTTTTAAGCTATAACTACTACATCTTATGCTTAACTTAAACCATAACTTATCCGAAACTTTTAGATTACCAACAGATAATCTCTTTACCGCCACAAACTAAACTACCATTATTGATCGCACAAATTATTGCATGCATAATTTTCAAGGCGGCTTACAATTTATTATAACCGACCGGGCTATTTATTATCATCGCAAGAGCTTCATCTAATAGGTCGATCGAACGGGACCTCATACTGAGTGCCCCTGATTTATAGTAACATCGCTATGTAAATTAGGATTCTTTGAGGAATATTGTTTCTCAGTACTCAAAGGTCTTTGCTTTATTGTATCTCGTTCAGAACCAACAAAAATAACAAAAATATTATTTTTCTTAATGTAAATTTCATGGCGTGTCTTTAAATTAACAGCATGATACAGTAATTTATAATGAAGATCCGAGAAAACTTAAAATCCAGGACCGGATTGGAAGCTTTACAAGTGTTCAAATTAGTACGAAGCTAAATTAGATTAAAATGACGAATCGGATGACTGGATCTAAATGTTTGATTTAACGTAATATACAAAGTTTTGATTAAACTGGTGATGACATAGTGGGTCAACCATCCACCATGACATATTTTCATGTCTAGTCGGATATTAATTAGATGCAAAGTATATCACCATACACATTATTTAACATCACTTAGTTTATTATTAATAAACCTTACCTACGACCATTGAAAGCAAGCAAGACAACTAGTGAAAAACGCAATAATCCAACAATATGGATACACGACGACACATCACACCCTTTATACAGAAATGTATTTTAACATACGAGTAAAACGGACACTTTTCCATCAAAACTACGATTATACTATTCTAATAGAAATAAACTACAGTGTACGTAGATTGCCTCTTTGTGTGTATGTGGATTGACTGGGTGGCATTATACTGAAATAATCCTGTATATTCGATACGCTTATATCAATAAACCATTAATCTAAGAAAGTTCTTTCGTAATGACGACTGGCGATTGACGCATAATGCGTGGCTACAAGAACCGTTATTATTCGCGTTCGTTGTTTTTGGAAGGAAAGGGTTATTATATTTTTGTGAATACAAAGACTGAGCGATCGTAAAAGTATGAATAAATAAAATAATGCTATGAAAACTTTGGCATCGGTCGCACGAGGGTTTTTTTAATGGCTCAGAAACATTTTCTTCAGCTTTAATGAATAGCTCCTATACAACCAAGCTAACTTATTGAGTACGTTTTACTTATAATTGGACAATATAGTAGACTGGTTGATTGACGCAATAAAAGCAAATGATATCAAATTAAAATAAAAATATAAACTTTCAATAAACATGGCACATAAATCTAAAGAAACCTACCGCATGAATGCAATTAAATAAGCAACGATCATTAAATAGTAAATAGTAACAAGTATGGCTTTGTTTGTTTAGAAAACGAGCGCCATTTTGCGAGTATTTAAGTAGGTACTTACGTAACGTACAAGCGATATCCAAGTTAAAAAAAAATTTTAACCATACCTATTGTCTCTTTATTTAATCGTATAATAAAACTGAATTTAAAAAATTGCAATCGAACCATACTTCTTGTTTGCTAGTACAATTAATGTATGTCAGTCGTTAACGAGAATTACTTACAATAGACAGCAAAAACTAGAATTCACAGGATGTTTTAAAGACTCTGGATAAGCCGTTCGACTTGAAATGAAAACTCTTGGTAACCGTACAGGTTCTTACTTTTTAACATACAATTATAGGATAGTGCTGCGTCTTTAAAGCCGGGAAACGATCGAATTATGCTATTCTATAACCAATTATCAAGTTAAATAAATCTGAAACAGTGATTATTTTCTCGACACACTGATGGAAATACATTTGTAAATCAACAATTACAGAAGAGTAAAATGATTATTACGGTTTCTTATTTCAGAGACTGTATCGACAATACACCAAGATATATTTGGGTTGACATAACTACACCGTTTTATTTCTTTCAAATCATATTATTAACGTGCTTAATATGTTTGCGACCAATTATGATACTTAACAATTACTAATCGACTACGAACTAGACGAATGGGCTGACTGCAAATTCCCATTCCAATCCATTTACTATTCAGAAATCGAGCGCTGTGAAAAAACGCCACTTAATACTTTGATAATTTAGGGCTGGTTTTTCAATGCTTGCATAACTGTTATCAATAGATTTTTTTTATTATTGGACATAATTTCTATAGAAAGTTTTCTCAAGTGTCAAAATTATTCTACTGATTACTGAGCATTAATCAGCCCTTAGTCAAATAATAAACACTGGCATAAAATGTCCAAAAAAGGTATCCGACATAAATGATGTCACGTTTGACAGCCGTTTTAGTTGGATTCTGCGACTATTACAACAGTCACTTAAATACTTAAAATGACCGTTCCCCGCACCTTTTTCGTTCCCGTAAAACAACGATAGCAAGTGGAACAAACGAGTACAAACAAACTGCGTTAGTTAGTCAACAGCCAGCGCTCTAGGTGAAAGAGTAAATCACGGAACGACACAACTTCTGCAGATAGTTATAATTGATAGCGCAGTTATTACATGCTGTGCCTGGCTGAGAAGTTTACCAATTGTTTGTCGGAGTGTTTTTATTTGTAAACTGGGATAAATAATAGTTAAAGTGTGAATTATGGTTTTTTACACTCTCCTTTCTTTTACGGCTCCGTCATGTTAAACCTATACAATAATTGATTAATTTGTACATACAATATGTTCAAATGTATGTTTATCTAGATAATGAAAATTATAAAAATCAAGTACTGAATTTTCCGTAAAAAAATTATCCCTAATTTATATTAATTAATAATGAAAACTTTTTAATGATTGGAAAATATTTGACGGACGCTGATTTTTATTATTTCTATAACTAACAAAACGTATTGCTAAATTATCATTTATTATTATTACTGTGCATATAACACAGGTTATACTTCTTTTAGGGCCCTGGAATGGTTTCTGGACTTCTTGCTAAGATATTGGACGCATTCCACACTATGAAGCATATTATGCGAAAACCGGCATTATAAAGACTAGTTCACATAATGTTACTAACAGTAATAAAAATGAGGACATTTAAGAGTTACAAATTTTTTTTCATACAAAGCTATTCTAAATTAACAAAGACGCAGTGTTTGTTTTATCTCTTAATACGAGCTTATCTCGTCAATTTTTAATTTTCATTTTTATGCTTTGTATAGGTAGTTTCTGGAATATCAAAAAATCGTACAGGGATCGAGAGCTACGTGAATGAAAGTGAGCAAAACCAGTAGTATCCTATGCTTAAGCATTCAACAATAGTAAAGGTATGTTTTCATCAAATCATTGTACACATTAAAACTTTTCCGACCATCTTTCAAGTTACAATCCAAGGCGCATATCCACCAATGTGACGCATCTTTACCCACGCTATTAGCAAGTCTGCAAGCGTTCGCACAGAGCGAAGATCACGTGTCGGGGACCGGTCTAAGCCCGCCTTTATTTACAGGGCTGCTACTTGCGATAAAAAGATATTCTAAAATATACACGTACAGATAATTCTACCGGTTTTGTAAAGAAATTGATGTTGGTTTCAAGGCGAGTGGTCGCATGGCTTATATGCATTTTTAGTTGAAAAAGTTGAGAGGTATTTATTTTTGAGGCCAATAGAAAATGATAAAAAATAGTTTATGAATGAAGGCCTCGTGGTATAAATAGAAGTCTCCTTTTAGTGTGAGTATGGTATGGATGGTCCTTGGTGGTGACATGCATTCGTTTCGCTACCAAATGAAAAGGCCTTTAATAATTTTCTATTTGTTTTAGGTCCACCTCAAGTTAGCTATGTATATTGATAACCATCAATATACTTTGGGGCTATATCCATATGCTTTTACTTATTATTTTAATTTTAAATCGACAGCCCTAAGTAGAGTCGTGCGCGTGTGAAATGAGTCGCACAATGCTAACCTAACGGAAAGTGGACACGACTCGGCTACACAAATTGCTGACAATACGTACTTCGTAATTTAGACGATTTTTCACGCCTGGCCAACGAGTCTCCAATTTTAAACGAATGTCAGGTATTTTCTTTTACCATTTTATTTGCTACGAAAACAATTTCAGATATGAATCTTTTCAATTTAGGCAAGACAAACTTTTTTTATCAAGAAGTTATTCTTCAATTAAAACTTTGAAACTGTCCTGAGGGGATCTTTTAAACTATGTTTTAGAACTTCGTACGCGGACGGCAGTTAGGGCTCTACAGTATCTACAGTAACTTAAGAAGATTTAAAAACTTACTATCTTCAGAAACAAGAACAAGCATTACGCCCTTTTTTTGAAAAAGTTTTCTCAATAGTGTTACCAAAAAATATGTTCTATGATCATGGATTCATGCATGCACATACAAAAGTACAATCGTATCAGTAGTTTCACAACTGGTGAAGCAATACTTTACTCAGATAGAAAACACATTGACGTTGGCCGTCGCTCGGCATTGAGAAATTCGCCGGCAATACCGTGTAATGCATATCGTAATGGCGTTCACACAGATACGGCAACGAACCCGGGGCCCATTCAGCCGTCACCGAGTGAATGCCATTTCATCTCAAGACGCACCGCCGGTTGAGGGGTCAGGGGCGCGGGCAGCGGCGTTCGGCAACTGCGCTATAACTCGCCGCGCACGTACGACCAGACAATCGCAATTATTATTAACAGATATACGTTTAATGATCGTGTGTGCCGTTCTAGAATGGCGAGTAATTCCATAGCCTTATTCGACACAAGCGATTCCAGTTCTTATTGTATTTAGCCTTGGAACTAAAATAGCTTATAGGTGGTTTTAGTTAAGGTATCGGAGTGGGAATTAGTGAAGACGGCGGCGAGGGGGGAGGTTGCCTGATGATTTGTAGCGCGGTTAGCGTTCATCCTGCGGCCTGTCCCGACACGGGCCATAACTCATCCGAACTAAGACAGATGGTTAAACCGACTAGAATGACAGCAACGTTACAGACTATGCGACCGCGTACAGGAAACTGCGGGCGTCATTTTACTTACATCCAACTCTAGCGGGATTCATAAACGGGGTCAAAATACGTTTCATCTTAAAGAGTTTCGCAGTTCATTCCCCTTGTACGTGGATGCTACCGAGCGTTCCTCGAAATTCTATGTTATTTGCTATTCAGAATTATTCAGAGCGAATATTCTGCATATTTAGTGAAGTGAATGGCATTAACCTATTTTAAATAACCTCGATTCCGAGGCTCATGCTAGTAGATATGTGCGACTTGTGGTAATACTGGTGTACTAAAAATTTTAAGCACGAATTATGATTCGAAACGTGATTTCGGCTATTAAAACATTTGAATATCTTAATGTACAGAGTTTATGCTTGTTATTGCTAATTTAATTGAGCACAGTCATACCATTTAGTTTTATTACTAACAAGATTTAATTAATATCGCGGTAATAGCTACCACGCGGAATCATGTACTAGCCGAATTTAGTATAAATAAGATATCCCTTTTTAACGAGACCACTAATTTTAACTACTTACTAGATTTAAAACTTCACCTGCCCGATATATTTAGTGTAAAAAAAAACCACGAATACATGAATTGTACAAACAAAGAAAGAATTTGTTAAGGAAGTCTAAAACTTACCTTAAGTTTGTTGTGTCACTATTTGGTAAACCACAATCTGCAACAAAAATAAAACAAATTTTTACATTTTGAGACTGTTACAGAGGTCATGAAGTAAAAAAAATATTATTGTCTATTATTGTAAATTGTTAGTCAATCAGTTGTAACAACCGACTTTTAAAGTTAACTGTAAATTTGATTGAAATTTATTTGAAATTGAATTTGAAAAAAAATACAAAACTCGGTCATCGTGTTCGTCAGGACCGCGGGTGTAATTTGATGAAATTGGTTGAATTGTTGATAAGATAATTTTACCTAATTGTTACTAATTATTACCTATACTAAGAAAAGTTTTACTTCGCGATTTACAAAGTTTTGAAATCGGTCGTCCGAGATGAAATTGATTATCTTAGATTTTTGTGGTCAGCGAATATAATTACACAGATTTTAACTATAGCTATTGGTTTAAATACATGTCGGTGCTTCTTTCTATCAATTAAACAAATAGCGTATTTTAAGTTTAGCATTTATTTTCGTGCACGCAGTTCATCGCAAACGGTTTGATTAAAAGTACCTACTTGAAGATAATCAATAATTTTTTTTTTGCGTAGATGCTAAGTTTTACTTCATTCTACAACGCTCTGACCTTAATTGGAATAATTTCAGATCATTTGCTTTAGTATGGGGTCGATTTATATATATATATATATATATATATATTTTTTTTTTTTTTTTTTTTTCACGACCACCCAATCATAGCTAAACTTAAAAACACTACAACCTAAAGTCAATTTCTTACCACTCATCCTATCGCCTCAAAAACCCGATTCCTTCTCCAACCCACTTTCCGCAAGAGGGAACAAAGTAGATCCTGATCTTTCATAAAATATCGCACCCCCAGGATCCGAGGGCAACGCTCGAACAGGACGACCTCCAAAACGAGTCCGAGCGATTATTGATTTCCATTCTATATGAGCTAAGGATTGCTGAGTTCGGTTGGTTTTAAGAGAAAAATTTTGTGTTGAAATGTTAGGAGGTGATATGATGTTTCTTATATATTTTAAGATATCAAAGTGTAAAACAAGCAACTATTTTAAACTTACAAATGAAAAAGTTTATATTTATATAGAGAAGACACATTTACACAAAAAACATGTACAAGAATCACTCACAAAGACCAACAAAAATAATCCACCCAGCGCGACTCTACCTACACATTCACGCTCACCGCACCGCACACAAACAACAAAACACTATCTATTTAAAGCGAGACCGGTCTACTCTAAGATAGATAACTAACACATTTACTGCGTCTCACTTTATAATTACTCAATTACAAATCAATATATCGTGTATAATAACTGATGGTGCTTTGAGGGCGCGTCTTGGCGGAGGTTCAAAGACAGCGTGGTTAGGCCGCGCTGCCAACTTTAATATTTTTAGTTGAGGTGACGAAGCGTCTTTGTTTTTAGATAAATACGCACACAACTACCATGGAATTATATGAGTATTTAATTTTAATATTACGTAGACGCAAGTTCATTCGTTATCTTAGCTAATATGTTAAGAGCTGGCTCAGTTTCTTGTCAGTTTGTTTGTCCTTTCGCACAAAAACAGTTGTACTGCATATATATACAAGAAATATGACGGTTATATGATTGTGATAGTGACAGATTGCGTATTATATTTTTCTACTGACTTGTATAACCCCTGATTGTTGACGAGCACAATGTTTTTCTAGAAAGCGTTGTTTCTTTTATTCTAACCGGGTTCTCAAAACAATGAAACCCCTGATTTTAAACAACATACCTTATGCAACCGTCCTAACATTTAAATCATCAGAAATCCGGCTGGAACCGATTCAAACATTCATAAATATTCATGAAACACAAGCTAGTCCTTATCTCGTTTTTATTTTTGCGACTGCACGTGTCCAATTATTACTGACTACAGTTTTAATGCACGTTTCGAACAATAGTTTAGTCGACAATTTTTGAATTATTATATTGCGTTATGATAATAGCAGCAGACATTAAGTTTGTGGCGTTCAAAGCCTTGCCTACTTTTACAAAGATAGAGCATTTTTTACAGAAAACTTTCTGTTAATAACCTGAAAGTAATGAGCCAAATAATCAATCAATTTACATTATTCATTTTAAGAAAATGAAAAAAGGTATCGTATCCGCGACCGTGGAAAAAATGAACTGTGTAACATTTAGAATCGACATAAATTTTCCGTCGTAAGAGAGGGTTTAATGCAAATAATATTAATGAACACTTATCCTGTGTTAAGAGGACATCGTAAGACAAGTAGATTTGCAAAAATAAACTTCATGTCAACATTTCATATATTTTTATTCACTTTGCGAAGCCAGAATATTTAAATTGGCGTACGCAGAATTTTCTAGTAGCCAAGGTTACGACGTCTCTCATTTGGTGTTACTAAGGAAGATTCATTGTAAAAATCAAACTGTAAAACGTATGAGTATGTATGTACTAGTATTTTTGAAGGATCGAGATTTGTTTCTAGACCATTCTCTAGGTTATGTCTCTCTTAACTTTCGTATGGAAATTTATGAACTATTATATCATAAAATCCTTACAACAAGACTTTAAATAACCGAAATTGTCAATTTAGACTCTCATAACTAAAAGTATCTACACTTTTCTTACAAAAAAGTCTTCTAATTTGTCAAACCAAAACTTCTATCACAAAACTAGAAACGCCTGAACATTTATAACAATTAAAGATCCCTTTATCTCAAGGCGCGTTGACCAGAGAGCGTCGTCGTGTCGGTGCGCGCACGCACCCGCGGCCGACACACAACCGGTCTAACTCGTTCACATGCCGCATAGAATTTCGCTGTATACCCTATAGATATACGTATCTGATGTTACGATACGCGATTAATAGAAAGCTGTGCCGTAGGTCCGGATACTGCGTTGGTTTATGTTAACTTGCAGTTTTATGCAGTAATTAATTTATATACATAGATGGGATGTATGTGGTTTTAACGGAAATGTTAGTTGTTTCAACATGGGATTGAGAGATAAGTTTAAAAAAATATTCATACAACTAAATAACGTTCGTTAAAAATATGACTGAATTACTGATTTTGTGCTATCTTTAAACTTAGCATATACGTTCATAAATTAGAATTAGAATTCTGACAGTCTTTTATTGCCTGAAGTCCACATGGACTGAGTCGCAATCGTTCGGGCAAGTTACAAAAATTAAAACAATTAATTGTAAAGAACTTGATATTACAACGTTTACCATAACAGCAACTACCTACCGAACGACGTTATACTAAATGTTACATTACAGTATGCAATTTTAATGGCATCATCAAGAAAAAGCAAGTGGAATTTTTAAATGTCATAACTTTAAAAAACTGCTTGATCAATGAGATTTTGTCGTGTTTGTAATGCGATCCTTCGTCACAACTACCGACAGCTTAGCGTGACTTACTTCTCATAATATTTCTTGTACAATATTTCGTAATTAATGGAATATTTCAACTTTTACGTCACAAATGTTTTGCATTATCAACATTCTGTGTTAATAGAGACACATATGCGTTACGTTTATTTTATTTTTTGTTTTACTAACGTTACCGTTGAGAAATATCGCAAATTTTTTAGGGCTTAGTAACTATGTTAAATGAAATGCTTATCTGATGCATTGCTATTTGGAGTTATTTATCATTCAATCCGTCACATTTATAAGACATGGATAAAACGTTGTCTCTTAGCAAAACTGAACTTGACCAAAGTTGGGCAAGTTGTCAGTTATTTGCCGCAAATACTTCAGTATCGACTTATTCAGCGTTCTTCAGAGTGGTGTCCCCTGGCTTTAACCCCCTCAAAGCGCACCCAATACTATCCCCCGACGTGATGGATAGCTCCGACTCTCCTGCTAACATTAATCCCTATACGGCTTAAAAATGGCCCAACTGCCTCGATTTATCACCGTTGATCTCGTTGCGTCACTTTTTGCTTCAGAATGAACAAAATCATAATATTGTTAGCGTTAACTGGCTCTATTAATGTTCAATTACATGTTTCGAGTGGAATCGAACCACTCCTTGTTTATAACAGTTCTAAGAAAACACTGCAAATGATATGATTATACGTTACGTGAAGATACGATTACGACGAAGATATGCATTCGGCTCAACACTCGGATTTCATGTTTGCTTTTACAATTTTAGCTAGATTATATCTTAAGTACCTCCGTACTTTTGTATTTATCATTACTAGAAACAATTAGAATTGAAAAGATTTTTGTTCACTTATTATTAAATCGATTATAATCGCAAATAATAAACTTTCTGTCGTACTCTTATCTTCAAATTCGCAATAAGCAATAATAATTATTCAACCTCTCGCAGAGAACACGGAAACTTGAAAATATTTGTCGTAAACATGGCGTCATTCATAGGGTAACAACAAACCGAAAGAGGGCGGCGTCGCGGGTTGGCATCGCCGAGGGAATAGCAACCCTACGTCAAGGCTTTGTACTGTTGTGATTGTTGACGCTACACACCTGATAGATAGCATTCAGTTGCATCAAAAGCGAACAACCCAATTGGCAAGCGGGCAGCACCGCGAGCACAAGGCACAATAACAACTCACAATAGATTCAAAGCGGAACCGGCTCGCGATCGCGTCTCGCGCTGCGGGAGACAGCGGGCGAGGCGCTCGCCGCGAATGGCAATAATGAGGCGGGTAATTATTATTATTACCGCGGCGGTCGCGCGCTCATGTGTGTATGCGAGCGGGCAGGTGGCGTAATAACCGAGCGGCGTATAATCGCACGCACACCCGCGCTCTCGCTCCACGCATGTCGACGTCGCCAGGTAAGCTTGTAAGGTAGACCCTGTATCGATCTCGCGATAAATTCGATCCGCCCCGGTGAATGCACCGCTCGCCGGCGGCGCTCGCCTTTCACACTGGCGAAAACGCAATTTACGATCGGTGCACGCCTCTGCGACTCTCCAAAGGCACTGTTCGTGCGAAACGAGCCGAGGCAATCTAGTATCCGAGCCGAAAGTACGCGGCATCGAACATTCTAGAAAGACAAGATAACACGCGCTTATTAACGACGTCAATTGCGCAACAATATAACGTGTGCCACGTTTGCTCTATATCGAGTAATAATGAGTCGATGCGAGGTCGCAGTGTCAAACAGATCATTTTGTAATCGATTTTAATGCTTTCTCACTTAGGATTCGCATCCGTTAAATATTCAATTATTAATTGTCAACTGCGCCTTTGGCAACAATGAGCAAAAATGAATAGGAATTCAGTCGTAAAAAGCCGTGCACGTGTCAACTCTTCTCTTATAATGCTAATTTAAGACTGCAGTTCCCCACTTATAAATTCGTTCCCAAGTTCTACCGTATCGTACAAGTCGATTACGACACAACAAATGACGGCCATCATTTTATAAGACGCAGGCCGAGACGCCGGAAATCGAAACGACTTACGGACCGTCCAAAATTGTGGAAGCGCTCGTCCGTATCGACCGAGCGACTGGGAACAAAAACATAAACGCGAAGCGAAGGTGATGCAAAAAATAAATAATGGTCGACGGCGTCATCCATTTGACTCATGTGAACAAATAACTTGCACTGACAACGAAACAAGTTTTATGAAACTAACTTATGTTGTACTATTTATCATTGTTTAAATGCTTTAGCTTTTAGTTTATCTACCACGAAGAGACAACCTGTATCATTTATTATTTGTTAGTAAACGTCTGATAGTAACTTTGTAACAGCGTCAGCTTTTTATTTATTCTTTATCAGTTTCAGCTTTATGTCTTTATCAGTTCAACAGAAATAGAAAGTGAAATGGGGAATTTTAACAACTGGCCGGTCAAGCCCAGATCAGGGCACAGAAGTGGGCCTAAGTCTTGTATTTTTGGGCACGAATTGTCTGCGAATCTTTTAAATTGTACCTTAAAAACGTCAATACAAAGTATTCATTTATTGATTGTTAAAAGGTTAAGTCGAAATATTTACCTACCTAGATTGGTATAAAATCAATAAACGAACTGCCAATTAATTCAACAACCAACCCTCAAATCTTGAATTTCAGGAAAACCCAATAAAAGACGATATACTACATTCATTAACAAAGAAACACAATTGTATAACATATCTCATAAATTGCTCGATGCCATTTAAAGCACCTTTTCCTGTAAGCGAGGATGACGAGTACACACTAATATTATAATGCGAAGGTTTGTGTTATTTTATTACGTCTTCACCAATTAGAACATTGTCCACTTTTATTCCCAGAATTATGAAAATAAAGGTAACCAACGCGAACAGAGACGTGGACAAAAGCTAGTAAGTAATCAGTTCTTGCCAGACGAACGGAGCAAACAGCGAGTGACAAGTATAACAAAAACTCTTATACAAACTGTGCTAAGTTTATTATAATTTAGCATAATGATTCTAAATAAGCGCACAAGATCGAGTTTTTTGGGTACATTTTCGTCAAGTACATAACGACGAGTGAAACTTAGAGTCGATATTAGCGTATCTGTTTAACATTTTAAAAGTTTGACTGAATTATTGCGATTTGATGTAATAAAGTGAGCAATCTATTGTTTTTAATGCGAAAGCTTGTGACTATGTGTGTCTGTTACTCTTCTACACTAGACTGATCGCATCTGAATAGTAGATACTATTATTTATAGTATAGTAGATACTATTACTATAGTAGTAATATAGAAAAGAGGAAATATTTCTTAAACCCGGCGATAGGCGTTACCGGGTAAAAAGTACCACAGAGGTATAAAAGCATGTCGGATTTTTTTTTATTTGCACACCCACCTCCCTACCCGGGTGTAGCTCCGATGAAGGCTGACAGCATTCCCATGCTACAGCCGGCAAGGTGGTTTTTAGTGGGTAGGTGCCACTCTGGTGAGTCCCACATAACCCCGCAGAGGCCGGTATTTTCCTGTGGCGGTATGCATGACGCATCTTCCACCTCCCCTCCCGTGAGTACTGCTTAGGCGACTCAAAAAAAAATTGGATTTCTTACTGTTTAACAGCGACCCTCTCAGTAGCTTCTTGTATGATATTCATTATTTATGTCTGAAAGGATAAACTCGGAAACTACTGACCCAATTTTAATTCTTCTTTTATGTTACAAAGATATTAGCTTGATTATATAAAAAGTATTATTTTATCAAACTATGAGTACTACAACTAAAACCGCAAGGTAAGTATTACAATTTGTGCGATTAAGTTAAAAACAAACAGGTAGCCAATTTTATACCCCTGTATAAGAGAATTGAAGCAAAAGTCTCGAACATAACCTATTCAACATAACGAACACAGATGAACCTGTCGCAAGTATAACAGAACTCTACAGTTAAATCAAGCACATGGAACAAACACGCAGCCACGACCCGAGAACAGTTCACAACTAAGTTATCCCCCCTGCCAAAGTTACAAGGGCGACGACACAAACTTCGCGAAATATTATGCGTTGCAAGTTAGCTCTGCGTCCGTAAAATGGCAAGAAATGAATGACGCATATGTTCTATTGTGAACTTTGTTTATTTTTTTGAATGTGAATTTTATGCTAATGTGTACTTGTGGTCGATATTTACAGACGGCCTGTTTGGTGTGGAGGTAAGTACCCTTGCCTTCCATGCCAGAGGTCCCGGGTTCGAATCCTGGTAGAGACAGATATTTTATTATATTGGCTTTCTGGTCATGGATGTGTTTGTATGTTTATTTATTTTATTTCCAATATTTATACATGAAAAAAAATCTATATGTGCTCATATATATTTCTTAAGTTTATTTATCCGTTATCTAGTATCCATAACACAAGTTCTTATTGATACTTAATTTGGGCTAGATAATGTGGTGTGATTGTCAGAAATATTGTTATTGTATTTATATTTTTCAGACCCGACTAAAACACACACCTAACTATACGCCGTACAGTGTACGGTTTATAACACATGTAAAATGTTAGTATAAGCAAAGGCATATACTGTAAGGACACGGATAAGAATCGGGGCCCTTCAAATCCTTCCAAATACGTAGAAGATTGAAAGTGACAATATAGGCGCCCCACACTGTTCTGTTCATTGTGATGCTGTATACAGTTTAATAAGCCGAAATAGCCAGCATTATTAACTTACAGACACTTTCGAAGTGCAAGAACAAAATACATCAAAGATGAAAAAATCAATTGAAAGATGAAAGGAATGCTTTGAGTTTTCTTTAAGACAAATTTGTATATGATTTTCGTTTTCTCGCCTGCTCTGTCAAAGCGACCAAATAGAGAATTCAGAGAAAACATAATAAAGTAATAACCTAAATTACGGGTACTGTTTACGTGGGTAAAATTGGTGATCAAATGGGTGTGCAATGATGGCATACAAAACATTTACAAGTCGAGTCTTCATAGTAATAACAAATATTGTGGATTTAACACAGTCAGCAAAAGTTAGCGCAAAATTGTTTCAGTATAACAGGTAATAGGATTCTTACTTTTATGCTTCTTATATATTTTATGTAATTTTATACAGTAACAGTAACTTCGTAACAAATTAATGTACAGTCGGTTTTACTAAGATCGATTTTTAGTTAAGATATTTTGCATTAAATTCTAACTTAAATCTTTACGCAGATCACATACAGACTCTTTATTCTACATCAAATATTAGAAAATAATTAAAAACGACACTAAAAATAAAAGAGGTGGACGAGTTATGCCATTTTCGAGCTACTGACTGGCATATCCAAGTGGCATTAAATCTGTACGGTTCTATATTTTCTGCGTGAATTCACATTTTGAACGGGTCTCTTATTCTCTATTTGTCATCCATTTTGTTTTACGTTGACACGGTTTATTTCGAATAAATTATGAATTATTACTATATCAGCTAACTTTATTACAGGGATTTAGTTACAACGCCTTACGAATTTTAAAACACAACCTTATAACTGACTTGGGTTCAAAGGTAGATGATAAACTATTACATTTTGTTATTTGAATACAAACAATCCACATACTTTGTAAACAAACATTTCTTAGTTCCTTTAAATCCACAACTTTCAAAGATAACACAAATATAAAAAATATAAAGTAAATACAATTTAAAAAAAATCCTCTCTAACGGCAAGAAATACGCATCACTTTTGAACGGTCAACCGATTTTTATCAAAAATGGCTGTCGGTTCGGCTTTCGGAAGATACGATGTCGCAGGCAGACACACAGATACGTTAAACTTATAACACCTCTATTTTTGCTTCTTACTTACGAGAATTAGAATTACGAGAAACAAAGATTTTTGTCATTTTATTATCTCAGTGTGTCCACAAAATATCTTGAAATCCCAATTTATTCCAGCATCTTTTTTAAGTCGCCAGTTTGAAATCGACCACGGAGGCTTTAACTACAGAACAAACGCCGCTACGGGACAGATTTACCGCGTTTCATTATTGTAAAAGCTGTTATGACGCACCCCTGGCGTGAGGTTACGGCACCCTTGACAAACACACCTTGTTATTTTTTAGTTGACACTAATCGAGACAACGATTCTTACCTGGAAAAAAGTATTTATTTGTTAGTCATATTCGTTTAAATTTTTTAATAGCATGTTATTCATCATAATAGATGTAGATAAGTAGCACGCCCCCACATTTTCGGGCCGGCACATTCGGGTAGGCATTTCTTGAACGGCAATACGGCTCTAAAACGTGCGGAGCGCCCTATACACAAATTCTACTCATATTTCTTTCAAAATTTACTAGCAGAAAAGTAGAATACAACTTATTACGATTGAGAAGACAATATGAGCAAAATGAAAAAGGGTGCAAGTAATAAAATTGTTTACACGTCAATATAATCCTTATTTTCAAAACCTTTTAAGATTTTGAGCAATGCGAGTATAACATGATAAAAAAAGTAACAACAAAATAGATAAGTAAAAAAATTTTTTACATATAAAATAACTAAATAGCGATCCTTCGATGAACATTATTCTTATCAAACGTTAAATGCCTCTATCCCCTCACTCACAAAAGAAAAAAATACATAACAACAACAAAACATCATAGCTACGGACTGCGTAAATAAATAGCTTGAAAATAACACGGTTAGCTACAGTCAAAGGCATATTCTTGAAAGTCGGCTCACATCTCAACCCCCACCCCTTAGGAGGTGGAAGGTGGGGTTCGATGGCGGACGGGGTGGCTTAATAGCATTGCGAGGGTCCAAGGTCGGCGCCCTTGCTCTATATCTAACTACCTGTAACTTGTATAGCTAACTTGTGCGACTTTCCCGATGGTCGCCATAGATTTGTGATGAATTAAAACTTTGTTCTCAATCGGAACTTTGAACTATTGAGAACTTTAAATTATTACGTTTTGAAAATTAGTTTAGTTTTCGTTAACGTATTTTATGTAATTGGATAGTTTCTAGATTAACTAAGCAAAGTTTACTAAGACAATAAGAATGGAGGTGGTGTAAGTAGAAATTATATATAATAGTAAACAGAAGCGACATTTTATCTTAATTTATTAAAATTAACCCCCCTCCATAGGTACTACCACAGCAGGTGTACTTTTCTCCCAAAGGAGAAACGAGAACGGACGATAATTAATTTTCTTTTAAATTTTTTTCCTTCTTGTTTTGTCCTACTTACATTTAAGAAACGTTAAATTAATTAAAAGAACAGAAATCGGAGATGGAAACGTATTATTTGAAAGCCAATTAGAATCTTTTTAAAAGGTGTTTTTGTATGAAATCGTAATTAACGGAGCTAAACGTTAACCAGTTTAAATAATCTCGGAGAATTTTATATTAAATTAATTCCTAAGAATCAAACAACTGTGAATGGAAAATTATATTATTTAATGCATAAAAAGGAAAACATGCGTGGCTGATTAGGCATCGCACAGCTCACACCACTACGAACTGTGGCCGCAATTTGGCACATATCTGTCATCATCGAATTTTGAAAAGTCCTTGAGGAAATGGCAGTATATGCTTCTGCTGATGGTGTGTCAGTTTCGATATAACTTATAAAGAAGTGCTATATTGTCATCTTAAGAATGTATTTCACATTACACGTGCGTAAAATTACCACGTCAGGTAACTGTAACATCAACATAGCCTTGACCAATCTTGTGTGCTTGATAAGAAATAGTATAATAGGTTCAATTAAGTGTCCAAAATGCAAAGTATTTTGGATTATTTTTAAATGAAAATATACATACAACGTGACAGACTCCTTAATATATCACCGAACACCTCAATGGGCAGAGAGGGCTGAAAAACTCAAACTATCTATGTTATTTATTTGGACACAAACATGCTTGACATAAAGTCAACTTAATATAACAACAAACTTTTAATCTTAAACATAATCTCGATGGACCTTACGCTCATTACGGATCCTACTCTGCAACAGAATTTAAACTTGGATTAAAACAATTAATAAAACAAAACTAGAGATACAACAAGGTAATTGTTATGCCAAATAGTTATGAATGTCAATGATTTTTGAAAACTCAACTTCGATTAAATAGAAATGCTTAATCACTTGACATTTACAGACTCAAAAGCTAAACCGCTAACCTATCCAATAGTCCAAAAGTATTTAATACAAATGAGCTCATCACACCATAAAACCCGTCACAGGCAGATCATAAAACAACGACGTCACCAAAAATTCTGCAACCATATACATAACAGAGAAGCTTCTCTTATTCTGCCGACGACGCAACACATCTTCGTTTTCTGCGTTCATGTCGGAGCGCACAAAGTGAGCGCTGAGTCAGCGGTAAAATCGCTGACCCAGCCTGTTTAGTCACTACACTGGCGTTATAGGAATCTTCGAAGGCTGTGTCAGCAGTAGCTCGGACTTGAGATGTATTATGAAGTAGTGTGTGCCGGTTTTTAAGCTATTCGTGAGGATATTAATTATAATTTTATTTCTATTGATACCGTTCTCATGGGAATTTTATGAAAAACAAAAGAAGCCTGAGCTAAATTCTTAATGGACAAAAGCTTTCGAAAAGTGAAACTCAATAAAATCCGTTTAGCTAATTACTGTTTTATCAATAATAAATAAATAAACACACAAGTGCTCCCTCGTTAGAAACAAAACTCGTGTTTCCGAGAATGTAATTCATTATTCTTTAGAACACCTTCCATAGTCTAATCATGGGTGTTTGTTTAATCACGTGTTGCAATTACAATGACAATTATAGTAAAATAAAACAATTCCTAAACCTGTAAAGCATCTTGTAGTTGTAGATATTTAACATTTTGGGTGCAAGAACGGAAACGCTGGGTATTAATTCTGTTTTTAGGAAACTTACACCTTTGACTACTGTATTTTTTTTATCGCTACGAAAGACATGTCACTAAACATCCTGTACCAAAGTAATAGGAATAAATAAAAAACCATGATCGGATCACATAATCTACTTTATCGCCGTTTCAAAGACCGGTTTGACCAGAATCCCGCGCAGAGCCGGTAACAAGAATACTAATAAAAGAAATTAGTGGTCTTCGCTCTGTAAGACATGAAGTTGGTTAACGACATTTAATTATATCCGACGCAATGGAAATGTACTGTTTGGAAAAAACGTGCTTCTCGTTTAGATACGATTTATCTTGGTAAGTTTGTTTGCTGATCTGTATTTGGTTAACAGACTTTTTTTTAATGGTTTCATAAAAAGCAGTCGTAGAAGATGTTCTCGATAATGGTTAAATATTAATTGAGTCTATGAATTATAATTCCGTGTGTCACTTGTAAAGTGCATTAAATGTCGATATTGTACCAAAATAAACAATTTCATAACCTGTTTATATGAGAAACATCCGTGACCTCTAACTTGTCACTTAAATATAATAACTATTATTTTTTGTCCATTACACTATCGGTATATTTTTTAATCTAATTCAAGCAACACGCACAACTATCGCAAAGTAATTTAATACCCACTTCGATAACTATTATCAAACTCGCGAAAATACAGTTTATAGTATCACAATCATTTTTTATTTGGTAACTTGTCGACATTTTAAGTCGGCCGGTACGTTCTAGATTTCTGTATCTGATTCAACATACATTTTCAAGACAATCGCACAGAGGATTTTTAACAATATTTCGTTATCAGCTCGTTGTTTTATATCAAAAAACTTACAATGATAATCCAGAGAACTATGTATGTTTATCTCTGCTGTTATACTAAATTAGTCGTTATCGCATGGTCGTTTTCAGGGTAGTATGGCATATTTGGACGCAACTTTAATAACGACTATGGATGTTACTATTCGTAACTCGTATATTCCTTTTAACAGAAGTTATTCTGCACCTTTGATTTATATTTAAGTACAAACATGTCAACCGCAACAAAATTACAAGCGGCCATCTTTTTATGTTGAACCAGCTGGATTGAAAAAGCACCTGCCTGATAATAACCCTTGTGAGTAAAATGCAGGATAACAGTTTATGTTACCTATCTGTTTTGTTTTGTTACTTATCTGTTTGAATAGATATTGCGTTTTAATATAAACCAATGACTTAAAACTGATGTGTCTTAAATGTTCGACAGAAATAACATAAAGGAGCCAACTTTAATCTTCTTATTTGTTATAGTTTTGATCAAATATGTTTAAGGAACAAAGAATGTGACGTGTGGTTACATAATAAGTTTGAACAACAATACGACCAATATAACTGGTTTGAGAAATTACCATTTGCACCATAGCTTCCACTAGTCTAAAGTAACATCTTGATATTTTAACTATAACTTTAATAGTAATAAAGTTATTAAATTCATTACGTTTATCGAATACAAATAATACTTCTTATAACAGTATACAAAACTATTCAAACGCAATACATCTACACAAATCGACCAAAACAAGTCACCTAAAGAAAAAAAGCCCGTGAAAAACATCGATTTCGAGTCCGTCAGCGCTGACTAGCCATTCTGTAAAAACAAGTCTTCCCCATTGTTCTGCTAGGTGGCTGAGCGCTGCGGTTTTGTACACCCCCGTCCTCCCGCCACCCGAGCATGCTTCGACATTTGTGTAGTGACTAAGCTTAGGGTCTTGAAGGATATAACTTGATAACTTGTTTTTTAAAGGATATTAATAGTCAAATTTAAAATACGTTACCTTTCACAGGATATGTCAATTTACAGAAACGACGAACATATAACTTTAATACTATTTTTTGCTCCCATCAGCGGTAGGCGCGCTATTATACCCACATATTCGGGCCGGGGCATCGATCGGTATGAAATATGTGTGGCTTAACGTTCGGGTTCGGCGAGGCTAGTCGAATAGCCCGATTGGAGTACCCGATCGGCACTTACCGAGTATGTGTAGTAATTGGCTCGAGCCAGCATTGCCGTCCAACTTACTTGCAGTATCCGAATGTGTTGGCCCGACCATTTGGGGGTAGAGGCCATTGCGTACGTCAATTTTTATTGATAATTGTTCGTTTGGAAACTTGAAAGTATTTCGCAGTCATCGAAAGTCTAAGGAATAACTGTTAATAGTACTTTTGGATTATGCAAAACTTTTAGTAAATTTTATCGTAAGTTAATAAAAACCGCAAATGTCAAAACTATCACCGCCATCTAAAACGAGCCAAAATCACACATCATAGTCGTTCAAGGTGTTATTTCATAAACCACCACCACGACCAGAATAAGCAGACTTATTTTCTCTGTACAGGTGTCTTATAGCTTACAATTATCATCCTTGGATTTCCTGCCAGCATACGGAGACCGGTTGCCATTTTAACTAGGCGAGCCAAGTTACCGGTAATTACTCTACTTTTCTTCCGGTCTACCCAGGTGAAACACATCAATGTCAGTTGTGGAAAAGTTCAAATGGCCCCATTACTCTAATGATGTCGGTCAAAGTGTAAGAAGCTAGTAATTTTTAAAGAAACGGTAATAAACAAAACTTAAGAATTAACGTGTTTAAACAGTAACTATCAAAGACAAGTACAGTTTTGATATAACAAATGCCAACCCTGCCATAATATAATAATGAGAAATAAAAAGGTATACTATTCAGTGAATGTAAAAAGAGTAGAGATGAAAAGTATTTCGCATGCCTTATTGTTATTAGTGTTTAATTAACAAGTAATGACATTTATCTTAGGGCAATTAACTTTACTAATTCACTCAAAAAGTAGATTTCTGATTGGTATAACTATTATTAACTAGGTGAATATCAAACAACATATGGAGGAAGGTGGATACCACGTTTCGCTGAGTTTTAGAAGCTAGACAGTCGGAAAAAGCTAAAACGAGAAGAGAGCTAAATGTTAATTTCTTTCCACTTTAACATGCAAATCGACGAAATTGTCAATAATAATAATTAAACTAGATCGAGAGGATATTTTTTTACATGTGAAACACTTGAACAACTTTGATCAACTTAAAGGAACGCTATATAAAAAAATGGTAGGTGTTTTAGACAAAAAATCGTATTTGCTCAATAAGAACACGAAAGAAAAAGCCAGCGTCTTTTTCAACGTTGGTACTTTAGTGAAAGTTAATTGTTACCATGCTTAAATTCAAAGTTATACAATGCACTGTTCGATCTACGCACGTTATCTAACGATGACAATACTGTGCCATATCAACTACTACTTCTACCTAGATCAAAACTTCACATTAAAACAATCATTCCCGCTTGAATGCCAAATAAGTAATTAACAAAATAACATTCTTCAGGTCTTACAATATAAATATATTTTCGTTATTATTTTTTTTTTGCTTACTGCGACTAGCTTATATAGTAGACTACGGCGCTTATAAATAAAAACTACACAGAATGCAAAAACTCGTACGAAAAACGCGTAGGGTCTCACAAATCGTAATTATACCTCGTTAGCGGCACTTACGGGTAACTTTTATCTGCATATCTAATACTTATCTATATAAGGCCACCTCAATGACTACTGCATTGGAACATGAACCTTTTAATTTGGTCTTTACAAATAATCAAATATCTATGATAGAACGCTACATAGATCATTGAATCCATGAATAATTTAATTACATTGTTGCATGTTTTATCTGTAATTGTTATCTTTCCTTTTGCATAACTATACGTCTAACACACATTTATAGTTTAATCAATGACCTACATTACTTACAATTCAGTCAATTTTGATTTATAATATTCAGCAGCGACGAAGGACAACGTGTACTGAGAACCTATCAATAACGAAATCAACCGAAATAACCACCCTATTTGCGTCCCCGCGTGAAAATCAATACAGCATTTGTACAATAGTACACAAAGCGGTACGGTAATTACAATTTTAATAGGTCGGTCAGCGAAAACCATCTCCCCCAGCCGTTTCTCCCTAGGGGTTGAAATAGGGAGACAACTGTACGTTTACGTAACATCAATTATATTGCCTTTGATTAAGTTCTTTACAAAGTCATTTATTTAAGTTAAATTTTGTCATTGTCCTTATTTCGAACAAAATGCGAGCTCTGGCCCAGGCTTACCTGCTAACATTCACAATACTAGATTATGTTTCGGCAAAAGTAATATAGATAACACCATTAACATAAAATAAAAATCAAACGAAACGATTTTACATCTTAGTGATATACGCGCCAAAAGCCGTTTAACTTTAACAAATTCGAAGCGTTGTATAAAAGCACTAACTAGTAATTTGTTTTACCATACTTATTTAAATATGCAATCGGTAATGAATAGGCAATTAGACATCATTCAACTTTGATGAATTAGGTCATCTCTATATCTATTTAATAACTACCTATCTCCATAATAGAAAAAACCAGGCAATTCATAACGCACGCATATCAAACTTAGTCGGTACACTAGGCGGAGACCAGTCTAAGGTCGAGAATCGACTTTGTCGGCGCCCCGCATACTCCGGGCTACGACACTACAGGGGATTCGGATGCGAATCTAAATTTGTACCAACGCTTCCGACTGTACCTATTAATGATAGATTACTCTTTTGTTTGACACAACTGTACCTGTACACTACTCTCAGAAGTCAGTTGTACCACAAACAATGCTAATTAGGTAGTTAAAAATAAATAGGGCAGGCTGGCTCTAGGTTAATGTGAAAAAAGGTTGGTTGCATATCTAAAGGTTGGTTGCATATCTAAAGCTTGGTGGCATGCTAAGAAAAATACCAAAAGGATAACTTTATTTCCCTAATCAAAAAAGGTCAGCTAGGAAGTTAAGGTAACTTTATGAACTCAATGTGCCGCCTGTATAAAAGTTAAACTTAATGGCTACTCAAAGATAATGTCATTAAAAATTAACACCTAATATTATTACTCAGTTTTGTAATATAACTTAGTTTCATGAAAAATCATTGTTATGTTAATAGACTAATCATGAGTGGATTGAAAGGAAAGGAAGGACTACCCATGTGGCTAAGAATGACAAATATTACATCTTGCTAATGTTTTATATAGTAACTCATAAGAGTTCTATGAGTGTTACCACACCAATCAATCAATGTCAATAAAATTCTCATTTCGCTACTTTCATACAACTAATGATTTAAATGTCAGACTGAGGTTAAATATCGAATGATCTTAACCATATTTATTCATATGATGGTTATACAGTGGAAATAGAAGTTTTTTATATCCAATATATCCATTAGTTAGTAGGTCTGTTAATTTCTTAAAATATGGCAATATCATGTGCCATCATAGTGTTATGACATAATTTTCTGCTCTGGTGCCACATAATTGTTTTCAATAGTCATAAAGTGTGTTTTACTCAAAACAATTAAAAACAATTATATACCGAAGCTATGACTAGGCTCCTCCTAATAAAGGTTTGAGGTTAAAATTATTTCAAGTTCTGACTCAGTTTATAAGATTTATAAAAAGTAATGAAACATGGAATATATCTTACATGCTTATACAATATTTATAGATATAATTTAAATTTCTTAAAAAGCTTTCTTTAGGTTGTAATTAGTATTGAGGACAATATGAGAAAAATACTCTAACAAATTTGATTAATTTTATAAATGAAGAATTAAGTACCTACATGATGTAGGAACTAAATTAATGATAAATCTATTAATTGATTCAATTTACATGTTTAAAACTAATTAGGTGGGAACTTGATCAATAACAGAGCAAAGTCAAATGCAAACATTGACAATTACTTATTCTTATTGATGTCATATAATGCATTACTCTACAACCAGTTCAGAAAAACCTTTGTAAAAAAGAACTGGCAAGAAACATCACAGGTTAAATTTTTTTTAAAAATGAACAATGTCTCTTTATGTCGATACAAAATTATTTTTATCTGGATCTGTTAGCTTGGCATGTCACTCTCCCCTCAACTATCCAAACGATGAACACCCTCAAACGGAACCCGTTCACAATTAACACGGAATCTAACCATCACAAAAAGCAAGGAAAAATCCATTTTTGTTAGTATGAACGTACTTTAAATGTGCACTACAGATTCAAGCAACTAATCTTTTGATTTTTTACCTATCTTCTCTGAACCAAAGTTTTACCAACAGGGTCAGCGCTAAAAATTTTTATATTAGAATATTTATCCCTAACTGAAATAAAGTGTTCAGAAATCTTAGGTTTTCTTAACCAAATAAAAAGAAATCCTACACAAAACCATACTTATGTAATTAATGAAAAGTTTCAAAACAAACAATAATCCATAATAACACTCATTTTTATAAATACAAACCCTACAACCCCAATAAACTTACTGCCAACTTTTCAAACATGTACAAAAAGTCATTAGAGAAGGAAAAGGAACTTTAAAGAATGAAATGTTCTCAGGAAACTTTCCTTAATTTTTTAAAGGGCTCTTTTGAACAGTTCTTTGTATAATTTCAATAATTGATAAGTTTTCTGGAAGCATATTTTTTAAATCCAATGCATAGCATAATGAAATTGGTGATTCGAGCCAGCTTACCTTTAACTGTATACTACTTAGGTAGACACTAAGCACTACACACAAGTACCATTAACCTATAATTATCACTGTTCATAACTTGATCCAGATATTTAATAAAAATGTGGATTAGTCTAAATTCTTTAACACCTAGAAATGCGCGTGCATGTAATGACTACACAGAATTATTATGAGATAGTTCTAGAAAGCGTACTCAACCAACACGTTTCTAGCGCGCGGGTGAACTGATGACGCGGCCGCGTCACCTAACGCAAGTGTCGCCGCCGTCTGCCGCCCGCCGCGCGGCTTTGGCTATCACCGTGCCGCGATGGACACCGCACTCATGACGCTAACGATCTCATCAAACAAATACGCAATAAAGACAAAATATGGAAGCGGAAATCACTTCTAACGGTTTCAAATAAGCTTACTTATCATTTTAACATTGGAATATTTGCGAAACTTACCGTAAATAAGCCGATTCCCACAACAAAGAGCCACGCGCTCCAATTAGAGGACACTCACTAATCACGAAAGCACAAGATACTGCAGTCTATTTAAACACTAAATAGTCAACTTGTCAACAGGGAGTTCCAAACGTAAATTTTAATAAAGTTTTAAAGTTTCTTCCTAAAACAAACGCACAGACGAGGATATAACCCTCGATACAACGCCGCCAGCTACGAACAAAATGGCGGATAGTTTTTTTTTCTGACGATTGCCGCCTGTACAACTCTAAATTGCCAAACTAAAAATTAAGAACGGTTCCATGTTTGTTGTAAACATCATCAAAGTAATAAAATATTATATTTATAAACCTTACAGTCATAAAACAAGTCAGTAATAATACTTGAATGATACCTTCGGACAGTGGATTTGACGCAGATTAATTTAAATCATGTAGATGAAAAACCTTTATTTTAATTTGGCAACACAATTTGAGACGCCAGATTGAACTAGATTTCCGGTCATTCTGCACTTTCCTCACTTGAAGGGTTACCAGCGGCCTAATTGTGTAACTTCAACACCTATCAGGATCCCTTTGAATTTGACAGTTGAAGCATATAAACTTCCTTCACGCTACAGATATTTCACACATGATGGCGAAAGCGAAAAAGACGCTTTTTGAATGAATGATTTCATCTTTTTGACATAAAATTGGAATTGTGTATCTTATATGATGGTCTGAAATTCTTTTGAACGTTATTGGCAAATAATTTCTACAATCTATCAGCAATTACGAGTTTATTTTCCAATTTTTTCTTTAAAATAAAGAACATATGTATATGTTCCACACGTCAAAGAGTCGTCTATTTAAATATGTGCATCATGTTTGATTATTTTACCTCCAACATGGCAATAGCTATTTTGCAGCCCTTCCAATGTTTTTTGAGGAGTATTATTCATATACAACCTATTTGAAGAAAAATAAAGATTTAATGTGAAGGACGAAAGTTTATAGAATACAAATTAGCGGAGAAAGACCTTGAAAAGCCCAACACAAGCAAGCTTGGGTCCATATAATTAGACTTCTCTATTAATCAAGAAATCATGTGCCCTAAGAACAATCTCGTTTGGAACAGCTATAAACTGCAATTCAGAACAGAGAACATCAATATTAACACTATTTAAAGCTCCAGCAACATCAAAGTAAATGGACATTAAAAAGTTCTCTATGTTTGAAGCGTTTTTAATATCCAGCTGTAATTGGCAAATACTATTACGAGCCGACATTTCCTTACGAAACATAAATTGATAAGCAGGTAAAATATTATTTTACTCTTCTTATAATTCCAATTGTTGCTTTAACAACTGTTCAGACTTTTCCAACGCAGGATGTAAGATGTGGAATATCATTGTTCAGCCATAGATTGTACTTTCCAAAAATCAAACACTCCTTTTTCAGAGTTTTTCAACAAAATGTAAGGAATACCAAAGCATTGTTCTTGCTTTAATATAAAACTAACAATGATTATCATAACGCTGATTTTGTTCACTAACAGGAGAATTAGGATAATTGTTAATAGTCTGGAGTATTTTTGTTTTTGGCTTAAAGGTGCCCAACATCTTTCACAAAATTTTTTATATGGTCTAGGTAAAACAAGGTACTGGAATTATGATATTAAGAATTATTTGAAATGAAATGAAATCTCTAATGCATTTATATATTATTTACATAATTTTATGCATTTATTCTTATTCATATATGAGAAGTACATTATCTAATGACTGGGCAGGTGTTACAACATTATTTTCATACCTTGCCCAACCAAGGTACCAAATGATTGTGGCAATGTGTGCTCAGCAACCCAATGTCTTCCGGCCTACCTTGCAGTTACATTAATATTGCTTTATAGCATCTGTATTTTATTAATTTGTTTCACTATGATTATCTAATCATCAAATTAAGAAACAATCCTATTAATTTCAACAATAACATTATTTTATTCCTAACTTGGGCAGCTGAAATCCAGGACAGAAATTCAAGATATCTTTCCCGGAAGGATTATTTTTAAAATTAAATTATGCAGTTTAGAGTTCTGAATAGCTCCTGAGCATTTGTCATTCCACCGAAGAAGTGAAGTTTTTTTGGACTTTCTATGACAAGAACTATTGAGACAAGTATCACAAGCAAGCAAGAAGTTCTTAAAACCTAGATTACAAGCCTCCTAATGAAGAATCCTGATACCGAATACTAAGCCATTCTGAATGTACATTTTTAACCTATATTTTCCAATTTAAATTTAGTGTATGCTATTTATCATATGCTTAACTTTTTACTTTGAAATATTGACAAAATATTAATATTTATAGGAAGATTAAGTGGATCATCATAGACAGACCATCCAAAAGAAAGATTTGTTTGAAGTCAGTTGGAGGGACCATTGAGACACCACAAGAGAGAAACAACTTAACGCACCATACCATTATTAAAAAGGACCAATTCACTATTATCTATTTCCTATATATATATAGCTCTACTCTAGAATTAGTAGTATTGCTTCCCCAAGATGTATAATGAGCATTAAAATCACATTAACTTAGGTATTGACTTGATAAGAGCATCAAAGTTATGTTTATCAAAGAACAGACAGCAGTTAATGTGGCAATAGAAACTTATGATGCTAATTTCTGACACTAAATTAGCACACTTTTTTGTAAACAGCTGTAATAATCTTATTATGAATTAAAATAGCAACACCATACTGTATATTGCTAATATCTATTCTTTCAATATTGTAACCTTTTTATTAAAATTATATATATTATAAAATTTTTATTTATATTTAATTTTTTATCAGGCTGTATCCATATTTTGGATATAATTGCAATATGAATGTTATTGTTGTAGGAATTGTGTAACATGAAACTCTTATTGCTATTTCTGAATGTATATTGTATTCCTTGATTGAAGTTGAATCATGGGCTGAAAAATAAACAATGTATATGTATACTTAATAAGATAAAATGTTCTACTATCCCACGGCACTACATGTATAACAAATGTGTATTGGCTATTAGATAAAAGTAAAGGTAAGATTTGAATAATAAATAAAACTACCTTTTAGATACTGTTATTTATTTATTCAACACCATCTCTTAATAATATTTCATCTACCAACCATCTGGGGAGCGTTATTAGTTTGATGCTGAGCCCAACCAAAGTACCAAACTAGTGTCATCACATGAGCACAAGTCCCAACTGTACTGTCAAAACTGACTGACTGTCCCTATCAAACAATTACAATAGTAAGCAATTAATTTTTCCATAATTTGTCATCAAGCAATGTCTTACAATTGTTACATAATTTCTGAACAACATAAGTGCTAATATTAAAAACGCTGGATATTTTATTTTATTTTACAAATGTTTGGGAAGCTTACAGCTAAAAAAACACTATATATATAACACAATATATGAAACATAGTTCTTAATTTTACTACTAAGAGTCTTAAAACAAGTTTTTTCTTTTTGCAATGATTTAAATCATTTTCAATCATATTAAATACACTTAAAAAGTTTTGTACTGAAAGTCCTGTTGAGTATTTATAAAGTGTTATTCATTTCTTTAGTGTTTTCAAAATCCAATTCACACTCTTACTGCTCAAAAGAATCAACATCTCCTCCAATTGTGTTGAATTCAATTCATTTAAATAATTCATAATATTCAATTATTCCCGGTTACAGAAAAAACAATGTTCCTAACACAGACATAAATTTTTTGTCACACACAATTTATAATTCACTAAAATGTGATTTTTAAATATTGAGGAACACATAGTCTCAATATTTGTGTAACCTTACACAAAGTAATGATTTGGGGTGTAAGGTGTATGACTGAACTGAGAAAGATTTATTAGCGCACTTGCATCAACCCCTTGAAGATCACCCGGGTCTGGAACTACAGCTTCTTCAACTTCCTTAAATAATTCTGGAGCTTCTTGAATGATATTTCGTTCTTGAGAATTTAACTCACTGGCGTGAGCTCTGCTCCAGCAAGCATTGCTAGCTTGGGCCTTCCTAGGAATCTGTAAAAATTATAAATAAATCAGAAATAATCATAATCTATTTAGTTATATGCAATGTTTATTAGATTGGATACAATTATACCTGACTAGGGTAAATAGCAGCACCTATAACCGCGCTATTTCGGTCGATCAGGAGTTAGCACAACAAAACAACGCACACGAAATCGGAGGAAGATCGTCTGTAGCCCGATTCTTCTTAAAACTAATAGAGTATTACTAAGAATACCAATTATTTTAACAAATAATCCTAAGTTCTTTGCTTTTCTGTATACTTTGTTGTTGATGTTTTATGAAACATTATGTCAGTGACAATCATTATTATTATCTTGCGTTTTGCTATTTAAATTACAGTGATGATTGATACCTTCAGTCATCTAAAAACAATGTTATTTTAACATGAATCTAGAAATATTTCACATTTTGATATTGTTTTATAAACATATATCGTAATTATAGTTATTTAATACAAGTAAAACAGTGGTTTGAATTTAATGAAAATAAACCAACAATTTGGAAAAAACCAAAGCAACAAAACGCAGCTAGCGCAAAATAACTTGACCGGTGTGAAGTGAGCTTCTCCGGGTGTATGCGCACGTACAAGCAATTACAAAATAGTTTCGTGCAACTTTTATTTTGGAATGATTTTCGACTTTTTCGGGCCCGCCGATGCGACGCCGGGTGATGCTTCAGCATGATTAATCCGAACAATAAGAAAAATCTTTAAATTATAACAACAACGAAACTTGACAGTGAAATCAACAACTAAACGATGCAATAACAATTTTCCAACCGTAAGTACGAGCAAGAAAGATAGCGACAAGAACAAAAGAGTAGCACTAATGAGTAACTGAATCAATGACTCATTCACTCAGTGTTGTCACATCTAATATTTCCCATGTCTGTAGTCTGGGTAGTGTTTATAAAACCTTTTGCTTTATTTTGACTCAATTTTCAACGAAATAAAACATTTCGTAGTGTTTTATTACAAAAAAAGGATTTCCAAAATGTTACCATAAACGAAAAGCAAAGAATTCACAGTTAAAAATATTTTTTAGCTAAATATTACGGGTAATTCTTACCCGACATTCCGGGTAATCCGATAAAGTAGCAACATTCTGGTAAATTCATTCCCTTCCCCCGCTCTTCATACCACCAATGAGATCTAAAATATGACTACTGCGACGGTTCCCACGCTAACTTCACACCGCTCTATGGCATTCAATATCATTCAATACACCATAAATCCAACAGCGATTGCGATCGTAGAAATTAGACAATTCCGTTGATCACTATCGCAACCACTTTACCTTCGAAAGGGATCATGATAGGTGTTGAAGTTAGACAATTAGGCCGCAGATTTTAATAAATATTTGAAATTGCCTTTGTTCCAGTACACATACTTTTTTGGGTGTATGAATAACATATACTACGAAAGCTAATTATGTTAAATCTTTATTTACAAATAGGAATATGAACAAATCGACAGTATGACAAACAAGAAAAGAAAATGAATTAAAGATAGAACACAGCGCCTAAATTACTATCGTACATATGGCATAGTGGCCAAAAAGCTGGCAGAAAGTGCCACGTTGGATCACTGTCGAAAACCTTGCTTAAAATAAGGTCATGAGTTGCAATTAGAAATACAGTTAATGTAAAGAGCGTCCCACGGCTATACCACATGGAGGGCAAGTACCTTGAATATTGTAGATGGAACATTTTACTGAAAGAAGACATTATTTGAATTTAAAAACAATTTAAACTGCATTCATAGATTTTTAAATAATTACATGGTTGAAATGGGAATCTCACCCGCTACACGAGAAAAAAATTAAACCCTGTAGTTTTATCATACCGATCGAAAGGCTTTATCATAAGGATTATTTTTGTTAAATAACATAGTGTCAGAAATAAAAGGAAGACCATGAATTTTAACATTTTTAATACACAATTCATCAAAATCTAATCCCATAAAAAAATCTAATGGGGATAGATCTGGGGTTCGCGGCGGCCATCTTATTTGTCCATTTGTCTATACCTTTTATTAGGTCCGTACATATGAAATTAGCGTTTTGTCGTACTAGCCATTTGATCTGTATTATCTCCTCTTCAATATAAAAAAGATATGCAACACTGTAAACCACTTTTCAAACAGTTGAAAATGTTGCCACTTCCATCACTATATATATATGAAATAAGCTTTTTTGTAAAACAAAATAAACACCTGTTCCAATGTGGTGGTGATGTGACTGGATGGCGTGGAAGGTACAAAGAAAATATATTCTTTCACAAAAACTAGCCGTATTTACATATAACAATGTCTACTGTATGGCAATAAGACTTTATAACAAGATGCCATCTAAACATAAAACCTGCCAACTAACAAATTCAAAACCGTAGGTACTATTTAATTTATTACTAGATATTTATAGTGTGAAGGAGTATCTCAACGACAAAACATTTTCATTTAATTTTAATATTACATTTAATTACTAATTTAACTATTATAAACTACTTGTATTTTGAACTGTGAATTATTTATTATTTACCCTGTTTTAATTTATTTTTATTTTTGGAACGAAGTTCCTTACGGCGCGTTGCGAAAGGGGGCTAGACGGAAAAAATTAAGACCAAAAGTTGTAACGACACTTTTTGCTATAGTTGTAAACCTTGCAGCGTGCGCGTGTTTCTCTGTCTGTCTCTCCAACTCTCTCTCTCTCTCATAGAAAGCAAGCCAGCTATTTTCGTTTCGTCTTTCTGTTTCGCATTCTCGTTAGAGGAGGAGTATAGTATTCGTTGGAACAGTGTGTCGCGACGATTATTTTTGTTGAGTGTATACAGGTTTTTTGTACATAAGAAATAATAAAAACAATAATGAATCCTGACAGTGTTTCTGCACAAGTTCCGAATATTGCTGATGGAGTTAGGTAAGTAGAGATTTTATACAGATAATAATAAATGCTTATGTATTTTTAGCAAGTACGCATTATAACCTCTCTTTACTATTGTGCTAACCAAGCCATACGCGTTATAATCTCTCCATTATTGTGTGTTTAGCAAGTGTACGCGTCATAACTTTAATAAATTTAAAAGCAAATTATATTTTAATATTACAATATCAATGCGTATGTATTTAGCAAGCCGTGCGTGTTCCAACCTATACGCTGTTGTGTTTACGAAGTCGAGAGAATATATATATATATATATCTATACACACACTCTGTTGTGTTTACAAAGTCCCGCGCATCTATGACGTGTACGAAAGAATAGACTGACAGAGTGCTTATATATAACTTCGTTCCATCCGGGTGTCCCTTGACACCTCAAATTTTTTTTTTCGGTATCGAATCCAAACGTTACCTAAACAAGATGAATGAAATAAAATCTCTGGAGCATGCAACTTTAAACATAAGTTAGTTTTTATAATCGTTATTATATTCATAGCTTCATTAACAATTGTATTTTTTCTTTACATTTGTTTTATTTGTCACTAAAAATATTTTAGTGTAATGGCTGGTTTATACTTTTTATACTTTTATTTATGAACAAAACAATTTTTAACAATGTTGTGGGACACCCTTGTTAAGCACGCAGACCTGTATTAAGGGTGTCCACTCTTCCAATCGTTATACAATTCAAGTAGTTATACACTGAAAAATCGATTGCTAGACGTCTTTGTCGTAAAAAATAGTAAGTATACACATTCATTTTATCTATTATTTTTTGTAGGGTAGATATAATACGAAATGACAAATATTAAACACCGCGACTAGTGACAAACTGTGGGTAACAATATCAAAAAAGGACAGGACTACTACACTATTATGTGACTTTGATTCTTATTACAATACGATTCAGGTTAGTTTGGCGTCACGCAGTATGATACGCTCCGAACCATTGTTAAGGAATGTACACGTTATAAGCTTATGGCGTTTTGTATTTTAATTTTAATAATTATTTATACAAGTTAGTATGTTAATTGAAACGAAAATGGTGAGTTCAATGTGGAATGACGTATAGAAGTATAGAATTAAATTGGTACATAGTTTCCTCTTTATATAATTAGAATAATATTTATATATTAGTATTTTACATTGTAGATTACTTAACATTTTACTCTTAAAATAAATAAATTGCACGCATTTACACACACACACTCAATTTCTTATATAACTCTTTTATAACTATGTCTATATTAGTACATTACATTATATTTAACTATATATGTATATTGTTTAAATATTAAATAATTGACTATTAAGTAACGGTTTTTAGCAAATCTTCTGTTTGTTCATAATTTAGTGTTTTTAACCATTTAGTTACGACGATTTTACATTTTTTAATAGTCATTTCATAAATTTGTAGATTTCTATTGATTTTATTATACAATTTAGCGGATTGTACACAGAATTGCTTTGAGGCAAACTCTGTTTTTACTTTTTTTATTTTTATAACAGTATTAGTGTTTCTTTTACGCAATAATGCTGGGTCAATTAATTTTTGTTTATGCACTTTTAATACACAATGCAGTATGTATAGCTGTCTTACCGTGAGAAGGTCAGTATTGATGTAGGTTAATATTGTACTGTATAATTTATTTTGACATAGTACTATTTTCAAAATTTTACGTTGCGCTCTTTCAATACTTATAAATTTAGTTTTAAAAGTTCCCCCCCATATACTAATGCAATAGAGAAGAACCGATTGTATTAAAGTAATATAAATGTACCGTAACAGATTTTTATCACAGATATGTCGTAACCGTTGGAAAATCCAGATCATTTTTCTAGCTCTATTTGCAACTGTGTCTAGTTGTGGATACCACGATAGTTGACTGTCTATAATAACACCTAAGTATCTTGTGGTATTAACTTTTTCAATGTGAGAACAGAAACAGTGTGGTTTACACGTAGTAAGTTGTTAAGTTGGTAACTACATTTTAAATTACGTGTTAACAGTTAATAAAGTAAATAAAAATTTGATGGGCAAGTGATTAAGTACCTAGATTAGGATTCGTTCTATTTTTCTGTGAAGTAGGTGGGCGCGGCTTCTCAATTAAAACGTTTGGACACGACTTTTTGGTTAAGTGCTTAAATTTATTGAGTGGTTGTCGGCAAAAGCTCGTACTTTTTTCACATTTCTCCTATTTTTCAAAACTTTTGAGTGGCGTTAAGCCTCTACTTTATAATTTGTTGAATAATATTTAAAATAAGAATGATTGTGGAATATACGAGGTAAAAACTTTAGAAAAAAATAAAATCTTTTGATTTTTGAAACAAATTCTTTTTTGCATAGTATTCATTTTTAGAGTTTGAGCAGATAAGTGACAGTAATAACAATTAAATAAAAAAAGCAGAATGGCAAATAAACTCAAAACAACCAAAATATTTCAAAAATAGTACAACAAGTCGACCGTTCCTGCAAAAAAAAAAATGACAGTAAAAAAAATCTCTTGTCGATATACCTCTCAACTAATGTTTTTTATCGATAATTTTACGTAACTAATCAATCCACTTTGGCCAGTCACTTCTCCCTAGGACACACTATATTGCTGCGTTCCGTTTGCCGATTATAGCGCTCGACACATGATGTTACTTTGTTGATGTTTTTATTAGTCGATTAAAAATTTTAAAAGCTTGCTTATTCATTTTCTTTTGTAATAATGTTAAAAAATGGCTCATTCAGGGTCAAAGGTCTTAATGAAATTGTAACTTTAGACTTAAGCGAAGAACAATCAGAATATTAGCGCGATATTTACCGTTCCGATTGCAATAGCACTAATATCACTTTTAGCGCGCTCAAACGAATCGGTTTGAGCACTTTTAGCGCTGATAGCGCTGTGAGCGGCAAACGGAACGCACTATATATATCGCAATGTAGTAACTTGAAATTATGTGCGGTTTACATGTATTAACTAGTTAAGTTGGTAACTAAAATTTAAGTTACTACATCTCACTTGGGTGTCCAAACGGATTAAGTAGTTAAGTTCATAAGTTCAATGAAGATGAGCAGTGATAAATGTCAAGGAATTCGTCAATTCTGTACTTAGATATGTGGTAAATGTGATTTTGGACAAATTCAGAGAAGAATTTGATTAGGAAATTAAAATCTTTGCAAGATAATGTATTTTTGTAAATTTTTTGCGTCGATGGGTCGACGTCGACCGACGGACGATCGATTGATGTGGTACCTTTACTAATTAGGTACCCTTAATAATCACTGGAGGGATATCAGCCTCTCCCAACTCAACTCAGGGGTGGCGTCAGACAATTGTAGGCCATCACGCCAACTGCAGGTTGGCAGACTTACCGACTCAGGGGTGGTGTCAGCCAACTGTAGGCCATCACGCCAACTGCGGGTTGGCAGACTTACCAACTCAGGGTTGGTGTTAAACAACTGTAGGCCATTACGCCAACTGCGGGTTGGCAGACTTACCAACTCAGGGTTGGTGTTAAACAACTGTTGGCCATCACGCCAACTGCAGGTTGGCAGATTTACCAACTCAGGGTTGGTGTCAGACAATTGTAGGCCATCACGCCAACTGCAGGTTGGCAGATTTACCAACTCAGAGGTGGTGTCAGACAATTATGTGCCATCACGCCTACTGCGACGTCGACTGTTCTATTCTGCCATCGATCGACCGGTCGACGTCGATTGACGGTCGATCGATTGGTGTGGTAACACCCTTAAATATTCTTCCACAAATTTTAAAGTAGAAACCAAACTCTACTCCGCCTTTAAAAAAAATAGAGAAAATACGACATAAATACGAGCTCTTGCCACCACCCGCTTTGTCAACTTATGCACTTAACTAAAAAAATCACGTCCAAACGTGTTAAGTGAGAAGCCCCGCCCACCTACTTATAGGAAAAATAGAACGAATCCTAATCTACTTAATCACTTGCGTACTAAATTTTAAGTTACCACTTGTCATCTGACTGTTTAGGTACACGTAATTTTTAACTTAGTGACAACTTAACTACTAAATACGTGTAAACCGCACAAAAAGGTTGCCATTGTTAAATAAAAAGTTAATCTCTGTGGCTTCGCTTGATGCTTGCATGTTTTGCGTGTCTTTGAAAGGGAAAAAATTTATTGTTTCGTATTAATCTAGTGTTAATAAATACAAAAAAGATTTATCAAATTGTTCACAGTGTTTTTTATAATCTTTGTGGATCGATATTTCATTACTAGAAATTTGTGTGTTGGTGAGTTCGACCAGTTATTACGTCGCATGTTTATACCAATCAGCTGAGGTTTGTTTTTATTGTTCCAAGTGTTTGTGGGAATATATTAACAGTAATTACATTATTTTTCAGTATATAAGCCCAACGTTACCTAAACAGGATGAATGAAATAAAATCTTTGGAGCATGCAACTTTAAAGGTAAGTCAGTTTTAATTATTATTATATCCATTTGTCACTAAAACTATTTAAGTTTAACAATAATCCATTCCCATTTTACTTGATTCTTAGGTTACATTTTATTCAATATTGGGTATATTTTACTCATTACCTATATTTGGTTTAAAAAATTTTGAAAATTAAATCTTGCAATCGTAAATTTACTGATAAAAGTGGAACTGGTTTCACTCACATGTCCTTCAAGAACAGAACTTTGGAAAGCTACAATTTATGAAAATTTTTGTGATGATAGCTAGTGTAGACATGAAAACATAACAAAAAATAAACAAACTCTCATTTGCATTTATAACAAGTCTAAGTTATATCACAGCTAGGACTAGTTGGTGTTTTGGAGATTGAAATGCTTTTACACATTAATTATTGAGAAAGAGCAAAAAAGAAATATTAATTGCCCATAAGCAAAACATAATAATTGTTAAAAATAATGTAAATTACAATATCAAAAAAGGTGTGTAAATTATTCAGTTTGTCCTAAAAATTTCAACTATATGGGAGACCTGGTAATATCCATATATAATATCAAGTGCAAAATATTTTGTTTTATTATTATTGTGGTCAAAGTCTATGGTAAAAATATCAATTCATATTTTGACATGATTTCACAAGCAGTTTTGTCATATCTTTGCATGAATGGTTCTCTTTGGCTTAATATGATTACAGCCAAACTTATATCAACTCAATAGAAAATTATAAAAAATATCAGTCTGCATAGAAAAGTATAAAACAATGAGCCATATGCCAGTTAGAATAAGTTTTGTGCCAATTTTCAGTGCCAATGGATCAAAATTTTACGGTTTAAAAATTTCAATTTTGGTTTATCTGTCTGAATGGTCTTATTCCTACTCAGGACTACATGTACTTTACATAATTACTAAAATAATTCAAGTTATTTCAATATGTGACAATAATAAGTATGCATTGAGTTTTATTATGATATTTGATGATCATTATTATTTGATTTTATCAGTTTTTTTTTTTTTTTTTTTTTTTACTTTATTTGGGTCATCAAACAATAACACAATTTGTTCTTAATAGTAACTAAGCTTAAACATATTACTAATTATGTTATCAACACCGATAACCACATATTACTCTTAAAGTTTTGTCATGAAGTGGTTTGGGCTCACTTAATACGTGCATTATATATATCAAAAACATATCTGAACAGTTTCAAGTTCAACTTCAAAACAGTTTTTTTTTTTTTTTTTTTTGTAAACAAAAAGAAAAATAAACAAAGTTTATAAAGTAACATATTAGACATCTAGGTTGTATAGGTTAGCAAGAAGTTCTCGTTTAAATTTACCTATACATATTCCCATTATTTCTATGCTATTAAAATATTTATTGTACGAATACGACGCATAGGCGAGCATACTACAAGCATTAGTACGACAGGAAGAAGTAGCAAAAAGTTGATGTTTCTTGCAGCTATGTGACTTAATGGGTACTCTGTAACTTAATTTATTATTTAAGGCAATACAATCATATCTATTGTTACAAATGTCATACAATAACATTGTTTGTAATTGTATGCGTCTGACTTGAAGAGGCATTAAATTGTATTTATTCAAAAGATGTTTATAAGACAGACGACTTCGAAAGCATTTGTAATTCATAGAACGTAAGAATTTTTTCTGTACTGACTCTATAGCATCCATGTATTTGTTATAAATGGGATCCCAAATCGCAACTGCATACTCTTACTGAGATCGAATAATGCATTTATAGACATAGAGGTAAGTAGTCGGTCGGGAGAATTGTGAGCATGTACGCATAACAAAACCATACACTTTATAAGCTTTACTAATTATACTATCAATATGGATGTCTAAATGTAACTTATTGTCCAGTGTGACTCCAAGGTCTCGGATTGATTTAACAGAATCTAGATTAACATTATAAAGAGTGTATTGGTTACTGATATAATTTTTTTTTTTGGTGAATGTGATTCATTCTATATAAAAAATACAAAAACCCTCGCGATTATGACACTTTTACTATGTTGCGTACTCGAAGTAAGCTTCTTATAGATCAGTGCTATAATAACTATATTTCTTGCATAGAACAAACACTGACCTCAAACATAAAATCATTTTGGTCTTTTGTCAATAATAAAAAGAGCTCAAGAGATTCAATACCGTCCACCATGAACTATGGTACTCTCAGGGGTATCTGCGAGCTATTTTCAAAACATTTTGGTTCTGTTTACTCGGAGGATAGTAATATCAACAATGGTAACCCTGACCTAAACATAAGCTACCTTAAAGTAAATTGTCTTTACAACATTAATGTCACTTTACAAGATGTAGCGACTAAATTAAAAAAATCTAGACCCATCTAAAGGTGCAGGCTACGATGGTATACCTCCTTACTTCATTAAGATGTGTGCTGATGAACTTGCTATACCACTATGTCTAATTTTTAATCAGTCATTTCAACTTGGCATCTTCCCCACGTATTGGAAAATAGCTCAAATTTTTTAAAATGGTGATAAATCATCTTGTGAAAATTACAGACCAGTTAGTATTCTTTCTTGCTTCGCTAAGGTACTGGAGTCTCTAGTATATGATGTATTACAATACCATGTTAAACCGCTCCTGTCTCCAAAACAGCATGGATTCGTTCCAAAAAGGTCGACCGTAACTAATCTTCTTGAATACAACAATTATTTATGTTCTGCTTTTGCAAGAGGGGCGCAAGTTGATTCGATTTACACCGACTTCTCTAAAGCATTTGACAGGGTTAACCATTACATATTGTGTCAGAAACTTAACGCTTTTGGGTTTCATGGATCACTTTTGAGATGGATAGAATCATACTTGAATAGACGAACTCAACTCGTCACTCTCAAAGGAGAAGTGTCGTCTCCTGTTTTCAATACTTCTGGAGTTCCTCAGGACCATTATACTTAATAATTTTCATCAATGACCTCGTTATTCACCTCAAATGTCAAAGTTTATTAGATGCCGATGATTTGAAAGTTTTTAATATGATAACCTCCGTCTAGGAAGCCATTGAATTACAACATGATCTGGATACTATTCAGGAGTGGTGTATTACTAACTGTATGGTTTTAAATGTGCAAAAATGTTTTGTTATTTCGTTTACCAAAAAGATTAACAAAGTAAAATTTAATTATCATTTAGGTGATCAATGTTTAGAGCGTAAAATCATTGCAAAAGATTTGGGCGTATTATTTAATGATAAATTGACTTTTCATGACCATTAAAGCTATGTCACTAATAGATGTACAAAAACTCTTGGTTTTATTAGTCGTATAACAAAACCTTTCAAAAATCCTCGGAGTTTTATATATTTGTTTAAAACGCTCGTACGTTCTATTTCAGAGTATTGTGCGGTTATTTGGTCTCCCTTTTGCAAGGTGCATTGTAATTATATAGAGAGTTTGCAAAAAAACTGTTTTAAAATTATTTGTTTCAGATACAATCTCCATCAAAAAATTAAGGTCTTACCAAGACAGATTAACTTATTTTAATATGCTCTCATTGGAGACTAGACGCTCAGTGTCTATACTTTCCTGTACAAAATCGTACATTCCATGGTAGATTCTTCGTCATTGTTGTCCTTCATAGATATAAATATTAATTATAGGTCCCGAAGGCCAAAAATTTTTAGTTTAGACGTTTACAGGAATAATACTTCATATTTAAGTTTTAACCCCATAGTTCGTATGTGTAGACAATACAACGAAGTTTGTATGCCGATTCCGCTTTTGATTTAGATTTATTTGACTGTAATTTTAATAGATATAAAAGATCAATCTACAATATTTTAAAATGTGATTGAATCTTGCAACGATGTCCTCAGTAACATGGGTGCAAATACATACATGTTTAAATCAATTTAATATAATCTTTGTATAATTTTTGTTATTTAGTATGACCTATTGTAAACTAAGCTATACATACCACTAATGCTACAACATATTTCTGTAACACATGTTTTGGCTTACAGTTAGGTTAAAAACTTAATGTAATATTATTTTTGTTAAGAAGACTGTAATCTGTTTTGTGTTCTAATAAATAAATAAATAAAAATAAATAAATAAAAAAAAAACATTTTGTGATACTAAAAATATATATAAAAACATTTCAGGTGCCATATGAGGTATTCAACAAGCGCTACCGCGGCGCTCAACGCGTATTAGATGTGGAGGCACGTCAAGTGGGCGCTGTGGCTACTGAACTGGACAACTCTGTCAAGAAGTCTGTGACAGCCGGTGAAATTGACACAATCCTTGATGGCATGGTGAGTTTTTAAGAAAATAAGAAAAGGAATTGTGTTGTGGTGCTAACTGGGATGAGTAGTCATTATAAATCCTAATTGGACTTTTAATGCAGGGTTTTTGTGACACTAGCTGATCTTTTCATTTATAAAAAAAGGTAAATGAATTTAAAAATTTCTTGCTAGTGATAATTACCTATACAGGGTGGAATTTAGCAAAGGATAGTACTCTAAATACTGGAGGTAGCAAGTTTTATCCAAAGGAATCATTTCTTTGTTTCTAAAAAGAAGCAATACTGCATTTAATAATATTTGAAAACGCGCTTGCCGCACCCGGAATCCGAACCAGTTGAAGCACGAACAAATAACACCCAGTAGTTTAAAGCACCAATCGCTAAGGTCAAAGATAAGCATCAAATGTCTCTTAACAACATTGATCAATTCAATGAATGGAAAAACCATGAAACCATTATAATATGCAATGAAAGAAAAAGCTATGATGAAAACCGAATATGAAATAAACAAATTAAGTAATTAGTTGCTCGAAATGATTTCTATTTTGTATGATTTTCGTTTGCACACACAAATTTATTCTTTGAAAACATTCTTTTCAATTACTTTAAACTGGGAGTTTGTGTTTGATAAATTCGATTTTATACATGCCTAATGAAAAAATAAATTTTAAGGCTTGAGGTCTTGTGATCAAGCAGGCCATCTGTTTGTACCATTGGTACTGATCCAGTTAATGAAATGGAATTATTTTCCAGAGCACTTATCAAATGTGACTTTTCGCATTTAAACTACTCATGTCTCATGTAGTTAAGTGGCTTCTAATAAAAAGTCTGCAGTACAAACATGTGTAAATGGAAATTTTGTAACCTAAATAGTTTTTCTTAATTTTAATAAATAACTTATTATAAAATAATGTATTACTGTATTTTATATAGTTTATTATAATAATATATAATATAATAATAATAAATCCTCAGACAAACAGCAACTTTATGGTTCCAACTTAAGCAGAGCTTGTGTTACGAATGACCGTACAGTGAACTTGGGAGATTCGAATGCCGTGTTGCCCTATTTCTAATTGGAACACCGGCGTTCCTTGTTGTAATAGCATCGTCGGGATCGTTACGCGGACGCCTGTAACGAACCGCCGCGTCTGGGTTGGCTGTGTATTCAGATGACTTATTGACCAGCGGGTTGGGATGGTAGGAAGCATTATCGAAGTAGCGTCTAGACGCCAACTTCATGAATGCGGCAATGGTGGGCAGCTCGAGATCCTTATGCAGATCTAAGTTGCGGACATAGGGCGGGGCCCCGACGCATTTTCGTAAGAACCTATTTTGAATAACCTGCAAGTGATTGAGGTTCGACTTACTGGCGTGAGCGAAAGCCACACTGGCATATGTCATGATGGGGCGGATGCAAGTTTTGTAAAGTGCTTATTTCTAAGCGACATTTTAATCTTCTTGCAAATTAGAAGGAGCATCCTACCCATGACGAAGGCGGCTCGGTCCCGGACGCGTTTTATGTGATCCGCGAATGTTAGTCCACTATCTAAAGTGACTCCTAAATATTTGACTTTTTTAGCCCATGGGATCGGAGTACCAAACAGGGTGATCTGACCTAATCTTTTGGTGGGTTTCCTAGAGGTTGTCCTAGAGCAGGTTGAGAGTGAGAAGTAAACTGCTGCACTTTTTTCTGGGTTGACTTCTATTCTCCATTTCCTAAACCAAGCGCCTAATGCGTTGGCTGCGGATTGAAGTATTCTAGTTAACCTACGTTGATTCCTATCAGATGTGTATAATGCGGTGTCGTCCGCAAAGAGCGCTAGGTGTACTTTCTCCGTCCTTGGTATGTCACTTGTGTATAGTGAAAACAAAGTTGGAGAAAGCACCGAGCCTTGTGGGAGACCGGCTAATACAAGACGGGGATTGGAGAGTGCACCTTCCAATCTGTAGCGAAAGGTTCGACAGTGGAGAAAGTCTCGTATGATGTGCACGAGGCTGTCTGGCACGCCTAGTTCAAAGAGCTTATATAATAAGCCGTTGTGCCAGACCTTGTCGAAGGCTTTAGCCACGTCAAAGAAAAGCGCACCCGTGCCTATCGGATTTCAACCTACGTTCCTTTGTTCCAAGATGTGCTCCGTGATGCGGTGCACCTGTTGGACGCAGGAGTGACGGGACCTAAAGCCGAACTGATCATCCGGAAACAGGTGCTTCGAATGGATGACCTCTCGGAGCCTGTTCAAAATGATCCTTTCGTATAATTTACCTATCGCGCTAAGCAAGCTAATAGGACGGTACTTGTAGGTAGATTAGCCGGTTTTCCGGGTTTCCTAATACCTATGACAATCGCTTCCTTCCACGTTTGCGGAAAGGAGCAGTTTGTTAGTAAGTTATTGAAAATAACCACTAACAGTTGTATGAGTGCGAGTGGGAGAGCTTTCAGAACCCTGTTTGGTATTTCGTCTGAACCTGGAGCTTTCCGCGGTTTTAGGCTTTAATTATTGTCTGTACCTCTTCCACCGTTACTGGTTGGAGGGTGTCTGTCGGTGGGTTGCCGCATTTAGTTTCGAATGTGCTGTTCACAGTTTCTATGTGGAGGGCGTTGGTGCTTTCTGTACTTGGTGTACATTGTTGGGCTAAGCTATCGGCTAGAGTTTCAACTATTTCGGAGTCATCGAAGGCGGGAGTCATGAGCGGAGGCCTAAGGAGCGGAGGCATCGATGACGCGGTAGAGTCCATCTTAAGAGACTTTGCCAAGCTCCAGTATGCCAGATGCGAAGGTGAAATCTCTTCAAGAAGCGCGTCCCAGTTGTTAGACCGCAGTTCGCGTAAGCGAGATTTAACATCTCGCTGTAGGGCCCTCATACGGATGCGGTTTGCCTCGGTCGGAGCATAATCGTACGCCCGGATAGCTGCGTTCTTTGCTCTCAACAACTCCCTCACATCCTCAGGCAGGATCCAGCGGCGATCATTCGCCACCGGGACCCGCCTGGAAGATGCACTGATAGCAGTTCGAAGGTGTTGGTGAAAGCACCGATCGCTGCATTGGTCTGCTCGATGGATGACTGGACGGGAATGGTTTTCAGGTCGAGGCTATCGGTTGCCTTAAGGGCTTCCGTTAGTTTGACCCAATCAATGTGTGCCCTCGTTTGAGGAACGGGGTCACTTGAGATACCTAGCTGCATGATTACTGGTCGGTGATCCGAAGTAAGTTGGTGGATGACTTCTACTGAGTGTACCGTTAAGTTAACACTTTGTAGGATTGCTATATCGAGAATATCGGGGCGATGATTTGTGTTGTAGGGATAGTGAGTCGGTTCCCGAGGACCCACTCCATCACAGCTTAGCGAATCTAACATGTGATGAATACGACGGCCGTTTGGGTTGGTAACTACGGAGTACCAACCTGAATGTTTCGAGTTAAAGTCACCAGCTAGTATTACGGAGGGACTCATATCGAGTAGCGACTGGAGGTCGCTTTGAAGTATAGCTTTATGTGGTGGTTGGTAGATGGATGCCAGCGTGATTGACTGATGGCCGCTCATCGCTATTCTACAACAGGAAACTTCGATATTCTCGAGCTGTGGGGATCGACAGGTATACAGTGTAGTGACCTTTTGTTACCAGTGGAAAGCCTATCGCTATTTTCGGGTCCTTGTGACTAGGTTTCAAAAAGGTTTCCTGCACAAGTAAGATGTCGATTTGGAATTCTCGAAGGAGTTCATGAATTTCATTACGCTGATGTTTAAGACCATCGGCGTTGAAGTAGCCGATAGTAAGGGACCGAGGTTTTAATTTAGAAGACGCCATTTAAAATTTTTATTTATTGAATTTTTGGGCGTTGGCGATAAGCGCCTGGTGTTCGATCGCGACGAAGCACGTGTCCTGGCTTTGCGGCCTTTGCGGTTCGTAGTTTGCGAGCCAAAGTGGTGATTTCTCCCGAGTCGAAACTTGAGGTGAATTCGCTTACAAGCGCGAAGTCTGAAAGTGGCTCTCCATGGGACCTGGCCGTGAGAGGAGAAGGCATGCAAGCAGGTGCTAACCTGACCTGCTGTACCTGAGAAGACGGGAGGGTGAGGGCTGCCATGGGTTTCCTCACCATGGTAGGTGGGGTGACCCATGCGTTCTTGGGAGGCGGTGGAGGACCGTGAGGGTCACATAGCGGAGGCTGCGGTTTAATTGGGTGGGCCGGGCTTTGCAGCAGGAGCAGAGGGTGGACACCTTTGCTTTGCCTTCTGCGCCTTTTTGGGGTTGGGCTTTGGGGCCCTGGGGCATCCTAGGTAATTAGCAGTGTGGCCAACCGACTTACATAAAACGCATGCAGGAGGTTCGACAGATTCAGGTAGTGCCATGATCACCCAGGCACTTGACGCACCTGGGCTTGGCGTGGCAATTTCTGGCCTTATGGCCATAGACTTGGCATCTATGGCATTAGCTTGGTATACCACGTTTGAAAGGGATTTCAACAATGATACCCGAAAGTCGTGCTATAGTTTTAAGGTTGAAAATCCCCTTGCCCTCAGGGGTGTGATCTAGTGTTACCAACACTAGGTTGTACGGCATACGATATTTGCCATACATACGGTGGACGGAAATGACCGGGAATCCCTGGTCTTTAAGATCCTGGAGAAGGAGCTCTGACTCAATCTCCTTCGGTACGCCTCTAAGGAGGACGCGTAAAACGTGCTTCTCCTCGAGCGCGTAAGTGTGGTACTCAATGGATTACTCATTCAAATACTTGGTGAGGGTGCGGTGATCGGCGGGTGCGACGGTCACTACGCGGATGCCGATCGCGGTATTTTTCGCGTGTGTATACGCGATTTTTAAACTTGACATATGTGTGGACACAGATGTCCGCGCGGCTTTATCGCGGATGAAAATAGGAGGCGGATGCCGACCGGTTGGTTTGGTCTCGGGGTAGGAGATATTATAATTTGAATTTGACGCGGGCATGGACTGCGGCGCCTGCTTTTTCGCAGTTTTGGACTCATCGCCGGATGAGTCCGAGGGCTTGACCCTTTTTTGTCGTTTTGCGACGACGGTGAATCCCTCGTAGGATTCGATCGCTTGGGTGGGAGCAAGGGTATCGCAATCCATCGACGATGAACTACGAGTGGACGAAGCCACGGACGAGCGCGAGCTAGAACGATCGTGTGAGGGGTTGATGGATGCGGGTTGACGCGCCCGTCTCTCCTTTTTTGTCGGAGTTTTGGTTGTGGGTTTGAACCCACTTTCGAATTTTGTCCAGATGTCTGGACACTGCGAGCGAACGAAGGCCATGAAGGCCTTCGATATATCGGCCTGAAACTAACTTAAAAACTAACCGTAGTTCGTTGAAGTCCGCTACCTGGAATCCTAGAAAGGGTACGCAGGTAAAGAGTCGACCGCGTTAGGGCCGACCTTTACCGACAAAACAGCACGAATTGTACACGAAAAGACACATATATGATAAAGATAATATGAAAATAGAAGAGTAAATAAATAAATAGTAGAAATAAATAATATATAAAATAAGGGACTGGATCAGTACAAATTGGTTGTCACCGTAAGGTATCCTCTGTACTAAAACCAGAATACTTTACGCTGGGCAAACACAGCACTCAGCACAAGCACAACACTGCTCTTTGAAAACTAAGAATCTTAGTCGCAAAGAAAAAATCACTTTGAAAGCGCTCGGAGGGAGTAAAAAACCCAGAAAAACCGTATCACGGAGCCAACACGCTAATCTGTGACGTCAGTAAACTGAGCGCCACTGAATATCGGGAAGGGACCGATCAATCGGAGTGGTCTTAGAACGTCCGTACCGGGCGGCAGTCGCAGCGAGAATGATTAAAATAAGTAATATGGTGGACCCTTGAGAAAAAGTATTCTTCTTATTTTTATATCTATGAGTTAAGATTACACAGTTTTAGCTTCGTATAAAGCACAATGTTTATATGAAGCTAAAACCAAAGTTTGCTGCAGAGATTTGATCTTTATGATTGACTCTATTGAGTGATGCCATAAAAATAAGGGCTGTTATTTATTTTGGATTGTAACTGCTTCGAATCCTAGGCGTGCAAAGCACGTTTTTCTTATCTTTGAATGCAGTTTTGCTTTAAAAACCTTGCTATGATTAGTGCACTTTCCTTTCAGGCGATATTACACAATTCTACCCTGTATACTATTATTATAAAAAAGGATGTATTTGTAAAATAATCCATATGTAATCAATTCAGTTTGAAATTACTAAACTATTTCATTCACCTTTAGAAAATGAAATTTTTTGCCTTTTAGTGACTTCCTAATTTGTGTCTAAGTGTATTTTTTTTCTTAAAATATCAAACTCTTGGGTAAACGGCCTTTTCAATTTCAAAAACTTATATCAGAATGTGTCATATCTTCAGGTGGAAAAGCTGAAAACGATGAAACGCAAGGCATCAGAAGCAATCAGCGAAGAGTTGCAAGCTGCCTATGTTTGCAAGAAACGTCTCGACCATCTCAAGGAAATGGCTGCTACGTTCACGGAACCGCCTACTACACAAGTTAAGGTATAATATATTTATTAATTGTTTTTAAGTAAAATATAGGAGAGGTACATTTGTGAATGTTTGCTTCATGTGTGTGTGTGTGTGTGTAATTGGTGATTTTTCCACTAATTGTCAGTTTAGGTGATTCTTTTTTCATGATCTTTGTCTTATTTTGTTTAATATGCTTATACATGTTAAAAAATTATGGCAAAAAGCAAACATAATTAACTAGTACGAGCTCCAATGCAAAAGAGTGTGGTCTAGTGCCAAATATTACAGGTGTCTGATATTCGAAGTAAAATTTAAATAACAAATTTAACTTTATTAGTTCACTATATACACAGTGGTTTTGAACACTCAAAGCAGTTTATTTTCAATTTAAAAAATATTGCCCTACTCAAATAAATTAGAATAAATTCTTGGGGAACCATTCTCGAAATAAACTTCGTAAAATATAGACTGAGTGGTAGACGAACTACCACTCAGTGGTTCATTTTTTTTATTTTGTTACTATTTTTCTTACCATGTGATGTCAGGATTATAGATTACATACTAAATAATGAATAAATATTTGATGTCACAATTCCTGAAGTGCATTGAGTTTATTTGACTGACACTTGTGTTTTATTCTCAACTCTATGAATCATTATAATACTTGAACCTTTTTGAATTGAATTTGAATATTCCGATTTTTTAAAATCCGAATTTCACAATCCCTAAGAGACTAAATACCGAAATTTCTTTCTGGCGTTGTTGTTATCATGTTAAACATACGCGTCAGACATACACCTCTTAATATACACCCGTTTTAGATAAAAAACCTGAATGTTAGCATTGAATTTTCGGAAACTTAAAATTCGGAATACCATATTTCGGACTAGTAGCGGGTTTTTAATTCTTCGTACTAATGAAGGTCGGAAAATTAAAATTTCGTATTTATAAATTTCGGTAAAATAAGAATCGTGTTTTTGAATAGTCGGAAAGTCTCTTAGGGATTGTGAAATTCGGATTTTTAAAAATCGGAATATTCGAATTCGGAATTACATAATTCGGAATTTTTTGGCGTTCTCCAAGTTTAGATTCATCACTCCATATTATTTCTATTTTTAAATCGAATTTAACTTTTTTTTCAAAGGCCTGTTTTATGAAAATATTTAAGTTTCAAACAGGCAACCTTTGCAACTGGAGAAACTCTTTTGTAATGGGGCTCGTTATAAAAAATCTAATGATAAAATAGTCACTTACATAGACATAGACATTCATTTATTTACACCTCACACAATACAACAGGTACAGAAAAAATAATAACATAATACACCCTTAAAAGTTAACAACATAAGAAAAAGCAATATAATGATTAAACATTAAGAAGAAATTAAGAAGTCCACATATCATAAAGTGAAACTTCTCATAACCCAATATGAGTTTTTTAAATTAAATTTATGTATGAATTAAAACCTCGCATGGCTGCGATCTATTATATGAGTTCAACTAGTTAAATATCGTAGCTTACTCTCATTTACTTCTTTAGTAAAAATAAGTATGGACGGCGAGTTGCGTAGTGGGTAGTAGCCGTGCCTCATGCGCCAGAGCTTCCAGGGTCAACTCCTGGTAGGGGGCGTTCATTTGTGTGCTGAACACATTTGTTTGTTCTCGGGTTATGGATGTTTATTTTTCTATATATAGGTTTATTCTGGGTTTCCCTCCAGTTCGCTTAAGTTATAGTTTATTTTGAAAAATAACATTAAACTTGGCTGTAACCCTTTTAGTGATTTTCTAATTTGTGTTTGTAATAAACCGTTTGGTTGAATGGACCTGTTCAGTTAAACGGCTAGTTGTATTTAGAATAGTTAATTATAAACCAAGGAATGGAATTATTTTCTCACATAAAAATTTGAGAGCTTTCAATATTCGTTATAATTTATTTATATTTTGACACTATACTAAAATATGAATAAAACAAAAATATTATATCATATTATAAATCAACATATATTAAATTCTACTGAGACAGACATCAAAAGCCAAAAAAGAATAAATACATGTTTTGTTGGGTGTCTAATGGTAACATTTTTATAAAAAGATTACCAAGATAAAAAGCCGATTCTGCTAAAACCCAAAAAAATTTACGTGAGTTGTCATAACAGTTAAAACAATGACTATCGACTAAACCAAACATTTACCTATTTTATAAAATCGTATACATTTTACTTCATATAGTACTTCTGAAATTTATTACTAAGGTAAGTGACTCAAATAAGGCCTACCTTAGTTTTATTTTCACGTAATTAGTAGGTTTTTAAGAAAAATACACTCGTCTTTCGTAATAATCATCTTTGTTTATTAAACTTTGAAACAAACGTAGATAAAACAATAAAAAAACAATAAACGCACTTCGGTGGCTCAAAATATAGAAAAAGTCCTTGAGGCCTTTTTGGGAAACCCATGCCGCACAGCACATAAGGCCTTACGTACTAAAACAAAGAAAAAAGCAATAATTAAATATCTGTAATACAAATCAACTTAATATAATTCAAATTTAGTAAGATCCTTTATCCGATTTATAATCCGCTCAATATGTATATTATTAGTCTTCTTAATCCTTTCTTTTATCATTGTCTTCAAGCAATCTCCTGAACAGTAAAAATCTTTATCAGTAGGGGTTAGTCAACACGCAGCTCATTGTACCAGATATTACAAATAAGGCTTTGCCGCATGTCATCTTCATTGCACGCTGGACAGTACCATGATGGTTTTATGTCACATAACCTTGTTCTAAGTTTCAATGATGACTTTTAGACTCGGCTTTCTTCCTACAGCTTTAGTTCCGGAAGTTTTAAATTGCTTCGAAGATGTTGCGACTGGCTCATATACAGTTTCTGAAGCTCCCGGTGATTTTAAGCTTGTTTTGGCATTCCAACGTCAGCCAAACTTATAAATCCTTTTCATCAAACCTTCTTTTTATTCATTAAATATTGACTAACGCCCTAGCTTACGTGCCGTTAAACCGCTCTGCAAATGGTTTCACAAGGTTCTACTAGGTATATTGTACTTAATATGCCCCTTTGTACGATATTTACAGCACATTCCATCTGCTCCGATGTCCATAAGGCCATTTTCTTATTCAAATGGGTCGCTGGTGTTGTTCCTTCCATAATGTTTGTAACTAAAAACAAACGTTTTATGCTTTGGTAACGATTTTCAAATGAACATGAAAGAGCGCCCCAATAAGGCCTACGTGTTATTTTCATAGGCCCTAATTGGACTTGCCTTATTTTTTAGAAAAAAATTAAAATAGAAAATATATTTAAAAAATTACGTATAAATGCTCATGAAAAGGTTACTTAACGTGCTAACAAACCAACACACAGACAAAAATTAGGCCCTGCCTGCAAAAATATCTAAATACTTACATCACTAACAAGAAGCGTTCGCTCCGCGTCCCATCTGTTTTCGACTGCAAGTTCCGGTATGCTCGCCACAAGCAGCGTTTGCTGTGATTGTCTGTGTAACATACTTCCTTAGGCACACCACTGCAAACTTTTGCGGTGATTTGAATTACCTAAGCGGGAAATTTGAAACCTAGGCCTTATTGGGGCATAGGCTTTATTTGGGTAGCTTTACTAAACAATATACACATACTTACACAAACACACTACTACTCAACAGGTACACAAAAAAACACTAAAATAATTTAAGAAATATAAACATAATCCTATTCCTAAAATCTACTACTTGAGCAATATTTAGACTTTTAATTCTTTCGTAAACACTCAGTGCCTTCATCTAACGGTCTCGTTAATATTTATTTTAAATGGCGACGTTAAATGAAATAAATAATGAAATAGTTATGCTTAACTTAGATAATCCGTTGTATTGTATTATCCAAGCGAGATTTCTAAATATTTAAATACACCAAATAAATCCTTAACCATTTTTCACACGAATATTCGAAGTATTAACAAAAATTTTGACGAGCTGGAAATTTTATTGAAGGATTTAAAAGCGGATATTGATTTGATTATTTTTAACAGAATGCTGGCTTAGTAAAGTTCTGAATCTCCCGCACATTCCCGGATATTACTCACATTTCACTAAGTATAATATTAACCAAAATGATAGCATAATTGTTTATTCTAAAGTAGGGCTTAAATGTAAATTGGATGAACCCACTTTTATGGGAGGAAACTGCCTGTCAATCATTATTAACGATACAACTAGCATTGTTGCAATCTATAGATCTCCATCATTAAACAGTAAGCATGATTACGAGAACTTTTTTGTAGTTTGGACGAGGTTTTTAACAGGCACTCTAAAATTCGCAATATTGTCCTTACAGGCGATATTAATATCGATATCACACGTGATAGTAAGAAAAACAATTATTTGGAATATTTATCTACATGCGCTTCTCATGGTCTATTAACCACACATCTATATCCTACCAGAGAAAACAAATGCTTGGATCACGTTATGCTAAAAACAAACAGCACAAATAAAACTTTGATTATAAGTACGTCGATTGCGGATCATACAGCTACCTTGCTTTTATTATTAAAAAATAATAAAAAATTCCAAAAGACAATAACATTGTTTAATTTGTTGATTACGCAGCTATTAAAAAGGAACTTGAGTGTGTAAATTTTTCAAAAATATTACATATTAATGATAATAACATTGCCACTTAGGAGTTTATATCTACTCTACGGTTGGTAATCAATAAACATACTGAGATAAACACGGTTTCAAGAAAAAAAAAACGATTTTTGAAACCATGGGTTACCCCGGGATTATTAAAATGTATTAAAAACCGTGATAACCTACATATGCAAAGTAAAAAATCCCCAGATAACCTAATTATAAAATGTAGGTACTTATATAGGATACCGCAACTTTTGTAATCAATTACTATCGAAACTAAAACGGCTCCATTATGAATCATAACTAACAAAAGCTGGCTAAAACTGTAAGGCTTTATGGAATAGCGTAAAAGATATTACAAATACTAAAAAGACGTTAAATTCACCTATTGATTTGTTAAATCTAAAGGACTCTCACGGTTCATCTGTAAATGAAGTAAGTCACCATTTTAGCACCATAGGTAAAAAGCTGGCAAACGAAATGATAAAACCAACCCAAAATAACAATTATTCCAAATTTATTCAGACACTAAACAGTTTAACTCCTCGCTCCCCGAGTAAATCACTGGTCATTGCTGATACTAACGAGAAGGAGATTAAGTCCATTCTTTTGGGCATGCGTAGCAAAGTCTATGTGGGTTGGTATCTCCTGCTTACTGCTGAAAGATTGTAGCCGTTTCATAATTCCAATTATAGTCCACATTTGTAACTTATCCATCTCATCAGGAATATTTCCCAATGCATTCAAACTAGCTATTGTGAATCCAGTCCATAAGGTTGGAGACAGAGATTGTGTAAATAACTATCGTCCAATTTCGATACTGCCTGCTCTGTCTAAGATACTTGAAATTTTTTTAAATAAAAGACTAACTGAATTTTTGTGCAAAGAAAAATTATTAGCAAACAATCAATACGGTTTTCGACACGGAGTATCTACCGAGGACGCTCTAATGGGTTTTACACAGGAGATAGCTAGAAATTTGGATAAAAGAACTAAGTGCCTTGGAATATTTTTAGATCTTTCTAAACTTTTGACACGGTCTCTGTTCCTATTCTGTTGGCTAAAATTGGAGCGGTTGGGAGTAAGAGGAATGGCTTTAAAATTTTTAGCAACTATCTTAAAGACCGTAAGCAAAAAGTTAAAATTGGTGCTCTCAGCAGCAGGGAGGAAACGGTTGAATCCCACAAGGTAGCATCCTAGGTCCAACCCTATTTTTAGTATATATTAACGATTTATGCACAATTAATTTAAACTATTGCAAAATATACACATACGCGGATGATACAACTATTTTAGACAAAGGTCGAACCTGGGATCAAATTAAAAATTATGCGCAAGTTGCAATGAAAAGTGTAATGGAATGGCTAAAGTTTAATTGGCTCACTCTAAATATAAATCAAACGAATTTTATTCTATTTGCAATACGTAGCAATTCCCACCCACATTCGAGTTTCTCAATTTTAGCTCATACCTGCACCGAGCCGGACGCAGTAAGCAACTTCAACTGTGCTTGTCAATCAATAGAGAGGGTTCATGAAACTAGATATTTGGGTATTTATTTGGATGATAAACTTAATTGTAACAAACAGTTTAATGCACTCTCAACAAGAATTACACGACTAGTTTATATATTCAAACATTTGAGGCACTATGCTACACTCAGAGTGATAAAGATGACGTACCAATCATTGTGTGAATCTATTATTTCCTACTGCATCACCGTCTGGGGTGGAACATATAAAACAGCAATGCTTGACATTGAGAGAGCACAAAGATGTATACTAAAGGTTATGCTACGTAAACAATTTAGGTATCCCACTAAGCAACTTTACATCGAAGCTGACGTGCTTTCAGTCAGACAAATTTACATACTTAAAGTCATATTAAAAACCCACCAAAATAGTCCTCAGCCAAAACCTGAAACACGTAGAACTTTTATAACCACCAATAAACATTATTTTTGTATTTGCTTACCACCAGTTTTATATTATATCTACAATTATGTATAACAAAATCGATAAAACTCTAAAAATCATAAATCTAAATTCATATGAAACAAGAAAAAAGTAATTTCATGGTTAAAAGGACAGGACTATTACAAAACAGAAGATATTTTAAAAATGATAACGTAACACAACTTATGTATAGTTTGTAAGCTTGTTTGTAATAAGTTGCACAAGTATATAAAAAAAAGCCATCTTACATCGAGCTTGCTTAACTAATGTACCAATCTATGTACCAACAGCTGTCTTCCCTTTTCATTTTATCAAACATATGGGTTTTTCGTCATTTTTAATCATATCATTTCAGATGTATAATTCTCAAAGAATTAAATCACTGGTTGAAAATACCTAAGAATTTCTCATCAGACCTAATTTTTCAGACAACTCAGAGCCAATGGCGTAAGGTGCGTCTAGATCGCATGTTGGTCGACTACTTCCTAAGGAACGGGTACTACCAGTCAGCCAGTAAACTAGCTGATGCGAGGGACCTGCGTGATTTGACCAATGTTGGTGAGTTGGTTAAACAAATGAAGATAAATTGCTCTTCACTTTCAGCGTTTTTGTGGGATCTCGCTTACAAGCTCATACCTGTTAAACCTCATAAAGGTGATGTTTCCAGAGTGGGCTAGTTCATGACGCATTGTGTTCTTTTGAATAAAATTATTAATGTAATACGAAACGACATATCTTCAGCGCATATTTTTGTTTTCTAAAATGTATATGGCCGCACCGTAAAGTCTGCTCCTTTCTATCTTCGTTTATAAGCGTTACTATACTATTTCCATTTCTTTATTTTCTCGATGACAGTTCTAATTTGATATAATGTAGTGTTGTGACCAAATAAGTAATGATATCGATAGCATATATTGATTATATTTTGAACAAAGACAAATACAACAAAAACATTCAAATATATTTTTTCAAGGTACACTCAATGGCCCACCGCTATTTTGTGTTTGTTTTAATCTGTCGCAACAAGACGGTCGTGCTAGTCACTTCATTTCTGTTCGCTGAGTTTTTTCACATTATCCATACGTTACGTTGTGTATTTTGTGTTCCTCCGTGTTGATTGCTGCCCAGCTGTCAAATATCAAAATGCCGAAAGGATTTGTTCTGAAAAGGCAGGCGAGAGAACTGCTGATCAAGGTTCGTAATTACTTTGAAGCAGAGTATCAAAATGGTGGCCCGCTATTACCACTGTCGCAAGTGCGAGAGCGTGTTGCGGCCGCTCTTAATTAGTGGACCTACTGTTTCAAGCTTACGGTACAAGCGGCATTCAGGAAAATAAGCTTCGTACGCCGAAGAAAAAACACTAACCACGTCTTGTGACATCGGTTGACAACTTCAACGCTGATGCTATTCGCTGTCATATATATGACTATTACTTGCGCAAAGAAATTCCAAAACTCAAAAAACTTTTTGTTTCTTTACGTGAATGTGGTTTGTTCCATGGCCAAAAATCGTCATTAAGCTTAGTTTTGAAAGAAATTTGATTTTCTTATAAAAAATCGGGCAAAATATTGATAGAGCGGCACGACGTTGCGATGGCTCGCTGCGAATTTTTGAGAGAAGCCAAAAAGATATCAGATTGGTCAAATGTTGCAAACCACACAGTATCTAAGAACTGAAGGCCTACCATCAACTTTTCGTTTGCCATTCAATTCCGATGCAATCCAGTTTAGGTACCTGAACTGAATCGCTAAGATTCGTACCATGAAGTGCCTTTAGCTAACTGGCGTTTGAATCGCTCACGGAGGAATGAAAGATCGATATTTGTCTGTGGTCCGCGTGTGAGAAAGAGATGACGCTGTACACTCGTTGCATAAGTCTGTCTCTTTTACTCGAACCATATGCGTTGCGTTTCGAAATCTAGTTGATATGATTTTAGCGGTGTTTTTTGTGTCAAAATAAAAACAAATATATTTTAAAATTGCGCTTTTTAGTATCAAATTATATACCATAAGCCCGTTCTAGTACTCATTAAATAATAGAAATTTATATAATTCTTTAAATTACAAATAATTAAAGGTTTCCTTAGTGTTGTCGTAAAAATAAATTGATTATGACGAGTTTAGAACGCACCCAATTTGACTTCTACCTTTGTCTCTACTGAAAAATCAGTTGATTTTGTTGGATTTTTCAACAATGGGCTCAGCTCATCGCACATTCCTAACACCAATCGTTTATACAACCGATATCCTTTTATGTATTCTTCATCTTCCAAATAAAAGCGGTCCGATTGTTTCCGTGTTCTGTTTATTTGATTATCATTTTCCAAGAAAATAAAAAAGACTAATTCGTCAGACATCTACAATAACAAATAGCTCTAGAAATCACTTTTTCACATTAACACATAAGAAACACTAAATATCCAACTGAAATACCTTAAATTACGTACATTTTCAACCATTTTTTTAAAGATAAACCGAAACGATTCACTTCACGCCAAGAAAGTAGCAACTTTTTTTGAATCGCTTACTTTGACATTTAAGTCATCCAATATAGGTTGAAATATCACCTCATGGTACGAAAAATGAACGAACTAAAACAGTTTGCGATCCAATTGCCGACTTGATTTGGCGTCAACCTAAACTGGATCGCTTTAATGACATCGTGGTATGAAATAGCAAAGCAGTTTATTTTAGGTCGTCAATTGAATCGCAATAATAGTTCATAGTAGGCCTTCTGGACTGACGACACCGCCGCGCCGCTTCCACTAGTTCAGTGCCAATGGTAAAAGGTGAACGCCTTATCATATGACATGCAGGGTCTATGAAAGGATTCGTGTCAGATGCTTTACTGGCCTTTAAATCCAAGAAAACAGTGGACTACCACGAAGAAATGAATGCGGAGATTTACGAAGGATGGTTTAAAGAAATGGTGCAATCTCTGGAAGAACCGTCCATAATTATTATGGACAACGCTACATATCACTCCAGACAAATTGATAAAATGCCGACGCAGGCCAATAAAAAACAAGAGATGATTGACTGGCTCCAACGTCATGGTGAAAATATGGATAGTACTTCATTAAAAGTACAATTAGTGAATATTTTAAAATCGAAAAAAGCCTCCCTAAAAGATATGTTATCGACGAAATAGCTGCCGAATGTGGTCATTGGGTTCTTCGACTTCCGCCGTATCATTGCCAGTACATTGCTATAGAACTAATATGGGCACAAATCAACAGTGACGGTTCATCAGATTTTGATTAAAATAAATAAATAAAAATTACCTGTCGTTATAATTATTTTGTTTCAGTGTCGAGTACCTACCTATACCTACTTATTATACAACTGCTTCGAAAATTTTAAAGAAGTTGGCATTATCAATCAAGAAACGTGCAACATCTTGTAATGAAATTTAATATTAGTTAATAAATTTGTACAAAAGTATCCGGCAGAAGTCAAGTTTCTTACATTTTGTAAAAAAATATCGGGTCTGTTATCGTGTTACGTTCATCGATATAGCTCCATCCCTATCAGTTTCTCCGACTCTGGTATTATATAACCTTGTACGTGTTTAAACGTCACATTTTCATAAAATAATGCATACATAATGTAAAAAAAAACGCTCGCACAAGTTGTCACAGAAGCTTACTATACTAAATAAAGAAATGGAAATGTATAATTATTTATCAGTACTGTCAAAACTGTCATTATAAAAAATAAATGTCATGTACTCAGCTGAGTTACGCCAGGGCGGCACAAAGTGATTGAATCATTTTTAGGCCCGGCATTCGGTGTCCTGGAAATAATAGCTTTTCTTTTAGTTACACCTTCCTTTACAAGCTGGCCTTCTTATTAATCAGTTGTTTGCTATCTGTTTACTGTCAACATTTATCGGATTTCTGGTTTTTATTGAGTTCACAAGCTTACTTCTTTCAAGAAATGGTTGCTTTTGTTGTTGTCTTGTTCTCTAGGTTATGTAGCTGCTATTAGAATTTGAGTGTCAAGTCACATTTTTAATAAAGCGATTGGTATAATTATTATTACCCAAGAAATAGATCCTTTATTTTCATTTAGATTTTATTACATATTTGCAATACATTCATATTGTTATCATAGCCTTGTATGTTGATTGATTGATCGAAATTGACAGCTGTGACAACAACAAGACGTTGATCTAGGATTGATAAGTATGGCGGGTGGTGTTGTTTATTTGAATCCCACAGATTTTCAGTAAAAGTGTGCGCATAAAGTAACATATTATGAACAAAATATACATTTATTTTGTGTTAGTACATATATTCTCTATATTCTCCCAGTGCGCTCGTAATCTACCCACCTCTATCTACAATCTCAATCTCAATCTACCCAAGCGCCCATACTGATGGAAACAAGTCCTTTAGAGACATATGCGTAGCGTTGGCGTTGTTTCTATTTGTAACGGCATGATAACTACTTCCAAGCATAATTTTTGTGAAGGGAGTTAAATCAGTCAGTGCTATTAGAGGAAGAAAAAACAACTGAATGCTTCTAACGATGCATAATATCCACAATGAATAATGGCCACTACCATCGAGTGAAACTTGATAAAACTTAAACTTAAGAACCTCTACGAAGGCAGCCAGTAAAATGGCCGATTGGAAGGATTTGCATGATTTGGCAATGTAGCACTTGCATGACAAGACAAAAATTAAAAAAAAAATCTTAATCATATAATACATTGTCTTATTCAATTACTTTAAATTATTGTCATGCCAAACAAATCGTCTCTCTTCTGATTCCAACAAAGAACGGCATGATAATTTTGTATTCTTAGTCCTCTATAAATAAATGAAGATTAAAAAATATATATTTTAGTTGGATACACAAATCGTTACAGACATATACTGTGCCGCGTCGGAAGTCGAAGCGGAACTCCGCGAACGTCGTACTGCGCGTTGTCTACAATGGTGCAGCGATAACAGATCTAAGCTGAGGAAAATCCAGTCTAATATGGAGTTCAACGTTCGGATACAGGTAGGGATCTATGTTTATTAAAATTTTATAAGATTCATTTGTATGTAAACAACCGTTAGAAGTAATCTTGCAGTTTACATATACATTCGGGACTTCGTACGTCATTTTGTAGTCCTCACTGAAAATTTGAAAAAAAAAACTTAACAACCCCCCTATTGATAGGAAAAGGCATACGAAACTTTTCAAAAACGTGCCTAGAAACAATTTCAATTTATTCAGCTTTTAAAAAACCGCAATAAACTATTAACGTTTAATTAACTCTGTAAGTAAGACCCAATTCTACTTTTCTGTAATTAATTATTCTCAATAATATCTTTAATTTGAAATACCTTTGTTGTTGGGCCTAGATTATTGCCAAGATCATATGAAATTCGTTGCTAAATATATATCTCTTATTTCGTGAGTAAATACTATAAATGCAAAATTGTGTTGAATTGGTTACCAAACTTAATGCTTTAGATTATTTAAATAGGTATTGTATGCAAGCAAAACCCCGAAAAAGCCTAGTAGTTATTAACGAGACGAATTCGACCTATCCTTGTGCAAAGATCATAGGAAATGTATAGTTGTAACCTTGGCTTATTATTGCTCTAAAATCAGAAACTTCAATAAATTCCAGGAATTCGTTGAACTAGTACGCGAAGATAAACGTCTCGAAGCAGTTAAATACGCCAAAAAACACTTCTCTAACTACGAAGGGACTCAGTTGCCAGACATCCAGCGCTGCATGGGCATGCTGGCCTTCCCTAAGGACACCCGTACGTACTTTGTGCAGCAATTATTTTATTTTATTGGCAGGCGTTTCTCTTCCATCTCACCTGATGGAAATTGAAGACGACGATGAGAATGCAACACGCCTGTCCAAGAGAAACCTCTTCTTATGTAAATCCTGGTATAACATGGTTCATTAAAGAAAGGAATCATAAATGGCGGCTTGTACTTGCATTGACAGGTAGTACAGTTAGTATACAAATTTTAGAAAGATTTTCTCAATTCAAAAATAATAATAAATCGGATTTTCAAACTTGCTTCTGACAGCGGCTTCGTCGGCGTGAAAGTTTGAAAGACACGTGGCGCCATCCATTATCATTAGAACGTTTTTGTTGTTTTCATCGGAAACAGTGCACTAGTGTGCGAGCGAGAGAACATGATAAGCACCGCCATTTTCAATTCCTTTCTTTAATGAACCATGTTATATTATATTTTTCTGGAAAATAGGCGATGGGCTACCCATCTGTAATATAGAAAAGCTTTCTTCGGCTTTTTGCTACATTTACAATAAACGGAAATCCCGGAGTTATATTTTTTTAATATTTCCTTTCCAGTTAATATAAATGTGTTATAAAGCATTAAGTAATTAACACCGCATTGTTCCGATACTTTAGTTCGCGGGAGGGCTAAGCTATGCTAAAAAACCCTGGACACTCAAGTATAACGGAAGTAGTGAAGTAATCTTATTACAATCGCAATGGATTTGCGATTATATTATAGATTTATTATTTAAGGTAAGAAAGTAGGAGAAGAACATGTATTCGTAGTCAAGTGATTTTAAATATTGCATCTTAGTGATGCAATAATTAGTTTAGCCAACAAAAGACAGGTTTAACATTAATAAGAGAGATAATAAAAAACTGAAAACCAACAGATTTCTGGATAAATAATAAAATAAGTAATTATATTATTTGTTTTTCTTTTCAGTCGTGGAGCCATACCGCTCGTTGCTCTGTCCTCTTCGTTGGCGCGCGCTCGTGCGGCAGTTCCGAGCGGAGCACGCGCGCTTGTTGCACCCCGCGCGGTTGCCCGCGTTACCAGCGGTGTTGCAACTGGGACTCGCGAAGCTTAACACGCCATATCCTTTTCAATATTATATTTTTAGAATATACTTTCGTATTATTGAGGTTGTAAGGTTTATTACAATTCAAATACTCACATCATTCGAAAATGAATGGTGAATGAACGAATGGAAAGCTTGTATGATTTTTGCGTCCTGCGCGATTGCTCGCGTTACCAGCAGTGTTACAGCTGGGAGTTGCGAAGCTTTTTCACACTATATCTGTGTACTCATAGTTACTCAGATAGAAAAAGAAAGGTCACAATTTGTTTAAATCAGTACCATAGTACGTATTTATTGATCTTCGGCTGAATGGCGTCAGTGATAGTTACCCTGCTTCATACGCTGGAGGTTCCAGACGAGTCCTGGCCGGGGCATTCATTTGTGTGATGAACACAGATGTTTGTTCTCGGATCTTGGTTGTTCATTCATATATTATATGTATGTTTTCTGGGTTCCCTTTTGTATGTTTATTATAATACAAGCTCTGCCTACTTGGGGAATCCATATCCGTGTGCATTGACATCATTAATCAAAGATTAGTAGTTTCGCAGGTTCTCTTGAAATTAAAAGATAACTGAGGAAACGTCAATTATGGTTGTTAAAATAAGGACGACTGTTGCACCGCCGCAGACTACGTCTTGAAAGTAAAACTATAAAACTTGAATATTAAGTGAGCTGGCCCATCTTTCATGGTTGTTTCAATTATCCAGTGAATAAAAGGATATTTTTTTGACAGTTTTAATAATAATTTAATTTAATTCGTATTTTTTTTGTATACAGAATGTACGGTCAATTTGGAGTGATACTGAAATCAGCTAATTGATTAATTATCGCAATTATTTGAACATTGAAAAAATTCTAAACTTGTAACCTCACATTTCATGATAGTTTCAAACAATTTTTTTAAAAGTTTAGGTTTCGCTTTGATAATACAATGAGTTGGTTTCCGTACAATGAGTGGGTTTAATTTATAGGTGTCTACAGTTGGCTATTGATGGGCAAACTTGCAACCACTTTCTGTTTGGTGAGGCTAAAATATCTTGCAGTAAGCCTAAACAAGTTACTCACTCAAACCACGTGTCATCTCAAGAAGCGAGACAGATATACCTAAATTTGATTACATTACTTACACTAAAACATGCAGTAAAAACATAATATCTAGGAACATAGCAACATAAAGCTATTCGTTGTTAACATAGAGCAAACCAAATTGTATCTTATTTACTTAACAAATTTTATTATTTTATACATGATTTCCTCAACTCCTCCCCACTCAGTGCGGTCGTCCAGAAACCGCCGCATTCGGCTGCCCCGCGTGCTCGCCCCCCCTCCGCCCGCTGGCTCGCACCCTCCCCCCCGCGCACGTGTCTCACTCGCGCCTAGTCTGCCGCATGTCGCGTCGCGCGCTCGACGAACACAACCATCCCCTTGTACTGCCCAACGGACAAGTCTATGGCGAACAGGTATATAATTGGATAGCACGAAATTGATAAACTCTGATACTTGTAAACAGATTTAAGTAAATCGCGAAATATCCTATATCTATCTATCTATCTATAAAGATCTTTGTTTTTTGAAGATCTAGATTTTTTATAGCGAGTTTAGATTCATGCAGAAAAAGAAGGTATACATATATAGAAACATAAACAAATTTTATGGATAGACATTAACGCACTTTTTTATATATAATGTGCTTTGGTCCTTCTGGTAACGATCTTTAGGCGAATCGGTCTATAGTTTCGAACTGTACCAGTTACAAATAAACAAAAAACAACAATATGTCACTCATTTTGAATATTTTGAAAAAATGCTAGTTCGAGTAGTCTTGAGACTGCTAATTAAAAAAAATCTAAAATGTATTTCTTTTTTACAGGCTCTGAAGCAAATGATGCGAGAACACGGTTCAATTATTTGCCCCAAGACGAAAGAGGTTTTCTCCATGAAAGGAGTCGAAAAAGTATATGTTATGTAAAATTGTAAATATTTCTGTATTGTTTTAATAGTATCTAATTAAATATACTCTGTTTGAAGCAGATTATTGTAATATTCTGAAAATAAATTTCGACTTTGATAACTCGAATGCGTACTATGCCTTTCAAGTAACAATATGGCCAACTTAGCGCCATATTGTGACGTCATAGCCGTCAATGAACCGGTTAGGTAGCGTGAGCAAAAATATAATTTATTTAAGCAAGCAATTGCTTCGTCAAACTCTCAATCTGGCTTTCTAACTTTTTGACGTTTTTGTCTGCCACCCTATGCTTGATAAAGTGCCAAATATATTCGATTGGATTTAAATCAGAATTGTAAGGTGGTAACCTCAAAATTTCAAAACTCAGAGAGTCGAAAATGCAATTTTTGTGCCTTTTAATTTACTCATACAGATCTATTTTAAATACAGTTTTATTTTGAAAATTTTCTTTTCGCTATAATACTCTAATAAATATAGTAAAATAAATCGTTATTTTTATGCAGAAAAGTTTTCTTTGTAGACCATAATTTTCAAGTGAAATTTGACAGATAGAGGTCTTTGACGTTCCTATTCTCATTTGAATCGCATAGTTATTCATTTAGTAGTTCACCTGTCATTTTTTAATGTGATGTCTTTGTGTGTTTAACTTACATGAATCGTATACATTTATATTTTTACCTGACGAAGTCGTGTATATTTTGAAATTTGTGTATTCGTATCAAACTAAAAAAGCGACTTTATCCGGTAAAAAGGTGTTTTATTCTCAGTAAATGTTGTAAAACCTTTGTGGATCATGATAAAAAAAATATATTTAAAGTAAATATAGATTTTCTTAACTTAAATAACCATTGTTAAAAAATACGAATTTTCAGTGTTGTAATTTTATTCTGACAGTACCTATTGTAAAAAAGTCTATATTAGTATTTCTATTATAAATATAGTGAGTGTAATTATATTTTGTAATCATTTAGTTATTGGATACTTTCTTGTTAACAACGGATACTTTTCAGTGTTTAGCGAAGGACTTGTAAAATCGGCCAGTTTAAAGTACATTTCTGTTAGTTAATTCACAGTAAATATAAGATACTCATTTCGTTGTGAAATAACATGCTTTGAATAAATGCAAGTCAGAAAAGCAAATAGTTTTAGTAACCCCATCTTTTGCCCTAGCCCCAGTTTAATAATGCGTACGAGTACACGTGGTGTCACTTAGTTCTTGAAACGTTAGATAGAAGATATGAGACATAATAACTATTTAACCTTACACTACTAATACTAAGAGATCGCAACTAATTTCAGCATTATTCGTTACTCCTCATAGTTTAGGATTTGCCCATCCATTCCCATTTGCAAAAAACACCCTGTATAATCTTAAGCTGCAGTTTGACTACTAACAAACGCACGAATCCAGTGACAATCAAACGAACGCCTCTTTTCCTGCTACGATACTTCACGGTACGCTCAAAGCGAGTTTTATATAGCCTTAAGATTTACATACATAAGTATACCGTACCAGAGTAAACACACATCGACTTTGTTTCATTTATATCTCAACTACCCTCAATATGGCGAAGTGCTAATGTTGTAGTAAATTGATAAACAAAAAAACAGCTGTTATAGAATGTAGCCATTGTCAAAAAATTGTGCATGCAACTGAAGCGAGCTGTTTGCTGCTTAATCCATACGTTCTGAATTAAGCAACAAACAGCTCGCTGCCTTCAAAGCCGCCAAAAACCTAGAATGGACGTGCAACGAGTGCTACCAAAACTCATCACACAGAAAATCTTTTTTAACAATGGCGATTGTGATGAAGAAGACGACGAATCTCCTCACCAAGCATCTTCTTTCGACATCAAGCAGCTTATGCATGACCTAAGGAAGAAGGTGGAAAGTATTGTATCACAAGAGTTACGTGCTATAACGACGTCTGTACAATATTGCAGTGAGAAAATCGATGAGTTCACTGAAATCGTTGATGCGCTTACTAACAAAGTTAAAGACATAGAAAAAAAGATAACACACCTTCACAATGAAAATAAATCCCATTTACTAAGGATTGAGTCACTTGAACAACGCAACCACTTTTTTATTTACGATTGCGTTTCCTGTATTTATTGACATATGGATCGCTTTTCTATACACTATAGCGTCTCATCCCAAGAAACTAAGCCACGCGGACGACACGAAATTATAAATAAGGTATCTGGTAAAATAATAGATACTATAGATAATGTTATAATGAAGGCGTTTAATGAAAATGATAATTTAAAAAACGTAACTAATAATTTTGCAAATCAGTTTCAGCACAATGTAAAATCTATAATTCCAAATTGTTCTCATAATTTACTAAATAAAGGCGACTTTACAAATATAATAAATCAATGTATTTCCCGAAAGCGCACCATAGAGAAATATATAAAATTATTAATAAAATGAATCCCCAGAAAACTCCTGGAATAGATGGTGTCAGGTCAACAGACATAATACGGTTGTCAGAATAGTAGGCGCTATAACACACTTTATCAACACCAGTATGACAGCCGGCTGCTACCCAAAACTACTAAAATTAGGTATCGTTCGTCCCATTCACAAAGGTGGCGCTAAAGATGACTACGCTATGTACCGTCCAATCACAAATCTGTCAGTCATAGATAAAGTTGTCGAAAAATATGTCTGCAAAAAAATACAGACGTATTTATTATTCAACAAATAATATAATATCTTCAACACAATACGGGTTTCAACCAAAGAATAGTATCATGCAATTATTATGTCAATTTACGGAAGACGTTAACCAATACCTTGATACCAAAAAACACGTAATATTACTATTCATTGATTACGGAAAAGCTTTTGATACCCTTCGACATGACCTTTTAATAGAGCGGTTAGAGAATAGTGGTATAAGAGGTAATATACTAGAATGGTGTAAAGATTACCTAAGGGACCGATACTACCAAGTTAAAGTTGAAAATATATACAGATATATATATATAAGATCGACGTCACTGAAGGCACCGCACAGGGATCCGTACTAGGGCCATTGCATTACCTTACGTACGTTAACGACATTACAAACCCTTTCAAACAATGCAAGGTTTACCAATTTGCGGATGATACATGTCTATTAGCAGCTGATGAAGATCCACTTATTGCACAACGCAAACTACAGAACGACTTTACTGCAATTTGTGAATGGTCACATGACTCAGGCCTAGTTCTTAATCCTAAAAAGACAAAATTTATACATGTACACTCTAGTCACAGTTATTTTTCTTGTCAACTAAGAATAGTAGCGCATAGTCATGACTGCCTCCATACAATTAACTCAAATTGCAAACAAAACTGTGCAAATACTGAGCAGGTGCCTGACACACCTACCTAGGTTTAGTTATAGACAACATATTTAACTGGGCTAAGCACGTTGAAAAGATTTGCAATAAATTAAGAACTATTTTAGCCAAATTTTATACAATCAAAAATAAAATTCCGTTTAACATATTATTAATGATGTAATCGTTAGTGCTCATACGGCTTAAGCAGCTATGGGCGCACATATAATCGTATATAGACCAAATATATTCCATACAATGTAGATTTTTAAAATTAATTATTCCGAAATAAATTCAAAAAACTTTTCCTAAGAAAACTTTTTAAATATTATGGTGTTGTACCTATTCACAAACAAGTAGAACTTATTTTACTTCTAGAACAATACTTCCGCACTAGAATACAAGATCTAAGGACCCACTCAATTGGTACTAGAAGTATTACCAATAACAAGTTATGGAAACCAAATTTACATAATGAATACGGTAGAAGGACTTCGCGAGTTACATTATTCCACATCTTATTAATAACTTACCTATTTATGTACACATATATGTATATGTGATAACTTATTATAATAATAAAATAAAAAAAAGTTTTGTTACCACACTAGAGCTAGCATGAATGGGAACATCGCTCGCAAATAAACTTGGCAGGTTTTTGTTTCGAGTCGTTCTTGTTTTAATCTATGATTGTTTCCATGTTCATTATGATAAGAAAGAGTAATAAATAACATATTAAGTTTGTAATCGAGAACGAATGCCTAGAAAAACCTAATTTGGTTTAAAGGCATTAAAAACTAAATAAGTACCTTGTATTTGCATTTGATAATTAAATAAATAAATAAAAAATAAACATTGTTAATTTATTCTTTTTGTTTAAAAAAACGAACCTACGGTTGGCACCGCATTTCTAGTTGGCGTAATAAATATGAAAACGCCAACGACTACATATGTCAATGGGTGCGGATGCCAGTTACCATCAGATGGGTCGTGTGCTCATTTTCCGGCTAGAAAATAGTAAAAATATGGTTACTAAATATCACTGCGGCGAAACGGTTGAAAAGCAAATAAATCTGGATAAAAATATAGTAAACATTAATACTTGTCTATGAACAATTTTAATTATTACATTAGGCCACTGCTACGAGGGTGGATTGAAAAGTTCGCGGCCTAAATGAGCAAACACAGGAACAATGCAATTTTTTATATTTATTTTTCAACATACTCTCCTCCTAGGTCACAGCACTTAGTCCAGCGGTCCTCCATAGCCTTGATCCCATTTAAATGGAAGGTTTCACCAAGTTCTTCAAAAAGGCATCTACGGCCACTTTGACCTCCTCATTGGTAGAAAATTTCATTCCACCTAAGTGTTTTTTTAGTTTTGGAAATAGATGGAAGTCAGGTGAATAAGGGGGATGAGGAAGCACTATTTCACTCACTGTTTGAGCCATCGATTCTGCAGATGTGTGAACACGAGCATTGTCCTGATGAAACTAAACTTTCTTGGTCAACAATCCTGGTCTTTTAGTAATATAGGTAATATAGTATGTAGATAGTGTGCAGTAGTATGCAGAATTTATAGTTTGGCCTCTTTCTAAGTAATCAACCAAGATGACACCCTTAGAATTCCAGAAAACCGATGCCATTACCTTGTTTACTGAAAAACACACCTTGGCTTTCTTGGGGGTGGGAGATCCGGGTCTCTTCCATTGTTTGGATTGTTGTTTCGATTCAGGAGTATAGTGATTAACCCATGTTTCGTCCATAGTAACAAACCTTGCCAAAAATTCGTTTGTCAGCTTGAAAAAGCTCTAAACAGTCTCTAGAACAAACAGAACCCATCTTGCAGACACCTTGTGGAACCCTAATTCGTTAACGATCATGTTTTGTGTACGTTCATGTGAAATCCCTAGAGCTTCAGCTATCTTAAATACCTTCAATCTTCTGTCTCCCATGATGAGATCTCATATTTTTTCGATTTTTTCCGAAGTCGTAGCTGTAGAAGGCCCTCCAGAGCGGGGGTCATCTTTGATACTCTCTCGTCCACGTTTAAATTCAGCTGTCCACTTTTTTATCATTATATACGTCGGAGCAGATGTTCCTAAAGTAGCCACCATATCTTCATGAATCTGCTTTGGAGTTAAGTGTTTCTTGTGGAGGTATTTGATCACGGCACGGTACTCTAAACTATCCATTTTCAAAATATATAAAACTTACTCTCACTTAATGTTCAATAAAATAAATAATTACGCATGTATCTCAAAGAAAAATTGCACAGACACTAGGCATAGAGGATAGTTTTATAATAATATGAAAACGCTATCTATGTAAGGCCGCGAACTTTTCAATCCACCCTCGTATATACGTTTTTTTATATTTTAGTATTAAGTATTTTTTTGTTATCATCTGGTGAAAAGTAATGAACGATATACGTGCCTATCCAAGAGATAAATTATATATCATTAACGTCTTTGCTATAATTGTTTCTTAAAGGAACTACCCTAAAACTAACGGAGCGAAAGTTATTATTATATTAAATAGACTTGAGTTGTGATACTGCTTTTACTTATATATTTACTGTGCCATACGTAGTATATTACGTCTGCTGTGAACATTTTGATGATAAGGTACGGTAAGTTTATTTATATTAGAGATTATTTTGAGTCACAAGTGTGATGAATTCATTTTAAAATATAGGAGTATCTATTCCGGGTTGAGATGGATGTCGAAATGGCGGAGAGCCTAGATTAAGTGAACTCAAACATCAAGTTATTTACGTATTTTGTGGGCTTTTTTTTACCATTGCAGTTAAGACTCGCAGGTCATTATTATCTTCACCTGACCACCTATCAAATTATTGCTAGCCGCCGGACCTATAGAATTAATTAGCCAGAAGTTTTGAGCAGCGTTTTGGTGATTTTATTAACCTACCTGCCTATATTTACAGTAAAGTAACCCAAAATTGTGACTTAAGAAATAAGAAAATATTAGAAGCTAAATTCATTATACAAACATGGCTGCATACAATAAACCTATGATGTTACGGAAGACCTGTTAAAAGTCGTAAAATAATAATAATAAATAATAATAAAAAGTATGAAATAGATTAAGTATTGAAATATACATTTCTGTAGTGTACGTTTATTGTGAAAAAGGCAGGTTAAATACCGGAAATGGTTACTTCGATACAAGCTATGGCCAAGAGTAGCAACCACTAGATATTTAAGTATTTTTTGTTAACGATGTTTCTGGCAAATAAATATTTTCATTTTAATTTTTTCGTTGAACTCTGTCCTATCTGTCCTCCAGGTACAAGATGCAATTTATGCAAAGTTCAAGTATAGTTTTAAGATTTCGTCTGGGGCGGTTCTACCACAATTTTTCCCATTATGACTGCCATAATAATCACATTTACATGGTTGTGTTCCGGTAAAGGGAAGGAACTGCCAATGCAATTACTGGAACAAAGGCAATTCCAACTGAAGCTTACGATCGGCAACACATCGTAAGTCGATACAATAACCGACTTTTATATTAATAAATAAAACAGCTATGATTAGTCATAAAATTATAAAATAAGGTTCAGCTGAGAAACTTGGACAAGTATGCCGAAGAAACTAGCAACACAGATTTTATGTCATCAATATTTCGTCTGCAGGGCGCTAAGAATTGGATGAAACTTTCGCACAATAGGCTTTTTGACAGTATAAGAAATAATGAAATAATAGGTCTTTACCTATGAAACTGCCGTTTTGCCGTACTGGCCATTTCAAATGAAAATATTTTTTTTTTGACTGATAATTCTAATTTCAAATTAATTTTATTTGACAAACATGGAATTCTTTTTCTAAAATCGTCATTTGTTTAATAGTTAGTGTTTTGTTTTCAACGCATTCGAACATTTTTCGTCATCATGGATAAGTTAAAAATTCGAGTAATTATGGAGTATGAGTACCGTCGTGGCAGCAAAGCGGCAAAAGCGGCACGCAACATCAACGACGTTTACGGAGCGAACACTACAAACGAACGCACCACCCGTTATTGGTTTACCCGCTTCCGTTCTGGAAATTTTGACCAAAAAAATGAACCCCGTGGTCGTCCGAAAACTTTGGTCGACAATAAACGAATTAAAGGCAATTGTGGAAGCTGATGAAACTCAATCCACGGCTGAATTAGCAGCAGCTTTCGACGTTAGCATCAAACTAATATTGGTCCATTTGCGTCAAATTGGCAAGGTAAAAAAGCTTGACAAATGGGTACCCCACGAACTCAATGACCGCCAGCGCGAAGTACGCGTGGAGACGTGCCTTGCACTGCTCAGCAGGCATACAAATGAAGGATTTCTGAACCGCATTGTTACTTGTGACGAGAAATGGATCCTGTTTGACAATCGTAAGCGCTCAGCAAGTTGGTTGGACCCTGGTTCAGCACCCAAACAATGCCCTAAACGAAAACTTACCCCTAGAAAAGTGATGGTCACTGTTTGGTGGTCTAACGCGGGTGTAATTCATCACAGCTTCTTGCCAAACGGGACAAGCATTACTGCAGATGTGTACTGTGAAGAACTGAACACAATGATGGAGAAGCTCGCACGTCTCCAACCAGCTTTGGTCAATCGTTCGGCTCCACTGCTCCTGCACGACAACGCGCGACCTCATACTGCACAGCAGACGGTCTCCAAGCTACAAGAGTTGGGGTTGGAAGTTCTCCGTCATCCGCCGTACTCACCAGACCTTGCGCCTACAGACTTCTACTTTTTCCAGAATTTGGATAACTTCTTGGCGGGAAAAAAATTCAATACCCGAGGGGCAGTACAAAATGCCTTTGAAGAATTTGTTGCCTCCCGTCCAGCTGATTTCTTCAAGAAAGGCATCAATAAGCTACCAATGCGTTGGCAAAGATGCATTGATTGCATGGGTGATTATTTTGATTAATAGAAATAAAAAATATATAAAAAAATTACGCTTCATTTATTTCGTGAAAAACGGCAATTTCATAGGTAAAGACCTAATATTTATATACACAACAACGACTACGATAAGCTACGGTGTAGTTACTACGCATCACAAAAATGCAACAAGATTTCAGATATTTAATGTTTTGATATAATATTAGTTATAGCATTTCTAACTATGAAAACTGAATACATGTCGAACAACGTGCTACTGTAGGGATACCTAACATTGGTTTAATAAGCTGAGATTTGTTTTGTTCAGAATAAGTAGCATAATAAATTAAAAACTTAACTAATAACTTTTCACCAGCAAATCTCTTTAGATAGATTTCGTATAATAATAAAAAAACTGTTGTCACAAAATCCTTTAATCTGCTGGATATTGATATAGATACACACATCAATTAGAAATCTCACCTACAAAAACTTAGAACAAAACTCAATTCTTTTTCATACACTTTTCGTGAAGTCAACAAGGCCACAAATCTGCAAACCGCCCTTATAACATATTATGCTTATGCCTACGCTTGGTTCAACTATGGCGTTATGCTTTGGAGGAACAGCACAGAGGCACCGGCACTCTTCATAGCTCAAAAAAAAACTTTAGCTACCATAGACCAAACTATTAGTTGTACACCACATTTCCGTCAACATAAAATATTAACACTACCATGTCTCTATATCCTGGAAATTTGTAAACCTGTCCGTAAATACCCAGAGCTATACACAAAACGCACCTTACGACAGCACAACAAGTTAACGCTACCTAGATCCACACTTGAGTTACATGCAAAGAGCTCCTATGTGACGTCTATCAAAATATATAACAAGCTTCCCGATTTGCTGATATTATAGAAAAATGTCATTACTCAGTTCCTGAATATTTCGAAGATAAATAAGTAACAAAATGTACCATGAAATAAATTTATATAATTATTTTTATTTTTGAAACTCACTAATCAGGTATAATATCATTTCTCAAATAATAACATACAACATAAAATATTATATAAAAATATTAATTTATTACTAAATTATTGAAATAAACCCCTCTATCCCTTTCCAAATTGTTGTGCCCAACAGGGTCCTTGTGCCTACTATAAAATTTTGTCACCCGAATTTACTATTATGGAACGCAATAAAAATTTTAACTTGAATTTACCCTTTGTCCTTTTCTGTGCTGTGACAATGTGTGTACAATATTTCATGATGATCGGTTGCGTAATTTTGGCGTGAGAGCGTAATAAACCGAAAAAAAAAACCAAAACACAAATAAATAACCAAACTCACTTTCACATCTAGTTGAAAAATAAGAAAAACACATGAAATGAAATACCTGCTGAGCTGGTATTATAGTTTCACTGCACGCCAGCAACAAAAGAAAAAAGGGGTAAAGATAAAAACTTACATTCTATTTCACGGCAGTCGAGTAGTTCTTAGCGGCACATGTTTATGCACCTGCACGTATTTACACGTAGACTCGCCGGTTTCACAGACACAAACACGCGAGCACATGACAACGACACTGCACAGTTCACATACACCACTTTCTTGCTGTCTGCAGAAGTTTGTGGTGTGGCCCAAGGCAGGGAAGTTGAGATTGTGTTATTAAGTGTTTTTTGGTAAAGAATTTCGCCTTCGGCTCTTTCTATTTTTGCCACAGTAAAAATAATGCTCATTCCAAAGGGAGGGAAAGAATAGCCATAGTAGTTACACGAGCAAAGCTGCAATTCCAGTTGAAGCTCAAATCAGAAAAATCTTTTTTTTAATTAACCCTGCCCGAGTTAACAATGTTACGGTTAATAATGTTGGAGGATAAATTTTTTTCAGAACACTTTTATGGAATTATAGAATTATTTTTGAGGTACATAAATTGTTCCACTTTCAAGATACATGTTTTAATAGTTTTATAACGATATTTGGTATCATTTCTTAAAGTAGAAAAAGGCAATGTGGTGTTTGTAATTATGCATATATTTATTTATTATCGACTTATTTATATTTATTACGTGATTTATACTACATGTGAGAACTTTGTAAATGGCCTTCTTTATAATTATATTTTGTAACTTAATCAATTGTACTTAGCTGTAAGTTTTCCAAGAATAAGAAAATAAAATAAAAATAATCCAAAAGATTTAGACCTCACATTTCCGCGTGTAGTTTATGAGATGGATAGGTAAGCAAGAGCTATTCAACTCCACCTAGAACGTTTTTGCGTAGATGTTTCCCACTCACACTCTATTTGTGAGTTTCCACTGTTTATATTGGAGATACAGTGCTGCTGTACTGATTAGAGGAATTAAACTTGTTCATGTGCTTGTTGTTGTGAGGTAAATTATAGTATCGGTTTTTATATACTGCATACCTAACACTAAAGGAGACAGCATTTTTTATAAAATAGTAACAAAAAAGGAGTGATTCATTAAATTAATTTTACGTATTGAACAATGTTCAGAAAGTTTTATTTTTGGCTAAATTTGTGTGTTGTAGGTGGGTACCTAAAAATGATAAAAATTATAATGTACGAACGATCTTTCAAGGCAATATATAAATTACCAACTCGTTTTAGGTATGGATAACTTTAAGTTTATAATATAATTTTATTATATTTTCTAGTATATAAAAGGGTTCGAAGGCGCGCGTTCTAAGTTTATACATTTCAAGGTCTGAAACATGTTTGAAACAACAAAGCTGTTATGAAGGGTTTTCGTTACACAATCAAACCTAGAGCGCTCGTGTGTTTCTGGAAAATAAACTATCTAAACGAATGATAATAAACCTGTTGGTAAGGCTGAGGATAACTTTTATAGAAAAAACGAGCACTTATTTCGCTTATTTACTAATGCATTGTCAAACTTTTGTAGGTACATCAACATCTTAAACAAATATGATTCTATAAAATACTAAATAATAATTAATCTAATCACATAAATTCTAAAGATAAAAGAAAAAAATTATTGTGAGGCATTTAAGACTTTATTGCCAAATCCAATTCTAACATGGCTTTTCGTATTTAGGCAGCCATTTCCTCTAGTTAAACTTGCTGTGATGTATGCAACATAAAACCATTAATTAATGTTAATCAATCGTGTATTAATGGCACTTGAGATGATGCCAGATTGGTTTTGATATAGATAGCGATAAATCTCAAGATCCTTAAAAGTCCGATAAACCTACATGAACCACACACCCATACTTTGGCAGGTTGTTCCCTTTCCTATCTGTTTGATTTTCCGATCCATGAAGACAAAAAAAGTTGCACGTCTATCCACTTACCTCTGGAGAAACATTGCCAATGCTCGGTGCAATTACAAGCAGGACTTGCAATGAAATGTATAACTAATCGAAAAGATGAGCCTTCAAGCTTTGTTCCTGTTTGATAACTTGGGTGAAGCATTTATTTCTGTGTTGGACACAGATATCTGTTCTCGGCTTATGGCTGTTTATACCTGTATGTATGTTTATTCTGGGTTCCCCCGTTCACTGTATGGTCGTTAATAAAACCAGCTTTGCTTAATTTGAGGCCATACAGTTGTCGTGTTTGGTTGTCGGGGATTTATATATTTTCAGCTCTATACGAATCAATGAAAACCTACCGCTATTTTTTGGGTTATTTTGACTAAACTATAATTCACTTATTATTAACATGTAAGATTTGTAATATGCACCAATTCGCATTTCAAAATTAGATTATGATTGACATGACAACTGAAGAGATATGTTTGTGTTTATGAAGAGTAACAACAATACCTATCGTATATATTGACACTACTCAAAGAGTTCAGTTTTTATTACAAGACCATTTTCGAGAGCAGAGTAGAAAAACCATGATAACAACAGTGCACAGAGAAATACTAACAATGACTTTTTCAAATGAAGAGCTATTTTTTCATTGACATTTTTAAACTGTATTTAGTCTTATTTTGCACCCTTTATTATCCCCTTCTATTTAATATGTGTCTTTCTCTATCTAAGTAACACAAAAAAACATCTTCAAATTGATTGAATATCTCATTTAAACATTACAATACTACAAATAAGTATTATGTACTAAAAATAATTTATTTTATACAGTTTTGTATTATACATTACGAACTTTGTACTTATACAAATTTCAAGCACATAGCAAGCAAGCGGCAAAGGTACGGAGGCCCTTAAAGAAGGTTTCCTTTGTGTGTTTGCACACATGGGATGAAGGAACACCCGACGGGTAAAGATTCCAAGGCAAAAGGTCCACACTTAACAACCTGCATAAAGAACCTTTTTGAATGGCACGTCCGATAAATTAGATCTTTCTTTAGTAATGTTTCATATGCTATACCTAGCATATTAAGAAATTTAATTAACTAAAATGTTTTATCATTCTTTAAGCGTTTTTTGTCCTTTTTTAGCAGCTATCTAGTTGTTATTCAACGAATAAATAATATATAATATCTCTATATAATCTTGATTCCATATCGGAAAAATCCAATAATTTTTGATAAGTTTAAGAACCTATTTAAAGCGAAAGCACATAAATGAGTACTAAAGATTTTTATCGTGCTCTTAAACTAAGCGTTATTACATATTGGGACTTAACTGATAGATAATTTGATTGTGACATTTTTTAGGTTAAAACTGTTCTGAACCATCAAAATTTGAAGAGTTTAGTTAGGGTTTTCAAAAATCTGTGTTTGTTGATTACTGTAATTGATACGTCGCCGACGCGTAGCAAATATGGCACGATCACTCGAGGTTATTTGCTCAGGTTACCTATGGCTAAACGTGTGGGTATGACAAGTCAACAAAAAGCTACCATACTAACTACAATAAAAACAATATAAACAATGCGGCTAGTAAGGTTATTACCGGCGTATTTTGATGGTATTGTTTAGGGTAAAACTTAAAATTTACTATTTAAATTTCTGCAACCAATCAGTAGTAATAGCCTAACAAGGGCTATTTTTATCCACATTACAGACGAGGTACAGAAACATGACAATGTAAAGCACTATACTTTAGGTAAGTGCTCAATCATCTTCTCAAACATCGAATACACTTTAAAATCTGACGGCGAATGCGGGTAAACAATATATGTCGACATAACCTTAACTTATTATATTAACAATTTCGGAACAACGATGTCAGTGCCTGTTGGTGTGGCGCCCTCTCGGCTGCCCTTAGCCGTATCGTATATAGGAGTAGTTTAAGTTCCGGCTCAGCACCCTTAGCGCTAGGCCACAAAGTCTGGTGCAATTTAAAAGGCTAATAGGGTCATAAATACACTGTCCATTTAGAAAAAAAAAACAAAAATATTGGTTCTGTCGTGACAAAACAGTTTCCTTGTTTATGACCTAAGATAAGGATTTAACTAACCGTTAGGAAAACATTTCTTCTTATGGATCACGGGTTTGGGATGAACAGAATCAGTCCTTAACTAAAATCTTCGTGAACTACCAATGTAATTACGATTTGTGTACTTCTACTACTATCTTATTATGTCAGTTGAGTTTTTATTAATCTGAACCGTAAATGTTTTAGAGTGAAAATAATTAATAATATGCAACGTTGATAAAAGCGAGAGGCATTAAATGAAACCACATATTCTGTGTATATTCAGGCTACACAACAAAATCAATGTAAGCCATAGTTTAGTCACAGAAATGTTTTTTAGTTTTTACTTAGCTTCATTTAAACACTCTGTATCTTCCCGATCACCTGATCGTAAGTTTGTACTATAGGCATAGTTATCCAAACGACAAAATTCACGAAAGCGATGCGACGTTGCCAGTTCGCATCGTAAGTTTTCAGTACAAACAAGGAAGTACTTGTACTAAATCTTTCCTTAAAAGAAAGTACAGATCACGGTTATCTCACTCTAATGTAATAAGCGTAACAGAAATAGAAATAGATCAATATGTTGCTATTGCGCCGGCGGTGGCTTGGCTAATTAGGTCAAGGGCACAATTTTTAATTTGTTTAGTGCGAAGACGCGTTGCGTCCGGGGTGCACGTTGCAAAATTCAACACGGATTATTGTCGCTCACGCTTCCCATTTACTAATGTTAAGTTTTTATTGTGATAGGACACGTAACTGAGTATTTTCGGTTTAGTTTTGTGAGTAGTTTTAGAGTGCGTAAGACATCCACAATGCCTCGTGCTACATACACGGCGTCAGAATACACTGACATGATTTTAATCTACGGGGAATCCCACGGAACCGCAGCTCTAGCTCTGCGAACTTACCGAGAAAGGTATGGAGACAGCCGCGCATGTCAAGGGATTTTTTTATCTGGGGGTTTGTGAAGTGTACGCAACAGACGTTAATACCGTAGAGGAACTTAAAAACCGGACTATTTTAGCGTTTAATTAATTAAAAAGTTTAACAACAAACAGTGACCTTATTGCACGATTAAATAACAATATTATACGTCATTATAATTTGTGTACCATTGCAAACGGCGGACATTTCGAACAATTGAAGATTTAATGTGTAAGTGTTACAATTAATTATTTTTGTTTATTATTTTCATTGATCATACCTTCCAACGTTACCTACAACACATGTTTACATTATCATCCACATCAAACCCGGGCGCTCCGCTGTGTAGGTAGGTGTGCGAGCCGGTGAGCCTGCCGCCGCACGCGCTATGCTACTCAAACTTCGTTGCCACTCCACTCTTCAATTAAAAATTTTGCCCAACCAATCCCAAAGATTGGCAAGGTTATAGCCTCCAAGGTCAACTTTTAATCATTAAGCTGAGCACAGCTATATGTATCAAATACATTCTGTAGAACTATAGATTATTATGTGGAAACCCGTCTTCGAAGTATCCTATAAAGCTGATATCGAAACTAATAAAACCGTAATCTTTGAGTGTTCGTTCATTATTCTGGTGATGTTTTGGTCGTAAACTAGAACACAATAGTGTAGTCTATTCATTATGATATAATAGTCCATAAGGTTGTAAGAATGTTGAATGCTTTATTGTGACTATTTAAAGGATTATCCTAGGGTAACAAATAATAAATAAACTACCTAACTATTCCGTTGTAAATTTATAAACGTAACGTAAACCGAATTATCCTCAAAAGAACCGCGGGAACTTTTCTCATTTTTAAAACTTGGTTTAGCAAAAATAGACTTTAATTAAGAAAGTGAAGTACAGTCACGTGCAATGAAATGTACACAGACAATTTTGCAAATAAATAATAATATTAATTCTACATAATTTTTCTAATCGACATAATCTACACATTTCAAAAAGAGCTACATAACAAAAGCTTTCACAGTTATGTCACATGAGTAGATAAATGGAACAGAGACAAAGCTTCATACAACCGCAAGAATCGGTCGCACTACTACAAGCACGCGGGGCATGTGTGCGTGACCACTGGCCACTTGTCACGTATGCGGCGAGACTTGTCAAAAGAGATTGTCAAAAGGCACAGCCAGTTGACAATCTCAGGGTCATTGCGACGCACGTTCTTTGTTTTGTTAGTTGCAAGTTTAAATATTTTAATGTAAAAACGTGGTATTTTATTATTTATAATGGTTGTTTACTGTACTGTGTGTATGAATAATACTAGAATAAAATAAAATTGAATTGCTCGAGCAAAAGTTAAGCGAATTTTACGATCTTGAAATAAATTTTGTCAATATTTGCAATGAAATACTTAAGCGTATTAAAGATTGTATTGCCGTCTGAGTGTTTCCCGTTAGATTACTTGACAAAACTATTTGTTAAATTAAGAATTTACCACACCATCAAAAGAAACAATAATATATTAAAAAACAAAAATTATAAAAGAAAATTATTAGTGTAAGTAATTTGTAAAGTATTCTATCATACTGAACAATGAAACTATTTGACAAATGTTTTGTTTAATTTGTCTTAACCTATCGTGACAACCCTACCAAAATAGGTAACAATTTTTCACGTTTTAAGAAGCCTTGTCTCTGTTCCGTTTATCTACTTATGTGTAGTAATGTAGTATTTTTTTTGACGCAGAAAAATCCTCGTGGATACCCGACCCCAGCGGGGGCCGAAGTGGGGTTATGCCGGACTCGTACCGGCTAAAAACCTTGCGGCTTCCGTCTGGACGCACAAAGTTGGGTCACGAGGAGCTTGCGCATTCGTTCGCGGCCCGACAGCGTTGGCCAACGCTCTGTGCAGTGCCGGTGACGTCCCGAGAGGGAGGGGTCCCACTCTAGTCGTCCCTCATGAGATGGTGCGCAGGAAGCGCACGCGCCATCTGGAGCTCTGGACTGGAGGCGGGTTCCCCGAACCCGTCACCGAAGGCTCATAGGACTGCGGGAGAGGGAGGCTTTCAGCAATGAAAGCCGCCCTCTGGCGTCCCGTGCGACGGCGACAAAGCGGAAGGGAGGATGCATCATCTTCCCTCGCCGTCTCCGCCGCCTCCTTCGCACCGCCTGCCACGATCTCTTACTCTCAACCATAGTGTGAACCACGGTCGGGAGCGAGATATCGGCACCCAATAGAAAGCAGAGCGCGCTGCGCTCCGCATCCCACGCCGGGCATACCTCCAGCGTGTGCTGGGCCGTCTCGTTGAGGCAATCGTCGCAGTGGTGGCGCCTGGCTGTCGGTTCTCGACCGATCCAAATAGGTAACTCCCAAAACAACCATGTCCCGAGAGCACCTGAGTCAGACGGTAGGTCAGAAAACCGAATCGCCTACCCAACCACTGCTGCAAGACCGGACGAATTGCCTCGATAGTCCAGAGTCCGGCGATCGAAAACCAACATCAAATATATCTTAACAAAGTCTTTATCAAATATATGTAACCTCTTTGTTTGACAAAATTGGTATACGATGTTAATTGTACAAATAAGAATACGATATCAATTTCAATAATCTAAACAATCCATTTTCGTAATGATATAGGTCAGTTATAAAAAGTCGGCGCTTACCCCAGTCTTCACACTCATTTGTTTCAAGGTATTTTTTGAACGTGGTCACAAAAATGTAAACGTTTTTGACTGCTTTCTAGATTCTAGATAGATTATCTTATTAAAATTAAATCGTTATTTTAAGAAATAATTTATTATCATTTAGCATTACCTAGGGTAGATACTAAGCGACTGTAATTTACAAGAATGTTTTCAGTCTGGTGATATAAAATAAAACAGGTTAAAACGGATTTCTTTTATTTGGTCATTCCTTTTTTAAATGCTTCAATTAATTGTTTAATGTTATCTGTCCAATGCCAGGCTTATAGTTGGGTTAGTGCCTTTGTGTATTTTAATTTGTCAATATTACTACAAGACTCCCTCCAACACTGCCTCCAGCGCCAAAATAAACAAGCTATGAACTCTATTTGACAACAGCCAGTCTAGTGTCATATGCCAGTGATATTAAACCTACTCCCCTAACGGTTCAAAAAAATACCGTAAAGACCCAAAGTTGGATAGCTTGATGGACCATAAATTGCTAAAAAACCAGCCTGGCCTATTCGACGAAAAAAAAAGTGGCGCGATTTTAAGATGTTTGTTGCGAATTCAGCGAATTCATTCAACCAATATTTTTCTGAACCTCCTGTCACTTTAAACCCTAACATCAAAGCTGATACATAGGATTACCTAACAAACCTTCCTGTCACCCATTCCCCTTTTCACTTCTCTGATATTTCAGAGGATGAAGTCAAAAAGTCAATCCTATCAATATCCTCATTGGCCGTAGGCAATGACAAGCTGTGCTCACGAATGATTACTCCAATCCTCCCACAACTGCTATCCGTCCTTACCCACATTTTCAACCACTCTTTATCCACTTCTACTTTTCCGTCATCCTGGAAACTCGCACAAATTAATGCATAATAATTACCTAAAATTAAAAATCCCTCTTCTTTATCCCATTTCCGTCCCATTTCCATATTACCTTTCCTTTCGAGAATTCTGGAACACATCGTTCATAGCCAACTTTCTTTTTTCCTTCACAACAACAACCTCTGGTTTCCGCTCAGGTCATAGCGCTAATTAATGTTACTGACGACATCCGGTATCGGTAAAGCCAAGTAAACGATTTCTTTTACGAATGCCTCCACACAAAACCGATTTCTACTCATACTCTTTCACAGTACATGCAGTTAGGCTATGGAACTCCTTACCATGTACAATTCAAGCGTCGAAATCTATGTCAGTTTTAAAAGAATAATGAAAGAGCATTATCTTGCTCAGAGATGAGTTTAGTTGTTATTCCATAAGTATTATTTATGACATCATATAATTTATGATGTGTTCATGTATGTATTCATGTATGCATATGTATTTAAGTATGTATATAAAGTATTTAGGTGTATGTATGTTATCTGTACGTATATTAATATAGTTATATAAATATATTTTTTCTTTATTGTTTTTTTCCTTTTTAATGCATTTAGAATTAGTAGTTATAAAAAGCACACTAATTTTATAGCTTTTGACCAAACTCCCCAGTCCCAGGTCTACTGGTAGAAATTTCTTATGAAATAAGTAGTACCTTTGTACAAGTATTTTATCCCATTTATGATTAGTTATATTTTGTATGTACATAAAGTGTAAAATAAATAAATAAAAACCAGTTAACTCAAGAAAAATAGTGGTGATGACGGTGACTTTATTCCGAGGTGTATTTAATACCGGCAACGACGGGCATCGCTCAAAATAATATTCTACCTGAAAAGTCAAATAATTTGTACTTAAAAACCAATGGATATGTCAACAAATAGAAAAATAATAAAGGCTGCAATTCCATACTGGAGTCCATGCTGTTTTTTCAACATTTATCTCGAATGCAGAAGCAAAGTAGTGTTCATTCAATTTTTAATTTATAATAATTTTATTTATAGTTCATTTCTAGTTCTAGTATTACTTATTTTATCTCAGTGGGTGTAAAAAGTAGAGAATAGTCCTCGGGGTAAACGTGTCTTTGTCTTGGGCAGGTTTAAACCCTTCACTGCATTCCGGATACCTAATTCCTTGCTTCCCTCGGTCATAGTTAATTCCTCGCTCCGCACGTGAAATAACCATCAAAGCCTTAAGTTTGCTTACGATTCAATATGGAGACATCACCTGAGGATAACCGCTGGTAATCTGGGGATAGCCCTTTGGTGAATAACCTACTAAAAAAGTTGTGCAAGTTTTTCTAATCATTGAACCATTTATGGCAAATTCATATTTCAAAATTTCTTCCATCATTCAAAACATACATTATCCGGCAATATCACTTAGAAATTTATAATCTTTTGGCAACGAATATACTTTACTATTAAAGGGAGTGAACTAATTACTTCTGTTCTAAATTGGTTTTTAATATCATCAGGCGTAAAACTATTTAGTCTGTCGGACTACGTTAATTTTGACGAGTCTTTGCATTCACAATGTAAAGACTTGCGGCTTCGTTGGTTTGACCAAAGAAGAATTATGACTTGTTACCCCGCGGGAATCAGATAATCTTCCATGGTATAAAAAAGTCACTGTCGCACTCCAGCCCGCCGATTATATCCATACAAAAAAACCCCGTCAATCCGACGCTATGTTTAGACGTTAAAAAAGAGTGAAATATTGCAGGCCTTTTCATGTAGTAGTACTTACATTTAGAAAACGAAATCAAATAATAACCTGGGAAAATACCTGACCCGAACCTTGTTTTCCAATAAAACGTAATTAAGAAAACCAGCGTTAAGTATGTGTAAAGTTTTGTTTTAATTAATTTGATTAAAGTTGTATTCTGTTGCGTGTAATAAATAAATATGCGCTGTATTCTGGTGGATTCAAATTATTAATCGGCTTATTGAACATTGACCAACCTGAATCAGACTAATTATTTCGATATGGTATTGTAAATTTTATTGTAAATTTTTTTAACTCACTGTATTAAGTAATATGCTATAATTTGACAAAAGCAGTTTTCGTTATATATTCTTTGTTAATTACGACCGAAAGTTATTTATGCCAAGCAGTGGAAATAAGCTATAGAATTTAATTTCCAAGAGTATGTGCGACCCTACTAACAATTTCTTTTTTACGCAGCAAAAATGTAGCAAAATATGAGGACTTTATTAAAATATTTTTTTAATCAAATTTAATACTAAATTTTTAAAACAGGAATTAAAAAAATATACGAAAGTAAAAATGAAAAAGCGAGGCTTTTAAATCATATTTGTCTCGCAGTTATGGAAATCAACTATAATTGATTTTAAATTCCCAAAATGGAGAATAAATTTTCATGATTTGAATCATTATTTAAGTGGTGGATCGAACTGCGCGCTTGAGGTTTTTTTTTATTGAAAATTAAAAAATAATATGTTTGTCTTATCTTAGAAGTTTTGTTAAGCGTATTGATTTAGTTACGTAACTTGCGGAAGTCAAGCCTTTATAAATTTGAACCAAATTGGTAGAAATTTACCGTCATTTGACGTAAATAAAAATGTCTTGTTTTAATTACTACTAATCCAGTAATGATCTACGTGACATTTATTTTATTTAAAAAAAGCGGTTCTACGAAATAAACATTACGAACTATTACATAGATTTAGGTATATGATCAAAAGTGTTTTCGTTTGCATCGGCATTGGCAAAGGCGCGATGCGGCGACTCCTCATGATGCGACTTATCAATTATAACCAGGGTTTCTCTTTTTGTGGGACAACACTAGAATAACAAAAATGTAGCGAAAACTTTTGTGCCTCGGAAAACCTGATTAAATAATTAAAACCCAAAATTTGTCGCTGATCTAGGTCTTGTTACAAATTTTATTACAAATTCTAATTACAAATTCTTGGTAGTAACCAAACTTTACTGTGGCAAAGGACAAAGTTTGAGTTAAATTTATTTAATATCAATGTTTTCAATCAGTCCAATCAAAGTGATTAATAAGCTATAAATTTCAGCCCCTGCTGTAGGTGTTAATTATATATTTTTATTAAATTAATAGTGATTGCGTAATGACGATGTTAGTAATGGACCGGCATAAAACTCGAGGCAACACTCATTTTAATTTTTTAATTATAAATAGGAACAAGAAGAAGTCACACGGTGCCAAATCAGTGCTGTAAGACGGATAACCCTAAAGTTTTACTGTTGTGGTGTTTAGTAAGTCCGTCATCTTAATCACGGAGTGCGCGGGCGCATTGTCGTGGTGGATTAAAGGCCTTGGATTCCCATGTTCGGTCGCTTGTTGCTCGCAGCAGCAAAAGCTTCTGGCAAGCATTTGGTAGTGTACCACTCTGCATCGATGCTACCGCAGTGAAAGGGCGGGCACTTCCTTCCTCAGCCTTTAAATATAAGCGACTGCACTTAAACTCGTTACACCAGCGGTACACCTTGCTCCTTGTTGATAAAAGCTAATTCAAGTCGATTAAATGATCCATCAGGTTTCAAGTTGAACTTCAAGACGTAAAAATTCATTGCATAAAAATCCCGAGGCAGATCCATTTTTCTACGACACACTATAGTTTTATAATGCTGGTATAAAACTTTTAAAGAGAATTTTATTAAGGAACAATTTTTACTTTTAAATAATCGAATTTTCAAAATAAATTATAACTCTCCAGCGTTCCATACATGCTGTGGTGTTTGGTCGCATAACGTATGTGTTATTTATGGTAGTTATGAGTCTTCTTCAGCCTTTATTAATTTTTTAATTTCTTCTTGAATAACCTCAAAAAGTATTTATCAAGTAAACAGAGTACGAAATATATAAACAGTGATAAAACAAAATTGTTACACAAATACTCACTTACACAAAGGGAACGTGAAACATGATTCATTTTTAATTATCACTGTTATCATTCAAACCATGTAAAATAAAAATAAAATTTTTATGGGTTGTTGAATTAACTAATTTTTTTTCTTTAATTAACTGTGCAATACGTTATGGTTTGTTTTGTGACGTTCCTATTAATATTGAATTTATATGTTCTACAATTTTCATTTCTGTAGATTCTTTAAATCACCTATGACTTTCTACAAATATGTGTCCCGTCGGAAAGCCACAATAGTTTAACTTCCATCAATAGTGGACATTTAATGCAAATCTATAAAAGCTAGTTTATCTGCGCAAATGTTCTTCAAGAAGCGATGAATAATTTAATAACTTAGTGATTTTAGTTTATGAATCATCATACCAAGGTAAGAAGCAGCCATCGTTTATGTTATTGCTTGCACTAGGAGACATTGCTGGGTCGGATCCCACTTTTGATGTGGGATCAGAAGGCCGATCGGGGTAGGAATCCCGTGGGAAATTCTCTGACACATCTTTTAGGATACGAGCAGCAAGCTTATCAACTTGAAACGATCAATTTGGTGTTTTCTTTATAGTGAAAATATTAGACTGGCACAAGAAGTGAACTCCTTCCTGTTGTCGCCCGTAAGACCATCCGTATGGACTCCGTCGAAGCACTGAGTTCATCACGCTTGAGTCTCGTTTTCAAATCGGAGCCAATCGGTTTACGATTGACCTCTTCGACATATTTATAATTATTTAAATTTATCGAAGGCCTTGACTTAATTTAAGCTCAGAACTGACGAACGATCATGTCTTCCAATGATCGTGCTCAGTTTTTCAAAGGGACACTTAATCTCTTTTTCAAAATTTCATAACAGCTTGAAAGCCATCACAGTCATCAAACAATGCTTCTATGGTAGCCAAAACTATCTATTTAAATTGATATCTAAAACAAAGGAGGAGAGATACTTTTTCTTAAAGTGTAAGTTTTTGTGGCAGTGCACTTTCTTTTGTTATTCTCTCGTCTGGGGCGGTACTACTGTGCTTTCTGTTTAGTCTGCTATAATAACTTAATTGTATTTCAGTTGAAGGGAAAGAAAAGTCAATTAAATTACAGGAACAAAAGCAATACCAACTGTAGTTTACGGTCGGCAACGCATCATTAGTCGATATAATAATCACAATCAATATTCATAAATAAAACATCTACGACTATAAACATTAATGTGTGCGGATAACACTAATCATCAGGTGGCAATCAATCAAAAATCAGAGAAGTTAATGCGACTTAATATATTAATAAACAGCTAACAAGCTCTTCTCTAAGAACAGAATTAGCTTGCTTGTTTAGAAATAACAATACACAAAGAAAACATCTGTAAACAAAGCAAAGAAATCATTTCATGCATGTGAAGTCGCGCTTCGTTCTCGCACAAGCCTCTCAGTCTGTAGACATAAACACAATGGAAGTTCTTCAACTTGGCTGCAGCAACGAGTCACGATAGTATTGTGTTGTCCATGTACCTACTCTCAGCTTAAATTGTATTGTATTGTATTGTAAACACTTTATTACACAAAAACATGGTACAGGATAATTTATAAAATTAGAAATAAATTGTACAAAGGCGGACTTATCCCAGTCAGGGATCTCTTCCAGTCAACCTTAGAGTATCTATATTAACTTTTTTAGTTTCCATGATACAAACTGAAAAGAGAATTCTGATTCGTGTCAGTAAAGAATTAGAGTGTTTTACACTTACATTTAGAGAAAAATAATGTTAAGGGTTAGTTTGGGCTTTGAATTGTTTGAAATGAAGAAAAAGAAGACTCATCTCGTGTATTTTTTTGCCTATGATGATATCGAATATTTTGATTTCGACTGTACCTTGTTTATTAAACAACTCGCTGAACATAAAAAACAGGAAGGTTCGAAACATTGGAAATGAAGCCATTAAGCGAACACTTCTTGTAAACTTGCGAGCTCAGCAAACTCAGCCCGTAAGTGCGGTCTCTAGAAAATATCTGACAAAATGACGTCGGACCGTTTCTAGCTTCAATTTTCTAGCTGTTGTAGGGGATTTTCTTTACGGTTCGAATTTCGTTTTCAACTTTCTAAACTGTGCTTTAGTTTTAGTTGTTGAAATTATTGAAAAAACGGACGACAAGCAATAATACATTTTGTAAAAGGAATTACAGTACAGCTATGGGGCATGCAAATTGGTGATTAAAAAGGATGTATTCATGAGTCACGAACACAGTTTTGGACTTCCCAGTTCACACATACATAACTAAAAGGCTTCTAATACTTCAAAGTTGGGTCAACTCCTGTGACTTCACCTTCCAAAGCATACTTCACCTGAAATTTTTATGAACTCCCAATTCTTTAATTATGTTGAATTCACTGCTTTTTGCTCAAGGTTGGTTTACAAATTTGCTTCGCCGTTGAGCTCTGGCGTAGTTACGATACTATTTCAACCATGAAATAACATTAATTCTTGAACATTTTCAGGCAATGTAAGCGTCTGTAAGAGTTTGCTGTCGACAGGGGGTTAAAACTTAAACTCGTTCTTTGTCTCTTGGCGTCGTTAAGATTTTCTTGTTTCCAAGAATTTAGTAACTTTAATGAGCTCCGAACATTAGGGTGTAATTAATTACGTAAGCCTTTTGAGATGGTTAGCATTCAATTTTATATTCAAAATGTTGTGTTAAAAGTTCATCATAAATTTAATCAGTAATTGTTTAGCAACATGTAGTAGAAAGTATTTGAATTATGTTCTGTTTAAATCAATGTAACATGTAACGAGTACTTGGTTGGGTATGGTTCTAGACAAAGGTTACAATTCGCTCAAAAACAATAACAATCTTAAAATGTAACACTAAAAAATAATATAACCAAGCTCAATAATTAATAATTCTTGATAGTAACTTTATTAAAGAATCATCAAAATATCTTCCATCGTTTTCTCTTTGACACCATCAGTCCTTCACCCCGAACAAGACTTGTAATGATTGTTTCGAACTTAAAAAATTCATTTCATGTTAAGTCAATCCTGCTTCTCATTTATTAAAATTTTTAAGAAACCAAACAGTTATCATATAAAGCACCCATTAGAAAAGCCCGTTCCTTGTATTTATTTGTAGTTTTAATTTAATTTATAAGAGTTACCAGACATTTCCTAAACAGTGCTTCCTAAAACGATTTTATGTTATTGAGCTAAAAGCATGATACAAAACCAAATAAATAAAAATTTGCCTTGGTTATTTTATTATTTTGCTTTTACAAGATTTATTTTTATGGATACTTCAGACTAAAATTCAAATTCAAATTCAAATTCAAATATTTATTTCTCAACATTGACAATTACTTGTTCTTATTGACGTCAAATAAAACATGATTCTACCACCAGTTCGAAAAAAACCTTCGTGAAGAAGAACTGGCAAGAAACTTCACGGGTATATTTTTTTTCAAAATAAATTTACAGAGTCTCTTTATGTCTATACAAAATTATTCTTTTCTGCATCTGTTAGCTCGGCAAGTCTCCCTCCCCCCAAGTATCCAAACGACGAACACCCTCAAACGGCACCCGTTCACGAGTTAACGCGGGATCCAGCCATCGCCCTCCTCAACCATATTAGAGGGAAGTGAGCGACCCGTCACCCGACGCTACCATAAGAAGACGTACTTTAGTGACAATGACGCTTTAGATATTCATCGGGACGAAGAACTCATCGCACATACAGACACATTACACATGCTTTGTTACAAATACTAGTACAATCCTGTTAATGAGGGGATTATACCCAAGGGCTTTTATCATCCAAATAATCGGATAGTTTATAATATGCTCTAGCACACAACTTCTCCTTTATAGTTTCTTTGAATTTGTCAATAGGAAGACCTTGGATATCCTCAGGAACCTTATTATAAAAGCGTATACATTGACCCATGAATGAGTTAGTGACTTTATGAAGCCTGCTATTATGAGCTGCCAGCATATTTCTTCCTCTTGTGTTAACATTGTGCAGATCTTTTTTTCTTTTGAACAAGGTTATGTTCTTTTTAACATACATTAAATTTTCTAAAATATATTGTGAATGGAAGGTAAGAATATCTATTTCCTTAAATTTACTTCTAAGTGACACCCTTGGACCGAGCTGATAGATTGCGCGAACAGCCCTTTTCTGCAGAATAAATATAGCATCGATGTCGGCAGCACTCCCCCACAACAGAATACCATATGTCATGAGGCTGTGGAAGTAACCAAAATAGACTAATCGAGCAGTTGTTTCATTTGAAATTTGTGTAATTTTTTTAACAGCATATGCGGCAGAGCCAAGCCTTTTCGCTAAACCATCAACATGCGGTCCCCACTGGAGTTTGGCATCTAAGGTTATGCCCAGAAATACAGTTGAGTTTACAGGTTTACACTAGAAATATAAACTAAATTCCAAACCAATAAGGTGCAATCGGTTTAGTGTAATCGGGTCACAAAAATGGATGATTAATGAAGCAAGGTAAACACGTACAGCAATAAAGTGTCTTATTTAAAAACTAATCTGGAGAGTTTTGTAGTCCTTTCTGTCTATTCTATATAACCGCCGCAATAATCACGGGGCTGCGTTTTGCACAGAAACGCCCAGGAAAATCGGAACAAAAGCAATGTTACCTGAAGTCTGCGATCACACAAGCATCACACAGGTGCGACACTCTGCCACCAACTATCTTGGGGAAGTTAAAAACCTAGTTACGATAACCGTTTTCAAAAGTTAGTAACATAAAAAGTGGTCCTCTTGGCGGCAATAAGCTCGTGACCCGGAGCTGGCAGAAGAATTTTTTTTGCCGAGATTTATTTAATGCTTCGATTCATTTTACGTTTATTTTATTCTGAAAAAAACTTGTTATAAATTAAATGTAGGGAAAATTATTATCATGGCTTAGTGAGAGATTTTCTGCTTTATATTGAATTGCTAGGCTAAAATTATGCTAGGATCTAAGACATTCTCAGTTTTAAATCATTTTTCCAGTCAATTATCTATTGATTTTTCATATAATGTTGTACAACGTGTTTGACTTTTGTATAATTTCCAAGATTAACTTGGAGATGTCGCATATATTTTTTAATAATAAAACCTTTTTTTAAATTTTGTGAAACTACTACTCGTAGCTACTACTTTATGACATGTGTATATTTTCGTATGTGTAATTTTTTGAGTCGAACAACAAAAAATTTAATTATAGATATTTAAATGACACTCCTTCTGTAATTTTTTTCTTAAATTTTTCTAACTTCTTTAAATTTGGAAAAAAAAGTTTCGTATGTTACGAAACATTACATTTTTCAAAGGGAAATACATGTGTTCAAGCACAGCGGTGGCTTATTAAGTGTTACGGGTAAATACAACAGGTCCATTAAAATCTTCATTTCCGTGGAATTTTTTATCTTTAGGTTTATTTCAAAAAAAACTTCGCATTTATTAAAGTTTTTGATAATGTATGTATTCTTGCTTAATATCTAGCAGATAACTTAAAAAACTAACGAGATATATGAGATAAAAAAGTCGTGCCCCGGCGATGAAACATGTGTGCGCGGCAATGAAACAAGCGTCCACGGCAATGAAACAAGCGTCCACGGCAATGAAACAAGCGTCCACGGCAATGAAACAAGCGTCCACGGCAATGAAACAAGCGTCCACGGCAATGAAAGAACTGTGCCACGGGAATGAAAGAATCATTTCACGGAAATGAAAATCCCTATCAAATATAATATTTTGTATACTACTGAGTATTAAACTTACATACAAAGGGTATGGTACGCGTATATATACATCACTTTGTAAGGTGTTAACTTTAAATCTTTTAGTAGTTGACTGTACAATAAAAAACCCATCAAAACAAGTCTATCCTTAGGTCTTTTATCGTATTGCAGTAGGTTAACTTGATGAGCCCGGTACTGTCAGTATTCGCAACTACCTGTACATTACAGCAACATTACATGGCGATGAAAACATAAGTCACGGAAATGAAACATCTGGCAACGGCAATGAAACTAAACTGCTTTACATGGCATGGCAATGAAATTTTTTTTCATTGCTGTGTCTTTTTTTTTCATTACCATAGCAAATTTTGGCCACGGAAACCACTGCAATGAAAACACGGCCGTGAAAATCAAGGCAAAAAATAAAATAACAAAAAAACTATTAATTATTCGAAGTACGAAGTACGTAAGTAAGTAAACACTTCACAAATAAACAAAAGAGAAATGGCGTTCTGTCGAATGCGCAATCAAGAGAATAAACTTATGCAAATAGAAGTTATACCTATCCACGGCGATGAAAGAAAAAATGTCCAGTAACATAAAAATGGAATACTTATATTCATGGCGCGAAAACAAAGGCGAGTGTGCAGGTCCTTCCGCGTCGAGCACTTGGCGGCACTAATATGCAAAATTTTGCGCACAGGGGCGGGGGACGCAAGTCGTTGGATAAAACGATATTCTTAAACATGTTTAGGACATGGCGATGAAAGGTAGTTCTAGGACAAATGAATTTTTGATTACCATTCGTTGTATTGTTAAAATTCTTGAATAAATGTATTCCGTAACAGTACTTTAACTATTCACGTATGAAATAAAACTAGGTTTTAATATAAATACCCAATAGATTTGTATCAATGAGGTATAATACACTTCAAAGTGACCTGTGGACAAACACGGCAATGAAAGATTTCGAGGTTTGATTGATTTTTTTAGAGTACCTATTAGTCCATTATATTAAATATTTAGTACTACACGTAGATTACTATATCATCTAACCAGAAAAAAATTGTAGAACATTATAACTATGTTTTTTAGTACCGATTTCATCGTTGCCACGCAATTTTTGGCCCCGGGAATAGAATATACAGAATCTGTTCCGTAGTCGTATGGACAAATAAGGCTAAACGCTCTATCTATTCCACTCCAAATATTTCATATTAACTATGCAAGCTTTTATTGCCCATGGAACCGCAAGTTACAAAATACGCCAGTACATATATATTGAACGATAGATTAAGAATAACATTAAAAATAATGCTCATTTTGTAAAAAGCCACCAACTAAATACAAAATGCCAAAGTGACGTAATATACAAAAGGCTACATTAATAGCTATTTCAAAGAAGGTTTATGAATTTTTCTTGTGCTTAAGATATTCTACGAAGATGACTTTAATTAAGAAAGTGTTTTTCAACCTAAGTGGATATGTCAATTGAGAACTAATTCCATTCGGTCATATTTGATCCACTGAATCGCGTTTGTTGCTTTTTTGTACTGAGTTTTGAATTATAATTTTATTGATCTAAGTTGCACACGGGGTGCAACTTAGTACTCGTAAATCTTGTAAAGTATTGAAGGTTGCGAAATAAACACTCCTGCATATTTTACAGGTACGTCGAATTCACCAAGAATTTGAGACCCAACATTCGAAGTGGACATCTTCATGCGGGAGTGCTTTTGGCTTAGTGGAGTGGGGGAACAGGGCTTCTAAGGTCGTAATTAAATTAACAATGTTAATTATATACACACTTTTTATAACAAATCATTTATATACTCCCTCCGCTTTCATATAAACTCTTCAAGAGCATTTAAATACATTTAAAATGCGCTACTTAGTTTAAAACCACACTTCATGGTTTACTTCAAATATTTATTTAGATTTCCATTACAACGTCATTTGTATACAAAAAACCAACATGAACAATATTGGATCAAACCGATCTTCTATTCAAATATCCAGAAAACCAATAACTGAAATTCAAGGGCAAAATAAGTTTTCTATTTTATATTTGTCTTTCTTTTACTGGGCTGGTATTATGAAAAACCTAAGTAAATATGAAAAAATAGGAAATCATAATGTAAAATATGTTTCATAAACTCTAAAAAAAAGTTAAGGAACTGCATAGATGGTGACACAGTAACCATAACTGTTATTGCGTATTGATCTAGTCCTGTACAAAGAAATAAAAATACTTCACGGCTATATATACCTTACTGTTTTTATAAGTAGGTGTACGAAGTTGCATCTTGATGGTAGCAAGTATCTGCAGTCATATACAAGTTTGAATTTTTTTGTTGTTGTTCAATTCTTAACCTTGAGCATTGGCGTTATATAAAACATGAACCTACCATCGGTTTGGAATTACCTTATTGCCTGAAGAACTCGCAAGAGTCTTCAGGTAATGTAATATTTTTTAAATAAAATATAATGGCTCTATGTCTATACAAATAAATGTTATCTGCTCTGTTAGCTCGGCAGGTCTCTCCCCACAAACTATCTAAACGCTGAACATGCTCGAACGACAACCGTCCACGGGCATAACGCGGGAGCCAGCCGTCACCCTTCTCAACCATATTACAGGGAAGTGAGCGAGCTAGTCGAGTGATGGTGTCGGTGGCGCAATGGTTGAAGCAGTGGCTTCTCGATCTTGGGATCCCGAGTTCGAACTCCGTGACTGCCAAAAGTATCAATGAGTTTGTGCAACTTGAGTACATAAACCCAAATGCGGCAACCGTGAAGAAAAACATCGTGAAGAAACCCACAGAAATTATTTCGAAGGTATGTGTAAAAGTCTGCCAACCCGCAGTAGGCGGGCGTGGTGGACTACACCCGTTGTTTAGTTGGGGAGGTTGAGGGTTGAGGGTTGAGGGTGAGGTCTGCTGAACCGTCACACGCTGCTACCAGTGTAAGACGTATTTTAGTTACAATAATGCTTTAGACTGGAGTTCTTCGTCCAGAGAACTCGACGAACAAACAGACACATTACATTTCATTTTTACACTCATTTTTACGAAAATTAGTAAACGACTCTAATTGTTGGGATTATACCAAAGGCTTTTATCATTCAAATACTCTGATAATTTATACTTAGATTTAGCACAATTTATAGTTTCTTTGAATATGAGTAGGAAGAAAATACAGTACAAAAACACTTTATTACCATCAGCAAAAAATCAAAATAAAGATACAAAAGGTCTACTTACCTTCTAGCTGTAGAGAAAGACAATTCAGGCAATCTATTACTTAAAAGAAGTTGATTAAGATGAGTTCGATGGTCATTGCGACCAGTTACACATTACACTTGTTTGCAACTATACTATTTCCATTTCTTTATTTTCTCGATGACAGATTGTGCGAGCGTTTTTTCTACATTATGTATGCATTATTTTATAAAAATATGACGGTTACACACGTGCAAGGTTATATAATACTAGAGTCGGAGAAACTGATAGGGATGGAGCTATTGGAGCTAGAGAGCATTATATCAATTTAGAACTGTCATCGAGAAAATAAAGAAATGGAAATAGTATAGTACATATTAATATATACTCAGAAAGCTAACTGGGCTACTACTATGATGGGCCATTTTATTTCTGCCTCTAGTGTTCACAGTGTGAATGTTGTAATGTTCTTTGTTACAAACATCAAATTGTATTTCAAATTTTTCTCATACTAAATATAATTCTCTTTGGTTTAGACGCAAGTAATACTTTTCCTACAATTGTGTATTTCCAGAATATTCAAAAGATCGGCTCCTATTGGTTAGGTGTCTCCTTGTTTTCATCATTACATTCCATCTGATAAAATGAAAGGAAACCGAAAATTCAATTTTAAATTGAAAAAGACATTTGAAACGACACAGTACAGCCATGTAGTTCTAACTCAAAACGAAATAGATCCTTTATTTTTTTACTTGCTTTGCCTAAGATAATTATTTAAAAGTATTTTTACAAACCTATACAGCATATTTACCTACCTGGCTTTATCCTATTTCTTAGATAACATGTGTGGATCGGCACACAGACTAACGTACCTCAGACATAAGTAACCGGACTCCAACATTGGAAACAAAGCCATTAAGCGAACACTTCTTGTAAACTTGCGAACTCAGCATGTAAGTGCGGTCTCTAGAATGTGTCTGCCTCAATGGCGTCTTAATGTTCCGAACTTCAACTTTAGTGCTGCAACTTGCTGCTGCGGGAGATAATTCTAACTGTAGTTAGAATTTTGTTAGCCCTTTCATTTATTTTCCAACAGGTTCCACGGTTGAAACTTATTGAAAAGTAAGGAAAACGCATTATGCGCCTTATTTGCCGACATTTTTTGCCTCAAACGATGATGACTATGCAAGTCACGATTTTAATAATTTCAGTAATTTGTCAACGCCCGATCATAGTAACAAAACTATCATATTTGATTAACAAAACTCGATTCCATAAAAAACAAGAGGATTTCATAGTAAAAGAACTAATCTTGAAAAAGAGTCATTAGATATTTTGATAGAGATGGATTGGATATATGATTTTATTAATGTTTTATTAACGTTTTACTAGTGTGTTTGTAGCGATTTTATTGTAAACTCGGACTCGTCTCCGCACTCACCGGCCTACTAGATGCACGATCGATCTAAGATACACCCGCTCTGCGCGAGTCCGCGTCATTTATTTATTTATTTTTATTTATTTATTTTTTAGAAACAAACGGTTATACAAGATTTTTAACAACTCATACTTAAGATTAAAATAAAAACCTATAGTTTCCTTATTTTAACATACTTAACTACATTTGCACTACATAGTACTCCAAACAAAAAGCAATATTCAATATAAACATGAAATAGTACAATCAAATATATATTAGGTCTTTACCTATGAAATTGCCGTTTTTCACGAAATAAATGAAGCGTAATTTTTTTATATATTTTTATTTCTATTAATCAAAATAATCACCCATGCAATCAATGCATCTTTGCCAACGCATTGGTAGTTTGTTGATGCCTTTCTTGAAGAAATCAGCTGGACGGGAGGCAACAAATTCTTCAAAGGCATTTTTTACTGCCTCTCGGGTATTGAATTTTTTTCCCGCCAAGAAGTTATCCAAATTCTGGAAAAAGTAGAAGTCTGTAGGCGCAAGGTCTGGTGAGTACGGCGGATGACGGAGAACTTCCAACCCCAACTCTTGTAGCTGGGAGACCGTCTGCTGTGCAGTATGAGGTCGCGCGTTGTCGTGCAGGAGCAGTGGAGCCGAACGATTGACCAAAGCTGGTTGGAGACGTGCGAGCTTCTCCATCATTGTGTTCAGTTCTTCACAGTACACATCTGCAGTAATGCTTGTCCCGTTTGGCAAGAAGCTGTGATGAATTACACCCGCGTTAGACCACCAAACAGTGACCATCACTTTTCTAGGGGTAAGTTTTCGTTTAGGGCATTGTTTGGGTGCTGAACCAGGGTCCAACCAACTTGCTGAGTGCTTACGATTGTCAAACAGGATCCATTTCTCGTCACAAGTAACAATGCGATTCAGAATTCCTTCATTTGTATGCCTGCTGAGCAGTGCAAGGCACGTCTCCACACGTACTTCGCGCTGGCGGTCATTGAGTTCGTGGGATACCCATTTGTCAAGCTTTTTTACCTTGCCAATTTGACGCAAATAGACCAATATTGTTTTGATGCTAACGTCGAAAGCTGCTGCTAATTCAGCCGTGGATTGAGTTTCATCAGCTTCCACAATTGCCTTTAATTCGTCATTGTCGACCAAAGTTTCGGACGACCACGAAGTTCATTTTTCAGGTCAAAATTTCCAGAACGGAAGCGGGTAAACCAATAACGGATGGTGCGTTCGTTTGTAGTGTTCGCTCCGTAAACGTTGTTGATGTTGCGTGCCGCTTGTGCCGCTTTGCTGCCACGACAGTACTCATACTCCATAATTACTCGAATTTTTAACTTATCCATGATGACGAAAAATGTTCAAATGCGTTGAAAACAAAACACTAACTATTAAACAAATGACGATTTTAGAAAAAGAATTCCATGTTTTTCAAATAAAATTAATTTGAAATTAGAATTATCAGTCAAAAAAAAATATTTTCATTTGAAATGGCCAGTACGGCAAAACGGCAGTTTCATAGGTAAATACCTATTATAAAGAGAGAGAAAATAAAAAAGACATAATTCGATCATAACATTAAATTAACAAATTAAGAAAAAATCTATTTGAAAAATTTTTTTAAGTTCGACAATTTGTCAAAGAATATATCTGTGTCAAGTAATTTTTCGTTAACATTAAAAAGTTTACAAGCTCGCTTAATAAAAGAATTTGCACCATAAAGTGTTCTACTCCGCGGTGTATAAAACAAATGTTTAGTACGACATTGACGTTCACGCCTGCGAGGTACTCTAAAATGTATCCTATTTAATAGTGAGGGGACATTAACATAGCTATTTACTATTTTGTATAATAGGACGGAATCAACGCAATCACGGCGGCATCTTAATGACTGAAACTTGTGACGATTCAGTGATTCGGTGTAGTCAACGTAATTAAAACCAGTTCTGAAGTCCAAAGATTTTACAAATTTTCTTTGTATTCTTTCTAAGCGGTTAATATGACATTTAAAATAAGGGTTCCATACCGCACACGCGAACTCAAGATGACTTCTAACAAAGCTGTTGTAAAGTATTTTGTAAGTGAGGGGGTTCTTGAATGGTTTACCTATCCTTAAAATTAGTCCTAATTGCTGGTACGATTTAGATATAATGGAGTCCATGTGAGGTATAAAGGTCAATTTATTATCCATGATAACGCCGAGATCTCTAATTTGTGTAACTTTTTAAATTTTATGATTATACAGGGTATAGTTGTAATCTATAATAATTTTATTTTTTGAAAAACTGATTGATTTACATTTATCTAAGTTTAAAAGTAATTCATTTTCTGTACAATAAGTTTCGAAACTGAGTAAATCACGTTGTAACAATTCACAGTCCCTGATATCGCGTATAACTCTGTAAATCTTGGTGTCATCGGCGTAAAGTAGCGAGCTGGAGTGTTTTAGGTGTTTTGTGATGTCATTTATAAATAATGTGAATAACAAGGGCCCTAGATGTGACCCCTGGGGTACCCCAGAACAGACTAGTTTTGGCAATGATGTGTAACCAGACAGGACTACCGATTGACTTCTTCTCTCAACATAAGACTTGAGCCATCTGAACAGATCGCCGTGTACACCAAGTCGCCAGAGCTTTGCTAATAGTGTGTTGTGGCAAATTTTGTCAAAACATTTGGCAAAATCAGTGTAAACGGCATCCACCTGGCAACCGTCCTCCATGGCATGTAATATATCTTCTGTAAATACAAGCAGATTTGTATCTACAGAACGACCTCTAAAAAATCCATGTTGATTAGGAGTACCGTGGCATCGTACCACCTCTGAAAGCTGATCTGTTACAATCTTCTCAAAAACTTTGCCGAAATGGCATAGTTTGGAAATTGGTCTGTATTTCTCTATGTCAGAGGTTATTCTTCCTTTCGGCACAGGAGTAACCCATGCATGCTTCCAGACATCAGGTACATGGCCTTCTTGGAGAGATTTTTTAAATAATAAAGTGATAGGTAAAGCTAAAGCATCGAAGCACTTTTTTATGAATAGTGGGTGTATTCCATCAGGACCTGATCCCTTATGGACATCAATAGAGTTTAGGTATTTACCGACAACTTTAACATTTAAATGTATAGATTTAATGTCTATTAGAGGGTTGTCAGGAGGCTCAAGGATGTCGATATTAAAATTGGCTGTAGATTCTACAAAGACTGAGTGGAAATGGTCGTTAAAAAGATTACAAATCTGTTGACCGTCGGTAGTTTGAATTTCTCTGAAATGCATAGTTTGAGGTAACCTGTGATTAGCCATTATAGATTTTATATATGACCAAAAGAACTTCGGATTAGTTTTAATACTCTCCTCTGACCGAGATACAAAATTACAATAGCACTCCCTTTCCATTTTTTCGGCTCGTTTACGTAATATTTTAAAACTTTCGTAGTCTAACGGGTTATTATAAAGTTTCCAAAGTTTATGAAATTTTCGTTTCTCTTTTAATAATTTGAGCAGAGCGCGACTGTACCAGCGTGGTTTAGAAGACGAAGCGTGCGCGCGGCGCCGCCGGGGGACATAGCATTCAATTAATTCAATTAAAATATTATAAAATTTTGTAACACTTTTTTCCATATTTAAATTATTAAAATATTCATACCAATTAATTCTAAAAAGTACATTATTTATCGGGTCAAAATTAGCTAAATGAAAATTAAAAAAATAATTATCTACATATTTAAGTGAAGGGATATAGGCCAAAGTAACATCTATTAAAAGTGATTTGTGGTGTTTATCCTCAGTAACAAGCGGGTTGTCACATGAACAAACATGACAATCTATATTGGATAAAACTAAATCAAGAATCCTATCTCGTGAGTTTTGGACGTGGTTATATTGTTTTAAACCGGTGAGTGATAGAAAATCAAACATAATTTGTGTAGCATAATTACCACTAGATCGTAATTCAAGTTCAAAAGAACCAATACTAGTCTGCCAAATTGCGTCAGAAATATTAAAATCTCCCACCATTAAAAACCGATCCTCAGGTTTATCTATAAACAGTTGAGAGGCTATGTCGAGAAAGGAAACTAACGCATCCCTGTGACCGCGCCCGTGCGGGATATAAACGCAGGCTATGTTGAGAAAGCGGTCTCGCGATACATACTCCCGTGATTCACAGCTATGCACTGGTTGATGGACGAATCTGGTTTTGTTCCGAAAAATTCGAGTATTGTTTTCAGTACCAATGTTGTTGACGTATACTCGTGTGTACACCTAGGGACTATTTGCATGTAGGAGTTTAGGAAACACGGAGGGGCTTGCATTTTTAGAGTATAATAAATCATTAAACTTACTAATATTAACAACAACCCGAACTACTCTCCTGATATCCTCGATTTTGTAATTGTCAAGTGAATCAACCTTGATCTCAGGTCTATCGAACCGCTCGATGACTTAGGTTCTTACTACCGCCCCGTCTCCTACGTGCTAGGACCGCCTAACTATAACGTCACCTCTACTAAGACCTTTACCAACTGGAAAGGCTTTAAAAATAAGTTAGTTTCAGCCTTAGAGGCCCCGAACTCTGAGCTCGCGATCTCGCCCGATCAATTAGATAGCCCGGAAAAAATAGATTCATTAGTCAATTCACTCACTGATGCTATCAACTCAGCCATCAGCGATAGCGAAAAGGTTGCTAAGCAAGGCCAACCCACACTTCCCTTAGCCGTTAGCAATCTTATTAAAGCTAAGAACGTGGCTCTCCGGAGAGCCAAGAAATATTGCACGCCCGCCTATAGAACAGCTGCGAATCAGCTTCAACGTAAAGTTAGGTCTTGCCTCGCGGAACTCCAAGACGCTCGAATGAACGATCTCATGGAGAATATCTCCCCATCCCACCAAGCGTGTTACAGTATGGTCCGAGCCTTACGCGTAGACACCGCCTCTCACGTTCCTCCTCTTACTCGTCCCGATGGCACTACTGCCTTCGAAGTCGAAGAGAAAGCCGAATGCTTCGCTGACAGCGTTGCTTCACAATGCTCGCCCAACACGCAACCCGCGGATCCCTCCCATATCCTAGAGGTAGAGGACGAAGTTCTTCGCAGAGACTCTCTCCCCATCACCGTTGACCCCGTGACAGTCTCTAATGATGAAATCAAGCTTCTCATTAGAAGTCAAAAGTCCAAAAAGGCTCCGGGTGCGGATAGAATTTCCAACCACGCATTGGTAAGCGGATGCTTACCTTACAGCCCCTTTCCAAAAGCTTGGAAAGAAGCGATTGTCATAGGTATTCCCAAGCCGGGTAAACCTCTATCCCGGTTAATCACAGACCCATCAGCCTCCTCAAGGCCATGTCTAAACTTCTCGAAAGAGTCATACTCTCTCGAATGCTGAACCATCTGTTTCTAACGGATGGCGATCCTCTCATCATTCCCCATCAGTTCGGCTTTCATCGGCGAATCGTCGAGTACATACTCGATGGCTTCTATTCGCGGCATAAAAAAACTGTCGCAGTTTTCTTTGACGTAGCCAAGGCTTTCGATAAAGTCTGGCACAGCGGTCTCGTCTATAAACTCTGCAAAAGAGGCTTAGCGGATCGCCTAGTTAGAATAATCGCGACGTTTCTCAAAGACCGTACGTTTCAATTTAAACATGAAGGCATGCTTTCCGCGCCTCGTCTCATAAAGGCTGAAGTCCCACAAGGCTCAGTCCTCGGCCCTCTGTTGTACACCGCGTACACTAACGAGATCCCCATCCCACCGAAAGGCGTCAAACTCGCCCTCTTTGCTGACGACACCGCCCTTTACACCAAAGGTCACGTGATCCCGAATAACATGATCAGATTCCAAAAGGCCGTAAACGCCCTCGGTGTTTGGTTTCAAAAAAGGCGTATCGATGTCAACCCAGACAAGAGTTCTGCTATTCAATTCGACCACAAACTCCGTAATCGCTACAACGATCCCCACATTCGAATGTTAGGTATTCCCATCCCCTGGAAGCGCAGTATTAAATAATTAGACGTCACCTTAGACCAGACGCTTTCTTTCAACCCACACGTCGATAGAGTAACGAAATTCGCCCGTTTTTAGGTAGAAAAAGTAAAATGTCTTTCAGAAACAAACGTACGCTTTACAAGGTCTGCGTTAGATCCGTCATGACATATGCCTCGCTGATATTTACCCACGCCAAACCTTCCGTCCTGCACAAATTGCAAGTAGTTCAAAATCTCTACTGCCGCAGGGCCACAGACGCACCGTGGTACGTACGCAACGCGGACCTGCACAGAGATCTTGAACTACCTACAGTGCAACAGCACCTAAAACACTCTCAGAATCGTTCTTCAAACGCGCTGAAACTCATCCCGATCCTCTAGTTCGCGATTCAGTCTCATATACTGCTCCTGTTTTAGATTCGAAATTCAAAGTCGCTAGACCGAGAAACGCGCACACTGGCGAACCCACGCAATTAACATTAGATCTCGAAGCCCTTCAGGCCGTAACTTCTAATCCTAACGTAAATTCGAATGAATTCAATTTTTATTTTTCATTTTGAGCACCTTCAGTGATATGTAAATCCCAGCGGGTGACCCCTTCTGGGCCCCGCTAGCGCGGCCTCTTTCTCCAATTGGTCGTCGCTCAGATGAAGGCTGCGTGGCAAAAACTTGCACCAGTCATTCAGGGTGTTTTTTAGTGGGTAGAGGCTCTGGTAGGCTCGGAGCGAGTCCCACATAACTCCGATCGCGCGCGCGGAGTATGCGTTAGTGCATTTTTTATCCTCTTGCCCTCTGCGTGGAGAGGAACAAAAAAAAAACGAATATTAGTAAACGAATATTAGTCGTTTGAAATTTTAAAAAAATTCTTCATATTAAAATCGACTATTCAGTATGTTCCCCGAATATTTCGTTGAACCGAACTTTGAAACTTCAAAGTTTATTTTGAACATAATAAGGGTATCCTTTGTAATTCAATCTTTGAACTATCAGGTTTCAATGAAGGAACTTCACAAAACTTTAGTTTTGTTAAGGTATGTCAAATTTTTATGGGTAATAGTTTTGTTACTATGATCGGGCGTTGACAAATTACTGAAATTATTAAAAGCGTGACTTGCATAGTCATCATCGTTTGAGGCAAAAAATGTTAGCAAATAAGGCGCATAATGCGTTTTCCTTATTTTTCAATAAGTGTCAACCGTGGAACCTGTTGTAAATTATTTTGAAATTTTCGCATCCGTTTTTAATTAAAGTGGTAAAACGCTAACAAATAAGGGAACATCCAAAAATTCCGAATTATGTAATTCCGAATTTGAATATTCCGAATTTCACAATCCCTAAGAGACTATATTCAAAAACACGATTCTTATTTTATCGAAATTCAGAAACACGAAATTTTAATTTTCTGACATTCATTAGTACGAAGAATTAAAAACCCGCTGTGTTACTAGTCCGAATTTAAATTTTCCGAAAATTCAATGCTAACATCCAGATTTTGTATCAAAAACAAGTATATATAAAAAACTATAATTTGAATCTCCTGTGACGCAAATTAAAATTAATAAGGCACATTTTGAAATTATACAAATTAGGCGCGACAACGAGCGAAGCGAGGAGGAGCAGTTAGTCTGTTGTAGATAATGCAGCGCGAGCCTAGCGAGTGCAGTGAGCGTGCCGCGGCAGCGGCCGGCGATGTGCCAAAAATGGATTTGCATTTCAGTACATAACCTATATACCCAAGAAATAACTCGGTACAAAAAACTTAAAAAACTTTCTCAGTTCCAGCTGACTACTTGAATGCTCGAACGTATAAATTGATGTGCTTATGCAGATGTGCAAGGCGTTTGTTATTGCAACTAATATTATTCGGAATTTTGATATTCGGGATTCGTATTTATGATATTGTGGATTATTAATAATTCGGATTTCTTATAGTTCGGTAATTTCAAATTCGGCATATTGATTTTCGTAATAATCGTTTATAACGTTCGGAATATTGAAGTTTTGAAGAAGAAAAATTAGGAATTTTGATACTCGGAATTTTCATTATCGGAATTTTGAACCATTCGGTGTTATAAAATTCAGAATTTTGAAATTCGTGATTATGACTATCGGAATTAAATTTTTCGTATTTATGTAGTGTACCCAACAAATAATAATGAATGTCTTTCAGTCAATTATCACGATATTTGGCGAATAGTATACCTGAACTCAGACGCAAGTAAGAGGAATTGTCGCGGCCTAAAACATTTTATTAGAAAAAAACATCACGGACATGATTTATCGAAGAGGGTCGCCGCGAAGGCTTCCATGTTGAAGGCGCTCTGGCGCGTGCAGGATCAGTGGAGAGTCGCTCAGGCACCGACTGGCGCTCTGGCGCGTGCAGGATCAGTGGAGAGTCGCTCAGGCGCCGACTGGCGCTCTGGCGCGTGCAGGATCAGTGGAGAGTCGCTCAGGCGCCGACTGGCGCTCTGGCGCGTGCAGGATCAGTGGAGAGTCGCTCAGGCGCCGACTGGCGCTCTGGTGCGTGCAGGATCAGTGGAGAGTAGTCAGTTGGATCAGCAGGCAGGATGAGGCGGTATACAGGATCAGCAGGCACACAAGGTTGAAGCACTCAGTAATGAAGATTTGTCGTAGTAATGTTTATATCTCCGAAGCTTGAGATTGAATCGCTTCCTTCGATCAGTATCGGCTTTTATAAGAAAATCATGTTCTGTCGAAGCCGTTGTTTGAAGTTTGAATTCGTGTTGCCGGCCAGGGATAATCGAACGAGTTCTTACTTGTGAGGGCGCTACTGTAGTCGTATTTATTGGTGAGATTTCGTCCGAGTGGGTATTATCGCCGCCTTGAGTTTCATTTTTCGTAAAGTATGCATGATGTGCGGTTGCCTTAAGGTATAAAACAAGCTCTTTGGTTTATTTTACATAAAAAAAAATAACAATTTGACAAAGTCATCAACATCAACTAAATTGTCTAAGTGTCATGACAAATATATTTATTTACAATGAAAAAAAAAACATTTAGAGCTAATTTAAAAAGAATTAAATTAGAGCATAATCAAAATAGAGAGTAATCTAAGAAAACAAGGAATATTTTAAAACGAAATATATACAGGACCGAGAACAGTAAGTTTCATTATGTTACGTTATCTCAGTTTGAATAACGGCGATAGTCTAAAACAATTGATATTTCCAAGCTAGTATAATACGCGCAAAATAAATTGACCGGTGTGAAGTGAGCTTCTCCGGGTGTATGCGCACGTACAAGCAATTACAAAATAGTTTCGTGCAACTTTTACTTTGGAATGATTTTCGACTTTTTCGGGCCCGCCGATGCGACGCCGGATGATGCTTTAGCATGATTAATCCGAACAATAAGAAAAATCTTTAAATTATAACAACAACGAAACTTGACAATGAAATCAACAACTAAACAATGCAATAACAATTTTCCAACCGTAAGTACGAGCAAGAGAGATAGCGACAAGAACAAAAGAGAAGCACTAAGGAGTGACTGAATCAATCACTCATTCACTCAGTGTCGTCACATCTAATATTTCCCATGTCTGTAGTCTGGGTAGTGTTTATAAAACCTTTTGCTTTATTTTGACTCAATTTTCAACGAAATAAATTATTTAGTAGTGTTTTATTACAAAAAAAAAGGATTTCCTAAATGTTACCATAAACGAAAAGCAAAGAATTCACAGTTAAAAATATTTTTTTAGCTAAATATTACGGGTAATTCTTACCCAACATTTCGGGTAATCCGATAAAGTAGCAACATTCTGGTAAATTCATTCCCTTCCCCCGCTCTTCATACCACCAATGAGATCTAAAATATGACTACTGCGACGGTTCCCACGCTAACTTCACACCGGTCAAGTTATTTTACGCGTACTATAAGTACGATATTAATTTGAGATCTAGATCAGACCTCATCTGCGTCCGGACCCGTTCGGACGTGTTGACGGTCGCTCCCGGCTGCCGAGTCACGATTGTTGTCTCACGACTCAAACGCCACTCTCAGATCCGTTCTGCGTCCGGCCCCGCTCGGACGTGTTCGCGGTCGCAGCAGTTGAGTCACGATTGTCGTCTCACGACGTCAACTCGTAGCAATACTCATACGCTGTTAGCCTCTTTAGGGCTTACTCTGTGGCCGGTTTCGATCGGCTGCAAGTAAGTCGGTCTCTTGCACAGCAACAACAGAGCTGAGCTTACCGCGGTCGATTAAATTCGATAGTGGTTCGCGAAGCTCGGGCTGTTTTTCTGGCTGCGTACCTGACGCTTGGCGCTTGCTACGTAGTCAGAGACTCGCTCTGCGGCCGGCCCCAGGCCGGTCGTAACGTAGTCAATCCCGCACTCTGTGCACCCCTCGAAGTAAAAACCTCACTTCGGTGAGTGCAGCAACAACAGGGTTGAGCTTACCGCGGTCGATTAAATTCGATAGTGGTTTGCAAGACTCGGGCTGTCTTTCTGGCTGCGTACTCGACGCTTGGCGCCTGTACGTAGTCAGAGACTCGCTCTGCGGCCGGCTCCGGCCGGTCGTAACGTAGTCAATCCCGCACTTTTAGTGCAACCCAACTCCGTCAGGTCTACGGCCGGTTTTTGTTGTCAATTTATTGACGACACACTCCGTAGTAGACTCGCGTTTGATCAGGTGGATACTTAACGGTGACAACTAAGCCTGATAGCGTTGCCCCGGTGCGCTTCCAAGGCCCTTCAGGCCAAGGAGAAACCGGCTGACCCGATCCCATTGCACTTGGGCCTTTCCCAGGGTGACGGTACAGTGCTGTCCGAGCTAGGGGCACCACTTCGCGTCGTCCCCAGCCCCCCTACCGCGGGTAGGGAGGTTTAGGTGCTAGGTTTGCTAGGGAACCTAGGCATTCTTATATATTTATATATTATATATCGTAGGACCAAGCCCTCCCAATGGACCAGCAAAGCTTGGTAAACTTTGCTAGGTCGTTCGCCCAGGCGCTCGTTGCGTCCGGCGCCAGCATATCGAATGACGTACTAACGCAGGCCTTACAGGCAACTATCGCGTCCCCGGCCCCTCAGGCCTCAACCCCGGCCCCTCAGGCCTCCAACGTCGAGACCCCTCAGGTCTTAAGCTCTCCCGCGTCTCCCGCCTCGTCCGAGATGGACTGCGAATCGGTCGCATCCTCTCACGCATCGCGTCGTAAGCGTACCGCTCCCGGGAGCGACTCCGAACCCGCGTCTGATACGTCGTCAGATGCCGTCACCTTAACCGGCTCTCCTGAGCCCGCGTTTCAACTCGTCGCCAAGCGCTCCAAGAAGCGCTCTAAGAAAGCTTCGGTATCTTCAATACCCGAGCCCTCCCCGGTGTCTTCAACACCAGCCCCCGCGCCGTTAAAATCGCTCGTAGTAACCGCGTCTCCGTCGGTCACATCGAAGCCAGCGACGCGCTGCGCTCCCGTCCCGCCGAAGCCTCAGCTCCCTCCGCCCGTCTTCCTGCGTGAAAAAGCGCGCTGGACCGCGGTTTCAAACTTGTGCAAAGTGCACAAAATTAATTACTTAAAAGCCGCCAACGCTGGCGATACAATCAAGATTCAAGTAGCGACCGTCGACGATTTCCGCGCGTTTACCAGGTTACTCGGATTAAACCAAATCGCGTATCACACCTACGCCCTCCCGGAGGAGCGTAAGATCCGCGCAGTACTATGGGGCGTCCCGTTCGAACTCAGCAACGAAGACATTCTCGAGGACCTTAAGTCTCAGGGTTTCCCGGTCACAGCAGTGCACAAGATGCACTCCAACCGCGGTAGGCGTTTTCCGTTAGCGCTAGTAATCCTGTCCAATACTCCCAACTCGAAGGAGATTTTCAAAGAGGCTCGCACAATCTGCGGACTCTCGAACATCTCCGTCGAGCGTCCCTACCCCCGCGGTCACCCTGGGCAGTGCCACCGCTGCCAGCTATATGGCCACGCAGCGGCTAACTGTTCAGCTCCCCCCAGGTGCGTAAAGTGCCTGGATCCTCACTTCACTAAGGAGTGCACTCGCACTCCCGAATCCACTTCCCCCCCTGCCTGTGTGCTGTGCGGCCAGTCCGGCCACACAGCAAACTACAGGGATTGCCCGTGCGCTCCGCGCTCCACCACCAAGAGGGTCGCGCCTAAACCGGCGCCGCCACTCACTCCTGCTAACTTCCCGCCGCTGCGCAACCGGGGTCCCCCGGAAGCAAAGCCCGTTCAGCCGACGCCTACTCCGGCTCTGTCTTGGAGGCAGCGTCCGGCCGTCCCGCCTGCACCTTCCCGACCCATCCCAGCTCCCGTAGCTCCCGTAGGGCCGCGTCCCGCGTTGTCATCTTCCCCTCAGTCGTCGTTGGCTGAGGACATGAAGACCGTGTTCGACGTCATCCAAAACGTCGACATTAACGAAATTTCCGTACTCGCACGCAAACTGCGAGCCGCCCGCTCTCCTCAAGAGCGTTTATTCGCGTTAGCCGAGCATCACTCGCTCCTAAGTTCGTTGTAAATTCTTTTATTTTTGTAAATTCTAAATAAATAAATTTTAATGTCTAGACCCGCGAATCTCGCGTCCAGTCGTGTTAAACCTAAGGGCTTATCCCTAGTATCTTTTAACGCTCGTAGCCTTAGCTCTAACCTTCCCGAGATTAAACTGTTCCTTCAGAACAACGACCCAGATCTTTTTCTTCTCCAGGAGACATGGCGCACTCCTAATCGCTCCAGGGGATTCGCGATTCCTAAGTACGCGTTCACACGTAACGATAGGCCTAACTGCGACGGTTTCGGCGGCACTGCTATCTACTACAAAAGAGGATTCCATTGCTGTCCTCTCCCTACCCCTCCTCTCCTTAACATGGAAGCCACCGTGTGTAGATTGGCTATGACTGGTCATCCGACCATCATCATAGCTTCAGTCTACATACCTTGTGGCACCAAACCTATCCGCAGCGACTTTGAGACCATTCTCGCCCTCGGCCGTTCAGTCATTATGTTCGGAGACTTTAACTCCAAACATACTGACTGGACGTGCCTATCAACCAACCAAAGCGGTATAGCTCTCCTCGACATCACCAACTTACTCGACTTAGACGTCGTCTCCCCTATCACTCCCACTCACTATCCCGACAACCCGAACCACTCTCCTGACATCCTCGACTTTGCAATCGTCAAGCATATCAACCTCGACCTCAGGTCTATCGAACCGCTCGATGACCTAGGTTCTGACCACCGCCCCGTCTCCCTCGTGCTAGGACCGCCTAACGTTAACGTCACTTCTCCTAAGACCTTTACCGACTGGAAAGGGTTTAAAAATACGATAGTTTCTGCCTAGAGGCCCCAAACTCTCCGCTCGCGATCTCGCCCGATCAATTAGATAGCCCGGATAAAATAGACTCGTTAGTAAATTCTCTCACTGATGCTATCAACTCAGCCATCAGTGTAAACGAAAAGGTTGCTAAGAAAGGCAAACCCACGCTTCCCTTAGCCATTAGCAATCTTATTAAAGCTAAAAACGGCTCTCCGGAGAGCCAAGAAATATCCCACGCCCGCCTATAGAACAGCTGCGAATCAGCTACAACGCAAAGTTAGATCTCGCCTCGCGGAACTCCGAGACGCCCAGATGAACGATCTCATGGCGAATATCTCCCCGTCCCACCAAGCGTATTATCGAATGGCCCGAGCCTTACGCGTAGACGCCGCCTCTCACGTCCCTCCTCTCACTCGTCCCGATGGCTCTATCGCCTTCGAAGACGAAGAGAAAGCCGAATGCTTCGCTGACAGCGTTGCGTCTCAATGCTCGCCCAGCACGCAACCCGCGAATCCCAATCACATCAAAGCGGTGGAGGCCGAAGTCCTCCGTAGAAACTCTCTCCCCATCACCGCCGACCCCGTCACAGTCTCTAATGATGAAATCTCGCAATTCATCAAAAGTCAAAAGTCCAGAAAGGCTCCGGGTGCGGATGGTATTTCCAACCACGCACTTAAGCACCTGCCTCAACAGGTGCTTACCTTGTTAGCTATCATTTTCAATGCCTGCTTCGACCTTAGCTACTTTCCAAAAGCTTGGAAAGAAGCGACAGTCATAGGCATACCCAAGCCGGGTAAACCTCTTAATGTCCCGGCTAATCACAGACCCATCAGCCTCCTCAAGGCAATGTCTAAACTTCTCGAGAGAGTCATACTCTCTCGAATGCGGAACCATCTGTTTCCAACGGACGGCGATCCTCTCATAATTCCCCACCAGTTCGGCTTTCGCGCTAAGCACTCCTGCCCTCAGCAAGTCCATCGAATCGTCGAGTACATACTCGACGGCTTCTATCCGAAACGAAAGAAAACGATCGCAGTTTTCTTTGACGTAGCCAAGGCTTTCGACAAAGTCTGGCACAGCGGTCTCGTTTATAAACTCTATAAAATAGGCTTACCGGCTCGCCTAGTTAGGATAATCGCGTCGTTTCTCAAAGACCGCACGTTTCGTTTCAAACATGAAGGCACGCTCTCCGCGCCTCGTCCCATAAAGGCTGGAGTCCCCTCAAGGCTCAGTCCTCGCCCCTCTTTTGTATACCGTATACACTAACGACATTCCCATTCCAGCTAAAGTCGTCGAACTCGCTCTCTTTGCCGACGACACTGCCCTTTACACCAAAGGCCGCAGAGCCTCGGGTCTCGTCACCAGACTTCAAAAGGCTATTAACACCCTCGGTGCTTGGTTTAAAAAATGGCGTATCGATGTGAACCCAGAGAAGAGCTCTGCGGTTTACTTCGACTACAGACGCAGTCGTATCCCCGACAATCTCCAATTGAGAATGCAAGGCACTCCCATCCCCTGGAAGCGCAGTACCAAATATTTAGGCGTCATATTAGACCAGACGCTTTCATTCAATCCTCACGTCGATAGAGTAACGAAACTCGCACGTTTTTACCTAGGCCGGCTTTACAGTATGTTAGGTAGAAAAAGTAAAATGTCCTTCAGAAACAAACGTACGCTTTATATGGTCTGCGTTAGACCAGTCATGTCATATGCTTCGCCAGTCTTTGCTCACGCCAAACCCTCCGTCCTGCACAAACTGCAGGTAGTTCAAAACCTCTTCTGCCGCAGGGCCACAAACGCACCTTGGTACGTGCGCAACGCGGACCTGCACAGAGATCTTGAACTGCCTACAGTACAACAGTATCTAAAAACACTCTCAGAATCGTTCTTCAAACGCGCCGAATCCCATCCCAATCCTCTTGTCGAAAATCAGTCTCATATACTGCTCCTGTCCTAGATTCGGCATACAAAATCGCTAGACCGAGAAACGCGCACACAAGCGAACGTTCGAAGATAACCGTAGATCTCGAGGCCCTTCAGGCCGCAAATTCTAATTCTAACGTAAATTCTAATTCTAACGTAAATCCGAATTAATGCAAATTTAATTTTCAATTTTTAATGTTTTCATTACTTACTTTTCATTTTTAATGTTTTTATTTTTATTTTACTTTTAATTTTTGAGCACCTTCAGTGCTATGTAAATCCCAGCGGGTGACCCCTTAAGGGCCCCGCTAGCGCGGCCTCTTTCTCCAATTGGCCGTCGCTCAGATGAAGGCTGAGTGGCAAAAATGCACGAGCCGACAGGGGGTTTTTAGTGGGTATGGTTCTGGTAGGCGTCGGGACGAGTCCCACATAACATTGGAATCGCGCCAGAGTATGCGTCAGAGCATTTTTATCCTCCTGCCCTTCCCGCGGAGGGGAACAAAAAAAAAAAAGTGATCTAGATTATAATAGTAATGGACTAAATATGACAGGTCGCTGTTTGTTTTTTATGTAAACAAATGAATCTAACACAATTTGTAATGGCGATGGCAATGATGATTTTTGTAAAAATGTTTTACTAATTAATATATACTAAGGTGTAGTTTAATAAGACAATTTTCAAATTCAAATTATGTCACAAATATATCCTACCTAGACCTTAACGTGACTAGTGAGTTCTTAAATTGTTATTCAGTTGTTTAATTGGTAAAAAAGAATAATTATAATATTCTACTGTGCGGCCGCTTGAGAGGCTCTATGATACTTTCGAGCACCAAGTTTTTGTGGCCTATACATCATAACTGGCTGCAATTCAATTTTAAATGCAGATTGGTGTTGGTAAAAGAAAGTAAAAGAAATTTAAAAAACATGCCAAAAAGACAATGATGATGATTTTGAACGCCTACTTTTCACCTATTGATGATTTTTTACTAAAGTAATAAAAACATTTTTCTAAATTTGTAGTTGCAATAAGAACGTTCTTAAACAAATATTATATAATTCTCGGCAATATTTCAACTCCTTTCTGCGAGTTTAAAGTAAACGCTCCGTGTTCTTTGCAGGAATTTCATGCTCAAACTTAACAACTGTCGGGGCGTGGTTCACTTTTGTATACAAGTTGAATAACATATTGGATTCGCCGTCTACAGCACCGTGTGTCAACTGCAGATTGCATTTGAACTTCTTACTTCAGAGCAAAGTGAAATGAAAAGCATTGAATAAGATTGCTTTGAAAAAGCATTTTTGTAGAACATTTTAGATTGCCTACTTTAACGCGAATTAAAACTATTAAAAAAAAATTATGTCTTAATCTTTGATCTTTACGGAAGGGAAATAACGTTTTCAACAAACCTTTGAGAACAATCATAGGCTTAAAGTTCTAAGGTATCTGCAGAGCCATTTCTAATTTCAACGAATAAAATGAATATAAAAGTCTTTTAATACCCCAATGTCGAAAGCAACAATAAGAAAAAGTATCTTAGTTTCGGTGGTGTTGTGCACACTGGTAAAACAATTACATCTGTCAGGGTGAGATTGGGTGTAGACCAGGAAAATATTGTGACCATTCTGGTTCGTACAATAAATAAATCGTTTTCAAAGCTTGTTTTTGATTTATAATGGTCTCGCAGTGGAACTGGCGACTTTAATTCTATAAAATGTCTAAGTATAAATGCATTTGTATGATTTTTACATTTTTTATTGTATAGTAATTTGTTTGTTTTGTCTACAAACCAGATATTAAGTTAAAAAATACTTGATTGTGACTGCATAAAATCTAATTATGTATACCTGATTACTGACATAATAATAATGAACCATTTCGGTTTTGCTGCTATATTGGCTGACGAATGATTTTTCAAATTTTTTATTGAATAGTAATTTGATTGTTTTGTCTACAAACATAATAATAATGAACCATTTCGTTTTTGTTGCTATATTGGCTGACGAATGTCGTAAGTGATATACTTATTATATAAGAAATGTACTATTTTCCTTATACATTAATTTTGGGCAACATCAAACCTTACATTTATTTTTTCTTTCAATTGATGTATGTTTCATAGTACGTGAAAATGCGACGTTTAAGGTATTTGTAAGTATATGCTAGGCTTCATACAAAACTGTTCGAACCTCTGTATCATTTAGCAACTAAACGGTTCCCCTGTATAATCACATTCGCCATTGTAAAAAAAATATGTTACTAGCTATATACAAACCATATTACGACGCGACCCCGGCAAATACTGTCCACAAGCGTTATGTAAGCCAGCCATATTTTTATGACCACGAAGCACAAAGACCCTTCGAAAAACGAGTAGTCCCTGGGTAAATTCGGGATGATTTTATTTTGCAGTAATGTCCTGTTTAACTTTGTGGCTTCAATAAATTCCATATTATTAATATTGTTACGAGCCAGTAGAGTTTTACTGCTTGGTAAAGTAAACCTTTCATCCTTCCACGTATCCTTGTCTTGTACGTCTCGAATCCAGTTAGTTATATTTCGCCAGTCTAGCGCGTCACACCATTTACTTTTTGGTCTGCCACGAAGCCTGTTTAACGTTAAGATATAGTCATTGTAAATGCTACCTGAATTGAATTTGCCTTTGGTTGCCAGCGGTTCCCTGAGTGTACACAATTCCATAGCAAAACAGTTATAGGACCAAATTCTAAACTCAGATGCAACGTAAGTTGTCATATTTTACTATAATGACCGATTTCTTTATTAAATACTAAATGCTTTTGGTCTGTTTGAAATAAACTCCAATGCTATTATTACTATCTGTTTGTCATATAAACACTCCAATGTGGTACACTTTAGCAGCAATGAATACACACATATTTCACCTAAATCTTGTCTTAACAAAGAACACGACAATTAGTAACATACTGAGCAATTAATTAACAAAACGTACAATTACGAACGCTGTTTATCAACGCTGTTCATCCGAAGTAATCAACATTAACTACGACGAATTTGTATAATTACTTACAAAATTAATAACTGCTTGCTTCTACAATATTGCATAAAAAAGTTTATTTTATTTGAGTGACGAATTGTACTCTTGTTTTAAATCTTAATAACCTTGGTTTTGTCATCCGACTCAGAGATATGCTAATTTATTTAATACATTTACAAATGAAAATCAATGCTCCCGGAAATAGGATAAATCTTAGTGGAAATCCAGTCCTTGCATATTATACTTAAATTCTTTTAATTTATCAAGTAAACATGGTAAGACTTTGTGATCCAAATGAAATATGAACCTAATGAAATGTAAGTATATATAAGCTGATGCCGTTATTTATTTGATGGTAATTCCCCAACATAGACGTAGACATCCATCACAAATTTCCATATTCCTCATCTGCAGAATGTATTTGCTTCCAAAGGGAACGTCCACACGCAAGTCACGATTGTAATAATAAGTGTCTCATATAAAGCTTCGTCTCGGATTAAGGAGCATTATTGTATACTAACATACTAGTTCTTGTATTCTCCTACAAAAAGCATCCATATATCATGTTGAATAGACATATTTTCATAAAAACAAATTTTGTTACAAGATCCGATCTTTAATTTTAAAATCTCATCATTATTTGAGACAATTTTATATCAAACACAAATAGAAACTGCAAAAAGATTATTTTTTTAAATATAAACTATTTGTTGCATAATTACATTATCTCGTGACTAAAAAGATTACAAAAGTTTAGTCTAATAAACAAAAACAATAAAAACAAATATAATAATAATAAATTAAATTAAAATACAATGTCAAAATAAATTTCAATACTTTTGTTAGAAAAATACGCAATTATCCAGGAACAAAATATTCAACGTCTCAGTTTTTAAAAGATAAATAAAAATTTTGTGTGTTATGGCCCGCTTCACATGAGAAGACTTCAGGGATATTACTTGATTTTATTTGGTTTCCTTCATTACAATTTATTGGAAAACAACTTGGGCACGTGATTGTATCAGGTTTGTGTCCACGTTACTAGTTGTTTTGCTATCTAAAATTGAGTTCTTGAAAAGTGACTTCTATGTTTATTTTCTAACTTATTAAAGATCTCAAGCATATTTGATTTCTATAATCTCATTAACTTGTAATAATAAACCGGAAAAATAATGTTACCCAGGAAATTGTTAGACTTCGTCGACTGCAACGGTTTAATTCATATTTATGAGTTGTTTAATTTACATTTGTTGAATCTATATTAATGAGAAAAATTCAAAATATTCACAATTTTAAATTCACATATTATTTTTAGTTCAAAGAGTACCTACTTGCGCGTATGCACCTCAAATCACTTCAAATCACATACTTATTACTATGAGACCAAGTACAAGGAAAATTGTTGCCTGAAATTCCTTTTCCTACTTGTAATAAATAAGGCTTGTAATCAGTATAAGATTATACGATCATTATAAGATATTTATGAAAATCTCGAAAGCCATTGAGTCGGAATAATGGCATTAATATCGATCAGAGTAAATGGGAACAAATAACGCTTCGTTTCACTCAATCACTAGAGGTCATCGAAAATAAATAATGTAATAAATCACAAGATATTTTGTTATAAATTAGACGTGATTTTTGATCCCCTGGTATTTTATGTGCAGATTTTGTAAGCGTCTTTAATGTGTAAAAAACACACACATAAAATTAAATCTATATTGACGCATTAATAATACGCTATATTCTTTACAGAAAAATCAAAGGATGTTGCAAACACATAGTGGATTGTTGCGAGATTTGTGGTAATTATTTGACTTGCTGAGAAACACCACTCAAGCCACCTGCCCCAACTATCACTCTTGTACTGGTCTTTTCTGTGTCACTTTTCTAGGTCAGCTCTGATATGTCGAAGGTTTCGAGCTTATAGTAAATGACAGCTGTACTTGCTAACTTGAAAAAGCTAGCACTTTGTCACCTCCGAGGACACATAACCGGGTATTTATAGCAAATGTGTTAAGACTTATAATAAAATTTCTATTTGTGCGTCCTGTAATTACTACTTCGTGTCTAAATTACTGTGTTATTAAGGTGAATATGAAATCATTATTAGATACTGAAATCGACAATATTTCCAAAAGTAAAACCAAGTTCATTTAAGACTGTGTAACAATTCTTGTTTCAATATACGACGTCCTAAGCCGAGGTCCGTGCCCTCTCGGGTGCCCTTAGGCGTATCGTATGTAGGAGTAGTTTAAGTTCCGGCTAAGCGCCCTCAGCGCTAGGCCACAAAGTCCGCTGAAATTTTAAAGGCTAATAGGACCATAAATGAACTGTCCATTTAGAAAAAAAAAAGCAAATGTAACAACCTATAAATTATGTGATTCGGAAGCATTTCAAATATTGTATTAATTGTTCGTTTTAGTATTGAGTTCGTAAAAATAATAATAAGAATAAAAACTCTTTATTGCACACAGAAACAAAACAAAAACAATGTGAATAGACAATAATGATTCGTATACAAAAGAGAAAACCAATATTTATACAAGAACAGTACAGTACAATGGTTGGTATACATTAAAATAATATATGATCATATACCACAGAGTTCTTCCTAAAAATATTTATACAAAAAATATGAAAGAGTGTATGTTAACACGTGTGTTTGAAGTGTGTGTATGACAAAGAGGCGCTGGCTCACCATGTGGCATAGTGCAGGCTGCGACGCTGTTATCCTGTCAGGACCAAGTGAGGGGAAATAGTGTACTGTACGCGTCATTGTTCAGTAATTATACATAAAGATATTTATTTGTATGTGTGTGTGTGTAAAAAAAAAATAGACCAATCAAATTGATAAAAAGCTATGATTATAATAATTTTATGTATAAATATTTAGATGTAATATGGTTTTATACAATAAACTTGCCAAAAATTAAATATATGGGCATTTTCTAAGCTCGAAGATCAGATACTGGACGATTTTTGCAGAGAATTTTTTTTTGTTGCCGAAGCAACACCCCTTACGGGAGGGAGCTGGAAGATGCGTCATGTATACCACCGCAAGAAAATACCGACCTCTGCGGGGGTGATGTGGGACTCACCAGAATGGCACCTACCCACTAACAACCACCTTGTTGGCTGTGGCAATATTTTACCGTTAGCCTTCATCGGAAGCGACACCCGTTGGGAAGTGGGTGCGCTGGTGGAGACCCGCTAGCGGGTCGTACGCCAGATGTAAAAGTTGCAATGAAGGTGCATGAGTTGGGGGCCGTTATGGGCAGCCTCCGGTGAAGCCGGGACTGTGCAGAGGTCGGCCGAAGCTTGACTGAGGGATCAATTCATTTAAATGAACCTATAATGAATTGAGAAGGGAACTATGCCCTGCCAGAGCTAGCAATCGCTCTGTAGGAGAACGTGAAGCCTTAAGTTTACGGGCTAAAACTGAAATTTCCCTAACATCGACATGTTTGATAGCTTCGCAGACGATACACATATTGTCTGCTAAGGAAGGTTGAGGAGTGGTATTGAATGGGCGAGGAGCCGGGATGGGATTCGGGTGTGCAGCGGGGCTGCCTCCAGTTCTCTGGAGCAGGCTTAGGCTGTGTAGGCTTTGCAGCCGGAGGAACCCGGCTACGAAGCGGCGGAAAGTTTGCCTGAGAAAGGGACGGGGCCTGTTTGGGTGCCGCCCTCTTAGAATTGGAATGTATGGAACGGGGTGCACGAGGGCAGCCCCTGTAATTTGCGGTGTGGCCGGATTGGCCACAAAGCTTATCTCTCCCTGGACTTGGCGACGTTGGCGAAAACCACCAAAGCGAGCGGGTGTTGCCTCCCGTACTTGCTGTGCATTTTATGCACCGCGAGTGCCGGGAAGCCTTGGGACTGCAGATCCTCCAGGATAGCCTCGTTCGATAATTCGAACGGTACCGATACCCCTGAGTACCGCTCTGATCTTACGCTCTTCTGACAGAGCATAAGTGTGATAAGCATATTGCTTATCGGTGAGGAGCTTAGTCAAAGCTCGGAAATCGTCTATCGACGAGACAGTGATTTTAATAGATTCACCCGAGTTTACCGCTCGGGTGTAAAGGATCTTGTGCTCATTGCACAATGTCGAGACCTCAGTCCATTTACCCTTTTCCCGAAGGAAAACGGGTGGTGGGACCTTGGCCTTGACAGAAGTTGGGGCCGGAGCGGGTGTTGAAGACACCGGGGCAGCTGGCGTTGAAGACGCCGCAGGGGGTGTAGGGATGGGCGTCGAGGGCGCCGGGTCTTGTTTCGAACGCTTCTTAGAGCGCTTCTTAACAAGCGTAAAGGAGGGAGACTCAGGGCCAGTTGGGGTGGCGTCCGAGGATGTCTCTGTCGCGGGTGCACTCTTGGGAGCGGTGCGCTTGCGGCGCGAAGGGGCGTCCGTTTCACACTCCATGTCACTGGAGGAGTGGGCCTAAGACCAGAGGGGTTTGAGGGACGGGGGTGGCCTGAGGGGCCTGTGAGGGCATCATGGCCATGAGTTGAGGGAGGATAGCAGTAAGTACCTTAAGGACTTTATCGTCGCTGGTAACGCCTGTAGCGGTGAGGCCTTCTATTAACAACTTCTTAAGGTCCATGGGACCTTGCGAAGCCATTGCGAAGGGGTTGGGGAGGGAACACAATGTATAAATATATGTAATATGAACGAACCTAGCAACGAAGACTAACTTCCTAAACCTCCCTACCCACGGTTGGGGGTTGGGGACGACACGGAGTAGTGCTCCTAATTTGGGCAGCAATATTCCGTCACCCTGGGAATGGCCCAGTGCACTGGGATCGGGACTTCCGGTTTCTTACGGCCTGAAGGGCCAATAAAGCGCACCGGGGCAACGCTAACAGGTTTAGTTAACACCGTGAGGTATCCACCTGTTCACGGAGAACTTACTCGTAGTCCTGGAATGCAGAGCGGCGGCGGCGATGAAGATCGGCGACGAGGAACTGCTGGCGACAATGTCGAAGATGCGTCGTGAAAACGACGGTCCTATGAAATTTAGGATACTATGGTACGAGCACTACTTTTTCTTCTTTTTTTATGCCGCCTAAGCAACACCCTCACGGGAGGGAGGTGGAAGATGCGTCATGCATACCACCGCAGGCAACCGACTTCCGCGGCGGTGATGTGGGAGTCACCAAAAACCCACTAAAAACCACCTTGCCAGCTGTAGCATGGGAATGCTGTCAGCCTTCATCGGAGCGACTCCCGGGTAGGGAGGTGGGTGTGCAAGCGGATACCCGCTAGAAGGTCACCTGCTGAGAATAAAAATCACATAAAGTGCTAATGACATATGGATGATGGTTATTCGGCCTGGGCAGCCTTGAGCTAGTCCAGATTAGCCGAGAGCTGATCGGGGGGATCCAAGAGTGCATTTCTCGGTCTACGGAATTTGTACCTCGACGGCATGGACGGAGCAGTATAAGCTACTGACTCGCGTATAAGGGGGTTAGGATGCTCTTCGGATCGCTTGAAAAAAGCGGTGGAGAGCGTCCTAAAGTGTTGTTTTACTGTAGGTAATTCGAGATCCCTGTGTAGGTCTGCGTTTCGCACGTACCATGGAGCATCCGTGGCCCGGCGGCAGAAGAGATTCTGGATTACCTGCAGATTATACAAATAGGAGGGTTTGGCATGGGTAAAGATTGGGGCGGCATACGTCATGACTGGTCTCACGCAAACCTCAAAAAGCGTACGCTTGTTCCTAAGAGACATTTTACTGTGCCCGCCTAACATACTGTTTAGGCGGGCCTTGTATAGACGGGCGAGTTTGGTAGCTCTGAGTATGTGAGGTCTGAATAAAAGCGTACGATTCAGCGTTACGCCTAGGTACTTGGTGGTTAGTGCCCATGGGATGGGCGTACCTAGCTTTCGAATATGGGGGTCGCAAGGGCGACGGCGTTTATGATCGAAGCGCATCGCAGAGCTTTTCTCTGGCTTTACATCGATACGCCATTTTTTAAACCAGGCTCCAAGGTCATTAACGGCCTTCTGGAGTTTGGTGACGAGAGTGTCGACGTGCACGCCCTTGACGTATAGGGTCGTGCCGTCGGCAAAGAGGGAGAGTTGAACACCTTTAGACGGAATAGGTATGTCATTGGTGTATGTGGTATATAAGAGAGGGGCGAGTACCGAGCCTGAGGGGGCGGGGGGTGGAGAGCGTACCTTCGTGTTTAAAACGAAAGGTGCGATCTTTAAGGTAGGAGCCGACTAGTTTGACTAGTCGGTCAGGCAAGCCTGTGTTGTACACCTTGTAAATGAGGCCCGCGTGCCAGACTTTGTCGAAAGCCTTGGGTACATCGAAGAATACCGCGTCTGTTTTAAGTCGTCTAGGATAGAAGCCGTCGAGTATGTACTCGACGATTCGGTAGATTTTCTGAGGGCACGAGTGCTTAGCTCGAAAGCCGAATAGGTGGGGGATAATGAGGGGTCACCGTCCACTGGGAACAGGTGGTCCTTTATTCGAGCGAGTATGACTCTCTCGAGAACTTTAGCCGTGGCCTTGAGTAGGCTGATGGGTCTGTGATTAGCCGGGATATTCAAAGGTTTACCCGGCTTGGGAATGGCTATGACTGTAGCTTCTTTCCAAGCTTTTGGAAAGTAGCTAAGGTCGAAGCAGGCATTGAAGATAATCGCATGCAAGGTAAGCACCTTCCGAGGCAGCTGCTGAAGTGCGAGGTTGGAAACTCCATCCGCACCCGGGGCCTTCTTGAATTTCAGTCTTCTGATGAGGAAAATAATCTCATCGTTAGACACTGAAATGGGGTCGGCGGTGACTGGACGGGAGTCTTTGCGAAGGACTTCCTCTCCCACCGCCTGTATGTGCGTAGGGTCTGTGGGTTGGGTACTCGGGGAGCATTGTGAAGCAATGCTGTCGGCGAAGCATTCAGCTTTCTCGTCGTCCTCGAAGGGGATAGTGCCATCGGGAGGAGACAATGTAGGTGTAGGTTCGGGCGTCTAGTCGGAGGGCTGTCGTGTGGGACGGAGAGATATTACGCATAAGATCGTCCCGTTGAACGTCTCTGTATTCTGCGATGGTGGATTTGACCTTACGTTGTAGCCAGTTTGCGGCTAGCCTGTAGGTGGGTGTGGGGTAACGCCTGGCTCTGCGGAGAGCGGCGTTTTTAGCTTTGATTAGGTTGCTAATGTCCAAGGGAAGCTTGGGTTTGCCATGCTTAGCAACCTTTTCATTCTCACTGATGGCCGAGTTAATGGCGGCAGTGAGCAAATCGACTATCGAGTCGATTTTATCCGTGCTATCGAGACAGTCGGATGACTGTCTTCCAAGGCCGAAGACAGTGTGTGCTTGAAACCTTCCCAGTTGGTATAGGTTTTCGGAGCAGGAGGGTCGTTTTGGGGTCCTAGTATTAGTCGTCTAGCGGCTGTATGGTCCTTAGATTGATACCTTTGACTATGGCAAAGTCAAGGATATCAGGGGAATGAAGCGGGTTATCCGGGTAATGGGTGGGTGTGACGGGAGAAATTACGTCAAGATCGAGTGACTTCGTGATGTCTAGTAGTTTAATACCACTGGTGTTGGTCGACAAGCACGTCCAGTCGGTATGTTTGCAATTAAAATCGCCGAACATAATGATGGATTGTCCCAGTTCGAGTAGGGCCTCGAAGTCACTACAAAGGAGCAGTGCTCCACCAGGTATATAAACCGAGGCTATGATTATGGTCCTATGACCTGTCATAGCCAGCCTACACACAGTGGCCTCCATGTTGGTGAGTCGAGGCGTGGGAATCCGTGAGCAGTGAATACTCTTCTTGTACTATATGGCAGTGCCGCCTCGTTGGACGTATGCGGGCCTGTCATCACGCACAAGAGAGTATTTAGGAATGGTGAGACCCTTGGTGTGATAAGGTTTTAAAAAGGTCTCTTGAACAAGGATTAACTCGGGCTGTATGTTCTTGATGAACAGTTTGAGCTCCGGAAGTTGGTTGGTTAGACCTCGGGTGTTAAAGGAGATCAGCGATAAACTCCTGGGTTTGGTGCAACCAGTCGTGGTGCTAAGTGGAGAACTCATTATAGATGTACTTATAATGAGTTAATGAGGGACTGGTACTCGAGCAGTACCATAAGTTTTTCCCTAGAGACGCGGGCCGCACGTATTTTGCTCGCGCACTGCGTTACTTGAGACATATCGACACCTTTGATGGTGTCGAATATTAATTTGAGATCCTCAGCCATTGAAGGCTGAGGAGAGGTTTGCGAGCCTGCTGCTGGAGCAAGCCGGGTGGGAGCAGCCGGGCGCTGTCTCCAAGCGAGCACTGGAGTAGGCGTGGGCTGGGCGGGCTTTGCTACCGGGGGAACCCGGTGGCACAGCGGCGGGAAATGCATAGTATTAATAAGGGGCGGGGCCTGTCTGGGTGCCGCCCTCCTTTTAACATGTTGGATTGTTCGGGATGCGCGAGGGCAGCCCCTGTAGTTTGAAGTGTGGCCGGACTGGCCACACAGCACACAAGCGGAGAGGTCCACTCAGAAGTGCGACTGCACTCCTTCGTGATTTGCGGCTCCAGGCACTTAATATACCTGGGGCTCGCGGAACAGTTGGCCGCCACATGCCCGTACAGTTGGCAGCGGGGACACTGCCCGGGGTGGCCGCGGCGATGCGGCATCTCAACCGCAGATAGTGCGGGCCTCTCTGAAGAATTTCGGGATCTTGGCGTGTTGGTCAGAATGACTAAAGCCAGAGGGAATCAACGGCCGTTTTTGCTGTGCATCTTGTGCACAGCCTCGGCGGGGAAGCCTTGGGACTTAATGTCCTCAAGCATGACGTCATTGGGAATCTCATCGGGGACTCCCCTGAGAACGGCCCTTACCTTACGCTCTTCAGGGAGATTTTAGGTGAGGTAGGGGCAATGTTTTAGGGTTAGGAGCCTCGTTAGGGCCCTAAAGTCCTCTATAGTGGGGACTGAGATTTTAACGGACTTGGAAAGGTTCGTCGCCATTAAATAGTTAATCTTATCCTCCGAGCATAGCTCGAGAGAAGAGGCCATTTGGCCTTTTCCCGTAGGAACACGGGGGGATGGGTCTTCGCTTTCGCGAGGACCGGGGAGCAGCGCGAGGCTGGCTTGGTGGCGGCGGCGGCTTGGCTGGCGGGAAGTGTCAATTCACCGACATAAGGGAGGGGACGGGCGACTGGGTCGCCACGCAGACGGTTTGTGCTGGAGACACTGGCCTGGAGGCGGGTGTCAGCGACACCGGGGCTTTCCTACTCCGCTTGGAGCGGTGCTACACTAGCGCAAAGCTGGCAGCGGATGGCTCAGGGGAGCCGGTGAGGGTGACCGCTTGGGAAGCGGAGTCGGCACTGCTGCTCGAGGCAGTGCGCTTGGGACGCCGAGAGGCAGAGGTCGCGGACGTTGCCGACGAGGTAGTACAATCCGTAGTCTCGCACTCCATTTCACTGGAGGTGGAGGAAACGGGGGCGCTGTGAAGCAGCGGAGCCTGAAGGGCCGTTGAGGTGCCTGAGGGGCGGGGGGGCTTGTAGCAAGGACTAAAAAGTCGGCTAAGATTGGGGTAATTGAATCCCTTGGGAAGCAAGGGACTCGATGAACGCCTGAAGGGCATCCAAATTTGAGTTTGAGGCCATAGCAGCGGGCGGGGGCGGGGGACGTGGACACAAAACAATATATGTTGTATATATTAAATATATAAGTTATGACAAACCTAAACCAGTCAAAAACCTAACTAAGCCTCCCTACCGGCGGTAGGGGGGATAGGGACGGCCGCAGCGGTACCCCTAATTCGGACAGCACTGGTTTCGTCACCCTGGGTAAGGCCCAGTGGCTCGGGACTTCCGATTTCTTACGGCCTGAAGGACTAATAAAGCGCACTGAGCAACGATAACTGGTTTTGTTGGCACCGTTAAGCGTATCTACCAGTTCACGAAGTATTATCTCGGCGAACTTACACACTCGCAGCACCTGGAACGTCGAAGCCCGGCGACGTTGCTCTCGTTCGTAGAATTCGAAGTACGGTGAACGAAACGCCAACCACCGTGAAAACGGCTTTTATGAAAATGATACGATAACAAATTATGAAATTTGGAGCCAAGTTAGCGCGGGGGCTAAAAAGGCGGGAAAGGTCTCTTTCACCTCGCGGGTCTTCGGACTGGTGGTGATCTCTAGTCATACTTTCAGAGCCGTCTATTCTTAAGGCAGGCAGAGAAAAACTGAAATTAATAAACAAACAGTCACCCTGGACGGTGGATCACTTGGCTCGCGGGTCGATGAAGAACGCAGTTAACTGCACGTCGTAGTGTGAACTGCAGGACACATTTGAACATCTACATTTCGAACGCACATTGCGGTCCGTGGAAAATCATCCAGGACCACTCCTGTCTGAGGGCCGCCTGTATAAATAAGTCTGTTGACGAGCACTACACAACGTTAAAACGACGGTATAAACGGTATAACGGTATGTGCGAACGAACCCACACGCAAACCGAGACTGAGCAGTGAATCAAGGGTTGTCAGTTATAATTAAAAATTGAAAACTTAACTAGTGTTGCCAATGACGATTTGCGGTACAGAGACGCGGTATTATCAACCTCATTACAAAGATAATGCGTTTTTGTCGATATCTCGGGGTTTTATTTATTTAATATTCACAGTTGTTAAAATAAATAATAAATAAATCCCCACACAAACAATACGAAATTTCTTCATTCAACAGAAGAAGAGGTTAAACATTTCCCATTTATAGATATAATTTCTTTGTGGTACTATTTCATTACCTGCCGACGTAATGAACTTACATATCGAACTAAGACGCTATCCGATCTACTAAGACATGCTTTAATTTGCATGTCCAGTTAAAAACAAATTGTAATAATTTTTTTTTAACTTTCGCTGTGGAATTTGTGAAACAAATTGCTCGATAAATGTTGGTTTGAATATTTTAGGTTTTGTGCCAATATTTTATCTGAAAAAGATTAATCAAACTCAGTGTTTTGAAGCGAGCTTAACAAACATAAGCCTTCACAGATATTTCATGATTTATTTGGTTGCTTTCATTACTTTTTATTGGAAAACAACTGTGATCTTTTGTTTAACGTTATTATTTTATTTGTTATCTAAAATTTAGTCTGCCCTAAAAATGAAACAACTTGGAATTAATACAATGTTATAATACAAATTTTAATAATGAATAATTTACTTAAATAATATGTAAGCATAACTGTAGTTATTATTAAATACTTCGAAGGCCTATTGCCTATCTTATTGCGGCTGCTATGGTAATGTTTTTTGGCAAAGCTTCCCGTTTAATTACACTAAGGGATGCCCCTGTATCAATCAACCAAAAATATTACTTATTACCTACGTAAAATGATATAATATTTCTTATACCACTTAAAGATAAAATACTATTCTTAAGATCGAAAAAACTGATTATCTTCCAATTTTGAGGTCGTAGCTGCGCTATCTAAATTATTAGTATTTTGTTCCGAGTAAAATACACGATGTTGAGAATTATTACCTCTACTACTTGTGTTTCGATAATTTGATCGAGAAAAATGTTTCGATCGGGAACGACCCGTACTACGATTTGCGTAATTACGAGTTTGTGGAAAACGAGTATAATTATTTGTTCCATGTTGTAAACCACTTGACATTTGGGGTCGTGGATGATAAGCTAGACGATTGACGGCTTAACCACCGTAATGCCCACGAGAATAATTAAAAGGCTTACCTGTACCCCGACGTGAAAAATGTAAGACACCTTCACTTTTGGACGTGGATGCTCCATAAAGCTCCTCGTCCTTCGCAGCTTGGATAGCATCATATAGATGCTCATAATTTCTCGCTGAAAGAATCGTGCTCAGCCGTGAATCGCGCAGACCGTCTGAAAAACGTTTTACAGCAATTTTTTCATTTAAAGGTTTTAAGATAGAATATTTTTCCTTATCGTCATCTGCTTGGGCTATGGTTAATTCCGGAAATAGTCGTTCTATCTCTGTTCCGAACTGATCAATAGTACGATACCCTTGCGTAGCGTTTTGTAAACGCTGTTGTATGGCGGTAAAAGACTTTTTAGTAATTAATGTACTTTTTATATCTTTTACCAACTCGCTTACTGACGAATACTCTGGCCCTAACCGTAATTTTGCATTTTCGGAAAGTCTACTCTTTAGTACGAACTTAATCAATAATTTATTACCATTTTTCGAAAGCATTTCGGAATACATCTCTATAGCATCAATTATAGTTTTAACAGTTTTTTCATTACCGTCCATAACTGGAACTAAATTAAAAGCAGTTTTCAAATCGAACTCCATTGTCGCTGAAAAATATTCACTAGTTTCACTATAATCACTTAAACTACTACTACTAGAATGTATTTTAGTACGAGTACATAATTGAATAATATTCCTATAAACAATTTTAATATTATCCCAGTTAGAATTAACTATCTGCAATAAACTAGACTCTATGTTTTTCTGATTAATAAAACACTGAATAATAATCTCACTCTTTTTATAAATATTTTCTGCTTCGGATAATTTATTTTCAGCTATTTTACCCGAAAATCTAGCATTCCCTTTCTTACAAAGTATTTCTTAATTTTTATAAGTTCATATAAATATTCTAATAATTCTTTTTCCATACCCTAAAACATAAAATAATTAAATTCAACTTACCATTTTATGAATTACCAACAGTAGGAGACACGTCTGTTACATGGAATACGCTTATTTACCATAATATGATAATCTACATGGAGTTAAAATCAAATTAGAGTAACACAAGTAAAATAAAAGAGTGTTAAATTATTCTTCTTAATGTCCCTAAATATATAATTATGTAGTTCTTTTCTCATTTTAGTTCAAAATAATATTAGGTCTTTCCCTATGAAATTGCCGTTTTTCACGAAATAAATGAAGCGTATTTTTTTTATATATTTTTTATTTCTATTAATCAAAATAATTGCTGAGCGCTTACGATTGTCAAACAGGATCCATTTCTCGTCACAAGTAACAATGCGGTTCAGAATTCCTTCATTTGTATGCCTGCTGAGCAGTGCAAGGCACGTCTCCACGCGTACTTCGCGCTGGCGGTCATTGAGTTCGTGGGGTACCCATTTGTCAAGCTTTTTTATCTTGCCAATTTGACGCAAATGGACCAATATTGTGTTAACGCTAACGTCGAAAGCTGCTGCTAATTCAGCCGTGGATTGAGTTTCATCAGCTTCCACAATTGCATTTAATTCGTCATTGTCGACCAAAGTTTTCGGACGACCACGGGGTTCATTTTAAAGGTCAAAATTTCCAGAACGGAAGCGGGTAAACCAATAACGGGTGGTGCGTTCGTTTGTAGTGTTCGCTCCGTAAACGTCGTTGATGTTGCGTGCCGCTTGTGCCGCTTTGCTGCCACGACGGTACTCATACTCCATAATTACTCGAATTTTTAACTTATCCATGATGACGAAAAATGTTCAAATGCGTTGAAAACAAAACACTAATTATTAAATAAATGACCATTTTAGAAAAAGAATTCCATGTTTGTCACATAAAATTAATTTGAAATTAGAATTATCAGTCAAAAAAAAAAATATTTTCATTTCAAATGGCCAGTACGGCAAAACGGCAGTTTCATAGGTAAAGACCTATTATACGTAGGTAATACTATAATATTTAATATATTTTAATTTTTTAATTAATTATGCATAATGAGCCACTTGTTATTTTATCCCGTTTGACGCGTTTGGCAGGGTCGCCATATAGGGAGGTGGCGACCAATAGAAACAACTATCATCGAGTAAAGTTGGTTTATTACTGATCTATTATAAATGAGTTACAATAAGTATTACATACACATAAATTACACGTAGTTTGTACACTACATTACAATGCTTTTTCCGTGACAAATGACATCCAAAACTTCTCGCTTGTTTATTAATATCGCAGATATTTTTTTAAGTCAAGTAACTCATTAGCAAGTAACATGTACGAAATATATTGTATTCAAAACTGAAGTAAGTGGACCCTCGATTTTTTTGGAAATGTACATACTCCATTAAAACGTGTCAATAGTAACATTAATTTTAAAAATTTACAAATTAATTCAATTGATTTTTATATGCTTGATATTCGCAAAGTATATTGTTTTACAATATTTACAGAAGTAGTAATAACATGTTTGAGACGCTTCTTTATTGCCTAGTAACTGAAGAAATCTATGGTAAAGTAAAACATTAACCCAAGTAAAACCTCAGCACAATATAACACGTGAAGTTATTTAGATCTACTAAAATTCTTTTATTATAATAGATAAGTCCAACCAAATGGCACTCAATGATCGATTAGAGTAAATGGGAACGAAGAACGATTCGTTTCAAAGTCTCATTTATTAAGGTCTCTGAAACTAAATAAAGCAACAAATTACAAGTGGATATCTGATCGATTCGACGTATTTATGATCTCGTGTATGTAATAGGTAACTAATAAGCACAGATTAATATATTTGCTACTGTTTAATTACATTCATTACATGAAATTAAAAGTCTAGTAATACATTTCAAGTAGGTGGTAGTAAAGTTTATTTGTTAAGATCTAGTCTGGGTACAGTCTACAATTTTGACAGCCATAATAATCGCGTTTACGGGTCTAAGGGAAGGTACAGCCAGTGCTATTACTCGAACAACGGCAAGTTCAACTTACGCCTACGGTCGGCAACGCCTCATTAGTCGAGATAATATAGACTAATATACCTAGCACAAAGATGAATAAATAGAACCCCTACGAATAATGACGTAGTAAAACAAAAGAATACAGGATAGTGTAGTTTTTGCTTATTACTCAACTTACTCCTGCGCTGAATCTTGTCACTTTTGTAGCTTTGTGACTTCAACCGATGTTCCTTCGACATAATCTTTTCTCTCTTTTTTTTTAAGGCGTTGTTTGGTTACAACTGGCATTGATAAAAAGTAATTTATTGTTATATAATTAACTCGTGAAAACTTCTTGTTAGCCTTAGTACCTGTTATGTTAATTAAAAAAAAACTTATTGTACCAACATAGTTGTAAGTTTTCCTAAAATAATAAAAAAAATAAGTACCTAATATAGTAAATTGTAATTGCGGTGTTAGCACACTGAAACGAGCCACCTCAGACCATTATTAAACTATTTATAGTATCCTTTCAACCGTACAATATAGTTAATCTCCATGTAGAGACACGCGTGATATTGAAGATTCTGTTTTAAAGGCTCCTCTAGCACGTCGGTAAAGACCTTCATATATAACCGCCATCATAACATCCATAACGAAGTTGAGATGACTTAAGGTATTCCGTAGAGTTTATAAATTAAACATGGGTACAATTTTGTTATACATAATTGTTACACAAACTCATTTTACCGAAGAAGCCAGTTTATCGATTCTTTACAGATTACACTTTGAGGAGTGTGCAAACGTTATTTTCGAGTTGATCGAACCTTCCCCCACTTCCCACACCGATTAACAAGGCACAGACAGAAATTTCACCCGTTTATGGTAGATGAGCCGAAAACCCAAATAAAGCGCTTTGACTGCTCGTTTTTAGTTTGCGTTGCCAAAGGGTGGAATGATCTGCCCCCATCCGTCACGTGAGGTCTTAGAAAGCGCGACGTGAGAAAAAAATTGAATGTTTCCGTTTCAAAATATTTGATTCCCTCAAAAATGTATCTATCGTTAATTACTTTTCATATACATTTACATTTACTTAAATCAATAACTGACCATCCATTTAAATAAACTAGAATTATAGAACGATAAATAATGTATTTATTAATTATTTACATACAGTTTTTTTTTTGTTTTTGAAGAAAATATAAAACTTGAAGATTGTCAATCAAAATTGAAAGACTGACTTAATGAATAATAATGTAACTGACTCAAGGTTCAGAGCTGTGTTTTATTTTAGATGTATGCATGGATGATTGTATGTACTGCGACGCGACAAACATTATTATAAAATATAACGCGTATGGTAAATAACCACAACAAGGTATTTTCGGATTCAGCGGTTACAATGTGACATTGAGCCGCGGCATAAGCGCAGCCTGCGTATTGTCACAAATCTGCCTTAACTGTCATGCCTACATTTATTTTATTATTAGTTATTGTTTTACCATGGACGTAATATACTAAACAGTACCGAGTACTCGCAGCTTTAAAGCGAGCCGACGAGATAGGTAGTATAGAGGCCACGTGTCCCCTTTTAACAGGGTGACAATAAGATTTGGCTATTTGGGGAAAATTCGAACTGGCAATCTACTTACCAATAGTTTACTATAAACACACAGGTATTGAAGTTATTAGCAATGAGAAGCTCAATGGCACAGTGAACGTACTCATTTTTTTAAAGCGCTTATGCATGTTAAACAGCACCAGGAGGTGTAGTGGACTTGGATGAGTGACCCAATAGGCAAAAAATATCTCGAGTTTCTCCATATTCCAGAAGGCACGTTACTCCCTGGCTGGCTATCACTGTAATATGTCAGTGATAAGAAGATTATTTGATGATGATAATAATCAGATGACTTTTAGGCAACTAGAAAAATCGGACACACACGAAAAACAAACAATAGCATTGGTACAATTCTGGGGATGAGGGATGGAATATGAAATAAATAGTAAAATGTATTTATTTAGTTATTGACTTTAATGCTAAATTGTTACATTTGATGAGTAAATACAGTTAAAATGATTACAGTAAAGATTTTAAGTTTAATATTAAAATAATACTTTAACATACTAACCATTTCATTTAAAAAGGACTAAATAAAATGGTTTTAGTAACAAACATAAGAATAATTTGAAATTAAGTATTATAAAAGGTATAATAGTAATATTCTTACCACGAGAGGAAGCGTGGTATAGCTTCGGCTTTTAATAATTGACGGAAATTAAAAGCATAAAAGCAGAAATGTTCGAAGTGACGACTGCGTACGTCAGAGATTTTTGTAAGTTTTTGCTTCACGTGTATACGTGCAAACTGTAATCATAGTACAGCAGTCAGGACCTTACTCGACCACACATTTGACACATTACAAAAATTCATGGCCACAATAATTGTTAGATTAACAATAATGTTATTTTTAGCTTAAGTACCTGTGGAACGATATATTGCAACTACGATATGATTCACTTGGACAAGTATAAACGCAACACTTTTTCACCATTTTAACTTATGGTACGCCTTAGAATTCTTTTAATAACGAACGATTGATATGATGATTGAGATGATGATAAACAACAAATACAGGGTTACCATTAGAAATAAAAAAAGGCAAAATAGTAATTTTTGTCTCTATTTAATGTTTTTTTTAAAATTTAGGAATATATTTAAAGAAATAAATGCAAATATAATTTGTCGATTACCAATTATTAGAATAACATTGAAATACAAGTGTTTCAGTTGAGTTTTTGATCAGGCAAACAGTTTTGATCAAACATTTTTGATACTGGCATGATGTAAGAACGAGACACATGGCCTCCGTCATTGCTATCTCTGTCGGCTCTGATTAGCCTCTGTGGAAGCCGCAACAAAATGTAAACTTTATCTTGTTGAAACAGTGTTTATTTTCGGAAATGCAAATTTTCACCATTTTAACTGTACATGGCCTGTTGAAAAACATTTTTAATTTATAAAATTTTACAATTGAAAACATTTCATAAATTTTTAGTTAGTTCATGGTGGTAAGTGTCATCCGCACCCATGGACATGCTTAGGCGCAGTGATCATGATATCGAATAATGATGCGACGCCGACCTACGGCGTCAGTTGGAATTGCCTTTGTTCCAGTTATTGCTTTAATCGGAACTTCGACTCTTCATTCAAAACTCATATTTCATTCAACAGTTCACGTCTTTTCAATTTAGCTGCGTGGTATTTTTGGGAAAGTTGCTCAGAACTGTGGTCTCCACCCATGCACCCATTTTCCGAACGGTGCAAATGTCACCCGGGTTAATAATAATAATCGTTAATAGTATATTTTAATGATTAAATCGAATGCGATTGTTACTGATCAGATAAGTCGTGACATGGTGCTTCTGTCACTTCCAGAATCTTTGCCTGTTATCACGAGAATTGTAAATCTGTCCATCACAAGTGGCACAACTTCTTAGTGGAGGAAGGCCTTAGTCACGCCCCTGCCCAAAACTGACAATCCCATTGACTTTAGTGATATTAGACCCATAAGTATCTTACCTTTCCTTTCGAAAATCTTAGAGAAAGCGGTATACGAGCAAGTTATCAAGTTTGTCAAGACTAATGTTCTGCTTCCATCTTTACAATCGGGATTTCGCAAGGGTCGGGTACTGTCACTGCGTTATTGGATGTAGTTGATAACATTCTTACTAATCAATTCTTTCAGTCTCAAATTTCAAATTCTAATCAAATCAAAGCTTTGATAATCACTCCATCTCATGGTTCCACAGCTACCTAAGTGGGCGCTACTAATCAGTAAAAAGATCCGTCAACATGATGGCACTTACATAATATCAGAACCTAAGCCGGTTCTGCGAGGCGTACCTCAAGGATCCATACTAGGTCCGCTTCTTTTTATTATTTATAGCGCGGATCTCCCTAACGTTTTAACGCATTGTAGGTATCATAGCTACGCTGACGACTGAAGTTATATATTTCGCACAATCCCTACAATTTGTCCGAAGTAACTAATGCACTTAACGTGGATTTGGAAAACATAACTAAATGGGCAAAAAATAATTCTCTAACCCTCAACCCATTCAAGTCCAAGTTAATGGTGCTGGGAAGTAAATCGCAAACTGAAATTATTCTTAAATCTAACCCAAAGGTCAAAATTGACGGTATCGATTTAGATTGTGTCAGTGAGGCTACAAATTTGGGCATTATTTTCGACAGCCACTTGCGTTTTGAAAGTCATGTCTCAAATCTAGCTGTTCTTTTAGATTAAAATTCTTGTATAAAATTCGAAATTACCTATCAGAAAAATCCAGAATAACAGACCGAATCTTTGATCTTATCAAAACTTAATTATGGGGATTTGATTTATGGACCTCGTTTGTTATACAAAACCAAGCAATGGTTCAACGGGTCACACCTTTTCTAAATAATGCCAGTATGCTCAATATGGAAGCTCGCCGGCAACTACACCCCGCGGCACTTATGTTCGATCTATTAAAACCCAGAATATCTTTATAAAAAACTTAAATTGCCAAGTTCCCATTATAGGTACGGACAAGGTGTTACGAGGGCGTTGCGGGCGCCAAAGCTCATCACATGCATAGGACTGTGGCTTTTGAGGGATCCTTAAAGTACCAAGCAACCAAGTGCTGGAATAACATACCGCCTCCTACAAGAAACGTTTTTTTTTAAATACATTCAAGAAACGGATGAAAGCTCATTTGCTTCTTCTTCAAAAATAACCTTTTTACTAGTAAAACTTGGTTGCATTTGTATTCATATTGATTTTATAAATCAATCACAATTGTTCAAATATAAATAATTTATATTATATTTATATCCAATATTCTTAATAGTAGTTAACATATTAACGTCGTTATTGCTGCTAGTGTGTCTCCGCGTGCACTCGCATCGGTGGTAACTGACAATCAGTGGTTCGCATTATTTGCAAACGTGAAAACACTGAGTTGCTACCATTTTGCATCATCATGGCTGACATCATACTCTGCAGACATGTACTTAGTCTAAATGTACGATTATTTAATTGTTTTATTGTGTCTTTCTTTATTTTTTGTGTACTTTCCTTTCTGCTTGTCAGCTGAAATTTGTATTGTTGTTTTTGTCTTACCTTTGTATTTGATGTAAATAAACGTTCTATCTATCTATCTATCTGATAAATTATTTTGTATATTGAACCTGCTGAAGGGAAACAAAACAAGAAACGAGAATTAAATCCAAATGTATACAACAGTATAAACATTCGTACGCGTATATAGTTGGAATGCAGTATACTTCATGAGTCAAAGCCTGCACAACACTGTAAATCTTGCCGGGAACAAACACGGTTTGTTTTTTTGGCGTCAAGTACGTAGAAGTTTCGTGGTATGTTTCAGTTTAGGAGAATATTGTGATAACAACACAGGATTTACATATAAACTTTTTTATTAAAAGCTATTTGTTCTAATATGTAAATGTTCCTGTTAGCTGAGAGTTGTTTGGTTCATATGGTATCATATTGTTTCACTTATAAACTAAATGAATTCTATAACATAAACTTTTTACGTTGTTTAGCATGTTCTTCGAGCTGATTTCCAGGTTTGTTATTCCAAGCCCTAAACATAAATCCATTGAAATACATCGTCCAAAAAAATTCATAAGAAATTAATTGAGAACTCCAAGATAAATGATATTGTAGCAAATAGTTTTCATTAATTAAGTGATAATATTGCTTTCGGTGAAATCAATTAAGCAAGAAACTCATGCAGCAATATGTTATGGTTTGTTTGACCAGAGTCAGGTTGGAAGGAGATTCGCGAATATTGTGTGATAGTTGGTGTTTCAATTCTTGCCGCCATTTTGCCGCTTTAACAAAACAATATTAGTACATTAAAAATAAAAAAACAAAAGGAAAAAAAATTCTTCCTTCTTTGTTTGATTTTCCAATTTAGTTTTTTTTAGTTGCTTTGTAAATCGTCCTTCCGGCCATAAAGTCGAATACAACAACTGAAAGTTATTTAACAGTATATGCTCCGTCAACAGACACTGCCACAGTAAGTGAATCAGTAACAAACATCTTCACCATCTTTACAACAACTGCCTATTAGCTCAGGTGCCCGCAGCTATTCTCTAAATACACAGTTTCATGCCGGTTTATATCTAGAGAAATTTAGTTCGTCAGGTCTGGTTTGCATTATTAGTTTTGAAGTCTCGAGCACAAAGCAGAGTTTCCTAAATGTTGTGTTGTTTATAAATCGACTCGGTTATTTGTGTGTTGCACTATATTATTATTCGTTATTGTTAAAGTCTATACGTCTACTCGTAGACTTTGGCAGTTAACTTGACCAAAATTGTAGCATTGACCAGTCAAAATCGATCGCTTAGGGTCAGCGTCAGTTATGACGTCTTTTTAACCATTGCTAAAATGGTGCAACCACCATTTTACTGATGCGGAGATTTGACAGCTTTGTTATCGTAATAGTTACATGGTGCAACGCACCCTTAGTACAAAACAGCCTTTACTAAAGTTGTGCACAAAGCAACTGCCATACTTTCATAGGTTTGTCTAGTTCAAAGGATTGTATAAAGGTTTTTGTTTTTATGAAGGCATCCAAATCCAATTAGTATTTATTTCACCGAATTCTTTTATATTGCGTTGTACCTATATCCGGTTATAAAAAAATGCTTTTCAGCAAGGAATATTTTTCTATGTACGTACCTATTGTTAAACAAACAATCACGACAATTAATAAAACACTCGATTCATCAAAAGTAATTTGTAAAATTCGTTATCACCAACGAAATTTAGTAGCTGCATTCTACAAGAAATTTTTTTAAAACGATCTTTCTAATATTGGTTACGAGGTGTTAAATTTTTTATTTAAAACATAAAGCTTTGTGCTTTAGTATGGTACACATGTATTCTTATGAATGTGAAAAAGTGAGTTATAGTTTTGATTTTAACACTGATAAAATTCCTGATGTTTTATTTTATGAACGAATTGGATCATAAAGAACAAGTGATTTCTTTGGATTTATAGTTTTTAACAAAATTTTTAGTAACAGCGAAATAATCTAACTCATGTAAGCTCTTGGGAAAAGGATATTATTGTTAGATTTAGTGTTGTGCGTTACCGATAATTTTGTGCATGATGAATTTTGGTGGTAGTATTAATTTATTACTGTGATAATATACTGTATGCCTAAAAAAGCTGATTGCGTAATGACCTTTTGACCTTACTTCCTCAAAATAGACATCAATCAAGAATATCCTCGTCTTCTGAACATATTTGCTTCAAACGTGAACTTGTACATGCAAGTCACGATTGTAATAAATGTGTCATATTATGAAGCTCCATTGCGGCACTAAGAACATGTCATACATTGCTGCTGATGTTTTAAGCCATCATACTTCCGAGAGTATCAATAACTTAAATAAAATCTTAAAGCGACGAATGCTTTGTACATTAGCATTATGTTATTGAATTAAATTAAATTAATTATTACAATGAAATATCTAAGTAAACAAAGAAAAAATTCCAAAATACATATATCGATCTGAATAGTTTCTTCAGCTTACACACACGACTTGTGTCTCATTGTCTACATTGTCTTTTCCTGAGATTGTTATCGTGAAATTGTGTATAAATTATATCACTACATTATATATTTTGATAATTATCATCTCAGTAAGAATTAAAAAAAAAGGATGCCTTGAAATAAATCTAGTGATTTGTTATGCAAAGCTGCATAGTGGTTTTGAATCCAGAGCGTAGCGAGAGTTTCAAAGATACGACACGCAAACTTAGGTGCCGAGCGGAATACATAATTTCTCACCTCGTTGTAGCGAGAAATTCTAGGTGCTAGAAAAACAGCTTAAATTATATATTAAATGAGTGTTTATTTATTTTGAAACTGTTTAAAATTGTTTAAAATTTCTTTGGACTTGTTATGCTAGTGTTTGTCACTTTATACTATTACTTGGTAAATTATTTGGAAAAACGTTGTTCAATTTCATTATATGCCATTGTGACACAGGCGGATTTATCAAAAGCGAGTTTTATTTTATTATTAATGCCATATACAGAGAATCTCTCTAGGTCTTTTTGAATAAGACGACAGTCATTGGAGTTCCTAATTGTTTTAAACATTTTCAAGTCGTCAGCAAATAATAAATACTGGCAGTTTTGAAAACAGGAGTCTATATCATTTATAAATAAGACATAAAGAAGGGGTCCGAGAATAGATCCTTGAATTACCCCTGATGAAACCTTAGTAGCTTCTGACTCATGACCACTTATAACAACCTTCTGCGTTCGACCTCTTAAGTATGGTGCAAACCATTTTAATAGGTTTCCTTTGATGCCATAATAGGCTAGCTTTTTTAATAGTAGGAGGTGATCAACTTTATCGAAAGCTTTGTACGGTTGTCCATGGAGTTAAATAAGAAGTTACTAAATATAAATAGGTTTGTCTCGGTACTTTTCTTTTTCATAAAACCGTGTTGCTGCGGTATGATGATCTTTTCAATGAGAGGATAGAGTATCTGATGGACTACGGATTCAAACAGTTTTGGGAAGGCAGACTGATTGCTATACGCCTGTACTGTGAGACATGTGACTTGGAACCCGCTTTGTGAATGGGTGATATGTGAGCTATCTTCCAACATTTAGGAAACACACCATTTTTAAGACATTTGTTATAGATAATAGCCAGAGGAATTTTTATTATTTTACCAATTTTTTTGACAAAGTATGGTGTGATTTTATCTGGGCCTGGCCCAGTATAGAATCTATGAACAGCGGAGTTAGGGTCGAGATTGGTTAATTCAAGCTCCCAGTTCACACTTGATAGGCTCTTCGGTCAACTGCGTCTAAGCGAATAACAAAGTTTCAATCAATGTAGGTCTTTGTGTTTACCCTGTGGTAACTAACCCAACAGTAACTTTTCTGAATGCTTCGCAATGTTTTTTATTGTAAAGTATGCGAGTTCATTACTCCGGCACGCCCCACTGATGCCAATAAAGGGGCCAACCTGTAACGCCAAGGAAGGGGATTAGTTTTATTACAGCAGCAGAGACAGTACATCGTCATAAAGAAGATTTTAAAAAGTTTTGTATTTTTTCATGCAGTCGTCGTGCTGGCCAGTTCGATTATTCTTAAAATGACGTTGGCGCTCTGACATGAAATAAGTATTAATGCATTTTCAGTGGACTAGCGGAGTAAAAAATTATAGAATAGAAAGGTTCAAATAAAAAAGCTAGCATATGCTCTTACACTCAGTTTTTGAGTATAAACTGAATTTTTCCAAGGTTGTGAGATGAAAAAGTACTTTTAATGATTCCAACAAAGTAAGGCACAACAAAATGAAAAAAGTGACCAAGGGTTCAAGGGATGAAGGGTTCATAAGAGTTCTTGTAGTTCGTTGTAACTTTGATCGATGTTTTAAAAATAGTGTATTTTTTAAATTAAGTTATTGATAAGTAAACATTATAATTAGGTGCCTAAATGATGGGATTTAGATCTAACTATATGCGAGCCCATATAGGCTTGTGATAGCTAAACAAGCTAATATATATATTACAGTTTGACAATAAATATTTACAAAAATATAATCAATTTGTGTGCCTTCTCGCGTAGTTGGACAAGGTGGTAATAACGTCCTGAATCCAGCGCTCTGCATGAATGACAGTATACAATTGTCTTTTAAAAAATCTTCATTGAAGTCTCCAATAGGTAGGTATATTATGTATTTAGATGTCAGGAAAAGAACAGAAAATCTCAAAACTTTTATTAGGTTGACGTTTTATAGAAAGTACTTACCAATTTCTAGGCAGTAAATGAGTTTAAAAGAATAATGTCGATGTAAGTAATTGAAATTAATTTTATCCAACGAAAACAGTATCAAATTATAAACGTACAATATTTAGCATTCGCAAATGTATCGAAAATAATTCCCCGCGAGCACGAGTGCCAATGACGAATGAGCATTCGAGAACCTGCCCCCGCGCGCTCCGCACCCACTACCGATGAAGCCACGCCCCGCGCGAATTATGATTATTATTTACTTAGGCACCTGTTACAGATTTATTATTAGAAAATAATGATTCAGGGTTTATGTTTAGGAAATAAAATGTTTTTCAAATTTATTATTTTTATATTTGAGTTGATTGTATGAAGGGTACATTGCGGTTTACGATTTATGACGTATAAAAAAAAAACTACTTACTTTCGGTGGAAGTTTACATAGTATTGTACATCATATATAAATTTTTTTAGTTTTATCATTCTCTTATTTTAGAAGTTACAGGGGCAGGGGATACATTTTACCACTTTGGAAGTGTCTCTCGCGCAAACTGTTCAGTTTAGAAAAAAATAATATTAGAAACCTAAATATCATTTTTGAAGACCTATCCATAGATACCCGACACGTCCGATACGTGATTTGATGAAAAAATAATTTTGAGTTTGAGTTCTAAGTATGGGGAACCCCCAAAATCTTAATGTGGTTCGCAGAATACATCTATCTACTTACCAAGTATCAACAGTATAGTTCTTTAACATTTCGAAAAAAAGTGGTTGTGACATACGGACAGACAGACAGACATGACGAACCTATAAGGGTTCCATTTTTTGCCATTTGGCTACGGTACCCTAGAAAGGGTAACACGAACAAAAGGTACATTTTTAAGAATTTTGTTACGAAATAATCAAAAAATAACAAAGATCTATTCAAACTGCATACTGTTTTGAACACAGAAATCAAATTTTTATGAGCCTATTATAAAATCACAAAAAGAACTCTTTTAAATGAAACATTTCGTGTTGGTACATTATACTCTACCTTAAGTTCACCATCCTCAAAGGTCTCAAAGATCTATTATTAGTCAGGGTTTCTTTTATACGAAGCAATAGCAACCAATGCTATGGAGTTAAAAGGTTTTAAAGTACATTACAAATAAAAAGGGTTTCCTGGTATAAACATGATAATGAAGTTAGCTTCCGGGTACAGCTGGTACAAGCTAAGCTTTATATTCTTCTTACGTCATTACGACAATGAATTAGCAATATTTTGAACATGGTATTTGTAGCCTACGTCGATCCTTACAGTAATCCTTTATAAGAAACCAAGTTTATAGGCGTTTTGTCAACACAAGGTTATATAATTTACTTAAACCTTCAACTTTGTCTTTTGTTATCGCGAGTGTTTCTCGTTTCAATCATTATTTAAGAAAGGACCAGGCCCAATTTTGAAATTCTGTATCAAAACAAAAATAGTTATTAAGAAAAAATATGTATGTATAGTGTATACATTTCGCTAGCATTAACATTCAATCTATTGTTTAGTACAGAATATGATCAATTCGCAGGGTAAAGGTGGTAAAGTTGCTTTAGTAAAAGCTGGATCGGGGTAGAGCTGTAGCCCTTTCAATGGAACCGCCGGAATAACAAGATAATGAAAAGGCATTTCAAACACTCAGTGATATTGTAGATTCAAAGGAAATTTCAACTGTAGCTTGCGATCCACGAAGAAACACGTAATGCAAAGTAAATCTTCAGTAATAGTTCAACTGATTAACGATACCAATAATTTAATGATGTCCATGGGCACAAATGTTACTTACCATCTGAAGGATCACATGCCCCAATTTAGTAACATCTGATAGTAGTTTTCTTATTTGCAATGCTTAGTACGTTTTAATTGATCGTTTTCACCGTGATCTTTTTAACTCATTTATAACCTGCCACCTTTCTATAACTCAGAATCAATAGTTGAAACCTAGTTGTGACAAGGCTTCGTAGCATCCAACTACTCGAGATCTTACGATTAATGAATAATTATTTCACTGCGGCATCGATGATCACAGGAAAGTTAGAACCTTGCATTAATAATAGATGACTAAGTACGCAAAATTTTCGCCTGAAATTTATTTCGAAATTTAGAAAGTTCCTAAGCTCTGTACGTCCAATAAGCGGCAATAAAGCTTGTAGCATTGAGCCGACGACGGTCGGGGTATGATTAAAAGTCTGTCTTTATTTTGGGCTATTTTATACCGAAAAATATTAGTATATGTTTTTTTAATGTACACAGAAACCTTTGTAAAAATTTAGTATCGGATAGTCGAAATTCGAAAAAAACCTTTTTACACGTGATGAATGTCTATTTTTACTTCATCTTGACCATATCTTTGTCTTCTTCTTTCTTAGCGCAAATACACCTTAACTTCAGCTTTTAATAGCTTGAAAATAGTGAGAAATATATTCTATTTTGATAATTCAATAATTAGCTCTCGAACTTTTCCAAACATTGTATTTTTTGAATGATATCCTATTTATTTACCGCATTATTTTGTACAGTATGTTGTTATAAATGTAATATAATACTGCCCAATAATTTCCTACTGAAACCTGTCTTACATAAACTCTTCTAAAGCCTTAATCTGCAACTTAACCATTCAAGAAAGAATATGATAAAGGGATGATAATGAAACAATTTTACGTATTTAATCCGATTGTAAAATAAAATATTACTTGAAACTTGCCAATGACAAAAAATACTTATGTTTTTCTGATGTGAAACTTATGTGAAATTATGAACTTATGATTTACTCGAGATACAAATCTGATGACAACAAAAGAATGTTCATTTAAACTCTTTCATTAATTGCCAAATATAAATAAGTTTGGTGAATTTATTGATTCAATATTATTTATTGACAAAAAATTGGAATTTATGGAAAAAAAACCTGCGAGCAGCGTGGAAAAATTTTTGAAGCTGCTGAGGAGATTAACCCTCGAGGATATGCCCGTCGAATCACCAGATCTTTTTTAAAGAAAATGTAGGGCTTGTATTGAGGTTCATGGAAAACATTTCGAAAATTTGTTATAATTAATATTTTGAATATTATCTATCTATATACCTATCAGATTTTAATTTCAATAAACCTAAACGAAAATTAAGCCACTGAGTTTGTGGGAATCAAAAACATTGCAGCTAAATAAACTGGATAAATTTGCAAAAAATCGGATTACTTCAATTTATTTTTAAAATTTTTAGCCGTATTATTTAGTATAACCTACCAAGTGATGTGTTATTTTGGAATCCTGATTAAAAGCGCCAACTTTTGATGGCACTTGTCAAGACACTCTAGCAAATTTTTTTAGGAGGCTCTGTCAAAGTTTATATTTTGGTAATGTTGAATTATATAAGAAAATTTGGGGCAGTTGTGTTATTATTTTTTATAGTAATCAAAGATATGTTATTCAGGATTATGGTCGACAATAACCACAACTACTGACTAAGAATTTTACCATGATGTTTATTTATTTGCTTAATACTTACGGATGAAGTCTTATTTTTTTGCAAAAATAATGGCTACTGAATAAAAGTAGAATGAAGAACTTTGCTTTTTGCTTTAAATTCACCATTTTGTTACACGGTAGCTATTGGCAACAGAAGTTATAACCCACAGACATAGCTATTATTTTGTTTTTATAATAACAAGTTTTGAAATTTTTATGTAAACCGATGTTTTCTCACGAACGCTGCTTTTATAACCTTAATACTTTTTATTAAAGAGTGCACTCCGATGTCATGTCATACCGGCGGTGATGTCACGATAAACTCAAATTGTTTTGTTATATATAATCCAAAAATTGCTCCGCATTAAATTAATTGCTCAAGTTACTAACATAATTAAAACAAACATATTTTTAGATACTTTCTCACATACGAACTCTTCCTCGGAATGCGACTGCACATTATTCATTCGTTATTTAATTTATGTGTCTTCCTCTTGCAATTTATCAGTGTGATCGTTTATGGATTATAATCTAAAAATATAATAAAAAGATTAAGTTTAATTAAGAATTAATTAAGATTTTGTGCTTATTTCATTTATTATAATTTATCAGACTGCTCATTTATCAGACTGCTCAATTGTCCACATCCCAACTTCATATAAAATATTTGGCCTATCTTTAACATTAATAAGATAAACCTGACTATACTGAAAATTCAAGTCGAAACCAAAACCCCTCAACCACACATTTAGGTCTATTGCAAACATCATGAAATTTATCGCTTGCTGTTGACGTCAAAACCAATCAGAAGATAAATCGACCCTGCGGCGGCTTTCTCAAATTGCTTGGTCACAGGTAAAGCCGCCATCTTGCTGCATATTAAGTAACACTGATTAATGTTACTATATTGCATACAGCACAGTACGTGGTATAAATCTTATTTAATTATCATGTACCCAAAACTTAAAAGGAGATGTCGCTGCCTAATGTGATATGTCCTATAAAGATACTATTTTTTTTGATCAACACATACAAAAGAAACAAAGGTTTCTTACATAGCACCGTCAACAAAACTTATTGCTAGGTTAACTGGCGGCGGCGGGGTTCGCGAAACAATTATGGACTTTAAATAAACGCACTTAACTAATACACTCTAGCTAGTTCTATAAAATATTGTTTGAGATAAGTTTTACACTTAGTCCCTGATACATAATTATTAACAATGTTGTTAGGTAATTTATTTAAGATGTCTGGTAATACATGTTACCATTTTCTCTTACCATATTATATATTTTTATATTTTTCTAATTTAAATCTTTTCATATATGCAAAGCATAAAATCTTAATTTATTACTACGCTTATATTCTATGAGTAATTTAACAAAACATAATTCCATATTTAATATTGATAATTCAATTTTACTTTGTACCAGCAAAACTTTAGTGCATTGGAAAATTATAATCGTTGTTATACATATTTTTTATTTTTCGAGGTACAATTTGTATTTCATATATTTGTAAATAATATATATTATTAATGTAAGTTGTATATGTTCTACCATATGGCAAGAGGCCATAATCAACTATTGAGTCTGCCAAAGCTAAATATAATGATCTAAGTGATTTGTAAGGTAATCTGTATTTAAGTATAGTTAGTTTACTTAATAGATAGATAGATAGATTAATTTATTTGTGACCAAAAAAAAAAACACAATACATATAACAAGAAACATAAAAAAACCTTAATCTTAAATGCTAAACAATAATCCTACAAAACTTTTACACAAAAATCATTAATACATCAAAACAAATAATAATAATAATAATAAAAATAGTAAAAGTAATAAATTGTTGGCAAGTTCGTCTTCATCGTCACTTTCCATCAGGTGAGATAGAAGACAAACGTCTAATCCTTTTTCAATAAAAAAAAAACTATTATGAGAAGACTTATAAAATAAAAACATCAACAGAAAATTAATAAAAAATAAAAAAACAAATAAATAAATATTAATAAAACATTGTGTTGCAGTAGCACAAGAAAGCCATGGCTCAGTGCGTTAGTTTGCTCTTCAAAGCAATACACTGATAATTCTGCCACAGCCTGAATATATCAGTAGGTATAAAGCCAGACAATCAAACAAATAATGTTTATAAATATGAAATATATAAAAACTAAAATAAAAAAATATGTAGATAATTTGTGTGGGTGTTGTGTTAATGTGAAATGCAGTCAGTTGGAGTGTTTGAGTATAGTATATGAACTAATACGAAATGTATGTTATAATGCATAGAAATGTATAGATAAAGATATAATGTTTTAGTGAAAGTGATTTTATAAATAGCATCTCAACGTTTTTAATAACAATAGTCACACGGCAAAATCCGCCAATGAAAAGCCACTTGGAATTTCTAGCTTTTGCTTGTTCAGGAGGAGATTTTTAAATGTGAGTTTGGATTTTAAAATTCGCAAAGGAGGATATTATTCCAGCGTTTGGTGGCTAGATAGCAGAAACTGCCGGTGAATGCCACAGTTTTGTGAGAGTGACTCTCCAGCCGCATGCGATTTGGTCTATTACAATATCTGTCATTACCTTGACAAAATCTCAATTTACTGAATAAATATTCCGGTTTTTTATGTGTAATAACATCGAATAATAATGAAACCAAGTGTAGGTGTCTGCGAGAAGACATGGCTCTTAGCTTAATATGGTCTTAGCTTTTCACAAACAAAACTAATATGTGGAATTCAATTATGTCTATAGTTAAACCTATGTAGATGTGTTCTTTGACTAGTTCTGTTTCACTACAATTACATAAGTCCAATACACCATGCAAGCAGTCATGCGAGTGGGCCAGGATTTTATGTATATGGTGTTATTGTGCGATGCGATAAAAAGCTTAAAAGCTATATTTTTCAATGATAAACATACACATTTCTGAACTGTAATTTTTGGAACGTGTTTTACTTTGTGCGCGGGTAATTTATTCATTTTGCCTTCAACAGCTGTCACCTGCAGGTTGCATTTAAATTTCTTGCTTCCTTTAGGGTATTAATAAAAACAAAGGATTAAAGTTGGCTCAATTTTGTTAGTGTAAGTAAAGCAATGTATTCTCGTTGCAATGTATTCGTTAACATTCATCGTTACAAAAGAAAGGTAAATAAAATGAAGTGAACGTTAGATCACCAATCATAACAGCAATGGTCTTGATTTTGCAGAAAACTAGACTAACCCTTTGACAAGGATATGCAAAAGGATATTCAGTATATATATATATATATATACGAAAAATTGAGAACAAAGTTCAATCATTTTAACGTGCGTGATCGTCGATTGCTCCGGTAAAGAACTAAGGTTCACGTGACATTTTTTTTTTACTATTTTAGCTGGTCAACGAGCATGCGTCTCACCTGATGAAGTCACAAACTCTCACAAATATCCGCAGTCATAGGTGTTCTATTTAATCATATTGAATGTGATTATAATATCGATTAATGATGAGTTATGGGACTTATTGCGCAGTTTTTGTGATTATTTTTGCGAACGTCACTTGACACCACTCATTTTCAACTAAAATTCAAATATAGAGCGTAAACGTTCGGATAAAGACCGCACCCGTGGGTGAAAATTTGGGAAAATTCCTTTCGTGTTTTTATTTATAATAACTAGAGATTACAAACCATCTTATATATATGATATCTTATATATACCTTTCATGTTCTCGCAGCGGTGGCAGAATATCTCGCCATGCCAGTTTAAATGACATCATCCATCGGGCTCTTGTTACCTCCAACACTCCCTCGGTTCTTGAACCGTCAGGATTGTTGCGTGATGATGGCAAGCGACCTGATGGTATGACTCTGGTCCCGTGGAGGATGGGTAGGCCGCTGGTGTGGGATGGAACCTGCGTAGACACTCTCGCGGCTTCCCATCTTTCCACAACTAGTATACAATCTGGTTCTGCTGCTAATAACGCTGAAAGCCTTAAACGTAGAAAATATAAGAATTTGGGTAGCGGGTATATTTTTGAGGCTTTTGGCGTTGAAACCATGGGGTCCTGGGGACAAGGTGCTCATCGTCTTTTTTCGGACCTAGCGAGGCGATTGGTGAGTGAAACTCGTGACCCGAAGGCTGGCACCTACCTCGCACAACGAATTTCTATAGCGATCCAGCGTGGTAATTCAGCCAGCCTTTTGGCTACGTTGCCCTCAATGCATTCAAGTTTAGATTTAGTGTTTTATTTGTAGTATAATTTTAACGTATAATTATTTATTTAATTTAAATTTTAAATTTGACCAAAAATATGTATTAACTAGCAAGGAATGTAAATTTTATTATGACTTTTTATCATGTTTGGTTATTGGTCCAAAATTTTTTTCTTTAAAATTAAATTCTTATATCTAAAATTATTAAGTACATCTTATAGGTATAAGTTTGCAGTACGATTAGGGCTACGCCCAGCGTTTTCAAGAAATATATTACACAAGTGACTAGTTAAATTTATATTAAAACAAAAATAAAATTACAACTGAACAGAAAAAAGAAATAGCGAATAACAAGTGTACGTAGTAAATTTAAGTTTTACAAAATGTTAATAACTTATTGTCAAAATATACACGCCGTAGCACCCAAAGAATTGAATTGAGTTGAAATATATATGTCAAACTTACAAAAAATTAAACCAATAATAAAAAATATAATATGTAATCATGAATTATTTTAAAAGGAATTCCTTTTTACAATTTTTATTGAAACACTTATAATTCGAAAATAAATCTAGCTCTTTATGATGTAAAACACGAATTATGGGGCTGTTTTGGGTTGTGTTTTTGTTGCAAGTAGGCAATAAGAAAAGTTATTGGAGTAGATTATTACCAAATGTAATTGACAAATGGCAACAATTCCTCACAGTCTAGGCCAGCGTTAATAATGTTGCGTAGAATTGCAAGGTCACTGGCTGCGCGACGCGACTGGAGGGTGCTCATATGAAAATATCGTAATCTATCCTCATATTCGGGTAACCTTTGCCTCATACCTATCTTAGCGCTAAGATATCTTAAAAAACGTTTGTGGATTGCCTCTATGCTTTCAATATGATTTTAATAGAATGGTGACCAAATTATACCAGCGTATTCCAGAATGGTTCTGACTAAGGAAGTACATAAAGTAATGGCACTTTGAGCATTATTGAATATTTTATTAGCTTTTAACACAATATGGTCATCGTGGCATGTAAATGTTAGTTTTGAGTCAAGCCACACTCCCAGATCCCTTACTTACGGTATTATGGCGATTTAAAACTGTTTTATCGATGTGATAACAGAAAACTATTCATGACTTTTTCTTTGTGAAAGTTATCACGTGACATTTTTATGTATTAAGATATTATGCTGTAGTTCGCTCTTTTAGGGTCTTTATGACTAGGTTTAAAAAGATTTCCGATTAAAAGATGTCAATTTGAAATTCACGCACAAATTCGTGTTGAAGTAGCCGATAGTAACGGACCGTGATTTTATCATAGAGTCAGAGTTGATATTTCGCCCAAGTCGAAGCTTGAGGGGAATTCGCTTACTGGCTCAAAGTCCAAAAGTGGCTCCACACGGCCATTGGCCGGGGGAGGACAAGGCAAGTAAGTAGGTACTAACTTCCAAGGACAGGTCCAGCAGGTAAGAAGTCATCGCAGGGGAAGACGGGGAGGTGAAAGAAGCGATGAGTTTCCACACCACAATAGACGGGGTCACCCTTGTATTCTTGGAAGGTGACGGTGGACCGGGCTTCGTGGGTGGGCTGGGCTTGGCAGGAGCAGAGGGTAGAGACCTCTGCTTAGTCTTCTAAACCTTTTTAGGGTTTGTTTTTTGGCATCAATGACATTGGCTCGGAATGCCGCACTTTAAGGGGACCTAATAGGGAAGGGGAAGGGTAAAAACGTGTAACATTTTGTAATTGTTATAAATCAAGGGTTAAATTACCTACCGTAAATTGAGACTACATATAAGCTCAATTTAAAATACATGATAACAGAAGATTTTCTTGATACAACGCTAAAATTAATTTAATTTATTTTTTAAACTTACTAGATATACTAACTCTCATGTAACCTTTACAGCACCCCTCTGTTTGCGTAAGAGATGAACAATATTCTATCTAAAATATTGACGAAAGGTTTTAGAAAATAATATTTTTGAACACGCACACCTGCCGCTTTAATCATAATTTACGCATCATACACGCTGGGTTAGGTTTGTACAGCGTCAAAGAAATGTAAATATAATCTAAGTACAGAAAAACCGTAATATATCATTCCCTCAAGCGAGGCTCACAAAGGTAAAAGTAGAAAGTGTGGTTATTTAAATTGTAGCTTCAATATTTTGCTAAGTTTTCACGGTTCATTATACGTGGCTTTAAGTTTTTAATGAAGTTTTTTTATTTACATGTGTGCTACAAGTTTTACGTGTGTGCGTATAAGTGTGTCTGCCCGAGGCGTTGACCATGTGTAAAGGAACCGATTTTGATGCGTTTTTTCCTGTTCGACTTTTCTTAGCCTTGTATAATAAAATTAATTCAGCGAAACAATTTAATGGATACTTTTTCTGTTAGTTGGGGTTTTCTAAACATCAGTTTAATTAATATCTTGTTGAGTTCAACGACATCCGGGTAAGGTGGTAAGTAACTGTACTTAGATTCAAACTCTATAACAACATTTAATTCAGTCCCTTATGATAATCACAGGAGAAGCAATTAAAACAGCGACAGTAGGTCAAAACCACTTTGACCAACAAAAAATATGTTTTTTTTTTTTTTTTGTTCCCCTCCGCGGGAAGGGCAGGAGGATAAAAATGCCCTGACGCATACTCTGGCGCGATTCCAAAGTTATGTGGGACTCGTCCCGACGCCTACCAGGACCATACCCACTAAAAACCCCCTGTCGGCTCGTGCATTTTTGCCACTCAGCCTTCATCTGAGCGACGGCCAATTGGAGAAAGAGGCCGCGCTAGCGGGGCCCAGAAGGGGTCACCCGCTGGGATTACATAGCACTGAAGGTGCTCAAAGCACTGAAGGTGAATACGTAGCACTGAAGGTGCTCAAAATGAAAATTAATAATTAAAACAAAAATTAAAAAATTGCAAAATAAAATTGAATTAACTCGCATTTACGTTAGTATTAGGATTTACGTTAGAATTAGAATTTACGTTAGAATTAGAATTTGCGGCCAGAAGGGCCTCGAGATCGCGTGACAGTCTGGTGGATGAGTACGCTTGCGCATTTCTAGGCCTAGCGACTTTGAACTTCGAGTCTAACACAGGAGTAGCATATGAGACAGAATCACGAACTAGAGGATTGGGATGGGTTTCGGAGCGTTTGAAGAACGCTTCAGAGAGTGTTTTGAGATATTGTTGTACTGTAGGCAGTTCAAGATCTCTATGCAAGTCCGCGTTACGCACGTACCACGGTGCGCCTGTGGCCCGGCGGCAAAAGAGGTTTTGAACTACCTGCAGTTTGTGCAGGAGGGAGGGTTTGGCGTGGGCAAAGATTGGCGAGGCATACGTCATGACGGGTCTAACGCAGACCTTGTAAAGTGTACGTTTGTTTCTGAAGGACATTTTACTTTTTCTACCTAACATGCTATTTAGGCGGACTAAATAGTGACGAGCGAGTTTCGAAACTCTTTCAACGTGTGGCTTGAAAGAAAGCGTCGGATCTAATGTGACGCCTAAGTATTTAGTACTGCGCTTCCAGGGGATGGGAATGCCTAACATTCGAACGTGGGGATCGCCATCGGGACGACGGCGTTTGTGGTCGAAGCGCATCGCAGAACTCTTTTCAGGGTTCACATCGATGCGCCATTCTCGAAACCATGCACCAAGGGCGTTTACGGCCTTTTGTAGTCTGGTTACAAGGCGCCGAACACCGTGGCCTTTGGTATAGAGTGCGGTGTCGTCAGCGAAGAGGGCGAGTTCGACGCCTTTCGGCGGGATGGGAATGTCGTTGGTGTACACGGTGTACAGCAGAGGGGCGAGGACTGAGCCTTGAGGGACTCCAGCCTTTATGGGACGAGGTGCGGAAAGCGTGCCTTCGTGTTTAAATCGAAACGTACGGTCTTTGAGAAACGACGCTATTATCCTGACTAGGCGATCCGGTAAGCCTATCTTGTAGAGTTTATAAACGAGACCGCTGTGCCAGACTTTATCGAAAGCCTTGGCTACGTCAAAGAAAACCGCGACTGTTTTATAACGACGCGGATAGAAACCGTCAAGTATATACTCGACGATTCGGTGGACTTGCTGAGGGCAGGAGTGTTTAGCGCGAAAGCCGAACTGATGGGGAATAATGAGAGGATCGCCATCCGTTGGGAACAGATGGTTCCGCATTCGAGAAAGTATGACTCTCTCGAGAAGTTTAGACATTGCCTTGAGGAGGCTGATGGGTCTGTGATTAGCCGGGACGTTCAGAGGTTTGCCCGGCTTGGGAATGCCTATGACTGTCGCTTCTTTCCAAGCTTTAGGAAAGTAGCTATGGTCGAAGCAGGCATTGAAAATGATAGCTAACAAGGTAAGCATCTGTTGCGGTAGGTGCTTAAGTGCGTGGTTGGAAATTCCATCCGCACCCGGAGCCTTTTTGGACTTTTGATTTCTAATGAGAAGCAAGATTTCGTCATTAGAGACTGTGACAGGGTCGGCGGTGATGGGGAGAGAGTCTCTGCGAAGGACTTCGTCCTCCACCGCTTTGATGTGAGTGGGATTCGCGGGTTGCGTGCTGGGCGAGCATTGTGCGGCAATGCTGTCGGCGAAGCATTCGGCTTTCTCTTCGACTTCGAAGGCAGTAGTGCCATCGGGACGAGTGAGAGGAGGAACGTGAGAGACGGTGTCTACGCGTAAGACTCGGGCCATGCTATAGTACGCTTGGTGGGACGGAGAGATATTCGCCATGAGATCGTTCATCTGAGCGTCTCGGAGTTCCGCGAGGCAAAACCTAACTTTACGTTGAAGCTGATTCGCAGCTGTTCTATAGGCGGGCGTGGGATATTTCTTGGCTCTCCGGAGAGCCACGTTTTTAGCTTTAATAAGATTGCTAACGGCTAAGGGAAGCGTGGGTTTGCCTTGCTTAGCAACCTTTTCGTTGTCACTGATGGCTGAGTTGATAGCATCAGTGAGAGAATTTACTAATGAATCGATTTTATCCGGGCTATCTAATTGCTCGGGAGAGATCGCGAGTGGAGAGTTCGGAGCCTCTAAGGCTGAAACTAACGTATTTTTAAAACCTTTCCAATTGGTAAAGGTCTTAGGAGATGAGACGTTATCGTTCGGCGGTCCTAGCACGAGGGAAACGGGGCGATGGTCGGAGCCTAGGTCATCGAGCGGTTCGATAGACCTTAGGTCAAGATTGATACGCTTGATAATTGCAAAGTCGAGGATGTCAGGAGAGTAGGACGGGTTGTTGGGATAGTGAGTGGGAGTGACGGGGGATATGACATCTAGGTCAAGGGAGTTAGTGATGTCGAGGAGAGCGATACCGCTGGTGTTAGTCGATAGGCACGTCCAGTCAGTATGTTTGGAGTTAAAGTCTCCGAACATAATGACTGAATGGCCGAGGGCGAGAATGGCCTCAAAGTCGCTGCGGATTGGTCTGGTACCACTAGGTATGTAGATTGAAGCTATGGTGATGGTCGGATGACCAGTCATAGCCAATCTACACACAGTGGCTTCCATGTTGAGGAGAGGAGGGGTAGGGAGAGGACAGCAGTGGAAGCCTCTTTTGTAATATATAGCGGTGCCGCCGAAACCGTCAGAGTTGGGCCTATCGTTACGAATAAACGCGTACTTAGGTATAGTGAATCCCCTGGAGCGGTTTGGAGTAAGCCATGTCTCCTGGAGAAGGAATAAGTCAGGTTCTTTGTTCTGAAGGAACAGTTTAATCTCGGGAAGGTTGGTATTAAGGCTACGAGCGTTAAAAGATACTAGGGTTAAGCCCTTGGGTTTAATACGACTGGACGCGGGATTCGCGGGTCTAGACATTATAATTTATTATTTACGAATTTATAAATTATAAAAGAATTTACAACGAACTTAGGAGCGAGTGATGCTCGGCTAAAGCAAATAAACGCTCTTGAGGAGAGCGGGCGGCTCGCAGTTTGCGTGCGAGCACGGAAATTTCGTTAATATCGACGTTTTGAATAACGTCGAATACGGTCTTCATGTCCTCAGCCAACGACGACTGAGGTGCGGAAGACGGAGAAGGACGCGACCCTACGGGAGCTACGGGAGCTGGGATAGGTCGGGAAGGTGCAGGCGGAACGGCCGGACGCTGCCTCCAAGACAGAGCCGGAGTAGGTGTCGGCTGAACGGGCTTTGCTTCCGGGGGACTCCGGTTGCGCAGCGGCGGGAAGTTGGCAGGAGTGAGCGGCGGCGCCGGTTTAGGCGCGACCCTCTTGGTGGTGGAGCGCGGAGCGCGCGGGCAACCCCTGTAGTTAGCTGTGTGGCCGGACTGGCCGCACAGCACACAGGCAGGGGGGGAAGTGGATTCGGGAGTGCGAGTGCACTCCTTAGTGAAGTGAGGATCCAGGCACTTTACGCACCTGGGGGGAGCTGAACAGTTAGCCGCTGCGTGGTCATAGAGCTGGCAGCGGTGGCACTGCCCAGGGTGACCACGGGGGTTGGGACGCTCGACGGAGATATTTGAGAGTCCGCAAATTGTGCGAGCCTCTCTAAAGATCTCCCTCGAGTTGGGAGTATTCGACAGGATTACCAACGCTAAGGGAAAACGCCTACCGCGGTTGGAGTGCATCTTGTGCACTGCTGTGACCGGGAAACCCTGAGACTTAAGGTCATCGAGGATGTCTTCGTTGCTGAGTTCGAACGGGACGCCCCGTAGTACTGCGCGGATTTTACGCTCCTCCGGGAGGGCGTAGGTGTGATACGCGATTTGGTTTAATCCAAGTAACCTGGTAAACGAGCGGAAGTCGTCGACGGTCGCTATTTGAATCTTGATTGTATCGCCAGCGTTGGCGGCTTTTAAATAATTAATTTTGTGCACTTTGCACAAGTTTGAAACCGCGGTCCAGCGCGCTTTTTCACGCAGGAAGACGGGCGGAGGGAGCTGAGGCTTCGGCGGGACGGGAGCGCAGCGCGTCGCTGGCTTCGATGTGACCGACGGAGACGCGGTTACTACGAGCGATTTTAACGGCGCGGGGGCTGGTGTTGAATACACCGGGGAGGGCTCGGGTATTGAAGATACCGAAGCTTTCTTAGAGCGCTTCTTGGAGCGCTTGGCAACGAGTTGAAACGCGGGCTCGGGAGAGCCGGTTAAGGTGACGGCATCTGACGACGTATCAGACGCGGGTTCGGAGTCGCTCCCGGGAGCGGTACGCTTACGACGCGACGCGTGAGAGGATGCGACCGATTCGCAGTCCATCTCGGACGAGGCGGGAGACGCGGGAGAGCTTAAGACCTGAGGGGTCTCGACGTTGGAGGCCTGAGGGGCCGGGGTTGAGGCCTGAGGGGCCGGGGACGCGATAGATGCCTGTAAGGCCTGCGTTAGTGCGTCAGCGGGTATGCTTACGCCGGACGCAGCGAGCGCCTGGGCGAACGACTTAAGAATATTAACAAGGTCCATTGGAGGACTTGGAATTATAAAATGTAATATATAAATATATAATGTATGCCTATAATATATAACAAACGCCTAGGATTCCTAAATAAAAACCTAGCGAACCCTAGCGGCAAACCTCCCTACCAGCGGTAGGGGGGCTGGGGAGAATAACTTAAAACTAACCGTAGTACGCCGAAGGCCGCTACCTAGAAACCTAAAAAAGGGTACGCAGGTAAAGAGTTGACCGCGTTAGGGTCAACCTTTACCGACAGAAAGGACAAATACACACGAAAACACACAAATATGATAAAAATAAATATGAAAATAGGAGAAAAATAAATAAAATAGAGAAGAGAAATAAATAAAAATAAAAAGGACTGGTTCAGTACAAATTCGTTGTCACCGTTAAGTATCCTTTGCACTGAAACCAGACTACTTACGCTGGGCACAACACTGCACTCAGCACAAGCACAACACAACTTAGCACAGCACTTTGAAGACTAAAGGGCTTAGTCGCAAAGAAAAATACGCACTTCGATAGCACTCAGAGGGAGTAGAAAGAACCTTGAAATCCGTAGCACGGAACCAACACGCTAAACCGTGACGTCAGTAGACTGAGCGCCACGGAGTATCGGGAAGGGACCAAACGACGGAGAGCGGGGTCTTGCACGTCCGCACTGGGCGGCGATCGGAGCGAGAATGTGAAAAAAAAAAAAAAAATATGAATAAACTGATTTCATTTTATAGATGCAGGAACATCCCGCGCACCACCAGCTAGCAAGTGCGAACTTTAAAAATAACCGTTCACATATTCCCTCACTGATACGTGCCAACGAAAGAACTAAAAAATTCTAAAAGTATAGGTTCATAACATTGAATGATTTATACCTATGTTTATATTTGTGATTGATAACTGATATTTTGTAGTAAATCTTGGATTAGTTTTGTCATTGAAAAATAAACGTGACTCTAAACCCCAAATTTTTCGTGTAAATTGAATTCAATGCCTTTTTAGCTGGCCTGGTAATTCTGTACCAACTTACAAACTTTGTTTGATCAAAAAATTTGAAAACTGGAATGATACATGTAATGTACAAAATTATCATCCGCATCTAACGCACGTTTTCTACTATCATGTAATCAAAATGTTCAAGTAAAAGCCTTCTTATTTTTTGCAATTCTCTATGCAAATTAATCCAAACTGAAATGACGAACCAAATTACTCTAGTTTTGAGCTGCGAACTCGTGGAATCAAATGTAGACACAAGTCTACGGACTGATGAAGTCAGTTTCATGTTGATATGAGATGTCAGTAGATAAAGCTTTATAGTAACAATCAAGTACCAATGTGTTACTAGGTCATGTAGTTTATAGGACATGTTAAAACATCTTGACAAAATAAACAAATACGCCATATATAAATAAATAAATAAATCGCCAGACAAGCACAACTGTATGGCCCCAAAGTAGGCAGAGCTTGTGTTATGGATGACCATGCAGCGAACTGGGGGGGACCCAGAATAAACATACATATATAAATATCAACAACCATGACCCGAGACCAAACATTTATGTTCATCACACAAATGAATGCCCACTGTATCACTACATATAATAAAATAAATTCTCCCACCACGTCTGTCTGTCTGTCTGAACGCGTTAAACTAAAAATTTCCTACTGGTGTTTATTCGGGTTTCTCCAAAACACGGGTTCAAGAGGAAGTTTTATGTTTATAAATCAATAATGTTGCGATTGGTACCTAAGCTATTTAAACCAATATGATATTAATCCTTATTAAATTAAATAAATACACTATTAAAGTTAAGCATTATATTTATAAGCACATTATAATTTGTCCTTTACATCATACAGTTTAAATAAATAAGTTACGAGACATCGCCAAATTTAGAACATCGTGCTACCAAATTACATTCCACCATTCTCAAACCGACGACGCTACAAAAGTGATGCAGTTATCAAAAAAATATTTTAGTTTGTTACTGTTTCAAATACTTGCAGGATGGGAAATAAAACACGTTAAACCTTACATATACTCATATAACGTTTCATTTAAAGCTGATCTCCATGGTTGACACGACATTCTGATGCGACACTACGACATAAATTTTTTAGGCATTAATGCCCTGCTACTACAAAGCTGCTTTTTCAACAAAATTGTTTGGTACGTACTCATTTTTTAAAAATATACCTACACTTCTGAACATGTCAACTGTCTTTTGACAGTCTAACAATCTTGTGCAAATATTAAGTTTCACACATTTTCGCAAGTCTTATTCTCATTATTAGACGACCGAGTGGTGTAGTGGTAAATAGCCTTGCCTCATTCACCGAAGGTCCCAGGTTCGAGTCCTGGCCGGGGCATACATTTGTGTGATGAACACAGATGTTTGTTCTCGGGTCATGGTTTTTTGTATTTATAATAGGTCTTTACCTATGAAACTGCCGTTTTGCCGTACTGGCCATTTCAAATGAAAATATTTTTTTTTGGCTGATAATTCTAATTTCAAATTAATTTTATTTGACAAACATGGAATTCTTTTTCTAAAATCGTCATTTGTTTAATAGTTAGTGTTTTGTTTTCAACGCATTCGAACATTTTTCGTCATCATGGATAAGTTAAAAATTCGAGTAATTATGGAGTATGAGTACCGTCGTGGCAGCAAAGCGGCACAAGCGGCACGCAACATCAACGACGTTTACGGAGCGAACACTACAAACGAACGCACCACCCGTTATTGGTTTACCCGCTTCCGTTCTGGAAATTTTGACCTAAAAAATGAACCCCGTGGTCGTCCGAAAACTTTGGTCAACAATAAACGAATTAAAGGCAATTGTGGAAGCTGATGAAACTCAATCCACGGCTGAATTAGCAGCAGCTTTCGACGTTAGCATCAAACTAATATTGGTCCATTTGCGTCAAATTGGCAAGGTAAAAAAGCTTGACAAATGGGTACCCCACGAACTCAATGACCGCCAGCGCGAAGTACGCGTGGAGACGTGCCTTGCACTGCTCAGCAGGCATACAAATGAAGGAATTCTGAACCGCATTGTTACTTGTGACGAGAAATGGATCCTGTTTGACAATTGTAAGCGCTCAGCAAGTTGGTTGGACCCTGGTTCAGCACCCAAACAATGCCCTAAACGAAAACTTACCCCTAGAAAAGTGATGGTCACTGTTTGGTGGTCTAACCAAAGGTGGTGGTCTAGCCAAACGGGACAAGCATTACTGCAGATGTGTACTGTGAAGAACTGAACACAATGATGGAGAAGCTCGCACGTCTCCAACCAGCTTTGGTCAATCGTTCGGCTCCACTGCTCCTGCACGACAACGCGCGACCTCATACTGCACAGCAGACGGTCTCCAAGCTACAAGAGTTGGGGTTGGAAGTTCTCCGTCATCCGCCGTACTCACCAGACCTTGCGCCTACAGACTTCTACTTTTTCCAGAATTTGGATAACTTCTTGGCGGGAAAAAAATTCAATACCCGAGGGGCAGTACAAAATGCCTTTGAAGAATTTGTTGCCTCCCGTCCAGCTGATTTCTTCAAGAAAGGCATCAATAAGCTACCAATGCGTTGGCAAAGATGCATTGATTGCATGGGTGATTATTTTGATTATTAGAAATAAAAAATATATAAAAAAATTACGCTTCATTTATTTCGTGAAAAACGGCAATTTCATAGGTAAAGACCTAACATACAACGTGTAAATGAATTAACCTAAAACCAAAAAGTAGTTAGCTCAGAATCGTATTGCGAATCGATCGCACCATGTTTTAATATAGGTTATATTTTTCCATATTTATTGGCCCATGTCTAAACTATTTATACTACAACATTTCTTGCTAGCGCCCGGCCGCCCATAACTAGTTAGCATCGAACGAACGACACCGACCGACAAATCAATCCGGCACGCACCGAGTGATTACCGACTGCCATGCTAAAAATAAACCTTATTATTATAATGTTAAAGAAAAAGCGGCCCGCGTCCGCGCACCCTACGACGATTCGCCTGTGTTCGCACCTCCGACAGCGAGGCGCCGCCGGCGCCGGTCAGTCTCCGCGCGAACTTCGTCTTGGAAGGTATCGTCCTTTCGGTTCCGAGCGACGCGCGGCTGCAGGCGCCACCAATGCACACTTTCACAATGCCTTTTCGGTACACAAGTGTGCAATACACTGAAATGGTGAGAGCGCTCGCGCGATGTAACGACAACGTGAGTTTGGCAGTGCAACAATTTCGTGAGCAATTCGGTGTTTCCGTCTCCAACGAGACAATGTTAGCAGCCACTCAAAGGCTTAGAGACAGTGGAACTTTTTTTCCTTCTACCGGAATGGACAGAGGCGACGACCCCTTTGACGTACGGATTCAAGAAAGGATATTGGAGTATTTCCATGAGAACCCAGAATCCAGTACACGTGAAGCAGCGAGAATTATCGGCTGTAGTCACGCCTACGTTTGGAGAGTTTTACAAGACGACGGACAGCACCCTTACCACTTTCGTCGCTGTCAAGAATTGATCTCTCAGGATCTGGCTCCGCGTGTTGCATTCTGCGAGTAGTATTTAGCGAATGAACATAAGAACATTCTTTTTACTGATGAGTGCACGTTTACGCGCGCCGGTATGTTCAATCAACATAACAGGCACATATGGAGTCATGGTAACACCTACGCATCAGTAGAGAATTCCTACCAACATAGGTTTTCTCTAAATGTATGGGCAGCTGTTTTGGGACCATACATAGTCGGCCCCGTATTCTTAGAACGTTTAAATGGAGAAACGTACTTAAGTTTCCTCAGAGAAACATTGAGTCAGTTACTTGACGACCTGCCTCTGTATCTGTTACGAGACCTGATGTTTCAGCACGACGGAGCTCCAGCGCACTTCCAGTGGACTGTTCGTAGGTACCTCGACGCGGAATACGGGGAAAACTGGATCGGACGTGGTGGACCTGTGCAGTGGCCTGCCAGGTCGCCGGATTTAACTCCACTAGACTATTTTGTGTGGGGTAGAGTCAAAACTATTATTTATGACAGTGGACATAGTGCCAGAAACGTTAGTGAATTACGCGAGGCCATTGTGAGTGCTTTTGAAATAGTGAAAACAGACACTTCAGTGCTAAACAAACTAAAAAGACACCAAAGAAAGCGCGCGAGACTGTGCTTGCAGCAGAGTTGTGGACATTTTGAACAACTTTTAACTAGCCGCCAAAATTGGACTTCTGATAATTAATTTTGTAAGTAAGTAGTTATAAGTGTACATAAAAATCAGTGTAAATAATTTGATTCAAAACTTTTAAATACGCCAAATACTTGTTTGTACCTGTAATATTTTTTTATTACAAGTTAAACATTTGTTTCTTTACAAACTTACTACTTGGTCAAATTAACATGACACCTGCGTAGTAGCGATAGCGTGTCTGCGCTTTAAAACTTTCGAGTTAAGGTGTTTTGATATAATGCCGCGGCCGATGCATAAGGATCCCCTGGATTTGTAAGCGGCGGCTGTTGTTGTTGTTGTTGTTGTTAAACGGTTATTGGATTTTTTGAGTTCTTGTTATTATTGTGACATTTAGAGGTTTTCTTCAAACTTTTGGATTTTTTAACATTTAACAAAATGGTTTGAAAAATGAGAATTTTAAAGCTTGATAAGCAAAAAAATACCTATCAGTTACGAGGTACTTAATAACTACCAAGTATGTAACCGATTTAATAATATCACTTTAAACATGCTTTAAACAGTAAAAATTATAATTTTCGTAATTAAAATAAATTAGGTACCTACTAAATAGCTTTTTAGCACACTCAACAAGCGTCATTTGAACCAGGTGTCATGTTTAATATGACCGAGTATGCAGTACCTAATAATTTCAATCGATATTATGTGACATACTATTACAAATAGGTTGCCAGTCCAAAGCCTAGGAAAGTGTGATAGAAAGTTTTGAAATTGCTTTTGAAGATTTTTCGGGCCATAGGTAGGCTAAGGTTTAGTTCTTACAGTTCACTCAAAATAACTTGGCCGGTGTAAAGTGAACGTCTGTTAAACTGCTGAATAGTAGTCAGCTGTACCAGCGCTGCGCTGTGCGACTCAGGGGCCGCGTGCGACGAGACGCGGAGAACCTACGCCGTAGAGCTCGAAACTTCATAGAAAGGTCTCCTCCGATCTAATGTTGAATAACTTTTAAAATATTATTTATTTCGGCGTAATTTATATTTTATATCATATTATTACTTATTTTTTAAATGAGGTGTATCAGGTTTTGGGTTAATTCATTTACACGTTCCAGTTCGCTGTATGGTCATCCATAACACAAGCTCTGCTTACTTTGGGGTCAAACAGTTGGTGTGTTTGTCTGGGGATTTATTATATTATTATTTTCATTGCGATATTGCAATTACGATACGACAAAACCAATGAAGTCATATTTGTAACGCAACAATAAATATTGTTCGTTCTTTTAAAGTTTCAACTTGAGTTGTTTTCATTGATAGCAATATTCCTTTACAAATAAATTCATGAATCTGTAGCAAACGTTGTAGCAACTGTTCCTCTTGTTGTGCTGATCGGTCAGTGAACGATATCGCGATAATTTTGTTTCGACGATGTTATTCCATGTTATCCAATTTGACATCTTCTCACAACGTGGTAGCGTCGGGTGAAGCTACACGAGTACACATCTACACGAGTAAATAGGTATCTCGTGGATAGACGTGTAGCACCTTCGTCTTCATCATCACTTTCCATCAGGTGAGATAGAATAAAATCGTCTTATCCTTTTACAATAAAAAAACAAAAAAAAAATGTATTTATGGACAAGACCAATGACAAAATAGACGTTTTTGCTCGTAACAATTTTTTCATAATATATAAAAAGGCTGAAAGGCTTTCTTCTTGTTTGGCAGCAATTTTTTTTGGATTTATTGATAAGAAAAGAAAAACAATGTTATGTTTAGAATGTTAGAAAGTTTCATATACGCCTTTTATCATATAATTCCTAATTCTCTCAGGAGCATGCATTACAGCCGCATGAAACCGTTTGGTTTATAACATTTTTGCACCATGTCGTGTATTTGCAGGACTTGCTTCCCCTATACCCGGATCTTGGATTGCATAAAGGTAACTATTTAAGTATAGAGTGAAATATTGATGGATGAATAGCGTTTTATATGACACGCCCATGCCCGTTTCGATGCAGCTTCGTCAATACTACAGACAACCTTCCTTTTTGAACCGCCATAAAACCGATATATCTATGTAATATATATTTTATGCTTTTGTTTTGTGAGCGGCATTCCTTAGCCTGTGAAATTACATGCTAATTAAACTTGTCCTAAATTATGTAAGATTTTACTTATATTGATTTAAGTTCTATGGAAGTACCTTGTCTTTCTTGTTTGAGGGAATTAAGGATTAATGCCCTTCATTTCAAATGAAACGTAAAGTTCAAAACTTTGAAGAATTCGAAGGCTCATTCTGAAAGCTTTAATCCTCCAATCTTTGGTAAGAAACTTACAAATTGATTTGTTAATAAGAATATTGGAAAATAAATTAAGCTTATTGTTTCATTATTTAAAAAATCCTCTCGTTTTTGCCACAAAGACTTAATATTTTTATTAATACAACTTCGTGATGAACCTTGCATTTGAAAGTAACCAAGGTTATGGTTTATGCTAAATCCGAATATTTTTTAATAATTATTCTTAAATTATCCATCCTCTATCGAAGACAATAAAAGTGAGGTATAATAATAATAATCCATATTCAAAAACCACATATTTCAACACAAAGTATAGATAATCGTCATCACGGAAATAAACCTTAAAACAAAAATATAGTAGGTAGTACCAGAAATGTACCTCAATAGTGAAAAACGCACCAAACTTTGAAAAACCTTTATATGACTTCTTTTTATATAGATACGATTGCATATACAACAAGTATAAAACCCAAAATTTAAAAAAAAACTTGTCGTTTTCGAAATTGATCGTTTTCGTCGTTTTTAAGAATTAATAACTGAAATGGCTGCCATATGGAGGAGCTTGGTTTTTGACCCCACATCACTTATTTTTTTCTATAAAAATGGGGGTTATACTAGCCCCTACAATAAGAACAGTAGTTATTGTATATTCCCCACATAAACTGTTTTCCTGACCCTTGCGCTCCGGTGTTAATGGCAGGACTTTACAGGCAGTACCTACTGGTAGATACATAAATATATACCTGTGGTACCTTAACCAAGATACGGTTTTGGTAAGAAATAATGATATAGGTTGTATTTGACTTACTTTACTTACTAAAAACACAAACAATATTCGAAAACCAATGGAAAATTTTTATTTATTAAGCCACCACAATAACTGTATTATTTATTTTCTTTTTATTTATTTATTAACAAGCAAAACTTACAGCTAGTTACAGAAATATAATAAGTGGAATAAAATAAACAGGGACACCGAGAAGTTTCACATATAGATTATGGTGTGGTATATAAAGTTAAGTACGCAATAAAATATACAACATATAAAATAATAATATTAAAAAGATGTACATATAGAGTTTTTGAAAAATAATCTTTCATTGACGCTCTGTGCTCCAAAAGAAGGCCGGTAAGAGCGGCTCTGATACCTGAAACACTATCGTGAAATAAAACGAAAGTTTTCAGACTTTTATAATTTATAACGTTCAAGTTGAAGTCATTATATCGAAATATTTTACCTACAAGATATTGTAACTCATCTACCACGAATAAGTTTTGTTCGAATCTTGACACATTATCTACAGTAAGTCTACCTTAATGAATACAAAAACAAAGCAGTGCATTGATTACTCACTAACCTAAAGGGAGGCTCCAGCCAAACGTATTAAGTAAAGGTTTTGTGAATAATTTGTACATGCTTATGCACGATAAGAGGAACCGCCGGGCTATACATTAAGTACAGCTCAATGTTATTTTATACCCGTAACTACACGGGTAGACCGTAAAGTAAATATGCTAATAACACTACAGAGCTTTGACTGTATCGGTAACTCATAAAATAAATTAAATAATTTTTTTTTCAAACTACAACTTTTAATTATACGTCAAGAAAAGTGTAACCTATATTTAAATATAGGTTACACTATTTGCGCTATAGCATGGTGCGGGTGACAGTTTCAGTAACGTTTCGTTTCACTCTTGCAAGTTGCCGCGATTTACAAATTATGACTTAGTATTTCAGCTGTACCACATTCGTAATATATCAAATCATTAATAACTGTAGTAAATTAAATTAAATCCAACCAGAATGTTCTAGTTTACAAATAAAATCTAAATGAAAGAAAAATTAAGCAAAGTTTTATGCGTATAACGTAACGCCATAGACGTATTTAGTGATGAATGTACTGCTACGATGGATAGTTTTTTATAATAATAATAATAATATAATAAAAAGTTTATTTTTACGTCAAGAGAAAAACAAAATTACATAAAGGTAAAAAAAAATGGCATACATGAAGGTGTTAAAAAGGGCCTCCTTCTCAGCATTAAGCTAACGGACACTCTAAAAGAGTGCACTTTAGCGTTGATTTTCAGAAGGACCCCGAGCAAAATATTACTTAACAAAGCAAAGCAAGCAATACAAGCATACTAAAATAACATGAATAACAGATACTAAATTTTCTCATATTCAATTTTATCATACAACCATAAATAATAAACATTTAACCAAAAGAAAAGAAGAGAAAAGAAAAAAAAAGGAAAGTCACAATGAACATATTAATTTAGATCACACTAGCCAATCATCATAAAATACAAGCATAATAAAATAACACGAATAACGAATTTTGAATCATCATTGAATAAGCAATAAAAATATAATAGAACAAATAACACACAACATACAATCATAAAATAACAAAAGATTTACAAAAAGAAAAATTTCAAACCCACAATGAACATATTAATTTTGATCATAAAATAAATGGAGTTCAATAATAAATACAAAAAAATTCATAATTATATAAGCAAAATATGCGTACGCAGCCAAATATCTCTGTACCAACAAATAACATTATTTGTTTATCTTTAGCCTTTGTTTAGCCTTTATCTCCGTCACAAAACTGGGTTTACTACTACATGCACGAATTGGCGGTGGTAAGTCATTCCAACAATTACTAGCTGCGAACTTAAAACTGCCACGAAAAGCTGCTGATTTATGGCGTGGACATTGTATGCGATACGCTGATGCACGCGTTTTATACAAGTTATCATGAGCAGCCCAGCTTAATTTTTCATATAGGTATTTTGATGTTTTGTACTTCACTACCCTAAACAGCAGTGTCTATTATATTATTTATTAAACAACAATACATATGTAGGGTATGATTGCTTGAAAGGTTGCTAAGAAAAAATATTATTATTATTTGATTAATTTATATAAGTACAAAGGTAGGTAGCCATATTGTAGCCAAAATATTTATATTGACAAGTTTATACACGTAATTACACTGCACAACATACACACAAATTTTCATAACAATATTAAAGAGAACTAGATTTATGCTGCGAGTATCGTTAGCGATAAAAATCAATTGCATAACGTCACATCCCTAGTCATGTGGTACTGACAGATGTCAACGTCATACAGGCAACTGTCACCCGCACCCGGCTACAGCGCAAACAGTAGAGGCATTACCACGCTTTGATTTGAGAGCACAGTTGTACACTATTACAACTTGATTAAAACTTACGTGACACCACGCCACAATATTGGCCTAATTGATGTGGAATGCCACGTACCTCATGACTTGCAACATGTTGCGACAGGTAACGTCAATTAGCGTCCTACCAGCGTCTTAGGTCGGATGTCATCCAGTGTTTTTTTTTGTAATAAAAGCAATGTGTAACCGTGAATGAACAATGATTTGCATCAGAAACGCAGAGCAAACATTGTACGTACCAAACAAAAATTTAATACAAAATTTAGTAATAAATTCTACCCTTTCCTTGGACCTTTTTTGTACAATCTTTTAAATAAACGTTTAAGTCTACACAGCTTGACAAAATTTGAATGCAACAAGCAGTTGACGTCATGGCTTCTCACCCAAAGCTATGAAGTTATCGAATACATTCTTACTCCAATAGAATAAAACACATACCACAAATTATATTCACCCCCCACACACAACACACATACATGCATCCAGCAGTAATGCTATAATACAATGTTTTATTATTGTTTTTTTCATAATTTTGTTCTGATTATTAGTAATTAATTGTTTTTGTATTGTATTACTTTAATATGATTTGCCAAAACTCATAAAGGTTGAGCGTACTACTTATCCTATGGCCACCACAGGGCTCTGCCCTTTCGTAGGGAGTAGTGAAATCAGTATTGTATTAATGGTAGTTCATAAGTTATAGATTTTAAACATCTCTATTTGTACTGTATTTTATGTTTTCTTTTTCTGAAATAAATTAAAATTATTATTATTAATGAAATTTTAATCTACAAAGCATTTGTGTTTGTGTCCACTATTTTCATTCTGTAAAGCTTCTGGTCAGCTCCACTTCACCCTCAAACTTAAAGAGCATTATTAATGGTGATGTGGTCAGTTTCTACATTGGAATGACATTTGGCTATGAGAGTTATACTTTTAGGTGACATTACAAGTTATATATTTTTCACCATACTTAGGATTCGACATCGTACTTTTGCTATGATTGATTATATCGATCAGTTGATGGTGAGTTGGTTGCTTAAATCCAAACGGCTCGGATACCCCTGTGTGGATGGAATTTGAAAGACCAACTTACTTTTACGGAAATGCGTATCGATACATTTGTAATAAATAGTCATAATAATGATCGACCAACAATGGGCTTGAAGTAAACTAGAACTTAAACTTAACACAATAGCAAATAATTTAAAATACGGGTACTAACAGCTGTATAAGAGTATCGCCTACCATACATATAAATAATAAAGGTCTTGTTTATTTGATGTGCCTTTGACTTTTGTAAAGTAGGTCCTTTATTCAGAGACTTTTGACCGTCGAGTTCTCTTTGGCCCCGTTTGTAAAAGAAACCTTGTATAAGGGTAAAGTTGTATAAAGGTACAATGATGTACTTGAATTATACTTTTCAGTATTTAATTGAAACTTTTCTTAGACATTTTCAATACACTTGAACGATGAATTGCGTATAATGAGGACAAAAGCGGATTTACAATTTTTTTTGTGACGTCGCAATTACCAATTACTTTATTAACCCTTTGGTTATTTAAAGTATTGAACTAAAAATTAATTTACAAACCATTCATATTAATCATTCGAACTTAACTATTTTCCATTTTTCAACTATTTTCCAAAATGAAACGATTGCAATATTTTTAAATCCAATATAAAAATTTTAAGTGCCTGTTTCACCACGCCCTCGCAAAGTGGCTGTTAGTTATCGGGCCACTAACACTGAATACCAGAAAACGGATGCTGATATTTATTTATGTTTCACCATGAAAGTAACTGTTCAATCATCTAGTAGTTATAGTAACCGGCTACTTATAAAATTGCGGACTGGTAATGTCGCATTTTTGCGTTCCGTTACTACGACGAAAATTATAATTATTTCAAAATAATTTAGAATGCATTAAGGTAAAAAATATTATCGATATTTTTTGTGTTTTTTACTACGATTTTATTTCTTCCCGACGAAAACAATGCGATTCGTGTAAATTGCGACATGTGTAAATTCCAAATGTTTTTGTTCAAGCGGAACGCACCTGTCGTACATTTAGTTCGTAGCCACTATTGCCAGAACTGCCAAACATATTTGTCCAAACCAGACAAATAATGCATAGAGATTTTTATACAATTTTTTTCATGATGTAATGAGTAGAAAGTAGCAGTTGTAGAAAAACGTAACAATTCCATTTAATTCTTAAATACTCACACTGGTATGGAATTTACGGACTTTTCTTTAAGAGGTACAAGTAAGACGAAAAATATATTATTTACGTTTCAAAATACTTAATATCACACCACCTAAACTTATAAAAATCCTTGTAGTATTACAATTGTATTGTATAATTTGTTTTTCAATGTTAATTTATTTTTGTCCTTATTTCTTTTTGGTGTAAAGTACAGTAAGCTTATGAAACTAAAGGCCGATAAAATACAGTACAGAATTAAATGATTCATTGTGTAAAATAATCTATAATTTTTATAAAACAAAAGTTAAGTTTATGGCAAGAGGAATGTAATTAACTTTAATCTTTAACAATCTTTATAGTGTATTAATATATTTATAATAATAAAACGATGGATATTTTTGCTTTAAATTCAAATTCAAATATGTAATTCTCAACATTGACAAATACTTGTTCTTATTAACGGCAAATAAAATATGACTCTACCACCAGTTCGGAAAGACCTTTGTGAAAAAAACTGGCAAGAATGTTCACGGGTATTAATTTTATAAATAAATTTACAATGTCTCTTTACGTCTATTCAAAATTATTCTTATCTGCATCTGTTATCAGCAAGCCCCCCAATTATCCAAACGACGAACACCCTCCAACGACACTCGTTCTCGAGGTTAGCGCGGGATATAGCCATCATCGTCAACTCTCCTCTATTTATTTACGAAAACAGATACTGATAAAGAAATAAGGAATTATATCGTATATTAATGCCAGTTGCTTTGGTTGTATGTGAATTTCAATAATTGTGTTGATCGTTGCTTGGATCATACACTTGTGATGTTACTCCAAAAGATACATCAATTCCAAGGATCACACATTATTGTTTCATCAAAGATATTTTTATTGAACGAAAACTTCTATGTGTGTTTATATATTTCTTAAGTTTATTTATCCGTTATCTAGTATACATAACACAAGTTCTTAAGTAGTACTTAATTTGGGCTAGATAATGTGGTGTGATTGTTAGAAATATAAAAAAAAAAGAAATTATTTACATTTAAATGGGAAGATATTAACATTGGAAAATAAATTACAAGAAATCCAAATATAAAAACAGATAAAAAATATGTAAGCAGCGTATTGTGCCGAAAAACAAAGGCCAGCGCACGGGTTTCACTTTATCAACAAGTCATCATATTGGGGTTCGAAACAACTTTTTGCGTATCAGTTAGATGTCGTAATATTTTAAAGCTTTAAAGCAAAATGATCAGCTTTACTTGGACATATACATAAAGGTTAAATTTTCTAATCACAGTCCCAGAGTGTTAATGCCAGCCTTGTCACACATGGTTTTCATTCTTCAAACTTGAAAAATAAGTTGAAGCGGCAAAAATCTAATCGAAAATTTTTAAATTAATTTTCGTTTCAACAAATCCGTCAGTACCATAAAGGCCACGTTACAAAGGTAAACGACAGAAACCTTCTCTCTAATTAAAAGTTGTTGAATTTTAAATTGAATTGGTGATTCCAGCAACATTCAAAGAAGAAAAGAGTAATATGTATCATTTTATTGATGTTTGAAAACACTGTAATTAGTTTATGCGTTAATTCATACTTTAATTAATTCTAAAGAGGGCAAATCAATTTCACTCAAGGACAAGCATTAGTAAAAAGTAGTATCTTAAAAGTACGCAAGTAATTTTTGACATCTTGGAATCATCAGTTCCATGATAGTTCGGAATGACCGGGAATAGAGAAAGAGATAAATAGATCAGATGTGATATCCTCTTATAATAATCAGTCCGATTAGTTATTTATGTCAAACATGAGAAACGACCACAGAAACGTTGTATTAAAAAATGTGGCTCTGAAAACTGATTCGACAAAGCAAGTTAGGTTCTCAATGTTTTGAAAAAATCGATTTGAATTTTAGAAATGAATTCACAAGTATGCATTTAACATTTAAATGGGCGATATCTGGTATAATTTTTTTTAATGTAACGATTATGAATACGAAAAATGCTTAGTGGCATCGAAAATGAGTTTTATTAAATTGATGATACAAAATGAGTCTATACGCTTCTTATTTCACTACTATTGTACTACCTACAATTATCATACTAACCATTTACTCGAGTTATAAGGTTATTTTTGATATAAAGATAGTATTTTTTATAATAATTAATTTGGCACAACCTGAATTATTATTTTTCATTGGTATCATCTTAAGTTTGGTGTGATACTTTCAGAGCTCTAGTCTTAAAAAATCCCATAGATGGCGTGGAACATTCGCGAAAAATTTAACATTGATTTATAATTTTTTTTTATCAATTCTTAGTACTTTGCAAACAAGTTTAATAGCAGTGAAATAAAATATAATTTATGTATGTTTCAATTTTCTTTTTTTCTTTTTTTCACACTTTATGTATGAGAATATAAAGGACCCGAAACCCGATTTACAAGCTTGTTGCGTTTGATAACCTCAAAATCCGATACACTCTGTATGTTTTACACGCAGGCTGTATAGGGACAAAACAGTCTTTAATATCGAGAATACTTTTTCTGTTGCAAGGGAAAGAATTGTATAGTTTTAAAATAGTTGATAGTTTTTTATGTTATATATGTTCTACAGTACCATAAAACCAAAAAGTAAACTAAAAAAACCTTTTTCTTTGTATTAAAATACAATGTCCCGAGAAACACAAAATAGTGGTTCTAGAGCAGGCGAGTAGTTTGTCTTTATAGTCAATTTACATCAGGTTGATTTTGTAAAATAAAATCTAAGTTACGCAAAATATCGCTAAAATGTGTAACAAAAGCGATCTGATAACTTTGGAAAGGCATTTTTGATATGAACCTACCCAGTTGAGGCATTCATTTGAGCGCTGAACCAAGATGTTTGTTCTCGGGTCATGGTTGTTTATATTTATGTATGTATAACAATTCAGAATAAACATTCTGGGTCCTCCCTCCAGATCGCTGTATGGTCAAACATAACAGAAGCTCTGCATAAAATTCAAATTCAAATATTTTTTGTCAACATTGACAATTACTTGTTCTTTTGGACGTCAAATAAAACATGACTCTACCACCAGTTCGGAAAAACCTTCGTGAAGAAGAACTGGCAAGAAACTTCACGGGTATATTTTTTTTCAAAATCAATTTACAGTGTCTCTTTATGTCTATACAGAATTATTCTTATCTTTTTTCTTTATTCTTCTAAGTGGACCGAGCTGATAGATTATTATGTTATTGTACGTAACAATGTTATCAACTAAACGCAATTTCACGCGGTTTAACACGCGTCGTTTCCGCTCCTGAAGGAATCAAACGTGACAAAAAGAGGCCTTTCCTTAATCATTCTTGAGCACATGAGCTATTTTTCTAATCTTATCACTAAGTCCACAAAACAACGAGCGTTCAAACAAGAAAAAAGCCTTAATTTATTAACCGACTTAGAAAAAAGAGGAGTTTCTCAGTTCGTCTTTAATTTTTTAATGTATATTTGGATGTAACTTTTTTGTTTCGTTTTTTTTTTGTTGGTGTATTAGTTCCATTCCATTACTTTTTTATGGATGCTGGAACCAGGACTCGGATATACACCAATATGAAAAGAACGTGCTTGGCAATTGACGTTTTATTACGTTTGTGATAAACCCAAACCAGGAAGGTAAGTAGTTACCTTCTTGGTTCCGTTGTATGAGTCCAGGATATCCTTGATCATAACTATGATTCACAACGTCAAACATTACGTTCATGAGAAAAGAGACGTGAGGTGGAAGTGGGAATTTTTGAGGCTGGTAGTAAACTCTACGTTTGTTCTATTGCTCATTTGTTTGATAAGGACTCACATTATAGAGGATTATAACTGCGCTACGGGGTACCCTATTCACCAGATTGTTTCCTAGGTGGAGGCCTAACACCTTTCTAATTCTACCAAATTCGATTTGCCTTTATCTTCGCAGATTTACCTTTTTTTTAGAAAAAAAAAACTTAATTTCATCTGGTACTTTGGGAGTCCAAATGCATATCCATCGACCTGTTTGAAAGTGCCTTTTGATCTGACACAACTCGGATAGATTAAAGTACTATAACTTTGGGTATACATGGTGTGCAATGATATTATAATTATAATTTTTTACTGCTCAAATGATCCTTAGCCAATATTTATGCTTTTATTTCAACCGGGGATAAACCAACTTGGTAATGAGAGAAAAAACAAGGAAAGAGTCAGGTCGGTTACGACCGATACCACACTAGAAAGTATTTTTATAGTGATGGGACAGACAAACATAAATGTCTATCAAAAAGAACTAAAATAAATTATTATAAAATAATTAACAATTAACAAACTGTGAATTTATTTCATGTGTATCTTTGTTTGTAACACTGCATGAAAAGAGTTGTATTGCATTTGTTGAAAACATTTAAAATTTTTGTAACTTTATAACATATTTTAATCTTTTACCAAAAATCACTTAAAAAGAGGTAATTCTGGAACCTTAGCCGTAGGCCTTTTTAAAACATAGTGACTTAACAAAGCCTATATACTTAAATTATGGGAATATTGTTATTAGAGTATTAAATATATAAAAATATATGTTTCTGAGCCTTTTACCAAGCGTTTCCATAAGATAATTAAACAACTTTCAAGTTATTTTACTAATAATTATGCTTAAATTGCTAGTCAGACTTGAAGTCGCTTATTAACAAGAAATAAAGAAAAATATTTAAAAAAACGTATCCATACAAACAAAAATTATAAAACTAACATATTATCTTCTCAAAAATATTATTAAATATTGAAAAATAAAACTTACTTTGATAGGCCTTAATTAAAGAAGGTAACTAAATAAGGCCTTGGAAGGTAATAAGTAGCATAATTTGCTTAGGAACATGAATCAATCTTACTTATAATAAGTAAGTAAATACTAGTAGACGTAATATAAAATCAATTTTCCTGACAATTAGGACATACAAATGCGTCTAGATCACTTTTTGTCAAGCCAACGCAATCCTCGTGGTACCACTGACGACACTCCACGCATTGTCTCATATCTGCAATCCTCTCCTCTTGACATGCTAGGCAGTACCACTGTCCTTTATCTTCAGTTGATTTTGGTTTAATCGAACGTTTCTTGTTTTCTTTGTTTGTTTCCTTTGTAGTTTTCTTTCCTTTCTTTGTGTTATTCAAGTTGTTCTTTTTTGGTTCTTTATCTGTATTAAATAAATCTTTGGTAACTCTCTGACCTTTATAATTTAAAGCTTTTCTACGTGGACAGTTCTTAACAACACTGTAGTTAGGTGTAGGCATAAATTTTTGGAAATCGGTTTTCTTTTTTCTAGCAGTTTTAGCCAAAGATTCGACATCTTTAGTGTTTTCGCCATCAGACTTAGGTAAATTAAAGTTATTGGGATTTCCATTTTCGATGTCACTCTCTGTGTCTGAAGAAGAATAAATCCTTAAGCGTTTCGGTGGAATAAACCTGTTTATAAACGCGTAGATATTGTCTTCTTCAGATGCTATACTGTCCTGCTCATTTTCTGTACTATCACTATATTCTACTAGTCGGTGGATGTTACAGATCATCTGCCTACAGATCAGCCGCTGGGCCCGGGAAGATTTTCGAAACAATTTTGGTCAATAATATTTATTCGAGGTGGTGTACTGTGTTCTATGAGGGAAGCAGATGAAAATACTCGAAGATCAGGTGTGGCGGGAAATAAGGGTAAGACGTTTTCGGCATTGATCAGATTTTGCAAATGCTGAATGTTCCCGATGGGTGAGGACTGACGTGACTCAGTATCTGTTTCAATATTTGTATCAGATCCTGTCAAATTTTCGTGAGGTCTTCTTACATTTGCATTGATAAGTTGTGAAGATTCACCACAGTCGCTTGAATTACTTTCACTGATACGACGCTCTGTCAAGATGGAAGGAGCGAAAGCAGTTTCAGGTATTGCATCAGGGTTTAATGGATAAAGTCCAGTAGATTTCATCCACTAGTTATATTTGCGTCTTTGACCAGACCTTAGATAAAATTACGTTAAATCGAGTTTTAGTGACGTGTTTGGCACGTGTTTGGTACATATATTGCAGAACTTCTTGATCCCAGTATGATTCAAAAGGTTTGTAACAAGCTTTGTCAAGAGGCTGTAATTCATGCGTCGTGTTTGATTTCAAAACAAAACTAAAGAAATAATATTATATTCGTAATTTTTTTGCGTTTAGCTTCATAATAGTCATGCTTACTCCATCAAGCTATATTTTACGTTTTGTTATTGCTTTTCAAACCTTGTGCAAATAGTAAAAAATACTGAAATAGTGTATAAATATGTGATATTAAGTGCATTTAATTATAGATCACTTGGACTGACCAATTTAAACAGAATAATTAGACCTACGCAGTTAATTACAAATTCCGTTTGCCATCCAAAGCCAAGTTTTATACATTTCAGTTTTAGTGACCACAAATAGCTTGCAGATGCCACCTGTTTTTCTAAACCTATACCAGGTTATCATATATGTTTTACTAGTTCCAATTGTGGGAGAGCATACACTACCTGTCCAATAGTTTATCCGACGGGCACTGCATTTTACGAGCCTGATAATTATTACTCCTCTTTTATTGAAGGCAAAACTAACACTTATAGTATTATGCTTCACATCACAAAATTGTACCGTATTATTATTTAGTTAACTAACAAATTAGATAAACTTCACTGAATTTACGCATCATCGTTTTCAATCCGTTATTAGTTTAGAACATAACACATACATTGCAGTATATTCTTAAATGTGGATAGTAAAATATAATCCAGCAACTTCCATATCAAAACCGTTTATTGGTTCGATAAAAGAATTTGGAAAATAATTTCAAATACTCCAATTACGGCCTGTCAAATGAAATGTAGGTTTAGGAGATTTTAAAGAACAACTTCAGTTTTGTCGAATAGTACTTTCTTAATTAACGTCGTTGTGATCTCAGTGTTTTAAATCTGAGCAAAGTTTGTGATTTAAAAAAAATAAGAACTTGAACTCGGTACGTAAGTAAAGAAGAAAGTTCTTATGCCCTTTGTACTTGCATTTTTGGTAATGCCAACTGTATAGTTATAGCTCGCATACAAAAATCTAGTTTAACATAATGTACAAATGTAACAAGTGTTTCTCATATTAATTACACAAAATAGGTTAGGCATGAAGTTATTTCACGTACTCCTTAAGGCCGCCATTAATATGGTTGAGAAGGGCGTGGCTGGATCCCGCGTTCACTCGTGAACGGGTGCCGTTTGAGGGTGATGGTCGTTTGGATACTTGGGGGGAGGGAGACTTGCCGAGCTAACAGATGCAGAAAAGAATAATTTTGTATAGACATAAAGAGACACTGTACATTTATTTTGATAAAAATATACCCGTGAAGTTTCTTGCCAGTTCGAACTGGTGGTAGAGTCATTATTTGACGTCAATAAGAACAAGTCAATGTAGGGAAAAAAATATTTGAATTTGAAGCGCCACGGAACTGATCACCAAAACAAAATTTTCACATAAAAGAACATCGTACCTGCAAACGATTTGTTTACTACTTTTACAGCCGCCATACGATAGCGCGCCCCAACTGATGGTAATTGGACCTCATTAGTCGAGTGTACTTTATTTATTTATTATGATATGATATCGACTTATGATGCGTTGTCGACCGTACAGATGCAGATAACAATAACTTTGTTAAGGGGGAGTCACCTACCATCAAGACTCTCCAAATGCCAACCTCACCTGCCCGTGGTGCACCCTGCCGGACAGCGGACGAGGCTCTGGCGACCAATGAATTGCGGGATAACCAATTTGCAGGCGGTAGGTTTCAACCGCGGCTTGCAACCACCCTCGTGACAAAGCCATGCTGCCAAGTGACCTAATCACGTTCCGGCATGATGTCTTGAGTAGCCATTGGAGAAGAATAGGTCTGAGTAATTGCGCAGCGTATGAGAGCCATTTGAACTCGATGGGTTATGATGCACTGGGTGGCTCATTCTGGAGGGCAGCGGGATCCAAAGAAACAGTGCACCGCTGGCCAACCGCAGGTTGTAGGGGGCCCAACTAGCGTTCTAGCCATTCGCGAAAGGCTGCCCCACCGCCAGTGTAAAATCCCGGGATTGCTCCATCGTGCCGGTTGGCGACCGGATGGAGAGCGCCCGATGGCGATCCCCGGGGGGTTTAGGGCGTTCCCGCGGTCTCCATGTGAGTCTCCCACCAGTGGATCTGACCACTCGAGTTGCTTGGTTCCAAACGTTGCGCTTCACTCAACTTCTATTCCTCTCCCCTATTCACCCTACCAACAACATAATGGAATAGTCCAAAAAGAAAAATAAGTGCCGACAGCGGATGCACTCCCTCTCCCTAAAAGTACACTTCTCTAACATCCGAGGAGTGCACTCAAATCTCCACGATGTCCACCACCACCTTGAGACAGAGAGGCCGCACTTATTTTTTCTGACAGAGACGCAGATCTGTGATCGTTCGGATCTGGCATACCTGCATTACCCAGGCTATATCCTGGAGACCATATTTCTGTTTTATGGGTCTATGTAGATACTGGCATGGACCGAATTGTATACGCCAGTATTTACCGATCACACACGGGAGCTCAGCAGACAACTCAACTTATTGAATATCTCAGTGATACTGCAGATAAGGTCCAACGACGCTATCCCTCTGCGCAGTTGGTGTTTCTTGGGGACTTTAATGCCCACCATGGAGAGTGGCTGTACCCGTTCAAGGACACCGACCACGCTGGCAGAGAAACCTATCGGTTCGCAGTGATTCATGGTCTCTCCCAGCTCGTCCACAAACTTACGCGCATTCCTGACGTTGTTGACCATACTGCGTATTGCTTGGACCTTCTGCTGACAACCGATCCAGACAGATACTCGGTGTTCGTATCTCCGCTATTAGGGACATCCGACCACTGTCTGGTGAAATCTGTGACGCAATACTCGCCAACTGATACCAGCCCAAAAGGAAAAAGGCGAGTATGGCGGCATAAGTCAGCAGATTGGGATGAGATGCTTCATTTTTTCGCCTCTTATCCTTGGCGGCAAGCTTGCTTTACTTCTGATGACCCATCATGCTGTACTGATGCTGTCTCCAGTGTGATATGTCAAGGTATAGAGTACTTTATACTGTTCTCTGATGTATCCCTGGAGTCCAAAGCCCGCCCATGGTTTAATGCTGATTGCTTCCTAGCTGAAAAGCGAAAGCATGTAGCATACCAAGCCTGGGCTAGCGCTCGCAGAAGCAAAGCTATGGATCTCCCAGCTAAGAAGCAGGCGTACAATGCTGCTGCCAAGTCCTGCAAAAAGGTGATCAGAAGCGCTCGTTTCGACTACATTGGCCGTATCGGGGACAAGTTAGCACGGGGAGTAAAGCTTTCTGGTCCCTTGCCAAGTCGGTTGAGATGAACTTCTGTCGCCCATCACTGCCACCACTGCAAAGGCCTGACGGGTCTTTGGCCCACAGCGCAAAAGAGAAGGCAGACTTGTTCGCAAATCTCTTCGCGGAATGTTCACGTCTAGATTCTAAAGGTAAAAACCCACCCAAAATACCCCCATTCGGCCCTAAGATGGAGGCCGTACAAATTCACCAAAAACAAGTACTCAAATGCTTACAAAATCTAGACGTGAATAAGGCCAGTGGTCCGGATGGCATTCCCGCAGTGGTTTTAAAGCACTATGCAGCCGAGTTGTCTCCTGTTTTGACACGCCTATTGATTCATAAGGACTGGAAAAGTTCAAAAATCATGGAAGTTTGCAAACGTACAGCCCGTACCAAAAAAAGGCAGTCAAGCCGACCCAGTCAACTATAGACCTATTGCAATCACTTCCATAATTTGCAAAATTATGGAACGTGTATTAAACCATCGTCTCCTGACGTACCTAGAGACCAATGAGCTCCTCAGTGACAACCAATATGGTTTCCGCGGAGGACGCTCAACAGGAGACCTTCTAGTGTACGTCACGCATCTATGGAGCATGGCCTTGGAAGGTCACGGAGAGGCATTAGCCGTATCCTTAGATATCTCCAAGGCCTTTGACCGGGTATGGCACGAAGCCCTTTTGAGCAAGCTTCCTGCGTATGGCATACCATCTGGACTCTGCGATTTCTGATTTCCTGAGGGAACGGTCAATCCGAGTTTTCGTCGATGGCTTCTCATCGGACCTAATGGCGATCAACGCCAGCGTACCTCAGGGATCTGTTCTCTCTGCAACATTATTGCTGCACATTAATGACCTTCTTTTATCGGAAGGCATTATTGGTTACGCCGATGACAGCACTGTTGTAGAGAGATATGTGTCCAATGCGCGAGCGAATCCAAACCAGATCCAATTTCAGAGAGAGTCGATGATCGAACGGGTTGATTTGACACTATGTAGGGTTTCCGATTGGGGTGAAGCCAATCGTGTCAAGTTCAACCCTTCCAAAACCCAGGCGTGTCTCTTCTCCGGTAAAAAGAGCACATTCAACTTGACGCCCACATTCCAAGGTGTATATGTACCGATCACAAACCATCTAGGGCTTCTAGGCATGGCCATCACGTCGAAACTTAATTTCGGTCAACAGATTGAAACCATGGCACAGTCAGCTTCCAAAAAATTGGGAGTCATCGCAAAGGTCCGGCGGTACTTCAACTCCGAACAGCTGCACAGCCCAGGTTCGACCTTGTATGGAGTACTGCAGCTATCTTTGGCATGATTCCGCTAAATACCATCTGGAAGCGTTGGATTCTGTCGACCGAAGGGCCCGTAGACTCATAAGTGACGACAAACTTACTTCTTTGAGACTGCAAAGTCTCGAGCATCGTCGAAAAGTTGCTAGTCTATCGGTTATTTACAGTTTGCACTTTGGAGAGTGTGTGAATGCTCTTTTTAAGCTGATCAAACCTTCCCCCTTTCTCCACCGGTCAACCAGACGCAGACAGAAGTTTCACCCGTTTGTGGTTAGTGTGCCGAGGAGCCGAACTAAATGGTTCGATAGCTCATTTTTGGTTCGTGTTGCCAAAGAGTGGAACGATTTGCCTGCGTCTGCTTTTCCAGACAAATATAACTCTGGAGCTTTCAAGTGTAGGGTGAATAGGTACCTCTTGGACAGGCGTGTATGATCCTCGTCTTCATCGTCACTTTCCATCAGGTGAGATGGAAGACAAACGCCAAATAAAAAAAAAACATAGAGAGACTCAGTAAATTTATTTTGAAAAAAATATACCCGTGAAGTTTCTTGCCAGTTCTTCTTCACGAAAGTTTTCCCGAACTGGTGGTAGAGTCATGTTTTATTTGACGTCAGTAAGAACAAGTAATTGAGAAAATAAATATTTCATTTCATATTTCATTTCATTTCATTTATAACGCTTTAGCTAAAGTTGCTTTTGTTACACTAGTTGCAGTGACTGTTCCTCTTTTGTTAATTGGTATCATAAATTTGCGCGCGATACTTTATACACGTTGTTATTGTCATTCACACACTGGGCAACATACCAAACCACGTGCAGCAGTCGTCTGAAATAAATATTATATTAAATCTTTATCCCAATTCTTCTTTTGAAGATATTAACAACCACTCATGTTCATATCATAAAACTCGGCCCCATTTCCCCATTCCTAGTCCCATTTTGCTGGTTTCTAATAACTGAAATAATGAATCTACATATCCTTGAATAGGATAAGCCTAGTCTAAATTGGAATATGTTTTATTTAAATAATCATTATTTTCTAAAATATCAAGAGGAATGCTTGCTATCGGTTACCTAACAAGAATCGTTGTATGATTGTATCGGCTTTTGAGACATGTTACTCCATTAATTATAATTGGAGGAATATTTTTTTATCCCCAGACGAACAAACTAACTGTATGGCCCCAAAGTAAGCAGAGCTTGTGTTATGGATGACCATACAACAGAATAAACATACATATCTAAATATCAACAACTATGACCAAAAAAAAGAACAAATAAAAAAATCAAGTATCAACAAACATCTGTGTTCATCACACAAATGAATGCCCCGGCCAGGACTCGAACCTGGGACCTCTGGCGTATGAGACAGCGCTACTGACCACTACGCTACTCGGCCGTCAATACACCACCAATTTTTTTTTCCAGCACAAATAGGGTTGGAATATAATTCGACAAGCGATTAATTGATTGAAAGGTTCAACTGTTTAAGACGAACTATTTAAATATCCATAAAGTAAAATACTTAAATACGCACGATGTCGTTTTTAAATAAAGGAAGGGACCAAAAACTGTTGATTTCACCTCGTAATTACTTTATTGAAATTCTTTAAAAATGTTTCTTACTCTTTGAGCTTTAAGATCATCAATTCGGAATGTATCTTGATAGTAGCTGCTCAAAATTTGAAGAATTTCGAAAGCACATTTGTAAGATTAATCTGTGGAATATTCAGGATCAAATTCTCAGTAAATTATTCTATAAAGGTGATGAATTGAAAACCAAAACTTATATTTGTGTACACATTCCTGATGAACTATATAAACATGGGATTAAAATATGTACCTTACACACAAATATTCATAGTAAATCGTAATATTTTATTGTTTCCATTTTGTTTGTGACAAGAACTAATTTTATTGAGCTTTGCTTTTTAAATTTTAATGATTATTTGCAATTAACTCTTAACAGGTCATATTCAAAATAATAATACAATTCAAAGACACATATTACAAATGTTCGTCCACAGTATCAATACTGATCCATAAATAAATATAGACATACTTACCACTAAAAAAATAGTCAAACCTCAATTATGATTCACAGTGTAGAACAGTGTACAAGAAATATTCTCATTATTTACTAACACAAATACATGCAAATGTATAAACATAAATTATGTATCAAAATATTTTAACTAGAAGATATTATACCTCAAACCCTTCAGGCAACATAAGACAAGCCGCCCAGCAACATCCATTAAAGTTCACTATTTTTTTATAGCTTGAAATACAACCTCAGATGGATTATGAGGTAAAGGTGGGAGCTAGTTCTATTATAGTATAAGGCTATGCTATGGCTTGAATAAATTAAAAAAACTGTTATTTAAAAAATTCATTAAAAAGTAACGGGACATGCATAACTTTGAACTGCTTGAGAGATGTTCTTCAAACATGGTTAAAACCCATTAATATCAGACCGTCCATATGATAGACATATGTCACATACACTCAGATATACAGCCACACCAATAAACCGACACACGTTAAACTTATAACACCCCGTCTTTTTGCGTCGAGATTTTTTGTCGCCCAAATTTGAAATCCTGAAAAAGGCGAAAGACTTCAATATCAAAAATAAAAATAAGCTGTGTGCTACTCACCTAGCCTTAAAAGTACAAGAAGACACAACAATTTTTCTTTCCGAACATCTAACCCCGAAAGGTTCTCGTCTATACTTTCTGGCCAGAGATCTTGCCAATTCCAATGATTACAAGTTTTGCTAGACCTCCTACGGCAATGTCTATTTCAAAAAAGATGAATTTTCTCCTATTATCATCATTCGAAGCAAAGCACAGGTACAACAACTTCTTTAAAAAAAATGACTAGTTACTTTCATCATGACTTACATAAGTTATTATAAGTTCTTAATACATACATTGCATTCGTTTATATGGTTTGCACTTATACTGGAATTTTATTTAACTTTTTTGCTATTGAGCAATGTTTCTCTACAATCTTTCAGACTGATAAATTATGTAGAACATAATACTTTTCATTGTATTTGCTATATCTTTCCAATTATTCTTATATTTACACATTTCATTATATTTACAATGTAAAAAAATTCAGCTGAATATTTGCCATACACAGAATATGAAAATATCAGTTCATATATCTAACAATTTCTGGATATGTATTTAAGTCAATTTATTTGTAAAATATGTAATGAATATTATTTGATACTAAACACTTATATTAGCATAATATTAAATGGGTGACACACTACAAAATGTAGAAGAGATAGATTAACTAGAAATTGCTCAAACAATTGCTTGTGATCCGATAGATCTTGAAAAATATATTAATGTGAAAAATTTGACCTGGCAATCATTGCACAGAACATAAGAAGCGTCTATTGTAATTTTAATGATTTTATAATAACTTTAGCTAACTTCAATTTTGACATAGATGTTTTAGTTTTAACAGAGTGTAGACTTGATGTAAACAAGCCCAATCCTCTACTGCCTAACTACGAATCGTATTGTTCTACTAACCAGCTTAACCAAAATGATGGGGTTATTGTTTACATTAAGGCTTCTTTAAAAGCCAAGGTAAAGGAAATAAAACTTGTACAGGCATCTTGCATTCAAGTTGAAATTCTTAACAATATACTTTTATGTATTTATCGGTCACCATCAATTTCTAGCACAGAAAACTTTGTGACTTCTTTAAATGATAATTTACAGACAATTGCAAGAAGCAAAAATATTATAGTAGCTGGTGACATTAACATTAATATTATAACAACAGATGTTGAATTTTCTCATGGGTGCAGAAATAGAGTAAACTGTTTAAATATGCTCTCGGGATATGGAATACTTCCTGGTCACAGGCTACTAACTAGAAAACGGGCTTGCTTAGATCATTTTATGTTCAAAATAGATAAGAAAAAAAATTCAGTTTTCATAGCAATATTACATACTACCACTACAGATCACGGTACCACATTTTTATGATTATCGAAAATTAAAAGCTGTTATAAACCCAACAAGTCTATCATTAGGATAGAATATGAAAAAGCGTTAAAACAATTCGAAGAGCAAAATTTAACTAAATTATTACTATACAATGACCTAAATACTTTAACTGATCTTCTATTACCAAAAAATAACAGAATCTATAAATAATAATACAATAACTATTAAAATTCCAAAAAATAAGCGTACTATAAGACCGTGGATAACCACAGGCATCCTGAGATGTATAAATAATAGAAATAAACTCCAAAAACAACTAAAGGAAGATCCTTATAATGAAATATTAAAAATTACTTATGTTCGATACAGGAATTATTGTGCACGAGCCCACGCGCATCCCCGACGTTGCCGGCCACACTGCATATTGCTTAGACCTTCTGCTGTCAACTGATCCTGACAGGTGCTCGGTGTCCGTAACTGCACCTTTAGGGACATCCGACCACTGCGTGGTGAAATCTGTGTCGCAGTACTCGCTGCCTGACACCAGCCCAAAAGGCGCTAGGCGAGTATGGCGATACAAGTCAGCAGATTGGGATGAGATGCGGCACTTTTTCGCGTCTTATCCTTGGCGGCAGACTTGGTTTACATCAACCGATCCATCGTGCTGCGCTGATGCTGTATCAAGTGTGATAGGCTAAGCAATGGAGTATTTCATCCCTTACGCTGACCTATCCCTTGAAACCAAAGGTCGCCCATGGTTTAATGCTGCTTGTCTCACAGCTGAAAAGCTTAAGCAAGAAGCGTACAAAGCCTGGGCTAACGCTCGCAGAAGCAAAGCCGTGGATTCGCATGAACTGAAGAAAAAATACAATGCTGCCGCCAATTCTTGCAAAAAGGTGATCAGAAAAGCTCGCTTTGACCACATTGGCCACATCGGAGACAGGATAGCGTCATATCCTTCAGGAAGCAAAGCTTTCTGGTCTTTGGCCAAGTCGGTTGAGTCGAACTTCTGTCGCCCATCGCTGCCACCTCTGAGGAAGCCTGACGGTTCACTGGCCCACACTGCAAAAGAGAAAGCAGACCTTTTTGCTAATCTTTTTGCAGACTATTCACGTCTAAATAGTCAAGGTAAAGTCCCACCCCAGTTACCTCAGTTCGGACCCAAAATGGGTACCGTTCATATTCGCCAAAAAGAGGTTCTTAAATGCTTGCAGAATTTAGACGTGAACAAGGCCAGCGGCCCCGATGGCATACCTGCAGTTGTGTTAAAACACTGCGCAGCCGAGTTGTCTCCCATACTAACGCGCATGTATCGACTCTCTTTGGAATTTGGAAAGGTCCCTAAATCCTGGAAGCTGGCTAACGTGCAACCAGTACCAAAGAACCGTGCAGATCGCATCAACTATCGACCTATTGCAATCACCTCCATACTTTGCAAAGTCATGGAGCGTGTATTGAACAATCGTCTCCTGGCATACCTTGATTCCAATGAGCTCCTTAGTGATAACCAATACGGTTTTCGCAGTGGACGCTCGACTGCATATCTTCTTGTGTATGCCACTCACTTATGGAGCTAAGCCTTGGAAGGTCACGGTGAAGCTATAGCTTTATCCTTAGACATTTCCAAGGCTTTTGATAGGGTCTGGCATGATGGTCTCTTGAGTAAGCTTCCAGTATACGGAATACCTAAAGGGCTCTGCGAGTGGATATCTGATTTTCTGATGGAACGGTCAATTCGAGTAGTCTTAGACGGCTGCTCTTCTGACCTAATGGCAATTAATGCCGGGGTACCTCAGGGATCTGTTCTCTCTGCAACGTTATTCTTGCTGCACATTAACGACCTGTTAACCCCCGGCATTATTGGTTACGTTGATGACAGCACCGTTGTAGAGAGATACATGTCCAATGCGCGAGCGAGTCCTTAAGAAATCCGGGCTTTGAGAGAGTCCATGATTAAGCGGGTCGATTTGGCCTTAAAGAAAGTGTCCGATTGGGGCGAGTCCAACTTGGTCAAATTTAACCCATCGAAAACACAGGTGTGTTTATTCTCCGCGAAAAAGAGCAATTTCGACCTAACGCCCACTTTCCAAAAGGTTTCTGTACCCTTAACCGACCACCTAGGGCTTCTGGGCGTAACTATATCGTCTTAACTAAACTTCGGGCAACAAATTGTGTCCATGGCTCAAACAGCTTCAAAGAAGTTGGGAATCATCTCGAAGGTCCGATGGTACTTCAGCTCTGAACAGCTACTTAATTTGTATACAGCTTTAGTTCGATCTTGTATGGAGTACTGTAGCTACCTTTGGGATGGTTCTGCAAAGTACCAACTAGAAGCGATGGGCGCAGTTGACCAAAGAGCCTGAAAATTTATTAACAACTTTGACCTCACCACCAAAAAACTGCAAAGCCTCGACCATCGTCGGAAAGTTGCCAGTTTACCAGTCTTCTACAGACTACATTTTGGAGAGTGCGCGAATGCTCTTTTTGATCAGGTTGAACCCACACCCTTCTTGCATCGGACTACTAGACGCAGACAGACCTTCCATCCCTCCATGGTAGATATCCCAAGAAGTCGAACCAAACGCTTCGATAGTTCCTTTTTGGTGCGGGTCGCCAAGGTGTGGAATGAACTGCCTGCGTCTGTTTTTCCAGAAAACTATAGTCCTAGTTCTTTCAAGCGTCGAGTGAATAGGTATCTCGTGGATAGACGTGTAGCACCTTCGTCATCATCGTCACTTTCCATCAGGTGAGATAGAAGACAAACGTCTAATCCTATTTCAATTTTAAAAAAAAGTAAAAAAAGTAAAAAGAATATATGCGGCTGACTTACTTTCTAAATCAGTCTCTGATAATAAAACCCTCTGGAGAAATATAAAACAAATAACATGTACAAATCCAATTAAAACTAAAAATACAGAGCTTTTAAATGTTAAAGCTTTACCTTCCGAATCAGCTAACTACGTGAATGAGTTCTTTGCAAACATTGGTAAACAACTTGCTCGCCAACAAGGTCCTATCAACTTAAGTAAAAAACTTTTAATACAGCCTAATACGTTTGTACTCCTCGATTCTCTTAAAGTTAATAGTGCACCTGGATGGGATCAGATTCCTACAAAGTTTTTGAAAGCAGCAAGAAAAAATGTCGGTCCCATCATAACCCACCTTGCCAATCAGCATTGGTACTATTCCAGCCGCCCTCAAAAATCCCATTATTGTGCCAATTCACAAGGGTGGGGATAGAGAGGATGTCAACAATTACAGACCTATATCAATCCTGCCTAGTATATCAAAAATCTTGGAAAAACTAATAAATATTCGGCTTTTGAATTTTCTTGATAAGTATAACATTCTGTCCCCTTCACAATACTGTTTTAGGAATGGCATATCTACGAAAGATGCAGTAACTTCTTTGAGCTCTCTAGTAACATAATACATTAATAACAAGAAAAAATGCTTAAAAGTATTTTTGGACATCAAAAAAGCATTTGACACCGTCTGTGTACCTACCCTTGTTGAAAAGCTTTATAGTATTGGTGTAAGAGGTTTGCCACTAACTCTCTTAAACAGCTACCTAACAGAAAGAAAGCAAAGAGTCAAACTGGATAACTACACTACTGAAGATGCAGATATAACATATGGTATATACCCCAGGGAAGTGTCCTCAGGCCTACTTTATTTCTGATGTATATAAATGATTTATGTAACCTTCATATCAGCAACGCTAAAATGTTTTCGTACGCCGATGACACTGCTGTTGTCTTCTCTGGTGACTCTTGGGAGGCTGTTAGGAGTACTGGAATAGGAATGGCTCAAATTTCTAGTTGGATGCAACAAAATTTATTGTCTTTAAATACATCTCAAACTAACTATGTATGTTTTAGCATTCACAATAATAATGAGCCCAATAAAAGCTTCACAATAAGAGTTCACAATTGTAATGATACCACCAATATTAACTGTAATTGCCCAGTCATTCATAAAGCCACACAGTATAAGTACCTAGGAGTTATAATAGATCAGAGGCTTTCCAGATACCCTCATCTGGAAAAACTAACGGGAACTATGAGGAAATTGACATGGATATTTCGTACACTAAGACATGCATTTCCAAGAACTTCGCCAAACACCCTCTTGAATAGAATATACACCGCTTTGGCTCAATCTATTCTGGTGTATTGTATTACTGTGTGGGGTGGTGCGGCGAAAACGAAGTTTATAGAGGTGGAACGCTCGCAACGTGCCTTGATAAAAACCATGTATTTCAAACCCTATTCTACCGATCAACTATATATTGATTCTGCGTTGCTCTCAGTAAGAAAACTATTTTTAATACAAACTTTACTAAAGCAACATAAAAGATTACCACAAGCTTATAGCACAAGTCACAAGAACGAAAGTAGAAGAAAAGTTAATATATTTAAAGTTCTCCCGACAAAAACAAAATTTGCTTCAGCACAATACAGTTTCCTTTCAGCACGAATGTACAATCGAGTTAATAAAGGCCTAGATATTTGCTCTCTGCAATATAATGATTGTAAAAGGATAGTACTTGCGTGGTTAAGATCCCTGAATAATTACACTACAGAGTTATTTATTTAGGAACTAAAACAATGTTACCTTTTTGCAATTCGTTGAATCAAACCATATGACCTTGCCTATATTTTATAATATTATTAATATCAAAGTAAACAAATAAATTCACTTAATTAACAAACATGACTTGGATACATACAGCAGAATACATTTTTATATTGTATATAATAACAGATGCTTTTACCTCATACTGTTTTCGTCTTTTGACTTGGACCACTCACCATATTTTTGGTAAATTTTATATGTGGGTATTTTGGCTCTTGTAATTGAAAATATGTGTAAGTGTAATGGTAAAGTGAGTGATTCTAGGCATTTATTAAAATACCCACCTAAACTTCTTTTATAATTTTCTTAATGTGCTTCTTGAGTGGTTTTGTTAAAATGTAGTACGGGTACTAATAACTTTGCGGGTAAATCTGTATTTCATCTTGTGTTTCTCTATGTACTGTGTTAATTTGGAGTTGAATTGTTATTATTATTATTGTAAATTTTTTTTGATGTGTGTTGGGTTTAAAGATTAGGTTTGTAAACATATAAATAAAATTACAAATACTGTGTAAGTTAGATAGAAGTTCAAGATTGGTGTATAGTTTTAAAATCATTATTATATATATTTTTAAATGTTAGTTAATAAGTTAAACATTGTAACGGAAGAGCGGAGTCTCCTGGCACAGGCTTTCTTGGCTTAAAAGGTGATCTCCTTAAGGAATTTACTCCAAGAAAATTTCTATTGTTCCTTTTAATTGCTTATTATGAATAATGTTAAGTAACAAAAAATAAAATACGATCAAAAACTTTAGTATTTGTTTTACAACTGAACGATACGTAACAGCACACTATTTTCGGTGTAAATTCCTTGAAATTTGTTAATGTGAAAACTAAAATTATTGTAATCAATTCATAAAAACCTTAAACAACTGTTTTCATTTAAATGGAATACAATTTAATTCTAACTATGTAAGTGCACTTATTTTTGCAAAAGTAAAATTAGGTTTTTGCTAATACGATGTTTTTCTTAACCCTTATGTGCGGTTCACATTAAGTAGTTAAGTTGGTAACTAAATTTTAACTAAATTTTAAGTTACTACATGTCACTTGTGTGTCCAAACGGATAAATAGTTAAAGTTCATAAGTTCAATGAAAATGAGCAGTGAGGAATTCGTCAATTCTGTACTTAGATATGTGGTAAACGTCATTTTAGATAAATTCAAAGAAGAATTTCATTCAGAAATTAAAATCTTTACGAGAATATGTTTTTTTCTAAATTTTTTATCCCGTTTATTCTACAAGCATACCTATTTGAAATATTCTTCAACAAATTTTAAAGTTGAAACTAAACTCCACTCCGACATTAATGAAAAAAAAAGAGAAAATGCGATATAAATACGAGCTCTTGCCGCCACCCGCTTTGTCAACTTACGCACTAAAGTTAGAGAAGCCCTGCCCACCTACTTATACGAAAAATAGAACGAATCCTAATCTACTTAATCACTTGCGTACTAAATTTTAAGTTACCACTTGTCACTTATATGACTGTTTACACGTAATTTTTAACTTAAAATTTTGTTAAAATTTAATTACTAACATAACTACTTAACCCGTGTAAACCGGCCATTAGACCAGTTGGCTTTATGTACTTAACTGGTTAAAACTTATGGTTAATTGAGCAATCACCGGAAGTCAGATCAAAAAGCCAGCGCTTCAACCACAGCGCCACCGAAGTAGGTCCTCAGCTGGTAATTACATCGTAACGCTATTTATAATAAAATAATAGTTAATAGTTAACTTGTTTTCAGTAATACAAATTTGTATTTACTTATTTTGAAAGTGCTTGCTAATGATTAAGGCGTACGCATAAACTTGAATTAGTTTTTGTGACACTATTAATAAATAATGTAAATATATAAGGATAACGTATGTTTAACGAATAAATAAATTAATTGGCTGGCGTTTGTTCTATATTGCTTCATTGCCTCTTGATTGTCCAAGAACCTCCGTCCCACATCCCAAATTATACATTCCATCAATTTCAAAACTGTACTGACAACCTAAAACAAAATCAACATCAAAACGCATTTACCTTACATTTTAGATTCATGCCACTTCCTGAAATCTGTTGCTCGCTATCGACGTCAAAACCAATCCGAAGACAAATTGATGTTGTGGCGTTCTCAAATTGCTTGGTCAAAGGTAAAGCCGCCATCTTGGCGCATATTGGGTAACACTGATTAATGGGACTATGTTGCATACAGTTTAGAATTTGGCATGAATCCTGATTGGGGTATCTTGAGACCTGACCCTAGGAAGAGAAAATTTCTACCTTACGTTATATATCATGTTAGAATCGAAATACTACTTTAGAAATTAGAGACACCGAAAATTAATTTTTCTTAGACCTTCTTTAGAAATTTTTAAATTATTTTATTGCCACAGTGCTTAAAACATCTCGCTCAAATTTTACGCAGTATGTGAATATCTGCAAATTTTAAGCAATTATCTACATTTCAAAAAGTGAAGCAAGGCGTATAAAACCATTTCAGAATGTGCGTTAACGCAATTTCACGCGGTCTGACTCGCGTCGTACTCGATCCGTAGGAATGTTTTGACGATTCCTTGTACAAATTTCCTTAAAAAAAAAGAAAAAAACAGGTTTTTCTTATTTGATCTCTTTGTAAATACCTATCCATACGAAAAAAAAGCTTACTACGTGTCTGCTAGTAATGACAGCTCAGTTTAAAAATGTACTGAATGATTAGTTCATTTATAAACTGCAATGAAATATAGATCTAATAAATATAGTTCATGGCTTGTTTGATTGATCAAGGTTAATAAAGGGAGTGTTATAATTAACAAAAATGTTTGTAGTAATTTGTAATTATTTATCAATTAACAAGCAGCGGAAGTTAACAAACTTATGGTTCGACTGCCAAAGTTGTACTCCCGTGTAAGTCATGGTCCCATGACATTTCCGGGTAGCAATAGAAACTATGTATTTTCCACAACTAAGACCAAACTAATTACACCTCAAATGGTGAAATTTGTCAAACGGTTTAGGCTGTAGAGGTTGTCAAAGACCCACACACATACAAACAAACGAAAAATATTACTTTCAATCGAATAATTAATACTTTATTAATTATTTCAGGTACACAATAATTAAAAACCTATATCATAGCCTTGGTCACTGTTGTAAAATTGTTCACATTTAAGTTCACAACCACCACTTGAACCAATTTTACAAATTCTGGGATCCGCAGAAATTCAAACCTGAAACCTTTTTAGTATAAAGCGAGAAATTTAAGTTCCACTCCTCAAACGCCGCGCAACAACATTGTATCGCCAATATATGCAAAGTGTAACCTCACAAGAAGTCTTTTTGGCCTCAACTATATTACTGTCAGACAATTATCTTTTGCCGTTTTGACATGTAACTGTCAACTTGCAGTTTACTTCTTGGCCATTCCCTTTACAGCCCGGTTGCGATAGCCCCGATTTTTGGCCAAAGGAACAAGAAAATAGGGACAAATGTTATCATTGAGATATCTTTTTATAGACTTAAGAGCCTATATGTACAAGAAAAAAGTTGGGTCAAATTAAATGACTCTAGCACCAGTTCAGAAAAACCTTCATAAAGAAGAACTGGCAAGAAACTTGACGGGTATATTTTTTCAAAATAAATTTACAGTATCTCTTTATGTCTATACAAAATTATTCTTATGTGCATCTGTTAGCTCGGCAAGTCTCCCTCCCCCCTAGTATCCAAACGACGAACACCCTCAAACTGTACCCGTTCACGAGTTAACGCGGGAACCTGGCATCGCCCTCCTCAACTATATTAGAGGGAAGTGAGCGCCCCGTCACTCGACCGTTTTTTTCGTAGACCAAATATTGAGTGTCCTAGGCAATCCTAGCGAAACTTAACGGCCAGACAATGCACAATCTCAGGGCCCCAAAAGAGAAAGGTAATTATGCTAGTACGAACGGTGCGTAAGCCGCCATCTTGATTTTAAGGTGAGAACTGTTTTTTTTCAATACTTCAGACATTTCGACAAATATTATCAGGACAAATGTTCTTCATTGTACAATTTCCACAACAAGTGAATACACGTGACAATAAGTTTATGTCCTACCTTAAATAAAACATACCTTATATATGAAAGCTGGTATTATGCAAAACTACTTTTTTTAATAAATTATTTTCCATGTTTAAATCATAAGAAACTGGTAAGAATCTTTTTGGAAAAAAGAAGTTAGTGTGTCAAGCTAGCATACAATAGGTCGCAGTAGCACATTAGTCTTATGCACTTTTGATAACCCATAAAGCTTTGGCACTTTTGCGCAGGTTGGAACAAACTTTGTCAAATCTAAATTTAACAATTTTTTTATGTTTTTGTATTAACTCAGACGTCTTTTTTTATAATTCTAGAAGTATCAAAAAAATGGTACATAATGTCATAATCATATATTGTTTGGGATCAGTATGTTCAATTCAGATTGATTTGAGACTGTTTTTCATGTAATCTTAACTAAAAGCATACTCTCGTAGTAGCCAGTAACACATTGTCCCAACGAATGAACTAACCGTGACGCCATAAATAACGCCTGGTAATTGAAGTGGAGCTGACTACTGCAATAGTTTCGTTTCCCATGTATTTTTGTACATTATGGGCCATCTTGAATTTTTTATTTTTGACCTTGCGCTTTCTTCTTTATTTGAAGAAACTGAAAAAAAATGAATTCACAGCCCGGCGCCTCCACCATCAAGCGTACCGGGACTCTTGATGGTCTGTACCTACTATCAGGAGGGCTTCCTAACTACCAAAGAGAACAACTATTTCACTCAATTCACTTTCTTTATTAAAGATGGATAGACTTAAAGTAATACAATCAATTGTTATATTGGTATTATTGGGGCTGCTGCCCGCGATAGATTGCCATAGAACAATCTTACATAGAAATCCTTATTTTGGAATAATTTACAGAGAAAAGTTGACAATGATCGATAATATCTACATTTAGTTTTAAACTGTGTCGTAGACATTAACGCCCACCTCCATATTGAGGGTTCATAAATTACAATTCCATGCAAAATTAACAAGTATTCAATAAAAAGTACAAACAAAAAGTATTAAAAATGTTAGTCACTATAAAATCATTAAAAGCGGGTGTATGTGTAGGTGTGTGTGTACGTGAGGATGTGTTTGTGTGTGTATATGTGTGAGTATTAGTGTGTGCGTGTGTGTGTGTGTGTGTGTGCATGCATAAATAAGTATAACTAGGTTAATTATATATTGCAAGCTGTTTTATGTTACGTAGGTTTAATAAACATTTCCGTGTCTTCGTATGATAGAGTTAGTAGCCATTTTATTGAAATTGTTTTACAGTCACGGGGGGTTCGGGAATACAGATCTCATACTTTATTAGCTTTATTGTATATTCTAGGGGAGCAAGGAACTTAAAATGTTGACTAAACAAAGTAGTTCTACATGTTTCTGTTTGGCATACTAGATCTGCGCTACGTTTGCTAATATTGGATATAAAAGGTAATTGTGAGTGTTTACGAAGTATGGTATTAAGAATGAAGGATTGTCTAACTGTCAGTACCTTTGCTATAGAAAATAAAGCTGGTGTGGGAAAAAGTATAGGTTTGTGGAACATAACTTTTAAAATTGCCCTTTGAGCTCTTTCAATATTTAACATTTTTGTTTTTCCAGTCTCCCCATGCTGTACCTAATGCAGTAAGTTATTATGGACTGAGCTATGGAATAATATACTGTTCTTAATGATTTTTCATATAAAACAGATCTTAAATTTTTTAAACATAAATTAATTTTCTTATTCTCATTTTGCTAATATTAATATGCTTATTCCAGGTAAGATACAAATAATGACAGACTTGTAAGTTGCCAGTTGTCGTTGTCGACAAGTTTGTTTGTGCGATAACCTCTTTTATTTTATACGGCACAAGCAAACGTTGCAGTACCTTATTATTTTAGATTCCAGCATACATTCTCACAAACTCTCACATTTAAAACATTCAAAGAACAAACTTATGAACTAACGTACGTAGATACATACTGATCAAAAGTTTATAACTAAGTGTATATATATGTATGTCTCTATGTGTATTTTTTATTATGTAAGTGTTTAAGTATATGTATGTAATATTTATGTGTGTATATAGGTTTTAAGTGAATTAAAATGTTATACTTTCATATATGCCGAACCTGATATAAATCTTGATTGTAATATCAACGTTTCTGGTTGTCTGGTAGAGATCGCTGTGTAGCGATAACACCGGCAAATATAACCTTATTGTATAATTAAATTTTTAATGGTATAAAGGTATATTGAAGTGTAAATAAATAAATAAATAGATACTAAAACCCTAATGACGTCACTAATTATCAAATCCGCAGAAGACACAACGACCGATAAAACGAGTTGGGGTAAAATATCTGTTTTATGTTGAAGAAATAAATGGCTGGACAGCTTGCATACGAACCCATAACCCCAGTGACACCGCGTGGTAATCAATAGAGATATATTTGGGGCTCACATAATTCTTGTTACGTGCATGCATAACATTTATTTAAAATAAAGGTCTAGGAGCCAGGGTGTCTATTACTAATACGGCCCGGATTACACACTGAAGTGCATAGATAAGGAAAAACCATTATTTGGTTTATAAAGATGGTTGTTATTTTAAATGATATGTTTGTTTTAGATTTATTCCCGTTGTGGCGATTCATAACTCAAGCTTTATTTTACTTTGTTTATACAAATGATATGTTTTTTCTACGGATTATATTATTGTAATATATGGTTCACTCCTCTTGTCGCTGTTGCAACATAAACCGCATTTGATTAGATAGTAGATAATTCAAGAAAAATGGACAAATTTATTATTACTAAGCTCAAACCTAAGCATTTAAGTAACATTCCGATGTAGGATTTATCAGTATTTTGTATTAGTTAATAATAAAAATCCGACCCGTCCGTCGTTGCCAAAAAGTCATATACGAGTTTGTAGTATTCGCTTAAGTAAAGTTGATATTGAGATGTAGATCACGCTTTGTGATTGGTCGGGTGAGTAGCGCGTCACCAACTTACAACTTTAATTAGCATGTAACAGCACAGGCCAAGGAATTTCATTTCCAAACCAAAACTACGTATGCTTGTAGGATTTGGATTTGGATTTGAATCGCGTATCAGACTACTACTACCATACGACTCTACACAGAACCGTATAAGTATAAATATTGACAAGTGCCTACATATTAGTTTTTCCCGTAAGTGCAATCTCTTGTCACTCAGTTATTTCTTCAGTAATACGGAAATAAAGAAAACCAACCTTGTTCGCGATTTGGGGGTTACCTCGATGCAAAGCTTAGTTTTAACGAGCATGTTGCATTCATAGACAATAAATCATACAAGAATCTTGGCTTTGTACTACGATCTACAGCTCCCTTTTCAGATAATATAATCTGTGTGAGGGTAATTCGCACAGTTCACTGACATATTTTATGACAACAAGGCTAAATTTAAGCATTAATTATTAAAGTTACTGAATAGATGTTGATAACAACATGGCTATTTAATATTACGTTCAAATATACATACACATGCACACGTACACACACACACACACACCCTCATATACACACACAAACACACTCACGCACTGCTAGTACCTACATAAAACATGTTTTTATTGTAATAACTATTTAAAAACTGTTTTAATTAATTATTCCTAACATTTGTACTACTTGCTGTCTGCCAAAAGCATTAAAAAAATGTGAATCCTTAACTGGCTGTCAGTTTTATATAGATATTATTTAATTAATGTAATATTTTAAGAGCTGTGGATTTTGTTATAATTAAATAAAGAAATAAATATCAACAAACTTTTTATGGCGATACAAAAAGGCTCTGTAATATCGTACCAGGTTGTGCGTGTAATGTAAACGCTCTTCATTAAAAAATCACTCTTTACTTAATTCACTATTAAAGACTAGCAAAGGTACATGTTTCAATTATAAATACAATAATTTCTCAATTTCAGCTTGATTTTTATTTTCGCGGGGAGGGAGGTAGAAGATGCGTCATGCAGACCTCCGCAAGCACCGCTCTGCGGAGTGATGAGACTCTGCACCGCTCTGATGACTTGACTTGAAAATGTATACGTTACGTATTCAACAGCCGTGGCTGTCACTTACAGGTTGCATTTCAACTTCTTGCTTACTGTAGGATATCTACAGTACTTCTTGCTTACGGTCGATAAAAACTGTCGCCATTTTTTTTTGTGATAAGCAACACACAAAAATCATATGTAAATGTTAAATGCTAGTGAAAGTTAAATTGTATCATTATAAAAAACGTAAAGAAAACAACAGTATAGGTAAGGTAGTCAAATACTGATAGAATATTTCTTATTAATACATTTTCATAGCCAGCAAACGAGCAAGATATTTTTATGATCCTGCTGTAATTAGCAAACGACCATGCAATCCGCCTGATAGTATTTGGTATCCAAACCCATTGGCATCATTAGTCGATGGTGTTTTATTTATCATCATTGATGCGTAGCAGACATCAGTCAGTTTCAAAATGGGAGCCAAGTTCTATATTATGGAACATGCGTGGTGGTTAATTTCGCCGATAAAAGAATGGAAATCATATTTTACGTGCTATTTTTTCGTTCCTGCCACTGCGTTCCTTGGACGTGACACGTCACCACGTGTGTAGACGATAATTACAATATCTATGAAGTATCTTGCGTGGATTTTTGAAACCGGTCATCGCAATAGCATATAACGCCGATTTGAAAATTATTATTATACCTACAATAATTTCTTTGCAAAATGCTACTTGTACATGGCATTCCAGAACAACCCAATGAGGACACATGTGCCAGGGTAGTCTCCAGCTTGGCCAATAAGTGCAAGGTGCCTTCGCTCACAAGCAACAGCATATCCGCTAGTTACAGGATGGGGAAACTTGTCCGTAACAACACGAAGCCACGGCCTATCGTAGTCAAGTTTGCCGATTTGTCTGTACGTAGTGCACTGTGGAGAAGTAAGGCTGCCCTCAAGGGATCCAGTGTAACATTGTCAGAGTTCCTAACTAAACCACGGCATGATGTGTTCTCGGAAGCAAGACAGAAATTCGGCGTTGCACATTGCTGGACAATGGATGGTGTGATTAACATTAAAACCCCGGATGGCAGACGGTGCAAGCTCAAGCTTGGCAGAGCTCTCCAATATTATTTCTAGTGTTTCCACCCAAAGTAGTTGAGTGCTATCTTTTTATTACATCACTTAAATGCACTGTTCACACTGCATGCAACACCTTAATCTGTGCTTTTTCTTACACACTATATCGTAATTGCTTTAACTTTCAAGTCGATTAATACAATTCACTAAACACGAGTGTAATAATTCTGCAACAATATCAGCAAGGTCTGTTTAGACTGATCGGCTGGCGCATCGCGGAGACGCATCGTCGTCACATAACCGGTTTGCATTTTTATGTTGTTTACCATCCATGTTCCATCTAATGCGCTGTATGCTTGTCTCCCGACTTTCATACTAATTATTGTTTTTAATTAATTTAATTAAATTAAAATTCATAATTTTTTTTTGCATTATTTAGTAGTTGTTTATTGTTGCGTGTATGTGTGAATTATGACTCTAGACTTGCAATTTTTATTTTCTGTTTTGTTTGTTGTTATGGACACTTTTTGTAATCTTTAATTAAATGCTTATATGATTATCTTTCGAATTGCCGGTGTGTAGACTATCTATTTATTAATAGTTTTTATCTTAATATTATTATTATCCTTTCTTCCTACTTTATAAATTTTTATTATTAAATATAAAACCTTATTTATAGTAATTACTTAACTATATATGTGTATTTACCTATTACTTTATTTTTTATTCTTTTTATTTTATTATTATTTTATTGTTGCATGATGTCAGATGATTCATTTCATTCAATTAGTACTTCTGGTAGTGAAGTTACCTTCTGCTCCCTGAGTGATACTGAAACCGATTCCCTTTCTCCGCTGAACCTTAATAACTTTTTATCATTAAATAACATCAATATTTGTCATTTGAACGCTCAAAGCATTCCACAACATTTCACTGACCTAAGCATTTTCAAACCTGATATTGTGCACGTTCTATTAATATCTGAATCTTGGCTCAAACCTAATCTTAGCAGTGATTTATATAATATAACAGGATACACTCTCATTCGTAATGATAGATTGGGGCAAGGTGGCGGTGGCGTAGCAATCTATCTCAACTCCACTATTAAACATAAAATTATTTCTATGTCATCTGGTCAATACGCACGCACCGCGGAATATATCTTCATTGAGTTGTGCTTAAAGGGATTAACTTGCTGCGTTGGAGTAATTTATTGTCCACCATGTGCCGATTATTTCTGTGATATGGAGACTGTTCTGGAGAGAGTAGCCTTTGAGTATTCATATCACGTTATCATGGGTGATTTGAATACAGACCTTCTTGTAAACAATTCTCGAGCACTTCGGTTACAAAGCATAACCAAATCATTTAGCTTGGAAATCTTTCCACTCAATGCAACTCATCATAACTACGGCTCTCCAGATACCTGGTTAGATGTGATAATAGCTTCTCCGTCTGATTTCATTCTCAATCACGGTCAGGTGGTTGCTCCAGGTTTTTCAAGACATGATCTTCTCTGTACAACAATAGAATCCAAAATGTTCAAGCAACCACCTGAATTTGTTAAAATTAGAAGTTATAAACAAATCGATTACGAACTCTTTAACAAAGAATGCACTAAAGTTGATTGGTCATTAGTGTTTGCAGCCGAGTCGATAAATGATAAACTTAGTATCTTCTGTAAAATAGTAACATCGATATTTGATAAATTCGCACCAATTCGCAAAATTAAAGTTAAAAGACCTCCTGCGCCTTGGCTCAATCAAGACGTACGGAAGGCGATGAATACTTGTAATAGAGCTTTTTTTAAATTTAAATCTAATAAAACCGAAGTAAACTGGTCCTGTTTTAAATCAGCAAGAAATCGATGTAATCAAATAATTCGAAATGCAAAGCGCCGCCACTTCCATGATAATGTCACAGATTCATCTCCAGCAAATGTTTGGAAATTTCTTAGGTCTATTGGGCTGGGTAAACAATTCTCTACCGTGAATTACTCAAAATTCTCCCCTAATGATTTGAATAAACATTTTGCTTCTTCCTCGCCACTCAATAACCATGTCAAATCCAAAACCTTATCAACTATCTCTTCTCTTGGTAAACATACAAACGATATCTTTAAATTCTCACCGGTCACTTCAGATACAGTTCGTAAAATTTTTACTTCTTTAAAATCTAAAGCAGTGGGTACAGGATGGAATTGGTCGAGTAATGGTTATACTAATGCTGGAAAATATTATACCAATCTTCACACACATTGTGAATTTCTCACTTTCCTCTGGCAAGTTTCCTTCATTGTGGAGTAAAGCCCTAATTATTCCTCTTCCTAAAATAAGTAATCCTACACTTCAATGCCATTTTAGACCAATATCAATTCTACCTTTTCTCTCTAAAGTTATCGAGGCTGTGGTTCACAGGCAGTTGTCTGACTTCACAATATCCCGTAATTTGCTGAGTCCATTTCAGTCCGGATTTCGACCGGGACACAGTACCTGTACAGCACTTGTTAAAATTCTTGACGATATAAGAGAATGCATGGAGGAGGCGAGAGTAACTGTTTTAGTATTAGTTGATTTTTCCAATGCTTTTAACGCTGTTGATCACGACCTTCTTCTTGCCACTCTCAACTTGCTGAACTTTTCTCCTCTTGTTCTTAATTGGTTCTCCTCCTACCTTCGTAGACGAACGCAAGCTATAAAAGTTTGCCCTGATAGTCTTGCCACTTCGGATTGGATATGTCTGGATTCTGGCGTCCCACAAGGTGGTATACTTTCTCCACTGTTGTTTTCAATTTTTATTAATTTAATAACCTCCAAACTAAAATGTTCATTTCACCTTTACGCGGACGACCTCCAAATATACAGACAAGCTCACATTCTAGATATTGGTACTGCTATTGATTCGCTAAACGCAGACCTTGCTCACATCAGCCTGTGGTCACATCAGTTCGGAATCAGTGTAAATCCCGCTAAGTGTCAGGCCATTATTGTAGGTAGTCCGCGACAGCTGAATACGATGGATACTACTTCCGTGCCACCGTTATATTTTAATAATTCTAGGATTTCATTCTGTTCATCTGTCAGAGACCTTGGTCTACATATAGACACTGCTCTTAAATGGGATAGACACGTAGAGGAGATGAGTAGAAAAGTGTCAGCTGGATTACGCTTGTTGTACCGATTCAAGAATTTTCTACCAGTACACACTAAATTACTTCTTATTAATTCTCTGATAGCTCCTAGTAAACTTTTATTTAAGCTACGCGTAAAAGCTCATTTTTTGTCAAGGGTTAATGAATTATATTAATTTTACTATTCCTTTACAAATTATTATTGCACTATATTTTTATTACATATATGTATCTTATATACATATATTTTATATAAATATATTTATATATATGAGTGAGTGAATATATATTTATATATTTTCATTTTTATATTATATGTTTTTATTTTCAATTATCTAGATATCTTTTTTTTTCATAACTCCGCACTACTGACCTCTCCAATTGATCAATGGTTGACTGGTAGAGAATGCCTTGTGGCATTAAGTCCGCCATTTGTACATTTCTTTTTTTGTGCAATAAAGTTGAAATAAATAAATAATATCTCCAACAGTTTTAAACGTGTGCATATTATAGGAATGTAATTTAAAAACAAGTTTAAGTGTCCTGTGCGTGGTGACAGTCTAATAATATAGTTAGATGGGTGTTCTAATAGTTTTACGTAAAGTGTAATAGCGGTTAATGAAAATATAATAAATAATTTGCAATATTTGTCAGCCTTACCAAGAAACTATACGTAGCATTTACGTTAAAATTTATATGGTATGTTATACATTTAACAGTAAAACTGACAATTTCTGATTTTTGTGAGTAGTGACAGTGGTAATGGCATAAAGTTGAGTTTAAACTGGCATGTCTAGGTTATGTACAATGTCTGCGAGCTGGCGTTGTTGTTTGAAAATAAAAACTTGATTAGTATAGTAGTGCTTGAATTTGTAGTGTAAGGGATTTGTAGTAAATAAAGGTATGAGAGTAATTATGTAAAAATGAATTGCGTGGTTGCGTGCTATGTAAGAAATAATAACTTCTAAAATATAAAGGTAACTTAATAATAAGATTAAATTAAATTTAACAAATCGGCTGATGAAAGAATTGGGATAGGTGTGGAGGTATCGTTTCGACGACAGTTTTTTGTCCATATATATTTTATGTTAGCCTCTTTGCATTTTATTTTAGTTTCTTTAAGAAGGGCCTTATTATGTTTAGTTAGGTGTTCGTTAATATATATTTTGAACAGTTCTTGATATTATCTCCAACATCTATGTCCGCGGGCTTGATACCGCGATGTTTGCGAGCGGCTGCTATAATGGTGTTCTTGGTGCGGCGGTGGCGGAGCCGGGCGACGACGGTGCGGTCGGTGCCAGCGCTGTTAGGGCGCTGAGGATGTACGCGGTGAGCAAACTCAACCTCAGCTCTATCTATGTCAACACCCACCCTCTTGGCGAGTTTAAGGACGATGTCAGTAGTGTCCTCGTCCTTACTTTCAGGAATGCCAACGATTTCAATATTTTAATATTTTGCAACCGACTCCATTGTTCTTGCCGGGCATGTTCTGCTTCAAGATGTTTTAAAGCCTTTCCAGTTGGTAAAGGTCTTAGAAGAGGTGACGTTATCGTTAGGCGGACCTAACACGAGGGAGGCGGGGTGGTGGTCAGAGCCTAGGTCATCGAGCGGTTCGATAGACCTGAGATCGAAGTTGATTCGCTTGACAATTGCAAAATCGAGGATGTCAGGAGAGTGGTTCGGGTTGTTGGGATAGTGAGTAGGAGTGATGGGAGAGATGACGTCTAAGTCAAGTGAGTTAGTGATATTAAGGAGAGCGATACCGCTGGTGTTGGTCGATAGGCACGTCCAGTCAGTATGTTTGGAGTTAAAGTCTCCGAACATAATGACTGAATGGCCGAGGGCGAGAATGGCCTCAAAGTCGCTGCGGATTGGTCTGGTACCACTAGGTATGTAAATTGAAGCTATGATGATGGTCGGATGACCGGTCATAGCCAATCTACACACAGTGGCTTCCATGTTGAGGAGAGGAGGGGTAGGGAGAGGACAGCAATGGAAACCTCTTTTGCAATAAATAGCAGTGCCACCGAAACCGTCGGAGTTGGGCCTGTCGTTACGAGTGAACGCGTACTTGGAAATAGCGAATCCCCTGGAGCGGTTTGGAGTTAGCCACGTCTCTTGAAGAAGCAATAAGTCTGGCTTGTTGTTCTGAAGGAACAGTTTGAGCTCAGGAAGGTTAGTACTAAGTACCCACAGCAGGCCATCGTAGGCTATAAATTGCCTAATACCAACCCTGAGTTGAGTCAGAATGTTATCCCGGCAGTGGGATTATTAAGGCTGCCGTGAAACTTGTTCATATAATATGAAATGAAGTGAAATATTTATTTCTCAACATTGAAAATTATTGATGTTCTTATTGATGTCAAATAAAACATGACTCTACCACCAGTTAGGAAAAACCTTCGTGAACAAGAACTGGCAAGAAACTTCACGGGTATATTTTTTTCAAAATAAATTTACAGAGTCTCTATACCTATGTCTATACAAAGTTATTCTTATCTGCATCTGTTAGCGGGGCAAGTCTCCCTCCCCCGAAGTATCCAAACGACGAACACCATCAAACGGCACCCGTCCGCGAGTTAACGCGGGATCAAGCCATCGCCCTCCTCAACCATATGAGAGGAAATATGTTAAACTGGTGGTCATTCGGTTAGCTAAAATAGCATAACTTCAAATTCAAGTTAAACGCATTTAAATGTAATCGTTTATACGACTTACAGGCTAGTTTTAAAAGAAATCTAAACTTTTCTCATTTTAGAGTCTGAAATCACAAAGACGGTAATGTAGATAGTAAAGTTCAACAATACTGGAAATGTCAATTAAGAACACCTAACTATTATTTAATTGACGTAGGAAGGTTGAAGTTTTTGAAAACTTAATGCATTTTGAGACTTTGTAATGCTGTGCGTTAGCCTTTTGACGATTTAAATGTTTTTGGCACAAAATGCTTTCCTGGTGGCTCATAAACTTTTAAAACTGAAACTTTTTTACGGCAATTTTTTTAAATACATTTCTCAGCTATATTTTTATTTTTATTATGTATAGATAATGAAAATATATATAAAATAAAATAGTATATACTTACAGATTCGAATATGCCTTGCTCCTTGGTCAGTCTACGCCTCAATGATTGGAACTGGCAAACATAATTTGCTTACTGATGTGTGATAAGCTGGTACTCATTTAACAATACGTGGCACCTGCAACCTATTTTCTGTCACAAAACTAAACTGCTTAGGTTTGTACACAGATTTTGTAACGAACTATACAGGACTAAATACTCCTGTTTTCAATCGGTCAGACCAACTGATGTATAATTAGGGAATATATTAGACAACACATATTTATACAATACGTCAGGATATTTTTGTTATTTGAAAAACCGGTTTAAATTCATACTTGTTTAAGGAAGTACATAAAGCATAAAAATATAACTCCATAACTTATGCTTTTAGCTACATAACAACACGCCAAAAATTGTGACGACAATTCTTAAGAAATAATGTTTTTTACTGAAATAATAGCTTCGATCCATTTTTGAGGAAAGGAAAATACTTTAATAAATTAGTACGGTGAAATTAGTGTAAGCCCAGTCACTTGCATCAAAAGTCTCGCGTTCGGGCTCTGGCAGGAACTTACTTTGTGTTGTAAAAGTACACAAAATTCAGGGTTTGAACTGAAATACCCAAAGTACTGAATATCTTTTATTAACAATCAAAACTAACAATGGACCTAGTCTAGTTGTGAGGTACGTGTGATTAAATGTAGACTTGCTGATTGGTTTAATAGATTATTTTAATTTCGTGGTTGTAAGAACATGTTTAAACAAACGCCATGTCATTACTTAAATTAAAAACTAGAAATGTGTTGCCGGCTTCACCACGAACAATTCAGTGTTATCTATTTTATTTGTAATTTTACTTTTAGTATATTTGTTGTTACAGCAGATGTAATAGGGTTATAATCATAAATACTGTGTAAACATCTGAACCATCTGTTTCAATCACAGAGATTGAGTGTCTACTGTCTTCTATACTTGATCTAGATTTAGATTTAGAAAAGTTCACAAATTTATCACAAATATTATTCCATTGCGATATAACAATACGTAATACATTACTTCAAAACTATAGAATTTATATTTTCAACATAACCAATAAATATTGTTGCTTTTCGTTAAGTTTTCAATTGAGTTGTTTTCATTGAAAGCAATAAATTCTATTCTAAATAAACTGTTCCATATCAAATTGTTCCTCTTGGCGTGTTGCGCGACCAGGGCGCGCTGTCGTCATTAATTAGGTTTCGTTGACACACTTTAAAGGTTCAAAGGTTGTGTTTAATTGCAATCTTAATAAACTACAAAATGCTTGCTTGCCGTTGGTTTTAGTAAAATGAAATGAAATGAAATATTTTTTTCTAAACATTGACAATTACTTGTTTTTATTGACGTCAAATAAAACATGACTCTACCACCAGTTCTAAAAAATCTTCGTGAAGAAGAACTGGCAAGAAACTTAACGGGTATATTTTTTTCAAAATAAATTTACAAAGTCTCTTTATGTGTATACAAATGTTAACGCGGGATCCAGCCATCGCCCTCCTCAACCATATTAGAGGGAAGTGAATAGTATATAGTTTGCTGCGTCCAAGATTACTTTATTCGCAGAACATCGAACATTGTTATATATATAATAAACTACAATCAGATCATAGTGGGCAGTTGGCCACTTTTAATATTGGGCAAAAAAACACTCTAAAAAGAGAATTTACCTTTATTCCCATGAATGAGAGACGGCTTGAAACATTTAGAAATAATGTATTTGAAAAAATATTTAAATTAGATTACTGTGGAGATCCTACTACTTAGTATAACTCTATTCATAACATACTTCAAAATGAATATGACTCTGTTTTACAAAAAAGAAAATATATGTAAATAATAATTTATTTAGGTTTAGTGACTGGGCAACAGTGGGAATACGCAGAAGTAGAAATGGATTATATGAATTGTACAGTGAAAGCATTCAAAATTATTTAAACGAGTATGCAGTGTAGCTAAATCTAATAACATTAATAATAAAATTAAATGTAGTACTAACATTTACACACTTTTTATACAGTACTAAAATACAATAAAAACTGCATGGAATATAATTAATCAGGAAACTGGGAAAGCAAAAGACACCCACCCACACCAAATATAATTTTAAAATTAATGATAAATTGTTGCATTTGAAAATTTTTTTACTGCCATCCCTGTGTCAACTACTTTGAGTATTAATTCATGTTCCACTCTTGCACTGCTAATGGAAAATGTAAGTTCATGCGATATTAATTTTATCTTCAAACATGTTACTGTTATGTGTAAAGTTTAAAATGCATTTAAAAGCATTGAAGTAAAAAATACTGTTGATTTAGATGGAATTTCTGTTAAAACTATTCAATCTTTCATTGATGGTATTTCCTGATTTAATGAAATCGAGTAAGGTTATTCCAATATTCAAAGCAGGTAGTATGTCTGACCCTTATAATTTTAGATCTATATCAATACTACCAACGCTCAGTAAGATTTTTGAAAAATTAATTTTAAATCAATTACTTTCTCATTTTTATGGTAATAGTTTAATGAATTTTAAGCTATTTGGTTTCACGCGGGGTCGCTCAACAACCGATGCCAGTGTTGAGATAATAAAACACGTAGTCACCACCTGCGAGGAGTCGTGTGGTGCTATTGGTGTCTTTTATGACTTGTCCAAGGCGTTCGACTGTGTGGATCATGAAACTACACCACTACGGCATAAAAAACCGAGCGCTTGCCTTAATCAAATCATATAATTCTAACAGAAAAAAGAAAATTGCAATAAATGGAGAAAAATCATCAGGATCGGCAGTGATAATGGGTATGCCCCAGGGCTCAATTCTTGGTCCTTTCTTATTTTAAGTATATGTCAATGATCTGCCATCAGTCGTTAAGAATCAAAATAAGGTGATATTGTTCGCTGACGATACTTCCTTCTTTTTTAAAATCAAAAGACAAGAAACTGACTATCGAGCAGCAAACAAAAATGCATCTCCAACACAGAGAAGTGGTTCTCAGCTAATAATTTGCTCCTCAATGAAAACAAAATTAAATGTGTTAAGTTTACATTGCCAAATGTCAAACAGGTAAACACAAACATTGTAGTTAAGAGCCAGGAACTTTTGTATTTCAGGGCATAACCTTAAACGCCAAATTCCAGTGGGGACCGCATGTTGATGGTTTAGCGAAAAGGCTTGACATAGACATAAAGAGACCCTGTAAATTTATTTTGAAGAAAATATACCCGTGAAGTTTCTTGCCAGTTCTTCTTCACGAAGGTTTTTCCGAACTGGTGGTAGAGCCATGTTTTGTTTGACGTCAATAAGAACAAATAATTGTCAATGTTGAGAAATATCAGGTCTTTACCTATGAAATTGCCGTTTTTCACGAAATAAATGAAGCGTAATTTTTTTATATATTTTTTATTTCTATTAATCAAAATAATCACCCATGCAATCAATGCATCTTTGCCAACGCATTGGTAGCTTATTGATGCCTTTCTTGAAGAAATCAGCTGGACGGGAGGCAACAAATTCTTCAAAGGCATTTTGTACTGCCTCTTGGGTATTGAATTTTTTTCCTGCCAAGAAGTTATCCAAATTCTGGAAAAAGTAGAAGTCTGTAGGCGCAAAGTCTGGTGAGTACGGCGGATGACGGAGAGCTTCCAACCCCAACTCTTGTAGCTTGGAGACCGTCTGCTGTGCAGTATGAGGTCGCGCGTTGTCATGCAGGAGCAGTGGAGCAAAACGATTGACCAAAGCTGGTTGGAGACGTGCAAGCTTCTCCATCATTGTGTTCAGTTCTTCACAGTACACATCTGCAGTAATGCTTGTCTCGTTTGGCAAGAAGCTGTGATGAATTACACCCGCGTTAGACCACCAAACAGTGACCATCACTTTTCTAGGGGTATTTTCGTTTAGGGCATTGTTTGGGTGCTGAACCAGGGTCCAACCAACTTGCTGAGCGCTTACGATTGTCAAACAGGATCCATTTCTCGTCACAAGTTACAATGCGGTTCAGAATTCCTTCATTTGTATGCCTGCTGAGCAGTGCAAGGCACGTCTCCACGCGTACTTCGCGCTGGCGGTCATTGAGTTCGTGGGGTACCCATTTGTCAAGCTTTTTTACCTTGCCAATTTGACGCAAATGGACCAATATTGTTTTGATGCTAACGTCGAAAGCTGCTGCTAATTCAGCCGTGGATAGAGTTTCATCAGCTTCCACAATTGCCCTTAAATCGTCATTGTCGACCAAAGTTTTCGGACGACCACGGGGTTCATTTTTCAGGTCAAAATTTCCAGAACGGAAGCGGGCAAACCAATAACGGGTGGTGAGTTCGTTTGTAGTGTTCGCTCCGTAAACGTCGTTGATGTTGCGTGCCGCTTGTGCCGCTTTGCTGCCACGACGGTACTCATACTCCATAATTACTCGAATTTTTAACTTATCCATGATGACGAAAAATGTTCGAATGCGTTGAAAACAAAACACTAACTATTAAACAAATGACGATTTTAGAAAAAGAATTCCATGTTGGTCAAATAAAATTAATTTGAAATTAGAATTATCGGTCAAAAAAAAATTGTTTCATTTGAAATGGCCAGTACGGCAAAACGGCAGTTTCATAGGTAAAGACCTATTAAATATTTCATTTCATTTCATTTCAAGTAAGTTGTTATGTAAATGTATTGTAATTATAGACTCAAAAAACAATGGACCCTCATAATGTTCATAAACTAAAAGAATATGCTAAAAAAGTGTGCAAGTAAGAAAAGTGCATTATTTAAAAAAAAAAAAATTATTATTATAATATTTCAAAAATGTTGAATCTAATAGCGAAACTTAGGTACCTCAAATGACAGAATTCTCAAAAACAGTGTCTAATTTAAAGGTTTTGAACATACCGTTCAGTGTAACATATAGTAAAAAAAAAATCTCGCCCAAGATCAAGAGGCTCTACTTTTTTGTTTGTCGTTGGCACTGGTGGATTTTAGTATGTTGCCAAGGCTTTCAGTAATATATATGGCTCTTTTCTATGAGATGACGTGTCATTTTTATTTCTTTCCGAGATTTACAAAGTTATTTAAATATACTACTATCATTTATATATAAATAATACCATTTCATTCCCAAAACCAACTTAAACGTACATAATGTTGGATTGTTATTCAGTGACGCAGAAAAGTTATAATTACTAAATAACGTGAATTGACAAAAATTTGAAGGTTTCTGTAATAAGTTTTAAATTTGAACGATGAAAAGTGTAGTTTTGTTTTTATAATATATTAAATATATGTTTTATAATTATTCCTTAAGTTTTCATAGCCAGGCCATAATCATTGCTCATAAAAAAAAATTTCTGAAAAAATTTCGTAAAAAAAAGATATCATTAATACATTTTTCAGAATAAAATGGATAGAAGTAGCAAAGCAAAGACAGATTTGTCTTATCCCTGAGTATAATTGTTTTTGGATTTGATGTAGTATTGTGGCCGCCGGCTTAGTGTGACAAGCTTTATAGAATGCCTCTGCGTGGACGCATAGCCCCCGAGGTCTCCCGATATAGTATCCCGAGGGGACTACTTTTATGGCTGGTTTACGTACTTAAGTACTTTAGTTGGTAATTAAATTTAAAGTAAATTTGTAGTAAAAATTACGTGTAAACATTCAATTAAGTGACAAGTGGTAGATCAAAATATAGTACGCCAGTGATTAAGTAGATTGTGTAATTTTCAAAACAATTTATTTTCTAAATTTGTCCAAAACCTCGTTTATCCCAAACCTGAGTTAGAAATGATGAATTCCATTAGTTTTATCACCGTTTATCTTTATTAGTAAAGTTTAGTTACTTAAAATTAAGTAAAAATGTTGTTACTACTTAACTAATGTAAATGTAAACTGCTTATAACTTCCAAATGAATTTTAGTTTTTGCTAACTACTGCTAACTGCGACCACGTTTTTTTACTTCCCTACGGTCGTCAGTCACGTAGTAGCGTAAGAGTATGACTGTTTTAAATCGTAAGGTCTCGAGTTTGATTTAAACGAAGGCTAGAGTACACAAATAAGTTTCAACTTTTGATTCTGACTTGTATAAAAGGAAATGTACGTAAAGATCACGGCACTGATAATTGAGTAAAAGGGCGTAAACATTTAATTACTATGAAATATTTTTATAATTCCGCTAAAATCATCCACCGGATGGAATTTGCTTTATTTCTCGATTTTCCTGAGTGTTCCTTTAATCGATACTCAAGCAAGTCATCGTGACCACCTCAGGCAAGCTTTTAACAAAACTGACTTAGCAAGTGTCTTGCGATTTATCAAAGATGGCCGAGTGGCGTAGTGGACAGTAGCTCTGCCTCATACGCCGGAGGTTAGAGTCCGGGTCGGAGTGTTCATTTGTGTAATCTCGGGTCATGGTTGTTTATATTTATATACAGTATGTTTATTCTGGGTTCCATCCCAGTTCGCTGTATGGTCATCGATAACACTCTGATTTACAGCTATGATTACTTTGACGCTACACATTTAGTGTGTTTGTTTAGGGATTTTTTTATGTACCTATATCACGCTCTGCAGTTTATCGAAAGCATTAAATAGTTAATCATTAATCGTTTCACAGAAATATATGCAACAAGCAATGTACATCATGCCGTTATTTGTGTTTGTAGAGTTCCATGAATTCGGACCCATGACCTAACATTCAGTGTTTGCAGTAACAATGATAATTACTAAACGCTAAAAAAGCGTTAAGAATAAATATAACAAAATAAATAAAGAAAGAAATAAAAATATGTTTGAATATATTCACCAGTATAAAATTATTATCACAGAGATAAACAGCGGCTCAAAGTGATGCCACTTGATTTGTTTTCATTTTAGTTATGAAATATATAGTTTTAAATTTTTTTGAGTGTATTGACTTATATAATAAGGTACCTTTTTCATTATCAACTTTGTTTTTCTTCTGGAAATATTGTATCGTACAATTAAAAAAAAACCAAACAGTATTTAAATATCTAAATAAATATTCACATATTCATACACAACAAGGTAAGGAAGCAAAGGGAAAGTAATTAAGAAGACGCTTTAGTTAGTGAGAGCTTGTGCCCAAACGCTTTTTTTGTGCAAATCCATTCTGCATCGTTTCAGGCGGCGAAATATAGTTTTGTTCGAGGAACCAATCATTTACTACAGATGAAGGTGTGTCAGAGAGACATCGCCTTTGGTAATAAAAAATCTACACAAACCGAGTGCTATGATCACAAGCGTGCCAAGATGTTGCTATCTAGTCGCAACACCGCAAAACTCGCGGCCAAACGCATGTTGGTTTAAAAGATGTAATTATACAGTATTTATTTATAACAACAAACGTCCAATGTTTGACAAAAGAACTGGTATAAAGCATTACATTACTTACTGTCGACGACCTCTACTAAAACTGCAATGAAGCGAAGCGGACTTTATTCCACTTACTCTGATCGATCATAAAGTGCCATTATTCCGACCAATGGACTTTCTAGATCTTCATCTTTTATTGATTTGGTTAAACTTTTTTATATCAAACAAGGAAAAAAGTTTCGCAAAATAATTTTTCTTGCCTACTCTTTCGTAGTCATTGGCCGGGTGACTGCTTTACGATACAGGGTCTCCAGTTATTAGTTTGTGTTAGTTTTGTGTCAACTTTCCTACTCTCTACTTTAAAGGATAAGAAATTCGATTCTCCATGCAAAATAGGCAGCTGGTCCATAGCACTTGTATGAAAAATTTTATTTTTTTCACATTATTTCTTTGCAAAATTCGGCTTAGATTTGCTCAGAATTGGCCCATGAGGCCTTTAATGGTTAAAACGGTAAAAAGTGATCCGGTATAAACTTAATCAAATGTGAATAAATCGTATTTTTAATGTTTGCTTATTATATATGATGATTACATTTGAATAATATTAATTCAAGAAAACTGAACCCACAAAGTCTTACGTTGACCTAGAAGTGACTTTTTCGAGATAGTGCCGAAGTCAGAGAAAAATCGTGAATCGTAATAATATTCAATTGAGATTTGAAATGTGAATGTTACGGGGATGTCAAACTCATGTCAAAATCGACATGCAGCGAGTGCACTTGCATGTCACTGCATGAGAATTACCTTGCTCGTCCCACGTGCTATAATTTTTAAATAAAGCAACTGCTCCAGTCTTGAAGTCATTATTTTCCATATTGTAATTGTTAGTGTCATGTTTTAGCGAGATAGAAATGTCCTTGTAGAACACACATTTTCCTATAACCGCAAAAACAAAGGCTTCACGCTTTTGAACTACTTTGTTAGTGTCGCAAAGCTAGTAGAAGAATATTTAGAAGTTAATTAAATCTTATTTATAACGTCTTTCTAAGCAAATGTTACTGTAATTTTTAAAACCTTATCCAAATTCGATCTATGATTGTCATGTTTTTATTTGATCTTTGTGAACAATGATCGATTCAAATTAAGATAAATTAAATACCAACCTGAAAATAAACCTGATACAATCACACACTCCAGTAGCTTTCCAATAAAACGTAATGAAGGAAACGAAATAAATATACGCCGTATCCCTGTAGGCTTGTTTGTGTTATGTAGGCTGTAATAAACTTATTTTTTTTTGTATCGTGGCATTTTGTCGTAAGTTATTCTAATTGTTTAAAACAGTAACAGAGAGAATTAAAGTTAAGTCATATATAAGATAGAAAGAAATGTGACCAACTGACTGGTATATTTTCCGGGTCTATATGTCCACTCATTTACAATTACAATTTCGATGGGAATCATGTACTGCGGCATGGCTACAAATCACCATGTATCACCATCCATGCATGTTTTATACATCAATATTTATTAACTCAATCATTTCAATGTTTCACATCTGCCAGGTGTCCCGCCATGCGACGTCATAATTATCGGGTTGGCTATTAAGTAATGAGCTTTTCAGTTTTTATTTTCTGGAAATTTCGGGTATGGTCGAGAACGTTCTGTTGCTGGGGGTATATAAAGAGCGAGTGGTGAGCATGCCGTCTCCCATTCCGCCGAAAGGCGTCGAACTCGCCCTCTTTGCCGACGACACCACCCTTTACACCAAAGGCTTCAGTGTCCCGGGTCTCGTCATCAGACTCCTAAAGGCCGTAAACGCCCTCGGTGTATGGTTTCAAAAATGGCGCATCGATGTGAACCCAGACAAGAGTTCTGCGGTTTACTTTGACTGCAAACACCGTCGTGTCGCCGACAATCTCCACGTTCGAATGTTAGGTATTCCCATCCCCTGGAAGCGCACTACCAAATACTTAGGCGTCACCTTAGACCAGTCGCTTTTTTTCAAGCCACACGTCGATAGAGTAACGAAACTCGCGCGTTTTTACTTAGGCCGCCTATAGAGTATGTTAGGTAGAAAAAGTAAAACGTCTTTCAGAAACAAACGTACGCTTTATAAGACCTGCGTTAGACCTGTCATGACATATGCCTCGCCAATATTAGCCACGCCAAACCCTCCGTCCTCGTGCACAAACTGCAGGTAGTTCAAAATCTCTTCTGCCGCGGGGCTACAAACGCACCTTGGTACGTGCGTAACGCGGACCTGCACAGAGATCTTGAACTACCTACAGTGCAACAGCACCTCAAAAAACTCTCTGAAGCGTTCTTCAAACGCTCCGAAACCCACCCCAATCCTCTAGTTCGAGATTCAGTCTCGTTTACTACCCCTGTCATAGATTCGAAGTACAAAGTCGCTAGACCGAGAAACGCGCACACGAACGCAGCCACGCAAATAACACTAGATCTCGAAGCCCTTCAGGCCGCAACTTCTAATTCTAATGTCAATTCGAATTAATTCAATTTTTATTTTCATTTTGAACACATTCAGTGCTATGTGTTCACCTTCAGTGCTTTGAGCACCTTCAAGGCTATGTAATCCCAGCGGGTGACCCTTTCTAGGCCCCGCTAGCGCGACCTCTTTCTCCATTTGGTCTTCGCTCAGATGAAGGCTGTGAGGCAAAAATTTGCACGAGTCATTTCGGGGGTTCTTTAGTGGGTATAGACTCTGGTAGGCTCGGAGTGACGAGCCCCACATAACTCCGATCGCGCGCGTAGAGTATGCGTAAGAGCATTTTTTAGATCCTTCTGCCCTCTCCGTGGAGGGCTGATCAACCTGTTTGCTGCGCCCACGTTCAAGCGTCAGTACGCTGACGGCTCTGTGTCGCTGTACCCGCGCTATGCTTGGTCGCTCCATATTACCTCGCTATCCGCCGCGCTCTGTTGATAAATAGTCTTCCATATATTGTGCTTTATGTATCCTCATCTGTGTCTGTGTTTATAACTGACTTTCTATCCTTCGGATTATTTGTACTCTCTCTAAACTCGTGCTGTGTGTGACATTAAACTTTGTGTGAACGTCCATCTTGTGTAATTTCCACCTTGGCATCCAAACACTGAAATGCTTTCCACGCCATCTAGTGGTGACTAGGCAAAGCAAACATTAGGACGCCATCTAGTGGAGACTAGCCAAACTGAACGCTAAGCGCCACCTAGTGGAGACTAGCTGAAGTTTTGACATCACGCCATCTAGCGTATCGGAGAAGTACTTCTTGGAGGCTTATAGATTTCCATCAGCGCCACCTATCGGCAAGTAGACTATCTAGGTCGAGTGCTGCCATCTATTGCATCAGCTCCAAAAGACTTTTCTCCCCCAATTCGCCAACATTTTGGCTTCATTGCTCCCTCAGGCCGCCCAGGCCCCCCAGACCCCTAGGCCCTCCCACGTCCCTCTCCTCCAGTGACATGGAGTGTGAAGTCAACGCCCCTTCACGCCGCAAGCGCGCACCCGCGACCGAGTCCTCGGACGCTACCCTAACTGACCCCGAGCCTCCCTCTCATGATGTCACTCACAGTGACCCCACCCACCACCCCGGCTTCAGTCAAGCCTCAGGTCCCACCCGTATTCCTTCGGAATAAGGAAAAATGGAGCGAGGTTTCGAACTTGTGCAGAGAGCCCAAAATCCTCTACACCCGAGCGACCAACTCGGGTGATTCTATTAAAATCTTAGTCTCGTCTTTAGACGATTTCTTAGCCCTAACTAAGCTGCTCACCGGTAAGCAATATGCTTACCACACTTACGCTCTTCCGGAAGAGCGTAAGTTCAGAGCGGTACTCAGGGTAGTTCCATTCGAATTATCAAATGAAGCTATCCTTGAGGATCTGCAGTCCCAAGGCTTCCCGGCACTCGCAGTGCATAAAATGCACAGCAAGTACGGAAGGCGTCACCCTCTCGCTTTGGTGGTTCTCGCCAACGTCCCCAAATCCAGGAAGATCTTCAAAGGGGTTAGCACTATATGCGGCCTCTCTGGGATCTCGATCGAGGCGCCTCATTACCGCGGTCACCCCGGCCAGTGCCACCGGTGCCAGCTGCGCCGCCCCATCCAAGTGCGTTAAGTCCCTGTACCTCACTTCACCAAGGAGTGCAATCGTACTCCTGAAACTCCCTCTTCATCTGATTTCGTGGTTTGTGGCCAGTCCGGCCACACCGCAAATTACAGGGGCTGCCCTCGTGCACCCCGTTTCATACATTCCAATTCTAAGAGGGCCCCACCCCTTTCTCAGGCAAACTTTCCGCCGCTGCGTAGCCGGGTTCCTCCGGCTGCAAAGCTTACACAGCTGCGCAGCCCCGGCTTCACCGGAGGGTGCCCAGAACGGCCACCAACTCATGTCCCTTTGAGCACCTTCAGTGCAACTTTCATATCCAGTGGACGACCTGCTAGCGGGTCTCCGCCATTGCACCCACTTCCCAACGGGTGTCGTCACAGCCAACAAGGTGGTTTTTAGTGGGTAGGTGCCATTCTGGTTGGTCCCACATAACCCCCGAAGAGATCGGTATTTTCCTGCGGCAGCATGCATGACGCATCTTCCACCCTCCCGTGAGGGTGTTGCTTTGGCTGTAAAAAAAAAGCTTGCCGACAGTATGTTTCGGTTGTCATTGCGTAAAGAACGGCACTGTTTATTATATGAGTACCAATCTGGGCATTCGGCTGCAGAAGCTGCAAGTAATATATGCCAGAGGATAGCTGATGATGCAGTCTCCGAGGCAGAGCGGTGGTTCCAAAAATTCCGCAAGGGTAACTATTCCGATCGATCAACCAAGGTCTGGGCGTTCGGTAGAAATAGATATAAATAAACTAAAGGCATTGAACTTCATTGAAGAAGATCCTCGAAGCACTACGCGCAATTTGGCTCTCAAGGTCGGATGCTCTCATGGCACGGTGGAAAAGTATCTGCACGGTTTGGGGAAGACGTACAAATATGGTGTTTGGGTACCCCACCAGTTGAACAAAGATCAACTGACTTACCGTGCACATATCTGTGCATACCTTTTATCGTTCCATCGCACATTTAGCTGGCTAGACCATCTCGTTACTGAAGACGAAAAGTTGGTAATCTATATCAACCACACACGCAAGCGCCAGTGGCTGGGCCGCAAAGAACCAGGTAAACCTACGCCAAAAAAAATCCTCATACTCGGAAAGTGATGCTCGCGGTCTGGTGGGACATACATGGACTAATATATTGGGAAATTCTTTCTACTAATACCACGATGACGGCAATCGTATACTGTAATCAACTTGAAAATCTAAAGCTTGAACTCCATCGTAAACGTCCACAACATGACAAAATATTTTTCCTTCACGACAATGCCCGGCCGCACATCGCTAAGAGTACCCGACTAAAGCTACTGGAGCTCAACTGGGAAATAGTGCCACACCCTCCATATTTGCCTGACTTAGCCCCAACGGATTTCAGTTTATTCCGGTATCTCAGTAATCATTTACAAGGAAAAAGCTTCGATGATGAACATCAGGTGCAACAATACATAGATGAATTCTTCAAAGCAAAACCGGCGTAGTTTTACAGGGATGCCATCCACTCTTTGCCGAATCGTTGGCGGATGGTAGTAGATAACGACGGTGATTATATTGTTAACGATTAAAAGTAAATCATTAAATAAATAAATACAATCATAAAGTCATGTATGTCGCTCATTATTTACTAGCCAACCCGATATATTATTAAGAATTGCCTGCCTTCATAAGTTATTACAGTCTTAAGCTAGGATAGGATTACTGAGATATTGGACTTATAATTTGTCCACTAGCCAGTCCCGAAGATTATTTGAATAATGATTTGTGACCCAATTATGTTTTATCTTAACTGAGTTACGATTTAAAAGACGTATTAGTGATGCAAGTATATTGTTATAAACATAAAAGTTTGTTCGTATCATGTTTACAACGTCTTAAAGTGATAATTATAAAAACATTGCAAACATTTTTTGACTCAAAAGATTTGCGTTATTAATAACGAGCCAAAGTTTAGCACTGTTTAGAATTCAAAAATTCCTGAAACAAGTAAATCTTCAAGACGCCAAAACACAAAGTTTCAGTTTTAAGTAAATTATTTTGCTTGTTTTGCAGGACACGCCTATAAAACTTTGTCTGCCTTGAATTGTCTGAAAACGTTCAAGAAACAATGTTAATTCCAGTAAGTTATGACTACGTATAGAGCAGCCATGTCAAACAAAATTGTTGCTCAATACGATGATATTTATTGTCCAAAAATGACATTAAAAATATTAAGAATTTGAATAAAATTTTTGATAGCGAAGTAAGTAATAAGTCGCGAAGATGAATGACGTCACAAGAATGTTTAATACGCTCGTCCGCTTCGTCCATTAAGTCTGTCGATACGACGATAACTTGAACCCGTTCAAAATAAACATTTCAAATTACAAAAATTTACGTTGAGCTGAAAAATAATGCAGACATATTGATTACTGCAAATAAATACTAAAATCTCCTCCGATCTTATCAATGTGCTAACAAAATAAGCTATCGTCAAATATATCAGTTTTATTACTTTCATAAAATTGTTAAATTTTAAGTTCTAGAAAAAAATTTCTACCCAAAAACTTTCGTTTCAAAATATTATATAAATACATTTCAGTGGTTTGCGATTTTTACGTTTGCCTATGGCAACTTTTGCTAATATATTAGTTGCAACTTTTACAAGAAAGCATTTTAGCATTTTTATGAAAAAAATATAGTCTGTCTTTGTAGCGTTCCTTGACTGCATCGAACAAATGCGTCACTTCACTGCGATTGATCTAGATGTACTCAATCCAGGGCTCACGACTTTTTTTTGTGACCAGATTGAGAAAATCTTTAAGTTCGAAGTAATAAATATTATAGAAACATTTTTACCAAACTTAAACACACCGACCTTTTTAAGTTTTTCAAGTGTTTAAGTTTTTTGTGTTAATCTAAGGAACTTTGAGGAGGTGCTGTTTTAGAGTCATGTTGATGTTTTTTATACGAATTGTTTATAATAAAATCAATAAAAATTTTGAAAATTGAAAAAACAATAATTTTTCCAAGATGACCCGCTATTCTGCAATAATCACAATATAGTTTCAAATCGTTATATCTGCCTGTAACATTGTTATACTCTATGAATTTTATCTAAAATTACCAAACGTGGTTAACGACATATTGACAAATCGCTTCTAGTTAAAATTTATAAAATAAATGTAGGATTTCGTATGTTACACATATAAAACAGTGATCTTACTGATGAAAAGCCACTCCTATTGAAAATGACAAAAAATAATTACATGTTAAGCACTAGCTTAAAAAAGTCTAAATATGAAAAAAAATGTTTTCCAATGCTTTTTACACACATACACGTAAACAACTCAACACCGGCACGGAATAGTGCACGTAAATCAATTTCTGGTTGTATGGAGAAGTTTGTGTTGCGGCGTGAGGCAGGAGACGTGAAGGTTGTGTTACGTTCATTAGGAAATTTATTGACGTGGGAATACTTTAAGGTTCTGTTAAATTTTTGTAGATTCAGTTGTGTTTTTTCTAAAAAACTCTTTCGGTTAGGTTGCTTTACAGTTGTTATTTGCAGTGAGTGTCTTCATTTTGAATTTTGACATCATCAAACTTGAATATTCGAATTAGCTGTCGGCTGCGATGCGAGTAATTTTTGTATAGTTGTTTTTATGTTCAACAATAATGTCCCATATTAAGTGCATTATGACAGAGTGGTTTTCTATATTTATGATGTAAAGTCGAGCATTTAAGAGATCATTATTTTGCAATATTACGAGTACAATCAAATATTCTCATTAAAATTGAATTTTGGACCACAAACTTCTTCACGTAGTCTACGAGATTTATAAGCAAAAGCTGGTTAACGCTACCTTCTGCAGTTTAAGTACCTACATGTTTCTACTTACACATCCCTAGTTTGTTTATATTATTTTGGTCGTTGAACTCATGATATACGGAGATAAGCGGAGATAAAAATATTTGTTTGTTGTAAACTTGAAACTAATTTGAGAACTGGAAAGGATGTCTGTCCTTATTTACAAACACATAAACGTGGAACGTATATTGTGATTCATAAAATACAATGTAAGATTGTCATGTCAATTAAGATCATTATACTAGAACGTGATGTTATATGTACTATTGATAATTCAAAGTAATTTCATCCTAGGCGACTGATTTGAGCTAGGCCGTTTCCGATTGTACTAAATAAAATAATAGAAATTTTACTGGGCAAAATGGATATTTATGGATATGAATCATTTTACTAATAATATTTGGTCTCTCCTTGTGTTGATTTGCAGATTCGATTTGCAAAACTGTGTGTTCTCTAGAATGTAAAAGGAAAGTTTTATAAAAGTCCATTATTGTCACAGGAGCGCAGCGGCAAGGACGAGAGTTAAACCGCGTGAAATTGCGTTTACTTGTTAGCATTATTACTTGTATTCGCAGGACTCACTTCACTCTCTATCTGGACCTTGAATTGCAGATACGTATTAGGCAAAATGTATACTTTAGTCTCATTTTTTATCAAGCAACATAAAAGTCAGATGTTCTAAATAATAGGTCTTTACCTATGAAACTATTTTTTTTTTGACTGATAATTCTAATTTCAAATTAATTTTATTTGACAAACATGGAATTCTTTTTCTAAAATCGTCATTTGTTTAATAGTTAGTATTTTGTTTTCAACGCATTCGAACATTTTTCGTCATCATGGATAAGTTAAAAATTCGAGTAATTATGGAGTATGAGTACCGTCGTGGCAGCAAAGTGGCACGCAACATCAACGACGTTTACGGAGCGAACACTACAAACGAACGCACCACCCGTTATTGGTTTACCCGCTTCCGTTCTGGAAATTTTGACCTGAAAAATTAACCCCGTGGTCGTCCGAAAACTTTGGTCGACAATGACGAATTAAAGGCAATTGTGGAAGCTGATGAAACTCAATCCACGGCTGAATTAGCAGCAGCTTTCGACGTTAGCATCAAAACAATATTGGTCCATTTGCGTCAAATTGGCAAGGTAAAAAAGCTTGACAAATGGGTACCCCACGAACTCAATGACCACCAGCGCGAAGTACGCGTGGAGACGTGCCTTGCACTGCTCAGCAGGCATACAAATGAAGGAATTCTGAACCGCATTGTTACTTGTGACGAGAAATGGATCCTGTTTGACAATCGTAAGCGCTCAGCAAGTTGGTTCGACCCTGGTTCAGCACCCAAACAATGCCCTAAACGAAAACTTACCCCTAGAAAAGTGATGGTCACTGTTTGGTGGTCTGACGCGGGTGTAATTCATCACAGCTTCTTGCCAAACGGGACAAGCATTACTGCAGATGTGTACTGTGAAGAACTGAACACAATGATAGAGAAGCTCGCACGTCTCCAACCAGCTTTGGTCAATCGTTCGGCTCCACTGCTCCTGCACGACAACGCGCGACCTCATGCTGCACAGCAGACGGTCTCCAAGCTACAAGAGTTGGGGTTGGAAGTTCTCCGTCATCCGCCGTACTCACCAGACCTTGCGCCTACAGACTTCTACTTTTTCCAGAATTTGGATAACTTCTTGGTGGGAAAAAACTTCAATACCCGAGAGGCAGTACAAAATGCCTTTGAAGAATTTGTTGCCTCCCGTCCAGCTGATTTCTTCAAGAAAGGCATCAATAAGCTACCAATGCGTTGGCAAAGATGCATTGATTGCATGGGTGATTATTTTGATTAATAAAAATAAAAAATATATAAAAAAATTACGCTTCATTTATTTCGTGAAAAACGGCAACTTCATAGGTAAAACCCTAATACTAAGTTCGTTCACATGCGTGTTATATGAAGACTTAAAATTGAAAAGAAGTCAGTTTTCGAAGAGGAATTAAGATGAAATATCAAAATAACTTTCATACTTGTATACCATGTCGCATTTTGGTAACCACTTGCCCTTCCTAGTATCAGGTTTAAAGAAGCCTTTATCAAGATTTGTACGACACTCTGTGCTGAATGTAACTTAGTACCATTAATCAGTGTTTCTGAACATCCACCAAGATGGCAGCCGTCACCTTTGACCAAGCAATTTGAAAGCGCCACAATGTCAATTTGTCTTCGGCTTTGTTCTGACGTCAACAGCAAGCATCGATTTAAGGATGTTTGCAATAGGCCTAAATGATGTGCGTGTGCATCGAGTGATATTTTCAAAAAGCTTCTATCTTTATTAAACCTTTACCAAATTACGGTAAGTTTAAGGTTTAAATTATGTGTCTGAAAGTATTAGGTATCTTTGGAAAATAATTTGAATATTTCTGATGTCTGTGCAGTATTTTTAATCGTAAAAATTTTTTTAGAAATTCATGCTGTCTAGTCGAGGAGTAGTATGCCGTTTTTTTTAAACGCGTTGCAAAGTTTTTTTATATAACCTGGAATAAACAACTCTATAATTCTCTGTGAAATGATGACAGATTGAAAACATGACAGTTTAACCTAAAAGAAGTTAGAAAATGATGCTTCTGTATGTCATCATATTTGACTTTAAATAAGATAATATTTTACGCATATTCGTTCAAATCAGGTTAACCGCTTTGACCTGCGAGCTTTTACTAACATAATAGATTATAAAAAAGTGAGATCTCACAATGGTTTGTAAATTAGGATCAGACTTTTACCTCTCATACCGAATCGTGGATACTTCATCGTAAGCTACTTGAGAAACCCTAATGTAGAAAGTTAAAATGACGACCTGTATGGTATAGAGGTAAGTAGCCTTGCCTTCCATGCCAGAGGTCCCGGGTTCGAATCCTGGTAGGGGCAGATATTTTATCCTATTTGCTTTCTAGGCATGGATGTGTATGTATGTTTATTTCTAATATTTATATATAAAAAAATGTATGTATGTTTATATATTGCTTAAGTTTATTTATCCGTTATCCAGTATCCATAACACAAGTTCTTAATATTACTTAACTTCGGATAATGTGGTGTGATTGTTAGAAATATTTATTTTTATTTACTATTTATTAAAGTATAGTATCACTCAATCAAATTAGTCAATCACATGAATAAAATTCTTTAACGCCAAGCCAATGATACAGTACGTGTGTATTGTTAATATAGAAAAATTGTGGAGAATTTCGAAAGGTTCTAACAAAATTTCAATTTTTGTGGATCACCCCGCCCTAAACTGAAGTGTTGGGTAATATGCCTGTTCAAATTGTAATGTTGCCGCTGTCTTATTGGTTCAAGCGAAAATGAAAATGAAATGAAAGCTTCCCAAATGAATGATCCTTGTTATGGTTCGTATTGAATTAACTCAACCTTGTACTGGTCCCAGATGTGTACATTAAAAATTATGATAAGTATTGTATAAAAAAAATTGATAAGCCATCCGCCCTTGTGAGTGTTCAAGCAAATCACTTGAAGAAATGTAAATACTTTAAAAGTAAGACGCGTCCTACTACTTTTCTGCTCTATACATTGGAATGTGTGATCATAAAACAAACTGGTAGTAAGGGGGCGTCTTCGTGATTGCACTGCTATACCTTAGGTAAGCTGGAAACTCCGTAATTAAAACTGAAACTGTATTACTCTTTTGGGTAAAGGTTTTTCAGTTTTGATATTTGACTTACGGCCGCGTGAGAAGTCAAACTCGACTTAGGTCGTCCGCAGTCAGCCGCCGAGGAAGCTTAATATTCTCAAAATTATGTAATGTTATGTTTTCGTTTTATTTTATAGCACTTAATTTAATTTCTAACAAATAGCATATAATCGCAGCCTACAATGTCTTTAAACATTTCAAATAGTGAGATTCAGTTACGTTGCTTAAGCCACTTGTATTGTCAGTGCACTTTTGTACTGTAACTTGACACAACAACTGGAGTTTCTCGTGACACAAGCCGTCGAACCACATGACTCTAATACAATCCTGTATGCGATACTTGTACTCCTTCTCTTCTCTTCTAAAAAAAAAACATTTATGTTGCAAACGTACTTGGTAATTAAGGATTTTTAGTTAAAACCTCGCCTGGGACGATATTACATTCCTTCCTAATTTGCCTACCATATGTTTACGTGGCTCAGGGGATCCCTCCAGGGAAATTACAGGAATAAAAAGGCGCTTCCAACTGGATAATACGGTCAGCAAAGTATCGTTATTGGATATAATAACCACGATCGATATTATTTAAAGGAAACCTCTATGACAAATGGTGTTCGTGGGCGCGGCTGCCACTTAACATAAGATTGGTCTCGTGCCGGTTTGTTCGCTAAATAACATTTAAAAAAAAATTCAGTAATTGTTTAAACAATAAAAGGGAGATTCTTCATTTTATTTCTGTGTTATATTAGTGCTGTGCATATATCTGGAACACCAGAATTATGTCTAAAAGATACAACCAGTTTCTCATTTTTCTTAACTGGCCCTAGACCTACAATAACTTTGCACAATATTTTTATGGCGCAATATAATTGAACTACCCCTTGAGATAAAACGATCAATATTATCACGCAAGGCAAAAATATACACATATATAAAAATATTAAATAAAATGGTGCAATAAAAATTAAACGTGCTCAATTTTTTGTTAAATCATTGCGCAATCTTCAATACTAACCTTAAACATTGCACAATTCGTAATTCGGCCGTAAGGGCCGGCCTGAGGGTAAGAGCGCAAGGAATAAATCCTCATTCATTAGTAAATAATTGGAATAATTTAAAGAACGCTGCTTAAGGTAAACTCCTTAGTAATTACATTTGTACGGAGATAGTAGAAAAGTTTGTTCGAGATTTAAGCAAAACAAATTAATGCATTACCTCTTATATTTAAATAAGAACAAACTCATTTTAGCACGTTTGGTTTTATAAAGAGGAAAGTTTACTTATTTATTATTATTAGCCTTTTTATTATATTTTTATAGCCTTGTAAAATAACGAGGCTGTTAAATTTTTACCAACGAAATGGCAAAATGTTAGGTTTTCATTTTCAAAGTTGCCATATTTAATGAAATTTGATTAGTTCTCCAGGGAATTGAAATATATGTAGCTATATATTTTTTGGTAGAACAGAAAAGAACTGCATTATAAAATATAACGCATTTTATGCCACTCTTGGAGAAAATCACAGAAACGTTACGTTTTAGTACTGAAAAGTATAATTCAAGCATACTTTTATCCCCTTATACAACCTGGCTTCTTTTGTGTACGATTTGGGGTCAAGTAACACCCGGAGGTTGGGGGTCTCTAAATAAAGGACTCTGACAAAATATACAAAGTACATTGTACAAAGGTCATTTAAGATACAATAAAAATGAGATGGTCCGTAGGTACAGATTGTCGGTAGCGTAGTGGCTAAGTCGCTCTCTTCTCAATCTTAAGGATCCGGTTATAATCGCGATGTCTGTCATAATATTTTAGACGACTTTTAGTGTTAAGTAGCTGGAGACATACAGTTGGTGTTTGGCTGGGGATTTATTTATTATTAATATGAACCAATGAGTTTTTACAACTGGAAGACCTTAAGCCGACTGGTTCATCGTGAGAAATTATTTCGAAGGTTTTTGTTCAGTCTACCAATACCTAGGAGGAACCGTGTTGGATTATAAGTGTCTGGACACCCTCGGCTAAGTTGGGCGAGGCTACCTTTGCTGTGGGATTATCAAGGTTATCTTGACGTAAGTAGGCTGGTTATTACTTGTAGTAACATTAAGTTAAGCATAAGACTATAATACAAAATTAGCCTTAAATTCTAGTTTTCTTGAAAAGTTATTGTGGAACAGAAACACTTTTTTGATGGTTTGTTATCAATATGATAATATATATGTACGTGCCGGCTGACCAGGTGCCTTCTGGTGACATTGATCCATCATAATTCTTCCTTCTTTTGGGGTCCTTCCTACGTTGGGTAGTCGACCTATTACCATCGGTTTCACAAACTGTATCCCTACGTCATCAAAGTAACAATATATTTTTAATTATTAAAACCCTTTTAAAAAGAAAATTGCTTAAAATTTATTAATCTACACACATCTTTTATGTTTTAAACAAAGTTTGAGCTTTTAATCAAGTTGTAGAGCAACTGAGACGCCCTACAATACAAAAATTTTGATAAAGAAAGAATTTATTATACGAAAAAAAGATGTCAATGATACTTTAATAAGAAAATTCTTCCAAAAAAAGGAAAACAAATTAATTTAGTCTGTTCTTTAGGTTGTTCCCATCGATTCAGTATTTTTAATTTATGATCGAAATGATCGAAACGGTCAGGTGTGATGGAACCCTAATAAAGAAATATATTCATATAAGCACGTACAATTGTATTAAAGAAAAACAGGGCTCGTTACCGACTTCGGAAAGTCAAAGGTTCGATCGATTTATTAATTCGGTCCTAACAACAGCTTTTTTCATTTTGGATGAAATAAGTAATTGACAAAATTCTAATAAAAATTTCAGAAGGTAAAATAATTTTCCTCTAATAATAAATCTTTTCTCTAAGGTTTTTTATCGCAAAGCAATTTCTCGTGAAAATTAAATTAAGATTTACTTTCGTCAGGGTTATATGGAATGGACCTAATCCTTTTTTGAGTAAGGAAAAAAATCAATCCCTTTTTATACACATAGAAGTTTTATAAAAATATTTTTATATTTTTTAGGGTTTTTCGCTAAAGCTTACGGTGCTTTGTCGTGTTTCGTGTGGGTGGAATCTAGTAACTGAAATTTTACCCTCTTCTTGTTGATAGATCGATATAAAGTTAGGTATTTGAATATGATATCGAAATAATATGTATTAGAAATCTTTTGACAGAAGCAAAAAACTTATTATTAAATATGTTATATATTATTAGCTTACTAACATTAAATTTAACATATTCACTATGACAGTATGCATGTTAACGCATTATTTACTTATACAAACGATTTTATGTATATATCTTATACAAGCATCCTTACAATTTTTTTTATGATTTACAGGCCGTGACGACACAACTCGGTACCGTTTTGTATGGAGCGTTTTTCGGCGACTTGCAGCAGCTCATCAAACGTATCGTTGTATCTAAAAAACTATTGACTGTAAATATACTATTATTCTGCAATTTTTATTTATTAGTGATAAACTAATTAAATATGAAATAATTTTTTTATTGTCATACTCTATTCAGTGCATTTCGTTAGTATGATTGTAAATCCAATCAGACCAACGCTAATAATTTAAGGATTACATTATTTTAACAACTACAAATAAATTGTTTTCGAGGCGTTTTTGCATTTGTAGTTGTGTACGGTCAGCACATTAATAAATAAACCAATACTTTTATATATTTCTAAAATTTTTATAGCTAGGTACTTTATTGGGACATAATAATATTAAACGATATTAAAATACTGAATATAATATAAATTTTTTTCAACTCCAGACATTTCACACTCATCCTCTTTTTCATCCGATGAATCATTTGTGTTAACTATAATTTGTTCTGATATAATATCTAAAGCCTCATCCGTGCTTTGAAATTAATTTTCCTCTTTAATAGCATGCAGACAAACATTTTACCACATCTCTACAATTATGCTACAAAATTTTTTCTCAGCTATTATCTTAAAATACTCATGTTTATTGTGACATTATTTAATGAGACGTAATTTTTCACTATCACCTATATTTTTTCAATAGGATTAAACTGAGGGTGGATATGGCGGTAAACTGAGCACAGTATGACCATGCTGTCGTAATATTTAGTCTATCTTATACTCTACAAATCTAGTCTTATTTTTTAGAATCAGTTCATATTACTGAGGCTTAAGCATGTTCGATGAATGTTCAATATTTCTAAACGTCAGGCAGTCAATCATTTGCTGTTTCTTAGAATTAGAAATTAGGTTTTAGGCTGAGTATTAATTGCGTTTGGATCCCCTTAGAATAATTATCATAATTCATAATTTCACGGTTATCATCACTTTTTTTGGTTGGCTTTAAACATGAGCTAGGCTTCGGTACAAAACCATCCTTTCCACCGGCATGAACGACGATCAAGCAGTTGTCCTTAGATACAAGTTGCTTTAAACCAGAAGTGCTTCCATCTGACTAACACTTTCATAGGGTATGCGATGTATGTCATAAGTTTTGTCGGTAACAACAATTGATCAATTTTGTTTACGATATTCTGCAATTTTTTTGAGATAGTTAATTCGCAAGTATCGAATTTCATCCTATTCCATTTGCAGTTTGCAGTTGTCTTCCGTCGGTTTTTATTAAAACCTAATGAGATGACGTGTTTTCCTAACACGCTGACACAAACTTAATAATCTATTGCTTCTTAAAATTTTGCATGTAGAGTTTTCATCGTCTGAATTTATTTATTTGTTACGTGAAAGTTGTAAATCATTCTCCGGATTACTTGTTGATCAAAATCATCTGTTTTAATCGTAGGCTTCCAATTTGGTTTTTTTTTGAGGTGATTTACAGGTTGGTCCCTGTTCCGAAGAATGACGCTTGCTTTCTGATAGGACCTTACTGACGGAAGTCAATGACATTCCGGTTGATATAGCAACTAATTGAACGGGAGTCATAATACTGCTCGGATTGCTATTGCATTCCTTTTCGAAATATTTGTACAAATTATACAAAACGTCTTACTTTGGGAAGTCAAAGTTTCGACCATTTTTCAAGATCGGAAACATTTTTAATTAAAGACTATACATAAATAACACTGAACATTAAATTATATTATTAACTATAAGAATACACCACAAATACAATCAATTCATTTATTTATTAACTGAAACCAAATAGTTAGGCCTCACAACAATGAACAATGTTTAAAAGTAATTATATTTATTTGACATTCAACATTTGACTTTATTTTTTTACCGTCAAATATATTTTCTTCTACAAACTGTAACGAATCTCTTTTTTCTGACTGCACAAGGAAATTTAAATTTCAAATTTAGATTCCTGTTAATATACAAATAAAACTGCAAAAACGTCTCGAAAGTAATTTACCTGTACCTTAATAAAGATATCAAATGAAAGGGTTTGACTTGTAGAATACAATATCAATTATCATATTTCATTTAATCTGCCAACTGTAAATAGTAATATTCCTTTACAATCCCCTTTATAGCATGAGTAGAATGACAACTTGGAAGTAATTTCGATGTTTCTATTGATTCAATGAACATCTTAAAAAACAAAATAATTGCTTGGTACCACACATCACCTACGTTACAACACTCTCCTCAGCAATCTAGGGCAAATGAAATCGAGGGGTGCATGGAATTCCTATAAACTACTTTCAGCCGCTCATATCGTTTTCAATGCATCTTTTCAATGCAAAAGCAAAGCCGTCACGGTCATCGCGTGACATCAAAAAACGATCAAGTACATAGTTACTCAGGTTACGCTACGCCCCAGTTGCGCATTAAGTTGTTTCATTTCTAAAGCAGAATCAATTTTAGCTAATAAGAGGACTAACATCGTTGAAATAAACGATCACCTGCCCCAGTTGTTTACTAATAAAAAGTAATGGAGGAAACGAAATTAATTACAAAATATCTCGGAAGGCTTAAATTTGATAAACCTCCTGAATTTTGATGAGTCTTCTTCAGATAAATCTCAAATATGTTAAGTCCTTAAGTATGCTTGATAAATCGTGTATCGCATTTAACTTTTTATTCCTTCTAACTTTATAAGTTTTTTTAGGAATCAATGTTTTTTTTTGTCTTTTACTGATTACTGGTTGAATTAAAATAATTAACATATTAGTAGTATTTTTTATTTATTCGCTTACCCTTTTACATTTAAATTTCACAACAAAATTCGAATCCTGTTTACAATTACTCAAGGGGTTAAATTAGAATAACATTGCGCTAAGTTTTTCCGTCGGAAAAGCCTTGCATAATTAATTGTGAGTTGAAGTTTGGCAATCTGGTTAGAATTCCAAAATTATGAAAACAAGAAAAATTTTAGAAGTACGGTGCCAAAAGAGAAAGTTACCGTTTCAAGTAAATTATTTAACCCTCTACTGACAGTAGATGTCTAAAATAATGTTTACAGTAATGCCCGGTTCCTATATTCAAAAAACGATTCGTTTTGCTTACGGACGGTAGAATTTTCTACGAGGTGTAAGTCAAAAGCGTTTCTAAAAAAAACGTTCCGTTAGATAAGTTACTGATAGCATGCTACGTACGGATGGGAGGGCTACGAATAACGAGTAGTAAGGTAAATGTATGGGAATGACAGCTTAGAGCGTTTCTATATAATTTTTAATCTGTCAACCAGCCGTCAAAGTTACGAAGCGTTTGGCATTTGATTACCGCCCGAATTCCATCGGTACTCGGTAGTAAAAGTATTAATCGGTACCTGTCGGTAGTTTGTTAAAGTTCTACGAGTTTTCATTTTTGGTTAAAATAAAATTTTGAAATGTCTCATTCAGATAGTGAGTTGAGTGAACTAGAAAGATTATCCGACTGGAATGACTCTGATTCAGATGATGATCATAATATTAATCGGAGAAAGTATAAAACGAGGGTCGACTATTTTAATATCTTGGATTCTTTCGAATTTCAACTAAGATTTCGCCTGGATAAGCCTTCAGTAGAACAGCTACTTATTGAAATACATCCTTGTATAAAGATAAAGTCAGCCAGGTTTGTAATATGTTCTTTTTCTTGCTTTTTTCTAACCTCAAAACTTTATGTTTGTCAATGTTTATTTCCCTATGTATATGTATGTATTGTACCAAGTTAGCTGTAACACAAGCTTGGCTTACTTTAAAGCCATGTAGTTGGTGTGTTTTTCTGGAGATTTTACTTTATTATTAGGTATTTATTAATTTTAATACAACCAATAAAACTAATATGTAATACTATAGCATTGACTTGTAAATCAATATGCTAATTATTATCTATGCATACCTGGTTAACTTTCAACTAAGCATCCTTATCTTTTACTAATTATTGTCTCAGGAACCATGATATACACCCCTTACACCAACTTTTATTGGCCCTAAGATTCTATGCATTGGGCACAATGCTACTATCAGTGGCTGACTTTGCTGGGGTCTCAAAAGCTTCAGCTTGCCGCATAGTGCGTGATGTCAGTTGTGCTATAGCAAAGCTATATGGCAAGTACATATGTATGCATAATGGTACAGAACATGATTTCTATGGAATTGCAAGATTTCCTCGTGTTCTTGGTGCTATTGATTGTACACATATCAGAATCCAATCACCATGTAAGTGTTTAGTTTATTATAATTTTTATAGATGAAATTTGTTCTTTTGCATTACATGACTTTTTTACTTTCATAGGTTCAGTAACTGGGGAAGAATTCAGGAATCGCAAAGGCTACTTTTCATTGAACATACAAGCTGTATGTAATGCAAATTTATTGTTAATGAATGTTGTAGCCCGTTGGCCTGGTTCAGCTCATGATGCCACAATATTTAATAATTCAGAATTACGAGGTAGGTCATAGTATTCATAATATTGATAGTGTGTTTGATCAGTGTGTTTTTTGCCTTCGACAATATCCTCCACATTATTAACATCTAACACCAGGCTGCCACAACCATCACCGCGAAAGGGAACCATAAATCCTGAGCAAGTAGACCCTAGGACACTTGACACCTTTTCCAAGATTTCATCCGGTGGAATGAAATCTGGTTTCCCACCACCAGTCTAAGTACAAGAAAATTTTGAAAAATAATTAGAATTCTAGATATGTACTTAAATGCTTATAGCTAATATGCAATTTATTATAACAAACCCCAATTATCCATTCCATCTTAGATAAATGGTGCGCATGGGCCCGAATACCATTTACCATGAGGTAGATTCAGTGCTTGTTTGCTATCCTTTAACTAATAAAAAAAACTGCAACATTAACCACATACCAAGCACATAGCTACCTCTTAATACTTTAAATACTTATTTTTAGCAAATTACCTACCTTTAGGTTATTCATCCGTATTTGCTGGGTTCTTTTACGGGCTGCCTTTTTTAGGTTGTCCCATTTTAACTTCAGCTGCTCCTTGGTCCTTACAATAGAGCCACTCCTGGCGTTAAATACAGATGCCAGAGTAGTCCGCGTATCGTCTTTGCTTTTGTTGGTTGTGGCATTTGTTTCTTTACTGGTTAAGACTGAATTGCTTTGAATCAATTCAACTAACAAAGCAACCTCGTCTTTGCTCATGTTCTTCTTAGTTTTCTATAAATCAAATAAATAATAACTATATATTCACTTACATGCATTTAAGCAATAGGTACTAAAAACCACAATGCAAAATTACTTACCAGTGTAATATCCATAATACCCGACACTCGAAAAGATATTTTAAAATTACTACAAACAATATGCGCTTTTGAAAGGCTTTTGAGCATAAAAAATATTTCATAAACTTTATTTTGATGTTTATAGAAAAATCAAGTTAAATCTTCGCGCTAAAAGTCAGACACAGACACTGGTTGCGTTTTGTTCACTTCGGTATGAAAACAATTTTTTTTTTAAATTTTTATGTACAAAATAATGATTTTACCAGCAATATTACATATTAAATTCTTTTAATAAAAATGTTTTAATAAATCCGTGGGATATACGATACTTAAAAGAAGAACTATGCATTAATAAGTAATAGAAATTAAAATACGCTCTTTCCCATCTTATTTCTAATAACTAAACGCAGGACGGACCTTCGGAGGGCTTCGGTAACCGAGTTACCAACATCTATTCGTCGCTGGTAGATGGCGCAAAAACTTATAGAAACGTCTTTAACGCCTCGTTACCAGTAACTCAAAAACGATTGGTTATTTTTATATAGTGACGACTCGTTAATTATAGGAACCGGGCATAAATAATCTATTCTTTCTGGCTTGCATCGCCTTGAGTTCTTTTTAATTAATAATGAATTCAGATTTTTTTTTGATTCATGGTTACGGTAATGACATGATGACCTCAAAGCTCCCCGCACACCCGATAGCTGACCCTTATATATAAGGAATCTGTTTTTATCTTACGCTTTTATAGACATTTTAGCTGGCTTTTTAGCAAACGCCAGCTATAAATGAAATATCTTTAATTGCTGTGTCGAACCATTAACGAAAACGGTGTGCACTATTTATTTAATTTTAATTCAAAAGGTTGGATAATTTGATCCCAAAACTTTCAATAATTAAGTTGGGGTTTTAAATTGAACATAACTAACCACAATTTTTTTACCCTTTCCATCCCAGCCAATAATACCCTTTCTACCCGTATTTATCTTATCTAGTATTTTAGCAACTTTATTTATTAAAATGTATTCAAATGCTGCCAGGCTCGGGCCCTACTACACGATACATTTTTGAAATCCCTCTGCAGTTTTAAAATAACCTACGGACCATCAACGTCACGATCCATTCAAGGAGAGAAAAGAAAATACAAGCACTCTATAAATTTCAATCGCGAGAGGAGCTACTACTAGGTACTAAATATTTTTACGTAATCCAATGGTCATAAGCCCTTCACTCAGCATATAAAGAAAAATAAGGGCCCGCAGTTAAAAACCAGGAAAAATATAGTAATTGAAGACCTTTGTTTGGCAACCAAAGTAGTAATCTGAACCTGGCAAAATATTGACACATTCGTACATACCTGGAATTTTTAAATAGTACATAATAAAAAATCAAAAATTTTATTTGTTTAATCTAATATATTATAAATTAGAGAATAAATAAAAAACTAATACATACGTGGATTAAGAATAGTTTTGAATAGAATTACATACATGATAAGAATCCCTTAAAACAAAGAATAAATTAAATGTTTGTTCCATAAGGTAATTACGTGTATAAAAATTATGATCTCATTTTAAACTTTTATGCCCAACAGGCCAACTAGCTCAAGATTCACCAGATAATTGTTGTCATCCGTTCCTATGCACATCATGAATTGTGGGTGGCTAACTATAAAATCAAAAACTGTTTAGGGATACTAATCATATGTAATATTACGATACAAGTAAACCAATCATAAAGAAAGAGCTCATACAGAATTACCAAACTTGTCTGAAAAAGTTACATAACTGATTAAAGAACTAATAGAAATAACCGCCAGGCAAATATTAGTCTACCTGAATTGCGTTTTAAAAAAAAAACGTCGACGCCAGTTAAATCTCTGTAATCATTATCTGCCTTTAAAAAAACATCATAAGGAAAATAACACGTTAAGTTTTTGTTACTAAGAAGACATTATAATTCATTTTAAGTAAAAACTTGGCACTGTTTAGAGCTCCAACATTTTTGAAAGTAAAACAAAATTAAGAAAGACAAGATTTGAGACGAATTGCCTTTTAATATTAAGTGTATTTTGTATAAGGAAGTATAAGTACTATTATACTTCCTTATATTTATAAGATTATTTTATATTTATAAAGAATTTGGTTTCTTGAATCAGTTAGGCAAATCCATTTCTGACAACAAACATTACTCGTAAGTTGTATGACAAAACTAAGCAAAACTAATGTAGATCATATGCTGAATCCAGGTTAGGAAATATTTCAAATCTTAAGATTGAAACGAAAATTGTAGAAAATGCTAATTGTTTTTGGTAATACTTAGATATTTCAGATTTTCAAAAGAGTTTCAAAAGATAATTCATCTTACTAATTACTTAATTGCTTTAAATATTTAATCAAAATTATTATGTTTGAAAGGTATGAAATCTAAATATTTTAAGAAAATTTAAGACAAATCTTTAATAATGATATCGGAGCATATAAGGCATATATTTACTGTTGTAAGATTAAACTCAAAGGTATCATTCATCAATTTCAGTGATATAACATAATAACGATTAGTAATTTCATTCCCTACAAAATTGTAGAAAACGCTAATTGTTTTTGGTAATACTTAGATATATCAGAATTTCAAAAGAGTTTCAAAAGATAATTCATCTTACTAATTACTTTAAATGCTTTAAATATTTAATCAAAATTAATGTGTTTGAAAGGTATGAAATCTAAATATTTTAAGATACTTTAAGACAAATCTTTAATAATGAGATCGGAGCATATAAGGCATATATTTACTGTTCAAAGATTAAACTTGTTTGCTTGTGTTGACATTCAATAAAACTAAAACTAGAGTATGAAGATCTTTCGAAATTGAAAGACTGGCTGTATGAATAAGTAAATATGTAACAGACTCAAGGTTACGAGCTGTGATTGAAAGCTTTACGTTTCGTTTTAAATGTTTGTATGGATCATTGGTCTGAAGTATAGAAATGTGTTATTAAAAAGTAGAAGATCTTAAGAACCATTTCCTACGGCTTTGCCCACGAATTTGTATAGTAAGGGTGCGGTTTACACTCTCTTATTTGAAATGGTGTCTCCAAAATAAATTTTTCACACAATATCTAAAAATAAATAATTATTAATGTAGGTCATATATTGTCAAAAGGAGGAACTTAGAATACACACACGTACGTTTATATTACGTTTATTCTGGGTTCCGAACAGTTCGCTGAGTGATGATCAATACTTACATTGCTCTGCTTACATTGGGTCCCTCCAGTTGGGGTGTTTGTCTGGGGATTTATTTTAATTGTATATAAATATAAACAACCATAGGGCTACCACTCTCTAGAAACTACAAACTCTACTACTAGAGTTTCTCGTCTGGGATGGTACCACAGTCCTTCCCATTTTAACTAGCATAATAACCACGTTTACGTGTTTCTGTTCCGGTTAAAGGAAAGGAACTGCCAGTGCCATTACTGGAACAAAGGCAGTTACATCTGAAGCCTACGGAAACAAATATATTCTCTCACAGTCAGTAGCATAAGTACAAACGTGGAAAACTAGCCGGGATGCCAAGAATAACGTTCGACTTAGTAATAGCAGTAGTTAAAGTCACTAAATTATAAATCTAAATTAGGACTACGTCCCGGCTGCGAATATGAAATCCTCTAACAAATTCATTTATTGGCAACTCCTAAGATACGCAGTGAAGTGAGAAAGCAATGCAATGCGCAATATGATATTTATTCTGTCTTTGGTAACATCACATGTAGATTTTTTCTGGCTGAACTCCAATTTGAGATTGAAGTGTTGATAACAAAAGAAGGCATACCGTTAAGAAAGAAATGGAAATGTTCTAGTATACCAAAAACAGATTATTTTTTTAATATTATGTATAATTAGTTATTCATATTCAACAATACTATATCTGACTTGAGTACAACTTATTGTGAGGTACCACTATGTGTGTGTCTGCGGTAGTGCAGTACGCACAAATATATTTATATTTTACAGATAATTTTGAATGTTTTTAAGACTAGTCCTTGAGCGTGGGAACTCTTGATCTAACGCATACATTGATATTTTAAATGCATACAGACGCATCGAGCACTATTCCTATACTCACCCTGGAAACGAATCAGTCTAATTTCGGGGTTTCGTTAGATATTCATCGAGTTTTCTTCTTTGTAGGTTGATTAGGAATGTGACAAAAAAACGCAACGTATGAAGCCATTAGTTTCCATCGCCAAGCCGCATCTCGTATAGTGTGCCCGTAGTCACTAGCCGGCGACAGGGTGTGGTCCCAGTGTATTTTTATGAAGAAATTGAAAAAAACATTATGTCAATATTCTGTATGATATGGGAATTATACGGGTTTCAAAAATAATCTGTTATTTAAAAAAGGAAAATACAGATTAAAATAAACAACGATTTAAACAAATTTTATTTATCATGTTCATTTTCCCTGCATATAAATATAACCGAAAGCTATTATATAGATGCCCACAAAGGGGCTGGGTTCCGAAGTTTTGGCCGATAGTTTTTTTTTAAAGTATCGTTAACTCCGCTGATTCATTTTTTTTTATTTTAGCAATAGTGGTTTCGCGCAATTTTTCACTTTTTCGTTTTTTTGCTTCGCGTATAGCTACTCTTTTTTAATGCCTCTATCAAATAAATGGGCTCTGTCACCTCCATTTTCCTATCTAATCTTGAGTCTATAATTTCAGGAACCATACAATCAAGGTAAAACATTTTTAAACTTTCTTCCATTTTATTTTTCCAGAAGTCATCATCTTTTGTAATTACTTGAACTTTCATGTCCACGTTGGTCCAATGCATTCACGTTTTTGAGTGACATGTAGCTGCCCCTGAACTTGATAATACCAGTCGTGATTAGTGTTTGATACGAGCTCTCCTGTTGGATTGCGATTCCAGAAAGTAATCTTTTTCTTTCTAACACCGTCATCTATAGACATATCGGCACAGGAATATGGACACTTAATTTCAATTATCTTGTCTTCACCCGATGATCCGTCTGGGCTTGCGCCTAAATAGGGTATTATTGCGTCTAAAAATAACCCGCACTGTTTATGTCACAGAGGGAACCATCAATACTTCTCAAAAATTGTTAGCTGTTCTAGCGCAATATTTTTGTGGTCTTTGCCATGTTTTATAGATTTCACGTTTTCTAAATTTGATCCACGAAGCAAATTTTTCACAAGAGGTCCACATTTTACAAAACCTCTTTTGCTAACTTTTACAAAAATTGACGCAGTCAGACTCTGTCTTTTTTCTTGCATCCATTCCATGAGGTCTGATTGCAAGACTGTCCTTCTTTCCAGATCATCCCTTTCCAATTCTGTAAGATTAATTTTTTCAAATGTTCAGTTTTTGCGAAGTCAAAATCGTTTTCACTTAAGTCTGGTTTTTGACAAAAATAACCGTAGTTTTTGTCCATATTATTACCTGGTTTTGAAAGAGTGGTTTTGCGGCTGGGTTTTGTTTTTGAGTTTTGAGAATTATTGACGGCACCAGTTACTGAACGCCTTAATCGTAGAATATTTTTGAACAAAACTGCGTAAGTTCAATGGGTGGCTAGTTGTTTACGCCAGTTCATCCAATTTTGTGAAGTAAGTGGTTCGTGCTATGGAACTTTTAAATTGCATGACATTTAACGTAAAGATTTCTAGACATACATGGTATCCTGAAACAAGCTGATATTTGTTCTAACCCTGCATAGACAGCTCCTATCGACATAAAACTAGAGACTGCTATCTCGTTAAGATTAAGATCACATCACATTCACAATTCTTCACATGTAATTCGATATTATTATTTTTGGGGTGTAAGGGGGAGTCGCCTACCATCAAGACTCTCCAAATGCCAACCTCACCTGCCCGTGGTGCACCCTGCCGGACAGCGGACGAGGCTCTGGCGACCGATGAATGGCGGGATAACCATTTTGCAGGTGGTAGGTTTCGACCGTGGCTTGCAACCACCCTCAAGACAAAGCCATGCCGCCAAGTGACCTAGTCACGTTCCGGCATGATGTCTTGAGTAGCCATTGGAGGAGAATAGGTCCGAGTAATTGCGCAGCGTATGAGAGCCGTTTGAACTCGATGGGTTATGATGCACCGGGTGGCTCATTCTGGAGGGCAGCGGGATCCAAAGAAACGGTGCACCGCTGGCCGACCGCAGGTTGTAGGGGGCCCAACTAGCGTTCTAGCCATTCGCGAAAGGCTGCCTCACCGCCTGTGTAAAATCCCGGGATTGCTCCATCGTGCCGGTTGGCGACCGGATGGAGAGGGCCCGATGGCGATCCCCGGGGGGTTTTGGGCGTCCCCGCGGTCTCCATGTGAGTCCCCCACCAGTGGGTCTAACCACTCGAGTTGCTTGGTTCCAAACGTTGCGCTTCACTCAACTTCTATTCCTCTCCCCTATTCACCCTAACAACAACATAATGGAAAAGTCCAAAAAGAAAAATAAGTGCCGACAGCGGATGCACTCCCTCTCCCTAAAAGTACACTTCTCTAACATCCGAGGAGTGCACTCAAATCTCCACGATGTCCACCACCACCTTGAGACAGAGAGACCGCACTTATTCTTTCTGACAGAGACGCAGATCTGTGATCGTTCGGATCTGGCATACCTGCATTACCCAGGCTATATCCTGGAGACCAAATTTCACCCCAATGCGGGCGTGTGCGTGTATGTCAGAGACGAGATCTGTTGTCGGCGTCTCCGATACTTGGAAGTTCCGGATTTTTCTGTCTTATGGGTCTATGTAGATACTGGCCTGGACCGAATTGTATACGCCAGTATTTACCGATCACACACGGGAGCTCAGGAGACAACTCGACTCATTGAATATCTCAGTGATACTGCAGATAAGGTCCAACGACGCTATCCCTCTGCGCAGTTGGTGTTCCTTGGGGACTTTAATGCCCACCATGGAGAGTGGCTGTACCCGTTCAAGGACACCGACCACGCTGGCAGAGAAACCTATCGGTTCGCAGTAACTCATGGTCTCTCCCAGCTCATCCACGAACCTACGCGCATTCCTGACGTTGTTGACCATACTGCGTATTGCTTGGACCTTCTGCTGACAACCGATCCAGACAGATACTCGGTGTCCGTATCTCCACCATTAGGGACATCCGACCACTGTCTGGTGAAATCTGTGTCGCAATACTCGCCAACCGATACCAGCCCAAAAGGCAAAAGGCGAGTATGGCGGTACAAGTCAGCAGATTGGGATGAGATGCGTCACTTTTTCGCCTCTTATCCTTGGCGGCAAGCTTGCTTTACTTCTGATGATCCATCATGCTGTGCTGATGCTGTCTCCAGTGTGATATGTCAAGGTATGGAATACTTTATACCGTTCTCTGATGTATCCCTGGAGTCCAAAGCCCGCCCATGGTTTAATGCTGATTGCCTCCTAGCTGAAAAGCGAAAGCATGTAGCATACCAAGCCTGGGCTAGCGCTCGCAGAAGCAAAGCTATGGATCTCCCAGCTAAGAAGCAGGCGTACAATGCTGCTGCCAAGTCCTGCAAAAAGGTGATCAGAAGCGCTCGTTTCGACCACATTGGCCGTATCGGGGACAAGTTAGCATCCTATCCCACGGGGAGTAAAGCTTTCTGGTCCCTTGCCAAGTCGGTTGAGATGAACTTCTGTCGCCCATCACTGCCACCACTGCAAAGGCCTGACGGGTCTTTGGCCCACAGCGCAAAAGAGAAGGCAGACTTGTTCGCAAATCTCTTCGCGGAATGTTCACGTCTAGATTCCAAAGGTAAAAGCCCACCCACGTTACCTCCATTCGGCCCCAAGATGGAGGCCGTCCAAATTCACCAGAAACAGGTACTCAAATGCTTACAAAATCTAGACGTGAATAAGGCCAGTGGTCCGGATGGCATTCCCGCAGTGGTATTAAAGCACTGTGCCGCCGAGTTGTCTCCTGTTTTGACACGCCTATATCGACTCTCTCTAAGGACTGGAAAAGTTCCAAAATCATGGAAGTTTGCAAACGTACAGCCCGTACCAAAAAAGGGCAGTCGAGCCGACCCAGTCAACTATAGACCTATTGCAATCACTTCCATAATTTGCAAAATTATGGAACGTGTATTGAACCATCGTCTCCTGACGTACCTAGAGACCAATGAGCTCCTCAGTGACAACCAATATGGTTTCCGCGGAGGACGCTCAACAGGAGACCTTCTAGTGTACGTCACGCATCTATGGAGCATGGCGTTGGAAGGGCATGGAGAGGCAATAGCCGTATCCTTGGATATCTCCAAGGCCTTTGACCGGGTATGGCACGAAGCCCTTTTGAGCAAGCTTCCTGCGTATGGCATACCATCTGGACTCTGCGACTGGATGTCTGATTTCCTGAGGGAACGGTCAATTCGAGTTGTCGTCGATGGCTTCTCATCGGACCTAATGGCGATCAACGCCGGCGTACCTCAGGGATCTGTTCTCTCTGCAACATTATTCCTGCTGCACATTAATGACCTTCTTTTATCGGATGGCATTATTGGTTACGCCGATGACAGCACTGTTGTAGAGAGATATGTCTCCAATGCGCGAGCGAGTCCAAACCAGATCCAATTTCAGAGAGAGTCGATGATCGAACGGGTTGATTTGACACTTTGTAGGGTTTCCGATTGGGGTGAAGCCAATCTTGTCAAATTCAACCCTTCCAAAACCCAGGCGTGTCTCTTCTCCGCTAAAAAGAGCACATTCAACTTGACGCCCACTTTCCAAAGTGTATCTGTACCGATCACAAACCAACTAGGGCTTCTAGGCATGACCATCACGTCGAAACTTAATTTCGGTCAACAGATTGAAACCATGGCACAGTCAGCTTCCAAAAAATTGGGAGTCATCGCAAAGGTCCGGCGGTACTTCAACTCCGAACAGCTGCTCAACCTGTACACAGCCCAGGTTCGATCTTGTATGGAGTACTGCAGCCATCTTTGGCATGATTCCGCAAAATACCATCTTGAAGCGTTGGATTCTGTCGACCGAAGGGCCCGTAGACTCATAAGTGACGACAAACTTACTTCTTCGAGACTGCAAAGTCTCGAGCATCGTCGAAAAGTTGCTAGTCTATCGGTTTTTTACAGATTGCACTTTGGAGAGTGTGCGAATGCTCTTTTTCAGTTGATCGAACCTTCCCCCTTTCTCCACCGGTCAACCAGGCGCAGACAGAAGTTTCACCCGTTTGTGGTTAGCGTGCCGATGAGCCGAACTAAACGGTTCGATAGCTCATTTTTGGTTCGTGTTGCCAAAGAGTGGAACGATTTGCCTGCGTCTGTTTTTCCAGACAAATATAACCCTGGAGCTTTCAAGTGTAGAGTGAATAGGTACCTCTTAGACAGGCGTGTACGATCCTCGTCTTCATCGTCACTTTCCATCAGGTGAGATGGAAGACAAACGCCTGCTAATTATTAATAAAAAAAAAAAAAAAAAAAAAAAAAAAATTACACATTTTGCAGAGAAAAGTTGTAAATAACTAAAATCACAACGTGGAGGTGATTTGTGTTTGGAAATTGTTTGCGATCCCTCCAAAAAGTACATGAAGTCAATGAGTGTCTGTCCATCTACTTTAAATATTTCGTTTTCTTGTACTTCTGCTATAAGAAAATGTGGAGTATTCCGTTCCGACGATATCTGAAATGATATTATTGTATTAGTTTGATATATTTTTAATATCATTATTGATTCTAGTGTGATACGGGTACTTGCAGCTGTCGCGGACATAGAATCTTGCATGTTTTGGATTTCCTAAAAATATGAAGCAAGCTAAAAGTGCGAGGCGACTATGTGGCTAAAAGCTATATATTCAATTTATAGTGACTTATTCTTAATTGTATGATATAACTATAATATTACTTAGTAATCTTTTGAATATTCATTACACTCACACAGTATAAAGAGTATGCAAAATAATTATTGTTATACTGGCTGTTAGTCTTCCTACTATAAATAAATAAGGTAGACTGTACGTCATGACAAAACTTACAGGTACAGTGCATATATCATCTCTCATGTTTTTGCTATCCTGTATTGAAACCTCTTTTCTCATGTAACAATCATTATAATGGTATTTAATTGAAAATATCTTTGTGCAATGCGTTTTTCACTTATTCATAAATTTTTAATAAGTCTATTTAAAGGTGTTTTTGTTACTAAAGTATGTTTTTATTATCAAAAATTATTATTATTTTGGAGGTATGGCGATCAGCCTTCATTAAAGTTCAATAATATTAAGAATATTTTTTGTAAACATAGAAAGCTATTGTCAAGGATGTCACTTTGATACTTACTGAGCTATTTTAAATCTTCCTTTATTTTTTTTTGTGTTTGTAATAGCTTTCTTTACGTTTTCCCATATCTATCTGAAATGGGTTGAAAAATAAGAATACGTTTTTAAAGTACTAAAATTAGTGCTTAATAACTAATTAGTTTGAAAAACTACAAATAACAGCGCGCGTTGTTCTAGCGGAAAAGTTTTGAATTTCTAAATATAATTAGTTTATGACGTCGTGTACCTAAATGGGTATGCAAAATTTTATCAGGCCGTTTTTGAAATATTTGTAACTCATGAGTTAACAACCAACATACCTAATTCGTTTATTCCTCGAAAAACACAAATTAGCAGAAGTGTACGGCACTCGCGACCCACCTTATGCTTGAGAAAATAAAGATATATCGCGAAACAATTGAGAGCTCGATGGACGACGAACGGACGCGCGCTCACCTTGAAACCTGGGATGGTACTGAAGTTTCTGTGCGAGTTTAATCTAATATAAAGCAAATTACGAATGACAATTTCTACGTACTAAAATGTATGAACATTTTCCGCTAAAAAAATAACTATGTTTAAGCTTAGATTATGGCTTTTTGGTTTAAATTTGTAAAAACAAACAATGGTGAATGTGTTATCTATATTTTTTTCTGGCTATTACACAAATTTTTTTTTCAAATAGAATAAAGAAGTAGCACTAATAGTCATAATAGTAAAGGTTAATTTCGATGATTGTGATCAAATTTGAGAATTTTTTTTTCTTCAAAATAAAGGACTATTTTAAAAGTATCAGGCGGTGTCCATGTAGACACATCTATTCGGTAACTGAGATTTTTTTGTGGTGTCATTTAATGAAGAGAGTTTGTTATTATTTTTAAAACCGTAAGTGCCTTTTCGCACGTTTCTTAGGGATGGGCCTCTTAAGTTATTTTTCCGTTCTTTATGCATGTGTCTGTTTTAATAAAACATCTCAAAAAAAAGACATGTTTAAACCTTACCTTACCTGTGAACTACGTCATCACGAAATAAATATAAACTCTTGTAACAATGAACTTTACGTTGTTAAATCTAACTTAATTGTTGAGTTTCTAATTAATCAATATTGTAACTTTACTGGTCATTACAAACTATTTTTATTTCAGATTATCGTCGGTACTGTATGTTTATTTTTACTATAATTTAAGGGATAAAATTAGTTACAAAAAAAACAGGCTCAGCTAAGTCTCAAGATTTAGGGTACTAATTTTTACGCTTTGAATTAAATGAGTCTAATGTTATATCACTCTTGTCTTAATGACGGCCTGTTTGATGTGGAGGTAAGTAGCCTTGCCTTCCATGCCAGAGGTCCCGGGTTCGAATCCTGGTAGAGGCAGATGTTTTATTATATTTGCTTTCTAGCCATGGATGTGTATGTATGTTTATTTAAGTTTATTTCTAATATTTATATATGAAAAAAAAATCTATTTGTGCTTATATATTTCTTAAGTTTATTTATCCGTTATCTAGTATCCATAACACAAGTTCTTAATGATACTTAATTTGGGCTAGATAATATGGTGTGATTGTTAGAAATATTTATTTATTTTATTATTAGCGCTGGTTAGAGTATCAAGAGCCTCCGACACAAAGAAATGTCTACGTTGTCAAAAAGACAAAGTTCGATTGATAAGTCAACTTCCCTGGTAACACAAAGCGGCTGTATACGTAAAAATACAGGATCTTAAGTTTCTGGCTTCTGTCACTTGAAAGTGTTAAAGAAGCAACGATAATTTAATGTTATATTACCGTATTTTTAGATTTCGGATTAAACAAAGCGGTCAAGTACCTGTCCGCCTTTCACTGCGAAAAGTGTGTTAGCGGGAAATAGCAGATATAAACTGAAAATTATTTTTACGTCTCAGCATATTAGAGTTTTCAAGAAAGGTGGATTAACAATCTCCTGGCAGCGGGGAAGTGCGGGTGTTGAGCGAAGTTTTATGAGTGGACAGTTATTATAATAATAGGTATTTTAAGGTGAACTTTAAGATAATTGAAACAATCTGACTAAAAACAAACTTACATCGTAATGTTAGTAAGAGCTACATAGCTCTATTCGTTGAATACCTACTATATTCTTTTATTTCATTATGGCTAGTTTATTCCGCATCTTTAGCCGCACTCATCTTTCTTTATTTATATTTATTTTTGTTCAGCGTTGGGACACTAACTTATAATATTTTTAAAGTATTAAATATAGCCAGCAAGTAAAATTCTCAGTAACGCTAGATAATCCCCTCGGTCAGCAAGAACACTGGAGTGAGGAATCTTGGAGCTGTCGGTACGCTATAGAGGCAAACGTCTGCAGACCGCAGTATCCAGTGGCGCGAAATTGGCTCAGTTCGCAGGTTTACTACAAGTGTTGAATTGTTTGTTCAGAATGTTGCAATGTTCGCAGTTAGCTGAGGTGCTGCTGTGGGTTGAGATTAAAATAAGAATATTATAAAAGAAATAAAAGAAAATATAAAACATATTTTATTTTTGAGGTGTTTACAAATTAGCAGGTGGATAATGTTTTTCAGCAAAATATTTTTATTTTTGCGTAGAAGTTTATTAAAAGGATCTATTTTTATGCGTTTGATGTCATAAGAAATTCATTTACAATGAGCATGTCATAGTTAGTTAATCGTATGGATATTTGATTGATGTTTTTATTTTATTTTTACAAATTTTATGGAAACTTACAGCTAAAAAATACTACAGTATGAAGACAATTGATTCTGACGGACATTTAAAAAAAAGCTTCCACCGGTATACAGTACAATTGATTAACAGCATTATCTACACTAAATACAACTGATATAATAAAAAACAGAGTAACCTTAATAAATAAAATAAAGTGTGGCATTCATAACTTCATTAATTTTCTTCGTACATAAATAAATATGTTCGAACTCTATCCTTTATCCGCTAACTGAGCATGATTTACACAAATTTACACAACAATAGAATTAGCAAAGTTACTCAGTACCCAAAGTCAATCATTGAGAATATTTTTCAAAAATTGAGTTCTTAAATAAAAAAAATTTGGTTCGTTTGAACCATGCATAATGCATTTATATTTCTATTATGAATTTGAAATATGTATGATGAAATTAAGAAAACTCAATAGCTTTTTTAGTTATAAACATTGAGGACGTAATTATATTTTTGAGGCTTCAGGCGTTGAGATCATGACTCTTCCGTGAAACTCATAAACGACTGCTGAGTGGAACTCGTGAACCTAAGGCCAGAACTTACTTTGAGCACCGTCTGTCGCAAGCGACCCAACACGGCAATTTTGTCCACCTTGCTCTAGGTTCAAAGTAATTAAGGCGTTATATATATACAATATATATTCATAGGGTTCCCCAAAGAGTGCACTTCCTTTAGACTATCGATTGTCTGTAATTATCTCGAATATCTACATGCTGCTTATTTTTGTAATTAATTTATTTATCGTATTCAATTTCAATAATTTGGAATCAGAGACCCTGTGATAATCTTTCAAGTTCTGTGATTACAAATAAATTTTCTTCGATTTTTTTCACCTGTAATGTCACCATGAATAACCTTTCAGTAAGTAACGGTTTAAAATTAAACAATTACTGCCTCAGTTCAAATAAATCTAAGATTTTTGGCCGACACTTAATTCAAAATATTTACACCACCCGATTCTCTGTAATTATGCCTTATTCAGGTAGCAAATGTAACGATTTCTTCCTCTTGTCCTGTTGATTGGCCAGTCCACGCTATTGCAAATATATTTTCTTTGTACGATTTATTTTGTTGGTTTACAATTTGATGTCCATTCACCAGGTCAAAGTTATTTCAATTATTTACAAAATGAGCGCTGCCGTCGGTAGGTATTCACAGAAATGGTTCTCAGTTTGTAGCGTTCAAGGTATGCAAAACTTCAGATAAGGCAAGTAAGTTACTAACTTGTACAACTAACTTCAGATATCAAACTTTGGTCTTAATTAGTACGCCATTTGCATTAAGGTTTGCTTGTTTCGGAATGTATTTTTTTAGTAGACGGTTTTTACATAATTGTAATTAAATATTAAAAAAATAATGGCGATCCTGACAAAAAAGTTGAAAGAAGATGATAAGCACAATAAAAAAAAAAATCTGTTGAAGTTATTGACTAAGATGGTATTGAATATAATTACTTAACTACTCTCGACTAACTGAAACACTTAAAGGTGCTGAGATTTAAAATAAATTAAGACGAAAAGGCTCATTTATTGGTAATATATCCATTAACTATCTCCATATAAATCCTTTTACTATCACTCATTATGGGGTTTAAAAATATTTATAAATAATATACACTTCAGCGTACAACTTGAATAAATAATGCAAAAACGCAGGAAAGGAATATGAATGAAAAAAATGTACACCACTTATTATATTATTATTAAATTTATCTATTCAGTACAATTAATTATTCAGTTCATATTAACCCTTTGTTTTGTCTTTTGTTTAAGGTATTTTTCATTACGCAAGGTATCTCTCATACACTGAGGAAGGCCACAATTTATATCGTTTGTTTATAACCGTGTATTTACCAATATTTGATCGGCAGTACTAGTATGTTGTGTAGTAAAAAAACGGCTGGTTGATATAACCTCAAACATTTATGAAAACATCTTTATTTTATTATAAAAACTAAACAGAAACGATACCATCCGACCAATTTTATGTATTCAGTAAAGGATGGCACTCCATGTATGCATAAATGAAGTTTGACAGTTAGTTACTTCACAAACGCTTAAGTTCCAGTTTTTGCTACTGAACAGATAAGTTGCTAGCACTGTAATTTTCCCGACTGTCAGTGTTTCCCGACTGTGAAGTCGACAGGTTCAATCAAGATTCTTACGAGGATGCATAATACATCCTGAATTGTGGATAAATTCATCTCACATCAAATGGATAAGATCTTAGTCAATTATTATTGTCGTATAAACATCAAAATAAATTGTTACACAAATAAATAATGAGAACCTTTGTCGGTAGTAGAGTGACTTTATTAAGATGGCATCTGGGGCAGTTCTACAGCCCTTCCTGTTTTGAACGCCGTGATACTCACGTTGACTTGGTCGTGTTCCAGTCAATACTTAAAACAAAACGTCTGCATTACACACAAGTGCAGAACACCCAAGTATTAGGTCCCGAGTATAATATTAAGATAATTGTTAAGATATTGCAATGTTGTTAGTTAAATAGTTATTTGTTACTTAATCAAATGAATAACGTTAAAATAAGTAATCTTGTGTTTTCGTTAGTTGCTTTACGTGGGGCAACCAGAAACCATTGAGAAACAATTTTAAATGTTCTATAGGTAACATTTTTTATGACATCTTTACAAAGAACTCTCCACCAGTGTCTATACATAGTTTCATGCGTCTGAACCAAATTTCAAAGCACATTTTCCAGTCTGCAATAGGTAATTCCTCAACAGTTAGTACCTATTTTCTGGCCATGAAAATACGCTACGAAAATATGCTACGCTCAGGCAAGCATTCCGTAGTGTACCACTCTGCATTGTTGCTGTTTTGGTTTCTTAAGGGAATGGATACTAAATAAGCAGTTAAGGAGAACAAAATGGCAATAAAAAAATTTCCAGCGCTTCTTGATCGTTTTACATCGTTTTACTTTCGTAGGGTTTGGTTCGTTTTGAAACAGCCATACTGTTCACAGCCGTGTTGTTTCTAGATCATATCTTTCAATTCATTTTATTAGCAGTGCAGTAATCCATGTTCAGTTTAAATCCCAACTGTTGAAACTAAAGTAAAATAAAAAAGCTGCTAACAAATTCCAACTATCGTTAGGAAAATCCCCTGCGTCAGCAAGAAAATAGAAGTAAGAAACGTCCTCACGTCATTGAGGCAGACATGTTAGCAAACATTGCAAGTTTACAAACGGCGTTCGCTCAATGGCTTTGTTTCGAATGTTGGAATTCTGTTACTTATGTTCGAGAGACTGTCAGTCTGTGCTAAAATTCAAACAATTTATTTGAATAACAAAATTAAGATAGATAGCTCTGTAAATAGCTAAAAAAAGGCTAAAAATCACACTTATTTGGGACTAACGATAGATAAGAGATTTAATTGGAGAAAACACATTGATAAAACTTGCACCACTCTCAGAGCCATAATGGCTAAATTCTACTTAATAAAAAACAAAATACACTTTAGCGTGTTACTTACTATGTACAAAGCTTTTGCAGAAAGTATTATTTCATATGGATTGAGTAGTTACGGACGAACCTTTAAAACCTATCTTGATGACATTTATAATTTACAGCACAGGATACTAAAAATGATCGTACCACTAAAAATAAAACACAAATACATTGACAACCCAGTAGGTCTATTTAGGTTTTGTGGTGTGTTTCCAATCCACACAAAAGTTAAATATCAAATGTTAACGGAACAATTCTTTCGAAAAGAAATATTAATTACAAAAAGTCACCCCATCTTAACCAGGAATGTAGCAAATAAAAAATTAAGAACTCCTAAATTTAATAACTTCTACGGAAAAAGAACGTCCCAATATATAATGCCACATCTTATTAATTCAATACCTCATGACATAAAAAATAAAATTACAACATCAAACTTAAAAACGGTTTTAAAAGAATACTTCTTTTCACATCAATCATTATCTTTCCTTTAAACTATGTGCCAAGTGGGAGCAACCTTCACAACAATAGCAGTAGTCAAGTAGAACATCACTCACACATACGCAACTACGCAATGAATCTAATGTTATCTTTAGCTTACGATATGAATACCGAGCCCACGGGTGCCGCGCTGCCGCTGGCCGCACTGTTTAACAAATACCTACATGTTGTTTAATGTTGTAAAGATAAAATAGTGATCAATAACTGTTTATTTATTTTGAAATTAAAAGAGAATGTAAACTAAGGAGAACGCTACTGTCTAGTTAAATCTTATTTAGATTTTAAGATAGTAATAAGAAAATCTGTATATTTTTTTTTTGTATTGGGTAAATAAATAAAAAAAAATAAAAAAAAAGTTATTCACCGTTTGTTCTATACGGTGAATAGCTTCTTTCGAAGGTTACGTGTTATACACATGTTATATAATTGTTAAAATAAATAATAGACAATTGTTTATATTACAAATACAAATTCTTAAATCCACATAGTAAGTGAAATTCTTAAAAAGTATTGCAACATTATGTCGGAAAAATAGCAAAAGAAAAACCACAATAAGTACCCTAGGCGTGGGCGCCACAGAGAAAAGAACAAAAGACCTTTGTCGTTTGTGATTAGAATAATGGATGCTCCGGCTAGTGTCTGGCTACTCGTTTTATACTTGTGTACAGATAATGCGTTTAACTTATTTTGTTATTGGATTTTTGTTTATTTTCCATCGCATCAAATGGAAAGTGTACACGTGGATGTTTAACACCGCCTATACAAGAGTGTCCACTCTTGAATATTCTGGGACTAAACGTTTCAAATAAACTATGTACGCATAGTTCCGAAAATTTTCGTTTCGCAATGCATCTCAGTGCAAACTGAGGTTATTTTAATTAATATGTATAAATGAAACATGTTTGAAGTAAAACATTAAAGACTCAGTGAAAACAACAATAAATTGAAACATGCACGTAACTACAAGTGCGTCGCTACCGTATTTTACATATGTTAGCTACGTCAAAGATATTACACAAAGGACAAAATGTAAAAAAAGAACATACAAAAAGTATATTTAGTTTATAAAATAGTTTTATTTAATCTTTTGATTATGGATTATCATATAAAAATTATAGTTATTTGTTACGCAAGGTGCAATCAAAGGACGCCAGTGGCAATGGCGGTCCGCTGCAACCACGTTGTGGCACAGACGTTAAAGTAATATTATATAAGATTGCCTCTCAATCGAGAGAATTCGTGTCAACTTACTTGGGATCTTCATGTCATTGCATTTTTTTTTTGGTTCCCCTCCACGGGAGGGGCAGGAGGATATAAAAAATGCTCTGACGCATACTCCTCGCGCGCGATTGAAGTTATGTGGGACTCGTCCCGACGCCTACCAGAACCATACCCACTAAAAAACCCCCTGTCGGCTCGTGCATTTTTGCCACTCAGCCTTCATCTGAGCGACGGCCAATTGGAGAAAGAGGCCGCGCTAGTGGGGCCCTTAAGGGGTCACCCGCTGAGATTTACATAGCACTGAAGGTGAAATGAAAAGTAAATAATTAAAAACATTAAAAATGAAAAATAAAATTGCATTAATTCGGATTTACGTTAGAATTAGAATTTACGTTAGAATTAGGATTTGCGGCCTAAAGGGCCTCGAGATCTAAAGTTAAGTGCGTGGGTTCGCCAGTGTGCGCGTTTCTCGGTCTAGCGACTGAATTTCGAGTCTAACACAGGAGCAGTATATGAGACTGAATCTCGAACAAGATGATTGGGATGGGATTCGGCGCGTTTGAAGAACGATTCTGAGAGTGTTTTGAGGTGCTGTTGCACTGTAGGTAGTTCAAGAGCTCTGTGCAGGTCCGCGTTACGCACGTACCAAGGTGCGTTTGTGGCCCTGCGGCAGAAGAGATTTTGAACTACCTGCAGTTTATACAGGACGGAGGGTTTGGCGTGGGCCGGCGAAGCATATGACATGACGGGTCTAACGCAGACCTTATAAAGCGTACGTTTATTTCTAAAAGACATTTTAATTTTTCTTCCTATCATACTATATAGAGGGCTTAAGTAAAAACACGCGAGTTTCGTTACTCTATCGACGTGTGGCTTGAAAGAAAGCGTCTGATCTAAGTTTTTTTTTTTTTTTTTTTGCTGCCGAGGCACCCTCGCGGGAGGGAGGTGGAAGATGCGTCATGCATACCCGCCCGCAGGTAAATTCCTCTGCGGGGGGGTTATGTGGGACTCACCAGAATGGCACCTACCCACTAAAAACCACCTGTTGGCTGTAGTTATTACCGTTAGCCTTCATCGGAAGCGACACCCGTCGGGAAGTTGGGCGCGCTGGCGGAGACCCGCTAGCGGGTCTTCCGCCTGTAGTGAAAGTTGCACTGAAGGTGCTCAAAGGGACATGAGTTGGTGGCCGTTCTGGGCAGCCTCCGGTGAAGCCGGGGCTGGGCAGAGGTCGGCCGAAGCATGATTTAGGGATCAATTCATTTAAATGAACCTACAATGAATTGAGAAGGGAACTATGCTCCGCCAGAGCTAGCAAACGCTCTGTCGGAGTACGTGAAGCCCTAAGTTTACGGGCTAAGACTGCGATTTCACTAACGTCGACATTTTTTATAGCGTCGCAGACGATACGCATATCGTCTGCTACGGAGGATTGAGGAGTGGGTTTGTATGGGCGAGGAGCCGGGATGGGATCCGATGCGGGGCGCTGCCTCCAGTTTTCTGGGGCAGGCCTAGACTGTGTAGGCTTTGCAGCCGGAGGAACCCGGCTACGCAGCGGCGGAAAGTTTTCTTGAGAAAGGCGCGGGGCCTGTTTGGGTGCCGACCTCTTGGGATTGGAACGCATACAACGGGGTGCACGAGGGCAGCCCCTGTAGTTTGCGGTGTGGCCGGACTGGCCACAAAGCACGCAATCGGGAGGAGAGGGAGTTTCAGTAAGTGCGATTGCACTCCTTAGTGAAGTGCGGGACCAGGCATTTGACGCACCTGGGCGGTGCGCGGCAGTTGGCCGCCGCGTGCCCGTACAACTGGCACCGATGGCACTGGCCGGGATGACCGCGGCGATGAGGCGCCTCGATCGAGATCCCAGAGAGGCCGCAAATAGAGCTAACCCCTTTCAGGATTTCTCTGGACTTGGGGACGTTGGCGTGAATCACCAAAGCGAGAGGGTGTTGCCTCCCGTACTTGCTGTGCATTTTATGCACTGCGAGTGCCGGGAAGCCTTGGGACTGCAGATCCTCAAGGATAGCCTCGTTCGATAATTCGAACGGGACTCCCCTGAGTACCGCTCTGATCTTACGCTCTTCTGACAGAGCATAAGTGTGATAAGCATATTGCTTATCGGTGAGGAGCTTAGTCAAAGCTCGGAAATCGTCTGTCGTCGAGACAGTGATTTTAATAGATTCACCCGAGTTTACCGCTCGGGTGTAATGGATTTTGTGCTCATTGCACAGTGTCGAGACCTCAGTCCATTTACCCTTTTCCCGAAGGAAAACGGGTGGTGGGACCTTGGCCTTGACAGAAGTTGGGGCCGGAGCGGGTGTTGAAGACACCGGGGCAGCTGGCGTTGAAGACGCCGCAGGGGGTGTAGGGACGGGCATGGAGGGCGCCGGGTCTTGTTTCGAGCGCTTCTTAGAGTGCTTCTTAACAAGGGTGAAAGAGGGAGACTCAGGGCCAGTTGGGGTGGCGTCCGAGGATGACTCGGTCGCGGGTGCGCGCTTGCGTCGCGGAGGGGCGTCTACTTCGCATTCCATGTCACTGGAGGAAGGGGACGCTGGAGAGCCTAAGACCAGAGGGGTCTGGGGGACTGGGGTGGCCTGAGGGGCCATTGGTGGAATTAACGCCATGATATGCGGGATAAGAGAATCAAGGAAACGAAACTTGTCAGCATTTATAAACATGCCTTCAGCACCGGTACTGTCAAGTAGCTTCGTCCTAATCTCATCAGAGCTTAGGGAAGCCATTGCGGAGGGGTTGGGGAGGGACAATATATGAACCTAACAACGATGACTAACTTCCTAAAACCACCCTACACGCAGTAGGGTGGTTGAGAACGACGCGGATAACTCACTCGAGCACGGCACTTGAAGTCCTGGAACAACGAATTCCCGTCGACGAAGCTCACGTTCCACGACGTACGGTTAACAAGCCACTGATCGCCGTGAAAACGGCGTTAGAAACTTATTAGAAGTACGGTTAACGAGCCACTGTCCGCCGTGAAAACGGCGTTAGAAACTTAATACGGTAAACAAATATGAAATTTGGGTGCTCAATTAGCGCGGGGGCTAAAAGAGCGGGAAGGCGTCTGCGATCGACGTGCGCTCGAGAACGCACGCAGACCGAGACTGCGTCTGATCTAAGGTGACGCCTAAGTATTTAATACTGCGCTTCCAGGGGATGGGGATACCTAACATTCGAATGTGGGGATAGTTGTAGCGATTACGACGTTTGTGGTCGAATTGAATAGCAGAACTCTTTTCTGGGTTGACATCGATACGCCATTTTTGAAACCAAACACCGAGGGCGTTTACAGCCTTTTGGAGTCTGGTGATGTTATACGGGATCGATTGACTTTTAGTGTAAAAGGCGGTATCGTCTGCAAAGAGGGCGAGTTCGACGCCTTTCGGCGGGATGGGGATGTCGTTAGTGTACACGGTGTACAGCAGAGGGGCGAGGACTGAGCCTTGCGGGACTCCAGCCTTTATGGGACAAGGCGCGGAGAGCGTGCCTTCATGTTTGAATCGAAACGTACGGTCTTTAAGAAACGATGCGATTAATCTGACTAGGCGAACCGGTAAGCCTATTTTATAGAGTTTAAAAACGAGACCGCTGTGCCAGACTTTGTCGAAAGCCTTGGCTACGTCAAAGAGAACCGCGATTGTTTGTTTACGACGCGGATAGAAACCTTCGAGTATGTACTCGACGATTCGATGGGCTTGCTGAGGGCAGGAGTGCTTAGCGCGAAAGCCGGGACATTCAGAGGTTTACCCAGCTTGGGAATGCCTATGACTGTCGCTTCTTTCCAGGCTTTTGGAAAGTAGCTATGGTCGAAGCAGGCATTGAATTTGATAGCTAACAAGGTAAGCACCTGCCCCAGCAGGTGTAGCAGGTACCATCACCAAGTGCGTGGTTGGAAATTCCATCCGCACCCGGAGCCTTTTTGGACTTTTGATAAATAAATAATAAATAAATCCCCAGACAAACACACCAACTGCATGGCCCCAAAGTAAGCAGAGCTTGTGTTATGGATGATCATACAGCGAACTGGGGGGGATCCCAGAACAAACATACATATATAAATACAAACAACCATGACCCGAGAACAAACATCTGTGTTCATCACACAGATGCATGCCCCGGCCAGGACTCGAACCTGGGACCTTCGGCGTATGAGGCAAAGCTACTTACCACTACACCAATCGGTCGTCTTTTTTGACTTCTAATGAGAAGCAAGATTTCATCATTAGAGACTGTGACGGGGTCACCAGTGATGGGGAGAGATTCTCTGTGGAGAACTTCGTCATCCACCGCCTGGATGTGGAAGGGATCCGCGGGTTGCGTGCTGGGCGAACATTGTGCCGCTATGCTGTCGGCGAAGCATTCGGCTTTCTCTTCGACTTCGAAGGCAATAGTGCCGTCGGGACGAGTGAGAGGAGGAACGTGAGAGGCAGTGTCTACGCGTAAGGCTCGGGCCATTCGATAATACGCTTTGTGGGACGGGGAGATATTCTCCATGAGATCATTAAACTGAGTGTCTCGGAGTTCCGCGAGGCAAGACCTAATTTTACGTTGACGCTGATTCGCAGCTGTTCTGTATGCGGGCGTGGGATATTTCTTGGCTCTCCGGAGAGCCGCGTTCTTGGCTTTAATGAGATTGCTAACGGCTAAGGGAAGCGCGGGTTTGCCTTGCTTAGCAACCTTTTCGTTGTCACTGATGGCTGAGTTGATAGCATCGGTGAGAGTATCGACTACTGAATCTATTTTAATCGGGCTGTCTAATTGGTCGGGCGAAATCGCGAGCGGAGAGTTCGGTACCTCTAAGGCTGAAACTAACGTATTTTTAAAGCCTTTCCAGTTGGTAAAGGTTTTAGGAGATGAGATGTTAACGTTAGGCGTACCTAGCACGAGGGAGACGGGGCGATGGTCGGAGCCTCGGTCATCGAGCGGTTCGATAGACCTTAGATCAAGATTGATTCGCTTGATAATTGCAAAGTCGAGGATGTCAGGAGAGTAGGACGGGTTGTTGGGATAGTGAGTGGGAGTGATGGGGGATATGACGTCGTGAGTTAGTGATGACGAGGAGAGCGATACCGCTGGTGTTGGTCGATAGGCACGTCCAGTCAGTATGTTTGGAGTTGAAGTCTCCGAACATAATGACTGAATGGCCGAGGGCGAGAATGGCCTCAAAGTCGCTGCGGGTTGGTCTGGAGCCACATGGTATGTAGACTGAAGCTATGATGATGATCGGATGACCAGTCATAGCCAATATACACACAGTGGCTTCCATGTTGAGGAGAGGAGGGGTAGGGAGAGGACAGCAATGGAAGCCTCTTTTGTAATATATAGCGGTGCCGCCGAATTCGTCGGAGTTGGGCCTATCGTTGCGAGTAAACGCGTACTTAGGAATAGCGTATCCCCTGGAGCGGTTTGGAGTAAGCCATGTCTCCTGGAGAAGGAATAAGTCAGGTTATTTGTTCTGAAGGAACAGTTTAATCTCGGGAAGATTGGTGCTAAGGCTACGAGCTTTAAAAGATACTAGGGATAAGCCCTTGGGTTTAATACGACCGGACGCGGGATTTGCGGGTCTAGACATTATAATTTACTTATTTACGAATTTATACAAAATTAAAAATATTTATAACGAACTTAGGAGCGAGTGATGCTCGGCTAACGCAAATAAACGCTCTTGAGGAGAGCGGGTGGCTCGCAGTTTGCGTGCGAGTACGGAAATTTCGTTAATATCGACGTTTTGAATAACTTCGAACACGGTCTTCATGTCCTCAGCCAACGACGACTGAGGTGCGGATGACGGAGCAGGACGCGGCCCTACGGAAGCTACGGGAGCTGGGATGGGTCGGGAAGGTGCAGGCGGAACGGCCGGACGCTGCCTCCAAGACAGAGCCTGAGTAGGCGTCGGCTGAACGGGCTTTGCTTCCGGGGGACCCCGGTTGCACAGCGGCGGGAAGTTTCGGAGTGAGCGGCGGCGCCGGTTTAGGCGCGGCCCTCTTGGCGGTAGAGTGCGGAGCGCGCGGGCAACCCCTGTAGTTAGCTGTGTGGCCGGACTGGCCGCAAAGCACACAGGCAGGGGGGGAAGTGGATTCGGGAGTGCGAGTGCACTCCTTCGTTATGTGAGGATCCAGGCACTTAACGCACCTGGGGGGAGCTGAGCAGTTAGCCGCTGCGTGGCCATAGAGCTGGCAGCGGTGGCACTGCCCAGGGTGACCGCGGGGGTTAGGACGCTCGACGGAGATGTTCGAGAGACCGCAAATTGTGCGAGCCTCTCTGAAAATCTCCTTCGAGTTGGGAGTATTGGATAGGATGACTAGAGCTAAAGGAAAACGCCTACCGCGGTTGGAGTGCATCTTGTGCACTGCTTCGGCCGGGAAACCCTGGGACTTAAGGTCTTCGAGGATTTCTTCGTTCGCGAGCTTGAACGGGACGCCCCGTAGTACTGCGCGGATCTTACGCTCCTTCGGGAGGGCGTAGGTGTGATATGCGATTTGTTTAAGCGAGAGTAAACGAGTAATCGCGCGGAAGTCGTCGATAGTTGCGACTTGGATTTTTATAGTATCGCCTGCGTTGGTAGCTTTTAGGTAATTGATTTTTTGCTCTTTGCAAAGATAAGATACCGCGGTCCATCGCGCTTTTTCGCGGAGAAAGACGGGCGGAGGGAGCTGAGGCTTCGGCGGGACGGGAGCGCAGCGCGTCGCTGGCTTCGATGGGACCGACGGAGACGCGGTTACTTCGAGTGATTTTAATGGCGCGGGGGCTGGTGTTGAAGACACCGGGGAGGGCTCGGGTATTGAGGATACCGAGGCTTTCTTAGAGCGCATGGCGATTAGCTGGAACGCGGGCTCAGGAGAGCCGGTTAGGGTGACGGCATCTGACGACGTATCAGACGCGGGTTCGGAGTCGCTCCCGGGAGCGGTACGCTTGCGACGCGACGCGTGAGAGGATGCGACAGATTCGCAGTCCATCTCGGACGAGGCGGGAGACGCGGGAGCGCTGTAGACCTGAGGGGTCTGGACGTTGGAGGCCTGAGGGGCCGGGGTTGAGGCCTGAGGGGCCGGGGACGCGATAGTTGCCTGTAAGGCTTGCGTTAGTACGTCATCTGGGATGGGGATGCCGGACGAGGCGAGCGCCTGGGCGAGCGACCTAGCAAAGTTTACCAAGCTTTGCTGGTCCATTGGAGGGCTTGGTCCTACGATATATGATAAATAAATATATAAAAATGCCTAGGTTCCCTAGCAAACCTAGCACCTAAACCTCCCTACCCGCGGTAGGGGGGCTGGGGACGACGCGAAGTGGTGCCCCTAATTCGGACAGCACTGTACCGTCACCCTGGGAAAGGCCCAAGTGCAATGGGATCGGGTCAGCCGGTTTCTCCTGGGCCTGAAGCGCACCGGGGCAAAGCTATCAGGCTTAGTTGTCACCGTTAAGTATACACCTGATCAAACGCGAGTCTACTACGGAGTGTGTTGTCAATAAATTGACAACAAAAACCGGCCGTAGACCTGACGAAGTTGGGTTGCACTAAAAGTGCGGGATTGACTACGTTACGACCGGCCGGAGCCGGCCGCAGAGCGAGTCTCTGACTACGTATCAGGCGCCAAGCGTCAAGTACGCAGCCAGAAAAACAGCCCGAGTCTTACGAACCACTATTGAATTTAATCGACCGTGGTAAGCTCAACCCTGTTGTTGCTGCACTCACCGAGGTGAGGTTTTTAATGCGAGGTGCACAAAGTGCGGGATTGACTACGTTACGACCAGCCGGGGCTGGCCGCAGAGCAAGTCTCTGACTGCGTAGCAGGCGCCAAGCGTCAAGTACGCAGCCAGAAAAACAGCCCGAGCTTCGCGAACCACTATCGAATTTAATCGACCGCGGTAAGCTCAGCTCTGTTGTTGCTGTGCGAGACCGACTTAGTTGCAGCCGATCGAAACCGGCCGCAGCGTAAGCCCTGCAGAGGCTATCTCAATTCGTCGAGGACGAAGCAAGATTTGTACGAATCCGGCGTATGAGTATTGCGAACGAGTTGTCGTCGTGAGACGACAATCGTGACTCAACAGCTGGAGCGACCGCGAACGCGACGAGCGGGGCCGGACGCAGAACGGATCTGAGAGTGGCGTTTGAGTATTGCTACGAGAGAAGTCGTGAGACAATAATCGTGACTCGGCAGCCGGACGCAGATCGGGTCTGAATGTGTGTCATTGCAGTGCGTCCGCGATGTTTATGACCGCGCACCCCGCCACCGGCGTCCACGCGGTGCTGCGTGCTCGCTCCTCATCGCTGGTGCCTGGGCTGCGTGGGAGTAACTATCGTTTTCTTAAGTCAATAAGAAAATTGGTTGAGCCCAATTTTTCATCACTGGATGCTCTTACACGTAGCAAACCACCCAGATAATTATTTAAATTGGTATCAATGTTTGGCATTTTAAATTTTGCTTTTTATTATTTGAATTTTTTATATTAAGAATTCCATAAAAAAATTATGACAACTGAAATGAAATGAAATATTTATTTCTCAACATTGACAATTACTTGTTCTTATTGATGTCAAATAAAAAATGATGTCAAATGATTCTACCACCAGTTCGAAAAAACCTTCATGAAGAAGAACTGGCAAGAAACTTCACGGGTATATTTTTTTCAAAATAAATTTACAGAGTCTCTTTATGTATATACAAAATTATTCTTTTCTGCATCTGTTAGCTCGGCAAGTCTCCCTCCCCCCAAGTATCCAAACGACGAACACCCTCAAACGGCACCCGTTCACGAGTTAACGCGGGATCCAGCCATCGCCCTCCTCAACCATATTAGAGGAAAGTGAGCGACCCTGACAAACGATTGTGAAAAATACCTGCCAAAAAAGATTGTTTACGCTAAAAAAAATTGTTTTTTCTAAAATCTTGATACTGGCTTTTAGTCAGTGAACTCGGTAGATACGTTAGAAAAATAGTAATTTTAATATCTCTTGTAAATTCAAGTGCCTACTGTCTAAAATTGAGGTGATTTTAAGTTGCCTGTATGTCGATAATAAAGTAAAAATAAAATTTATTCAATATTGAGAAAAAAAAATAATACAAAATTTAGAATATTTCAAAATATTATGAAATTTTGTACATACTTTAAAATATCAACGAAAAATCAAATAGGGTAACCTTTTTATATCTACCTTTTTACACAATTAAACCTCTTAATTCTATAACATTACTTTTTATTGGTTCAAATAAAACGTTAACAGACCTTTTTAGTCCTTTAAGAATTGATTATTACTAACTTTATTTAATTTCCTCATGTAACTTTATCTTTATTGGAATGGCAAACCTATTACAGCGAAGTAACTCAGGAATGACCTTTCAATGATGCGTGTAAAAGTTTTATTTTAATCAAAAGAAAAGGTATACGGAAAATATATACATAAGTAAGATACTTATTTATTAACTTGATAAAACATCTGTTTAAATTTGTTTATTATGAAGTAAGTAGCAAATAGCATAGGTTACCCGATGTTAAATAATCACACCCATAGACACTAAGAACACCGAGGTGTAAATTGATGCGTTGCCAACCTTTTGAGGGAGGTGTACGCTTTTTTCTTGAAGGTCTGAATGTTATAATTGTACGGAAAGACCTCTTATGAAAGCTTGTACCAGAGCTTCAGAATACGCGGTAGGAAGCTTCGCGTAAAACGTACTGTAGTGGACCACTAATCATCCAGATGTTGAGGATGTAATTTGATAGTTTGGTGGGTTGTACGTTGGTGGCTGGTGCAAAGCAGCTGGCAATAATCCAAACAACTCTTCAGACAAACAGCTCTACGACAATTAGCTCTACGCAGAGATGTAGCACCTCTCTGAGCTAATGGGTCTAATTTGCAACAAATCTCACTGCTAGCGACGAATCTGACCACTCTATGTATTATAAGGTCAAATTGAGACAATAATTATTTTAGTGCCCGAGACGAGTGACCCTAGTACTCCAAATGTGAACATGTGCTTTGTAATAACTGAAGACGATGGTCTGGCCGGAAGTGCCTTACATATATACAGGGTGTTCAAAAAAGTATTTTACAAAAAAATATTCTAGATTGAGTAAGTCTCCACCATTTGACTACAAAAAACCGGTTTTAATTTGGACTTATGGCCTTTCCATAAAAAAATTCTAAACATTTAGAGTTAAAGCGCGCGGCCACACACCTATCCAGATAACGCGCGGACCTTGCGATCAGCTGGGAGGTCATTGCACAATAGAAAAAACGTAAACGTACATAATTAGATACCTTCCTACTTACTTGCCTACACAATTTTTCCACCCAATTTGCAATCAAGCACTATGCGATCAATAGACAGTCGCGTTTTACACATACAATACAATAGATAATAACAAACACTGGTAAGTACTTACTTCAATACCATTTTTTTCGATTCTTATTAGAAGTCTTACTGGACTGGAAATGTAAGAAAGCTGTTTACGCAAGTAAGTAAAAAGGTATCTAAATATTTATCTACGTTTACTTTTTTCTATGGTGTAATTACGTCCCAGCTGATCGCAAGGTCCGCGTGTTATCTTATCGTATATTGTAAAATACTTTTTTGAACACCCTGTACATGCACCACAAACCGGTTTGATACAAGTTTGGCACGTCAGCAAAAGAATCACACACAAGTTCGACCCGTTTCAACGTATTCCCAAGAAGTGTTGTTTAATTTGTTTGCGGAACTGTAATTTTTTGTATTACATTGTATGCGAATTGATGGAGATTCTGAAAAATAGATATTCGTCATAGTTAAAGTTAATAACTTACGAGCCATTACGTGGGTAATGAATGGCTTTGATTAACTGTTCAGTCTGTTATTAGTTGCTGTAGTATGACAGTATTATAGTAAAATAATAATGTAAAATAGGCGTTTATTTTTTGCTGGACATTTAGAATAACTGCGTACTATCCTACTTATATAATATTAACTTAAAAAATTTGTATGCTTGGATAAACAGATTTGAATGATTTTTGGCACACGACTAAAATATAAAGACGGGAAACTGCGAGAGTATTTTTTAAAATCGTGGCGTCAATCTGGATGTACATCATCACTTTTCATGATTAAATTGTTTCCTAAAAATAAATATTTTAAAAGGAAAACACGATAAATATCGATAAAATGCAATCTATTCAACAAAACAATTATATAGTTATATAACTTTGCCGTTGTAGATTAAATTTAATTTCTTTATTTTCTCGATGACAGCTCCTGTGTAACCTTGTGCGAGCGTTCTTTTTACATTATGTATGCATTATTTTATGAAAATATGACGTTTACACACGTACAAGTTTATTTAATTACCAGAGTCGGAGAAACTGATAGGGATGGGGCTATATCGATAAACGAGATAGATAGAACTGTCATCGAGAAAATAAAGAAATGGAAATAGTATAAATGATGCAAACAATGAACGATAAATTAAAATGAATATCAGAAAACATCAAAATAACAGCATAAACTAGAAAACTAGAAGACACTAAGTTTAATTCACAGGCCGCCGGATCTTCTCCGATCCGTAGCTCCAGCCAAAAATGAGCCACGCCCGATTTGCTGATTTCAGCAATCACAATCCAGTGGAAACTCTCATTGAAATGGCGCTGCCGTCGTCGGTCAGAAATGCCAACATGATAAACACAGTACTGTTCCGGAAGTTAATATTGTCGAAACTGAACATAACATTCAAAAACTTATTATTATAAAACTTTATGTAACTATATTGACTAACCCAATAACTTATTACATGAGATCAACAACAATGTTAGCTTTTATAATAAAATAGAAATAAGCTTACTTCAACAGGAAGTCAGCATTTCATTGTATTTATACTTTAACTTATTAATTGAAGCCGTAATTAAATCATACCAAAAATCTTTAACTCTATTAATAGCTATCTGACGTAATTTAAATCATAGTTTTCTTTACAATCATTAATTTACGTAATAAATTAAAGTTAGTTGTAGTGAACACACTACCAGACATACGTAATTCAACTGTGAGTATTTAAAATAATGTTTATTTATCAATATTGTTACTGAGCGATGTCAATGCGATTAAATTTTGATAAAATTAATAAATTAATAGCGATATGAACGAGTACGTTTTCGCGCCGTTAAATATAATATAATTCGGAATAACACATAGCCTAACTTTTATCCCGTATTTTAACTTTGGTATTTTCAAATGACTAATTATTAATTAATATTTTTTAATGTTTAAGTATACATTATTCATTGTTCGATAACCATTTTGCTAATCATGCTGATTTTATTGCAGTGTTAGGGAATTGAGATTTTCTATATTTTTGTTTTTTCTTCAATATATGAATTATAATTGAGAACTTACGTAAAAACGAACAGGTTTAATACTTCATTTACATTCACTTACTATAATTTTTGGTATTGATTTTGTTTTCATTTTAAACTTTTCCTTACATTATATTTGTTAATATAAAGGAGTAATTTGTTAAAAAAAGCATTTGTTTTTAGTTTTTTTAAGAGAAATATGATTAGTTTTATACTGTTATTTTTAATTTAATTTTTATTATGTTACGTTTTTTATGAATATTTTTTGGATAGCAGTGTACCATTAACAGTCTTATATTTGTAGGTACATATTATATCACCAGTGTCAGTTTTCACATATTGACACTAGATATATGCTTATGTAATTTACAGCTACAAAAGAATATATACAATTATTTAACTACAAAATTATAAATAAGGAAAATTGTATTATTAAGATACAAAGAGTCACACTTAGGAAACCATATCAAACCAACCTTTAGAAGTTAATAATCTGATTCAGCCAATAGATGAATTGATATATCAAGTGTGGTAAGACAATTTTATTGATGAATTAAGAAGACCTAATAATAAATGAATGTTTTCTTTAATTTGTGTAACTGTAGGGAACGTGTAGAGGAATATATCAAAGAACGCATGTGAATGTTAAAACTTAGTATTGCCAGAAGATGAAGATAATTAATTCGATGCTGAGCAATCTTCATGATCGTTAAAATGTCGCCTTACATACAGCGGCAACATTTGGTAACGTCAAAATTTTGATTTGTAGTTTTTGGCATATATTGAGGTTTTAAATTAAAGCTATCTCAGAAATCTCCACTGAATAAATTCAGGCTTGTCAGTATAAATATGAAATTAAGGATTCCAAATTTGCGAGGAATACTCGAAGATACAAAGCACGTATGAACAAAACAGTACTTTTAAAAATTGTTTATTATGAGACTCCGTAATAGATCTTGAGATAAAGCCCAAAGCCTTATTCTCTCGCAAATCAATGATGTATATCATATATAAATTTAGAACCGTGTTCAACACCCAATTCACGTATATCCTGTACTTACGTATGCGCTTGCCAGTTCAGTACGTCTTCAAAATGAAGATATCTATCAATTATAAGGATGATTTATTTAGTAATAATGTACATTGCATGGCGATACGGATTTACAATGAGTTATAACGAAAATATAAGGAGATACCATTCAAACGATGTAAAGCTAATGTTTTATAGCGGGCAACCAAATTCTAATGATACTCTTTAATAACGTTAATGTAATAAAAATATATTTATGCAATAAATATATTTTTACTTCAACTTAATATTGTTTTTTATCATGACACTAATTTATTAAATATCAACTTTTAAGAAAACTTGACGTTTTTAAGTTTTTATGCATTTAGACATGCCTACTTATGTGACATTGTTTATTTATATTTTTATTCGATTAGAACAAAATCCACAGCTCTTAAAATAATACATTAATTAAATAATATCTATATAAAACTGACAGCCAGTTTTGGATTTACATTTTTTAAAATGATTTTAGCAGACAGCAAGTAAAACAAATGTTAGGAATAATTTATTGAAACAATTTTTAAATAGTTAATACAAATAAATATAAGAATTTTTTTTGTTGTTGTTTTTATAGGTCGATAGCAGTGCGTGAGTGTGTTTGTGTGTGTATATGAGGGTGTGTGTGTGTGTGTGTACGTGTGCATGTTTGTATATATTTGAACGTAATAATATATAGCCATGTTAATATCAACCTCTATTCAGTAACTTTAATATACTTTGCCTTGTTGTCATAAAATATGTCAGTGACTTGTGCGAATTTTTTATTATATGTGTTTTGAATCCTATTGATAGTTGAGTTCCGAGTGTAGTTTGTTTTTGTGTGCTGCGGATAAAATAGGGAAGTGTGTCTTGTTCTTGTGGAGGGAGTGCGCAGATTGAGGGTGAGATTAATGAGGTCATTTCAGTCTATATTACCGTTACAGATATTGTATAAGAAAAGCATATCGAGCAAAGTACGTCTGGATTCTAGGGACAGCACATGGTGTTGTTTGCAAGTATCCGGGTATAACTTATGGGGCTGTGATTCTCTATAGCTCAGGTGCTTCCAAAATTTTCTTTGAATTGACTCAATAGCATGACTGTATACAATATATTGGGTGTTTCATACAGTGCTGCAATACTCTAGTATGCTACGAACCAAGGAATAATACAGTACCCTCACACAGATTATATATGAAAAGAGAGCTGTAGATCGTAGTACAAAGCCAAGATTCTTGTATGCTTTATTGAGTATGAATGCAACATGCTCGATAAAACTAAGCTTCGCATCGTGCTGATTATTGTAATTTTCATAATTTATTAACATTTCTTGACATGTTAAATTATTATCATATGATGTTTATTAATTTTAACAGCTGATTTTTTAAATATTATTGGTTGCGCCGCAATACATTGCTATCTATTACAAGATTATAGTTTTCAAATATCGCGCGCGAATAATTGTCATGTTGTGTTGTTCAGTTCAGTGTTGTAAAACCAGTATGTCTGTGTCTCTTAATGACATTCTTTACAATGGTCAAAACCTTCAAGGTAATTTGTATAATATATTAATTAACTTTCGTTTGTTTCGTTCCGTGCTCTCGGCTGACATGCGCCAGATGTTTTTGTGTATCGGTGTCCGCGAATCCGATCGCCGATATCAACGCATCTTATATCGTTTTTCGCCTGAAGATCCTTTACAGACCTATCAGTTCAACCGCGTTTGTTTTGGATTGAAGTCAAGCCCGTTTCATGCATTGCGTATTATGGAACAGCTCCCGTCTGACGAAGGTGTGCGCTTTCCTAAAGCGGCTTATAGCGTAGATAACGAAGACAAGGCCATCGAGACCGCGTCCCAGTTAATATCTCTCATGAAAGCTGGCCAATTCGATCTAGTGAAATGGACAAGCAACTCGCAAACTGTTTTAAACTCAATTCCTTCTTCACATCGTCTCTCGTCACTCAAACAGTTTGATGCAAATGACTTGCACAAAATACTCGGTTTGTGTTGGTTACCTGCAACTGATTTATTTAGTTTTAAAATTAACACGCCATCCGAAAAATTTACTAAACGCACTATATTATCTTGCGTAGCAAGACTATGAGATATTCTTGGTTTTGTCGCACCTGTAGTTTTATACGCCAAGATTCTCATAAAGGAACTGTGGCTTTGTGATAGTGACTGGGATGATACACCCTCTGATAATATTGTTAATCTATGGTCTCGTTTTGGAGAAGAATTGCCTGCACTTGAGCAATTGAAAATTCCGCGTCATGTAGGAATCACCAAAAATTCCGTAGTCAATTTAATCGGTTTCGCTGATGCGAGTGAAAGGGCTTACGGGGCTGTTGTTTATTTCCATGTTCAGAATGGCAGTGACATTTCTGTCAATCTCATAAGTGCTAAATCTAAAGAAGCACCCCGTGAGGTCGTGTCTCTCGCTCGGCTCGAATTGTGTGCAGCTCTTTTGCTTTCAAAGCTGATCAATACAGTTATAGAAGCTTGTGATAATCGCCATTCCTTAGACAATATTTGTGCATTTTCGGATTCTACAGTGACACTCTGTTGGATCAACTCTTCACCCCATCGATGGGGAACTTTCGTGGCTAACAGGGTGGCAAAAATACAATCTTTTTGTCCGCCGCATAACTTTTATCACATAGCAGGTTCCATCAACCCCGCTGATTGTTTATTACGCGGCCTCACACCGGCTCAGATTATAGATCATCCGCTTTGGTTTGATGGACCTCCTTGGGCCAAATTAGAGCCGTGTGAATGGCCTATTATTTCATTTGACCCGTCTACTGTCTCTGAACTGCCAGAACAGGAAAAATATTCTCTGCTTGTATCAAAGCCAAGAGAAGAATCCTTTATTATGACTAGCTATTCGTATCTCTTCTTGGTCAAGGCTTTTACGCTGCGTCGTTTATGTATGTCGCTTTATGAAGACGTTACCTCAACGCGACTTCATAACCGCAGCTGATTTAGATCACGCCGAACGCTTAGTACTTCGTGAATTACCTAACAAGTGTGATCGCCGGCGCCGGTTTCGTTCATGTCAACGAGCCACGTGCAACCACAGGTACCTATCTTTCTTTTCCTTATTCCTATTCATATCTGAAGGTGTTAGTAATTAAATTTAAAATTATTAATCAACCGCATACAGTCCACTACTTTAATATCTAATAAGCTTATGAACCGCATCACCAATTATGCTTACAAATTGAATTGAATATATATGCACGCTGACATGACCGCAGTTTGTGAATGACATTAATTACCTACATAATAACATACTGGTAAATAATGTATTTTATCTTTAGTCGGTGTAGTGGCAACAGAAATAATATCACTTTGTGAACAAATCAACCACTTTTGTTATCACAGAGCTGTAGCTTTTCAGACTTAGCAGTCAGACTTTTTTATATTAATAAAAAAAAATTAAACGAGCATAAACTTTCCATCAAATATATTTTCCAAATAGACTTTGGATAACGTAATACAAAACAATGCATAATATTCTCAACTCATTAATATTGCTGACTGTATCTGAGTTTCCACCTGAGTTGTGTTCATTAAAAGCAGTATTGCTTTAATTAATTGCTGCAAACTGTAGCTAACCAAATTTTGCTCCTAGCGTATTGAGTGACCAGTTAATATTGTTTGAATGATTCATTTTAATGGTTTCCAATAAGAAGCTCATGCAGAACGTTAAATTAATTAAAAAGGACAAACCGAGTGATTGTTATCGGTACTAATTGAACCGGTTCTTAGTTTGCTGCATTCAAGATAAGTAGACGTTCAGAATATGTACACAATTTTATTTGAGAAGAATAACTTCAAATATTAGATGACAAAATTTGACGTAATTAAATGTATGAATATTCTCAAGAGAGCGTCGAAGGTGTAGTAGGTAAGGCGTTCTGGCATCTCCATCATATCGGTCCAATCGCATTGACTGTCAAATGTCAGAACAACCTTAAGTTCTTTATACAGGTTGCTCTAATGGGGGATGAAAACATCCTGAGAAAGCCTAGGAAATTGCTTCAATGATATGTGTTTAGTTTGCGAATCAGTATGCAACCACGGTGGACTATGAATTGCCTTAGCCACTCTGAGTTGGCTGATGTCTTGCAGCAGGATTGGCAGAAAAGGGGCTGGGAAAGGATACCTTTGCGTTCAGCCGGAATTTTTTTTGAAGAGTTATGTAAGTTCCACAGAACCCTAGCTTTTGTATTAATATAGAATAAAATTAAGTAGAAGAACCTGCTGGAAAAACTCATAGAAACTAATAAAGGTTTTAAGTCATGTAAATTTGTTCTGATTGATTATTGTTATTAATTTAACTATAGCAATTTCATGAAGATTGCTAAGTAGTCAGGTGTTACTTACTCAGCCATGAAGATAACAACCAAACTACTCAAAACTAACAGTGGCATTAAATGTAGAAAGTTATTTATTTACTTTTAAAGAAAGTCTTTATTTTTTTAAAATTTTATCTCGAATAATAAACATACAACAAAACGTCACTTCATACGATGTTTACGCTAAGAGACTTGTCCCGCCGTCGAGTAGAGATGGCATCTAGATACAAGTTGGCAAGTAGCGAGAAGCAAGGTTGTAGTTTCGAAAGTTTTGTCGCTGTGCTATAAGCGAGTGTAAGAGTGCGACGGGCCATTACTCGTTGGGATCTCGAGTGTTCTAACTGCCAAGCAAGCATCGCTCATTGAATTTACCTTTTATAGTTCTTGTCGCAGAAAGTCACCTAGCACAGAAAGAATTCTCGCCTGCAGTGTGAACAGTTAAGACCTTGTCTGGGCCGTACTACAGTCTGTCCATTTTGACCGTCATAATAATCACACTCATTGGCCGTATTCTGGTTAATGGGGAGTAGCAGTAAGTGCAATTACTGGAACATAGGGAATTTCAACTATTACTTACGGTCAGCAACGAATCATAAATCGAAGTAATAACCACGTCCAATATAATAATAATAATAATCTAATCTGTGGTAGATCTATTTACTTTCACAGTTTATTCATGTACTAGTGTACTAATATTGATAAATGAAACACCTTCGACTACGATGTCCGTGGGCAGCGTCCCACGGAATTATGTCCAGCGGATGTCATTAAGAATGAGATGGACCGTGTGCTCGTTTGCTGGCCATAAAATAGTAAAAAATAGGTATTTATATATGTTTATATTTTATTGACACGAAGTCTTAGCCTATCGTACGTTTCTTGACCAAAAATATTGTCAGTGGCTACTCGTTTGCTCGCTGACGATGGGATAAATGCCTTAAAGTATAAAATTATTTTACCATATTTGTTTGTCACTGGTGTCTTCTGGGTTTTGTTCTGTTTTACAAAAGTAAATTTTTTTTCTTGTGTCACGCTAAGATTAACAATGGTATTAAAAACGATTCGTTTCTTAATTTTGTTGCTTTAAACATGGATCTTTTAACAGAATCATCCAATATTTTAAGACACGCTTCACCAGGAAACCCGTGTCTATTATGAATATGGTGGCAGTATAGCAATTATTATGGTTGTTGGAGCCTTAGAGGTTTATTTTTAAAAACACAATAAGCAATTGAGCTGTTGTGCCGCATACCCTTTTAAAACTTTTTTTTAAGCGAAAATAGTGCACGCCTAAGTGACCCTTGCTCCTTAAAACCACCGATTCCTTTTTCCTTGCCTTCCCTTAATTGGTGTCTTCGCATTCAACGCGGCTGTTTCACAAAAGCACAGGTAAGCATCATCTACACAGTCTCTTCTACAAAATTTACAGTCCACTCATCGATTTGATACTCTTTCGTCGTGTATAAGATCACATCGGCATTTTTATATTATTAATTACTAGCGGCGCCATCATTTTTGGTCACTTCAACCGGATAGTTAAAGATACTGTGTGGATGATTTTATCTTGTTTTTTTGAAATTTGTATGTAGCATTATGTACATTTAGGTCATTTAGTACTTGATTTATTTGTTTTACACTGTTTCAGTTCTTTATCTAGATAGCTCTCGCATTTTTCTTTGTTATTATGTATAATTTACTTACATTTCAACAAAGATTATACCCGGATGTTCATTATATATGAACTGATAAATGATAAGATATTTCATTTATCAATTATAGTCCTCGCATTCTTTATTCTTTATTGAAAAATATTAACGCATTATTCTTTGGATTTATACATAATTTACTTGTATTTTAACCAAAGTTGTACCCGCATATTCACTCCTTGTGAACTGATACAAAACATATTTAATGATAAGTTATTTCATTAGATAATCATATAAAACGCATTAAACATTGCTTTGACACTCAAACCAACGCATTATTTCATTATTTTATAAAGGTTCAGTGTTCTATTTAGCAAATATAATTAATTCGATTTATACCCTCAAGTACAAAAATAAAAAAATAATAGGTGTGGCAAGGGCACTTTGCACTTTTAATTTCCTATTTAAGATAACTATTTCAACGCATTTTTATAAAACTTTCGCATAAGTTTTATTTAGTAAACATGGATGCAGAAATTCTATTACTTGAATCTAAACGCAATTCTTATTATACCAGAGTACAATCAATATATGATGACATTCCTAAGTCTCAAGCTGATCCTAAATATCAACAGTTTTTATTTAGAATTGAAACATTAGACACATTGCGTACAGAATTTATTAAAATAAATGAAGAAATTAATGCTCTCAACTTACAACAGAATAAAAAGTATATCCCCAGTTTTGATTCTATCTGGGCCTTTGAAGATTTGATAGTTGCAATTAAGGGAGCTCATAAAAGTCTAACTAGTGTTGATGAATCTGTTATAAAGCACAATATTCCATTACCTCATCTGAATATTCCAGAATTTGATGGAACAATATGTGAATTTCCAATGTTTTTAGAATGTTTTAATGCCGCTATTCATTTTAATCCCAATATAAGGGATATTGAACGCATGCAATACCTCATGTCCAAATTAAAAGGAAAGGCAAAAGGTCTATGTTTAGGTATGACCCCAACATCTGAAAATTACTCAGTATTGTATAAATCTTTAATTCAAAAATATCAGGATCCACGAGCGATAGCAACCTCTTATATAGAAAATATTTTAAACTTGAAATCTGTGACTCAGGAAAGCGCTAGCAACTTAGAATCCTTTATTGATCAGTTTTCCACTTCGGTGGCCGCTTTAAAACAATTAAAATTAGAAAATTTATCTGAATTTATACTTATTCATATTGCACTTAAGAAGTTAGATACTGCTTTAGTTAGGTCTTTTGAGACATCAATACCTCAAAATGGGTCATTCCCATCTTATGATAATTTTATTGAATTTCTTAGAAATCAAACTAAGATACTTCAACGCACCAACCCTGTTATACCTCGTTTATCAGCTCGCCAGTCAGCTTCTGCGCATTCAATTAGTAATAAACAAGTCCGCTCTTTTATTGGTACCTCATCTTCAGGCAATTATTGTAAGTTTTGTAAGTCAAACAAACATAAACTGTTGTATGAATGCAGTGCGTTTTGTAAATTGACTCCGATAAAAGCATATGAATTTATTAAATCCATCTCAGGTTGCATTAATTGTTTGAGTTGTTTGCACACTGTTAGTACATGCAAATCAGGAAATACTTGCAAACACTGTTTCCAGAAACATCATTCATTACTTTGTCGCCAACAGTACTCAGCTGATAAGGGAATGGTTAACACCAACTTACAAACTGGCCCAGCACTTAGCAATTGTGCTCTCACAACTGCGAGGAAAGACAAGTGCATATGTAAAGGATTCTTACCATTTTGTTAGTGACCTTAAAAATCTCAAGTTAACTAACAATGAAACTATGGTTAGCTTTGATGTGTCGTCTCTATTCACCTCACTACCTGTTAGAGACTGCATTGATATAGTAAAAAGGAAGCTAAGTGAGTCAAACTTGCCCGAGGAATATGCAGAACTATTAGAGCTATGTTTAACATCTGGCTACTTCATGTGGAATAACAATTACTACATTCAAATTGATGGTGTTGCCATGGGGTCTCCGGTGTCACCTGTTGTAGCTGACATTTACATGGAGAACTTCGAGGAGCAAGCGCTCCGAATGGCACCTGTTGTGCCGAAGATATACAAGAGGTACGTTGACGACACCTACACTATATTACCTAAGCATGAAGTGACTGCATTCCTAAACCACCTCAATTCCCTTAATTCTAAAATTAAATTCACTATGGAATTGGAGCAGGAGAACAAATTAGCTTTCTTAGATGTCTTAATACAAAGAAATCCTGATGGTACACTTAGCCATACTGTTTATAGGAAACCCACCCACACTGACCGATATCTAAATGGGAAATCCCATCACCACCCGAGCCAATTATCTGCCGTAGGCAACTCTTTGTTTCAGAGAGCACATGGAATCTGCGATCCCCAACACATTAATGAGGAACTCAACCACCTGGTTAAAGTGCTGCGGGATAACGATTTAAAAACACCGCGTCGCCGTCGCAGAAACCGCGTAAAGCCACTCACAGTTGAACGAAGACCAGCATTCCTGCCTTATATAAAGGGTGTTACTGACAAGATAGGAGGCATTCTTCGGCGAGCTTCAATCAAAACTATCTACAAGACGCACTCAAAGATAAGCCAGCATCTTCGTCCAATAAAATCAAGCATCCCTTTACAAGATCCAGGCGTTTATAAAATCGACTGTGACTGCGGGCTCTCTTATATCGGTCAAACCAAACGAAATGTGTCAACTCGCATTAAAGAACACATCTCTGATGTTAAAAATAAACGAACCTCAAAATCTGCAGTTTGTGAACATTCCATAGACAAGCCCAACCATTATTTAAGATTTGATACCGTGAAGATCCTAGCAAAAGAGAAACATTTTATACCTAGGATGGTCAGAGAAACTATTGAAATTAAAAAACATCCAAATTTCAATAGAGAAGATGGTTGGAAACTTTCATCAACATGGGATCCAATACTTAAAAACATCAAAATGAAAAACCAGCAAACTGTTAGACTGCAAACTCAGGACACAGTCAGTGCCTTTTGTGTCAATCCGGGACGTTATGCGAGAAGACTGAGAAACAGATGGCGTTAATATGTATTGACAATCATGTAGTTTTTATTACTGGCAATAGATGAACAACACCTTAGTCTATCGTGACCACGGCAACTGCAAAGATGCCGAAACGTCGAAATAATTTTAAAATTAACTAAAATATACGCGATAATATCCGGTAAAAAGTGTTTTATTTATGGTTAATCAAGTTCACAGGTCACAACCACAGCATGCTTACTCTCCTGGTTTACAAGACAACAATACGCACTCACAATTAAGTGAAAAAACCAATAACATTGTTTCCTGTTGTAGTGTGAATTCAAATCAGAATAAAAATAGTTCTCAAAATGTAATCTTGTTGGGAACTGCGACAATTCAAGTTAAGGATTGTTTTGGTGATTTACAGGATGTTCGTATTTTGTTGGATACAGGTTCGCAGAATCATTTTATAACCAAACGTTGCCTAAATTCATTAGGTTTAAAATTTAATAATGAAAATAAAAACGCATCAGTATCGGGGTTAGGTGGTGTTACACAGCCTGTTAGAGGTTCATGTGAATTAAATTTATTTTCAAAATATGATAAGCATTTTAATATGCACGCTCAAGCTTTAGTTATTGATTCAATTTGTGGAAGCCTCCCTGAATCCGAAGTTTCTAATAATTTATATTATTTAAATAATATTTATTTAGCGGACTCTAATTGGCACTGCCCAGGAAGAATCGACATGATTTATGGAGTTGAAGGTTTTGTTAAATATATTTTAAAAGACAAACGCATTGTTGGGCCGCCCGGTAAACCGGACGCTTTAGAAACCGTTTTTGGTTTCGTGGTGTTAGGCAGTATGTCATCACCACTAATTGGTTCCAAGTTTTCTTCCTTTTTGGTAACTGGCAGGTCATTAGACAGTGAACTCACCAAGTTTTGGGAGTTGGAGGAGATTCCTTACCGCAAGCACTTGTCACCTGAAGATAAATTATGTGAGGAGATTTATGCTTCGCGTACTACACGTGACGAGTTGGGTAGATATGTTGTTCCTTTACCATTTTCTCGCGATCCCACCGCGCTGGGGGATTCGCTCGCTACTGCCTCTCGCAGATATTCGCATTTAGAAAAGCTTTTTTCAAAAGATAAAAACATACGCATTGAATATGATAAAATACTTAAAGATTATTTACAACAAGATTACTTGACACCTATTTCTGATTTGAGTAGTGATGCCAGTTTTTATGTTATTCCACATCATCCAGTCCTACGTCAGGATAAATTAACTACAAAGTTACGTATTGTTCTGGACGCGAGCGCGCGTACATCTACTGGTATATCTTTAAATAATATTTTATTGGCTGGACCTAATCTTCAAAAGGATTTACCACAAATTATAATTAATTTTCGATTGTTTCCCATAGCGCTGACCGCCGATATTAGGCAAATGTATTTACGCATTTTGGTTTTACCGGAATTTAGACAATATCTTCGAATTTTATTTAAATTTTCTTATGAGTCTGAGCAGTCTGATCCCTCTTTATATGAATTTAATAGAGTATGTTTCGGTCTTAAGTGCAGTCCATACTTAGCTATGCGATCGGTCAAGCAACTCATTCAAGATGAAGGGCATAAGTTCCCTGCCGCTGCTGAAGTCGCTCTACATGACTTGTATATGGACGATTTAGCTACATCGGTTTTAACTATAAACTCCGGCATTCAGTTAGTAGATGAACTAATAAAATTATTTATGTGTGCTGATTTTGAATTGGTAAAATTTACTTCTAATTCATCGGAACTCTTAAAATCGATTCCTGAATCGCACCGCTTGTCATCCTCAGTTGAATTATCTGAGAGTACAGATCTCAAGATTCTTGGACTTCGTTGGTGTCCTGTAGATGATCAGTTTTATATTACGGTAAAATTGCCACCCTTGGGATTAATTACTAAAAGGTCAATCCTATCAGCCATTGCTAAGTTATGGGATATAATTGGGGTAACCGCACCCGTCATCTTGACAGCTAAGTTGTTAATCAGATCTCTGTGGTTAGACAAGTTGGAGTGGGATGAAGTTCCCCCCAGCGAAATAATAAACGCATGGTCTCGCCTATATAATGAGTTGCCTCTTTTAGAACAACTAAAAATTCCTCGCCACTTTGGTATTCATAGTCATGATTGTGAGTTGACTTTGGTTGGATTTTCCGATAGCAGTATACACGCTATGGGCGCTGTTGTTTATTTATGCACAAGTCGTCCAGACTACGAGGAGAATATAGTTACTCTTGTAGGTGCAAAGTCGAAAGTAGCGCCATTAAAAACAGTAAGTTTAGCTCGGTTAGAGTTATGTGCCGCACTTCTTTTAGCTAAATTGATGCGTTTCACTATTGAAAGCTTTTCCCGTAGATGCAAAATCAATAGAGTATTTGCCTTTACGGATTCGTCCATTGCTTTGCATTGGATTAATGCATCCCCACATCGCTTCAATGTGTTTGTTAGCAATCGCATTGCGCAGATAAATGATTATCTGCCCGCAGAGAGTTTCTTTCACGTTTCTGGGAGAGATAATCCCAGCGACTGTCTTTCTAGGGGTATCACCCCTTCGCAGCTCCTTGAGCACCCGCTTTGGGCACGCGGTCCTTTGTGGCTAAGAAGGCCCTTAGAAGAGTGGCCAACTTCACGCTTTGTCTCTGACAAAAATTTTGTTTTACCTGAATGTAAAACTCACGCATTATTAACAAAGCCTGATTGTCCCACGCAATCTTTCTTTGATTTATTTCTATCACGATTTTCTAGTTGGAGTAAACTACTCCATACTGTCGTTTTCATGCTGAGATTTATGAAACGAATTCCGCGCTCTGATCGTATTGAATTGGAGCATATAAAAATAGCAGAACGCTTTATTATACTTCAAGTTCAGAAGACTCATTTTGCAGATCAAATTGATAAAATAAATAAAGGCCAGAGACCTCAAAATAATTTACATGTTCTGTCTCCCTTTATCAGTACTGACGGCCTGTTGAGGGTCGGTGGACGCTTGCGTAATTCAAATTTGAGTTTTGACGCTAAATATCCAGTTTTACTCCCGACAAAGCATATTGTAACTGATTTACTGATAGATTTTTATCATAAGAAGTATCTACACGCTGGACCTGCTTTGATGATGTCCCTTATTCGTAGCAAGTTTTGGATAATTTCATGTCGTAAAATTCTGCGCAAACGCTTTCAATCTTGCTATCGCTGTTTTAAGGTTAACCCTAAATCGACGTTCCCATTAATGGCAGATTTACCTGCAGCTAGAGTGTTAGAGTCTAAACTATTTGTCACTACAGGCGTTGACTACGCGGGGCCTATTTCTATTTTACTAAGTCGCCATAGAGGAGCACGGTCTCAAAAGGCTTATATCTGTCTTTTTGTTTGTTTCGTGACCAAGGCAGTACACATAGAACTTGCCGTTGATTTAAGCACTTCTGCCTTTATTAATGCATTTAAACGTTTTGTTTCTCGTCGCGGTTTTTGCTCAACACTTTATTCAGACCAGGGAACAAACTTCATAGGTGCTAAAGCATATTTTAATGATGTTTATCAATTGCTAAAGTCTAAAGATTATAAATCCGCTTTTAATGACGTAACGACGTCGCATGGAGTACAGTGGAAACTCAATCCACCCGGTGCACCTCACTTCGGAGGCATCTGGGAGGGTAACGTCAAAAGCGTTAAGTTACATCTAAAACGAGTCATTGGGGAGCAGCTTTTGACTTATGAAGAGTTATCTACACTTTTAACGCAAATAGAAGCGGTATTAAATTCGCGCCCACTCTCAGTTTTAACTTCTGACCCTTCTGAACTTTCCGCATTAACTCCCGCGCACTTCTTAACGCTCGGACCACTGACTGATTTTCCCGCGCCCGATGTGTCTTCCACTCCAATTAATTTATTAGCTCGTAAGTTTATGTTGGATCAAATTTTGCATTCCTTTTGGAAGAGATGGTCCAGGGAATATTTGCATACGCTTCAAAATCGCGCTAAGTGGAACACTAAATCGAATCCGGTTACTAAGGGGACAATTGTTCTTCTTCGCAACGATAACTTAACACCGTTGCGATGGCCTTTGGGAGTCATTGACGATGTTTTTCCAGGAAAGGATGGAGTCGTGCGCGTTGTATCAGTTCGCACGACCAGTGGTACATATGAGCGCCCAGTGGTTAAGGTTTGCCCCTTGCCACTCGCATAATTTATTTTATTTTATTTTTTCATAGTGTGCATCACAGTCTTTTTCATAAAAATTAATCAAATCAAATCTTTTGAATAAGACTGTTTTTTTTGTTTAAGTTTTGTTTCTTTTTCTCGCATTATTATTCCTTTCTCTCGTTAGAAGGATAAGATTGTCTTTATCCTTCTAAGGCCGGGAGGATGTTGGAGCCTTAGAGGTTTATTTTTAAAAACACAATAAGCAATTGAGCTGTTGTGCCGCATACCCTTTTAAAACTTTTTTTTTAAGCGAAAATAGTGCACGCCTAAGTGACCCTTGCTCCTTAAAACCACCGATTCCTTTTTCCTTGCCTTCCCTTAATTGGTGTCTTCGCATTCAACGCGGCTGTTTCACAAAAGCACAGGTAAGCATCATCTACACAGTCTCTTCTACAAAATTTACAGTCCACTCATCGATTTGATACTCTTTCGTCGTGTATAAGATCACATCGGCATTTTTATATTATTAATTACTAGCGGCGCCATCAATGGTTCTGCCTCAGACGAGCTTCCAACAAAATAAACCTTACATACGTGTTCTGCAGTTTAACGAATGCACTGAACAAATAATAAACAAACAATGAATCCGTATCAGACAAACGCATCATGTTGGTGTCATCAGACTACTTTCAATTATCGATTTTTATGAACAGGTATTTGATAAACTTGTAAATTTAACCCTAAAACCTAAATAATGAGTCAAATTCATAAAAAATACCCAATGACTATTAAAATAAAAATGGTAAAAATTCGGTAACAACGTATTCTATCCTACGAGGGACAGGTAAAAGAACAAAGGACCTTTGTCGTTAGTGGTTCGAATAATGGGCCTAACTGTCCTGAAAATTGTCGTCGTGAATATTTCGGTATTCATCTCTCGCAAAGCACACCAGCACAAAACATAAGATATTTTAACCAATATTTAGAGAAGATTTTAGAAATCCTTTATTTACCAGTGATAATAATAACAAATTTAACATGTACGAACATATCTACATATATTATATACTTTCAAAATAATAAATAATAATAAATTCCCAGACCAACACACCAACTGTATAGACCCAAAGAAAGCAGAGCTTGTGTTATGGATGACCATACAGCGAACTGGGGGGGAACCCAGAATAAACATAGATATAAAAATATCAACAACCATGACCCGAGAACAAACATCTGTGCTCATCACACAAATGAATGCCCCGCCCAGGACTCGAACCTACGACCTCCAGCGTATGAGACGGGGCTACTGATCTTATTTATTATTTATTTTACTATTTACTTTTTAAAATTAACATGGCTTCAACAAACACAAAGAGCGAGATGCAATTTGATTTTGTATGTGGAAGTAAAAGTCACTCACAACTCATCCTTACAACAAGTAAATTGTATTGTTTTTTCATTCTCCCACAAATTAATTACTGTATATAATAATAATAATAATAATATTTGTAACCATCACACCACATTATCTAGCCCAAATTAAGTATCATTAAGAACTTGTGTTATGGATACTAGATAACGGATAAATAAACTTAAGAAATGTATAAGCACGCATAGATTTTTTTTCCATGTATAAATATATTATAAATGATAATAAACATAAATAAACATACATACACATCCATGACTAGAAAGCAAATATAATAAATCATCTGCCTCTACCAGGATTCGAACCCAGGACCTCTGGCATGGAAGGCAAGGGTACTTACCTCCTCACCAAACAGGCCGTCATATCGGTATATATATAGTATATATATCGGTATATATCGGGTATCTATAGTTAAGTAGACGCAGTTTTTTTTTTGTGGTAATGTTTGGGTAGAAGTTGTCTATATGTGGTATATTTTATGTATTTTTAAATAGTAAAATATTAGGTCGTTCAGCATGCAGCTATCATGTATCTATCAAATACACAGGCCTACCGGCACTCATATCTCATTTTAACTTTTACAAATCTATCAAATAAATGAAATTTCTATATAGCAAATAGTTTGATTATCAAGAATAACTTTTAGCTACGAACATGAATCGCCCGTGGACACTGTTGCGGCGTAGCACGCTAGCCACATTGGGGTGCCGCTCACTACAGAGCAGACCCTATACTCTACTACTAGTAAACTTTACACAACTAGTACTGTGCTTTAGCGGCTTTCAGTTTATCATTTGTATCTGAACGTCACAACAACAAACAAAAGAGAGAGAAATTTGACAAAGAAAAGACAGTGAAAAGACTAAACCTAACCTAAAATATAAGGGTTCTCCAGATTAACTCACAGAGAGAAGCATGGCGAATTTCATATTATTTTGCAGGATAACGAAATTATGATGATGAATATAATATCTGTCTTCAAATGAGTAAAAAAGCTTTTCATAAATACCTACACAATCAATACGACACAATCCATATCCAATAATTTTATTATCGAGTGCTAAATCTGATAAAAGGGTATTGTCATACGGAATTCAGTGTGTAACCAAAAAAGAAATGATATTTAACAGCGCATTGCATAATATTGTACATAATGTACGTAAAAAATCAAATAAAACTAATATTTTAGTTTTACATTTGAACATTTCATCCATTTATTGGAAATAACGTTATTACAATCCATATTTCATTCTTATGAGGAAAGTCTAATTTGACCAGCTTGTCTTCTATTTCCCAATCTAGGTCCACATTCTGTACTACTAGAAAATAAATTTGTTATAATTGCCAATTCTGTAACGCTAAATAAGAAAGCTACATATATTATCATATGCACATTATCACGTATACAATCGCAAAAGAATTAAACAGCCGTGGATTACAAATAGATTACTCAAATGTATGAAGAATCGGGACAAACTACACCAAAAATTTAAACGAAACCCTAACAATGAAATAACTAAAACAACCTATAAAAGATACAGAAACTTTTATATTTCAACTCAAACTCAAACAAGATTACGAGAAATCATTACTTCTAAAGGCAGACACCATCAAAAAAGTAACGCATTCCAATAGATTTAAAAATCCCGCATCAAATTTAATTTCACAATTAGACCCAAATCAATCAGTTAACCACATTAATCAGAATTAATCAAGCATAAATTACGTAGCAGAAAAATCAATAAATTGACAACGCACCAAATCTCACTCACCTTTGCTTTGATTCCTACTGATGAATGAGGTTAAAAGAACGATTCAAAATCTGAAAAAGGATCATACTGCTGGCCGCGACAATACTTCAGGTAAAATTTTAAAACCCCCAATAACCAACATCATAAATTTAGTTTTTTCAACTGGAATATTCCCCGATGCATTTAAAAACTAGCAGGACTAATTCCTATTTATAAAACTGGAGATAGAGACTGTGTTAACAACTATACACCTATCTATTTACTTCCTATTTTGTCAAAAACCGTTGAAAAATTCATAAACAAGCGCCTAGTAGAATATTTAGAAAAACGAAATCTTCTCTCAAGTTCACAGTTCGGTTTCAGGGCAAATACGTCTACGAACGATGCTGTTCAGGAGCTAAGTGCCCATATCGTTTCTAAACTTGACGAGAAGAAGAAAGTAATATCTGTGTTTTTTAATTTTGGCACACTCTCTATACCCATCCTCTTGAAAAACATGAGCTGCTCAATTTTTTCAAAAACTACTTGACCGATAGAAAGCAGGGGGTTCGAGTTGATAATCTATTCAATCTAATCTATTCTATGAAAATATATTCCTTTTTCCATTATTAATATCAACTTAGCAAGACATGACAACTACTTTATTACTGCCCATTCCTGTTTTTCCAGTCAATCATGCTCCTTCAAACAAGTAACCGTGGCTTTCAGCATTAAGTATCCAGGTATTATTAAAGACAACAATCTAAACTTCAACCAACAAATTGACTTACTCTTGACCTAAATCCGTAAATTAATTTATATCTGTATTTAATTTTACTTTAATTCATTTGCTGTACAAAACAATTTTACAGTAGATATACATGAATTAACTTAATGTTACACTGTGATACATTGATGGACTGTAACCCCATGGTATGTACAGACTGCATGTTTTACATATTTTGAGTAAACAAAAAATTATAAATTTTGTAACTTATTAATATTATAAATGCATTCTAATTAACAATTAAATTATAAATATATTAAATTATTAAAATTCTCTAGAATAATACAATAAAATTGATAAGGTTTTTATTTATTATTTATTACTTATATAACCTTAATAGTTTTATGTAGTTCAGATTTCCAAATCCCTACAGTAGAGCCATAAATGTCAGGTATACTGTCCGTTTTATTACTCTCTACATATTCATAAGATGGATTGTGAAAAGAAACATTGTTATTACAAAAGATATATTACTTTAGAAAAGAAATGTCACAACATCAAAAAAAATTGACAAATAAATGGTAATTATAGGAAAAATACAAATAATTTGATTTAGTAAGTAGTTACATGGTAAGAAAATAAAAAAAGTCAACATTATTTGTGTTCGTTTTAGCGGGCAGCATTGACTATGAGTCTTTTCTATATCGGAAGTTGTCAAGTGAAGTTAGTTCACTAAGCAGAGGGGACAGCCACCTCACTCTCGGCACACTTCATTCACATCACATTGATAGTTGTCTGTATGTGTGTGTGATTGTTCGTTCTTTCGGTTTCTTTCTAACTTTACAACTGTTAAATAAGCTAAAAATATACAAAACAATTCGATTGAATTCTACTACTCGATACTCAAAACAAAAAAATGTAAGTAAACCTTAGCTGTCAAAATGATTTTTTTTCCGCTATGATGTTTTTTGTTTGTGTTGCACACTAATAATGCACAATTTTATTTCCTACCAATAAACAAAGTGTTTAATAACAATTTAACAATCAAAAATTCTTAAACTAGTTTTGTTTATTTTTTTGATAAAGTGTACAAAAACCTGGCCCTTACATTTTGGGACGTTTCTTTTATGGCATTCTGCTGACTTGATCAAAATGGTTTACATATCGCTGTGTCAATTAGTTATTTCTTACTGTATTACAGCATGGGGTCAGATAAAATTATGTTGATTAATTTAGAAAGAGCGCAAAGAGCCGTATTAAAAGTGAGGCTGTTGTTGCCGTTTCAATTTCCCACTTAAGATCTTAACTCTCGTTTCGACGTTTTATCCGTAAGACAGCTTTTCATCCTCATTACGATTTCCAAACAGCACTCTTTGTTGAAATTTGACCCCTATGCTAAAGCAAATAAATGGCTAAAACACTCAATCTGTCATTCAATTAAATTGTGGTCCACTGCTATGTTGGGTAGATTTTTTGGATTCTTAGGAGGATATTTATATAACAAAATTAAGAAAGAGATTTATCTATATCCCCTTACAAAAACTGAATTAAAAAAAGGTAACTGCCTGGTTGAAAAGCTCGATTATGCTCAGACTGACGATCTATTCAAGATTTTATTCTTGATTCCTCGTAGAAATGGGCATAGACACACGCATATACGCATACACATATACACATACTCATGCGTACTACTCACTAATACACACCCACACACATACATACACACACAGATGCGCGCACGCTCACACACACAGATGCGCGCACGCTCATACACACAGTTGCGCGCACATACTCACACACGAGCACACGCATACACACACGCGCGCACATACATATACACACGTACATATATAACATATACCTTATTTTTAATATAAATCTCATTATAATTTATAGTACAATTACATATCACACAACCTACCATGTTGTCCTCCCAGTTCAGAGTTGGAGAGTCTGGTAATCTGTCATAAAAGTCTCTTAGTGCGGATACCAGTCTCTCACATAGATTTATTTTTACAGTGTACTTTTTGAATTTGTAAACACAAATTGTACTTTATTCTGTATGAGAGAAGAAACAATTGAATAATAATATAATAATAAATATTTCTAACCATCACACCACATTATCAGCCCAAATTAAGTATCATTAAGAACTTGTGTTATGGATACTAGGTAACGGATAAATAATTTTAAGAAATATATAAACACACACAGATATTTTTATTTATTTATAAATATTAGAAATCAATTTTAATATACGTTTATACACATTCATGACTTGAAAGCAAATATAATAAAATATCTGCCCACACCAGGATTCGAACCCGGGATCTCTGGCATGGAAGGCAAGGCTAATTACCTCCACACCAAACAGGCCGTCAATAAATATTTATTAGTATTACTTATATTATATAAATATTTATTATTATTATTACAATAAATCATTTTGTATTATTATTGTCATCTAGAAATATTATATTTTAAAACGATAAGATAAACAGAAGCTACGATGTTGTACGCTTTGTTATTACAGATCATTAATGTTACATAAAAATTAACTATAGAAAAGAAAGAGGAGCGTAAGGCAATAAACAAGTTATTTCATAAAACTCTCTCTACCTAATGATGCGAAAAAATCTAGTTTGATATAAGTAATTTTTTAAACTCTGCAGAATTCTCTTTTATATTTTAAGTCACAAGGGTTAAACAAGTTACTAAAAAACTTAAAATAATAATAATAATAATAATAATAATAAAAACACTTTATTGCTTACAAAAACAGAGCACAAGTTTACAATAGACAACTTAAAACTAAAGTAGGCAAAGGCGGCCTTATCGCTAGCAGCGATCTCTTCCAGACAACCTTTCGTGTGGACGGAAAACTACAAACAGAGAGCGAGGTAGTGCACTATATGAGAAAAAAAATATGGTGCAATCAATAAATAAATACATAAGGAATAAATTCAAAATACACAGATATGGTTACATAACACTAATATATAATTAATAATAGACTTATAATTAATATTTTTCAAGTAAACAAACCCATGAAAATTCAAGGTTCATGAGGAACCTAGCACGAAAGCATATGTGGGTGTTATGGACGCACACCTACTCAATTTCTGACAACATACACTAAGTGACGTGACGCTTATTCAGCCACGTAGTTAGTTTTCATAATTTGGTAATTTTATTTGTATTACACTTCTATTTCTATATCGATTAGCGATATACCTTTTAATTGTAAAATAGTATTAAGATATTTTAAATAAATTTATTTTAATTAATTTTGGGTTTTTAAAATCCTCCAACTGCCGTTTTCTTTGTTTGCGTCTGTACACACCTGCAGTACAAGACAAGTCGTTGTTGCATTCAAGTGTAGGACTGCTATTGTCTTTTGTCTACAGACTTTAAGAGGGTTTTCAACGTTTTACAACTTCGTATGCATGAAATGAATTGTCTTCTTTTGTTAAACAAAGAAGCTAATGTGCTATGTACTACTATGTAACAATGCTCCTTATAATATTTTAAATTGCATTCATTTTTTTGGTTTGCGTAAACGAATGATTTTAGACTAAAACTTCTCAATACCGGACAGTGGCGGATTTACCAGCAGGTTGAGTAGGCTGGAGTAGGAATTTTTTTTTGGTCTTATAGAAGTGAAAAAAAAGTATATATTATACACACGGAGAAAATGAATCTCGAGAATTCAACAAAAATTACAACATTTTAGTACTGTGCAATGTACTTAATACTCAAACTGTCTGTAAATGAAAAATTACTTAACAGCCAGTAAGGTAAAAAAAGTCAGAAGGGGCGGCAAAATTTGGATAGCCTACTGGCGGCAATTGTGTAAATCCGCCACTGTTACCGGATATATAAAGAATCTTTTTATTTTGCACTCAATTTTAATAGATATTTTTAGCAACAAAACAAGAAGTGTTTGCATTTATTAATTTCCTGCTAACGCAATAATCTTTCAAAGAATGATTTAAAGCTTTACTAAATTACGAAAAAGAGATTAGGCGCCTCTTAAAGTGTGTCCAAACATAGCGCGCAAGTTGCGCGGAGGCCGCGGGTGGCGTTCGAGGGATGCGAATTTGCCGCGTTACACTTGACTACAGGGCGGGACCATGAGGACGTGAACGTAGAAACTGTCTCGCGTCCTTTTGATAATAGTTCTTTTATAAGTATCCATTACAATTTATTCAGTGTAATACGTGTTGTTAATCAATAGTGCCATAAATATAAGAAAACTGTAAATCAATCGTGAAGTGCAGTATTATTTTGAAACCGGCTTATCCCCACATACGCCCATAAAAGGAAGCCGCCATTGAAAATGCAGTCTGATGTCGCGGAAACCAACCCCATTCCGACATCAGTAGTTTAGACAGTCTGCGCGGCAGTACTGCGCGGCATGTCTCGGACACGCCACGCACTTTATTTTGTATTTAAACTACAATGAAAGCGGCCGTGTGTGTTGTAGCTCTTCTGCTTATTCTTAAATTACGTAGAAGAAGAAATAGAAAAAAAAATATTTAAAAGAAGCAATGTTGGATGCGATCACTCTATCAACAGAGGATACGAAATCTAGAAGTGATCAATTACGAAATCAACTTCCAAACGCCACAATTTTTGAGATTAACTTTGGAAGATTTTGAACATATACATACGTTGGTAGAACCACTTATAAAGAAAATGGATACTCACTGGCGCACGGCAATAACGACGAAAGAGAGACTTGCGATAACTTTACGATATTTAGCTACCGGTGACTCCTATTCTAGCCTACAATACACTTTTCACGTATCAAAACAAACGATATCTACAATAATACCAGAGATGTGAAATGCCATAGTAAGAGCTCTTAAGGACATGGTACAGGTAATATTATTATATGTTTACATTTATAAATGTAAGATGTCGTAAGAGGTGACTAATGGGCTTCAGGCTTTTTATGGATATAGGCGATGGTCTAGCATGCTGTCTCCAATAACTTTTATTGCAGGGCCCTCTTTCCCCCGAGTAATATGCTAGATGTGACTGTTGTAACTGAAAGGTTGTAACAGTTCTGTCACAGCCATTGGGGTCAGGGACATGGGATTGTCTATGCATATGTATATTTATTTATAATCATACACCTGGCTCACTGAGGGGCTTTTTTCAACAAGGATCCAATCTGATTGATGTAGGTCTTCCTGGGACAACCTCTACCAACTCTTCCATTCACCCTCACCTTGTATATTGTATAAACCTTAAGTCAACCTTGTGTCATCCATCCTCTTATTGTGTCCAAACCATCGAAGCATGCCTTTTTTATCATCTTTGTCACTATATCCTCTTTCAGATATCATCTTTTTTTTACTACACTAATTCGTATTCTTTCAGTCAGTATACTTCTTGAAGATCGCATCTCAACTGCATTAATTCTGCTTCCATTGCTCTTTTGCCATACCAAGCTCTCATTACCATACGCGTTGGTACAAGCACGCCCTAATGAACAGCCAGTTTACAGATAATAACTATATTTCGATGAGGCGAATAGATGTCTCGTTATCCATTTTATTTTCTGAAGTACATCCACACACAAACACCGACGAACGAACAATAACAGGGTTCGCACGCGGCAAATAGATCGCAGCAGCCGCGCGCGACCACCGTTCAATCATAGCGCGGCTAGATGCGCGGAGGCCACACGCGGCAGCCGCGCCTGCTTGCCACGCTCCCTTTGGTCACACCTTTACAAAAATTGAGCACGATCTTTGAGATACGTGACCGTTTGGCAGTTCTGAATATAAATTAGGTCAAGGTCAATTTTTAATTGTTACCATACTTTTTTTCCTCTCAAAAATAGACTTTATTTGGCCTAGTGTTAAAGGTAAGCAAATATGTGTATTTAGATTACACCAAAATAGCATGATTTTTAGAGTGAGTTATTAACAAATTTTCATTAAAAAATTTTAAAAATTGCGGAGATATTGAGGAAATACAGTTACATCAAAAACTTAAATCAAGATGGCGGGTAATGCAGCGGTCAAATTTGGTCGCGAATTTGAATTTACAATCACGTAACCTCCTCTCCCCCATCTACTAAAGCACAGAAAATATATAGGAGCAGTTAATGTTAATTCACGAGACCCGCGTTTGGTCCCGATCGGAAGTACCGTGGTCTTTCCCACCTCATTTCGTCACCGCACGATTTGAGAGCAGCGATTACTGAGTTTACTCTTCTTCTTACTAGACTCTTCTACTTACTAGAGTCGCTTGTCGGCCTACGTACGCACAGAGACTCGCTATGCGGCCGGTTCCGACCGGCTGTGACGTAGTCAATCCGGCCTCCTTTTGCCCTCGTGTGAATCGAGCGTAGCCGCCTCGTACGCTTCCATTTGCACTTTTCAGTGCAGCCCAAACTTCGCGGCTGGTTGACGTCGCGAAGCCGTCCAGTCTACGCGTGGTTTTTGTTGCCAATTTATTTGACAAGACACTCCGTACTAGGCCCCGCGTAAAGTAAGTGGAAACTTAACGGTGCCAACGAAACCAGCTAGTTTCGACCCAGTGCGCTTTCATGGCCCTTCAGGTCTTGAAGAAACCAGTAGACCCGCTCCCATTTGCAATGGGGCTTTCCCAGTGTGACGGTACAGTGATTGTTCGTATAAGGGGCACCACTTCGTGTCGTACCTAGCCATCTAGGTTTAGGTGCTAGGTTCGATAGGACAGTAGGCATCGTCATTTATTTATATATTTTTGCTCCCAAGCTCTCCCGTGGATCTCTCGCTAAGCGTGGTAAACTTTGCGAAGCCCTTCACCCCGGCGCTCGCCACGTCGTGTGTCCTCATTAGTGGTGAGGTTTTTACGCAAGCCTTATAAGCGCTTAACGCGACCCCAGCCCCTCAGGTCTCTAAAGTCAAGACCCCTCAGGTCTTTAGCTCCCCCGCGTCTCCCATACCCAGTGAGGTGGAGTGTGTGTCGGACACCTCCTCACTCACGTCGTGGCGTAAACGCATTGCTCCCGGAAGCGACTCAGCCTCCGCATCCAAACTGTCGTTGGACAGCAACAACTCAACTGGCTCTCGTGAGCTCAGTTCCGCCACGTTTAATTTAGTGTCGAAACGCTCCAAGTTAGCGGGAGTGAGCAGCGGCGCCGGTTTAGGAGCGCTGGGACAATCCCTGTAGTTAGCAGGCATAGGCAGAAAGTGGATTTGGGAGTGCGTTTGCACTCTTTCGTGATGTGAGGATCCAGGCAATTGACGCACATGGGAGGAGCTGAGCAATTAGCCGCTGCATGACCATAAAGCTGGCAGTGGTGGCATTGCCCTGGGTGACCGCAGCGATGCGGGGCCTCGACGGAGATATTCGAGAAACCGCAGATGGTATGCGCCTCTCTGAAGATCTCCCTCCATATAGGAGTGTTGGCGAGGCTGACGAGGGCGAGAGGAAAACGCTTGCCCCTGTTGGAGTGCATTTTGTGCATGGCTTCAGCCGGGAAGCTCTCAGATTTGAGGTCTTCCAGGATGTCTTCGTTCGCTTTGCGAAGGATCCATGATAGGGGGATAATTTATAAAATGTATAAATATATAAAATGTAAGCATTTGTCCTAGCAAACCTAGCACTTAAATCTCTCTACCCGTGTTAGGGGGGCTGGGGACAACGCGAAGTGGTGCCCCTAATACGGACAGTCACTGTACCGTCACACTGGGAATTTAGGACCACTGCAATGGGATCGGGTCTGAAATCAAGCTTAACATATCAACTCGCTTACTAGCTAAAATGACTACCAAAAAACACTGCACGAATTATTTTAGAGTGATTTTATTGCAAACTTCCTAGTTGTTACTCTATAAGTGCCAAACTACACAGGTGGCAAACTGTGGCAAGCAATAATCAGTTGTAATGCAACGAAACACAACTTGAAATGAAATGAAATGAAATGTCTTTATTTGCTAGGAAGTTGGTACATTTTAGGTCTTAAAAAATGAAGTAAGTTTCACAAAATCCTACCAACGAGTGTCGGTGTGCAAAAATTGGTGAAAAAGAATATAATTTAAAAATTTCCTAATATTAAGTCGACCTGATGTCAAAAAGAAAAGGTTACAATTAGATACAAATTCAATCAGATTACAATTAAATAGATACAATTAGATTAAATGATATAATGTGAATGTCTATAAGGACTTGTCATTTAAAAAATCTGTTACTTTGTAATAGAGTTTATATAAAAGTAAGTCAAAAAGTCTTTTCTTAAATAAAGTCATTGGTAAGTTTTTAATATTTAGTGGAATTTTATTAAATATTTTTACCGCCATGCAATAAATATTTTTTTGAAAAATGCATAGCCTCTGGGCTGGAGTATAAAGCATTTCTGCATGTCTACTATGTCCAGAAATCATGTCCCGAATTTTGGGGAACAAATTGGGATGCTTTTTAACAAACAATCATACCTCGTAAATATAAAGGCAAGGCAATGGGAGAATTTTTAAGCTTTTAAAAATCGGTCCGCAACTAACTAAGATCGGCACTTACTAACGCCCGTACGCATTTTTTTGTATTCTAAATACAAGCTCAATGTCGACTGAGTTTCCCCATAATACAATTTCATAACGTAAGGTAGATGCTACGTATCCGTGGTATCAGAGCAGGGAAGTTTTTGGTCCTGCTATATCTTTTACTCTCCTAAGTGCATATATGAATCGGTCTACTTTTTTTACATAAACTGTCTATGTGAACTTTCCAGTTTTGATTTTTGTCTATAGTAATGCCTAAGAATACTGCCGCGTCAACATTGTTTAATTTATGATTGTCAAAAGTTATGTCAAGTGGATCATTTTTAGAATTATATGTCAATAATTGTATGATATTGGTTTTATTGATATTGATTTTGAGATTTAAGTAATTTAAGTATGATACTACATCTGTCATTGATTTAATTATTACATTTTTTAATTCGTTTTTATTTTTCGATTTTATTACAAGTGTAGTATCGTCTGCAAATAATGTAGATTTTTGGTTTTTTATTATGTATGGAATGTTGTTTATATATACTAAAAATAAAAGTGGACCCAGTATGCTACCTTGGGGTACTCCGTATTTGTTTTCACGATAAGGTGAGCATACTGTGTCTCTTTATTTACCGTTAAGATAGCTTAGTTCCACAAATTGGGATCTATTTTCTAGGTAGCTTCGGATCCATTCGTTTGATTTACCTCTTATGCCACATTTATCTAGAGTTTTTAATAGAATTATATGCGATACAAAATCGAAAGCTTTGCTCATATCTAATAGCAGTGCTACTGGAAATAGTTTGTTGTTTAAGCTCTCCGATATCTTCTTTATTAGAGAAAAACAAGCTAAGGTTGAGCTTCTTTCGCGAAATCCAAATTGTTCTTCTGCTAGAATGTTATGTTTATTTAAAAAACCTTTAATTCTCACCGACATTACTTTTTCAAAGACTTTTGATAGTATTGGTATTAATGTTATTGGGCGATAGTTATTCATGTCAGTTACGTCACCTTTTTTGTGTATGGGTTTGACTATGGATCTTTCAATCTTTCAGGAAATTTTCCTTGCGTGAGTGATAAATTAATGACGTGAGCCAGGGGCGTCTTCAAAACGTGTGCGCATCGTTTTATTGTTGATGTAGTCAAGTGGTCGACTCCTGTACATCCAGAGCTTTTTAAAGTCTTTATAATTTTACTTCTTTCATTTTCGTCAGTTGGTGTAATAAATATCGAATGATTATTTATTTGAGATTGAGTCAGAGGTATAATGTAAAATGTCAGAATTCAAGTGATTCAAGCTCAAGTGACGGAATTTATTCGTAATTCCTGTCAATGTGTGAGTTGTTAACCAGGGACACTATTTAAGTCAATTTTCTATTTTGGGTCTACACCCAACGTCAGTTTTTATGTTAATTTTACTACTCGTTTATTTGCTACAAAATATGCAATGTCATGTCACAAACACCGTATTTTTTCCACTATTTATTTGATTGTAATCGATAAAACGTGAAAGTACTGGACCGACAAAAAATATTTCTTAATTATCAAGGAGTAAAGCTATATTTTATGCTGAAACTCCCACGGGATCTGAAGCTAAGTGGGTGAATCTGCGCGAGATTTCTAATTTAGCAATAAAATATTTATTGCGTTGGTAATGGGATTAGAAGTGATTAAGGCAAAGTATTTTTTTTGTGATATGTATAATATTAAATTTGGAAATGAATGGTGAAAATTTGTATCACACTGATCAATAAATCATTAAAAAGGGGTTAAATTCCTTAAGAATAATAACAATAATAAACACGTCAAAAAAGTCTAAGCAACACACATTATTGCAAAGTTATTAATCAATTATTATATCTTTTCTTGCCAAAAAGGTAGTACTTAAGTAAACATTTTTGTTCTAGAAGACATACTGGCTGTAAAAAAAAATTTCGACTATCATTTGGTTTTTCACAAAATTTAAAGCGAATGCATGTTTTCGAATTTTAATGCGCTGTCTTTGTGTGGCGTGAGTGTTGGAAATCATTTATTATTATATTTTCATTGACTATTTGAGAAAATTTTTAATTGTAAGACATTTTTTACGACATAGAGTGCCGGCATTTGACCTCACACGAATGCAAAATAGGGATGTTGGAAGCGGGAAGCAATTAATCTGAGTCTGATGATGAAATCACGATATTTTGGTGTCAACGAAAGCGTTATTTGCCCTCTTTATCAGCGTTATATTTCACTGGTTTCAATGTAGTGTTTTACGTTAATTTTCGGGGTAAGCTTCATAGATGTAAGACTTCTGGATACTCGGCGAGTATGTCGCAAAAAGGTTGTTGTTGATCGATGCTACGTACTGTTGGTTGGCTGCTGTTACAAGTGGGTGCTTTGACGGCTAAGCTTGTAACACTATCAAGTAGTCGATGGTTCTTCAGATCGACGACGAGTTGGTAGTGTCTGAGAAAATCCGCGCCTAAGATGGGTCTTGTTACACCGGCGACGATAAATTTCCATCGGTAAGGGCGTCGCAGTCCTAGATTCAATTATAGAGTTTTCTCTCCGTAGGTATCTATGGCGGTGTTGTTAGCGGCGTACAATTTGAATGAGGGTGGTTTTCTCGTAGCTCCTCTATATCTTGGTATGACGGAGATATTCGCTCCTGTATCTACCAAAAATTGCATCTTTGTTTTTGAATCTGTGACGTAAAGGCAGTGTGAATTTGTGTGGACGCCGGTATCCGCCGTTGTCAGCGTCGTCTTCAGTTTTCCGAGTTTTCATTGTGTTGTTGTTTGAAATTGCAGGGTGTAGTGCATTTTCTTGCTTCATTACCGAAACGCCGATGATAAAGGCCACAGGGCGACGGGGTTGATCTTTGATTTCGCGAGTGGCTCCGCTCGCGGGAATGGTACGGAACACGGCCTCGATGTGGGTATGTTGCTCGGCCTCGCTGGTGTGGACGGTGATTGTGTGACGTAGCTCTGAGCGCAGCAATTTCTAAAGACAGTTTCTGTATTTCTTCAAGTAGGCTATCTTGATGTGTATGCTTCTGAATCGAGGAAGATGAGGTTGAAACGGCGCTAACTTTGTGGCTCTGGTAAATGAGTTTATCGGCGAGCAGCGATAGATCTTCGAGGGCGGCTCTCGTTGAGAAATTTTTACTGACTATCAAAATATGAGCGTACGTGCGGTGGCAGGTGGTTCATCCACATGATTTGCAGGGTTGTATCTGGAACTCTATCTCATGCTAAGTCTCACATTCGTCGCAGTAGCTGTGACGGACGTTGATCGGCGGCCTTCGTTTTCTTCATAGACGGAAATAAGGCGCTCTTTGAGTATTTCGTACTGGTTTTCAGCAGGCGGTTTGTAAAGTTAGTCGCTAATTTGTTCTATGTCTTGTTTTTCGAGCTTTGCGATGGCCATCTGTGCGAGTTGAGCTTGACTTTTCTTTAGATCGTGTGTCGCAGCTTCGAAACTGATGAACCAAAGACGTGGACGGTCCCGCCATAACGGTGGAATACGTAGTGATAGCGAGATGCCTCCTATTTCAGTTTCAGGTCGTTTCTCCATTAGCGTGCTCATTGTAGCTTCGGGCGTAGTATTGCGATTAAGATTGTGCCAACAAATGTGAGACTCAGCGGCCGTAGGGTTCCTCTTGAATTCTAACACCGGGGGATTCCGCTGGTGGAAAGCCGGGTAGAATGTGCTTGACCGCGGAGATCAAATCGTTGGCTTTGTCAGGCGAACGTCATTTGAGCGTCGTCGGCGTCGTCAGACCACGTCGGGGTTCACCACTGTAGGTAGCGAGATACGGATGCTTTTAGGTGGAGAAATCAAACAGTTGTCAGAATACGAACGGACGTTTATTAAAACTACTCTTGCATATATCTGCTCAGATGCAGGCGGCGGTCGGTTGCACAACACTCATCGTGCGAGCGGGAAAGGTGCGATGCGCTGTCTCTCTCGCACACTATAAATATTGCCGCACGGCCGGGACGAGCACGGCAGTTGCGCTAGACCTCGGCGATGTGTGGATGAATGTATTGCAGCTATACTAACATGGGAGATCCTGTCGAGCAGCACCAAGCCGCGGAAGGAGTACAACCATTCGGCAACACCGATACATTCAAATGACCGCAAGACGTCAGCCGATGTAAACCGCCCAAGAGATAGGCTACAAAACACAAGTGGTGTTGTTGTTAGCACCCAAACCGTATGAAATCAACTGCATGAGTACGGCCTACATGCATGACGACCAATTAGGTGCCTACCTATACGTCACGGGAATCGCGCTCATCGAAATGAATGGTGTAGAGAACACATAACATGGACCCAGGAGCAATGGGATAAAATTTTATTTTGCGATGAGTCTCGATTTTTTTTTATGAAAAAGGACTAGACGTTTGTTTTCTATCTCACCTGATGGAAAGTGACGATGAAGACGAAGGTGTTACACGTCTACACGTTACACTATCCACGAGATACCTATTCATATCGACACTTGAAAGAACTAGGACTATAGTTTTCTGGAAAAACAGACAATTAGATTTAAAATCAGATTTGGGTTTAGGCCTGATACTTGAAGGGTAAGAGTGTACCGTGGTCCTGGAAATACTGAGAAGCTGAAGTGCGTTCAAGAAGTTTATCCATACAACGGTTCAACAGTTTTGGTATGGGCGGCTGTTATGAAGAACAGACCAACTGCCCTCGTTTTTGTAAATAGAAACATGAACGCTGCAAATTACGTTAAGGATGTTTTAAGGCCGTGTCCGTCCATTTGCTTTGAAACCCTTGGCTTTGATTTTACGTTGATGCATGAAAATGAGCGTTCGCATACAGCTTTGCATACCAGGGAGTACTTGGCAAGGGAAAACATCTGGGTATTGTCTTGGGCTGCACAATCACCAGACTTCAACCCCATGGGACATGCTCCAGAGACGTATTTTAGAGGACTTGGACGGAGTGACAACATCCTGACAACTGATGGACTTACTAAAATTTCATTGGGAGCAATTGCCGCAGGATAACATTAACAGTCTCGAAAACAGAGGCGGCCACTCTTTGTATTAAGTTATCCAATTTCTTTTACAATAAATTAATTTTGTTTAACAATTTCATTAAGTTTATTAAAAGTTTAGTTGCTTAGGCATCTTAGTTTGTACCACGTATGATACAGTACTTGCAATATTGTTAATTTATGTTATTAAAATAAAATTATAAAAAAAAATTGATTTTTTACTTTGAAAACACACTGAAGAAGAATAAATAATAAAATACTAACGATTTAATGTGAAAATACATTGTAAAACTCAAATTTGTATATGTTGCTTAGACTTTTTGATGTGTGATTATGCTAGGTAAAGCCCCAAAATTATATCGCCTAATTCGCACCGCCTCAAAGTGATGATTTGACTTTGATTTGACATAGTCAATTTACACTCAATATGGGGAATTCAAAATAATTTTCAATTACGGTTTATTTTTATGATTGCGGAACAAATATTATCTGAAGATCTCGCTTTTGAATTTTAACTTTTGCGAATATTTCTTGTATTGTTTTTGAAAATTATTATAAAATTTGCTAAGATATATTCTTTTTCGACATAAAAAGTTCGCTTATATTTTTGATACATATATTCTGTAAATCAGTTAATTTGCATGAATAATTGAGTCTGAGGCGCAATGTAATCAGAAAAGAAAACGTGAAAAAATATAATGGCTATTTCTAATAATAACAATAATAATCAATACCCAGACAAACACCAAATGTATGGCCCCAAAGTAAGCAGAGCTTGTGTTGTGGATGGCCATACAGCGAACTGGGGGCGAACCCAGAATCTACATAAATATATAAATATAAATAACCGTGATCTGAGACCAAACATCTGTGTTTATTACACAAATCAATGCCCTGATAGGGCTCGAACCTGAAACCCCCAGCGTATGAGGCAATGCTACTGTCCATTAGTTTGGAAAAACCTACGACAAGAAGAACTGGTAATTAAAAAAAAAGTTAACTTACAGTGGCTCTTATGTTTTTTATTAAATTTAAATTTATAAAATTATTCTTATCTGCATGTGATAGATCGGTAAGTCTTCCTTCCCCATAGTACCCAAACGACAAACACCCACACATGGCACCCGTTCACGACGTTTTATTATATATACCCATTAACGTGAGAACCAACCATTGCCCTCCTCAACCACATTGGAGGGAAGCGAGTAACATTATAGAAGTCAGTAACATCTTCATTAGGGAAGTCTGTCATATTGAAATATTTAATATGATTCATAAAAGTCAATTCTCAATTAGCCGCTTAATAAATATAATCTGTCAAGATGAAGCATGTAAAAAACAATATTTCATTATCTGGTTATTCATACGATATAATTTAGTTTATTTCTTTAAATACTCGAACAATAAGCAACTATTTACTGATTTTGAAAATATAAATGCCGGCAACATTCGTTAAGTACGATGTTGTACTTAAAATGAATGTAATTTATAACTTTCTAATTCTGTAAAAATTGGCATTGTAATTAAGGCTTTTGGAAGATGTGAATGTTTTTCACGGGAAGTTTATTTAAAAACAGGAGTCGTGTAACAGGGGTCGTACCACACTAAAATGATACAAAAACTGGTACATTGGGTTTTTCGCGACCTAAAGCTTCTGTGTATCTGGTGGCCGACCTTTATTAAAAAAATATTTTGTAGAAGAACCCAATCCAACATCATTACTGAGTGTATAACGTTTCATTCATTCAACCTTTCGAATTAAAAATAAAATGAATGTAGTTCGTAGACAAGGAAAGAGTTTAAAAATAGAGTGTAAGTGCATTCAAAGAAACAGCGTATACTCGTATATAACATGGATGACCAAAAAATAAAAAAACTACTTAGTCCAGTTCAGTTGATAAAAAAGTATGTTTCCCGCCTAAAACACAGATTACTTAATAGATATCACGTCACAGGAAAATCACTCCGTACAAATTATATACTTTATACCACCGGTTTTATTATTTACTCTTTCTGGAAACTAACGACTGCATGCAAAAATGAACTTAAACGTTCTTCTTTATTAGCGTCGCAATAGCGATAACCGAGCAATGCTATATGTTATATACTTTTTTAATACAAATATAAATGCATGAATCTTTAATTGCAAAAATAAATTTACTAATAAAAAAATTATTTTGTTTTGCTAAATCAAGTAAAGCTTATTTTTTTTTAAATACTTTATGATATAAGTTTGTACATAGTTCCGCAGCATTTTTTAGACTGTGAAGAAAGCACACAGATGCGATGTAAATGTAGGCCATCTGTTTTGCATGATCCGCTGCATTGATAGTGTCCGGTAGGTATAATTTAGCGCATGAAAGTCTTTGATTTAAGTAAAAAAGCGTAGGATAGGAGCAGTGATGTAATTGAGCATTTGCTCTGGTACTGACACAAGTCCAAGTATTTAATACATTTAATATATTTTTACATTAATAGACTGAAAAAGATACATAAAGATGTAATAAAGTGACAAGCTCTTGGGATTATTTTAGCTATGGGAAGATTATTTCAACAAGCTTAGATGTTTTCTTCAAAATTCCAGGGCCATAGAGCATCCAAATGAGAAAATATAGTATTGGAATTCTGATGATATGAAACAAAGGTTGAAATCACCCGGGGTTCGTTAAATTTACCAATGTAAAATTTCAAACCTCTTTGGCGTTTGAAAAACTGTAATCAGAAAGTTTTTTTGGAATTAAAAGCAAAACAAAAATTGCGGTGCCCGATATATCGCAGGACGGATTAACAATAACAGTTGTCGTAAATCAAGGGTAGACAAGATACCAAAAACTGACTAATTTTAGGAACTTTTTAAATTTGATATCATTACTATTTTCATGATGAATAAATATTTGAACTTCATTTTGTTACATAAAAGACATAGAAATACTTTGAATTGATTGTTCAAAGTAATTGAACGGGGTTCTCGAAGATAATATTTCTTTATAGCTTTGTTTTGCTTCGAAATCCGGTCTCGATACTTCTGTTGAGTAATGGTTGATTACGTTCAGAAATTGCTTATACTAATTTATTTATTTTCCCATAACAGATCGTGTTAAAACTTACTTAAAATTATAAATACTAACGGAGTATGTCAAATGTAAGGTGCTCATCCAGTTTACAATCATGCAAAATAGTATCTAAGCATTGCCGTTAAAGGACTACGACTCTATGTGTTATAATTTATGCAGCAATATAGGTAGAAGTTTATTACTACAGGATATAAAGTTACACTTTGCGAATGTAAATTTCACAAGCGTCGTTGGTGGAAGTCCACAAAGGATTATGAGATATATAGGTGCTGTATCTGTAAAGGGCTAAAAATAGCAAGCTTTACGAGCAGTATAAGCGCTGGTTTACTAATAAATCTCACAAATGTTAACATACATAAAGTACATATTTACAAATTTACAATATAAAACAGAAACTTTAAGAAACAAATACAATTACGGGGAAAATAAAACGCTAAAATACTTTGACCATATGGTAACGTTGGATCACTATCGGTGAAAGGAGTGCGCAAAAAGTCACGAGTTTCACTTATCACTCGTTTGAATGTTCACTGAAGAGTCTTTGAGCACCTTGGCTGATTCATATCCATTTGATAATTTATTTATTTAATGCTTAGAATTCCAAGATCTACTCTACATTGAAGCAACAAATCAAATAATTATAGGTAATTTTACTAAGTCCAAAGATATAATATGTTAAACTCTTAATAACGTTCATTAGTTTGTAGTGACGTATAATTTTTCAAACGTGTAATGGCAAAATTACTAGCAATTTTCATAGTCATAAATCGATTTATATGTATAACAATTACATAATGATAAAAGAAGCTTTGATGTCTGTGTCGATACATTTTTTACATTTAGTTTTGTTTCCAAAACTATGAACTGTAATATGAACTATAACAAATTACTTACTGACTGTTTTATAAATAGAGATCCCTTTGATTTATGAGAACCACTTTTCTTTTAATAAAAGCTTTCAAGCAATTTATCTCTAAACTAAATATATAATGAAATATATAAATGTTTGTCGCTAGACTAGGTATGTTAGATATTATTTACCTGAATATTGTTTTTATAATTTTAAAAGAGTGAATGAATGAAAAGCAGTTTAAGCAATATATGAAAGCGATACATCATGCCTGTTATAAGTTCTATGACAAAAAACGGAAAATGCTATTATTTCTATTAATTGTACGTGCTTTCTAGAACATTAACGTTATGCAAAATATAGATATATACTATTTTAATTGAGAATCTAATATCTGTAGAAACATTTCTTTCTAATGTAAAATGGCGCACATATGAATAGTATTGACATAACGTTACCTAAAACACGTAAAACAAAAAAAAAATTATCACCCTGTTGGTCATATTTGTTAGTTGGTAGCTAAGGTATATTTTTACAAATCATCTAAATCCAAATACAAATACGTATTATTGTTTTGCAATAAAATAACATGCGATTATTTTCCCACGTGGTGTATGAGTTTTTTAAAACATTAAATGCAGTTTTTCTTGGCACTAAAATCTAATACAAATTCAGGTTCAAATTTTATCAGACTGACTCATCTCGAAGAATCTCTTTTCAAGTAGACTAATAGTGCTGTTAAAATAGAGTACACTACATAAATACAAAAAACTTAATTCCGATAGTCATAATCACGAATTTCAAAATTCCAAATTTTATAACACCGAATGGGTCATAATTCCGAAAATGAAAATTCCGTGTTTTATAATTTCGAATTTTTCTTCTTCGAAACTTCAAAATTCCGAACGTTTATAATTACGAAAATCAATATGCCGAATTTGAAAATACCGAACCATAAAAAGTTCGAATTATTAATAATACGCAATATCATAAATACGAATCCCGAATATCAAAATTCTGAATAATATTAGTTACAATAACAAACGCCTCGTAAAACTGCATGAGCACATCAATATATACGTTCGAGTATTCAAGTAGTCAGCTGGAAATGAGAAAGTTTATTTAGTTTTTTGTACCAAGTTATTTCTTGAGTATGTAGTTTGTGTACTGAAATGCAAATTCCTTTTTGGCGCTTCGCCGAACGCTGCCGCGGCACGCTCGCTGCGCTCGCTCGGCTCGCGCCTCATTATCTACATACAGACTAATACAGACGTCGCGCCTATTTTGTATAATTTCATAATGTGCCTTATTAATTTTAATTATTGTCACAGGAGATTCAGATTATTATTTTTAATATATACCCGTTTTAGATACAAAATCTGAATGTTAGCACGGAATTTTCGGAAAACTAAAATTCGGAATACCACATTTCGGACTAGTAACACAGCGGGTTTTTAATTCTTCGTATTAATGAAAGTCGGAAAATTAAAATTTTCTATTTATAAATTTCGGTAAAATAAGAATCGTGTTTTTGAATAGTCGGAATTAAGAATCTTCGGGATTGTGAAATTCGGAATTTTAAAAATTGGAATATTCAAACTTGGAAATTTTGGGTGTTCCCGTTAAAATGATTTTAGTTTACGACTTTCAGTCAATTTCTACTAATAAAGGGAATTATAAATAAGTGTAAACAGAAAACTGTACAAAAGCAATGCACTTAAGCACTTACCAGTCATAACAATTTTTCCGACACTCGTAGATTTGTAACGATGTAAAGTTTTAGGATGGCATGAAAAACAGAATATCATGAACGAGTTGGATTAATTGACAAACTTTTAGATAACTAGTACTTTATACCACCGGTTTTATTATTTACTCTTTCTGGAAACTAACAACTGCATGCAAAAATGAACTTAAACGTTCTTATGCACGGTTTATTAGCGTCGCAATAGCGATAACCGAGCAATGCTATATGTTATATACTTTTTCAATACAAATATAAATGCATGAATCTTTAATTACAAAAATAAATTTATTAATTAAAAAATTATTTTGTTTTGCTAAATCAAGTAAAGCTTATTTTTTTTTAATACTTTATGATATAAGTTTGTACATAGTTCCGCAGCATTTTTTTAGACTGTGAAGAAAGCACACAGATGCGATGTAACTGTAGGCCATCTGTTTTACATGATCCGCTGCATTGATAGTGTCCGGTAGGTATAATTTAGCGCATGAAAGTATTTGATTTAAGTAAAAAAGCGTAAGATAGGAGCATTGATGTAATTGAGAATTTGCTCTGGTACTGACACAAGTCCAAGTATTTTATACATTTGATATATTTTTACATTAATAGACTGAAAAAGATACATAAAGATGTAATAAAGTGACAAGCTCTTGGGATTATTTTAGCTATGGGAAGATTATTTCAACAAGCTTAGATGTTTTCTTCAAAATTCCAGGGCCATAGAGCATCTAAATGAGAAAATATAGTATTGGAATTCTGATGATATGAAACAATGGTTGAAATCACCCGGGGTTCGTTAAATTTACCAATGTAAAATTTCAAACCTCTTTGGCGTTTGAAAAACTGTAATCAGAAAGTTTTTTTGGAATTAAAAGCAAAACAAAAATTGCGGTGCCCGATATATCGCAGGACGGATTAACAATAACAGTTGTCGTAAATCAAGGGTAGACAAGATACCAAAAACTGACTAATTTTAGGAACTTTTTAAATTTGATGTCATTACTATTTTCATGATGAATAAATATTTGAACTTCATTTTGTTACATAAAAGACATAGAAATACTTTGAATTGATTGTTCAAAGTAATTGAACGGGGTTCTCGAAGATAATATTTCTTTATAGCTTTGTTTTGCTTCGAAATCCGGTCTCGATACTTCTGTTGAGTAATGGTTGATTACGTTCAGAAATTGCTTATACTAATTTATTTATTTTCCCATAACAGATCGTGTTAAAACTTACTTAAAATTATAAATACTAACGGAGTATGTCAAATGTAAGGTGCTCATCCAGTTTACAATCATGCAAAATAGTATCTAAGCATTGCCGTTAAAGGACTACGACTCTATGTGTTATAATTTATGCAGCAATATAGGTAGAAGTTTATTACTACAGGATATAAAGTTACACTTTGCGAATGTAAATTTCACAAGCGTCGTTGGTGGAAGTCCACAAAGGATTATGAGATATATAGGTGCTGTATCTGTAAAGGGCTAAAAATAGCAAGCTTTACGAGCAGTATAAGCGCTGGTTTACTAATAAATCTCACAAATGTTAACATACATAAAGTACATATTTACAAATTTACAATATAAAACAGAAACTTTAAGAAACAAATACAATTACGGGGAAAATAAAACGCTAAAATACTTTGACCATATGGTAACGTTGGATCACTATCGGTGAAAGGAGTGCGCAAAAAGTCACGAGTTTCACTTATCACTCGTTTGAATGTTCACTGAAGAGTCTTTGAGCACCTTGGCTGATTCATATCCATTTGATAATTTATTTATTTAATGCTTAGAATTCCAAGATCTACTCTACATTGAAGCAACAAATCAAATAATTATAGGTAATTTTACTAAGTCCAAAGATATAATATGTTAAACTCTTAATAACGTTCATTAGTTTGTAGTGACGTATAATTTTTCAAACGTGTAATGGCAAAATTACTAGCAATTTTCATAGTCATAAATCGATTTATATGTATAACAATTACATAATGATAAAAGAAGCTTTGATGTCTGTGTCGATACATTTTTTACATTTAGTTTTGTTTCCAAAACTATGAACTGTAATATGAACTATAACAAATTACTTACTGACTGTTTTATAAATAGAGATCCCTTTGATTTATGAGAACCACTTTTCTTTTAATAAAAGCTTTCAAGCAATTTATCTCTAAACTAAATATATAATGAAATATATAAATGTTTGTCGCTAGACTAGGTATGTTAGATATTATTTACCTGAATATTGTTTTTATAATTTTAAAAGAGTGAATGAATGAAAAGCAGTTTAAGCAATATATGAAAGCGATACATCATGCCTGTTATAAGTTCTATGACAAAAAACGGAAAATGCTATTATTTCTATTAATTGTACGTGCTTTCTAGAACATTAACGTTATGCAAAATATAGATATATACTATTTTAATTGAGAATCTAATATCTGTAGAAACATTTCTTTCTAATGTAAAATGGCGCACATATGAATAGTATTGACATAACGTTACCTAAAACACGTAAAACAAAAAAAAAATTATCACCCTGTTGGTCATATTTGTTAGTTGGTAGCTAAGGTATATTTTTACAAATCATCTAAATCCAAATACAAATACGTATTATTGTTTTGCAATAAAATAACATGCGATTATTTTCCCACGTGGTGTATGAGTTTTTTAAAACATTAAATGCAGTTTTTCTTGGCACTAAAATCTAATACAAATTCAGGTTCAAATTTTATCAGACTGACTCATCTCGAAGAATCTCTTTTCAAGTAGACTAATAGTGCTGTTAAAATAGAGTACACTACATAAATACAAAAAACTTAATTCCGATAGTCATAATCACGAATTTCAAAATTCCAAATTTTATAACACCGAATGGGTCATAATTCCGAAAATGAAAATTCCGTGTTTTATAATTTCGAATTTTTCTTCTTCGAAACTTCAAAATTCCGAACGTTTATAATTACGAAAATCAATATGCCGAATTTGAAAATACCGAACCATAAAAAGTTCGAATTATTAATAATACGCAATATCATAAATACGAATCCCGAATATCAAAATTCTGAATAATATTAGTTACAATAACAAACGCCTCGTAAAACTGCATGAGCACATCAATATATACGTTCGAGTATTCAAGTAGTCAGCTGGAAATGAGAAAGTTTATTTAGTTTTTTGTACCAAGTTATTTCTTGAGTATGTAGTTTGTGTACTGAAATGCAAATTCCTTTTTGGCGCTTCGCCGAACGCTGCCGCGGCACGCTCGCTGCGCTCGCTCGGCTCGCGCCTCATTATCTACATACAGACTAATACAGACGTCGCGCCTATTTTGTATAATTTCATAATGTGCCTTATTAATTTTAATTTGTGTCACAGGAGATTCAGATTATTATTTTTAATATATACCCGTTTTAGATACAAAATCTGAATGTTAAAATTCGGAATACCACATTTCGGACTAGTAACACAGCGGGTTTTTAATTCTTCGTATTAATGAAAGTCGGAAAATTAAAATTTTCTATTTATAAATTTCGGTAAAATAAGAATCGTGTTTTTGAATAGTCGGAATTAAGAATCTTCGGGATTGTGAAATTCGGAATTTTAAAAATTGGAATATTCAAACTTGGAAATTTTGGGTGTTCCCGTTAAAATGATTTTAGTTTACGACTTTCAGTCAATTTCTACTAATAAAGGGAATTATAAATAAGTGTAAACAGAAAACTGTACAAAAGCAATGCACTTAAGCACTTACCAGTCATAACAATTTTTCCGACACTCGTAGATTTGTAACGATGTAAAGTTTTAGGATGGCATGAAAAACAGAATATCATGAACGAGTTGGATTAATTGACAAACTTTTTGTATAAAATATTTGGATTTTCTCAATAAAAGCATAAATCTTGAAAAAACAAACATTCTTGTTCGCATTTTACTCTACAGTAAATGTTATGTTCATAGCTGAAGAGATCAGACTAGACAGCTTTACCTAACTCTGGCCAGATAGCTCAATATTTACAAGGTGTAATTGAGTTAACTGAAAACCTGAAAGTACTTTGTTCAGAATCGAGAGTAGAATCGATTACACCACTTTATTTCATAGGTTAATTTTTTTCGAAAAAACATTTTTTTTTGTCATGCTTTGTCTACAATATTATACTCTAGGCGTCATTAATTTTCATTTATTTACCAATTCATTCATAAACAAAGTACTACATAACTCAAGCTTACACCTGTCTATTCAATTATTCAATGAGAAGCTCGGGGGTGCGGGGTACAGAGGGGTGACAGCCGACGCAGGCGCCAGATAGTCTGGATATCGGCGCCGGCGCGGCGGTAAATAGCAAAAAGTCCACAATAACGCTCAATACTGGGTAACAAATCAAGCGAAAGAATGTCACTTTACAAAATAAAAGGGTACTGAATGAATCAGTAGGTATTGTTAGTACACGCGGGCACTTGCAATTTCTATTACAATGGCTTTTCGTTACACTAACGTGCAATATTGCGAGATGGTGAGAATGTTAGCAAGATGTAACAAAAACGTGAGCCTAACTGTGCGACGTTTTTGGGAAGAATTTGGGGTTTCCATGTCGAACGCCACAATGCCGGCGGCTACCCAAAGATTACGGGATTATGGCACATTCAGGCCCTCGACAGCGATTGACAGAGGAACTGCCCGTCACAGCCCCACTCTAGAGAAGACCGGCAGCTCGACGCATTCGTTGTAGCCACTTTTTTGTCTGGAAGGTTTTAAAAGACGACGGTCAACACCCCTACCATTACAGGCGATGCCACGGGTTAAATCCGTTAAATTACCAGCCTCTTGTAAATTTTTGTGAATGGTATCTCAAGACCCGAAAAGAAACATTCTGTGGACAGATAAATGTGCGTTCACAAGACGAGGTCAACATAACAAAACGCCACACATGTGGGCACATGAAAATCCTGGATAATAGTAGAAGATCATTTCCTTTTTTTTTTTTTTTGGTTCCCCTCCACGGGAAGGGCAGGAGGACATAAAAAATGCTCTGACGCATACTCCGCGCGCGCGATCGGAGTTATGTGGGACTCGTCCCGACGCCTACCAGAACCATACCCACTAAAAAACCCCCTGTCGGCTCGTGCATTTTTGCCACTCAGCCTTCATCTGAGCGACGGCCAATTGGAGAAAGAGGCCGCGCCAGCGGGGCCCTTAAGGGGTCACCCGCTGAGATTTACATAGCACTGAAGGTGCTCAAAAATGAAAAGTAAAAATAAAAACATTAAAAATGAAAAATAAAAATTGCATTAATTCGGATTTACGTTAGAATTAGAATTTGCGGCCTGAAGGGCCAAGAGATCTAAAGTTAATTGCGTCGGTTCGCCCGTGTGCGCGTTTCTCGGCCTAGCGACTTTGAATTTCGAATCTAACACAGGAGCAGTATAAGAGACTGAATCTCGAACAAGATGATTGGGATGGGATTCGGCGCGTTTGAAGAACGATTCTGAGAGTGTTTTGAGGTGCTGTTGCACTGTAGGTAGTTCAAGATCTCTGTGCAGGTCCGCGTTGCGCACATACCAAGGTGCGTCTGTGGCCCTGCGGCAGAAGAGATTTTGAACCACCTGCAGCTTATACAGGACGGAGGGATTGGCGTGGGCAAAGACTGGCGAAGCATATGATATGACGGGTCTAACGCAGACCTTATAAAGCGTACGTTTATTTCTAAAAGACATTTTACTATTTCTACCTATCATACTATTTAAGCGGCTTAAGTAGAAACGCGCGAGTTTCGTTACTCTATCGACGTGTGGCTTAAAAGAAAGCGTCTGATCTAAGGTGACGCCTAAGTATTTGATACTGCGTTTCCAGGGGATGGGAATACCTAACATTCGAATGTGGGGATCGTTGCGGCGATTACGACGTTTGTGGTCGAATAGAATGGCAGAACTCTTTTCTGGGTTGACATCGATACGCCATTTTTGAAACCAAACACCGAGGGCGTTTACGGCCTTTTGGAGTCTGGTGATGTTATACGGGATCTTTTTACCTTTAGTGTAAAGGGCGGTATCGTCTGCAAAGAGGGCGAGTTCGACGCCTTTCGGCGGGATGGGCATGTCATTAGTGTACACGGTGTACAGCAGAGGGGCGAGGACTGAGCCTTGCGGGACTCCAGCCTTTATGGGACGAGGCGCGGAGAGCGTGCCTTCATGTTTGAATCGAAACGTACGGTCTTTAAGAAACGACGCGATTAATCTGACTAGGCGAACCGGTAAGCCTATTTTATAGAGTTTAAAAACGAGACCGCTGTGCCAGACTTTGTCGAATGCCTTGGCTACGTCAAAGAGAACTTCGATTGTTTTTTTACGATGCGGATAGAATCCTTCGAGTATGTACTCGACGATTCGATGGACTTGCTGAGGGCAGGAGTGCTTAGCGCGAAAGCCGAACTGGTGGGGAATAATGAGAGGGTCGCCATCCGTTGGAAACAGATGGTTCCGCATTCGAGAGAGTATGACTCTTTCGAGAAGTTTAGACATTGCCTTGAGGAGGCTGATGGGTCTGTGATTAGCCGGGATGTTCAGAGGTTTACCCGGCTTGGGAATGCCTATGACTGTCGCTTCTTTCCAGGCTTTTGGAAAGTAGCTATGGTCGAAGCAGGCATTGAAGATGATAGCTAACAAGGTAAGCACCTGCTGTGGCAGGTGCTTAAGTGCGTGGTTGGAAATTCCATCCGCACCCGGAGCCTTTTTGGACTTTTGCTTTCTAATGAGAAGCAAGATTTCATCATTAGAGACTGTGACGGGGTCGTCGGTGATAGGGAGAGATTCTCTGCGGAGAACTTCGTCCTCCACCGCCTGGATGTGGGAGGGATCCGCGGGTTGCGTGCTGGGCGAACATTGTGCCGCTATGCTGTCGGCGAAGCATTCGGCTTTCTCTTCGACTTCGAAGGCAATGGTGCCGTCGGGACGAGTGAGAGGAGGAACGTGAGAGGCGGTGTCTACGCGTAAAGCTCGGGCCATTCGATAATACACTTGGTGGGACGGGGAGATATTCTCCATGAGATCGTTAAACTGAGTGTCACGGAGTTCCGCGAGGCGAGACCTAACTTTACGTTGAAGCTGATTCGCAGCTGTTCTATATCCGGGCGTGGGATATTTCTTGGCTCTCCGGAGAGCCGCGTTCTTAGCTTTAATGAGATTGCTAACGGCTAAGGGAAGCGCGGGTTTGCCTTGCTTAGCAATGATTACGTTGTCGCTGATGGCTGAGTTGATAGCATCAGTGAGATTATCGACTATCGAATCTATTTTAATCGGGCTGTCTAATTGGTCGGGCGAAATCGCGAGCGGAGAGTTCGGTGCCTCTAAGGCTGAAACTAACGTATTTTTAAAGCCTTTCCAGTTGGTAAAGGTCTTAGGAGATGTGACGTTATCGTTAGGCGCGCCTAGCACGAGGGAGACGGGGCGATGGTCGGAGCCTAGGTCATCGAGCGGTACGATGGACCTGAGATCAAGATTGATTCGCTTGATAATTGCAAAGTCGAGGATGTCTAGAGAATAGGTCGGGTTGTTGGGATAGTGAGTGGGAGTGATGGGGGATATGACGTCTAAGTCAAGGGAGTTAGTGATGTCGAGGAGAGCGATACCGCTGGTGTTGGTCGATAGGCACGTCCAGTCAGTATGTTTGGAGTTAAAGTCTCCGAACATAATGACTGAATGGCGGAGGGCGAGAATGGCCTCAAAGTCGCTGCGGATTGGTCTGGTACCACTAGGTATGTAGATTGAAGCTATGATGATGGTCGGATGACCAGTCATAGCCAATCTACACACAGTGGCCTCCATGTTGAGGAGAGGAGGGGTAGGGAGAGGACAGCAATGGAAGCCTCTTTTGTAATATATAGCGGTGCCGCCGTAACCGTCGGAGTTGGGCCTATCGTTGCGAGTAAACGCGTACTTAGGAATAGCGTATCCCCTGGAGCGGTTTGGAGTAAGCCATGTCTCCTGGAGAAGGAATAAGTCAGGTTCTTTGTTCTGAAGGAACAGTTTAATCTCGGGAAGGTTAGTGCTAAGGCTACGAGCGTTAAAAGATACTAGGGATAAGCCCTTGGGTTTAATACGACTGGACGCGGGATTCGCGGGTCTAGACATTATAATTTACTTATTTACGATTTTATACGAAAATAAAAAAAATAAAAAAAAAAAAAATAAATTTACAACGAACTTAGGAGCGAGTGATGCTCGGCTAACGCGAATAAACGCTCTTGAGGAGAGCGGGTGGCTCGCAGTTTGCGTGCGAGTACGGAAATTTCGTTAATATCGACGTTTTGAATAACGTCGAACACGGTCTTCATATCCTCAGCCAACGACGACTGAGGTACGGATAACGGAGCGGGACGCGGCCCTACGGAAGCTACGGGAGCTGGGATGGGTCGGGAAGGTGCAGGCGGGACGGCCGGACGCTGCCTCCAAGACAGAGCCGGAGTAGGCGTCGGCTGAATGGGCTTTGCTTCCGGGGGACCCCGGTTGCGCAGCGGCGGGAAGTTAGCAGGAGTGAGCGGCGGCGCCGGTTTAGGCGCGACCCTCTTGGTGGTGGAGCGCGGAGCGCGCGGGCAACCCCTGTAGTTAGCTGTGTGGCCGGACTGGCCGCACAGCACACAGGCAGGGGGGGAAGTGGATTCAGGAGTGCGAGTGCACTCCTTTGTGAAGTGTGGATCCAGGCACTTAACGCACCTGGGGGGAGCTGAGCAGTTAGCGCTGCGTGGCCATATAGCTGGCAGCGGTGGCACTGCCCAGGGTGACCGCGGGGGTTGGGACGCTCGACGGAGATGTTCGAAAGTCCGCAGATTGTGCGAGCCTCTTTGAAAATCTCCTTCGAGTTGGGAGTATTTGATAGGATTACTAAAGCTAAAGGAAAACGCCTACCGCGGTTGGAGTGCATCTTGTGCACTGCTGTGACCGGGAAACCCTGAGACTTAAGGTCCTCGAGGATGTCTTCGTTACTGAGTTCGAACGGGACGCCCCGTAGTACTGCGCGGATCTTACGCTCCTCCGGGAGGGCGTAGGTGTGATACGCGATTTTATTTAACCCGAGCAACCTGGTAAACGCGCGGAAGTCGTCGACGGTCGCTACTTGAATTTTGATTGTATCGCCAGCGTTGGCGGCTTTTAAGTAATTAATTTTGTGCTCTTTGCACAAGTTAGAAACCGCGGTCCAGCGCGCTTTTTCACGCAGGAAGACGGGCGGAGGGAGCTGAGGTTTCGGCGGGACGGGAGCGCAGCGCGTCGCTGGCTTCGATGGGACCGACGGAGGCGCGGTAACTTCGAGTGATTTTAACGGCGCGGGGGCTGGTGTTGAAGACACCGGGGAGGGCTCGGGTATTGATGATACCGAAGCTTTCTTCGAGCGCTTCTTGGAGCGCTTGGCGACAAGTTGAAACGCGGGCTCAGGAGAGCCGGTTAAGGTGACGGCATCTGATGACGTATCAGACGCGGGTTCGGAGTCGCTCCCGGGAGCGGTACGCTTGCGACGCGACGCGTGAGAGGATGCGACCGATTCGCAGTCCATCTCGGACGAGGCGGGAGACGAGGAAGAGCTGTAGGTCTCGACGTTGGAGGCCTGAGGGGCCGGGTTTGAGGCCTGAGGGGCAGGGGTTGAGGCCTGAGGGGCCGGGTTTGAGGCCTGAGGGGCCGGGTTTGAGGCCTGAGGGGCCGGGGACGCGATTGATGCCTGCAAGGCCTGCGTTATGATGTCATTCGGGATGTAGACGCCTACCGCAGCAAGTGCCTGGGTGAACGCGTTAATAACGCTTAGCGGATCCATAAGGGAGAGTTGGGACAGTAATATTAATAAATATAAGTATAATAAAAGATGCCTAGTTTCTTAAACCTAGCAAAATCCTAGCGGCTAACCTCCCTACCAGCGGTAGGGGGGCTGGGGAGGAAAACTTAAAATTAACAGTAGTACGCCGAAGGCCGCTACCTAGAAACCTAAAAAAGGGTACGCAGGTAAAGAGTTGACCACGTTAGGGTCAACCTTTACCGACAAAAAGGACAAATACACACGAAAACACACAGATATGATAAAAATAAATATGAAAAATAGAAGAAAAATAAATAAAATAGAGAAGAGAAATAAAATAAAAATAAAAAGGACTGGTTCAGTACAAATTCGTTGTCACCGTTAAGTATCCTTTGCACTGAAACCAGACTACTTACGCTGGGCACAACACTGCACTCAGCACAAGCACAACACTACTTAGCACAGCACTTTGAAGACTAAGGGGCTTAGTCGCAAAGAAAAATCGCACTTCGATAGCACTCAGAGGGAGTAGAAAGAACCTTGAAAACCGTAGCACGGAACCAACACGCTAAACCGTGACGTCAGTAGACTGAGCGCCACGGAGTATCGGGAAGGGACCAAACGACGGAGAACGGGGTCTTGCACGTCCGCACTGGGCGGCGATCGGAGCGAGAATGTGATCATTTCCAGCACCGATTTTCTTTAAATGTGTAGGCGGGTATCATCGGACCATACGTACTGGGACCAGTATTTTATTACGACATCAGTTTATGACGATGGAAATGGACCAACAAATATCACTGAACTATACTATTTCCATTTCTTTATTTTCTCGATGACAGTTCTAATTTGATATAATGTAGTGTTGTGACCAAATAAATAATGATATCGATCGCATATATTTATTATATTTTGAACAAAGACAAATACAACAAAAACCTTCAAATATATTTTTTCTAGGTGGGAACACTCAATGGCCCTCCGCCATTTTGTGTTTGTTTTAATCTGGCACTCGCAACAAGACGGTCGTGCTCGTCGCTACATTTCTGTTCGCTGAGTTCTTTCACATTATCCATACGTTACGTTGTGTATTTTGTGTTCCTCCGTGTTGATTGCTGCCCAGCTGTCAAATATCAAAATGCCGAAAGGATCTGTTCTGAAAAGGCAGGCGAGAGAACTGGTGATCAAGGTTCGTAATTAATTTGAAGCAGAGTATTAAATGGTGGCCCGCTATTACCACTGTCGCAAGTGCGAGAGAGTGTTGCGGCCGCATTAGGAATTAGTAGACCTACTGTTTCAAAAATTACTACTGAAGCTTACGGTACAATCGGCATGCAGGAAAATAAGCTTTGTACGCCGAAGAAAAAACGCCAACCACGTCGTGTGACATCGGTTGACAACTTCAACGCTTATGCTATTCGCCGACATATATATGACTATTATTTGCGCTAAGAAATTCCAACACTTAAAATAATTTTTGTTTCTTTACGTGAATGTGGTTTGTTCCATGGCCAAAAATCGTCATTAAGCTTAGTTTTGAAAGAAATTGGATTTTCTTATAAAAAATCAGACAAACGTAAAATATTGATAGAGCGTCACGACGTTGCTATGGCTCGCTGCGAATTTTGCGAAAAAGATATCAGATTGATCAAATGTTATTTTCACTGACGAGACTTGGTTAAATGCAATCCAAACAGTTTCTAAGCACTGGACTGACGACACCGCCGCTTCCACTAGTTCAGTGCCGATGGGAAAAGGTGAACGCCTTATCATATTTTACTGGCATTTAAATCCAAGAAAACAGTGGACTACCACGAAGAAATGAACGTGGAGATTTACGAAGGATGGCTAAAAGAAATGGTGCAATCTCTTGAAGAACCATCCATAATTATTATGGACAGCGCTACATATTACTCCAGACAAATTGATGCAATGCCGACGCAGGCCAATAAAAAACAAGAGATAATTGACTGGCTCCAACGTCATGGCGAAAATGTGGATAGTATTTTATTAAAAGTACAATTAGTGAATATTTTAAAATCGAAAAAAGGCCTCCCTAAAAGATAAGTTTTCGACGAAATAGCTGCCGAATGTGGTCATTGGGTTCATTGACTTCCGCCGTATCATTGCCAGTACAATGCTATAGAACTAATATGGGCACAAATCAAAGGGCACGCCGCACGAAACAATACCCAGCCCACTTTTACGGCAAACAAGATGTTAAAATTAATAAAAAATGCATGTGCGGAAGTAACTGCGGAAAACTGGGAAAAAATTGTGAGATGAACCCAAAAAATTTTAGCGTCGGATAGGGAAATTCATGTGGCATTCGATAATGTACAAGTACAGGAACTTATAATAAATGTTGGAGAGAGCTCATCGAGTGCCAGTGACGATTCATCAGATTTTGATTAAAATAAATAAATAAAGATTACCTGTCGTTATAATTATTTCGTTTCATTGTCGAGTACCTACCTATACCTAATTATTTTACAACAGCTTCGAAAATTAAAAAAAGTTGGCATTATCAATTAAGAATTAATACGTGTAACATCTTGTAATGAAATATAATATTAGTTTATAAATTTGTACAAAAGTATCCGGCAGTAGTTTAGTTTCTTACATTTTGTAAAAAAATATCGGGTCTGTTATCGTGTTACGTTTATCGATATAGCTCCATCCCTATCAGTTTCTCCGACTCTAGTATTATATAACCTTGTACGTGTGTAAACGTCATATTTTTATTAAATAATGCATACATAATGTAAAAAAAAAACGCTCGCACAAGTTTGCGTCATCGCGAAAATAAAGAAATGGAAATAGTATAACGATATACTAATACAGCTTACCACTCGTTTGTCATAAATTGTTTAACACCAACACCCTCTATCAGTCTAGACGGTCCCGGTTTGGACTGCCATTTGATTTTAATTGTAATTAAATAAAACCTCACAGGAGTTTTGCACGTTGGTGCAAGTTATATGAATCTATGCGAATAATTCTATACAAAACAAGACACTTTTCCGTGCATTATTAGAATATTATTTCATAAGCAAAGGCTATTTTACAAATAGGTACAAAATACGTCTACTAATTCCGTATTTTATGTTTTATTTATGCTGGTAAGTACTAAAGATGCGCCATGAAACTGGCGAGCTATCATTATTCTTATACGTTTTTAGTGTGAAAGAAAAAATATGTTTAACGCATATTATTTGATGACAATTTCAAGACGTTTGTCTTTAACAGCCTCTTTTAAAAGCCAGGAGCTGCTTGCCTGAAAGATGTTGGATTAATAAAATGGAATCTGTATGTTTTTTTTTTGTATATAATATGTATAAGATATGCAATACCAAAAGCAGATAAAATAAAAGAAGATTAGTCTCATCCTTGGCCTTTATATTCCAGTTATTCGTCTACTTCCCTTATTCATAAATTTCCATACTCCTCATTTCTTTGCCACATACAAGAATTTTTACATGCAAGTCACGATTACAATGAATTGTATTAAATGTCTTATACCAAGCTTTGACATAACCATCAATCATAACAAATTTCTGAAAGACCTCCTAAAGCTTGTGGATTTCCTAATGAAAGTCATATTATGTTGAAAATATAAGTAATGAGTAGATATATATATAACAATATATATAAGAAATCGGTAGGGAACGTATCTCTACAACTTTGATAGTAAATTAAAATACCCTTTGAAAAATGAGAGATGAAAAAAGAGAGATAATAATTCGAAAAAAGAAAATTGCGACCTTTTTGCCTCTTTGAATGTCTGAGGACGGTCAAAATAAAAGGTTTATACAAAAATCAGATTATTTCCTTCCCTTCCGAAGTAAACCCTTAAGGTGACTTGACTGATTTATCTAAGACGGATGGTTAGGTTATCTTGGGAGAGCGGAGCGCATCGTGCTTTCCGAACTCTTAGCAAACAATGTTGAAAAGCTTTCCATAAATTATCATTATTTCAAAACAAACAAAATGAATGTACATACTCTTTATAGGCATTTACTGTCAGCAGAGAAATATTAGATTTAAATGAAACTTCGCCTAAGTAAATGCCTATAAAGAGCCAATTTTGTTTATTGTAGCACCATAAAAGTTTTCATTTCGATTTAATGAAACCTCCACATACTTTCATCGAATGGTTATGGATTAAATCTTACTTTTTGAGTGTGTGTAGACTGGTATTAGCAAACACAGGACTTCCGTCTTCTATTCTTCTTCTAAATACGGTTAATCTTCTTAAATGAACAGTATGAACACCCCATTTGTAACCACAGACACAACTTAAAATATTAATATACTTAGTGAATTTTTGGCGAGTTTCGTTAAATGCTTATTCCAACTTAATCTGTGTCATAATGTGTAAAATCATAATCCGAGAAATTAATTAATTTATAATATTACATAAGTGTTTAGTATTTATTTGGTTGATAACATACAGTCCTTATTTTGCGGTTCACTCATACACTTTTAATAACATTATTTTATTTTGCTAGGCTGTATGTATTTATTCTTTGCCTTCTCTATTGGTTGGGTTTAAAAAGTTGAGTTGGCGGGAACTGTCACTTTTGAAGAAAAAATAATGGAGGTGCAACTGTAAACTTGTGAACAACGTTTTCACGTTTTTATATTATAATTGTGTTTTTACGGCGCCCTATGCCTATTGATATTTAACGTTTTGAAAAGTGAACTTAAGGAGTGCCAGCAGCAACAAGGTTCGTGCTTAGGGTTTTATTATAATATATTTTAATTCGTATTTATACAGACCAAACATTCGGACTGCACAACGCCGATGACTCGTGTTTTCATGTTCCAAGATAAAAATAACTCAAAATTTGACTCGGACGGCGCGGCACAGTTATCGAAGTTTTAACATCCTTTTCACCGCCGCACGAGTCTCTGCTGCTCATAATATCTTTTTTTACTATATATTTTACCGTGTGCGATCGGCGCATACATCTCTTCGAGCCGGATAGCAATTAGATTGGTTAATTTGAGTTACTTAGTCGTGGAACATTCCAGTCTTCTGGCAAACCGCACATAATTATTTTCTATTGGGGGTAGATAGGAATAACTTTTTTGGGCTGATTTAGATATAATTTCTGGGGTTTTTTCGGTAGTACACAGTTAAACTGCACATATTTACACTCACAAGTATTGTATCTAACTATATTATTCCTCTCCCTATTCCCATATTACATTTATATCGTCACATTACATTTTAGGTATTCACACTTATTTGCAAAATTTGGACTGTATTTTTGTCGGGCAATTTGTTTTTAAGGAATTAATTATAACTCTCATTAGTAATTGTAACTGTAAAATAAGTCTAAACGGTGTTTGGTCAAATTCCTAATTTTCATACATATTGCGTTTTATTGCTAAATTATTTTGCAAGTAGACTCAACAGTGGCGCCATTTTTATCTTTAGGACTTTGCGCATTTCTTTTCTTTAGTTGGCACTACACAAGTTTTGACGGGTTGGTATTGTTTGGGTTCGATACCAGATTTGAATACTTTTTTTTCTTTTGAGGTTTTATTGACTTGTTTCTTATTGCAATTGTTATTGTTTATTGCGGTTTAGTTTATTGATTTTTGCTATAGGTTTGTGGCAAATAAATTTAGCGGGCGGGCGATAAGAAACAAGGTTGTTGCTTTTAATTGTTTCGGTATAGGGCACGTAAATAATTTTATTTTTAATTGCGGTTGTTGTTATTGTTTTACGCGGTGACTACTGTAGGCATAGATTTAAATCAATAGATTTGCCCGCACGTGTGATGGAGTTGTCATGCTCATTTACACAAACACAGCAAGTCACGTCATCAATCGTCAAAGAATATAAATCAGATGTGACAAAGATCTTACGTTGGAAAATACGCCTAAAAAGTTTTACAGGTTTATAGACACAGAAATATATACAAGTAAACATTTAAAAATCACTTATTTTAACATACAGATAATAGCTTTATAACTTACACGTCAATTGCCTGCAAAAAGCACCAACTTATAAAATTTTTGGCATTTTGTTATATGTGTTTTTTAAGTAAGTAGTGTAGTCTTACATTATCACCTTTATAATTAATTTATAATTAAAGTCATTTAATATTTGGAAAAAGCCCAAGGTTCACAAAAAATCTTCAGTTCAACAATCTTTCTATTTTGTTACTTATAAGTAAAAGTAGCTAATGAGTTGGCCTTTCAATTTGTATCTAATTACTTATTCTTTGGCAGCCGGACGCTTCTCCGCCCCCTCCGCGTCTCGCCGCCATGCTGCCGTGCGACACAGACGAGTAACGCCAATAAATCATAAAAAAATTTTTAATTAGTTACTTATGCATGAAAAGTAACACCTTTACCCTTGTTTGTGTTTCGGCTTATATTTTTACACCCCCGAAATGAACACGACGGCATAATTCAATCTTAAACAATAAATTTTAAGAAAAAACACTGTGCACACTAAGTGGTGGCACTGTACCACTCACGACAAGCGCTCGTTGGATACTGAGACAACACTTGTGCATGCACAACTTTGAGTGGAAACCTAATTTCGTACGTTCTTTGTACCGAAGGGGCACATCTATTGATTTAAATCTTTGACTGTAGGTATATCGTTGATTGGTACCTGAGTGTCAAATCTATTTGGGGTCGGTTTTAGTTTCGTGTTTTTGTCTAAGGGGGCTACAGTGAATCATCTCGATTTGCGGGAGCAATTTGGCTCACTTTTTATTTTTTTTTTGTTTCACTGTAGTACATTTGCACGAAATAGACTTTGTTCTTTTGTTTTATTTGTTGATAGTGGTTAATTACGTAAACTATGGCGACGCGTAAGCAACGTTTGCGTGATTTAAAGTATGAGGCGGTCATACGACGTTTGGAACTTATTCATGATCTCAGTAAAAGGGACTTTTCTGTAGGTGATGATATAGGTTTAGCGGAATTTAAGGTACGGTTCGCGAACATCGATAGTTTACATGAGGAATTCACCTCTTTACATTTTGAGATTCAATTGGATGGAGGTGAAGATTTAGATACAACACAACATGAGGATAAGTTCATGAAGTATGACAAAATATATTACGATATTAAGCTGAGGTATTCAGAGTTGTTTTCTATTAATCCTAATGAGGTGAAATCGTTCGCAGGTACTGGCGGGGATTTTAAATCCAATATTAGTTTGCCGCGGTTGCATTTACCTACATTTTCTGGAAAGATAGAAGAATTTATTTCTTTTATGGAATTATTTGATTCGATGGTTGGACGCGATCGTAGCTTAAGTGATACTGAGAAATTATTTTATTTGTTTGGATCGGTTACCGGTGAGGCTAAGTCGTTAATACAGCATTTGAGTATTACGGAAAGGAATTATTCTGTTGCACTTGAGTTGTTAAATAACAGGTACAGAAATAAGAGATTGTTGGTCGATAAATTAATGTATAATTTATTTAACTTTGGTCAAGTACATAAAACTTTGAATTCTTTAAAACCATTTTTCAATTCATTGTTGGAAAATACTAAGGCACTCGAAAGACTTGAGCTGCCAGTTCCTGACTGGTCTTATCTACTATTCTATTTAAATTTACAAAAATTAGATTCTTCTTTACGCAAACATTTCGAGGAGCGGTTTGTAGGTAGGGAACTACCTACGTTTGATGACCTTTTGAAGTTTTTAGAGGATGAGGTTCGTATTTTGGAAACGAGTTCGAGTGCCCCAGGCACTGGCGGATCGCGCGTGATCCCGACGCGGGCTCATGCGTCGGTCGCCAGGGCCCGAGACACGTGTGGCGCCTGCAAGGGTGCGTCCACACATTTCTTAACCAAGTGTAAGACGTTTATATCTTGGTCCCCGGTGTTGCGTAAGAATTTCATAGCGGAAAACGGACTATGTTTTAAATGTTTTGGACAACACAGAATTGTTAATTGCAAATCAACGTATAAATGTACTAAATGTGGCTCTTCTAAGCATAGCTCGTTCCTACATTTTAATTCGTCTCGTGATAATAATCCGGTGCGGCCCTCGACCCCTCAGCAACAGCGGGCAGAGGTGGGCGCGGACAACTCGCAGCAGGCGCAGGTGTCTCACGCGGCGCGGGCGGCACGCGGCGAGTGGGCAGTGCTGCTGGCCACGGCGGTGCTGCGCGTGCGGGACAACAGCGGACAGTACCACAGCGCGCGGGCGTTGCTTGACGGAGGCAGCCAAACTACATTTATAACGGACGATTGTGTGCGGAGGTTCGGTTTACGGCGGTTTCGATATGATATCGATATTTTAGGACTTAGCGGAGCCTCGGTTGGCAGTTGTAAGGGTGCAGTTACGCTTAATTTTGTACCTAGCCATTGTGATGATCCAGAGTTATCGACGCGCGCGGTTATTTTAAATAAAATAACGCATAAACTGCCGTCGTTTAATTTACCTGCGGATTTGGCGGAACGTTTTAATAAACTTAATTTAGCGGATCGATTGTTTTATAAGTCAGGAGATATTGATATTTTAATTGGTGCGGATCTTCTCGGCAATATAATGTTAGGCGGAGGTTTTAAAGTTGACCCAGAGCTGCCTACGGTTTTTAATACGATTTTTGGTCATGTTCTGATGGGTCCTGTTTCTTGCTCGACCCCCGGCAGCGACGTGTGTGGTGTTTCACAATGCTTGTTGAATACCGATCAGATTTTGGAAAGATTTTGGCAAGTGGAAGATATTCCGAGTAATATCGCCGCCACTAAGGATGTCGAGTGCGAGACAATTTTTGCGGAAACGCATTCGCGGAATGAAAGCGGCGGTTACGTTGTACGGTTACCTTTTTTATCCGTCCATCCCGAGTTAGGTGATTCGGCTAAGATGGCGATGAAGCGGTTTTTGGCTTTGGAGAAGCGGCTTCATAGCAATGATTTTATGAGGAATAAATACATTTCTTTTATGAGAGAATATGCGGATATGGGACACATGGTGCCCTTAGATATTTCGGTTGATGATTAAGAAATGGGGAAATATTTTGTTATTCCTCACCATGGTATTTTTAAAGCAGACTCAGATAAGATCCGAGTGGTTTTCGATGGTAGTTGTAGGACTTCGTCTGGCGTCTCGCTAAATGACTGTTTACACGCGGGGCCGAATTTACAACATGATATTATGGAAGTTATTTGTAGATTTCGTTTGTCTCCGGTAGTTTTTTCGACGGATATTAAAATGATGTTCCGGTTTATTTTTGTTCACCATGAAGACACGATGTATCAACTTATATTTTGGCGGGAAAACCCGGATGAACCCGTCCGGATTTACAAATTGAATCGTGTCACATACGGTCTTAAAAGTAGCCCATTTCGTTGAGGCAGCTAGCAGATGATGAGGAGATGCGGTTTCCTCTCGCTGCTAAACTGCTACGGGAGTCGGCCTACATGGATGATATCCTTGGTGGCGCGGATAATGTTTCTGGCGCGTTAGAATTAAAAGACCAATTGATTGGATTGCTTAAATCGGCGGGGTTCGAATTAAGTAAATGGAAATCTAATTGTGGGGCTGTTTTAGAAAATATACAGACTGCGGACCAAGAAAGACCTCGGGTTTTTGATAATGCAGATGGGCCCGAGTTTCATAAAATTTTAGGCATTCAGTGGGACCCTAAATCGGATATTTTTAGTTATAATGTCAAATTGAATGATAACTCGAACTGCACAAAGCGCAGTATTCTTTCTACTTTGGCTCGTACCTTTGACCCTTTGGGTTGGGTTTCACCGGTTATTCTCCAGGGTAAAATTATAATGCAACGTTTGTGGTTATTAAATTTATCGTGGGATGATGAGCCGCCTGCGGAGGTGGCCTCGGAATGGAGTTCTATTTTTGCGGACTTCTCACATATTGGTGATGTTAGATTGGAACGGTTTGTGTTGACAGACACTAAGCGATGTTCACTTCACGGTTTCTCAGACGCTTCAGATCGAGCTTACTCGGCTGTAGTTTACATGCGGTCCAGTGATGATTACGGTGACACGAAGGTCAGGCTAATTATGGCTAAATCTCGTGTTGCCCCGGTAAAGTCCAAGTTAACTACACCAAAACTAGAGCTGTGTGGCGCGGCGTTACTTGCGCGCATTTTTAAGTACGTCTACGAAGCCATAAAAAATAACGTGTTTGTACAGGATATAATAGGCTGGACCGATAGTACTATAGTATTGTCATGGTTGCGCTTACCGCCGCATATGTTGCAGCCGTTTGAAGGAAATCGCGTATCACAAATAGTAGGATGCGAGTTACCGATATCGTGGCGTCACGTGCCGACTACGATGAATCCTGCGGATGTAGGTAGCCGTGGATGTCGCGCGTCGGAGCTTATTGTACATCCCCTCTGGTGGGAGCCTGGATGGCTCAAATGTCCTGAAGATACGTGGCCTCCAAATATTGTTAAAGGGGTTAAAGAGTTACCAGGTTTGCGGAAAACTGTAGTTAGTACTTTATTGACGGAAATGGATGAGTTTAATTCAATTTTTACAAGGTTTAGTTCTTTGTCAAAAGTACAAGCTGTTGTGGGTTATTGTTTAAGATTTATTTATAATATTAAACAGAAATATTCATCGAAACGGTTAGTCGGTGTACTTTCTGCCGTCGAGCGTAGAGCGGCGTTGGATTGCCTTGTGCGGATGGCTCAATATGAGACATACTCAGCCGATATTGACAAATTGCGTAAAAACTTACCTGTTCAAAATAGTTTGCGTAGGCTTATGCCTTTTCTAGACAATTGCGGTTTATTGCGAGTTGGAGGGAGATTGGAATTTGCGGCTGGTTTACCGGAGGGAGCAAGACACCCCTTATTATTACCCAAATCTCATCCTCTTACAATTTTAATCGTCGATTATTTCCATATTGTTTATTGTCATGTTGGCCCGTCATCTCTACAGGCTACTTTACAAAATCGGTTTTGGATTGTTTCGGCGCGACAAGTTATTATGAGTCGCATATTCAAATGTATATTTTGTTTTAAGACGAAGCCAAAGACTTCTGATCCAATTATGTCAGCATTACCTAGTGATACAGTTAATGCAAATGGAGTTTTGCATACTGTGCAAACGGATTTTGCCGGTCCATTTTTAACAAGAGAGTCTCGTCTGTGGAAATCACGACAATTTAAGAGTTACTTGTGTGTTTTTGTTTGCTCAGCCACTAAGGCCGTGCACCTGGAAGTTGTCGGTGATCTTTCCACAGAAGCTTTTCTTGTCGCTTTAACACGTTTCACATCTCGCCGCGGTTTACCGAGTGTAATACGTTCAGATTGCGGAACTAACTATGTTGGAACAAAGAGACATTTAGATGATGTTCGGACTTATTTATCTAAACAAGATATTCAGGATGGAGTTGTTCGAATCGTAAAGCTCGGAACCTCTTCTGGTACACTCCTGCGACCAGTTGTCAAGATTTGTAGACTGCCAATAGATCAATCGATGTAGAGTCTATTTGCATGTCAATTTAATGTTGTCTTATTTAAGTTTGTTTTTATTATATTTATTATGTTTAGTATTCTAGCGGTTTAGACTTGTTAACTATATTCTGGCTTTCCAGCCAACCTCGGGCGGGAGGATGTTTAGTATTTATTTGGTTGATAACATACAGTCCTTATTTTGCGGTTCACTCATACACTTTTAATAACATTATTTTATTTTGCTAGGCTGTATGTATTTATTCTTTGCCTTCTCTATTGGTTGGGTTTAAAAAGTTAAGTTGGCGGGAACTGTCACTGTTGAAGAAAAAATGATGGAGGTGCAACTGTGAACTTGTGAACAACGTTTTCACGTTTTTATATTATAATTGTGTTTTTACGGCGCCCTATGCCTATTGATATTTAACGTTTTGTAGACGAAAACTTAAATAAACTTTGTGTGTTGTGAAAAGTGAACTTAAGGAGTGCCAGCAGCAACAAGGTTCGTGCTTAGGGTTTTATTATAATATATTTTAATTCGTATTTATACAGACCAAACATTCGGACTGCACAACGCTGATGACTGGATCGTGTTTTCATGTTCCAAGATAAAAATAACTCAAAATTTGACTCGGACGGCGCGGCACAGTTATCGAAGTTTTAACATCCTTTTCACCGCCGCACGAGTCTCTGCTGCTCATAATATCTTTTATTACTATATATTTTACCGTGTGCGATCGGCGCATACAATAAGAAAGGGGACACCTTGAGCTAGCCCATCACGGCAAATTCTACATATTTCACCACCACTCATTAATTCTCGTAAACAATACACCCGTATGTAAGAAATTCGTTGAAATATTAGCAAATCAGTACATAAACCCCATGCTCAAGAAGTCGCTCAGCAAGCACCTGAATTTAAACATTGTCATAGGCATCCATAATGTCCAACACAAAACAACACAAAAGGTATTCTCTTTGCATGAAACTTAATCCTATATCCATAAGCACAAGAGACAAACCATCGGAACAAAATCAGCCTCTTCGGAAACCAATCATTTACTCAGACAATTACTTATTCTTTAAAAAAAAAATTCTTATCTTTTTGTTATTATCTTATAACAAATTTGACGGGACGATCGTTAACTATAGGACCATTACGTTTAGCCATAGCAATTACTCTGATTTTATGTATATAGTGATGATTTTATGACTCATCACTATAATATATGTATATATAGTGATGAGTCATAGAATACACCTTACGATTGAAACTTGCAGAGGTGTCTTTGTGGTGTATTACTAAATAAAGTTCAGCTAAGGAAAAACATGAACCATTATCATTCTTCTTCTGAAAATGTTTCAACTTTACTTGAATAGCCTTTTATCCAATGAACTTTTAGCCAAATATCAATACAAGTAGTTTTAGTATTTACTCTATAAAACAGCTGTTGCAATGAGTTTAACTTAGCTCGGCGGATTAACTTACGAGAGTTAGTAACTTTTTCTATCAAAGCTAAATAAGTTTCTACTGTACGATTTTTACGGAGTGGGTTCCATCATGGTAACAATATTTCCGTAATAATCCGACTAATCGAAGCCATCAAAAGTAGAGTGTTTTTTATGTTATTTATATTGTTTTATATTATTATGTAGATTTCTGATAACTCTTCATATTTATAAGTTTAATTAGAGTATTCAAGAATTCAAATTCAAATCACTTTAATTTTACTTTAACCCATAAAGCATGCCATAACCTACCTTATTTTAACTTTGTAAGAGTTACTCAAGAAAGATTTAATTTATTTGATTTGTGCCATTGCAAAAAGGGTTCTTTGTAACGTTGGCAAGTGCGGTCTTTTGTTAAGCATCCTCTACCTATCCATCGGATGTACCTTCAACCTGATTTGCACACAAAAAAACCGTCCTCTACAAGAGCTTTTATACCTTTGCTGACTGTTTGATGTGTGCTTGAAATCTGTGTAACTTTTGCGTAGTACAAAATAAGTATAGAAAAAAAATTATTAATAGTATGAGAGAAGTGGCATGAAAGAGCCTGTTTACTAAACGGAGAAAAAAAACATTCTTTTAATGAAAAAAATGATGATTTTTTTTCTTCTTCAATTATTATTTATTTACTGAAGTAGGTCATTTTAAACGAAAAACTTTAAACGCTATGGAAACATCAACATAATGTTCAGTTTAAAAAAAATTGTTTTTTGGGTCTTTCATAACATTTCGGTATTGAAAGAGCTGCTAAAAGTTATGAAAGAGCCAGTCTGTATTATAAAGAGTAATTGTGAAAATTATGCATAATAATATGAATTCCACTTTAAAAAAGAAAATAAAAAGACATACTAACAAATTCTTTTTAAAAACAAATGACATTTTTAAGAAATTTTTAATTCTATCAGTAATTTTAAGTAATTTTAACAACACTTAAATCTTAACATATTTTTCAGTTATACCTGTTATAATATGTATAATCTATACATATTAGAGGCGGATTATTTTTTATTTATTTTTACATAATACTAACAAAATAACTAATAATATTTTCTACCAAAAACAACATCGTTAAATCATTCATCCGGCTCTTTCATTACTTATTCTTTAAAAAAATATAACCCTTAAAATAATAACAATATCAAAACTTTTGCGGCTCACTTTTTACGCAACTGCAAGGCCAAATGTATGCACAAACTCAATCTACAATCCATTTGCCTATACTTCTTTTCAATAAAATACCAAAAAACAAGTTAACTGAAGCAAAATACTTACTTTTTAGTACCAAAAACTCGATGTGCCGGCGTCCGTGGGTTTCGGCGGACTGTCAAATGTTTGTGGAACACGGAGAATCACTATTGCTCCCTTAAAAATTAAATTACCTACCAAAATCCGTTTATTAATTACCAAAATAATGTGAGTGGCTCTTTCAAAACCTGGCTCCTTCATGCCACTTCTCCCTACATACTCGTTGATAAAAATAAGACCTCTTCATTGAACTTGAAGAAAAGTAATCCTAAAAAAGAACACGAATTTATTTAAATATTCTAAGTAGTGTACTTAAACAAAAATGATGAATCCATTTATTTAATAATCCGTATAGTTGTGTGTCGCAAGAAATATTTTAGTCTTCTACTTAAAATTTAAGTTTTCTACTTCAGAAGATTTCAACAACTTGTGTTGTAAGTTTTAGGTTATTGTGTTATATTGAAGGTTCATGGTTTTCTTTTACTTAATTAACGTTGAAAATACAGAGAATGCGGACCTAAAACTTCAGCATACATGTAAATTTCTCATTTCATTTTCATTGTAACCTTCTCTTTTTAATTTTAATTAAGTATTTCAGGTCTACAAATCGTTATTACGACAAAAATATAACGAAACCTTTTTTCCTGATTATTCAGAGAGTAATTTGAAATTCAAATTATAATTTTGGAGGACAAAAGATGAAAGGTCAATTTGTTAAAGATAATTATCATGAAAGATATTGGCCAGACAAGTTATAACACAAAAAAAAAGCTGAAAGGCTTGCCTTTTAAAATGGTGTTCCAATGCCACGGCATTATCAATGTTTCTCTACAGATGAGGGTATAGGTATCTCTTAAATAGGCTAATAATATCATTTGTTATTCATGGTCACTTATAACATAAGATGGATGATTGTCCATTATAAATTGCAAAAACAAATGTGGTAAATCAAAACACTACTTAAGATATTTGGACATTTTATATCGGGCGAGTAAAGTTTATTATGTATTATGTAAAAATATCCTAGCTTTGCAAATATATATCAAACTAATACCCTGACAAAGTGTCAGAACCAAAACGCACTTGCTGTACGTGTATATCTATCACAAATATCATGAGATGCTGTAAGCTATGTATATCAAAACCAATCCGAAGACAACAAGGGTTCATCATTCTCGCTCCGATCGCCACGCGGTGCGGACTTGCAAGACCCAGTTCTCCGTTGATCGGTTCCTTCCCGATATTCCGTGGCGCTCAGTCTACTGACGTCACAGTTTAGCGTGTTGGTTCCGTGCTACGGTTTTCAAGGTTTTTCTACTCCGTCTGAGTGCTTTCGAAGTGCGATTTTTCTTTGCGACTAAGCCCCTTAGTCTTCAAAGTGCTGTGCTAAGTTGTGTTGTGCTTGTGCTGAGTGCAGTGTTGTGCCCAGCAAGTAGTCTGGTTTCAGTGCAAAGGATACTTAACGGTGACAACGAATTTGTACTGAACCAGTCCTTTTTATTTTTATTTATTTCTCTTCTCTATTTTATTTATTTTCTCCTATTTTCATATTTATTTCTATCATATCTGTGTGTTTTCGTGTGTATTTGTCCTTTCTGTCGGTAAAGGTTGACCCTAACGCGGTCAACTCTTTACCTGCGTACCCTTTTTTTTTAGGTTTCTAGGTAGCGGCCTTCGGCGTACTACGGTTAGTTTTAAGTTATTCTCCCCAGCCCCCCTACCGCTGGTAGGGAGGTTTGCCGCTAGGGTTCGCTAGGTTTTTATTTAGGAATCCTAGGCATTTGTTATATATTATAGGCATACATTATATATTTATATATTACATATTGTAATTCCAAGTCCTCCAATGGACCTTGTTAATATTCTTAAGTCGTTCGCCCAGGCGCTCGCTGCGTCCGGCGTAAGCATACCCGCTGACGCACTAACGCAGGCCTTACAGGCATCTATTGCGTCCCCGGCCCCTCAGGCCTCAACCCCGGCCCCTCAGGCCTCTAATGTCCTGACCCCTCAGGTCTATAGCTCTCCCGCGTCTCCCGTTCCATCCGATATGGACTGCGCGTCGGTCTCATCCTCGCGCTCATCTCGCAGGAAGCGTACCACTCCCGGGAGCGATTCAGACTCCGCCGCATCCGAAGCTTCGTCGGTCGCCGCCACCCTAACCGGTTCTCCTGAGCCCGCGTTCCAGTTAGTTGCCAAACGCTCTAAGAAGCGTTCGAAAAAAGCCGCGGTGTCTTCAACACCTGAGCCAACCCCGGTGTCTTCAACACCAGCCCCCGCGCCGTTAATATCGCTCGAAGTAACCGCGTCTCCGTCGGTCCCTTCGAAGCCAGCGACGCGCTGCGCTCCCGTCCCGGCGAAACCTCAGCTCCCTCCGCCCGTCTTCCTGCGTGAAAAAACGCGCTGGACCGCGGTTTCTAACTTGTGCAAAGAGCACAAAATTAATTACTTAAAAGCCGCCAACGCTGGCGATACAATCAAAATTCAAGTAGCGACCGTCGACGACTTCCGCGCGTTTACCAGGTTACTCGGGTTAAATCAAATCGCGTACCACACCTACGCCCTCCCGGAGGAGCGTAAGATCCGCGCAGTACTACGGGGCGTCCCGTTCGAGCTCGCGAATGAAGAAATCCTCGAGGACCTTAAGTCCCAGGGTTTCCCGGCCGAAGCAGTGCACAAGATGCACTCTAACCGCGGTAGGCGCTTTCCGTTAGCTTTAGTTATCTTGTCGAATTCTCCCAACTCGAGGGAGATCTTTAGAGAGGCTCGCACAATTTGCGGACTCTCAAATATCTCTGTTGAGCGTCCCAACCCCCGCGGTCACCCTGGGCAGTGCCACCGCTGCCAGCTCTACGGCCACGCAGCGGCTAACTGCTCAGCTCCCCCCAGGTGCGTTAAGTGCCTGGATCCACATTTTACGAAGGAGTGCACTCGCACTCCCGAATCCACTTCCCCCCCTGCCTGTGTGCTGTGCGGCCAGTCTGGTCACACAGCTAACTACAGGGGCTGCCCGCGTGCTCCGCGTTCCACCGCCAAGAGGGTCGCGCCTAAACCGGCGCCGCCGCTCACTCAGGCTAACTTCCCGCCGCTGCGCAACCGGGGTCCCCCGGAAGCAAAGCCCGCTCAGCCGACGCCTACTCCGGCTCTGTCTTGTAGGCAGCGTCCGGCCGTTCCGCCTGCACCTTCCCGACCCATCCCAGCTCCCGTAGCTTCCGTAGGGCCGCGTCCTTCTCCGTCATCCGCACCTCAGTCGTCGTTGGCTGAGGACATGAAGACCGTGTTCGACGTTATTCAAAACGTCGATATTAACGAAATTTCCGTGCTCGCACGCAAACTGCGAGCCGCCCGCTCTCCTCAAGAGCGTTTATTTGCTTTAGCCGAGCATCACTCGCTCCTAAGTTCGTTGTAAATTCTTTTATATTTGTATAAATTCGTAAATAATAAATTATAATGTCTAGACCCGCGAATCCCGCGTCCAGTCGTATTAAACCCAAGGGCTTATCCCTAGTATCTTTTAACGCTCGTAGCCTTAACACCAACCTTCCCGAAATTAAACTGTTCCTTCAGAACAAAGAACCTGACTTATTCCTTCTCCAGGAGACATGGCTTACTCCAAACCGCTCCAGGGGATTCGCTATACCTAAGTACGCGTTTATTCGTAACGATAGGCCCAACTCCGACGGTTTCGGCGGCACTGCTATCTACTACAAAAGAGGATTCCATTGCTGTCCTCTCCCTTCTCCTCCTCTCCTCAACATGGAAGCCACTGTGTGTAGATTGGCTATGACTGGTCATCCGACCATCATCATAGCTTCAATCTACATACCTAGTGGCACCAGACCAATCCGCAGCGACTTTGAGGCCATTCTCGCCCTCGGCCATTCAGTCATTATGTTCGGAGACTTTAACTCCAAACATACTGACTGGACGTGCCTATCGACTAACACCAGCGGTATCGCTCTCCTCGACATCACTAACTCCCTTGACCTAGACGTCATATCCCCCATCACTCCCACTCACTATCCCAACAACCCGTCCTACTCTCCTGACATCCTCGACTTTGCAATTATCAAGCGAATCAATCTTGATCTAAGGTCTATCGAACCGCTCGATGACCTAGGCTCCGACCATCGCCCCGTTTCCCTCGTGCTAGGACCGCCGAACGATAACGTCTCATCTCCTAAGACCTTTACCAACTGGAAAGGTTTTAAAAATACGTTAGTTTCAGCCTTAGAGGCTCCGAACTCTCCACTCGCCATCTCTTCCGAACAATTAGATAGCCCGGATAAAATTGATTCATTAGTAAATTCTCTCACTGATGCTATCAACTCAGCCATCAGTGACAACGAAAAGGTTGCTAAGCAAGGCAAACCCACGCTTCCCTTAGCCGTTAGCAATCTTATTAAAGCTAAAAACGCGGCTCTCCGGAGAGCCAAGAAATATCCCACGCCCGCCTATAGAACAGCTGCGAATCAGCTTCAACGTAAAGTTAGGTCTTGCCTCGCGGAACTCCGAGACGCTCAGATGAACGATCTCATGGCGAATATCTCTCCGTCCCACCAAGCGTACTATAGCATGGCCCGAGCCTTACGCGTAGACACCGTCTCCCACGTTCCTCCTCTCACTCGTCCCGATGGCACTACTGCCTTCGAAGTCGAAGAGAAAGCCGAATGCTTCGCCGACAGCATTGCCGCACAATGCTCGCCCAGCACGCAACCTGCTGATCCCTCACACATCCAGGCGGTGGAGGACGAAGTCCTTCGCAGAGACTCTCTCCCCATCACCGCCGACCCTGTCACAGTCTCTAATGACGAAATCTTGCTTCTCATTAGAAATCAAAAGTCCAAAAAAGCTCCGGGTGCGGATGGAATTTCCAACCACGCACTTAAGCACCTACCTCAACAGATGCTTGCCTTGTTAGCTATCATTTTCAATGCCTGCTTCGACCATAGCTACTTTCCAAAAGCTTGGAAAGAAGCGACAGTCATAGGCATTCCCAAGCCGGGCAAACCTCTGAACGTCCCAGCTAATCACAGTCCCATCAGCCTCCTCAAGGCAATGTCTAAACTTCTCGAGAGAGTCATACTCTCTCAAGTGCGGAACCATCTGTTTCCAACGGATGGCGATCCTCTCATTATTCCCCATCAGTTCGGCTTTCGCGCTAAACACTCCTGCCCTCAGCAAGTCCACCGAATCGTCGAGTATATACTTGACGGTTTCTATCCGCGTCGTTATAAAACAGTCGCGGTTTTCTTTGACGTAGCCAAGGCTTTCGATAAAGTCTGGCACAGCGGTCTCGTTTATAAACTCTACAAGATAGGCTTACCGGATCGCCTAGTCAGGTTAATAGCGTCGTTTCTCAAAGACCGTACGTTTCGATTTAAACACGAAGGCACGCTTTCTGCACCTCGTCCCATAAAGGCTGGAGTCCCTCAAGGCTCAGTCCTCGCCCCTCTGCTGTACACCGTGTACACCAACGACATTTTCACCCATCGGCACCTTGTAACCAGACTCCAAAAGGCCGTAAACGCCCTTGGTGTATGGTTTCAAAAATGGCGCATCGATGTGAACCCTGAAAAGAGTTCTGCGATGCGCTTCGACCACAAACGCCGTCGTCCCGATGGCGATCCCCACGTTCGAATGTTAGGCATTCCCATCCCCTTTTTTTTTTTTTTTTTTTTTTTTTTGCTGCCGAGGCACCCTCGCGGGAGGGAGGTGGAAGATGCGTCATGCATACCCGCCCGCAGGTAAATTCCTCTGCGGGGGGGTTATGTGGGACTCACCAGAATGGCACCTACCCACTAAAAACCACCTGTTGGCTGTAGTTATTACCGTTAGCCTTCATCGGAAGCGACACCCGTCGGGAAGTTGGGCGCGCTGGCAGAGACCCGCTAGCGGGTCTTCCGCCTGTAGTGAAAGTTGCACTGAAGGTGCTCAAAGGGACATGAGTTGGTGGCCGTTCTGGGCAGCCTCCGGTGAAGCCGGGGCTGGGCAGAGGTCGGCCGAAGCATGATTTAGGGATCAATTCATTTAAATGAACCTACAATGAATTGAGAAGGGAGAAGGGTCTGGGGAACTGGGGTGGCCTGAGGGGCCATTGTGGACTTTATCGTCATGAAATGAGGGATGAGAGAATCTAAGAAACGGAACTTGTCAGCATTTATATATATGCCTTCAGCACCGGTACTATCAACTAACTTCTTCCTAATCTCATCAGAGCTTAGGGAAGCCATTGCGGAGGGGTTGGGGAGGGACAATATATGAACCTAACAACGATGACTAACTTCCTAAAACCACCCTACACGCAGTAGGGCGGTTGAGAACGACGCGGATAACTTACTCGAACACGGCACTTGAAGTCCTGGGACAACGAATTCCCGTCGACGAAGCTCACGTTCCACGAAGTACGGTTAACAAGCCACTATTCGCCGTGAAAACGGCGTTAGAAACGTATTAGAAGTACGGTTAACGAGCCACTGTCCGCCGTGAAAACGGCGTTAGAAACTTAATACGGTATACAACTATGAAATTATATATTACGACAACAACCAATGAAATTTGGGTGCTCAATTAGCGCGGGGGCTAAAAGAGCGGGAAGGCGTCTGCGATCGACGTGCGCTCGAGAACGCACGCAGACCGAGACTGCGATTCCCATCCCCTGGAAGCGCAGTACTAAATACTTAGGCGTCACATTAGATCCGACGCTTTCTTTCAAGCCACACGTCGAAAGAGTTTCGAAACTCGCTCGTCACTATTTAGTCCGCCTAAATAGCATGTTAGGTAGAAAAAGTAAAATGTCCTTCAGAAACAAACGTACACTTTACAAGGTCTGCGTTAGACCCGTCATGACGTATGCCTCGCCAATCTTTGCCCACGCCAAACCCTCCCTCCTGCACAAACTGCAGGTAGTTCAAAACCTCTTTTGCCGCCGGGCCACAAACACAACGTGGTACGTGCGTAACGCGGACTTGCATAGAGATCTTGAACTGCCTACAGTACAACAACATCTCAAAACACTCTCTGAAGCGTTTTTCAAACGCTCCGAAACCCATCCCAATCCTCTAGTTCGTGATTCAGTCTCATATACTACTCCTGTGTTAGACTCGAAGTTCAAAGTCGCTAGGCCTAGAAATGCGCAAGCGTACTCATCCACCAGACTGTCACGCGATCTCGAGGCCCTTCTGGCCGCAAATTCTAATTCTAACGTAAATTCTAATTCTAACGTAAATCCTAATTCTAACGTAAATGCGAATTAACTCACTTTATTTTGCAATTTTTTAATTTTTGTTTTATTTATTGATTTTCATTTTGAGCACCTTCAGTGCTATGTATTAACCTTCAGTGCTTTGAGCACCTTCAGTGCTATGTAATCCCAGCGGGTGACCCCTTCTGATTTGGTAATAAATGTTCTACAAGCCTTGATACCTACTTTTTTCTGAGAATATTTGTCTGTATTCTCTACTTTCAAACCTCTTTTCAGGTTCAATTTGCTAGAATCAGGTATATTTGTTTGATAATTACTGAAAGTTATGATAAATTGAAAATTGATACGATAACAATATACTAATATTTATTATTCATTGATATTTTTTAAACAAATATAAAAATGTTTTTCCGTTTTATAGTGAGAACTAAATATAATCTTGACTCGGAGAAGTCCATAAAACAAAATTATGTAGATTTGTGAATAAAAAAAAAACATTAAATTTTTCATTCATCGGTTCATACGATAGTATTAACAGAATCATTTATTAATTTGACTACTGGGTAAACTCATTTGGTAAGAGATTGTAAACAGTGAGTGCCATGCAAAATCATTTCTGACGATTGTCAGATTTGATTTATTATTAATATTAATCTTAATTGTAGAGTGAAGTTTATCTTGACAAAGAGTAAAACTTGATACAGGTACAGACTTGTTAATATATTCATACTTTCTTTTTTTTTTATTTATTTATTTATTTGCATATTAACTGTTTTACAGAAGTCTTATTGTAACAGTATAGAACTTACAACTTAATCACCCAGGCATTGGGTATTGCAAATGTTAGAGGGCATTACAAATAATATAGAATTCAATATTCATTTAGTTTCTTAACATAAAGATGACATTTTTATTGCATATATTTAATTTAATTTAATTGCAGATGTGATATTAATGTTCGACCTTCCTAATTTCAATATTATTTATGATCTACTCACAGCATATTTCTTTTTATTATATTTATTAATTTGTTAAGTTTTATTTATTATACTACTTAAGACTATATTTTTTTAACCATACTGCGGCTTTTTGATGAAAGTAGCAGAAACCCATAACTGTGACGAGTGCAGTAAAGTCAAAGACATTTACTATGGTTTAATGGAGTGTGTCAAAAATGGACACGTGAGAGACAAAGTTTTTTGTATGTTTAATTTAAATGATTTATATATAGGTCTAATCCAAAGTATCCTCGGCCAAACTTGTTCAAAGGTGGTCATAGCAATGTATACATTACTAAAATAATTAAAAAAATGTTAAAGTAGCTTAAGTTACGATAGGGTTGGCATATCTTAAAAGATAAAAGCCCTTATAGTAAATAAAGATTAAAAAAAAACATACTGCATATCATACGCTTTTTTTTACGCTATTATAGTTATTGTTATATTTGTTTCATTTGAATGACCGGAATACATCTCATTTCTCTTATTCAGTACAGCAATATTGAACCCCCAATATAAACACATAAGAATTTCAATAATAGGAGACAGGTAAGTTGAAAAAGACGCAGACAGGCCTTTCATCCCTTTATGGTAGATATCCCAAGAAGTCGAACCAAACGCTTCGATAGTTCCTTTTTGGTGAGGGTCGCCAAGTCGTGGAATGAACTGCCTGCGTCTGCTTTTCCAGAAAACTATAGTCCTAGTTCTTTCAAGAGTCGAGTAAATAGGTATCTCGTGGATAGACGTGTAACACCTTCCTCTTTATCGTCACTTTCCATCAGGTGAGATAGAAGACAAACGTCTAACCCTTTTAAAAAAAAAATCTACCTAAAAAGGCTCTAGGTGGTGTTGAATAGCTTGCCTTCTCATAAACTACATGCGGAAATATATGGTCCAAATGTTAAGATGTTAACAATAACTGTAAGAAAATAAATATGAAAAATTTTACATATTGTTTTCAAAATTGGATTTTGGTATTTAGATCCTAAAAAAAGTCCACTTTTGTTACAAGGTTTCTCTGTGCAAAACATATATTCGCTGACTTAAATTAAAAATACAGATTAGACGCCATATTTTGGCCACAGACGTTGTCTAAAATAATTTAATTGAAGTCTAAATAACTAACATTCACAATAGACTAATACGAGTAAAACACGAGTGTAATACGAGTAATATTACTAATACGAGTATAATAAACATATCAGTCAAGCTGGTAAGTAATTTTCATGCAAGTGACATTTTTGTCCGTGGACACACCAGTAAATTTTATACAAACAATAAAAAATCAATCAGTTCCCACGTAGAAAAAGATATTATTTGTGTCCAGTGCTCTCACTTGGAAAAAGTGCTCAGTTGAAGACACAAGCAAACAATTCTACTGCGCTAACTGTGGTGTCTTGTGGTTAACCGAGCTAGTGGTCGACTCTGGACACATTAACTTTGGACCCTGTGATGGTGTGCTTTATCGGTTATAATATATATACAGCGCCTCATTGATTACTAAAGTCTTGTTAATTTAGCCCTGGCTTCAGTTGGAATTAATTTATTCCCCTAAGTTAACTGGCCTTTTACTAGTGTTTAAAATATAAATAAATCTTGAATTGTACAAAGCAATCAAATGGGTGCTTAAACAAAGAAACATCGCGTAACGAATCGTCTATCTTGTACCACACCATGAACTTCTCAACACAGCAAGAAAGTGTTGTACCTGTGCAGTGCCGTTGACTTGTACTGTGCGTATGTGTGTAAGACCGGCTAGTTTATGTTTGCGTGCAGGTGCATAAACATGTGCTGCTTAGAAGCTACTCGATCGCAGTGAAATGTCTGGAAATTTTCATCTTCAGACTTTTTCTATTGTTGGCTTGCCGTGTAACTATAAAGGCAGCTTCTCATGGTACTTCGTATTTATTTCTGGTATTAATTGTCAAAAAGGTTTTATAAAAATATTTTTTCAGTAAATTTATTATGTTTATAGCAAGTTTTGAAAAGAAAATGGTATTACTATAAAATAATATGTTTTAAGCCGTGGATAATCGATGTTAAGTACGATACGGTTGCAATTAGTTTAAACAACAGTTAATTTAGTAAATATCTAGTGGATTTTATTGTGCAAAATATTATACTTGGTTACTCTGTTAAACTATCTTAATTTAAATGGTTCTCATTGTGATAGTGATAGCTTTATGCATGTATGCATGTGTAACGCATAATTGTAAATCATAACACCGTGTAAATGTGTGTTTTCACCGTATAATTTTTAAAGTCAGAAAACTTTCACCTTGTCAAATATATTTTTTTTTTATAAAAAATAACACGTTATGACAGCCATATTAACAAGGATGTTATGCTTTTTACTCGTATTCTCGAATAAACAAAACGCTTAAAAAAATAATACGAGCTGCATGTTTCTTTCCCATATAGAGAGTGTTTTACGTTTTTAAAAAAATTTCGTAAATGTGTCCAAATTCAAATTCAAATAGGTCTAATAGGCTAATTTGTAAGTCAAATATCTTTTATCTTTAATAACGTAAAAAAAAAATGATTACCGTTTTTAAATAGTCGCGGGATCTGTTTTCGTTTCCGTTTCATATATCAAAAGGACCGCCCAAATTGTCAGTTTCTTTAATTAATTGATTTTTTATTGTATTTTATTTTGTTGATGGCATTAAAGAGTTTTATTATTATTATTATTATTATTACAAACAAGTATAACACTGTGATATTGGACGATTCAGCAAACGTTGTGTACGTTTGCTTTTTTTTTTTTTTTTTTCCTCTGCGGGGGGGTTATGTGGGACTCACCAGAATGGCACCTACCCACTAAAAACCACCTGTTGGCTGTGGTAAGCGTATACCTTTAGCCTTCATCGGAAGCGACACCCGTCGGGAAGTTGGGCGCGCTGGCGGAGACCCGCTAGCGGGTCTTCCGCCTGTAGTGAAAGTTGCACTGAAGGTGCTCAAAGGGACATGAGTTGGTGGCCGTTCTGGGCAGCCTCCGGTGAAGCCGGGGCTGGGCAGAGGTCGGCCGAAGCATGATTTAGGGATCAATTCATTTAAATGAACCTACAATGAATTGAGAAGGGAACTATGCTCCGCCAGAGCTAGCAAACGCTCTGTCGGAGTACGTGAAGCCCTAAGTTTACGGGCTAAGACTGCGATTTCACTAACATCGACATTTTTAATAGCGTCGCAGACGATACGCATATCGTCTGCTACGGAGGGTTGAGGAGTGGGTTTGTATGGGCGAGGAGCCGGGATGGGATTCGATGCGGGACGCTGCCTCCAGTTTTCTGGAGCAGGCTTGGGCTGAGTAGGCTTTGCAGCCGGAGGAACCCGGCTACGCAGCGGTGGAAAGTTTTCTTGAGAAAGGCGCGGGGCCTGTTTGGGAGCCGCCCTTTTGAAATTGGAGCGCATACAACGGGGTGCACGAGGGCAGCCCCTGTAGTTTGCGGACTGGCCACAAAGCACGCAATCGGGAGGAGAGGGAGTTTCAGGAGTGCGATTGCACTCCTTAGTGAAGTGCGGGACCAGGCACTTGACGCACCTGGGCGGTGCGCGGCAGTTGGCTGCCGCGTGCCCGTACAACTGGCACCGATGGCACTGGCCGGGATGACCGCGGCGATGAGGCGCCTCGATTGAGATCCCAGAGAGGCCGCAAATAGAGCTAACCCCTTTCAGGATCTCTCTGGACTTGGGGACGTTGGCGAGAATCACCAAAGCGAGAGGGTGTTGCCTCCCGTACTTGCTGTGCATTTTATGCACCGCGAGTGCCGGGAAGCCTTGGGACTGCAGATCCTCCAGGATGGCCTCGTTCGATAATTCGAACGGGATTCCCCTGAGTACCGCTCTGATCTTACGCTCTTCTGACAGAGCATAGGTGTGATAAGCATATTGCTTATCGGTGAGGAGCTTTGTTAAAGCTCGAAAGTCGTCTATCGACGAGACTAAGATTTTAATAGATTCACCCGAGTTGGCTGCTCGGATGTAATGGATTTTGTGCTCATTGCACAATGTCGAGACCTCGGTCCATTTACCCTTTTCCCGAAGGAAAACGGGTGGTGGGACCTTGGCCTTGACAGAAGTTGGGGCCGGAGCGGGTGTTGAAGACACCGGGGCAGCTGGCGTTGAAGACGCCGCAGGAAGTATAGGGACGGGCGTCGAGGGCGCCGGGTCTTGTTTTGAACGCTTCTTAGAGCGCTTCTTAACAAGCGTAAAGGAGGGAGACTCAGGGCCAGTTGGGGTGGCGTCCGAGGATGACTCGGTCGCGGGTGCGCGCTTGCGTCGCGGAGGGGCGTCTACTTCGCACTCCATGTCACTGGAGGAAGGGGACGCGGGAGGGCCTAAGACCTGAGGGGTCTGGGGAACTGGGGTGGCCTGAGGGGCCATTGTGGACATTATCGTCATGAAATGAGGGATGAGAGAATCTAGGAAACGGAACTTATCAGCATTTATATGTATGCCTTCAGCACCGATACTATCAGCTAACTTCTTCCTAATCTCATCAGAGCTTAGGGAAGCCATTGCGGAGGGGTTGGGGAGGGACAATATATGAACCTAACAACGATGACTAACTCCCTAAAACCACCCTACACGCAGTAGGGTGGTTGAGAACGACGCGGATAACTTACTCGAACACAGCACTTGAAGTCCTGGAACAACGAAACCCCGTCGACGAAGCTCACGTTCCACGAAGTACGGTTAACAAGCCACTATTCGCCGTGAAAACGGCGTTAGAAACTTAGAAGTACGGTTAACGAGCCACTGTCCGCCGTGAAAACGGCGTTAGAAACTTAGTACGGTAAACAACTATGAAATTTGGGTGCTCAATTAGCGCGGGGGCTAAAAGAGCGGGAAGGCGTCTGCGATCGACGTGCGCTCGAGAACGCACGCAGACCGAGACTGCGACGTTTGCTCTCAGGTTCTATGTATTTATATTAATTTTACTTTTACAATTTAAATTTGTGTTAAATGAAAATGAAAATAAAAATAAAGTGAAAAAAATGAACATAAAGTGTACTGTGAAATGAAATGAAATGAAATGAAATATTTATTTCTCAACATTGACAACATTGACAATTACTTGTTCTTATTGACGTCAAATAAAACATGATTCTACCACCAGTTCGAAAAAAACCTTCGTGAAGAAGAACTGGCAAGAAACTTCACGGGTATATTTTTTTTCAAAATAAATTTACAGAGTCTCTTTATGTCTATACAAAATTATTCTTTTCTGCATCTGTTAGCCCGGCAAGTCTCCCTCCCCCCAAGTATCCAAACGACGAACACCCTCAAACGGCACCCGTTCACGAGTTAACGCGGGATCCAGCCATCGCCCTCCTCAACCATATTAGAGGGAAGTGAGCGACCCGTCACCCGACGCTACCATAAGAAGACGTACTTTAGTGACAATGACGCTTTAGATATTCATCGGGACGAAGAACTCATCGCACAAACAGACACATTACACATGCTTTGTTACAAATACTAGTACAATCCTGTTAATGAGGGAATTATACCCAAGGGCTTTTATCATCCAAATAATCGGATAGTTTATAATATGCTCTAGCACACAACTTTTCCTTTATAGTTTCTTTGAATTTGTCAACAGGAAGACCTTGGATATCCTCAGGAACCTTATTATAAAAGCGTATACATTGACCCATGAATGAGTTAGTGACTTTATGAAGCCTGCTATTATGAGCTGCCAGCATATTTCTTCCTCTTGTGTTAACATTGTGCAGATCTTTTTTTCTTTTGAACAAGGTTATGTTCTTTTTAACATACATTAAATTTTCTAAAATATATTGTGAATGGAAGGTAAGAATATTTATTTCCTTAAATTTACTTCTAAGTGACACCCTTGGACCGAGCTGATAGATTGCGCGAACAGCCCTTTTCTGCAGAATAAATATAGCATCGATGTCGGCAGCACTCCCCCACAGCAGAATACCATATGTCATGAGGCTGTGGAAGTAACCAAAATAGACTAATCGAGCAGTTGTTTCATTTGAAATTTGTCTAATTTTTTTAACAGCATATGCGGCAGAGCCAAGCCTTTTCGCTAAACCATCAACATGCGGTCCCCACTGCAGTTTGGCGTCTAAGGTTATGCCCAGAAATACAGTTGAGTTTACAGGAGTCAGTTCCTGGCTCTTAACTACAATGTTTGTGTTTACCTGTTTGACATTTGGCAATGTAAATTTAACACATTTCGTTTTTTTTTCATTGAGGAGCAAATTATTAGCTGAGAACCACTGCTCTGTGTTGGAGATGCATTTGTTCACCGCTCGATAGTCAATTTCATGTCTTTTGATTTTAAACAAGAAGGAAGTATCGTCAGCAAACAATATGACCTCGCATTGATTCTTAACGACCGATGGCAGATCATTAATATAAACTAAAAATAGGAAAGGACCAAGAACTGAGCCCTGGGGCACACCCATTGTCACTGCCGATCCTGATGATTTTTCTCCATTTATTGCAACTTTCTGTTTTCTATTAGAAATATATGATTTAATCAAGGCAAGCGCTCGGTTTTTATGTGAACTGTACATCCCGAAATAAATAATTATAAATAATTAGTTGGATATTCTTTTCAACAAAAACCTTAGCCTGTTGTTATATACTTAACTTCTAACTTTTGTTTATTTTGTTATTTTTATATAAGTACCTATTTGATTTGTTTTTAATACCTTAAAATATAATAATACAAAATAAAAAACATATTTAATAATACATTTATTTATTTCAGATGAATGAGAATGCAAACATCTTAAACATAATGCTACTATTTTACTTAATACACCTACATTACCTATGCTCTTTGCCATGACTCACTTTCTTGAAACATTGTTTACATCCGTTTTACCACCTAAAGGTTGGCTGGTAGAGAATGCCTTATAGCACTAAGCCTGCTACTAAGGTAGCAGCTACCTGATCACCATACCTCTTCGTTGCACTCTCCGGACCAAGGAAATTACCATCACGAACACCAACGATGAAGTAAAAGGACAACCAATCAAAATCCTGAAGATGTCCTACGATATCAAAACGCAAGCTACAAATCCAATCCACGCCAGAATAAGTAGTATCAAACAAACTAAATGACCTGCATAAGATCCAGAACAAGATCCTCTTAGAACCCACTATAACAGAAAATATAGAGTCAAGCGTTTTTCACACAACCTTACCGTTCTACTCGTTGGTAATTGGCACCATCCTATTTGTCATCATCTTTGCTGCTCGTCGATACCTGAGGAAGCCGCAAGGAGTTCCAGTGGAAAAATCACCCCAATATGCTGTGCCACGGACGATGGAAAGAAAATTAGAGAAAAAGCCGGCAACATTTTCGCTAAACGTCCTAAAATAGTTGCCGCTCTAAGGGGGGAGGTGTTACGCACGCTACCTACACCAATATCGCCGACTAAGTATCGACCGATCACAACCTCAATTCTGGGACAAACATCCTGTTATTGCAATTATTGGAATATCAGCATATAATTGTTATTCTCTAAGTTTTCTTTAATTGTAATAAATAAAATACAGATCATTCTATTCACTAAATCGATTAGCGATAGACCTTTTATTGTACATTAGTTTTAATTATTTTAATAAAGTAATTTAAGTATATTTCGGTTTTTTTTGGATCCTCCGGCTCCTAATTCCATAATTCACTTCACAATATAATGTGTCCAAATAAAAAAAAAATAAAAAAATATATATATATATATATATATATTTATTTTTAATTATATATATACATACATATATATATATATATATATATATATATATATATATATATAAAGTATTACCTAGTCTTAATAAATAAATAATTAAATCAGTCTTATTGTTTTAATTTTGAATTAAAATCTTTAAGTCTCATATTTCTAATCTAATTGATTCTATGGTGGACAGAATTCCTTCATTTATTCATTGGACTATCAATCTTAGAGCCTAATGTTTTTAGTATTCTGCAGTTGCAAATGCATTGAATTTTATTTTGTTTTTGCATAAATTCGATAATTCAATACAAGCTGTGTACACTGAAGCTTGTCCTAAAATAACAAAAAATTCAGATTCGAAAGATGTTTAAAATCTTCAAAGAAAAGTCTGATATAAAAAGATACCGTAACGAAAAATGTGACTTCACAGCACTACATTTAAGGAGACACATTCTTTTTTGAAACACAGCATATTTTATTACTTTACGTTCTAATCCGCCGCCATGAAACATGCCAGACAAAGAAAAACGAAGAACAGTTTTTTTTTCTATTAGTAACAATTTCGAGTGAAGTAACTTGTTCCTAGTATGTTCTTCGTTTGAGATAAAATTTTATGACAAAAGGGTTTAAAAAAAATTTAATTAAAATCTACATTGAAATTAAATGGAATTTCAGCAAACCTAGTTTTCTTCAGTAAATGAAACTGAGAATCGCTTCTGTTAAAACCAGTGATGTAAAAACAAATAGACGGTGGTGGGTCTAAAACAAAATTAAAGTAAAAAGTGTTCTGAATTAATCCACACATTTACAGAATTATGAATTATTCTGAAATTTATGCATTACAGCTGCTTATTGCTTGCCGAAATTTTTCACCTTATGAAGCTGCACGTTGACTATAAAATCACCTTAAGCACCTTCGACTACTTCGAGTGTTCACATTTTTACAGTTTTCACCAATGTCATTTTAGTTAGACATGTCGTCGGTTGACCGAGCAAATCAAGGCTACAATATAGTAAAATTTTAAAAAGTCTATTCAGAATTTACACTACAAAGGCATTTAACGTGATAGACACGTTTATAAAAATACTTCTGTACCAATTTTCATTTGATTCCAACGAATAGTTTTCACACTAGAGTAATTTGTGTAAAATAACTAGAGCAATTTAAATTATTTTTCGAAAAATCGTAAATTCTATCCCTTAATTTTTTTTTTCAAGTTACGATTTTCTAATCATTAGTTAGGATGTCCTTTACATAAAAAACTATTTTGGACCACTATAAATGGACCACCCTGTTTATAAGCAATTTAATTTATTAAAAGCAATTTCATTTATTTATAAGCAATTTCATTTATTTAGAAGCTATTTCATTTATTTATAAGCAATTTTAATTTTTTAATTAATTTGTAAGCGTGAAGTTTATTAATTTATACGCAAAACCAACCTCAATTAAACTTTGACATTTACAAAAAAAGACACATTTGTATAAAATTAAAATGAATAATACAAACAATAGTAATTGAGATAGGGCGCACTGACCAAAAAATGTACCAAGATTATTTTGAATACTGAATTTTTGTTATAAACCGTAGTTTCATGAATATATTTGTACGAGAATATTACTTGCAACGACAACAATTCGGTTGAAAACTGAACTAAAAATAAAAAGGTGAAATAGTTAACTATCTGAGTAAATTAATTCTTCGGTTATTATGTATTACTTGAAAGTTCAAATTGGAAGAATGTTTGTGAAAAGTTGTTCGGAATGCGCATACATTGTTTTTAAAGATTTTTAGGTGCAAATGTCCAGTAGTATTTCTGCAGGAGTGGGCAGCATTGCTGCGATCCCAAAAAAACTGTTCAAATGTTCACCAAATGTCTTTTAGGCACAAAATAACTAGGTAACATTTAGTTAAAAACTATAAAGACCTACGATTTTATGCATACCAACCACAAAATCAAATAAAACCGATGAAAGCTATTTAACCTTAAGTAAAAGTTTAAAACCGGATGTATCAAGCAACGCAGTAAGTTGTAAAATAAGTTTTACAAATTTGTAAAAAAAATTGTGCAGCAGCTATGCTCTAAATACGCTCTTTACTAGCTCATATCTGGAGTACTTAATTAAGTTCGTCGAATCGGGTTTGCCTTCCAAAGATCATATATTTCATTAAATGACAGCTCAAGTAAATAGTTTCAGTTTTCAGTTTAAATGGCTTGTTATTGCCACATAGACTATATTACAACACTAGCTTCCAAGCATAAGAAAGCAAATGGTTTTGTGCTAGTTTCCATTGCAATATTTATTCATACAGTCCATTTTGGAATTCAAAACTAAAATTAGAGATAAATATTGTATGGTTCACATAGTAAATGTATCCAGTTTTGTTTAAGAATCAATTAAATTAATTTGGTCCAAAGTTCAGCTCAAAAATCCGCATAATAAATTAAACTTCTAATAAAACTTTCTAAAACCTAGAAAATTTCGTAGTAGAAGTATTATTTTCTAGTTAATTAGAGCTTTACTTTCTTAGTAAATTCACATTCAACTTTGTGACATCAGAACTTTAAAACATTAAAAGTTCATGCTGGTTCGCTGGATCAAATTGTCTTAATCTTTTAACAAATCAATGTTAAAAATCTTTTAGTTTAAAGTTCTTGGATTTATTTATTTCTGAAAACCAACAGCAATTAACAACATAGTTTAACATAATAATAAATAACCAGTTAAGGCCAATAACAAGTTTAAATATTCATTGCCATAAATTTTTTTTATATTTTTTTTTAATATAAAAATATAAAATAAATAATACCACGAATAACAAGACATAACAGATGACAGTTTATACTAAAAATTACATATTGTTTGAATCTGCCATCGATCAAAGTTTTCTAAAAATACGATATATTAGGCCTCCATGTATGAAACATTATTGTACACAGTTATTAGAAAAATATTGATGATACATATAAAATATGATTGTTTAAACTTTAGACTCAAGTATATATATTTATCATTACCTATAAATATGTTATACAAAAATAATTTTTAATGTAGTAAATGCATAATAAATATTAACTTTTCATATTCGATCCATCGGAACCCCAACACTTAAATCCTTAATTTTATTTTTTTGTGTTAACAAAGATATCAATCTTATTAAACCATTGTTATAAGGGTAAGCATACCGCAGAGGAATAAAACTCTTATAATAATTGGTGTGGTGCTTGGATATGCGTGACGAGGCTGTGTTACATAATACGTTGGTATACTATAAACTAGCGTAACGTACAGTGCACGTTTCAGTTTAAAAAAAAGCCTTTAAAAAGAGCTGAATAAAGTAGCCGTCTTTACTTTAACTTCACTTTGTATAGGTCACCCAATCTCCAATAGATGGCGCTTGATGTATTTTAAATCGTGCAGCGAAGTTTTGAAATGTTTTACATATATGGTTTATTGGAGAAATAAAGACAGGCGCAGTTCCATTTCAGTATCCTACAGGTTGCCCGGTGACCCGAACATCGGCAACTGCTTGGTCATTACGAGGTTGTCCAAGGTTCTTATTGTTTATTCGCAGTGCAAAGTAAGGTATATATTGGCATTCCAACTTTTAGTTTATGTTGTATTAACTGTAGACAACGAACGTTAAGTTTGAATCATTGTCTAAGCAACCAACATATTAATCAGTAAATTAAGGTGTAAAATTTTTTATGTTGTAGAATTTCAACATATTTTATGTTTTGTACCATTGCTGCACTGGATATGTATTGACATGCAATATTAATTTATATTCATATTTGTTCTTAGTAACATTCGATCTTTGAATTGATTCGTATGTTTTTTGATAGACGTCGATCATAGGGGGCGGTAGTTCAGCCATTCTCCAATAGACGGCGTTTCATGTATTTTTAATCACGCAGCGAAGTTTTGAAATGTTTTACATAATCCCTCGATCGCGTACCCCCTTCCCTTATCGGGTGTCACTCTGATGTAAGCTGCATCGCTTAATGGTGTTAGTGGGTTGGTGCCACTCTGGTGAGTCTCACATCACCCTGCAGACTGGCTGCGCAGGTATGCATGACGCATTTACCACCTCCCTCACCGCAGAGAGTGCCTGCTTAGCGCCAAAAAAAAAATTTGATAAAAAGCCTGGTTACATGTAGTTTCGTTCTCGTAACCTATAGGTGAGGGTTTTTGGGATTTGTAGATGTACATCAAACTATTGTTATCTAAATTAAATGTAAATGAAAAAATGCAAATCTGTTATTCCAATATACCTAATTTTAATATTAATTTTAGATTACTTGGCAATTTTCTTCAGTTATATAGACCAAAATTATTTTCTTTTACATTAAATCGTTATTCTTTTGTATTAAAACACCTTAATTGTTTTTTTTTTCACATTATGAAAAAGTGGCCTAATAAACAAAAAAAAATCTATTTTCATCATAAAACCACTATTGTTCCAAACTTGAGCATATATCTCCGTCTTAGCTAAGTGTCGTGGCAAGAGGCAAGACATTAATTTGTCTCCTTTAATCTTGAACAACCTTTTGTTCTATATGTCTCCTTACAAAAGAAATAACTAAGGATTTTACCTTAGGTAATGTCCTTTTGTTTGCACTTTTATTCATTCATGAGATGGGATTTATTCCTTGCTCAAATAAAGGCATGAAAAGTTAAATTAGACTTTGTTAGATCGACAGTGGTTGAATTATTTGTTTTTTAATCGTATCGTAAAATCATGCGGATATCCTTTCATAATAATCTCTTCGAAAAAGTCATTATACCATAGAGGTTTGTGTCACCGAGTAAAAGACAACTTAAATAAATAACTAAATTTTATCGCGTTAAACTATATTTTTATATTTTAACTTGACGCCTTTACAGACAACGTGGTGGCGCGAGTTTTATCTTATACAGTGAACCTTGGAAACTTAAGGATCGGATAGGAATACTATGCAGCTTATTTTCGAACCCAGCAAATTCTTGCATTTTAGCTCGATAGCTAGGTCTTGATCGGAATGTACTTCAAGTTTCTTACTTATAGGCTCAATATTTATATGCAAACTATGATTATTGACAAATTATTTCAAACGACGACTACACGCAGCCCTGATGTAAGGACAATCAATAATTTTATCTGCTAAACGTAATGTACAACATACAAGTACGACTTCTCGGCATCAGTTCACACAATAAAAGCTGTCTCAACACATATTTTCATTCTTTAAATTTCTAACTCAAATTACTCAAAATTAAATGGACTTAATTATAAAGTATTTTTTTTATTTATATCTTTACCCACAAAGATCGTGTCAAACAAAGGAAAACAATGGAAATTTTCTTTTTAATTAAGAGTTGTTGATTTAAAATTTTAGATTATATTTGTGATTCTTGCAACTTTCAAAGAAGGAAAGATTAAAGGTAATTAATGTTACTTTCTTGATGTTTGAAAACATATTTCAATAATTGTTGTTTGCAAAATAATTATTAAAAATTAGCAGAATTATTTTTGTAGAAAATACATTCTCAAGAACGAATAATTTTGATTTTCATGTGGTAGGTACGTATTTATTTTAAAAAGTAGTCTGATTGCTTATAAAAGGTATTTTTCACATATCAAAGTTCCTTAATCACAGTTCCTTAATCTTAGAGAACATCTCTTAGAATTTATTGTTAGCTACGTCAAAACTCATACCAAACTAATTGCTGCGGTGTTGTCAAATTACTCGGCCAATAGTAAAGCCATCATCGTGAAGCAGATTAAATAACAGTAACTAACAGCTTATGTACAGACTGGTACGTCATTGTTTGTAAACAATATACCTCATGAATGGGATAGAAATAGTTAGGTACAAATACGAAATGTCAGGTTAGAATTGAATCATACCCAATAAAGTATATTTTAACATAATCATTACCAACAAACGAGCATGCGATCTGTTCCCATAAACATTATATATACATATATATGAAATGATAATAAATTATTTATAACACCGATAACTTATTGTTTCATGATTACCCATTGTCACTGTATGATGAAATTCAATTGATACTTTGAGTTTATTCATCTTTACAGTAGTAATCAGCTTTTATCTTGCCTGAAAATTACAGATATTTCCGGATATTTTCATTGCACACCCGATTCATCATCCTTAAACTTCAGACAAACAAGAAATTTGTTTCTGGTCTTACGATAAATTATGTGATGGGTTGTTTGGTTAATAAGATTAAGAACTTTCTATTACGAGGGTGTTCAAAGTTGATTCAAGATTTACTATAGGAAATATTCGTAATTATTTTTTAACCATTAAAAGGCTACATTTCCATCAAATATACCTAATAAATACTCCCGATTTGTTCAGCTTGTAAAAAAACATACCGATGCATATAATCAGACACACAGATACATAGATATACAAAAATCCAGACGCTCAGATACATACGTTAAACTTATAATGCTTCTCTTTTTGCGTCAAAGTCGCATGCTGAAAGTGAAGTAGCATGATGTATAAAAAAAAAGGATCATCGGTGAAAGCTCGGCCAGACAAGCTCAGAGATTTCGCGGAAAAGATATGCGTATAACTCAAAAGAGATATGATAAGAGATATCCACACCTTTCATAGGTATTCACTATCATTAAAAATATCACCGATTCAGAGTTACGTGTGAAGAAAAAAATGGCGTTCCGAGAACCACGCGGCGCTGGCATCGGACAATGATTAATAGCGTAAAAGATTTAATGCAAGATATTGTTCATTTTATTTTTGTAACGATTTTAGACGATGCTAATTTTAACAATTTGCAAGTATACCGAGTATAGGTTCTTTTCCAATTTTAGCTTTATTTTATAGGCACACAGGTACATTTATTATTTTTTATATTCTCAATTGTCAACTGGATTGTATTGCACAGAAATATCATATAAGTAGAACTAGTATGCAAATCAGAAAAAAATATTTCCTAGGCTGGATTTCATCTAACTAGAATATGAAAAAAACCTATATATAAAAAAATATGATATTGACTTTATTCTATTGAAGTACAATCCGAGGATAATATTGTATTTTCCTCGTACTGTAACTCTAGGAATAAAAATACTATACCTGGTAAAATATTTATACTGCCGATTTTGGTGGTATTACAGAGTTATCTATGGTATATTGTCGTAGTAAAATCATAGTATTGCTCATTTCATGAAATGGTTTCATTACAGGTTAAATTACACTTTGACACAAACTGGTAACGGTTTTTCCTTAATATTGCCTTAAAGGAGACATCTCCAAAGTAATTTTAACTTTGGAACATCTGTTAGCTTATACCAAGGTAGAAACAACAGTCCGTGAGTAAAACAGTCTCAGACAGTCCACAGTGACGCTCACAGGAAATTTATTTTTTACAAATTTGATAATTATATATTTACCTAGAGAAAACCACTAACTTGGGTAACTTAGACGTTGTTATCTTTTTTTTTAAACAAAAACCCATATTCACTCAGTGATATACAAGTTGTAACTTTAAGCCAGACCGCTGTCAAATTATTATCATTTCTGCTTCATTTGAATACTTTTTTATTTTCTATAAAATATATTTTATATCTCACCAATAAAAATATTTAATACTACCTAACCTATTTCATACCGTATATAAAAATATAAAGTCGGTGATTCAAAATGTCACTTTGGGTGTCCCGATTGTATTACACATTCTCTACATCGCCTGCCCTACCACAAACTTCTACAGCTTGGAGCAAGCGGTGTACATGAACTGTGCAGTTCCGTTGGGCATGCTCGTGTGGGCGTGTGTATGTTGTCAGCGAGTTTATGTGCACATGAGAACTTAAGAACGTAAAAAATTGTTACCTATTTTGGGAGGGTTGTCACAATAGGTTAAGACAAATTAAACAAAACATTTGTTAAATAGTTTCATTATTCATTATGATAGAATACTTTACAAATTACTTACTCTAATAATTTTCTCCTATAATTTTTGTTTTTTAATAATTTATTGTTTCTTTTGATGGGTTGGTAAATTCTGAATTTAACATATATTTTTTTCAAGTAATCTAACGGGAAACACCCACATGGCATATCAAATTTACAATTCGTAATACGCTTAAGTATTTCATTGCCAATATAGACAATATTTATTTCAAGATCGAAATATTCGCAAAACTTTGGCTTGAGCATTTGAATTTTATTTTTTCTAGAATTTTTCAAACACACAGTACAATAAACAACCATTATCAATAAAAAATACAACATTTTTACATTAAAATAATCAAACTTGCAACTAACAAAACAAACAACGTGCGTCGCAATGACCCTGAGATCGTCACCTGGCTGTGCATTTCTGTGCAAGCATTCCTGCCTCCATGCAAATATGCAAGAATTCGTACAGGAATGGAAGTATGCATTGTCCAGATTCTATAGTATAAAATATTTTATAAATTGCTATGTATAAAGGATGATTTTCTCTAAATAGTTCAATTAAATGTGATATCTGAAACGCTATATTATGTAACACAATGTTGTTAAACCATAGCCAATATATATATATAGTTACATTAAATTAAGCCAATCCTCAACAATAATAAACTGACCCAGTAAATATTTTTATAAGAAGTACCTTTCATTGTTTGGCATAGTAACATGAAAAATAAAATATTCGCAAAAAAATTACTCGCATTCCTGCGAGGTTTTTTTTTATTATTTTTTTAATTAATAATTAGCAGGCGTTTGTCTTCCATCTCACCTGATGGAAAATGACGATGAAGACGAGGATCATACACACCTGTCCAAGAGGTACCTATTCACTCTACACTTGAAAGCTCCAGGGTTATATTTGTCTGGAAAAACAGACGCAGGCAAATCGTTCCACTCTTTGGAAACACGAACCAAAAATGAGCTATCGAACCGTTTAGTTCGGCTCATTGGCATGCTAACCACAAACGGGTGAAACTTCTGTCTGCGTCTGGTTGACTGGTGGAGAAAGGGAGAAGGTTCGATCAACTGAAAAAGCTCAACAAAGCTCAGCTCAACCGGAGCTAGTGAAAACTGCGAGATTTAGAAGTCTACAACAATGAGGTACACTCGAGAGCGTTGATCTAGCCTTACACTCGCATTCGTATCCCCTGTAGAGTCGATACTGTAGAGGTGCCCCGCGTAAAAAGACCATTACGCGGGGCACCAACAACAAACTGAACAAAGTGCAAGCGATTCTCGCCTTTAGCGTAGGCCTATAATGTACACTTTCAGTGTATCTACAGCTCGAGTGCAAGCTTACATCACCAATGCTTATGAGCACATAGGATCTTAGGTCCGATTTTCCTTCGCCTAATTGCTATGTGATTATTGTTTATGACAAATAGCTGAAACTATCTGGCATGACATTTTTTTCTTTAGCCAAAGACATATTCTGAGCAGCCAAAAAAAAAAATATATTTTAAATTTTTATAAAGGCGTATCAATATTAGGTAAAAACACTAGTTACTATTCTATTTTCTTGTCTGTATGTCTGTCACGCACAAAAATTATAGCCTATTAAATTATTTTATCGAAAAACTTTGGTTACGGTACGGGCGTAGAAACGTCACACAAAATATACTGTTGCACCTTTTTCTAACACTTATACTTGGTTGGTTCTTACTGCTTTCTACTGCTTACTATTGAAGGGTCCGCCTAATCGCTCCAACGGTATGTCGCTTGGCAGTCACTAATTCATTTCTTGATTTTTCTCTTACCTTGACTATATAAATTGGTGCTATATCACTTTGCAATAATAATAAAAATAAATCCCCAGACACACCAACTGTGTGGCCCCAAAGTAAGCAGAGTTTGTGTTATGGATGACCATACAGCGAACTGAGGGGGAACCCATAATAAACTTACATATGTAGATACAAAGAACCATGACCCGAGAACAAACATCTGTGTTTATCACACAAATGAATGGCGTGGCCAGGACACGAACCTGGGACCTTCGGCGAATGAGGCAAGGCTACTTACCACTACACCACTCGGTCGTCTAATACACCAACTATACAACCTCAAACTAAGCAGATATTTGTTAAATTACATGGATATTCTACTGTAAAGACTTTAGCCTTGTGAAAAATACTCAACTACTACATAGCATAGCTAATTGATTTGCTTTACTGCGCCACAAATTTTCAGGTTATTCACAAGCTTTAATTCTCAGGTCCTAATATGATATTTGATAAATGTTTGATATTTAGGCGTGTATGATCCTCGTCTTCATCGTCACTTTCCATCAGGTGAGATGGAAGACAAACGCCTGCTAAATATTAATAAAAAAAAATATTTATATTCGTCGCACAAACATATATAGAAGTTGACACAAACAGATAATGCCTTTTCTTTGATATTTTCCTTGTAGGAGAAACCCCCAAAGTAATTCCTAACTTTGAAGCATTAATAAGTTTGTACTTAAGAGTCACGAGAATCAATAACAGTTCCACACCTACAGCGCAAGTTGCTGACGCTCAAGAGTTTTTGTTATTGTTGTGATGAAAATATGTTTACATAGAAAAAAAAAAATAACGAAGAAAAACGTAGAACATTTTGTAAAATTTGTTTTGAAGTTTACTATGTCACAAAATCCTACATCAATCCTCAATAATACAAGTTGTGAAGTTAAGCCGGACCGCAGCCTGATTATCATCATGTCTGTTTCATTTTGGTTATTTTCTTTTTCGTTAATGATGATAACATTTCTGTTCGAGCTAAATCCATACCAAGCCATTTTTGGACCTATATAATAATAATAATAATAATCTTTATAATAATTTATAAATAATAATTTTTAGACTTGACCATTATTGAATGTCAGTTAGTTGTCATGTTACAGTTTTCAAACAAAACAAACCGTAATAACAAATCAATGAATTTAAATAATTTTGTACTTAATTCAAATACAACAGGCAACATTTAAATAACAAACAAGGTGCTCATCGTCTTTTTTCGGACCTAGCGAGGCGATTGGTGAGTGAAACTCGTGACCCGAAGGCTGGCACCTACCTCGCACAACGAATTTCTATAGCGATCCAGCGTGGTAATTCAGCCAGCCTTTTGGCTACGTTGCCCTCAATGCATTCAAGTTTAGATTTAGTGTTTTATTTGTAGTATAATTTTAACGTATAATTATCAAGAAATAATAAATATTCTTAAATTGTTATGATAATTAAATATTATTTGGGATTGAGAAAAAAAAAAAAAAATAACAAAAAATTTTTATTTAAGTATATGTTTCGAGTGTTCTACTATATCAAACTGAAACATAATACCTTGTGTGGATTAAAATCTGTGAAAAATTTTTTTTTTTTTATACAAACTAATACATATGTATGTGTATAATGCATATGCATGTCATAAGAGTAAAAGTTTAATAATTTATTGTAGAAAAAAAGGTAACCTGCCTGTAAACATTAGGTCATTACATATGAAATTGGCGTTTTGTAAGGGAGGAACAAAAAGTAATTTTTTTAAATATAATAAATTTATTAAATAAAGTATGTACCATTGCTATTTATGAACTTTTGGCATCTCATAGGTAGTTCATTGATCCCTTTACTAAAAAACCATTCGGACTGCCCCATCAGAGTTGAATTTTTCCCTTGCAAGAAGTTACCAAAATTTCGAAAAAAATGGCAATCTGTTGGAACAAGGTCCGGGATTTACGGTGGATGTCTTAGACATTCCAATTGAAACTCCTTTAATTTGGTAGCCGTCTGTCGAGCAGTGTGTGGTCTAGCGTTGTCCTGAAGCAGTTGTGGTCTAGAGCAATTGATCAGCGTCGGTTGCTTAGCAGCTAGCTTCTTCATCATGGTATGCAGTTTCGCCAAGGTCCAAGGTCGTACAGGATCCATTTTTCATCACAGGTAATGATTCGATTTAAAATTCTTTCATTATTGTGCCAGTTGAGTAATGTAACGCAGAAGTCGACGCGCGTTTGACGGTTTGCTGCACTCAATTCATGATGTACCCATCTTACAAGCTTTTTCACCTTCCCAATTTGCTTCAAGTAGATTAACCCTACAGCTAACTTGGACGTGGTTTGCCATGGATTCGCTTCCCCAATAGCTTTCAATTCTTCATTATCAATATTTGGTCTGCGGCCGTCCACTGGGCTTGTTCTGCAGTTCGAAATTTCCAGAACGAAAACGTTGAAACCAAAAACGCACTGTGTTTTCTTTTTCGACACCGCCGCCATACACAGCATTAATACTTCGAGTCGTTTCTGCAGCACTGGTGCCACGGTGGAACTCGTACTCGTAAATAATAATAATAATAATAATAAATTTCTTTATTGTGGCAACTAGGCCCACTTTTAATAACGCGATATTTCAAGTTTTCCACTTTGTAAACAAAGTGACGCAAACAAAAAACCAAAAGAGGAAAAAACTAATTAATTACTGTTTTCGAAACACAAATGCCTGTATAAATTTGAAATTGGAAATCTTAACTAATAAAGAGATAATACAGGTCAAAGTGGCCAGTACGACAAAACGCCAATTTCATAATATGTAAGGACCTAATATTGTAAAGGGTGACTGGTTATTAATGAATGTACCTATACATATAAGCGTGTTCATGATAATCAACTTCTTTCACAAACAAACTTTGTTTTTTGAAGAATACATTTTTATCTAATTATATAGTTCTCCACACCATACGTCCTTCACACCACCTTGCAATTGGTACCTACTGGCCGACAACAGACGGCGGGTAGCGGAAGCCGACCGTTTCAGGTTGTATGATTTTATGATTTTTATGATTAAGCAGTGCTTTTAAAGCTTCAAACCTAAATTTAAATAGTATGTTTTCAATCTATGACACAATAAATTAAAAAAATACTATTTATACTATTTTGATATACTTAGTTACAAGCTTATTTTTTTTTAAATAATTTGCGATTTCATCAAGAACTAGACTACAAGCCATAGGTGATTTTAGTGAGAACTTTAAAAAAACTCGTTAATTACAGAAAATAATTTAGTACCGATTTTTAACCATCCCAATTCTTCCAAGATCCACACCTCAATCTGATGTTGGAGGACTGCCAAGTACAATCTTTGTGTGATGTAACCAAAGACGGAATAAATATCGTGTAGCGCATCGCGTATTGATCTCACCTCAATGCCTAACTTTAAAGTTGGCTATAAATGGATATGTTGAAGAATTTCATGTTCTCAACAGAAACGTCTGTAAGTTGGATTCAAATAGCTATTTCATTTCAAAATTTCAACACCTCTACTTCTGCCTTACTAACATATTGCAGAAATGTTTCTCTTGTACTGGCTACACTGGCTACAAGACTATGCCTTAGAAAGATAGTACTGTTTTAACAACACGTCACTTAGTTTTAAATTCTTAGAGTAGGGGAAATTCGTTAGAGTGTTTACTAATACGAATGGAAAAATAAAATGTCTGAACAATTCTATCATGTGACACTTATACTGATGTGATGGAGGTTGATTAAAATTTTGTAAATTTATGAAACAGGTTTAAGCTCACAAATTTTCAATTAGAGCTTGTTTTCTGATCTTTGAGATCTTTATCTGTGCCGTGAAACTTTCCTCACATACTACATTGTATTCAGGTTAATTCCCGGATATGGCGTAGAATGTACAACTAAACATCTTAACTAAACTTCAGCGATATAATTCGGAACTAGGTTAAGCTTTTGTAGATAGAGAGATGGTATTAACTAGTCATATCTTGTTAAGAATATTTGTTCTGTTAAGTAATGTTTTCAACCATTCTGCATTATATGGCCTTATAGAGATGAGGATCAATTTATAAAAGGCCTCGACGTGTAAGTGGTTGTATCTCTGTCTCATCGGTAATCCCAAGACAAATATTCCATTGATAATGTAAGTTCACTGCTGTACATAAAACTCAGATCCATTCATACATGAGAAAAATAAGTGCTTAACACAATTAACTTATTCAGAGACAGCACTCATCTTAAAATAATGAATTTATTTTCTTCATAACTACGTATATTTATTTTGTTTAATTGTGTTACTAGTCAGCAACTGCCGTTTTCAGTTTGATTTTCTTAACAAATAGAATATTATGGTTTAGTAAAATAGCTTTTGGATATTTTAAATTTTGGCAAGTCTTTTTTACGAACTGCATTTGGAAACTATTACTGTAATACTATTTTGAAGATATTGTAACAACAGAAATTTCCTCGAATGGTAGGTGTAGGGTTTTTTTAGTTTTGAGTGAAAGCATTAAATTGCGCTTGACCGACGTGACGGAAGATCAGCTTTGCAACGTTAACTATCTCTTTTTTTTTTTTTGGGTTCCCCTCCACGGGAAGGGCTCTGACGCATACTCCGCGCGCGCGATCGGAGTTATGTGGGACTCGTCCCGACGCCTACCAGAACCATACCCACTAAAAAACCCCCTGTCGGCTCGTGCATTTTTGCCACTCAGCCTTCATCTGAGCGACGGCCAATCGGAGAAAGAGGCCGCGCTAGCGGGGCCCTTAAGGGGTCACCCGCTGGGATTTACATAGCACTGAAGGTGCTCAAAATGAAAAGTAAATAATTAAAAAACATTAAAAATTGAAAAATAAAAATTGCATTAATTCGGATTTACGTTAGAATTAGAATTTACGTTAGAATTAGAATTTGCGGCCTGAAGGGCTTCGAGATCTAAAGTTAACTGCGTGGGTTCGCCAGTGTGCGCGTTTCTCGGTCTAGCGACTTTGAATTTCGAATCTAACACAGAAGCAGTATATGAGACTGAATCTCGAACAAGATGATTGGGATGGGATTCGGCGCGTTTGAAGAACGATTCTGAGAGTGTTTTGAGGTGCTGTTGCACTGTAGGTAGTTCAAAATCTCTGTGCAGGTCCGCGTTATGCACGTACCAAGGTGCGTTTGTGGCCCTGCGGCAGAAGAGATTTTGAACCACCTGCAGTTTATACAGGACGGAGGGTTTGGCGTGGGCAAAGACTGGCGAAGCATATGACATGACGGGTCTAACGCAGACCTTATAAAGCGTACGTTTATTTCTAAAAGACATTTTACTTTTTCTTCCTATCATACTACATAGGTGGCTTAAGTAAAAACGCGCGAGTTTCGTTACTCTATCGACGTGTGGCTTGAAAGAAAGCGTCTGATCTAAGGTGACGCCTAAGTATTTAATACTGCGCTTCCAGGGGATGGGAATACCTAGCATTCGAATGTGGGGATCGTTGTGGCGATTACGACATTTGTGGTCGAATTGAATAGCAGAACTCTTTTCTGGGTTGACATCGACACGCCATTTTTGAAACCAAACACCGAGGGCATTTACGGCCTTTTGGAGTCTGGTGATGTTATACGGGATCGCTTGACTTTTAGTGTAAAGGGTGGTATCGTCTGCAAAGAGGGCGAGTTCGACGCCTTTCGGCGGGATGGGGATGTCGTTAGTGTACACAGTGTACAGCAGAGGGGCGAGGACTGAGCCTTGCGGGACTCCAGCCTTTATAGGACGAGGCGCGGAGAGCGTGCCTTCATGTTTGAATCGAAAAATACGGTCTTTAAGAAACGACGCTATTAATCTGACTAGGCGAGCCGGTAAGCCTATTTTATAGAGTTTAAAAACGAGACCACTGTGCCAGACTTTGTCGAAAGCCTTGGCTACGTCAAAGAGAACCGCGATGGTTTTTTTACGACGCTGACAGAATCCTTCGAGTATGTACTCAACGATTCGATGGACTTGCTGAGGGCAGGAGTGCTTAGCGCGAAAGCCGAACTGGTGGGGAATTATGAGAGGGTCGCCATCCGTTGGAAACAGATGGTTCCGCATTCGAGTTAGTATGACTCTTTCGAGAAGTTTAGACATTGCCTTGAGGAGGCTGATGGGTCTGTGATTAGCCGGGACATTCAGAGGTTTACCCGGCTTGGGAATGCCAATGACATTCGCTTCTTTCCAGGCTTCTGGAAAGTAGCTATGGTCGAAGCAGGCATTGAAGATAATAGCTAACAAGGTAAGCACCTGCTGGGGCAGGTTCTTAAGTGCGTGGTTGGAAATTCCATCCGCAACCGGAGCCTTTTTGGACTTTTGACTTCTAATGAGAAGCAAGATTTCATCGTTAGAGACTGTGACGGGGTCGTTGGTGATGGGGAGAGATTCTCTGCGGAGAACTTCGTCCTCCACCGCCTGGATGTGGGAGGGATCCGCGGGTTGCGTGCTGGGGGAACATTGTGCCGCTATGCTGTCGGCGAAGCATTCGGCTTTCTCTACGACTTCAAAGGAAAAAGTGCCATCGGGACGAGTGAGAGGAGGAACGTGAGAGGCGGTGCCTACGCGTAAGGCTTGGGCCATTCGATAATACGCTTGGTGGGACGGGGAGATATTCTCCATGAGATCGTTAAACTGAGTGTCACGGAGTTCCGCGAGGCGAGACCTAACTTTACGTTGAAGCTGATTCGCAGCTGTTCTGTATGCTGGCGTGGGATATTTTTTGGCTCACCGGAGAGCCGCGTTCTTAGCTTTAATGAGATTGCTAACGGCTAGGGGAAGCACGGGTTTGCTTTGCTTAGCAACCTTTTCGTTGTCGCTGATGGCTGAGTTAATAGCATCAGTTAGAGAGTTGACTTATAAATCTATTTTATCTGGGCTATCTAATTGGTCGGGCGAAATCGTGAGCGGAGAGTTCGGGGACTCTAAGGCTGAAACTAACGTATTTTTAAATCCTTTCCAGTTGGTAAAGGTCTTAGGAGATGTGACGTTATCGTTAGGTGCACCTAGCACGAGGGAGGCGGGGCGATGGTCGGGTTCGATAGACCTTAGATCAAGATTGATTCGCTTGATAATTGCAAAGTCGAGGATGTCAGAAGAGTAGGTCGGGTTGTTGGGATAGTGAGTGGGAGTGATGGGGGATATGACGTCTAGGTCAAGGGAGTTAGTGATGTCGAGGAGAGCGATACCGCTGGTGTTGGTCGATAGGCACGTCCAGTCAGTATGTTTGGAGTTAAAGTCTCCGAACATAATGACTGAATGGCCGAGGGCGAGAATGGCCTCAAAGTCGCTGCGGATTGGTCTGGAGCCACATGGTATGTAGACTGAAGCTATGATGATGGTCGGATGACCAGTCATAGCCAATCTACACACAGTGGCTTCCATGTTGAGGAGAGGAGGGGTAGGGAGAGGACAGCAATGGAAGCCTCTTTTGTAATATATAGCTGTGCCGCCGAAACCGTCGGAGTTGGGCCTATCGTTGCGAGTAAACGCGTACTTAGGAATAGCGTATCCCCTGGAGCGGTTTGGAGTAAGCCATGTCTCCTGGAGAAGGAATAAGTCAGGTTCTTTGTTTTGAAGGAACAGTTTAATCTCGGGAAGATTGGTGCTAAGGCTACGAGCGTTAAAAGATACTAGGGATAAGCCCATGGGTTTAATACGACTGGACGCGGGATTCGCGGGTCTAGACATTATAATTTACTTATTTACGAATTTATACAAAAATAAAAATTTATAACAAACTTAGAAGCGAGTGATGCTCGGCTAACGCAAATAAACGCTCTTGAGGAGAGCGGGCGGCTCGCAGTTTGCGTGCGAGTACGGAAATTTCGTTTAATTCGACGTTTTGAATAACGTCGAACACGGTCTTCATGTCCTCAGCCAACGACGACAGGTGCGGATAACGGAGCGGGACGCGGCCCTACGGAAGCTACGGGAGCTGGAATGGGTCGGGAAGGTGCAGGTGGAACGGCCGGACGCTGCCTCCAAGACAGAGCCGGAGTAGGCGTCGGCTGAACGGGCTTTGCTTCCGGGGGACCCCGGTTGCACAGTGGCTGGAAGTAAGCGGGAGTGAGCGGCGGCGCCGGTTTAGGCGCGGCCCTCTTAGCGGTGGAGCGCGGAGCGCGGGCAACCCATGTAGTTAGCTGTGTGGCCGGACTGGCTGCACAGCACACAAGCAGGGGGGGAAGTGGATTCGGTAGTGCGAGTGCACTCCTTCGTTATGTGTGGATCCAGGCACTTAACGCATCTGGGGGGAGCTGAGCAGTTAGCCGCTGCGTGGCCATAGAGCTGGCAGCGGTGGCACTGCCCAGGGTGACCGCGGGGGTTGGGACGCTCGACGGAGATGTTCGAGAGTCCTCAAATTGTGCGAGCCTCTCTGAAAATCTCCTTCGAGTTGGGAGTATTGGACAGGATTACTAGTGCTAACGGAAAACGCCTACCGCGGTTGGAGTGCATCTTGTGCACTGCGTCGGCCGGGAAACCCTGGGACTTAAGGTCCTCGAACGGGACGCCCCGTAGTACTGCGCGGATCTTACGCTCCTCCGGGAGGGCGTAGGTGTGATAAGCGGTTTGTTTTAAAGAAAGTAACCTGGTGAGCCTGCGTTGGTTGCTTTTAGATAATTGATTTTTTGTTCTTTGCAAAGATTTGATACTACGGTTCATCGCGCTTTTTGGCGGAGAAAGACGGGCGGAGGGAGCTGAGGCTTTGGCGGGACGGGAGCGCAGCGCGTCGCTGGCTTCGATGGGACCGACGGAGACGCGGTTACTTCGAGCGATTTTAACGGCGCGGGGGCTGGTGTTGAAAACACCGGGGAGGGCTCGGGTATTGAGGATACCGAGGCTTTCTTAGAGCGCTTCTTGGAGCGCTTGGCGACTAGCTGGAACGCGGGCTGAGAAGAGCCGGTTAAGGTGACGGCATCTGACGAAGTATCAGACGCGGGTTCGGAGTCGCTCCCGGGAGCGGTACGCTTGCGACGCGACGCGTGAGAGGATGCGACCGATTGGCAGTGCATCTCGGACGAGGCGGGAGACGTGGGAGCGCTGCACACCTGAGGGGTCTGGACGTTGGAGGCCTGAGGGGCCGGAGTTGAGGCCTGAGGGGCCGGGGACGCGATAGATGCCTGTAAGGCCTGCGTTATTACGTCATCTGATAAGTTGGCGCCGGACGCAACGAGCGCCTGGGCGAACGACCTAAGAATGTAAACAAAGTCCATTGGAGGGCTTGGAACTACAATATGTAATATATAAATATATAATTTATGCCTAGGTTCCCTTACAAACCTAGCACCTAAACCTCCCTACCCGCGGTAGGCGGTAGGGGGGCTGGGGACGACGCGAAGTGGTGCCCCTAATTCGGACAGCACTGTACCGTCACCCTGGGAAAGGCCCAAGTGCAATGGGATCGGGTCAGCCGGTTTCTCGGCTTGGCCTGAAGGGCCTTGGAAGCGCACCGGGGCAACGATATCAGGCTTAGTTGTCACCGCCAAGTATCCACCTGATCAAACGCGAGTCTACTACGGAGTGTGTTGTCAATAAATTGGCAACAAAAACCGGCCGTAGACCTGACGAAGTTGGGTTGCACTAAAAGTGCGGGATTGACTACGTTACGACCGGCCGGAGCCGGCCGCAGAGCGAGTCTCTGAATACGTACAGGCGCCAAGCGTCAAGTACGCAGCCAGAAAGACAGCCCGAGTCTTGCGAACCACTATCGAATTTAATCGACCGTGGTAAGCTCAACCCTGTTGTTGCTGCACTCACCGAGGTGAGGATTTTAATTCGAGGGGTGCACAGAGTGCTGGATTGACTACGTTACGACCGGCCGGGGCCGGCCGCAGAGCGAGTCTCTGACTGCGTAACAAGCGCTAAGCGTCAAGTACGCAGCCAGAAAAACAGCCCGAGCCTCGCGAACCACTATCGAATTTAATCGACCGCGGTAAGCTCAGCTCTGTTGTTGCTGTGCGAGACCGACTTAGTTGCAGCCGATCGAAACCGGCCGCAGCGTAAGCCCTGCAGAGGCTATCTCAATTCGTCGAGGACGAAGCGAGATTTATACGAATCCGGCGTATGAGTATTGCGAACGAGTTGTCGTCGTGAGACGACAATCGTGACTCAACAGCTGGAGCGACCGCGAACGCGGCCGAGCGGGGCCGGACGCAGAACGGATCTGAGAGTGGCGTTTGAGTATTGCTACGAGAGAAGTCGTGAGACAACAATCGTGACTCAGCAGCCGGGAGCGACTTTCAACACGTCCGAACGGGTCCGGACGCAGATCGGCTCTGTGTGTGTAGCTACCTCCAAGCCAGGTCCTTTCTATACCTCTGTACTGTTCCCACCAAAAGTATTGCCGTCTTTCTCTTTTATTTTTTGTCTCGTACAATTCTTAGATTTAACCTTTCTGTTTTATTCTTTTTCTTTTATTATAAACAACTTTTGTTATTGGAAATGAAAATATTTAATTTACATCAGTGGTTGTGTTTTGTAATATACTTCAATTATTATTTTATTAGTAAAATGAGCAGGGCTTACGAAATATAAATTTATTTATCATTTTTTAGCTTTGTCATAGCCGGTAAATGATCAAGCGTTCCACCTGATGGTAAGCTATCTCATAGAAAGACTGGCCTAAAACAAAGTTCTAAGTTAATTTTTCGTTTTAATCTGCACATGAGTTCATCAAAAATTTGGTTATTTATTATCTAAATATTAGAGTTTTGATTAATCGAGTAAGTAACAAAGTTTAACTCTTGATTGACATTTTAAGTTTTGTTGAAATTAACTTTCTTAATTAACGTCCGTCCCAGACTTTTATAAATTAGAAAAGTTTTCGTGGTTTTGTTGAAAAACATTCTGTTAATTTAAACTCTTTTCATTTATTCAGCTTTATCCATCTGATGAAACTTTGTAAACACTGCACATATTTGAATCAGAATAACTTGAATAGTAAATGGAGATCCTGAAAAAAAATTTTTGGCTCTGAATCTAGAAATTGGTTATTGAATAACAGTGATTATTGCAGTTCATTGGATACTACCTGTTACTGAGAAACGTATGATCGTTAGCATTATGTTGGACCATGGTGTAGATAACGGCCTTTTAGTGTAATACCATAAAATACACCAGCGATATACTAAGAAGCTATGCTTTGCGTGGATATGCAGCAGAACTGCGAAATGTGTGACTCTTTTCCCCATAAAGTTGAGAAGGAGCTAAGCTGTCCGAGAATGCAAAGTGGAATCTTATGACTTGTATACTCTTTGAACTCGTTACACAGGCTTGCTTACATCTCTAGCACATAACGTATGCTACTAACGTCATCTTGCATGTATTTAACTTTCCTTTCCACTGCAGATAAGCAGAACTGGACTCAGAAAATAAAATAATCCTTTAGGATGACTTATTCTCAGATTGTAGCACTTCCTTAAAAATCAAAAGCATATTCAACTGTTGTAACGGTGTGCAAATGTTTAACTTGACTTTATTTGGAATACAATAGATAATAGACAACAACACTTAAGACGTCATTACATAAATTTCAAAACGCAATATTTTCTCATTTTTAAGTGTAAATTTACGAACCTATTAATAATAGTTCTAAAATAGGTGATATACTACATTCGTAATTAAAATTTTACTGCAATAAATAAATTAAATAACAAAAAATCGTCTTAAATTACAATTTTTCAAAGTCAATATAGATGCCAAAGTTTTACTACATTCATATAAACATGTCAAACATTAAAATAACTGAATGTCGTATGACAATAATTATCATTGATTACAATTTTCCATTGCATATATTAATGTCAATAAAATAATTTAAACGAATTCCAATTAATAATGATTATTGAAAATGCAATCACACTTTAAACAATTTTATCTTATAAAAAATTAAAATATTTGGCAGTTTATTATAAATATGGATTCTCAGGAAGAAAAAAAAATTTTGAAAATAGTCCTAATCTTCGTGTGGGTATAAAAAGCTTATTTTTATGTCTAACAGTGCCCTGAATCACGTTTTCGTACTATTTGAAGTAACTTGCGTGCTTTCGGACAAACTTGCACCGTTCAAAGTAGTATGTAAATGCATACTAAAAATTTTAATTTTAAATATTTTGAATGGAGGTTTACAAGCATCTGTATATACAGCACTGTCTCATGAGCAAGTACACTTTTTTGAGCTCTAAAACTTTGTTATTATAAACAGCGTTCCCCCACAGAATTATTCCGTAATATGTGATCCGAAACATATCCATGATATGCTAAAAATGCACTTTGTAATCCACTTACGGCCTGTATTCGTCTGAGCACCCATGGATATTTCTCAAGCTTCGATCGTAAAATTGGCACATGTGCTTTCCAAGTACACGATTTATCAATTTATAATTTTTGGTAATTTAACATTTTAAATTTCAATTCATATTAATAGTATACATACAGTATAATACTTACGTTACTAATATAATAATACGTTAATGTTTATTTCCGGACATTTCATATTAACAGTTTTTAATTGAAATAATTTAGTTATAGAAATATTAATTTTCAAATTATTTTTAAAACATGAAATTAATACTAGTTTTACTTTTGAAAAACTAGTATTAATTTCATGTTTAAGTTTACTTGGGTCGGAAGAATTAATTAATACAGTAGTGTCATCAGCAAATAACGTAGAGTCATGTGTTATATAGTTTGGTAAGTAATTTTTGTATAAAATAAAAAGAAGAGGGCCCAATACACTACCCTATGGATCGCCAATGTTCGTGTAACGAAATTGAGACCTATAGCTATCCCTAAATTAATCATTTAATCAGCTTATTTCAACGCTGACTCACTAACTTCTTTAATGTAGGTGATTTTCAATCCATTCAAGAGCCACTCCTCTTATGCTCTATGTGTAAAGTTTATCAGGGCTCGTAAATCACCTGAATATTATACCTGGGTAAGGGGACACACAGCGTATCAAATAAAAATGTCGCGACTATTTTGCAAGTAACATCAACTTGAAGCGTTGCTATGTTTTTGGTGTGGGAATTTGTCGACACATTTTCCTTAAAATATATAACTATAACTCAGACCTTCTCAAACTTTCTTACGATAAGAGAGAAAACGATTAGCAGCACTAGGTAAAGTTTATTCTTAAGTTACAAGTTAAATGATGGCCTTAGGTAGAGCATTAGGTAAACGGTAGGGACTAGTACTATGAGTGCTGCAGAGCCAGTTTTCAGTTATTCGTTTACGTTATGAATTGTTTGTTTAGTTTTAAATAATATTGACCATTAATATATATTTATATTTATTAACAAGGAAAACTTACAGCTAGTTACAGAATTATAATAAGTGGAATAAAATAAATAGGGCCACCGAGATGTTTTCACATATAGATTTTGGTGTGGTATAAAAAGTTAAGTACGCAATAAAATATACAACATATAAAATAATAATATTAAACAGATGTACATATAGAGTTTTTGAAAAATAATCTTTCATTGACGCTCTGTGCTCCAAAAGAAGGCCGGTAAGAGCGGCTTTGATACCTGAAACACTATCGTGAAATAAAACGAAAGTTTTCAGTTCCCGGTTTGCTTTGTTCACCGAGTTGCACGCTCGTATAGAGAATGTGTTTTGCTTATAGTTAGTATAAGCGAATGGGATGTGTAAAAAGCTAGGGTTCCTGTATTGTTTACTGATATGTGTAATGATATGAGATTATGAACTACCTGCAGTTTGCGCAGGACGGAGGGTTGGGCGTGGGCAAAGATTGGCGAGGCATATGTCATTACGGGTCCAACGAAGTCTTATATAGCTTATGTTTATTTCTGAAAGACATTTAATTTTTCTACCTAACATACTGTATAGGCAGCCTAAGTAAAAATGGTCGAGTTTCGTTACTCTATCGACGTGTGGCTTGAAAGAAAGCGTCTGGTCTACGGTGACGCCTAAGTATTTGGTACTGAGCTTCCAGGGGATGGGAATACCTAATATTCGAACGTAGAGACTGTCGGTGATTCGACGGTGTTTGAGGTCGAAGTAAACCACAGAACTCTTTTCTGGGTTCACATTGAAACGCCATTTTTGAAACCATGCACCGAGGGCGTTTACGGCCTTTTGGAGTCTGGTGGTAAGACCCGGGACACTGAGGTCTTTGGTGTAAAGGGTGGTGTCGTCGGCAAAGAGGGCGAGTTCGACGCCTTTCGGCGGGACGAGAATGTCGTTGGTGTACACGCTGTACAACAGAGGGGCGAGGACTGAGCCTTTAGGGACTCCAGCCTTTATGGGACGAGGTGCAAAAAGCGTGTCTTCATGTTTGAAACGGAACGTACGGTCTTTGAGAAATGACGTGATTATCCCAACTAGGCGAACCGGTAGGCCTATTTTTATTTATATATTTGAGTTTATAGACGAGACCACTGTGCCAGACTTTATCGAAAGCCTTGGCTACTACAAAGAAAACTGCGACCGTTTTAAAACGCTCCGGATAGAAGCCATCGAGTATGTACTCAACGATGCGATGGACTTGCTGAGGGCAAGACTGTTTAGCACGAAAGCCGAACTGATGGGGAATAATGAGGGGATTGCGGGGAATAAAGCGGAACAGATAGTTCCGCATTCCAGAGACTATGACTCTCTCGAGAAGTTTAGACATGGCCTTGAGGAGGCTGATGGATATGTGATTAGCCGGGATATTCAGAGGTTTACCCGGCTTAGGAATGCCTATGACTGTCGCAGCTTTCCAAGCTTTTGGAAAGTGGCTAAGGTCGAAGCAGGCATTGAAAATGATAGCTAACAAGGAAACCACCTGTTGATGCAGGTGCTTAAGTGCGTGGTTGGAAATTCCATACGCACCCGGAGCCTTCTTGGATTTTTGGCTTCTAATGAGCAAGATTTCATCATTAGAGACTGTGACGGGGTCAGCGGTGATGGGGAGAGAGTCTCTGAGGAGGGAGGACTTCATCCTCCACCGCCTGGATATGGGAGGGGTTCGCGGATTGCGTGCTGGGCGAGCATTGTGAGGCAACGCCGTCAGCGAAGCATTCGGATTTCTCTTCAACTTCAAAGGCAGTAGTGCCATCGGGACGAGTGATAGTAGGAACCTGAGAGGTGGCGTCTGCGCGTAAGGCTCGGGCCATACTATAGTACGCTTGGTGGGACGGGGAGATATTCTCGATGAGATTGTTCATCTGAGCAACTCGGAGTTCCGCGAGGCAAGACCTAACTTTTCTAGGCGGGCGTGGGATAGAGCTTGGCTCTCCGGAGAGCCGCGTTCTTAGCTTCAATAAGATTCCTAATGGCTAAGGGAAGCGTGAGTTTGCCTTGCTTAGGAACCTTTTCGTTAACACTGATGGCTGAGTTGATAGCATCAGTGAGAGAATTGACTAACTAGTCTATTTGGTCCGGGCTATCTAATTGGTCGGGCGAGATCGCGAATTTTTAAAGCCTTTCCAGTTGGAAAAGGTCTTACAAGAGGTGACGTTATCGTTAGGCGGTCCTAGCACGAGGGAGACAGGCTTTGATCAGAGCCTAGGTCATCGAGAGGTTCGATAGACCTAAGATCAAGGTTGATATGCTTTACTAGCGCAAAGTCGAGGATGTGGGGAGAGATGACGTCTAAGTCGAGTTTCTCAGAGATGCCAAGTAGAGCAATGCCACTGGCGTTGGTCGATAGGCACGTCCAGTCAGTATGTTTGGAGTTGAATTCTCCGAACATGATGACCGAACTGCCAAGGGCGAGAATGGCCTCAAAGTCACTGCAGATTGGTCTGGTGCCACTAGGTATGTAGATTGAAGCTATGATGATGGTCGGATGACCAGTCATAGCCAATTTTCACACAGTGGCTTCCATGTTGGGGAGAGGGAGGGTAGGGAGAGGATCGCAATAGAAACCTCTTTTGTAGTATATAACTGTGCCACCGTAACCATCGGAGTTGGGCTTATCGTTACGAGTGAATGTATATTTGGGAAAAGCGAATACCCTGAAGCGGTTTGGAGTGGGCCACGTCTCTTAGAGAAGCAGTAAGTCGGGCTCGTTGTTCTGAAGGAACAGTTTGAGCTCAGGAAAGTTAGTACTAAGGCTACGAGCGTTAAATGAAACTAGCGATAAGCCCTTGGGTTTGATACGACCGGACGCGGGACATTATATTTACTATTTAAAGAATTTATACTAAATATAGAATTCTATATTTCATAAAATATGTTCTATATTTTTTAATTTATAACGAACTAAGTAGTGAGATATCAATGCTTCAGAGAGAGGCACGATGCGGCTATCGTCAACTACATTTTTTTCTTGTATCTTCGGAACTAACAATTTATGCCAAATTAAATTTATAAATTACTTGAGTGATTGAATCAGGTGTACATTTTTTCAAAATTACTTCGCGTATGTCGCAACCCTTGACATCCCACTCGTTATTTTTAATCAAAAATATCTAATAATGTAATTCTGAATTTGAATATTCCGATTTTTAAAATTCTGAATTTCACAATCCCGAAAAGTCATAATTCCGACTATTCAAAAACACGATTCTTATTGTATTGAAATTCATAAATATGAAATTAAAATTTTCTGACTTTCATTAGTACGATAATTAAAAATCCACTGTGTTACTAGTCCGAAATATAGTACTCCGAATTTTAATTTTCCGAAAATTCAATGCTAACATTCAGATTTCGTATCTAAAACCAGTATATATTAAAAATTATAATCTTAATCTCCTGTTACACAAATTAAAGTTAATTAAGGCACATTTTGAAATTATACAAATTAAGCGCGACGACGAGCGAAGCAAGGACGAGCAGTTTTCTTGATGTAGATAATACAGCGCGAGCCGAGCAAGCGCAGCAAGCGTGCCGCGTTAGCGGATGGCGAAGCACTTTAAAGGGATTTGAATTTCAGTACGTAAACTACATACTCAAGAAATAACTCAAACAAAAAAACTAAATAAACTTTCTCAATCCCAGCTGACTTCTTGAATCCTCGGACGTATAAATTGATGTGCTCATGCAGTTTTACAAGGCGTTTGTTATTGCAACTAATATTATTCGGAATTTTGATTTCGGGATTCGTATTTACGATTTTGCGGACTATTAATAATTCGGATTTTTTATGGTTTGGTATTTTCAAATTCGGCATATTGATTTTCGTAATTATAAACGTTCGGAATTTTGAAGTTTCGAAGAAAAAAAATTCGGAATTATGAAACACGGAATTTTCATTTTCGGAATTATGAACCATTCGGTGTTATAAAATTCGCCATTTTGAAATTCGTGATTATGACTATCGGAATTAAGTTTTTCGTATTTATGTAGTGTACCCCTACGACTGCCAGTCAGATAGTCAAGTCAAGTCAATATCAAGTCAGATAGGAAGCGGTTTTTTTGCACACTCAAAAAAGACTTTCACGAGCATATTAGTACACAGATGTTATGAGTAGTGCGAAAACACTTCATCACAACATTCATCACACTTCCTCCTCATATATTTTTTTATAAGTGGAATCAATTTATCAATTACTTTATTTCTGGCATGTTGATTAAATTGCTTGATTAAATTAATCTTAATTTAATTGCTCCAAAAGATTTTAAATTTAGCTTACATAAGATAAACTCTCGATTGTTAAACAAAAGTTATTGTCAAGTCTCAGAAGGATTGATGATCTGAAAGAACTTTGGGTAACAAAATTTGAAGATATTTCCAAGAAATAAATTATCGTTCCCATTATACTTTTCCTTTAATTGCTTTTTGTAAATTACATTAATAACAATGGCGTTTTTACAAATGTACACATTACAAAATCAACCATTAACATAATTGTATACAACATACATTCCAAAACTAGACGATTATTTAATTTTAACTACGCAAGATTATTATAGTGACTTATAAGTTTTTATATCCATTTACTTGTTACAAAATCAGGTGGTGTTAAATTGAAGTTATTATAGCGATTGAAAAAGAAAAAAACAAATATGTTGGTGTATCGTTTGTATCTTATAATAGCTTAAAAAATATTAAAAACTAGTGATGTAATATCTTTTATACTTTATTTTGATAGACAAATTAGGAAAGTAAACTCCATAATTAAATTCAGAGGTATAAAATAAATTGTAATTTGAACAACAAAACTTTTTGTCTCCAAAGAAATCAAATAAAAATAACGGATTGATTTCCAACGAGTGAACTTTCCTCATTTTAAAAAGTTTGAGTTTTAAAAGATGGATACTAATTATCTAAAAAAAACTGGGAATATCAAAAACAACAACTTAACCTTTGTGTTTTTGATTCAAATAAAACTTTGCGGCTTAATAACCACTCCCCAGTTTGTCCCCAGGTTTAAACAGTTTCTAGTTTTAATATTGTCTTCATTTTTTTATTTACATTGTTTTACATAATGTTAATGTAGGCATTTGCACCTGATAAAACTGGCTTATAAGTAAGTAACTATTGCTATGTTAATTCGAGCTATGAAATTTAAAAAAATCAAATAAGTTTCTATGACATAATTCAGTGTGAATATCCTTATTTGAAAATACAAAGATTTTTTTTGTACTCTTACACAATAAACTAACACAGATATATCCAGCACAAATAAAAAACCTGACACCAATGTGAAAAAACATGACAACATATTGTAAATATATTTTGAATAAATGACTCCCATGAAATTTCTTGCCAGTTCCATTTCACGAAAGTCTTCCGAACGTATGTTACAGCCTTGTATTATATACGAGGGTGGATTTAAAAAGTTCGCGGCATAAATAAGAAAACACAGGCCTAATGCAATTTTTTATATAAATTTTTCTACATACTCTCCTCCTAGCTCACAGTACTTAGCCCAGGGGTCTTCCAAAGTCTTGATCCCAGTAAAATACAAGGTCTCGTCAAGGTCTTCAAAAAAGGCATCTACGGCCACTTTGAACTCCTCATTGGTAGAAAATTGCATTCCACCTAAGTGTTTTTTTATTTTTATATATAGCTGGAAGTCAGAAGGTGTCTTGAACAATCTTGGTCTTTTACAATTTATTTCTTCGCGTAAACGACGTAATAGTATGCAGTAGTATGCAGAATTCATAGTTTGACCTCTTTCTAAGTAATCAACCAAGATGACACCCTTAGAATCCCAGAAAACCGATGCCTTACCTTGCTTGCTGAAAATCACACCTTGGCTCTCTTGGGGTTTGGAGATCCGGGTCTCTTCCATTGTTTGGATTCACGAGTATAGTGATGAACCCATGTTTCGTCCATAGTAACAAACCTTGCCAAAAATTCGTTTAAATCAGCTTGAAAAAGCTCTAGACAGTCTCTAGAAATCGTATGCCGAGTTCGTTTCTGTTCAACTGAAAGGAGCCGCGGAACCCAGCTTGCAGACACCTTGTGAAACCCTATTTTGTTAACGATAATATTTTGTGTACATTAATATGAAATCCCTAGAGCTTCAGCTATCTCAGATACCTTCAATCTTCTGTCTCCCATGATGAGATCACATATTTTTTCGATGTTCTCCGAAGTAGTAGCTGCCGTCCAGAGCGGGGGTCATTTTTGATGCTCTCTCGTCCACGTTTAAATTCAGCTGCCCACTATTTTATCATTGTAAACGACGGAGCAGATGTTCTTAAAGTAGCCACCATATCTTCATGAATCTGCTTTGGAGTGAAGTGTTTCTTGTGGAGGTATATGATCACGGTCGGATGCTCTTAACTATCCATTTTCAAAATTAATGAAACTTACTCTCACTTAATATTCAATAAAATAAATAATTACGTATGTATCTCAGAGATAAATTGCAAAGATACTGACAAAGAGTCTAGGTTTCATATGAGGGTAGTTTTATAATAATATGACAACGCTATCTATGTTAGGCCGCGAACTTTTCTACACACCCTAATATATACCTTTAACAAGGACAAGAAAAAGTCTTTAATGAATAAAGTGAAAATAAATTTTAGTTACCATTATAATAGGTCTTTACCTATGAAACTGCCGTTTTGCCGTACTGGCCATTTCAAATGAAAATATTTTTTTTTTGACTGATAATTTTAATTTCAAATTAATTTTATTTGACAAACATGGAATTCTTTTTCTAAAATCGTCATTTGTTTAATAGTTAGTGTTTTGTTTTCAACGCATTCGAACATTTTTCGTCATCATGGATAAGTTAAAAATTCGAGTAATTATGGAGTATGAGTACCGTCGTGGCAGCAAAGCGGCACAAGCGGCACGCAACATCAACGACGTTTACGGAGCGAACACTACAAACGAACGCACCACCCGTTATTGGTTTACCCGCTTCCGTTCTGGAAATTTTGACCTGAAAAATGAACCCCGTAGTCGTCCGAAAACTTTGGTCGACAATGACGAATTAAAGGCAATTGTGGAAGCTGATGAAATTCAATCCACGGCTGAATTAGCAGCAGCTTTCGACGTTGGCATCAAAACAATATTGGTACATTTGCGTCAAATTGGCAAGGTAAAAAAGCTTGAAAGCGTGGGGTACCCATTTGCACCCCACGAACTCAATGACCGCCAGCGCGAAGTACGCGTGGAGACGTGCCTTGCACTGCTCAGCAGGCATACAAATGAAGGAATTCTGAACCGCATTGTTACTTGTGACGAGAAATGGATCCTGTATGACAATCGTAAGCGCTCAGCAAGTTGGTTGGACCCTGGTTCAGCACCCAAACAATGCCCTAAACGAAAACTTACCCCTAGAAAAGTGATGGTCACTGTTTGGTGGTCTAACGCGGGTGTAATTCATCACAGCTTCTTGCCAAACGGGACAAGCATTACTGCAGATGTGTACTGTGAAGAACTGAACACAATGATGGAGAAGCTCGCACGTCTCCAACCAGCTTTGGTCAATCGTTCGGCTCCACTGCTCCTTCACGACAACGCGCGACCTCATACTGCACAGCAGACGGTCTCCAAGCTACAAGAGTTGGGGTTGGAAGTTCTCCGTCATCCGCCAAACTCACCAGACCTTGCGCCTACAGACTTCTACTTTTTCCAGAATTTGGATAATTTCTTGGCGGGAAAAAAATTCAATACCCGAGAGGCAATACAAAATGCCTTTGAAGAATTTGTTGCCTCCCGTCCAGCTGATTTCTTCAAGAAAGGCATCAATAAGCTACCAATGCGTTGGCAAAGATGCATTGATTGCATGGGTGATTATTTTGATTAATAGAAATAAAAAATATATAAAAAAATTACGCTTCATTTATTTCGTGAAAAACGGCAATTTCATAGGCAATTCACCTAATATTTTTAATCCATTATTATGTTTAATTAATCTTCACGGCTCTATTTAGATACCGGTTAGTTACATTTATTTATTTTTTTAATAATTAATGTAAACATAGGTTTTATATAAAAAGTAGTTACCAAGTGATGTACAAAGGTACTGCTTATTTCTAAAAGAAGTCTCTTCCAACAGACATGAGATTGGAGAGTGTGATATAATATAATAGCAATTTTAGTGTACTAAAATGTGTAATAAAATTTTTCTTTTGTTCTTGAATTTGGGACCATTGTGTTTAAAAAAACGTTGTTATTGTACATTTTATGCCCTAGGTATGTAACTAAATCATCATTAATAAATAAAATTAAGAAATCAGTTAAATATCTTTTGAATTTTTATTCTTTTCTTTAGATTTTAAGTTACCACCTACGATTTTTTCAATTAAACGTTAAAATTAAAATATCTCAAAAATAGTTCAGATTCGCATATGAGTGTCCATACAAAACAATGTTGCAAATGACCTGTACTATAACCCCTTAAAGGATTATGCTCTAATAAAAAAACCACCGATATATATATATATATATACAGTATACTTGACTTTGAAAAGAGAAGGCGTTTTCAAATGTAAATTTAGGTACTTTGTTTATATCAAATATTACCGCTTTTTATTGATCTACGTACTGTTAACATGCTACATTAAATGTTACTGTGTTTATAAGAAATAAATATGTTTCGTATTGATTTGATAAAAGTGAAGGTTTATACTGAATCTTTGTTATCCAATCATGTAAAATGGGCCGAACCGATTTGAATGAAAATATGCGGACGGATATAATTAGGTCTGTAATAATATTAAGATTAACTTTTCAAAATTTTAATAATTCCAGGAAAAAAATACTATTTCTGAGGAATACGCTAAGCAAAGCTATAAGCATATCTACATAATATATACAACATCTTTTGTGTTCTCAATCAATGAAGATATGTTCCTAAAAAACAAGTACATTCACAATATATCAAAATTACGGAAAAAAAGAGGCAATTTTATTTATAAACAAGCTTTATTTATATACCACGTTATTTAGCGTCACCAAGTACTCATCGGAGGGCAACTTGTTTAAAAAAATGTTATTCAGGTGACAGAAAAATATTGTAAAAAATTCAGTAACATTAATAATAAAATAATCCTAAGAACGTCCCTTGCCAATTTAAAACAGAAGTAATTAGTCCTGTCTGGTTAATTACAAAGTCTTTTTGCCGCTCAAAGCTCGTACTTTTCAGTTTCAAATTGGTGTCATATTATTTTTTAATTTAAGCTGGGAATATCCCTGTTGGTTTATCTCAGGAAATTAAAAATAATATATTCTTTGCTGTTTCCAAGTAAGGTTCGTCAAACTTCATTACACTAACGAATTCAACTTTTTTCTTGGAAATGAAATATTGTATATTTATCCAGGGTCTTTCCCATAACTTGTCAAGTCGAGGCGGTATTGAACCCTTATGTATGTTCAGCGATTTTTGGCAGTTTCAAATTGTTGTCATATTATTTTTTAATCTTTTGGTCTATCTCATGAATATTTTAAATATATTCATTGCTTTTTTCAATTGAGCTTAGTCTATCTCACCTATATTTCAATATATCTACTATATTATACAATTTTAGTATTTATTGCGAATTAATTAAAATTATTGGTACAGTTTTGTTGAGCTTTGTTCATTTGATCAAAATCCATTATTAATTAAATCTTTTCTTAAGTTTTCACGATACATACTTTAAATAAAACACTTTTTACCGGATATTATCGCGTATATTTTAGTTAATTTTAAAATTATTATTTCGACGTTTCGGCATCTTTGCAGTTGCGACGTTTCGGCATCTTTGCAGTTGCCGTGGTGACCACGACGTTTCGGCAACTGCAAAGATGCCGAAACGTCGAAATAATAATTTTAAAATTAACTAAAATATACGCGATAATATCCGGTAAAAAGTGAAAAAACTAGAAAATTACATATGTATAACCCAAAATTTACCTATAAAAGTAATTATTTGGCGTGAAAATAAAAATATTAAATAATAATAAAATAAATTACCCCATGCGTGAATTAAGGAAAACTTTCGGATGATGGGTGACAATCTTCTCAAAAACGGACCTCAAAATCTTGATCCTGGTCGCCTGATTTGACTTGCCATATGATTTAGTCACGCGATCCGAACCGATAATACACGACACGACACGAATTTAAACGTAATTGTTGGAACGAGAAATATTTTCCATGCTCATGCTCTGCATCTCTTTTATGTCGAGGGTACAATATAATTAAGTTTGTGTGGATAAATGTATCAATGGCAGTTACAGAACAATTTTGAATAAGTTACCTTGCTATTTTATTTTAATCAAAGACTACATGTTTTACGCCGCATAACATCCGTGATGTGTGTATTATATTTAAAGTAACAATAACATTTTTTGTTAAAATTTGTCAGAGCTGCCGGTGAGATAATTGCTACAAAAAAAATACTGTAAAGAATTGTTGTCTGAAATCTTCTATTTTAGTATATAAAGTACAAATTTTGAATACAAATTAAACTTTCTATCTATCTACTACCCGTGAGAAGCCCAGGCGGGTCGGTAGATAAATTAAAATTCGGTAAATTTAAAAGTCAACAACTATTCTCGTCGGCTTAAACTATGACTATATCTTCAATTTTTATTTAAAATCCATTATTAATATTTAAACAAAAGGAAAAAAGTTTACATGGTTTTTTTATAAATTAGTTTTACTAAAAATAAATGAATAGTAATAAAATCTTGGTTTACTAAATGGTATACGTCAAATTTTGGTATTAAATTACAATTTATTATAATAAATAATTTTGGCCTACTTGCTATTTTCTTATTTTTAATTTAATTTTACTTCTTTATCGGGCAAATTCAAAGTTGAAAAATATATATATCATGAATAATCCAGCACAAACGACTTTAAGAGACGTAAATATCGTTGTAACTTGGCTTGGATATCGGCTCTAAGTTAGGTTTATTTGTTAAATAGCCATCTTGCCGTGCCATATCAAATTTGTCATATCTTATGATCTACATATCAATATGTGACGTAAGGTTAATACTATTATAAGCACAGCATGGCATATTTTACCTTCCTATTGCAAATTAATTTGCAGTTCTTGCCAAGGACGAATTTACCGCTTCATTTTTACATAATTTAAATCGTGAGAGAGACTGCGATTAAAATCTGAATTTTTGATTTTGAAAATTGAAGATATAGTCATAGTTTAAGCCGACGAGAATAGTTGTTGACTTTTAAATTTACCGAATTTTAATTTATCTACCGACCCGCCTGGGCTTCTCACGGGTAGTAGATAGATAGAAAGTTTAATTTGTATTCAAAATTTGTACTTTATATACTAAAATAGAAGATTTCAGACAACAATTCTTTACAGTATTTTTTTTGTAGCAATTATCTCACCGGCAGCTCTGACAAATTTTAACAAAAAATGTTATTGTTACTTTAAATATAATACACACATCACGGATGTTATGCGGCGTAAAACATGTAGTCTTTGATTAAAATAAAATAGCAAGGTAACTTATTCAAAATTGTTCTGTAACTGCCATTGATACATTTATCCACACAAACTTAATTATATTGTACCCTCGACATAAAAGAGATGCAGAGCATGAGCATGGAAAATATTTCTCGTTCCAACAATTACGTTTAAATTCGTGTCGTGTCGTGTATTATCGGTTCGGATCGCGTGACTAAATCATATGGCAAGTCAAATCAGGCGACCAGGATCAAGATTTTGAGGTCCGTTTTTGAGAAGATTGTCACCCATCATCCGAAAGTTTTCCTTAATTCACGCATGGGGTAATTTATTTTATTATTATTTAATATTTTTATTTTCACGCCAAATAATTACTTTAATAGGTAAATTTTGGGTTATACATATGTAATTTTCTAGTTTATTTCTAATTTAGGGGATCTCTAATCTGGTTTTAAACTACAACCAGACTTGTTACTATAGCTGCTATTATTAGCGCGTTTTGCAAAAAAATTCAGTTAAGTAATTTTTGGTTTATCAAAAATTTACAACACGCAAAATCAAATCTTTCCTCTTAGTAATAAGATTAGTATAGCAAACAATTTTTTTTACAAAATTTACATAACTGAACCACTAGTATAAATATAATAAATAATTTGCAAAAAAGGTAATAAACAGCCTGAGATGGCAGTTTTTATTTGAAAAGTATAATTTTCTTCCATCAACAAAGAGTTACTTTCCTCGATATTTTAGTTCGACAACAATTTACAGTAATTTTCCAACTGAATCTTTTTCTGTTTTTAATCAAGTTGTGATAGAAATGGAAAATTTTATTATATCACTAATGGATTGTTTCAAGCTTTGAATTTTCATCTTTTATCTTTATTCTTGTCGCAAGATTCTTGATAGATTGGCTGATTCTTAGAATGCTACGAAACAAAGCTTTCTTTGCATATCAAGGTATAACTTTAACAAACCACACGACACAGCTTGGATATGCAAAATAACCAAAAATTCTAAACTTAAAGAGAAATCCCCAGACAAACACACCAACTGCATGGCTCTAAAGTAAGCAAAGCGTGTGTATTCTGACCATATAGCGAACAAGGGGGAACCTGGAATAAACATACGTAAATATAGCTACAAACGACGAAGACCCGATAACAAACATTTGTGTTCATCATACAAATTAATGTCCTGACCAGGAATTTCTAGGACTAAGCTAGGACCTTCGGCGTATGAGGCAGGCTACCACCCGCTACGCCACTTGGTCGTCCAATATCTTGTAAATAAAGCTATTGGTGAGCTTAAGTATGTATCTACTAGGTACAAGATATTTGTACCTACTGACTCCCGACTGACGGCACAATGCTCCAATAACTTTTGAATGGCTGAAAGATTTTCTTTAGACATGGTTAAGTAAGATCACTCTAAACTTACTCAGTCACTTGTCACTTAAATCTGTACATTCGTTTATTAACTACGATGCCACAGACAGACACGCAGATACACAAGTCAAACTTTTAAAGGCTATCTTTTTGCATCGGAGGTTATTTTGACAACTTATAACCTCCGTGGCTAAATCCAACGTATTTAAAACAGAAATTTATGTAATTTATTTTGGGTGGCAATTAAACAGACTTCTTTTTAATAGCATTATTCACCTCTAAAAAACTACATTGCCTTTTAAATTACTAAGTCAGCCACAATTTGCGAGCGTCTGAACAATGCTATCTCAGCCACTAAAAATATCTTAATGCATGATGTTTTTGCTATAAAATTTTGAATTATCATCCAATTTCGATAATGGTGTTTCGCCGGGTGCTGCTACACCACGCTTGCTTCTCGCGTTCGGTTCGCGCATGCGATAATTATAGCCTAACATTAACCTAACCCAAATTTAACTACTACGCTTTCTATACAGTATTTAGTAAGCGTTGCAAAAAAGACGAATTAGTTTATTAGAGGCTACCCATTTTGCCGTAGCTAAGTCATGAAATTAGAAGTTTGGTCACGTGGCTAATAAAGAAATCTGTGGCTTGACTTATAATTTCCCATTTATTTTTTATGGAACATCCATTTAAAAGTATTGTGCACAAATAAAATAATTGCCATATAGCACAAACGTTAATTGCATACGCTTTATCTCTTTAATGTGTAATTATGTTGTATAAACTGAAATAAATTAAAGTATCCACTCTAGATTTGCCATTACGCCATTGTAAGAGTTTTAGTGACTAGTAATTTAAAAATAGCGCTATGCTTAAAATGCCTAATTAGAACTAAATTTTTAATATTTAGAATGAGCCCTGCAAGTGAGGACTAACTGAAAAAACAGTATTGAGATTTTAGTTCAGTTATAGTTAAAAAGTTCAGCTTTATTTATTTACATTTTTTTTCAACTAAGTTCTGAAAAGATTTATGAATCACAAACTGATTAGTTGTATATTATAGTCTCAATGAGTCAATGGAATTAGAACATATTATTTACTTTATTGCTAATATGGAAACACGATTTTATTAAATAAAAAAAAATAGATTATAACTACAAAAAAAGGAGTCATCTCTTCCAGGCATCTGTAAAATTTTTAAATTATTAACTAGAACTACTGTTGGGTAATGCCTTTGAGCAAGACATTTAAGTAACAAAAGAACAACCATAAACACATACATACTCGTACGTAAATACCACAGTTAAAGTTTTGTAATAAATATTCCTTAAAATAGTATACCTATACATATCACAAAGAAGGCAGTTCTTTACATTACTTTACATTAGTTCTTTACATTAGTTTTAAATGCCTCAAGTGTTTTTACCGAATGTAAAGAGGTAGGGAGTGAACTCCATAGAAAAGTGGCTTTCACCGTGAACGACTGCTGATAAGTACGGGATGTGTGCCTAGCAGTAGCCTCCTCACATCACTACGAAGTGCACTCGCACTCCCGAATCCACTTCGTAAATAAGCAAATATAATGTCTAGACCCGCAAATCCCGCGTCCGGTCGTAAAAAACCTAACGGCTTATCCCTAGTATCTTTTAACGTTCGTAGCCTTAGCACCAACCTTCCTGAGCTCAAACTATTCCTTCAGAACAAAGAGCCAGACTTATTGCTTCTCCAGGAGACATGGCTTACTCCAAACCTCTCCAGGGGATTCGCTATTCCCAAATACGCGTTTACTCGCAACGATAGGCCCAACTCTGACGGTTTCGGCGGCACCGCTATAAAAGGAATAAATATATTTAAAAGAGGCTTCCATTGCTGTCCTCTTCCTACCCCTCCTCATCTCAACATGGAAGCCACTGGGTGTAGATTGGTTATGACTGGTCATCCGACCACCATCATAGCTTCAGTCTACATACCTAGTGGCTCCAGACCAAACCGCAGCGACTTTGAGGCCATTCTCGCCCTCGGCCATTCAGTAATTATGTTCGGTGACTTTAACTCCAAACATACTGACTGGACGTGCCTATCGACCAATACCAGCGGTATCGCTCTCCTCGACATCACTAACTCACTTAACTTAGACGTCATATCTCCCATCACTCCGACTCACTATCCCAACAATCCGAACTACTCTCCTGACATCCCCGATTTTGCAATTGTCAAGCGAATCAATCTCGATCTCAGGTCTATCGAACCGCTCGATGACCTAGGCTCTGACCACCGCCCCGTCTCCCTCGTGCTAGGTGCGCCTAACGATAACGTCTCATCTCCTAAGACCTTTACCAACTGGAAAGGCTTTAAAAATACGTTAGTTTCAGCCTTAGAGGCCCTGAACTCTCCGCTCGCGATTTCGCCCTACCAATTAAATAGCTCGGATAAAATAGATTCATTAGTCAACACTCTCACTGATGCTATCAACTTAGCCATCAGTGACAACGAAATGGTTGCTAAGCAAGGCAAACCCACGCTTCCACTAGCCGTTAGCAATCTCATTAAAGCTAAGAACGTGGCTCTACGGAGAGCCAAGAAATATCCCACGCCCGCATACAGAACAGCTGCGAATCAGCTTCAACGCAAAGTTAGGTCTTGCCTCGCGGAACTCCGAAACGCTTAGTTTAACGATCTCATGGAGAATATCTCCCCGTCCCACCAAGCGTATTATCGAATGGCCCGAGCCTTACGCGTAGGCACCGCCTCTCACGTTCCTCCTCTCACTCGTCCAGATGGCACTACTGCCTTCGAAGTCGAAGAGAAAACCGAATGCTTCGCTGACAGCGTTGCTTCACAATGCTCGCCCAGCACGCAACCCGCAAATCCCTCTCACATCAAAGCGGTGAAGGACGAAGTTCTCCACAGAGACTCTCTCCCCATTACCGCTGACCCCGTTAAAGTCTCTAGCGATGAAATTTTGCTTCTCATTAGAAGTCAAAAGTCCAAAAAGGCTCCGGGTGCGGATGGAATTTGCAACCACGCACTTAAGCACCTGCCCCAGCAGGTGCTTACCTTATTAGCTATCATCTTCAATGGCCTGGAAAGAAGCGACAGTCATAGGCATCCCCAAGCCGGGTAAACCTCTGAGTGTCCCGGCTAATCACAGACCCATCAGCCTCCTCAAGGCCATGTCAAAACTTCTCGAAAGATTCATACTCTCTCGAATGCGGAACCATCTGTTTCCAACGGATGCAGATCCTCTCATTATTCCCCACCAATTCGGCTTTCGCGCTAAGCACTCCTGCCCTCAGCAAGTCCACCGAATCGTCGAGTACATACTCGAAGGATTCTGTCCGCGTCGTAATAAAGCAGTCGCGGTTCTCTTTGACGTAGCCAAGCTTTCGACAAAGTCTGGCACAGCGGTCTCGTTTATAAACTCTACAAAATAGGCTTACTGGATCGCCTAGTCAGATTAATCGCGTCCTTTCTCAAAGACCGTACGTTTCGATTCTGATATTCTGATATATATATAGTTCTGCTATTCAGTTCGACCACAAACTGCGTAATCGCTACAACGATCCCCACATTCGCACAGTATTAAATACTTAGGCGTCACCTTACATCAGACGCTTTCTTTCAAGCCTCACGTCGATACAGTAACGAAACTCGCGCGTTTTTACTTAAGCCGCTTAAAAAGTAAAATGTCTTTCAGAAATAAACGTACGCTTTATAAGGTCTGCGTTAGACCCGTCATGTTATATGCCTCGCCAGTCTTTGCCCACGCCCAACCCTCCGTCCTGTATAAACTGCAGGTAGTTCAAAATCTCTTCTGCCGCAGGGCCACAAACGCACCTTGGTACGTGCGTTACGCGGACCTGCAAAGAGATCTTGAACTACCTACAGTGCAACAGCACCTCAAAACACTCTCAGAATCGTTCTTCAAACGCACCGAAACCCATCCCAATCATCTTGTTCGAGATTCAGTCTCTTATATTGCTCCTGTGTTAGATTCGAAATTCAAAGTTGCTAGACCGAGAAACGCGGACACTGTTGAACCCACGCAATTAATTTTAGATCTCAAAGCCCTTCAGGCTGCAAATTCTAATTCTAACGTAAATTCTAATTCTAACGTAAATCAGAATTAATGCAATTTTATTTTTCAATTTTTAATGTTTTTAATTATTTACTTTTCTTTTTGAGCACCTTCAGTGCTATGTAAATCCCAGCGGGTGACCCCTTAAGGTCCCCGCTAGCGCGGCCTCTTTCTTCAATTGGCCGTCGCTCAGATGAAGGCTGAGTGGCAAAAATGCACGAGCCGACAGGGGGTTTTTTAGTGGGTAGAGTTTCTGGTAGGCGTCGGGACGAGTCCCACATAACTCTGGGTCGCGCGTGCCAGCGTATGCGTCAGAGCATTTTTTATCCTCTTGCCCTTCCCGTGGAGAGGGACAAAAAAAAAGAAAAAATAGCAGTAGCCAGCAAAAAGTTACTACCTGATTGCAAGATACGTTCATGGTGCTGATGCCGGTCACTAAAATGTTCTTTTAAATATAAAATTCTTATGCCACAAAATGTCTATTCAGTACACAAATAATTGAAAATGTTTAGAATCATATTTAAAACCTCCAACTTAATTGGAATTCTTTCAACTTTATTGGAATGAACTTAATACTACTTAATTGAAACTCAAGAAACAAAAGAATATGTCAACCAATTTTATCCAAGAATTGAAAGTCTTCGAAGTATTGAAATCATAATTCTTTTCGTTTATCTTCTGCTGAGGAAAGAAGATATAAATTGTTTTTCCTGCACTTAAAATTGATTGATAAAGAGATAGGACTTATGTCCTAGGGTCTCATGTTCGGAAGAAAGGCATGTCAAGTGAACGTATCAAAATGGCTGTCAAATTAGCTATGTCGGTTACAAAAAAAATGGTACCCAGTATTGGAAATACAAACAATCTCATATAGAGTAATCGTTACGCAAACGTGCTGTACGTTATATAAAAAAAAGTGTTCAAAAGAGAACTTATTTTGTACTTCATTATTTTAATAACCCTTTTCATATTTTTTTACTTTCGTCAGCTGTTTTTCTGCGTTGTACAGAATTTAATTTAAATTCAGAGTTGACAAAATGTCACCTCTTTAAATGTTCGTGCTTGGTTTTTTTTTCATTTTATTGTTTTTAAATTAAATGACGACATCTAAGGTAATATTGAACAAATAAAAATAATACTTAATTTTTCAGGTGACTGGTGTTTTTGTAATATCTGTAGTTCCAAGCTCCTGCAGCTATAATCGAGAAGTAAATAACTTATAGGTAGGTAAATAAAAATAGGTAAAGCCAAATCAAGTCATTTACGGGAATACAAATCAGTAATTAATCCAACGTTACTCAAACAAAGTTTAGATATCTAATTTCAAAACAAAGTCGCTACTAAGATCCCGAGAATCTTTTAAGTATGACTGACCAATTTTAGGGCCAACAACTTCACTTCATTAAATAGAGTATTGTACCAAACTGCTTGCTTTAGTTCGATAACTACTCAAAAAAGGTGGTTTCGTTTAAAAAAAGACAGTCGAGTGACTTTGACTGTTTTCTTAGAAATATTAATGTAGATCATTTTTCTTAGTCCGTCTTTAAAAGAATAACAGTGTTTGGTTGCTTGAAAAATGTCTTGTATTTTATTTGATTTAACCGGAGACCAAAAGGCAGTTTTCTCACATTAATTCCTTAAAGGTTAAGTTTTATTGCACTGAAGTTTGCCATGGTGTCGACAGTTTCGTCTAAAAATAATATAAGTCAAACGATGGTGAGCCTCGATTTTTGTAAAGTTGTGTTATTTAATTAGATATTACGATTTATTTTATATCGTCGTTCATATCGCAAATTGTTCTATGTCAAAAAAGACAAGTTTACAGGAGCGTAAAAAAACTAAATACAGGAAAAAAATCTCTTATGACACGAAAATGTTTTTTAACTAATGTTTCCTCACCATGTTGTACTATTTAATGTAAAATTTTATATCTCTATAAATAACTATATTTTGTTAGAAATATGACATAGAACCTATTGTAACTAAAATTCGCGCAAATCTTGTGACATATAACATATTGACGGCTTCTTTGTATGAAATAATACACATAGAATTTTAAAAAATGGGTGTAGTAGATATGTATTTATGTCATATAAAATTAAAGTACAAACAATAAAAAACATAAAAGTAAAAAAAAATACAACAAAAGAGACGTAAACTTCTTAAAAAACTTAAAATTTTTTTTTAGCTTTTTATAACATTAAAATGAACTTATTAAATTCAATACTTATACGTAAATGGCAAGGTGAGTACTATGTCATAATTATTATAAGGTATTTCGTTTATGAGGACAAGCATCAGGATCTGAACAATTATGTTCCAAGGAGTCATAAAAAGGATGATAATCTTTAGGGATCAGTGATTTTAACTCTTGTAAATGTACAAACTTTGTAGTGTCAATAGGGAGAAATGCTTGATAAAGAGCAGTACTATTACTTTGTGTATTATTTCTGTTTGAGCGTCGTGGTAATTCTTTGAAGTCGTCCTTAAAGTCCAACTTATACCGTATAATTCCATCTGGTTTATATTGAAGGCTTACAATATCGACTACAAGTGGATCGCCCTTTTTGTTTCCTGGTCGAATACTGGTGTACCTGCCACCTTCACACTTGCTGAAATCGCTGTAGTTTAGAAAAACTACCTTATATGGTTCAGGCTTGCTTCTTGCGCTCTTTATTATATTTATGTAGTCTGCAGGAATGAAAACATCTCGATGAGGTGGCAACTTTCTTTCGATGCTGCTATGTATCGAGTCGACCTCCATCTGGGTGTGCCCTACCTCAAGATATTTTTGCTCGATGATTATGTTCTTTTCGACTGATAGTTCAATAAGAGCATTGGACAAATTCAGGGATCGGTTTTGGTAACCACACCCGTCACTCCACAAAATAATTGTTTTGGTATGTGGTGCCTTTTCTAGTTCTGTTTTTAGGTGTTTTATCAGAATAGACGTAAATACGTCACTGTCTAAGCCACCGTTTCCCTCGTGCCAAAGATAGCAAATTACTTCCTTTGTTTTTAAGTTATAGTGAGTGTAATTATGAACTTTAAGTTTTGTTTTATAGTAAACAGCTGATGCCTGGATTTTTGGGCATAGAAGTACCGCTAATACATCATCTTCAGTATTGTTTTTGTCATTTTCCTTACTTTGCCTTGCTGTTTCTTTTTTCTCCAAGTGATTCCTATACTCATCTATATCAACATTACCATTCTTGTAGGCCAAGCACTTGTTGCATTGGTCTTTCCTGGGTTTAAAAATAGACAAGTTAAGCTCGCGATACTTCCTCTCGAACGTCGCAACACAATATTGTTTTTTATTGTTACTGGAACAAAACTTTTTATACTCACCATACAGATCACCATGGACACTATTCCAGATTGGTTCTAAATATAATTTTGATGAAGATGATCTGCAATAATGGGAGTCTACTTTAGGCAGACTGTCAAAAAATTCTCGAATCGAATCGGATGCATTACTTTGAGTTCTTGCATTACAATAATTACTATTTTGAGAGATAATAGAACCTTCTGTCGCAACTTTATTAGGAACAACCCAATCCCTCAGTTGTCTTTGGCCAATGCACAGAGTTTTCATAAACATTTGCTCACAAACATGGACTCTTTTGGCATTATCTTTCAAAGACAAGAAATATTTAAATGCTTTGTCTTTCCTAGAATCTATGCTTGAAGAACGTCGATGCTGCGGCGCACATACACTAACTAAACTTCGGACGTACACTGTACAAGCTTCCCAAGAATACAGAGCCCAATAAGCATCAAATATCATTTTTCGTTCTTCATCGGTTAACATTTTACAATCAAACCTTTGCCTCGGTCCTCCATGTTTCACTTCAGTATGTCCACCATATCTTTTCTGTAAGCATTTAGCTGATCTCAATAGTGTTTGTGTGTATTTTCCATTCCTATCCTTCTCAAAACCTTCATACTGTTTACCTTTTAATCTAGCATTGGAGTTTCTTATTCTCTTCCATTTCGATCGATCTCCTTGACCCTTACGACATCGTTTTTTTTTGCGACCATACCTCCGAGTAAGCACTCCTGTCTCGTCATCAAGCACCTCTTCATTGGAGCTCGAACTTTCTTCTAAAGCATTAGAAAGAAAGCCAACACTCAAATTAGATTCCTCTGGCATGTAGTCTGAATCGGAAGACGACCCTATTTCGAACGAGACCTCTTCACTAGAAGTGTCCTGCTGCAGAGTATCATTTTCATATAACTGGCCAGTAGCTTCATTCAGTAGCAGCTGCTGGCGAGGATGTTGAGAGGTACTTGTAGCTAATTGTACTAACCGCCTTCCTCTTGTATTATTCATCTGCAACAATCAACCATCATGCCATGCATACCAAAGTAAAACAAAATTCAAAAGGTTCAATGTCGCGTTTGATACCATGTATTACGACATAATTCTTTTTGTTTTTTTACAAAAAGGTCAAGGCATTATTTACAAAAAGGTCAGAATAAATAAAAAATGTTATCAATAAACCATAGCTGTTAATAAATTCGCGCCACTATAGGTTTTAAGCGTTTAGCAGCAGAAAATGCAGTCCAAAATCCAGCGCTCGGCACATTTCTTAGAAAAATAGATTAATATTTTTTATTACATTCAATTAAAGCTTAATGAAAACCAACTAAAACCACACATAATAACACTTAATATATGTTATAATCAACTTACCTCAGAAACAAAACACAATCACAATAATTATCACTTATTTCTTTTAGAGTAAAAATCCGTTGCAGTTTAAACTTTGACATAGAACGATTTGCCGTATTCGTTTTACCACCGACTCATTCACGTGACATATTGCAAGTTACATGAACGCCGCATTCCTATTGGCTGATGACAATGAACCTTTTACGGTCACGTTCAAAATTAATATTAAAGCATATTTTTGAAATAAAAAAAAAGTTGAATTTTTGACATTGAACAAATTGCAATATGAACGACGATATACAGGTATAAATCGCTTACATTTAGAATTTAGTCTTCACTCTCTGTGTGTAAGTTGTTATTTTAATTTCAAATCCCTACTTGTTATGGTACTTTTTGTAATGTTACATGTAATGCAGTTAAAATATATATATTTGTAATATAAATATATCTTTGTTATTGTATAACTTACAGGTTATCATGTCTTGAATATGGTCAGAAAATATATGAGTAAGGTTTTGAAAGCAAAGGCAAACATTGCCTGGAAATGTTTTGTGATAGTGTTTCACAATTTTCTTTGGAGACTTCAAAGAGATCTGATAGAAGCCAATCCCTTACAAAACTCATGGCTGTATATTGTACATTTAGTAATAATTTGGTCTTAGTTAGGATTATTACTTTTGATAAAATATACTATTATGATTTCACAAAGAAATCTGATATGTAAATGTCTTTCTTGGGTACTTTCAAAATTTGATATAACTTTTTTGACCAAAAAGAGTTAAAATTTAGTAGGGAAGTGAAATTATTAAAGCTACCTAGTTAGCGAGCGACTGGTTAGTGCATCATTTGCTGCACGAGGGGGGGCATGTATGTACTGTATGCAACCTTTTTAATTATAAGTTTTTATTATCTTTTTAATTTCTTTTATAACTTGCTTTTGTGTGTTAGTTTTTCTGCTCCGCGTGACTTTCTGTGTAAATATAGTTCAATATCGGTTGCCTTGTTTTTTAAAGATAAATAATCCTCAATATTACATGGATTATAAGATATAAATACTTAACAAGAACGTCGGTGGCGCAGTAGTTAAGGCGCTGGCTTCTCGATCTTAAGGTCCCGTGTTCGATCCTTGTGACTGCCAAATGTACTAATAAGTTTACAACCTAACTACAAAAAGACCCATTGCTCCAACGGTGGAGAATATCGTCGAGATGGAACATGCATACCTAAGAAGTTATTTTGAAGGTCTGCTAGATAGCAGTAGGCAAGCATGGTGGACGTTTTATTGTGAAGGATTTATTATCTGAAACGTCTCCCTCGGACGCAACCCGAGCTGGCTCGTAGCAAGCATCTTTCACTCTAGTTAAGAAGCCTTCTAAGAAACGCTCGAAAAAAACCCGGTGTCTTCAACGCCCGCGTCCCCCGCGGTGTCTTCAACACCCGCCCCACCCTCCACATCAGCGAAGCTCAGGTTCCGCCACCCGTCTTCCTTCGGTAAAAGGGGTGGTGATCTGAGATTTCGAACTTATGCAAAGAGCACAAGAATCAATACACACCAGCTTCCAACTCGGGTGAAACCATCAGAATCATTGTCTCGAACATAGACGATTATTATTTATGTATTATTTATATTTTATTACATAGAGAATGAGGACATCCTTAAAGACCTGCAGTCCCAAGGCTTCCCGGCACTAGCTGTCCACAAAATGCACAGCAAGTACGGAAGGTGTCACCCTCTTGCCTCGACGGTTCTCGCTAACGTCCCTAGATCCAGGGAGATTTCCAGAGGGGCTGCTACTATATGCGGCCTCTCTGGAATCTCGATCGAGGCGCCTCGTCACCGCGGTCACTCCGAGCAGTGCCACCGCTGCCAACTATACGGGCATGTAGCGGCCAACTGCGCCGCCCCGCCCAAACGCGTGACGTTCCTGGTGCCTCACTATACCAAGGAGTGCAATCGCACTGCTGGAACTCCCACCCGACACCTCAAGCTACAGGGTCTGCCCTCGTGCGCTCCGGGTCCCTTTCAAAGAGGTAGGCGCCTAAACGGCGGCCGGCCCTCACTCCGGCTAACTTTTTTATTTTTTATTTATTATTTATTTGTTTCTATAAATGAAATTTTAATACAAAACTGTTTATTAAAAAAAAACTATTGAGTTGATAATAATTGGACGAGAAAATCATAAAAGTACTTCGCAAAACTTTTGTTTGCAGTCTACTGCTTTCTAAGCAAGCTTTACCCATCAAAAAATTTTAATAAAGCTTGGATTGCAGGAGTCAAAATACATGATTAACAACGTTATTAAACATATATTAATATATATTTTAATATATTATATTTCTATTATAACAAGATAAAGTTTGGATCATGTTTTGTGTTTATTCTTCATTTTTATTGTAAATTGACCGGCATTTTTCTTCCTTCACACCTGATAGCACGTTATAATGAAGACAAGTCGCGCCTGTCCAAGAGGTACCGGTTCACTCTACGCTTGAAAACTCAAGGGATTTTAGGCAGAAGTTTGACAGGCAAAACAAAGGAATGCTTTTAAATCAAATTTTAAAACTGCTTTTGTAAAGGAATATTTAAGCAAGTGTTGGGATTTGTTAAATATTTACATTTTGACTTGACTTGCCCGTCATAATAGTTTTAGTAGTTTGTAATTAAATAAGAATAATTTTATATATATTCATCGGTATTAAAAACATATGGCTAACTTAAACTCAAATGCTTCTTAATTTTGTTTTTATGTCGGCTTAACTAATCTGCGATGGTAATTTTAGAGGCATTTATATTTATAACCCGCGAGATTATCAAGTACTAACAGTGAATCTTAGTTCTACTTACAGTTGAAATAAAAGGTTCAGCAAGGGATACAAAATCTAGATCTTGTTTACAATTCATACGTCAGAGTCACTTACCGTTGCTTTATTTATTTATTTATTATAAAAAGTACAACCACATCACATATATCACATACATTCACGATAAAACTTCTTATACTAACGTAATGTTCTAATATACATGACAATTACGGCGTACATAACAATTATTAAAAAGTGGCTCTGAGTGTAATAACAATAGTTTTTTAACAAGGTTGTATTTAAACAATAAAAAAAGAAAATTTCAATAACAGACTTTGCAAATTTCAATAATTTTCAAAGACAAAGTTTTGTTTACAAAACGAAAGTAATTAATAATTCTAAGTTAAAATTTCTAAGTTTAGAGTGAGTTATTTTGAATTTTTATTCAAATCCTGTAATCTACGTTTGAAGCAGCTGAACGAGTCATGGAAGATGTCAATATCCGTGTTTGTATTTTATTATATGCATTAAGAATTCTACACAGGGGGGATTGGAGACCTAGATTAGTCCGGGAGAATGAAGTTTGGAATATTTTATTTATTTTATGCCTGGGATAGGAGTAAGGGACTGCAATAGCTATTTTGTCTAGAAGTGAGCTACATGTAACATTACTATTGACTAATTTAAATAGGAAACATAGGTCTATTAGGTCATTCTTCGATCACGTAAACTATTCATTTTGAACTTTGCTAACCGTTGGTCATAGGTGTTTCTGTGGGAAAAGCCTCTGCTGGAGAAAGCTAAGTGTCTGGTGAAGGCTCGTTGTATACTCTCAATCCGTTGTGAATTGACAGCATAGAAAGGAGTCCATGCAACACTCGCGTATTCAAGATTGCTGCGTACAAGAGCATTATATAGGAGTATCTTTGTTTGAGGATATTTAAAACCAGTGGTGTTTCGTTTTAGGAAACCAAGCATTTTGGCAGCTTTTGTAACAGTTTTATCAATATGAGTAATGAAATTTAAGTTGCTGTCGATGATAACTCCCAAATTTCCTTGACTTCTGCCAATGAGACGCAGTTAATCTTGTATTCCGTTACAAGTGGTTTCTTTTTCTTGGTAAATTTGATATGGAAACATTTACTTACATTAAGACTCATGTTGTTTACTTCGCACCAATTTACTATTTCGTTTAAATCATCCTGAATTTTTTTGGAATCACTATTGGTTTTTACAGGTCTATAAATTTTCAAATCATCGGCAAACAGAGATATTTTGCAGTGTTTAATGGAATAAACTATATCATTGATAAAAATTAAAAATAGTATAGGCCCCAAATGGGAACCTTGAGGTACTTGTAATTGTTGCTTGTAATAACCACAGGAGTTGGAGAAAAATTAGATGAGAGTTTAATATCCTATACTCTCTTTGGTAAGAGATCTAAAGATATTCGGACCACTTGATATAAAAAAAAGGAAATCCTCGGTAAAACCCACTTACTGTATGGCCTTAAAGTAAGCAGAACTTTTGTTATTAATGACTACACAGTGAACTGGAGAAGCATCTATGTAGTATAAATATACAAATACAAAAACAAACAAACATGACCCGAGAACAAACGGATCATCAGCATTGCATAGATGGATGCCCCCGACTTCCATGATATCGGCTGATAAACACGTCATCTATGATAGCCTTAATTATCCCTTTTTTACTTTTTTATTTTGCGCCTAAGCAGGCACCTTCCGCGGGGAGGGTGGTGGTAAATGCGTCGTGCATACCACCGCAGACGGTCTGCAGGGTGATGTGGGACTCACTAGAGTGACGCCTACCCACCAAAAACCACCTTGATGGCTGTAGCAAGACTTTGCCGTTAGCCTTCATTGGAAGTGACACCCGATTAGGGAAGGGAGTGCGCAAGCAGGGACCCGCTAACGGGTCGTCTGTCGGTTGTTAAAGTTGCAATGAAGGTGCTCAAAGGGTATCAGGTAAGGGATCAGTTTATTTAAATGAGAAGGGAACTATGCGCTTGTAGCAATGTGCCTATATGAACCTAAAAAACTTAATAAATAAAATAAATTTACAAATAAAAATTAATAAGTACAAAAACTATCTACACAAACACCTTATTAATCATTTAAACTTACAACCTAAACTAATAATAAAATAAACATAATCAAAACTATTTACAAACAACTAAATAATAAAATTCAATATACGAATGAGGGCGTACAGCGGGGCGCAGTCTCCAGTTTTCTGGAGCAGGCTTGGGCTATGTGGGCTTTGCGGCCGGGGTTACCCAGCTACGTAGCGGAAGAAAGTTAGCCGGATATATATATATATATATATATATATATATATATATATATATATATATATATAAATAAAAAGTGTGTCTGTCTTTCGTCGTAAGTCACTCACGTATTGTAAAAAAGTATTAAAACTTTACATTTAAATAACAAAATGTTTCATTAGTGTATATTTAAAAAAAATTATTCGTTTATGAAATACAAGTTTTTGATAAATTTTGCGAAAAGCGTTATTCGAAAGCTCCAAAAATTCAAGACTTAAATTGCACTGCTCGAATAAATCAAATAAAATAAGATTAAAATTAATAATTGATACAACATATATGGCCTATTAAACATTATTTAGGTATACGATATACAGGGTGTTTCCCATAACTTGCCAAGCTCATTCCACCCTACGTATCCATTGAACCCCCATATATATTTAGCGAATTTTGGTAGATTCTAAGATAAAGCTTATTTTAGTCCACTATTATATGGCATCAGCTTGACAAATTATGGAAAACATCATATAATGCAAATATTTTTACTATTTCCTATTTTTGACAAATTCAAAATTTAACTTAAATTAACAATTATAAAAGGCTGGCCGAATTACCACGTTGGATTGCAATAAAAATTCGTTGTGCGAGGTAGGTTGTGCTTTAGGGTCACGAGTTTCACTCACCAATCGCCTCGCTAGATCCGAAAATAGGCGATGAGCCCCTGGTCCCCAGTACCCCATGGTTTCAACGCCAAAAGCCTCAAAAATATACCCACTACCCAAATTCTCATATTTTCTATGTTTGAGGCTTTCACCGTTATTAGCAGCAGAACCAGATTGTGCACTAGTTGTAGGAAGATGGGAAGCCGCGAGAGTGTCTTCGCAGGTTGGGATGCAACCAGCGACCTACCCGTCCTCCACGGGACCAGAGTCATACCATCAGGCCGCTTGCCATCGTCACGCAACAATCCTGACGGTTCAAGAACCGAGAGAGAGTTGGAGGTAACAAGAGCCCGATGGATGATGTCATTTAAACTGGCGTGGTGAGATAATCTGCCACCGCTGCGAGAACATGAAAGACCACGGCGACCGTGCTTATCGACCAACACGCCACAGCGGCAGCGGTGTCGAGCACACAATTTTATTCCTAAACGTAAACTATTCAAAAGAGTTGACTTCATTTTTTCACAGAGATCCGAAAGTAAATTGATGTGTATCCAAAATTATGAGCAGTAAAGATAATAAATTAATTTGGCAATTATGTTTATTAATTTGTGAAAGCCGGGAATAACTTTCTGAAAATTTTGAAATTTTTTCAATAATAAAGTTCTGAAAGAAGTAATCGAAAATTTTTGTTTTTATTAATAATTAGCAGGCGTTTGTCTTCCATCTCACCTGATGGAAAGTGACGATGAAGACGAGGATCATACACGCCTGTCTAAGAGGTACCTATTCACTCTACACTTGAAAGCTCCAGGGTTATATTTGTCTGGAAAAACAGACGCAGGCAAATCGTTCCACTCTTTGGCAACACGAACCAAAAATGAGCTATCAAACCGTTTAGTTCAGCTCATCGGCACGTTAACCACAAACGGGTGAAACTTCTGTCTGCGTCTGGTTGACCGGTGGAGAAAGGGGGATCTTTTTCAGATAATCAAACCGATCAACTGAAAAAGAGCATTCGCGCACTCTCCAAAGTGCAATCTGTAAAAAACCGATAGACTAGCAACTTTTCGACGATGCTCGAGACTTTGCAGTCTCGAAAGCTATTAATTCTTGTAAAAGTTTTTGACCGGTATCACCATTAGCACTGGAAAGATGATATTTGAGGTGCTGGTGGAGGCTTCCAGCAGAGCCACATTTAAAAGAAGTAACAGCCCCTAGAACATCTATAGCAGACGCTTGTAATGAGTCCTCTTCTGTGGAAGTAAGGTCCAAAGGATCAATTTGGCCGTCGAAGGTGGATGTCTACTAATCAAACAGTCCAGTGTCTCTTGATTACGAGGCGCTACAGCATCACTAGAAAAAAGGGTTCGAGAAGCCCCACTGAGGTCACCGCCTGAGATTTTAGATTCTATTTTCTTACATAGATTAAAATATGTATGTAAATTTTTTACAAAATAAAACAGACAATAGATAAGACATAAAATTTTTGTCATTTTAGGCGCATATAAAAAGGAAGCTGCAACCGTGGAAGCCTTAGTAATTCTTATAAAGTAATTCTAATAAACGTTAGTAATTCTTATAAACGTTAGTAATTCTTATAAAGAATTGTTCTGCCATATTTCGGATAGACACAATAGAGAATGGCCGGTATTGAATGGACGGATAGATGACACTAATTGATTAACTCGCTCAGGATTGGCATTGATCTCATGTTCATGAACAATGAATTCAGCAAAACAATTGAACAAATGGCAGCATGTGTAGATCGTAGCGGGCGTAGTATTTTACAAATTATTCAAGCAAAATTACAATACTTCTCAGTTATTTCGATTATTTAAAAAAAGTTTTGCATATTAGTATCCAAATGGAAAACAATATCTGGATCCGTAAAAGTTTTATATATCTAAAATTTAAAAATAAAATTCGCGTTACTACCCTTTGAATGATTTGCTTCATCGTCCTGAACTATGAGACCATAAAATTAAGACACATTTGATAAATAATTTATAATTTTTTTCAAATTTGAATTGTCTGATAATGTATCAAGTGTCAGTGAATTTGGTTTAGTAAAAATCTTAAGAAAATAATTTTTAAGAAGAATACAAAGTTTTACACTCAAACAATTGAGTTGTTTACTAGAATTTGCTTGATATATCGCTCGCGTGGCTCACCGCAACCGTTCAAATTACTGGATTTATGTTATTTTAGGTCGTAGTCTATGAAATACACTATTCGAATTCCGTCCAGGTTTTTGTATAAACGTTTTCTCAAAGTTTTTAGTTAGCAGAACAATTAAATAAACCATCAAGATAAATATTGAAATATCCTTTAGGCCCTATATATGATAAAATAAATTACTTATGGACCGAGATCAGGACAAATAAAAGTAAAATATACTTGTTTATTTGATATTGGTCAGATAGTAACGACTCTCTAGCTTATCTTGGGTCGTTATTGGGCAAAAAATATCTAAAGTTTTTGTTGGACTTTCTTTTCGAGGGCTTCGTAAAATTCTTTAGCTACCACCACGAGGCTGAAAACATTATTTTGTTACTGAAGTAGTTTGACAGGTCTCGGGCTACATAAGCCAAATACAGAAATATGATTAATTATTTCGTACAAATGTCTTAATTTGGAGATGGTATAAGGTTATTTCTGTTTATTTCTTGTAAATTTGGCATTTGCACGTGTTTGTTTTAGGGAAATAATAATGTTACGAAAACCAATCGACCACTCCCTTTATAAGTACAAATAACTTGAAATGTTCAATTTAGACCATCCCTTATTTTTAATATAATAATGACACAAACGACTGAACAAATAGATTAAGAAGTTAAATTTGGGATAATATTTATCACTTTAAAATAATGTGAATGGAAGTTCTAATCTTAAATTCTATTGTCCTTAACATTGAAAATAATTGGTAATAATACACTTATAGGTAACAGTTTATTTGTGTCATAAATGAAATAACAGAGTGGAGTTTACTGTTTTTTTGCAGTTTCTGTTAAAATAATTCAAATTAGTTTTTGTGTTATGGCGTTATAGCTAAACAATCACCAGAGTTTGTGCAATATTTACTTAAGGTTTGTAACGCGTTGTTTGCGGAGTGGTAATTGAGGGTCCAGAAAGGAAATACCAAAGCTCTCTTCTATGTTTATTTTGCAGTAAAATTAAAAATATACAAAAATGCCAAAAATTTTGGCTACGCACACTCGTGTACGTAAAAATAAATTATTGATTTCATGAAAACTTTGATTGTAGATAATAAAAAATTGATAAACATGTAATTTTGAATAATAAACTCGGAAACAATAATAAATAAATAGATTCTAGTTGTTATGATGGATAATTTTTCGTGACTGGCTTGTCAAATCAAAACATTGCCGTTCTCCGACACTACGTAATTCGTAGTTTAAAATTACGTCGGGAACGACAAAAAAATAAAATTTACTGACAAAAAGAGGTCGAAATAGACAACCGTCACAATACCCCGGGGGCCGGGAAAAAAAATCTGAAAGATTTTTTCAGTATAGTTTTTAAAAAAAAAAAATATTCAAACCAAATCAAAATAAACCGCATATACATATCGAATTTTAATATTTAATCTGCCAAATGAAAGAACGATCAAAAAAAAAATAATAATTAAAGCAAAATGAAAATTAATATTAACATCCTATAGAAGAATTTTTCTGAAAAAACATCCTGTATATATGAAAAAAAAAAAAAATACTGATATATTGCATATCAACAAGTTATTTAATAGAAAAAGAAAACAAAACAGACGAGAGAGAGAAAAAAAAATCCTAAATAATTATCTTAAATTACATGGTTCATGAATGATAAAATTTTAAACATGTTCCTGGAATATACAATGTTAATATACATCGTTCAACTCCATCAACGTACATTATAATTACAACATACATTCTCTTTCATACTAGTCTTATTCCAACTACTGGAAATAAAACATCATGCAGTTAGAGTTGCTTATGAGGAATCGTATCCTAAATAAGTCAACTCAACAGAGTTGAACGCAACGGCAAAAGGCTTTAATAGTTGCCATCCGCTGAAAATATTAATAGCTTATGGCTTCTTTAACGTGTCGCTAACTCCCGCACGGTGATTACTATAAACAAGTTTCAGTTAAAGACTGAAATAAATATGCCGGAAAGAAAAGAAAATCATAGCCAGTCGTGAAACATTGACTTTTAAATAAAATCCAAGGGTCTTTTGTGAAGTAATTAAAATACTTATGTAATAAACATATGAAAATAATTCTCACGGGAAAGTGATTCAAGCGTATAAATAATACACATAGGTATGGTTTAGTTTAACGAGTTAACTTAATAAACGCTCGTGCAGAAGGCTTAATTTTACAAGTTGCAAACCGCTTGAAAAAAAAATTGAGAAAAAAAATTGATAACATTTAACAAATTATACTATAAAGTATAATACAGATATTGAAAATAAGAGTTTACACTCCTAGAATTGCAAATATTAAATAAATTACACAATAAGTTAACCTTATTAGATATTATGATAATTAATTATAAGTTTTGACCAACGTCAATGTTAATGGTATAGCCAAACGATAATGAGGTGCATAGAAAAAAAAATAAGACAAAAAGAATCGGCTTATGCTCGCCGTGAGATAATTAGCAATAATTATATATGAATTCATATAAAGTAATTGGTAACAACCAATCTAGTCACTCAAAGAAGAAGTTAAACGCGGTAGAGGTTTAATGTCTCTGATATGCCAACGACCTAATGGGTTATTATTCATATCCACTAAATCGTAAATTAATGGTGAAACTTTATTTGAAACTTTACATTTAATAAATTTAGGTGCAAACTTAGCACAAAAATGTTTTTTAGAGGAACTTATTACATGGTTTCGCCTCCAAACAATATCACCGTTATTAAATTCTAAATTCTGATGATGTTTGTTATAATAAGTTGCATTATATTGATGTGCATTAAATAACCGTTTCTGTACTTCGGAAAAGATAGGTATTAATTGTCCTATGTTTTCAGCATATACATCCCTAGGACTGAAAATTAGTTCATCTCTGGAATCTTTATTTTTGTAGATAGATCCACATGTAACAGCTTCTCTACCAAATACTAAAAATGATGGAGTGAATTTTGTGGTTTCATTAACCGCAGTATTAATAGCAAACTGTATTTTGTTTATATAGGTATCCCAAGTTCTGTGATCTTTATCTATAAAAGCTGCAATCGCCGTTACAATAGTTTTATTGTAACGCTCAACGGTGTTAACCTGTGGACAGTAACGTGGGGTGTAATGTATTTTTGGTATGTTGTAAAATTTAAATAATTCAGATAATTCTGTACTTATCATTTGAGGACCATTATCTAATATAATAGTTTCTGGAACTCCATAAACCATAAAAACTAAATTGTCCAATATATGGCGAATAATAGAAGCGGTTGCATGTTTTATTGGAAATAACAAACAATATTTGGAAAAACAACAAGTAACTACAAATAGAAATCTATTCTGCTTACGTGAAGTAGGAAGTGGACCTATCAAATCTATGGACAAACATTGGAAAGGGCGTGAACAATGTTTGGGTTTGCCCATTAAACCAATTAAGTTTTGATTTTGGTGCTTGGTAGCTAAACAAGTCTCGCACTTAGCAATAAACATGGCTACGTCTTTATACATGCCAGGCCAAAAATAGAGATTTTTAATTCTATGGTATGTTTTAAAAGTACCAAAATGTGCCGTTTGGGGAGTAGAATGATTTTGTGTAATAACAGATTCCCTAAATTCTAATGGTATTACTTGTTTCCAATTAAATTCAGAGTTAAATAATGTGTTAGATCTACAAAATCTAAACAATTTATTATTATGAATCATGTAATCCGGAGTACTAGAAGGAAATGATAAACGAAAAAAAGGAAAGAAACTAAAGAAACTTAAATGTCTGAATAATTTAGCAGTAATTTGATATATTATAGTAGATATATAACCTAACTAGTGAATGTTAATGGTTGAAAATGGTAACAAATAAAGTTTTATGCCTGACCTCAATAATAATTATAAAAAATTATTTTTAAAGTTGCTATTCCTCTGTTGATATTGTTCCTCCTCTCTTCTCCATAAACTGCGTTTGAATGGTCGGCGCCAGTGTGTAACGCGTTGTTTGCGGAGTGGTAATTGAGGGTCCAGAAAGGAAATACCAAAGCTCTCTTCTATGTTTATTTTGCAGTAAAATTAAAAATATACAAAAATGCCAAAAATTTTGGCTACGCACACTCGTGTACGTAAAAATAAATTATTGATTTCATGAAAACTTTGATTGTAGATAATAAAAAATTGATAAACATGTAATTTTGAATAATAAACTCGGAAACAATAATAAATAAATAGATTCTAGTTGTTATGATGGATAATTTTTCGTGACTGGCTTGTCAAATCAAAACATTGCCGTTCTCCGACACTACGTAATTCGTAGTTTAAAATTACGTCGGGAACGACAAAAAAATAAAATTTACTGACAAAAAGAGGTCGAAATAGACAACCGTCACAGGTTGTTTTTACTATAGGTAAATACCTAACACAGTAAGTAACAAAAACAGACTCACTGTCAACAAGAGACAACAAAAAGAGACGCGATATCAAGACAGTCAAAAACCAGCCGTTTCTTACATAGGTGAATTAGTTCAGGATATAATTGTATTTAAAAAAAAATTTTAAAAGAAGTTTATAGTGGGTTTTGTTCATCGTCTTAAACAAATAGACGTAGAATTTTCATCAGATGACGATCCTGCACCAAATTTATTAAGATCGGTGCTTGCGGACATGTTGTCGAACACTTTATCTTCTTTTTAATCCGAAAGCAACAATAGAATAATTCTCTCCACTACACTTGTTTAGCTTTCCTCAATACACCGAGTTAGAGCAGTATCTGTGCGCTTCATCAAATGGTTGCTATTGTCCTCTATAACTGTATGCTAAGAAATCCCGCAAGATGCTCATACCACTAGTGACACATGCAAAAGCGCTCCAGTATTTCTTTTTTTTTTTGTTCCCCGTTTGGGCAGGAGGCAAAAAATGCATTTCCGCATGCCTCTCGCGCGCGTTACAAGGCATCCGGGACTAGCTCCTAATGAGCACTACCCGCTAAAAAAACCCCTGTCGGCTCGTGCAATTTTTTGCCACTCAGCCTTCATCTGAGCGACGGCCAATTGGAGAAAGAGGCCGCGCTAGTGGGGCCCAGAAGGGTTCACCCGCTGGGATAACATAGCACTGAAGGTGCTCATAGCACTAAAGGTGCTCAAAATTAAAAGTAAATAATTAAAAAAAAATTAAAAATTGCAAAATAAAATTGAATTAATTTGCATTTACGTTAGAATTAGGATTTACGTTAGAATTAGAATTTACGTTAGAATTAGAATTTGCGGCCAGAAGGGCTTCGAGATCGGCTGACAGTCTGGTGGAAGAGTACGCTTGCGCATTCCTAGGCCTAGCGACTTTGAACTTCGAATCTAAGATAGGAGTAGTTTAAGAGACTGAATCACGAACTAGAGGATTGGGATGGGTTTCGGAGCGTTTGAAGAACGCTTCAGAGAGTGTTTTGAGGTGTTGTTGTACTGTAGGCAGTTCAAGATCTCTATGCAAGTCCGCGTTACGCACGTACCACGGTGCGTTTGTGGCCCTGCGGCAAAAGAGGTTTTGAACTACCTGCAGTTTGTGCAGGAGGGAGGGTTTGGCGTGGGCAAAGATTGGCGAGGCATATGTCATGACGGGTCTAACGCAGACCTTGTAAAGTGTACGTTTGTTTCTGAAAGACATTTTACTTTTTCTACCTAACATGCTATTTAGGCGGCCTAAGTAGTGACGAGCGAGTTTCGAAACTCTTTCGACGTGTGGCTTGAAAGAAAGCGTCGGATCTAATGTGACGCCTAAGTATTTAGTACTGCGCTTCCAGGGGATGGGAATGCCTAACATTCGAACGTGGGGATCGCCATCGGGACGACGGCGTTTGTGGTCGAAGCGCATCGCAGAACTCTTTTCAGGGCCCATCAATGCGCCATTTTTGAAACCATACACCAAGGGCGTTTACGGCCTTTTGGAGTTGTAGGGTCTCAACCCTTGTTTCAATCTATCTCAAGCTTAACTTCTTAAGCGCTTTCTAAATAATTCTAAATTTCTTTATAATTATAATTTCAAAAATTTATTCCTTATAGCATCCACTTTCGCACGCATCTGTACTTTTGCATTATATACTGTTACCGGCCGCGCGATGCTATGTACTTGTTCACGCGCGATGCGTGTGCGTCGCTCGTCAGTGAGAATCTGACTCGCGCGGCGAATGCACGGTCGATTTCGCTAAGCTTCCATACTCGATCTTTCATCTGCATTATTTACTCTTTATATTATTTGTGACTAGTGAGTATATAGAGTGAAATAGACAGGACTAAATTAATTATATAAACTGTATTAACTGTGATTTATGTGTGTGTGTTTATGTGCCTATATACTTTCAATATAATTGTGGAACTTTAAATATATAGTGTGTGAAGAGTTATATACGTATTTTATTAGATCCTTAGCATAACTCCCACTATATAATTGGTGACCCCGATAAACTAAAAACGTAAAATGATGCGCGACGGAAGATCCCCAACACGCGGTGCGCCACGAGGCGCAGAACATTCGGGTCAAAATCCAGTTGAAGATCAAGGCAGCAATGTTTTCAAAGTTGGAATGAAAATGCCCCCGTTTTGGCCTGAAGAACCAGCTTTATGGTTTGCACAGATTGAAGGGCAGTTTGCTATAACCGGTATAACCTCAGATGTCACAAAGTTTTACCACGTGATTGCGCAATTGGATCACCAGTACGCGTCGGAAGTGAAAGATATTATAACATCACCACCACAGGAGAATAAATATATGAAGCTGAAAGCAGAGTTGATAAAACGACTGTCGGCTTCACAGGAAAAGAAGGTAAAACAGCTATTAATGCATGAAGAGCTAGGCGATAGAAAACCTTCGCAATTTCTGCGACATTTGCAAACCCTTGCTGGCCCGGCAATACCTGACAGTTTTTTAAGGACTCTTTGGTCCAGCCGATTGCCGCACAATATCCAGACAGTAATAGCATCGCAACCCGACTCGCCCCTCGAAGCCGTCGCCGACTTAGCCGACAAAGTGTTTGAAATCGCACCAACCAGTACAGTCGCGAGCACAAGTGCGCAGTCGATATTTTGCGAAATGGCCAAGCAAATTTCAGACTTGGCGAAAGAAATTGCAGCGCTTAAAGCAGAAGTGCACAATCGACCACGCCAGTCTTATAGATCTTCTTCTTCATCCCGCAGCAGAAATAGATCCCGGACACGCAGCAATTCTCGCTCAAGACCACACAACTCTGACATTTGTTGGTACCACAATCGCTTCGGGAATCGTGCCAACAGATGTACTACGCCGTGCAACTTTGTGGCGGAAAACGAAAACGGCAGCCGGAATTAGCGGCAAACGACTGCCCTAACAGACCAGCCCGCCTATTTGTTACTGATCGTGTCACTAAAGTGCAATTTCTTGTTGATACAGGTTCCGATCTCTGCGTGTTTCCGCGATCAGCTGTTATGCAGCCCCGCCAAAAGGTTGATTATCAACTTTTTGCAGCCAACGGCACGCCCATCAGTACATATGGTTATGTACACCTGCAACTTAACCTAGGACTTCGGCGTTGTTTCAGCTGGAGATTCGTGGTAGCAGATGTCTCAAAGGCGATTATTGGTGCAGACTTCCTTAAATTTTATAATCTGCTTGTAGATTTAAGGAACCACCGCTTGATCGATGGCCTGACTGAGATCTCAACGGGTGCTTCACTGGTGCGCAAGGAGACGGACATCGGCTCAATCAAAGCTGTTTCTGGAGACTCCATCTATCACCAACTGTTACGTGAGTACCCTGACATCACCCGACCAGCTGGAACACAACGAATTGTGAAGCACACAACGCAGCATCATATCCGCACTACACCTGGTCCACCTGTAACGAGTCGTCCTAGACGTCTGCCACCTGATAGACTCAAAATTGCTCAAAAGGAATTTGAGGATATGCTTGCCAACGGTACTGCCCAAAGATCAGAAAGCCCCTGGTCATCGGCGCTGCACCTCGCGCCCAAGAAAGAGAATGGCTGGCGTCCTTGCGGTGATTACCGTGCTTTGAATGCCCGCACTATACCAGATAAGTATCCTATCAGGCACATTCAGGATTTTGCACATGCGCTGGCTGGCTCCAGGATATACTCCAAGATCGACCTAGTAAAAGCCTTCAACCAAATTCCAGTTTTTCCAGAAGACGTACCCAAGACTGCAATCACAACACCGTTCGGATTGTTTGAGTTCAACTACATGACGTTTGGATTACGAAATGCGGCTCAAACATTCCAACGTTTTATTGATGAAATGCTCAGAGGACTACCATTTGCCTACGGATTTTTGGATGATATTTTGTTATTTTCCAGCAGTAGCTCTGAACATATCCAGCACATGCGCCAGTTCTTCCAAAGACTGTCAGAATACGGTATGCTGATCAATACCGCTAAGTGTGAGTTTGGTAAGACGCACATCACCTTCTTAGGTCACGAAGTATCAGCAGAAGGTATACGCCCGCTTCCAGACAAAGTGCAGGCGATCCAGGACTTCCCCGTACCAAAGACCGTGAGAGAAATGCGCAGATTCCTCGGTATGTACAACTTCTATCGCAGATTCATACCAGGAGCAGCTGAAATTCAAGCGCCACTAAACGTTGTGCTTACAGGCCCTAAGTGTAAACCATCGCAGAGTGTCACACTTACGCCGGCGATGATGAAAGCCTTCGAGACCTGTAAATCAAGCCTCACATCAGCTACCATGCTATCCCACCCAGAACCAGATGCAGAAATGGCGATATTTACTGACGCTTCTGATACCTCCATCGGTGCAGCACTTCATCAGCGTCGTGAAAATGGCTGGAAACCTCTGGCATTCTTCTCCAAACGATTGTCTTCTGCGCAGAGAAAGTATAGCTCGTATGATCGCGAGCTATTGGCAATATACGACGCTATCAGACATTTCAGGCATATGGTCGAAGCCAGAGCATTTTCAGTATTTACTGACCATAAGCCGATTACATTTGCATTTACGAACAACCGTAAGAAATGTTCACCAAGGCAATTTCGGTATCTTGACTATATATCTCAATTTACAACGGACATCCGCTTCATCAAAGGAAAGGATAATGTAGTTGCAGATACACTGTCCAGAATTGAGGAATTGTCAGCCATTGATTACCATGCTCTCGCACAATCTCAGGAGGAAGACCCAGAGCTGCGAGAACTTCTAACAAAAGGTACTGCACTAAAGTTACAGAAACTCAAACCCACAGACTCGGAAGTTGAAGTTTTCTGTGACGTATCCACGGGACATCCACGTCCATTTGTAACACCGGCCTTCAGAAAACTGATTTTCTATGCACTCCACAGACTCAGCCATCCAGGTGCCAAAGCCACTGCAAAGTTGGTGACTGAGAGATACATATGGCCTGGAGCGCATAAACAATGCAAACTCTGGAGCGCTGAATGTGGCGATTGCCAGCGCAACAAAGTACATCGCCATACGAGATCCCCCCTTTCCACTTTCCCAGTTCCTTCCGAACGCTTTTCCCATGTCCATATGGACATCGTAGGACCATTACCATATTCTTCTGGTTTCAGATACTGCCTCACGCTTATCGATCGCTTTACTCGTTGGCCTGAGGCGTATCCCTTAGCTGACATCACTGCTGAGACATGCGCCCGCGCCTTCATTGCTGGCTGGGTGTCTCGCTTCGGCTGCCCGAAGAAGATCACCACCGACCGGGGCAGACAGTTCGAGTGCGACTTATTCCGCACCCTGTCTGAAACCCTGGGCATGCAGCATCGTCCTACAACCGCATATCATCCTGCCTGCAATGGTATGGTGGAGAGACTCCACCGCCAGTTGAAGGCAGCCATCATGAGCCACAACAACTCCAGCTGGACCGAGGTACTCCCATTGGTACTTCTAGGAATCCGTAGCGCCTACAAAGAGGACATTAAGACCTCATCAGCAGAGCTCCTTTACGGGGAACCCCTCCGACTGCCGGGGGAGTTCTTCACAGCTTCACCTACCTCAGCCCTAGATATCACGAGTTTTGCATCTCGCCTTCGGCAGCATATGGCAAAGCTGACACCAGAACCTGCGAGCCGTCATTCCGACAAAACGTTCTACGTGCCCAAGAACCTTGCCACGGCCGAGTACGTATTTCTTCGGCAGGACGCCGTTCGGCGTTCTCTAGAACCACCTTACTCTGGTCCATATAAAGTTCTAGAACGAAAAGACAAGACTTTCAAGATTTTATACAAAGATCGAGAAATGACTGTTTCCATAGACCGTTTGAAAGCAGCCTATACAGCCCGAGACGACACCAGCTCCAGCACTTCTCCAGCTCTTCTTCCACCACCTACTAAGGTTGAAAAAGATGATTCCACCAAGAAGACTCGTTCAGGTCGCCGAGTACACTTCCCGGACTACTATCGACCATAGCAAGCTTTGGTCTCAGCGGGGGAGTGATGTAGGGTCTCAACCCTTGTTTCAATCTATCTCAAGCTTAACTTCTTAAGCGCTTTCTAAATAATTCTAAATTTCTTTATAATTATAATTTCAAAAATTTATTCCTTATAGCATCCACTTTCGCACGCATCTGTACTTTTGCATTATATACTATTACCGGCCGCGCGATGCTATGTACTTGTTCACGCGCGATGCGTGTGCGTCGCTCGTCAGTGAGAATCTGACTCGCGCGGCGAATGCACGGTCGATTTCGCTAAGCTTCCATACTCGATCTTTCATCTGCATTATTTACTCTTTATATTATTTGTGACTAGTGAGTATATAGAGTGAAATAGACAGGACTAAATTAATTATATAAACTGTATTAACTGTGATTTATGTGTGTGTGTTTATGTGCCTATATACTTTCAATATAATTGTGGAACTTTAAATATATAGTGTGTGAAGAGTTATATACGTATTTTATTAGATCCTTAGCATAACTCCCACTATAGAGTCATGTTACAAGGTGCGGAACACTGTGGCCTTTGGTATAGAGTGCGGTGTCGTCGGCAAAGAGGGCGAGTTCGACGCCTTTCGGCGGGATGGGAATGTCGTTGGTGTACACGGTGTACAACAGAGGGGCGAGGACTGAGCCTTGAGGGACTCCAGCCTTTATGAGACGAGGCGCGGAGAGCGTGCCTTCATGTATGAATCGAAACGTACGGTCTTTAAAAAACGACGCGATTAATCTGACAAGGCGATCCGGTAAGCCTATTTTGTAGAGTTTATAAACGAGACCGCTGTGCCAGACTTTGTCGAAAGCCTTGGCTACGTCAAAGAAAACCGCGACTGTTTTATAACGACGCGGATAGAAACCGTCAAGTATGTACTCAACGATTCGATGGACTTGCTGAGGGCAGGAGTGCTTAGCGCGAAAGCCGAACTGAAGGGGAATAATGAGAGGATCACCATCCGTTGGAAACAGATGGTTCCGCATTCGAGAGAGTATGACTCTCTCGAGAAGTTTAGACATTGCCTTGAGGAGGCTGATGAGTCTGTGATTAGCAGGGATATTTAGAGGTTTACCCGGCTTGGGAATGCCTATGACTGTTGCTTCTTTCCAAGCTTTTGGAAAGAAGCTATGGTCAAAGCAGGCATTGAAGATGATGGCTAACAAGGTAAGAACCTGTTGAGGCAGGTGTTTGAGTGCGTGGTTGGAAATTCCATCCGCACCTGGAGCCTTTTTGGACTTTTGATTTCTAATGAGAAGCGAGATTTCGTCATTAGAGACTGTGACGGGGTCGGCGGTGATGGGTAGAGAGTCTCTGCGAAGGACTTCGTCCTCCACCGCCTGGGGGTGTGAGGGATTAGCAGGTTGCGTGCTGGGCGAGCATTGTGCGGCAATGCTGTCAGCGAAGCTTTCGGCTTTCTCTTCGACTTCGAAGGCAGTAGTGCCATCGGGACGAGTAAGAGGAGGAACTTGAGAGGCGGTGTCTCGGGATGGAGAGATATTCGCCATGAGATCGTTCATCTGAGCGTCTCGGAGTTCTGCGAGGCAAGACCTAACTTTACGTCGTAGCTGATTCGCAGCTAATCTATAGGCGGGCGTGGGATATTTCTTGGCTCTCCGGAGAGCCGCGTTCTTAGTATTAATAAGATTGCTAACGGCTAAGGGAAGCGTGGGTTAACCTTGCTTAGCAACCTTTTCGTTGTCACTGATGGCTGAGTTGATAGCATCAGTGAGAGAATTTACTAATAAATCTATTTAATTCGGACTATCTATTTGATCGGGCGAGATCGCGAGCGGAGAGTTTGGGGCCTCTAAGGCTGAAACTGACGTATTTTTAAAGCCTTTCCAATCGGTAAAGGTCTTAGGAGAGGTGACGTTATTGTTAGGCGCACCTAGCACGAGGGAGACGGGGGAGTTGTCAGAGCCTAGGTCATCGAGCGGTTCGATAGACCTGAGGTCGAGGTTGATTCGCTTGACGATTGCATAATCGAGGATGTCAGGAGAGTGGTTTGGGTTGTCGGGATAGTGAGTGGGAGTGATGGGAGAGATGACATCTAAGTCGAGTGAGTTTGTAATGTCGAGGAGAGTGATACCGCTGGTGTTGGTTGATAGGCACGTCCAGTCAGTGTGTTTGGAGTTAAAGTCTCCGAACATAATGACTGAATGGCCGAGGGCGAGAATGGCCTCAAAGTCACTGCGGATTGGTCTGGTGCCACTAGGTATGTAGATTGAAGCTATGATGATGGTAGGTTCACCAGTCATAGCCACTCTATACACAGTGGCTTCCATGTTGAGGAGAGGAGGGGTAGGGAGAGGACAGCAATGGAATCCTCTTTTGTAATAAATAGCAGTGCCGCCGAAACCGTCGGAGTTGGGCCTGTCGTTAAGAATAAACGCGTACTTGGGAATAGCGAATCCCCTGGAGCGGTTTGGAGTTAGCCACGTCTCTTGAAAAAGCAATAAGTCTGGCTCGTTGTTCTGAAGGAACAATTTGAGCTCAGGAAGGTTAGTATTAAGGCTACGAACGTTAAAGGAAACTAGGGATAAGCCCTTGGGTTTGATACGACAGGACGCAGGATTTGTGGGTCTAGACATTATAATTATTTATTAAGTTTATACGAAAAATGGAATTTATAAAGAGCTAAGTAGCGAGTGATGCTCAGCTAACGCAAAAAGACGCTCTTGAGGAGAGCGGGCGGCTCGCAGTTTGCGTGCGAGAACAGAAATTTCCGTAATGTCGACGTTTTGAATGACGTCAAACACGGTCTTCATGTCCTCAGCCAACGACGACTGAGGTGGAGATGACGGAGCGGGACGCAGGCCTACGGGAGCTGGGATAGGGCGGAAAGGTGCAGATGGAGCGGCCGGACGCTGTCTCCAGGACATAGCCGGAGTAGACGTCAGCTGCACGGGCCAGACTGGCCGCACAGCACACAGGCAGGGGGGGAAGTGGATTCGAGATTGCGAGTGCACTCTTTTGTGATGTGTGGGTCCAGGCACTTAACGCACCTGGGGGGAGCTGAGCAGTTAGCCGCTGCGTGGCCATAGAGCTGGCAGCGGTGGCACTGCCCAGGGTGGCCGCGGGGGTTGGGACGCTCGACGGAGATATTCGAAAGTCCGCAGATTGTGCGAGCCTCTCTGAAGATCTCCCTCGAGTTGGGAGTGTTTGTGAGGATAACTAAAGCTAGTGGAAAACGCCTACCACGGTCAGAGTGCATCTTGTGCACTGCTTCAGCCGGGAAGCCCTGAGACTTAAGGTCCTCGAGAATGTCGTCATTGCTGAGTTCAAACGGGATGCCCCGTAGTACTGCGCGGATCTTACGCTCCTCCGGGAGGGCGTAGGTGTGATACGCGATTTGTTTGATCGATAGAAGCCTAGTAAAAGACCGGAAATCGTCGATGGTCGCGACCTGAATTTTAATTGATTCGCCAGCGTTGGCAGCTTTTAAGTAATTAATTTTGTGCTCTTTGCGAGGAAGACGGGCGGAGGGAGCTGAGGCTTCGGTGGGACGGGAGCGCAGCGCGACGCTGGCTTCGACGGAGCCGACGTATTCGCGGTCACTTGTAGTGACATTAACGGCGCGGGGGCGGGTATTGAAGACACCGGGGTGGGCTCGGGTGTTGAAGACACCGTTGCTTTCTTCGAACGCTTCTTAGAGCGTTTGGCGACTAATTGAAACGCGGGCTCAGGAGAGCCGGTTAAAGTAGCGGCGCCCGACGACGATTCGGACGCGGAGTCGGAATCGGAGTCACTCCCGGGAGCGGTACGCTTACGCCGCGACGCTCGAGATGACGTGACCGACGCGCAGTCCATATCGGATGGAACGGGAGACGTGGGAGGGCTGGTAGGTCTGGGGTAGGGTAGGACCTGAGGGGTCTGGGAGTTGGTGGCCTGAGGGGCCGGGGACGAGTTAAGCGCAGATAAGGCCTGCGTCAATACCTCGTCAGAGATTGAGACGCCCGACGCGGCTAGCGCCTGGGCGAACGCTTTCGCGAAGTTAATTACGCTTTGCGAATCCATGGGAGGGGTTGGTATGAATACTAAGGAATGTATATTTAAGTATATAAAAGATGCCTAAAGTTGTCTAAAATAAACCGAGCGAACCCTAGTGGTTAACCTCCCTACCTGCGGTAGGGGGGCTGGGGAAAATAACTTAAAACTAACCGTTGTTCGCCGAAGGCCGCCACCTAGAAACCTAAAAAAAAAGGGTACGCAGGTAAAGAGTTGACCGCGTTAGGGTCAACCTTTACCGACAGAAAGGACAAATACACACGAAAATACACAGATATGATAAAAATAAATATGAAAATCGGAGAAAAATAAATTAAAATAGAGAAGAGAAATAAAATAAAAATAAAAGGACTGGTTCAGTACAAATTCGTTGTCATCGTTATGTATCCTTTGTACTGAAACCAGACTACCTACGCTATGCACAACACTGCACTCAGCACAAGCACAACACAACTTAGCACAGCACTTTGAAGACTAAGGGGCTTAGTCAAAAAAAATCACACTTCGATAGCACTCAGAGGGAGTACAAAAACCGTGAAAACCGTAGCACGGAACCAACACGCTAAACTGTGACGTCAGTAGACTGAGCGCCACGCAATTTTGGGAAGGGACCGATTAACGGAGAACGGGGTCTTGCACGTCCGTACCGGGCGGCGATCGGAGCGAGAATGATGCAGTATTTCTATCTCTTTTCTCTTTTAAAATGGTCATGCAGTTGGTAATGTTTTATTCTGATAATTCAAAACTTTAATTCAATGTAATACACTGCATTTTCTTTTAACATAGCTGGCAAACGAGCCGGCGGTCCACTTTATGGTAAGTGACTCCCGTAATCGTAGACATAATTAATCGTAGTTAAATTATTTTTATATGTATAATATTTATGTTAATGATGCACGATCGTAGGCTTGAGGTCGAATTGCTTTTATTCCAGTAATTACACTGAGGGTTCCTTCCTGTTATCCGGAACACAACCAAGTGGACTTAGTTATTATGAGGGTTAAAATAAGAAATACTGTAGTACCATCCCAGACGAGATCCTCGTACAAAAAATGTTCTTCCACATAATTATGTATAATTTATATTGTTTTGAATTAAAAAGATATTTAGATAAGAATTTATATTGTTTTGAATCTTTCTATTATTACAATCCCCACCATTTTTTTATTCGATAGCATAAAATTGGATAGTTGATACAACCTCTAATTGGATTGACAATAATTAAATCTTTTATCAAAATGTTAAGTTTCTGCAATCACTAATTCAATCTGTTAAATAGTGAAATTGAATAAGGTGACTCTATAGAGAACATATGTAGGTGGCTGTATAGTAAAGTTCAGACACATATAAATATGAAACGTCCATAATTTTGTAAAAAAATTATCTGGGTTCGTCACATAAATCTGATTCTACAAAGACATCATCTGAAACCGAGATCTCTTAAAACATCCTACTACTACTGTGCATTCGAAGCATGATTATTCGTACGTGAATGAACGGAATTATAACTCAGTCTGATTATACTGCGACACATACATACATTTTACACATTTCAACCACAGGGGTAAACAAAACATAGCAATTTCCACTTTCAGCAATATTAAGGCATGGTCACATTGTTCATCTGTTTAATTTTTAATGTTTCTCAGAAGTCATTTAGTTAGGTTGATTTGCCGAAATATCTCAACAACACAGAAATATGACGGTTTTCTTACAAAAGTACCTCAATTCTACACACTACAAAAGTGTGTAGAATTGAACACCTCTATTTCGTACATATCACGTTATGAAACTCAATTCCACAGTAGGAGGATGTTTTTATAATTTATAATCTAATTATTTATTACATTTAATGACTTTGAAACAAGCACACGATCCTTCTGATTGTAAGTCCTATAAGAAATTTTAGTTGAATAGTCATAAACCCTGTAATTTTACTTTGCGTTTCAACGGAACATAACGTCAATTAAATGTGATTAGTATTGCAATTAAAATAGAAAAGGACGGCCGAGACGAGATTTGAACAATAGAAACTCTACACACAGATACAAAGAGCTTATTTTTCCCTATCAACAAAAATTTACCAATCTGCATGATTTCCATTAAAAAATGCAATAACCCAAAACTACCTTTACATTCATGACTACTGGGCATGTTCTGAGTGTAAAGTCAGCGATGCTCATCGCCTAACGATACAGGCCGCTGCTGGTTCAGAATAATGGGACTTACCTGGTAGTATTTGAATTCATTATCCAATAACCAGGTAAATGTTATGAACTTCGATTCTTATTTTTCGTTTACCGTTTTATAATAACAATATTTAAACAGCCCCCTATTAATTTGTAATCACATTAACTACTTCGAATTAGGTGCCTTAGTTGAAATGCCTTCTTAGCTATAAATTGTCGTTATGAAGTGTTGTAAAATAATTACTGCACAATTGAGGAAAATGATAGCTTGAAGTTTAAAGAAGCCAAATCCGTTTGATAGTTTTATTTACAAACTATTAAATATTTTCGAAAACGTAAAAAAAAATCCTTTACCAGAAAATAGTACATAAATTATTATTCTGGGGAGTTTGTTAAATAATAAACTAATAAATAAATATTAATATAAATATAATATAAAATAAATAAAATAATAATAAACTTGCACTAATAAAATTCTGTAAAATAAGTGTACCAAAGAATGGAATTATAACTAACTAAGTCGCTCGTTATCAGCAACTATTGAATAGGCCTATTGTATTAAAAAATGTTCGTGTATCTTTATAAAATAGACTTAATATCAATGTATTTTTTAATTGCAAAAATGAGTCACAGTACTTTTGTAATAAAGTCGGGAATGCTTTGGCGAGAATCTTACGTTGCCGTAACACAGTCCTCGGACTAGCACGGGAGGTAAAGTTTTTTGTCGGTATACCCTCAATGGATATTACAAATAATTTTGGTAATAGCTCAAAAATGTAAAACCTACTGTTATGTTGTTGCTATTTTTTAGAATTTTTTTGATGTCAACTACTATAATTATTAATTTAGAATGATTAAAAAGCTACTGTTGACTTTGCTGTTTCCGTACAATATAGTGAAGGATGGTGTACTGTATTATATATTTTTTTGCAAATAAAACTTATTCTTATTCTTATTATGAATTATAATTAAAAAAACCAATTCCCAGACAAACACACAACCGTATGACCCTAAAGTAAACAGAGTTAGTGCTATGAATGACTATACAGCGAACAGGGGGAACCACAAATAACCAAACACATGTAAATAAATAAGATAAAATCCATGAGTAACCAAACAGGAAATAAATACTGGCCGCTCTCTCACATATCTCACTTCACTGCGCTTTTGCGAGTAATATCAATAAGTAAATTGAATTTAAATTTATAAAGGGAACAAAGTATTTTTTATATCAATCAGGAAGTAATTACTGTGTTTAAAGTATTAAACTCAAGTCACAAATCATTCTTAAAGTTTTTACGCGTATATAATTTATTTGGTGATTTAGTCAGTATATTTTGCATGGAGTAACTGAAAAATTGAAAACACACAATAATATTCTGCTACAACTTAAATGTTTACACTCGATTTCTGGAGTACGATACAAACAAATCAATTAGAGGCAACCGATACCAGATATCTATCAACCATTTCTCAAGGAGAGTTTTATATCATGTTTCAAAACAAAACAATAGCTTTTGGGATCATTATCCCCGAGATCCCTTTGTTTATAGTATCTCCTATTAACAAGTTTCAAGTAAATATAAATTAAATTTTTGTTTTAAATTATTTATTTTACCCTTTTTATACAAAAGCAATCGAACTTTTATTTTTAACAAAAATCCATTAGTGTCTTGAAACTTGAAACTTGAAGGCTATGTAGCTCCCGCGTCCAGAGTCCTAGGTAACAACATCGACTAAACGAAATATGAAACTGAAACATATAGCATGGATAAAGCGTTGATGTGTCACGCTTGAGCACTAGGTGGTACACAATAGGGAGTGACCAGTATTGAATGGATGGCACTGATCGATTGACTCACTAAGGTTTTCATTAGATGTCCTCTTCTTGAAAAAGGAATCTAGTGCATGAATTCATGTATAAAGTGCGTTACTTAGATGAATAAGGTGAATAAGTTTTTTGAGTTTAAGCATCCGAGTCATTTCCTTACCTAAATTGCCAACAAAGCATGCGGCATTAAATCATCTATGTTTAAAGTACATATTTTATTGAATCGATTAATAATTTTTTTAATGCGATGCAATGCTAAGTGTGAAATAAAAAACACTTTGTTTTTAGCATAATTCATGAAGTATCATTGATTTGATAAAATAAAAAAACGATTGCCTACAATTAAAATTGCAAATATTATAGGGAATGGGCAAATAGGATTTAAAGATTTTCAGAAAGGGGTATGTGGCGGCCACTTCTTTATAGCGAAGGCCACCCTAGGATCGCATGAGATGCACACCCGTGTGGTATGCGGGTTAGGTTATAGGCGGGTTGTAGGATCTAATACCTATTATATATGGGACTACACTAAACTAACCTGGAAGGAGGCACCTAGCTCTCACCCATACACACGACCTGGACCGGCGGTACTTACACCTTTTCTTCTTCCGGGCCCGGGTGATTCAAAGTATTTTCTTCCAGTAGGTATATCACTGCAGTACAGTAAGCGGGTGTGGGTCGCTAGTAAGCGAGCAACCACGAGCGGTGCGGTCAGACAGCTCAGAAGAAACTTCCCTTCTACAAAGTAGGTGGTACACAGCGTCCGACGCGCGTGAGATGTCGGAGCGTGCGATGCATATCGAGAGCGGCTATGTACTATTACTATAATTTGCAAATATTTCGAATTACTTCGCTTCTATATATGACTGTACAATTAATTATTTTCTGCAAGTACATATGTGTAAGTTTAGGTACCTTAGAAAAACCGATGTAAAGCTTACAATGTGTTAGGATTTCGTGTCCATTGAATTCCTACTTCTTTCAGCGTTCGGTCTTCAGATTTTTTGATTGTCAATACCAACTTTAGGGGAAATTGTAGAGGCTTTTTTAGACTTAGACTCAACGTGTTCGTTGGATTTATTTATTTGAGGAGCCAAAGAAAATAATCTAACGAACAGAAATTAAACGTATTCCTCGAAATCTTACAGTTAAAAAAATCCAACTCATACATCCATGCAACATAAGCGATTTTCGTTTTTACGAAAGTTCTCAATTTTAAATCAGATATTGAAGTGAAAAAACATAGAATAGTAAATTCCCTTACCAAAACTAATCAACTGAAAAAATAAGCATGACTAAGCAAAAAGATGATTCCACAATGAATAAAAATGAAACAAAAAAATTAAATGAATAAATAATTGCTTTGTTCCCTTTGTTAGCTCCTTTAATCATGCATTTAAATTAGCGTATGCATGTGTAAATATATTTATAGGTGTTCATATATTGGTACTATACAACATTGTATTTCCCTACGTTAGTTCTGAGTCACTATTTTCACATTATGCATTTCAAGGATATCTGGAAAGGATCACTCTTTCAGTGATAAGGCCGCCTACATTGTCATTCTCTTTTTATAGTCAATTTCTTTTTTTTTTTGAGTATTTAAATTTCTGTAACTGGTTTGGCAATAAAGTGTATTTTCATTTCATGTTTCATCTTTTGGTGAAAGATTTATTAATATCGTTAAAGATAAAACTCACGTGACTTGAAGTCTATACAGCATTCAATCTTTTACACCGGTCTTTGGTCTTTGTACCAAAGCTTTTTATCGATTACTATCATCATAAAAATTGGTATTCCAAAAATAGTTATGTTTAGTCTAATTTCGTTTTTTTTTACGATTACACATACGCATAAAGCACACCAAAAGTTTGTTGTAGAATTCTTATTCAGCTTTACTTAGCTTCTGGAATGTAAGAAGTTGAATTGCAATCTGTAGTCGACATGCGGTGCTGTTGAAGGCAAAACGAATATATTATAACTTGTATACAAAACATAAGCGTATTCTTAAAGTTACTAAGTTTGAGAAATGAAAATACTTTTGTTACAATCCAGTTGTTGGTGTATTTTGAAATTGTCTCGCATATCTTGCCATTTCTTTCTGTAGTTGTTGAACCAGTAGTACAGTTGCAACTTTTACATTTTATATTAGCACTTAGTTTATTGGATTAGTATTCAAATTCAAATATTTATTTCTCAACATTGACAATTACTTGTTTTTATTGACATCAAATAAACATGACTCTACCACCAGTTCGTGAATAATAACTGGCAAGACACTTCACTAGTATATTTTTTTCAAAATAAATTTTCAAATTCTCTGTATGTATATACAACATTATTCTAATCTGCATGTGTTATCTCGGCAAGTCTCCCTTCCCCAAGTATCCAAATGACAAACACAAAGTATTAGGAGATGTATAAGCAGGTAAAGAGAAATTTAAGCTCACAGTGTTGGTTTTAATTGACTTCTCGAACGCATTTAACACCGTGGATACACCTATTTTTTGCTGCTCTCGAAATGCTTCATTTTTTTTGTGGTGGCAAGGTGGTTTTCTTCATACCTCCTTGGTCTCTAATAAGCAATCAAAGTAAGTCCTGAAATATTTATGAGTTCTCAAAATTAGTTCAATTTAAATCAAATAATATAAACACTATATTCAGCAAAAGTAGTTTTATTTTTCATTAATTAGTACGAAAAATTAAAAACCCGCTGTGTTACTAGTCCGAAATATTGTATTCCGAATTTTAATGTTTCGAAACTTCAATGCTAACATTCAGATTTTGTATCTAAAACGGGTATATATTAAAATTTATAATCTAAATCTCCTGTGACACAAATTAAAATTAATAAGGCACATTTTAAAATTGTACAAAGTAGGCGCGACGTAGATGCGCGACGTAGGCGCGTATGTAGATAATGCGCCAAAAAGGGATTTGCATTTCATTACATAAACTACATACTCAATAACTAACTCAGTACAAAAAACTAAATAAGCTTTCTCATTTCCAGCTGACTACTTGAATGTTCGAACGTGTAAATTGATGTGCTCATGCAGTTTTACAAGGCGTTGTTATTGCAAGTAATATTATTCGGAATTTTGATTTTCGGGATTCGTATTTACGATATTTCGAATTATTAATCATTCGGATTTTTTATGGTTCGGGATTTTCAAATTCAACATATTGATTTTCGTAATAATAAACGTTCGGAATTTTGAAGTTTCGAAGAAAAAAAATTCGGGATTATGAAACACGGAATTTTCGTTTTCGGAATTTTGAACCATTTGGTGTTATAAAAGTCGGATTTTTTAAATTCGTGATTATGTTTATGTTGTGTACCTCTTACTAATCACATCTACCATTTAGCTTATTAAAAAAGGCTTTTATTTTACACCTTATCACACTAGCTAATTTGGAAATCCAACACTATTGCAACATAATTTGATTTGGGTATATGAAAAATATAACGGTGAGCAAATTATGAGCAGTAAAAAAGGAGCACTTTATAATTTAAAACCAAATAATGGAAGCCAATTATTTTTAATTTTAAACTCCACATGCTGTAAAAATATATAGCCTGTTTTAAAGGATTGAAATCCAACTCAAAGAATTTTTGCAATAAAAATGTCAAAATTATTCTCTTTAACAGCTTTTGTAATGTTTAAAAAATTATGACCATAACATTTATGAACAATAAATAATATGCGAAAAATAAGCGAAAAATGGTGGGAAACGAGTTAAGGGTTGCATGCGGTTGTGTGTAAGTAAGTAAACACGTAGCACTTGGCATACACTTCTGATTCGTCTCATGATCTATGTACGAACATTTTTCAGTATTATTTAATTTTTTTACTGCAGTTTATAAGAGAAAATTTGTATACTGTAGATCATTTCATAGCACACAATAATATTTTTGTATTAATAACATTATTCTGCCATTACGAAAATGAGTAATATACTGATCAATTAACTAAAACTATACATTAGGCACGTAATTCATAGGAAGTTATCAATAGTGATTGTGGCCAGTATTAACAATTCTTTATTAGAACTGCGTGTTTCAACAGCATTAGTTTCATATGAGATTCGTTCTACCAGGGGTAAATAGGTCGACTGTATGTTTAATTATGTTTAAAATATTTGTAACATTCAATCATGGACTTTTATTAAATTAATGTAAAACAAACATATAAACACTGTATATAAATGACGTGTGTACCGTGTGCCTTGCATGCATATTCTTGGAATTGTATTTATAGACCCTATGTTGAGATATTTTGCAATTAGACACGAATTAAACCGCTAGTTAAGGTTAATATTTTAAATATTTAAACTTTATTAAAACTAACAACTCTTTAAAGTTCTTTGAAGCTGTGATTGCTTAAACTTTATCGAATAAATAAATAATAAAGCAAAAGTTAAAATATCTTAAAAATCGTAGAATAAGAAGAGGATCTCAATGCTTTAAAAAAAAATATGATCACCGTTTGAAACTGCTAAGCCACCATTGGTTTGATATTGTAATAAAAATGAGTGCTTTAATTTCCCGATATTTTGGCACAACTGCACCCATTGTGAAACGATATGGTAATTTTGTCAATGAAATAAAATCTTTCTCTGCTAAAATAGGCTCTCAGAAATATGGTGAGTGACCTTGTAAGGTATTCTTGAATTCATTCTCTCACGTATCCGTTATAAAAGAAGTTAAAGTCTACTTTAAAAACAAGACTACATCATAATGAATTTATTCCTCAAACATGGCTTAAATCATCTAACTAGACAACTTAACTAAACTTCAGCCAGATAATTCAGAACTAAGTTAAACTTACGTAAATTGAGAAATTGAATTAGTCAAAGCTTGTTACGAGCAAGGGTATTGTAAAGCTTATTATGTATTTCAAACAGTTTGCTATTTACTATGGCTTCATATGTATGGGAGTCAAAGTGGCGGCGGTCTGGTCGTGTCATCGGAAATCCTGGGTTTGAACCCTGGTTGGGGACAAATATTTATGTCATATTCGTAGGAGCTATGAACTAATACGTTAGATTTTAACATGTTTAATTAAAATTAATTTGATACGTATAAATAAAACAGGGAAGTAAACACTAGTTATAAATCAAAATAATAATGTTGAGGTTAAGGTTCATAAACCATAAAAATGAAGGCATATTTTTTTAGAAGTTATTCTACTAATAAATAAACAAATAATTTAATAATAAAAAATTATAAAACAATACTAGATAATCTTACTTTTCACAATATCTTCAGGTATTTTTGTTATATTGATATTTTTGTTGACGCTACTTTCTTAATTAACGCCCTCCTCTGTGATTTCAGACTTATAAAAATGAGAAAAGTTCCGACGGTTTTGTTGAAAAATTTATACATTACTCGCGCGTAATTCATACGGTTGTTTTTAAGTGCTTTTAGAAGAGAATATTTTGAAAGGAATTTTTCTCTTTGTTACTAATTAACTCCTGCCTGTAGCCTTCATTTTCATCATCAGTTGTAACGAGATTGGAGCCTAATGGGAATTCAAAATAGTATCTAGAGTCATTGTGCGCCACACAATGGCTCTGACGATTACAAGTGCGCACCAAGCGCTCAACAAGTTGATTACATCCTGGCTAGGTGCTGTAGCCAACCGTTAACGAAAAATGTAGTGCCAATATGATTAGTTACTGCACTGCCAAGCAGGATTAACGCCAACGCAGATGTATACTGTAAAACACTGAACACAATAAAGGAGATGCTCGCTGCTTCTGCACGACTATGTGTGACCCTACACTATACAATAGACGGTCTCTAAGCCCCGGCAGAACTTACAGACTTCTACTTTTCACAGAATTTGGATAACTTTTTCGCAGGAAATACAGAATGTCTTTGAAGAGATTGTTGCATCTAATCCCTCTGATTACTTCAAGAAGGACGTTGACAAACTGCCACTACCATGCCTGATTACTTCGATTCAGGGAATGGTAAACCTTATAAATAGTATACAATAATGAGTATACCATAATCGAGGTATAGTATCGTAGTACTTCTATCCGGTATTATCACTACCTACTTCTACTAAAGTACTAGGACAAAAGCACCACGTGACACCCCTTTTTGTTTTAAAGTATTAATTTTCTAACCTCTTAAATTGATTTATGAGTCTAGATTAAACATTCCAACTCGAAAAGAAGCATATATTACATAAATACTCGCTTCTAGAAGGTTGGCGCTCGAGCCCTTTGATATGACGAAGAGCTTGCATATTAAACTCGTAGTTACACAAAACTTACATATCGTCAAACACTAAAGTTCTAAGAAAATTATTCAAAGCACGTTGCATTGTAATTTTAAATTTAACTGACAGAAAATATTGTTATTACTTTTCTGAACAAAGAACATAGTTTGATCATTAAAAACTAGAACAATTCAATAAAAATGAAAAACAAACACAAGAATTAGAAAAAAGTTATTCAAGTAAACATTAACAAGCTAATAACTATTATTAAGTATTTAAACATTTACCTAACGATGTACTTACGGCTATATTTTGAGTGATAACAATGAACTTTACCTAGTGTTGCTTATTGTTAATCTCTGCGGTTTTAGTAACAATATCTTGTAGGTAAATATTTTGGTAGAATTTCGTATTAAAAACATAGCACGGCCCTAACTTGCTGTCACGGCTAACATATCATCACATCAACGGTTTATATTGTTACTAAAACCTTCTCAGAGATAAACAATGATTTTTCCCTCCTTGCTTATATTTTGGTCATTTATAAATATTCTTGTTTTATTGAACCAGCCTACACCGACTACATCTCAAACATAAAACTAAGATTTTCAAAGTATTTACTAGATCAACTTGAATACTTTTATTCTACTAGATACTTTAAAGTAAGTAACATATTATCCAAACGTGGAAAACTGACCGTATCACCGTAAATAATGTTTGATTTAGTCAATGTAGGAGTCAACCTGAAAAAATTATAAAACGAACAAGGTCTTTTTTTCAATATTATTTTACTGTCTTAAAAACGATGACCAGAAATGAATGATTTCTATTAGTTATTTGTTGTTTTAATATTATAGACTAACTTTGCTGATAGGTTAAAAGTAAATAGTATAAAAAGCTTAGGCAAATTTTTTTTTTTCTAGAAATATGCAAAATAGTTTATTTTTGAAAAATATGCAAAAAATATTTTTTAAGCAAAGTTCAAACCTCTTGGGTATGAAAAAAAATTATGAATACATGGGTGGCCAATAATTTTAAACGGTTTTTATGACGGTTGTCCTGCGCATTATGCTGTTCCGGTTCGTGCATATTTAAACAGCAGATGCCCAAATAGGTGGATCGGACGTCTAGGGCCAATTTTGTGGCCTCCACGTTCACCGGATCTAAATCCATTGGATCTTTTTTACTGGGGCTGCCTCAAAGAGGAAGTATACCGTAAGCCTATACGGTCTTTAGACGAACTTCGCAGTCGTGTCAGAGCAGCCGCATCAAAAATGAGCGAGCGACGGTAAACTAGACAGCTCAGAAGAGCTGATCCGAAGATATAGGGCATGCATACGAATGCCCTAGGGAGGCAAACAATTTGAACATTTACTGTAAATTAATGTAAAATAAATTATTTTAAATATTAAATGTTGTTTTTTATTAATCCCCAATGGTCAGACACAATTCAATTTAAAAAAAATTCCCATTTTACAAATTTGGTTATTTAGTCAAATATTCTCCTTTTCTACATTAATGGCAATACGTCACTATTTATGAAAGATACATGAATGGTGAATAGTACCATTATAAAATCTACTTAAAACAGACATTATTTTAAAATTATTGGCCTTTTTTATTTAAAAATTTATGAATACATGGGTATGTATTCATAAATTTTTTTCATACCCAAGAGGTTTGAACTTTGCTTAAAAAATATTTTTTGCATATTTTTCAAAATGAAATTACTTTGCGTATTTCAAAAAAAAGAACTGCGTGAGCTTTTCATGCTATTTACTTTTAATCTATCAGCACAGTTAGTCTATAATATTAAAACAACAAAAAACTAATAGAAATAATTCATTTCTGGTCATAGTTTTAAAGACAGTAAAATAATATTGAAAAAAAAGACCTTTCTTTAAAAAAGAAATATCAGAGGTACTACTTATGTTAAAAAAATTGTTTTCGTACTTTTTTCAGAACGGCCATTAGTTGTACTATTAGACGTTTCAAGTTTATCCATTCATTACCGGACACCCTGTATATGTACAGATTTGGATTGGCAACTCTCAAGAAACGCAGTAAAGACACCCCACGATTTACAATCAGACATTCATTTTGTCTTTGGTAAAACCACACGTAAATTCTTTCTGGCTGCGATTCAAATGTTGATTACAAAATATTTGGTTATCAGGATAGTTTTATTTCATGTTCTTTTTGCCTGCATAATTTGCAAACAATGTATGTAATCCAAATTGTCTTACCACGAAAATAATATAAAATAAAAAAATCATTAAAAAAAGGAACCTTGCATGAGCGCTTTTCAGCAAAACCAAATCGTGCCCATAATCGTCTCTGCAATCGAATGTGTTGTTTAGGTTTTAAATTATATACTTGTAATAGTAAAAAAGTATATTTGGAAGTACGTTTACAAAAATGTAATAGTTTGAAGTTGCGTTGTGATAGCTGTAAGAGTAATGGCGTAGGGGCCGCGAGCGTACTCAGCGCCTTCCTTAATTGCGCTCGGCGGCGTTCGGATTTTGTCGGATGCCAGAAGAGGTGCAATAGAGACCTCATCTGCGTCCGGACCCGTTCGGACGTGTTTGACGGTCGCTCCCGGCTGCCGAGTCACGATTGTTGTCTCACGACTTTTCTCGTAGCAATACTCAAACGCCACTCTCAGATCCGTTCTGCGTCCGGCCCCGCTCGGACGTGTTCGCGGTCGCCCAGCCGTTGAGTCACGATTGTCGTCTCACGACGTCAACTCGTAGCAACACTCATACGCTGTTAGCCTCTGTAGGGCTTACTCTGCGGTCGGTTTCGATCGGCTGCAAGTAAGTCGGTCTCTTGCACAGCAACAACAGAGCTGAGCTTGCCGCGGTCGATTAAATTCGATAGTGGTTCGCGAAGCTCGGGCTGTTTTTCTGGCTGCGTACCTGACGCTTGGCGCTTGCTACGTAGTCAGAGACTCGCTCTGCGGCCGGCCCCTGGCCGGTCGTAACGTAGTCAATCCCGCACTCTGTGCACCCCTCGAAGTAAAAACCTCACTCCGGTGAGTGCAGCAACAACAGGGTTGAGCTTACCGCGGTCGATTAAATTCGATAGTGGTTTGCAAGACTCGGGCTGTCTTTCTGGCTGCGTACTCGACGCTTGGCGCCTGTACGTAGTCAGAGACTCGCTCTGCGGCCGGCTCCGGCCGGTCGTAACGTAGTCAATCCCGCACTTTTAGTGCAACCCAACTCCGTCAGGTCTACGGCCGGTTTTTGTTGTCAATTTATTGACGACACACTCCGTAGTAGACTCGCGTTTGATCAGGTGGATACTTAACGGTGACAACTAAGCCTGATAGCGTTGCCCCGGTGCGCTTCCAAGGCCCTTCAGGCCTAGGAGAAACCGGCAGACCCGATCCCATTGCACTTGGGCCTTTCCCAGGGTGACGGTACAGTGCTGTCCGAGCTAGGGGCACCACTTCGCGTCGTTCCCAGCCCCCCTACCGCGGGTAGGGAGGTTTAGGTGCTAGGTTTGCTAGGGAACCTAGGCATTTTTATATATTTATATATTACATATCGTAGGACCAAGCCCTCCAATGGACCTTGTCAACGTACTTAGGTCGTTCGCCCAAGCACTCGCTGCCTCCGGCATCCCCATCCCAGATGACGTACTAACGCAGGCCTTACAGGCAACTATCGCGTCCCCGGCCCCTCAGGCCTCAACCCCGGCCCCTCAGGCCTCCAACGTCGAGACCCCTCAGGTCTTAAGCTCTCCCGCGTCTCCCGCCTCGTCCGAGATGGACTGCGAATCGGTCGCATCCTCTCACGCGTCGCGTCGTAAGCGTACCGCTCCCGGGAGCGACTCCGAACCCGCGTCTGATACGTCGTCAGATGCCGTCACCCTAACCGGCTCTCCTGAGCCCGCGTTTCAACTCGTCGCCAAGCGCTCCAAGAAGCGCTCTAAGAAAGCTTCGGTATCTTCAATACCCGAGCCCTCCCCGGTGTCTTCAACACCAGCCCCCGCGCCGTTAAAATCGCTCGTAGTAACCGCGTCTCCGTCGGTCACATCGAAGCCAGCGACGCGCTGCGCTCCCGTCCCGCCGAAGCCTCAGCTCCCTCCGCCCGTATTCCTGCGTGAAAAAGCGCGCTGGACCGCGGTTTCCAACTTGTGCAAAGTGCACAAAATTAATTACTTGAAAGCCGCCAACGCTGGCGATACAATCAAAATCCAATTAGCGACCGTCGTCGACTTCCGCGAGTTTACCAGGTTACTCGGATTAAACCAAATCGCGTATCACACCTACGCCCTCCCGGAGGAGCGTAAGATCCGCGCAGTACTACGGGGCGTCCCGTTCGAACTCAGCAACGAAGACATTCTCGATGACCTTAAGTCTCAGGGTTTCCCGGTCACAGCAGTGCACAAGATGCACTCCAACCGCGGTAGGCGTTTTCCGTTAGCGCTAGTAATCCTGTCCAATACTCCCGACTCGAAGGAGATTTTCAAAGAGGCTCGCACAATCTGCGGACTCTCGAACATCTCCGTCGAGCGTCCCAACCCCCGTGGTCACCCTGGGCAGTGCCACCGCTGCCAGCTATATGGCCACGCAGCGGCTAACTGTTCAGCTCCCCGGGGTCCCCCGGAAGCAAAGCCCGTTAAGCCGACGCCTACTCCGGCTCTGTCTTGGAGGCAGCGTCCGGCCGTCCCGCCTGCACCTTCCCGACCCATCCCAGCTCCCGTAGCTCCCGTAGGGCCGCGTCCCGCGTTGTCATCTTCCCCTCAGTCGTCGTTGGCTGAGGACATGAAGACCGTGTTCGACGTCATCCAAAACGTCGACATTAACGAAATCTCCGTACTCGCACGCAAACTGCGAGCCGCCCGCTCTCCTCAAGAGCGCTTATTCGCGTTAGCCGAGCATCACTCGCTCCTAAGTTCGTTGTAAATTCTTTTATTTTTGTAAATTTTAAATAAATAAATTTTAATGTCTAGACCCGCGAATCTCGCGTCCAGTCGTATTAAACCTAAGGGCTTATCCCTAGTATCTTTTAACGCTCGTAGCCTTAGCTCTAACCTTCCCGAGATTAAACTGTTCCTTCAGAACAACGACCCAGATCTTTTTCTTCTCCAGGAGACATGGCTCACTCCTAATCGCTCCAGGGGATTCGCGATTCCTAAATACGCGTTTACACGTAACGATAGGCCTAACTGCGACGGTTTCGGCGGCACTGCTATCTACTACAAAAGAGGATTCCATTGCTGTCCTCTCCCTACCCCTCCTCTCCTTAACATGGAAGCCACCGTGTGTAGATTGGCTATGACTGGTCATCCGACCATCATCATAGCCTCAGTCTACATACCTTGTGGCACCAAACCTATCCGCAGTGACTTTGAGACCATTCTCGCCCTCGGCCGTTCAGTCATTATGTTCGGAGACTTTAACTCCAAACATACTGACTGGACAAGCCTATCAACCAACCAAAGCGGTATAGCTCTCCTCGACATCACCAACTTACTCGACTTAGACGTCGTCTCCCCTATCACTCCCACTCACTATCCCGACAACCCGAACCACTCTCCTGACATCCTCGACTTTGCAATCGTCAAGCATATCAACCTCGACCTCAGGTCTATCGAACCGCTCGATGACCTAGGTTCTGACCACCGCCCCGTTTCCCTCGTGCTAGGACCGCCTAACGTTAACGTCACTTCTCCTAAGACCCTTACCGACTGGAAAGGTTTTAAAAATACGATAGTTTCTGCCTTAGAGGCCCCAAACTCTCCGCTCGCGATCTCGCCCGATCAATTAGATAGCCCGGATAAAATAGACTCGTTACTAAATTCTCTCACTGATGCTATCAACTCAGCCATCAGTGTAAACGAAAAGGTTGCTAAGAAAGGCAAACCCACGCTTCCCTTAGCCATTAGCAATCTTATTAAAGCTAAGAACGCGGCTCTCCGGAGAGCCAAGAAATATCCCACGTCCGCCTATAGAACAGCTGCGAATCAGCTGCAACGTAAAGTTAGATCTCGCCTCGCGGAACTCCGAGACGCCCAGATGAACGATCTCATGGCGAATATCTGCCCGTCCCACCAAGCGTATTATCGAATGGCCCGAGCCTTACGCGTAGACGCCGCCTCTCACGTCCCTCCTCTCACTCGTCCCGATGGCTCTATCGCCTTCGAAGACGAAGAGAAAGCCGAATGCTTCGCTGACAGCGTTGCGTCTCAATGCTCGCCCAGCACGCAACCCGCGAATCCCAATCACATCAAAGCGGTGGAGGCCGAAGTCCTCCGTAGAAACTCTCTCCCCATCACCGCCGACCCCGTCACAGTCTCTAATGATGAAATCTCGCTTCACATCAAAAGTCAAAAGTCCAGAAAGGCTCCGGGTGCGGATGGTATTTCCAACCACGCACTTAAGCACCTGCCTCAACAGGTGCTTACCTTGTTAGCTGTCATTTTCAATGCCTGCTTCGACCTTAGCTACTTTCCAAAAGCTTGGAAAGAAGCGACAGTCATAGGCATACCCAAGCCGGGTAAACCTCTTAATGTCCCGGCTAATCACAGACCCATCAGCCTCCTCAAGGCAATGTCTAAACTTCTCGAGAGAGTCATACTCTCTCGAATGCGGAACCATCTGTTTCCAACGGACGGCGATCCTCTCATAATTCCCCACCAGTTCGGCTTTCGCGCTAAGCACTCCTGCCCTCAGCAAGTCCATCGAATCGTCGAGTACATACTCGACGGCTTCTATCCGAAACGAAAGAAAATGATCGCAGTTTTCTTTGACGTAGCCAAGGCTTTCGACAAAGTCTGGCACAGCGGTCTCGTTTATAAACTCTATAAAATAGGCTTACCGGCTCGCCTAGTTAGGATAATCGCGTCGTTTCTCAAAGACCGCACGTTTCGTTTCAAACATGAAGGCACGCTCTCCGCGCCTCGTCCCATAAAGGCTGGAGTCCCTCAAGGCTCAGTCCTCGCCCCTCTTTTGTATACCGTATACACTAACGACATTCCCATCCCAGCTAAAATCGTCGAACTCGCTCTCTTTGCCGACGACACTGCCCTTTACACCAAAGGCCGCAGAGCCTCGGGTCTCGTCACCAGACTTCAAAAGGCTATTAACACCCTCGGTGCTTGGTTTAAAAAATGGCGTATCGATGTGAACCCAGAGAAAAGCTCTGCGGTTTACTTCGACTACAGACGCAGTCGTATCCCCAACAATCTCCAATTGAGAATGCAAGGCACTCCCATCCCCTGGAAGTACCAAATATTTAGGCGTCATATTAGACCAGACGCTCTCATTCAATCCTCACGTCGATAGAGTAACGAAACTCGCACGTTTTTACCTAGGCCGGCTTTACAGTATGTTAGGTAGAAAAAGTAAAATGTCCTTCAGAAACAAACGTACGCTTTATAAGGTCTGCGTTAGACCAGTCATGTCATATGCTTCGCCAGTCTTTGCTCACGCCAAACCCTCCGTCCTGCACAAACTGCAGGTAGTTCAAAACCTCTTCTGCCGCAGGGCCACAAACGCACCTTGGTACGTGCGCAACGCGGACCTGCACAGAGATCTTGAACTGCCTACAGTACAACAGTATCTTAAAACACTCTCAGAATCGTTCTTCAAACGCGCCGAATCCCATCCCAATCCTCTTGTTCGAAAATCAGTCTCATATACTGCTCCTGTCCTAGATTCGGCTTACAAAATCGCTAGACCGAGAAACGCGCACACAAGCGAACGTTCGAAGATAACCGTAGATCTCGAGGCCCTTCAGGCCGCAAATTCTAATTCTAACGTAATTCCGAATTAATGCAAATTTAATTTTTTCAATTTTTAATGTTTTCATTATTTACTTTTCATTTTTAATGTTATTTTTTACTTTTAATTTTTGAGCACCTTCAGTGCTATGTAAATCCCAGCGGGTGACCCCTTAAGGGCCCCGCTAGCGCGGCCTCTTTCTCCAATTGGCCGTCGCTCCGATGAAGGCTGAGTGGCAAAAATGCACGAGGCGACAGGGGGTTTTTAGTGGGTATGGTCCTGGTAGGCGTCGGGACGAGTCCCACATAACTTTGGAATCGCGCCAGAGTATGCGTCAGAGCATTTTTATCCTCCTGCCCTTCCCGCGGAGGGGAACAAAAAAAAAAAAAAAAAGAGGTGCAATAGCAGTCTCGGTCTGCGTGCGTTCTCGAGCGCACGTCGATCGCAGACGCCTTCCCGCTCTTTTAGCCCCCGCGCTAATTGAGCACCCAAATTTCATTGGTTGTTGTCGTAATATATAATTTCATAGTTGTAGACCGTATTAAGTTTCTAACGCCGTTTTCACGGCGGACAGTGGCTCGTTAACCGTACTTCTAAAAAGTTTCTAACGCCGTTTTCACGGCGAATAGTGGCTTGTTAACCGTACTTCGTGGAACGTGAGCTTCGTCGACGGGAATTCGTTGTTCCAGGACTTCAAGTGCCGTGTTCGAGTAAGTTATCCGCGTCGTCCTCAACCACCCTACTGCGTGTAGGGTGGTTTTTAGGAAGTTAGTCATCGTTGTTAGGTTCATATATTGTCCCTCCCCAACCCCTCCGCAATGGCTTCCCTAAGCATTAGGGAAATTCAAGAACAGCTGGTCGCTGCTCACGACGCTAAAAGCTCCTACTGCACCCCTAAAATGATTCAAACACTTCAATCCTTTCTCCCTCACATCGAGGAATTGATTTCCAAACTGGTCCTTCAGGCCACCCCCGTCCCTCAGACCCCTCAGGTCTTAGGCCCTCCCGCGTCCCCTTCCTCCAGTGACATGGAGTGCGAAGTAGACGCCCCTCTGCGCCGCAAGCGCGCACCCGCGACTGAGTCTTCCTCGGACGCCACCCCAACTGGCCCTGAGCCTCCCTCTTTCACCCTTGTTAAAAAGCGCTCTAAGAAGCGCTCGAAACAAGACCCGGCGCCCTCGACGCCCGTCCCTACACCCCCTGCGGCGTCTTCAACGCCAGCTGCCCCGGTGTCTTCAACACCCGCTCCGGCCCCAACTTCTGACAAGGCCAAGGTCCCACCACCCGTTTTCCTTCGGGAAAAGAGTAAATGGACTGAGGTCTCGACACTGTGCAATGAGCACAAGATCCTTTACACCCGAGCGGTAAACTCGGGTGAATCTATTAAAATCACTGTCTCGTCGATAGACGATTTCCGAGCTTTGACTAAGCTCCTCACCGATAAGCAATATGCTTATCACACTTATGCTCTGTCAGAAGAGCGTAAGATCAGAGCGGTACTCAGGGGAATCCCGTTCGAATTATCGAACGAGGCCATCCTGGAGGATCTGCAGTCCCAAGGCTTCCCGGCACTCGCGGCGCATAAAATGCACAGCAAGTACGGGAGGCAACACCCTCTCGCTTTGGTGATTCTCGCCAACGTCCCCAAGTCCAGAGAGATCCTGAAAGGGGTTAGCTCTATTTGCGGCCTCTCTGGGATCTCAATCGAGGCGCCTCATCGCCGCGGTCATCCCGGCCAGTGCCATCGGTGCCAATTGTACGGGCACGCGGCAGCCAACTGCCGCGCACCGCCCAGGTGCGTCAAGTGCCTGGTCCCGCACTTCACTAAGGAGTGCAATCGCACTCCTGAAACTCCCTCTCCTCCCGATTGCGTGCTTTGTGGCCAGTCCGGCCACACCGCAAATTACAAGGGCTGCCCTCGTGCACCCCGTTGTATGCGCTCCAATTTCAAAAGGGCGGCGCCCAAACAGGCCCCGCGCCTTTCTCAAGAAAACTTTCCGCCGCTGCGTAGCCGGGTTCCTCCGGCTTCTAAGCCTACACAGCCCAGGCCTGCCCCAGAAAACTGGAGGTAGCGCCCCGCATCGAATCCCATCCCGGCTCCTCGCCCATACAAACCCACTCCTCAATCCTCCGTAGCAGACGATATGCGTATCGTCTGCGACGCTATAACAAATGTCGATGTTAATGAAATCGCAGTCTTAGCCCGTAAACTTAGGGCTTCACGTACTCCGACAGAGCGTTTGCTAGCTCTGGCGGAGCATAGTTCCCTTCTCAATTCATTGTAGGTTCATTTAAATGAATTGATCCCTAAATCATGCTTCGGCCGACCTCTGCCCAGCCCCGGCTTCACCGGAGGCTGCCCAGAACGGCCACCAACTCATGTCCCTTTGAGCACCTTCAGTGCAACTTTCACTACAGGCGGAAGACCCGCTAGCGGGTCTCCGTCAGCGCGCCCAACTTCCCGACGGGTGTCGCTTCCGATGAAGGCTAACGGTAATAACTACAGCCAACAGGTGGTTTTTAGTGGATAGGTGCCATTCTGGTGAGTCCCACATAACCCCCCCGCAGAGGAATTTACCTGCGGGCGGGTATGCATGACGCATCTTCCACCTCCCTCCCGCGAGGGTGCCTCGGCAGCAAAAAAAAAAAAAAAAGGTGCAATAGATTTATTTGTGTTAAATGTAGTAAGTGGAGAGAAGCTGCGGGGCCGGAGCTTTTTTACATGCTAAGCATTGGCACGAGAACAGGGCGGCAACATGAATGCCACGTGCTTATTAGGCAAAGGTTGGTACACAGATACATAATATAGGCATCACTAACAGACGAACGCACTGCTTTCAACTTATAGGCTTGATTTTGGAAAGCTGCAGAGCTGCTGCGGTTACCGCCAGCGGAAGAGTACGAGTAAATGTGCGGAAGTTTATTATTTTTATATTAGTTTTTGAATCCGCTTAGAAATTTCTGAGATAAATATACAAACAATCAAATAAACTGAAAAATTAAAAAATTAACTGTTTAAGCGTCTGTGACAGTTTTGGATCATTAAAAATATGAATATATTTATATCTGCTTTTTATAAGACAAAGCAAACATATTTAACAAAAAAAAAATATCAACACATTGATAAAAGAAAAAAGGAAATAAGGAAGATAAAATAAGTTATACACCTGTAACTAAACATCTGCTTTAATATTATTTTTTATTTGGTTCAAGTAGAAGAATAAGTTTATCTATTTGTGTTATAAAGTGCGTTATGTCTAAAAAAATCTATACTTTAATATTTTTTGGTATTACTGGTCAACCCACTAACGGTATAATTTTAGAACTAGGCCGAGTAATTTAAATTTAACAAGCTCTCATATTTCTCATTATAACTATATTAAATATCTCATTATAATATTTCACATTATAGTAAATAACTATTGCATATCATATAGTATTAATTATATTTAATGTGCATAATTATTAGACAGAATTGTAACTACTTTACTATTTAAATTATGTCCTGAGAATATAAAAAAAATATTAACAAATGTGAATAGTGAGGTTATATTGTTACAAACCAATATGGCACGTAAAAGGTTTAATATATTGCAGAAAAAAAAAGCTTTCCCGGCTTTACGACGATAATGAGGGTTAACCGGAGAATATGCGGCGTGGTTTCCACTATCCCAAAGATAACAACGCTTTTACTTACTTACTTACCAGGAGTGAAAAATTATTTCTTTATTTATTTGAGGTGGTGCAAAGTATGTATTAAAATTTACTCTTTGCTACAACGCTAACGTATATAGGCATGAGTAGAGGGTTAAATAAATAATTTTCCTTAAAACTTCGTCTTTTCGCTTCCGACAGATCTCTTATTTCCAAGAATTTTGAAACTCCTAAGAGTGCCATACTTTGTTTTGAAATTTATTAATAAGGTCTTTTGGGTAACCAAATGAGCCGATTAAACAATAAAAGCATTAAAATTTAAACGTTATATTTTCCTTGAGACATTTTGTACAAGCTAATAATGATACGAATACCCAGTGAATGATATGAAAAAAGATTTTGTATTTTCGCCTCTTTTTGAAGAAGAATTATCAATTTAATTAATGAAAATAAAACGCACAATTTACATTACCTTTTTAATTGAAATTGAAAACCTACATATTCATGAATACCGTTTTCGTAAATTATTCCAGATATTTAATTAATTGCCAGCGTTTGAAGAACGAGCTAGTCGTCAAGTTTAGAAGCAAAATTTTTGAATAGCTACTTTGCTTTCAAGTACGATGTAATGTTTTATCTTTTATCGTGCAAAGATATTTCATTTTAACCTTTTGTTGATAGGTTTAAGCTTTTCTGCTCAATTATAAAATTATATAACAAAAGGTTGAAATCTTTACACGTTAAATAATTTAAGATTGTCAAGTTATAAAAATACATTCAAGGGCGCCCAGAACTTTATTATTTTCTTACGAACAATGTGTAATTGATGGAGTATTATTAGTGAGTACTGTGAGTGTGAACTGTTTCTCTCGAGAAGCCCTTGTGATTAACACATTATTCAGGTTAAAAAGTAGGTCTTTTTCTGAATACTTATAATTCGTAATTTTGCGATGATTAGTGAAGAGGTTAAGATATGATAATAAATAAGCTAACATACTTACTCATTCTGACATTTATAATACTTACTTTTAGGAATTAATCTTCCTATGACACTCATGCCCCTGTGCGACCGGTACGAGTCAAGCGATTGCCTGCACCGTGGTTAACAAACAGTTTAAAAAAATATATGTTAAAGCGTGATAAGGCTAAATCTCGTTATAAAAAAGATCCCTCGCCAAGTATTGTCTTACCAACACCTTAGAAATATGAGTGTATAAATCGTCTGTGTCGAGATTCTAAACAGAACACGTGGCAGAACCACAGACCTGATCTGCCACCGGGTACCAGTTATCTGGTATCCATGGCCTCCTAGTAGCAAACTCGGGGGGATTCTGCTACAGTACTGGTGGAGGCCGAGGAGGGAGGCGCAACTTACCATCTGGTGCGCCCATCGTGGAGGGCCTTTGGGCTTTCGCGATGGAGCCGCTTGTGGGCGGCTACCGCCGGCGGGGTCGCGGATGTGTCCGTAAGCGTTCCCGTCACAAGGTGACGAGGAGGAAGATGGGGGGTTTTTAGTGGGTAAACCGTGGTTCTAATTAGCCTATACGGGAGTCCCACATAACCAATCGGGTGCCCCCTGCGCCCGAGTGGTATGCGCAAAGCATTTTCCCCCCCGAAACAAAAAAAAAATCGGATATTACTTCTACAAGAATAAGAAATGGTCCTTGTTTTATTTAATTATAAATTAATATTTATTCATTCTTTACAAAAAGTTTTTATATACCAATAAATCAAATTGAAACGGTATTTTAATATGTGAATTAAATTTTACAGCTATCTATAAACAATATCTATAAAAAAACTATTTCAGTTTTCATTAAAACATGAAAATCCTAAGAAATACGATCTTAATAAGATATCAAATATAGTGTGGAAGAGAGAAAGTAAAATTTTTGACAAGTGCCACATGCGAACTCTACTAGAGCTCATCGGTTAAATATCTGCGATAAATCAATTTAAAAAATTGTGTATAAATTTAAAGTAGACAAGTATCGTAAAAAATTTGGAAACATGATTAACAAAATAGCGTCTGAAAACATCCCCATCCAAAATACAGGAGTAATTGGTCCAGTCTGATTAATTAAAAAGTGTTTTGCACGACGTAAGTAGCTCAAAATGTCTACGCTTACTTTGTACGGGACGAAGAAAGGTACGCGGCACTGAAAAGTGCATTTTGGGGTTCACAGAGCGGATGCGCTCGATTGCGCATCCGCATGATTTACTACGTTACGACCGATATGAAACCGGTAGCAGAGCGGGTTCTATGTGTAAGTAGGTCGTCAAACGACGTAGGTAGCACAGAAAGTCAGCCTGAGCGTTGCGTACGAATGTTTGTTCTCAAATCGTACGGTGACGAAATGAGGTAGAACAACCACCACCAGCGGGTCTCTTTGTTTCACTTTTCAATAAACGTTCACGCGGTTTAATTGAGAAACATTCCGTTACATTAACGAGAATTCCCTTATGAAAACAAAAAGTGTTGTTATGCCATGGACTGATTCTACCGATTAAAGTTAATTTTAGACGTGATGGTCATGCCATTGGAAAAGTGGTGCTCGATTGACTGAGCTCTTCTTGGTGGAGAAAAGATAGCCTGGGTTTTGGATGGGTTAAATTTGGCAAGATCGGTTTCAATAGACCTACTTAACACTGGATTAAGTTTGGTCTCCATCGTGCATCGGATATGTATCTTTACAAGGCGCTGTCATCAGTAAAGCTAATAATGCCTTCCGAAAGAAGAAGGTAATTAATGTGTAGCAAGAATATAGTGAAGAAAAAACAGATCCGGGCTTGGCATCCTTGAGTATTCTGGTAAAATAAGTGTGTTGCTTTGAAGCTTTATTACATTTCGTTATATTTTCAGTTTCAGCCTCGCAATTTTGCGATAACATAGTAGGTATATACTCCAACCCTGCAAATCATCCAAATATGCTGTGATTGTAGGTAAATATTCGATATATTTTTGTCGTATTAAACTGTGTTGAAATTCTTTATGTTTTTCTCCTTTTTTATTCTGCAATTTTATTTTACAATGGGATTGTACTTTTGAGAATTGCACGCCTCGAAAGACTCATGGGTTTTTTTAAAGTGACTGCTATGCGCCCTCATGCGTTCTTAAGCATGATTGTATGCATGCATTGCATGGACATTGTTTTACCGTAATTAACAAAATGAATAAGGTAATACTTTCTATTATCTCTGTGCTCCGCTTAACGGAATTTTGTTTTATATGCATGCTGATGTGAATAAGGGCTCATTATTAGTAAAGGAGGCTGAGTAATCATGGGCTAGACAGTTAATAGGTGGAAATTCATGCCAAAAAATAAGTTATATTAACCTTATTATAAATATAATAAACCGCGAACGATTTAATTTCTGGAAATGAAATAAATTCAAAATATGTAATTTCACTGTGATCTTTATGAGTGGAATTTAGTTTTAACGTCGGCAATACTGATTTTTTCCCCCAATAACGAGCGAAAAGAACGAACGCCACGTACGTGATTTACGAGTCACTCACTCAATCATGCCGTCAAATGGCTGCCATTCTGATACTCGTTTGTTTGGCTTTGTTCCATGCGCTTGAGTTGTTTTGTGGTTTTCCTATTTTCTTACGACTTACGCTTGTTATACGGACTAACTACGATTCTTATTTACTCGAATACTTTCTCCTTGCCTACCGGACCCCGACAACCCGCCTTACACGACGAATATTAGATTTGTTCCCTTGGATACTCGATTTTGCATTTCGACATGGATCGTTGTGTTAACTGTAGCATTGCGTTTGGTCCCTGTGCTACTGTTGGCAGACGAGTTTTAAATGAACAAATATTGGTTGTAATTTGACAATAGCGTATGACTGAAACAGTAAGTAATTTATTCTTGCGAATAATTTCAAAGTGAACAAGATAATGGTTAAGATAAATGTTTATGCTATTTTGGGGAGCATACAAGGGGTGAAATACATACACGATTCGTTTTGGGACATCATTAAGTATAGTTTATGTAAGTAATTTATTGAAAAGTCCAACGAAATAATTTAAAATAACATTCTCATAACCTAACGAAACTTTATATGACACTACTAAAATATCTTATAGCTTTACTTCTAGAAATACAAATGTTTTCAAATTTTAGGTGAACACTTTTTTTTTTTTTTAAATAAAAAATGATTTATTAACACTTTAAATAAAAATTACAAGAAAAAACTCTTACACTAATCACATAACTATACATTAAAAAATAAATTTGAAGAGTATTTGACGTTGACAGCTGTATTAGTATGAACTGTGTCACAGCTGCCAGCGCTCCCGAGTTGGTACTTTATGTTCAGTTTTAATATCAAATTTCAAAATATAACTTAACTACTCAGTTAGCTCATTCATCAATAAATCACAATTTTTCTGTACAAATTATAGTTTACCTTCACTATTTAGTTATAAAATACATTTACATATATATGAATCTGTCCTAGAGAATATCCTCTGTCTCCATGTAATTTAGTTTATGTAGCCAGTCACGAACTCTTTGTGTACATCCGAATAATGGGAGGGTAAAAATATTGTTAGCCTTATTTGCTATGTTGTAGAGTTTGCAACTAATAACATAAAACTGACGTCTTGCAAGTTCAGTATGGTGGGGGACCGAAGGACATACCTTCCATACATTACGCTTGTTTGAAAGTTTGAATGCCATAGTTTTGTGCTTACGTATTACGGTGTGGAGAATGTATAGCTGTCTTACTGTGAGTACTGGGCATTCCCTGTACATTAATGTGGTACTATACCTGCGTGGTTTTCCAAGTATTACCTTTAGAATGGCTCTTTGAGCATGCTCAAGCTGAAGAATAGTAGATACTCCAGCACCACCCCAAACTACAATGCAGTATGTTAGAATGCTCTGAACAAGGCCATAGTAAACACACATTAATGTTTCCATGTCAGCAGAGGACCTAAGTTTTCTGAACATGGGAATCAGTTTTCTCACACGAGAGGTCAAGTTATTGATGTGTTGAGTCCAGTTCAGGGATGAGTCCATTGTCAGTCCCAGATATTTTAGACTGGGGGCACACTCAATGAGCGGACAACTACAGTTTGACATATTGTCGCAGCCATGCACTCTGAGATTAAAATCTGACGATGGTAGAGTGTTGGTACGATGCGAAAAGGCGATATACTTAGTTTTGGTCACATTAAGGGTAAGTAAGTTATCATCCAACCATACACCTATCTCTCTTAAAGCAAACTCAGCGCAGCGTCTAGCTTCTTCCCAGTTCACACCATGTACAATTAACGCCGTGTCATCTGCATTAGTAATAATTTTGCAATTTGGAAGAGATTTTGTACACAGGCTGTCAATATATAAAAGGAAGAGAGTGGGACCCAGTATACTACCCTGCGGCACACCGAAAGTAATACTTGTATGACAACTGGAAAAGCCAGACAATTTGATGCACTGTGTCCGATTCTGAAGATAGCTGCAAAAGATGTCCAGAGCCTTTCCACGTACGCCTATTGAGTCAAGTTTACAGATCATTTTGGGAATAGAGACCGTGTCGAAAGCTTTGGCAAGGTCTAAAAAGATGCCTAAGACCTTTTCCTTTTTATCAAGGTGACTAACAATAGTATCGGTTAGTAGAAGTGTAGCGTCTTCAGTGGATTTACCTTTCATAAAGCCGAACTGATTGTTGCTTACGATATTATTTTTTTCCAAAAAGTTGACGAGTCTATTGTTTAGTACTTTTTCTAATATTTTTGAAAAAACAGTTAGCACCGATATAGGCCTGTAGTTGCTGACACAGTCTCTATCGCCTGCTTTGAAAATTGGATGTACCTGCGCTTTTTTCAAAATATCAGGGAAAATTCCTGTTTCAAATGATAAATTACACAAATATAGTAGTGGATATATAAGACTATCTTTAGATGAATTGATAACAAGTGTTGGTATATTATCAATGCCCGGTGCGCAGTCGTTTTTGAGATTGAGAATAATAGATTCAACTTCCTTGTAGTCCGTGTTTAATAAAACCACGAAATCCTTTTGTGATTTAGATTCACAATGGGGGGCAGCTCTTCGTCTTACCTGTTTGGCAAAAATTGGTTCCACCAGTTTTGGCCCAACCTCAGCAAAATATCTGTTTATAATTTGAAGTGATTTAGTGGGAGATGTTGACAAATTGAGAAGCTCGTTAGATGGAGTTGTACACGGTTTGGAGTTAGTAATAGTTTGTATGGTTTTCCATAGGTTTCTGGGGTCGCCTTTGTTCTTTCTTAATTCAGACCTCTCATATTCGGATTTAATATTTTTTAAAAGATTGTTGCAGTAATTACGGTATCTGGCATAGGTAACTTGTAGAACAGCGTTAAGCGGGTCATTCTGGATGCGTTTGTACATTTTATCTCGATTTCTGATACACCAAACTAAACCTGGTGTGATCCATGGTTTTATGGTGCGATGACGGTGAGGAATATTAATTACTTTAGAATTGTCCCTGATAGCATTTGAGACAGATGTGGTAAGTGCAACAGCTGCATGATTCGGGTCCCTTGTGCTGTAGACATTTTCGAAATTCGTTTCGGCAATTTGTTTGGTTACTAGCGAATAGTTAGTTTTTGTATATGTTGTTTTTAATCGATGTCTTTTTATTTTTAAGTCTAAACAGAGAAACGTTGGGGTGTGGTCAGTGACGAGAGAATCCAAGACTAAAGTTGTTGCACTCGCATCCGACCTCAACATAACATGGTCGAGGCAGCTTCGCCTACGAGTAGGCAGAGTGTGACCAGGCAAAAAGCCATGAAATGCCATCATGTCTAAATATTTTGAGCTGTTTGGATCTCTATTGTTTGGTGCAATATTTATATTAATGTCACCAATCAAGGCTACTGACTTGACTGATTTTAATGAAGACAGGCAGAGTTCAAACACTGTCTCAGAAACAAGAAGAGACTCCAAGAGATAGATCTACAAGGTAATCAAATGAAAACAAAGAATCCGTGACGTCTGGATGTTTTGGCATAAAGACTGAGATGATAAAAGAAAGATTAGATTTGATGTATGGGAGACTAAGGCTTTGTGATGTTTGCAAGTACGTCAGTGCATTGCACAAAGAAAACAAAAATAAAAACAAAAATAAAAAGTTAAAAAAATTTGATAGTGTACAAGCTTGTACCATGCCTGAGAGAGAAATGAAACAGTAATGAGCAGTAGGAATCGTTTTTACTACCAAAATCGTCTGCTTATATAGCATTGTTAGACAAAAACAACAAATAACACGACATCTGTCTCGCTCCAACATCCACATAAATATTGCCACGTTTTCGGTCCGTGCTTCAGTGTAGCGATGATCACCGGTGGGGGCATGCAGCGCTGCATACAGACCCGAGTATAAATATGCCGGAGCGCGCGCGCAACGCGCATTCTCGCTCCGACCGCCGCCCAGTGCGGACGTGCAAGACCCCGTTCTCCGTTGTTTGGTCCCTTCCCGATATTCCGTGGCGCTCAGTCTACTGACGTCACAGTTTAGCGTGTTGGTTCCGTGCTACGGTTTTCAAGGTTTTTCTACTCCGTCTGAGTGCTTTCGAAGTGCGATTTTTCTTTGCGACTAAGCCCCTTAGTCTTCAAAGTGCTGTGCTAAGTTGTGTTGTGCTGAGTGCAGTGTTGTGCCCAGCGTAAGTAGTCTGGTTTCAGTGCAAAGGATACTTAACGGTGACAACGAATTTGTACTGAACCAGTCCTTTTTATTTTATTTTATTTCTCTTCTCTATTTTATTTATTTTCTCCTATTTTCATATTTATTTCTATCATATCTGTGTGTTTTCGTGTGTATTTATCCTTTCTGTCGGTAAAGGTTGACCCTCACGCGGTCAACTCTTTACCTGCGTACCCTTTTTTTAGGTTTCTAGGTAGCGGCCTTCGGCGTACTACGGTTAGTTTTAAGTTATTCTCCCCAGCCCCCCTACCGCTGGTAGGGAGGTTTGCCGCTAGGGTTCGCTAGGTTTTTTATTTAGGAATCCTAGGCATTTCTTATATAAATAGGTGCTAGGTTTGCTAGGGAACCTAGGCATACATTATATATTTATATATTACATATTGTTATTCCAAGCCCTCCAATGGACCTTGTTAATATTCTTAGGTCATTCGCCCAGGCGCTCGCTGCGTCCGGCGTAAGCATACCCGCTGACGTACTAACGCAGGCCTTACAGGCATCTATTGCGTCCCCGGCCCCTCAGGCCTCTAACGTTCAGACCCCTCAGGTGTATAGCTCTCCCGCGTCTCCCGTTCCATCCGATATGGACTGCGCGTCGGTCTCATCCTCGCGCTCATCTCGTAGGAAGCGTACCGCTCCCGGGAGCGATTCAGACTCCGCCGCGTCCGAAGCTTCATCGGTCGCCGCCACCTTAACCGGCTCTCCTGAGCCCGCGTTCCAATTAGTAGCCAAACGCTCGAAGAAGCGTTCGAAAAAAGCCGTGGTGTCTTCAACACCCGATCCGACCCCGGTGTCTTCTACACCCGCCCCCGCGCCCCTCATGTCACTCGAAGTGACCGCGTCTCCGTCGATCCCGCCTAAGCCTGCTTCCTCCGCCCGTCTTCCTCCGCGATAAAGCGCGCTGGACCGCGGTTTCTAACCTGTGCAAAGAGCACAAAATCAATTACCTCAAGGCAAATAACGCAGGCGACACTATAAAAATCCAAGTCGCGACTATCGACGACTTCCGCGCGATCACTCGCTTACTTTCGCTTAAACAAATCGCGTACCACACTTACGCCTTCCCGGAGGAGCGTAAGATCCGCGCAGTACTACGGGGCGTCCCGTTTGAACTCAGTAATGAAGCCATTCTCGAGGACCTTAAGTCCCAGGGCTTCCCGGCTGTAGCAGTGCACAAGATGCACTCTAACCGCGGTAGGCGCTTTCCGTTAGCTTTAGTTATCTTGTTTAATTCTCCCAACTCGAGGGAGATCTTCAGAGAGGCTCGCACAATCTGCGGACTCTCGAATATCTCCGTCGAGCGTCCCAACCCCCGTGGTCACCCTGGGCAGTGCCACCACTGCCAGCTCTACGGCCACGCAGCGGCTAACTGCTCAGCTCCCCCCAGGTGCGTTAAGTGCCTGGATCCTCATGTAACGAAGGAGTGCACTCGCACTCCCGAATCCACTTCCCCCCCTGCCTGTGCTTTGCGGCCAGTCCGGCCACACAGCTAACTACAGGGATTGCCCGCGCGCTCCGCGCTCCACCTCCAAGAGGGTCCCGCCTAAACCGGCGCCGCCGCTCACTCCCGCTAACTTCCCACCGCTGCGCAACCGGGGTCCCCCGGAAGCAAAGCCCGTTCAGCCGACGCCTACTCAGGCTCTGTCTTGGAGGCAGCGTTCAGCCGTTCCACCTGCACCTTCCTGACCCATCCCAGCTCCCATAGCTTCCGTAGGGCCGCGTCCTTCTCCGTCATCTGCACCTCAGTCGTCGTTGGCTGAGGACATGAAGACCGTGTTCGACGTTATTCAAAACGTCGATATTAACGAAATTTCCGTGCTCGCACGCAAACTGCCTCGGTTACGTCCAATACAGCCAGAACAATACAATAAATGATGCACTTGATTAATATGCTTGCAACTTATCTTCGGTTTGTATTGAAATAATTGCTTCTGTACCTAATACGATTAAATTATTCAGGAGAACGTAAAAACAGTGTTTACAGTTCAGGCGCGGAGGGGGGAGGGGGAATATATGTTTCTTATAGAAAACACTATTTCCAAGTTGTTAACACCATAGCCCAGAAATGTATGGGACGGTATCTGCCTCCTTTGTCCACACTCGCATATCTGAGCCTAACGAGATTCTATGGCCTGAGAATGAGCTAGCCTGATTATAGCTACATGCAACACAACACTCACTGAACCGGTATGCCATAAGCTGAAAGCTTGCTTAACAAGGCTTAGCTCTAGCATCAATCAACGACCTTTGAAATATCTAAGGATATAGCAATCACCTAACCGTCCCTTCTAGGGCCTTGCACCACAAGTGTTGAACGTAGAAGATCTCCAATAGAGCGTCTACCGCGGAATACATATTGGCTAGCGCCAAGAAGCCCATTGGTAAAATTTTTAAATAAATTGATATTATACATTTTTACATACCCGCATAATTGTTAAATAGTAAAGACACACATTGTTCCATGTTTAAAAAATAATTAATTCACTTTAAAATCATTTAAAATTAAGACTCCTTTTCACAAGCTACATCCACGAATTTTATATTTTAATTCTTGACTACAAAACCTATCAAAATCAAATTCAGATATACCATCAATTTAATATACATATTCATTTTGGGAATTCAGAATAATTGACAATTAACGTTCATTTTCATAATTTAAACAATATTAACTTTGTAATTTAGTTAGTTGCAATAAGAATTTGGACATTTGTGAAAAGCTTTGGTAAATATTATTAAACAACATCCAAAGTAACAGAAAAGTCTAAAGAAAAAAGCTAATTTTAACCAAATACATTGCGTAAAATAATTTTTACTGCCAGAAATGACTTTTAACACGGCACAGCCGCGACTGTACTCGGCCCTGATGATGGACCCCATACGAGTCCTAAACTGGTCGGACCTTTCCGAAAATAACGCGTGAGTATAAGCTGTAGTTTTTAAATTTATCAAAATGACTCACTTAACATTTTTAAAATAATTGCTGACTATACGGCGAGGTATGTATATACAGTCGCGAGTGAAACAGTTTTCAGCCATAAGAATTAAACGTGTAAAACTTGAGTGCGCTTTAAATTTTGTGATACAGTGTCGCAACCACGATATTATACCGAAATTCGCGCGCATTAAAGTGGTAAAGTGTATTCGTGATTATGGAACGTTCTTTAAGGCGGCAAATAAAAAACTGTTGGTGCGAATTATTCAGGACTACCGTCGCAAAATCTCATTCCTTAATTCAGACCTATACTCCTTACACCTTGAGTTGTCTGGGTTTCTTCGACCTGATCTATTTTATAAACTTGATGCAATGTCATATGGCAGAGCAAATAGACTACTCGATATTAGTGAGAAACATAATAAAAAACTGACAAAACTTTTCCGGGAAAATAGAAATAGCAATGACGACGTTAAAAATAATTGTTCGCAAATTTCAAATGTGAATGTAGTTAACTTGTTTTCACAGACTTTTTCATCGGACACTATTAACGCACTCGCTAAAGGGTTGAACTTTGCCATCACTCCTTCCAAAATACCCGTGGAATCAATCATAGCTAGCGATCACGATCTTTCGAAATAGAGTACCGGGTATTGACGCCGAATGTCTAAGACAAGATGTCAGTTCAATTATACGCAAGCATAAACCACCTAAGCCTAACATAACCAAATATGAAATGGCCGCGCTAACCGCCTTACGAAAAGATACTGATGTTTTAGTTTTGCCTGCGGATAAGGGAAACGCAACTGTCATCGTTGACACGTCGCGGTATGAAGAAAAGCTCACACAGATTGTAAGTGACACACAAGTATATAAAAAGTGCCTTACAATCCAACTTACCGTGTGACTAACAAACTGAACAAAATTCTATCTGAACTGTCAATGAAAGACATTAAGAATCAGTTGCGTTCTCTTAATCCTACGTCGCCTAAAATATATGGCCTACCAAAAATACACAAACAGTGCTGGCCCCTTCGCCCGATTGTAAGCCAGATAGACTCCCCTACGTATAAGGCTTCTCGTCACATGGCGAATCTTTTACAGCCACTGACGGGAAAAACTTCCAGCTTTGTAAGGGACTCTAGTCATTTTGTAGAGCTAATCAACGAGATCACACTGCGAGACGATGAAGTAATGGTGAGTTTTGACGTAATATCTCTCTTCACCAACGTGCCAGTGGCGGACGTCATCATTACCATAAGAGATCTCATATTAAAGCACAAACTACCCACTGAGTACATGGCACTTATAGAGTTTTGTCTCACTAGTGGTTATTTCATCTGGCGGGGTGATTTCTACCTACAGGTAGACGGCGTAGCAATTGGCTCGCCCATAGCACCACATGGTGGCGAACATATTTATGGAGGCGTTCGAAGATAAGGCATTGAGCGGCGCCCCGAGGAGACCAAGACACTGGTGGCGATACGTCGAAGATGTGTTTGCTGTCCTACCGGAACGCGAAGCCACGCAGTTTCTGGACTACATAAATGCAGCGCATCCAAGGATACAGTTTACCGTTGAAAGGGAGGTTAACGTGGCTCTGTCTTTCTTGGATCTACTTGTTCGACGAGCAGCACATGGGCGGCTTACACATACTGTATATCGCAAGCCCACACATTCAGACCGGTACTTAAGAGCTGACTCCCACCATCATCCCGCGCACCGGTCTTCAGTCCCCCGTGCCCTTATAAACCGAGCTCTACGTTTATGTGACCCACAGAGCATAAACACGGAACTGGAACATGTGAGATCTGTCCTGGAAACGAATGGGCACAATTGGAGACAGAGCTTGAGAATAGCGAACACAACCAATCGACAGAAACCCGCGATAGTTGAACGAGCGCCTGTATACCTACCGTACATAAAGGGTGTAACTGATACCATTGGGCACTTACTGAACCGCAAGTTTAGTATAAGGACGATTTACTGCCCTTTTACTAAAATACGACAACCTTTTGCGATCCCCAAAGGACAAAGACCCTCTAGGTAGACCAGGCGTATACGAGATTCCCTGTGACTGTGGTAAAAGCTACATAGGAGAGACGGGCAGAAAGATCAATACGAGACTCACTGAACACATACGAAGTGTGAAGAAGATGGATGAAAAGACCTCTGCAGTTGTTGACCATGTGTTAGACACTGGTCCGTCGCATTTCATCCGCTTTGATAAAGCCAGAGTATTAGTTCAGGAGAGAAACTTCGTGTCTCGCAAAGTCCATGAAGCAATTGAAATAAATAGACGGCGTAATTTCAATCGCGATACAGGCTGGACTGTACCCGCTGCGTGGAAGCCTATACTTTACAAACACGGACACGTAAAGAACCGGACACCGCTCTCCAATGATACCGTGAGCTCAGCATGCCGCTAGACTACGGCATCGTCCGCACCACCGTCAGTGCCTACTCCACCCGCCGCGCATGCGCAGCCCCTGCAACCCCCGCCCGCCCCCGTGCCCTCCGAGCGCGCGCGCAGAGCAGCGGCCCGCAGTGCGAGGCGAGGCACAGCCGCGACTGTACTCGGCCCTGATGATGGACTCCATACGAGTCCGAAACTAGTCGGACCTTTCCGACAATACCGCGTGAGTATAAGCTGTAGTTTTAAAGTTTATTTTTGTGGTTGAAATAAACTTGTAAGTTTAACTAAAAATGTCATTTTAAAATGAGTTGCATTTTGTTTTGGATGTACCTTATTATGACTTATTACTAAATACTTCTGAACTTATATTTTATTAAGACGTTTGTATTTAGTATGTAAAGAGACTGTCTAATACCAAACGTAAAGTGCCATCTAAAAACCTACCTCCAGGAGACTATTCAGTTCAAAACAAAACAAATAAAATAACGCGGGTAGTCGCGACGAAAACACGCAAATTTAGTGCTCTCTGAGTTTTTATTTATTTAAAATAATATATAAGTAGTTTTAATCAAACTCATGTGGTAATATTGTGCTAAACTCACCAGATCTCACTTTTACACTAAAGTTCTACACTTAAATTCAGTGATTCACTAAAATATAACATCAAGACATCATGGAGGCATTGGCTCAACTGTTTCAAACACAATTTGCTGAGTATGAGAAGAAATTGGAAAAAATTGCAAGTAATATGACTACACATCCTGATCTAGCTTCACTTTCACAAGATTTCCAATCCTTCAAAACTCTTGTATGGCAGATGTTTAAACAGCTAAAATTAGAAATAGATTCACTTCACAATGCTCAAGATAGACTGGAAACTGCTTCCCGGAAAAAGGCTCTTCTATTACATGGTGTTCCTGAAAGTCAAAATGAGAAGTTGCATGATGTGGTTCTTCAAGTTATTACAGTAAAAATGAAGATGGATAAGTTCAACCCAAACCACTTACAAGTCTGTCATCGCTTGGGTGTAGCTTCTCATACCAAAACGAGACCCATCTTGGTAAGATTCTCTGATGTTGACGCTCGTCATGATGTTTGGGATACTAAAACAAGTCTAAAGGGCACTGGGGTCACAATATCTGAGTTTCTTACTAGGACAAGGCAGCAGATTTTTGTCTTAGCGCGACAGCACTTTGGCTTGAGAAACTGTTGGTCGGTAGAGGGCAAAATTGTTGTTAGTCTCCCCGATAAATCTCGCTGTAAGATCGAGACTCAGAGTGACTTGGAGCAGATCATGTCAAAGTACCCATCCAACAGTATAACTTCAACAGCTCCGTTGCAAAAAACTGCTCCAAAACACGTTGAAAAATCTCCAATGAAAACGCGCAGGCGCCACTAATTCCATCCAAGTACATCTCTTTTCCTTTATGTTTAGATATTTCTTTATTTGTATGATAGGTACTTTTATAAGTCTATATATAGATTTGTTTTTATGAATTTTAAGAAGGTAATTTCAACTTTATTGTTTTTCTTTTTTTGCTTTTGTTTATATTTTTCGTATCAGACAACGACTTTGACAAATTTGACAGTTAGCAAATACAATCGTTCATAAACCTTAAATTTTGATTGATATGTTTTACAATCGCAAGAATTTTAATTGATGTATTGGTAAATTAGCCTTTCCAACAACTTGTGAGTGGTGAGTAGTGCATGTGATTTCATAGTAGTAATATAAGTATACATTGATATTCTATTTTATTTATTATAACTTATTCATATTCATATGAGTAATAATGATTTTAACGACAGCTTTTTCTCTTGTTCTTCTTCATCGTGTAGCTTTACAAGTGCAGATAGCTTTCTCTCACAGCCACAAACTTTGCATGATAGAATTTCTTCTTCCTTTACTGATCCCCTTAATTTGAAGATTATTCACATAAATGCGCAAAGTATACCGAAACATCACTCTGACCTCTTAGCTTCTTTCAGTAGTGTCAATGTCAATGCTCTTCTCGTCTCTGAAGCTTTCCTCAAACCATCACTACCCTCCACGCATTACTCTCTTCCAGGATTTGTCCTCATTCGGAATGATCGCACTGGTAAGGGAGGCGGAGGGGTAGCTATCTACCTACGAGCAGATATACCGTACAAAGTCGTAAGCGTTTCCCCTTCTGTGTATTCTGCTTCTGCCGAACATCTCGGAATAGAAATAACTGTGCGCAACACCAAAATTCTTCTAACGGTTTTTTATATACCTAACATGTACATTGATTACCTTAACTCCCTTGATGCCTTTTTAAGCGACTTTAGACCCTGTTACGATCATGTGATTTTAATGGGTGATTTTAATACCTGTCTTATTAAAGACAACTTGCAGGCCCGTGGCCTAAAAGCTATCCTTTCTTCATTTAATTTAAGTATCCTACCTCTCTCTCCCACCCACAACTTTCCAAATTCAGCTCCTTCCCTTATTGATCACATGATTGTGTCCTCGTCCTCTAACGTTGTCGACTACGGCCAACACAGTGCACCCTTCTCCTATCATGACTTAATATTCCTTTCCTACCGTGTTCGCATTCCCAAACAAAAACCCAAAACTTTGTTACGCCGATCTTATGGGAACATCAACTTACAGTCTCTTCAGCATGATGCAAGTGTCACTGATTGGTCCCCAGTGATAAATAGTGCCACAATTGACGAGAAAGTTGAATGTTTCAATACTATACTTCTGAAATTGTATGATCATCATGCTCCACTTAGACGAGTAAAATTTAGACACTACCCTGCTCCTTGGTTGTCCGATTCTATTAAAAAATCTATGTCTCAACGAGACAAAGCTAAGGCAAAACTCAAACGTAGACCAAACGAACAAAATCTTGTATCTTATAAACAGCTACGCAATCATTGCAGCCGCCTTTGTCGAGATGCCAAAAGACGCTACTTCCATGATTCCCTCGTCAATCAAAGCTCTGCAGAAGCCTGGAAATTTTTGAAGACTGTGGGTATAGGCAAAACACCAACGACATCTCCAAACAACCTTGACTTAAATGCCTTAAATAGACACTTTACCAATTTATCAACAATTTTAAATCCAAACATTAAACTAAACACTCTAAATTCTCTTTGCAATACCTCATCAACACATCTTCCATTCAATTTATCAACAGTATCAGAAGATTATGTGAGGAAATCCATACTGTCCATTTCATCAGCCGCTGTTGGAAGTGATAACATAAGCTCGAGAATGATTACTTTAATCTTACCCCCTTTAATACCTATCCTTACACACATTTTTTATTTTTCTTTATCTACCAGTACTTTCCCTGCCGTATGGAAACTTGCCCACATAATTCCCTTGCCTAAAGTTCCAAATCCCAGTTCTCCATTTCAATTTCGTCCCATTTCTATCCTATCCTTCCTGTCCAAAGTTCTCGAGCATATTGTCCATGAACAATTGTCAAAGTTTCTCATGACTAACAATCTGCTCAGCCAGTATCAATCCGGTTTTCGAGCTGGACACAGTACTGTATCTGCTCTTATTAATGTGACTGATGTCATACGCTGGGCGATGGAGGGTGGATCACTTACATTACTTGTATTATTAGATTTTAGTAGCGCCTTTAATTCGGTTGACTTCGACATTCTATTTCGTATTTTGGAATCTGTAAAAGTTTCATCTTCTGCAGTAGCTTGGTTTCGTTCATATCTTCTGGGGCTCTCTCAGTGTGTCTATCTTGCAGAGTCTTACTCTGACTGGTGGAAGGTGGCGTTCTTTCTCCATTACTCTTCTCCGTGTTTATAAACACTGTCACCAATGTCCTTTCATGTAACTACCATCTTTATGCGGACGACTTACAGATTTACCATCACTTCTCAGCTTGTGATATTGGGTCAGCCGTTGCCGCTGTGAATGCCGATCTCAGTCGCATCGGTAACTGGGCTGAGTCTTTTGGACTGTGCGTCAATCCCAACAAGTCCCAAGCGTTAATAGTTGGTAGTCGATACATGCGCGGTTGCTAAGATTTGGCTGATCTCCCACCCATGTTACTCAACGGTACTAGGATTGATTTTACCAACTCGGCTAAGAACCTAGGTGTTATACTAGACTGCAACCTGCAATGGCACGCTAATGTTAACGAGATCAGTCGAAAAGTGCATTACTCCTTACATTCCTTAAAGAGACTTCAGGGTTTTCTGCCTTTTCGCACTAAAATCAGTCTTGCGCAGGCTCTCATACAGCCTATAATAGACTACGCTGATGCGTGCTACCCGGATGTTTCGGAGGAACTTTTAAATAAGTTGGAACGCTTACAAAACTTATGCATACGTTTTAGTTTTGGCCTAAAAAAGTTTGACCATGTATCAGAATGTCGAAAGCAACTCCATTGGCTTCCACTCCGTCTCCGCAGAAATTGTCGAATACTTTGTCTTTTGTTTAACGTCCTTTTCAATCCATCCTCTCCAAAATAACTGAGTGAGCGCTTCTCTTTCTTATGTCCAACAGACGTTCATTGCAGACAGCACAAACGCACACTGCTACGCACGAAGCCTCACAAAACAGACTTTTACGCCAAATCTTTCACAGTTCAAGCTGTTAGACTGTGAAATGCACTTCCTCACGAAATCCGTGAAGCAAAATCACTACCAGTTTTTAAAAGCAGAGTAAGAGAACACTTCCTTTCTCAGACCTAAATTATACTGTTGTCGTCGTACATCATTATTTTCCGACGTATTACTGATTTTATTTTAAATCATATTGTTGTATTTGTGTATGTATATGCATGTATATATTTATTTATATGTGTATATATGTATATTGTATGTTTATGCATGTTTATTAAGCTAAGCAAGTATGTATTTATGTGTTTTGTAATTAGTTACACTACTAACTCAAGTACGCACTAACTTTGCTCAGCATCACTATTTCCAGTCACAGGTCGGCTGGAAGAAATTTCTAATAGAAATAAGCTGCACCTATGTACCATTCTGAATATACTATAAGCTTCTCACTCATTGTGTGTGTACATAAATTATTAAATAAATAAATAAGTTACTCCCTTACTCATGTTGGCAGAAAATCTCTGTGAGCAAAAAAAAAGTGCGGTATTTTTTTCTAAATTAAACATGTCTATAACGATCACCCGCATACTTTAGGCGTCATGTTACAAACAAATAATAGGTCTTTACCTATGAAACTGCCGTTTTGCCGTACTGGCCATTTCAAATGAAAATAATTTTTTGTTTGACTGATAAATCTAATTTCTAATTAATTTTATTTGACAAACATGGAATTCTTTTTCAAAAATCGTCATTTGTTTAATAGTTAGTGTTTTGTTTTCAACGCATTCGAACATTTTTCGTCATCATGGATAAGTTAAAAATTCGAGTAATTATGGAGTATGAGTACCGTCGTGGCAGCAAAGCGGCACAAGCGGCACGCAACATCAACGACGTTTACGGAGCGAACACTACAAACGAACGCACCACCCGTTATTGGTTCTGGAAATTTAGACCTGAAAAATGAACCCCGTGGTCGTCCGAAAACTTTGGTCGACAATGACGAATTAAAGGAAATTGTGGAAGCTGATGAAACTCAATCCACGGCTGAATTAGCAGCAGCTTTCGACGTTAGCATCAAAACAATATTGGTCCATTTGCGTCAAATTGGCAAGGTAAAAAAGCTTGACAAATGGGTACCCCACGAACTCAATGACCGCCAGTGCGAAGTACGCGTGGAGACGTGCCTTGCACTGCTCAGCAGGCATACAAATGAAGGAATTCTGAACCGCATTGTTACTTGTGACGAGAAATGGATCCTGTTTGACAATCGTAATCGCTCAGCAAGTTGGTTGGACCCTGGTTCAGCACCCAAACAATGCCCTAAACGAAAACTTACCCCTAGAAAAGTGATGGTCACTGTTTGGTGGTCTAACGCGGGCGTGATTCATCACAGCTTCTTGCCAAACGGGACAAGCATTACTGCAGATGTCTGCTGTGAAGAACTGAACACAATGATGGAGAAGCTCGCACGTCTCCAACCAGCTTTGGTCAATCGTTCGGCTCCACTGCTCCTGCACGACAACGCGCGACCTCATACTGCACAGCAGACGGTCTCCAAGCTACAAGAGTTGGGGTTGGAAGTTCTCCTTCATCCGCCGTACTCACCAGACCTTGCGCCTACAGACTTCTACTTTTTCCAGAATTTGGATAACTTCTTGGCGGGAAAAAAATTCAATACCCGAGAGGCAGTACAAAATGCCTTTGAAGAATTTGTTGCCTCCCGTCCAGCTGATTTCTTCAAGAAAGGCATCAATAAGCTACCAATGCGTTGGCAAAGATGCATTGATTGCATGGGTGATTATTTTGATCAATAGAAATAAAAAATAAATAAAAAAATTACGCTTCATTTATTTCGTGAAAAACGGCAATTTCATAGGTAAAGACCTAATATTAACTTGACTTACGAATTAATAAAAGAAGACAGGATTTTTATTTAAAAAGGGCTGTTTCTGAGAGATATAGATAGATAGATAGATAGATAAAAAGCTTTAATGTTACTTCAAACACACAAACATTACAAAATAGAAATATATACATTAAAATCACAAACAAGACGCAAAAATAAAAAAAGAACAAAATTTATTATTATTACTAAACGAGAAAACAACAAAAGTATAATGCATGTGTGCTGCAGCAGAGCAAAAGGCCATAGCTCAGCGGCATCAGCTCAGGGAGCAAAGCGCTGATTTTCAGCTACAACCTCGAGGAAATGCAGACACGGATTGAAATGGAAAAAAAAAAAAAAAAAATATATATATATATATATATATATATATATATATATATATATATACCCAATCTGGTTTTAAGCAATGTCAGTTCCATTTCATTATATACCTAACAAATTATAGATATATTCAAATAATATGTATTATTAATTATCAATTAAATATTCAGTCAAATAAAATATTTGTTATATATAGTGTACTTTGTCGATCCCAACCTATATAATAACATATATCCAAGAAACAAAATAGTAAGGAATAAATTTATTTTTTTAATAAACTGTAAAGTTTTATTACACAAAAACCGGGTAGTTTTCGCTACTTCGCGACCCTGTAGGAAATTCCAGTCTTTGTATTTTAAGAAGGTAAGATTTTAATTTTAGCTTAAATATTGATTTGGACTTGGATATCCTAATAGGTGGAGGGATATTATTACAACACTTTGTTGCACTGTAGCGAAAACAACCAGTAAATGCTGCAGTTCAGTGGTGCTGCACACTAAGTGGGGGTCGTGTAGCTCTAGGTTCGCAAAACGGCTTGCTTTTGGGTAACTTCAGCTTGCAAAATAAATAGTCAGGGTTTTTAAACTTAATTATGTCAAACATTAAAGATGCCAGATGCAACTGTCTGCGTAACTCCATATTCAGTATAGAGGCATTATTTAAAAATGGTGTGATATGAGTTCGGGGAGGAATATCAAATATAAAGCGGCAGCAAGCATTTTGCACCCGCTGTATCAAACGACTGGTTTTATACAAAAGTCGAGGTTCATACACAAGATCTGCATAGTTAAGTCGAGATAATACTAGAGATTCACATACTGTAATTCTCACTTCCTCACTCAGTAGGTTGCGAATTTTGTACAAAACTTTAAGCCTAAAGAAGCTATTCCGTACCAAACTTTCTACGTGACTCTCAAAACGCAATTGGTTATCCAACAAAACACCTAAACTCTTGGTCTCATCAACTTGAACAATACTTTGACCGCGAGTACTCGGGGGACAAGTTTTTTATTTTATTAACCTGGGATTTGGAACCGAGAATAATGAATTTAGACTTAGAAGGGTTGAGTACAAGCGCGTTCCTTTCTGACCAGTACGCGATCCCGTTTAGGTCTTTATTTAGATTTTCTATTGAATACAACATTCGGTCTGGAACTTCAGGAACATAAAGTTGGACGTCATCTGCATAAATATGAAATTTACAGTGTTATATTTCCTTTGCCAAATCTGCACTATAGACTATAAATAAAAGAGGTCCTAGGTTGGACCCCTGAGGGACACCACGCTGAACCAGTTTGGGGTGTGAAATGATTAAGGATCCATCAGACTTTTAGAGTTTGACAGACTGTTGTCGGTCTGCAAGGTAACTACTAAACCACTGTACTGCTTTTTTGTCAAGACCATAGAACGATAATTTCGACAGAAGCAGAGAAATGTCGATACTATCAAATGCCTGGGAGAAATCCAACAGAGCGAGGATACTACCATGACCAATATCCTGCTCAGCTAGTACTTCATCCACGACATCTAGTAGAGCAGTTACTGTTCCACGGCACTTTCGGAAACCCGATTGAAGAGAAGGTAAAATGTTATTTTTCTCTTCTTGATTCAAAAGTTGGTAATATACGGCTTTTTCCAAAATTTTTGACATAAACGGCAAAACACTCGCTGGTCTCAAGTCCTTTAACTCACTAGGATTGTCTTTTTTAGGCAAAGACGTAACAAGTGCCTCTTTCCATTGATGGGGGACCACAGAGGTTCGAAGGGACTCATTCACAATTAGTGTTATGATTGTTAAAGTTTTCGGAAGTGTTAGCATAATCATATCCTTACTGATTTGGTCGCTACCTATAGCATTTGATTTTATAGATTTAATGTAATTAAGAACCTGTACATCTTTTATTGGTTCCAAGGTAAGATTTATAGGTCCAAAAGGACAAGTGTCAAATTTATTTTGCTCTGCAGTAGACGCCAGTATGTTTTTGTCAGGTTGATTCAAAAAGTGATTAATTTAAAGTGATTAATCTTATCAGGGTCATTAAAGCACTCGAAGAGTAAATCACTTTTACTAGGGTCAATCAAAATCTTACTTTTTAAGTTTTTCCAAAATTTGCAACTATTCTTTAAGTTTGAGTTTAAACAATAATTGAAATAAGCGCGTTTCTCAGAATAAATGTTGGTTTCAACCAGCTTCTTACAGTCTTTGTAGTACTTATCATTGGAGTCCGACTTCCACCGTTTTTTCTTTTCCCACGCTTTATCTCGCATCTCCATCATACATCTTATCGTATCCGTAATCCAAGGTAATTAACCTTGTTTCTTGATACGAATAGTCTTAACTGGAGCATGTTTTTTATAGAGGTCTAAGATCATCGTATTAAACCTGGATACCATTTTGCTCACGGTCGGTTCCCGAGTCACAGCCTCCCAGTCCATGCCAGTAAGATCATTGTTGAAATTTTCTATATTTATGTCCCGCAAAGTCCTATCACTGACGAACTGATCGGGCACTTTAGTCTTTTTTGATGCCATTGTAACATTGACCATTGCATGTCCATAGGTTCCGCTTATGTTATTCCCTGTCGTTTCTCGAACTGGACCATTAGGGCACACCACGTCGGTTAATATTTCTGACTCAGAGGTAAAGTGGGTGGGATCAGTCACAATTTGTTTTAGGTCCATACAAAGTAAAACTTGGTGTAGCTTAAGTGACTTGCTCTCACTAATTTGTAACATATTAACGTTAAGATCACCCATAAGGAGAATATAGTCATAGTGTGAGAATTCAAATCAAATCAATTTATTTGAAAAATATGGTCGATACAGTAGGTGTTTAATTATTTAAGTACAGCATATTTAACCGTGTCAAACGGTGTGCAAATCTTTGCGACGTCATATAATCAGACCTTAATCAAACTATCAATTAATAAATTTAAAATGTCAACAACAACAACAATGAAAAACTTATAACAATAATTATTCAAGCTAATGACTTAAATCTGTTATAAAAATTCATTTAATGAGTAGTAACTCTTATCTAATAAATAATTAAATAAATTTATTTTAAATAGTCTAAATGTCAAGATCTTAATATTATTTGGTATTTTATTATAGAAAAAAATATTTTTTTTATTTTATTTTTTGAAAATATATTAAGTCGTAGAGCAGGTACATATAGTTTATGTTTATGTCTTCCTCTGCAATTAAACATTTCATTATTTCTTTTAAAATATTCTGGATGAGCTTGTACAAATACGCAATTCTCAAAAATATACAAGCAGGGCACAGGTAGTATCCTGAGTTTCTTAAAAAGAGGTTTACAATGGTCAATATACCCAGCACTACACAGTATTCTAATAAATTTTTTTTGTGCATGAAATACTTTATTTATATCAACGCAATTTCCCCATAAAACAATCCCATACCTTAAAATAGATGATATATATCCATGATAGGCGAGGAGGGCTGCTCTTGTACCGGATACCTCTTTGATACGTCTTAATACATATACATATTTGTCAATCTTATTTTTTACATCCATTACATGAGCTTTCCAATTGCAGTATTTGTCTAAAGTAAAACCTAAAAACTTTGTAGCATTGACACTGTCAATTTTAGAACCATTATAGTTTACACATAATTCGGGAACTTTCATATTGATTGTATTAAATTGAATTATATTTGTTTTCGATAAATTAATATTTAAATTATTCGCATTAAGTCAGTCTATTACCTTTGTCAGAGCTAATTCAATTTCATTTTTGAGGTCACGGGCATTTACAGAACTAATTAAAATTGTTATGTCATCAGCAAATAAAAAACATTCATGTGTTTGGGTAAATCATTGATATATAAAATAAATAAAAGCGGTCCCAAAACACTACCTTGTGGTACACCTGTACCATTTACAAGAAATTTGGATCTATGGCTTATTGGATGTTTGTTGTTTAAATATGTTACTTCCACACACTGTAGTCTATCTTTTAGGTAGCTCTCGATCCAATCTAGAGCAATACCTCTTATGCCGTATTGCTTCAATTTATTTAAAAGAATTTTATGTGACACAAAATCAAAAGCTTTGCTCATATCAAGTAGAAGTGTTGCAGGGTAAAGCTTTTTGTTTAAACATTCCGTAATTCTTTTAACCAGTGAAAAACAAGCCAAAGTCGTTGATTTATTTTTCCTGAAACCAAATTGTTCTCTACACAAGATATCATTTGTATCCAAAAAGCTAGTCAGTTTCTTGGCCATAATTTTTTCGATAATCTTTGACAAAATAGATACTAATGTAATTGGCCTGTAGTTAATAAGGTCCTCACAGTCTCCTGTTTTAAAAAGAGGTTTTACGACAGATTTTTTTAGGAGTGTTGGAAACTTGCCTTGACTTAAAGACAAATTAATTAAGCAAGTTAGTGGCCGTACTAGTTCATTTGCACACAGCTTTAATATCTTTGTACTAAGGCCATCATAACCTACAGCATTCATGTTTTTTATGTCTCTTATTTCATTTAAAACTTCATTTGCTGTAACAGGGGTTAAAAACATTGTTGGACTTACGTTTTTAATTGAGTCATGTATTGATTTCTGAGCATTACAATTTTGTTTATTTGTCGAATCTGTCAAGTTAATAAAAAAGTAATTTAATAAATTACTAATTTTTTTCGGGTCAGTGTAAATTATATTATTTATTTTTATTTTTGATATGTCATTGGTACTTATATTAGATTCTGTTTCATTCTTAATTACTTGCCAACATGATTTACATTTATTTTTTGAGAATTGTATGTATTTTGAATTTACTATTTTCCTACCATAATTTAAACAACGTTTTAAAATCTTACTGTAGGTTCTAAAATACAATTTATTTTTGGGCCTATATCCTACACCTAGTAAATATTTATTGTATAACATTATTTTCTTTATACAGTTGATTTTATTCCCTTTGATAGCCATTTCTTTTTCATAGGTTTGTTTATTATTTTTACAAATATTTCCGGGAAACAAAGATTATAAAATAATGTGAGAATGTCATGAAATTTATTAAATGCCGAATCAGTATCATTGTCATTATACATGTCACTGAATGAGAATGCACCCAAACACTGTTTAAATTTTGTTATATTGTCTTGTGAATGGTCACGTTTTTTTTTAAACCAAAATTTGGGAAATTTTTTATGTAGGGGTTTGTTACCTCTACCAAGGCTGTAATACTTTGTCCTTTGTCATGGTCTGAAAGGGCTAAGCTATATAAATTAGATGAAACTGTTTTTAAATTACTAGTTATAAGGTCTAAACAAGCATTTTTTCTTGTTGGTTTTGTTATGTGTGAAATAAAATTATAATTACTCAGAATGGCTTGCAGCTCATCACTATTCAAGGATTTTTTTAAAATATCTATGTTCCAGTCTCCACAAGCAATAATTTGTTTCTTATGTCTCTTAGTTAATTTTTTAAATAATGTATCCAATTCATATAGAAATATTTTAGAAGATGACTGATTGATTTCTGATGACTGAAGATGATTTCAACAGCGCAACATTCAAAAGAATATGGGAGTGTATTTAAATTTTTAATTTTTTTAAAGCATAAATCATTTTTGACTAAAATATATGAACCACCTCTGCATTCATTTTGTCGACAAAATGAACTTCCTAGCGAGTAATTTTCAATATTTAAATTAGTTTCTGTGCCTTTTTTTAAAAATGTTTCTGTTAAACATATGACATCAACCTCACCTATACATTTTTTTACTTCTAGCAACGATACTTCAAATAAATCACGCTTACCTAGGATGCCTGCAATATTTTGATGAAATATTTTAAATTTAATAGAGTTGTCATTTACGAAAAAATATATTTGAATTGTCTTGGTCGGTTTGTGTGGAAGCCTCTCTAAACAATTTATTTGTTGGTAATTTTAATTTGGTTTTCTGTAAGAAGGTTTCTTTATATTGTAAATAGTCAATTTGTATGTTTAATTTAAAAGTAAAATAATTTTTTAGCTGTCTTGAATAATGACGATTGCGTTCATTATTTAAATTAAAATCCCTAAAGTCCTTAAAATCAATAAAATTACTTTTGCTGAAATTTTTACATATCATTTTTATCATACTGTTGAGTTTATTTTCGTTTAGACATGCATTATGAAAAACGCCTAAGACTATTACTTTATGACAATGTTCCAAGAGTTTCAAAGTAGCACCTAATTCACTTATTAATTTGAATGGATTATTGTCATGTTTACCTACACCTATGATCACAATATCATTTTTTTCTACAATTTTACTCATATTGTGACAGTCTTTCAAAATAAATTCACTCCGCGCGTTTGGTTTCAAAAGGGATGAAATATTGTAGATATTATTCCAGCCGGTCTCTCTACTGCGTCGCAGATGGTTGGAGAGGTGTCTCACTTGTTCGTCACCAAAAATAAAAATGTTCGGTTTTCGCTCCATAGAGTTCGTAGAACTCGCACGATTATCCTGCCGGGTATTTATGTTTTCTTTTTCGTATACGGCCTGTCGAGACTCTAACTCATCCTGTTTTTGCCTTGGTGCTACTTTTGGTGTAGAGAAAGCTGGAGAAATCGCCACATTTTTTAATGAAGAGTTCATATATGCCAGAGGTGTTCGAGGCGTTTTTATGTGTGAAAGGGTTAATCTACGCTTCAGCGGTGTTGTAGAGAAATATTTATAATTATGTTGGCTTTTTCCTAGTTTCAGCGGCTGGTTAAGTTTTGTTAAAATCTCTATTTTCTGTTCTTGTTTTACTATTTTTCGTTTAAGATTTTCGTTTTCAATATTAAGATTTTCTATTTCTTTGTCAGCAATTTGTAATTTTATTGTTAAATTTTCTAGTTTTTGCTTCATTTCATCCACTAAAGACTCATTTAAACTATTATTAAGGGGTAAATTTCTATTAACAATTTCGATAATTGAGTCATAAGATTGTTCTTCTTCACTAAATATCTCTCTTTCTGAGTTGCTATCAGAGTCTGATTTTTGACGCTTATTTCTTCTTAATGACCTTAATGTTACGTTTTCCATTCTTAAAAACAAAATTATTCACTTGTGTTGTTTTGTTTACAGCGCCCTCTCTTTATCTTATTTTGTAACAAATATTTCGATAGATTCCGTCCAAATAGCTTAAAGTTTTATTAAGTATTTCCTAGATGTCTCTGTTGTAAATTTTGGTTTATTGAGTCAGTAGTATAAGTTAGAATGTTAGATTTGTAGATGACGCTAGTTGTAAATTTTATCACTGTATATTTTGAATTTGATCACGTGATTATCTGTTATCAGAATGAGACCGCGTTCTTTGTAACGGCATTTTGTTTACTCACAGTAGTTTTACTATTCGCTTTCATAGATGTTTCATGTCGATAGTTTTTCTTGATCACAACACATAGCACTGACAATTTCAAATCAGATTAACGCATTTATCGAATTTATTTCAATGTTCTGACGTAATTGTAACTTGTTTTCACTCGCCCCACTTTTAGCACTTATATTGTGATTAATATCGAAGACTGTTTTTTGCAAACACTTGAGGTTATGAATTTAGGTATTATTCACTGTATTTCACTGTATTTGTCGTAGTTTATTATGTATTACTAATTTATAGAAATAAAATTGTACGGATCGATGTTTACATTGGCAAAGCGCCATCTATCTATCTCAGAATTTTGATATGGAGTCAGTTAATGTGTCTAAGAATGTGTCTATATTCAGCCATTGTGGTCTGTATGTTGTACCGACCACTATTGAAAACCCGTTAGTTTTAGTTGAGTTTGTTCTATTGTGGGGTTGGGATTTTTCAGGTAACAAACATGTTTATTCTGTCTTACATAAAAGGCCACACCTCCACCTCGATCACGGCGCATATGCAAAGGTCGCGGCACGCAGCGCAGGCGATATTCCGGTGGCGCGGGCGCACACGCTTCTTGTCCGGCACTTAACCAAGTCTCGTTAATAGCGACAATGTGAGCACCAAATCTGTCCATTGCCACAAGGAAGTCATCATGACCCGTATTAGGAGAGCCTGCATTATATAGTCCTATAGATATGTGTTGCAGAGCACTTTTGCTATCTGTAAAAATTACAATTGCCTTAATATTAAGAGTCAGGGCATATGACAGGGCCTCATTGATGGCTATTAATTCTAAAGTTATCACAGAAACTTCGCTAGTAATTTTGTACATAAAACTTGATCCCTTGATCGGATCATAAAAGGCCACTCCTCTTAATTCCCTATCTTTTGAACCATTGGAGTATAATTTGTAACAAGTAGCATACTTCTCTTGAAGCTCGGAAAGAACTATTGATTTAAGATATTGCATATTATAATTTTTCTTTGCATTATTTACATTATCTATTGCAGTCATTATTATTGATTGAACATCTATATTTGATAACCAAGTATCTAAATAAAATAACTCTAGGGTTCAGGAAGTATGGATGTCCAAATATTTTGTATTAGCGTATGTTTGCGTTATAAGGGTCTATTTCTTTTTTGTCCAATAGCTAGTTTGACAACACTGGCTCAAGTCATTAATTAATCTTACTGTACAATTATTATAATTGGAAAGCATTTTCATACTAAATTTATAGGCAAGATATAATCTTCTGATGTAGAAAGGTTGTATGCTCACTTCACTCTCCTTGCAATGAATTGGAGAACTTTTAATGAAGACACCGGTTATTCTCAAAGCTTGGTTTTGAATTTTGTCTAATTTACAAATATGTGACTTTACTTATATCGAACAAAATTCCTCCGTAATCTAATCTTGATCTTATGAGAGCAATATACAAACTTCTAACGTGAATAGGATGAATTTCCCATGACGGGCCAACCAGAACTTTGAGAATATTCACATATTTACTGAATTTTTTGGACCGTTTCATGTATGTGCTTTCCCCAAAGCAGAGACCTATCAAGCCAAATACCTAAATATTTATAGGAATCCACAGGAGATATTTGATTACCAAAAATATTCAAGCTCGGCATCATTTTCCTTTTCTCTCGGCTAAATAAACAGAATTCAGTTTTAATATTAGATAATGTTAACCTCAGTTTATCTTATAGCTGCATCACAAGGTCAAGTGCTTTTTGTACGAGATTTTAACAAATATTTATGTTTTGTGCCTGATATAAATCACAAAATCGTCAGCGTATTGAAGTATTGAGACCCCTGTTTCTCTAATAGCATAGCAAATCCTTCGAGTAGCGACATTAAAGAGAAGAGGAGAGAGAGGATCTCCCTGTGCAAATCCTTTGGATGTTCATCGTGTGCCAACTCTATTACCATCTTCAGATTTTACATTTAAATGCCCTTCACTTAAAAACATTCCATAAATATTTACAAATTACCTTACTCATTTATAAATCATTAAGATTTTCTAGAACTTTTTCTATAATTATGTTGTTATGTGCGTTTTGAATATCCAAAAAACACGCTAGAGTTGATGCATTTTTAGTAAGTCCGATTTGAATGTAAGATACCAAGCTAACTAAACTATTATTGCAATACTGTGATTTTCTAAATCCAATAGTAAAAGGTGACAACATGTTATTCTTTTCGATGCACCACTCCATCCTTTTCAAAATCATATGATGGAAAGTTTTGCAAATTCATAAAATTAGAGAAATAGGTCTCATCTCAAACTAGGATTCCATTTTGGTATTAATAATATAGTTATGTCACGCCATTGATCAGGAATTATACCAGTGGTAAAAATTAAGTTGTAGAGATGAAGTAAGAATTGTTTTTACCGGTTGAGGGAGATTAAAAATCATTAAATAGGTAATCATATCTTCCCTAGGTGCAGTATCCTTTTTTTAAACAATGTTCAAGCTCTATCATAGTAAACTCCGATTCTAATAATTAGTTGGAAAAGGAAAATATAGGAGAAGGACTATTCACTGAAGCTGGTGTAAGTGATTTCAAAAGTTGTTCTTTTTTTATCTTCAATATGTGGTCTACTTTTACGAATACCCTTTAACCATTGCATACAATTCCACATGTCTGAAGGAGACATTTGGCAATCGAACCGGAGCTTTAGTTTTAACTTCTAGTTAAGTAATGTTATCCGGCGTGGGGTTGCGAAGAAATTTTTTAACGCTTGTCATCGCTCTGCTACTGCTTTGGAAAGAGCTCAGGATTTTTACATATCTTAACGAGGGGTGTGATAACTTTAATTGCTTCACTTAAGTGTTTTAATAATAAATCATAATTCTGCTGAATATTTTCTTCGGAAGAATTTATAGTTTTTTTTTTTTTTGAAATATGGTGTTAAATTATTCCGAAATGCGACCCAGTAAATTTTTTTAAAGTTTAAACACCGTGGGCGGAATCGTCCCCAGCCATCAACAAAAATGAAATGTAGCTTAATTGGTATATCTTGCCAAGATGATGTTTCTTTTCTATGGCGACGTTGCCCAAATGCGCGGGGTTCTCATGGTCTAAACAAATATCTCGTTGACGTGTTATTGAAGAGTAATTGCAAAATACCTACTCATTTAAGTTTTCATTAGTGCACAGCAGCGGGCGGCGCATGCACATAAAGATAACCGAGTACAAAATAACCCCCTTCCCTCGCTCCCCGAACCCATTCTCTTGCGCAGGCAGGCGGAAGCATTCAATCGAGACAAGCAGACGCAAGCAGACCTCGGGTTTACGAACTGGAGGATGAAGATGAGATTCTTCAGATATTTGAAGCTGAGCCAAAAATATCAACATGTGCTGCAGCGAGCCGTCGTGGAAGGTGTGGTTCACTGTGCACGCAGCCCGTTTGCACCCCTATCATTACACGCCTGTGCAAACCGTTAAGGAAGGAGACCCTGTCAGACAATTATCATTCTGCAGGTTTATGGTCGACGCGGACATGAAGGATTATCATTTTTTGAAGAAAATACTATGGACCGATGAATGCATATTTGACCGCGATGGTATCACAAACTATCACAATCTCCATTATTGGTTCGAAAAAGGCAATAACCCGAAAAAAAGAAAGAGAGGGCTCATCAAATGCGTTTTTCATTTAACGTGTAGATGGGTATCATTGACAGGCATTTGATAGTACCTTATTTTGTCCCTGATAATTTAAACAAGAAGTCTACGTGATATTTTTAAGAGAAGAAATGGCACATCTTCTTGCAAACGTTCCTCTGGAGATAAGGAGAATGAAGCTTTACCAGCACGACGGCGACTTCGTGCGAGTGTAAGGATTCGGGGGTCTTATTTTGAACAATATTTGGGATAAACTTTAAAAAAATGGTAAAAAGTAAATGATATTCAATTAAATTTTTTTTAATTTACATTAAAACAAAAAATATTGATAGTATAAAATTGACAATAGTTGACTTAATTTTGCAACCCTTTTATTATTTAATGATTATGCATTTTTATGTACACACCTGTACTATTTTGGTTTGATAATGAGTAGAGAAAGTTATTTATGCAAGTTGTATACAAAATCCCATTGTAATTTTTTTCACAATGGCTTGCCAATTGTAGCGAAAAACTATTTATCTTAGAAGTTAATTATTATTTTAGGGACATAATAATTATTTTTGGACCATCCGTAACTAGATTTGTGATTCATATAAGTGTTTTGTTTATTTACTCTTAAAAAAAACACAAAATCTTATTGTTTATGGTATTTCTAGAAAATACATCGTTTAGAGCTTGAAATCGGGTATTTTATATATTTTTGTTTAGTTACTTTGTCTTATCATATTTTGTAATGTAATGTAAGTTATTGTATCATTATGGTTATAATTGTAAAATAAAAACAGTTTGTAATTATTAATATACGTTAATTAATAATAACAAACTGTTATATATATATATATATATATATATATATATATATATATATATATATATATATATCCACAATATATTAAATATAATAAATATATATAAAAAATTCCCATTGTCATCAGATAGGGGGCACTTTAGGAACACATTGGTATCAGTTCCATGTGTGTTGGTAGGTGGGGACGGAGCCCATACATTTTTGCCCATAGTCCTTTATTAAAACAAATCTTTTCGGCACTAAAATTTGTAGAAATTTTAATCATAAGATGATCACTTCCTGAATTTTCATTTATTATAGACCAATTTAAAGCGACATCAGCTAACGCGAATGTGATATCTGGTGATAATTTTTACAATATACCGTTAAATAGTTTAATGCGAGTTCGTGAACCATCGTTGAGATATACAAAACTATTATCCAGAGCTGAATCTGCTAATTGGTTACCCCTGGTATCTGTTTGATAGGACCAGTTACTATGGTGTCCATTAAAATCTCCTGCTATTAAAGTTTTACTCGAGCACATTGAAAATAAATTATCCCAATCTGATATACTGGTTCGAACAGTTGACGGACAGTAAATTTTGGTATATAGCTTTGAGAGTTCCATTGCAATACGTTAATAGCGAAATCTTTATATTTTGTATTATCCATTAAAACTAGTCACAACATTCATAATATTCTCAAAGAATTTACCTTACCTAAAAGTTTAAATATAAATCCTTTACACGCTTTAAAAATAACTGAGATCACTTCAAACACCTTTTCTTCGATTGTTTTTTTTTGAGGTTATTACACTGTGAAGTCTTCCTTAAAGTAATTTTATGTCAAAAGAAGATGTGTCGTTTCCTGTGGTTTGTTCATTATATTCAGCATCATCATCTCTTTTCTCCATGTCATCGAAATCCATGAAATTACATTGTATTTCGTCCATTTTCCTTCATTTTTTTTTTCTGTTTCTTCTGTACATATTTATGTGTTGAAATATTTCCCACTCCTTCATCTGATGTTGAATCTAGAGTTCTACGATATCTTGCTGCTTTTGTAACTATGTTGCTGTAACTTTCTGAGCTTTTTGTATAATTTGTAGTTGTAGGTGTATTTTCGACAAGTATTAGTCATTATTAGTAATTATTGTGGCCGTTTTTCTTTAATTAATTGTAAAGCTTTTTTACATGTTTTATTTTCTGAACTCATCTTTAATCTTATTTCTTTTTCCTTTAAATATTGAGGACAAATTTTATTACGGACAAAGTCTTTTCTTTGAAGTTCAGGCATTTAACATCTTTTAGTGCACAGTTTGAATGGTTGGGACTTCCACATTTTGGACATAGTATTTTTTCGGTGGGACAGTACTTCAGCGAGTGTCCAAACTGCCAGCATCCGGAACACTGTGTTACCGGAAAGACAAAAGGTTCCACCTTGAACATACAACCATACGCTCTTAAGTACGGGGGCAGAGTGGATTCCCGGAAACACACCCTGACTGACTCACTGTCTACCCATTTACCTTCTGATGTTATTCGTTTGAGTCTCTTCACAACTGCAAGCTTATATTCACTTTCTAAATTGTTCATTACTTCATCTTCAGACATGTCTTAATCAAATCCTTTTATCACTCCGTACGACATATTAATTTGCAATGTTTTTTGGCAACGGTAGCCGAGTTCCTGAAATTTTGAACAATTTAGAAGCTTTTCAGCATCTCTTTCAGTATCAAATTGAATAAACATTTTATTAGATGATCTGTATTTAATTAGTACAATAAGTGATGTAACAGATATTTCATAAACATGCTCTTCGGGTTGGATTTTCTTTTCACTTTCTATTGACTCTTTTTCACTAACAGAGCCATCCCTTATTAGTAGTCGTTTTGGTTTACGTTTGGTCACTACTGGTAAGCCTTCACTACTCTCCGTTTCCTCTTTTTTTTTTTTTTTTTGGTTCCCCTCCACGGGAAGGGCTCTGACGCATACTCCGCGCGCGCGATGGGAGTTATGTGGGACTCGTCCCGACGCCTACCAGAACCATACCCACTAAAAAACCCCCTGTCGGCTCGTGCATTTTTGCCACTCAGCCTTCATCTGAGCGACGGCCAATCGGAGAAAGAGGCCGCGCTAGCGGGGCCCTTAAGGGGTCACCCGCTGGGATTTACAAAGCACTGAAGGTGCTCAAAATGAAAAGTAAAAATTTAAAAATTTAAAATTGACAAATAAAATTGCATTAATTCGGATTTACGTTAGAATTAGAATTTACGTTAGAATTAGAATTTGCGGCCTGAAGGGCCTCGAGATCTAAAGTTAATTGCGTGCGTTCGCTCGTGTGCGCGTTTCTCGGTCTAGCGATTTTGTATGCCGAATCTAGGACAGGAGCAGTATATGAGACTGATTTTCGAACAAGAGGATTGGGATGGGATTCGGCGCGTTTGAAGAACGATTCTGAGAGTGTTTTTAGATACTGTTGAACTGTAGGCAGTTCAAGATCTCTGTGCAGGTCCGCGTTGCGCACGTACCAAGGTGCGTTTGTGGCCCTGCGGCAGAAGAGATTTTGAACTACCTGCAGTTTATACAGGACGGAGGGTTTGGCGTGGGCAAAGACTGGCGAAGCATATGACATGACGGGTCTAACGCAGACCTTATAAAGCGTACGTTTATTTCTAAAAGACATTTTACTTTTTCTTCCTATCATACTATATTTATTTATTTTATTTATTTATTTCATTAAGTGTACAAACAGTTTGCAATCGTATTACAGCTAACTTATTCTAATGACAAAATTTTATTAACCTAGAATGCGAACCTTAGTTGTGCACATAGCATGCATAAAGTTGCTAAGCACAAATATCTCAAAAATCTGAGGTTTTAATTACAATTATGAATGTTGATTATAATATAAAAATGGAAGTTTGTATAGAAAAATATTGAAAATGATTAAAGTAAGTGCATGTAGTCTATACGTTTAGCAATATTCCTACGAAAGGTTTTGAAACTGAAGTTGTATAAATCTAGATCGATAGTTGTATCCCTGCCACTACCAGCGGAAGCAACCAATTCATTGTAAGCTCGGCACATGCGGGTAATAGGGTTGTAGAAGGATGTGTTATTTGTGTAAACATTTAATATAAAGGGTTTTGGACGTCTTGGGTTGGGTTTGCAGTTTAAGTTAAGGCAGGACAATAAGGGGGGAGAAGAAATGATATTATGTATTAATTTGTATAAACATAATAGATCCTGTTCATTTCGACGCGAATTCAATGTGATAATTTTGAAGTAGGATAGTCTCTCATCATAAGAAGTAAGCTTGCGGCCAAGGTGCTTTCTGAATGCAATCATTTTTAAGGCTTTATTTTGCACTTGCTCAAGTCTATCAATATGTACTTTGTAGCAAGGTGACCAAATGATACAAGCATATTCCAGAACAGTTCTTATGAGGGAATTGAAAAGGTAAATAAAGCTAGACGTATTTTTAAAGTCTTTGGTACTCCTGTATATGAATCCTAGAAGCTTGTGTGCTTTACTAATTATATTGTCATAATGTTCTCGAAAAGTAAGTTTAGTGTCGAAATAAACACCTAAGTCTTTCACCACTGAGTTACGTTTTAAGATTGTGCCCTCCAATCTGTAGTCAAAAATTTTAATGTTTCTTTTGTTAGTAAAAGATATGACAAGACATTTATCGACATTGAGAAGCATATGGTTGGATTTGCACCATCGAGCTATAGTAAACGCATCTTCTTGAAGAGATTCACAATCGCTTTCATTGGTCACAGAGGTGTATACCTTAAGATCATCAGCATAAAGAAGGCAAGGACAATGTAACTTGTCTACGAGGTCATTTATGAAGATGTTGAAAAGCAGTGGCCCTAGGTGTGAACCTTGAGGCACGCCGGATTTAACGGGCCTCGGTGACGATTTAAATCCCTTCATTGTCACAATTTGACTACGATTAGACAGGTAAGACTGGATCCACTGCATCAAGTCGCCATGTACACCATACCAGGAAAGCTTTTGACAAAGTAGGAAGTGACTGACTTTGTCAAAAGCCTTCCGGAAATCGGTATATATGGAGTCCACCTGACCTCCCCTTGCGAAAGCTGAGCATAAATATTGTTTATACTCAAGCAAGTTTGTGAGTGTGGACTTAAGTAAAAACGCGCGAGTTTCGTTACTCTATCGACGTGTGGCTTGAAAGAAAGCGTCTGATCTAAGGTGACGCCTAAGTATTTGATACTGCGCTTCCAGGGGATGGGAATACCTAACATACGAATGTGCGAATCGTTGTGGCGATTACGACGTTTGTGGTCGAATTGAATAGCAGAACTCTTTTCTGGGTTGACATCGATAAACCATTTTTGAAACCAAACACCGAGGGCGTTTACGGCTTTTTGGAGTCCGGTGATGTTATACGGGATCGCTTGACTTTTAGTGTATAGGGCGGTATCGTCTGCAAAGAGGGCGAGTTCGACGCCTTTCGGCGGGATGGGGATGTCATTAGTGTACACAGTGTACAGCAGAGGGGCGAGGACTGAGCCTTGCGGGACTCCAGCCTTTATGGGACGAGGCGCGGAGAGCGCGCTTTCATGTTTGAATCGAAAAGTACGGTCTTTAAGAAACGACGCTATTAATCTGACTAGGCGAGCCGGTAAGCCTATTTTATAGAGTTTAAATACGAGACCGCTGTGCCAGACTTTGTCGAAAGCCTTGGCTACGTCAAAGAGAACCGCGATTGTTTTTTTACGAAGCTGAGAGAATCCTTCGAGTATGTACTCGACGATTCGATGGACTTGCTGAGGGCAGGAGTGCTTAGCGCGAAAGCCGAACTGGTGGGGAATAATGAGAGGGTCGCCATCCGTTGGAAACAGATGGTTCCGCATTCGAGAGAGTATGACTCTTTCGAGAAGTTTAGACATTGCCTTGAGGAGGCTGATGGGTCTGTGATTACCCGGGACATTCAGAGGTTTACCCGGCTTGGGAATGCCTATGACTGTCGCTTCTTTCCAGGCTTTTGGAAAGTAGCTATGGTCGAAGCAGGCATTGAAGATAATAGCTAACAAGGTAAGCACCTGCTGGGGCAAGTGATTTAGTGCGTGGTTGGAATTTCCATCCGCACCCGGAGCCTTTTTGGACTTTTGCTTTCTGCGTTTCCTCTTTACGTTCCTTCCTTTTTATACACTGAGACTCATGCGTACTTGTACTGATAACACTACTAGTTGCATTTCCAGTTATTTCCAAACTTTGAGGCAAATTATATTCATCGTTTTCATTCATAATAAAACGAGGGTAGTTTTAAAAAGGTTATGAAATTTTCGAAACGTCTGCTCAAAACGAACGTTCGCGCTGAACGTGAATATCTTAAAAGTTTACTTTCGAGATAAATGGCTACGTCAGTGATCATACATTTATGTGAACCATGACACCAGCAAATTTACGTGAACTCAAAACTTATGATACGGTAATCAATAATGTAACCATTCAACTGTATGTAACTATTCAAGCCAATGTGACGACGCATTCACGCCCGCGGGCGGGCCACATTTCAAACTGCTTTCGCGTGGGCCGCTGTCAATATCTCATGCTTGGTGGTCGTTCACTGTAAGAAGATACTAGTACAGACTTAAATCCTATTTCTGTGAAAACCACTAGCACCTTGTTTATATTTTTTAGCAAATGTTTTTGATAGAACATAGAACAATAATGTTTACCCCGACTGAAGTTTCGTTTTTGAATCGTGGTGTTGCGTATTTATTTATTTATAATACAAAATATCAGCAACATTATACAATAATAATAATATTAAGCTCATATCGTTTGTGACAGAATCATTAGGCAAAACTTGTTAGATGCTTTGAGGTAGCTATATTGTACTATCACAAAAGAGCTCAAGCACTTAGTAAAAAATTATTTTATAAATCATTAACGAATGAATGGTGTTAATTATTTATATTTGATCACCGAGTGGTGTAGTGGTTAGTAGCCCTGCCTCGTACGCCGAACGTCCCAGGGTCGAGTCCTGGCCGGGGCATTCATTTGTGTGATGAAAACAGATGTTTGTTCTCGGGTCATCACTGTTTGTTCATCCATAACTCAACCTCTGCTTAATTTGGGGCCATACAGTTAATGTATTTGTCTAGGAATCTACTATTATTATATTGTCATTAATTAACCTGTTCTTTATGCCATAGATGAGCTTCGTATTAGGGGCTCTACCCGCATATTTGGGCTAATCAGAACATTAATCAGAGCGGCAAAATCAAATATGTGTGGATGAACGTTCGGTAAAAATGCAACCCAGCATAAGCCTTTCGGGTTTTGGCGAGACCTATATTCTCGCCCTGCTCCGTAACCTAACTTCGCTCCAGTGGACAAGTAGCATGAGACACGATTATGTCATCATTGCTTATTGATTACTTGACTAGCTTATTGACGGTCCATGTTCATGCCAGATATAATGTGAGGATATGATAATTTTCATGGTTGGTATACGAACGTACGATAAATAATGTCAAGGGTGACATCAATTTGACATTAACTTGGTAATAATTGCAATAGTGCAATACGGGGTGAGCAAAGCTCGAGATCAAGACTTTAAATCCGTAATTTTTTTTCTTATAAGTTTATCGGTAACTAATCGATGGTAAACAGTGTTATAGTTAAAAGATGTTATATCAAGAAGTCTCTAGTGTTCATAAATGCATCACGCAATGTTATTTTCATGAAAAACAAAGTTTAACCGTGTCAAAGATTTCAAAAGGGACTCTATCAATTACTAAAATATTATAAAAACAAAATTATTACTTTTTGTCCAATGTGAATGACAGTGTTGAACGATAATGGATTCTCTTTGCAACGCCAGTAATTTGTGATGCTCAAAGTCTGTAAAAATAAAACTTAAATTTTGCCGGTGACAACCAAAAGAAGAAAAGTATGTCGCTTCTTTGACAGTAATACTATGTACGATAAATTTAACGGTTTTATATATGTACTCCGTTTGAGATAAAATTGTAGAAACAACAAAAGGTTTTGCAAGGTTTAAAACTTTGTTATTAAACGCTTCTAGTTATTATTCTCGTTAGTTGAGATAGTACTTCAGTTGTTATCCTTATTTTTATATTATTTATAATCTTCATTTGTTTTGATGTTAAAAAGTAGTAATTGAGTTGTTGACACCATTTAACATGCAAGTTTTTATAATTTATTTACAAAATATAACTAGTTTTGTCACAAAAAATATTATGAAAAATATAGTTTTGTATTTAATATCGAAATTTTATATTAAATTTAAAAAAAAACGATTAGAAAAATTAAAAAAGAAGAAAAACTTATTATAAGATATTTAATTTTTTTCCTGATATTAAATTTTACAATTTTTGTTACAACAGTACGCATTTAAACGCATTATCTACGTAGTCATTATATGTATATTTTATCTAAACACCGATACGATTCTCAAATGATTTACACCTTGTGACAAATCGGACTTGAACATTTTAAAATTATTCATTTAACAATCAAATAATTTGATTGACTGCAACGATGATTTTTTGAGGTATTTAATTGCAAATTTACTTGTTATAATATATTAAGGCATTTTAGCAGACGAGGTTAAATCATGAATTAACGTCAGTTATTAAGAAGTCCAAGTACGGAGACCCTCTTATAAACATTGAAATATTCTTCAATTTTATATAATATAATTTTATTAATAAATTTTAATTTTAATAATATAACAGATAATTCAAAACTTCATTCAAAGAGACTAGATTCTTACTGGAATTTCAATATTAAGATATTATTACATATATAATCCCCTCAAACCTAAGTAATCTGAATATGTGTTTTATTCTATGTAAGCCATAACTATTAACCAGCTCTTTTTAACTGCTCTCACCTAAAAGGTAGTTACTTTTCTTGTATAAATAAATAATTAAATTTATTCTTCTCATGCCTATTTTCTTCATTTTTTATTATATTCATTGCCGGCAAACATTTCGCATCGGGAAGTGGCATCCGCACCTTAAGACAAAAGTCTTAGGTGTTTTATTTATTAATTGTGATTGCGATTTTTATATTTACCAATGATGTGTTGTCGCCCGTAGGCTTCAGTTGAAATTACAGCGGCACAGAGCGCGATAAGCTATCAGGAACTACGTTTTCAGACCCCTTTCGATGCTTTATGTCGAAATTATAAGCAGAAAGTCGTAGTGTCCACCTAGCCAATCTCCCACTTGAGAGAAGAGAAGAATCATCGGTGAAAACCGTAAACTTTAGACCATTTTCCAAGTAACCACGCCAATGTTCGCGTTCCGTTGCACTATATTTACAATTGTCTTTGTTCCAGTGATTCCACTGGCTGTTCTTTTCCTTTCATCAGAGCACAACCACGTAAACTTGTTTATTAGGGCGGTCAAATTAGGAAGGACTGTAGCCCCAGACGAGATGTTAGTAAAAAACTACTGCAACTACTTCTCACCGTTATATTGAATTTCATAAAAACATATTTTTTCTTCTATTCATTGTACTTACTTACGTTGCAGAACTAAAAAAACTTTATGTGTTAGCCATCTGCCGCAATATTGATTCAATGAAAAAATTTACGTTCGTGCGAGAGTCACATCCGGCAACCGTGTTGGTTTGAAGATTCCTGGCTTTTATAAATATTCTGTTTGTTGGATTGTGTTCTATTTTGTTATTTTATTAGTTTCTTGCGTCTTGTTTAGAAGCTATCGTAATTTGAAATTGAAAAGATTGGCCAACTAAGGTGTAACGTTTTTATAAACGTTATAATAAAGAAAAAAAATTTGTGTATTTGTTATCGATAAAACCTGAAATACTGGAATGGTTCTAAAATTTATACCTCCTTTGGAAACCTACATTCACGGCAGCTTGAATTATCACACTGCAGTCAGTCTCGTCCGACTGAGTTGTGGTATAAGACAAAGTGTAGTCCATCAACCTGCTAACTCCTGCGAAATAATTTCTTAGGTCTGTGTAACTCACTGTCACTATCCTCACTGTAGTAATAATAATAATAAATCCAGACAAACACACCAACTGTATGGCCCCAAAGTAAGCTGAGCTTGTGTTATGGATGACCATACAGTGAACTGGGGGGGAACCAAGAATACACATACATACATAAATACAAACAACCATGACCCGAGAACAAACATCTGTGATCATCACACAAATTAATGCCCCGGCCAGGACTCGAACCTGGGACCTTCAGCGTATGAGGCAAGGCTACTTACCATGCTTTCCTTCTCCGTTAGAGCAGTCAGTTTTATGAACTAAAGCTGTAAAAACTCGTTGGTATATTTGGCAGTCACTGGTATCGAACCGAAGACCTCAAGATCGAGAAGCCAGCGCTGAAACCACTGCGCCACTGCCTATTGAGGAAACCTACACTATTCAAAAGTAACATAAACTCGACTTTATATGGGGTTGATGAGTTAAAAAGTTAGAAAGATACCTCTTAACAAACAAATATAATGTAATGTAGTCTACTAGTATACATGGAGTGTGTCCAATATTTGAGTAAATAATAAACTAACTCTAAGGAAAATATAGCCAATACAAAAAAAAATCTTTTTTTTTGTATTGTAAACATCAGATCCACTTCATAGTTAGTGATATCCATGCGTACTCGCATATTATGTAATATTCAAATCAAATCAAATCAAATCAAATCATTTATTCATAATCACATGAAGATTTTACAGGTGGTGAGACGTTATTATTTGTACAGCCATGATTCGCCTTAATGGCATATGAATTCTAATAGCTATACAAAAATTAAATGCATTAGAATTTCATTAATGAATAGTAGGATTTATTAATTTATTGTAAATTTTGCGTTGGTAATCAAGCAACTTTGCGGTGGCTACTGTAAGCGTGAGTTGGAATTGTCTTAGTTTCTGTAATTGCCTTTTCGTTGAACCAGAAAATAACAACTTCGTAATTGTTATTATGGCGGTAAATATAGAAAGGTTAGTTGTTAGGCGACATACAAAAGAAACTCTACTTATAGTAAATAACGGCTAATGTGTAAACGTTACATTTTCCTCAAGTTTCCGCAAAACACCATCTAACCACTCTGTGACAAAATTACTCAGAAGGTCAATGTTTGGCATTTATTATCTGTTTATTTAGAAGTTCTGCGTAATGTAGAAAACAGATCTGCTAGACTACTTTCTTTTTTATTGTTAAAACACACTCAAAAATATATATAAAAAGTGTAATATCGTAATCTTTAGCTAATGTTCTTCACGTTATCACAAATTAAAGGTTAAGTTTCTATTTATTTATTTTTTCTTTATTTCTTACAACTTAGCTATATATTAGGTCTTTACCTATGAAATTGCCGTTTTTCACGAAATAAATGAAGCGTAATTTTTTATATATTTTTTATTTCTATTAATCAAAATAATCACCCATGCAATCAATGCATCTTTGCCAACGCATTGGTAGCTTATTGATGCCTTTCTTGAAGAAATCAGCTGGACGGGAGGCAACAAATTCTTCAAAGGCATTTTGTACTGCCTCTCGGGTATTGAATTTTTTTCCCGCCAAGAAGTTATCCAAATTCTGGAAAAAGTAGAAGTCTGTAGGCGCAAGGTCTGGTGAGTACGGCGGATGACGGAGAACTTCCAACCCCAACTCTTGTAGCTTGGAGACCGTCTGCTGTGCAGTATGAGGTCGCGCGTTGTCGTGCAGGAGCAGTGGAGCCGAACGATTGACCAAAGCTGGTTGGAGACGTGCGAGCTTCTCCATCATTGTGTTCAGTTCTTCACAGTACACATCTGCAGTAATGCTTGTCCCGTTGACAAACAGTGACCATCACTTTTCTAGGGGTAAGTTTTCGTTTAGGGCATTGTTTGGGTGCTGAACCAGGGTCCAACAAACTTGCTGAGCGCTAACGATTGTCAAACAGGATCCATTTCTCGTCACAAGTAACAATGCGGTTCAGAATTCCTTCAATTGTATGCCTGCTGAGCAGTGCCAGGCACGTCTCCACGCGTACTTCGCGCTAGCGGTCATTGAGTTCGTGGGGTACCCATTTGTCAAGCTTTTTTGCCTTGCCAATTTGACGCAAATGGACCAATATTGTTTTGATGCTAATGTCGAAAGCTGCTGCTAATTCAGCCGTGGATTGAGTTTCATCAGCTTCCACAATTGCCTTTAATTCGTCATTGTCGACCAAAGTTTTCGGACGACCACGGGGTTCATTTTTCAGGTCAAAATTTCCAGAACGGAAGCGGGTAAACCAATAACGGGTGGTGCGTTCGTTTGTAGTGTTCGCTCCGTAAACGTCGTTGATGTTGCGTGCCGCTTGTGCCGCTTTGCTGCCACGACGGTACTCATACTCCATAATTACTCGAATTTTTAACTTATCCATGATGACGAAAAATGTTCGAATGCGTTGAAAACAAAGCACTAACTATTAAACAAATGACGATTTTAGAAAAAGAATTCCATGTTTGTCAAATAAATTAAATTGGAAATTAGAATTATCAGTCAAAAAAAAAAATATTTTCATTTTAAATGGCCAGTACGGCAAAAAGGCAGTTTCATAGGTAAAGACCTATTATTAACATTAGTTATACATTGTACAATATCTTTGATCCGTAAGAAAATTATTTTGATACTAAACAAACAACAATATAACAATAACATTAACAAGTGAATAATATTTTTCACAAGAAAAATTAATCGTATACAACCAATTATTTTAAGTTGCGAAAAGTCCACTGGCACTTTTTAACTGGCAAAAAAATAAATATACTGATAATAAATTGGATAACATTTTTTTCTTCAACTGACACTCAGCAACTTTAAGTAAACATAATCAAACCGACAGCGCCTTTATGAATCAACAAAGCCTGCCTTTGATCCCACGTGCCCGCAGCTATTCTCCAAATACACAGTTTAGTTTCATACTGCTCATAACAAGAGTAATTTAGGTCGTCGGGTCTGGTTTTCATTATTAGTTTCAAATTGGAATTGTGGTAAAAGGGCCTTGTCAAATGTTAATTCCAGTGCTTCGAGTATTTCAAATTCAACAGCTTCACATTGTTATGGTAGTAACTACATAAAAATGGTCACGTTTAAAATAAAAACTATTTTAGTCATCGAGAAATCAAAATTAAAGAAACGAGCGCATTCAAATTATAAGTATAGTTTCTGTAGATCACTCTGAGGAAGAGACACAGCCATTGTTCTTATGAGAAAAAATACTTAAAAAATTCATGGCACTGAGACAAAACCAAAAAAGATTGGCTTTAGTATCGCTGGAATTTCTAGAAGACGCTGACATACATTACATAGCCTACGGCCTATGTGCGTGGGTTTGCGGTACTCATTAGCGACCATGTAATTTGCGGTCAAAAAAGGCAGCGAACCATTCTTCGGGTGAGCCCTTGCTACTCCATTCACTTGCAGGTTGCATTTTACACGCCAGGCAAAGTAACCTCTGGTAAAACAAAACTCTTAAAGTGTTCTGTACCTACTCAGTAGTTTTTCCACTTTTTATTAGCAAACTTCAAATGAGGTCAATGTCGTCGCCACTTTTATCTAGTACAGAGAGATGTTACGGCAACGTTTACCTTGAACGTCTCGTATTGTTCAGTGATTGCACGAAGTTTGTAGAATCTTTCCGAAGCTAACTTCTACTCGTTCACTCGTCTTACTATGGAATGGGGTAGTATCCTGTTTGTGTATTTTAATACCATGCGGGCTCGAAAGCTCGGACCTATTATAAATGTGAGTAATTGCTGTTAACATATTTTATAGGTGGTAAATTTTTGAATAAATGTAACATTTAAAGGTATGTATACAATTTTTCTCAGTTTTTCTTGCTACGAAAATACTATATGTCTTTAGGTACGTTAATTAGTTTTTGCTGAAACGTTCTGACATTCAGTGTTTTGTTTCAGTATATTTACATCTTCTCTTAGTTCGACAAGTACTTCTGTTGTGAGTTATGTCAACGTTTTTCAATAACTGTGTGACTCCAATTTGTAAAAAGATATATTAACTTAGACATTTAAGTAATTTATTAATCATTCGTTTAAGCAAAATATGAGGTAGAGTGAAAGCAAGGACTTAGCTAGTCCAAAAGGTGTAGTTTCGATATCCCAAAGTACAAAAGTAGAAAAAGACCCTCACACCACCAGAAGATTTTGGATGACAATACAATGATACCTCGGACAAGTACTCGTGTTTTATAATATACTTGAAGGTTCTAAAATGGCCGCAATAATGCATTATGCAAAACGTTTTTTTAAAAGAAAATTCAGTACCATTATGCAACCAATTTAGATAATTAAATGAAATTTTTGGCAAATTTTTTTTTATAGTAAAATTTTTTGTTTTCCTAAAAAATATTTTTTTATCATTAAAATAGAATAGGATTTATTTTTTGGAAATAATTTAAATCACTCTCAGTTTGAATTTCAGGATACGTAGGTATAAACTTATGTGACGCAAAGTGAAGTATAGGTTTTTATAAAACTGCTATTACAGAATTAATACAGTACTTAATTAAAATACGTTATATACTGTACCTATAACACGCCATCTAGGTCTACAAAATCAAATTAACGAAAGCCAATATAATATAACAGACAATATCTTCAAGTTTTAGTTATCGTTCAATTTCAATACCCAATATTGACATGAATTTCTTTTCATTTGTGAGGAGATCTTTAATTTTATTTTAAGGCTTTTGTCACCTAGATACAGTTGGGCGTTTGTCAGCCTCTCACATGTTGTATTTATGTACAACAAGTAATTAAGAAGATGAAGGTGGTACATTTTTACAATATTACGCTTAAAACTCATAGGTTAATAAAAAGTCTAAAGCATTTCGGAAGAAAGTTTGCAAACGGTTAGACCTGACTTGGCCTGATACTGTATATCCCAAAACTCGCACAATAAATGATAACGAAGAAATGAATGACTAGTGTAAACATTTTAACTCGTAGTTGGGCTGTAATAAAGTTCCATATATAAATTGTGCGAAAGAAGTTATCATTAATAAGAATGCCCAAAAACATGAAAATAAATTGAAGCTACAAAGTTAAGACAAACTTGTGGTAATACTCAGGCCGCGATCCGGCTTAATGTCCAACTTTTATTAACGCTGAGTGGACGGAGGGTGAAGCTCGTCAACTTCGAAATGAATTTTATGAGCAAATTTTGATAACTTTTTTGCGACTCCGTTTCTTTTCTTGGAATTAAAACAGAACACGCCAATATTCAACTTTTTATTTTTAATATTGTTCCCCGATGAGGGTTGCAATTGTTTTAGACTTTCGTTACTTCAAACTATGATTTAAGGAACTCACTGGTTTCCTACCATGATTTTGATTTTTTATGTCGATTTTCTATTTTCGGCTGTGTTGCTAATGCCATAATCGTGGAGACTTGTAAACTTATTGGTTTACCGATTTTCTCGTTCTTTTTGCTCTTTTTGATTTAGTTCTTTTACAAAAAAACACTAATGGTATTGCAGAGCTTAGGCCTGCACCCACTTACTTAGATTTTATTTTGTGTTCTTGCCTTGACCACTGGATTTCACGTATATTGAATTGTCTAATAGTAGTGGCAGTTTGTCATGCCACAATTTGTTATTATCAAATATTATGTAAATTATTTGGTAGTTAACTTAATTTTGTTTAGAAAAAATTGGAGAAAAAGTTTTAGTCGCCACCGCTGTGACTGCGGTCCCTATGCAGATATGTTTATAAAAACTTGAACTATTTACTATTTTTACTATTTTAATTGTTCCATTTCTCGCGTAAGTAGAACCACAACATGAGTGTTGGTATGAAGTTTCAAAGTTTCAACTTAGTGTACGAAGCTTCTCAAATAGCTATTAAAACTACGTTTTTCACTATATCCGTGCGAAACAAACCTTTTAGACAAACAATTTAATAATTTTAAAATTGAGAAAAATACAAAATGGAAAGCTAGTTTTGTTGTTGCATTCATATTAGAAATTCCAGCAAAAGTTACTGGCTTTCCAGTAATTTGAATACAGCCGGTTTGCTTCAATATTGTTCACGTTAGTTTACTGTTTCATAAACATTGTGGGATAATTGCTATTATATTGGAAAGTCTGCAACATTATTTTGCAGCGCCATTTAAAACATACTTATCTCATTTATACATATGAGATGAATAATTTAAAGAGGAAAGATTAGATTTTTTGTGTGTTTCTTTGTAATGGAGCCGGAATCATCAATTCGTCTTTCTATCTATCCGTGCGAAGCCGGGGCGGGTCTCTAGGTAAAAGTGGTAAAAGCCCTGCCTTAGAGCCTGGTTAGTTATGTTTTTATTATGTTTCTTTGTGCTAATTAGAACTGGATTTTTTTATATTTGGAATTTCTTTGTATATTGAGGACTATTAAAAAATAAACAGTTTTAGATTAATGTTTGTAGGTACTGAAATGAGTGTGGGCGTAGCTGTAAAAAAAAAAGATTTTTTATTAGAAATTCACTTAATATTTATTTCATAAATTATATATACAAATTGACCGGACACGAAAACGGTTTGAAAAACGACTGAAATTGTTTTCTTTTAATGTCAGGGAATGTGGTATTTGTTAAATTCAAATCCGTATCTTACTGAGGCGGCGGCGGCGACATAAAGATGCCGGACGCCACATATCCCTGGGCACCATGGAAATTTATTTATTCGCAACACGAATAAATGAATTTCACAATACTTATACAATACAAAAGCATTCCTGGCTAGCACGCCTTAGCCTAAGATGGTCAATACTAATACAAAATCAACTAAAGACGGCTGACACTATCAGCTAGCTTCAGAGAAGGTTTCTCCTTCTTCGAAACTACTCTCCGCAAAAACCCTAAAAAATTCGGAGGGCGTCTCATATAATCAAAATAGAATCTTTAAATCAAAATAAAATCGCAAACACATCATTTTAAATTAAGACTTTTGAACAAAGATTTTACTTATGTACCTATACCTGGCTAACTTTTACAAAATACTGAGGAGGGATGATATTGACAATCAAATCTACAATAATCATAGAAATCATTAATACATCTGTCTGTCTCTTTAAAGGTAAAATTGAAACATAACAACGAACAACTCAAGAGACTCATAATGCATACTACAATCCGAAATTGTTGTTCAATTAACTATTAACAATCACTTCTCCTCCTTTTGTTAAGAAGTCAATGCGTGAATGTTGCATGGCATTCTTGATCCTTGATATATGAGAAGCTTATCGATATCAACGTAGTTTCAAACTAAATTTTGAAAATATACTGCATCCACAACTTTTCGTATATGCAAAATAAAGAATAATTTTGAATCGTTCGATATCTTCCTAAAACCAGAACTAGGAAAAGCGTATCATCCAACAAGAATGACCCCAAATGTCTATGACATGATTTGGGTGACACTGTCCCGAGTTCTCGACATCCGACCAAACTGAACTAATAGTCCGGATTGTGATGAATGGTTTTTAAAACTATCTTAAATATATTAATGGATGCGGCTTCATTGTCGCCATGCTTTATAAAGCCGCATGAACCTCGACGTGTAGTTCTTTTCTCTCTCTTCACACAGTTACTCTTTTAGTTGGATATGCTACCATTCATATTACGACTTTTATTTAAAATTAACATTTTAAATAGTTGTGAGTTAACAGTAAAATTAGTTAAATATTACTGTGGTTAAGTATAGTTACCTCAGTATCAACTAAGTACCTGTTAGTAGAATGAGTATTATTGGTAAAATTATCATTTCAATTATTATCAAAAATAGTGCCAATAATACTATTCTACTAACAGGTACTTAGTTGATACTGAGGAAACTATACTAAACCACAGTAATATAAAACTAATTTCCCTATTAAATTACCCTACAGTATTAAATAAAATAAACGCTCACCTAAACAGAATTCACCACCAAACACAATAATGTCAAATTAAAATACTCGTAAATTACCTCTTATCTATGAACTGGCAGAACTTTCCTAAAACCTAAATTCCCAATTAATATTCAATAATAAAAAAAAGACTCACCCAAAGACAGGACCCACCTTCAGAAACAATACTGTATTCTCATTTTAACCAACTGAAAAATTAAAACTTTAACTATGTATGGACTGGCAGACCTTTGGGTTACTTACCCCTCCTGACAATACTCAAACAATCGAATGCACCCGAAACCGAAGCTGAGAATCTAATCCCCATTTCTGTGGCCTCCTGCCTTATTTATACCCAACCGGGAGCATTTTTTTTTCTTCACGGTGCACCCCACACAACGCACTGGCGATTATTTACCCTCTTACTCGCATTAAATTTCAAGTGATATTTCGAGGCAAAGTACAACAAATTGTTATAAAAGAATGTACCTTTGAGTTATAATCAATGTGTAGATGCGAAAGCATTCCCCAATTATTTTTCCTGTAAATAATTACGTCACCAATAAGACCGTACTTACCAATGGAAGAGAAACTCTAAAATGACAATGGCTATACCTTCTAAACTTTAGTTATACTTATTAGATGTATTTATGTTTATTAGTAGGTATGTAGATTCTGAGAAATATACACTAATTCTAAATTAATATATACCCACTTTTATTCTAAGTAAGATAAGTGAATTTAATTGAACATCCTTTTATATGCCATTTTAATCAATGAATTATAGGTATTCTGATCACAAATAATTTTAAACTTCTTTTTCGTTATCTAATATTCACCTCATTTATACATCTACAATTATGTCTATCAATTATATACAGGTACGTAGCATGTCAATAGGTATTTTTAAAGTAACTTTTGAACATTAATATTGCCAAATCCTAATAGTAGGTATATTGAGATTATATTCCCATCTTATATAAAAGCTCGAGTTTTTTCCGTCACAAGTGTAACCAGACTTTTATAGAAATAAAGAGCCGGGCCTGACAAACAAGCAACAGTCTCGGTCTGCGTGCGTTCTCGAGCGCACGTCGATCGCAGACGCCTTCCCGCTCTTTTAGCCCCCGCGCTAATTGAGCACCCAAATTTCACTGGTTGTTGTCGTAATATATAATTTCATAGTTGTATACCGTATTAAGTTTCTAACGCCGTTTTCACGGCGGACAGTGGCTCGTTAACCGTACTTCTAATAAGTTTCTAACGCCGTTTTCACGGCGGTCAGTGGCTTGTTAACCGTACTTCGTGGAACGTGAGCTTCGTCGACGGGGTTTCGTCGTTCCAGGACTTTAAGTTCCGTGTTCGAGTAAGTTATCCGCGTCGTCCTCAACCGCCCTACTGCGTGTAGGGTGGTTTTTTAGGAAGTTAGTCATCGTTGATAGGTTCATAGTTTATATATTTATATATTGTCCTCCCTCCCCAACCCCTCCGCAATGGCTTCCCTAAGCCCTGAGGAGCTTCTGAATAAGCTGATCGCTGATTACGACGCCCAAGGCACTTACTGCCCCCCTCATATGATTCGCACACTGCAATCATTTCTCCCTCTAATCATGGCACTGTTCACACCGGCCCATCAGGCCACCTCCGTCCCTCAGACCACTCTGGTCTTAGGCCCTCCCGCGTCCCCTTCCTCCAGTGACATGGAGTGCGAAGTAGACGCCCCTCCGCTCCGCAAGCTCGCACCCGCGACCGAGTCATCCTCGGACGCCACCCCAACTGGCCCTGAGTCTCCCTCCTTTACGCTTGTTAAGAAGCGCTCTAAGAAGCGTTCGAAACAAGACCCGGCGCCCTCGACGCCCGTCCCTACACCCCTTGCGGCGTCTTCAACGCCAGCTGTCCCGGTGTCTTCAACACCCGCTCCGGCCCCAACTTCTGTCAAGGCCAAGGTCCCACCACCCGTTTTCCTTCGGGAAAAGGGTAAATGGACTGAGGTCTCGACATTGTGCAATGAACACAAAATCCATTACATCCGAGCAGCCAACTCGGGTGAATCTATTAAAATCTTAGTCTCGTCGATAGACGACTTTCGTGCTTTAACAAAGCTCCTCACCGATAAGCAATATGCTTATCATACTTATGCTCTGTCAGAAGAGCGTAAGATCAGAGCGGTACTCAGGGGAGTCCCGTTCGAATTATCGAACGAGGCTATCCTGGAGGATCTGCAGTCCCAAGGCTTCCCGGCACTCGCGATGCATAAAATGCACAGCAAGTACGGGAGGCAACACCCTCTCGCTTTGGTTGTTCTCGCCAACGTCCCCAAGTCCAGGGAGATCCTCAAAGGGGTTAGCACTATATGCGGCCTCTCTGGGATCTCGATCGAGGCGCCTCATCGCCGCGGTCATCCCGGCCAGTGCCATCGGTGCCAGTTGTACGGGCACGCGGCGGCCAACTGCCGCGCACCGCCCAGGTGCGTCAAGTGCCTGGTCCCTCATCTCACTAAGAAGTGCAATCGCACTCCTGAAACTCCCTCTACTCCCGATTGCGTGCTTTGTGGCCAGTCCGGCCACACCGCAAATTACAGGGGCTGCCCTCGTGCACCCCGTTGTATGCGTTCCAATCCCAAGAGGTCGGCACCCAAACAGGCCCCGCGCCTTTCTCAAGAAAACTTTCCGCCGCTGCGTAGCCGGGTTCCTCCGGCTACAAAGCCTACGCAGTCTAGGCCTGCCCCAGAAAACGCATCGAATCCCATCCCGGCTCCTCGCCCATTCAAACCCACTCCTCAATCCTCCGTAGCAGACGATATGCGTATCGTCTGCGACACTATAAAAAATGTCGATGTTAGTGAAATCGCAGTCTTAGCCCGTAAACTTAGGGCTTCACGTACTCCGACAGAGCGTTTGCTAGCTCTGGCGGAGCATAGTTCCCTTCTCAATTCATTGTAGGTTCATTTAAATGAATTGATCCCTAAATCATGCTTCGGCCGACCTCTGCCCAGCCCCGGCTTCACCGGAGGCTGCCCAGAACGGCCACCAACTCATGTCCCTTTGAGCACCTTCAGTGCAACTTTCACTACAGGCGGAAGATCTCCGGGGGTCGGAAGATCAGCGGGTCTCCGCCAGCGCGCCCAACTTCCCGACGGGTGTCGCTTCCGATGAAGGCTAACGGTAATAACTACAGCCAACAGGTGGTTTTTAGTGGGTAGGTGCCATTCTGGTGAGTCCCACATAACCCCCCCGCAGAGGAATTTACCTGCGGGCGGGTATGCATGACGCATCTTCCACCTCCCTCCCGCGATGGTGCCTCGGCAGAAAAAAAAAAAATGACAAACAAGCCTTCACGTTCATTGCCCTTGGTTCCATCATCTCAGTTTTGCATCCTGGATACAATTTCATAATCATTAACATCACCTTGCATTCCACTGAATGTTATGCGTTCCATTCTCATAGCTGGTCATAGCACTGCTTCCTCTTGTCCGCAGGCACTTCTGTTACATTCTCATAGCATGCATCAGGCATCGCGCCTCCACCATGAAATAGGTGTGGGGGCTAGCTGTAAAAATAAAAAATGTATTATTAGAAATTCACTTGATATTAATTTCATAAATTATATATACAAATCGACCGGACAAGGGGACAGTCCGTAAAACGACTGACATTGTTTTCTTTTAATGTCAGGGAATGTGGTATTTGTTAAATTCAAATTCTTATCTTACTAAGGCGGCGGTGACGCAGGACGACGGGTAAGGCGGGACGCCACAGTACTATCTACTCTACTTAAGCTGTAACTTTATTTCTTAAAAAAGTATTATTATTATTTTTTTTTTTTTGGTTCCCCTCCACGGGAAGGGCAGGAGGACATAAAAAATGCTCTGACGCATACTCCGCGCGCGCGATCGGAGTTATGTGGGACTCGTCCCGACGCCTACCAGAACCATACCCACTAAAAAACCCCCTGTCGGCTCGTGCATTTTTGCCCCTCAGCCTTCATCTGAACGACGGCCAATTGGAGAAAGTGGCCGCGCCAGCGGGGCCCTTAAGGGGTCACCCGCTGAGATTCACATAGCACTGAAGGTGCTCAAAGATGAAAAGTAAAAAAAATAAAAACATTAAAAATGAAAAATAAAAATTGCATTAATTCGGATTTACGTTAGAATTAGAATTTACGTTAGAATTAGGATTTGCGGCCTGAAGGGCCTCGAGAGCTAAAGTTAACTGCGAAGGTTCGCCCGTGTGCGCGTTTCTCGGCCTAGCGACTTTGAATTTCGAATCTAACACAGGAGCAGTATATGAGACTGAATCTCGAACAAGATGATGGGATGGGATTCGGCGCGTTTGAAGAACGATTCTGAGAGTGTTTTGAAATGCTGTTGCACTGTAGGTAGTTCAAGATCTCTGTGCAGGTCCGCGTTGCGCACATACCAAGGTGCGTCTGTGGCCCTGCGGCAGAAGAGATTTTGAACCACCTGCAGCTTATACAGGACGGAGGGATTGGCGTGGGCAAAGACTGGCGAAGCATATGACATGACGGGTCTAACTCAGACCTTATAAAGCGTACGCTTATTTCTAAAAGACATTTTACTTTTTCTACCTATCATACTATTTAAGTGGCTTAAGTAGAAACGCGCGAGTTTCGTTACTCTATCGACGTGTGGCTTAAAAGAAAGCGTCTGATCTAAGGTGACGCCTAAGTATTTGATACTGCGCTTCCATGGGATGGGAATACCTAACATTCGAATGTGGGGATCGTTGCGGCGATTACGACGTTTGTGGTCGAATAGAATGGCAGAACTCTTTTCTGGGTTGACATCGATACGCCATTTTTGAAACCAAACACCGAGGGCGTTTACGGCCTTTTGGAGTCTGGTGATGTTATACGGGATCCTTTTACCTTTAGTGTAAAGGGCGGTATCGTCTGCAAAGAGGGCGAGTTCGACGCCTTTCGGCGGGATGGGCATGTCATTAGTGTACACGGTGTACAGCAGAGGGGCGAGGACTGAGCCTTGCGGGACTCCAGCCTTTATGGGACGAGGCGCGGAGAGCGTGCCTTCATGTTTGAATCGAAACGTACGGTCTTTAAGAAACGACGCGATTAATCTGACTAGGCGAACCGGTAAGCCTATTTTATAGAGTTTAAAAACGAGACCGCTGTGCCAGACTTTGTCGAATGCCTTGGCTACGTCAAAGAGAACCGCGATTGATTTTTTACGATGCGGATAGAATCCTTCGAGAATGTACTCGACGATTCGATGGACTTGCTGAGGGCAGGAGTGCTTAGCGCGAAAGCCGAACTGGTGGGGAATAATGAGAGGGTCGCCATCCGTTGGAAACAGATGGTTCCGCATTCGAGAGAGTATGACTCTTTCGAGAAGTTTAGACATTGCCTTGAGGAGGCTGATGGGTCTGTGATTAGCCGGGATGTTCAGAGGTTTACCCGGCTTGGGAATGCCTATGACTGTCGCTTCTTTCCAGGCTTTTGGAAAGTAGCTATGGTCGAAGCAGGCATTGAAGATGATAGCTAACAAGGTAAGCACCTGCTGTGGCAGGTGCTTAAGTGCGTGGTTGGAAATTCCATCCGCACCCGGAGTCTTTTTGGACTTTTGCTTTCTAATGAGAAGCAAGATTTCATCATTAGAGACTGTGACGGGGTCGTCGGTGATAGGGAGAGATTCTCTGCGGAGAACTTCGTCCTCCACCGCCTGGATGTGGGAGGGATCCACGGGTTGCGTGCTGGGCGAACATTGTGCCGCTATGCTGTCGGCGAAGCATTCGGCTTTCTCTTCGACTTCGAAGGCAATGGTGCCGTCGGGACGAGTGAGAGGAGGAACGTGAGAGGCGGTGTCTACGCGTAAAGCTCGGGCCATTTGATAATACGCTTGGTGGGACGGGGAGATATTCTCCATGAGATCGTTAAACTGAGTGTCACGGAGTTCCGCGAGGCGAGACCTAACTTTGCGTTGAAGCTGATTCGCAGCTGTTCTATATGCGGGCGTGGGATATTTCTTGGCTCTCCGGAGAGCCGCGTTCTTAGCTTTAATGAGATTGCTAACGGCTAAGGGAAGCGCGGGTTTGCCTTGCTTAGCAATGATTACGTTGTCGCTGATGGCTGAGTTGATAGCATCAGTGAGAGTATCGACTACTGAATCTATTTTAATCGGGCTATCTAATTGGTCGGGCGAAATCGCGAGCGGAGAGTTCGGTGCCTCTAAGGCTGAAACTAACGTATTTTTAAAGCCTTTCCAGTTGGTAAAGGTCTTAGGAGATGTGACGTTATCGTTAGGCGCGCCTAGCACGAGGGAGACGGGGCGATGGTCGGAGCCTAGGTCATCGAGCGGTTCGATGGACCTGAGATCAAGATTGATTCGCTTGATAATTGCAAAGTCGAGGATGTCAGGAGAATAGGTCGGGTTGTTGGGATAGTGAGTGGGAGTGATGGGGGATATGACGTCTAAGTCAAGGGAGTTAGTGATGTCGAGGAGAGCGATACCGCTGGTGTTGGTCGATAGGCACGTCCAGTCAGTATGTTTGGAGTTAAAGTCTCCGAACATAATGACTGAATGGCCGAGGGCGAGAATGGCCTCAAAGTCGCTGCGGATTGGTCTGGTACCACTAGGTATGTAGACTGAAGCTATGATGATGGTCGGATGACCAGTCATAGCCAATCTACACACAGTGGCCTCCATGTTGAGGAGAGGAGGAGTAGGGAGAGGACAGCAATGGAAGCCTCTTTTGTAATATATAGCGGTGCCGCCGTAACCGTCGGAGTTGGGCCTATCGTTGCGAGTAAACGCGTACTTAGGTATAGCGAATCCCCTGGAGCGGTTTGGAGTAAGCCATGTCTCCTGGAGAAGGAATAAGTCAGGTTCTTTGTTCTGAAGGAACAGTTTAATCTCGGGAAGGTTGGTATTAAGGCTACGAGCGTTAAAAGATACTAGGGATAAGCCCTTAGGTTTAATACGACTGGACGCGGGATTCGCGGGTCTAGACATTAAAATTTATTTATTTAAAATTTACAAAAATAAAAGAATTTACAACGAACTTAGGAGCGAGTGATGCTCGGCTAACGCGAATAAACGCTCTTGAGGAGAGCGGGCGGCTCGCAGTTTGCGTGCGAGTACGGAGATTTCGTTAATGTCGACGTTTTGGATGACGTCGAACACGGTCTTCATGTCCTCAGCCAACGACGACTGAGGGGAAGATGACAACGCGGGACGCGGCCCTACGGGAGCTACGGGAGCTGGGATGGGTCGGGAAGGTGCAGGCGGTACGGCCGGACGCTGCCTCCAAGACAGAGCCGGAGTAGGCGTCGGCTGAACGGGCTTTGCTTCCGGGGGACCCCGGTTGCGCAGCGGCGGGAAGTTGGCAGGAGTGAGTGGCGGCGCCGGTTCAGGCGCGACCCTCTTGGTGGTGGAGCGCGGAGCGCGCGGGCAACCCCTGTAGTTTGCTGTGTGGCCGGACTGGCCGCACAGCATACAGGCAGGGGGGGAAGTGGATTCGGGAGTGCGAGTGCACTCCTTAGTGAAGTGAGGATCCAGGCACTTTACGCACCTGGGGGGAGCTGAACAGTTAGCCGCTGCGTGGCCATATAGCTGGCAGCGGTGGCACTGCCCAGGGTGACCGCGGGGGTTGGGACGCTCGACGGAGATGTTCGAGAGTCCGCAGATTGTGCGAGCCTCTTTGAAAATCTCCTTCGAGTCGGGAGTATTGGACAGGATTACTAGCGCTAACGGAAAACGCCTACCGCGGTTGGAGTGCATCTTGTGCACTGCTGTGACCGGGAAACCCTGAGACTTAAGGTCATCGAGAATGTCTTCGTTGCTGAGTTCGAACGGGACGCCCCGTAATACTGCGCGGATCTTACGCTCCTCCGGGAGGGCGTAGGTGTGATACGCGATTTGGTTTAATCCGAGTAACCTGGTAAACTCGCGGAAGTCGACGACAGTCGCTAATTGGATTTTGATTGTATCGCCAGCGTTGGCGGCTTTTAAGTAATTAATTTTGTGCACTTTGCACAAGTTGGAAACCGCGGTCCAGCGCGCTTTTTCACGCAGGAATACGGGCGGAGGGAGCTGAGGCTTCGGCGGGACGGGAGCGCAGCGCGTCGCTGGCTTCGATGTGACCGACGGAGACGCGGTTACTACGAGCGATTTTAACGGCGCGGGGGCTGGTGTTGAAGACACCGGGGAGGGCTCGGGTATTGAAGATACCGAAGCTTTCTTAGAGCGCTTCTTGGAGCGCTTGGCGACGAGTTGAAACGCGGGCTCAGGAGAGCCGGTTAAGGTGACGGCATCTGACGACGTATCAGACGCGGGTTCGGAGTCGCTCCCGGGAGCGGTACGCTTACGACGCGACGCGTGAGAGGATGCGACCGATTCGCAGTCCATCTCGGACGAGGCGGGAGACGAGGAAGAGCTGTAGACCTGAGGGGTCTCGACGTTGGAGGCCTGAGGGGCCGGGTTTGAGGCCTGAGGGGCCGGGGTTGAGGCCTGAGGGGCCGGGTTTGAGGCCTGAGGGGCCGGGGTTGAGGCCTGAGGGGCCGGGGACGCGATTGATGCCTGTAAGGCCTGCGTTATGATGTCATTCGGGATGTAGACGCCTACCGCAGCAAGTGCCTGGGTGAACGCGTTAATAACACTTAGCGGATCCATAAGGGAGAGTTTGGACAGTAATATTAATAAATATAAGTATAATAAAGGATGCCTAGTTCCTAAAACCTAGCAAAATCCTAGCGGTTAACCTCCCTACCAGCGGTAGGGGGGCTGGGGAGGAAAACTTAAAATTAACAGTGGTACGCCGAAGGCCGCTACCTAGAAACCTAAAAAAGGGTACGCAGGTAAAGAGTTGACCACGTTAGGGTCAACCTTTACCGACAGAAAGGACAAATACACACGAAAACACACAGATATGATAAAAATAAGTATGAAAAATAGAAGAAAAATAAATAAAATAGAGAAGAGAAATAAAATAAAAATAAAAAGGACTGGTTCAGTACAAATTCGTTGTCACCGTTAAGTATCCTTTGCACTGAAACCAGACTACTTACGCTGGGCACAACACTGCACTCAGCACAAGCACAACACTACTTAGCACAGCACTTTGAAGACTAAGGGGCTTAGTCGCAAAGAAAAAATACGCACTTCGATAGCACTCAGACGGAGTAGAAAACCTTGAAAACCGTAGCACGGAACCAGCACGCTAGACTGTGACGTCAGTAGACTGAGCGCCACGGAATAGCGGGAAAGGACCAATCGACGGAGAACGGGGCTTGCACGTCCGAACTGGGCGGCGATCGGAGCGAGAATGATGGAAAGTATTATTATAATTTTGTACTAATTGTACTACGATTCAACCCGAGAACGTACAACTATTTGAAAATGTATTTTGTAAATTATGGTATACAAATTTTGGTAATTTTTGACCATCATATAAAAATAACAAAGAATAAGGTGCGATTAAAATAAATTGGTGATTTAAAATACACTAACATTCTAAACCACTTACTAAACTTCCGCTTCAAAATTTACACAATTTAGATAAAAATGTCAGATTTATTTTTTATTTTCAAAATGAGGGCAAATTGTTTTTCTGTTATGTGCGACTCAAGCCTTAACAATTTGTTTGTATGTCTGCAATAATCTAAGTGTGAACTTGGTTAACTTATTAAAAAGAAATCCTTACTTAAAGATACGAGTACATCTTTACAAGCAATTTTGGTAAAGTTTGTAGAAAAACTCTGATTTGATAAAGATGATAGAATGTAGCCATGCAAGAGTTGGTGGTAATTTATATTTTTAGTTGCTTTATTCTTTGAAAACATTATATGTATAGTATAAACTCCTCGATTAAAGGATTTTGCCTAATATTACTGATAACCTATAAGTAATCAGATTTAAGTGGTATTTGACGTCAATAGGAACAAGTAATTATCAATGTTGAGAAATAAATATTTGAATTTGAAGTTAGAAATATCTTTTAAGGTAAATACAAAATCAAAAAAATTACAGGAAGGCAATATTGTAATCCTTTATCTCTGTTTCGCAACGACTGCTTAGATATCCGAATACGATACAAACTAGCTAGTTATAAATATCATCCCTAAGAATCTTTATGTACATTGATCATAATAGAAACTTTTTTATGTAAACTTGATAAACAAGCGGAACCCTTTAATGAACCTACTGCAAATTAATAGCATTGTAATTTTATAAGATAGTTACATTAATAAAGTAAAATCTCAGTGTTATGAATTTTTTTTTTTTTTTTTGCTGCCGAGGCACCCTCGCGGGAGGGAGGTGGAAGATGCGTCATGCATACCCGTCCGCAGGTAAATTCCTCTGCGGGGGGGTTATGTGGGACTCACCAGAATGGCACCTACCCACTAAAAACCACCTGTTGGCTGTAGTTATTACCGTTAGCCTTCATCGGAAGCGACACCCGTCGGGAAGTTGGGCGCGCTGGCGGAGACCCGCTAGCGGGTCTTCCGCCTGTAGTGAAAGTTGCACTGAAGGTGCTCAAAGGGACATGAGCTGGTGGCCGTTCTGGCCAGCCTCCGGTGAAGCCGGGGCTGGGCAGAGGTCGGCCGAAGCATGATTTAGGGATCAATTCATTTAAATGAACCTACAATGAATTGAGAAGGGAACTATGCTCCGCCAGAGCTAGCAAACGCTCTGTCGGAGTACGTGAAGCCCTAAGTTTACGGGCTAAGACTGCGATTTCACTAACATCGACATTTTTAATAGCGTCGCAGACGATACGCATATCGTCTGCTACGGAGGATTGAGGAGTGGGTTTGTATGGGCGAGGAGCCGGGATGGGATTCGATGTGGGACGCTGCCTCCAGTTTTCTGGGGCAGGCCTGGGCTGTGCAGGCTTAGAAGCCGGAGGAACCCGGCTACGCAGCGGCGGAAAGTTTTCTTGAGAAAGGCGCGGGGCCTGTTTGGGCGCCGCCCTTTTGAAATTGGACCGCATACAACGGGGTGCACGAGGGCAGCCCTTGTAATTTGCGGTGTGGCCGGACTGGCCACAAAGCACGCAATCGGGAGGAGAGGGAGTTTCAGGAGTGCGATTGCACTCCTTAGTGAAGTGCGGGACCAGGCACTTGACGCACCTGGGCGGTGCGCGGCAGTTGGCTGCCGCGTGCCCGTACAATTGGCACCGATGGCACTGGCCGGGATGACCGCGGCGATGAGGCGCCTCGATTGAGATCCCAGAGAGGCCGCAAATAGAGCTAACCCCTTTCAGGATCTATCTGGACTTGGGGACGTTGGCGAGAATCACCAAAGCGAGAGGGTGTTGCCTCCCGTACTTGCTGTGCATTTTATGCACCGCGAGTGCCGGGAAGCCTTGGGACTGCAGATCCTCCAGGATGGCCTCGTTCGATAATTCGAACGGGATTCCCCTGAGTACCGCTCTGATCTTACGCTCTTCTGACAGAGCATAAGTGTGATAAGCATATTGCTTATCGGTGAGGAGCTTAGTCAAAGCTCGGAAACCGTCTATCGACGAGACAGTGATTTTAATAGATTCACCCGAGTTTACCGCTCGGGTGTAAAGGATCTTGTGCTCATTGCACAATGTCGAGACCTCAGTCCATTTACCCTTTTCCCGAAGGAAAACGGGTGGTGGGACCTTGGCCTTGACAGAAGTCGGGGCCGGAGCGGGTGTTGAAGACACCGGGGCAGCTGGCGTTGAAGACGCCGCAGGGGGTGTAGGGACGGGCGCCGAGGGCGCCGGGTCTTGTTTCGAGCGCTTCTTAGAGCGCTTCTTAACAAGGGTGAAAGAGGGAGGCTCATCAGGGCCAGTTGGGGTGGCATCCGAGGATGACTCGGTCGCGGGTGCGCGCTTGCGGCGCGGAGGGGCGTTTTCTTCGCACTCCATGTCACTGGAGGAAGGGGACGCGGGAGGGCCTAAGACCTGAGGGGTCTGGGGGACTGGGGTGGCCTGAGGGGCCATTGGTGGAATTAGCGCCATGATATGCGGGATAAGAGAATCAAGGAAACGGAACTTGTCAGCATTTATATGTATGCCTTCAGCACCGGTTCTATCAACTAACTTCTTCCTAAACTCATCAGAGCTTAGGGAAGCCATTGCGGAGGGGTTGGGGAGGGACAATATATGAACCTAACAACGATGACTAACTTCCTAAAACCACCCTACACGCAGTAGGGCGGTTGAGGACGACGCGGATAACTTACTCGAACACGGCACTTGAAGTCCTGGAACAACGAATTCCCGTCGACGAAGCTCTCGTTCCACGGAGTACGGTTAACAAGCCACTATTCGCCGTGAAAACGGCGTTAGAAACTTATTAGAAGTACGGTTAACGAGCCACTGTCCGCCGTGAAAACGGCGTTAGAAACTTAATACGGTAAACAACTATGAAATTTGGGTGCTCAATTAGCGCGGGGGCTAAAAGAGCGGGAAGGCGTCTGCGATCGACGTGCGCTCGAGAACGCACGCAGACCGTGTGTTATGAAAGTTTACACGTTGTTATTCATAAATCTTGACGAGTTTGACAATTCACAGCACTACACCGCATCTCAATCGAGTTTTTTAAGAATGTTATTCTTAGTTTTTATATATGTTTAGGTGTAGTGAAATAAATAGATACAAAAAGCTACCTTATTGCCTTTCTATAACCTATAAAAAATAGAAAAATTTATTGACTTTTCTTTTCTAATATAACTCACCTCAATGAATGCCATATGCATGTAAGTGACTAGAATAAGTAAATCTTATAAATCTTTCTCTCTTTGTCAATGAGAAATATGTATACAATTTTATTTATACAATTTTTCTTCCTTATTCTTAATACATGCACAGACAAAGTTAATGTAATGGTATATGTAGCAGAATTAAAGTTAAATTTGTAAAACGTTACATTTTATTTACATCTCCTTGAACTGGCATAGGTTGTACTTGGCCAAGCCAACGTAGAAGCCAGGTGTTTTTGATGCGAAATCTGAACTGATTATTATAATCGAAAGACCAACCAAGAAAACGTTTAATAAAGGACTGTTTGGATTAGGAATGGCTGATACTTAAAGGCTGCTTTACATTGAAATGCCTTTCTAAAATATTTTACAGCGCGTCCATTTCATATCCGTTATATCTGACTAATAGAATTTTAAAAGAAGAGTATCTCTAGGCTCCTTGTATGTATTTTTATTTGCTGTCATTTGAAATAGTTATTGAAATAGAATATTTGCCTTATATTTGCACTCTAATTGTATACCTTCTTTTTCATGTATTAAATATGTTTGATAAAAGAGTGCCGAGAGGGTTGGTTATAATACCTTTAACAAGTCGAAGTTCTAAGATGTTCGTATTTGCTTGATATTTATTAAGATTTCTTATTGTAAACCAATAGTGAAATAATTTACAAATATTTTAAATAACTCTTCAAAACACAAGGAAAAAATACATTTACGAATAAATTTTACGAAAAAATTATTATTGTAATTTTCTGTGGTGTGTTTATAAGTTATAAAATAAATAATTAAACCGGTCTCCCACATATAGCACATAGTCGTCCACATAATGCAAAATTATATCAAAAGTTTATGTGGCTTAATTTTAAATAATTTCAATGAAGTTTATATTTCAATAATTATAGAGGCAAAAGAAAAATGAAACTGAATCATATATGCTCGGGCCCAGGTTTTTGCAAAGTTAACCAGATGAAAGTTTGCGTACAGAGAAATATGGTATCAATGACTCATAATCGAAAATGACACAACATTTGGCAATGTCAAACTATAGTTATAAAAACTTTAAAATATGGAATGTCAAAATAACAAACAGTGAAAAACTTAGATTGAACGAACTTAAGCTGTTAACAATTCACAATTCCGCTTACCTATAGATGGTGGAGCTAGTTGCCAGCCCCTGCATTAGGAAAAGTTGAAAAAATATGTAGCTGTTTATCAGTAAATTATGAAATCCTAGATAAATAAAATCCATGAACATGTTTGTATGGATTATTTGACATATGTCATTGACTATTAAAAGTTGTCCAACAGCTATGATCACTAAATAAAAGCAAGAAAATATTTGTACACTCGCGTGTACAATTTTCAAATAAAGTAACAGGCATATTTTTTTCTAGATATTTTATATTTTTTCAAAACTAAATTCATAAAAAATTAAGGACTTGAAAATCATGTTTCACATATTTTTAATTTTCTTTCATCACAGATCTAATGTTTTTGTAGCTTTTTTTATACATATACAGAAAAATTTAACCTTTTTTTAACATACATTTTGTTTTGTTAACCAAGGGGCATACAACTTCCTCAAAGGGGCTTCCTCCTTTTGTGGCATTGCACAAATCAACTCAAAAATAATATTTTCAGAGAACGTGTTCGTATGTCAAGTTTGAATACTCATTTGTTGATTTGGTTAAAATTTTAAATAAATCGGTTCATTTAAATTAAATTGAAAAAGGATTAATTTTTATTATCAAAAAAAGTTAATAATTTGTCCATACACTTCAATATATTTTTCCTTAAAAATACAATATTTGGTTTCTATTATTCGAGATGTTTAATTTGTTTAAGGTAAACATAAAGATATCATCAAAGCCATATTTATTATAAAACCATTAAATGACTTACGAACCGATTTCAGAACTAATAAGAGTGAAATATTTTTGTCCATTGGATATTGGTCAGATAGTAACGACTTTCTAGCTTAACTGGGTCGTTAATAGGCGATAAATTATACAATATTTTTATTGGATTCAGATACCGTCACAAGGATGGAAACATTGTTTTATTAAGACTATTCAACACATCTTTTTTATTCATTGTATAAATTTATTCATTTGGATATCGTGTAAAATAATTTATATTATCATTTATCTTGTAATATAGTGAAATAATAAACATAGCAAATATAAATTAACTTAAAGCGATCTGTGGCTTATTTTATACAAACTAATTAACGTAAAAATGACTAAAATAAACATAAAACAGCACATTTTACAAACAAAAACAAGATTTTTTTTAAAACTAAATTCTACAAAAAAAATATTTCGAGAAGACCTAAAAACCTAGAGCCTTAGTTTAAACATTTAAATGTTTCCTGACGTTCTATGAAAATCGGCTTAATTTCTGTAATAGTTCTTAATTGTAATGAATATCTAAATGATACTTCAATCTTTCGATCCGTTGCTGTTATGATCGTAGACACCTTGAGAGGCTCTCTATCTGGCAGCTGTCAAAACAAGCTGTCAAAACTTATAGCAATATGGCTTCTTTGGGTTAGTTAATGCCAATTTCAGTATTAATTATTTTTAATAAAAAAGATGGCGGTAGTATCGTACTCAAGAGTACAAAATGTCAAAATTTGATTGACATTCCATCGGGTTTTTTTACGGCATAAAAGCACAAATCTTCTTAATATAACGATAATGACTATTAATCACTATTAATATGGTGCGTGTAAGGTCGGGTCAATAAAATTATTGTTATTTTTTAAATATAGCTAGCTTTATTTATTATTATTTAAATATAGGGTAGCTTTGTAATTAGAATTTTAACGTCGCTTACCTCTTGAGTAGCTGCAGTTACTACGTTGACTTGTTGAATGTTTTGAAGGATTTTGAAACTGAATGTTTGTTGCCAATGCGAGCATGTACGGTTTAGTATTTGATATCGGACAAACACACATTCAATCCATCTGAAGGTAATCTGGATAATATCACCTGGTAAATTCACAGGTGAAATTACCAGGAAAAACTGGTTTCTGTGAAAGGGAAAAGATACCTTCCCTTTCACAGAAACATATTGACCATATTCACCATATTAAAATAAATAAATATTCAAATGTAATTAATATGGAGATTAAAAAGAAAAACGATACTATAACCACCCCAGATGAGCATTAAACAAAAGAAACTCTACACAAACAAATGTGAAAGAAAATGCAGTTATGAGAAACTACGTTTATATTTACGTAGAGTTGCGTAGTAGACATGTGCTTAAGCTCTAAATGTACTGGTTAGAACAATAGTCAGCTATGCTCATCGTAAACGATACGGGCTGCTGGTTCGGAATTGTGGGACTTATCTCGCAGTATTGGAATTTGTTATCTCCTAAAATGTATTATCTGCATGCTAATTTAACACTAAAAGTGCAGACGAACAATTATAAACAAGTTTTATATTCTTCTCTGATAGTGAGTCAACATTTTCTATTTACATCTATAGAAGAGAAATGAAGGATAATTTCCTCGGTAAGTATAATTTAGAGAAAAAAGTTTGTTTAATTTACGAAATCCTATGGACTTTATTTATTGTTTTGCAGGTTTATTGTACAGCGATAATATATTGAGGCTATAGTGTTTTGTTGATTTGAAAATTATTTCTAAAACTAATTGTGCTTCTCTACCGATTATTGATACATTTTTTTAAAATATAGCCCACCTCGTTTATTGAATGGACTTCATAAAATCAACTCGCATGATAAAACAAAGTTATTAATTTCTTATTGCTAGATATCTTGGACAGAGAGGTTATAATGCTATTTAGCGATAATATAGAATGTTAAGTCTAAAATTAACATTAACGATGTTTATATTTATTTATGGCATTAATGCCATAACAAGGAAAATAGCTGCATTTCTTCAGTAACATGAAACACAATTTGGTGAGTATTTATCCGTCATTCTGGCAGATATTACGAATTATATGGTAGTAATATGGGTGCATTTCTAGTAGTCTATAAAAGCCAATCTAAAAGCCATTGCTTTGCTTTGCTGAAACATTAGCTCAGTTATTTTAATAATTTGTTTACCCAAATATTTTTAATATTCCATGTTTGTATAACATTTTAAAATTCCTTTATAAAATTGTCAGGGGCTATAATCATTGTCCAGAAATTTTAAGACAGCTTAGATTTAGCGTCCCCAGAAAATTGCCACGTCATCCTGTAACTAAAGTGTTCAGTCCTCCTTTTGTGCGTACTAATGTAGGGAAAAGCTCACCCATTGTTAGAATGGTAAATCAATTTAATGTTGTCAGTAACACATTATATTTGATTGATATTCATTTTGACTCATTTCAAAAATTCCATTCCAAAATTAAAGACGTTCTCTAGATCCTGGCTCTTCTTCTTTCCTTTTACATTTAATTCATTTTTTCACTAACGTATTGCACTTCATCACACATCATTTGAAAGAATAATATGATTACAGTCAATTTGGGTAACTTTGAACATTTTTTACAGTATTTGAGACAATACAATCTGATTGATATTTATTATATCTTTATTTTATTGATTGAACAATGTCCTTTACAATTGGTTTATTTTTAAAGCATGATGAATGTGCGGAAAAATCAGTAGGATTACCCGCAATTTTCCCCAAAAGGCAAACTTAAAGTTATCATGAGTTTTGGGTAATTTTGTATTTAGTTTGTACAGGATGTAAAAACCTTTAATATTGTAAAATTTAAAGGGTTGTGTATAATTTAAATGATGGCTTTTTATTAAGAAAAGCCTAATCTATGAAAATGACATCTACACTGACGTATAAATGTGAAAGATCGCTTTGTCTTGCCTAATCTCTTCTGCCGCAGGGCCACAAACGCACCTTGGTACGTGAGTAACGCGGACCTGCACAGAGATCTTGAACTACCTGCAGTGCAACAGCACCTCAAAACACTCTCAGAATTGTTCTTCAAACGCGCCGAATCCCATCCCAATCATCTTGTTCGAGTTTCAGTCTCATATACTGCTCCTGTGTTAGATTCGATATACAAAATCGCTAGACCGAGAAACGCGCACACGAGCGAACGCACGCAATTAACTTTAGATCTCGAGGCCCTTCAGGCCGCAAATTCTAATTCTAACGTAAATTCTAATTCTAACGTAAATCCGAATTAATGCAATTTTATTTTTCAATTTTAAATTTTTTTAATTTTTACTTTGCATTTTGAGCACCTTCAGTGCTATGTAAATCCCACCGGGTGACCCCTTAAGGGCCCCGCTAGCGCGGCCTCTTTTTTCGATTGGCCGTCGCTCAGATGAAGGCTGAGTGGCAAAAATGCACGAGCCGACAGGGGGTTTTTTAGTGGGTATGGTTCTGGTAGGCATCGGGACGAGTCCCACATAACTCCGATCGCGCGCGCGGAGTATGCGTCAGAGCATTTTTTATATCCTCCTGCCCTTCCCGTGGAGGGGAACCAAAAAAAATAAAAAGATTGTCTTGCCATATAAATCAAGGCCGATTTGGTGGAAAAAATTTCGTTATGAGAATGAGCAACATTATGCACGTATTTAAAGTTACGCAACATAATATTTTTGTGATACGGGTAACTTTGAACCCTTCAATATTATCCAAATAACTTTGATTTTGAACGTACTCCAAACTTTTTCAGTTTTACACAATATTTAACATCATCGATAACATCAACGATAACGATAACATAACGATTTTACAATGATAATATATAAACATTATTTTACAGAGAAACACAAAAACATACCTGTTTACAGTAAGTTTTATATTTTGTATCACGATTTCAATTCAAGCACTGAACACCTCCAACCTTCACTACGGAAAGGCGGGTATTTTACAAAATTATTACATCGAGAGTTTATTTTTTTACTTCGCATTTGCTACAAAATATTTTGGCGATTCGTTTTACGCAGTCCCGATATTGAAACGTCAAAACGTTTCCATGTAAAAAAATTATAAATCTTTTTAACAACCTTGTTCAAAGTTAATCCTCAATTTTATTCAAAGTTACCCAAAATATACGTAACTGGTTTTATTTTGATATTTTTATGGTGCTATTTGTACATGCCCATAATTGGTGTGCACATAGGTTGTTATACCTCATTTATTATATAGTGAAAGTCATATGTGTACACTGTTGGTGTATCCTTATAAATAAATAAATTACGTTCTATCTAACTGGTATTTTAGCATGATTAAAGATGTAAAAGTTTTCGCCTTATTTCGTGCTCGAGCATTCTAACTCAGCTTTAAAAATTATATTTCGACTAGTTTTGTCCTTAACACTATTTTATTAACCATATTTGCTTTTTGTTAATCATTGTTCTTTAGAGAACAAAAAATTATCATGCATTTTTTATAATTTCTTTGAGTGGTTAAAATATAGGAAACACATTACTCCTATAATATTAATAATATCAACCAGTTGCAGGTAATTTAAACGCTTAAATTCTGTAGCGCTTCTTTCATGACGTCACTTACTATTATGTTTCATTTCTAATTGATTAATCACTTTCTATGAACAACAAATAAAATACTATTCCTATGTGCTGTCAAGCTACGCTCTGACAAAAACTTGAGTTCAGTTTTGCGGAGCTCCCTTTATGCAAAATTAATAAGAGGAACTCAAGGGTTTACGAAAAAACTGCAAACAAATTAAATCAAAAGCAAAAATATTCAGTTTAAAAAAAAATTGATAGCCGCTTGTCACGTTTTGACAACAGATAACAATACAACAGCGTAGCGTTTTGAAAATTTGTCAGGGAGATATAACTGTTTACATTTGAAAGTATAAGTTTTGTAAATAAAATAAAATACATTTAAAAACTCGATACAAGAGGTTTATTTCATAAATTTTCTATGTCTTGGATCCAATACATTTTGTCTTATTCTAGAAAGCTGACATTTTTAATACTTTATGTTTTATTTTTCTAATCTTACCGTAATCACAAAATTATAAGACTGAAATTTGCCACAAAGTTTTTCACTTGAAATAAAGTAAATGAAATATTCTCAGGGTAGATAAATAGTAAGTTCTTAATAGTAAGCTTTACGTGACAATAGTTGTTGTCAACAAATATACTTATAAAACAATAAAACTTATAAAATTACATTGCTGGGAAAATCCTGAAATACTGGCATGTGCCATAGGTTCCACTAGCTTTTTTCCTCTTACTTCCTCTTTGAAATCAGAAAAACCATTTCGCATTGATTGCTTTGGTAAGTTAGTATGCCTTCCTAGATGTGTTCGGTACAAATGTTCAAAAAATTTGCTATTGTGTACTTATATAAACTAACATAGCACATATTACAAAAATCTTCTGAAGTGTGTCTCAAAATATACGCAACAAATGAAATTGCCGCCATCTGTGCAGTAAAGTGCAATAAGTGCAATATATACATAAGACTTGTAGTTGATTCTAAACAAAAATAAAATAATAATATCTACTGTATTATATCTAGGTGCCAAGGGCGAAAACTGTTCCCTAAGATACTGGATATAAACCTAGTTTAGGGAACAGGGAGTCATCACTGAAAACAGGCTTAAGGCAAAACTATAATAGTTCAAGGAAATAGTTATGTATAGTTTATAAGTCTTGTTTGTATAACTGAATGAGATCTTTATGTATAGTTTGTAAACTTGTATATATATCGTTTTGTATATATATATATATATATATATATATATATATAACTGATTATAACTAAAAAATAATAATAATAAAAAATTTAAAATTAAAGTAAAAAATAAAACATTTTTACAGCTTACAGATTAGGGTTAGTAAATATGAAGCGGTACACAATAGAACAACTTATCTTTATTATTGAAGAATATCTTAAAAATAATGAAAGTTTGCAGCCACCGTTCAAAAAATTTCTAAGCGATGAAGCATATTTTCACCTTGATGGCTTTGTAATTCGCCAAAATTGCCACATTTGGGGTCCGGAGAACCCACATGTATTGTCGAAAAACCAATGCTTCCACAGCGTGTCACTTTTGGTGCGGATTTTGGGCCATACTTTTTTGAAAATGAGGCTGGTCAAGCAGTGACTGTTACTGGTGCTCGATATAGTGACATTATAACACACTTCTTTCTGCCTCAGTTGAATTATATTGATATAGACGACAAGATGGTGTCATACAGCCCGTGAAACAATTCAATTACTGCATTAGACATTTCCTAATCGTGTACTCTCTCGTTTCGGTGATCAGAATATTCCCCCTAGATCTTGAGATTTAACACCATCAGATTTCTTTTTATGGAGTTATTTGAATTCAAAGTTCAATGTCAACAAGCCCATAACCGCCGCACCGGTGCGTTATCAGCAAAATTCAACCACATTTAAGCAAAAAAGTCATGGAAAATTTCAATAAAAGAGTGCGTATGTGCCAGCAAAGCCGTGGAGGCATTTTGGCCGACGTGTTATTCCATAAAGAAACCTATCCTATTTTTTTACGATTCAATAAAAAAATCTCAATCTGAATACTAAAAAATGTGTTAACTATTTAATTCAAATCTTGCGTTAATTTTGTGACATCCTTTAAATAATTATTGCAACAATAACAAAACTATTTGCTACAAAAAGTTCGATAAATCAATTTTGTTCAAAGAGTATTTTAGTAATGAGTGGGCAGTGGTTTAACTTTGTGTCTGAAAAATGCAAATCTGTCATAAAATATATGATATGAAATGAAATGAAATATTTGTTTCTCAAAATTGACAATTACTTGTTCTTATTGATGTCAAATAAAACATGACCACCAGTTCGAAAAAACCTTCGTCAAGAAGAACTGGCAAGGAACTTCACTTATATCTTCACTTATACGATTTTGAAATATCGTAATCTTTCAAGGTACGAAGGAAGACCGTAAAAATGAAAGACCGCATTATTTCTGGATGAAAGGAATGTGTGAGTGTCATCTGGTCTCCACGCTTCATAGTACACGCGTACTGATAGTATAGATATGTACTCGACCACGCTCCTTACCAAGCTAAAATAAAGGCACAGGAGGCTACTGAAGGAATTGAAGTGCTTCGTTTTCCTTGTTATGAAGCCAAGAATCTGTAAACTTAACTGTGGTGTTATAATGATTGTTCGACAAATAAAGTTTTATTTGGGTTGCAGCCATATACGATATGTGGTTACTGTATTTAAATACTTACCCAAATTTTTAATACTCTCACTGGTTTATATTGTTTAACGAAAACGTATGACAAAAGATAAGTTTACAAACAACGTTTGAAAATCTAATCATTTGACAAACTTTCATTTAGCAAACATATTCCTTTAAAAATAATCATTTGGCAAAATACAGGTTTCGCAAATGTTTTACTTAGAAAACAGTTCAATTGTTAAAATGTTAATTATAAAACAACTCGTGTTGAACCAAAGTCGCTTTTCATGAAAAGCTGGAAATCATACTTAATTTGGTCCTGGCGTTTTGCCGGGTGCTGTTGCACCACGCTCGCTTCGCTCGCTCGGCTCGCGCGTGTATTAACTACATACAAACCTAACCTAACCCAATTAAACCTGTATTGTGACCAGACAGAGATCAAGCAAAGCGAGCGTCAAATGCATGCATGTAGTTAAAAAAATAGTCACTTTGTGAAATTATGTTTTGGAATAATGAAATTTTTATAGTAAATATTTTGTCCAATGAGTAGTTTTTGAAACAATAGTTTGTAAAATGCTTAATTTATCACGTAAAATTTTGTTAAATATTGTTTTTCAAATGAAAATTTGTTATTCGTTTTTTGTCAAATGATTGGATACCACTCTCACTTTACTCTGATTTTTTGAGACTTATCAACATGTAATTGTCATATAAATCATTGAAATTTAAAAAAAAACACCAAGAACTTTATTTTTTATAAATCTTGTAGTAATTAATGCATTTGAAGTATTAAACTCAAGACACAAAGCATAATTGGATTTGTGTTTTTGCGAATGTTATTATCCATCACTGCTTAAGTGTATTGGTGATTTGCTCAGTACATTTTCTATGGAATGATTGAACTAGCAGACAAATAAATTGACACTTTTATTTCGTTAGAATTTATTTGTTTACAAGCAAATACCATACTAAGGAGACGAATCAATTAGAGGAAAGTAATACAAGAAATCCATCAACCATTATTTAACGAGAACCTTTATATCCGATTTCAAAACAAAATAGATCTATTTTGGTAATACTTTCCTCGAAATCCCTTTGTAAAGAGTGTCTCCTATTAATGAATATCAACCATTTTTTGTTTTCAAGTTCATTATATTCGTGTTCGATTCAAAATATATATACATTTTTTTACCTTTCATGTACCTATAGTAAAAACAACCAAAAATAACTTTACTTCTACTTTATTTTCAAGAGAAATATTGCATTTGCTACTTGTAAAATATTTCATTTGTTACGCTCTATGTTACAACTGCCACTATTTAAAACGTTAATCTGTGAAACTCCCGATAGAGGACTAGGTGGATACACAATAGAGTGTGACCGGTATTGAACGGATGAATGGATGGCACTAATTTATTGAATCACTCAGGATTTGAATAGATGTCATATTCTCGGAAAGGGTATCCAGCACACGAATATGTTAAGTGGCTTATAATATGAATAAGGTAAATAAGTTAATTGTGTGTAAGTGTGCCAACTATTTTGTTAACTTAACATTCAGCATTAAATGTTCAAAATTTTAATAACAGCGTACAATACACATATTTGAAACAGGGTCTTTAATTAGAAAAATGCTTCGTTTTTAGCATAATTCACAAAGTAATAATTGAATTGATCAAAGAAAAATAGCAACATTTCAACTTAAAAGGCGAACATGTTTTGGCTAGGAAAAATGGGAATTTTAAGAACCTGGTAGAAAATGCCCGTGAATGGTGTAAACACTTATGATTCCCTTCCTGAATGTCTCTCCAGAATTAAATCTCATTATGGTAACTCTAAAAACCATTCCACTGTAACAGTGTTGCCATATTCTCTGCCTTAACACCAGGGTTTTTGAAATATTCCACCTTTTGACAACGACACAAATGTGCGTAGGAATATATTTTACAAAGTTAAACCACAGAATTGGTGAACACAGAAGAAAGGGTGGATTCCACATATGGTAATTTGTACTTTCTTGAATTTAATGTCGAGGCGCAATCTTTTATTTGAATGTAATATTTATTTTTTTGAACAATATTTTTAAAATTGAAGTTAAAACGAAGATAGTAAAGATAAGACCATGTGCATTATAGGTTTTGGTGCATTTTGGTGCAAATTCTGCAATCTGCAAAACTGTGAATTGACCTGAATTTTTTTTTTCAGATGCAAATAAAGCATATTTTGTGTTTTAGGTAAATGTGGAGAAATCTAGGGGTTCTAGAATGAATACATAAAGTCGTATTCAGTTCCCAATTCACAGATAGGTTTTATTTTATAGGTTCTTATTTCGACTCGATTAATCATTTTGCTGGCGAGATATACCTAATAACAAGCATTTTAAATTCATTATCTTTACGCAAATGGTTTTAGTAATGAATTAACTTAAATATGAATTAACTGACAAATCTAAATTTACGAGTATTTTAGTATTTTAACTAAGTTTTTAAGGTAAAATAAAAATATATAATGTTAGCCACAAAGTTAGCGAAAAATTGTGTATTGTGTTAATTCGTACAAATTGTTTCAAAAATTAGTATAAATTACATATTTTTTCTTGCGTATTAAAAGTTTGTAACCCTTAACTAAGTTTTTCTTACCTTTCTTTTGGAATGTAAGAAGTTGAAAATTCCATCTGCATCAGACATACGATAATGTTGAAGGCAAAACTAATATATTACAACTTGCACATAACATTAAAACGTGTTTCACAAGTTGTAAAGTTGGAAAAATGAAATTATTTTTGCTAGAAGTTGTTTGTGTATTTTCAAATTCTCTAACAAATTGGTTTACTTTAGAGTAAATTTTATTTATCCTGATTTAAGTTACATAACTTCTGTTCAATGAGTGTCATAATAGCAATCAAAAAAAAGGAAACAAAATGAGAAATATTTATAAAAAAAATATTACATAATAATCACACGATGATACATAATATAAATTATAATCATTTGGGTCCATAAAAAATTTTCACCTAAAAATTATTTTGTGATATCGGTAAAAGACATTTGATAAATAATTAAATGTTTACTAATACTATTAGTTTTGTTTATTTATTTGCTTTTTTATCTGGATTTTGTAGAAAAAGCAAGATTTCAAACATTGTTCTTTCAAATACTTCCATTAAACATTCAAATATTTCTGAGACTTTTCTGATTATTGATACTCTTTATCGATAATATTTAAGTTCAAAGTTTTGAAATGAAACAAGTGTAAATAATTATTAAGAAAGCTTAAAAGATTCAAAAAACACACTGTTTGATGAGCATTTTTAGTAATTCATAATATTTCAGATTTAAAGTTATATAACTTGGTAAAATGTCATCTAATTATTTCGTACATCGATGACAGTTTATACTTTTTTTAGAATCATTACAAATTTAAAGGTATTTGAAAGTTCACTGTCTGAAAGCACATCCATTCAGGTGGATTGAGAAACTAAAATATATATATATATATATATATATATATATATATATATACACACACACACACACACACACACATATATATATATACATATATATTTTAAGCTATTGCATAGCTTCTGTCGCGGGCCTTGAGCGTGGGGACCGAATCCAGAAATGCCGTAAAGAAAAAAACCTAACACCTTGTCTCTTTAGTTCAGCAACCCGCCTTTAGGTGGCATTGGTTGTATTGGAAAACTACCGTAATCAGCTGTTTGTGAGAAAGTATATAGGTGTATAGGTATGAAAAAAAGCATAAAGAGCTAAAAAAAAGAGCTAAAAAGAAAAAGAATTGTGAACGTCAAAGGGCATATTATCAGCGTCAGAAAAATTTGAAGAAAAATGAAGAAAAAAAATACTGCATTAATAAAATAAATAAATAATTATAATTGCATAAGTTGATAAAAAATGCAATGCAATAGCTTTACCGCGGCAGTCTCCGAGTGCCACACGTCTTTTTTTTTATTTGCCTAAGAATGTTAAATATGTGCAAGACAAAATATTTGTAGCTCCATCATCGCTTTCCGCCAGGTGAAATGGATGACAAACGCCTATCAATTGCTTATATAAAAAGAGGTTATTTTAATATTTATATTAAAATAACCTCTTTCTTAATATATTTAAAATTCTAACAGCAAACAATTGGTCTCCGTTACGTAATAAATAGAACCTATTAACTCATATTACTTTTACTCGTACTTTAATATAGGCAAATTCCAAATATTAGTTTGATATATAACTAAAAGTTTCAGACATAAAAACCTTCCAGCCTGGATAAAAATGCTATTAGTAAATTGTTGTAAATCCGGAATCTAAGTGTATTTTTATAGAACACAAGCATTTCTTAGAAAAAAGAGTAATTGGTCACCAAAAAACTATGGTACAGAAAGGTTATATTTCACTCATAGCTATTAAGAGGTTAAGATAACTCCTTCCCATTTTAGTTACCTTAGTACAGAATTGCGCGTGTTCAGTTTTGTCTTTATTAAAAACCTATGAATTCACAGAAATAATAAACAGAAGTTTTATTAATCTACGTAAGTAATAATTATTTTAAGATCGCTGAACGGTTGTCATTGTCGCTGGACGATTCTCAAGTCAAGCAGCGTTCGGTGTGGCTGATCTAAGACGGGGACCACCTGTGGCTGTGGCTTGTAGAACTTGAGCGTTTTCGTGTTTCGGAGGGCACGTTAAGCCGTAGGTCACGTTTGTTCTCGCAAGATAGTCTTAAAGCCACATCAGACGCATATGGAGTTTCCAGGGGCGGCATGATCAACTGTGACACTAGAGGTAGTGCAACTCCCTCACGCGATATGACAATCACATCTATCACTTAATTAATTACTTCGGCATTCCATATAATATGAAAAATGTACATGTACCATATACGTAAATAACATATTGAACGAAATGAGTGAAGGATGAGTAATGAGCGAACGTAATTTTTTTGCCTTTATAATTTTTTTTATAATACGCGTAGCATTTTGGCTTTGTAAAATTTTTCTTATTTACCTACTTGGTAAATAAATAATTAAATAAATAAATAATAAATACTTGGGAGGCCTGATAAATTAAAAAAAAAACTTGTACCTTTGATCTAACTTTAAGGAGCTATAAAGCAAATGATGAATAACATATATATATATACTCATCAATTTTATCTCAGAAATAATTTTATTACGGTATCATATTTTATACTCCATGAAAATATAATGTTTACAAAAAATGGAACGCTTAAAATAGTAGTTTTTTAACTTATGTGAACAAACAAAAAAGGTCATAGGTCATTTAATATTCCACATGCAGTAGGCATAAAAAATTACAGTGATTTTAATGATTAATAGGCGACTCAGCGAGCTTTGCGCACTGAAAATGTCAAAATTATTTACGTTCATTGCTTTCATAACGTACAAACGTTATAAGCGGAAATGGAAAATAATTAGCAAGATGATAAAATGGAGGGTAACGAAACTAAATTTGCATGCTGTTGTGCTTAAGTTAATAACTAGATAATCAATAGCTCCACTTTATGTTTCCTTTATATTCTTCCCAATTAAAAATTTCACTTCCTTTTGATTTTTCGGTAACTGTTTAAGAGTTTGTAAATACAGGATCTTAAATAGAAAATAAAATACTACAGCCAAATGTGAAAACTACATAGAAAGCTTTTTCATTTTGTAATTTTGCCAGCAACACTTCAACGTGGTACTAATAGAAAATATTTATGGCGTTCCGGCTAGTTTTGTCCGCTGGGACAATATTTCGCTGGCTGCGAGAGTATGCTTTTAGGTGAAATTACAATTTGTAGTTTTTTTATAGCTTTTCAAAGGTTTGGTGTTGTATATTTTAAAGGTAAAAATTTGGCGCGTAATCGCTTGACAAAAGTTATTTTTGTTTATTGTTCACTTAAAATGACTGTTATTTTAATATTAAATAATACCTCATTAAAGTATTTTAAGTCAAAACTACGCAACCGACTATCACGATATTCGTATTTAGCAAACAAATCGACAAGGGTACAGAAAATGAAATTATGTACCTTTCATCTAGAAATAGTAGTAATGTTGAGGGATACGCGAGGGCCGCCTCGGGCAAAATCTAGTATAGATGGTTCAAGTAATTTATTCGTGTTGGCCCTAAGCGAACTATGATTAAGCTTGTATAAACAGCGACTGTGTGTGCGTGTCAAAAATATACTGATTGTGCACGCACACCAAAGCGACGAGAACACGGTTTGACAAGATGACAGCTGCCACACAAAAAGTTGCATAGCGAGTCCTGTCCATTTCATATTTTGTCTTCGAACCCTGATAGGTTTTATAGTTTTTGGGGAGTTTTTTTTTATTACAACTAGAAACTTTTTATTACATATGGCTCACTTAAAAATTATAGCACCAATAATAATCGGAATTTGAAGAAGATAATTATTTCCCAAGATTTTTGTGAGTATTTCATTCTTCTTTCATTTTTAATTAAAGACATTAGTTAGAAACTTTTTGTGAATTTTGATGTTATTTATGACTAATGTCTTTTCCTTTCCAAGTGAATCTCTATCCCATGCCACTGTTAAAAACTAGTTTGATGAGTTAAATTCTATGGTCGCATCAAATATGCAAAGATTTGACGGAGGTGTCTCGAACTCTGTAATCGATACGGGTGACGAAAGCTAGATTTACTACAATAATATAATAATAACAATGATAAATCATCAGACAAATACACGAACTGTATGGTCCCAAAATTAAGCAGAGCTTGTGTTATGGATGATCTTACATTGAACTAAATATAAACATTCACGACCCGAAAACAAACAAATGTGTCCATCACACAAATTAATACCACGACCAGGCCTGAACCTGGGACCTGCGGCTAATGAGGCAGGGCTACTACCCACTACGACGCTTGGTCATCAATTATAACTATACCGAAACTAAAAGACAGCCTGACCAGTGCCATTGTTAATTTTCGAGGAATTGGCCACTAAGGTAAATTGACTTTAAAGCGTGGGCAAAAGGAAGATAGCGTCCTCTCTCTTTTGTTTTAGTATTTAACGTGAACGGATACTGTTTAAGGATGTTCGTCGTTTGGATACTCGGGGGAATCGAGACTTGCCAAGCTAACAGAAATAAGAATAATTTTGTATAGATATAAAAAGATAATGTAAATTTATTTTAAAAAATGTATACCCGTAAAGTTCCTTACTAGTTCTTCTTCACGAAGTTTTTTGCGAACTGGTGGTGAGTCATGCTTTATTTGATATCGATAAGAACGAGTAATTGTAAACGTTGAGAGATAAATATTTGGAATTAAATTTACCCCGTACAGTACAATTTATATATTTTATATAAAAAACCTTTGAAGAAAGCTTTTTATTGATGCAAAAAAAAGCAGTAACTGCATTTGTAAAGGCCGTCGCAAAAAAGCTTAAGAGTGAGTGGGCCAAGGGTTTTTCTCAGTGGTTCTATCGAGTGCAGCGATGTAATTTTACATAGGTACGGAAAATATTTTGAAACATAGGTAATATTGTAACTTGCTTTTACACGCACCTTTGTCCCGAAATATCGTAAAACATATTTGATGGAACATCGATGTTTGCAACAGTGGCAGAACGTGAATGAAATATTTCATTGCAAACATTACTGTACATCTTTTAAGGATAGTTTACTACATCCATTTCAATGTTTAAACCAACGGTCACATATAACGTGGTATTTGGAAAGCTATTTAGAACGACATTAATTCTTGTTAAATGAAATAAGCTAGTAACCTTTTTTTTTTAAATATTTTTGCCTTTTACACCAAACGATTCAAATTTATATCTGAGAAGTTAGGGCGAAATTAAAAAAAATACTGCGCAAACAAAATATTTGAGCTGTCCCAGACGCCACCGCCGCGCCGTTTGCGTTGTGATTGTGATTTGCATTGCACATCACCGCTACATCACTCCCCTCCGAGACCGAAGGTCATAAGTAACGTCCAGCTTCGGTCTTTTTGAGTAAGATGAAGCTTGCCAGTGTCTCAAGCTGATGGTTCCAGTGCGTCGGAACCAGGTGCCGCGTAGTAGTCCACGGTGGGTTGGGACTAGGGCGGTGAATGTCCAACGATCCACGATGTGGATACGGGTCACGTGGAATACGGAAACTCCAACGGGTCGGAGGCTGTCCCAGGATGCCGAGGTGCAGACTTCCCCAGTGCGTTGGGGCGGTGCCGTGTCGGTGCGTAGTGGCTGGTGGTTGCGTCGGCCAAGAGAGGAGTGTTCTGTTTGTTCACCGGCCGAAAGTGCAGCGTTGCGTGTCGAGCAGGAGAGGTCTCTGCTAAGGACCAGCCGAGTGCTCAGGTACTGTGCCAAGTCGCAGTTGGAGGATGATGGGTGGCGACCAGTTTTGCGAGTCGTGGTCGCCTATGCCCGTTTTGTCCTCTGGAAGCTGGCTCTGGCGTGGTGTCTTCTGGCGTGCAGATGATGACGATGATGATGATGAAGGCTGCTTCAAGTGAAAGAAAGTCATATATATTCTAATCGCTTAAGTAAAGTTGATATTGCGATGTAGAACACGCGTTGTGATTAATCGGTTGAGTAGCGCGTGACCACTACACCATATATAGAACAGAGATTAAGCGTTACATATTTACATATTTTTAATGTAATTTATCTTTTCATAAATTGTATTTTAATATGACATCGTAAGAGCTTAATAATAATAAACCGTCGATGCATTGACTTTCATAACGAAGACGCGCACCGCTTTTAATTTTATAAATGCCACGGAGTTTGCCAAATATGAGCATTTCTTGAATAGAATGTAAACAGTATTTTCAGACCCACTTAAAGTAAGCAATTTCTGCTAGTGTAAGCCCGATTTCCAGTTTCAAAACCCTACGAAATGTTAGAGACTAATAAATGAGAATCAGAGGAAATCCGCCCTTAATGCCTCGAGAAAGTAGGATGGAAATAGCGCAATTCTACGCAGCCAGTATACGGTCAGGTTCTGTCGAGATCAGACGTATAGATTTCACGGTCGCTCAGTTTAAGCTCGACCTGTCGCGGGAATAAACTTCAGAGTTTTTGGTGATTTTGCTTTATAATTTGTACTAATTTTTTTACTCATACTCCCATTTTATACATTTGGTTTTAACAAAAGTGTTTGCGTATTTATATTAAGCTAAGTTTAAGAAACTTCTTTAATAATTTTTGATATAATTTTCCTTAAATGAGGAGTCGTCGATAAAAGTAAGAAAAGTGTGGCAAAGCAGTTTTTGCCAGAAGTGTCGATTTTCCAGAAGTCGATCGTCATGTCAATGTGCATGAGGGTGGTGTATAGTGTTGCGTTAATACTGTTGTACTATTGTGTGGTGACGCAGACGGAGGTGCTCATTGAGGAATCATGTATGTTTCTTTTTTTATCGATATAATTATAACATCAATTACTTTGAAACGTACTGCAACAGACATTTTAGAAAAGTTATTGTATTAATCACTTTAGCGCTAAATTGCAAGGGTAAACATGTACTTAAATAAATATATTTATTATTACAATACACATTACAAGTAAGTAGAAACACAGTCGCTTCACATAATATTAAAACGAAACTTTTTTCAGAAATAAAAATTAATCTTTGTACAGAAATTCACATCATCAGTATTGTAAACCTAACTGCCGTAATAGAAAATTTATATAATTTATGAATATTTCTTGATTAGTTAAAAATATAAATAACTATGCTTCTAGAGCAGAGAATTATTTTTCCATGTTATGTTTTTAGATTTTCTAGGCTAAACAGTTACATTGATACGTAGCCATATTTATATTATTATGCATAGTACAGCTGTACATAGTACATAAACAGGACATTGATAGCGTCGGGTGAATGCTCACTTCCCTCTCATATGGCTGAGGAGGGCGACGGCGAGCTCCATCGTTTAGCCCGCGAACAGCACCCAATCGCGGATGTTCGTCGTTTGGACAGTTTGTGGCGAAGGTGTCTTGCCGAGCAAACAGATGCAGATAAGAATTATTTTTTTATAGATTAAAGAACATTTGTAAATTTATTTAATATATCTCCCATGAAGTTTCTTGCCAGTTCCTCTTTACGGAGGTCTTTCCTAACCGATGGTAGAGTCGTACTTTATGTAACGACAACAAGAACAAGCTGTTGTCTATGTTGGATAAAGATGTTTCATATTACTGCAAACTTTCTTCTTGTCTAGTTACTGTTAATACAAGAATAACAAACCATTTATTTTGAATTATTTTCTTAATTGAGTTACCCACTCGTGATTAATAAGCTAAATTATAAGTATGAAACTGTTATACAGTTCCAATCGAGGAAGCGGGCAATGTGGGTATTTCATTAACTCGACAATATCAATACAGCTAGTTTAAATTTGAATTGATAGAAAGTAATTCGTTTGACTATTTGTATCATATAAAAGAGGAAAAAATAACGACATTACAAAACAAAAAATGTAATCTGCCTATTTTACAGATATTTACTCCACCTTAGAATATGTTACTAAAACAGCGAGAGACTCTGCATAGTTTTCTTGGTTCATACATATACAAGAACGCAAGTAGTTCTGCCAAAGCCTGCTTAAGTGCTTATGTTACGGACTAGGTAAATTATTATATATACTGGGCTCCAGTAATAATCATGAAAACACTTTCAAATCTAGATAAATGAAATCATATTACATATTGTAATTGCTACTAAAATAATTCAACTTAATGCGTGCTATCTAATACTTCCACAAAATGTTCATGTGTAGTGCTTTGGCATGGTGTGTTGATTAGCAAAAGTACGAACATTTAGTTTGTTGTCGGATAAACATTTAAGTTTTTCAAATAAATTTTAGTTTTGTGCTTGGAATTTTACTGAGACAATAGTTTGGCACTGTCACTGGCTTATTACAATATTAGCACATTACATTAGATAAAGCACCGTGGCACGTTTAGTCTTTAAGAGACGATTGTTTTTTCTTTTTTACTGTTTAAACGACTCGAATGCTTCTAATTAGTGAGGTAGTTATTTTGAATCTGATTATTTATCTAGTTTTTTTTATTGCAGTGTGTAACAACAGAAACTATTATATATTATCCATCTTGCCTGTAAAGTCCTGGTTGAATAGATTGTCATATGTAATCTTTTCCTTCAAAATAAGAAAAATATGATGCTAAACATATGATATATACAAAAATCTTTCAGTAAACGACCCTAAACGTATAAGGTTTTGGTGAGTTATTCTACCGATAATCGAGACAAAAAGTATCTCGTTTTATTCAACACGGAACTATGTTATAATTTATTTTTTTTTTTTGTTTATAAGGTTAGAGTTTAATTTTTAGATTAATTTTGAACGTATTTGTCTCTAATTTTGACTTTTGAACTGTTTTGTTCTTAAAATACGTTTAAGTATATTGTTAAAGGCACGTCTCACCGACGACCGAGCTGAGCTAGAACCTATATAAGAATTAGCGAGCAGCGAGAAATTAGTACGTATGTAGTCTGACGTCTAAGACGCGACGTCTTAGTAAATTTTTATTTTGACAGCTCTTGTCACTGCGACGAAATCTAGTGGAAAAAGAACTATCCCCGCAGCAGGCAGCGATCAACTAATAAGACTTGTAGGTATTATGGTTTTGACACGGGATATAATATAGTTTTTCTTGAAGATGAAAATACGATAGTTACTTGATTTCTTGGCGGCTGTGGGACAAGTGCCTAAAGCTTTGTTTGATTTTTCTCGGTAGGTTAACATACTACTACTAGGATTTCCGGCATCCGATATTAATAAGCTTTTAACTGTTTGCTCGTCCCCATCTCGCTGGAAATGTAACATTACAATACACTTTTATTTTGGGGATATCTATTTTGCAACAAGTTTTAGATGCGGCGACTAGAAAATCGCGCGGCCAGGGTCCACCATGTCTATACAAGTCGTTTTCAAAAAAATGGGTTAAAAAAATCATGACATACTTGTGATAAAAATAATCTTTATCTGATTAAACTGAATTTTCATAATTGACGGGAACTTTGTACAAATAACTATTTAAAATATTTGGACCGTTTCAATTTTTTTTTTAATTAATTCAATATTAACGATAGGTAATATTTTTTATTTATAAAAAATTTTGTGCTATAAAAATATGGTGTTTCTTTACGCCATACTATGTGCGAAGTGGTTTTAACCTAGTTGCAGGAAGAAGTTTACTTTCACTGGACCAATTTTAATGATTATATACAGAACAGCTGCATTTATGTTCCAGGAGTAACATAGTTCATTACGATAATAGATAAATATTTCTCACAATCACACCACATTATCTAGCCCAAATGGGTTATGGATACTAGATAACGGATAAATAAACTTAAGAAATATATAAGAACAAATAGATATATATTTTTTCATATATAAATATATTAGGTATAAACTTAAATAAACATACAAACACATCCATGACTAGAAAGCAAATATAATAAAATATCTGGATTCGAACCCGGGATCTCTGGCATGGAAGGCAAGGGTACTTACCTCTACACCAAACAGGCCATCAACGATAATTATCAATCATTATATAATATTTATATATAATATGACCGAGCTATAATATTTATTGAAAAGAACTGTAGTACTGTAGTTAATTCCTTAATAAATGAATGTTATGAATTTGGTAAAAATAATAATTTTATTACAAAGGTTACTTTTTTAACAACGTTTAAAAATATAACACATGGGTACCATTTATTGGCACTTAAAAGAAACCAATTCGTACAAGCGCGTGTAAAATTCTTTTGAAATGAAATTCTTCTTAAAAAGGTTATGAATCAAAAGGGAATTTGATGAAACGATCATTAAGATTTTTGGGGATAAACAAATCCTCAAATGCTATGTATCTATGTAGAAGGTACGTAGTACGGTAAGTATTTTTAGATCGATTACCCTAACTATAGAAATATAATCTCGTTCCATAGTTTTTTTTAAATAATATATACATAATACTTTACTATGACTTATTTAAGATTTTAAGCTGTAAGGAAATACAAAATTCACATTCTTCATTCAATTTTCTTAAGGTATAAAATAGAAGACATTTCATGTATTGCTTTTTATTGGCACTAAATTTAAAACTGTACATATATTTTTGTACAAAGTAAGTAATTATAGTTAATATCGCGTTTTATAAAAATAAAATAATATTACTAAAATTAAAAATAATTAAAAAGTAAATCCTTTCAGTAGGGACCGCGGTAATAATTTTATATCCATTTACAACCTGGGTGCTCGTTTCAAAACCTACATTTACTTCTCTTTCAAATTGCAATTAAAGATATTTACGCTGAAAAATAGCTCTTGTATCAACGGAACAAAATCCATTTTCATTTAGGGTACTGCTTTGTGTTTTGCTCTAAGTGTAACAAAAAGTTCGATACATTTATACTCTCTTGAACAAAAAGGCAATCCGATAAAGATTTTATGGTGGATCGTATGATAGGATGTTTATGCTCGCAAGCGTGGGAATCCAATACAATTTAAATAGGCTAATAAACCAATCAAGAGACGAGTAAAAGTTAAAGGGCCATACTTATCTATCGGATAGAAGCTGGCATTAATTATGATGAAAGACAAAATTTCGAAACAATTAAAAATATAAAAAAATATAAAAAAATAAAAAAATATATATATATAAAGAGCAAAGCCTCGGCATAGTGCCGCTGGAAAACTTTTACAGCAGCGCTGATTTTCAGGCTAAGCCATGTAAAATTACTCATACCATTATATGTTAGGGTAGAAATGTAAAGTAATTGCATACACGTACATAAACTGCGTAAACACCATGATGTTTGTTTAAAATATATACTTTATTCATAGATAATCACATAACACAACTATAATTGTATTTTAACGAGTAAATACTGATTTATTATAATCTAAATGCAACCATAATTATACGTTAAAATTATACTATTATTAATTAATTTAAATAATACTTGTAGAATGCTAGCCAAAACACACGTATTTATATCGCGTCATTTCAAGTTTAATACGCTTAAAACTTCCTAAAAACTCCGTAGGAAAGTATTGCAATGAAATCGCGATACTAATTTTGTTGAAAGAATTATTATTTTATGTTTTGACTAAAACTAAAATGATCTTAGATCAAAGATAAAATGTAATATATATTTTTGTGTTAATAATTTCTCGGAAGTCGTGCGTATTGGTGAAGGAGTCTTTAGGTATAATTTAGACAGTCCAGCCCATTTTTAGTGATGTTCTTTGACTGCTGCTAGCATTTTGAATTTAACTTGCAAGAAGAACTGAATAAACGAATAAAATATCATATGCATTAAATGTGAAAAGCTCTTATCGATTTACAGATGACACAGTGTAATAAAAGCTGAAAACATTATGAATCTCATTAAGTGACTATAACTACACTTACTAAAAAGTTATAAAATTATTTTTATTTTTAACAAATATTTTTTTAACATGATTACAACTAATTTTGCTGCTTCACCTCAGCGCTAAGGAAATACAAAAGTATGTACGGTGTGTAGGCTAGTTTCGTCCGTTGGGACAATATTTTACTAGCTACGAGGGTATGCTTTTAGGTGAAATTACTAGTTGTAATATTTTTATGGCACTTTCGGTTTGACCTAGAACCTAATTTGAAAGTTACTGAGCAAGGGAAGTATATTATTTCAATGTTACGCATTAAATGATATTTATATACTGACCTTATATTTTCCGTAGCTTCGCTCGCGTATTCCTAGGGGACAATACGTTTTCTGGTTGAAAGATAATCTATGAAATAAATCTTTCGAAAGTATGTTGTAATATAGGAAATGATTTTTTATCATTCGGAAAAAAAGCCATGTGGGCTATAACTACAATTTTAAGCAACAAAAAATTCAACTTTTCACTCGCTATCCTCCGTGTCAGTTGCCAATTTTGTATATAAAAAGACGTGTCAGTATTATGGCTTTCATCATCATGATTAATTTTTAATTTAAAATTTAATTGCAACTTTGTCATATGTATTTCTCTGACTCTGCAAATTAGTTTTAATCGGTACATACCACAAGCAATAATGTTGCAAACCACTCTGTGTCTCTTCAATATTCAAACTCAATTTAAGCTACAAATAAACTAATGCAAGCTGTTTTAGGACTGAAATACTTACATCTAAGGAGTTTTTTACGAGTTATATTTACTAGCCGAAGTAGCGCTTTTCGAAAGATAGTAAATTTTATTGAACGTTTTGCTACTACTGAGTCCTGAGTTTCGCCAATAATCAATTCTCACATAAATCCAGAGTCTCCTCGCTTTTGATATTGACTCCATATGGAAAATAAATCGTAATAAAGCAAAATAGAATTAAAGGCACGACCATTCACCATTCACAATGCAATCTGAAAACCTATATAAAAAAAATTTCAGCACATGTTTATAAGGAAGTTTTTTTTGTCATGCTTGTATTTGACGTAAAAATTTTTTTAAATATTTCAATGAAGATGAAAGAAACAAAGAAGATGCAAAGTATTATAGCTATGAGACACTAGAACTACACTTTTTGGGCACTACGGGCCTCTGGCGGGACATATTAAAAATGCAAAGTGTTTTAGAGATCTCTTTACCAACGATGCTCTGAAATTAGCACCTACAAACATAAAATAGTCATAGGGCAGAAACCCATCTAAAGCCCATTGTGGCATTGGGGCTACTTATATTATTATCTTCTCATAATCATACATGCAGGCCGATCTCAACTATTCTTCGACCCAATCTATGTATCAAAATGTGATCGTTTTTAGGCAAACCATATACAAAATATTGTAAGAATAGAACTTTCCGAAAAACTGTTCCAAGAATTTTATTGTTTACGATAGTTTCAATAGACAAATACAACAAAAATAAGATTTTAAAGATTTAAGGTTTAAACATCTATATTTTTATAGGCCGTAACAATGCCTCAAGAACCTTCGCAAATGTAGAAAGTATAGACCTAAGTCTTTAATTTTCAATACTACTGACGCGACCTCTTTTGTGTAAAGGTATAATTAATGCGGTTTTCCAACTTGAAGGAAATATACCTGTGTCTAGGGATTTATTAAATATGCGCGAAAGTGGATATGCAATAACTTCAGCACATTTGGCAACAAAAACTAACGGTAGACCGTCTACACCTGCCCCTTTGCGTAAATCAAGTCTTTTTAAAGCTCTGTAGACCTGATCCCCAGTGAAAGAAATGGAAGCAAGATATGTATTTCCAAAATTTCCGGCATCAGTGGGTAAGTCATTGATACGTTGTGGAGAATCGTTACAATACACTGATTAAAAATGAGATGTGAAGAGATTACAGTTATCAGAGCCACTCGAAGCAACCCTTTCTCCAAGAGTCATTTACGCGGGGACTTTTGTACTTTTGTAGTACTTTTGTTTTTTCATTTACGTTTAATAAAAGACCATAAAAGTATGGGATTACTAATTATGGATTGTTCTAACCAATTTATGTACCTATTATATTAGGCTTTCTGAAATTTTTGAAGTCTGCGTTTTAATAAGTCATATCCTAAGATGTCTCGTGGATTATTATTATATTTCTTGATTCTGTATTTATATTTCTCCTTAATTAATTTCTTCATACCTGAAGAATACCAAGGAGGAAAGTTATTGTTGGAGAGAGGGGTGGATTTGGGTATATGTTTTCTATTACAGCTCACAGCCATCAAATCTACGTTTAAATTATCTGGTTATACATCATCCCAAAATATTCTCTGTGATTCATCAATAACTTTGTCATAGTTCGCTTTAAAAAAACAATACTTGACTATGTTATTTTGAGTGAGAGTAATGGGGGTCACAGCTGATAAGAAGAATTGAAGCGGTGGCTGTAGCTGGTCAATTAAAGGATTCACGCCTTAATTCAAGTCATTTATGTCTATATTACTAAGTTTTAAATCTAATATTTTTCTTTTAAGTGAATTGAAAGCCATAAAATTTAAAAGTTCTTCCCCGAATTTACCACCGCTATTACAACCTTTTATATAGTTGGATTGTTCGCATTGGCTCCACATAATATCACTAAGATTGAAGTCGCCTAGTATTATCGTTTTACCTTAGTAACTTTCCATGGATCGGTTTGAGTTTTCAATAAAATGCTCCAATATGTGAAATTGCAAAGGTGGATGCAAATAAACACAACAAATGCATATTTTCTCAGTCTCATTTTGAGAATTTTACTACAAATATGGAAATCCAATGATCCTCGCATTTCGACTCTTAAGTTATCCAGTTTCATAGAGTTCAATTGAGCGGAGTTTGCTATGAGAACTCCACCACCATCTTTATGAGAATGAAAACCAGTACTTGCTCAGTCTCTTCTATACACTATATAATGAGCATCGAAGAGCTCAGAATCATAGACACTAGAGTTCAACCATGTTTCGGTGAAAATTAGAACGTCATAATTGTTACAGACTACATTATTAAACAAATCCACGGTCTTAGTTCTTAAACATCTAACATTTTGATAGCATATTTTAAGATATTTGAATTTTGAAAAAAGATATTCCAACTCGTTTTAAGAAAAGTTTCCTAGTTACGTACATAAATGAAGTTCGATTCTTCATTTTTCCTCATAAAATTTTACCATTCCCTAAACATACGAATTTAAAATGTAGTGCTTTTGATGTACGACGAGCAGCAGCGTGAAGTTCCTTATTTTCTAGGGTTTATTGTTCCATAACGAGTACTGGTTTCTTTTCTCGCTACCTAAGCCAAGGTGACTTGTGTTTAACTTGTCAGTAGGTTGATTTTTGTTAAATGTTGATGTTGTTACTAGAAAAGTATCTCTAAACCGTGGACTTTTAAATTTTACTAGTATGGACCGTGGTCGCAGATTATTAACGTTTTACTTAGCTACTCTAGAACAGAAGTTAGTGTATGTCGCTATTGTTGATAGGGCACTTAATCACTTTTCCTAATTGTATGACCCTGCTTACTAAATTCTCCTGCTTATACTCTGGCACGCATTGAATTTCAATATTAGAGGCACGAGATTGTTGATCAAGTTGTCGAAGTTTAACTTACAAATCTTGTGCAGTATTGCGCAGAAATTCGTTTTCTTTACGGAGGTCATCAATCACTTAAATCTGAGCAGAGGCAGTGATACATTTTTTTTTAAATTATCCATTAAAAAAAGACGTTGACTCGAACGACGACACGCTCTTTCTAATTTCTTGCAAATCAATCATTAATTTCAGATCTAATGATTAGGCGCAATTCATCTTTTAGTATAGCGCGGATGTCAGCTGCCGTCAAGCAGGAACAACCTTTCGTCTCAGATGGAGAAGATATTGTTTTTGCGCGTAACATTATCGCAGTGCGAGCCAGAGTAATTCGGGTTCGCTGTTTGTGTAAGAGACGCGGGACGTATTGGAGTGTTCAGTTACTACCAGTTTTGGGCTCTTTGCAACGACAGGCTGGACATAGCCATGTAGACTTAAATTCGGAGGTGAATCCCTTAAAATTTTCAGAAAAATGTATACAGGTATGATAATGATATTAACTATGTCTTCTGTAGTAAAACTGTATAATTATCAATGAAAATCCAATGAAAATAAAATTTAAATTAAATTGCTCTCTACAGCGAAAACAACGTAAAAAACCGATATTCCTTAGAGTATTTGGGCAAGTCGCACAAACGCTATTTTTAGTGGGCATTTTAAGTGTTAATAATACATTAAAAATAAAATTTTTCCATATAAACTGTTTACTACCAAAGAAATAAATAAATCCAAACAATGAAAACACTGCATTAATGTAACAAATAATGTTCTTTGACGTAGCTAAGGCTTTCGACAAAGTCTGGCCATCGGCCTCGTTTTTAAACTTTATAAAATAGGCATACCAGATCGCCTAGTCAGGATAATCGCGTTTTATCTCAAAGATCGTACGTTTCGTTTTAGACACGAAGTCACGCTTTCCGCGCCTCGTCCCATAAAGGCTGGAGTCCCACAAGGCTCAGTCCTCGCCCCTCTCGTTATACATCGTGTACACTAACGACATTCCCATCCCGCCGAAAGGCGTTGAACTCGCCCTCTTTGCTGACGACACAGTCCTTTACAACAAAGGCCGGGGCAAAGCACCAGAGCTCATCACCAGACTCCAAAAGGCTGTAAACGCCCTCGATGTATGGTTTCATAAATGGCGTATCGATGTGAATCCAGACGAGAGTTCTGCGATTCGATTCGACCACAAAAGCCGTCATCACGTCGATGATCCTCACATTCCCCACATTCCCCTGGAAGTGCAGTACCAAATACTTAGGCATCACCTTAGACCAAACGCTTTCTTTCAAACCACAAGTCGATAGAGTAACGAAATTCACTCGTCTTTACTTAGGCCGCCTACATAATATGTTAGGTAGACATAGTAAAATGTCTTTTAGAAACAAATGTACGCTCTTTGAGACCTGCGTTAGACCCGTCATGACTTATGCCTTGCCAATCTTTGCCCACGCCCAACCCTCCCTCCTGCACAAACTCCAGTGGGTCAACATTCTTCTGCCGCAGGGCTACAAACGCACCTTGGTAAGTGCGTAACGCGGACCTGCACAGAGACTGAACTACCTACAGTGCAACAGCACCTCAAAACACTCTCGGAAGAGTTCTTCAAACGCTTCGAAACCCACCTCAATCGTTTAGTTCGAAAATCCGTCTCGTATACTACCCCTGTCATAGATTCAAAGTTCAAAGTCACTAGACCGAGAAACGCGCACACGAACGTACCCACGCAACTGTCACAAGATCTCGAAGCCCTTCTGGCCACATATCCTAATTCTAATTAAAATTTGAATTAATTAAATTCTTTTTAATTTTGAGCACCTTCAGTGCTATGAATTCACCTTCAGTGCTATGTAATGTGCAGTGCTGGCGCGGCTTTTGCCTCCAATTGGTCGCCGCTTCAGATAAAAGCTTTGTTATTCTGGGGATTTTTAGTGGGTAGTGGCTCTGCTAGACTTGGAGTGAGTCCCGCATAACCTCGATCGAGATCCCAGAGAGGCGGCACTTAGTGCTAACCCCTCTGAAAAATCTCCCTGGGTTTAGGACGTTGATGAGAATCACTAAAGCGAGAGGGTTACGCCTTCCGTACCTGCTGTGCATTTTATGCACAGCAATTCCCGGGAAGCCTTGGGACTGCAGGTCATCGAGGATGGCCTCGTTCGATAATTCGCTCTAACCTTACGCTATTCTGGGAGAGCGTAAGTGTGGTAAGCATATTGATTACCGGTGAGAAGCTTTGTCAAAGAACGGAAAACGTCTTTCGACGAAACAGTGATTTTGATGGATTCACCCGAGTTGGCCGCTCGGGATCTTGGATCTTGTGCTCTCTGCACAAGTTCGAAACCTCGGTCCGTTTTCTCACCCGGTTCCACCACCCGGAATACGGGTGGTGGGACCTGAGGCTTGACATAGGTCGGGGGTGGAATCACTTGGAGTGACATCAGTGGGGCCGGGGCGGGTTTTGAAGACACCGGGACAGCGGGGGTTAAAGACGCCACGGAGGACGTTGAAGACACTGGGGCGAGCGTTGAGGGCGCTGGGGCTTGTTTTGAGCGCTTCTTGGAGCGCGTCTTAACGAGGGTAAATGAGGGTGGCTCAGAGCTAGTCGGGGTTGCGTCCGAGGATGACTCGGTCGCGGGTGCGCTCTTGGGAGAGCTGCGGTTGCGGCACGAAGGGGCGTCCGTTTCACAGTCCATGTCACTGGAGGTTGGAGACTTAGTACTAACCCCTCTGAAAATCTCCCTGGATTTAGGGACGTTGATGAGAATCACTAAAGCGAGAGGGTTACGCCTTCCGTACCTGGTGTGCATTTTATGCACAGCAATTCCCGGTAAGCCTTGGGACTGCAGGTCATCGAGGATGGCCTCGTTCGATAATTCGCTCTAACCTTACGCTATTCTGGGAGAGCGTAAGTGTGGTAAGCATATTGATTACCGGTGAGAAGCTTTTTCAAAGCACGGAAAACGTCTTTCGACGAAACAGTGATTTTGATGGATTCACCCGAATTGGCCGCTCGGGATCTTGGATCTTGTGCTCTCTGCACAAGTTCAAAACCTTGGTCCGTTTTCTCACCCGGTTTCACCACCCGGAATACGGGTGGTGGGACCTGAGGCTTGACCATAGGTCGGGGGTGGAATCACTTGGAGTGACATCAGTGGGGCCGGGGCGGGTACTGAAGACACCGGGACAGCGGGGGTTAAAGCCGCCACGGAGGACGTTGAAGACACTGGGGCGAGCGTTGAGGACGCTGGGGCTTGTTTTGAGCGCTTCTTGGAGCGCGTCTTAACGAGGGTAAATGAGGGTGGCTCAGAGCTAGTCGGGGTTGCGTCCGAGGATGACTCGGTTGCGGGTGCGCTCTTGGGAGAGCTGCGCTTGCGGCACGAAGGGGCGTCCGTTTCACAGTCCATGTCACTGGAGGTTGGAGACATGGGAGAGCCTAGGACCAGAGCGGCCTGAGGAGCATGTTGGGGTGCCTGAGGGGAGGGGGGGGCAGCTTGCGACCATAAAGTCGATTACAGCTTAAGGGAAATTAATCCAGCATGCAGCGGATTCAATGAGCGTCTGAAAGGCGTCCAACAAAACCTGCGAGGCCATAGCGGCGGGTTGGGGAGGGGCAGCAATATATAAATATATATAATATGAGCCTACCAACGAAGACTTTAAACGAAGAATAACTTCTTCAACCGCCCTATTCGCTGTATGGGCGTTGGGGACGACATGCAGTGGTGCTCCTATTTCAGGCAGCACTGTTCCGTCACCCTGAGAAAGGCCCAGTGCACTGGAATTGGGACTTCCGGTTTTTTAAAGGCCTGAAGGGCCAATAAAGCGCACCGGGACAACGCTAACAGGCTTAGTTATCACCGTTAGATATCCACTTCTTCACGGAGAAATTACGTCGACACGTAGTCCTGGAACGCAGAGCTTACCGGAGCGTCGACACCGACGAGGATCGGCGACGACGAGGTGCAAGAGACAAATGAAGTTGCGTCATGAAAACGACGGTCCTATGAAATTTAGGAAGCTACGGTATGAATACTAAACTTCGTGAAAATGACGTGTGAAATTTAGGGCGCTCTACTAGAGCGGGGACAAGGCGGAGCGCAGGAAGGCAGACAGCGACACAATGTGCGAACGAATCCGCACGTAGATCGAGTCTGAATGATGTGATATTTGTAAAATTTTAGTTTTTAATGTTGAAACAAGCTTATACACCTGTGTGTAATGAAAAATAAACTAAGTTGCTGGCTTGAAAATGCAATTGAAAACGATACAAGTCCTTACAAGGCCTTATTTATTCTAAGAACATTTCAACATTGAAGTTCTTCATTTAAAAATTGAAGACAAAGTTTAACTCTTGTCTGCCATTATTTATTTCTTGTACATTTGCTAAGGTATCAACATTTCCAGGTTAGAATTTCTTGTTAATTGCTTCTGATTTACTTTTAAAACTGTGCTTGTGTCTTTGAACTTTGTCTGTAGGTCAAGCTTCGAAACAATATCCCTATTCATTAGTTGCGCTGTACTCAAATTACCATGATACCTACCTTTTTTTTGTTTACCAAAAGACAACATAAACTGCCTTTAATAGAATTATTTAAATATTTGTATTTTTTTATTATCTTATTTATACTATTTATAAGTTAAAATGTTTGACTGACGCTAACTGTTGGTTAAAATTATACAAATTTTAGACATCACTAATATATATATTTTTTGAGATATCAATAACAAATATGCCTATAAGGATTAAAACATGGCAAACATAATGCGCGTTTGTTATCCGAATGAGCCAATAAATAATAAAATTAAAGAAATCGTTGTTAATTTATAATTATTATTGAACTCATACAACTCTTTGTTTTAATCTTATTTACTGAAGTCATATGCTTGAAAATTGACTTATATGACATAAGTGAAATATAAAAATAATGCATAGCGATCAGCGAAAAGGATATTCAACAAGTTGGATCTATAATAATAATAAAATCTAAAACGGCTGAATTTATATATGTATTACATTTCAGTATATTTTATTCACCACATCAAACTTTATTACCGGACTATAAACAAAAGGAATTTTTGTTTATTTTTGAATTTTTGAAATTTTGTTTTTTGTTATAATATTTTGAGGTTTTAATCAACTATACAAATAATTCGTAAGCATTTACCGCCAGTGCTAATATCAGAAACAATGTTTCTAGTAAATAAAGAAAAGTGTAAAGTGTTAAAATCTACAATTAAGAGAGCCTTAAGAAACCACTTGACGTATCTAAATGCGGCTATTCGACAACTATACATATACTATATCAGATTGTCAGCATGAAGCAAGGTAGGTATGGTATAAAGTTTCTAAGATATTGTAAGTCAATCTCCTCGGGCAAGACAAGAGAAAACTCCAGGAGTACCTACGGCGAAATGAACGTTGTTATTCATCCATAATACAATACGCTGATGGGGAAAACATTGAACAAAGTCTTATCCGTAGGTTCGCTGGCTTAAATATTAAATCAGTTTATCATTTTACTAAGTTTTGCGTTTCAAACATTTTTTTATTATATGCTCAGATTTTTAATAATGAGTCTCAGTTTAATTTTTGATTCAAAACAGTTACGACTATTTGCGAAAAACTGGAATTAAAAACGTTAACCACAAGTGACGGAAACAAGTTTTCAAAATCTAATACTTTTACTACCAGCACCTAAATCTTAAATTGGATTGTTGCCAGAGAGAATCTATGTCTGAAAGGAGGAAATAAAAATTGGATACCGCATTGCATAATAATTCCACTTCACTGCGTCTTTGCAAGTTATGTCTATATTTAAACTTCTTCGTTGGCGAGTTCTTTACTTTCACGAGGTATACATGTAGCCACACTAGTAAAAATGTGAAAAACCCAGTACCCGAGGGTTATCCTATGTAATGCTTTTTAATGCATTTCTCCTCCTATTGTTACCAAAATTAAGCTGTAAAATATATCACCAAAACTTAATACCACTTTCATCTAAAAAGTAATATTTATTACTTCGCATAATATGATAAATGTTTTAGGTAGGGATAAACGTAAACGTAATCAAAACTATATTATAAGTATGTACTAATATACTTAGTGCACTAAAAAGATAAAATGTTCAAAATAAGCAATATTATACCTTAATTTTATATAAAAAGTAAAAAAATTATCTTGTGGCAATTTCACCGCTACCAAACCGCCACCATCAAAATATCAAATCCCGTCTTCTGTCTATCTTTTCAATGTGTTATCGACAATTTTTATTTAGTTTATTTACATATATTATTCTAGTAAAACAGTAAATATTTACATTAAAAAAACATGGCTTCTCATATTACCAATGACTGTAAAAGGTTATGAATAAAATAAATCAATGTTGTACGTGCAAACATGGACCTTTTCTCAAATAATTAAAACATAATATTCAACAAACTAGAGAAAATTAGCGGCTTTACGAGAGGGTCTCTGTGGTCCTTCCGAGGAGCTCCTGATCCCGTAGGAATTTCAACATAAAATATTGCTTATGTTTCTTAAATTACAGTATAAGTTATGAACTTTCGGAAGTATTGTTTCAAAAAATCTTGTGGCTATCAATTTAAACTTAGTATTTTTTTCAGAGTAATAAAACAAGCTCAAGAATATGTTATTATTATCTGGTTTTGAAGGTAGTCTTATTTATTTATTTACACTTCAATACACCTTTATAACAAGAAATACCATAAAAAGAAATTTGATTATACAATAAGGTTATATTTGGCGGTCTTATCGCTACACAGCGATCTCTACCAGACAACCAGAAACGTTGATATTACAATCAAGATTTATATCAGGTTCGGCATATATGAAAGTAAGTAAGTTAAATAACATTTTAATTTGCTTAAAAACAACATACACACAAAATATTACATACATATACTTACGTAGAAACAAAAAAAAAATACACACATTTATACACGTACATATATTTTCACTTAGTTATAAACTTTTGACTTCTGATCTGGCTTTCAGCGAACAATATACAACGTGGAGATCATGGTAATTGGACTATAGCGCAGCAAGTTCTGAATAGGTTGAACTACTTCATAAGCATTGTTTTGAAAGTTAATTAGAAAATAAAATCTTGTACTTTGGAAATTTTTAACCCTTAGCATGTTTTATTTCGTTCTAAAACTTTAGATGATGAACTAAAATGCTCAAATGTTAGAGAAAACAGTTTTTTTGTTTTTAGCAAGCATTTTAATTTATTGTTCGTGGCCATTAAAGTTTACAAAGCACTAGTGACAGAGGTTTTAAAGCCAACCGAAATATTTCATTTTATTAAATCCTATCTTTAAAACAAACTACTATTTAAGTACACGTTAAAACCTCACAGTATTGCTCTACCTGCGTTTGCGTATTGCGATATTTCTTCCAACTACGCGCCAATTAAGCCATTATAAATGCACGTTGGCTACATTGAAGCTACAAATGCCACCAAAAGTATATTTCTTGAAAAACGCATAAAAAGAGCGTCGGTGACGCAGTGGTTTAGGTGCTGGCCATATGCGCTTATGAGTTCTTACAAGTTAAGTACATTAAGGCTGCTCTAATGGTGAAAGGAAACATCGTGTGGAAGCGCACAAACCAAAGAAATGATTTCGAAGGTCCGTGTTAAGTAAGTTAATCCACTGTGAGACTATCCCTGCATTCAGGTGATTAAGAATGTTGCGATGAACTCATTAAAACATACATAAAAGAGGAAGTTGATGCAGCTGCAGTGGTTGCCGCCACTGTATTGGTTTCCAAAGGCATGGTTCGATTTAAAATAACTCTAAAGATCTTTTGCTCGGATTTGAGTTAAAATTAAAAGCCGAAGTTAGCCAGATAGTAAGGCAAAATATCCCCGCATCAAGTAACATTTTTTGTTCAAATTAATTTAACTCCAATTATTTATCTTTCAATCCCGCCATTCTAGTAACCTTAAACATATTAAACATAGTCACCTTAACATAATACACACGTCCTTGCTCTGATCTTTCTCGCAATCGGTCCACAAAATGAGATGACGTTCATGTAGCCAACACCGCGTAGTGCGCTCAACTACACGCTAAAACTCTTTGATGTGTCGGACAACCCGACGACCGAGCTCTTGCTTATTTGTTGCTTATTCGTTTGATTTCGTAATATTTATCTGATTGCGTTTTGATTAAAATATTGTAAGTTATTTATAGCTTAATTCTGCAGGAATTCGTGTTTACTTTCAGATAAACACTTCAATAGGAATGAGAGAGCATATCTGTTAATGTGCCTTTTTAAATGACATGCTGTGAAAAAAGACAGGTGACACTTAGCTATCACACGTTTCAGCAAAATACTTATAAAAAAGAAGGACAAATACATATTTAGTCCTAATCTCTCCCGGCCAAGCACCCCTTCGAGCAAAAACTTCTATATACATCGTTGCAACCAATAATTAACCTTTATTAGTAAGTCTACTGTACTGAAGCTTCATCGTTGAACGTTTAAGTACGGCTTTCGACAAAAAGTATTGTTACGAATTTTCTTTCAATTCATTCTCTACTTCTTCAAACCTGGTTTCTTCACTTTTTCAAATATTAAGAAAACCCAATGCTATGAACAATATGTCACCATAGCGCACTAATTTTAGAGCTTTGTTTTACTTTGAAATGTTTTTCATAATTAACGCTAGCCTCTAGCAGCTTGCGTGTCAAAGTACTTTGACATGCATGACTTTGTATCAACAACAAAATAATATGTTTTTTGTGAAAATCATCGCATTTCACCTAAATACATTAAAATCTATTAGCAATTTTGTTGTACTTTAAAGAAAGCACATTTATTTGTGCTTATGAAAGTAAAACATAATTTTAAAAAAATCTGCGTCAAAAAATGAAAAAAAAAATGACTTAAGTCTCTGAATTCCATCCCTGACAACCAATTGGTTGTTGGTTTGTCGATTTGCAGTCGAAAACATGTGTTTTCAAAAATGTGAAATCTATCCTGGAATGGAAGTCCATTGTTTTTTTTTAGTGAAGCCGCTTGGCCAATTTTGCTCATTGTCCTTTCGCAACGGATTTCGTTGTGGTTTTTGATTATGACATGGGCTATACTGCAAAATATGTATGAAAATAAATCGGTCACTTTTATCTTGCAACATCAGAGCAATATCATTTACATACTTAATCAGGTTACGTTACGCCCCGCGATTTTATTTTAGTATGATCAATACTCTAGATTGGTAAGGAGAGTGATGTGATGACTGGTACCTGGTAGCTAGGTACCTTATTATTTTTTACATATACATTTTCTGCATCATTATTATAATTATTTACAAATGAAATCATATATAGCAGTATATTATCAGCAACATTAATATATTTCTTTTTTAAAATTGATTAATTAAAAGGGGTACAAATCTTTTGCCATTTTGATTTTTTGTGTTCAAGTGTTTGACTGATCACATTTAATGAAATATTAGTTTTTACATGCTTCTTCAGCGTATTGAGCAACTGCGTGTCAACGTAGCGCTATTAAAAATTGCTTATGGTGTTTTGGAAAGTATTTTTCCATTGGGACAACATTTTACTGCTACGAGAAAATGCTTTTAGGTGAAATTACAAGTTGTAATATTTTTATAACAATTTCGATTTGACATTTCACTGTAATTAAAAAACCTTTAGAAGGTTGCAGATTGAATAAATTAAAGAAGTGTATGTACAGTAAACGTCCAGGTGTTGTTGGAGAGGTCATGTAGAGGTTACAAAATATATTATTTGGAAATATTTAGTAATTGCTTAACAGGTTAAAGAATTTTTATTTTATATACCAGTATCTGGGAAAGAAACAAGAGTAAATTTGGATATTTTTTTTTGGCACAATATTAGCCCATGATTAAAAATCATAAACAATTTTATAAATAATGTATGGTCAGAAGTTTGAATAATTTTGATGTAATTGAAAATTTGGTTTCATTGGTGTAATATTTGTTTTTTTGAATAGTATTGGACTCGCTACTCGCTCGAGAAATCGCTAATATTGTATTAATATTAGCGATTTTTGAGACATATCTCTCAGGACCAGAACTTTATCAGGATATAATATCTTTGAAATCTGTGTGTACTTTTTTTGTACACGTAGCAATGCAATTGCTAAATTTTCTCCTTATCGTTTAAGAAGATATGGCGTGAAAGAATCACAAAAATGAAATGCCTCGATTATGAATTTACTATTCGGATAACAAAACCTTAATTTATATTTTAGTATCAATTGATTGAAATTTATTATCTCTGTCCCTAGGCCCTGAAAGAGGCTAAAATGAGGCAATGTATACGGAATAAAATATGACATTGTAATTGCTTCATAATTTTCATAGCAATTTGCAAACGTCACGGAGTGAAAATAAATTATAAGATAAGCTTGTACTTAAACTGAAATTATCATAATTTAATAATAAATGTAATTTCATTATATGTTTCATTTATGTAGATAGGTAAGTTGTAAATAAGCCAAGATAAACATTCAAATATACTGCTCACTTAAATGTTTCACTTTTAATAGATAACAATAAATTATAATAATATAATAAATAATAATAAATATTTCTAACAATCACACCACATTATCTAACCCAAATTAAGTATCATTAAGAACTTGTGTTATGGATACTAGATAACGCATAAATAATCTTAAGAAATATATAAAAACACATAGATTTTTTTAAATGTATAAATGTTAGAAATAAACTTAAATAAACATACATACACATCCATGACTAGAGAGCAAATATAATATAATATCTGCTCCTACCAAGATTCGAAACCGGGACCTCTGGCATGGAAGGCAAGGCTACTTACCTCCATACCAAACAGGCCGTAATATGAGTATGGTTGTTTAAACACAACTCGTGTTAAATCAACGAAAATGGACTTGCCAGACATTGTTCAATAATGTTTGATAGCCATGTAAATAATAATGTGAAAATGGTTAAACTGGAATACAAAATATAAACTCTACTTATGTATCTGAGTGTGGCCGTTAGTTTAAATTAGATAATTTGATAAAGATATCTATTTGATTGTTAATCTGGAAGTAGTATATATTTGTTTTGTGTTACACCATTAGAAAGCCAGAAAATAGTCGTAGTCTAAAAATAAATAGACTGTATATTATTAGTGAGAACACCATAAGAGATCAGCAGCCAGAATGAAGATGCTGCAAACCACTAATGATTGGGAATAGTAATAGTTCCAAAAAACAAATTAATCTCCAGCGATCTGCGGCTGACTTTATTCTAATTTACCAGCGTTATAATGAATTACTGACAAAAAACCCAAAACATATCAAAAAATAAAATCCATTTTAACAAACAAATAAGAGCAAGTTTAAATTACATTTCTCCTAAAAAAAGTTGAACTTTGAATAGAAAAACTACACTTCCGAATAAAATACTGAACCTAGGACAAGATTACTAACTTACCGACAACAGTGGTATTGTCAAAATAATCAAACTTTTACGAATTGCATCAACATTATAATTACTATTGTTGGTTATCAAATATATTTTTTAACTCTAAATAATAATGAAAATACCTCAACTGTTCGGTCCGCGCGATTGCATTCGGCTGTTTTTCGTTACACCAAAACGTCATTTCACAAATTGATTATTCTTTTAAACTACATGCACGCATTTGATGTTCGCTCCGCTTGCGTTCTGCCTGGAAACAATACAAGTTCAATTGGGTTAGGTTAGGTTTGTAAGTAGTTAATACACGCGCGAGCCGAGCGAGTGAAGCGAGCGTGGCGCGGCATCACCCGGCGAAGCGCCAGGACCAAATCAAGTACCATTTCCAGCTCTTCACGGAAATTCCTCCCTATTTAGTTCATAAGTTCAATTATGTATGACGCCGATAAAAGTATATTTTCATGATAAACTGTTTTTTACAGGTACATTTTTGTATTTTTCATAAGTTTCTGTGTAACCACTCAGCATAATATTTTCAGTATAACTTTGTAGTTAAAATATTACCACAGTCTATGAAATATAAAAGGTAATTTATTAATTAATAGTCGGCAAGTAAAGAATATAAATACAAAGCATAATTTTTGAGTAGATCGTTATTTGAGCTGGTAAAAATGTATTACAGCAATAAGCAGTCGTGCTTATCTTTCAAAGATTTCAGTATCTCATTCGATAATTTTTTCAATTTATTTCGAACATACGTGGTTCAGGTAGTTTATAGTAGTTTTAGGCAGTAAATTTAATATTTTTGTAAGGAAAATTCTTATTTTTTTGTCAGAGCTTTTATTACTACCCCTATGATAAGTAGTTACTTGTACATAATCCACCTCAGTCGTCTTTGGCTGAGGACATGAAGACCGTGTTTGACATCATTCAAAACGTCGACATTAAGGAAATCTCCGTACTTGCACGCAAACTGCGAGCCGCCCGCTCTCCTCAAGTTAGCTGAGCATCACTTGCTACTAAGCTCTTTGTAAATTCCATGTCCTGTCGTATCAAACCCAAGGGCTTATCCCTAGTTTCCTTTAACGTTCGTAGCCTTAATACTAACCTTCCTGAGCCCAAACTGCTCCTTCAGAACAACGAGCCAGACTTATAGCTTCTTCAAAAGACGTGGCTAACTGCAAACCGCTCCAGGGGATTCGCTATTCCCAAGTACGCGTTTATTCGTAACGACAGGCCCAACTCCGACGGTTTCGGCTGCACTGCTATTTATTACAAAAGAGGATTCCATTGCTGTCCTCTGCCTACCCCTCCTCTCCTCAACATGGAAGCCACTGTGTATAGAGTGGCTATGACTGGTCATCCGACCATCATCATAGCTTCAATCTACATACCTAGTGGCACCAGACCAATCTGCAGTGACTTTGAGGCCATTCTCGCCCTCGGCCATTCAGTCATTATGTTCGGAGACTTTAGCTCCAAACATACTGACTGGACGTGCCTATCAACCAACACCAGCGGTATCGCTCTCCTCGACATCACAAACTCACTCGACTTAGATGTCATCTCTCCCATCACTCACTCTCACTATCCCGACAACCCAAATCACTCTCCTGACATCCTCGATTATGCAATCGTCAAGTGAATCAACCTCGACCTCAGGTCTATCGAACCGCTCGATGAACTAGGCTCTGACCACCACCCCGTGTCCCTCGTGCTAGGACCGGCTAACGATAACTTCACCTCTCCTAAGACCTTTACCGATTGGAAAGGCTTTAAAAATACGTTAGTTTCAGACTTAGAGGCCCCAAACTCGCCGCTCGCGATCTCGCCCGATCAAATAGATAGTCCGGATAAAATAGATTCATTAGCCAATTCTCTCACTGATGCTATCAACTCAGCCATCAGTGACAACGTAAAGGTTGCTAAGCAAGGCAAACCCACGCTTCCCTTAGCCGTTAGCAATCTTATCTTATTAAAGCTAAGAATTCGGCTCTCCGGAGAGCCAAGAAACATCCCGCGCCCGCCTATAGATTAGCTGCGAATCAGCTACAACGTAAAGTTAGGTCTTGCCTCGCAGAACTCCGAGACGCTCAGATGAACGATCTCATGGCGAATAACTCTCCGTCCCACCAAGCGTACTATAGTATGGCCCGAGCCTTACGCTTAGACGCCTCTCACGTTCCTCCACTCACTCGTCCCGATGGCACTACTGCCTTCGAAGTCGAAGAGAAAGCCGAATGCTTCGCTGACAGCATTGCCGCACAATGTTCGCCCAGCACGCAACCTGCTGATCCCTCACACATCCAGGCGGTGGAGGATGAAGTCCTTCGCATAGACCCTCTCCCCGTCACCGCCAACCCAGTCACAGTCTCTAATGACGAAATCTCGCTTCTCATTAGAAATCAAAAGGCAAAAACGCTGGATGTGTGGATGGAATTTCCAACCACGCACTTAAGCACCTGCCTCAACACTTACTTACTTTGTTAGCTATCATTTTCAATACCAGCTTCGACCATAGCTACTTTCCAAAAGCTTGGAAAGAAGCAATAGTCATAGGCATTCCCAAGCCGCGTAACCCTCTAAATATCCCGGCTAATTACAGACACATCAGCCTCCTCAAGGCAATGTCTAAACTTCTCGAGAGAGTCATACTCTCGCGAATGCGGAACCATCTGTTTCCAACAGATGGCGATCCTCTCATAATTCCCCATCAGTTCGGCTTTCGCGCTAAGCACTCCTGCCCTCAGCAAGTTCATCGAATCGTCGAGTACATACTTGACGGTTTCTATCCGCGTCGTTATAAAACAGTCGCTGTTTTCTTTGACGAAGCCAAGGCTTTCGATAAAGTCTGGCCCAGCGGTCTCGTTTATAAACTCTACAAAATAGGCTTACCGGATCGCCTAGTCAGTTTAATTGCGTCGTTTCTCAAAGACCGTACGTTTCGATTTAAACATGTAGGCACGCTTCCCGTGCCTCGTCCCATAAAAGCTAGAGTCCCTCAAGGCTCAATCCTCGCCCCTCTGTTGTACACCGTGTACACCAACGACATTCCCATTCCGCCGAAAGGCGTCGAACTCGCCCTCTTTGCCGACGACACCGCACTCTATTCCAAAGGTCACAGTTTTCCGCACCTTGTAACCAGACTCCAAAAGGCCGTAAACGCCCTTGGTGTATGGTTTCAAAAATGGCGCATCGATGTGAACCCTGAAAAGAGTTCTGCGATCCGCTTCGACCAAAAACATCGTCGTCCCGCTGGCGATCCCCACGTTAGAATGTTAGGCATTTCCATCCCCTGGAAGCGCAGTATTAAATACTTAGGCGTCACATTAGATCTGACGCTTTCTTTCAAGCCACACGTCGAAAGAGTTTCGAAACTCGCCCGTCACTACTTAGGCCGCCTAAATAGCATGTTAGGTAGAAAAATTAAAATGTCTTTCAGAAAAAAACGTACACTTTACAAGGTCTGCGTTAGACCCGTCATAACATATGCCTCGCCAATCTTTGCCCATGCCGAACCCTCCCTCCTACACAAACTGCAGGTAGTTCAAAACCTCTTTTGCCACAGGGCCACAAACGCACCGTGGTACGTGCGTAACGCGGACTTGCAAAGAGATCTTGAACTGCCTACAGTACAACAACATCTCAAAACACTCTCTGAAGCGTTCTTCAAACGCTCCGAAACCCATCCCAATCCTCTAGTTAGTGATTCAGTCTCATATACTACTCCTGTCTTAGATTCGAAGTTCAAAGTCGCTAGACCTAGGAATGCGCAAGCGTACTCTTCCACCAGATTGTCAGCCGATCTCGAAGCTCCTCTGGATGCAAATTCTAATTCTAACGTTAATTCTAATTCTAACGTAAATCCTAATTCTAACGTAAATCTGAATGAATTCAATTTTATTTTGCAATTTAAAATTTTTTAAAATTTTTTTAAATTTTAATTTTTTAAATTTTTTTATTTTTTGTTATACACTTTTCATTTTGAGCACCTTCAGTGCTTTGAGCACCTTCAGTGCTATGTAATCCCAGCGGGTGACCCCTTCTCGGCCCCGCTAGTGTGGCCTCTCCAATTGGCCGTCGCTCAGATGAAGGCTGAGTGGCAAAAAAAATTACAGGAGCAGACAGGGGGTTTTTTAGTGGAAGGTGCTCATTAGGAGCTAGTCCTTGTAACGGTAGCGAGAGAAATGCGGAAATGCATTTTTTGCCTCCTGCCCAAGGGGAACAAAAAAAAAATTGCTCACAATCAGACCCGATCTGCGTCCGGACCCGTTCGGACGTGTTGAAGGTTGCTCCCAGTTGCCGAGTCACGATTGTTGTCTCAAGAGTTCTCTCGTAGCAATACTCAAACGCCACTCTCAGATCCGTTCTGCGTCCGGCCCCACTCGGACGTGTTCGCGGTCGCTCCAGCTGTTGAGTCACGATTGTCGTCTCACGACGACAACTTGTAGCAATCCTCATACGCTATTCGTACAAATCTCGCTTCGTCGTCGACGACTTGAGATAAGCCTCTGTAGGACTTACGCTGCAGCCGGTTTCGATCGGCTGCAACTAAGTCGGTCTCGCAGCAACAACAGAGCTGAGCTTACTACGGTCGATTTATGTCGATAGTAGTTCGCAAGGCTCGGGCTGTTTTTCTGGCTACGTACTTGACGCTGGGCGCTTGTTACGTGAGTTAAAGACTCGCTCTGCGGCCGGTTTCGGCCGGTCGTAACGTAGTCAATCCCGCACTCTGTGCACCCCTCGAATTGATACCTCACCTCGGTGGGAGCAGCAACAACAGAGTTGAGCTTACTACGGTCGATTAAATTCGATAGTAGTTCGCAAGGCTCGGGCTGATTTTCTGGCTACGTACTTGACGCTTGGCGCCTGTTACGTAGTCAGAGACTCGCTCTGCGGCCGGCTCCGGCCGGTCGTAACGTAGTCAATGCCGCACTTTCAGTGCAACCCAACTTCGTCAAGTCTAGGGCCGGTTTTTGCTGTCAATTTATTGACAACACACTCCGTAGTAGACTCGCGTTTGATCAGGTGGATACTTAACTGTGACAACTAAGCCTGATAGCGTTGCCCCGGTGCGCTTCCAAGGCCCTTCAGGAGGCCAAGGAGAAACCGGCTGACCCGATCCAATTGCACTTGGGCCTTTCCCAGGGTGACGGTACAGTGCTGTCCGAATTAGGGGCACCACATCGCGTCGACCCCAGCCCCCCTACCGCGGGTAGGGAGGTTAAGGTGCTAGGTTTGCTAGGGAACCTAGGCATTATTATATATTTAATATAACATAATAGGTCTTTACCTATGAAACTGCCGTTTTGCCTTACTGGCCATTTCAAATGAAAATATTTTTTTTTGACTGATAATCCTAATTTCAAATTAATTTTAGTTGACAAACATGGAATTCTTTTTCTAAAATCGTCATTTGTTTAATAGTTAGTGTTTTGTTTTCAACGCATTCGAACATTTTTCGTCATCATGGATAAGTTAAAAATTCGAGTAATTATGGAGTATGAGTACCGTCGTGGCAGCAAAGCGGCACAAGCGGCACGCAACATCAACGACGTTTACGGAGTGAACACTACAAACGAACGCACCACCCGTTATTGGTTTACCCGCTTCCGTTCTGGAAATTTTGACCTGAAAAATGAACCCCGTGGTCGTCCGAAAACTTTAAGCTGATGAAACTCAATCCACGGCTGAATTAGCAGCAGCTTTCGACGTTAGCATCAAAACAATATTGGTCCATTTGCGTCAAATTGGCAAGGTAAAAAAGCTTGACAAATGGGTACCCCACGAACTCAATGACCGCCAGCGCGAAGTACGCGTGGAGACGTGCCTTGCACTGCTCAGCAGGCATACATATGAAGGAATTCTGAACCGCATTGTTACTTGTGACGAGAAATGGATCCTGTTTGACAATCGTAAGCGCTCAGCAAGTTTGTTGGACCCTGGTTCAGCACCCAAACAATGCCCTCAACGAAAATTTACCCCTAGAAAAGTGATGGTCACTGTTTGGTGGTCTAACGCGGGTGTAATTCATCACAGCTTCTTGCCAAACGGGACAAGCATTACTGCAGATGTGTACTGTGAAGAACTGAACACAATGATGGAGAAGCTCGCACGTCTCCAACCAGCTTTGGTCAATCGTTCGGCTCCACTGCTCCTGCACGACAACGCGCGACCTCATACTGCACAGCAGACGGTCTCCAAGCTACAAGAGTTGGGGTTGGAAGTTCTCCGTCATCCGCCGTACTCACCAGACCTTGCGCCTACAGACTTCTACTTTTTCCAGAATTTGGATAACTTCTTGGCGGGAAAAAAATTCAATACCCGAGAGGCAGTACAAAATGCCTTTGAAGAATTTGTTGCCTCCCGTCCAGCTGATTTCTTCAAGAAAGGCATCAATAAGCTACCAATGCGTTGGCAAAGATGCATTGATTGCATGGGTGATTATTTGGATTAATAGAAATAAAAAATATATAAAAAAATTACGCTTCATTTATTTCGTGAATAACGGCAATTTCATAGGTAAAGACCTAATATATTGTAGTTAAAAGCCCTCCTATGGACCAGCAAAGCCTGGTAAACTTTGCTAGGTCGTTCGCCCAGGCGCTCGTTGCGTCCGGTGTCTCCATCTCAGATGACGTAATAACGCAGGCCTTACAGGCAACTATGGCGTCCCCGGCCCCTCAGGCCTCAACCCCGGCCCCTCAGGCCTCCAACGTCCAGACCCCTCAGGTCTACAGCTCTCCCGCGTCTCCCGTCCCGTCCAAGATGGACTGTGAATCGGTCACATCCTCTCGCGCGTCGCGTCGCAAACGTACCGCTCCCGGGAGCGACTCCGAATCCGCGTCTGAAACGTCGTCAGATGCCGTCACCTTAACCGGCCCTCCTGAGCCCGCGTTTCAGCTAGTCGCCAAACGCTCCAAGAAGCGCTCGAGAAAGCCTCGGTATTCTCAACACCAGCCCCCGCACCATTAAAATCTCTCGAAGTAACCGCGTCTCCGTCGGTCCCATCGAAGCCAGCGACGCGCTGCGCTTCCGTGCCACTGAAGCCTCAGCTCCCTCCAAATCCTACACTACTACAAAACAAATCGCATCCTACGCCCTCCTGGAGGAGCGTAAGATCCGCGCAGTACTACGGGGCGTCCCGTTCGAGCTCGCGAACGATGAAATCCTAGAGGACCTTAAGTCATAGGGTTTCCCGGCCGAAGCAGTGCACAAGATGCACTCCAACCGCGGTAGGCGTTTTCCTTTAGCATAAGTTATCCTACACAATACTCTTAACTCGAAGGAGATCTTCAGAGAGGCTCGCACAATTTGCGGACTTTCGAATATCTTCATTGAGCGTCCCAACCGGACTGGCATTGCCCAGGATGACCCCGCGGCCATAGCCACCGATGCCAGCTCTGTGGCCACGCAGCGGCTAACTGCTCACCTCCCCCGAGGTGCATTAAGTGCCTGGTTCCCCACATAACTAAGGAGTGCACTCGCACTCCCGAATCCACTTCCCCTCCTGCCTGTGTGCTCTGCGGCCAGTCCGGCCACACAGCTAACTACAGGGGTTGCCCGCGCGCTCCGCGCTCCTCAGCCAAGAGGGCTGCGCCTAAGCCGGTGCCGCCGCTCACTCCCGCTAACTTCCCACCGCTGCGCGACCGGGGTCCACCGGAAGCAAAGCTCGTTCAGCCGACGTCTACTCCGGCTCTGTCTTGGAGGCAGCGTCCGGCCATTCCACCTGCACCTTCCCGTCCTATCCCAGCTCCCGTAGCAGCCGTAGGCCCGCGTCTCGCTCCCTCGTCTTCACCTCAGTCGTCGTTGGCTGAGGACATGAAGACCTTGTTCAACGTCATTCAAAACGTCGACATTAACGAAATTTCCGTACTCGCACGTAAACTGCGAGGCGCCCGCTCTCCTCAAGAGCGTCTATTTGCGTTAGCCGAGCATCACTCGCTTTTAAATTCATTATAAATTTTATTTTTTGTATAAATTCGTAAAAAGAAATTTAACCTTTTTAATAACAGTGTGTTTTTTTTTATAAATACAATATTCTCATTCGTATTTTTCACTAATACTGCTACATTTTGAGTTAAAACATCTAAGCATTATTTATTTTTTAACAATACCGATTCACTTCTTATTCGGTCATTCTTTTACAAAAATATGTACTATTTGTAACATCTTTTGTAGAAAAGCAAAGAATTAACAGGTTTTATGACACAACAAAAATACCGTAAATTATAAAATAAACTAAGAAAAAACATAAATTTTACTTTCGTTGTAGAATATATATAGCTTTTTATATAATTTTATTAATTCTGAAACAAAACATAATAGCAAAAAAATCTCACAATAAAACTTACTAGGTTTATTCAACTTAGCAAAACTTGAACGAATTTTATGAATTCTTAAAAATAAATTATGTGTTCAAAAACAATTACTCAAAAAAATTAACAAATTATCTATAATATTTTGAGATCATAATCAGTACGTTGGTTTTACATCACTAATAAACTTAGACTAAACTATTTTAATACTAGTTGCTACCCAGTTGTTTTCTATTACCGCAGTGATACTTAAACATTAACAATTTCTTATCTTGCAACGAACTATGTCATAAAAAACCTTAAAGATTTTCATAGAATAATGAATAACATTTTGGAATTGTATTCTTTCGTATTAAACCTAATAATCCTCGTTTCTTTTTTTCATTCGCTTCTATCTTACTTGTGTATGCTTGTGTCAACACAAATAAGTGAAAAGGTTTAGGCCAACTAAAAGTGGTAGTGGTAAGTTTAGTTGTACTTTAGTCTTTTGTAATTTGACTCCCATAATAATCCCATTTACGTGGTTGTGTTCCAATTAAAGGGAAGGAACGGCCAGTGCTATTACTGGGACAAAAGAAATTCCAAATGAAGCTCTAGGTAGGCAATGCATACTATCATTACTACATTTATAATATATAATATCATATAATCATTTCCATGGGTGAGATGTCACTAACCTCAGATGAGTCACTCGATCGTTTGCCGGCGATCTAAATAATAATAACAACAAATTTATTTATTTCACACTCAATCAGTAAATCTTGGAGAAACGTATTTTCTAAGAGTTACTTGTACTTACAAATACGCGGACACCATTTTGAATAAATTTTACTAAATATAGCAAATAGATTTATCAATTTTGCGTCAAACAGACTCACAGACACAGTTTTCATTTTCAAAAATAAAGTTTATTACTTTTTTAACATTTTTTTTTTTTTTTTTTTTTTTTTTTTTTTTATTAATAATTAGCAGGCGTTTGTCTTCCATCTCACCTTATTATTTATTATATTATTTACCTTATACATTTATCATCTTCAAATTCTTATTTGTAATACTCCTAATGTTACGACCGTTGTAACTGTTCACGGCGCAAGGTAATTATAAATAAATAAATAATAAATAAATATTTCTAACAATCACACACATTATCTAGCCCAAATTAAGTATCATTAAGAACTTGTGTTATGGATACTAGATAAAGGATAAATAAACTTAAGAAATTTATAAACACACATAGATTTTTTTTTATATATAAATATTAGAAATAAACTTAAATAAACATACATACACATCCATGACTAGAGAGCAAATATAATATAGTATCTGCTCCTACCAGGATTCGATGGAAGGCAAGGCTACTTACGTCCATACCAAACACCAAGCAGGCTGGCAATCTCTGGAATACGACTGTAATAGTCTACATATAATAGTAGGGAAGTAAATAAAGATCTTATTTATTTGAGGTGGCTTCGACCAAGGGCCTATGTAAATGTCACGCAACCTTTCCTCGTAAAGCCATCGTCCTTTTTCTGAACCCGATTTGTACACAAAAGAAATCATTTGATTTCAATATGTAAAAATAGATGCTGGGGATTTGTGTAGTTTTTCGTTCATGATGGATTTTGCTATTCAGTATAGCAATGTTTAAAAGTAACTAATGGGTTTTTTTACAACCATTATTTTTTTATTTGAATATTAAAGATCGATGTTTTTCACAGGAAAGTAAATTTTTTGAGACGCACTATAATAAGGTTTTTAGTGTGTCCATAATTTATTAAATAAATGTTTATTTAATAATGTAATAAAATACGTATCTAATAAGAAATACGTGAAACAACGTGCCCACCTTAACGTATACTACAGTGTTTGTTTTCTTTACTGCGCTATTCAATTTAATACATTTAAGATAAACAGTACCGATTTACCTATTCAATATTGAGTAAAGGATTTTAATGAATATTATATCAGAAATGTTATGATTATTAAATAATAAAACCGATATATTCTTAAGTAAGTACACAATTCAATATTCCCATAAATTTTACAGCAAAGCTTTTGTTTTTAACACGTACTAAAAGGTTTTTCTAAATGCGAAATTAGCTGAAGCAGATTAATTATTTGTAATCCGTTCGTTTGTTTATATATAATCGAGAAAATTTGCTACTATTGCATTTTTTTTATTGCCCGCCAGGGGGAGGGCAGGAGGAACCAAAAAATGCTCTTATGCTATACCCGCGCGCGCGATCGAGGTTATGTAGGACTCGCTCCGAGCCTACCAGAGCTCTACCCACTAAAAAAAACCCCTGAATGACTATGGCAATCTTTTGCCTCACAGCCTTCATCTGAAGGGCAGCCAATTGGAAAAGGGCCGCACAAGCGAAGCCCTGAAGGCGCACCCGCTGGGATTTACTTAGCACTGAAGGTGCTCAAAGGACAGTAGGTGAATTTATAGCACTGAAGGTGCTTAAAAATTGCAAAGAGAAATTAAGTTAATTCAAATTAAAATTAGAATTAGAATTTGTGGCCAAAAGGGCTACGAGATCGTTTGACAGCTGTCAAACGATCGTGTCGTGGCTTCGTACGCTTGCGCATTCCTAGGCCTAGCGTTTCGGAGCGTTTGAAGAACGCTTCCGAGAGTTTTTTGAGCTGCTGTTGCACTGTAGGTAGTTCAAGGTCTCTGTGCAGGTCCGCGTTACGCACGTACCAAGGTACGTTTGTGGCCCTACGGCAGAAGAGATTATGAACCACCTGCAGTTTGTGCAGGAGGAAGGGTTTGGCGAGGGCAAAGATTGGCGAGGCATAAGTCATGACGGATCTACGCAGGTCTTATAAAGCGTACGTTTGTTTCTGAAGGACATTTTACTTTTCTTACCTAACATACTATGTAGGTGGCCTAAGTAAAAATGGGCAAGTTTCGCCCGATATTGGAGATTGTCGGCGATACGAAGGTGTTTGCAGTCGAAGTAAACGACAAAACCCTTATCTGGGTTCATGTCGCCATTTTTGAAACCATGCACCGAGGGCGTTAACGGCCTTTTGGAGTCTGGTGATGTTCTTCGGGACCTCGCGGCCTTTGGTGTAAAGGGCGGTGTCGTCAGCAAAGAGGGCGAGTTCGACGCCTTTCGGCAGAATGGGAATGTCATTAGTGTACACGGTGTACATCAGAGGGGCGAGGACTCAGCCTTGAGGGACTCCAGCCTTTATGAGATGAGGCGCGGAAGGTATGCCTTCATGCCTAAAACGGAACGTACGATCTTTGAGAAAGGATGCGGTTATTCTAACTAGGCGATCCGGTAAGCCTATTTTATAAAGTTTATAAACGAGACCACTGTGCCAGACTTTATCGAAAGCCTTGGCTACGTCAAAGAAAACCGCGACTGTTTTATTACGCCGTGGATAGAAGCCGTCGAGTATATACTCGACGATTCGATGGACTTGCTGAGGGCAGGTGTGCTTAGCGAAAGCGGAACTGATGGGGCATGATGAGGGGGACTATTGCATTAAGATAATAATATTTACAAATTAACAAAAGGAAAAGAAATATAAGGGAACAAAAATAATTATAGATAAAATTTTACACTATTATATACAGAGTTTATTCCATCAGAAAGATAAATACCCAATCATATGCTCTATAATTCACAAAATAAAAATAAAAAACACTTAAATTCAACATAATTATTGTAATTAACAGGTGTTTAAAATAATATTTATAAATAAATGCTGAAGTATTAAAGTACAACTTACACTGTCACTAGAATGATGGGTTAATGAAGTTGAGAAAATTATGGTTGCGAATATTCTGTGAGTTTGCATTTTATCATACAGTCTGATCCAACAACAACAGCGAACAAAAAAAAAACATTTCGGTCTCAACAAAATTATACGAAAATTGAACACGTCCCTTTCCGATTTATTAGTTTTGCGTTAATATCATGACAACGAAAGGCATTCATTTATCTTATCTGCTTTCCTTTTATCTCGATTTTCGCACATTGTCTTTGTAAATCTAATAACAAAAGCTCGAGAATCGTCTTTGTTTGTTTTTACAAACCATTTATTTCTAATACAAATAGTAGTGAAAATAAAGTGTAATAATTACCATCTTTGTGATTGATAAATATCTCAGGTATGCGATTTTAATAGAGTTTTTACGATATAGCTTTTTGTTAGTCTCAAATATTTTTATATTATTAAAATGAGAATTCTTTTCTTTGTATTTTATAAAACAAGACAAAGCTATGAATTTAAATATATATCTGTTCCTGCAACACCACGGGCTGATTCATCTCTGTATTTGAAAGGCAAACGAGCAGGGTCTTGTGGCAGTTGCCAATTTATATAGGCGACACAAACGTGTTTCTTCAAAATCAAATATTTTTAGTACCAACACCTAAATCTGAAATTGGAGTGTCGCCAGATAAAACCGTTGTCTGAATGGAGGAAATAAAAATTGGATACCGCAATGCATAATACTATCACCTCACTGCGCCTTTGCGACTTATTTCAATACTTAATTTATTTGTTGCGTACTTTAATTATTAATATTAAATACTTTAGGAACTTCGGTCCATTTATTTAGTTTATAGCTCTGTAGCAATTCAAATTATTATAATAATAAGCTATTTTTACTTTGATAATAAGTTCAAATTAAAATATATCTCAACATTTAATAATTATTTGTTCTTATTGAGGTCAAATAAAACATGACTCTACCACCAGTTCGGAAAAAAACTTTCGTGAACAAGAACTGGCAAGAAACTTCACGGGTATAATTTTTTCAAAATACATTTACAATGTCTGTTTATGTCTATACAAAATTATTTCTTATCTACAATTTTTAGCTCGAAAAATCTTCCTCCCCGAACTATCCAAACGACGAACACCCTCAAACGGCACCCATTCACGAGGTAACGCGGGATCCAGCAATCACCCTCCTCAACGTAAGAAGACGTACTTTAGTGGCTACGACGCTTTAGACATTCATCGGAACGAAGAATTCAACGAACAGACGACACATTTCACATGTTTTATTACAAATACTATTTAAACCTGTAAATGGAGGGATTATACCTGAGGGCTTTTATCCAAATAGTCGGATAGTTTATAAAAGCTTCAGCACGAATTTTTTGCTTTACTATTTCTTTGAATTTGTCAGTAGGAAGACCTTGGATATCCTTATTATAAAAGCGTATACTATGACCCATGAATGAGTTAGTGACTTTATGAAGCCTACTATTATAAGCTGCCAGCTTATTTATTCCTCTTGTGTTAACATTGTGCAGATCTCTTTTTCTTTCCAGTCATAAACATACAATATCCACGCTGATGTGGTAAAATTGTGGTTTAAATAAAGGAGCCAGTGGAAAAAATAAAACACGAGCAAAAGAAATTCCCACTTGAGCCTAATTTCGTCAATATATTTTAAGCAATAATATCCATGAGTTTTGATATTTATGAGCACTAATATCCACCATCATGGAGCCAGATATCATATATAAACAATGCTTCATTCTATTAGTCTCCGTCGATCAGACTGCCATATTTTTATTTCTCTATCTAGATATCAAATTAATCCTTAGATAACTAGGTTAGCAGTGGATTGACTAACCACTAATTTAGTCAGTAATTTTTTATTATCCGTACAGAACTGGGAGGACGTTAAATTGTTACAAAAAGCATTATATTCAATAAAAGTAGTTCATTCCAATGGCTTTCCTTAAATTGAAACGGAAATGTGATATTTTCGTAAATATTCAAAGTATTGGTCTCTAGACTCTCACTATCCGAAGAAAAAACTTTGATGCACACACGATGTCACTTCTGCAATTTTACGTTCCATCACCCGTATTACTTCGTTGATTAGTGAAGACAAAAGTAAAAAACTAGTCAAATTATTATGTCGTACAATTTTTGTTGAAACCTATCTGAGTAATACCGCCAGCTACATTGCAACTTGGTGCTGCTATTAAAATTGTTTATGGTGTTCTGGCTAGTTTTTACCGCTGGGACAACGTTTTCTACTCATACACTTTACTCTCGTAGAGCTTGCTTTTAGGTGAAATTACAAGTTGTAATATTTTTACAGCACTTTCGATTTGACGTAAAACCTACTTTCGCTGTATAATATTTCGAGTTCTGCATCCGTTCGCTTTTTTTCTTATATTTTATATTATAAGTAATTAATTTTATAACTGAAAATAGTATAGATTTGTTTCCTGTCATGCTTGACATAAAAGCCTTAAATGATAATTTTATTCCGATGATGATCTTTTTATCCGAGCCTTAGACCAAAGAGGTGTAGGTTTCGAGTTTTTTTGGAACTTTCGAGCCATCTGTTGTGCTTTCTATATGTATTTACGGGGTTCTATCAGTGCTTTGTTTTACTGCCGTTACAAATTGTGCTAAGTTTAGTGGTACACAGGAGTCACGTTTGTATAAGGATGCAAAAGTTAAATAATAAGTTTTAAATTATATAAGTTATCAATAATTTTAATTATGAATTTAGATGCGATGAGTTTCAAGATTATATAGCTTGTTGGTTGTGATTATACATGCTTATTTACGGTATTAAACGATTATTCGTTTAATTTTTTAAATAACTGTATGTAATAAAGTTAAGAATATAATAATTGCCGAAGTATTGATTATAAGAAATAAGGAAGGACCGAATTTACATCATTCAAGGTAAAAATAATACCTAATAATATTAATAACACGATAAAATTGAATGTACGAGACTGGAATCACCTCAAACTAACGAAATTCCGTATTTATTGGTATATGTGGTATATACAATAACTTCTTAGGTACCTATTAAAAAAGTCACATTACATTTAATTGAAATGTATTTTCTCAGTTCCTAGGCCCTAAAAAATACTTTAACATAAAGATATAACTTCAAAATTATTGTTTTTACCCAACTTACTTAACATTATTATTACATTTACTTTACACCTAATCCTCCATTACTAAAATTATAATTGTAAAATTGTAAGAAACAGCTTTATATTGCGTGGTATATCTTTTATTTCCTTATATCTTTGTGGTATTCAACACACGATATACACAGGCAAACTCTAAATTCAGGTTTATCTTTAGCATGGAACAGGCAACGTCGATCGACGGTCGATCGATTGGTGTAGTAACACCCTTACAGCGCAGCAGTGATGTGCGATCTAGGGCCATATCCAAGAAATATTTATGTATCATGTCACATATACAATAGTTAACAACTATTTTATAGAATCGAGTTTCAAATAAAGCAAGGAACTTTTGCGATGTGCAAGATACTTTCAAAATATATTTCCAGCCCATGATACAATGTACTTTTTGTAAATTTCTCAACAAAATACAAAAATATAAAAATATTTGTTCTTCGTGGTATGAAATAAAATTGAGTTTATTACTCTACTTTACTTGAAATATAATACTTTCTTTGGCATTCCAGTCCAAAAATAATAAGGCAACAATTATTTCGAAAAAGGTATGAATGGTCATCTTCACAGAGGCCATCCATTGTTTACACTTTTCTTCATCTTTTTTGTCCATATTTTTTTTTTGTACTCATAGCCGGCAAATAGCACGCGACCCGCCTGATGGTAAGAAGCATTTCGACTCATGGATATCATCAATCGTAAGTGTTTTATTTATTAATAGAACTCTCTAAAAAGTCCATGTAACATGACAGACTCGGTATTTCTATTCAAACTTATAAATGGCTTCATTGACAGTCCACATTTACTATCACGGATAAACATTAATGTTCCTTTTAAATTGCCTCGAATTTAATAACACCTTGGAGTTCCAAAATAAACTAAGGCTCATTTTCTCCTCTAAATAGAATGTCTTCTTATTCTAATTCAGTGTCTAAATCTTGTAATATTAATACTGATATTTTCTATAACTCAGTAAATCAGTAAAGTCCTTAGTCCTTGCTCAAAAACATGAGTGACTGTGTTACGGTTTATCTACGAAGTGTATAAGTAGGTATAAGTATAGGTAATAAGTAAAAGCCTCCACATTTATTTTTTAACGTAATGTAATTAAATGTCAAAAGCAAATGTACTTCTTCTGTATATAACTAAATAACATTGCATGCTGCTGTCACCTATAATTGAGTCTACGACTTGCAAGACTTTGTTTAAACTTTTGTCCAAATGTGCATTTTTTGCTGTGAACTTGTTGGTGATCTAATAAATAAATAGTGATCGTGGTCATCGACGAACGCCTACCGTAGACTTCAGTTGAAATTGCCTTTGCTCCAGTCATTTCGCTGGCTGTCCCTTCCCTTAGAACGGAACACAACCACGTAAAAGTGGTGATTATGGCGGTCAAACTGGGAAGGGCTGTATTCCCAGACAAGATCCTGTAGAAGTTACAACTTTAAATTGAGAGATTACCAAAAAGTTGTATTAAGTGAATGGATGCTTCGGATTTAAAAGGTATTTTATTCCTTTTTTGTTGGCAGATGTCTCTTATAAATTATTGAAGTAAAAAATTACTAACAACTCAAATTACTTACTTTTTAAAGACCATTGTTTTTAGTTACAAACAGAAAACATAGATCTGCTCATAATTGCTGCAGGTGTAAGCTGAATTTTCCAGTCTTACAATCCTACCGTCTTTTCAACGTTCAATTAGTATCACAGGAAATCCGCTCTTAACGCCTCCAGGAAATAGTATGGATGTAGGGCAAGTAGAGTCAGTCAGTATTCCAGTCGGATCTGTCGAGCGCGGACGTGTACTGCCGTTTCCCAGTTTAAGCTTGAGCCGTCATGCGAATGTGCTTCGGAATATTACGGAATGTTTTGTATTATTTGTTGAATTCTGAATATAAATAGTTGTACATTAACTTTCTAATCTTAATTTTATACCTTTTATCAAAGCTTGCTATAGTTTCATAAAATAAATACATTTAAGATACTGAAACTATAATTAAGGGTTTCTTTTTAATGTGCTAGAAAAATGATTTATCAAGTGAAAAAATACAACTAACCGTCAAAGTATGACGGTTCGTCCATCACTCTAAAAGTTTTGAAGGTTTGTTTGCCAGCAGTGCTGTGCAACATCGATCATCATGTTAATGTGTGCTAAGATGGTGTATAGTGTTTTGTTTATAGTGTTGTACTATTGTGTGGCAACACAGCCGGAGGTGCTCATTGAAGAATCTTGTAAGTTTGGTTTTTTATCAAGAAGTTTAATGTAATCAAATTAAATTAGTTTATTTCCAGTTGTTTTAATCACGTAATAAAATACTTTTACTACTACTTCGTGCAAAAAATAAACAAATATGAAGGGATAAGTTCAATAACAGATTAAATCCTGTTATTTTCAAAATTTAAGGTTGTATCATATGGTATTGAATATAGTAAGTCCTTACGCGTAACACCTTTATCTTCATGATCACTTTCCATCAGGTGAAATAGAAGACAAACATCTCATACTGTTTCGATAAAAAAAACTCACGTGAGAAAAAAAGAATTTAAAGCGTCTTTCATTCACTTAGAAGACCACCAATATACTCGTATGTTGAAATTTTCATATCATATAAGATATCACAACTTTATTTTTGTGAAACAAATGGGCCACATAAAATAAGGCATTTTAAATATATTATATATATATTGCATAATACCAGCCTATTATTGTATAACTCATACATTCCATATAAAGGATTTTTATGTTAGAAACAAAGCGCGGCCTTATTTTTCTTACGTAATTTATCCTGATCCTGCAGGAATTTTGAAATACCGTAAATGCAATGTTAGGTTGATGTTTCTTTCTAATAGTGTTAATTTTTAAAAAATGTTCATTTGTTTCAGACTAAATGATTAAATAAAAGTATGAGTATACATTTAAATAAATAAGGAAAACTGTCTGTATATGTATTGGTTCTTAGTTTTTGTCCATAAAGGGGCACAGTTACTCAGCTTAATCATACATAGCCAACTGCAGTACAAGTTGAATTTCCGCTCTGTGGGCATTAGGTATTAAGTGATCATATGCGTACATTTCAAATTTAAATTCTATGTTTTTAGACCATTGAACCATTAATTTAAGCATCTATTAAAAACTATCAAAGAATTGAAACATATTATTGAAAACATATTTTGAAATTAGATGTAATCACAGCAAGTAAGCAAGCAGTCTGCAAATTAATGTCAATTCAGCGCTGAGTAAAATTTTTTGAATGAAACCCTGGAATAAGGGTGTTTTAATAAAATCATGGTCATGGGTATTATAGTTTGATAGATATTGCTGGTTTAGTGATAATAAATTATTGGAAAAGATTGAATAGGTACAATTGAAACTGTGACAAATATTGTTATATTTTATAAGATGGATTAAGTATCTTAAGTTAAAAATTGTTTTTTAAGGATACTAGAGACATATGAGACGATTTTTTTTTCTTGCCAATTATAAACCGCAAGTCGATAGGTAGATCACTGTTTATTTTTGCAAAAAGATACTATAAAAGTTAAAGTATATAAAGTTATATTAGTTTTTCATAAAATGTTCATCGATATCAGTAACCTACCGCTGTCTACTGTCTTTAGTAATGATACTACAAAATTGCGTGCATGTGTCAGATCTTTAACAAAGGTACGTGCTGTTTTTCGATTTATACCTTATTTATGATTCAAAATCTAATGTTATCTCTCTTTTATACATATCAAAACACAAGCTCATATCGTGTCTGTTATGCCACAAAAAAATTTGAAATCTCGTTAAATTTTAGGAAAACCCGCTTTTGTGTTCCGATATTTTCCGAATTCCGACTTTCGACCATCAAAACTTTTCAAAGAATATTTTGTATTTATTTATTTAAAGTCATAAGGGCACTAAGAAAAGATTACGTTATGTCTTAAACTTAAATCTAATCATAGTAAATCTTAATTAAATGTGTCAACCGTTTAATGCTGCCACACATGCTTTTACAAATTGCGTTAATTATTTTGTTTTATTTATTAATAATAACAAATATAACGAGATATAAAAAAGAATTAATAATAAATGTAGTCGTGAATTTATTGTTTTAATATAGTTATTTTACAAAAGAAGGTGAAACTAACCTTATTGACTCGATTTATTACAGTATATAATCATTCTGTACAATTTTACCTTTGACATTGCACTCACTAGAAAGTTTATTTCATATAAAAAAGACTATAAAATAAACAGATACTTTTGAAAGTTATATGCAAAACGTATGTTATTAAATATTTTTAAATCATCACGCCTGCGGCACCATAGAAACTTGATAGATGTGCGTTGTCATGCCTTTGCAACCTAGACTGCGGAGGTGTTATGGAAGACAGACCCAAAGGCACGACATACAGGTTACGTTATTCGCGCGAAATCCCTTTAACTTACCATAAACAACCAAATTGACAGCAATAACTAGATTTGATTTAAAAAATCTGTTTTAATTTACAACAGGGATTCTACGAAAGCAATACATCGTGATAAAACGAGTGTCATAGTAAGTCGTCCACGCGTTTTTGTTTTATTTGAACCATAAAAAGCAACCTATCTTATGAGTCCATAAAATGTTTGTATCGGCCGATATACATATAACTTTTGTGATAAAAAAGTAAAGTACTGAAAAGATAACTAACCTTTATTTATTATATTAGGAAGTTTTCATCATTCAAATAACCTTATATGCAGAACTTAAAGCAACCGCAAGGTTGTTATACCTTTAACCCTAATATTTGAAATGCCAAGAACCTTCTGGCTTGTTTTATAAATTGCACAGACCTACAAATTTTAATTTTTTTACTTCAGAGCCTTCAGTAGTTTTGAGATGCCCTAAACCGGAATTTTAAATTTGTTTTTGCTATTACATCAGAATTTCTTACGATCCATATTTATGAAGACTATGACAAACTGGGGTATTCAGGTAAGAAATAAATTGGAAGCAAAACCACAAGAAAATGCCAGTATTTTATTCCTTTTATGTATATGAGATAGTTAACATTTTACAGTATCGAAGAGACTCGCAGAAGCATTTATGTTTTATGCAATGCTTTTGCTAAGCGATATTCAAAAAACTTTTTTCAACTATACCCAAGCTGCCAGTTCTATAGGAGTAAGTTTTCCGTCGAATTTATTGTCTCATAAGATTTCGAATATGCATTCCAACAAAATAGAATTTTTTAATCTTTGCATTACAAAACAAAACTGAAAAATTTCCTTGTTTTGGTTACAAAATTTTAAATTAAAAATGGTCAGTGAAAAAGGTTTGGTTGCACCCTTATAAAGTCACGCGTAAAAATGTTAAAGATATTTTTTTTTACCCATGGAGCAAAAAGTATTATCGTACATGGTTCATACGACATTCAAACTATTATCGATGGCTTCACGTGCCTTTTCCTAGAGGATAATACAGTTTCTGCTTAAAATGTACCATTTTACCTGTTTGTACTTGATGTGCATAGCCAGGATTGTATATTTTAGCTATTTTAATAGTTCAATGTTGTATGGTTTCATGATGTGGAGAAATGCTGCAGACATCGAAACAATCTTCACTTTCCAGAAAACGGCTTTTCGTGGAATATATAACTAAGTAGAACAAAGAGAATCTTAAAAAGTTTAAAGAAATTAGAATATTATACCCTCTCATCACAATATATTTATGAAAATGATTAATTTGTTCACAATAATATTAATAAATAAAGTACTAAGAAAGATAAACATGACAATGATTAATATGTAAGAAATAGGAACGACCGTAAGTTACCCTTTTAAAAATGTAGGCTGGCTAACGGCCACAAATCACTTCTTGGAATGTCAATACGTTGTTTATTCAATGGAAGGTTTTACAATAAAATACCGAAATCAGTACAATCCCTGGCACTCAATAATTTCAAAAAAAGCTATTAAGGAAAACACTACCAGAAAGCTTACAAAAAGATCAAAGATTATTTGTTTACCAAAAAGGGCGTGGGATTAAAGTCCCCACAGGCTAATTCTGTCTCCTTTTATGAAAAATAAAATATACATTTTATGTAAACAGCTTGGCTGGGGCATTTCATTAGCACGAATTATTAGCTGTCATGTGTGTGTTTCTTTAATATCGTCGTCACATTGTATACCTTCTATCCCAAGTAATATATAAAATATATTTTATAAAAGCGTGCCGAGAGGAATTTTTTCCGCCGGTGTTTTTCCTCTCAGTCTACCCATAATACCTTTTGAATGCCAAAGATGCTCAACAAGTGTACAATTTTTACCTATGATGAAATAAAATATTTTGAATATTTGAATTCTGAAAGCACTTCATCAAAATTTAATTATAATTGTTCAATAAAAATAAAGGTGTGAAATAATAATAAGAAAACAGTTTCACCTTCACTTTATTAGATAAGACAATATTGAAAGATAAAACTTTTGATACACAAATCTAAACATTAGTGCTTATAGCATTTGATATTCATTTAACAACAAAACAAAATATAAAGCACTTCAGTTTAGTTGACTAAAGCTTTGTATCCATTGCAAAGTCGAAACTTTTTAATTTTAATGAGCTCTAGCAGTACTTATATAATAATAAATAATAATAAATCCCCAGACAAACACACCAACTGTATGGCCCCAAAGTAAGCAGAGCTTGTGTTATGGATGACCATACAGCGAACTGGGGGGAAATCCAGAATAAACATACATATATAAATATAAACAACCATGACCCGAGAACAAACATGTGTGTTCATCACACAAATGAATGCCCCGGCCAGGACTCGAACCTGGGACCTTCGGCGTATGAGGCAAGGCTACTTACCACTACACCACTCATTTCATTAGCCGTTTCGATAATTACCTTTAAATCTAAAAAAGAAGCAAAAATAAAATGTTTCACTGTTATAATTTATGAAACATGCTTAAAATATCCTTGGCATTTAAAATATTAGGGTACAATTTTATACCTGGTGGTTGCTTTAAGTATGCTGCGTGTGTCTATTTTTCCTAAAATGTATACACCTGGAATCTCAAGCATAGACTAAATAAGGTCCTCTTGGATAGGCGTGTATCATCCTTATTAGTAAATAGTAAATTTGATAATACTTTAGTTAAAGTTAGTTCTTGTCTTTACTGCTTGAGATGTTCAGTCTCTCACATTTATCTAGTTGTCTGTGTATTGCTGTCAACTGTCATATGTGAGTTCTTTTCCATCCATGTGTAAAACCTTTCTCGTATAATAAAGCGTTGAAGTAAATCTTTGAAATCTTATTCGATTTCGCCGATAACTAAATACTTATCTTCATCATATTTTCCATCAGTTGAGATCTAAGTAAAATTTTAAAGAAAAATACCTGGTGAAACAATATGTTTTTGAGATATTAAAATTACTATCTGAAGTATGCGCAAAACGTTAAGCATTATGTTAAGAGATAGAGCTGTTTGAATTAGATGTTAAACTAAACAGCCGTTAGCTTGCCGTTTAGTTGAATGGATTGGTTCAGCTACCGGCTAGCTGTCATTTTGAATATTTAATTGTTAAGCAACTAATAACCAATTTGTTCCTTACTTTCTTACAAACCTGCGATATATACATGAAATAATATACTATTAGGAAAACTTTTCTGAAGACAACTAACCTCGGGGTATTTTTGTTCCCTTAACAGAATAGATCAAGGTGTCTTTTATAAAAGAAACTTTATTTTCTTCTTTGGAAAGTTTGTTCTTTGGAAGGAGCGATAAGTATTTATATTAAGTATTGATTGTTCGTATAAAGCAAGTATTCAGTTAAAATTGTAACGAAATATTGCAATTTTGTTAAATTAATCGTTAAATCATTCCAGTTGCGATGTATGCTCCGTATGTATTTTGAAACTAAAGTAAATATAAATTTGCAGTAATAATAATATGATATTGTAATGAGTCTGCAATGTCACATGTGACCAAGAGTGCTAAAGTATAATCGACTATGTATGTATAGTTTGAGATAGATGGTTCCTTGTAGAGATGATTATGTTTAATATAAATTCTCCTAGTAGTAATAGTCAACAGATGTTTCATTATTTACCTTTATTTATATATTAAATTGTAATTAGAGAAGTTCAAGCTGGAAGTTTTGCGTCAAGTAATACTAAAAACGATAGTGTGTTAGGATGTTGTGTGGGTAGGTGAGTGTTAAATAAATTAAACACCGAGAATACATTGAAACAATTTCAAGAAAACAAATTAAATTGAAAGATAATTTAGCACGAAAGTCCTTAACTGCAAATAATTAAAAGTAGATAATCTTAATATTATTAAGAAGAATATTGTCCTATCTCTCCTATTTCACTTAAATTGCAGTAGAAGTTGTGTCATTGCGCCGGCGTCTTTCTGAAGCCCTATGAAAAACAGTCGTCCATTTTTTGGGATAAAAGATATCAAATTATTTTTTACCTTGTTACTTGCGTCATACCAGGCCACTTAGAAAATTTTGTAAAAAGTAAAAATGTTATCGCGAAAAAGTAAGAATATGCGCTCACTGCGTTCGAGAAAGCCGTTAAGGGGGTATCTGTTTCCGACTGGAAAATGTGCTTTGAAAATTGGTTCAGACGCATGAAACTTAGCGTTTCACAAGCCTTTTTGACTTATATTGTCAAAATATTTTATATTTTTCTATAGTTCAATACATTAATTTCAATTATAAACGGGACTGCTTTTGTACTAAAATGATTCTAGAACTTTTTTTTTCAAACAACATTCATTTAACATTATTTTTAAAGCCTTAGCTCCTGTGTACTTTCAAAGATATAAGAAAATTTAATGTTTTGCAATTACAATTGAAGTGCTATCCATTGAAAAAAACTCATATCATGAAAACGTCTATCGTCTTCATAATGGATATTGCATTTATTACATTTTACGGAGTTATTACCGGAGTTGTTTTTGTCTGTTTTTTGACTTAAAAAACCTGTGTTGTTATTTTATATAAAAATTTATGAATTTAGTTTTCGCCTCTTCTGACTTGATGACTTGAGACCTGCATCTAGTTAAGCATATATTTATTTCTAACAGTAATTAGTAATCTTCTACGAGTCCACTTGTAATATAAAAATAAGGCTTTATGTATGGGCGTGAATTGTGTATGATCAGTGAGGATGAGCGATTGAGCAAAGCTAGTTGCTAATTTGTAAGCTACTCCATTATTGTGTTCAGTTCTTCTCAGTAAGAATCTATTCTTCACAGTAATACTCATCCCGTTTGGTATGAAGAACGTTTGGTATGATGGATCACACCGGCACTAGACCACCATACAGTGACCATCATTCTAGGGATCATTTTTCGTTGGTTAAGTGCTGAACCAGGATCTTAATAACTTGTTGAGCGCTTGCGATTGTTAAACTGAATCCATGTTTGTCGCAGGTTAAAATGAGGTTCAAGATATTTCCTTTCTATGTCTCTTGGGCAGCACCTGGCGCGTACGTCGCGCTGGCAATCATGGAGTTCGTGAAGTTCGTGAAGTACCCATTTGTCAAGCGTTTCTACCTTGCTAATTTACCCGTAGGTTGAGTAGCATCAGCTTCAACAATCACCTTTAATTTGTCATTATGGATCAAAGTTTTTGGACGACCACGGTTCATTTTTCATATCAACGAATGTTTTTCATATTTCCAGAACGAAAGCGAGCAAACTAATAACAGGTTGTGTGTTTGTTTATAATGTCCACTCCGTTTACGTCGTTTATGTTGTGTGCCGTTTGTGCCACGTTGCTTTCACGACGGTAGGCATATTCAATAATAGGTAACTCAAATGTCGAAAAACATTCAAATGCGGTGGAAAAATAAATAAAAACAAAGTGATATCGCAAAAATAATTCCCTGTTTTTAAAATAAAATTAATTTGAAATTAGAATTTATAGCTTACCAAAAATAATTAGAATTTTAAATGGCTTGAGCTGCAGAATGATAATTTCCTCTTATTAACATATTCTACCATTTGGGATTGACGTTTTTAACCAAAAACAATGAAATTTAACGAACCATTTTTTATAAATCGATATTAACTATATTTTAAATGAAATTCATTACTTTGTTAACATTATCGTTTCTTAAAATACTTAAATATAATACTTTTAATGTTACGAAGGTTATTACAACCACGGCTTAAGGTAATTCGCTTCCAAAGTACGATGGCATTCTCTGGAATATGACTTTAAGAATCTACATATAAAAGAAGGAAAGTAAATAAAGATCTTATTTATTTGATGTAGCATTGACCAAGGGCCTATGTAAATGTCACGCACCTTTTACTTGGAAACCTTTTCTATCGTTGTTCCTTTGAACCCGACTCGCACACAAAAAATTTAATTAACTACGTAAAAATGGACACTTTTTCAAAGTGAATCGACATACACCGCACTTCTGTATTTGTATGGATTTTGACAATAACTAGCTATATTTACTCTTTCAAATATATATCAGTAAGTAGGCATGTGTAATTGTTACCTACCCGACTGTCAGAAGAATGGGTTATGTTCTTCGAGTATATGTGTGAATATTTCTTTGTTAACACTCATACAGCCTTAACTTATTGATGGATTTCAGCATAATTATGTGGTTTCACTAGATTCATCTTATTTGCGGTAGTGACATATTTTCTATGTTACCAGGAATTACATAGTAAAATAACTTTAGCAGTCGGGTTTTCAGCAGCCTGTTTTAATATTAATATTTATTTATATGTTCAGCAATTTTAGCGTGACTCGATACTAATTTAATCAAAAACTTAAATAATCCTTTTAATACTCAACTTTAAATGAAAGTGAAAACAAGTAAAAAAGTAAATAATGGAGTTATTATTTTACAACCGCTGATTGATAGCGAGAGAATTGGACAGCAGTGCTTCCCAGGCAGGTACATTATTGGTCTTTAAGTTATTTTATAACATGATTTGTTAGTGCGTACATTTATTGCTAAATAAAATAAATTTATTATTACAGAAAACACGAGCTATAGTCATTCAGATTTGCAAATTTACTGTTTTTTAGCAATTGCTCAAATGATTCTTAATTTTTTTGTTTTGTCTGTTATTATAACAACAAAAAAATAAACTTTTCGATGTCAACAAAATTCTACAAATAATTTGCCGATTTATTAGTTTTGCGTTAATATCAAGCCTAAAAATGGCATTCTTTTGTCTTATCTGCTTTTCTTTTATCTCGATTTTTGCAATTATTAATAAATCTAATATCAAAAGGCTTAGCTCAATTGTTGTCCTTTATTTGTTGATACAAACCATTTATAATACAAGCTCATCTAGTTCATAATAAGTTTAGGCATGGGTAATTTAAAAACCTTCCGACTGACGAGCTATCTCAGGTATACGATTAAATTTTATTTATTGCGATGAACTTACTTGGGCGTTACTTTTTTCTTCGATAAATAAAATCAAAACTAGTTAAGTACGTCACATCAACTGCTTACACAAAAGTTTTTAATTTTCTATTACAATAAGAAAATGAATTGTCACGGGTTTACGAAAAGCTTTGAATGCTACTTCAATAAGTTGATGTAAGGTGTACGTGTACCCAAGCTAATAATATAAAATAACAATAAATCTTAATGTAATCGTGTTGGATTCACCGACTTAATACATAGAAAGTGTTTGATATTATGACTTAGTATTTCTCAAACATCCTACCACTAGAAACACAACACTTTTAAATTATATATATATATATATTTATATATAACAGTTACTCGTGGGTCCTGGAGGCAAAATTTGTGATTTGATTGAATTAAACAAAGAATGAATGTGGAACATAAACTCACGAATGTTTGTTCATCACAAACATGCCTTAATCTTTTCTTAGTTTTACCCTTTAGTGACAACTTTACTTCAACTTTATGAAAACAGATGGCGGTACAAATATTTTTTGCAATTTAGCCTGACATGAAAAACCACTTTGCAGAAAATGAAGCGAAACGAGCACGCTTTAAAGAATTACTGTTACTGGAGACTTTTCTTAACAAATATATGCTTTATACATATGGTTAGTTGGTTGAAAAAAATCTACCTTTGCTAAAATAAAATCTTTAAGATCAATTCACAATGAGATGAAATAATTGTGGCTGTAATTCAACATTTAAAAAAGTCTAGTAATATGTGGTACCATGACTCCGCCGTTCGTTTATCCTGGCAGTATAAGAACAATATTGTTGAAATGTAGATATAACCTTTAAGTTCGTTGTCACTTTTGATATAGTTGAATAAAAAACCCTTTCCTGTGCAATACTAAATACCTAGGTTAAACACCAGCTCGTAAGTTTGCCTCTGGTAAAGCTCGGGATGGGCTTTTCGAAACTTAAAATAATTGGTTATATTTGTTTTTTTTTGTAATGTTTTATGCTTTTGAATTTTTTTGTTTTACTAGTTTTAATATTATTCTCTTAATAATGTCAGTGTTATATTTAATAACTATATTTTAGCAAATAATATGAGATATAATGTAACCATGTAAGCTTGTTGTGTTGAATAAAAGTATAATCAATTATAATAAAAATAGATATCAGTTACTGGTTTGTTTTAAATAGAGAAAATTTTTAATATGTAGAGGTACACGAATGACTCTTGAAAATATATTTAGATTTGCTATGGGTAACACTTTTTGTCAAAATTTTTACATTATTTTTCTCGTAGACAATAAACACAATACGGGTTAGTTATGAAAAACAAACTCTTTTCCAATATATACAAGCTACAAATCAGAACATAAAGTACATATTCATTTTATCAAAAATAAAAATATTGGGGCCGCCAACAAAGTATTGTTCGTTTCTTATTTTAAACAGCTGAGAGGTATTATAGCTTTTTATAATATCAAATGAACTTCCTTTTGATAATGCACTGTTTTTATTTCTTTATATTTTGTGTATTGATGGTATATTGTTGACATATCACACGTGAAAAATTTTATTCGTGATTTTACTTTGATAAAAACTTTCAGAATTTTTAATTAAATAATAAGGCCGTATATTACCAAACACTCTTTATAATTGAAACAAGCGTAAGCATTTTTTTTTTTTTTGGTAACACAGTAAACTTTCGAGCAAACCGACTTACTTACATTTCGCTTACATAAATAAATAATTTGATTCAAAGTCTCGCGATAATGATGTTTTCATGACCAATACCGGTTTTCTGCCACTCTAAACGTTATTATGTTATTTATTCATTTTGAACTCACTTTTTAGATAACAGTAGGTGTTTTTATATGTGTTTTAGTATTTACTTAAAATAATATTTAAATGTACTTGTATGGTAGTAATCATTATTTGGTTATTTCTTTAATATTAACATACTGTTGAATCAAGAATCCCATTGAAGTCCCAAATAAAAATTGCTTATTGTGAAATGTACTATCTTATAATGTTATATTTTCATGGATGTCTCTTACACGCCCGTAGTTTTTTTCTTTTTCACATTCTAAATTAAAGTTAAGAAATAAGACCCTTTGAATGGAATGTTAATTATCTTGCATATAAGTGGAGATTTATAATTTGCTCATGTTTATTTATAGGCTTATTTTATAAATGTTATGGAGCTGTAAATCTTCTTACAAAGGTAAAATAAATATATAAAATAAATAAATAATAAATAGTGTTCGGTTGCTCATATTAACACAGTACAAAATCACCCAATCGAAAGATAAATCTTGGCTTATTTTCTGAAGGACATTCCATAAACATAAACAAGCATAAACATAAACAGCCAATACTGCTACATTATTTGTAGTATTAATAAACATACTGTGACGTAGTTTCAATAAAACACCAAAACTCTCTTCTGTGTTTATTTTTTCGGTAAAATTAAAAAATATACAAAGATGCCTGTAAATACAAACAGAAAAATATAAACAAAATTGAAATAAAAAATAGTCACACAAAATAGAACAGAAATATTAATACAATTAAATTTGATCTGAAAAGAAAAAATAACAATAAAATAAATTTTAATGAATGAGAATCCTTACCAAAAATTTTGGCTACGCACACTCGTGAACGTAAAAATAAACTTTGATTTTAGATAATAAAATATCTTAACTATATAATTTTGAATGATAAACTCGGAAAAAATAATAAATAAATAGATTCAAGTTGCTTTGATGAATAATTTTTCGTGACTGACTTGTCAAATCAAAACATTGCCGTTCTCCGACACTACGTAATTCCTAGTTTAAAATTACGTCGGGAACAACAAAAAAATAAAATTTACTGACAAAAAGAGGTCGAAATAGACAACCGTCACAATACCCCGGGGGCCGGGAAAAAAAAAATCTGAAAGATTTTTTTTAGTAAAATTTCAAATTCAAACCAAATCAAAATAAACCGCATATACATATCGAATTTTAATATTTAATCTGCTAAATGAAAGAACAATCAAAAAAAAATAATAATTAAAAGCAAAATGAAAATTAATATTAACATCCTATAGAAGAATTTTTTTGAAAAAACATCCTGTATATATGAAAAAAAAAATAATACTGATATATTGCATATCAACAAGTTATTTAATAGAAAAAGAAAACAAAACAGACGAGAGAGAGAAAAAAAAAAATCCTAAATAATTATCTTAAATTACATGGTTCATGAATGATAGAATTTTTAACATGTTCCTGGAATATACAATGTTAATATACATCGTTCAACTCCATCAACGTACATTATAATTACAACATACATTCTCTTTCATACTAGTCTTATTCCAACTACTGGAAATAAAACATCATGCAGTTAGAGTTGCTTATGAGGAATCGTATCCTAAATAAGTCAACTCAACAGAGTTGAACGCAACGGCAAAAGGCTTTAATAGTTGCCATCCGCTGAAAATATTAATAGCTTATGGCTTCTTTAACGTGTCGCTAACTCCCGCATGGTGATTACTATAAACAAGTTTCAGTTAAAGACTGAAATAAATATGCCGGAAAGAAAAGAAAATCATAGCCAGTCGTGAAACATTGACTTTTAAATAAAATCCAAGGGTCTTTTGTGAAGTAATTAAAATACTTATGTAATAAACTATTGAAAATAATTCTCACGGGAAAGTGATTCAAGCGTATAAATAATACACATAGGTATGGTTTAGTTTAACGAGTTACCTTAATAAACGCTCGTGCAGAAGGCTTAATTTTACAAGTTGCAAACCGCTTGAAAAAAAAATTGAGAAAAAAAAAAATTGATAACATTTAACAAATTATACTATAAAGTATAATACAGATATTGAAAATAAGAGTTTACACTCCTAGAATTGCAAATATTAAATAAATTACACAATAAGTTAACCTAATACTACGATGATGATAATTAATTATAAGTTTTGACCAACGTCAATGTTAATGGTATAGCCAAACGATAATGAGGTGCATAGAAAAAAAAATAAGACAAAAAGAATCGGCTTATGCTCGCCGTGAGATAATTAGCAATAATTATATATGAATTCATATAAAGTAATTGGTAACAACCAATCTAGTCACTCAAAGAAGAAGTTAAACGCGGTAGAGGTTTAATGTCTCTGATATGCCAACGACCTAATGGGTTATTATTCATATCCACTAAATCGTAAATTAATGGTGAAACTTTATTTGAAACTTTACATTTAATAAATTTGGGTGCAAACTTAGCACAAAAATGTTTTTTAGAGGAACTTATTACATGGTTTCGCCTCCAAACAATATCACCGTTATTAAATTCTAAATTCTGATGATGTTTGTTATAATAAGTTGCATTATATTGATGTGCATTAAATAACCGCTTCTGTACTTCGGAAAAGATAGGTATTAATTGTCCTATGTTTTCAGCATATACATCCCTAGGACTGAAAATTAGTTCATCTCTGGAATCTTTATTTTTGTAAAGGATAGGATAGGATAGGATAATAGGATAAACATTGGAAAGGGCGTGAACAATGTTTGGGTTTGCCCATTAAACCAATTAAGTTTTGATTTTGGTGCTTGGTAGCTAAACAAGTCTCGCACTTAGCAATAAACATGGCTACGTCTTTATACATGCCAGGCCAAAAATAGAGATTTTTAATTTTATGGTATGTTTTAAAAGTACCAAAATGTGCCGTTTGGGGAGTAGAATGATTTTGTGTAATAACAGATTCCCTAAATTCTAATGGTATTACTTGTTTCCAATTAAATTCAGAGTTAAATAATGTGTTAGATCTACAAAATCTAAACAATTTATTATTATGAATCATGTAATCCGGAGTACTAGAAGGAAATGATAAACATTTATTATAAATTGCTAAATACCAAGTGTCTTTAGTTTGAGAAGTAGAAAAATTAATTAAATCAATTGGTTTTATACGTGATAAAGTATCTGGTACGACATGATCTGAGCCTTTTTTGTGTTTAATTACGAAATTAAACATAGATAAACGAATACTCCATCGAGCTAATCTGCCAGTAGGATTATTTAAATGCATAAACCATTGAAGGGCTGCGTGATCAGTATAAATTGTAAATTGTAATCCATTATCTAAATAACAACGCCAATGTTCTAGTGCCGTAATAACACTTAAAAGTTCACGTTCAGTGACTGAATAATTCTTTTGAGCGCCTGTAAGTGATTTACTCATATAAGCAATAGGTTTATCAATATTATCGACTTCCTGAGTTAACATTGCGCCAATGCCGTAGGAAGAGGCATCACAATGAACAGCAAATGGTTTAGAGAAATCTGGACATGCCAGAACTGGTGTACTAATTAAAGCTTGCTTAATAGCCTTGAAAGCAATTTCAGCTTCATCAGACCACTTAAATGGAGGTGATTTTTTGCTTGTAGAAGTTAATTTAGTTAACGGTGCTGCAAGAGTGCTTAAATTAGGTACAAAACGTCTGTACCAGCTGGCAGTACCCAAAAAACGTTTGACCTCCTTAGCAGATTTTGGAGTTTGTATATCAAGAATAGCTTGAACTTTTTTAGGATCCGTTTTTAAACCATTTTCATTAACTACATAGCCTATGTACTTTAATTCTTTCCGGAAAAATGAACATTTTGGAAAATTGACTGTGAGATTGGCATCTGAAAGTTTTTTAAGAATTTTAGTAAGTATATCGACATGTTGTTCAAAGGTTTGAGAAATACAGACTATATCGTCGATAAAATAGAAAACATTATTATCATTTGTAAGATCATTTAGTAGATTTTCAATGAATCTTTGTTGAGTAGCAGGTGCATTAGTTAAACCAAATGGCATAACTTTAAATTGAAACATTCCTCGGCCTGGAACATGGAATGCAGTTTTGAGTTTATCCTCTTTTTTTAAGGGAATATTCCAAAACGCTTTAGCAATGTCAATAGATGATATAAATTTAGCATCTTTAAGGTTATCTAATATATCAGAAATGAAAGGAAGTTTGTAAGCATCTTTTTTTGTGATATCGTTTAATTTAGGACTATCAATACAAAATCGCCAAGTACCATCTTTTTTAGGTGTAATAATAATTGGGTTCAGCCATGGGCTGTCACTGGGTTCAATGACATCTAATTGTAACATATCATCAACTTCTTTACAAAGAGCTTTTTGTTTCTCAGGAGAAAGTCTGTAACAGCGTTGACGAATAGGTGGATGGTCTCCAGTGTCGATGAAATGTTCGACTAAATGAGTACGACCTAAAGGTTTACATTCAGTTGAAATCAACCTAAACTTTTCCATAATTGCATCTGCAATAATTTTTTGTGTGTCTGTTAAAGAATGGTATTCATGTAAATGAAAGTTAGAATCTGTATTAATGAGAAAAGATGAGTTTAAATTTGAAGGTTGTAATGTGATATTACTAAGAATATCCGGAGCAAGATTAAAAGTTTTCCAAAAATCAATACCCAAAATGAGTGATTCAGTGATTTCTGGGATCACATGAGCTGTAATTAACGCAAATTTATTGTTATAAAAAGTAGGAAGAGTAATAATGCCGATAGAAGAAATAGTTTGTCCGTTTGCAACATTAGCTTTTATTAAACAGTTTTTTTGCATAAAAAGACCATGTTGTGATAAAATTTTATGAGAATTATTACCCAATATAGTGATAGCACTACCACTATCTAAAAGACCATTTAAAGTTAAATCGTTTACTTTTATATGTAAATAAGGACGTTCAAAATCTGATGTTTTATTAAAGAGGAGAGCACAAGTGTTATAAGATTTAAAAAAAATTGTTAAAGTTTTTAACCATGTATCCCAATCTTTTTTGTCAAAATTTGATGATTTAATACCATTATTTTTGTTTATGCACTCCTCGTAATTTAGTTTTTTTGAAATCGACTTATTACAATTAGGACATTTACTAGTAATAAAGTCTTTTTTTCCACAACGAAAACACACTATATTAGTGTTAGTACAGTCTTTTAATAAATGTGTATTAGATCTACAACGTGGGCAAGTGAATTTATAAAAATTCTGATTTTTATTAATTGCAGCTACAGTATTAGGTAATGGATTAGCTACAGCTGCTATGGAATTATATGTACAAGCTTTAAAAGGAAATTCAGGAATATATGGTTGATTATGTGAAAGTAGAGTATTATTATACGATTTGTTATTAGAATTTGATGTAGAAGGAATAGGAAAAGAATGATAATGATCTGGTGGTGATGATGAAGAGTAGTAAGATGTATTATTAGAAACTTGGAGAATGCTTTCTGTAAATTTGCATGATTCCAAAAGGGAATTTACAGTATGTAAATCAGTAGGTGAAAGACGTAATGTGAATTCAGGTTTGAGATTTCTAACAAGAGTATTAATTTTTTCTTTTTCGGACATTGGTTCCAAGAGCTTTGAAAAAAGAGATTCCATTGAAGCAAAGTAGATGATAATTCTCTCATTATGTTTTTGTTTACGAGCATCGATTACTTTTTTTAGTTTATAATCGTAATCGGTAATTGCAAAATCATTCAACAATGCCGATCGGAAAGATGACCAGTCATTAATAGTCGACTTTCTAGCTCTAAACCAATCAAGAGCAGATCCAGATAAAATATCATAAATATGTGAGAATAAAGATTTTTCAGAAATATTTTTTATTTGTGAAAATTCTTCAAGTTTTTGAATAAAATCCTTTGGACAACCTTCACCTTTATAAATAAATCTTTTTAAATCATTGTTAGTTCGATTTTCTGTAATTTTACTGACCTTATCAGTTAATGCTTCGAAAAAAGAAAGGGGTTGTAGATTAATATTTTGTATAGATTCTGCGGAATGATATGTGGAATGTGTTGGTGATTTTTCCAAATTTTTAAAACGTGAGTCTAATTGAGTTAAATCATTCCAACATGAATTTATTAAATCTAACTGCTCTGAAGATAAATCTGATGTAATGTCAATGAGGCTTAATCTTGTTCTTATATGAGTTAAATATAGTGAAATTTTTTGTTTCCTAATAGGATAAGAGTTTATACAAGCTTCAACAAGTTTTAAATTTTTTTTAATGGCATTAATATCTTCTGAAAATTCTTCAGGGCTATTTTGTAAAATTTCTGTTTCAGAATCTACATTAATATTTAATAATAATGATCGTAGTTCGTCTACAGATTGCGTCGAAGAAAAATTTATATTTCTGATTTTTAATTCATAAATTATTTCAGGTTTATTTAATTGTGAAAAATTCATTGCAAAATCAAAAAAAAAATGTTAAAGTGAAACAAATTTGTTAAAAGTCGTTATGCAGAATAGAGCCTTAAAAATATACGTATTTTCAAGTGATGAAAATGAATAGAAAATGTTATTTAAATAGTGAAATTACTGGGTTATAGAATGTTGTGTCTTCAGAAAATTTCTTCAAAGATATTATAACGAAAGAAACTAAAGAAACTTAAATGTCTGAATAATTTAGCAGTATTTTGATATATTATAGTAGATATATTATAGTAGATACATATATAAATATATTATAGTGAATGTTAATGATTGAAAATGGTAACAAATAAAGTTTTATGCCTGACCTCAATAATAATTATAAAAAAATTATTTTTCATGTTGCAATTCTTCTGTTCCTTTTGTTCCTTCTGTTGCAATTTCTCCTCTCTTCTCCATAAACTACGTTTGAATATTCGGGCGCCAGTATGTGGCGTAGTTTCAATAAAACACCAAAACTCTCTTCTGTGTTTATTTTTTCGGTAAAATTAAAAAATATACAAAGATGCCTGTAAATACAAACAGAAAAATATAAACAAAATTGAAATAAAAAATAGTCACACAAAATAGAACAGAAATATTAATACAATTAAATTTGATCTGAAAAGAAAAAATAACAATAAAATAAATTTTAATGAATGAGAATCCTTACCAAAAATTTTGGCTACGCACACTCGTGAACGTAAAAATAAACTTTGATTTTAGATAATAAAATATCTTAACTATATAATTTTGAATGATAAACTCGGAAAAAATAATAAATAAATAGATTCAAGTTGCTTTGATGAATAATTTTTCGTGACTGACTTGTCAAATCAAAACATTGCCGTTCTCCGACACTACGTAATTCCTAGTTTAAAATTACGTCGGGAACAACAAAAAAATAAAATTTACTGACAAAAAGAGGTCGAAATAGACAACCGTCACAATACTAATATTTTGTACAAATGACGCATTGTGATGAGATTTTCGACAAACAAATGAGATCCGATAAAATATTTCAATACTAGTGTAAAATCCTGTTTTGGATGAGTTCGTTTTTTGTTTACAACTTCAGATTTTATTAGATAGACAAATTAATGAAGGAAAACTAAGATTTTCAAAGGGCAACGTTACAAAAAGGCTAGCAAAGCTACCTCACCAGATTACAATCGATATTTTGTTGCTCAAAGTATTTGCTAGCTTCGGTATCAAGTTCTATTCAGCAATATCGTCACTAGTACGAGTACAAATAAAGTCGATGAAGCCGAGTATTCTATAGTTACAACGTGGAAAGTTTCAAAAATAATGCCCGCCTTAGTTAAACTATAGGCTTTTTGAAAGCATAAAACTTTTAGTAGTTTTACATATTATTTACCGTTACCGAATTTATGATTTTTAACATGAATGAACTTAAATAAATCGGTTTCAGAAAAGATCTTAATTGTTTTTTTATATTTCAATTACCTTTCAAGGCAGCTTTTTGAATCCTTGAATTCAGTCATTATATGAAGGAAAGCATTATTAACATTTTCTTAAAATGACCTAAATATAATTTTGTAATGACATTTTATATTAAATATAATTTTCATTTTATATTAAAAGTATTATCAAATAATAAGCCAAATAAATAGATGAAACATTCACAGTATTGAGAAGAGCATTTAAGCTGGGTGGACACAATAACAAAATATTATGGTTCTTACTGGTAGTAAATTAAAAATATTACCTTTTAGGTGTTTAAATTTTAAAATTGTGAATCTTTGTCAGTTCAGAAGAAATTGTTACCAAAAATATTAACATCTACATTACATTTTGAACATTTTATACATATACCTTTTTATACGTCGGCTCTTAAGTAATAATTACCGTTAACTTTTAAGATGAGATGTATGACATTATTTAAATTTAGTCCCACGAGCGTAACGCAACATTTTATAGGTCAAACTAAAAATAAAACATTTTGATGGGTTCCTCTGTGTTAGATAGGTATTTAATAAGGCGACTATATTTAAGGCTTTTAATTACATAAATTATACAAAACAATTAATGATATGTATAACAAGGAAATATAATCAAAATAACTCCTTTTTGGGCTGCTATCCTTTGCATTTTCTATACACCAAAATTGTGGAGAGAATATTCAACCAATAGAATTATCCATTTTTCTAGGTTTGCTTAGCTGAGCTTAAGTGGAAAAGGGTTTAGTGGAGCAAGGCTTTTTTACATACAAAATAACGATAGTGGGAGGTATGCGAGGAAAAGATGCTAAGGATACGTGCTATGGATGTGTGCCCCCATCCATAGCACGTACTCCTAGTCGATGAGCGAGATACAACTCGGAAAGCATATGATACAAAATAGTGGTTTTATTTTAAAACTTGCATTTTTAATAGCCAGCTAACGATTAAGCAACCCATCTGATGGCGGGTGGCATCTGCCGCCATTAAAATCATTTGTCTTAGGTGTTATATTTATTAATATTAAATGTGGTTATTACATCCACAAAAGATGCATTGCCGTAAGCTTCAGAAGGAAAATTGCATTTTTCTAGAATTTGCACGGATTCATCGTTTTTATTAACTGGAAGACATTCACGGCCACGTTATTATTATGGTGGTCAAGAAAAGTAAGCCTTTAGTACAACCCCAAAAACGAAAAAACACTACTACTGCAAAAAAGTTCGCTGCTCATTCACAGACAGTCCACCTTTTTAGCATATCCATGGTGGAAATACTCTCCAGTTTCAGAGCTTTGCTACATATTTTCACACAACTCGCCTTCTCAGCTCATCTTTGGTGGGCGCGAAGCCTTAAGAAGTGTAATATGTAATTTAAGTGTAGTTTTCAGTAACATCTTGTTTTAACAACTAAAAGTTATTTGAGCCTTCTTTTGTTGCAGCGGTAATAGAGTCGGTCCAAGGACCAACAGGTGGCACTGCGGAACTGCCATGCGACGTCACGCCAGCGTTGCATGGTGATAGGATGGGGCTGGTCATCTGGTACAAGCAGGGCCACGATGCGCCTATCTACTCGTGAGTAATGGTTTAACCCTCAACCACTGACGTGTACTATTATTACGCTTACACTGACGTACGTATGACATTCGTCTATGTGTTTAGGAGACTCTTGTACCTACATTTTCTCCGATTGAGCTGTTGTTTTGTTTTGGGATTACTAGCATGTTATCAATTTAATTAAAAAAAATATTAAAAACTTTTAAATTGGTGTTCTTTAACTTTTTATTACACAATAGGTTAACAAGGAATGAATTTACTCTATATATTATTTAAAAATCAACTTAAAATAAACTATTACACTTAGGAACTTTTTTTGTACGTTATGATCTAATATTAGGAAGGTTTCAATGGCACAATAATCACATTTTTTTTAAATCTTATATCTAAGTCATTTTAACGACAGTCATCGCATGTCGGTTTTGAGCACTGCAAGCAGACTGGACGGGTGCAAGCTTGACATGCATAACGAGTTCTGCGGCGTTTCAGCTTGAAACAAATGTGACAATTTTTTAAAGAATCAAACTTTTCTGTTTCAGGCATCGGTCTATCTATTTCAGCAATCGAATCTTTACCTAAGATACGGCCAATAAGACTCTTCAGCTCGTGAGAAAGTTGAGGTATTGCAAGTCGTCGCTCTAAATGGGGTGTCACTAAACTTTTGCCAAGATCCTTCATGAATTTCAGTCGGTCTTTGGAGGAGTAATTAGACATGATGAAAGAATTAGCGGCAGCGATATCTAAAATTCTGAAGAATATGACCAATGGCCAGCGCCTAGACCTTCTTGCACAGGAGTACTTAGCACACTTCTCGTCTAAGGAATCCACACCTCCTTTTGTTGAGTTGTAGAATGATACTATTTCAGGGAGATTTTCATCGTAGTTTGTGCTTTCTTCATGATGCATTGTAGATATTAACATCACAATCTTCCTCTTCTTAGGAACGTAAGATAAAAGAGTGATCTGTTTTGTGAAGCCATACAAAGTTGAAAGAACTGGACGTTTTTTGCCAAGAAATTGAGGAGGAATTTCCCTTTTGTTTTTTTTTAACGTTCCTACGTATGTCAGATTTTTCTTCTTCAATTCATTGCATATTTCTATCGACGAAAAGTAGTTATCGGCTGTAATGTTCCTATTTGTATTTACAATAGGTTTCGCCAAACGTAGAACACACTGTGATGGCACTAGTAATTTTCTTTCTGCATCAGTCAGTCCCTGTCCATCACTGTCCTTTCCTGTATAAAGGTATGCATTATAAAGATAACTTGTAGCACTATCAGTTAGACATTTTATTTCCAAGCCATATTTACAAGGTTTATTAGGCATGTACTTCTTCCATCTACATCTGCCTCGGAACGACACTAACATTTCGTCAATAGTAGTATTTACTCCAATTTTGTAGTATTTTTGGCAATTTTCAATAAATTCGTAAAATATATCTGAAATAGCAGCCGCAATATTATTCTGTTTCCTTTCTGCTCGAGTCAAAGCATCATCAAACCGTAAACAAATGAGAATCATAGAAAATCGTTCTTTGGACATCACTCCTCTAAAGATATCTCTTCCAGTGCCGTCAGTCGCAAACAATGCATTTAGATCTTCATCATTTGACTTGAAAGCTGCACTGTAAATCAACAGTCCAATAAATGCATCAAATTCTACAGAGTCCAAGTCTTTCAGCTCTGGCTTACCATGCCGTTTATATCGGTCTCTAATTAGCTCGAATCTTTGATTTGTATGTTGTAAAATTTGACCTTTGATACTTTCAGAAATCAACAGACTAAATAGTTGCGAAGGTGAACTGTTAGGTGAATATTCAACGACTGGCAAAGGAGTCACAATATTATGTGCCGGTGTTCGAACATTTCTTGAAGGCCCTGCTGCCGACCATTTCATGCATCGGCTCTTGCCGTAATAATACTTTTCGCGAGATGTATTACTTACAATTGTATCATTGCTGACAACTGCATCTAACGGGGATTCACCTACATCCACGCTTGATATTATTTCTTCCGAATGAGTCTGGCGAACAAGTGAAAGTGGAACTTCATCTTCAGAAGAAAAGTCATCACAAACTGGTTGCAAAGCAGAGGAAGCTCTTTCAATTTCGTCTTCTTCTGACGACGAGCCACGTCGATCAGATTGATTGCAATCATTTTCGTCTGCCGATGATTCGTCCGACTCATCCATCCAACTTTCTAAAATTTTGTCTACATTTTCGTTAGATAGTTGAACTTTTTTTGTGGAGGTAGATGCTATAGGTGCCACGTTGGAGCGCTTACGATTCATTTCAACTAAAAATATAAAGAAAGTAATAGATTAGTGATAAAAAATGAAAAAAAAAAATTCACACACATAACACGAAAAGTTACACTTAAACTGACAATACGAACCACGTACGTCACGGCAAGTAATTCACCTATTTAGGCTTATCGCACGCGTCCGCTCTTCCCCGCGTCGCCCGCGTCACTGGCAGCTAGGAAGCTAACAAAATGGCCGCTGACCAATTCCCGCGTAAAGTAAAGTTATAAACGAAATAAGATTGAGCCGACGTACCACATTCGTACGTCAGTGGTTAAGGGTTAATATCCTTATTGTAGTCATACAATTCCTAACAGTTAATGTTCGTTTACTTGTCAGAGTTGACAGAGCCCATCTCATCTCACAGCATTCTCTCATTCTATCACAGTATTTGCACAATATTGAAGAGTTATCTTTAAACAAATTTTATTTATCGCCACCTTTTATCTAAAATAACATTGATAAACGGAAAGATTTTTGTCTTATATAATATGTAACGGATATGTTGCACTCAGGTTATAATAGACGTTTAGTCGCACGTTTTACGTGTACCAAAACTTTAAAAAAATCAGAAATTCTAAAGCATTCAAAATTAAAGCTACATCATCCATAAATAAAAAAATTATATTATTTTAAATCAGGTATACCATTTGCGCATTTAACTGCACACAATTTCTAGTAAGAAGTATATTTTTTTTGCAAGCTGTATACTCTGTACTTACATATATAAATAAAGTAATACACCGATCAACATCAACGCCGGCATACATTTTATTACGCTTTATTTTATGTTTATTATAAAAGAAAAATCCGGTCTTGATCTCAAGAACAAATCATGAAGACCTTTTCTATAAATATCTTGCCATATTTGCAGATTCGATATTCGGGAAGGCGTGACGTCACACTGGTCTGATCCATCAATTCTTGCAGCGAGAGCCACATTTCGTGGCGATACAAAACCTGCTGTATTGATTCTTAGTAAACTGAGGTAAAGTTATATTTTATTGGCTGAAATTCTCCGAAGGTATTATAGAATGGAAAAATATATTTTCTATAAAAATAATAAATATATATTTTATGTACATAATTTAAAACGTTTTGGTGAATAACTGCTGTATATTTCCCATGTTTACTACTATAAATATTAGGTGCATGGTACTGTTGGTGTTTTGAATATAAGATCCAAAAATATTCTACTCTCAGCTCATCTCATGGAATAATGATGACAATGCGCTCCCAAAAGTAAGTTTTACGTAAAGAAAAACGTATAGGGACCCACTTGTCACATAAAAAATCTTTTTTTGTTCAAAATGGAGTTTAAATTAAAGGGTTGCATTAATTGAAAAAACAGTTGAAGCCGGCTTGTAAAATGAATCGTTTAAAAAAACGGCTAGTCATGTTGCTAAATGCACTATTCGGCGAAACGGCTAACCATTTTTTTGAATACTTACTGTATTTTCTTTGCTATTTTCATGACTGGCAAAAAGAGCAAGTGACCAACCTGATGGTAAGTGGCATCCGCATCCATGGACATTATTAATTGAAGGCGTTCTAGTATTTAATAGTAAGTTTTATGATAATATCGACTAATGATGCGTTGCCGACCGTTGCCTTCAGTTAAAATTACCATCATTACAATAACTGCCTCTACCGGAACAGAACCGCTGGAACTTTTTTTACGGCGGTCAAACACTTTTAATTTTAATTAAATAAGCTAAATAAGCAATCTACGATTAGTTTAAACATCATATTATTCGCCTGTGACATTTACCCAAAATACAATTCAAAGATTAATAAGTAATTGAATCTAACAAAGAAATTTATTTCAATATAAAACGGCAGTTGGGGACTGGAGCGTTTGGTTGAAGTTGCCAGTGTTGTATGTATTTTATACGCAGATAACATAAAATATACATACAAGAATAGTTAAATATTTTCTGATCAAAACAGACTGTACCTAACTCTTCTTAATATAAGTCCATATTTATCTCGTCTCGACATGGTCGGTGCTGTATTGGTATAGTTATAATGTAGCAAAAATGAAACTGCTCAACGAGTAACAGAATATTCAATATATTCAAGATACGTAAATATACGTCAATTGAGAAGATATATGACAATTCATTTTATTTAATGATACATATATTGTTTCAGACCAGATGACAGTGGGCAGTACCGCTGCCGAGTTGATTTCATCAAATCACCTACAAAGAACATAAGACTGAATCTTACAGTTTTAGGTGAGTAGACATGAGGTTGTTTTTCCTCTGGGGCTACGTAACCAGCGAAGATGTACGCCGTAGCTGGGCACGCCTTTAGGTGTTGTATGTTTAGTTTCTTTTTCACTGAACCCTTTTCCGACAGACATTAGCTCAATGATGCTAAAAAAATATGCGCTTGTCTCACAAACTGCCCAGCTTTTGCGCACATGTGCGCTGGATAAGCAGCCTTACTCTTAAAATATCTTTACAATACGTTCCAATTGTCTGAACGTTAATACAATGAATTCACCACCGAAATCAACGAGAACCAAGATATCGTACTTACATCAAATATTTTGAAGACAGGCGTTTGTTCTCAAGACACGGATATTAATTAAATAAACTTTGCGTTCTTTAAACATACTGTTGGGTTTTTATCGTTCAAGTAACACCATTTATAAATAGACCGTGCTGTTACAGAATATAAAATGTTCGTATTTATTTTTAATTAATATTAATAAATAATAAATAAATCCCCAGACAAACACACCAACTGTATATACCACTATACCAATCGGTCGTCCTCAATTATATTAATATTTTAATAATATTTTATTAATATTATGTATGGCTTTTTAACGCATGAAAGTTATTCCCAAAAACCAAGTCGTTAGAAACCAGCCGTGTAAATTATTGAATTCATAAAACCAAGTAGCTGGCACTACGTCGGCTAAGTCGCTCAGCAATACACAAAGATGATGCGGGGAAGCCTTTTATGAAAGCCAAAGAGCTTGATTGTCATCTTATATTTCCCATCAATATAAATGCACATATCTTACAATATATTCTATACAGTTCCACCAGAAAGGCTGATCATAGTTAATCAAGAAGGTATTGAGGTGCAGAACGGAGTCCTCGGACCTTATGATGAGGGCAGTGAAGTCAACCTTACATGTATTGCAGTTGGAGGTAAGTATTTTATGTACATAAGTACCAATAGTAGTCTTGGTTATTTAGAGAGGTTTAGACGGGATCTCATCAAGCTACCTCAATAATTGGCATGTATGTATTTATTTAAAATAAACCATGAATAAATAAATGCATAGTTCATAGTATAAAGTTAGTCTTATTATAAAAAGGATTATTACAATACGATATAGGATATTTACAATACGAGATCGTACTATTTCGCTAGTTCTGGGGCAGCACTTATTAGTATAAAATATTGCTATCGAAGTCTTATAATACTTATACTTTTTGGTGTAAATCCTTTTTATTCTCACAGTGTTTTTTCATTTTACAATTTTGACCTCTATTTTCAGAAATATTTTTGTATATACTTTCATAGTTTATAGTAACGGTATGTATCGTACAATTGCTATCTTTATACATAACATGTATTTTTAAATTAAATACTAAGTTAACTTAAGTTAAAGTACAAGGTACAAATTTCATTTTTTATTGATCAAGGAAACTCTTAAGTTATGAGGAGTAATTTGGTTTTCCTTGCATCACGTGTCCCAAGTAGCTTATAGCGAATTTGTTTTTATTTTGAAGACATGGGTGCATTCATATTATAATAGTCTAGTGCACGTTGTATATGAAACACCAAAACTGAATTTAATATAATGCATGTCCGGTACTGCTTTTTGTAAGTCAACTATTAAGCTATTAAGTAATGATCCTATAACCTGAGATAACCTGAGATAATGTGAGATGACAAAATCACCTTAACGACAGTGCAATGTAAAAGTACAATGTTACTACTTTACTGCGAATGCTTCTTAAAGTAAAGATAAAACTGTTAAAATTGTTCACGACACGGGATACTTTTATTAGTATTATAATTATAATTTGACGTTTCAATTACATGTTATTCTCAAAAATAAAATGGCAATTTTTACCCTTTTAACCCCGGACGACAAGAGTCGTTTGTATTCATACCGTTTTGTTTTTCAATCTTTTATAATTCTACCCTAGGGAACGACTTTTGTTTATTTCCAATTGTTTTATTATTTAAAAGTGATTTATAAAAGCTCTCTATTGTTGAATTTGCTTATTGTGTAGCTAGCACGATGAAATTAATTGAAAATAATATTTCATTTAAAAACAACGATTAGGTTTTGGAAACAGGAGTAATTACGATTGAGTTTGACCTCTCGACGCAAAGAGAGTTTTGTAAATATACCATGTGTATCTGCATTCCTACAACGATGCCACAAGCTTGACGTTTTTATTTATCTATTTATTTATCTACGTTTTTATTTATATTTATTTATCTACGTTTATATATGAAATTTGAACTTATTCTAATCATCTTACTGAAGGTCGGCCTCGGGCTCGCGTGTCGTGGTGGAGGTCACATGCGCTGCTCGCTAAATCAGAGGCGCGCGCGACTGTCACCTTCACGCTGCAGCGATCTGACCACTCTGCCACAATCACCTGCCAGGTTAGTCAATAATGATTACAAACTAGTTAGACATCCAAAACAAAAGATCTGAAATAGTGAGACTAGACATTTAATTGCATCTTTTCATCTTCCACAGGCCGTAACAGATCCATCGATGTCCCCAATATCTGAAAGTATTTCAATTAATATTATCCGTAAGTGTTAATCCCAAGTGTCAACATTTGCTTTTATCCTGTCAAATTTACGGGAACGCAAGTTCACGCATTACCTTATTTAAATTACACAGCGAATAATTAATTATTCAATATCAAAGTAGTCTTTGGCTCTGCTGTTTGTTCATTTTCTTCTTCAAATCAGGATTTCAATACGACATTCACTGAGAGAATGAGCTATGAACGAGAATGATTTGTGTTTATAATTTGCAAATTATATAAAAATCCACCAAGGAAAGAAATTACACTAATTAATATCACACCCAAGGAGAACTTTGACAACCTGGTTCCTAGGATGAATAACGGGTGCCTCAGGGGTGAAAATAAAGATAACAAATTTATCGACTTTTGTTGTTTTTTTCCTCAGTAAAATAATAGACTTCTAATGTAATTTGTATCTGTTTTCTAATTTTTTTATTAATGTCATTGATAATTCTAATTCTTTTTCTTGAGGTCGATTGAACACAAAGCTACGCAGTAGTTTTCTATCAAAATATTATAGCGTTTGCATAAATCAGCGAACTAAATAATATATCTAGGCTGTGTCGAAGTTTATATATCACTTAAGATTTAGATTTTTTATTTTTGTAAGTCCTGATTTGAAGCATAGTGAATATCTTTTTGTTTAAATGAACTGTTGTACTCCAGTACCAGTGTTGTCGGTGCGTCTGGGCGGTGGCTCACGGCCTCTAGTGGCGGGAAAGACTGTAGACCTTGTTTGTCAGGCGGTGGGAGCGCGGCCGCAGCCGAAAATTTCGTGGTGGAAAGATGGAACTAGGCTGGAGGGCGCCCGTACATCAGTAAGTTTCACGATGCCAATAATATTAGATATAACACAAGTTATCCTAGGAATGAATCATAATGAGCAGGTTTTATTTTACGAAAGGAAACAAACTTTGTGGCTCCAGAGTAATCCAGGCACGTGATATGGATTGTCTTGGAAGATTTTGGTAAAAACTTGAATGGAAATGGGAAAATATCTCACACTCAAGATATCACTTTCTTTTTATAATTGTTCCGTAGCATATCTTTTAAAAAACATTTTTCTTGCTCCAACCCACGATGTAATATAGTAGGTTAATATAGGAAGAACTAAAGCGAAATAAAGAATTTTTAATAGACTGGGATCGGCAACATGGCGTAGGGTTTTAAAAATGCCTTTCTGACGGCAAGTTTTTATGGGAAATCCATGTGCGATCATGGTCCAATACCACTCCAAGACATTTTTTTGTAAAAGTTTTATTTAAGAAGAAACAACTGCATTGTTAAGTGATTATAGAACAGTTATGAATTTTTATTGAACCATTTGAGGGAAGTTAACGATGTCTGAAACCAAATGTAAGAAAATTAGTTTTTGTAGTATTTAAAGAAAGAATATTACTTTAGAAAAGCCTCTTGTTTACAGGGTCTGCCTAGGTGGCATTACATATTAAATGGTTATTTTTTGGTAAACTACTTTTAACATTTGCACGCACTAAAAAAAATCATAATTTCTCATCGTTTTGACACAGATGTCTGCGGACGGAAACGTAACAAGCAGCACTTTAACGTTCGTGCCATCGTTGGACGACGCCGGTCGCGTCATATCGTGTCGTGCCGTACAGCCTGCTCTACCGCACCGCACGCTTGAAGACGGCTGGAAAATGGTGATACAACGTATGTTGATTTTCGTTCCTTTATTTTTTCATCAGAAAGACGTCCATCGACTGCGACGACTACACAAAGTGCTTCCACACAGCTCCATTTTGATCGGCCTAACGGCCTTGAACTTGGGGCTCTCCTCATGGGGCGTATTCATCACACTAAAGCTATACCCGTTGCAACTTTAGATCTGCTAAATTGATTCCTCAGCTGATTTAAACAAGCTATGGAAGTTTGATCTTAGCCCTTTCAAAGACTTTTTATAGGCAAACGTCTATTTTGAAATACAAAATATATGTTTTTAGATACCGCGTATTGCTTTCACATTTATCTCTTTGTATTGATTTTGCGTCATGCAAATTTGAAAGATTTCCAAAATAGAAGTGTATTTGTTATATTTTTTTTTACCAGATGTCCCCTTGGTGAGAGTGTCTCTAGGCGCAAACTTGATTAGTGACAACGTAGTGGAGCACTCGGACGTGTACCTTGACTGTACGGTGAGGGCTAATCCACCCCATTCTGGTCTCTACTTCACCCACAACGTAAGTTACGTGCTAATGTTAATAACATTTTAAATGTTTATTACTAACTTTATTCCCGAAATTTTGACGTAATCGGAAATTTATACAAAGGACCAAAGGAACAGCGCTTTAAATTTTTTATACTTTTTTTGTTAATTGGTAAATTATATATTTCATTATAAACTAATAAAAACAGCATTGTTTAAGTGAATTAAGATTTAATATTTATCTTTGTTTTTTATTTTCGTTTGTCTTTTTTTTTGTATCACTGAAGTATGGTTAGTTCATGCTCAATAGTGTATAATACAGCAGATGTACAGAGAAAATAATGAAGTGTGTATATTAACTATAATATAAACTGAAATGCAAACCATTTGTATATCTGAATTGTGAAGTTATATATTATACGTTTATGTACCGAATATATTTAAGATTCCTTAAGCGACATTAAATATTTCTGCCAGGGTGTCATTATTAAGACTGGTGATGGAGTCCTGCTTGCGAACCAAAGCTTGGTCCTCCAGGGAGTCTCGCGCCGAGCCGCGGGCGACTACCGTTGTGTTGCCAGAAACTCCTTAGGGGAAGGTATTAGTGACGCTCTCAACTTAAATGTTAAATGTGAGTATTCGTTTCTATTCTGACAGATTTCAGTTTTGTAAAGTCTTTACATAATTTAACTTTGGTATCATTATTTTGCACAGATACACCAAGGTGCAAGCATTCTAAACACCCGGTTCTTCGAGCAGCCATAGGAGAACTCATTGATATAGACTGCGAGCTTGACGCAAACCCACAGGTAAACTGCTTCAACTTTAAATTTCCATGTGGACAGATCAAATGCAAAATTTAACTAAGTATGCGTTTTGGTCACAGAGAGCTAGGGTCCTCCGTTATTCCATATATACTATTTTATATACTATTTATATATTATCTTATTTACTATTCCAGAGTAATACTAGCTGTGAACACCAAATTTAATAAATTTTAGTCTTGGACTAGCTCTCGGAATGATAAAAACTTTTATAGAACTAGTAAGATATTTGAGCCTTGGAGCCTAGCGTATAAGAATGTAATTAGTTTCAACCTACAAAAGAAAAGGTGGCAATATTTTTCCTTCTGGTTTTTGTCTTTCACTTTCAGACTTAGAGATTTATTTAGAATTGAATGAGAGGTTCTAAGAAATAAAGATGAAAGGTTGGTTTCTTTTTTTTTTCTCGCAAATTCCAAGGTTTTATAGAGTAAGAGTAATTGTGTTAGGCAAAAATAATACTTATTAAATTTTTCCAACCTTAGTAGAGTATGGTATACAACGACAGGCAATCGCGCTAATTTGAGATACTTCCAATGGCCTCGTTACATGCAAAATAATCATAAATTAAATCTACAAAGAAAATTATATTTTAAAATTGTTTTCATAAGAATATTATAAACTTAAAGAAAAGCAATAAAATTTTGGCAGCATCTCATACTGCGGCGAGAGTTTGAAGTGAATTGAGTGCATTCGTAATTGTTATTGCAGCGTGGTATATTGGATAGGAGTACTGTTAAAGAATAACTTTAATCGTCCTTTCTTTAAAAAACAATACATATAAAATTATGTTTAGAGCGAAAAAAAAAACATATTTTGTACACGAAACGTTTAAATTATAATGTACGTTACTTGTGAGTTTTTTGTAAAATAACATTGTTAAATAATGCAAAATATAAATAATAAAATATATATAAATATAATATAAAATAGTATAAACTCTATAAAGTATCGGTTTCTTTTCCCAGGAGCTCATGACGTATGAGTGGTGGTTCAACAGCTCTTCGCATGGAAAACTCAAGCTGTCTGGCGCAACGCTAAGTACACCACAAAATAATAAGTTGCGTAAGTATAATGGCCAAAAACAATATTATTAATTATTATTTAATGTATTGCACTACCAATAATAACATAATGCAGAAGGTGCATAGACAGTTACAATAAATAAATCTACAAACACAATAAATAATTCACAGAAAACCAACAAACTAAACAGGTCTGTTAAGAATAGCCTAAAATCATACGTTAAGAAAACAACCAATAAACAATAGAATAAGCGAGCAAAAGAGTGCGTGCGCTCGTGTCTTAGATAAGTTCTGACTGGTGACGCGTGGCGGAAAATAAAATGAACGGGCCAAATGATCACGCGTCCTGTCCGTTTACGCCAGCGGTGTGTTCTTCCCATTAATACCATGCGCTATTTAGTTCATTATGAATGTTCACTTTTGCTCTAAGTATTTCTGTCAAAGTCTTATTATTACTTATTAAAAAAAAACTCGCAGGTGTCTACGGGTACACGGTGAATTCTTCGACGGACTACGGCTGGCTGCAATGCTCCGGGACGAACTCAGTGGGGCGACAGCAAGCGCCTTGTCTGTTTCAAATATTGCCTGCGAGTATGTTATATATACTTTCAGAAATGAAATTAAAATTCCTTTAAAATGAATTTTCCTTTATATTTAAAAACGAAAGAAGTGTTCTGAATTTTACATTTTTAATAACTAGCTCTTAATTAATGTGGTAGCAAGTTATTGTATTTAGCAGTGGTTTATCGACTAGTGTTTCCTAGCACAACTTTAATATTTACTCTCTATCCTTCCATCTAACCTAGTGGAAAATTACGATGAGGACATGGGGGGTACGCAACCATCCAAGACATACCTAATCACTCTTCTCATAAAATCCCTGGGTTATATATATCTGGAAAAAAGGAAAAAGGCAGTTTATTCCACTCCTTGGCAACGTGATCAAAAAAGAGCCACGTTTTGTTGGACTTTTCGGTAACTCGACTATATACGGATGAAACTTCTGTCTGCGCCTAGTTGATCGGTGGAGAAATAGTTGAGGTTCTGTTAGTTCAAATAACGCATCACACACAATTCAAATTGCTTTTTATAAATACCGACAGACTTGCGTCTTTTTGACAATGTTCAAGGTTTACGATCTTGTAGCTGTAAGTCTCTCGTCGGGATCGAGTCTACGGGTTATTTTTCAGATGGTTTCAGTACTCCATACAAGATCGAACCTGGGCTGTAATTGAATTGAACAACGCTGACTGTCCTGACAAGTAATGTTTTGTTAGTTTGCCTGCGTTGACATATCGATTAAAGTGTGAAAGTAGGGATATGTATATATCAAGTAGATTCTTGGTACAAACTATTCAAAAGTCAAAAGGGAAATTTATAATACATAAGATCTCCTTATTTCCGCTTACAGTTAGTGTACCTATTACAAAATCGTTTCTAAAAATTTGCTTATATTAACATTACTAAAATATATTATTAAAAAAATGTATCGTTATTTTTGGTAAAATAATTAAATACAATACAACGCCATGAGAACAAATATATGAATTTCACATTTCTTTCAGATAAGCCCTCTCCAGTAAAAGACTGTGAGATCAGAAACGTGACTTACGACTCTTTGTGTGTAAACTGCTCTCCTGGACACGACGGAGGCCTACCACAGACTTTTTTGTTGCAGGTAATACGCGTCACAACAGTTGTATCCCATGCCCATTTCAAATGTCGATTTCTTTATAACCTTTAGTTTATCTTAGATAACAGACATGTCAACCAGTGCCCTGCTATGCAACATGTCTGAGGTAGCTCCAAGGTTCTTCGCCCGCGGACTGCGATCTAGCAACTCTATTTCCGTGCGCGTCGTAGCGTACAACAAGTTGGGAGCCAGCGAGCCGATAACCATCACTGCCAACTTATTGAACAACCCGCAAAACTACGCAGGTGAGTTACTATTTTTGTTTTAATTTGATAGTGGGCCCTGCTCTAAATTAAAATATTATCCACAAAGACGAGTACAACTGAGACGAAATCGGGACATCATGACAAACACATTTATTTGATTGCGTTCTGGCTTTTAGTTACATAATATCCTGTGAAATAACAGTAACAAAGATAATTCTATATATAGCCGTACTGCCTGTTTCGGTTGACAAAGCATAATTAATGTGTTATTTGACTCTACACGCGCTTTGAATAATGTAACATCCACAGGCCGTCAAAACTGTTGAAAAACTTGTAATTAAATAGATTTGAATCTCCAAAATACTTAACAGGTTTAAAATGTTTAAGACTAATACTCATGTTGAACAGTTGACTTGGTCCAGCTGTTGTGTGTATAACAGAAAATTCTGCTTCAGCATCAGTGCAGGCGGAGATGCCGTGGATGCTCAAGGTGGCAGCTGCAAGTATCGCCGCGCTGGTCGCACTGGCTGCTGTGCCGGTTGCCGTGTGCTACTGGAAGACAAAGAGGAAAAGTAATGGTTAGCGAACTTAACAAAAGAATAGGTGTCTATATAGAATAATGGATGACGTTGACGAAAGTTATCTTTATTCTCAGTCAGAATAATACGTTCCGAATTACGACTTTTCTACTATTTTGATAGTCTATCTGAGAAAGCTTTTGATTTATAAGCTCAGTTTTGTAGCCATCCTTTATATCTGTATCTAAAAACTGGTAGATATCCAACATTTATTTAATTTACTTGGGTACTATAAAAACAGATCTATTAACATATGCATATGCTTTGTGCATATGCAAAACTGACATTAAAGCTGGCATTTAACTAGCCAGTACAAATTGTTGCTTAAAAACAATCGATTCAAAAACTTTACATTCCATAGTTTGAACGTCATGAAACTTGATTATTTTGGTATGCACAGCTTAAAAAATGTTCATTTCCAGGAAAGGCCGATAAAGTTTTAGCTCAACAAGATAAAACATCGAACATGTCGATGTCGGGCAACAAAGAGGCAGAAAGTGTGGACAGTCTAGGTACGTGTCCGAGCAATGTCACATAAATGCTTCTGCATTATTTAAAAAGTTATTACCAGAAAACACATCGAATCAATTAAAAATTGTAAATTATAATGCATTATTATTGTTGCATAATTCTCATCTCATACAGCAAAATAAAATACACAAAAGTTTATTGTAAGTTTTATTTTAAAATAAAAATAAACTATAATGTTGTTTTATGATATGATTTGTGATAAAAATTAAATATGACGTCGTGAAAATGTCAGTAATAATAACAATAATAATAATAATAATAAAAACACTTTATTGCTCACAAAAACAGAGTACAAAAGAGAATGTCAGACTGGGTACCCTGTAATATTTATAAATGGTTATCATATCAAAACCGAAATATATTTAGTTTATAGGTCAATATTAGACACGTATTTACCAAGCTCAAATATTGAAATAGTTGTTGGGGATACTTAGAAATATAATTAAATCTTATATTTAATTATATTTCTATCTAAAATCAATAATTAATTTTTTTATCGACATGTAGAAAAATTATATACTGTCAATCTGTCAAACTTCAAAGACGTTAAGCCGCCATTTCAATGAGCCGTTTTGTCAATTGTTGTGTCACGGTTCGCTGTTGTAGATACAATAGGCGGTTAGTTACTTACCTGCTGTTGTGTTTTTATAATTTCAATAGCTTCATCTGATCGTCTTATGAACGTATTAACCTTGTAACCGTATTCGTCCTATTAAGAAAACAACGTTTTCATGTCCTTTTCACATGTTTTTTGAGGTTAGATTATAATTTTGACTTTTTATTCCCAACTTTTATATAAATCTTATGATTGCATCTCGATTATCCATCATTCAAACAGTCAAACCCACATATTCTATTTGAGATACGTGAATGCTCTGCGAAAATAAAAGTGGTACCGACAATGTATGTGAGTTTGCCAATATTCTTTACAATAGAAAACATAAAACTAAAGTGGGCAAAGGCGGCCTTATCGCTAGCAGCGATCTCTTCCAGACAACCTTTGTGTGGACGGAAAACTACAAAAGAAAGAGAGGTTGTGCATTATAAGGAAAAAAATACAGTGCAATAAATAAATAAATATATAAGGAATAAATGCTAAATACACAAATATGGTAACATAACACTGATTTAGATATTATGTATAAAAAAAAGTCTCTGTATACATTTCGTTTGTTTACAGATAAAAATCCCGATATTATACCTTTGAAAAGCAAAACCAATGAGAGTTGCTCCAATGAATCGTCAATCACAGATTATTCCTCAATTCGGAATTTAATCCCTGACAGAAACAAATACGATTTGGCCCCTAACTGTGAAAGATACTACGACCCGAATATTGATTGTAACCAATACATTCAAGGTCGTCCAATGGAGTACAGAGCTCGACCAACTTATCAAACCATGCCAAATATTGGGCCTTACATACAAAATATAGGCCCGATACCTAGGTTTGGTTTGAATAACGTGGATAATGATCGCCATAGACAATCTGATACAGTTATTGAGGACTGGTTAATACATCGTAATGCTTTGCCATTAAACACAAATGGATTGGTAAGTTTTTTAAAGTTTCTTATCTTGCCTGATTTTTAAAAAATATGACTTAATAAATATCAGGCATTATCTTTAAAAATAAAGTGTGTCAATTAAGAAAAGCGTTCAGTTTAGGTCTGGGTTTAATATTAGATCAATAAAAATTACGATTAACTGCTTCTTCATGATTAAAAAATAATAATACTAAAAAAGTTGTATTTTGTATATAATAATAATAATAATATTTCTAACAATCACACCATATTATCTAGCCCAAATTAAGTATCATTTAGAACTTGTGTTATGGAGACTAGATAACGGATAAATAAACTTAAGAAATATATAAGCACACATAGATATTTTTTTTCATGCATAAATATTAGAAATAAACTTAAATAAACATACATACACACCCTTGACTAGAAAGCAAATATAATAAAACATCTGCTCCTACCAGACACCAAACAGGCCGTCAAATATCATTGACATTGTATATCATTGACAACTTGTCTACCACTTATTGTACAGGGTTACTGGAAATTTGATACATCCTTTTCGGTAGTTAAAATTCCAGTACGACCTCGAAATATCGTTTATCTAATTAATATTAATAAACGAATTCTTCATTTCAATAGCTAAGAATATCTCGGAAAATGCAAATTTAAACAGAAATATTGAACTAACTCCTACTCAAATATCGTACAACTTTTATCGGAGCTTTTTCAAAAAGTAACTTGAAAGTACTTAAATCTGATTTTAATGCACATAATTTATTTTTAAACAGAATTATAACAAAATTATAGGTGTGCCACCATTATAAGAGAATATAAACTTAAATTCAAAATTAAATATAACTCAGTTTAGAGAGGGTAATCACTATATAGGTAATATTTAGGATTTTATTAATCAAATTTAAAAAAGGGTAGTCACATTTTAAAGAACAGATAGAAATGAAAAAAGCCAAGCAAGCACGTTTGCTATCAACTGCAAATACTGGATGCGGCATAACACGCGGCGAAAAAGATAGTTGGCAGAAAACGTTTAATTAATTAAAGATGTAGACACATCTTTAATTAATTACGTGTAATTTAAGTAACTTTTTGAAGTCATACTCCTTGCTTCTTTTATACTTAGAGGTAATTTATTATATAATAGGTCTTAACCTATGAAACTGCCGTTTTGCCGTACTGGCCATTTCAAATGAAAATATTTTTTTTTTTGACTAATAATTCTAATTTCAAATTAATTTTATTTGACAAACATGGAATTCTTTTTCTAAAATCGTCATTTGTTTAATAGTTAGTGTTTTGTTTTCAACGCATTCGAACATTTTTCGTCATCATGGATAAGTTAAAAATTCGAGAAATTATGGAGTATGAGTACCGTCGTGGCAGCAAAGCGGCACAAGCGGCACGCAACATCAACGACGTTTACGGAGCGAACACTACAAACGAACGCACCACCTGTTATTGGTTTACCCGCTTCCGTTCTGGAAATTTTGACCTGAAAAATGAACCCCGTGGTCGTCCGAAAACTTTGGTCGACAATGACGAATTAAAGGCAATTGTGGAAGCTGATGAAACTCAATCCACGGCTGAATTAGCAGCAGCTTTCGACGTTAGCATCAAAACAATATTGGTCCATTTGCGTCAAATTGGCAAGGTAAAAAAGCTTGACAAATCGGTACCCCACGAACTCAATGACCGCCAGCGCGAAGTACGCGTAGAGACGTGCCTTGCACTGCTCAGCAGGCATACAAATGAAGGAATTCTGAACCGCATTGTTACTTGTGACGAGAAATGGATCCTGTTTGACAATCGTAAGCGCTCAGCAAGTTGGTTGGACCCTGGTTCAGCATCCAAACAATACCCTAAACGAAAACTTACCCCTAGAAAAGTGTTGGTCACTGTTTGGTGGTCTAACGCGGGTGTAATTCATCACAGCTTCTTGCCAAACGGGACAAGCATTACTGCAGATGTGTACTGTGAAGAACTGAACACAATGATGGAGAAGCTCGCACGTCTCCAACCAGCTTTGGTCAATCTTTCGGCTCCACTGCTCCTGCACGACAACGCGCGACCTCATACTGCACAGCAGACGGTCTCCAAGCTACAAGAGTTGGGGTTGGAAGTTCTCCGTCATCCGCCGTACTCACCAGACCTTGCGCCTACAGACTTCTACTTTTTCCAGAATTTGGATAACTTCTTGGCGGGAAAAAAATTCAATACCCGAGAGGCAGTACAAAATGCCTTTGAAGAATTTGTTGCCTCCCGTCCAGCTGATTTCTTCAAGAAAGGCATCAATAAGCTACTAATGCGTTGGCAAAAATGCATTGATTGCATGGGTGATTATTTTGATTAATAGAAATAAAAAATATATAAAAAAATTACGCTTCATGTATTTCGTGAAAAACGGCAATTTCATAGGTAAAGACCTAATATAATTACACGTTCATACCCGATGTTTTGTACCTTTTGTGCCTCTAATTACGGAATTTACTTTTTTATTTGGAACCTTTTTTTTCTATTTCAGATACCGTTAGAACAATTAATGCCACCTGAGATCTACCCGCCGCCCCCCTTATATTGCAACCCGCGACCTCTGCAGCGGCCACACATGCAGGACTTAGAACATAGACTTGACATAGAAAGATCTGTGGATCACAGAAGTGTTAGTAGTTCTCCGCTAGTGAGGTTCCAAGATAATCGAGTGTATTTCAATAAAAGTATAGACAATAAGACTGACAATTTGTTAGCACATAGTGATTAAATGGTAAGAATTTTATAGTTTGGATCGAAAAATATTTAGTTTATGAATTTAATGTCCAAAATCTTATGAAGCAAATATTTATAACGAAGCAAATAGTATAAATTGATCATGAAGTTTGAATCAGATAACTAGCATATATCGCTATTTTTTATGAGATTGATAAAAAATTGGCATTCAAATTTATTATAGGTTGATTTTTTTAAAAATAACATTGTTTGTTTATTAAAGAGGTCGTACAACAAAACATTTCGTTTTTTCCCCAAATATACAGCTAATATTTATTTTTTGTCCGCAGTACAAAACACAAACATAATAAATGATATCTGGCCTAATAGGCCACGAACATAAAAGATGTAAATGTGAGAGCAAGAAAACATGATATTTTCAAATAAGAAAACCTGGGTATATTCATTGATGTGAGTGTGTTTTTCACAGACAAATAGAAATAATTTCCAACGTTTGTTCGGAGTTAAACGAAAAGTTTATCAATAAATTACATGGACTGGTAAGTGTATTCTGAAAAACCTTTAGTTCAGAGAAGTTTTAGTGTAGCTTGCATCTACATATATTAATTGTAAAAATATTAGCTCTTAAATTTAAAGAACCTTATTTTATGTTTATTAATTAAAATAATATAACAGTAAAATAACTATGTCTACAATTTTTTTTCTTTTCAGACTGGGCAGGTTCATTGTCAGCAAAGATACTACTCATGGAACGGTCTTAAATAAATTTACTTAAAAAAAATAACCCTACTGGGGTTGTGGTTAAATCCATCTGGTGAAGATTTTATTCTCAATATTGCTAATATAATATTCTAGTATGTGTCAATTTTACCAATAAAAATTTAACTGACTGTTTAATAATGTGGGTGTTGCTTTTGAAATACGCATCACGAATTAAGCGATGGGGGAGGGGGGGTTCACCCCCACCACTCCTCGAGTGAGAAAATGAGTAGTTTTTTTAATGAATTATTTAAAATCTCGCCTGAAACCCTTAACACGGGACTAAAGGGTTAGGTTAATAATAACTATACATGTGAAAGGGTTGAAATAAAACTGAATTCCATACTGGCACTTCGCCGGGTGCTGCCGCACCACGCTCGCTTCACTCGCTTGGCTCGCGCATATTTTTATCACACACAAAACCTAACCTAACCCAACCAATGAGACTTCTTTTTGATATACTTTTAGCTTATGTAAAACATACTGTTAACAACAGTATGTTTTACACACAAACACGTATTTAAAAAAAACTACGCATCTCCTCAGCCGGGGAGGGGTAGGGTTTAAAGGGGGACCATCCCCTATAAAAATCAACCCGTGCGTATTTCAATACCCCACCCATAATGTGAATTTAAATTTTAAAATATTTTAAATCAGTTGTGTAAAAATATTATAGATTTATAAAGAAGTATTGTAAGTTAAAACCGTCCTAAGTATGTAAGATACGTATCATTCAAAGATTTATTGAAGATGTGAAAATAAAAAAAAATAAATAAAATATGAGCTTAGATAGTTTTTTAATTATTAACCACTCCACAGATTAACTTAAGTAGGTTAAGTGTTTCGATCTGCTTTTTCAAGTAAAAATCAAAATATGGTTTTTGTGCCCATAACATTGTTGTGATAGGGTAAGGAAAAACAATTTAATTTACGGTAATGAAATATTTAGTTTATAAACTATGTTGTGAACTTTATGAAATAAAAATTTTAAATTCGAAAGTATGTCTGTTTTTAAAATTGAATTATCATTTGAAGTTATAGAAGAAACTAATATCGTTCACGAAACGGCGATAACATCGTTCTGCTATAGACTATTGATTTGATAAATATATTTGTAATAAGTATATCAAAATACACAATTAAATTTATATGAGATTCTAAACAGGTGTGCTTTTTCCTTTTTTTTGTAATCACAGTTTCCCATGGGACGTGTTTGTTAAAACCTTAAAAAAACCTTTAAATTTATTCAAATATTTTTGGTTAACTATGTTGTATCATAAATAAACGCTCTTCACTTTTACTTAATTTTTAATAAAGGTACATTTTCGCATTTTTTTGTGATGCTTGTGTTGAATTCTTGAACTGTCTCGCTACCTTATTTGCGTTCACAAACGACACACAAGCCCGACAATCAATCTAAAACTGGTACGTTTTGATAAGTTATAAGCTTTAAATACATATAATCAAGGCAGGTCTAACAACACCTCTAGTAATAATATCTGTGCAGTGTTTCATGCAGAAATTTGTTACAAACGTTCATAAGAGACATAAAACAATAATTATTGAACTTCTGATGAAAACAGGTAACAAAATCTTGCGTTAGTCCATGTAGAAATAAAATTTACTTTTTTCCCTAGTATTATATCGGCTATAAAATTAAACAATTCAAATTGAAACTTACTTTCTTATAAGAAGAACTTTCTTACAAATAAACAAAATGGTCCCATGTATCATCTCACTTCAATTTCATTATAAATATAAAGTCACAAATACAGAATTTTTTGGAAGTTTTCTTTCCCAGTCGTAAAACAGTGACAAATACGGATAATCCATATAACTTTATTTGTTACAACGTAAAGTTCAAAAGGCGTTAGCAAACATGAGTGACTTTTTCCTCAGATCGAAACTTAATTATACAACTTTAGCGAAGTGTTGAAACTTATTTTATTCTTTCGATGAGATAATATTTTATCATTTGAAGTTTGTAAGGTTAGGGAGCTTTTATTAACTGAGGATATTTGGTTTCAAACATTAGCCTTTTTATGGAAATAAATAATTAAGATTATTGTGGTGTATTTGCAACTGTGATATAGCTAATCAAACGTCCTGGTTTAATATTTTGGTAAGGAGAGCCATATGTACAGTGAAAACTCTGTTTAGGTTGAAGGGGTCTGTTTGGAGTCTACGAAATGACTTTTTAGGAAAAAAAAACAGACGTCTACTTTCTGGTAGCTACATTACAAAGGTAGGTACTGTTTATTGCGTAGGATATTTCTTCCAGAAGACCTGTGAATGGAGAGTTTCATATAAAAAAAATAAATGTGCGATACTTAAACATATATTATAAAGACAAAACATTAAGGCCATGAATGATATAACATGTATTATAAATATAACACATTAAATAAGTACAATTTATTAATATTTACACATACATACATACGCACATAATAATAATAATATAACGCACATATATACAAAGATATGCATAAAACAGCACATACATATACAATAGGACAGAACTTTGAACTATTCAGTGAAAGTGATAGCTCCTTTCTCCTAAAAAAAATGAAGAGTTTCCCCGTCGCATACGTAGTGAGGTAGCTTGTTCCACCGTCTGGCTGCATGTACGTTTAATGAAAACTAAAAGAAGTCAGTTTTATGGTAAAGATCTTTAGTAAGTTTCGTTTAAGCGGTCTGCAGGTCTCATCAGCTGTGGTGGTTCAGGTCAAACGGTTACGTAGATATGAAAACGTTATAGGCAGCCATTAGCTTAGAGTACTAAAAAAAATAGTACGTCAAAAGTTAAAGTTCAGAAAATACTGCAATTTTCTATCCATTCTTGATAAAATTAAACACACTAAACTCGTCGAACATTATTTTAACAAAAATATACAAATACTCATCATTAAGGAACACCGTCTATTAGAATACACCTACCCAAATAAGTCTGATCGGCACGCATACGCTGCGAGTGGCCATATAAGAGTAAGAGTCAAATCAGCTTAGCGCAGAAGGAGACAAGGAGACAATCAATTTAAGCATAAGAGCGTCGTAAAATGGCTGTGTACAGTCGGTGCCAGATACATCTATACCACACAGTCGTCGACCGAATACCCCCCGCACGCACCGCGCGCTCACCCGAACTCACACTACTAAAGGCTCGAATAATTAACACAACCGGTTTAGAGCGACTATGTTGTTTGCAAAATAAATTCTAACTATCGGCGATCGAATCTGTTCAGAACAAAAAATAACGCAACTATACAGGAATATAGATCGTTAATTTCAACATAGCCGATGAAGATGAGCGTAGCTCAGCCGTATAATGTGCAGATTCACTTGCACGATACCCTTGCTTCAGGCGGCCTGAGTTCGAATCTCGGAAGGCGTGACCTATTTTTATTTTTTCTATTTTCGAGTTCTAATATCGGAAGTTGTGCCCGCTTTTTATTTCTTTCTATTTTTATAGATAGTCGAAGAATATTTATTAATAAAGAATTAATAAATTTAATACGGGAAAATTAGATTAATTTAAAGATTAATCAGGTAGTTGATCTTCTATTTCTATAATATATATCTTTTTTATTATATTTGTAAGAAGTAATATTTATATATATAACTTTAATAATCTTTTTTTTTCTTTCATAAGTAATTAAAGATATATTCATTAATAAACCTAATAATGTTCATTAAATTAAAGAAATATTTTATAGTTTTATTTTTATATTCCAATTAATCAATAAATTAATTTTAGTATTATAAAATCATATAATAAGCTGTAGCTAAGAAGTATAAGTAAAAACAACACAAACTTTTTCAGATAATTATTTATTTTGTGCATATTACAACATGTTGCTTCTGACTAGAAAACAAATAAAAATTACTTAATTGGAAAACTTATTTGGACCAAGCGACTAGAAGCTGAGAACATTTAAAAAACAATTATAATTTAGTTACTTAGTTGTTAATTGAAAGATTTGAATGACAGTTTTCATTATAATTTTGTCTATCACTTGGCGTATGACCTTAATATATCATTGAAATAGTAAATCCATTGTAGACATGAATCAACATGTAATTAGCCAGAAACTATAAATATTATTTGTTTCTAAGCTAAATGACGGTCCCTTCCCGATATTCCGTGGCGCTTAGTTCACTGACGTCACAGTATAGCGTTTTGGTTCCGTTTTTCTTTGGTCCGGTTTTTCTGGGTTTTCCTACTCCCTCGGAGCGCTATCGTAGTGATTTATCTTTGTGACTAAGCCCCTTAGTCTTCAAAGTGCTGTGCTAAGTTGTGTTGTGCTTGTGCTGAGTGCAGTGTTGTGCCCAGCGTAAGTAGTCTGGTTTCAGTACAAAGGATACTTAACGGTGACAACGAATATGTACTGAACCAGTCCTTTTATTTTTAATTTATTTATCTTCTCTATTTTATTTATTTTTCTCCTATTTTAATATTTATTTTTATCATATCTGTGTGTTTTCGTGTGTATTTGTCCCTTCTGTCGGTAAAGGTTGACCCTAACGCGGTCAACGCTTTACCTGCGTACCCTTTTTTAGGTTCCTAGGTAGCGGCCTTTGGCGTACTACGGTTAGTTTTCAGTTATTCTCCCCAGCCCCCCTACCGCTGGTTTTAAGGAACAAGGCATCTTTTGATATTTTTTTATTATTTTTTTATTTTTTTTTTGATGGCAAACTTACAATCGATAGTTATACAGCATTTCTAAAGTTTTAAAACTAGGTAGAACAAGTTCACACTTATAGATGTAACATGGTTAAGTTAGAGTCAAACACTAGGGCAATGATTATACTGTTACTCGAATCCAAATTATTCATTAAGTACTATAAATTATATAAAACTAAGTTAAATCTTTTTACCTGTGCAAATTAATATATCTAAATAAATCAACTTCTACCTGTGCAACATAATATATCTAAATAAATATATATTACAGTTTAGCCTTATTTAAGAAATAATTGTTCAGCATGCGCTTCCCTTGGATATGCTTGTGTTAAATACGTCAATGTCACATTCATTGCTTAATTTGTTGAAGCCGTTACAAGCTCGCCATAGGAATGAGTTTTGGCGATAGTTCGAGTGGGCCAACGGTATTAAAAATGTTGTTTTTGCTCTCAAATTTAATGTGGATGTTACAATGTTTAGTTTAAAAAGCAAACCAGGACAATCAATGATACTTTGCGCTATTTTAATAAGAAAGACGGAGTCTGCTATGTCGCGGCGAATGAACAACGGAGGCAGGTGGTGGAGTTCACACATTTGCAAGTAGGTGTTACCTAGATATTGCTGCTTAGTTCGGGAGCACAAAAACTTCATGAACCTTTTCTGAATACGCTCAATCCGAGAGATATATTTTTGGTAGCGAGGATTCCATATCTGAGAGGCATATTCTAGATTACTTCGCACGAAAGTGCAGTAAAGAATTTTTAAAGTTTTTGCGGATTTAAAGTCCCTTGAGCTCCGAATAATAAATCCTAACGCGCGGGAAGCTTTAGCAATGATGCCATTTATGTGTTCTTCAAAGATAAGCTTTTTGTCAAAGTAGACGCCAAGATCACTCACTGTTTCAGACCTACTCAATGTGACTGACCATACAGCATGTAGTTGTATTTAACGAGGTTACGCTTTCTACTGAAGGTAGTCACTTGGCATTTTGCAGGATTAAGGTCCAACCTGTTGGTGTTGCAGTAAAGCTCTGATCTCGTCAAGTCGGATTGCAGCGCCTGAGCATCAACGCTTGACGAGATCCGAGCATACAACTTCATGTCGTCAGCAAAACACAACAAGTTAGAAGATGTTAGTTGGAGATGAATGTCGTTCACAAAAATGAGGAACAACAGTGGTCCAAGAAGAGATCCCTGCGGTACGCCGCTAGTGATGTTAGCCCAGCTAGATACGTAGTTACTTACTACGACCGCTTGGGATCGATTGTCGATGTAGGATGCGAACCAACGCAACAAGTTACCACGAACACCTATTCTGTAAATTTTTTGTAGCAGCAATGTGTGATCAATGCGGTCAAAACATTTGCTGTAATCGGTGTAAATAACGTCAACCTGATCTACGTTGTCCATTGCGGTTGTCAGAAATTCACTAAGAACAGCTAAATTTGAAACGGTTGATCGTCCCCTCAGAAACCCGTGCTGAACCGGAGATAGTTCATTCTTAATGGCCTCGTGTAATTGAGTGAAGATGATTTTTTCAAGGATTTTGGATATAATAGACAATTTTGAAATCGGTCGGTAGTTCGAAACTTCAGTTTTTATACCTTTTTTGTGAACTGGTGTGATGAAAGCACGCTTCCAGATATCAGGCACAGAATGACACGATATAGAATACTGGAACAGGATGGTGATGGGAACAGATATAGATGGAGCTGTAGAAATAAGAAACCGTGCAGGCAGATCATCAGGCTCTGTTCCCTTAGAAGGGTCTAGTTTAAGAAGCAAATTACAGACCTCTTTAACGTTTATTTCAATAGTTGAAATATGCGATGAAACACTGGGATCCTGCACACTCTGCTCACCAACCACCGCCGGTGACTGAGAGGAGGAGAGGAGGAGTAAGAATGACGAGGCAAAGTAGCTTGAGAACGCTTCGCAAATCATGCGACCATTATTTATGACTTTGTTGTTAAAGATTAAAGTACTGGGCATTGCATTTGATTTAGAACGTAGTTTGATATGCGACCAAAAGTGCTTCGGGTTAGAGGCAATACAATTTTCGGTGTGCTGAATATATTCATTATAACACTTTGCTTCCATTGCATTCACTCTGTCGCGTAGTACACAGAAAGACATTTCATCGGATTTATTACCATAAATTTTATATTTTCGTAGATATTTATTCATTTCCTTAGTGGCTTTTTTGAGTGGCAACGAATACCAAATAGGGAATGAATCAGATATGAGCCTCCTTTTAGGTACGTGTTTTTCTATTGCTTCTTTAATAGAACCGTAAAAGAAATCTGAAGCGTCGGCTAGAGATCGAGAAAGTAGCTCCACTTCCCAATCCACTTCAGAAATTTTAGTATTAATTGTATCGTAGTCAGCCTTATTGTAAAGATATTTGATTCGAGGTTGAGGTTCCAAAGTGTCAATCTCTAAGTAATCTACAGATATCGTTAGTGCTTCGTGGTAGGGATCAATAGGAACCAAGGGATTCGAGCACTGAGATACGGAGACCACTTCATGGCTCAGGACCAAGTCTAAAATTCTACCCATTTTATTTCTAATGAAATTGAACTGTTTGAGATCGACAACATTGAAAACATCAAATAAAGTTTCCTCATCCTTCGAGTTGACCGAGACAGGAATATTTGAGCTACAAGAATCAGTTTGCCATTGTATTTTCCCTAGATTGAAGTCCCCGACAATTAAATACTTATCGTTAGGATTTTGGAGGAAAGTATTTTCTAATTGAGTGCAGAGATTATTTAACTGTTGCGAGAAAGATAAGCCTCGGTTTATCTTTGCAGAGATAAATAACACATACATTAAGTTTATACTGACCTGAACGTCCCTTCAAGAACAGTGTCAACCACAAATCTTAGGCTGAAGAGTTGAAATTTAACTGGGGCGTGACGGATAATTCTCGCCTCGTTGCTATTAATACACCACCTCCGTACTTTTGGACCGTTTTAGCATAATTACGATCACGGCGCCACACTACATAGTGATTGTCAAATAACTCACTGTCCGAAATTGAATCAAGTACCCATGTTTCGGTTAAAATAATAATATCATAATCCGACGCGCAGACACCGCGATAGAAATCAGGCATTTTAGTCCTCAAACCACGCACGTTCTGATAATAGACCAATAAATTACGACTATTAGGAGCCATTAAACCAAATAAACAAAGTAGAATAATAATTTTTTGAATGTTTAAAAATCATACTTAGAGAAAAAAATAAAGCATTCGCATAGCGTAATAGGCGCATTAATATTGTGCAATCATCGTATGTAATATAATAAATAACATTAGCAAAATATAACGGGCTAAAAAATGGAACAACGGAATGTAGATTGATAACTATTTGAACTATTATATTGAATATAAAAACAACCTGTAGCAAATCCAACAAGTAAGAAATAGGTAACATAGCGTGTATAGAAACTCGCGGCAGTGCGAGCGAGATGGGCATACAACATTCAAGCCGCTCGTCAAATTGTATGGTTTTGCGATAAGCAATAACAAAGGAGCTCGTTAGCAAACAAAAGGCCGTCATTAGCGAACAAAGGCGAAGCGTATGCGCAGTAGGTAAGGCAGAGGTTGAGAACATTTTAAACGTTGCATTATAATTATTAATACAAATGAAATAAAATAGAAAGTTAAGTACAAATAAATTTTGTGGATCAAAGTTGAGTAACCGCTGGTTTAAAATAATTTGTTTAAATCCTTTTCAATATGTACGATAAATACATTGGAGTCATTTGATTTGCGTACGTGTGTTTCACCCAAACGTAGTTATAGTTTTTGGATTTTGCAAGTGATTTAACCTTTGTCAGAAGGTTCTTGTGTTCGGGTGTGGGATGGTCGTTGACAAAAACACGACTCGTCGTAGTGAATCCAATGTCGCTGGCCGCAAGACCCTTCTTGGCACGAGCAGCTGCAATAAATTCTTCCTTGACATATCTATTGATGAAGCTAACAACGATTGACTTTTCGGCAGAATTCCGCAGCGGCACTCTGGCAATATAATTGATCTGGTCCTTGGAAAAAGAGTAGCGCACAGCCATCCCAACTTTATCCACGATGGAAAAAAGATTTTCATCCTTTCTCAGGGGAACACCTTTGATTTCGACGTTACTTAGTCGGTTCCTGCGTTCGGCTGCAACGCTTTCAGTGAGATGGTCAGCGAACTGATTTTTAAGTGCAGAGAGGGAATCGCGTTCCTTTTCAAGTGAGGCAATCCTACCCTGAGCACAATCCAGTTTAACCTCGAGTTCTTTGACTTGGTGATCCGCATAATCGCGAGCAGTCTTCAGGTCAGCAATCTCAGACTTGATAAGCCGAATATCCTAAACTAGAGCAGGAAGACATGTCAAATGCTTTTTCATTGATTTTAGCTCGTTCATTATAGAATCGAGAGTTACTACATCACTGGTCTGTGGCTGAGGTGATGAGGGACCCGTGGTTTTACAAGTGGAGCATCGCCAGTTGGCACGTCTGTCCGCACCCAGTTTTCTATAACCAGGTTCCGTAATCCCGGCACATCCAAAATCGAGGGCACTGTTGCAGCCCGCACACTGAACACTATCGTTGAACAAAAAATTGCATTTAGCGCACTTTAACATTTTAATGACAAAAAATACAGAAACAAGATTTAAGATTTATCAAAAATCAATTCACAAGTTAGAAAAATGTTTACTATCTCTGGAGTACTCGAGTAAAGTAACACGCGTCTTGCCCGTATAAGTGCTTGACAAAGACTGATATACTTATTTATACATATAATTGTCCCAACCCTCCCTAACGGATTCGCTAAGCGTTATTAACTTTGCGAAAGCGTTCACTCAGGCGCTTGCTGCGGCAGGCGTCTCCATTCCGAAAGACATCCTAACGCAGGCCTTACAGGCAAAAATCGCGCCCCCGGCCCCTCAGGCCCCAACCCCAGCCCCTCAGGCCTCCAACGTCCAGACCTCAGGTTTTAACCAGCTCTCCCGCGTCTCCCATTCCATCCGATATGGACTGCGCGTCGGTCTCATCATCTCAAACGTCGCGCCATAAGCGTACCGCTCCCGGGAGCGACTCGGGATCCGCGTCTGATGCGTCATCGGACGCCCTCACCTTAACCGGCTCTCCTGAGCCTCCTTTTCAATTAGTTGCCAAACGCTCTTAACCGCGGTCTTCAACTTGTGCAAAGAGCACAAAATCAACTATCTCAAGGCGAATAACGCAGGCGATACCATTAAAATCCAAGTCGCAACTATCGACGACATCCGCGCGTTCACTCGTTTACTCTCGCTTAAACAAATCGCGTACAATACTTACGCCCTCCCGGAGGAGCGTAAGATCCACGCAGTATTACGGGGCATCCCGTTTGAGCTCGAAAACGATGAAATCCTCGAGGACCTTAAGTCACAAGGCTTCCCGGCTGAAGCAGTGCACAAGATGCACTCCAACCGCGGTAGGCGTTTTCCGTTAGCATTAGTTATTTTATCTAATACTTTCAACTCGAGGGAGATCTTCAGAGAGGCTCGCACAAACTGCGAACTCTCGAATATCTCTGTCGAGCGTCCCAATCCTCGTGGGCACCCCGGGCAATGCCACCGCTGGCAGCTGTATGGCCACGCAGCGGCCAATTGCTCAGCCTCTCCCAGGTGTGTTAAGTGCCTAGATCCCCATATCACAAAGGAGTGCACTCGCACTCCCGACTCCACTTCCCCCCCTGCATGTGTGCTGTGCGGCCAGTCTGGCCACACAGCTAATTACAGGGGTTGTCCGCGCGCTCCGCTTCAAAGAGGGTCGCGCCTAAATCGGCGCCGCCACTCACTCCTGCCAACTTCCCGCCGCTGCGCAACTGGGGTCCCCCGGAAGCAAAGCCCGTGCAGCTGACGCCTACTCCAGCTCTGTCCTGGAGACAGCGTCCGGCCGCTCCACCTGCACCTTCCCATCCTATGCCAGCTCTCATAGCTCCCGTAGGCCCGCGTCCCGCTCCGTGGTCTCCACCTAAGTCGTCGTTGGCTGAGGACATGAAGACCGTGTTTGACGTCATTCAAAACGTAGACATTAAGGAAATTTCCGTACTCGCACGCAAACTGCGAGCCGCCCGCTCTCCTCAAGAGCGTTTGTTTGCGTTAGCCGAGCACCACTTGCTACTAAGCTCTTTATAAATTAAATTTTTCGTATAAACTAAATAAATGAATAGAATGTCCCGCAAATCCCGCGTCCTGTCGTATCAAACTCAAGGGCTTATCCCTAGTTTCCTTTAACGTTCGTAGCCTTAATACTAACCTTCCTGTGCTCAAACCGTTACTTCAGAACAACGAGCCAGACTTATTGCTTCTTCAAGAGACGTGGCTAACTCCAAACCGCTCCAGGGGATTCGCTATTCCCAAGTACGCGTTCATCCGTAACGACAGGCCCAACTCGACGGTTTCGTTGGCACTGCTATTTATTACAAAAGAGGATTCCATTGCTGTCCTCTCTCTACCTCTCCTCTCCTCAACATGGAAGCCACTGTGTGTAGATTGGCTATGACTGGTCATCCGACCATCATCATAGCTTCAATCTACATACCTAGTGGCACCAGACCAATCCGCAGCGACTTTAAGGCCATTCTCGCCCTCCACCATTCAGTCATTAGGTTCGGAGTCTTTAACTCCAAACATACTGACTGGACGTGCCTATTAACCGACACCAGCGGTATCGCTCTCCTCGACATCACTAACTCACTCGACTAAGATGTCATCACTCCCATCACTTCCATTCACTATCCCGACAACCCAAACCACTCTGCTGATATCATCGATTTTGCAATTGTCAAGCAAATCAACCACGACCTCAGGTCTATCGAACCGCTCGATGACCTAGGCTCTGACCACCGCCCCATCTCCCTCGTGCTAGGACCGCCTAACGATAACGTCACCTCTCCTAAGACCTTTACCAATTGGAAAGGCTTTAAAAATACGTTAGTTTCAGCCTTACAGGCCCCGAACTCTCCACTCGCGATCTCGCCCGATCAAACTGATAGTCCGGATAAAATAGATTCATTAGTCAATTCTCTCACTGATGCTATCAACTCAGCCATCAGTGACAACCAATCTTCCCAATTCAATATACCCAATCTATCCTTAGCCGTTAGCAATCTTAATAAAGCTAAAATCGCGGCTCTCCGGAGAGCCAAGAAATATCCCACGCCCGCCTATAGATCAGCTGCGAACAAACTACAACGTAAAGTTATGTCTTGCCTCGCGGAACTCCAAGACGCTCAGTGTAACGATCTCATGGAGAATATCTCCCCGTCCCACCAAGCGTACTATAGTATTGCCCAAGCCCTACGCTTAGACGCCGCCTCTCACGTTCCTCCTCTCACTCGTCCCGACGTCCCGACGGCCTTTGAAGCCGAAAAGAAAGCCGAATTCTTCGCCGACAGCATAGCGGCATAATGTTTGCCCAGCACGCAACCCGCGGATCCCTCCCACATCCAGGCGGTGGAGGACGAATCTCTCCCCATCACCGACGACCCCGTCACAGACTCTTATGACGAAATCTCGCTTCTCATTAAAAATCAAAAGTCCAAAAAGGCTCCGGGTGCGGATGGTATTTCTAACCACGCACTCAAACACCTGCCTTAACAGGTTCTTACCTTGTTAGCCATCATCTTCAATGCCTGCTTCGACCACAGCTACTTTCCAAAAGCTTGGAACGAAGCGACAGTCATAGGCATTCCCAAACCGGGTAAACCTCTAAATATCCCGGCTAATCACAGACCCATCAGCCTCCTCAAGGCCATGTCTAAACTTTTCGAAAGAGTCATACTCTCTCGAATGCGGAACCATCTGTTTCCAACGGATGGCGATCCCCTCATCATTTCCCACCCGTTCGGCTTCCACGCTAAGCACTCTTGGCCTCAGCAAGTCCATCGAATCGTCGAGTACATAGTCGACGGCTTCTATCCGAAACGAAAGAAAACGATCGCAGTTTTCTTTGACGTAGCCAAGGCTTTCGACAAAGTCTGGCGCAGCGGTCTCGTTTATAAACTATACAAAATAGGCTTACCGGCTCGCCTAGTTAGGATAATCGCGTCGTTTCTCACAGACCGCACGTTTCGTTTCAAACATGAAGGCACGCTTTCCGCGCCTCGTCCCATAAAGGCTGGAGTCCCTCAAGGCTCAGTCCTCGCCCCTCTGTTGTACACCATGTACACTAACGACATTCCCATTCCGCCGAAAGACGTCGAACTAGCCCTCTTTGCCGACGACACAGCCCTTTACACCAAAGGTGTCAGTGTCCCGAGTCTCACCACCAGACTCCAAAAGGCTGTAGACGCCTTCGAAGCATGGTTTAAAAAATGGCGTATCGATGTGAACCCAGACAAGAGTTCTGCGGTTTAATTCGACTGCAAACACCGTAGCTGACAACCTGCACGTTCGCATGTTAGGTGTTCCCATCCCCTGGAAGCGCACTACCAAATACTTAGGCGTCACCTTAAACCAGACGCTTTCCTTCAAGCCACACGTCGACAGAGTAATGAAACTCGCCCGTTTTTACTTAGGCCGCCTACATAGTATGTTAGGTAGAAAAAGTAAAATGTCGTTCAGAAACAAACTTACGTTTTATAAGGTCTGCGTTAGACCAGTCATGACATATGCCTCGCCAGTCTTTGCCCACGCCAAACCCTCCGTCTTGCACAAACTGCAGGTAGTTCAAAATCTCTTCTGCCGCAGGGCCACAGACGCACCGTGGTACGTGCGTAACGCGGACCTGCACAGAGATCTTGAACTACCAACAGTACAACAGCACCTCAAAACACTCTCGGAATCGTTCTTCAAACGCACCGAATCCCATCCCAATCCTCTAGTTCGAGATTCAGTCTCATAAACTGCTCCTGTCTTAGATTCGAAATTCAAAGTCGCTAGACCGAGAAACGTGCACACGAACGTAGCGACGCAGCTGACGCTTGATCTCTTAGCTCTTCAGGCCGAACTTCTAATTCTAACGTAAATTCGAATTAATTTAACTTCTTTAGTATTTATTTAATGTAACTTTGAATTTTTTTTTTATTTTTCATTTTTGAGCACCTTCAGTGCTATGAATTCACCTTCAGTGCTTTGAGCACCTTGAGTGCTATGTAAATCCCAGCGGGTGACCCCTTCTGGGCCCCGCTAGCGCGGCCTCTTTCTCCAATTGGCCGTCGCTCAGATGAAGGCTGAGTAGCAAAAAATTGCAAGAGCCGAGAGGGGGCTTTTTAGTGGGTAGTGGTTCTGGTAGGCTCGGTAGTCCCACATAACCTGGATCACGCGTGCCAGTGTATGCGCCAGAGCATTTTTTATCCTCGTGCCCTTCCCGTGGAGTGGAGGGGAACAAAAAAAAAAGCTATATGACATTAACATCATACCAGTTCCGCGCGGTAATCCCAGCGGACGCGCGTGTCTCACTGCGCTTGGCTTATCATTGTGTCATTGACCCGTGAGTTTATCAAAAAATCCGCGTGTGAAGTATATCAAAGGGACTCCTGGTGACAGGAGTTTCTTATTGTTACTATGTATTCCAACCCATCATCACAACCCACCCCAATGTCTCAACAAAACAAGAACTCTCAAGCAATTAATAACTCAAGTTATACAAAAGTTACGTCATCAACTTGTTATCCAAAGAAAGATCAGGCGATTATTTTAGACTCGATCGACGGAATTAATTTAGAAGAGTACCTTAACTCACTGTCCTCTATTGCTCCTGCAACATCCTTTAGATTTATTTCAAGAATATCTAATGCGAGAAGATGCTTTATTTAGACTTAAAGAAGACAGCAGATAACCTGATAGATTATAAGAAAAAATAAAAATAAAAAATAATGTGTTAGACATTAAACCACTCGTAACCAGAAACAAACGCAACGCCCTATCAAATGTTTGCCCGGTGATCCCTAACTATGTAATTGAAAATAAATTTGAAGAGTTTAACATTAAAATAATGTCACCAATCTCTTTCGTCAAAATAGGTGCTTCCGATCCTGGTTTCTCACACATTTTAAGCCTTAAAAGGCAGCTTTACGTAACACCAGAGGATGAAAATCGTTTGCCAGAATCTTTCCGAGTTAATTTTAAAGCTACAAACTACTGGATATACGTTTCTACTGACCTTCTTAAATGCTTTGTTTGTAACACAGTAGGTCACTTGGCTAAAAACTATCCAGAAAATAATATTAGCTCTCAAGTAACATCTAAAGAAAATGATACACCAGCCGAAAGTCATAAAGAAACTACAACTGATATAATTCAAAGCTCTCAGGCAAAGAAACTAGTCATCGATTTAGCTTCACCTACCAGCCAATCCCACAAAAAAAGCGTATACATTCTCCACCCACAAGCGAATCCTCAAAACCTCAATTTGTACATTGATAAGTAAACGTTGACAAATTTCCAAACAAATGTAAATATTAGATATTTAAAAAAAAAAGTGTCTCAAGTTTACCTCAAAATAATGTAACCAGCAAACTAGGTCAAAATTAGGTATACTTTTTCTTCATTGTAAAGTAAACGAAGCAACACCAGTGAATACTACACATTCGTAAAGTTTTATTTATATATATTATATGCGTCAATTTCTATAACATGTATACAATGCAGTTTCAAAGCAATGTATACCCAATAGCTTTTTTTCAATAATAAGTTCTGCAGCTGTTTTTACTATTTTGATATATATCATTTCAAAAATATGTACACAATGTAAATTGCAATCAAACGTAAACATTCATTTTTGTTGGTGCCAGTAATATTTTGAAGATAGCCGGGTGCGGCGGCGTTACAATGAACTGTTTTTGTTCGGTTATTTATTTTTTCTGTCTACCTTCAAAATTATATCATGTAAGTAGCAATGGTAACGTTCTTTTTTTTAAAATTGTTTATTTTAATTGTTTTAAAAGAACAGGGATACTCTAATACGGATATTGCAAATGAAATATGAATCAGCGCATGTATTATGTTTCAATAACTTTCAACATTTTAATGACTAGCTAATCAGTGACCGCAATATTGGATTGACTTAAATGAGTTTAAAACCCTCTTTTATCCAGCCCAAATTAAATTTCTTTAAGATTTGTGCTATGGATACTAGATAACGGAGAAATAGATTTAAGAAATATATAAATAATAACTCTTCAGTACATAAATATTAAAAATAAACATATATACATCCGTGACCTGTTCATCACACAAATATTCTCCCCAACTGGGATACGAACCCAGGACCTCTGGCATAGAAGGCAACGTTGTTACCGCTACACCAGACGACCGTCCAAATTGAAGATGACTTTAAAAATATTTACAGGTTAAAGTACAGTATTTATCAGCTTCTTTACAAGTGTCGTCTTCAACAATTAGATGTCGCCTTCACTCAGCTGGGTTACATCACACAACTCCGGCGCGTTAACCATTCTTATCTGATCGCCATAAACAGCAGCGACTGCAGCTTGCTCGGCAATATATAAACTGCAATTTTAGTAGAATCATTTTTTCTGACGAAAATGTGTTCGTTTCTTCTGCCGATGGACGTTCATCTTTATGGAAATCTGATATAACCTGGTATTTTGAATAAAATATATTACCATCGAGAAGAAGTAGTCAAATAAGTTTTAGTGTTTGGGCATGCATGGGAGCCAGCAGCGGCCCCGGTGAATTGGCTGAAATAACTGATAGAATGAACAACGAGCAATATAATTGTATTTTAGAAGAGGTTTGGCTGCCTAGTCTGGAGGTATTTTTTCCTAATTACGGTGTTATTCCTTTCGTGCAGGATAATTCTGTGGTTCATAATTGTCGTTTGAGCTAAGCTTGGTTCAATCGTCACCGCAGTGAAGTTGACTTTATTTATTTGGCCAAAAGCTTTTTTATTATGATTTGGCATCCACTAAAACATATATGTAATGTTATATACATAAAACATATATAACATATACAGGATGTCCCAGAAATGAAAAGAAAAGGTCATTAAACAAGCAATGTTTTAAGATAATGTGCAGTATCATCGCCATACATTTTTTTTTTCACAGCAATCAGTTAAACTTTAGTCAGGTTTTTCGCAATGAAATAAAATAAAACAATTCAACTCTTTTTCTTAGCCAATTGTGCTAGTTTCCGTCAAAATTATTACTACCTTATCTCAAATAACTAATAACGATAGTCTTGGTAAAAAAAAACCGTGAGTTAAAATATATTTATTGCAGCTGTACGCAAAAAAAAGACCAAAAAGTGGAAATTTCATAACAAATCACAAAAGTGGCAATATTTTGAAAACCAGAAAACTTTTACTAGAGGCAAAATGAGGTTATCTGATAGGTCTATAGTCCATCTACCTCCAGTGTCACCCTTACGTGTCATTTGTGGAACACCCTGTATATAATGTCGGCCTGTTTGGTGTGGAGGTAAGTATACTTGCCTTCCATGCCAGAGGTCCCGGGTTCGAATCCTGGTAGCGGCAGATATTTTATTATATTTGCTTTCTAATCATGGATGTGTATGTATGTTTATTTAAGTTTATTTCTAATAAATATATAAATAAAAAAATATATCTACGTTTGCTTATATATTTCTTAAGTTTAAGGTTAAGTTATCCGTTATCTAGTATCCAAAACACAAGTTCTTAATGATACTTAATTTGGGCTAGATAATGTGGTGTGATTGTTAAAAATATTTATTTATTTATTATTTATTTATATAACCCTAAATTTGACCCATTTGACCACCAACCATTACCAAAATATTCACAAAAATAATTTATAAGGGAACACAATGTTTGCCGAGTCAACTGGTAAGGTATTTAAAAATATCCCATATTGTGTTATATATTGCATTAAGTATTATTTTAACAAGTGTTTGTAAAATCGTTGTTTTTATTATTGTTTATAATAAAATTTTGGTATGGTATGAATATTTTTATGTATTGGCAAATAAAAATTACATACTACTTAGTATATTAAACGACAAAATAACATATTATCGTTCGTTTTTTAACTTTAAATTTTGAATTTTGATATTAATCATAATATTGATTTAACATAACAAACGAAAAAAGAAATTAATGACATTTATGACATAATTTTACATTTATTTAGCACATATAAGTATAACGTATATGGCATGAATATTTTTGTTTATTGATGTAAATAAAAATATATTTATTGATGTAAATAAAAAAACATTTTGCAATAGAAAATATGAAATAACGTAGGTATTATTTTTGATATTTCAATCTTATCTATCTAAACAGGTGCATTTGAATACCTACATACCTACTACTGATTAAACAAATAAATGACACTATGGTTCTGAAAAATATTTTACTACATACTAACAATTCCCTCAAAAATGGTGCTTAAACTTTTTGTTTAGTAATAAAACATAAAAAAATATTCATATACGTTGCTTTGAAACTGCATTTTATACATGTTATTGAAATTGTCATAATATATATGTATATAAATGAAACATATAACCAAACAAAAACAGTTCATTGTAACGCCACCGCACCCGGCTATCTTCAAAATATTATTAGCACCTCAAAATAGTAAAAACTGCTGCAGAACTTATTAATGAAAAAAAGCTATTGGGTATACATTGCTTTGAAACTGCATTGTATACATGTTATAGAAATTGACGCATATACATAAATAAAACTTTACGAATGTGCAGTATTCACTGGTGTTGCTTCGTTTACTTTAAAATGAAGAAAAAGTATACCTAATTTTGACCTAGTTTGCTGGTTACATTATTTTGAGGTAAACTTGAGACACTTCTTTTTGAAATAACTAATATTTACATTTGCTTGGAAATTTGTCAACATTTACTTATCAATGCACGTGACTGTACAACCTCTAGTTTCACATCAAGGCATACCTAAACAGCCCTGTATGCTAGAAAGTGAAACTGATGAAACGGACAGCAACATTTCTTTGGATGATACAGACACAAAAATAAAAGCAAAAAAGAAGCTCAAAAAGTTGGACCCGAGATCAAAAAACGAAGTGTGAATAGATGAAAAGGAGAGCGTAAGTGAACAGGACATTGAAAGTTTCCCCATAGACATCGACCGATTTGTAAGTCTATTGGACAATACTCGGGGTAAACAAAATATAAAAGACCTAGTATATTTGTTGGGGTTTAATCCAACATATAGAAATGTAAAGTAAAGATGTAAATGTAAGGGTAGTTTTAAGTAAGTAATAATGTAAAGAAAGGCGAGTGCACGTTTGTAAGTAGTAAGATGTAATAAAAATAAGATCGTATTCTATACATAAAACTAGGAAATTAAAACTAACCAAAAACGCATATGACCTACAAATCTACATCTGATTGCTATAACTGCGAATTAATCGATGACAAGTAAATGTACTTTGTACAATATTCTTATAGTGATAACGTAAGTGGTTTAATAAAAATATGCAATACCTGACACTGTAAGATGAATAAAAGTTTAAAAAATAGGTGTTCTAGGCTGTTAAGAAAATTACATACATTACTTTGTAGTATATCAGTAAGTTCATAATCCTATTCATCGTAGTACAATATAATATAATTTTTACTGGTTTATTAAGTGATTTATACTTTATATAATTTTTCTCTTTTTTTTTACATGCAACACTTCAAGTATGGATATTTTACAGTGGAACGTAATTAGTTACTTTAAAAGGGTACAAACTTTTGTTTGTTCAAACCACGAGCGTTGAATTCCTTAAATGCAGTACAAAATTCGGCTCTAAGACTAAGTATTGGTAAGTATTTTCAAACTAGTCCCATTGACAGTATTTTTGACAGACATTGAAGCTGGCGAACTACCTTTAACTTATAGAAGAAAACAACTTACGCTTATATACACAATAAACATCTTATCACAACCACATAGTGCAATTTACAAAGGCTATACAACATTATCTAAGTTTGATGAAGAATATCAGTTTAAACCGCATTTACCAACACCTTTTCGAATCAGATCAAAAAATTATTTACAAGAAATAAATATGATTCTTCCGAGTACTTATAAAAAATAAACATACTTCCTATGGCCCATGGGAATATTTTGAAATTCCTATTAACCTTGATTTACAATTCGTTTATAAAAATCTTTTTAATGAAGTTAATAGCAAGTTTGAAATTTGTAAAACATATTATACCAAGTGGTCTGTTATGAATGGTAGAGCAGGGTTGGCTGTAGTCAGTGACGACAAGGGTTACCGGTTTCGGCTGAGAGATTTTCACTCGATCTTCAGCTGCGAAGCGATAGCTCTATTGAAAGCCTCAGAATTAATTTCAAAGGATTCAAAAATAATTCAGTGTTTAATCTATTCTATATCGCTTATCATAGAAATAAAAGAATTGTTGTCTCACGACTTCTCTCGTAGCAATACTCAAACGCCACTCTCAGATCCGTTCTGCGTCCGGCCCCGCTGTTACGTAGTCAGAGACTCGCTCTGCGGCCGGCTCCGGCCGGTCGTAACGTAGTCTATCCCGCACTTTTAGTGCAACCCAACTCGTCAGGTCTACGGCCGGTTTTTGTTGTCAATTTATTGACAACACACTCCGTAGTAGACTCGCGTTTGATCAGGTGGATACTTAACGGTGACAACTAAGCCTGATAGCGCTGGCCCGGTGCGCTTCTAAGGCCCTTCAGGCCAAGGAGAATTCGGCTGACCCGATCCCATAGCACTTGGGCCTTTCCCAGTGTGACGGTACAGAGCTGTCCGAATTAGGGGCACCACTTCGAGTCGTCCCCAGCCCCCCTACCTCGGGTAGGGAGGTTTAGGTGCTAGGTTTGTTAGGGAACCTAGGCATTATTATATATTTATATATTATATATTGTAGTCCCAAGCCCTCCAATGGACCAGCAAAGCTTGGTAAGCTTTGCTAGGTCGTTCGCCCAGGCGCTCGTTGCGTCCGGCGCCGCCATTTCCGATGACGTACTAACGCAGGCCTTACAGGCAACTATCGCGTCCCCGGCCCCTCAGGTCTCAACCCCGGCCCCTAAGGCCTCCAACGGCCCCTCAGGTCTACAGATCTCCCGCGTCTCCCGTACCGTACAAGATGGACTGTGAATCGGTCACCTCCTCTCACGCGTCGCTTCGCAAGCGTCCGTTCGCACTCCGAATCCGCGTCTGATACGTCGTCAGATGCCGTCACCACAACCGGCTCTCCTGAGCCCGCGTTTCAGCTAGTCGCCAAACGCTCCAAGAAAAATTTACTATCTCAAAGCAACCAACGCAGGCGATTCAATTAAAATCCAGGTCGCGACCATCGACGACTTTAGAGCGTTCACTAGGTTACTTTCACTAAAACAAATCGCGTATCACACCTACGCCCTCCCGGAGGAGCGTTAGATCCGCGCAGTACTATGGGGCGTCCCGTTCGAGCTCGCGAACGATGAAATCCTCGAGGACCTTAAGTCCCAGGGTTTCCCGGCCGAAGCAGTGCACAAGATGCACTCCAATCGTGGTAGGCGTTTTCCGTTAGCGCTTGTAATCCTGTCCAATACTCCCAACTCGAAGGAGATTTTCAGAGAGGCTCGCACAATTTGCGGACTCTCGAACATCTCCGTCGAGCGTCCCAACCCCCGTGGTCACCCTGGGCAGTGCCACCGCTGCCAGCTCTATGGCCACGCAGTGGCTAACTGCTCAGCTCCCGCCAGGTGTGTTAAGTGCCTGGATCCTCACATCACTAAGGAGTGCACTCGCACTCCCGAATTTACTTCCCCCTGCCTGTGTGCTTTGCGGCCAGTCCGGCCACACAGCTAACTACAGGGGTGGCCCGCGCGCTCCGCGCTCCACCGCTAAGAGGGCCGCGCCTAAACCGGCGCCGCCGCTCACTCCCGCTAACTTCCCGCCGCTGCGCAACCGGGGTCCCTCGGAAGCAAGGCCCGTTCAGCCGACGCCTTCTCCGGCTCTGCCTTGGAGGCAGCGGCCGGCCGTTCCACCTGCACCTTCCCGTCCTATCCCAGCTCCCGTAGCTCCCATAGGCCCGCGTCCCGAAGAAGCGACAGTCATAGGCATTCCCAAGCTGGGTAAACCCCTGAATATCCCGGCTTATCACAGACCCATCAGCCTCCTCAAAGCCATGTCTAAACTTCTCGAGAGAGTCATTCTCTCTCGAATGCGGAACCATCTGTTTCCAACGGATGGCGATCCCCTCATCATCTCCCACCAGTTCAGCTTCCGCGCTTAGCACTCCTGCCCTCAGCAAGTCCTTCGAATCGTCGAGTACATACTCGACGACTTCTATCCGAAACGAAAGAAAACGATCGCAGTTTTCTTTGACGTTGTCATGGCTTTCGACAAAGTCTGGCACAGCGGTCTCGTTTATAAACTCTACAAAATAGGCTTACCGGCTTGCCCAGTTAGAATAATCGCGTGGTTTCTCAAAGACCGTACGTTCCGTTTCAAACATGAAGACACGCTTTTTGCACCTCGTCCCATAAAGGCTGGAGTCCCTCAAGGCTAAGTCCTCGCCCCTCTGTTGTATACCGTGTACACTAACGACATTCCCATTCCGCCGAAAGACGTCGAACTCGCCCTCTTTGCCGACGACACAGCCCTTTACACCAAAGGCCAAAGTGTGCCGGGTCTCACCACCAGACTCCAAAAGGCTGTAGACGCCCTCGGTGCATGGTTTCAAAAATGGCGTATCGATGTGAACCCAGACCAGAGTTCTGCAGTTTACTTCGACTGCAAACAACGTCATGTCGCTGACAATCTGCACGTTCGAATGTTAGGTACTCCCATCCCCTGGAAGCGCACTACCAGATACTTAGGCGTCACGTTAGATCCGACGCTTTTTTTCAAGCCACACGTCGATAGAGTAACGAAACTCGCGCGTTTTTACTTAAGCTGCCTACACAGTATGTTAGGTAGTAAAATAAAATGTCTTTCAGAAATAAACGTTCGCTTTATAGGGTCTGAGCTAGACCCGTCATGTCATATGCCTCGCCAGTCTTTGCCCACGCCAAGCCCTCCGTCCTGTATAAACTGCAGGTAGTTCAAAATCTCTTCTGCCGCAGGGCCACAAACGCACCTTGGTACGTGAGTAACGCGGACCTGCACAGAGATCTTGAACTACCTACAGTGCAACAGCACCTCAAAACACTCTCAGAATCGTTCTTCAAATGCGCCGAATCCCATCCCAATCCTCTAGTTCGAGATTCAGTCTCATATACTGCTCCTGTCTTAGATTCAAAATTCAAAGTCACTAGACCGAGAAACGCGCACACTGGCGAACCCACGCAATTAACTTTAGATCTCGAAGTCCTTCAGGCCGCAAATTCTAATTCTAACGTAAATCCGAAGTAATGCAATTTTATTTTTAAATTTTTAATGTTTTAATTACTTACTTTTCATTTTGAGCACCTTCAGTGCTATGTATTCACCTTCAGTGCTTTGAGCACCTTCAGTGCTATGTAAATTGCAGCGGGCGACCCCTTCTGGGCCCCGCTAGCCCGGCATCTTTCTCCAATTGGCCGTCGCTCAGATGAAGGCTGAGTGGCATAAAATTGCACGAGCCGACAGGGGGTTTTTTAGTGGGTAGAGGTTCTGGTAGGCGACGGGAAGAGTCCCACATAACTCTGGTTCGCGCGCGCCAGAGTATGCGTCAGAGCATTTTTTATCCTTCTGCCCTGCCCGTGGAGGGGAACAAAAAAAAAACACAACAACAAGAATGTACATTGTGAAATTTTCTTTTCACAATGTATGTGTAAATTAGAAAACTATGAGCACACAAAATTTGTCCGTTTCTAGTGCTCCTGTTTATTATTTCCCTTTATTTTTTAATAATAACCTTAAAATTAAGTATCAAAAAGATATGATAGCGATTACGGTCTACTATGTACCAATCTGGGGATCCCTAGTTAAAATTATGATTTCATTTTCCACAATAGGACTAAATTTCAAATTTGATTCTATTTAATAAACTTCTATTAGCATATTTCCTACTCTCTTATTACGTTTACTAAGCTTACGTGGAAACACAAAATGGCGTAGCAGACTTTGAGCTTTGAGGTTCAAATTATTTTACGCAGATTAATTGCCCTTCGTATTCCGAATGGCAATTAACGGAGAGCCTGTGCATATGGCATAAGCGTCTATTACAACGTTATTTATGGCATGAAGCCTGTAGAATATGCGTCATTCATTTTTGTTTATTTTCTCTGTATCCCTGCTACAATATATAATATGTTTATAAATGGTTTTGAAAACCATATTTTAAATTTCTCAGTAAACATTTTAGAATTATACTGCTTTTGAACCTTAGAAAAGTTGATATATTTTACCTAAACTCGTAGAAAATTAAGATATAAAGGGCAAAGGGTTAATTCCATTTTAGGCCGTCAGTAAGCTTTTTGTTTCAGCACTTAATGGACGAATGGAACGCCCGATAATTTGTATCATTTATGTAAATTATTTTTTTAAAAAGTATTAGAGCTAAAATATTTCCTAATAAAATTATCTCAATTAATAAGAAATTAAACGTGAGGTGTCTCCGTACAGTTGCTGCGCAACGTTGGGTTTACCGTTTCAATGCAAAAGAAGTTTTGCTGGTAAATCACTTTAAAGATAAACGCATAAAGCTTTTCATAAACAGTAAAGTAAACATATTATAAAGGTTACATTTAAAACCAAATAAATAACATCAAAAACATATTACATACTTAATTATGTTAATTGTATAATCTTGCAAAGCATTATTTCGATTGCAACTATAACTTTTTGCGAGTTTTGTTTTCTTTTATTTCAGGATCCCTATCACCAAACTTCGAAACTCAAATACGTCAATCAAATATTCGCTCTGTTATTTTGAAACAAGTGGTGTGCTCTTTCGGTTTTCCTTTTTTTTTGACTTTTTTTCTTCCCTTTATTTTTCCTTTTTGATTTTCCTGTACATTAGAACGTATTTCATCATAAAATAAACTAAATTATTCAAAAAAACTCTCCTGTGGTAGAAAATAGAACACAAGCTGAAAACAAGCTTCATAAGCGCGGAAGGTTAAACTTGTTTGCGTCTATTAAAGTTGCACGGGGCTAGCATATAATCAGCCAAGAAGGTGTCTAAACGCGACAAACACTCGCTTCGGGTCGAGAGATAATGTGGCTCAGTAGCGTCAGTTTCTCGCATTTTGAGACCTCCTCGACTTGTCGCGGGTACAGACCTCTTCCTTTAAAAGCCTTTAGGTTAGTCTTATGTATAAATGTGTTTTCTTTCTCTATTCTAATTAAGTTTAATTTATTCATCATTTAATTTAAATACCAAAAACAAAAAAGTTAGTTCAATAACCTTTTAAATATGGTTTATGACTGTATAGTTAATCTATTAAAAATAATCATGACGGTATTATATGCTGAACTATCATCGGCCGACGGCTCAAACACTATGGACTTAAGCCTTTGGAAAATTGTAGATACTGTACATTGACATCACACAACACATGCCTACATGATAGTATATTTACCTCTTCGTTAGAGAGGCCCAGAGGTTGAACCTAGTCGGTATATAACAAATTGTATGATATATCTAAGCAACCAGCATAGCTTTTAAGGTATAGGATTCCCCTTAATAAAAACATAGGTTTAGTTTATCCTTGCAGACTTGGTTTGAGGACATTTATTTATTTATTTGAACACAAAAAAGATTACAGTCTTATTCAAAAAAATAATATTACATTAATTTTTTAAAGTAACTGTAAGCCAAAACATGTGTTACAGAAATGTGTTAGTGGTACTAATAGCTTAATTTACAATAGTGACCTATTGTAAATTAAGCTATTAGTACAAAATAACCAGAAATTATACACACACAAAAATTTTGCATTGATTTAAACATGTATGTATTTGCACCTATGTGACTGAGGATATTGCTGCAAGATTCAATGACATTTTAAAATATTGTAGATTGATTTTTTATATCTATTAAAAAAATCTAAAGCGGAATCGGCATTACAATCTTCGTTATATTGTCGACACTCATGAATTATGTGGTTAAAATAGGAAGTTTTATTCCTGTAAACGTTTCAACTAAAAAATGTTGGCCTTCGGGACCTATATTAATATTTATATCTATGAAGGACAACAATGAAGAAGAATCTACCATGGAATGTGCGATTTTGTAAAAAAAAAGGTATAGGTATTAAGCCGGCGGCGTTATACAATTAGTAATACATCATTCCTGAATAGTATCCAGATCATGCTGTAAAGAAATGACTTCCTCGACGGAAGTTATCAAATACTTTCAAATCATCGGTTCAAAGTATATTATATTATATATCATGTAATAAACTTTGATAAAAAACATTAAGAATAATGTTCCTAAATGAGACCCCTGGGGAGTTCCAGAAGTACTGAAAACAGAAGATGACACTTCACCTTTGAGAGTGACGAGTTGAGTTCGTCTATTCAAGTATAATTCTATCCATCTTAAAAGTGATCCATGAACTCCAAAAGCATTCGTTTTCTGTCCCTGTCAAATGCTTTATAAAAGTCGGGGTAAAACGAAGACAACACATCTTAATAAAGTAAAGAAGTAAGACATAATTATGAAACCTTGAAAAATCATGGTATATAATAGGTCTTTACCTATGAAACTGCCGTTTTGCCGTACTGGCCATTTCAAATGAAAATATTTTTTTTTTTTGACTGATAATTCTAATTTCAAATTAATTTTATTTGACAAACATGGAATTCTTTTTCTAAAATCGTCATTTGTTTAATAGTTAGTGCTTTGTTTTCACCGCATTCGAACATTTTTCGTCATCATGGATAAGTTAAAAATTCAAGTAATTATGGAGTATGAGTACCGTCGTGGCAGCAAAGCGGCACAAGTGGCACGCAACATCAACGACGTTTACGGAGCGAACACTACAAACGAACGCACCACCCGTTATTGGTTTACCCGCTTCTGTTTTGGAAATTTTGACCTTAAAAATGAACCCCGTGGTCGTCCGAAAAATTTGGTCGACAATGACGAATTAAAGGCAATTGTGAAAGCTGATGAAACTCAATCCACGGCTGAATTAGCAGCAGCTTTCGACATTAGCATCAAAACAATATTGGTCCATTTGCGTCAAATTGGCAAGGCAAAAAAGCTTGACAAATGGGTACCCCACGAACTCAATGACCGCCAGCGCGAAGTACGCGTGGAGACGTGCCTGGCACTGCTCAGCAGGCATACAATTGAAGGAATTCTGAACCGCATTGTTACTTGAGACGAGAAATGGATCCTGTTTGACAATCGTAAGCGCTCAGCAAGTTTGTTGGACCCTGGTTCAGCACCCAAACAATGCCCTAAACGAAAACTTACCCCTAGAAAAGTGATGGTCACTGTTTGGTGGTCTAACGCGGGTGTAATTCATCACAGCTTCTTGCCAAACGGGACAAGCATTACTGCAGATGTGAACTGTGAAGAACTGAATACAATGATGGAGAAGCTCGCACGTCTCCAACCAGCTTTGGTCAATCGTTCGGCTCCACTGCTCCTGCACGGCAACGCGCGACCTCATACTGCACAGCAGACGGTCTCCAAGCTACAAGAGTTGGGGTTGGAAGTTCTCCGTCATCCGATGTACTCACCAGACCTTGCGCCTACAGACTTCTACTTTTTCCAGAATTTGGATAACTTCTTGGCGGGAAAAAAATTCAATACCCGAGAGGCAGTACAAAATGCCTTTGAAGAATTTGTTGCCTCCCGTCCAGCTGATTTCTTCAAGAAAGGCATCAATAAGCTACCAATGCGTTGGCAAAGATGCATTGATTGCATGGGTTATTATTTTGATTAATAGAAATAAAAAATATATAAAAATATATATATATGTATATATATATATATATATACATATATATCTAAATAACGTCTCTAGGTAAGAACATATAGTCTGATAGTCCCATAACGTTCTACATTACAGCTTCCGCTCTTGACTTCGTCAGTTAAACATGGTACAAAATTTTATATATTTAAAGCTTTTATAACTTTACACAAAGCCGGAACTTTGAAGTAAATTAAAATAAACTTTCATTAGGCATTTAAATTTCTTTGTAACGATTTAAAATTCTAAATTTTCATTTTTATTAAATGTACAACTGGCCAAATGTTATTATTTCATAGACTGCCTGTTCGCTGTGGAGGTTTTTTTTTGTTCCCCGTTTGGGCAGGAGGCAAAAAATGCATTTCCTCATGCCTCTCGCGTGCGTTACAAGGTATCCGGGACTAGCTCCTAATGAGCACTACCCACTAAAAAACCCCCTGTCGGCTCGTGCAATTTTTCGCCACCCAGCCTTCATCTGAGCGACGGCCAATTGGAGAAAGAGACGCAAATGGATGCTCTTGAGGAGAGCGGGTGGCTCGCAGTTTGTGTGCGAGTATAGAGATTTCCTTAATGTCGACGTTTTGAATGACGTCAAACACGGGCTTCATGTCCTCAGCCAACGACGACTGAGGTGGAGACGACGGAGCGGGACGCGCGCCTACGGGAGCTACGGGAGCTGAGATAGAAAACTTTTATTAATAAAACAAACCAAAATAATATAAATATACTTGGGTACCAACTTGCAACAATTTACTGCCGGAGCAATAACAAAAAACGTGGTGGTGTTGGAATATTCTTAAAAAAAGGCCTGATATTCAAACCGCTTGACATATTAAAAGGCTTCTCTAAAGATCGGTGTTTTGAATGTTGTGGGATCAATATTGTAAGTATAAATACGGTGGTTTTGTGCATTTACCGTACTCCTAAGTCAGATTTTAATGAATTTATCGCAAGTTTAGATAAAGTTCTGTTTAAGTTAACATCTAAAAATAATTATAAAATTATTTTGGCAGGTGATCTTAATATAAACACACTACAACCATCAAAAACTAGCAAAAGTATCGAAGGTATAATTAAAAATTATAATTTAAGCCTGCCTATCAAAGAACCAACTAGACGGAATACGTGCATAGATCATTTAATTAGTAATATTGACCATGTTAAAGCCATGTTAAATTTGGAATTATCTGACCATAACACAGCACAAATGTTGTATTTCTCTGTAGACAAAAAGCAAATCACATCAGACAAATATTATAAATATATACGGGACTATTCAAATGACAATTTAAATAAATTTAAAGAATGAATTTCTACCTTATCATTTTCGGACATTTACAATCAAACTGACATTAATTTAGCTCTGACATCATTTTGTGACATATTTATTACATTGTACAAACTTTGTTTTCCCTTAATGCGCGTGAAAATTATGAATGCTTACAAAAAGCCTCAATGGGTAACCAAAGGATTAAAACAGTGTTGTAGAACCAGAAGATTTCTAAGATATACATTTTACAAAACTAAATCCGCGGTAAACAAAAATAAATATGAATCGTATTCAAAACTATTGCGCAAGTGTATCACAGTCGCCCAAAAAAGTTATAATTACGAATTATTGGCTAAATCTAAAAATAAATGTAAAACTGCTTGGAAATTAATTAATGAAAGAAATAGCAATATAACTGATAATCATATTCAGCAAATACATATAAATGACAAAGTTATTAAAGACCCTAAAATAATAGCGGAAGAAATTAATAATTATTTGATTAATTTAACGAATGAAGTAAAGACTGGCATTAACACAAATACTACACGCATAGGAAAAAGCATGTTTTTAGAACCCGTAACCCCAGCTGAAGTTGGTCTTATAATTAAAACGTTGAATCACACGAACGCGGTAGGGTATGATGATATTTCTACTAAGGTTGTAAAGTTTTGTGGACCTGAGATAACATCACCTTTAGCATTTTTGATTAACCTCTCATTCACACAGGGCCAGTTCCCAGACTTGCTAAAAAAGTCTGTAGTGAAACCCTTGCATAAAAAAGGTGACCGGGGTCAACTTAGTAATTATAGACCAATATCATTGGTTACTATATTATCCAAAATTTTTGAAAAGGCGATGAAAAAGAGGCTGGCCAATTTTATTTCGAAAGTTAATGTTTTATGTAGGGAACAATCAGGCTTTCAAAAAAACAAATCCACAACCACTGCCATCTTTGATCTGGTTAGCGAAGTGACAAAAAATTTAAACGCAAGAAAAGAAACCACAGTGTTGTTTTTCGATATGTGCCGCGCATTCGATTTTGTTTCACATAAGTTGCTACTACAAAAACTAGAAAACTACGGTGTCCGAGGCACGGTCTTACAATGGTTTAGCTCGTATCTTTCGCAAAGGCAGCAATGTGTTGAAACACAAACTGCAAATCATCAATCAGAAATCGTCTATCACAGGTCTGAATTTAGAGAAATTGCTACTGGTGTACCACAAGGAAGCATACTGGGCCCGATACTATTCCTTTTGTATATAAATGACCTGCCAAACTTGACCAATCACAAATATTTTCTCTTTGCTGACGATATTGCTGTAATTCTGACAAATAATAATAATAATACAAATGACTATATATATGACATAAATAATACAATAAAATTAATAATTAAATGGCTAGAAAAAAATAATCTTACTGTTAACTTGACCAAAACTAAGTATGTACGATTTAATACAAATAAAATACTATCAAAAATTGACATAAAATATGATAACACTAAAATAAAAGAAGAAGATTGTGTGAAATTTCTTGGCATTAATATAGATAAAAATTTAAACTGGAAACAACATATCGACAAAGTCTGTAGTAAACTAAATAGCTATGTCTATGTACTAAGCCGACTTAGGAAAAACTGTTCTCGGGTTCAACTGTTTCAACTGTTCATTCATTATTTTAGTCGAGCTAAAAACTTAGGCAGGGCTACGCGGCACGGAGAAAGATTAGTGTATGACGATGTACCGCGCCTGCAACTATATCTTAACCAATCATACGCAATGTGCATAAAAATTTTTAGTGCGCTACCAAACCGTTATAAATATTTGCCAGAAAACAAATTAAAAGGCGAACTCTCACATTGGTTAACAGAAAAATGTTTTTATACGCTTAATGAGTATTTTAAATGTAAAACTTAAATTATGATAAATGTATTGCAAACTTCATAAATCTTAAAGAATATACCTAAATTAAAAATTAATAATAGTAATAATAATAATAGTTTAAGCTTTATTATCTTTATTAATATTATTGTAATTGTTTTTAACTAAATTTGTGACATGTAATTGTTTTTAAATTATTTATAATTGAATGAAGTGAATTGTGACGTTTTTTAGCTTTTAAGTAACATACTATTGTAAAATTGCATGCTGTATAACAGTTTTGTATGTGGAGCATAACTTTTTTGTAAACAACTATTTTTTACCATACATTGAGCAATAAATAAATATGAATAGGACGGGAAGGTGCAGCTAGAGCGGCCGGACGCTGTCTCTAGGACAGAGCTGGAGTAGGCGTCGGCTGCACGGGCTTTGGTTCCGGGGGACCCCGGTTGCGCAGCGGCGGGAAGTTGGCTGGAGTGGGCGGCGGCGCCGGTTTAGGCGCGACCCTCTTTGAAGCGGAGCGCGCGGACAACCCCTGTAGTTTGCTGTGTATGGCCGGACTGACCGCACAGCACACATGCAGGGGGGGAAGTGGAGTCGTGAGTGCGAGTGCACTCCTTCGTAATATGGGGATCTAGGCACTTAACGCATCTGGGAGGGGCTGAGCAATTGGCCCCTGCGTTGCCATACAGCTGGCAGCGGTGGCATTGCCCAGGGTGCCCGCGAGGATTGGGACGCTCGACAGAGATATTCGAGAGTCCGCAGATTGTACGAGCCTCTCTGAAGATCTCCCTCGAGTTGGGAGTATGAGATAAAATAACTAATGCTAACGGAAAATGCCTACCGCGGTTGGAGTGCAAGATGCACTGCTTTAGCCGGGAAACCCTGGGACTTAAGGTCCTCGAGGATTTCATCGTTTTCGAGCCCAAACGGGACGCCCCGTAATACTGCGCGGATCTTACGCTCCTCTGGGAGGGCGTAAGTATGGTACGCGATTTGTTTAAGCAAAAGTAAACGAGTAAACGCGCTGAAGTCGTCGATTGTCGCGACTAGGATTTTAATAGTATCGCCTGCGTTATTTGCCTTGAGATAATTGATTTTGTGCTCTTTGCACAAGTTAGAAACCGCGGTCCAGCGCGCTTTTTCGCGGAGGAAGACGGGCGGAGGAAGCTGAGGCTTCGGTGGGACGGGAGTGCAGCGCGTTGCTGGCTTGGATGGAGCCGACGTATTCGCGGTCACTTGTAGTGACATTAACGGAGCGGGGGCGGGTGTTGAAGACACCGTTGCTTTCTTCGAACGCTTCTTAGAGCGTTTGGCGACTAATTGAAACGCGGGCTCAGGAGAGCCGGTTAAAGTGGCGGCGCCCGACGACGGTTCGGACGCGGAGTCGGAATCGGAGTCGCTCCCGGGATTGGTACGCTTACGCCGCGACGCGCGAGATGACGTGACCGACGCGCAGTCCATATCGGATGGAACGGGAGACGCGGGAAGGCTGGTAAAGACCTGAGGGGTCTGGGAGTTGGTGGCATGAGGGGCCGGGGTTGGGGCCTGAGGGGCCGGGGACGCGTTAAGCGCAGATAAGGCTTGCGTGAATACCTCGTCAGAGATTGAGACGCCCGACGTGGCCAGCGCCTGGGCGAACGCTTTCGCGAAGTTAATAACGCTTTGCGAATCCATGGGAGGGGTTGGTATGAATACTAAGGAATGTATATTTAAGTATATTAAAATGCCTAGAGTTCCCTTAAATAAACCTAACGAACCCTAGTGGCTAACCTCCCTACCTGCGGTAGGCGGGCTGGGGACTATAACTTAAAACTAACCGTTGTTCGCCGAAGACAGCTACCTAGAAACTTAAAAAAAAAGGGGTACGCAGGTAAAGAGTTGACCGCGTTAGGGTCAACCTTTACCGACAGAAAGGACAAATACACACGAAAACACACAGATATGATAAAAATAAATATGAAAATAGGAGAAAAATAAATAAAATAGAGAAGAGAAATAAAATAAAAATAAAAGGACTGGTTCAGTACAAATTCGTTGTCACCGTTAAGTATCCTTTGTACTGAAACCAGACTACTTACGCTGGGCACAACACTGCACTCAGCACAAGCACAACACAACTAAGCACAGCACTTTGAAGACTAAGGGGCTTAGTCACAAACAAAAATCACACTTCGATAGCACTTAGAGGGAGTAGAAAAACCTTGAAAACCGTAGCACGGAACCAACAGGCTAAACTGTGACGTCAGTAGACTGAGCGCCACGGAATATCGGTAAGGGACCGATCAACGGAGAACGGGGTCTTGCACGTCCGTACCGGGCGGTGATCGGAGTGAGAATGCGCTGTCGAGGTTTTTTTTTTTTTTGGTTCCCCTCCACGGGAAGGGCACGAGGACATAAAAAATGCTCTGACGCATACTCCGCGCGCGCGATCGAAGTTATGTGGGACTCGTCCCGACGCCTACCAGAACCATACCCACTAAAAAACACCCTGTCGGCTCGTGCATTTTTGCCACTCAGCCTTCATCTGAGCGACGGCCAATTGGAGAAAGAGGCCGCGCTAGCGGGGCCCTTAAGGGGTCACCCGCTGAGATTTACATAGCACTGAAGGTGCTCAAAAATGAAAAGTAAATAAAAACATTAAAAATGAAAAGTAAATAAAAACATTAAAAATGAAAAGTAAATAAAAACATTAAAAATGAAAAGTAAAATTGCATTAATTCGGATTAACGTTAGAATTAGAATTTACGTTAGAATTAGGATTTGCGGCCTGAAGGGCCTCGAGAGCTAAAGTTAACTGCGTTGGTTCGCCCGTGTGCGCGTTTCTCGGCCTAGCGACTTTGAATTTCGAATCTAACACAGGAGCAGTATATGAGACTGAATCTCGAACAAGATGATTGGGATGGGATTCGGCGCGTTTGAAGAACGATTCTGAGAGTGTTTTGAGGTGCTGTTGCACTGTAGGTAGTTCAAGATCTCTGTGCAGGTCCGCGTTGCGCACATACCAAGGTGCGTCTGTGGCCCTGCGGCAGAAGAGATTTTGAACTACCTGCAGCTTATACAGGACGGAGGGATTGGCGTGGGTAAAGACTGGCGAAGCATATGACATGACGGGTCTAATGCAGACCTTATAGAGCGTACGTTTATATCTAAAAGACATTTTACTTTTTCTACCTATCATACTATTTAGGCGGCTTAAGTAGAAACGCGCGAGTTTCGTTACTCTATCGACGTGTGGCTAGAAAGAATGCGTCTGATCTAAGGTGACGCCTAAGTATTTAATACTGCGCTTCCAGGGGATGGGAATACCTAACATTCGAATGTGAGGATCGTTGTAGCGATTACGACGTTTGTGGTCGCAGTGTGAATAGCAGAACTCTTTTCCGGGTTGACATCGATACGCCATTTTTGAAACCACACACCGAGGGCGTTTACGGCCTTTTGGAGTCTGGTGATGTTATACGGGATCCTTTGACCTTTAGTGTAAAGGGCGGTATCGTCTGCAAAGAGGGCGAGTTCGACGCCTTTCGGCGGGATGGGGATGTCGTTAGTGTACACGGTGTACAGCAGAGGGGCGAAGACTGAGCCTTGCGGGACTCCAGCCTGTATGGGATGAGGCGCGGAGAGCGTGCCTTCATGTTTGAATCGAAACGTACGGTCTTTAAGAAACGACGCGATTAATCTGACTAGGCGAACCGGTAAGCCTATTTTATAGAGTTTAAAAACGAGACCGCTGTGCCAGACTTTGTCGAATGCCTTGGCTACGTCAAAGAGAACCGCGATTGATTTTTTACGATGCGGATAGAATCCTTCGAGAATGTACTCGACGATTCGATGGACTTGCTGAGGGCAGGAGTGCTTAGCGCGAAAGCCGAACTGGTGGGGAATAATGAGAGGGTCGCCATCCGTTGGAAACAGATGGTTCCGCATTCGAGAGACTATGACTCTTTCGAGAAGTTTAGACATTGCCTTGAGGAGGCTGATGGGTCTGTGATTAGCCGGGACGTTCAGAGGTTTACCCTGCTTGGGAATGCCTATGACTGTCGCTTCTTTCCAGGCTTTTGGAAAGTAGCTATGGTCGAAGCAGGCATTGAAGATGATAGCTAACAAGGTAAGCACCTGCTGTGGCAGGTGCTTAAGTGCGTGGTTGGAAATTCCATCCGCACCCGGAGCCTTTTTGGACTTTTGCTTTCTAATGAGAAGCAAGATTTCATCATTAGAGACTGTGACGGGGTCGTCGGTGATAGGGTGATTCTCTGCGGAGAACTTCGTCCTCCACCGCCTGGATGTGGGAGGGATCCGCGGGTTGCGTGCTGGGCGAACATTGTGCCGCTATGCTGTCGGCGAAGCATTCGGCTTTCTCTTCGACTTCGAAGGCAATAGTGCCGTCGGGACGAGTGAGAGGAGGAACGTGAGTGGCGGAGTCTACGCGTAAGGCTCGGGCCATTCGATAATACGCTTTGTGGGACGGGGAGATATTCTCCATTAGATCGTTAAACTGAGTGTCTCGGAGTTCCGCGAAGCAAGACCTAACTTTACGTTGAAGCTGATTCGCATCTGTTCTATATGCGGGCACGGGATATTTCTTGGCTCTCCGGAAAGCCGCGTTTTTAGCTTTAATGAGATTGCTAAAGGCTAAGGGAAGCGCGGGTTTGCCTTGCTTAGCAATGATTACGTTGTCGCTGATGGCTAAGTTGATAGCATCAGTGAGAGTATCGACTACTGAATCTATTTTAATCGGGCTGTCTAATTGGTCGGGCGAAATCGCGAGCGGAGAGTTCGGTGACTCTAAGGCTGAAACTAACGTATTTTTAAAGCCTTTCCAGTTGGTAAAGGTCTTAGGAGATGTGACGTTATCGTTACGCGCGCCTAGCATCGAGCGGTTCAATGGACCTGAGATCAAGATTGATTCGCTTGATAATTGCAAAGTTGAGGATGTCAGGAGAATAGGTCGGGTTGTTGGGATAGTGAGTGGGAGTGATGGGGGATATGACGTCTAAGTCAAGGGAGTTAGTGATGTCGAGGAGAGCGATACCGCTGGTGTTGGTCGATAGGCACGTCCAGTCAGTATGTTTGGAGTTAAAGTCTCCGAACATAATGACTGAATGGCCGAGGGCGAGAATGGCCTCAAAGTCGCTGCAGATTGGTCTGGAGCCGCACGGTATGTAGACTGAAGCTATGATGATGGTCGGATGACCAGTCATAGCCAATCTACACACAGTGGCCTCCATGTTGAGGAGAGGAGGGGTAGGGAGAGGACAGCAATGGAAGCCTCTTTTGTAATATATAGCGGTGCCGCCGTAACCGTCGGAGTTGGGCCTATCGTTGCGAGTAAACGCGTACTTAGGAATAGCGAATCCCCTGGAGCGGTTTAGAGTAAGCCATGTCTCCTGGAGAAGCAATAAGTCTGGCTCGCTGTTCTGAAGGAACAGTTTAATCTCGGGAAGGTTGGTGCTAAGGCTACGAGCGTTAAAAGATACTAGGGATAAGCCCTTGGGTTTAATACGACCGGACGCGGGATTTGCGGGCTAGACATTTTATTTGCTTATTTACGAATTTATACAAAAATAAAATTTATAAAGAACTTAGAAGCGAGTGATGCTCGGCTAACGCAAATAAACAATCTTGAGGAGGCTCGCAGTTTTCGTGCGAGTACGGAAATTTCGTTAATGTCGACGTTTTGGATGACGTCGAACACGGTCTTCATGTCCTCAGCCAACGACGACTGAGGTGAAGATGACAAAGCGGGACGCGGCGCTACGGAAGCTACGGGAGCTGGGATGGGTCGGGAAGGTGCAGGCGGGACGGCCGGACGCTGCCTCCAAGACAGAGCCTGAGTAGGCGTCGGCTGAATGGGCTTTGCTTCCGGGGGACCCCGGTTGCGCAGCGGCGGGAAGTTAGCGGGAGTGAGCGGCGGCGCCGGTTTAGGCGCGACCCTCTTGACGGTTGAGCGTGGAGCGCGCGGGCAACCCCTGTAGTTAGCTGTGTGGCCGGACTGGCCGCACAGCACACAGGCAGGGGGGGAAGTGGATTCAGGAGTGCGAGTGCACTCCTTTGTTATATGTGGATCCAGGCACCTGGGGGGAGCTGAGCAGTTAGCCGCTGCGTGGCCATAGAGCTGGCAGCGGTGTCACTGCCCAGGATGACCGCGGGGGTTGGGATGCTCGACGGAAATGTTCGAGAGTCCGCAGATTGTGCGAGCCTCTCTGAAAATCTCCTTCGAGTTGGGAGTATTTGACAGGATTACTAAAGCTAAAGGAAAACGCCTACCGCGGTTGGAGTGCATCTTGTGCACTGCTACGGCCGGGAAACCCTGAGACTTAAGGTCCTCGAGAATGTCTTCGTTACTGAGTTCGAACGGGACGCCCCGTAGTACTGCGCGGATCTTACGCTCCTCAGGGAGGGCGTAGGTGTGATGCGCGATTTGATTGATCGACAGAAGCCTAGTGAAAGACCGGAAGTCGTCGACGGTCGCAACCTGAATTTTGATTGTTTCGCCAGCGTTGGCGGCTTTTAAGTAATTAATTTTGTGCTCTTTGCACAAGTTAGAGACCGCGGTCCAGCGCGCTTTTTCACGCAGGAAGACGGGCGGAGGGAGCTGAGGCTTCGGCAGGACGGGAGCGCAGCGCGTCGCTGGCTTCGATGGGACCGACGGAGACGCGGTTACTTCGAGCGATTTTAACGGCGCGGGGGCTGGTGTTGAAGACACCGGGGAGGGCTCGGGTATTGATGATACCGAAGCTTTCTTCGAGCGCTTCTTGGAACGCTTGGCGACAAGTTGAAACGCGGGCTCAGGAGAGCCGGTTAAGGTGACGGCATCTGATGACGTATCAGACGCGGGTTCGGAGCGGTACGCTTGCGACGCGACGCGTGAGAGGATGCGACCGATTCGCAGTCCATCTCGGACGAGGCGGGAGACGAGGAAGAGCTGTAGACCTGAGGGGTCTCGACGTTGGTGGCCTGAGGGGCCGGGGTTGAGGCCTGAGGGGCCGGGGACGCGATAGAAGCCTGCAAGGCCTGCGTTAGTACGTCAGCGGGTATGCTTACGCCGGCCGCAGCGAGCGCCTGGGCGAACGACCTAAGGATGTTTACAAAGTCCATTGGAGGGCTTGAAACTACAGTATATAATATATAAATATATAAAAATGCCTAGGTTCCCTAGCAAACCTAGCACCTAAATCTCCCTACCCGCGGTAGGGGGGCTGGGGACGACGCGAAGTGGTGCCCCTAATTCGGACAGCACTGTACCGTCACCCTGGGAAAGGCCCAAGTGCAATGGGATCGGGTCAGCTGGTTTCTCCTTGGCCTGAAAGGCCTTGGAAGCGCACCGGGGCAACGCTATCAGGCTTAGTGTCACCGTTAAGTATCCACCTGATCAAACGCGAGTCTACTACGGAGTGTGTCGCCAATAAATTGACAACAAAAACCGGCCGTAGACCTGACGAAGTTGTGTTGCACTGAAAGTGCGGGATTGACTACGTTACGACCCGCCGGAGCCGGCCGCAGAGCGAGTCTCTGACTACGTACAGGCGCCAAGCGTCAAGTACGCAGCCAGAAGGACAACCCGAGTCATGCAAACCACTATCGAATTTAATCGACCGTGGTAAGCTCAACCCTGTTGTTGCTGCATTCACCGAGGTGAGGTTTTTACTTCGAGGGGTGCACAGAGTGCGGGATTGACTGCGTTACGACCGGCCGGGGCCGGCCGCAGAGCGAGTGTCTGACTACGTACAGGCGCCAAGCGTCAAGTACGCAGCCAGAAGGACAGCCCGAGTCTTGCGAACCACTATCGAATTTAATCGACCGTGGTAAGCTTAACCCTGTTGTTGCTGCACTCACCGAGGTGAGGTTTTTAATTCGAGGGGTGCACAGAGTGCAGGATTGACTACGTTACGACCGGCCGGGGCCGGCCGCAGAGCGTGTCTCTGACTACGTAGCAGGCGCCAAGCGTCAAGTACGCAGCCAGAAAAACAGCCCGAGCCTCGCGAACCACTATCGAATTTAATCGACCGCGGTAAGCTCAGCTCTGTTGTTGCTGTGCAAGAGACCGACTTACTTGCAGCCGATCGAAACCGGCCGCAGCGTAAGCCCTAAAGAGGCTAACAGCGTATGAGTATTGCGAACGAGTTGACGTCGTGAGACGACAATCGTGACTCAACGGCTGGAGCGACCGCGAACGCGTCCGAGCGGGGCCGGACGCAGAACGGATCTGAGATTGGCGTTTGAGTATTGATACGAGAGAAGTCGTGAGACAGCAATCGTGACTCGGCAGCCGGGAGCGACCTTCAACACGTCCGAACGGGTCCGGACGCAGATCGGGTCTGCGCTGTGGAGGTAAGTGGCCTTAACTTAAATGCCAGAGGTCCCGGGTTCGAATCCTGGTAGGGGCAGATATTTTATAATATTTTCTTTCTATTCATGGATGTGTATAAATGTTTATTTAAGTTTATTTATAATATTTATATATAACAAAAAAATCTATGTGTGTTTATATATTTCTTAAGTTTATTTATTCGTTATCTAGTATCCATAACACAAGTTCTTGAATGATACTTAATTTGGGCTAGATAATGTGGTGTGATTGTTTGTAATATTTATTATTATTACTTCACTTTTGTTTTCCTAAAATAGAATTAAACCCATAAAGGCATATAATGTTATAAAATTATTACTTTATACATGAGAAGTTCCAAAACAAAAACCGATAAGTTCACTTTTATAATTTTTCACAATACACAAAACATTGTTTATAAAGTTATCTTTAAGTAACTTGATAAATGTAAAAAACTATATAATTAGTGTGTGGGAAGGTCTTTACAATAGTAAAAGTAAAAAAAAAATAAGTTTTATAATTTTGTAACAATATTCATTTTTAAATTGGATTTAACGGTTTTTGGTGCAACCAACCTGGAGTTATCGGTTTTTGTCCGGTAGTTTAGTATTTGTCGGGTTTCGAAACCAACGAATTCTTAAAAATAGTAATAAAAATATGCGCAATATATTTCAAATTGTCTTTTATTACCAAATTATTAATACTATCACTGAAGTAGAAAAAGCAAATGAAAATAATTGTTATTGTTTCCTGTTATACAAAATTTGCTTCTTTTACTTCAAGGCAGTAACAAACAATTTCTTCGTCAACCTCCTCTTTCATTTTTTCCTTATCTAGTAAATTTTTGTACCACTTCAATTCTTTCTTAGTCTTCTAGTCATCGCCAAACAGTTTTTTCATTAAATTAGCCACATCTTTTTTCTTTGTTGCGCTCAATGCTTTTGGAGTGCGAAGTTGAAAAAGGTGTGTTGGTTTTTTTTTTTTGGTTGACGTTTTCCTCTTTTTAGTAAACAAAATGTTATGCGTTCCTCATCAAATTCGTTTCTGTGTATATTTACTAGACACTTAATTTCTGTTACCATTCTTCTGCCACGTTTTTGAGTTATTTGGTGTTTCTTTAATACAATCCTTATTCCTTCGATCTTTTAGTATCTAGATCTAGTATATTCCATTCCTCGCCTAATTTTCGTACTTCTCCGTGGTTATTATAAATTGAATAATATTCATCTTTTGAAATAATGACTGGCTTTGTTGTTGTTGGCGATTTATTTACTACCCAAAAAAGAAATGCATGTACGATATGGGAGTTCTTATTCTGACCCCCGCAGCCATCGCAGAACAGTCTCAATTTGGATTTAACAGCTAGATCTAATGCGTTCAAATAATGCAAAAGGGCTGAACCCACCTCTGTGGAACCTCGTCCTAAAAGATCTTCCGACCACTGAAAAAATTTAGGGTTTTTTCAATCCATAAGCACTATACAAAAATTGTAGAAACTAATTTGGGCACGAGGTCTTTGAGTCCGTATTAAAACTAGTGTTGGAAGAACAAAAAATGAAATTGATTCTGAACTACGAGTATTTAACGATGTTCGAACCAAATAATAGGAAGTCCTTATAAATAGTATGAAATTTATCGGTTTTTGATCCAATAACATAAAACGCGATGTAAATTTTAAAAATATGAATACATTTGTCGGATTTTGATGCAAATGAGCAAATTGGAAAAATATTTTTTTGGGTTTTTAACGGGATATGACGCGATCTGATTTCAGTATGGTATAGATGAGTACTTTGACTAACGGGAAAATAAAAAAACACGTTATGACTGGATTTATCGGGTTTTGTCCTGGAGCTCCTCATATATAATCTGAACCACAAATCACTTGATGAAGAAACCATAAAAACTTCCAGTGGAGTTAGCAAGCCTCATTTTCTTGAAGTATATCCGGCTCATCTCCAAACCGATTTTTTTTTAAATTTAAATTGCCAAAATGACCTACTTGATCAATGGATCAGGTGGTCTAGCCGTAACACAATCTACTATCGCTAACGCTTATGCATGCATGGATCATGTTACATGACTATCGTTAGATCACATGATGCTTGATACAGTTTAATTGTTTTTGATAGCGTTACCGATTGTAGGTTGTAATATGGCTAGACCTCCTGATACTCCTTCAAACTCTCGAAGAGGGGTTTTAACAAATTGGAGTCAAGTTTGGTCGTACTCGTGTTATACGATTATTTTCGCGTAGTGACAGTTTTTTGTGATTTAGTTGAATTAGGCTACGAGGAGAAGAATAATTAAGTTCATACGTTTTGTCGAGCTTGTTTCCTATATTCCGCTATTCCGAATATTGTTTGTGAAAATCAATAGCTGAACATATCCAGAACAAAAATTACGAATTCACGTTCTAATTTAAGTTGATTGCAAAGTATTCCTTCAGTTGGTGTCCTTGAGATTTTTGCTATCTATGCCACTTAAATCCAGTAGAATATGTGCTATTGCGTTTTTGAGAAATAGGAACTCATTTTTACAACTTTTCAAAGCGAACAAAAAAAAAGAATCAATACAATCTTTAAAAATTTTTTTTCGTTTTGTCAGGTAGCTCTTTAAGCGATATAAGGCCACTCAAGTTTCTTTTTTTAATTGTTTTTTCTTCATTGTATTTTGTGTCTTTTTTTGTTAATGGCCATAAAGAGTTTTTATTATTATTATTATTACAATCATAAGTATATTAAAATATGCAATTTTATGTAGTTTGGAGATAAAATTACGAACAAGGTGTAAAGGTAAACCCAACTAAATATAATATGCCTTAGCAGAAATTCAAGATACTTCCACCCGTCCCGTGAGGATCTGCAGACCCGAAGGTTAGCCGAAAGCGCACCTTTACCTTCACTTGAAAGCCGATGGAAAAGGATAGAAGTGACAGATTTGAAAACAATTTTGACTGTCCTACTTGATGCCTGGCTACCTCAATCTAAGGAGCATGATTAGCGGACATGAATCAAATTAAATTGATTGTGAAAAGAATTTATCCACGCATGCAGGTTAACACGTAAAATATTACATCGTTATAGTAAAATGTAACATGAAGTCAAATCATTGAATACATAATTAACAGTTCCATTAGTTCTGTATATACTCGTATATACATAATAACAATATGAGCCTACAGGGTGGAAACCATAAGTGATCTTACATAATTATTTTAAAACTTCAAAACATACCAGGTAACTGAGTACTGATCCTGAAAGTGCTTCATGAGTTCAAATGGTATGAAAAATAATTTGTAAAATAAACTGGATCTATCCTGAAATTTGAATTTTCCACTTCCCATACATTTGTCTTATTATTATAATTAATAAGTATGACGATATGTCACGTGTAACTTATACCACGTCAAATACCACGCGTAAATTTTTTATGTGTTCCACTAATACTCTATGCCACTCTATATGTGCCATATCGCCTTACTAAATTTATGGAAACATCAAGTTTTAGCTTTAGCTTATTTTATAAACCATAAAGTATTGATACCATTCATGCTCACGAAACACTTCAGAGTATCAGTTTCATATTATGATGGTTTATTAGGCTTCAACGTATCTGACGGCAAGGAATTAGACCAGATCCTTGCCAGTACCGGCTCACCTAATAGTTACGGACCTATTTACGTAGTCAGTTTAGTGACCCAAGTTTAGTAATCAGCCTTCCGAAAGCTTTAAGAGTTTAGAAATAATTGAGTGAGAACACTTATTGTTTCCACCCTGCAAAACTACAGACATGGGTTACTACTGGATGTATACAGAATGAGCTGCCATTACGTAATCAATAGTTACTCAAAGTTTTCACGGAACTTATAGTTCACACAACAAGCTCGTTAGACAATTTAAAACAATAGTTAAAAGGTTCTAAAACAAAATGACTTATGTCATGTAATGACAGTTATAGTACAAAAAGTGAAGTTGTGAACTTTATTACTCAGGAAATCAACCGGGTTTAAGAGGATTTAACCTCTATAGCTTCAGGTTAAGTATGAATACCAGAATATAAAGTCTTGCTTTGTACTTGATCGAATTTGCACAAATTGTTCTGATGTTCACGTATATTTCCAAAATGATAGTTTAAAAAACTCGACTTCATACAAACTTGCCAACTTGCTAACTCGAAAAGTTGCCTGCTTGCAGTCTCCTACAGATTACATTTTAAAGAGTGCGCGAATGCTCTTTTTGATCAGGTTGAACCCACACCCTTCTTACTTCGGACTACTAGACGCAGACAGGCCTTCCATCCCTTTATAGTAGATATCTCAAGAAGTCAAACCAAACGATTCGATAGTTCCTTTTTGGTGCGGGTCGCCAAGGAGTGGAATGAACTGCCTGCGTATGTTTTTCCTGAAAACTATAGTCCCAGTTCTTTCAAGTGTCGAGTGAATAGGTATCTCGTGGATAGATGTGGAACACCTTCGTCTTCATCGTCACTTTCCATCAGGTGACATAGAAGACAAACGTCTCATCCTTCTTCAATAAAAAAAAAACAGACCCGTATGTAGAAAAAGAAAATTTTTTACTCGATATAATTATTATTATATCTTATATTCGTTATAGTCAGCAGTGATGACAGCCAAATTTTTTTGTATTTCACGTACACTGTGCGGGGAAAGCAAATTTTCGGCACATTACTGACACAATCATTGATTGCTAATTTCATACGCAATCATTTTTCCATTTTTTTTTCCATCACAGCTGAATTTTTCTGAAGTTATAGCCGGTATAGACGCAACTATATGGGATTCAGTAAGCAGCCTTACGTAAGCCTTGCGGCAAAGGTGGTGGTTACATCGCTCTTTCTACCAAAAAATATCTTTAGTTCGTTCGCGTTAAGAATACATTGAATCATCGATGCAACTACAAATACTAGCCAATGCGATTGCCGTATTAAAAAAGTTTTCTTTTTGTCGTTGACGCTATTGGCTATAACCTAATGCTGAGACGATACGTCACTGTAATCTTAACGCGAACGAACTATAGGTTAAATTTAATTAGATTTTTTTGGTTTACAAAAAATTTTGCCGCTTTGTACCATAATGTTAGCTTTTTTTTTCTGTATCCAATATGACATCATTAATCGTATCCGTTTTTGTTAATTCTGTTGTTATTAGAAAATATGCATTGCCTTAAGTTGGGATTTCTTTTATTCTAGAGATACTACTGGCTGTTAATTCACTTTATTTAGAACACAACCACATAAACGTAATTTTTATGGCAGTTTAAATACAAAGGACTGTAGCAACGCTCCAGTAAGGTTTCTAAGGTTTCTGCTAAGTAAATGTTTCTTATGTTAAGATCCCGTCTTAACATAAGAAACCTTTACTTTTACTAAAACTAATATTATTTATTTTGTAGCGGACGATGTACTTTATTCACAGAAAAAGCATCTGACAGGAAACTTAAAAAAGTTACATATTTATATCCAGTAATTTAATGAAGCTGTTCGTAGAAATAGTACAAATAAAAAAAATGTGTAACAATCCAGGGTTTAAATCAAGGGCCCATTCAATCCACAAAACATCAATAAATGGAATCACTCTTCTAATTGCAGTATCCATTCATTGACATTTGCAGTCGAATTAAAAGTGCTATTGTGAAAACTTCCATTCAAAAAACATGTGGCTACTATCCTGTCAAAATGGATCGTTTCTTTATTTTTTATTGAGATTTTCATATAAAATAATTAATCGAATTTGTCGTTGAATTTTGTACAAAATATTTACAAATTATACACATAAACTATTTTCAGAAATTGTTATTTCTATTTGTACAAACCGCATCGGTATCAATTGCGTACTTTTAGAGAGTAAGCGGACAAAAAGACATATTAATAAAGCGGTTTTATTATGCTATTAAGGGCTGATTGTTCAATCGTAAGATAAGTATTTTCTGGAGAATAGTTTGAACGCTTGACAAGATTTCCATAGAAATTATGTCATATTATTAAAATTATTTTTATGATAAAAGTTACATAAGCATCAAAAAATCAATCCCTAGTTAATGTGAAAATAAATACGTAAAAATTTGTCACGTTTCTTAATCTTATCTTTACTATCTGAATTTTATTTAGTTTTGCAGGGAACTTGGCACTACATTCAGTAACGCGTAAACTTGTAGCTTTTTATTGAAAAGTCCTTTTACACAGGAGCTAATGAGCCATTAACCTTGTGAAAATGCCGTCTGATTCTAGCTTTTCGTAAAAGCACCACTCAGCGTCGTGAAATTGATTTACTTACTTACTTACTTTTTGATTATTCCACTCTTACCCTAAAAGGGAAAATATTCTGTTCACAATTGGTTCATGTATTATTGGGTAAAACTATAAACAGAGATAAGTGAAAGAAAATAAGGAACGGTTAGTGAAAATTGGATGTTTTTAAGTTTTTTAAGAAAACAAAGATTAAATACTTTCTTAAAATAAATTAACTCGTTTGGTAGTTCGGTGCATGCATAAAACTATTAATCCATCAAAAATATTTTAGTAGAAAAGCTCGTTCGTTTACATTAACGTAGCTTATCTGCTTAATAATAAAGGATTGAAAGGATAAGCTCTTTCATCTAGTTTACTTGGCTTTCCGTATTATCTTAATTAAAAGCTGTGTTTTTATGTGTTGTTAGTTGTTGCAAGGTCTACACATTAATATTTATTTTAATTTATAAACTACTCTATTGACAAGCAAGCTTTGTTAAAAGTATTTCAGTATTATTACTGATCATTAATGTGACTGACTATACTTTTACAAGTAGCTTCAAGTGGGGTGGAATCCCACCAAATACAAAAGTGGAGCGTAACCAAAATCGTTGACATACAGGTGCGGGTTTGATCCTTGGATGATCTAAGAAAAGATGCTAGCTTCACTTAAACTAGTAAATGTCACCTTTCGTTGTTAGTTTGATTCATTTCATTACCAAGTTTCCTGCTAAAATAAAAATGAATCAAATATAATTATGCTAAAGATATGGCCTGTGTCAGAAAAAGATCCACATTTGTATTTTGTACGATGCATTTTGCATTAACGTAACACAAATATATTTGGACGAGCACAATTACTATGAAATAAATATAATCTCTTTAATAGAAAGAAGGCCATAAATACTGTACCCAAAGTAGGACATATCATAAAATTGTATAATAAATTCAATAAAAATAAACGCACTTATAAAGTTCATCTGTCAATTTGACATGACTCCAAGAAAATGCGGTACAAATAAATATACATTTTAATAATTTCAGATCTTCCAGGTAATCCCATATTTGATGCGATAGCGATGATACTTGCATTACAAATTAGTTAGAGCGTAACTTGATTCTAAGAATGTAAGTATATCAAATGTCTCATACCAATATTGCAAGTTATTTTTGCTCAACATCGTTTTAAGTAAGGTACTTTTTTTTTTGTAGGTACCCGTTGGTATTTATATATGTATATTACAAGATCGAAAAATTGTTAATTATTTTATGATACAACTTTTTAAAGCTTTGCAAAATTAAAACCAAATGCGCTCTCAAAATTATTTCTGACCTACTATGATTAATTTACGTATGTGGCAAGCGCGAAAATACCCGTGACGGGAAGCTAACCTTAGTAAGTCCAGGCTTACTTGCCTATACACTTGGTTTCGAAACCTTTATATAGAAAGATATTGATTAAATTACAATTTGATTATGAGTAATAGATATTTAATATTCATATTTCAATGCACGATATCCCAGTTGTCTGCACACGAACCATGACGCCAATCTCGGCTGCTCTTGGGACAATACAGTTGGCGTTTCGGTAACAAGAGATTGAAATGAAATGAAATATTTATTTCTCAACATTAACAATTGCTTGTTCTTATTGACGTCAAATAAAATATGACTATATGAAATATGAAATATTAATTTTTCTCAACATTGACAATTACTTGTTCTTATTGACGTCAAATAAAATATGACTATATGAAATATGAAATATTTATTTTCTCAACATTGACAATTACTTGTTCTTATTGATGTCAAATAAAACATGACTCTACCACCAGTTCGGAAAAACATTCGTGAAGAAGAACTGGCAAGAAACTTCAGGGTTCATGAGTTAACGCAGTATCCGGCTATCGCCCTCCTCAACCATATTAGAGGGAAGTGAGTGATAAGATAGTATTATCAGTTATGCAATATGCTCGTGCTAGAGCATCGGTAGCACAGTGGTCAAGGTGCTGGCTTCTTGATCTTGAGGTCGTGGGTTCGATCTTTGTGACTGCCAAGCGTATCAACGAGTTTTTACAATTTAAGTTCATAAGTCGTCTGCTCTAACGGTGGAGGAAAACATCGTGAGGACACCCACATACCTAAGTAGTTATTTCGAAGGTATGTGTACAAATCTGCCAACCCGCAGTAGGCGAGCGTGGTGGAGTATACATTGCCTAATACCACCCCTTAGTTGGGTGAGGGTGATGGTAGAGATGCAGTGGGATTATTTAGGCAATGCAATTAATGTAATGTGCTCTCTGAATTTCACGGTATCTGCTATTGGTAAAAACGATGCCTTGGTTTGTTTTTACTAAAATATTTATATATTTTTTTAATATCATAAAATTTATAAATTGGAGTGCAACGAACCGTTCATTATTTCCGTTTTTTCTGATCAATGTTGGTAGACGATTATTCCGAAAGGCTGCCTTCTTTGTTACATAGAAGTAAATTATTGAAAAGCTTTTCGTTAGGCCTGGTCAAAGTAATGGCATATTTATTTTCTTCGATTAAATCGTAATTTATAACGTAAATACTTACTTTTGTAAGTAAAAATTTTATGTACAAAGAAAAGGCAAGTATAAAAAGAGACGATGAAGAGTTTGTGGAAAATTAGTGTAAGTGTAATTTAAGCAAATGAATACGCCATACTTAATCTACAAATTTTAAATTCCTCCTCTTTAGTAATCAATTGATGTTTTAGACATCAGATAGTGTTAATTAGATTTAATAAATAACAATTATTCATTTTTCATTCTCCTTACCAACTTTATATTTTACTTAATTATAAGTGATTAGACTATGTAATGCAAACAAAGCTACTTACTATAGTTTTAAGTTTGCTTTCTAATTACTACAAATAAATCGAGTCAAGCGCTTATTTGATTGACTTTGTGGAAAATTGCTTTTTTCAATGACAATCTAATCTTAAGATCATAAACCTACAAACATCAAACTTCGTCAAAAACCTATCACAATTCAAATCTGGGATCACTGTACAACTGTGAAATCATGGCCTGACTAAAGTAATGTTGAATGTAGACCAATAAACCACACAAAGGACTTTTTGAGACCTATGTAAAAACAGAAAAGGCCCGCCACATATTCTTTTATTTGCAATTATATGATGATCTTATAAACAAGCATTATTTCATGTAAAGCTTAATTTTAAACAATCTAAATCCTTTTTTAATACTTATTTCTTGATATTGCACCAGACCCACACTCTCTCAATCAATATATATATATTATATCATCGTATCACATCTCCTGAATCAAATATTCAAAACGAGACACGAACATGAAACGTACAAGCTAACACTTTGTACATATGGTATGAACATTTTTATCTCAGTAAATCAAGTAATCCTTCAATATCTGACAGATTTCAAAGAATAAAAGCTTCTATTTACTGCAAAGATATTCGTTTTAATAATTATTTGCTTCCACTCAAAGGGAGTTAGGATGTAAGTGTAATGTATTTGTTTTAAAAATTTGAATAATCGAAATCAGAATCTAGTTTAAATTGTGTTTGATTTTGAATTGTGATATGATAACTAAGACATAAACATTTAAAAAAAACTAACCAACCCCAATATATCTTGAATGATAACGATCTATCTCTGATAACTTTATGACAACTTGTCCATGGAAACGGGTGCTTCGCACAATCAATGGTGCAATACTCGTTTGATGTCAAAACAAATGTAAATAGAAAATATTACACCTGCAATCTTTGTAATTTTCTCACTTGGTTTAGTGTAATTTTAGTGTCTGCTAATTAACCCGTCAAGTGTCCCTTGTACCACGTAGGTACATAAGAAAATTTTTTGGAAGTGTCGCATTTATCACAGATTGAACGAAATGAGTTATTTAACTTATTAATAACTTATTATTAGAGTTACTTAACTAATAATAAGTTATTAATAACGTCTTATTAATAACTTATTATTAGTTAAGTAACTCATTTCGTTCAATCTGTGATAAATGCGACACTTCCGAAAAATTTTCTTATGTACCTACGTGGTACAAGGGACACTTGACGGGTTAAACATTTATCCAAATTATAATTTTAATCGATTTTATAGATCTATTTTAAAAACAGACTTTATTTCTAAGTAGCATTTTAAACTAAACCTAGATAGCTACTTAAACTACAATGAATAGCTGTACTCATTATTAAATTGTCTACCACATTTGTATTACCTATGATTATGAATAAATAAATGATTTGATTGATTTGATGAAAATAATGTTCCTGTCATTCACTCCAAGTTCTTCACTTAAAAACTCTGTCTCCCAAAGATGTTAATAACTTTTTTTAAGCTAAAACGCGTGTAACCTAGAAGTTTGTATTTCTAAATTGGTAAAATGTATGAAAAGTAAGTTTGTTAAATGAGCATGATTTAAAAAAAGTCTTGCCAACTCAACAGTGTAAGATAAAGAATAATAATATAGGTATTTAGCTTTTCATAACATTGGAAGTAGGGTTTCGTGATGAAAATAATAAATAACATTTTCGAATCAAATGTAACTAGCAATTCGAATGAACTTTAAGTTTAATTTGTTTCCAGTACAATCCTACAATAACATTAATTTAATGTCACAAATATTTGAAAATAAAATATTACAATAACAGTTATTTCCTAGACAAACAAGCACTTGCGCTGCTTGTTTTATAGAGTTACGAGCTCATCCATTTATGTTGAATAGCCGTGGTATGCACCTAGGTCATGTTTTTTCTAAACTATAGCATTCTTAAAAAACAAAACATTTCACGTATATTTTCGAGTACGATTATTTCTAACATCTCAAGGTTGGACCTTTACTTTTCCTAGTGTTTATCAATGACGTAGAAAAGATTTTTCTTAACTGTACATTAATAGTAGAGAAAATATAAACTCAATTTCAGATTGTCATTTGTTACAAGAGGACCTAAACAGATTGGCGATCTATTGTGAAATTAACTCGTTATCTCTAAACGGGAATAAGTGTGACGTTATCTCTTTTACAAGAAAATCAAAACTAATCTGTTTCAATTATATAACTTAACAATTATTAGGTCCAATGGCTTGAGAGATTTAAGAGTTCACCTGGATAGCAAACTTACCTTTAGCTCTCATTTTAGCATAACGTCTATCAAAGCTTTCTGCATGCTTGGATTTATTTTAAGAATTATTAAAGAATGTACCATCCCTAAAACTCTTATCTTGCTATTTTGTTTGTTCAGTTCTTGAATACGCCTCTACAGTATGGAACCGACAGTATAACGTCCACATAGATGAGTTGGAACGATTACAAAAAAAATTCATCAATTGCTTTAAATACCGTTTCCCCTCAGCCTCAACTAGTGAAATTATCAGTCTGCAGAACCGTCACCATATTAGAGACTTAATGTCTCAAAGTATTTTAAAAAATGAAATTGATTCAGCTGTTCTGATAGAAACATCTATCTGTTATGCATTATCTTTTCGGAAAAGGAAAACTTTTTGGACCCCGAATTCCATAACATACTATAATAAAAATAACTTCCTTATTAGAGCATGTAATTTGTATAATAATTTATTCTCGAATATTGACATGTTTTACGTGTTTTCGCAAAGGTTTCGAAATGATATCATTAGTGTCGTTTCTAATACCTAACAATAAAGCATGCTTATACGTATGTGTTGAGTAACTTTGAATTGAGGTCTAACTTTGAACAAAGTTGTAAAAAAGATTTTTTATTTTTTTACATGGAAACGTTTTGATGTTTTAATATCGGGACTGTGTAAATCGAATGTCCAAAATGTTTTGTAGAAAATGCGAAGCGAACAATAAACTCTCAATGTCATAATTTTTAAAATACCCGCCTTTTTCGTAGTGACGTTGTTGGAGGTGTTTAGTGCTTGAAATCGTGATTAAAAATGTAAAACTTACTGTAAACAGGTATGTTTTTGTGTTTTTCTGTAAAATGTAGTTAACTTATTATATTTTTGAAATCGTTATCCGTTTTTGATGTGAAATATTGTGTGAAACTGATAAAGTTTTGAGTACGTTCAAAATCTAAGTTATTTGGATAATACTGAATTGTTCTCCTAAAAATACTATGTTGCGTAACTTTAAATATGTGTATAATGTTTCTAAGTTCTCATAACGATATTTTTTCCACTAAATTGGTCTACTTTGATTTATATGGGAAGACAAAGCAATCTATCACATTTATGTAATCAGTGTAGATCAGTTGTAGATGTAATTTTCATAGATTAGGTTTTCCTTAGTAAAAAGACATCATTTAATTATACCCAAATCTTACAATATTCCAATATTAAAGGTTTTTACACCAAGAAAGCAATATTCAGGCCTTTCAATCAATTGCTCCTGGCATCATTGTAATAAATAAATCTTCCCTTCGGCTCCTAGGTTCACCTATTTTCGATGACTCCTTTCAGAACTTTATAATTGACAAAATTTCATAATTTTCAGAAAGTTATTCCCGGCTTACACAAATTAATACACATATGGCTTTTTACATTTTACGTCATTGCTTATTTGTGCCAAAACTAATTTATTATCTTCGCTGCTCACAATTTTGGAGACACATCAATTTACTTTCAGTTCTCCGTCAACTATTTCGAATATTCTCAACATAAACTTTGATAATAATTCCTGGGATCAAGTCAGTTTACCAGTGCGCTTCGGTGGTTAAGGAACTCGAAAGATTTCTTCTCTAGCTTTGCCAGCCTTTTTATCTTCGATTTACAGTAATAAAGATACTATCAATAAAATTCTTTCCTCTCCTTTACGGGCGAGATTTCTCATCTTTCGGATGCCGAAATGCACTGGAATATTGTACCAAACAGTTCAGCAGTTCCACAAAATCCCGCGTCACAGGGTCAGTGGGACGACGTGCTTTGTATTTTAGAGCGGAACAAACAACTAAATACGCCTAATTTAACAGACCGCGCTTGTCTGCTAGCGGTGGGTTCCTGGGAGTCTGGGTTATGGTTGCAGGCGCTTCCTTCATCTAACTTGGAAACCCTTTTTGACAACCATAGCTTTAGGCTTGCTTGTAGTTAACGTTTAAACAAAACTCATGATAACTATGAATTTGACTATTGGGGAAAATTGTGCGTAATTCTATTGTTTTTTCCATAAATTCATCATGTTATAAAAATAAACCAATTCAAAAGGACATTGTTCATTCAATAAAATAAAGGTGTAATATATATAAATCAGATGTAATATCTCAAATACTGTGAAAAATGTTCAAAGTTAACCAAATTGACTGTGTGTATTTCATGTCTCGTATTATTTTAGTTCTATACAATATTTTTAAGTTTTGTCTGATTTTGTGTCTTATTTTTTCATTTTTTTTTTTCCACCTTTAGTAAGAGCATTCACTCCGATCGATATTTCTAAATGTTAAATTTTATTGCGGAAACTTTATCGGTTTATGTGTTTCTAATATATATTATTTATTTTCTTTATTGTACTGTTTGTTACCTGAATAAAATAAACTGACGTTCGCATCAGTTTTCAATAAAAAAAAACAATTTCAACAAACTAACGGCCCGCTCTACACCGAACGGTAATTAGCACGCACCCGGTACTTATTACGTGCACGTTCTCTGCGACTGTTGCAGACTATATATTATGGCACAATGGTTGTAAAATTACTTCTAATGCGCAATTAATATTCCTCTGCCTCAAAGCATGTAATTTATGTTAGTGCGATATAGTAAATTATAAATATTTTCGGAATTTGAATTGTATATTTAATTTTAATTAATTATATTTTATAAATTAAATGAATTATTTTTGATTAAAATAAAAAGCCTGAGTATTTATTTCAAAAATTGCAATTTCGGATGATTGATTTACAGTATGGACAAGGGTCCAATTGGTCAACACGACCCCTACTTGCGGCATATAAACCTGGGACCGTGGCTTTCACCGGTACACAGACCCGATCTGCATTCGGCGCCGTTCGGACGTGTTGACGGTCGCTCCCGGCTGCCGAGGCACGATTGTTGTCTCACGACTTTTCTCGTAACTATACTCGAACGCCACTCTCAGATCCGTTCTGCGTCCGACCCCGCTCGGACGTGTTCGCGGCCGCACCAGCCATTGAGTCACGATTGTCTTCTCACGACGATAACTCGTAGCAATACTCATACTCTGAGATTCGTACAATATCTCGCTTCGTCCTCGACGACTTGAGATAAGCCTCTGTAGGACTTACGCTGCGGCCGGTTTCGATCGGCTGTAAATAAGTCAGTCTCGCAGCAACAACAGAGTTGAGCTTACTACGGTCGATTAAATTCTATAGTAGGTTGCAAGGCTCGGGCTGCTTTTCTGGCTACGTTCTTGACGCTGGGCGCTTGTTACGTTAGTTAAAGACTCGCTTTGCCGCCGGCTTCGGCCGGTCGTAACGTAGTCAATCCCGCACTCTGTGCACCCCTCGAATAAATACCCCACCTCGGTGGGAGCAGCAACAAAAGAGTTGAGCTTACTACCGTCGATTAAATTCGATAGTGGTTCGCGAGGCTCGGGACATCAGTCTCGGTCTGCGTGCGTTCTCGAGCGCACGTCGATCGCAGACGCCTTCCCGCTCTTTTAGCCCCCGCGCTAATTGAGCACCCAAATTTCATAGTTGTTTACCGTACTAAGTTTCTAACGCCGTTTTCACGGCGGACAGTGGCTCGTCAACCGTACTTCTAATAAGTTTCTAACGCCGTTTTCACGGCGAATAGTGGCTTGTTAACCGTACTTCGTGGAACGTGAGCTTCGTCGACGGGAATTCGTTGTTCCAGGACTTCAAGTGCCGTGTTCGAGTAAGTTATCCGCGTCGTTCTCAACCGCCCTACTGCGTGTAGGGTGGTTTTTTAGGTAGTTAGTCATCGTCGATAGGTTCATAGTATATATATTTATATATTGTCGTCCCTACCCAACCCCTACGCAATGGCTTCCCTAAGCCCTGAGGAGCTCCTGAATAAGCTGATCGCTGATTACGACGCCCAAGGCACTTACTGCGCCCCTCATATGATTCGCACACTGCAATCATTTCTCCCTCTAATCATGCCACTAATCACACCGGCCCCTCAGGCCACCCCAGTTCCCCAGACCCCTCAGGTCTTAGGCCCTCCCGCGTCCCCTTCCTCCAGTGACATGGAGTGCGAAGTAGACGCCCCTCTGCGCCGCAAGCGCGCACCCGCGACTGAGTCTTCCTCGGACGCCACCCCAACTGGCCCTGAGCCTCCCTCTTTCACCCTTGTTAAGAAGCGCTCTAAGAAGCGCTCGAAACAAGACCCGGCGCCCTCCACGCCCGTCCCTACACCCCCTGCGGCGTCTTCAACGCCAGCTGCCCCGGTGTCTTCAACACCCGCTCCGGCCCCAACTTCTGTCAAGGCCAAGGACCCACCACCCGTTTTCCTTCGGAAAAAGGGTAAATGGACTGAGGTCTCGACACTGTGCAATGAGCACAAAATCCATTACACCCGAGCGGTAAACTCGGGTGAATCTATTAAAATCACTGTCTCGTCGATAGACGATTTCCGAGCTTTGACTAAGCTCCTCACCGATAAGCAATATGCTTATCACACTTATGCTCTGTCAGAAGAGCGTAAGATCAGAGCGGTACTCAGGGGAGTCCCGTTCGAATTATCGAACGAGGCTATCCTGGAGGATCTGCAGTCCCAAGGCTTCCCGGCACTCGCGGTGCATAAAATGCACAGCAAGTACGGGAGGCAACACCCTCTCTCTTTGGTGATTCTCGCCAACGTCCCCAAGTCCAGAGAGATCCTGAAAGGGGTTAGCTCTATTTGCGGCCTCTCTGGGATCTCAATCGAGGCGCCTCATCGCCGCGGTCATCCCGGCCAGTGCCATCGGTGCCAGTTGTACGGGCACGCGGCGGCCAACTGCCGCGCACCGCCCAGGTGCGTCAAGTGCCTGGTCCCTCATCTCACTAAGGAGTGCAATCGCACTCCTGAAACTCCCTCTCCTCCCGATTGCGTGCTTTGTGGCCAGTCCGGCCACACCGCAAACTACAAGGGCTGCCCTCGTGCACCCCGTTGTATGCGCTCCAATTTCAAAAGGGCGGCTCCCAAACAGGCCCCGCGCCTTTCTCAAGTAAACTTTCCGCCGCTGCGTAGCCGGGTTCCTCCGGCTGCAAAGCCTACTCAGCCCAAGCCTGCTCCAGAAAACTGGAGGCAGCGTCCCGCGTCGAATCCCATCCCGGTTCCTCGCCCATACAAACCCACTCCTCAATCCTCCGTAGCGGACGATATGCGTATCGTCTGCGACGCTATTAAAAATGTCGATGTTAGTGAAATCGCAGTCTTAGCCCGTAAACTTAGGGCTTCACGTACTCCGACAGAGCGTTTGCTAGCTCTGGCGGAGCATAGTTCCCTTCTCAATTCATTGTAGGTTCATTAAAATGAATTGATCCCTAAATCATGCTTCGGCCGACCTCTGCCCAGCCCCGGCTTCACCGGAGGCTGCCCAGAACGGCCACCAACTCATGTCCCTTTGAGCACCTTCAGTGCAACTTTCACTACAGGCGGAAGACCCGCTAGCGGGTCTCCGCCAGCGCGCCCAACTTCCCGACGGGTGTCGCTTCCGATGAAGGCTAAAGGTATACGCTTACTACAGCCAACAGGTGGTTTTTAGTGGGTAGGTGCCATTCTGGTGAGTCCCACATAACCCCCCCGCAGAGGAATTTACCTGCGGGCGGGTATGCATGACGCATCTTCCACCTCCCTCCCGCGAGGGTGCCTCGGCAGCAAAAAAAAAAAAAAAAAAAACGAGGCTCGGGCTGTTTTTCTGGCTGCGTACTTGACGCTTGGCGCCTGTTATGCAGTCAGAGACTCGCTCTGCGGCCGGCTTCGGCCGATCGTAACGTAGTCAACCCCGCACTTTCAGTGCAACCCAACCTCGTCAGGTCTACAGCCGGTTATTGTTGTAAATTTATAGACAACACACTCGGTAGTAGACTCGCGTTTGATCAGGTGGATACTTAACGGTGATAACTAAGTCGCTGCGCCTTGGAAGACGGTGCGCTTCCAAGGCCCTTCAGGCTAAGGGGAAACCGGCTGACCCGATCCTATTGCACTTGGGCCTTTCCCAGGGTGACGGTACAGTGCTGTCCGAATTAGGGGCACCACTTCACGTCGTCCCCAGCCCCCCTACCGCAGTTAGGGAGGTTTAGGTGCTAGGTTTGTTAGGAACCTAGGCATTTTTTTAAATAATAATAATATATAATAAATCCCCAGACAAACACACCAACTGTGTGGCCCCAAAGTAAGCAGAGCTTGTGTTATGGATGACCATACAGCAAACTGGGGGATAACCCAGAATAAACATACATATATAAATAAAAACAACCATGACCCGAGAACAAACATCTGTGTTCATCACACAAATGAATGCCCCGACCGGGACTCAAACCTGGGACCTTCGGCGTATGAGGCAAGGCTACTACCTACCTCCTACTACTACACCACTCGGTCGTCATTTATATATTATATATTTATTTATTTATTTAATGGCACAATAACAAATTGTAAACCTTAAAATATAAACATACATTCATTATCTTATAACTATTTAGGTTTAGTCTACAATTCAATAAAAATTATGCACTACATTTAAAAACTAAAAAAGACTCTTAAAAAAGAAACAATTAAATTAAGCTATGTAAAAAGAAAAATTCTTTTTACATAAAACAAAAAAATATACATAACTAATCAGCTAACGTTATCGAGACTTTTAAAGGAAAATAAAGGATCATTAAACAAGTCAACATCACTTTTTAGGGCATTGTAAAGTCGACACATTCTGTAGAGCGGACTATTGTAAGATATATTATTATTTGCAGAAGGTATTGCAAACAAAGTGTGATGTCTCATATTGTAGTCCCAAGCCCTCCAATGGACCAGCAAAGCTTGGTAAACTTTGCTAGGTCGTTCGCCCAGGCGCTCGTTGCGTCCGGCGTTGCCATTTCCGATGACGTACTAACGCAGGCCTCACAGGCAACTATCGCGTCCCCGGCCCCTCAGGCCTCAGACCCGGCCATTCAGGCCACCAACGCCCACACCCCTCAGGTCTATAGCTCTCCTGCGTCTCCCGTGCCATTATGGACCATCGTCCTTTATGGACTGTGAATCGGTCACATCCTGTCGCGCGTCGCGTCGCAAGCGTACCGCTCCCGGGAGCGACACCGAACCCGCGTCTGATGCGTCGTAAGATGCTGTCACCTTAACCGGCTCTCCTGAGCCCGCGTTTCAGTTAGTCGCCAAACGCTCCAAGAAGCGCTTAAAGAAATCCTCGGTATCTTCAATACCCGAGCCCTCCCCGGTGTCTTCTACACCCGCCCCGCGCCGTTAATGTCGCTCGAAGTGACCGCGTCTCCGTCAGTCCCGTCGAAACCAGTGACGCGCTGCGCTTCCGTCCCACCGCAGCCTCAGCTACCTCCGCCCGTCTTCATCCGTGAAAAAGCGTGCTGGACAGCGGTTTTTAACTTGTGCAAAGAGCATAAAGTTAATTACTTAAAAGCCGCCAACGCAGACAAATCAATTAAAATTCAGGTCGCAACCATCGACGACTTCCGGTCTTTTACTAGGCTTCTATCGACCAAACAAATTGCGTATCATACTTACACCCTCCCGGAGTAGCGCAAGGTGCGCGCGGTATTCCACGTCCCGATCAAACTCAGTAACGACGACATTCTAGAGGACCTTAAGTCCCAGGGCTTTCCGGCTGAAGCAGTGCACAAGATGCACTCAAACCGTGGTAGGCGTTTTCCACTCGCTTTAGTTATCCTTACAAACACTCCCAAATCGAAGGAGATCTTCAGAGAGGCTCGCACAATCTGCAGCGCTATCGAATATCTCCGTCGAGCGTCCCAACCCCCGCGGTCACCCTGGGCAGAGCCACCGCTGCCAGCTCTATGGCAACGCAGCGACTAACTGCTCAGCTCCCCCCAGGTGCGTTAAGTGCACTCGCACTCCCGAATACGTTTCCCCCCTGCCTGTGTGCTGTGTGGCCAGTCCACCCACACAGCTAACTACAGGTGTTGCCCGCGCGTTCCACGCTCCTCAGCTAAGAGAGCTGCGCCTAAATCAGCGCCACCGCTCACTCCTGCTTAATTCCCACCGCTGCCCAACCGGGGTCCCCTGGAAGCAAAGCCCGAGCAGCCGACGCCTACTCCGGCTCTGTCCTGGAGGCAGCGTCCAGCCGCTCCACATGCACCTTCCCTTCCTATCCCAGCTCCTGTAGCTCCCGTAGGCCCGCGTCTCGCTCCGTCGTCTTCACCTCAGTCGTCGTTGGCTGAGGACATGAAGACCGTGTTTGACGTCATTCAAAACGTCGACATTAAGGAAATCTCCGTACTCGCATGCAAACTGCGAGCCGCCCGCTCTCCTCAAGAGCGTCTATTTGCGTTAGCCGAGCATCACTCGCTACTTAGCTCTTTATAAATTCTATTTTTCGTTTAAATTCGTTAATAAATAAATATAATGTCTAGACCCACAAACCCCGCGTCCTGTCGTATCAAACCCAAGGCCCTATCCCTAGTTTCTTTTAACGTTCGTAGCCTTAGTACTAATCTTCCTGAGCTCAAACTGTTCCTTCAGAACAACAAGCCAGACTTATTGCTTCTTCAAGAGACGTGGCTAATTCCAAACCGCTCCAGGGGATTTGCTATTCCCAAGTACGCGTTCACTCGTAACGACAGGCCCAACTCCGACGGTTTCGGTGGCACTCTTATGTATTACAAATGAAGTTTCCATTGCTGTCCTCTCCCTACCCTTCCTCTCCTCAACATGGAAGCCACTGTGTGTAGATTGGCTATGACTGGTCAACTGACCATCATCATAGCTTCAATCTACATACTGACTGGACGTGCCTATCGACCAACACCAGTGGTATCGCTCTCCTCGACAACACTGACTCACTCGACTTAGACGTCATCTCTCCCATCACTCCCACTCACTATCCCAACAACACTACTCTCCTGATATCCTCGATTTTGCAATTGCCAAGCGAATCAACCTTGATCTCAGGTCTACCGAACCGCTCGATGACCTAGGTTCTGACCACCGCCCCGTCTCCCTCGTGCTAGATCCGCCTAATGATAACGTCACATCTCCTAAGACCTTAACCAACTGGAAAGGCTTTAAAAATACGTTAGTGTCAGCTTGGAGGCCCCAAACTCTCCGCTCGCGATCTCGCCCGATCAATTAGATAGCCCGGATAAAAAAGATTCATTAGTCAACTCTCTCACTGATGTTATCAACTCAGCCATCAGCGATAAATAAAAGGTCGCTAAGCAAGGCAAACCCAAGCTTCCCCTAGCCGTTAGCAATCTTATTAAAGCTAAGACCGTGGCTCTCCGGAGAGCAAAGAAATATCCCACGCCCGCCTATAGAACAGCTGCGAATCAGCTTCAACGTAAAGTTAGGTCTTGCCTCGCGGAACTCCAAGACGCTCAGATGAATCATCTCATGACGAATATCTCCCCGTCCAACCAAGCGTATTCAAGTATGGCCCGAGCCTTACGCGTAGACGGCGCCTTTCACGTCCCTCTTCTAACTCGTCTCGATAGCTCTATCGCTTTCGAAATCGAAGAGAAAGCTGAATGCTTCGCTGACAGCGTTGCGTCTCAATGCTCGCCCAGCACGCAGCCAGCTCTCACATCCAGGCGGTGGAGGACGAAGTTATCCGCGGAGACTCTCTCGCCATCACCGTCAACCCCGTCACAGTCTCTAATGATGAAATCTCGCTTCTCATTAGAAATCAAAAGTCCAAAAAGTCTCCGGGTGCGGATGGTATTTCCAACCACGCCTGCCTCAACAGGTGCTTACCTTGTTAGCTGTTATATTCAATGCTTGCTTCGACCTTAGCTACTTTCCAAAAGTTTGGAAAGAAGCGACAGTCATAGGCATTCTCAAGCCGGGTAAACCTCTGAATATTCCGGCTTATCACAGACCCATCAGCGTCCTCAAGGCAATGTCTAAACTTCTCGAGAGTCATACACTCTCGAATGTGGAACCATCTGTTTCCAATGGATGGCGATCCTCTCATAATTTCGCCCCTTCAGTTCGACTTCCGCGCTAAGCACTCCTGACCTCAGCAAGTTCATCGAATCGTCGAGTACATACGTTCCGATTTAAACGTGAAGGAACGCTTTCCGCGTCCCGTCTCATAAAGGCTGGAGTCCCTCAAGGCTCAGTCCCGCCTCTTTATTGTACACCGTGTACACTAACGATATTCCTGTCACGCCGAAAGGCGTTGAACTCGCCCTCTTTGCCGATTACACTGCCTTTTACACCAAAGGCCTCAGACCCGGGTCTCACCACCAGACTCCAAAAGGCTGTAAATGCCCTTGGTGCATGGTTTCAAAAATGGCGTATCGATGTGAACCCAGAGAAGAGCTCTGCGATTTACTTCGACTGCAAACGCCGTCGTATTGCCGACAATCTCCACGTTAGAATGCAAGGCATTCCCATCCCCTGGAAGTGCACTACCAAATATTTAGGCGTCACTTTAGACCAGACGCTTTCTTTCAAACCTCACGTCGATAGAGTTACGAAACTCGCACGATTTTATTTAGGCCGCTTTTATAGTATGTTAGTTAGAAAAAGTAAAATGTCTTTCAGAAACAAACGTAAACTTTGCAAGGTTTGCGTTAGACCCCTCATGATATATGCCTCGCCAATCTTTGCCCACGCCAAACCTTCCGTCCTGCACAAACATCCTGGAGCCCAATGTCCGCCCGAACGCCGGGGTGTACATGTATGCCAGTGACGAGATCTGTTGTCAGCGTTTCCGTTACTTGGAAGATCTGGACTTTTCCGTTATGTGGGTTCACATTGAAACCGGCCTTGACCAATTGGTCTACGCCAGTATATACCGGTCACATAGCAGAGATCGGGAGACAACGAGGCTCATGGAGTATCTCAGCGATGCAGCAGATAAAGTGCGGCAACGTTTTCCCTCAGCGCAGTTGGTATTCCTGGGGGATTTTAACGCTCATCACGGGCAAAGGCTATACCCGTATCAGGACACTGACCACGCTGGAAGAGAGGCTTTTAAGTTTTCCGTGACTCAAGGCCTCTTACAGCTAGTGCACGAGCCCACGCGCATCCCCGACGATGCCAGCAACACTGCATATTGCTTAGACCTTCTGCTGACAACTGATCCTGACAGGTACTTGGTGTCCGTTACTGCACCTTTAGGGACATCCGACCACTGCGTGGTGAAATCTGTGTCGCAGTACTCGCCGCCTGACACCACCCCAAAAGGCGCTAGGCGAGTGTGGCGATACAAGTCAGCAGATTGGGATGAGATGCGGCACTTTTTCGCGCCTTATCCTTGGTGGCAGACTTGTTTTGCATCAACCGATCCATCGTGCTGCGCTGATGCTGTATCAAGTGTGATGGGCCAAGCAATGGAGTATTTCATCCCTTGGGCTAACCTATCCCTTGAAACCAAAGGTCGCCCATGGTTTAATGCTGCTTGCCTCACAGCTGAAAAGCTTAAGCAAGAAGAGTACAAAGCCTTGGCTGACGCTCGCAGAAGCAAAGCCGTGGATTCGCATGAACTGAAAAAAAATACAATACTGCCGCCAAGTCTTGCAAAAACGTGATCAGAAAAGCTCGCTTTGACTACATTGGCCACATCGGAGACAAGATAGCGTAATATCCTTCAGGAATCAAAGCTTTTGGGTCTTTGGCCAAGTCGGTTGTGTCGAACTTCAGTCGCCCATCGCTGCCACCTCTGAGGAAGCCTGACGGTTCACTGGCCCACACTGCAAAAGAGAAAGCAGACCTCCTTGCTAATCTTTTTGCAGACTGTTCACGTCATAATAGTCAAGGTAAAGTCCCACCCCAGTTACCTCAGTTCGGACCCAAAATGGGTACCGTTCATATTCGCCAAAAAGAGGTTCTTAAATGCTTGCAGAATTTAGACGTGAATAAGGCCAGCGGCCCCGATGGCATACCTGCAGTTGTGTCAAAACACTGCGCAGCCGAGGATTAACGCGCCTGTATCGACTCTCTTTGGAATCTGGAAAGGTCCCTAAATCCTGGAAGCTGGCTAACGTGCAACCAGTACCAAAGAAGCCGCGCAGATCCCATCAACTATCAACCTATTGCAATCACTTCCATACTTTGCAAAGTTATGGAGCGTGTATTGAACAATCGTCTCCTGGCATACCTTGAGTCAAACGAGCTCCTTAGTGATAACCAATATGGTTTTCGCAGTAGACGCTCGGCTGGAGATCTGGAGTGTATGCCACTCACTTATGGAGCGAAGCCTTGGAAGGTCACGGTGAAGCTTTAGCTGTATCCTTAGACATTCCAAGGCTTTTGATAGGGTCTGGCATAATGGTCTCTTGAGTAAACTTCCAGCATACGGAATACCTAAAGGGCTCTGCGACTGGATATCTGATTTTCTGAGGGAACGGTAAATTCGAGAAGTCTTAGACGGCTGCTTTTCTGACCTAATGGCAATTAATGCCGGTGTACCTCAGGGATCTGTTCTCTCTGCAATATTATTCTTGCTGCACATTAACGACCTGCTAACCCCCAGGCATTATTGGTTACGCTGATGACAGCACCGTTGTAGAGAAATACATGTCCAATGCGCGAGCGAGTCCTCAAGAAATCCGGGCTTTGAGAGAGTCCATGATTGAACGGGTGGATTTGGCCTTAAAGAAAGTGTCCGATTGGGGCGATTCCAACTTGGTCAAATTTAACCCGTCGAAAACACAGGCGTGTTTATTCTCCGCGAAAAAGAGCCGTTTCGACCTAACGCCCACTTTCCAAAATGTATATTTGGTAGAATTTACTTCCGTTTCTGAATTATCAAGATAATTAATATTTAATTTTAAGGCATTGTCATTTATTAGTCAAAAATTTATAAAATTTGTTTGGGTAAATTTCAGTATTAAATTATTAAACGTCAGCCAGTTAATTAAAGATGAAAGTGTATTATTAATGTCATTTTCGAAATTGTCAAAAGTGTTGTAATTAAATAATACAGTGCTGTCATCAGCAAATACAGTAAATAATAAATAATAAAGGACCCAATACACTACCACTAGTGGGATGCCTGTGTGTACGGACCTTTTTTTAGATGCATAAGTAATGTTAATTCCAGTATTGGAACCCATTCTGTTTATGTGATCTGTCTTCGATTACAAAGATATGATTCCATGAGTTTAATGGCGTTGCCTCTCACCCCGTAAGATTCGAGTTTTTTAATCAATGAGTCATGACTTACATTGTCAAATGCCTTAGACATGTCCATAAACAAAGCTATTGTTGAGTTTTTCCTTTCTACATTAGTCATAGCGGGGCGCCATCGACGACAACGCTATCAGGTAATGTTCTTAGTTCCACGATGCGAAGATAGGTAGCATGCTCTTGACAATGTTGCCAACAGTAAAAAACATGTTTTTTTAGTTGTTTTTGTAGAAAATCGTTGTAAATGTAGACACAAGGATTCTTTCACCCAAAAACGAGGTGATTGATCGGCATTTAGTTATTTGAAAATGATAGAACACAGCAAATTAGCACGGCACATTCTTTTTTGCAATACTTCAAGATATGCAAAACTTTTCATTAGATAAGTTAACCCAGCTATATATCTTGGGTGCCATATGGAGAGGTTAAGTTTTGACCCCATATGTCTCATATTTTAATTTTATTTATTATATATTTACTCACTTACATAAAAGAACACATTGTATTTTTAAGTCCATGTATTACTTATTCTTATTGTGTTCCTATTTTATTCATATAAAATGTGTTCTTTTATGTAAGTGAGTAAATATATAATAAATAAAATTAAAATATGAGACATATGGGGTCAAAACTTAACCCCTCCATATGGCACCCAAGATATGCAAAACTTTTCATTAGATAAGTTAACCCAGCTATATATCTTGGGTGCCATATGGAGGGGTTAAGTTTTGACCCCATATGTCTCATATTTTAATTTTATTTATACTTACATAAAAGAACACATTTTATATGAATAAAATAGGAACACAATAAGAAGAAGTAATACATGGACTTAAAAATACAATAAAACAGACTTCAATATTTAAGTTTCAAGTGAGTAAATGGTCCTAGTATCTGTATACCTAATAAAGTTGAAAGCTAACATACGCGAACATATCCCAGCAACAACGCTGCTATTCTGCCAGAACCAACATAGTAGAAGCTCCACTTCGCAACAATATCTAATAATATTTTTTAAATGTATGTTAAAATAATTCTCTCTTGAAATTATTATTTTACGTGGTGAATCACTTTGTTTGATTGAATAAATGTCATCAAATTAGTTAATTGTTTTTATAAAATGTAGCCAAACTTTACGTTTTCAGATTCTTAAATAAGAAACTTTAACTATTTTCCAAGTAGTTAAAATAAACAAATTATGAAAATTCATGCTCGACGCGACAATCTGATGCGACACTACCACAAAACAGAAATTCCGTGCGAAGCCGCGCGCTTTACACTTTGTCTAAAAAACGCGTAAAAATGCAAGACATAACGTATGCGGTTCTTGATAGGTCTAACATCAGTCAACAGAGTTTATCTGACAATGAAATATCGAAAGCCACGCTCAAGAGCGAGCTTTCTAGTTAACGCTGCAAACTCGTTTGATCACGTCAAAGCCATGGTTTTGACGTAGCCTGTACTACAAAAGGATTATCTTAGATAATGTCACTTGCTACCAGCGTTCGTTGCTATTAGGGATTTTTTTAGAGCACCTCATCTTAATTCCGAATGCTTTGAACGTATAATAAATCATTAAGCTTTACAAAATCGTGGGATGAATTTACCCTTATTTAAATATACATTTAAACGTATTAAAAAAAACAATGTTCACAACAATTATGATCATAATTATCATTATTACATATTCATTATATGTTATCATGTTTCAATTGTTAAGATTTGTTTGAAGCGGCACTTCCTTAGTAGTTGTGATCCATGTAAAGGAAATGAAAAGCCCTAACAATCACAGAAAAAGGCAATTTTAAATGAAGGATAAGATTCTTGACGTTTTATACAATACTCGATTCAGTTATTAAAGATGCACATAACCACCGTGATCGTTGGCGGCTATGAAAAAGTAAATAAAATTAACTTATATTTAGAATACCACACTTAACAATAGGTTTGTCTATTGTGAACTTAAGAAGGAAAGGTACAATTTAAGTTACAAAGGGAAATAAACTTGCAGCTTTTATCTATTCTTGGGTACACAAAACTAATGTTTCTTCTTAAAGAAGTTTCATTTAAAAATATTTTTTCATATAATCCATTAAAGTTATTATTGAATAAAACATAGACATTGTTCTTGTATAGCCTATCAGCTTAATAATGCAGACATATTTATGTTCGTACGAAAATATTTGTACATTGCAGCTAATGAGACCAGTATGCAGCAGCGCCCATTACTAAAGATTATAATAATATACCATACAACAAACAAAATGAGCAGTATTAAAGGATTTTCATACGTTTGTGTTTAACAGATCAGAATTAAATTGTATGTAGCTACGTATAGCAGGCTGTGATTTATGCTATTTGATTCTAAATCCCGTGGATTTTCGAAAAAATATGACTAGTCTAGCCAATAATATTCTCGAGCCCTGTAACTATAACCATGCAAAAAATCTAATCCGTTGCTCTATTTTGACGTGAAAAAGGTAGTAGGAGATAAAAAATACCTAAAACTATAAAAAACTTTCATTTTTAGAATTCCCTGCATAACAATAGTGTACATAATGTGCTCATGTTTTGCACTCGAAGCGGTAAGTATTATGTAACTCATCAAAATACTTTCAGTTCATCTTCGCACTTGTAATGAGAACGCTAACCCTGTTATTATCAGCTTTTAAAGCCCCGTGGGCTTATACGCTTGAATGGAAACAGGTGCTATTGAATATTATTTGAATATGAATTATACTTTCATGCATTTTCAAAATGGAAGATATGAACCTTTCAAACATTTTGTCATAAAAAAGAACAAAAGAGATAAAATTTGTTGAATAAATGTGTGAATTTGAATTTGAAAATTACAGCAGTGAAGAAATCTACCAAGCAATGAATACACTTTGACCTTTCTTTATTTTACAGTGGCGCTTGACAGATACGTGTTTTGAATGTTTAATTTACAAAGCTTTTTTGTCATTATTCATAGTTTTTAACTCCTTGCACAATCGGATAGTACGATGGTACCTATTACAGCAACATGTTTGACATAGGGCCCGCTGCAGACTGCCTTATTCAGTTATAGAAATGACTTAAGTATTTGGTTTATTTAGATATGAACTTATAACATTACGAATATCAATTTTTTGACAGTTGAAAAATCTGGCTATGGCCAGTCAAATACGGTTTATTTGATTTCTTTCCTTTCAGAGAAAAGCAATACCTACATCATGATTAAACATTAATTATAAATATTATTTATGAAGATAAAAAACATTTCCATTTCAAGGTCCTTGCACATATGGGAGAAGCAAATGTTGTTTTTTATTATTCAACTGTACTACTCCGATATTTTATATATCTACTTGCTCACACCAAAATCTCTTGAAAATCAATTTTCAATTTAGTGCAGAGTTTATTGGCTTCGAATCAAGTCTGCTTGTTACCCAATAATCAAATCAAATCAATTCATATTTATTGCATTATAGGTAACAAAAGAAGTTATCAAGATTCACTATGTGTAGAAGTTTATTAAACTACAACTGAACAACTCCATGCAATATAACTTATAAGCATATTAAAAGCTAGCAAACTAAGATTCAACATATAAATAACATGTTAAGTTTAAAATGCAAAACAATAACAACCAATCACATTATATTTTACATTGCCGTTTACATTGCAGTTTAAACATTTAATTTTAATAAGAAAAACTAAGCATCAATGTATAATAATAATTCAATCATGAGATAGAAAGTCACTAACACTATATAAACAATTCTCAGATAACCAAGTTCTGAGAGTGTATTTCAACTTACGCAACGGCAAACATTTGATTTATAATAATAGATCAGCAACTACACGAACCAAATATTTAAATCGTCTACACCAATAACATTACGCCTATGCTTATATTAAAAGTTATACATTACAAATTTCGATGGTTTGAAACCGCTTTTTCGCTTAAGCCTCGGATTCCGATTTAATGACCGATGCCAGAACACTTTTTCTTAATATATTTTTAAACTACGTTTTTATTTCGCTTTAAAAACGGGATGAAATATACAGGGTCAGAATACTCCAATCATAATAATCAAATCTCTTTTAGGACTTCATAAATAAACGTAACTCCGACTCCGATAAATGACGTAAATTGATGAAAAAAGCTAAACTAAGCTAAATAAACTAAAAACTCTGCTGTATAGAGCTCATATCGTTGCTCGATATGAGCTCTATATTGTTGCTTATATACACATACATCAAAAAAAGTTTGAGATCACTCTGAAAATACGAAACCTTTTTTGTTACAGTAGAATAAAACTGTTTTTTCTTTTTCTTCTAAGATTCTTCATTTAAAAAATCACATCTTTAAATAACAAAAGATTTGTAGAAACTCCTTGTTTACGCTAATTCAGAAATTTGACCAAATTGATTCAAGCGTTTTTCCTGACCTAAATGTAATTTTCGAAGAAGAAGTTCACTTAAAAAGATCTCTAGGGGACTATCAGAAGTTTTACGAGCAAGAATTGCTACTTTGGGGGAAGGCAGACATTTTACGTGAGAAATAGCACGCAGAGTAGCTATCCCAATCCTGTATCGTGAACACGTTACGGAGGTATTGCGGCATGGATAACTTTCCTGATCGACCTCGCAGTGCTTGGCCAACTGATCTTACTGCTGCTCAGAATCGTTGCATCAGATTGCTGACTGCCCGAGACCCAACAATCAATGCCACTAAAATAAAAGCTGAGTTGTGGGCTGCTACTGGACTAGAAATCAGCACTCAGACCATCAGAAATTGCTTACACCAGGTTGGATTACGAGCGAAAAGATCCTGGCGAGCACCCCTGAACTCACAGCAACGACAGCGACGCTGATTCTAGTGGGCTAGACTACGCCAAAGTGAAGAAGACGACGAGGAAACCTTGGCGAAATTGTCTCTTCGTTGACGACTCCAGAATTAGCACTTCTCTGGACAACCGACGTCTCCGTGTCTAGAGAAGACGTACAAACGGTGAAAGACAAACTGCCACCGGAACCGTTCAACAAGGCGGGAAATCGGTATCCTTTTGGGGTCGTATAATGATTGGTGCTAGAACGCCGTTGATCCCGTATCGTGGCTGGATGACTGTAGCATTGTACCAAACCATTGCTATTGATGGAATTGTCAAGACATTTAGAATAAACCATGGCCCTCGATTCGTATTGGTTGACGTACATAATGCACCCGCACATCGAGCTTAACGAATCAACGCTGCTCTGTGTGAATACGACATTACCGGGTTAGACTGGCCTGCCGGCTCGCCTGACTTAAACCCGATAGAGCACGCGTGGGATGCTGTTACGCGAGCTGTTTGGAACCGTCAGCCACTTCTCCAGACAGTGCCAGAGATCAGGGAAACCGTTATTCAAGAATGGGACAGGTTACCGCAAGAAATGCTGCATAACTTAATTCTCAGCATGCTCAGAAGGATTGCCGCATGTTCGACCCAGGGGAGGAGTTATCTGGTACTAAATAAAAACAATAAATGTTCATAATATTAAGTTAAATTCTCTTTTTCTTTCAATTATTTATTAGTCGAAATTGCATTAAATTCAATTTTTGTTAATAAAAATAAAAAAGAATTTAATTTTTTAATTTCAAAAAGTGTATCTTTTTTATAAAAAAGTGATACAGTATGGAACGCCAGATGATGCGCTCACTGCGTTCCAGAAGGCCGTTAAGGAAGTACCTGTAGCAGTTACCCATTGTTAGTGCAATGAACACAAATGTTTGTTATCAGGTACTGGTTATTTGTATATGTTTGTTTATTCCAGATACCCCCAGTTTGGTATATGGTCATCCATAGTTAAGTCCGGCTTACTTTGAGGTCTTAGTGTTGGTGTGTTAATCTAGGGATTTTATTACTATTTTATTACAACACGTTGCAACTGGTAATCAAATTTAACTCCATGCCCTGATTCTCATTCATTTTATAAAAATATTTTCTAATAAAAAAAAATTCGGATACGAACGCAACAAACCGATATGATTTTATTAGGTCTTTACCTATGAAATTGCCGTTTTTCACGAAATAAATGAAGCGTAATTTTTTAATATATTTTTATTTCTATTATTCAAAATAATCACCCATGCAATCAATGCATCTTTGCCAATGCATTGGTAGATTATTGATGCCTTTCTTGAAGAAATCAGCTGGACGGGAGGCAACCAATTCCTCAAAGGCATTTTGTACTGCCTCTCGGGTATTGAATTTTTTTCCCGCCAAGAAGTTATCCAAATTCTGGAAAAAGTAGAAGTCTGTAGGCGCAAGGTCTGGTGAGTACGGCGGATTACGGAGAACTTCCAACCCCAACTCTTGTAGCTTGGAGACCGTCTGCTGTGCAGTATGAGGTCGCGCGTTGTCGTGCAGGAGCAGTGGAGCCGAACGATTGACCAAAGCTGTTTGGAGACGTGCGAGCTTCTCCATCATTGTGTTCAGTTCTTCACAGTACACATCTGCAGTGATACTTGTCCCGTTTGGCAAGAAGATGTGATGAATTACACCCGCGTTAGACCACCAAACAGTGACCATCACTTTTCTAGGGGTAAGTTTTCGTTTAGGGCATTGTTTGGGTGCTGAACCAGGGTCCAACCAACTTGCTGAGCGCTTACGATTGTCAAACAGGATCCATTTTTCGTCACAAGTAACAATGCGGTTGAGAATTCCTTCATTTGTATGCCTGCTGAGCAGTGCAAGGCACGTCTCCACGCGTACTTCGCGCTGGCGGTCATTGAGTTCGTGGGGTACCCATTTGTCAAGCTTTTTTACCTTGCCAATTTGACGCAAATGGACCAATATTATTTTGATGCTAACGTCGAAAGCTGCTGCTAATTCAGCCGTGGATTGAGTTTCATCAGCTTCCACAATTGCCTTTAATTCGTCATTGTCGACCAAAGTTTTCGGACGACCACGGGGTTCATTTTTCAGGTCAAAATTTCCAGAACGGAAGCGGGTAAACCAATAACGGGTGGTGCGTTCGTTTGTAGTGTTCGCTCCGTAAACGTCGTTGATGTTGCGTGCCGCTTGTGCCGCTTTGCTGCCACGACGGTACTCATACTCCATAATTACTCGAATTTTTAACTTATCCATGATGACGAAAAATGTTCGAATGCGTTGAAAACAAAACACTAACTATTAAACAAATGACGATTTTAGAAAAAGAATTCCATGTTTGTCAAATAAAATTAATTTGATATTAGAATCATCAGTCAAAAAAAAAAAAATATTTTTATTTGGAATGGCCAGTACGGCAAAACGGCAGTTTCATAGGTAAAGACCTATTATTTTTACTTTAAAATTAATCACTTTTAATAGTATTTTTACATTTTAACTCGACGTTTCTATACCTTTACAGATACCGTGGACACAAGGGTCTAAAACGGCATGCGTTTTGACAGTTATGAAACCATATAATCATCTCCATCTGTTTCTCTGAAAAAATGCTGACAGTGATTTGAGTTAGGAAGTTAGGTTTTATTGTTGTTCATAAAACAAACATATGTATGCCTTATAGAGTTGAGATGCTCGCCCTTTTCGATTAAGTATGAACACTGGCCCAGCATAATCGATTCCTGTGCGTATAAAAGGATAACCAGGTTGCAGGTCGTTTAGGTAAATTACCCATAATAGGAGATAACGTTGTACCTTTTAATCTTGTACAAGTCACACACTCCCGTACAATTTTTTTAGCCAAATTCCTTGCACCCAGTTGCCACCATTTGTCTCGCATATTTAACATTAAAAGTAACGGGCTAGCGTGTAATTAACATACATGCTCTTGCTTAAGCAACAACACTGTAAACAAATGTTTGCTGCACATAAGTATTGGATTATTTTTATCAAAACTGAAATCTGAGTTGCACAGCCTCCCTCCAATTCTAATGAACTTATTTTCATCTAAGAATATATTAAGACCTAAAATACGATTTGTTTATTATTACATGTTTTTAAAGATAAATTATTCGATAAACAAAAATAAATGTCGGAAAATGATTCTCTTTGAGCGACTGTAATAAGAAACTTTTCCGACTCATTCAATTCTTCGATTGACAGAGAACCGATCCGTCGCTTTCGTTCACATTCATTCATATCTTTAGTTCGTATGTTGTTTACAAATCGCAAGACGTATGAAAAATTCGTTTAAGTCTTTGTAATTATAACATTGTACTAATATCTACAAGATTGCCTTTTTGAGAACTAAGATAGGTTGAAGTGACAGTTTTGGTATCGGGTAATTCAATGGACGTTAAATTATTAAATGCAATAGAACTGAAGTTACGTTTTTGTAAAAACATCGGGCCCTGCCACCATAAAGTATTGTCCATTAAATTATCTAACTGAACTCGCGAAAGTATATTGGCTGGATTATCTTTACTGCTTACATGTAACCAGACTTTGTCCCCTGTTAATTCGTTTTTCTCAGTGACACGATTTCTCACAAAAGTTTTCAGTAAACAAGGTGACATACGAATCCATCCCATGACCATTGTAGAATCAGTCCAGAAATATACTTTAGTAAACCGCAACCTAAGTGAATCGACTATCTTTTTATATAATCTAGCCCCTATTAGCGCCCCACTGAGCTTTTATCTTGGTATAGTGATTGTTTTGATAGGCGCAACTTTCAACTTAGCGCATAGTAAGCGAACAGAATTGAATTATCATCGTAAGATCGTATATAAGCACAAGCCCCGTATGCATCTTGCGAGGCATCTGTGAATATATGCAATTCGGTGTAGCTCGGCTGTTTATTTCTAATATGACGAGGTATTCTTATATGGTTTAGCTGCTCGAGGCCCTTCATAAAGCGCCCCCAAAGGTTCTGTTATATCTCAATTTGCATTATTTAGTATATAAAATAAAATCGCTGAGTTTCCCATTGCATTGACGTCAATGCAATAGGAAACCGACGTAAGTCTAAACCGCGTTAGAAATCGTCACTTATATTCAGTATTGGATTGGACCTCCGTCGCGTATAGTTTTCTCTGTGTTTTTATAAATAAATAATCGTTTGTGTAATTAAATAGTTTTTTTTAAAAACTTAACCGAGACCCGCTCCGTAACAGTGGTGTCAGAAGTGGGATACCAGTGTTGATTAGCCGTTTTCGTTCCACTGGTATTTAATAACGGGTCGTGAATAAAAATTATACCCAAAAATTGTACTGTGCCAATCCAACTCCGGAGCGTGATTTATCTCTGTGACTATTTCATCTCTGTGTCCGCTTCGTCAAACTCTTGTGCAGACTGAGTCTCGACAGTCAGCCTTACTTCGTAAGCCTGCAGACCAGTACCAAAGTCATTCTCCACATTCTGCCAGTGCGAAGTACGCACGGCCACTACCTAACCTCGCAGCCGCCATCGCCACTGCAGCAGTTCTACTACCATCGCTGCTGAAGACATTCGCTGAAGACGTCCCGCTGAAGACGTCACCGCTGAAGGCGTCTCATTCAAGACATCTTGCTGAAGACGTCCCCGCTGCAGACGTCCTGCTGAAAACATCGCTACTGTCGGTGTTCTATTCTCGTCGCCGTTGCTGAGGCGATAGTATATCGCCGCTTGCCAGCGCTGCTGCGTTGCGGTACCTCAGATTGGTCACCACCCTGGCCTGCCTGCCGCTGTTCCTGCTATCCCTGATACTGGTCGCGTTCTGGAGACGCGCCGCCGCTGTGGCCCTGTGGACGTATTACCTTGAAATGCCGCTCAAGTTCTTCGTGATCCTGTTGACCCTGTAAGTGAAACATATTATTATTTGTTATTGCTACATTTTTAAATATTTTTATTGAGTGTCTTTCAATATTTTTAGTGATTCCCTTCCTATTCTTAAATCCCTTACCAGTAAAATATTTATCTATAAAATTCCAAGTATTATACATACCGTTTTATCCAGATATTCTTCTATTTTTATTTTACTGACTATTTTTTCTTTTCCACAATGTCGGTTGAAACAAAGAAAAGCTGTGCGAGCGCAGAAATCGCATTAAGCGAACAGTTTCCTATTAATGTATTGTGTAATTTCATTAGCCCTTATAAAGGAGATCGCGAAACTCTCACCGCTTTTCTAACTAACTGCCAAAACGCTCTAGACCTAGCATCACATTCTCAAAAAACAGTATTGAATAAATATATTTTATCGCGTTTAGAAGGCAAAGCTCAAATTGCTTGCTCTAATAAAATATTCGAAGATTTTAATCAATTAAAATGTTTCCTAAAACAAAATTTTGGTGAAAGAAAACACTATAATCATCTATTGCTAGATCTACAGTCGTGTAAGCAGCAACCTAATGAATCTATTTCGCAATTTGCACTTCGCGTTGAAAGCTGTCTTACTGATTTACAGTCTGAAATATATAACTCCGAATCTCTTAAGAAAGATCTATCCGGTCGGATCGCAATGACGGAAGATTTAGCTTTATTTTCATTTTCCTTAGGACTTCATCCGCGGATTAGTAATAATGTTAGGTGTAGAAATCCAAAGTCTCTTAATGACGCGATCAATATTGCCCTCGAAGAGGAAAAGATACAAAACCTTCTATATAAAACAGTCACTAAATCTAAATGCAGGACCTGTGGAAAATCTGGGCATACAGAATCTGAATGTTATACTAAGGAAAAGCGCATAAATCCACCACGTGGTTTCCCAGAACCGCAAAATTCTAGAACATTTAACAATCCATCTGGCTCGCACGTTTTCTGCAGGTATTGCAAAAACAAAGGCCATGATATCACACAATGTCGTAAAAGAAAATATAATAATGAAAGGCGTAATTTGAATAATGATTATAATAAGTCAGCGAACATGCATCATGTTACATTCGAGCCACCGTCGCCACCGTCACCGACACCTTATCAAGTCCCGTGTGAAAATGTTGGTGAACATGATATTAATTTAAACTAACTAATCGGATTACGAAAACGTGCCGTCGTTCTCCGGAAAATTTAGGCACACGCAATTCTTTTACTAAATCTTATACTAAACCTATTCCACCTCAACACATTCCTCCGGGAACCGCCGTTTCGTTGAGTCCTATTTCTAATTCATCTCGACATTATTCTAAAAGAACCGCTGTCTCGTCGAGTCCTATTTCTAACTCATCTCGACATTGTTCTAAAAGAACCGCTGTCTCGTCGAGTCATAATAAAAAAAAATCTCAACATACTCCTCCGGGAGTCCTCGTTTCCTTGAGCCAAGACTCCGCCTCCGTCAGACCTTCTCTATCTAATTGTACTAAAAATAAAACCGAACCTAATTTTGAAATTCCAATATATGAGATAGATTCATACTTTACAAAAATATCCTTGCCTCACATAGTGTTAAAAACTGAACTTTCCACGCATCCTTTACGGCTTCTTGTAGATACGGGCGCAAGTATAAGCCTTATAAAAAAATCTAGTTTAGACAAAACTTACACCTTATCCAGCGAAATAGTTAAGATAAAAGGAATTAACAATATTGAACATTGTTCTGAATCTTTAGGTACATCTCAAATCGATTTTTATTTATTTAATAACACTTATAATTATAAATTTCATATAGTAAACGATGACGTAAATCTAGAGTATGACGGCATCATCGGTAGTGATTTTTTAGGCCATTTTAAAGCCCATATTGACTATGATTCGAACTTAATTAATATTTGCGGGCAAACCATGGATATGAACTATGTTCAGCCAACTTATATAGTTCCCGCTCGCACCGAAGCCGTTATCGAGTGCATTGTATCAAATTACTCGCCCGAGCGTTATCCAAACAATGAAGGGCTATTATTAGATCATATTTTTAAAGAAGGCGTTTATTTCGCTAATTGCATTGTTACTATAAAACCCAATAAAAGAATTAATGTCACCATTTTAAATACAACAAATTCCGATATCGAAATTAAAAATTATGTCGTCGAATTAAATCCTCTCGAATTACAAAGTACTTCCAACACACCAACTCAATTTGTCAACTCTATCTCTTATTCTAATCCAAGTAGAGTGCAGAAGGTATTAGACCTTATTCGCTGTTCCCATTTAAATTATGAAGAAAAAAAAACCCTTTTAGAATTTTGCTCGCATTACACCGACATATTTCATTTAGACGGCGAACCTTTATCATTCACAAACGCAATCGAGCACACTATAGACTCGGGAGACACGCCTCCCATCCATGTAAAATCATATCGTTTCCCTGAATGCCATAAGGAAGAGGTAGATTCACAAATTCGTAAAATGCTCGATCAGAATATTATACGTCCTTCTTTTTCACCTTGGAGCGCCCCGGTATGGGTGGTCCCTAAGAAAATGGATGCCTCTGGTAAAAAGAAGTGGCGAATAGTTATAGATTACCGCCGTCTCAATGACGTCACTGTCTCGGAAAGTTATCCTCTGCCTCTCATCACTGACATCTTGGACCAGCTAGGCCATTGCAAATACTTTACCACCCTGGACCTCTCCAGCGGCTTCCACCAGGTCAAAATGAGTCCCAAAGACGCACCAAAAACGGGATTCACTATAAACACGAATTCAAGTGTCTCTGGGCACTACGAATTCACCAGAATGCCCTTTGGGTTGAAAAACGCCCCTTCCACCTTCCAAAGGCTGATGAACACGGTTCTTTCTGGTCTTCAAGGCCTACACGCTTATATCTACTTGGATGATACTATTATATATAGCCATGACCTTCCAAGTCATATTTCAAAACTTAAATTAGTATTCGACCGTTTACGAAAATTCAACTTAAAATTACAACCAGACAAATGCGAATTTTTGAGACGCGAAGTCGCTTATCTTGGTCATATAATCACAGACAAGGGTGTTTGTCCAAATCCAGATAAAATCAAGGCCGTTACTCAATTCCCAACACCAAAAAACCCTAAAGATATAAAATCCTTTCTCGGTCTCGTCGGATACTATCGTCGTTTCATAAATAACTTTTCCCAAATAACAAAACCTCTAACTTCCCTCCTTAAAAAGGATGCTATTTTTCAATGGTCTCATGAACAGGAGCGAGCGTTTACAACTCTCAAAGATAAACTAACGTCAGCACCTCTGCTTCAATACCCCGATTTCAGCCAACCTTTCTTATTAACCACCGACGCCTCTAACTACGCGGTAGGAGCCGTACTATCGCAAGGTGAAATCGGCAAAGATAAACCCATTTCATATGCGTCACGCACCCTAAACAAAGCCGAGGGCAACTACTCTACCATAGAGAAAGAACTCTTAGCTATTTTATTCGGGGTGAAAACGTTCCGCCCCTATCTATACGGTCGTAAATTTAAAATCATAACAGACCACAAACCGCTGGTTTGGCTGTTTAGCGTCAAAGATCCCGGCTCTAGGCTCATTAGATGGCGCCTGAAACTAGAAGAGTACGACTACGAAATTGTATATAAAAAGGGAAAACTAAACGCAAACGCCGACGCATTATCTCGCTACCCTGTACTCGCTCTAGATGATACAACCGATAGTTCAATGATATGTAACCCTACACCATCTCCTGATAGTAACATCGATCCCAATAGTCTTCCTTCAATATCTGAAACTTACGATCAATTTGTTCAAATCTCAAAACAACCCGGTGTTTCCTTTGACACCGTCATTCAGGAACATAACCAAAATTTATTAAAAACTAAAATAAAATTAATCGCTTATCCAACCTCAATCGACTTAGATGAATCCATACCATACTGTAGTGACATCATAAGCGCATCCACAAGCGATCCCGATATCCGAGATGTCGAACGCGAACTTCATACCTACTACTCAACTTCTAATGATAGCCACGTGTTTACGCATTTGTTTATTAAATTAAATCACTTTGATGACATGACATATAAAGACATATTTAACGTTCTCCGCGAATATAGGGACATGGTGAAATACTGGTATCCCGAAGAGAAGGAGATAGCCGTATCGGATTTCACAGATCCATTCTCTAAAATATCTTTTACAAAAATATACAACATTATTGCATTTCTTTTCCATAACACTAATATAAAAATTCATATTTATCACAACTCTATAAAATATCCAACACCAAGCGAAATCAAACAGATCCTCAAGGACAACCATAACTCTCCACTCGCCGGACATCCGGGCATCTCTCGTATGTTCGAAAGAATTAAATCACAATTTTGGTGGAAAAACATGCGGCAAGATATCGAAGAGTATGTTAAGAATTGTCGCTCGTGTCAAATTAATAAGCCCTTACGGCAAACAAATCGGGCCCCTATGATAATAACCTCCACGGCATCACGGCCTAACGAAAAAATTTATCTAGATCTTGTCGGTCCACTTCCTGAAACACACGAACATAAATATAAATTTCTACTTACCGTACAAGACGACCTTACCAAATTTTCACAAGCTTACCCCATGCAGTCATGTTCGGCTGAAGAAACAGCCACAGTATTTGTTAATTATATTTCACACATGGGAATACCTAAAATGATAATTTCCGATCAAGGTACAAATTTTTGTTCTGACTTATTTAAACAATTAGAAAAATTATTTAGTATTAAGCATATTTTCGCTTCACCTTATCATCCCCAAACTTGTGGCGCACTAGAAAGGAGCCACTCTACCCTTAAGGAATATTTGAGGTCTTATATAGGTGAAAATCAAAACACTTGGGACCTTTATGTCCCGAGCGCTATGATAGCCTACAATTCAAACGTGCATAGCACGACGGGATACTCCCCTCTAGAACTATTGTTTGGTTTTAAACCCTATTTACCATCTAGCATAGACGTCCTAGATAATAATACTTATACCGATTACATTCGAGCACTTAATCATCGTCTTTATTATAGCCGACAGAAAGCTCTTCAAAATATTCAGACGTCCAAAGAAAAATCTAAAAAATATTACGACTCTCGAACAAAACCTATTTCTTATAGCGCGGGTGACATGGTCTATGTTCGTTGTCATCACAAGCAAAATAAGGCTTTATCCCAAGTGTGGAAAGGCCCCTATAAAATAATAAAGCTTAACGGTAACCATACCGTCACAGTACTTATTAATCGTAAACACGTACGTCATCATTTCGACGAAATAAAACCGGCCAGTGACGATTCGTCATAATGTCTTAGTTTAGTAAATATAACAATAGGTATAAGTTATCATAACATAAGTCTTTCGTCCTATTTCAGATCTACGCTATCACCGCTAGCCAGATCAGATTACGTATCGCCCATAATAAGTAGTCCAGGACTTTATTTTGATAAGCTCTTAGATGTTAAGTTTACCAATAACGACTGGAAAGTCTTAGCATACTTAGATATAAGTCATATTCAACCTATTTAGATAAAATAGAGTTCTTATTGGAAAAGCTCAATGTATTCTGCAACTCTCTGACGTCATCTAAGATACAAACAGACTGTACCAATTCACTCTCCGCGTTGAAAAATCAGCATTTAATTAATGTAAATAAGTTTTCTTCCATATCATATTTACTTCAAAGTGATAGACATAATAAACGTTTTAAAAGAGGTCTTCTTGACCTAGGAGGATCTCTCTTAAAAACTATCTTCGGTACATTAGACGCCGAGGATGCTGTTAAATTCTCGGAAGCGATCAACAACGTACAGACAGATGAAAAACATCTCGCTTATCTCATGAAAGATAATATCCATGTTATACAATCTACCATCACGTCATTTAATAATACTTTGTCCAAAGTTAACCGAAATGAAATGCATCTTTTACAAAACATGGAAATGATACATAAAATCTTAGAGACAGTTTCCAACACGAATGATAAACTTTCAATTAAATCTCAAATAAACTCTTTATCTAACTCTTTAGAATCTATAATCTTAACGTCATCATTTGATATCGATGACATAAACAACGCTATTTTATTCGCGAAACTAAACGTGTTGCACCCGACTGTACTCAGTCCTCATCAATTATATAGTGAATTAGATAAGCATAGAAATAAGTTACCTAGCCATTATGATTTACCTGTATCTTTAACCTTACAAAACATTCAAGAGATAACCGATATCTCTAAGTTAGTTTGTTATTATTATCAAAGTAGAATAATATTCGTTCTTATGATTCCCTTAGTCCTACCCCAAACCTATAACTTATATAATATAATCCCATTACCAGTCCCTTATGATTTATTGAAACCAGACACTTATATTCTTATCGAACCAACTAGCTCATATGTAGCAGTAACAAGTGATCGCATGTTTTACTCACTGATAAGGGACATTGAAAAGTGCAAACTTATTAGTGAAAAGTGTTTTGTGTGTGTGCTTTCAGACATGTTTTCCGTTATAGCCAATCCTACGTGCGAAACGACTCTGTTGAGTGAGGTTGTGACTAAACTGCCAGACACTTGTGTGACTAGGTTAATCCATGGATCGATAGACGTATTTCATAAAATTAGTTTTAATCGTTGGATTTATGTTCAATCGGAACCAGGTAAATGCCATATAAGTTGCGAAAAATATGATTCAAACAAGGATGTAATATTATTTGGAACCGGAATCTTAACTCTACCTAGAAACTGTAAGGCATTCTATAAAACACTACAGTTCACCGCGGTAGGCGAAACGCCACTCGGTAATGTGACTAACACGGTGTCGAATTTTAATATTTTATTGGACGATTGTTGCGAGCATTCAAAGATAAATAAAACTTTTTCTAAACTTCCACACTCTAGTTTAAAAAATATTGGCAATCTTGATTCATTGTTACATGCTAGCATCCATCTCCGGTCAATGGAGAATGAGTTAGAAAAATTAGAAAACCCGTCTCACTTCGAGACATATGGCACTCATTATATGTCTATTAGTCTATTTAGCAGCATCATGTTTATTTTATATCTACTGTATAAATGTCGTAAAAATATAACTTGTAACAAACCGCCGTGTTGTATACAGATTTTTAATCAGTGTAACAACTCTAAATCTCACACTGATCAACCAACATCCCTTGTTGTCTTTAAGGACACAACCAAAAATGATTCTGTGGTGGAGGAAACCTGTGTTAGCACGCCAACCCCTTTGAAAAGGAATGTTGTCTTAACAAATTTCATAAAAGATCATAATGTATAGTTTTACTTATATAAATAACGTAACGAATTAGTTTAAGTTAAGCTACACATTTAATACTTATAAAATAAGTTAATGATCATTTAGTGTTTTGAAAATAGTAATAAATATAATATTAAGTCATACTTGGACTAGATAAAAAATAATAATAATAAATAAAATAAAAATAAAAAAAAAACCTTTGTATTAGTTTTCTAAAATATTTCATTTTATTGTCTTTTATTTTATTGTATTTTATTTTATTGTATTATGTTTTCTACGTTGTTGTGTCAATGCTAGCAATTAAGTGATTTCTGTTTTTATTGTATGTGCCAAACGAAAGTCCAATTTCTCGCGTTAGTTTTGAATTAATCTCTCATCACTTTGAGATGTGATGATCGATCTTAACGGGGGGGTTGTTATATCTCAATTTGCATTATTTAGTATATAAAATAAAATCGCTGAGTTTCCCATTGCATTGACGTCAATGCAATAGGAAACCGACGTAAGTCTAAACCGCGTTAGAAATCGTCACTTATATTCAGTATTGGATTGGACCTCCGTCGCGTATAGTTTTCTCTGTGTTTTTATAAATAAATAATCGTTTGTGTAATTAAATAGTTTTTTTTAAAAACTTAACCGAGACCCGCTCCGTAACAGTTCCTCTATTGTAGGTGGTACAGGGCTATCCCAGTCGACTTTACTTAACCATAACCTTTGTAATAATATTTTTGCTATTGTAACCATTGGCATTAATGGATCGTATATTTGCGATATTGTTGAAAGCATCCCACGTTTAGTTAAACTATTCAAACTATAATTATCTTTTAATTGCGTTGTAAAATACAATTCATCACTATTATTGTACCAACCTAATGAAATGAAATGAAATGAAATGAAATGAAATGAAATGAAATATTTATTTCTCAACATTGACAATTACTTGTTCTTATTGACGGCAAATAAAACATGATTCTACCACCAGTTCGAAAAAAACCTTCGTGAAGAAGAACTGGCAAGAAACTTCACGGGTATATTTTTTTCAAAATGAATTTACAGAGTCTCTTTATGTCTATACAAAATTATTCTTTTCTGCATCTGTTAGCTCGGCAAGTCTCCCTCCCCCCAAGTATCCAAACGATGAATACCCTCAAACGGCACCCGTTCACGAGTTAACGCGGGATCCAGCCATCGCCCTCCTCAACCACATTAGAGGGAAGTGAGTGACCCGTCACCCGACGCTACCATAAGAAGACGTACTTTAGTGACAACGTTGCTTTAGATATTCATCGGGACGAATAACTCATCGAACATACAGACACATTACACTTGCTTTGTTACAAATACTAGTACAATCCTGTTAATGAGGGGATTATACCCAAGGGCTTTTATCATCCAAATAATCGGATAGTTTATAATATGCTTTAGCCCACAACTTCTCCTTTATAGTTTCTTTGAATTTGTCAATAGGAAGACCTTGGATATCCTCAGGAACCTTATTATAAAAGCGTATACATTGACCCATGAATGAGTTAGTGACTTTATGAAGCCTACTAATATGAGCTGCCAGAATATTTCTTCCTCTTGTGTTAATATTGTGCAGATCTTTTTTTCTTTTGAACAAGGTTATGTTCTTTTTTACATACATTAAATTTTCTAAAATATATTGTGAATGGAAGGTAAGAATATTTATTTCCTTAAATTTACTTCTAAGTGACACCCTTGGACCGAGCTGATAGATGGCGCGAACAGCCCTTTTCTGCAGAATAAATAGAGTATCGATGTCGGCAGCACTCCCCCACAACAGAATACCATATGTCATGAGGCTGTGGAAGTAACCAAAATAGACCAATCGAGCAAATGTTTAATTTGAAATTTATCTAATTTTTAACAGCATATGCGGCAGAGCCAAGCCGTTTCGCTAAACCATCAACATGCGGTCCCCGCTGGAGTTTGGCGTCTAAGGTTATGCCCAGAAATACAGTTGAGTTTACAGGAGTCAGTTCCTGGCTCTTAACTACAATGTTTGTGTTTACCTGTTTGACATTTGGCAATGTAAACTTAACACAATTCGTTTTTTTTTTCATCGAGGAGCAAATTATTAGCTGAGAACACCTGCTCTGTGTTGGAGATGCATTTGTTTACTGCTCGATAGTCAGTTTCTTGTCTTTTGATTTTAAATAAGAAGGAAGTATTGTCAGCAAACAATATGACCTCGCATTGATTCTTAACGACCGATGGCAGATCATTAATATATACTAAAAATAGGACCCATTGTCACTGCCGATCCTGATGATTATTATTCCTACCTATTCCAAGTATTTTACATTGCGTTAAATCTGTAGAAAATATATAGGACACATCCTTAGGACCATCAAAATTAAAGGTCCATTTACGCAAGGTAAAACATCCGACTGTAAAGTTTGTGCAACCTTCATGCAATTATTCAGTAATGTATTGTAGTTATCATCACCTGTTTGAAGGTCATCGACAAACATATCTTCCTGTATAATACGTTTAATCTGTTCGTCATTGCATTCCAAGGCTAATTATTGTATACACCTCATACTTAAATACGGCGCCGACGCTGTACTGTAAGTTACCGTATTCAGTTGATAAACACCGAACTCGTCAGAAGGGTTTTCTCGCCATAAGATTAACTTTAAAGATCTTTGATCAGATTCTATATTAATTTGCCCTAACATTTTCTCAACGTCTGCACAGTCTACGTACGTATACTGTCTAAATCGTAATAGAATTGAAAGAATATCATTTTGTAAGGCAGGCCCAGGGTATTGAATATCGTTTAATGACCTTTGTGAAGAAGTCACAGCGCTTCCATCAAAAACTACTCTTAATTAGTCGTAGAACTACTTTCTTTTAAAACTCCGTGATGTGGTAGAAAGTAATTAGGCGGGACCGCGGTGGTGGCGGCGGGCCGGGCGGCGGCGTCATGACGATGTGTGACGTGCGGTTGCATGCGCGCGCACGGCCGGAATGGCAGCGCGACTCGCTCGAGTGTCTCTGGCTCACGGTGCCGGCGCAGAGTCTTGCCGCCCGCTCCCGCGCCTCGCAACCCGATTTACATGTTGCTGTTGCTTATATTCCTCCGAACAAATTTGCTTCGAATCGCCTAACAGAATTATTAGAATCAGTTCGGGATTTTATTCAATTGCATCCAAATGATACATTATTGCTTGCGGGTGACTTTAATTTACCTTTCGTAAGATGGAATTTAAGTAGACCAACGTTTTTAAATAAAGGCAGCAACGAAATGCGACAATCCGTCGAACAATTTATAAACACTTTTTACTATTATGGATTGAAACAATTTAACAACATCTGTAATTTACAGGGGAATACTCTTGACTTGATATTTACAAACCTTAACGTAACTATTAGACGCTCGGACTTTCCAGTAGTACCAGAGGATAGCTATCACCCATCTTTAGAAATCGACGCCTCAGAAGTATTAATTCCATTATTAAAATCTAATTCTCGAACTGTATATAAATATAATAAAGCCAACTATGACTGTATAAACTGCGAGTTAAGTAAATATGACTGGCTAAGCCTATTAAATAATGTTGACATTGAAAATTGCATTCAATTATTTTATAACATTTTATACGAAATTATAGATCAATTTATACCTAAGTCTCAGATTTCTAGAAACAATAATTATCCGGTTTGGTTTAGCAGTGCTTTGATTAATCTCACTAAGGAAAAAGCTAAAATACATGCACGCTGGAAACGTTTTAAAAACCCAAATGATTATAATTCATTCTCCATTTTAAGAGCTCGACAGAAAAAATTACAATCTAAGTGTTTTAAAACCTATACTGAGTGGTCACAAAATAAAATAAAATCATGTTCAAAATATTTTTGGTCTTATATTAAAGCAAAAAGAAAAACTACATCGAGTTACCCTTCCTGTATGAACTATGAAGGGGTGGAATTAAGCAATGCCTCAGACATTTGTACTGCTTTTAACGAGTTTTTCAATAAAAATTTTAGCACTCCTCTTGCCTCTTATACTACCATGCACACGTCTAGTGAGTTGAAAAATAGTATTTCTCCTGGTGAACTTACTATTAATACAGAATACTGTGAAAAACTACTGTCGCAATTAGATGTCCACAAGGGTCCGGGCAGTGATGGTTTGCCCTCATTATTTTTTGTTAAATGTGCAAAGACTCTCTCAGTCCCTGTCTCATACATCCTAAATCGCTGCTTTACCTTTGGTTATTTTCCTTCAGTATGGAAAACAGCCCATATTACTCCCATACATAAAAAGGGGCCTAAGACCTCAATAGAAGGCCAATATCCAAACTCAACGTTTTGAGTAAGGTGAGTGAAAGAATTGTGTACGACCATATCTACCCGACAGTTAGTCATTTAATTCCTATTCAACAACATGGCTTTATGAAGGGGCGCTCTACTCAAACCAATCTAGCCATCTTTACCCAGAAGTACTCAGTGGAATGGAAGGCGGTGGGCAGGTTGATGTCACGGACTTCGAAAAAGCTTTTGACCGTGTGGATCATGTCATTTTGCTCAAAAAGCTCCAAAAAGTTGGTATATCAGGTAATTTATTAAGATGGCTAGAATCATACCTGCGAAATAGATGTCAGGCAGTTGTGGTGGGTGGGTATTGCTCAGATTATATCTCTGTGCCTTCCGGGGTCCCACAGGGCTCCATATTAGGACCGTTGCTGTATTCTATTTACTTATATGACATAGTAAAATATATTAATTCTGACTTTATCATGTATGCCGATGACATTAAAATCTACAATAAAATTAATAATTTGACAGACAGCAATAACTTACAATTAGATCTTGACCGACTGTACGATTATTTTTGTAGCAATCGTATCAGCATAAATGTGAGTAAGTGCGCACACATAAGTTTCAGTCGAAAGCGAAGACCAATCCTAACCACTTACAATATAAACATGGACTTAATCCCTAAATTAGATCTCATCTGCGATCTAGGTGTTATTATGGATTCTAAGCTTTCATTCACAAACCATATTGTAACAACGGTTACTAGAGCCTATAAAAATCTAGGTTTTATTCTGAGAGTAAGTGCTCCTTTTTCAGATATAAATTGTCTAAAGGTGTTATATTTCGCTTATGTTAGGAGTACACTCGAATATTGCAGTGCCATATGGAACACCCATTACACCACCTATAATGAAAACATTGAATCTATACAAAAAAAGTTAATCAAACATTTAAACTATCGCACACACTCAAAGCAACACAAAGTTTACAGAGATGCCTGCACTCAATTCAAAATATTGTCACTGAGCGATCGGCGCAACTTACTTGACATGTTGTTTCTCCATAATATATGCAATGGCTCAGTTGATAGCATTGAACTCACCAACTCAACGCTTCAACTAAAAACACCCAAAAAAAGAACTAGACACACCAATCTGTTTAACACTAAGCACTCAAAAACTAATTATACTCATAATTCCGTTATAAACAGAATGCAAAAAACCTACAATGCCAAGTTTGCTCCCTTCACAGACTTATTTCATGACTCTAAAAGGGTTTTTAAGTTGCATGTTACTAAAGCTATCAATGACCAATAATTAATTGCTGTGTTTACGTTTAAGTTTAATTTAATCTAACGTAACAAGTTTTATACTGTATATACACACACACTGACACTGACACACTCACACACACACACACACACTCATATAGGTACACTTATTTTTGACTTTGATTTTATCTGTTATTTCTTGCATTTTTACTCGATTGATATCAATTTCTTATTACTTAACTGTTTGACATTAACTTAATTCGACATTATGTAAATTATCAATTTGTTTACCATTTTGACAATGTGAAATCTGTTTTTATTTTATTTTTATTATTACTGTTTCTTTTTTATGTTTTTGTTAAGTTGAAATTTTTTTTTAATACTTTGACATAATTACATCACATAATCATTGTCATCAATGTTCATAAACTTGGCCTTATTATTTATTCTAATTTTTTGATTTTAAAAGTGTTTTTAGATTTTATATTTAAACATAAACTTTTATATTTAAATTTTTTATTATGGTTTAATTATGCTTATCATTTTAACTACAATTTGACTTATTTACATACATTTGTTCTCTTTTTTATATCTTTTTTATATGTTCTTTGACGCTGTAATTACAAGTTTAAATTTCATTACATTGACCTAGTATCTAATCTGAATTAATTTTAAATCTTCAAGACTGTCTTTCATGTATAAGAAAAAAAAAGTAAATCCATAAATGGCTATATGTATCTTTCTTTCTTTGTAACTATATAACTGTTTTGTTGAGAGCTGTGGATTTTGTAATAAACAAATAAATAAATACAATGATGAATTCGTTTCATATGACCTAACCCTATATACTCGCGCATAAATTCGCAATATAATAGTTTATAATCCGGTAAACGTTCTAGTTTACGTTCTAAGTTTAGAAATCGTTTTTTTGCTAGCGTGTACGAATTACCTAGAGTTTAAGCCGATTCCTTCAGTGGAATATTAACTGTAAACCTGCCAGTCGCGTCACGTTTAGTAGTTTTAAGAAACAAATCTTCACATATTCGCTCGTCATGTGAAAGCAGGCTAGCTGGTTTCGCAGAACTTTCTAAGTTGTACTAAGCCTAAAATTTGCAAAAAATTGCACTTAGTTTCGTTTATTCGCGTTATTTTATTATATACCGGCCCTGAAAGTAACCAGCCTAACTTTGAATTTTGCAAGGAAGGACCCAAGGCTAATTTAAAACGCTTTTCGTTTAACAATTCCCAAAATTTGTCTGCACTGATTAATAAATCGACTTCTGAGGGTACATAAAACTTGGGATCTGCGAGTTTCATATTACGTGGAATTGGTAAAAGATTCCTATCTATGTTAGATACCGGCAAACATATTGTTATGTGCGGTAGAACTATACACTGTAAATTTGTTTGATGTTGATCTGATTTTGAGTGAATTAGAATGTTGCATATTCAATTTGAGAGACTTACGTTTAGGCCTACTCCCGATATATTTTAACAGTGGACTTTAAATAAGGCGTATTTATTCGTTTACAAAGAGATTGTGATATAAAACTATGCTGGCTACCACTATCGAGCAGAGCGCGGGCTATATTATATTGATCCTTATAGTCTTTGACTTCTGTGAGTGCGGTGGATAATAAGACTTGATATAGAATCCTACCGCTTGTTTCTGTTTCGCCGTCGATTATAAAACTTAAATTATTCGAGTGGGTAATACATCCGTCTGTAGTCGTATGCAAAGAATGAATGGAACTAGCATGACCTTGATTTGTGCATGGCTGGACCCCACAAATATCATTGTTTTGACTATCTAAGTGTAGTAAAGTGTTATGTTTTGAGTGACAGTGTTTGCAGTGACCAAAAAGCAATCATCGGCTGTGTGCCCGGCGCGTAAACAGTTACTGCAAAACTTTATGTCGTTTAGGAATTTAATTCTGTCGTGTATTAATAACTATTACACGTATAAAGTACATGATTATTGTCACCACACATAACGCAATTCCTATAGATTTATTTGTGTTGGTCGTACGATCAACCTTTATTTTTGCTTCGCTTTGTAACTAAAAAACTTTTAGTCAAATATTGTGTGGATTTATGTTCGTGAAAATGAGGTTTACTTTGGGATTTAACGTTTATCATATCATTGGCGCGGTTTCTTTAAAAAGTGAAAGTAAATCCTCAAGGGTTAGCCTTTGATTTTGCGCATTTAAAATATTACCAATATGATTCTCCCACTCACGTTCGGTAGAGGAATCTAGTTTTGAAACGATTAAGTATATAATTAAGGTATCCTATGAGTCAGTCAGTTCCTCTAGAGTTTTCAGTGCACGTATATTTCTTAAAATTGAGTGAATAAGTTTTCGAATGAGATGTGATGACTCTTGCTTTAAAGGAGGTATAGTGAACAAACATTTGACATGATTGTGCATTAGAAGTCAAAAAATATTAAATCTAGTCTCTAATAGCTCCCAAGCGTGGGCATAGTTAGATGCTGTGAACTCTAATGCACTTATAACCTGCAATGCACTACCACTGAGAGAGTGCCTTAAATAGTGAAATTTTTGTATTGAATCTAAGTCTGAACGCTTATGTATCATGGTCATATATGAATTTTTAAACTAAAGCCAGTGATCATATGAACCATCAAAATTCGGCAGTTTAATCTCAGGTAATCTAACGAATGAATGATTGCCTTTTATATTTAAAGAGCTTACACTAGCCTCATCCGATGCATGGTATTAAAATGTAAGAATTCCACTATTTCTGCATATTCTGCGTTAACAAGAGTGTCTGATTCCGGAGAATACTGCTTAATATCAATTTCAATAGATTTAAACTTTTGAAAAATATAATTAACGGATTGCATTCGTAATTTTAGTTCTGATTCTTGTAATTTAGTAAATTTTACACATTGAAGTGAATCTATATACTTTTTAAATAACGTTAAGCGTCCTTTAAGGCTACCTCTTTGTTTTTAGAGGTCCAAAAGGGTATCCTCTTTTGTCTTCTTTCTAGTAGGAGAATGAATTGGCACTAAAAGTTTTGAATTTGATTCGTCACTCATTTTGACGGTATAGAAAGCGGTATAACTTACGCTTATAAATCACTGCTAGCTGCTAGGAGCGCGCACAAGCTCCCGGCAGTAAAGGATGACTCGCGTAAACTGAAATAAACAAATGAAGTTTTAACACAGTTCAAAATTAGGTAGGAGAATGTGAAATGATAATCTGACCGTGTGCTGCTGGATGTGGACGATCTGAAGAGGCGCTGGTATTCTTTGTCATCCGGCTCGAAGGACCAATATGTTCGAGCTTACGGTAGGTCATCGGGATTTTCGCAGGAAACTTCAATGAGCGATATAATAGCTTTCAGTAGTACTTATTTATTTGATTATTAAATAACAAAGGTTTTGTTAAACACTTATAGGAAAACACAATAAAACATGGATGCGGCGGTGGTCGTATACAAATAAGAAGTCAGCGAAGTACGGAAAATACGAGGATTCTTTCATAGGCTTCTTTCAATCCTAGTCACTTCTCTATTCAATAAAAAAATCCAATCTATCGAAGGTATTTAATCGCTAGATGGCGCTGTCGTAAATTGCTCGAACATTAAGTTTGTTTTTAGTGTTTTAATTGGGTCACTAAATAAACTAGTAATATGTAGTAGTTGACGACCGAGACGGTGTAGTGGTAAGTAACCTTGCCTCATACGCCGATGGTCCCAGTTTCAAGTCCTAGCCGGGGCATTCATTTGTGTGATGAACACAGATGTTTGTTCTCGGGTCATGGTTGTTTATATTTATATATGTATGTTTATTCTGGGTTCTCCCCCAGTTCGCTGCATGGTTATCCATAACACAAGCTCTGCTTACTTTGGGGCCATAGCATGAGTGTGTTTGTCTGGGGAATTACACTGTGGAATTATACTGGGGAATTATACAATTGCACCGTATCCGACGACTGTGCGAGAGGCTCGATGAATCAGTACTTATTTCGTCGTTTTACACACATTGGATCAAATATTCAATATTAGTAAGCAACTCAAGATTTTACTTCGTGAATTGAGTATGCGATTTTTCCAACTGAGTAAATCAAATAAGCATTCAATAACCTGCTGTTATTAAAGAATATTACTTGAATTTTTGTTTGTAGAAACGTCTTTTTCATTAACAATTTAAATACACAATATTTTGTGCAGAATAAAGTAAACACTTTCTATATCAATCTATAGATATTCTCTCGATTCCTCGATTATAATTTATTTATCGATTTTACAAAGTCAAATGACATTTTCTGGGACAAAGAAATCCAAAGATACTATCTAAATGAAACTGCGGATTAAAAACATGATGGATTAATTTTCCTTGAAAGAAAAATTATTTGAACTCAGGTTTTTTCACATTATTTTTTCAGATTTATCTTAACCATAATGCATACGTAATAATTTAAATTAAACTGCAAAACTTTAATAATTACTATTTTTTGACCTCGTAATTTTTAAACTATGTTTTACATAAAAATCAGCTGTAGTGTCATTTAAAAAATTATTTACTGAATTATAATTATATAATATTAAAAGAGGTAAAGGTTGATTTAATTATTCTTGATGCAATGTCTGTGTTGTCTTGGTAGTTCATTACAATGTATCTTAATGTTTTCAGTTGTAGCCTTGTAGAATATCTAAAGCGTTATTGTTACTTTTTTTGACAATTCACAGATTTGATAACTCCAAAATAATCCAGTCACAATAAACACTTTGATTTACAATAGTTGGTTTAGAGCTGGAAGTTGAAACAGATATTTTGTAGTAGAGTTTATTTTGATAAGATCACGTCTGGAGGTACTACAGTCCTTCCCTTTTGAGCGTCATAATTTTGGTTGTGTTCCGGTCAGAGAGAAGGTACAGCCAGTGCTGTTACTGGAACAAAGGATTTTCTAACTGAGGCTTCGCCTAGGCGAGGCTAGGTTAGCAATCCGTTATAAGTCGACATTCTAACATAAAAAACACCATCAAACAATCTATATTAAAAAAATAGATCACCTTCGACTGAAGATATCCATGGGTGCTGTGTGGTCTGTGGGTTGCGTGCTCGTTTGCCAGCTATAAAATAGTAAAAATACAGAAAATTTATAACTAAATTTGAAAAAACTACAAATAAAAAAATATAATATTGTATGAGAAACGAAGATTTGTGCAAAATATCCATGACAAAATTGGTTCGATACGCAATACTAATTTATACTAAAAAGTTCTGTTTCATAATTTATGAAAGAAGGAAGTGGCATGACAAGTTTGTATAGTGTATTAATACATTTATCATTGTTTTAATATTACATTAAATTTGTTAAACTTATAAAAAAACCCTTTCAAATCATTAAAATCTTTAAAATCGGAGTGCAACGAAGCTTTCCTTACTTTAATTTTCTCTGATAAAGTGGAAGACGATTATTCCAATCGGTTGCCTACATCTTATCACTTAGGATTTTATTGTTTAAGAGCATCGAGCCTATTTTTCATTTCTTTTTTCAGTTTTATTTATGTCAATCATTTACAACCAATTTATGTTTCACCAACATTATATACATTAAGGGGGGAAACAAAACACAAAAAGTTTTGTGTTTTTTCGGAAAATAACTGTAAATAAATCTCAGAGTCAGAAGCTTAAGGCTATCGAGTGTGGCACATAGAATTTTGCTGTATGCGAAATTCTTTCAAGGATAGATAATATCATATTAAAATTCGTTATCAAATTTTCATCTCACAAAAATTAAATATCCATCTAACAAATTTCTAAGCTATGCTTCAGTTATTTATTACAAAAATATTGATTTAAATAATAAATTGCTTCAGATTAAAGTTACGTATGGTGTAAATATTCACTTCTTCATTTAGCAAGTTTAAAATTAGAATGAAGTTCAAATAATGTTAGAATTTTTAAAAATAATATTTATCGAAACTGAGATACAAAACCAAATCACGTCATTACAACACAGATATATCCTGAAGTGGAAAAAAAATAAACCGAGAACTCTTTGGAAACCTGTCCATGGAAGTGCATCGAATGCTTGTTTGTTGGCAACTAAAAGCTGCCTAGCTTTCAGGTACGATTACAATATTTTGTTCCAGTATTTTTCCAGCTTTTTGTTGTATAAGTTGCGTCTTAAAATAAAGATATTATTTTTCCCAAAATAAAATAAAACGTTGAAAATGTTCACTTTGAGTTGTTTAATTAAAACTCTGGCACCCAAAGTTCTAAATAACTTTGTTGAAACTGAAAATTGTAAACTAGAGCGGCTTCATAAACAAAACTGTAAAAAGTGAGAAACGGTTATTAAATAACACTTTATTTGAAAAAAAGTTAATGACAACTGAACTGTGTTGCATGAATAAACAAATATTTTTATTATATTTTAGAAAAGTATAACTTTTTGAGCACCCATAGTTTGATTGGAACTAGGGTTTCGTGAAAAAATATTTAATAAGATTTTCGGGTACCCATACATTCCGTATCAATGTACTAAAATCAGGCCAATTGCGAATTACGATTATTTTTACACTATTCATAATTACTAAACAAGTTATTTGTACACAAAAATTGAAAAAGTCTGAAAGTCAGTAAAATTGTGTTACAAGATTTTAGCTTTCAATACGTTATGTTTGTATTGATATGAACTATCGATATGTCGCCGATAGATGTCGCTACCGTACAACGTAAAGCGCCATCTATCAATTCAAGTCACAACTAAACATCATGTGATTAGAAACGCAAGCGCACCCCACCGCTTGGACACGATCATCGGTAGAGGGGATGCAGCGAAGAGGCACAGAGACCGAGCGTCAGCTCAGTCTAGTTCGGACAGTCTTGGCAGACGCTCAGTGCCAATGCACGTGTCTGTTTCTGTTTTAATAATAAATCGTTACTTTAAATAAAGTCAGTGAAAGTTATAACCGTATTTCGTTCGAGTACCCACACAATGCCCACGTTCATCAAAAATTATGTCGGATCGTGAGGAAGACCCAATGCTTCGCACCTCGGCCACCCTCGTTGCGAAATCAGAAGTGGGATACACTCGAGCTGAAGAAAATATGGAGAATGGAGCGATGACGTCACGCTGTGACGAGAATTTGCTTCGTACGTTGTTGGCGGCCCAAAACCAGAACATGATGTCCCTCATAGAAGCCGTCAGGGGTCCAGCAGGTACCAAGCATATTTCTTTGCCTGAATTCGACCCAGATAAGCCGGATGTAGACGCACGTGCTTGGTGCACTACAGCGGATCTGTGCTTATCGGAAGCTCCGCTTCAGGGAAGTGCGCTTATCATCACCTTAAGCAAGGCCCTGAAAGGAAGTGCTTCACGTTGGCTGGCGCAAGTGTCGTTTGCGGGGATGACATGGTGTGACTTTAAAAGCCTGTTTTTATCCCGTTACGACTGCGTGGACACACCAGCCGCTACGCTTGTCAAACTGATGAGTAGCAAGCCTAAGGAAGGTGAATGCTATGCTGCTTACGCTGCCCGTTTGCTTTCTACACTCACGTCACGCTGGCAAAATATGAGCGCCGAGCAGATTGCCATATCCACAGTGCTGGCTCACATGGCACAATTTGATGGACGCATTCAAAGACTGGCTTTTACTACCGATGTCAGCAACAGGAGCAAGCTTCAGTGTGAACTTCAAGCGTTCTCATTTTAAAAAAGGAAAGCTTCCATTGGTAACACAACCGAGGCTGCACCAGGTATCAAGCGACCGAAGTTTCAGCCGTCAACTTTGAAGTGTCACAACTGCGGTAAACCAGGTCACAGAGCGGCTGACTGTCGATCAAGGGGTGAAGTGTAGGGCAAGGCAGCCTATTCTGCGACCTCTGCATCAACTTCTACGGGATCGAAGCAGCGTCCAGATGTCATCTGTTTTCGATGCGGCAACGGCGGACATTGTGCTTCTACATGTCCACGAAGCAATGGAGGAGGCAACGGCACAGGTGGTTCGAACAGTTCAGCGGCAGCGACTGCACCAGCAGCGAGCAGCGAGCGACGCGTTGACGTTTGCTACGTCAGCAATCCTAGTGGTGTGTTGATGAACTCTGGTGAGTCATTTCCATTTTATTATGATTCTGGTGCCGAATGCTCTCTAGCGAAGGATAATGTCGCGTCAAAGTTTAGTGGCAAACGTGTAAACAACATAGTAAATTTAACGGGAATCGGTCACGGTAGTGTGCAAAGTACCCTACAAATTTTATCTGAGGTTATGATAAACAATTTACGATTAGAGATTTTATTTCATGTTGTACCGGATATTTGTCTTAAAAATGATATTTTAATTGGTCGTGAGATTTTAGATCAGGGGTTTAACGTTAGTATGACGTCTGATAGTGTTGTTCTGTGTCGTGAAAAAATCGTTAAATTATGTGACGTTTCAAGTAAGCTCAAAAGTGGTTCTTCTTTTCAAATTGATTTCGATAATGTTAATACCGACATTCCGACGGAATTTCATTCCCAATTGAGTGCTCTTCTGTCAGAATATTCATCGTCATTTTCTAGTGGTGTTTCTAGATCCCGCGTTACAACAGGACAGTTGCAAATTCGACTAATAGACCCTAATCGTACAGTCAATCGTCGCCCTTATAGGCTAAGCGCTAGTGAACGCGAAGTTGTTACTACTAAAGTTCGGGAATTAGAGGAAGCCGGTATAATTAGGCCAATTTGTTCGCCTTTTTCCAGTCCAGTGTTGCTCGTTAAAAAGAAGGATGGTTCAGATCGCATGTGTGTCGACTATAGGGAACTGAATGACAACACTGTATCGGATAGGTTTCCACTGCCGTTGATAGAGGATCTTGTCTCTAGGCTAGGCGGTGCTACATGGTTCACGTCTCTTGACATGTTATCAGGCTATCATCAGATCCCAGTCCATCCTGAATCAATAGAGCGAACTGCATTCGTCACACCTGATGGTCAGTGGGAATATTTGACCATGCCGTTCGGTTTGAAGAATGCAAGCTCAGTATATCACCGGGCTGTTATGAAAGCACTAGGTGACATTGCATATGCTGTAACATACGTTGATGACATTTTTGTGATAGGGTCATCTGTAGAAGAGAGTTTAGTGCGTCTTCGTACTGTACTCGATAAATTAACAAAGGCTGGTTTTTCCTTGAATTTCGCTAAGTGTTCATTCCTTAAACGCCACGTTGAATATTTAGGGTTTGTTGTAGAAAATGGCCAAATTAGACCCAACCCAAATAAAATTCTAGCTTTGTCCAAACTTCCGCCACCTAAAACCATCACTCAGCTGAGACAGTTCATAGGTCTGGCCACTTATTTCCGACAATTTGTGCCACAATTTTCAAAAATAATGGCTCCTTTGTTTCGTTTAACGAGTAGTAAGAATAGGTCCATTGGCTGGGAACCCAGTCATGAGGCCATTCGTCAAAAAATAATTTCCCATTTAACCAGTGAGCCAGTTCTAAGAATGTTTGACCCTGCTCATGCTATCGAGTTACATACCGATGCTAGTGCTGAAGGATATGGTGCAATTTTTATTCAAAAGATTAATGGGAAACAACACGTGGTTGCTTATTACAGTCGTCGTACGTCCCCAGCCGAATCGAAGTATCATTCATTCGAGTTGGAGACTTTAGCTGTCTTTAACGCAATAAAGCATTTCAGGCATTATTTTCTAGGTCGTAAGTTTACGGTGGTGACAGACTGCAGTGCTGTCAAAGCTTCCAAAAATAAATCTGACTTGTCTCCAAGAGTTCATCGTTGGTGGGCTTACATGCAGTCATTTGAGTTCGACATTGTTTATCGCGAAGGCAGTAGGATGGGTCACGTAGATTTCCTTTCTAGAAATCCTCTTCCTACTTCTAATGTAGCTATCTCTCGTGTGGAACAGAAGCGTGTCGATTTAGCTGAGCTTTCTAGTAACTGGTTGCAAGCTGAACAGGAAAAGGACGAAGAGATCAGCAAGATTGTGTCTGATCTTCGTAACGAAGTTTTTCCTGAGGAAACTCGCAAAACCTACGAAATACGCAAAAACATTCTGTTTCGTAAGATTCAGCGTAACGGTCGTACCAGATGTCTGCCTATCGTACCAAGAGCGCTCAGGTGGTCCGTGATCAATAATGTCCATGAGTCAGTTATGCACTTGGGATGGGAGAAACCTCTCGAAAAGATCTATGAGCACTACTGGTTTGAAGGCATGTCCAAATACGTGAGGAAATTTGTGGATAATTGTGTCACTTGTAAGGTAGCCAAGCCTCACTCGGGCAAAGTTCAGGCAGAACTTCACCCAATTCCCAAATTTAATATCACCATCCATGTGGATGCTTCTGGTAAACTGTCGGGCAAGAACGACATCAAAGAATACGTGTTCGTCATCATAGATGCATTCACCAAATTTGTTTTACTTCGTCACTCACTCAATATTGACACGAACAGCAGTATTTGTGCTATTAAGTTTTGTGTAGCTTTGTTTGGTGCTCCAAAACGCATAATAGCAGACCAGGGTCGTTGTTTCGCGAGCAAAGACTTCTCTAGTTTCTGCGCTACTAACAACATCGAGTTGCACTTAATAGCTACTGGATGCAGTCGTGCAAACGGTCAAGTCGAGAGAGTAATGAGTACCCTCAAGAGCATGTTGACAGCTGTAGAGACTAGTCGTGATCACTCTTGGCAGGATGCATTAGGAGAAGTTCAGCTGGCCATGAACTCTACTATTAATAGGGTGACTAAATCCAGCCCTCTCGAGTTGATGATAGGGAGGGTAGCACGTCCGCTTAGTTTAGTGACCGCTGATGATGATGAGGTTGACATTAATTTAGACGAGACTAGAGAGCACGCGACACATAACATTGAGAAAATGTCAAAGTACGATAAGAATCGTTTTGACCAAAATAAGGCCAAAGTGTCTAAGTTAGCCATTAATGATTATGTTCTGATTGAAAATGAGGAAAGGAATCAGACTAAATTAGATCCCAAATTCAAAGGCCCATTTAAGATTATTGAGGTATTAGACGGGGATAGATACCTACTTAAGGCGCTTGACTCTAAGCGAACGTACAAGTACCCCCATGACCGTGTGAGAAAGATCCCTGATCACCAAGTGCCTCGAGAGTTAGATGTCATAGTTGATGACAGTGGTAGTGAAACCAGATCCGATTAAGAATGGCGTGTGTACTCATACTCGAAACTCTTGACCGCACCTCATGAGTACCATGTGGCGATGGGTCTATTAACTCTTGACCGCACCTCATGAGTAACATGTGGCGATGGGTCTATTAACTTTTGACCGCACCTCATGAGTAACATGTGGCGATGGGTCTATTAACTTTTGACCGCACCTCATGAGTGACATGTGGCGACGGGTCTATGAGAATCGTTGGTGCGATTCTGGTCTGTGTTGGGGCACAGAGCGCTTTATGTGTTGTAGCACATTTTGCGCAAGATGTTTTGAGAATCGTTGGTGCGATTCTGGTCTGTGTTGGTGCACAGAGTGTCTAATGTGTTGTAGCACGTGTGATAGTGAGTATGAAAAGAATCGTTGGTGCGATTCTGATCTGTGTTGGTGCACAGGATGTGACGAAAGTTTTTGATGAGTTGAGTACGCATTGCCTTTGAAATTAGATTCAGATTTGTGGAAATAGTTTTCCGTTGATTACCTTGTTGATCGGATCTCTTCCAATTACTTGTTGTGCAGGAAGCACTGTGTAGAAAACCCTAATGACAGGGCATTGTAAATAATGACAGATGGTTATTGTATGTGCGTAGATTTAGTGGTAATAAACTGCAGTGAAAATGAGTCACTTAGTCTTATTGGCAGGATAGCCGAGCAATTTTTACTCTCGGAGTGTATTTTGTCGATAGGTACTACACCCGAGGACGGGTGCTAGTCAGGGATGGCCGTGTCGCCGATAGATAGACGGTAGCGAACCGTACAACGTACAGCGCCATCTATCAATTCAAGTCACAACTAAACATCATGTGATTAGAAACGCAAGCGCGCCCCACCGCTTGGACACGATCATCGGTAGAGGGGATGCAGCGAAGAGGCACAGAGACCGAGCGTCAGCTCAGTCTAGTTCGGACAGTCTTGGCAGACGCTCAGTACCAATGCACGTGTCTGTTTCTGTTTTAATAATAAATCGTTACTTTAAATAAAGTCAGTGAAAGTTATAACCGTATTTCGTTCGAGTACCCACACAATGCCCACGTTCATCAAAAATTATGTCGGATCGTGAGGAAGACCCAATGCTTCGCACCTCGGCCACACTCGATGCGACAGATATATACAGGTTTCATGCGCAGCTGCAAATAAAAAAATCAAAGTGGCGGATGGCACCTAGGACACTCTCTACACAAAAAAATTCAAACCGTATTCTGCGGCAGTTGTTTCCCTCGTAAGTATGAGACAATGTCGACTTGTTGCAATATTGTTCTCAGAGGTTTATTGTTCATGCACATTTCTTTTTATTCTTCCATTCGAACAATTCATCTTGATAATAGGCTCTTTTGTCTTCGTTTTTCGTTATTGTTTTTATTTCTTTTTTGGGAATTCTCATTTATACTCTACTTTAATTAATTATCTTTTATATTTATTCACGAGACTCCTAACTCATACTGTGTTTAAATAAAGTTCCCGCGCTCTTTTTCAGTCATCGCGTTGCCGGCCAAGTAGATTATAGGGCCTTTGTGGCCTTTCTGCAGACACTCATGCATTTACATTTTACCACCTCACACAGGTTACAAATAAAAGTATATTCGAAGATTTATGTATGGCGTCTGCTAACTTGTTATTTTGAGACCTGCACGTCTGAAAATGTTAGTAGACAATTATTTTTTAGTAATTTGAGATACATACGTCACATAACAAAAAGTACAGAAGTTCCAATGAATGGTCAAGCTATGCAGTTAGGATTTAAAGATTTTTACTGGTGGTAGCTTTATTGATTTTACTAAAGATCATGTCTTTAATATAATCATGTAAATTTTTTATTCCAGTTGTCATATGAAAGTTGAATCAAAACTCATATTATTTCGTAGCTGTACAGTGTAAATATGAAACCATATCAAACGGGTCAATCCGATAGGCATGAAATAAACAAGACTACTATGTTTTCAAAAAATGTATTGGTTATTACTTTCATAACTGTATATGTTTGCATGTGCATCTATTTATGGAATCATAGAATATAATATGGTGAAAAGTCTTATTATGTTGTAACATTTACTTTTAAGATTACTTACTTAAATAAATGCCTCATTAGGGAACTGTATTACACTTAGACTCATTTATTAACAAACTTTTTTTATCTTCCATAGAAAAGTTTAAACCGTTGTATACAGTAAATTTGTTGATGTATATTTCAGTAAACTGATAAATATTTTTATACATACATTCATAAATTATTCCCTTCCTATTCTGATGAAACTGATCTAATAAAGTTTATTTATATTATTTTAACTTCACTATTATTTCAAAGTTCAATAGTACCTTTTTATTTTTAAATTTTGAAATTTTTTTAACTATGTAAAATCCGGCAAACGAGCACACGATCCAACTGATAGTACGTGGTATCCGTGCCCGTAGACATCATTGACCGAAGATGTTATTGATTTAAAATATTATTATTTATCGATTATTAATTTGTCATTATGACAGTTGAAATAGGAAGGACTGTAGTTCCGTCCCAGACGAGATCTTAACACAAGGATCTTTACTGCTATTCTAACTTGAACATACTGACGTCAACTACCAGTTAAGAAAGGCCTTCAGGAATATTTAAAATCAGTTTTAGACGTCGGGAAGAGAAAAACAGGACAAGGTACCATATAAATACGAGATTATTGTCGAAGCGACATCCTCGCTCCGATCGCCGCCCGGTACGGACGTGCAAGACCCCGTTCTCCGTTCATCGGTCCCTTCCCGATATTCCGTGGCGCTCAGTCTACTGACGTCACAGTTTAGCGTGTTGGTTCCGTGCTACGGTTTTCAAGGTTTTTCTACTCCCTCTGAGTGCTATCGAAGTGTGATTTTTCTTTGTGTCTAAGCCACTTAGTCTTCATAGTGCTGTGCTAAGTTGTGTTGTGCTTGTGCTGAGTGCAGTGTTGTGCCCAGCGTAAGTAGTCTGATTTTAGTACAAAGGATACTTAACGGTGACAACGAATTTGTACTGAACCATCCTTTTATTTTTATTTTATTTCTCTTCTCTATTTTAATTTATTTTTCTCCTATTTTCATATTCATTTTTACCATATCTGTGTATTTTCGTGTGTATTTGTCCTTTCTGTCGGTAAAAGTTGACCCTAACGCGGTCAACTCTTTACCTGCATACCCTATTTTTTAGGTTTCTAGGTAGCGGCCTTCGGCAAACAACGGTTAGTTTTAAGTTATTTTCCCCAGCCCCCCTACCGCAGGTAGGGAGGTTAGCCACTAGGGTTCGCTAGGTTTATTTTAGGGAACTCTAGGCATCTTTTATATTTTTAAATATACATTCCTTACTATTCATACCAACCCCTCCCATAAATTCGCAAAGCGCAAGTAACTTCGCGAAAGCGTTCACCCAGGCGCTAGCCGCGTCGGGCGTCTCAATCTCTGACGAGGTATTCACGCAGGCCTTATCTGCGCTTAACTCGTCCTCGGCCCCTCAGGCCCCAACCCCGGCCCATCAGGCCACCAACTCCCAGACCCCTCAGGTCTTTACCAACCTCCCGCGACTCTCATTCCATCCGATATGGACTGCGCATCGGTCACGTTATCTCGCGCGTCGCGGCGTTAGCGTACCGCTCCACAATTCCGACTCCACGTCCGAACCGTCGTCGGGCGCCGCTACTTTAACCGGCTCTCCTGAGCCCACGTTTCAATTAGTCGCCAAACGCTCTAAGAAGCGTTCGAAGAAAGCAACGGTGTCTTCAACACCCGCCCCCACGCCGTTATTGTCACTACAAGTGACCGCGAATACGTCGGCTCCGTCCAAGCCAGCAACGCGCTGCGCTATCGTCCCACCTAAGCCTCAGCTTCCTCCGCCCGTCTTCCTCCGCGAGAAAGCGTGCTGGACCGTGGTTTCTAACTTGTGCAAAGAGCACAAAATCAATTATCTCAAGGCGAATAACGCAGGCGATACTATTAAAATCCAAGTCGCGACTATCGACGACTTCCTCGCGTTTACTCGTTTACTCTCGCTTAAACAAATCGCATACCATACTTACGCCCTCCCGGAGGAGCGTAAGATCCGCGCAGTATTACGGGGCGTCCCATTCGAGCTCGCGAACGATGATATCTGATATCCTCGAGGACCTTAAGTCCCAGGGTTTCCCAGCTGAAGCAGTGCACAAGATGCACTAAAACCGCGGTAGGTGTTTTCCGTTAGCTTTAGTTATCTTGTCTAATACTCCCAACTAGAGGGAGATCTTCAGAGAGGCTCGCACAATCTGCGGACTCTCAAATATCTCCGCCGAGCGTCCCAACCCTTGCGGCCACCCTGGGAAGTGCCACTGCTGCCAGCTCTACGGCCACGCAGCGGCTAACTGCTCAGCTCCTCCCAGGTGCGTTAAGTGCCTGGATCCTCATATAACAAAGGAGTGCGCTCGCACTCCCGAATCCACTTCCCCCCATGCCTATGAGCTAACTACAGGGGTTGCCCGCGCGCTTCGCGCTCCTCAGCCACGAGGGCCGCGCCTAAACCGGCGCCGCCGCTCACTCCCGCTAACTTCCCGCCACTGCGCAACCGGGGTCCCCCGGAAGCAAAGCCCGTTCAGCCAACGCCTACTCCGGCTCTGTCTTGGAGGCAGCGTCCGGCCGCTCCACCTGCACCTTCCCGTCCTATCCCAGCTCCCGTAGCTCCCGTAGGCCCGCGTCCCGCTCTGTCGTCTTCACCTCAGTCGTCATTGGCTGAGGACATGAAGACCGTGTTCGACGTCATTCAAAACGTCAACATTAAGAAAATTTTCGTTCTAGCATGCAAACTGCGAGCCACCCGCTCTCCCCAAGAACATTTATTCGCGTTAGCCGAGCATCACTCGCTCCTAAGTTCGTTGTAAATTCTTTATTTTTTTTTTGTGTTTAAATTCGTATTAAACCAAAAATAATGTCTAGACCCGCAAATCCCGCGTCCGGTCGTATCAAACCCAAGGGCGTTATCCCTAGTTTCTTTTAACGCTCGTAGTCTCAGCACTAACCTTCCTGAGCTCAAACTGTTCCTTCAGAACAACGAGCCAGACTTATTGCTTCTTCAAGAGACGTGGCTCACTCCAAACCGCACCAGTGGATTTGCTGTTCCCAATTACGTGTTCATTCGTAACGATAGGCCCGACGGTTACGGTGGCACAGCTATTTATCACAAAAGAGTTTTCCACTGCACTCCTCTCCCTGCCCCTCCTCTCGTCTACATGGAGGCCACTGTGTGTAGATTGGCTATGACTAGTCATCCGACCGTCATCATTGCTTCAGTCTACATATCTAGTGTCATCCATCATACCAGACCTATCCTTAGCAACTTCGAGGCCATTCTTGCCCTCGGCCATTCAGTCATTATGTTTTGGAGATTTTAACTCCAAACATACTGACTGGAAGTGCCTATCGACAAACCAAAGCGGTAGAGAACTCCTTAAAATCACTCAGCAACTCGACTTAGACGTCTTCTCTTCCGTCACTCCCACTCACTATCCCGGCAACCTTAACTACTCTCCTGACATCCCCGATTTTGCGATCGTCAAACAAATCAACCTCGATCTCAGATCTATCGAACCGCTCGATGACCTTGGCTCTGATCACCGCCCCGTCTCCCTCGTGCTAGGACCACCTAACAAACACGTCACTCCTCCTAAGACCTTTATCAACTGGAAATGTTTTAAAAATACGTTAGCTTCAGCCTTAGAGGCCCCAAACTCTCCGTTCGCGATATTACCCGATCAATTAGATAGCCCGGTTAAAATATATTCATTATTCGACTGCCTCACTGATGCTATCAACTCAGCCATCAGTGTTAACGAAAAGGTTGCTAAGCGAAGTATACCCAATCTACCCTTAGCCGTTAGCAATCTCATTAAAGCTAAGAACGTGGCTCTCCGGAGAGCCAAGAAATATCCCACGCCACCTATTGAGCAGCTGCGAACAAACTACAACGTAAAATTAGGTCTCGCCTCGCGGAACTCCGAGACGTTCAGTTTAACGATCTCATGTAAAATATAAAGTTAAATAAATATAATAAAATATAAAAGTAAGGTTAAACACATTGAGGCAAGTAAAAAACTATTGTGTGTCGGTTATTTTGCGTTCACAACTACGTTTTTATTGAAGAAAAATTACTTTAAATGAAATTGAATCAGTGACTCAAAATAAATATTTCGTACGAGCTTTATCGCTGATTTTCTCTACTTACGCAGTATTTTAGTTTAAAAGGCTAACCCTGTATAGGACTACTGTAAGAAACTGTCCACTACTAAATAAAGTACGAAAGAATTCACCTCATGCTTATTCCAACGTGGATGATAACACCCCCAGTACGTGAAAGTGTGCCGAGGTCATAGCACGAGGTCTCAAAGCTATAAATTGTCGTTACCGGAAGTTTGTGTACCAACAATAGGATAACACTACTGTAGTGAGGGAAGGCGAGTTGGTTTTGTGACTCGGAAAAGGTGGTTAATCAACCTCGATCTCAGATCTATCGAACCGCTCGATGACCTTGGCTCTGATCACCGCCCCGTCTCCCTCGTGCTAGGACCACCTAACAAACACGTCACTCCTCCTAAGACCTTTATCAACTGGAAATGTTTTAAAAATACGTTAGCTTCAGCCTTAGAGGCCCCAAACTCTCCGTTCGCGATATTACCCGATCAATTAAATAGCCCGGTTAAAATATATTCATTATTCGACTGCCTCACTGATGCTATCAACTCAGCCATCAGTGTTAACGAAAAGGTTGCTAAGCGAAGTATACCCAATCTACCCTTAGCCGTTAGCAATCTCATTAAAGCTAAGAACGTGGCTCTCCGGAGAGCCAAGAAATATCCCACGCCACCTATTGAGCAGCTGCGAACAAACTACAACGTAAAATTAGGTCTCGCCTCGCGGAACTCCGAGACGTTCAGTTTAACGATCTCATGTAAAATATAAAGTTAAATAAATATAATAAAATATAAAAGTAAGGTTAAACACATTGAGGCAAGTAAAAAACTATTGTGTGTCGGTTATTTTGCGTTCACAACTACGTTTTTATTGAAGAAAAATTACTTTAAATGAAATTGAATCAGTGACTCAAAATAAATATTTCGTACGAGCTTTATCGCTGATTTTCTCTACTTACGCAGTATTTTAGTTTAAAAGGCTAACCCTGTATAGGACTACTGTAAGAAACTGTCCACTACTAAATAAAGTACGAAAGAATTCACCTCATGCTTATTCCAACGTGGATGATAACACCCCCAGTACGTGAAAGTGTGCCGAGGTCATAGCACGAGGTCTCAAAGCTATAAATTGTCGTTACCGGAAGTTTGTGTACCAACAATAGGATAACACTACTGTAGTGAGGGAAGGCGAGTTGGTTTTGTGACTCGGAAAAGGTGGTTAATTTCTTTTTTTTCAAGTCGGTTGCCACCGGGATTGAAGCAAATACTAATATTATTTTGTAGATTTAAAAAATATGCAACAAAAACATTTTATGTAAAAAGATTTTTGCAAAGCCTCAAACTCCTAAAACGTTAGCAGATATTATGAAAGCCAAGCATATAAACTGATAAATCTTCTTGATCATCTATGCTCCTTCTCTTTTACAGGAGCACAACCACGTAAAAGTGTTTAGAAGTGGGGTTGAAATAGGAAGGACTGTGAAGTACCGCCCACATGTAGAACCGCACCTACAGTGCTTGTTAATAATAAATTATCTATTTGATCCCACACAAAGGCGCCAACTGAATATGATACCTGAATAAATAGAAAACCTCGCCGGCTCGTGTTACGTGATAATTTGCGTTCATCACATAAATGTGCTTTTTTTCTTTTTTTTTAGGGGACTTTCAGTCATAAATCGAGTATGTCAGTCCCATTGAAACCTTATAAATAATTTCACCTCTACATATTTAAGTGTTACCTAAATAATATTTTACTGCAAAGAATGGTGAAGTAGTAGGCAGATTTGCTTAATTTGTTTTGATGGAATGAGCCTGGATTGCAATCTCAAGGCCGCCACAGTTAACTTTCTACTTAATGTTACATTGGCTTACCATGGCACGCAAAGAGGTCCATCCTGCATAGTTTTATACCATATTCCTTTCTCAATTGATGTTTTACTAAAGTGTTCTCTCCAGATATTTAAATTAGAACTTTTGTATTATGTGCTGCAGTCCATTTTGGCAGACTAGTGCAGTAAAAGTAAGAACTTTAAGTTTACTGCCAGTTTATGAAATGTTTACTAAGAGACATTAACTTTAACTGGCCGAGTTTTATCTCATTTACTAAAGAGCATCTAAAAGCTATAGATTATAATGAAACAAATAAAGGATTCTTGAACTTATTGGTGGGTGGTAAAGGATTCTTGCAGACAATAGATGTATTTCATTAACGGTTTTAACATTGACGTAGAAAAGAAACAACGTACATTACAACGTAACATTGACGAAGAAAAAGCTCTGAAAAAGCTGGACTCTCTCAGTCAAAAATTGCTATTTACCAATCGCGTAAAAAATGTGAGATATGTAACATTGGAAACAAAGCGATACATAAACTATGTTGTATGTAACGGTACTATGTATATGCAAACGGTGACCCCGGGATACTTATGCCATATTTATTATTTTCTTCGGGCCTAAGTGTTATTGTGAAATATTAATACCAAATATTTGTAAAAACCTAATATTTCTAAAGTTTATTTACTAGCTTTAACCGTTTTTTGCTATATATTATCAATTAGTATTTGACTAAATCAAATCGTAATTTATTTTCCTGTTTACTCTGAGAAGTCAATTTCTTAGTTTACAGTGTCTGTGTATTATCTAAGTATATTTATATTTAGTACCTCCTGAGTGAATATTTTGTTCAGACACAAACAATAAAGTGAATAATCAAACAATTTAAAATAATCGCAACTCACAAAGTGTTTATAGCCAACTTCGTTTCTCAAAACGTAATACGTAAAGAAACACGCATTGTTGGGTATTGATTTTACTCAGTGTTAAAATTAAATTCCTCCTGAATAAGCAATGAAGAAAAATTCTTGTATATACAAAGTAAAAATAATATTTTTGAGAGTTAATTTTCTTTGTGTACGAGTGTCAAATTCAAATTCAAATTCTTTATTGCAAAAAATACGGTACAGGTCAAGTTCTTAATATCAAATAGGATCTCATATTTTACTGTCGTGCAGCATGCAATCTTAATAGTTTATATATTTTTATACTTTACAGAGTTCCAATTAGTATTCAAATATTCATCAGTACTATAAAAACATTTATCGATTAGAAAGTGGCTCAAGGCGGATTTAAATTTATTAATCGTCAAACATTTAAAATTATTTGGTAAATTATTATAAATTTTTACAGCCATAGATATAATACTGCGTTTACATATGTCTGTTTTTATGTTTGGAAGGCATAGTCCATCAGGGAACCTTGTATTAAAATTGACATAATTTTTTTTTCTTTGAAAACAATTAGGATTTGTTTTTACGAATAAACAAGTTTCATATAAATACAGACTAGGTAGTGTCAATAGTCTCATAGATTTGAATAAAGGCCTACATGATTCCCAAGAGTTAATATTTGCAATAGCTCTGATACATTGTTTTTGTGCTACGAAGGCCCTATTCAATTTTACACAGTTTCCCCACAAAAGAATACCATATCTCAATACTGAGGCTACATAACCGTGATATGCTTTCAGAGCAGTTTCTGGATTAGTTAGTTTTGTTAGCCGCCACAGTGCATAAGCGAATCTGTTTATTTTTGAGGACACTTTTTCTATGTGGTCATTCCAGGTAAAATGTTTGTCCAATACTATGCCAAGGAATGTATGAAGTTCAGTTTCTTGAATCTTTTTATTCTCATATGTAACGTTTAAGTCCATATCCATTGCTCCTTTGTTAGAAAATTGGATGTATTTTGTTTTATTAGTATTAACAGTCAAATTATTTACGCCAAGCCAATGAATTATGTCCGCTACAGTAGAATTTATAATGTCATTAATATTTTTATTTGTATCCTCAGGAATTAAAATTGATATATATATGTCGCTTATGCCGTCATTCTCCTGCTTCTGAAAGATTAATTATTGATACTCAAAATAAAGTTCTTGCTCGACCGTTGTTCAATTAATTTAAAATCTCCGTTGAATGGAAGCTGGCTTTACGGAATAAGATTTGATTTTTCTTTGGTTAATCTTTGAAAGCTATAAATAAGCGCAAATGCTAAATTTATCGAGTATCAAGCATTTTTCTTTGAGTTTGGGACCACAGTGGGAGCAGCAACGAGCTGTAGTGAAAAAGCTTAAATATAGTAAGTAGAAATAATAAATTTATATTCTAAACCAAATATATATATTATATCCATTTAGTATATTTCTTTTTAATTTTTCAATATATTTTCAAGAATTACTAGTAACCCCGTTTATGGGAAACAACTTGTACAAGCGTCGCATCCTATTTAAATAATGGAAATGGAATCCCATTATTTGAAAGAGACACAGACGTAAATATTGACAAAGCTTTTTTACCTTAGAGCATGTGCTGCAAGTTCCTAAGCAATGATTTATATTCCTAATGCTGGCTAAACCATAACATTTATAAGCCCGTAGATATTGCGTGATTCCGTGAGAAATATTTAAATTCACAAATAGATTTTTATTTATTTAAAGGCCAAAGTGTCCCGGGTCTCACCACCAGACTCCAAAAGGCTGTAGACGCCCTCGGTGCATGGTTTCAAAAATGGCGTATCAATGTGAACCCAGACAAGAGTTCTGCGGTTTACTTCGACTGCAAACAACGTCGTGTCGCTGACAATCTGCACGTTCGAATGTTAGGTACTCCCATCCCCTGAAAGCGCACTACCAAATCCTTAGGCGTAACCTTAGACCAGACGCTTTCTTTCAAGCCACACGTCGATAGAGAAACGAAACTCGCCCGTTTTTACTAAGGCCGCTTCTATAGTATGTTAGGTATAAAAAGTAAAATGTCGTTCAGAAACAAACGTACGCTTTATAAGGTCTGCGTTAGACCAGTCATGACATATGTCTCGCCAGTCTTTGCCCACGCCAAACCCTCCGTCCTGCATAAACTGCAGGTAGTTCAAAATCTCTTCTGCCGCAGGGCCACAAAAGCACCGTGGTACGTGCGTAACGCGGACCTGCACAGAGATCTTGAACTACCTACAGTGCAACAGCACCTCAAAACACTCTCAGAATCGTTCTTCAAACGCGCCGAATCCGATCCCAATCCTCTATTTCGAGATTCAATCTCATATGCTGCTCCTGTCTTAGATTCGAAATTCAAAGTCACTAGACCGAGAAACGTGCACAGTTGACGACGCAGTTGACGCTAGATCTCTTAGCCCTCCAGGCCGCAACTTCTAATTCTCACGTAAATTCGAATTAATTTAACTTCTTTAATATTTATTTAATGTAACCTTAAATTCTATTTTTCATTTTTGAGCACTTTCAGTGCTATAAATTCACCTTCAGTGCTTTGAGCACCTTCAGGGCTATGTAAATCCCAGCGGGTGACCCCTTCTTCTTCTCTTTCTCCAATTGGCCGTCGCTCAGATGAAGGCTGAGTAGCAAAAAATTGCACGAGCCGACAGGGTTTTTTAGTGGGTATGGTTCTGGCAGGCGTCGGGACGAGTCCCACATAACTCCGATCGCGCGCGTGGAGTATGCGTCAGAGCATTTTTTATCCTCCTTGCCTTCCCGTGGAGGGGAACCAAAAAAAAAAGGAGCGACATCACCAGACCCGATCTGCTTCCGGCCCCGTTTGGACGTGTTGACGGTCGCTCCTAGCCTCCGAGTCATGACTGTTGTTTCACGACGACAACTCGTAGCAAAACTCTAACGCCCGTTATGACGTGTTCGCGGTTGCTCCCAGCCGCTGAGTTACGATTGTCGTCTCACGACGACACTTGTAGCAATACTCAAACGCTGACCCGCGTACAATATCTCGCTTCGTCCCCGAAGACTTGAGATAAGCTTCTTTGTGACTCGCTCTGTGGCCGGTCGTAAAGTTGTCAATTCCGTGCACCCCTCGAACAGAGTTAGACTACAACAGAGTTAGGTTTACTTACGTCGGTATCTGACGTTCGTTCACAAGGCTCGGGCTGATTTTCTGGCTACGCACTTAACGCTGGGCGCTTGTTACGTTAGTTAGAGATTCACTCTGTAGCTGATTTCGGCCCGTCGTAACGTAGTCAATTCCGCACTTTCAGTGCAACCCAACTTCGTGACTGGTTCTCGTCACGAAGCCATCAGGTCTACGGCCTGTTTTTGTTGCCAATTGCCAATTGCCAAATTGACAAGACACTCCGTAGTAGACCCATGCGTTGAGCAGGTGGATACTTAACGGTGACAACTTAGCCTACTAGTGTTGACCCGGTGCGCTTCCAAGGCCCTTCAAGCCTTGGAGAAACCGGCAGACCGGATCCCGGTCGAGGGGCCTGAATTCCCAGGGTGAAGGTGCAGTGCTTGTCTAATAGGGGCAACACTTTGTGTTGTCCCCAGCCCCCCTACCGCTAGTAGGGCGGTTTCGTTGCTAGGTTTGTTACGACTGTAGGCATTTCCCTCCCCATCATGGTTCCTTCGCAAAGTCTGGTTAGCTCTGCGAAGGCCTTCGCTCAGGCACCCGCTGCGTCGGGCGTCACTATGCCTCACGACGCCTTTACGCAAGCGTTACTAGCGCTTAACGCATCCCCGGCCCCTCAGGCCATTAATGCCCAGACCCCTCAGGTCTTTAGCTCTCCCGCGTCTCCCGTGCCATCTGAGATGGACTGTGTGTCGGAGACATCCTCTCGCACGTCGCGTTCGTCGCGTCGGAAACGTACCGCTCCCGGGAGCGATTCAGACTCCGCGTCCGAAGCTTCGTCGGTCGCCGCTACCTTAACTGGCTCTCTTGAGCCCGCTATTACCCTTGTATCCAAGCGCTCTAAGAAGCGCGCACAAAGCAAGCTCCAGTGTCATCAACTCCCGATCCCACCTCGGTGTCTTCAACACCCACCCCCGAGCCATTAATGCCACTGCAAGTAACCGCGATCACCTATAAATATCTTGCTCTAGATGAGGTTGATGTCCTTCCATGATTCTTAAGATTATGGGATTTCATATTATGCAAATTCATCTCTGACAATACACATAATTAAAAATATTCATAAATACAGATAAAGTCACATTTGTAAAACTGTGCCTTGGCCTTTATATTTGCTAGTTCAAAACTGTTTTGCACAATAAGCTGACTAGGCCATAAATATACTTTTAAAACTTGAACTAATGTAACGTCAAATTATTTTGCTCTACGTCTGTCAGTTTTGTTTTATGTTGGCATTTCGTATTCTCTGATTTTTCTTTGTTCAATTTCATTACATAACTAACTTAAGAACCCTTGGATTATTTCTGTAAGCCGATGCAATTAATTTTAACAAGCGTGTTCTGCAAATAACTTCTCAAGCAGCAGTGTATATCAAAAATTGCAAGGCCGTACTGCCCTCTTCAAAAATATTTTGTTTTGGTATATTTAGTTATACTATTATCTTATATTATCATAGCTCTACTTCATCATTTAAATTTTAATACGCATAACTTGCTGAGTTCTTATATAGAAGGTAAAGAAAGTGAAAACATAACAAAATTCGTAAAACACAATAACCCAGCAACCATGGAAAAGTAACCAATTTGCTACCTGTTAACTTAAAACTATCTGTGGTCTTCATATCATCAGTACTTTGCCAAATTTAGCGAGCGCAAACGCAAAAGTTACTGTAAAAGTACCCAATTTGCTATGCTGTGCTTAAAAAATTTGAAGATTATCCTCGATTCCTCCAGTATGCCATTATTAGACCCGGACTCGTTGACAATGAGAGCACCTGAAAAATTACACTTAAGCGAGCGGATTTCATTTAAATATAAGCCGACACAAAAAATTAAGTGTATGTTCTTTATCTCGAAACCAATCACTTGTCATCTATTTTCACAAATTTTTCCATTAATTTTGGATTGAATTTAATTATTATTGTCCGACATATCAAATTGATATAACCAATTCGGTTTGTGGTTGAAAACAATACGATTTCAATTTGACAGAGTGTATTGTTTAAATAGCATTGTATGTTTTAGCATAATTTTCATAGCAAATATGTTAAAACTGGACTATAGCACCATATTGTTTGTGAAAATCGACAAAACTCAAATTGTTTACAAAATTGATTTGATTGTGAAGTAATTTAAGGTTTCTGAATATGTTGTATTTAAAATAATATTAATTATAAAAATAATTCAATACGTTTTTGTAATAAAGCAATTAACGATCGTAGTAATTATAATTAAAGATCCCATTCCGTCATTTCGAAAAGGTTTTATGTTAGCTTTGCCAGTAGCTAATCCAATATGGTTATTATTTGCTAATATTAACTAAGATAACCTAACTTGTGATGGTAGTTATGTCATTCGAAAATTAAAAGAAAATTAATTGGTTATTAAGAACTTATATACATAAAACCGTTTAAGTACATTTCGAGAAACGAAAAAAAAACAGAGATGCTAATTTAATAGTGTAAGAACATGAAGCACAGATATTTCATTTACAAGAAAGTTAAATACCACTTTCAAATATGCTGGAATTATCTCATTACATATAAAATAGTTTAGTTTGTTCATCTGAACATCACCTTGACTAAAGAAGAAAAAAAAATTGGATTGATAACTAACTGGAAAAATATACTCATAAAATTTTTCAAAAAATAAGTTTATGACTGTATTTCACGACATAAGCTTGATGAAATCATACAATCTGACACTCGATGTTACAAATTTACCCAAGCTTCGAAATTTCACAAATTATTTTTGTTAATTAGATACTGGCCTTAATGAATTTTTTTCGGAACTTATGTTTATGTCATTTTAAGTGGAAAAATAAGTCATAAATCCAGTAATAAAAACAAATAAAAAATCTTGCACTTACCTACTACATAAGAGTTTCCGGTTTAGTTTCGTGAAAGAAATATAACTTTGTAAGAATTAAAAATTTATAATTTTGTTAAGATAAGTTTTTATTAGAGTAATTTTAGGAACTTTGACAAAAATACTTTTCGGGTTACAATAATTTCATTGGTTGAATTTTGCTTGCTTTCTGTATATAGCTTTCCAACGTTGCAATACTCAAAGTAATACGTACGTCGCATCGTGGATTTTATTACTCAAGAGTCCTTTAATACCGGGAGTAATGGACCTTTAACTCGTCATAACACCGCCTGCCATTAGCTTTGCGTGACATAAAAACACTCTTGTGTAAGATCCATAATTATTCTGGCTTCACATTGTTATTTTGTAACTGTTGTTTTCCTTGTCAATCCATAGATGGCGCTATTTACTAATACTTTTCGTTGTCTTTTAACATACACTAGATGATTGATAGAATGATTGAGATGGGAAACTCCAGACTAAGTTCTTTGATTTTATTTATGTATTCATTCGCATATTTGTTATCCTAAGAATACCACGCTAAAAAATTTTTGAAGAGTGAAAAATAAATCTAAATATTTTGTGAAACCAATCTTTTAATTCAGAAGTGGGATAATCAAAACCCGCTTATTATTTCCGTGGCAAGTCCATCCTGCAAAAAAAAAGTTTGTGAAACGTGTTAGACGACCGTAATTATTGAAAATGGACGATAGTGATAATGGATGTAGCAGACAATGTAGAAAACGCCGCAGGTTGCATTCTACTCGCAGAGATAAGTCACGAAGCCACAAACCGAACAGCCAAGAACCACAAACACCTGAAATGACAACAAGACGTGCAAGACACTCAAAAGGAAAGGATAAGCAACCACATGAAAATACGGGTGGTTTCTGCCGAAGGAGAAATCATTCTGGATCGGAACATCATCAGAGGAGACGCCAGAGCTCGAGATCATCTCGCAAAAGGGACCAAGCTGACAATTCTTTTGAAGATGTGAGAAGACGTCATGGATCAAAACATAGTGCGAGCACACAGCGGAGTCCGGAGTTATCATGCGACCGGAGGCACATGAGTAACGTCGACGTGGATAAAGTGAGAAGCCGTTCTAGGTCCAGACTTCGGGCCCAAATACCGTCGTCCGCGTCGAGATATGTGAGTCATTCTGATGTAGAAGGTAATACTCAATTATTATTAACAACTTTAATTAAATCAATTAATGATAGTCGACCTGAAGGAAACAAATTTCCAATGTTAGGGAACGTGGTACCAGAGTTAGATCCTATGGTTAAGGGGCAAACAGTTAATATGTGGCTAAACAAAGTTGAGGATGTGCTGAATTATATAAATGGGGTGAAGATCAAATTATTCATTATGCTTTATCAAAATTAAGTGGTGTTGCCAAAACATTGTATCAAACTCTGCCATCAATGTCATTTTCGTGGCTCGAGTGGAAAAATAAATTAATGCAATCTTTTCCATGTAGTGATGACTATGCAGAACTTTTAACAGAAATGTTGACTAAAAAAGTTAAATATAACGATTCTTTAGAACTATATTAACTATTATGAAAAAATTAATTTGTTTAATAGGTGTGAAATAAAAGGTAAACGTTCCGTTGACTGTCTACGTATGATATAAAAGATCTTAGCTTAAGAGTAGGGGCTAAAGCAGCCAAATGTAAGGAACCCGAGCAGGTATTAGAATATTTTCAATCAATAAAACAACAACCACGTGATACAGAGTCCAAATTCAGACAAATTGAAGATAGAAAACTTAGTTCAAATGTTAACAGTAACACAAATTGCAATGCATAAATGAACTTTAAAACATCAAAGAGTAGTGACTTTACGCCTAAATTCAATAACTGTAATGAGACTGGCCACTACAATTTTAAATGTACTACAAGGATACTGGAATGTTCTGTTTGTAATTAATTAGAACATCTAACCACTAATTATCCTAAGCTACCAAGTGAAGGTAAAACAAGAAAAATCTGTTATGAAATTACATACTTATGATAATATTAATGATAGATATTTAATTAACTTGAAACTTAATGGTCAAACAATGACGGGGTATGTTGATTTTGGTAGTCAATGTACTTTATTACGCCGCTGTGAAGCTGAAAATCTTTGTATTAATTGGTCAAAGGGACATTTACCTACACTTCGGGGTAGAGGAAGTAATATTGTTATACCTCTCGGCGAAGCGAATGTTGTTATACCTCATGGCATCTCAAAGTTGTTCAGAGTAGACGTGTTAGAAATATTCTAAGTAAATTACTAATTTGTGATAAGTAATAGTAGCCCTAATTTTCTTGGAAATAAATTTCATAGTGCCATAAAGAAAGTAGTGGTTTGCGGGGATGTGGAGTAGACAGATCTTCTGCACACTTGCACCTCACCCCCGCGGAAGAGTATAGCTGTTGCAGTTTTTGTCTCTTTCTGTGCACCGTTATACTAACTTCTGGTACCAACGGGCTTGATTCTATGAAGTAACTGCAAAATAATTATAAGGTACCTAAATTTAAAAAAAAACCTTAGTTCATATTATATATTAATTGTCCAATAAACCCATCATGTCTGGTTGCAATGCGTGTAAAAAGCCAGTAAAACAATCTGAGAAAATAACCTGCCCCCGAGCTAACTGCGCTCGGAGCTATCGATGTCTCTGTGTTGGATTAAGCCTCGAAGCCACTAAGAAAATAACGTCATGGACCTGCCCGTTCTGCGTAAACAAACAGCCAAAGACCGGAGACAATTCGGACACCCCCGTTAAACGTACTGTAACGGAGAGTCCACCACACGTCGCCGTCGATAATGTCACCACCAGAAAACCTTACCAGCCTTAATGTAGTGTTTTTGTAACTATCGTTACTACCGAATTCGAACTGCAGCTCTTAGTTCGCAATGCTGTAAAACCTGAACTCATTTGTTTAAAAAAAAAGTTAACAACTATTCCATCTACCTATATCCACCTCCACCCACATCTATACATATCCACCTTACAGTACATTAAGTACCTTAAGTACGATAAGTACGATGATTTCATAAAAACTCTTACTGCTACAAACACTGAGATAAAATCCTTACAGAAAGGAAATTCTCGCCTTAAATTACAGTTGGATGCCAATACCTCACGAATTCAGCACCTAGAAAGCGAGCATGCACGAAAACAGCAATGGAGCCGAGAACAAAACATCGAGCTCGTCGGCATCCCGGAAAACGAAGATGAAGATACAACAAGTGTCGTTAATAAACTAGCTGGAAAAGTGGGTGTCGATGTTGACAGGGCTGAGGTTTGGTCATCGTGTGCAGCCGCAGCGGGCTGCGAGCGCTGCCAGCGGCCGCACCATTGTCGCCCGGCTCCGCCACCGCCACACCAAGGACGCGATAGTCGCCGCCACCCGCAAGCACCGTGGGATCAGACCCGCGGATATTGATATCGCAAGCAACACCAAAACTGACTGTAAAATGTATATAAATGAACACCTTACTAAATACAATAAGACGCTCCTAAAGAAATGTAAAACTAAATGCAGAGAATTTAATATAAAATTTATATGGACAAAAAACTGTCGAATTTATATCCGTCGGAACGAAACTTCACCCCCAATATCTATTGTGTCATCTGCCTACTTACAAAAAATAGCTTAATTGTTTTTTTTTATTTCTACATTCATACTATCGAACGGTGTGGTACGCTCCCCTACATTTCAACACTTCACAATTATTCTTTTGAGCAAACCACATACACTTTGCACTTCACTACAAATACAGTATTACACATTTATGAAATTAAAACGCCGTTATTATATATGAACTTTGTCTTCAGAAAAAAGGTATTTTTTCCATTATTAAAGATGCTGATAATCTAATTTCGGTAAATAAACTAATATCCTACAATATTAATAAAATAGGTCTTTTATCCTAAAAATATATTTTTTAATTATGTTTTATTTAAAGTTATATGTTTTATATCAGTCTATTACTGTTTTATTAGACCTTTGTAAAAATAACCTTAATATTTTCAAGTACCTAAAACCACTAATAGTTTTGTATTTTTTTAACATAACATTTGCCGGTAAACTTAAACCATTTGTAATTCTAAATAATGCTATGTATTACTTGTTGTTACCGCCATATTTTAAAATTATAAATTCGCGATATTGTCAGAGTTCATTCCCGCCGCGTATTAGCCAATCGCATTGCTCGATATAGGGAACTACCTTCAATCTTCAAATATCACGCACCTTCGGCCAACGGAAGGAATCAAGATGGAGGAGTCTGCAGCTACCACCGCTCGCGCAAGGACGCTCGCTCGCAGCCCTTGTATCCGCCACACCCAACTTGTTGGCAATTATCAAGATTTTATTGTTATATCGTTTGACGTTGTGACAGCCTGGCCAGTGCTTTAGACATTTTCAACGAACTGTTTGTGTAGTGCAGTGAAACCCAACTGAAAGCCGCTAAGAAGATAGCAAGGTGCGTGCTAGTTTATTTGGTTTAACATTATATTTGCATTCGAATATTCGCGAATTATAACCTTTTGTTTACCAGCTATCCTGTGATTAGTCCACTTTTCGAAGATACTTTTAACCCATAAATACTCTTTCCCTTAGGGATTAGGGTGCCGCGCCGCCAAATACAGTCCATTTCAATATTAAACTTTATATTTCTTTCCCGCGCCGCTACACTTGTACTTTTATTTAAGTTACATTTTAAAACACAATTTGTATATCTATTAGAGATCACTAACTACCTTGATGCCTAAAAACACTTTAAAACTTTTTTACCAGAAGGTACGTAGTTTACGCACAAAAACAAATGAATTTTATTACAACTTATTCTTATCCGACACAGACATAATTATCTTAACAGAGACATGGTTGTGCAATGGCATTCTGGACAGAACTATGTAGCTCCGATGAGTACGACGTGTTCCGTGCTGACCACAGTACGGTCGGTGGAGTGATGGTCGCTTGCGCCTCCCGCCTCTTGGCCCACCGCCACGACTTGAAAATTATAAACCTGTCTCTAAACTTAACATCTTAGGAAAAGTCATGGAAATGGTAGTTCATCAGCATATTTCATTCTCAGCAACATGGTTTTGTGCGAGGACGATCGACTTGTACAAATCTTTCTTTGTTTGTTGACGAAGTTTTTCGTGGAACGGATGGCTGTGGTCAGATTGATTGTATATATACAGATTTTGCGAAGGCGTTTGATCGTGTCGACCATATTATCCTTCTACGAAAGCTTCAAGAACTCGGAATCCGTGATGATTTACTTCGTTGGACGGCTTCTTACATGAGGAACCGGTCACAGGCTGTTGTTTTAGCGGGTCATCTTTCTGAATTCTTAAGTGTCCCATCCGGAGTACCTCAAGGGTCAATTCTGGGACCCCTTTTATATGTAGCTTACTTATATAATGTCGGCAAGTGCTTCGGTTTTGCAAAATATTCAATGTATGCTGACGATACAAAAATTTATGCTCACATAAAATCTTTCGAAGACACTGTGAAACTCCAAGCTGATCTCGATAATCTTTGTCAGTATTACAAGGATATTGGTATCAGTGTTAATGTTGCAAACGCCTACAAATGTTGTAAGCCTGCAAGATGTTGTAAAGAGCCTATGTTCATTCGTTCGATGTCTGCAGCAATAGTATAAATAGCCCTGAGTTGATTTCCTTATGCATTGGTCTCAGAACACCTACTAGACGCACTAGGCATTTTTTCTTGTTCCAAGGCCCATTTAATCGCTCGATTATGGAAAAATTCAGTAATCAGCCGAATAATTATTTGTTATAATAAACAATTCCAATCCATAGATATTTTTCATTACAACAAAACAATAATTTAAAAATCTGATTACTAGTAATGTAAAGTTGCACCTGAGCAGTAAAAATTAGGTTTATACTTACTTATCGGTGTAATACTTAAATGCCACACACTATTACATAATTGTTTACATATAATATAATTTTCTAGTCACATTCACTCAACAGACATATACATACACACACACACACACAAACACACTACACACACAAACACACTACACACGTACACAAACACACACATACACGAACACACACACACACACACACAAGCACGCTACTTCCGTGGTCGAGTACCGCACCGCGCGTATTGTTATTAATAATAATTTTATTGGTTGTATTTTGTATTAAGTACATTCTAAAATTATTTTTGTAATTTTTCATTCTTTTTTTAATGTTTTTGTTCTGATTTGTGTTTATTCTTAAGTTAACTAGCAATTCTTTTATTTTATTTCTTTTGTGCACCTTTGTTTATTTAATTACATCTACACTCAAAAGTTTAATCTCAAAATTGTTAACCTGTTATTGGCCATATTTAAACAACCTAATTATTTCCATTGCATTATTTATAAGTGCTGTTGGTTCTGTAAAAATTAAATTTAAAAAATGAAGCTGAAGTGGAAATAGAGATTCAAAATATCAAAGAAATGGTTGATATTTATATTGTTGAGGATAATGTTATTAAGTATCCGCTACTTGTTGGTCATAGTTTTACGGAAAAACCGGGAGTTGTGGGTTACTAAAATTAACGAAGCTCTTATTTTTGAATGAAATTTAAGATCCAAACAACAACTTTTGTTGACAGGAAGTGTTTGACAGAAAGACAGTTAGTTTTGCCGGGTGAAGTTATGGTAATCAAAGTTTATTGTAGTTCTGGAAAATATTCTGTAAGTGTTTATATTAATACCTAATAATATAGTGATTAATAAAACGAAAGACCGTAGGAGCGATAATGAATTAACAGAATTAAGAAATGAAGCCTTTAATAAAATTGAAAAGAATCAAGCTAATGCCAAAGCTCGATTTGACAAAAGTAGGAAAACACCAAGTCAATATAATTAAGGTGATCTCGTGCGTATTGAAAGAAATACTTTTGATAAAGATGGGTAGGTCAATCAAAAAAACTTGCACCCAAATGTCATGGTCCCTATAGGATAGTTAAAATTTTACCTAATGACAGATTTTTAGTGAAAGACACCCCGCTTACTAGAAAAGGCAATAGAAAATATGAAAACATTGTGTTAATCGACAAAATTCAGCCATGGTTGAACTTCAAGGGATTTGAAAGCGAAAACGACATTGACTCTAGTGAGAGTAATAGTGATAATGATGTCAAAAATCAATAAATAAAAATAATTATTTATTGATTATTTAAAATTGATAATTGATTAAAGGCTTCGTTTCACTTTCCATACATGGTCTGGCTTAAGAGTGCCCAACATCTTTCACATGAAATTTCATATGGACTAGGTAAAACAAGGTACTGGAATTATGATATTAAGCATTCTTTAGTGGAATAATCAACTTTAATTTTGTAAGTTTGAAATACGTTTGGAATTGAGATTGAACTAATTTTTTATTAATTCTTTGACTACGATTACCTAACCATTAAATTAAGAAAAAATACTATTAATTTTAACAATAACATTATTTAATTCCTGACCTGGGCAGCCGAAAGCCATGAATGAAATGAAGCATTTACAATGAATGAATGATGTTTATTTATTAATATTACATTGTTGTATAAAAGATTTATTATAATAAGGAACGGAAATGTGATTTGTAAAACAATAGCAAAATAAAATGGCTGAAATTAATATGGACTTTCAAAGTATAATGAGCTAACGCAGCAGATCGCGACAGACTAAGTTTAGGTTGCAAGCAATCAGTACTAGACGCACGGATGACTGCAGATTGCGACTGACTAAATTTAGGTTGCAATTAGTCAGTGGCTAGAGGCACGGATGACTGCAGATTGCGACAGACTAAGTTTAGGTTGCATGTAGTCAGTGCTAGAGGTACAGATGACTGCAGAATGCGACAGACTGAATTTAGGTCACGAGCAGCTAGTATCTGGCATAGATGACTGCATATCACAACAGACTACGTTGAAAATGTATAGTGAGCAGTCAGAGCTATGGACGCTTAGGTGATTGCAGATCACACTGTAGTTAATATAATGTAAAGAGCGAACAGTGTAGAATGAATAATTACACAGATGTTCGTAGATCTTGTTCCTGAATTTTTAAGTAATATACGTTGTAATGAAGTACTAATTATAAAATTATAAAAATTTAGAACTATATTGAAATTAAGTTCGTGAAAATTTTAATATTTATTATAATATATTTATTTAATAATATTTATTTTAATATATATTAATAGTATTATGTATTATATACAATTTTTGAGTTTATGTTTGTTCGATTATAAATATGTGTGAGGACCAACACTGATTAGGATGGCCGAGCTGTAAGGTCGATAATTATTCTGTCTTCACATTGTTATTGTGTAACTATTGTTTTCCTTGTCAATCCATAGATAGCGCTGTCTACTAATACTTTTTGTTGTCTTTTAACATACACTAGATGATTGAAAGAATGATTGAGAAGGGATACCACAGACTTAATTCTTTAATTTAATTTATTTTTTCATTCAAATATTCGTTCAGGCATAGACAAGTTTAGAGTTGATAGAATAGACGATTTATCTGTAATTCATTCGCATATCAGTTATACTAAGAATACCACGTTGTAAAATTTGAAGAGTGAAAAATAACGCCAAATATTTTGTGAAAATCAATCGTTGTTTTCCTACTTTCTGAGCCAATCTTTTACTTGTATCTACTTAACATCGCAGTAATGTAGTACTTTATGGAACTTTCAGCACAACATAAAGTTGCAGGAGTCTATCCATGTACTGCCAATTAGTACATATTCATATACTGTAAAGTTGCGTTTCCACAAAAAAAAGAAACAAAAATAACATACAAGTAGGTAACTGACGTCAGCTTTTCACTTTGCTGCTCACTGCCAAGAAATTCGCCTAGTAAAGGGTTTAACTGAAACAAAAACACAAATTCAATTAAAAAACAAAAAATATTTTGGTGTCTATAATTCTGGTGGTTTAGTAAATATAATTATTAAAATTTATATACACACATACACGTTATACAAGTTTTTGCGCAATGTTTATATTCTTATAGGCCATCACCAGACATGTATCCTCAACAAATTTTAAGATTGAACAGTGTTTTACTAAATTGTTAAAGTTATTTATTTATGTAGTGCAAAGGTCCTAAAACGGAGCCCTGTGCTGTTTCTTCGTTAACTGCAACTATATTACTTAGTTCATCTTTAACTTTGACATGATACGAGCGATGTTTAAGGTTATGTTTTTACTTTACACCATTTCACCATCGCACCTCTTATACCACAATTAATTGTCTAATCACTCTCACAACACAGCATGATTTAATGTGTCAAACGCCTTTCTATAGTCAATAAACGCCAGCAACACTTGTTGTTTATTATTTAAGTTTTCATATAAGTTATCCGTAAATATTGATAGTAACTGTGTGGTATGAGATGGGGTTGTTTTAAATTATAAAAATTGCAAATATATTTATAATTATTTCATATAATTTAATTATTAAGATATAGTAACTTATGAACGCTTATTCAGTTTAAGCAACGGACAATAAAAAAGAAAGTTCTTCAGGTCATCCCGTCCTTTTGTAGCAGCGCTTTAACAGCTCCTGTCACAGCATGCCTCTTTGCAATTCGTTGATTGAACGGTTGGCGGAGCTAGTGGACTAGGGTTGCCAACAGTATTACTTTTTTGAGGTTGGAATCCGATTTTTTTTCGTTCCCCTCCACGGGAAAGGCAGGAGGATAAAAAATGCTCTGACGCATACTCTGGCGCGCGCGATCCAGAGTTATGTGGGACTCGTCCCGTCGCCTACCAGAACCTCAACCCAATAAAAAACCCCCTGTCGGCTCATGCAATTTTTTTGCCACACAGCCTTCATCTGAGCGACGGCCAATTGGAGAAAGAGGCCGGGATAGCGGGGCCCATAAGGGGTCACCCGCTGGGATTTACATAGCACTGAAGGTTCTCAAAGCACTGGAGGAGAATACATAGCACTGAAGGTGCTCAAAATGAAAAGTAAATAATTAAAAACATTAAAAATTGAAAAATAAAATTGCATTAATTCGGATTAACTTAAGAATCAGAATTTACGTTAGAATTAGAATTTGCGGCCTGAAGGGCTTCGAGATCTAAAGTTAATTGCGTGGGTTCGCCAGTTTGCGCGTTTCTCGGTCTAGCGACTTAGAATTTCGAATCTAAGACAGGAGCAGTATATGAGACTGAATCTCGAACAAGATGATTGGGATGGGTTTCGGCGCGTAGATCAAGATCTCTGTGCAGGTCCGCGTTACGCACGTACTAAGGTGCGTTTGTGGCCCTGCGACATGGAAACAGATGATTCCGCAGTCGAGAGAATATGACTCTTTCGAGAACTTTAGACATTGCCTTGAGGAGGCTGATGGGTCTGTGATTAGCCGGGACATTGAAAATGATAGCTAACAAGGTAAGCACCTGTTGAGGCAGGTGTTTAAGTGCGTGATTGGAAATACCATCCACACCCGGAGCCTTTTTGGACTTTTGACTTCTAATGAAAAGCAAGATTTCATCGTTAGAGACTGTGACGGGGTCGTCGGTGATGGGGAGAGATTCTCTGCGGAGAACTTTGTCCTCCACCGCCTGAATGTGGGAGGGATCCGTGGGTTGCGTGCTGGGCAAACATTGTGCCGCTATGCTGTCGGCGAAGCATTCGGCTTTCTCTTTGGCTTCAAAGGCAATACTGCCGTCGGGACGAGTGAGAGGAGGAACGTGAGAGGCCGCGTCTACGCGTAAGGCTCGGGCCATTCGATAATACGCTTGGTGGGACGGGGAGATGCTCTCCATGAGATCGTTAAACTGAGCGTCTCGGAGTTCCGCGAGGCAAGACCTAACTTTGCGTTGAAGCTGATTCGCAGCTGTTCTGTATGCGGGCGTGGGATATTTCTTGGCTCTCCGGAGAGCCGCGTTCTTAGCTTTGATGAGATTACTAACGGCTAGGGAAAGCTTGGGTTTGCCTTGCTTAGCAACCTTTTCGTTATCGCTGACGGCTGAGTTGATAGCATCAGTGATAGTGTTGACTAATAAATCTATTATATCTGGGTTTTCTAATTGGTCGGGCGAAATCGCGAGAGGAGAGTTCGGGGCCTCTAAGGCTGAAACTAACTTATTGTTAAAGCCTTTCCTGTTGATAAAGGTCTTAGGACATGTGACGTTATCGTTAGGCGCATCTAGCACGAGGGAGACGGGGCGGTGGTCAGAGCCTAGGTCATCGAGCGGTTCGATAGACCTGAGGTCGAGATTGATTCGCTTGACAATTGCAAAATTGAGAATGTCAGGAGAGTGGTTCGGGTTGTTGGGATAGTGAGTAGGAGTGATGGGAGAGATGACGTCTAAGTCAAGTGAGTTAGTGATATTAAGGAGAGCGATACAGCTGGTGTTGGTCGATAGGCACGTCCAGTCAGTATGTTTGGAGTTAAAGTCTCTGAACATAATGACTGAATGGCCGAGGGCGAGAATGGCCTCAAAGTCGCTGCGGGTTGGTGTGGAGCCACATGGTATGTAGACTGAAGGTATGATGATGGTCGGATGACCAGTCATAGCCAATCTACACACAGTGGCTTCCATGTTGAGGAGAGGAGGGGTAGGGAGAGGACAGCAATGGAAGCCTCTTTTGTAATATATAGCGGTGCCGCCGAAACCGTCGGAGTTGGGCTTATCGTTGCGAGTAAACGCGTATTTGGGTATAGCGAATCCCCTGGAGTGGTTTGGAGTAAGCCATATCTCCTGGAGAAGCAATAAGTCTGGCTCTTTGTTCTGAAGGAACAGTTTGAGCTCAGAAAGGTTGGTGCTAAGGCTACGAACGTTAAAAGATACTAGGGATAAGCCCTTAGGTTTTATACGACCGGACGCGGGATTTGCGGGTCTAGACATTTTATTTGCTTATTTACGAATTTATACAAAAATCAAATTTATAACGAACTTAGAAGCGAGTGATGCTCGGCTTACGCAAATAAACGCTCTTGAGGAGAGCGGGCGGTTCGCAGTTTACGTGCGAGTACGGAAAATTTGGAGTGCGAGTGTACTCCTTAGGGGTGTGAGGATTAACGCACCTGGGGGGAGCTGAGCAGTTAGCCGCTGCGTGGCCATAGAGCTGGCAGCGGTGGCACTGCCCAGGGTGACCGCGGCGGTTGGGACGCTTGACGGAGATATTCGAGAGTCCGCAAATTGTGCGAGCCTCTCTGAAGATCTCCTTCGAGTTGGGAGTATTGGATAGGATAACTTATGCTAAAGGAAAACGCCTACCGTGGTTGGAGTGCATCTTGTGCACTGCTTCAGCCGGGAAACCCTGGGACTTAAGGTCCTTGAGGATTTCATCGTTCGCGAGCTCGAACGGGACGCCTCATAGTACTTCGTGGAACTTACGCTCCTCCGGGAGGGCGTAGGTGTGATATGCGATTTGTTTTACTGAAAGTAACCCAGTGAACGCGAAAGTCGAAAGTCGTCGCCTGTGTTGGTTGCTTTGAGATAGTTAATTTTTTGCTCTTTGCAAAGGTTAGATACCGCGGTCCATCGCGCTTTTTCGTGGAGAAAGACGGGTGGAGGGAGCTGAGGCTTCGGTTGGACGGGAACGCAGCGCGTCGCTGGCTTCGATGGGACTGACGGAGACACGGTTACTTCGAGCGACGTTAATGGCGCGGGGGTGGGTGTTGAAGACACCGGAGGGGGCTCGGATATTGAGGATACCGAGGCTTTCTTCGAGCGCTTCTTGGAGCGTTTGGCGACTAGCTGAAACGCGGGCTCGACGACGTATCAAACGCGGGTTCGGAGTCGCTCCCGGGAGCGGTACGCTTGCGACGCGACGCGTGAGAGGATGTGACCGATTCACAGTCCATTTCGGACGGGACGGGAGACGCGGGAGAGCTCTAGACCTGAGGGATCTGTACGTTGGAGGCCTGAGGGGCCGGGGACGCAAGATAGTTGCCTGTAAGGCCTGCGTTAGTACGTCATCGGAAATGGCGACGCCGGACGCAACGAGCGCCTGGGCGAACGACCTAGCAAGCTTTGCTGGTCCATTGGAGGGCTTGGGACTACAATATGTAATATATAAATAAATTATATATGCCTAGGTTCCCTAACAAACCTAGCACCTAAACCTCCCTACCCGCGGTAGGGGGGCTGGGGACGACGCGAAGTTGTGCCCTTAATTCGGGCAGAACTGTCACCCTGGGAAAGGCCCAAGTGCAATGGGATCGGGTCAGCCGGTTTCTCCATGTCCTGAAGGGCCTTGGAAGCGCACCGGGGCAACGCTATCAGGCTTAGTTGTCACCGTTAAGTATCCACCTGATCAAACGCGAGTCTATTACGGAGTGTGTTGTCAATAAATTGACAACAAAAACCGGCCGTAGACCTGACGAGTTGGGTTGCACTAAAAGTGCGGGATTGACTACGTTACGACCGGCCGGAGCCGGCCGCAGAGCGAGTCTCTGACTACGTAACAGGCGCCAAGCGTCAAGTACGCAGCCAGAAAATCAGCCCGAGCCTTGCAAACTACTATCGAATATAATCGACCGTAGTAAGCTCAACTCTGTTGTTGCTGCTCCCACCGAGGTGAGGTATCAATTCGAGGGGTGCACAGAGTGCGGGATTGACTACGTTACGACTGGCCGGAGCCGGCCGCAGAGCAAGTCTCTAACTAACGTAACAAGCGCCCAGCGTCAAGTACATAGCCAGAAAAACAGCCCGAACCTTGCGAACTACTATCGAATTTAATCGACCGTAGTAAGCTCAGCTCTGTTGTTGCTGCGAGACCGACTTAGTTGCAACCGATCGAAACCGGCCGCAGAGTAAGTCCTACAGAGGCTTATCTCAAGTCGTCGAGGACGAAGCGAGATTTGTACGAATCTCGGCATATGAGTATTGCTACGAGTTGTCGTCGTGAGACGACAATCTTGACTTATCAGCTGGTGCGATCGCGAACACGTCCGAGCAGGGCTGAACGCAGAACCGATCTGAGAGTGGCGTTTGAGTATAGATACGAGAGAAGTCGTGAGACAACAATCGTGACTCGGCAGCCGGGAGCGACCTTCAACATGTCCGAACGGGTCCGGACGCAGATCGGGTCTGGAGGAGTCCGAACTGTTAGTCACTTAAAATTCTTCTAAGACCATGAATGTTTATAATAGTAATAATCGTTTTTACTTTTATTTAAAAAAAACAGGTCTTATCTATATCCGTTTTTAGTTCATCTGGGTGTTTATTGGTCTTGGTTTTATTTTGGTTTTTGCAGGTATTCGTTAATTTAGCAATAACTGGAGAATTTTTTTCACTTATTCTTTTTATATCTAAGGATTTTATTCGGTTTAGTCCTGGTGCTTTACTAGTTCTAATAATTTTTATAGTATTGGAAAAACTCTGTGATATAAATTTTTTTAAAATCAATTGTTAATATTGCAAGTTTAATATAAGAACTTTTACCAAGAATATAATTTTTTTACATTGTTGTATATTATTTATCAATCCATCCTAAAAGTTATTTGCAAAGTTGTTTGCAATATTACCGTTAGCATCTACAAACTAATTGAGTCTAGGGTTTGGCGCACCCTTCCAGTTTATTTATATATATATATATATATATATATATATATATATATATATATATATATATGTGTGTATTAAGAATATACAATAGTTTTTAAGGTTTTATATAAATTTATATGAAAAATTCTTGTAAATGTAGGTTAGCTCTTTCTATTTTTATTTTATTTCTGTAGTTAACGTGTTACAAGAGATGCGACATTACATCTAATTAAAGTGGGGAAAAGTAGTGAAACAGACCAAACGTGGACAGTATCTTTTATATTAAAGATTGTAAAAACTCAAATAAAAATATTAAAACTTCAACATTGCCCTTGAAAATGTAAATAGTTTTCTTTTTTCTATGAATACCTGCACGATGTCAGTAATAGACAATCATAGAATAAAAATAGTTAGACGGCTGAATCCTGTACAAATCTTCTTGACATAAATTGCTGTTTACATGTAATTCTTTTCAGATATTTCAAACTTGAAACACAAGCTTTTATCAAAATACAACAGAGCTGTACAATCATTTGGTTAAAAAAAGTAAAACATGATACTTTTAGCAATTTAAATGTCGTCTTAGCAATTTAAACGGCAATTAAAACGGTACCATAATATATGCACTGTTGCAAAGAATGTGTATAGTACCGCGTTTTTTTTTTGATATTTTAAATCTCACCGGGCTTTGTGGCCTAGCGCCGAGGGCACTTAGTTGGAAGATAGCATAACGCCTGAAGAATTATTTCAAATGCCTATTTCATTTATATTCATTTTCCTCTGTACCTCTGCTTTAAATTTACATACAAATTAGGTGTTCTTAAATAATGTTTATAAAAAAAAAAACAGAGAAAGGAATGTTTTCTTTTGCTGAAAGCATTACATAATTATGAATTTATATTAAAATCTACGAAATCCTTTACAAAAACCTTATTAGATATAAAAATGCCGTTATACCTTTTATCTTGAATAAAATTTTTTTCAAAATTTCTTTTGGTCGAGATTTGATACTTTTTTCGTGCAAAATTCTGGTAAAAGAATAATTTAAAAAGTAAAATGTCGATTGACAGTTGTCATGTGATTGTCAGAGAGGTCAGCCGGGGTAAAGACCATTTTGATTTGAAACTTCGACTACGACTTCCACAGGATTGTTGAAATTTAGTTTGAATCTGTATCATCTATTCATCTTTAGGGATCACGAATTGATCCCGTTATTCAGTAATGTTATCTGTATTCACTCAAAGCTGCTTTATATAACATTATATCAATTGGTCAATTACATGTAACCTCATTGTAAAGTTATAATTGTGTACTTAAATTTATCAAATCTAAATTTAAATGTAACTATACATATAAAATCATAAAAATTATAAGCTCCTATCTAACCAAATATTTGAATGTACTTTATGCAAACCTGGTGACTAGCAACACAGGCCTCGAGCCTAGCTAAGGCACCAGTCTCACGTAATATCAATTTTGCAAATGAAAAAAATATTGTTATTGATTTGTTGCTTATATGTTAACATATTGTGATGAGAAAATAATAATAATAATAATTATTATTATTATGTAGTTTAAGAGTGAGAGTAGATTGTGAGTTTTATTTCGTTCCATTTTGGGCAAAAGAAATTCTCCTGACGACTATGGTACCAAACGGATACACCTTATAAATCAACGTTTTGAATATTTCTCGCCCTACAATGTTCCTACGGTTGTTGTTTGAGAGTATCTTGTTACTCTATTAAAAGCAAGTACGTCGTCAAAATCTGCCTTGAGCATTACAATCGAGATTATAATCATATTTCATACTAAGTGTTGATATTAAGACCTTCCAGAAACCAATAAAGGCTTATCTAAGAACTGGAAATATGATCTTAATGTGTTATTCAATTTTGACTGGAGTTCTTCCTACACTTTTCAGTTTCAGAATACTTATTAGGTACTTATTAGGTAGGTTAGCTTCTTTATGACTCATACAATAAAGACGTTTTTACTGTATTTGGATTTATGATTTAATAGCCAGTTTTAATTTTGCTACACATGACTGGTAATGTAAAGGAAGATATATTTTCGTGAATTAATAACGTTGCTTTGCCCAATATATTCCTAAAAAAAACAAATGCTATACCTAAGCACTTGTGACCTTAATGAATGCTATTACCTTTTTCAAGTAAATTATAACTCACTCAATTTCAATCATTCAAGAAAAAATAAATGTCTCCTATTTAGCTTTGCATTTAAAATTTTATATTATCTGCGAAGAATTGGTTATTGTGTTCCATTTTGCATAATATAAAATAGTTGAAACCTGCAGTCACAGACACAATATATTTGCTTTTGGACCGTGCTGTAAGTGTTTTTATTTAGGGAATAATTGCGAAATCGAGGAATTATGCAGGAAAAACCTTTTTAATTTTTATTTTACGTTATTAATAGCCAGCAAGCAAGCACGTAGCCCATGGTCAGCCCCCTCAGACAGACGTGGTTGAAAGTAAAGGTGCTTCATGTTTAATATGTTCCAAATCGGCTTTTGTGGAAGCTGGCAAAGACAGACAACAAATATGCGTGAAGAAGAGTTTGCAAGTCACACTATTTTGATAATTACATGTATATGTTTATTTTGATTCGGTTTTCACGCCCCTTTACTTGCAGCAAGTTATATCGTTATGTTTTTTTAATCTTATTTTTGAAACCTTTGTGAGATATCTATTACTAAAAGTTAAAAAAAGAGATGCTCAACACCTTTATGTGAACTTTTATAAATAATATATGGCATAGTTTATAAATTCTGATTTTACATAATATATGATAAAAATTGTTCTTCACATTTTTTGATAAACTTCCGGGTAGTTATTTATGTATTAAGTTTTTTTTATTCACATATTGAAATGAAATGAAATGAAATATTTATTTCTCAACATTGACAATAACTTGTTCTTATTGACGTCAAATAAAACATGATTCTACCACCAGTTCGAAAAAAATCTTCGTGAAGAAGAACTGGCAAGAAACTTCACGGGTATATTTTTTTTCAAAATAAATTTACAGAGTCTCATTATGTCTATACAAAATTATTCTTTTCTGCATCTGTTAGCTCGGCAAGTCTCCCTCCCCCAAGTATCCAAACGACGAACACCCTCAAACGGCACCCGTTCACGAGCTAATGCGGGATACAGCCATCGCCCTCCTCAACCATATTAGAGGGAAGTGAGCGGCCCGTCACCCGACGCTACCTTAAGAAGACGTACTTGAGTGACAATATTTATCGGGACGAAGAACTCATCGAACATACAGACACATTACACATGCTTTGTTACAAATACTAGTACAATCCTGTTAATGAGGGGATTATACCCAAGGGCTTTTATCATCCAAATAATCGGATAGTTTATAATATGCTCTAGCACAGAACTTCTCCTTTATAGTTTCTTTGAATTTGTCAATGGGAAGACATTGGATATCCTCAGGAACCTTATTATAAAAGCGTATACATTGACCCATGAATGAGTTAGTGACTTTATGAAGCCTACTATTATGAGCTGCCAGCATATTTCTTCCTCTTGTGTTAATATTGTGCAGATCTTTTTTTCTTTTGAACAAGGTTATGTTCTTTTTAACATACATTAAATTTTCTAAAATATATTGTGAATGGACGGTAAGAATATTTATTTCCTTAAATTTACTTCTAAGTGACACCCTTGGACCGAGCTGATATATTGCGCGAACATCCCTTTTCTGCAGAATAAATATAGTATCGGTGTCGACAGCACTCCCGCACAACAGAATACCATATGTCATGAGGCTGCGGAAGTAACCAAAATAGACTAATCGAGCAGTTGTTTCATTTGAAATTTGTCTAATTTTTTTAACAGCATATGCGGCAGAGCCAAGCCTTTTCGCTAAACCATCAACTTGCGGTCCCCACTGGAGTTTGGCGTCTAAAATTATGCCCAGAAATACAGTTGAGTTTACAGGAGTCAGTTCCTGGCTCTTAACTACAATGTTTGTGTTTACCTTTTTGACATTTGGCAATGTAAATTTAACACATTTCGTTTTTTTTTCATTGAGGAGCAAATTATTAGCTGAGAACCACTGCTCTGTGTTGGAGATACATTTGTTCACCGCTCGATAGTCAATTTCTTGTCTTTTGATTTTAAACAAGAAGGAAGTATCGTCAGCAAACAATATGACCTCGCATTGATTCTTAACGACCGATGGCAGATCATTAATATAAACTAAAAATAGGAAAGGACCAAGAACTGAGCCCTGGGGCACACCCATTGTCACTGCCGATCCTGATGATTTTTATCCATTTATTGCAACTTTCTGTTTTCTATTAGAAATATATGATTTAATCAAGGCAAGCGCTCGGTTTTTAATGCCGTAATGGTGCAGTTTCATGAGTAGAGTAGTATGATCCACACAGTCGAACGCCTTGGACAAGTCACAAAAGACACCAATAGCATCACACGACTCCTCCCAGGCGCTGAATACGTGTTTTATGAGCTCAACACCGGCATCGCTTGTTGAGCGACCCCGCGTGAAACCAAACTGCTTAAAATTCATTAAACTATTACCGTAAAAATGAGAGAGTAATTAATTTAAAATTAATTTTTCAAAAATCTTACTGAGCGTTGGTAGTATAGATATAGGTCTAAAATTATTAGGGTCAGACATACTACCTGCTTTGAATATTGGAATGACCTTACTCAATTTCATTAAATCAGGAAAAACACCATTATCAACACAGTCATTAAATATACTGGCTAAGTACGAGGCTATACCGTCAATGACAGATTCAATAATTTTAACAGAAATCCCATCTAAATCGGCAGTATTTTTTACTTTAATGCTTTTAAATGCATTTAAAACTTGTGGAACAGTAACATGTTTAAAAATAAAATCAATATCGCAGGAATTTACATTTTCCGTTAGCAGTGACTGTGCAAGAGTGGAACATGAATTAATACTCGAACTAGTTGACACAGGGATGGCAGTAAAAAAATTTTCAAATGCTTCAGCAACTTCTTTGTCAGTTGACAACACTTTATCATTAATTTTTAAATTATATTTGGTATGTGGTTCTTTTGCTTTCCCAGTTTCCTGATTAATTATATTCCATGCAGTTTTTGAAATGTTAGTACTATATTTAATTTTATTATTAATTTAATTAGATTTAGCTACACTGCAAACTCGTTTAAATAATTTTGAATACTTTTTAACATATTCATAAAATGTCTTATTATGATTATAAGTTCTTTCACTTTACTTTCTTTCACTATTACAAAATTTAATTCCATGAATTTGACACAGCTATGCCCTGAACCCTCTCTTTAGTTCAGTTCTAGTAGAAATGAAATATTTAAGGAAGAGAGTGTAGCTTAATAAATATATGTATTAATCTCTTCCTGTGTGTTGAAATGAAACGATTAGCCATTGCTGCTTTGACACTTGAGGTGCTACTCGAGACTAAGTCAAGGATTAGGTTCTCTTGTATTTAATTCTATTTAGTTTATTTATTATAAGTTTACTATCAATTATATATCAGTGTTATGTTATCATATTTGTGTATACAGCATTTACTCCTTATATATTTATTTATTTATTGCACTGTATTTTTTTTTCTTTTTATTCCTTATAATGCACTACCTCTCTTTCTTTTTGTAGTTTTCCGTCCACACAAAGGTTGTCTGGAAGAGATCGCTGCTAGCGATAAGGCCGCCTTTGCCCACTTTAGTTTAAGTTTCATATTGTAAATTTGTACTCTGTTTTTTGTGAGCAATAAAGTGTTTTTATTATTTATTATTATTATTATTATCAGGCATGAGCTCTGTGTGTAATTGGTATTCTAGGCTGGTTTGAAGATTTTTGTATGCGGCTTGGCATCATCTCCAGTTGCTTTTTGTTTTTCAAAATTGCAGCGCACTTTTAAATTATAGATGTATTTCGATTGAGGACGCTTGAAGAAACGCAAAATATATTTCACTATGCTCTACAGTGTCACATTTCACAGTTATTAGTAAGATTGTAGTCCAAAAACCAATACAGCCGTCATAAATTACTTCTAAGCCTTTCTAAACGTTGAACTAGGTTCAAATAACAATTCTTCGTTTAATCACACAATAAATTTTTAGAATATTTTAAATTTGTACCATATTTGAAACATACTATTAATACAAGGTCACTATTGTTAAAATTACACCATTGTAAAAGTTTCCCATAGACATAAAGTTTTGATGAAGAATTCATCTAACAGTTGTAAACTAAAACCCTAAAACAGATACAAAAATATATCTCATATCGACCTTAAATGTCACAATTCAGAATCATGCGCAAAAAAAAACCCTGCATAAAAATAATTTTTGATATTTTGGCGTAAATTATGTTTAGACAGCAAGTTTATCGAATCACAATTACGGCACACGATAAAATTTGTGAATATTAACTGGGAATTCTAAAACGGCCTTACAGCATTTAGTAACTGAGCTCTTAAACTATTTAACTGAGTTAAGTGCAAAAATGGGTTGTTTACGTTTTTTTATAATAATTTTTTCTCCGGTTTACTTTGAAATGTGGCACTTTGAGGCATGGTAGCATACAGGGTTACGTTTGTATAAGTGTTCCTGATAGATCTATTCATGTGCATCGTCATTCCCATAATAATAATAAATCTATATTAACCAAATATTCATATTTACAAACATACTTTGTACAATGTCTTCTGAGCTAGGGAAACCTGTATGACAGGAGACGGCTCTTCGTTGTTTATTTACACATGAATTTGGCAGATTGAGCAAGACAAGTAGGTATTTATTACTTTACAATTGTTTTTTTTTAAATATTTCTGTATAAATTTCTATGCTAATGATTAATAAACAAAAGTTGTGTGAGTGGGTGTGTGTGTGTGTGTTTGTAATTACTACAGAGTTGATGGGTATTTGGCTGTGTGTCGTTTGAAGTTTTATACAAATAGTTTCTCGCAAGCATCATAATCGATTTTATTTAGCCACGTAAAGATACCTTGATTAGCTTTGTAGGTCGTAGAACCTCCAATTTTTATTATTTTACTAATTTTGTTATACAGGTGAGGGCCTTGAAAGTAGAAACTTCGGGATGCTACTACACCTTTGACCAGAGAGGTAACTTGCAGATATTTGTCCTTTTAGTTAGATCAGGTGGCTTCGACTGTTTTGTGGTAGCGTGTGGAACATTGTAGGACATATGTTTTTCGTATACTCAATATATTCGCTATTTTGTAAATATTTGTTGTTGGGTGCTATTTCTATGAGGTAAGTTTTACATACAGCACCCGATACGCTGATGCAGTAGTTAACTAGGCAATGGGACAGGTTTTTTTCGAACTGGTGGTAGAATCATGTTTTATTTGACGTCAATAAGAACAAGTAATTGTCAATGTTGAGAAATTAATATTTCATTTCATTTCATGTCTTATATATTTGTAGTGATAGCTGTTGATGTAAGATGTCTCTAAGGCTTCTAAATATTACGATAAATCTTCTCACTCGAGTTTCTAGAGTAGATATGTGTGGTGCCTAGTAAAGTTTACCGTCAATAGGATACCAAGATATTTAATTTATAAGGTAGAAGCCATGTAATCACATTGACAGTTTGTATCGTCAAAAAGTATAGTGTTACACCGATGAATGTGAATTTTAATCGGAAAGTCCTTAGGAGGCGATGTTACCGCTGTTTTGTGAAAGCAAACATACATAGATTTTTTTGTATTTATAGAAAGCAGACTCTCTTCGAGCCATCTAGTTACCCTGCGTTATCCTGTTTCAGTAAGAATTTGTACAGAACCCCAGTTAGAGCTGTGGAAAAGAATCACTGTATCATCTGCAAACATGAGAAGATCCGAACCACTTATCTTGGTTTTACATAGTTCATTAATGTAAATGAGAAATAGAGTTGACCGGAGAACACTTCCCTGAGGAAAACCATAAGTACAGGTTGCCGTGTTACTAATGTTTTCTTTTGCCCAAATTTTTTATTCTCTATTAATAAGATAGTCACTAAACCATGCATGAAATACTCCCTTTATACCAATGTTTTGCAGTCGAACTAAAAGCACTGGTATCGATACGATATCGAATGCTTTTTGCAAGTCGAGGAAAATTCCTCATCAATATGCAAAACTTTTCGTTTACGTATAAGTTTTGCAATTGTGCCACTTGTAGTAAAAGTCAGTACAAACATTATAATTTAATATTTTAATATTTGATCAAACTGAGAATTGTGTTTTGAACCTGCCACTACACTATACTGTTATTTTTGCCTTTTCATATTTCTTAAAGCAAAGTATTGTGTTTGTGTTTCTAACAGGATTTGGTTGTGTTTTAGTATGCGACATTATTAAAATTCTTTATTAACTTGCAAAACTGATAGAAGTTTAAAATTATGTAAAGATATTACTTATGTTTTATAGTTGGTAATATGTGAAAACAGCGGTGAAGCGGGTAGCGGGGTCTTGCCGCTTATATAGATTTATATTTTATTTAGTACACTGTTTGTTATCCAACTAAAACAAAATAAAATAAATAAATAAAATATTTAAATGTCTGATCAAGTCACGAAATGTTATTTGAATCTAGTACAGTGCGTAGAAAGGTTTTAAAGTAATTTTGTATACTATTTGTAAGGCTATATTGGTATATCTGTAACAATGTGCTACTGCGCATGTTTCTGAAATATGTCACTTTGAAGCAATGTGGCATATATGTTTGCGTTCATTTAAGTGTTTTCAACTTATTTTTGTGAGTTTTATCTTGCGCCACCTTTTAAATTGTTCACGGATTTGAAATATTTATTGACAACGCGGTATTTTGCAATGGTAGGCACCATTTTGTTAAAAGTAAGTCAACAATATGGTAATAGAAAACTGAAATGTCAGTAAAGCCAAAATTTTTAGGGCTTAGGCAGGCTTCTGGTCTTGTTTGTAGATTCACATATAGTTTTTCTTTTTTCAATTACAATATTTTTTTAACACTGAAACCTATTTGTGAATATTTTTGAATTTTATTTAAAACTTCCCTACCGATGTACATATATTTTCATTGGTGATTTTGATTCTTATTCAACTTACACAACTTATTTTTTGCATGTTACATAAGCTATGCTGCCTTTCATATTAATGCCATGCCAAAAGTATGCCTATATAATGTTGGATAAAGTCAAAAATTATTATTTGAACCCACTAAAGCATGACAAAGGCTTCATACTGTATAAATTTTTGTCCTGTTTGTAGGTTCATATTAGGTTTTTTATTACAATATTTATCTCCGCATAACTCTGATATTTGATACTATGAGCATATTTTTGTCGTATTCCTAAGAGTGTCTTAGTGATTACAGTAAATTTTGTGTGCGCATACAATCTTCATTCATACGAGCATTCAATGACAAAAAATCAAAATGTATAAAACCTTTGGCACCTAATGTAAAACATGTCGAATCAAACTAGTATATTAATGGTAACAGGTTGAACCTAGTAGACAATGCTGTTTTCTTGGTATAACCATACATTCAAAACTTCAATGGGGGTCCACATTTCACAACTAGCGAGTAGACTTAGTTCTGGAGCGTTCACTGTTATGAAAATGGGCGCACTGAATGATGTGCATACAGCCAGGATGGTATTTTATTCGGAAAACAAACAGTGTTTTATAACTAAAAATAATAGACTAAATACATTTCTATGCACCAATTAAAAGTTTTCGCATATAAATAACAATAATTACGATTATTAAGTTGAAAAATTTTACAATTTATGTTTTTATAGCATCCATAATATAATATAATACTTAGGACTGCTTTAATAGTAGGTACAATAAAAACAACCTCCAAAAAACCAATAACAACATTCAGAACCGCTTCAATGACAATAAAACATTATAGTAGTTACAGTAAAAACAAACCTCTAAGAAACAAACAATATTGACACAAAATATACATGCAAAACCAAACAGACAAGGACAGGATCAGCAAAATATAAACAGTATTTGTGTTTAAACAGATTTTGCAGATATAATGAAAGTTGCCTGAAAACAATTAGGTTATAGAATCAAAACAAGTCTTAGACATAGCTTTTCTAACTTGGGCTGTGGAAGAATTGAAAAGGTCCAATTGTGGTAAGTTAAGTTTGTTGATTTGATAAGGGGACCTGATAAAAATGCATTTTGCCTGTAATTGGTAGAGCTGTTGGTAAAATGTAGGGGAACATGCAGTCTGCAGGACCTTTTTTGCACTTTAAGCCTTATATTATATTAGATAGAATATGCGGGTAATCTACAGAATTTTGTGCTATCTTCATAAGCGTTATTTTATCTGTAAATTTACGTCTTTCGTGCAAGTGCATCAAGTGGTGTCGCTTACACCGTTGTACGTACTCTGTATCAAATACTTTGCACTTAAATTGCAGATAGCACACATATTTGCGTTGTATGGATTCAAGCCTATCCTTGTAAACTTCATATGTTGGATTCCATATTTGAGAACAATACTCGAGTGTACTACGCACGTATGAGCGATAAAGAATTTTAATAGCTTTTATACTGATAAATTATGAACTAGCTTGGATGACATGACAAACCCTAATGCGTTGTTGGCTCGACTAGATATGTTATGGATGTGTCTTTCATAGGTTAACTTCGAGTCAAGTATGATGCCTAAATCGCGTATTTCGTTTACTCTTCTAAGATCTGTTCCTTTAACGTTGTATGCAAACTGAGTTGGTTGTTGGCTAACATGTTTTTGTTACAGTAATTTTCAAATGCAAGTAAGTCGCGCTGCAGCAAAATACAATCATTAACGTTACGAATTTTAGAAAATATTTTCATATCGTCTGCATGTAGTAAACATTTAGAGTATTGAAAACACTGGTTAATGTCATTGATGAAAATATTGAATAGTAATGGCCCTAATAGTGAGTTTTGGGGTACTCCTGAGGGCAATACGTCAAATACAGACGAAAATCCATTTAGAGCCACGGCCTGGGATCTGTTTTCTTTATACGATGTAAACCATTGGAAAAGGTTTCCGTGGATCCCGGCATTATATAGTTTTTCTAAAAGCAGATTGTGATTTATCCGGTCAAATCATTTTGAATAGTCCGTAAATATAGTATCGACTTGACGACCTGAATCCATGCTGAAAGTTGTAAAGTCTATAAAAGTTAATAAGTTGGTCATTGTAGAACGATGTTTTAGGAAACCATGCTGTTCAGGAATGAAACATTCTGATAGGGTGCTATATACCTGAGTTTAGACGACACTTTCAAGTATTTTTGTAAAACAGCATAATTTCGAGATAGGTCTATAATTTTGTACATCGCTCTTTTTCCTCCCTTGTGAATTGGGGTAATGTCAGCGGATTTCCAAATTTCTGGAAATAAGCCTTCACTTATAGATCGTTGATATAGTATCGATAACGGTTTTGTATAGGTATTAGCACACTTAATAATAAACAACGGTGATGTATTATCCGGTCCTGCTCCTTTAGAAGGATCTAGCGATTTTAGCTGTTTGTTTATTACATCATGTATTACTTCTACTTTGCTTATAGTGTTAAAATAATAGGTGTGGGGACTGTGGCTATGCGTTTGTGATCGATCGAGATATTTTTTAATAATTTTCATAGTTTAATGTCTTATGGTATCCTACCGTGGGGAAATGCTGCAGACATCGACACGACCATCACTCTGTAGAAAAGGGATATCCGTAGAATAAATAAATTAAGAAATAGAGAAACTCTAAGAGAAAACTTTAAAGAAATTGGAATATAAACCCTTGCATCACAATATATTTATAAAAATATTTTATACATTAACAAAAATATTAATAAAAAACTAAGAAAGATAACCGTGACAATGGTACTTTGTACGAACTAGGAATGACTGTAAGTTAGCGTTTTCAAAACTTAAGCTGGCTAAAAACAGCAAATCATTTATTGAAATGTTAAAACGTTGTTACAATAAAATACAGACATCAATTCGATCTCTGTCCCTCAACAAGTTCAAGAAAACTATTAAGAAAATGCTAATACAAAAAGCTTTATTGCAAGCTTATAGTAAGATCAAAGATTATTTGGATGACAAAGGGGCGTGGAATTGAAATCCCCACTAGCTATTTCGGTTTCTGTATATGAAAAATAATATACACACAATGTAAAGAGGTTGGGTGCAGCATTTGAGTAGCACGCACAGTTAGCTCTCGTGTGTGTTTCTTTCATGCCGTCGTCAAATTGCATACTTTCTACCATAATACCTTTTAAAAGCCGAACTTAAGTTGTATTTACGTAATATCGATGAAGATGAAGACAAATAAGACTTTCAACATGTGTAATTCGAATTTGAACACACAGGCTGGAATTTTGCATTGCTATCTGGAGGAAAAATACTCTAAATACTTCGTTTTCATAGTTTATTTTGTACATTTAAATAACCATGTCTGTTCAGAGATTTGATCTTTATGATTGTCTCTATTGATTGAAGCCATAAAAATACAGTCTTGAATTCCTGGGCGTAGCATGCTTATTTTGTCTTTAAATGTCTCCTAAGAATAGAACCTGCTATTTCCAGTATTTAGAGTGCTTTCGTACAGGTATCATTGCAAAATTCCACCTTGAATAACGAATCTAAAGGGAGTCGTTTGATCTAGTAAGTGTGAGAACGACCAAGAAATTTAGAGATACTTGCACAGGTACTGGACTGATAAAAGTCCGCATCGTCGCAAGTCACATCTTAATCGTACATTTTTGGAGAAAACCCAGCTTGATACAGATTTTTCGATGGTTTTTTATAATATTTGACAGTAAGTCTATTTTATGATCTCTGTGTTCTTCGTATTATAGATAAGAGCGAAAGCAAGAGTTTGTAAGCAATAGAAAATATGTTTACAGCGTTAAACATAAACAAATCATAGATATTTATAGTAATCTCCTTTCGGTTTACTAATAAAGTTTTTTCTAACTTAATCATAGCCAGCAAACGACTTATAATTGGCATCCTGGCCCGAAGACATCATTAATCTTAGATGTTGGAATTGCCTTAATTCCAGTAATAACACTGGTCGATCCTTCCCTTTTTCCAGAACATAACAACGAATGGTTGTTATTGCTTTAAATATATAACTGAATTGAATTTTATTTGATTTAAGATCTCACCTGGGGCCGCTGTAGTACCAGTGCTTCTATTCAGCACTGAATGTACTTACCTCAACTAATTACGACATATAATCGATCTAATCATCAATGACCATACGTGTTTCCTTTCAAATTGAAACAGTGTGGGTTGGTTTGCATAAAACAGTTCAACGGAAAGCGTTTCCTTGCCACCAAACACCTACGTATTAAAGATCGCAAGTTGCAACTAGAGTTGTCTCAGATACTTAATGCTCGTTCTACGCGTACTTAATGTATGTAATTTATTATACGTATGTCATTTATTTTGTTTTTTAATTATCTTTATATTATTTTTATAGCCAGCAAACGAGCACAGGTCGATAACTTTCATTCAAAGTGGTTGAGGGGAGCTATTTGTATATATTGTTGTTTGGACAATTTATAGGGCGGGGTCTTGAAGAGCTAGCATATAACGGTAAGGATGATTTCGAGTAGACATAAAATTCGTTGAACAGTTATTTTGAAAAATAAATTGTCTACAAATTTTTTGGTACTTTTTCTTCACTGAAGAACCGACTTCTTTTACCGAATTTGATGATTTAACATAAAAAAGAACAAAAATCTATTGGTATTGAGAAATCAACATTCGATTTCACGCAATTCACCCATGTAAGTGAAAGTAAATAGCAACCATGCCCATGGACCTCATTAATCGTGGGTGGTTAATTCTAAAATAACTATAAAAGATGCTTTGCAGATCATATTGCGTTTGTTCCTGTTATTTCACTTCCTATGAAATAGGAAAGAGTTTGGTACGCCCTCTTAGATCTTAAAAAAGATCTTAAAAAATCTTAACTTAACGAACGTCAGAAATAAACCGTCAGAAAATGCTCTGTTTATCCCATGTCCATGCTATAGGAGCATTGTTTGTATTATATACTGCAGACTGCAGTAATATTTTATCCACCAAAATTAAAACAAAGTATAGCAAATATTTCAAAATATACATTGAGTGTAAAAAATTATGGAACAAAAAATGTGTTCAAATCATTTCTATTTCAAATAAGCAATGTTCTCTTCAGATAAATCTATCGGTTATTGAATGATTATTTTGATTTACTCAGTCAATAACATTTCATACACAATTCACGAAGCATCAGCTCATGTTACTCTTCCTGAATATTTTATCCAAGAAATGTATACGACACACTCCTACGGGATTCGGGTGTGGTTTTATATGTTATTATATATGTATAAATATTAGTTCTTTTGATATTTGAAAAAAAAAAACTGCGAAGTTTTAAAAGTAAGAACAGTTTTATGCTTTTTATAACATATATGTTTCAATCAATAATTTTGCTAATGTGATAATATTACAAAAATTAATACTGGACATTCAATAGTTGTAAATAGTGAATTGAAATAAATCGTTACGGGAAAAGTCGGGAAGGATTGAATTTTTCTTCTTCATCTGAACATTTTTGTTTTTAATAATTTGTTAATAAAAGATTTAAAACGTATTTTATCGTTATTTTTGTTAAAATGTTGTGTTTTAATATGTGACGATAAAAACATATCTTTACTAATATTATAAAGAGAAAATATTTTGAAATGCATAAATACAAAAACCATTAACTGATTTTTAAATTATTTTCTGTACAGCAAGCAACACCAATAGTTTTAGTTAGTAAAAATGTTCCTATAAAAGTGATTATTTGGCGTGCGCTCCGAAAACTATTGATTGATAAGTACTATAAATTAATAGTACCCATCATGTTCTCAATAAAAACAATGAGGTAAATTGTCTAACTAGTAGTAGTAATAAGTCACAATATCCGCTTTTAGTACAAGTTAATCAGAACCGACGGCGAGGAGACAGCGACAAAAACAGTTTGTTTAAGGAATTGTTACACTAAAATTTCTATTTGTCTTATCAAAGATCTATTGGTCTGCATATAGTACTTGATTTAAATACTAATGCATCTTTCTATCTATATAACCAAGCGAAGCCGGATCAGGTTGCTTTCATTTGTGTCGTTTCTTAAATCAGTTTTCGTCCGTAAAACTAAATAATTAATTAAATAAATCCCCAGACAATCACACCAACTGTATGGCCCCAAAGTAAGCAGAACTTGTGTTATGGATGACCATACAGCGAACTGGGGGGAACCCAGAATAAACATACATATACATATAAATATCAACAACCATGATCCAAATCTGAGACCTCCAGCGTATGATGCAGGGGTACTACGCTACTCGGTCATCAATAAGTTTATCAGTATGAAATGGGAGAAGAGCAATCATCTTCTTTACAAAGTGAAATAAACTTGAATCTTACAACTAATTCATAAGCTATGAAGTACGCATTAACTATTAACAATTACACAACCTGGCGAAACTGGTTTTATGTATTTGATATAACAGTAATAATAAATCCCCACACAAACTCACTGACTGTATGGGCCCAAAGTAAGCAGAGTTTTTTTATTGATGACTATACAGCAAATTGAACTTAACCCAGAATAAACATACAAATATAAATATAAACAACCGTGTTCCGAAAATAATCATCTGTATTCATCACGCAAATGAATGCCATGACCAGAACTCGAACTTGGGACCTGTGGTCACATTGACAATTTAGTGATACATATTTCATTTTGGTAAGATTGTCAACCTTTTTTCGAATCAGATTGAATGGCAAATCATCTGGTGATCTACCAGATGATTTGCCATTAGGTCTCTGCCCAAGAAATTTTCGTAGTGTTCCCCATTTAGATTATCGGGGAGAAAGATCGCCCAATCTTATGATTAGAAATAATGCTCATCCACACATTCAGACTAAATCTTCGTTTTGACCCCTTTACTTTCTTCGTGTAGCTCAAACTCACCGCATTAACAATTGGCGAGGGTCTATTAGAACTGCTACCTGTAGTTTGTAATAAAAACTCCTAGATTCTTATACCTCGTTGGATAGCTGATGAAACGTACATTTTAGGCACATCTGCAAAACAGGTAACGTAATATTTTTTTTAGATATCCTTTAAAGAAAAATAAACTTTCTAAATTTTTATTAGTTTCTTAAAGTCGTCTACAACGACAAGAGGTGGTAATTTAAATGAAAAATACTTTAAACGGCATACTTTTCAACATAAGCGCTCAAGAACGCTCTTTACTTTAAACCGATAACGTTAAAATTTTTACAACAGTTTTATTGACAACTCATGCCATCTTTTTGACAATGTACGTATATGGGTAATTTTGAATTGAGGTCTAACTTTGAACAAAGTTGTGAAAATGATTTATAATTTTTTTAGATGGAAACATTTTGATGTTTCAATATCGGGACTGCGTAAATCGAATGTCCAAAATGTTTTGTAGCAAATGTGAAGTAAAAAAATAAACTCTCAATGTCATAATTTAGTAACCTTTTAACCTTTCCGTTGTGAAGTTGTTGGAGGTGTTTAGTACTTGAAATCGTGATTAAAAATATAAAACTTACTGTAAACAGGTATGTTTTTGTGTTTTTCTGTAAAATGTAGTTTACTTATTATATTTTTGAAACAGTTATCCGCTTTTGATGTTAAATATTGTGTGAAACTGATAAAGTTTTGAGTACGTTCAAAATCGAAGTTATTTGGATAATATTGAATAGTTCAAAATTACTTGTATCCTAAAAATACTATGTTGCGTAACTTAAAATATGTGCATAATGTTGCTCAGTTCTCATAACGATATTATTTCCACTAAATTGGTCAACTTTGATTTATATGGGAAGACAAAGCGATCTATCACATTTATACATCAGTGCAGATGTAATTTTCATAGATTAGGTTTTCATTGATAAAAAAGATCAGTTAATTATACCCAAACCTTACAATATTCCAATATTAAAGGTTTTTACACCTTATAAAAAATATATTATAAGTTACCCAAAACTCATGGTAACTTTGAATTTGACTTTTGGGGAAAATTGTGCGTAATTCTATTGTTTTTTCCGTAAATTCATCATGTTATAAAAATAAACCAATTCAAAAGGACATTGTTCATTCAATAAAATAAGGTATAATAAATATTAATCAGATGTAATATCTCAAATACTGTAAAAAATGTTCAAAGTTACCCAAATTGACTGTACTATCGCAACATTTCGCGGCAATATGCAGTTGGCACTTTCTCTAACTCGTTACGTTACAATGGGTCACGTAGGCTACGTTCACTCGATATTATACCTTATTAAAATACAGGTTAGGTCGATTGTCACTTTCGTTTAAAAACAATTTTCGTTTAAACAAAAAGCTGGCTTTTTTGCTTTACGCTTTTTAATTCAGTACGCTTTTTATTGTGAAAAGGTAAGTGTGTGCGAATAGTTTGCGATTATACTTATTTGTAGATATCGATCGATGTGCTTTGTTATGTTTTGTTGTGTTTGGTGATCATTTAATGTAAATAACTGTACAGAATACGAGTAGGAATATAAATGTAAAAAAAAAAATAATTTGTAATAAAAATACTGACAGTGGTGTGATTGTATGGATTAAGTGTAGGTCAGGTATTGACTTTAATTTTGACTATATTTCGATAAACAAGTGTTTCGTTAAAGTAAATTTTAATTTAAAAGGTCGGGAAGCGGCAACGTTTTTATTTGGGGCTATTATGAAAAAAAAAACCAGGACGACAAAATCGGCGAGTGTAAAATTTGTAAAAAAAATATATCTTAAATATAATTTAAAGTAACATTTGAAATTTAAACATTTAAGTGTTCTCAATGATTTACTCTCGCGAAGCTTAGCGGAACGTACCACACAGCAAGCAAAGCTGTTGTGCTTCTGGCGGGATTAAACTCAGTCTGCGAGCAATTACTTCATCATGACTTTTATGAGGTGGTCAAAGGATTGATCAATAATATAAAGATTATATGCAAGGTTTGGCCAAATCGAATACAATGAACCCATTGCTCTCTGCAACCTGTTGGATTCCAGATTTAAGCACCATGCATTCCAGACCAACATTCCAGGTACAACAAAAGACAAATTGCTAGAAAAAATTACTCTCCTTCATATGGAGGATGTTCCAGAGAGCACTACGGCTGAACCAGATTCTCTCATGCCTACATGTCTATGAGGGAAATTTTATCAAAAAGTTATGTCATCTCGTCAGCCAAAAACTCCTACGCAAAAGGCTAGAGATGCACAACAATCACAGTAGCGTAGTGGTCAGTAGCCCTGTCTTATACGCCGGAGGTCCCAGGTTCGAGTCCTGGCCGGGGCCTAAAATTTGTGTGATGAGCACAGATTTTTGTTCTCGGGTCATGGTTGTTGATATTTATATATGTATGATTATTCTGGGTTCCCCCCCATTTCGCTGTATGGTCATCCATAACACAAGCTCTGCTTACTTTGGGGCCATAAAGTTGGTGTGTTTGTCTGTGGATAATTATTATTATTATACAATCAATGAACTTTTGAGTATGCCTGAACTATGAAGACTATACTTTGTTACTAAAAACATGTCAATAAATCTGAGACAGCCTTTAATTAAAAGCTATGTAATTTACACAGTCAAATTATTTCCATAATTTCAGACAGTCCTAAGCCTGTCAAGTACGAAGGAAATTTCATTGATTATCAAAAATTTTCATGGAAACACAAGCAGAAAACAGAAAACCTACAGGCTATTTACTCTTTCTTTAGTTACGTTTATATGTTTAAATGATTTTCTAAACAATTGTGGAAACGTTATGTTGTGTTATGACAAAGAAAGGTTTGAAGTGAAAAGCACTTTTAAGCACGCTTTTTTATAAAAGCACAACGTTTAAACGTTAAAAATTTTAAGCCGTTTTTCCCATCGCGAACACCGACTTATTGATTCATTTTACATACAATATTGGATATTGAGATCATAAAGCATCTTATTTTACATGTAAAAATCAAATAAAATTTATAATAAGACTTACACATTATAAAATATCTAAGCTATTAGCCAAAAATCGGGAATTTTTTTATAAAAACACAATTAAATTAATATATCTCGAAAACGGATAGATTTATAGGGTTTTTTTATAGTCAAATCATTCAGAAACGATTTAAACTACACGCCCTTAACAGGAAAAGGTCGACTTATCCTGTAACCCTGTATACATTTATAATTAACACACATTTTCTGTGATATAAGGTCCAGACTCAGCATGATGCTGCAAAAAATTTTAGTTTTTACCAGCACTGATTTACACACCAAATTAAATTAAGTCTTAAACAAAATTATAAGCCATATCACAGAATTAGTTGATCAAGAGATTTAGTCTTACAATTATATTAAACAAAAAAATGTGTGTACACAATATTCCTAATTTAAATGGCTTTAACCCAAAGAGAAAAAACAGGTTTCTTTACGACAAACCAAGTGTTTGCTTGAATAAACTTATCTATTATTTGTTTGTTTCTAATAACTTGGATTTGTATGTTTCTTCTCAATGTTTTTCTTCACTTTTAGATCAATCTTTTTTTTTCGACATCGATGTGAAAGTATTACTTGCATAAGTGATATCTTTTATTGTTGCACAAAAATATTACAAAAACTTTAAAAGTGAAAATTAAGAATCCATAGTAATTCTAAATTAATAGTCTGAAAGGAATTAAATTGGAGAAATTTACATAAGTTTGCTTAAGGATATTATTTTTACTAAATAAAATTAAACATAACTTTCATAGGACTCGAACCTATTAAAAGAAGTGTCTTTATGCAGCGAAAAACACACTGCCAACGTGTACTTTTAATAAAGCATAGTGTTGTTATGTCCTTTTAAATCGAATTCTTTGATTCAATATGAATAAAGATGATTAGATCAATGCAGAATCAACTGATATGTCAAATAGGTACTTTATTCAATCTCAATAATAAATTCCTTTTTTTAAATTTTAAATTTCATTTTATTCGCAATAACTGTTTACCCGGTAAAATGCTAAGCGCTATATGGTATCGACTGATTGATTTACTGAAATGGAAATCTTTCATATCCAAGTCACGAAGTCACAGCTCATGTTGCTTACCTACTCATTTTGAATATTTGATTCAAGACATGTAATGCGATGAAATATAAAACCGAATCATGAAATATTAATGTAGGTTTTGGAACCAGCGGCGTATTAATGAAATATTTTATTTATTTAATTGATGATTGCGTAGTTATAAAATTAAATCTGCACAGATCTGAATGTAAAATAAGTTGTGGGTCAAACATATAATTTAATATCATGTTAAGCACTACAATTGTTGTTAAGAATGTTAAATTTTCATTGTCCATTCAAAATGGCCAGTGCCAGCGGTATAGCGGTATTTTGGAAAAATTACTAAGTATTGTTTATGTATCTTTTATTTTATTTTATTCATGTCATATTTATTGCAAGTTATGTTAAGTGGTTTGTTTTATATATTCATTTCGTTTTTATCGGTGTTTACCTAGTAATTGTTTTTCTATGTTATTTTGTTTCGTCATGGGTTTAATGAATAGTTACATATTATTAATAGTGTACAGTGGTGGCGCTACCTCTTGGCCTCAACTGAATTGAATTAATTAATGGACATTGACCCATAAATGAGTTAGAGACTTTATGAAGCCTACCATTATGACCTGCCAGCATATTTTTTGTCAAGCTGTATTATATATATATTTATATATATAATATAAATTTTTTGCTTTTTTTAGAACATTTTTCTTTCAATTTTCTGTCCTGGCAGATAGTGCCATACTTTAAAAACTACATGCAACTACAAACTTACATGCTTATTTTATATCTTTTATAATTTTCAACAACAAACGAGTCTACGAGTGATTCACTCGTTTCGTTGATCTAATGTAAAGGATGCCCCTACATTTTGGTGCCTGATTATAAACTGTTACTTTTTTGCCGTACATTGTTCGACAAGACACATCACTTTAGTAAACTTTACAATTTCTCAAATAAAATATCATATGAGATTTAACAATATAGCACGCTGAATCAGCACATATTTTCAGCAAAATAAAATAATTGTTTCCGTATCTTCTTATCAACCATTTGGTGGTGTTATTAAAATGTTTTTGCTACATTTACAAAATGTTACCATTCAGTTTTAATGCAATTATTTGTAGCAGTATTTACATACAGTATTGCATCTTCTGCGTCTTCCTTGCACGAAGCGACTATAATGTGAATTGATGAAAAGTGAAGTGTAGTAAGGTAGATTAACAATAATTCAAATCATTAATACATTTGAAAAAGAATTAACGAAGAGCTTTAAATTATAACTCCTATTGATATGGTATTCAAAAGAGCTCATTTCCTATCTAATATTTCAATTGAATTTTCAATGCCCAATTATATCAGGCTTAGCGTTTTTATTACAAATGTGAAGGTGAAATGAGAATCAGTGGGTAAGATAGGTACCTAATTTTACCGCATGGAATATAAATTACTAGCGACACGGCCCGACTTCACACAGGTAATTTTCTTTTCTGTCATAGCGCTGCATCAGATTATTGCAATTTAAATATCACTATTATTAAACCTTTTTAATAATTATGAATAATTTGGATACTAGACAAGATTTTCCTAAATTAAAAAAATATATAAATTATGATAACAAAATTTGCGCCCTAATTGTTAAAAGTTAATTTTCCATTTCTACTAATTCTATCGACTCCGCTTGATTACAGCAACAAAATACATTCATACAAATAAGTTATTGTAAAAAGGTATATATTATACATAGTTACAATAACCATCAAAAGAAATTGTTGTTTAGTAATAAAGCCGTCTAAATTGTCAATCTTTACAGTTTTTACCATTTCTTATGTATTTTGTAATGATGGCAATATAGAGTTATTGTATTTTTGTATTGCATTGTATTGTAAATACTGGCAGACTTTGCAGTTACCCATACCTATTCTATCCATGTTGTGTGCTGCCAAGCACTGACATTAAATAGCTGATTTGCAAATTGATTATCAAGTTAAATTAAGTATAGTTAATAATTGTGTAACGTTACCTGACGGGACCCAAGCCTTTAGAAGTTGAAAGGCTTGAATTAAATAGGTCACATATTCTCTTCCCTTAAAATCAACTATTACTAATTATGTTAGTTTTACTAAACTTGTTTTCAAAGTGAAAGATAAAATGGGCACTGCAGCATGCTTATCTCATTAATGCGATGTAAATTGTTATAGTACGAATATAAACACGTCTGTGCTATTAACATTATAATAAGCTACACAACAAATATGAGTTTGCTCTTATTATAAACTTTGATGGATTACTGTAATCCATGTTTATGAATACATTAATTTTAGAAGATTTAAGAGAATAACATATTTTACCTTCAATTATCACAATCACTTATTTGATTGTTCTTGATCAGTTTTTAGAAAGGATATTTAATGTCATTTTCATCATTTTAATATTGATCGATGAAGGCAGTATTATGATTTACTGCCTTCATCATGATGATGGGGCGATAACTGTTACATTTGAACTGATATTATGAAAGCTTACATTACCATTTGGTTCTGTGTCCAGTAGGATTCCTTCTGTAAAGATATCGCCTGGGGGCGCTGCAGTCCTTACTACTACATATTTTAACTGCCACCATGAGCACGTTTACGTGGCTGTGTTCCGAAGAAAGGCAGGAACAGCCAGTTTGTTTACTGGAACTAAGGCAATTCCAACTTAAGCATATAATATATATAATAGGACGGTTTATGAATGTCCGCGGATGTATTATAATTTTTAACATCGAAGTTGCTGGTCCTAGAATTCAATTTTGTTGCTATTCTTATGAAACAAATTTTTTTTGTATTATATCAACGAATTTGTAAGTATTGAAATTAAAATATTAATAATAGTAATTATTAATAATACTAATAAAATGACAAACACAAAAACTGTGTTATGAATGAGTTATAATAATAGGTCTTTACCTATGAAACTGCCGTTTTGCCGTACTGGCCATTTCAAATGGAAATATTTTTTTTTTTTGACTGATAATTCTAATTTCAGATTAATTTTATTTGACAAACATGGAATTCTTTTTCTAAAATCGTCATTTGTTTAATAATTAGTGTTTTGTTTTCAACGCATTCGAACATTTTTCGTCATCATGGATAAGTTAAAAATTCGAGTAATTATGGAGTATGAGTACCGTCGTGGCAGCAAAGCGGCACAAGCGGCACGCAACATCAACGACGTTTACGGAACGAACACTGCAAACGAACGCACCACCCGTTATTGAAATTTTGACCTGAAAAATGAACCCCGTGGTCGTCCGAAAACTTTGGTCGACAATGACGAATTAAAGGCAATTGTGGAAGCTGATAAAACTCAATCCACGGCTGAATTAGCAGCAGCTTTCGACGTTAGCATCAAAACAATATTGGTCCATTTGCGTCAAATTGGCAAGGTAAAAAAGCTTGACAAATGGGTACCCCACGAACTCAATGACCGCCAGCGCGAAGTACGCGTGGAGACGTGCTTTGCACTGCTCAGCAGGCATACAAATGAAGGAATTCTGAACTGCATTGTTACTTGTGACGAGAAATGGATCCTGTTTGACAATCGTAAGCGCTCAGCAAGTTGGTTGGACCCTGGTTCAGCACCCAAACAATGCCCTAAACGAAAACTTACCCCTAAAAAAGTGATGGTCACTGTTTGGTGGTCTAACGCGGGTGTAATTCATCACAGCTTCTTGCCAAACGGGACAAGCATTACTGCAAATGTGTACTGTGAAGAACTGAACACAATGATGGAGAAGCTCGCACGTCTCCAACCAGCTTTGGTCAATCGTTTGGCTCAACTGCTCCTGCACGACAACGCGCGACCTCATACTGCACAGCAGACGGTCTCCAAGCTACAAGAGTTGGGGTTGGAAGTTCTCCGTAATCCGCCGTACTCACCAGACCTTGCGCCTACAGACTTCTACTTTTTCCAGAATTTGGATAACTTCTTGGCTGGAAAAAATTCAATACCCGAGAGGCAGTACAAAATGCCTTTGAATAATTTGTTGCCTCCCGTCCAGCTGATTTCTTCAAGAAAGGCATCAATAAGCTACCAATGCGTTGGCAAAGATGCATTGATTGCATGGGTGATTATTTTGATTAATAGAAATAAAAAATATATGAAAAAATTACGCTTCATTTATTTCGTGAAAAACGGCAATTTCATAGGTAAAGACCTAATATATAGTCTAGAGTATAAATATGTACAATTAATTTGTTATTTTCAGGGTAAAAACAAATGTTGTATCTCATACTTGTAAGTTTTTGGCAAACCAAAATTATATAAATAAAGATTATATAAAAAAAATATCAACAACCACGACCTGAGAACAAAACTATGATCATCACACAAATGAATGCTCCGGCCAAGATTCGAAACTGTGACCTTCGGCGTATGAGACAGGGCTACTAGCCACTACGCAACTCAGTCGTCGTCAAGTAGAAATATAATTTCTTTCTCAAAATTAACAAATCGTTTTCATCAGAAAGTCATTCTATTCAAAAAACTCGATCGCAATTACGCTAAATCGGCCGTTTCAATAAGTCTGAATTCGGTGTAACATTTATATTGTGTAATTGAAATATTTCCACTGAAGTACTTCAAAGTTATTCGACGTCACGAATATTAAACAGGATGAAAGGGAGAACATCTCGTATTTTTGTAGAACGAAGCACGAACACCGTAAATATACGTCCATTAAAATTTAATTTTTTGCGTTTAAATTGGGTCAGTGTCCAAAGTTAAAAGAGTAATAAATAGCCTATTTATTATTCAGAGTTAACTTTATAAACTTAACTAGCTACACGGCCCGAATTCACACAGGTAATTTTCTTTTCTGTCATAGCGCTGGATCAGATTATTGCAATTTAAATATCACTATTATTAAACCTTTTTGATAATTGTGAATAATTTGGATACTAGATAAGATTTTCCTTAGAAATAATGTAAAATTCTGAAATTTAATCTAAATTTATCTGAGCATTTAAAAATTAGCCACCAAGTATACAATACATAACATTATGACAGTATACGCCTAAGGCTAAAATACATCGCCACTTCCCTACTTACGATACTTCACCTCCTGTACAAAGCAGCCCTGTATCCACAAAAAATTAAACTCATATTTAATAAAATTATATTAATGTTATAAAAAAAGTCGTAATATGACGTATATAAACACATATCATTAATCAGTTTTATGTGAGGTTCTCAGTTGTTTGTGTAAATGTTAAATTTATCCGTATTTGTATATTAATGAAATTCATCGCTCAATGCGCAAGCGACATATGGGAAATATATATTTCTTGACATCTTCTTGAAGCTGATAAACCTACACACATCCAACTTACTAAATTTATATTATATATCACATGATATAGAACAAACTTGCTCTTTTATGTATGCCAAAATGAACATATCTTATGTTTGTTTGCTGGTTAAGTACTAAGAAGGCGTGGCGTTCTTATTTATATTTTGACTCTGTCATGTCCTGCAAACGAGCACGAGATCTGATGTTAAGTGGCACCTGGCTCCTATGGACAACATTAATCGTAGATGTTTTGATTGATTAATATGGAGCTTCCTACGGGAACCTGATAAAATAACGGGAAACAAGGAAAACACGTATGACTGTTATAATTCAGACTGACTCACTGACACATTTGTTATTACCCCCAAGCTGCTAATAAAATATAATAAATAATAACCTACCTACCTAAGCTCATACATACATTACAGATACATATACTTTTTCACCAAGAGCTTGCATATATTTGCACCAGCGCGGGCACCTTTTGTGTGGGTTCTTAACAAACCACGATTAAGATTTTATCGAGCCCTTTTCTATGTCATATTGAAAACCTTCCCATGGATGAATGTCACGCTTTTTAATCAGCCTATTTTCTTAAAGTTTACATTTGAAACTCAGTTTCCTTTCCATTAATTATTTACCTTGTATAAATGCTGACGCTATATTTATTTCAATAAAACATAAAATGAAATGAAAGCCCTGCCAGTAAAATGTAAAGTTATTCTTGTCACGTAAGAAGTTAGCGTGAAGCCAATTTCAAATGAAGAAAAAAATGTTGATTTATGATTTTGTTGTTTCAATATTTTCTAAGATTAAAAATAACATTGTCTTTATCTAAATAAAATCTTATGCTGTGAAAGTGAAGTGTATTTATTTTTTTTACAATTTATGTACACACAAAATATAACTAATCATAAATGGGATAAAACGCTTGTACAAAGGTACTACTTATTTCATAAGAAATTACTACCAGTAGACCTGGGAGTAGAGAGTTAGATTAAAAACCACAAAATTTGTGTGCTTTTATACAAATTCTAAATTCATTAAAAGAACAGAAAAAAAAGACGTTTATAAATATACGTAAACTCGTAAAGGTAATAACATACAACTATATAAATATACGTAAAGATAACATACATACACATAAATACTTTATATACATACTTAAAAACATATGCATACATGAACACATCATATAATTACATAAATAATACTTATGGGATAACAACTAAAATCATTTCGGAGAAAGATAATGCTCTTTTACTCTCTTTTTAAAAACTGACATAGATTTCGACGCTCGAATTGTACGTGGTAAGGAGTTCCATAGCCTAACTGCATGTACTGTGAAAGAGTATGAGTAATTATCGGTTTTACGTGGAGGCATTCGTAAAAGAAATAGTTTTCTTGGCCCTACCGATTCGTTCACAAAACGAACAAATGTAAAGCGCTCACGTAATTAAGATGGAGAATCCGAGGAATGCAAGACAGTAAAAAGGAGGCAGAGTATCCTAGTATTCCTGCGAAGGCAAATCGGGAGCACTGAAGCTGCCTTCGAAATTGGGAGACATGGTCAAACTTCTTAAGACCGAATATGAAAACGGATAGATACATTTTGTAAGCGCTCCAGTTTATTTAAGAGCTCCTCTGTGGCATCCAAATAGCACGCGTCTGCCTAATCAATAATAGGTTGGATGAGGGACTGTGCAAGAATAGGAAATTACTCTTGTGACAGAATTTATAAAAATGGAGAAAAGCAATTGAGATAGAACGCCACTCTGAGGGACGCTCACAAGGTCACACCAATCAGAGTAAGCCTCATTAAGGCGAACCTGCTGCGAACGTCCTCGAAGATAAGAATTAAACCAAGTCATTGCAGAAGAGGAAATGTTAAGGGGTTTAATTGGGATAGCAGTTGTGGGAGGATTGGAGTAATCATTCGTGAGCACAGTTTGTCATTGCCTACGGCCATTGAAGAGATTGATAGGATTGACTTTTTGACTTCATCTTCTGAAGTATCAGAAAAGTTGAAAGGGGAATGAGTGACAGTAAGGTTTGTTAGGTAATTTAAGGTACCAGCTTTGATTTTAGGGTTTTAAGTGACAGGAGGTTCAGAAAAAAATTGGTTTAGAGCACCTATCTAAATCAAAGTTGATGGGAGAACTGACAGTGGATTTACCAATGCCTACGAACTTGAGGAATTTCCATACTTCTACAGAATTTTGGTTGACGAGTGTAATTGTAAATCTGTATATTTTTTATTCGTTTAATTTTTTTAATTTTATTACATATTCCTTATTAGTGGTTAATATTACGTTTAGAGTATATAAGGAAAGTGGCTGGTGGCTTGTTGGATTAAACTCATATATCATTAAAGTGTTTGCTTTTTGCAGTTACAACAAAAAGGATAACCAAACTTTATCAAAAATGACGAAATGCAGAAGGTAGCGATGCTCTATTATTGCATGCAACATATGTGAAAATGAACTGAAATTAAGTAATGTATGTTAGTTTTTAGATTATAGCGTGTAAGCGATAATACGTTACAAAAAAAGTGATAAAAATGTAAAACTTTTCTCATATTCTTGTCCAAATTCGCATTCGGAATTCCTGCGGCTCTTGTAGATTCTCTTGCTCGTTATTGGAATACAACGTCGACCTGTTTCGATATTGCTCTCAGAGGTTTATTGTTTGAATTCATTGTGGTGCATTTTCCAGAACCATCTCAAAAATTTACCGCAACATATAACTTTCAACTTCTTTTGAATAGTTTAAAAAAAAATGATTTGTTATTTGTAATATTTTGTATATTTATTCACTGTACTTGAAACAAATTGCGCGTGGAAAATTTCTGTCTAGAAAATTTGTAGGGACTTTTGGCATTGGCAAATACATCGATGCATTTATATTGTAGGGCGACCAGTGTAACCTAATTAATGTCTGTTTTTGTGTTTTATAACGCTATCGGTAATATATTGATTAGAAATCACAGGGTCGGTATATGAATCATCGACCTGTACTTCAGTGGAAAACCAAGCAAATAGTATTATTGTATAAATAATTTGAAAGTAGGTACGTGAGTTAATAGAAGTTACGTATGGTCCAGTTATGTTTTTACTGGTTTGGGTGGTACTGAAAATATTGAAACGCTAGTCCTTCAGAAACAACGCAACCAACTTGTACAGAATATGCAATGTACTAACAAGGTACAAGGTACAAGGTACAACTAACAAGTACATCCGCCATGGATATCAAAGAATAGATGGAGTTCAGTTGACAGACAGAAAAATAGGCTTCGTAGCAACGCTCTCGAGCAATCATTCACAACTAAATCGTATTATCGACATTTTTTAAAGTAACCACTGTTTATACAACTTTGCGATACCAACCTTCGGGCCGTGGGCCGCGCCCTCTTCACACTTTTCAATCGGTAAGGACGCGTAGAACAGTTCCCTTCGGTACTTTTGCTAGATGGTTCTATGTCTCAAATGCTCATATGACTAACAAGAAATTGCTAGCTTCAAAAAAAAAATTGTTTTAGCAGAAATAAATATAAAAAGGGCTACTATCTGTTGTTATACCTTAAAATAAATCTGTGACATGTTTTTATCATGATAAATAGCATACTGGAGCGGCCTATGACCGACGCCGGTTAGATTATTAATAATCATGTGCAAGCTTTGATTAACATTGATGTAAGTAAGGAATCAAGTAAGTCGATATGACACCTAGTTGATGTGAATAATAAAAATTTAAGATATTTAACAACATTAGCTCAAACTGTTCAATATTGGGATACTTTAATCATTTATTTTATTTTCAATTTATTTGTTAATTTGCTCTTTTTGAGCTCAGTCCAGTTCCTTATTTTAATATTTTAAGTGATGGCAACATGAGTACCTTCCTACCATCCATTCCTAAATTACTGCACCTAAACCAAAAGTATTTCTATACTAACTTGTACTAACTACTTAATGGCCGCACATTGAGAGACGTCAAGTGGTATATTCAGTATATAACTTAAGAATAGATTTGGCTAAGAAAGTCTACAATGTATCTATACTTTTTCTAAGTCTAGGTTACGCTCGTTAACGGTAAGATCCTCAACCGCCCGTCCGATAGCTCCCTAGCTATTTTTTTACCAATACGTCACGCATGACAGCCATAATGACAGCTTAGATCTGTCACCGTGATTGATGCTGGTACGAAGGATTTGATGAGAAATATGAAATGATTGATCATTTACGGTAATAAAACACCACCCTATCCCTATAGAAAGTTTATTTATTTACGAGATTTTCTGAGACTACAACACGGGATTTGTGAATTATTTGTTAAAAACCTAATTATCTAACAACAATTCAGGTTGATGTTTAAAATGAGCTACGAGCATGTATTCGTGCGGGACTAAGTAATTGCAATCAGTTGACCCCAAGAACCAGTTGAAGTTAACTACAGTAACTAACTATGTTAACATGGATGTGTTTCAGTTAAATTCCTTTAACTATTATTCTTTTCCAAAAACAGCTATTGTAATGATAGGAAAATTGAATTAACAACGATATAATCAAATTTATTAGCAATTGTACCCAAAGGCAGTCCAGTGCAGGACAAAGACCACCCCCAAGGACCTCCACATCGCACGCATGTACTGCGTTCCAGCGACTTTCACCAGATCGTCAGTCCATCTTATGGGGAGTCCGCCCAAATCGTGTCTTTCGGGCCGTGGTCGACACTCGACAGCTTTACTGACGCAACGGCTATTTGTTCTTTGAGCTACGTGCCCTGCCCATTATGTCATACCAAAAATTAATACACAGAAATGTTTAATCTTTAAGCATATTTAGTGGTGTATACACCACCGAAACGACCTGGCTTGTAGGCGTTATTATTAAAAATAAGCACATGACGCAATATTAAAATTCTAGACGGGTTGAAATCTATAAATATATTTTTAACAGAGTTAATGTCAGGGAACCAAAACGCGAACCAAAACGCCTGTGACCATCCTGTGTCACCCTATACAAATAATCTGTGGTTGCATATATTAAGCTTATCTTTGCTGATAAAGTAAAATTTTTGTTTTTTTATAATAAATCCCCACACAAACACACCAACTGTATGGCCCCAAAGTAAGCAGAGCTTGTGTTATGGATGAACCCAGAATAAACATATGTTTATAAATATCAACAAATACGACCCGAGAACAAACATCTGTGTTCACCACACAAATGAATTCCCCGGCCAGGACTCGACCTTGGGACCTCCAGCTTACGAGACAGGGCCACTGACCACTACGCCACTCGGCCGTCCATACTAGGTAATGCTAGTAATGCTAGGTCAAATATATTTGTAACACATATACTGAACTTTACCTACATTATGCGCAGTATCTCACACCTGTGTATGTCAGCCAGACCCAGACCCTACCCTACCATCATAACCGATACTTTTGAGTTATGTAGCTAGTTGGGTCAAATCCGGGGTATCGTCACCAGCTCCCTGACCATAATACAAGCAAGAAACGCGCTGTGCACGCCATTTTTTAAATATACCAAAGACTTACTTTTATACATTTGGATAGCAAATCCAAATAAACGACACCAACAATAAGAGCCAAAATATTTCCCTTTGACCAAAAGAGTAAACAACAAAAAGACTTATTCTAACCTAATTAATGCCCTGTTTGTCACCAAAACTAATAAATTACTTAAAAGGATGGGACATGTTTTACTAAAGCCACATCGTTTGTGTTGTTGTTTAAACTACTTAAATTTATAATTATAAGTTTTTGGTGTTGTGAAAATTGCAAAACATCCAAAAATATTTTCTTTGCTCTCTAGAAAACCGAGTACAAATATGTTTTATCCGTCGATGTTCAATGAATCTATGACAAATGAAATCAATACCTTTTTAAAATTCGGGCACTAACAGTTCCAAACGTTGGGTATAAAATAATATTACTACATATTTAAAAACGAACTTGTTATTTATGTACAATATACATAAATTATCCTTCCTGTCTATTAATATTTCATATAAACGAAATATAATATTCCAGTCAAAATTTACTGAATTCTGTGAGAATGATACGGAGCACAAAAAAGATTTGAATATTATTTTGTTTTCAGCATTTTTTGGAAATATCTATTTTGAACAACTTTAAGCGAAAATATTTACGTAACAAATATTACAACTATACATTTTATTGTTTGATTGCTAGTGACTCTGTTAAGAATACGTTTTCTTTAATCTTTGATTTTTATCTTATAAGTATATGGACTTAGGCTAATTGAAAGTGCAAAAAAATACTTCTAATGTCTGTTCAATACGAGTTAGTGCTTACGACATTTATTGCGTTGAAATTGTGACACCAACACATCTCAGTATCTTAACAATCAAACGAAAGACACCAATTTATTAAACTCCTTGTTTGAACAGCTTAGGTACACAGTAAGTTTATCTTTGTAAGTAAGATAAAGACATGCATTTTCACAAAAACTTGTCTTTTATAATATAATTCACAATTGAATATGTATATATTCATGGTATTCCAATCTTGAAGCAATTATTATAAACTAGTAAGTAAAGTAACTCAATAATGCCATCTATGTTAATTAAATAATTACTGAATCAAATCTATTTGAGTTTTTATGATATTAAATAAAACACTTTTTAACCAAATTTTAGCACATTTAATAATACCTTATACTCTGACTCCTTTCGGTATATTTGCATATACCTGTCACCAGACTAGCACTTTCAAGACGTATGAATGTTGCTCCGTCCAGTCTTTTACGATCGTCCCTTGCCAATTCAACGGGTTTCAATTATGATGTAACCGAAGCAGTGGCAAGGGCCCAATCAAGGCGTTCAAGGAGGTATGGCGAAGAAACAGCCGAATGTTTTGGGCAAAATAGTTCGAAGTGTCCGGATTGAATTACGTCTCTACCACCGGAGCATTCATATTCCTCAAAAATCTTGGTTCCGAAACTGAGCTATTTTACAATTTGGAAGGAAAAGTTTTTTTAAAATGTACTAAGACTTGGAGAAAGCAGTGCGTTTAACCAGTGCTCCGATTCGGCTTCAGATATTGCCAAGAAACTTGCTTTATTTATGTAAAACAATCAAACAGTTTTTATGTGTCAAGTACATGTGAATCTATCTACGGAGTTAAAGGCAAACTAAATTTATTGAAGTAGCGCTCCATAGCTCTCTGGCCTCTCCCAGGGATACAATACGGTGCTCGGTCAGCGGGAAAGAAGATTTTAATAATAGTCTGACCAGAAACATGCGACCCGTAGTGGACGAAAACAAAGCCGGGATAAATTGTCCCAATATTGGAGACGGCTCCCAATCCCGGGGCACCAAATGTCTATTTATTTATTTGGGACCAGGTATTTTATTGAAATATACAATTATGGTATATTTTAAAAGAGCGTCGTAAAGTAAGGTTCCGTTTTAAATTAGTAAACTGAACTGCAACGTAAAACGTATGTTACTTTAGGGGTGAAGACAGATTGCCGAATAATAATAATAAAAGAATGTGAAAGGCAAAGTGAGATTGTATCTCTAGAAAACAAACCGTCATGTATTTAAAAAGAAGTTCCTTGGTTTTAAAAACCTCCGGTATGGTTTCATCGAAAATCGTTGCACCTGACAAAGATAAAAATTTTGTTTATTTAAACTTTGATTCCAGGTATAAAAGGTTTAATTGGTGAAAGTATATTCTGGATGTTTACTGATGACAATGAGACATTGTGAAAAAACCTATCTCCCCCTTTTTCTACCCTTTTTAAAACGTTACTTAATTTTTTAGTTATCACTTTATTATTTACACTCTTCGATACACTCCCACAAATACACATAAGGTGGTGTTATCCCAATACCGTAAATTTAATTTAAAACTGAATTATTTTACAACCGGATTGAATATTACTGGTTCCAAAGGGTCGCCTTACCTTATTGGCAACCAACATTAAATAAAATTTCTAGGCACTATAACATTGCCGTGTAAAAACATATTGAAATTAATTTATTTATTTTGTGCGAAAAAAAATTATGCGATAAAGTCCGGTTTGAAAGTGTTTTATTTAGAATATTTTTCTTTTACTAGGAAAGTATTAAAAGTATCCTTTACATAACCAATATCTATGGAGTGTGTGAAAACAGGAGCCCTTTCGGTCGCATAGTTTTTTAATCATAATTTAGTTTGGCATAACAGTTTTAGCATAAAACTTTTTCGCATATATTGAGATAAGCAGAATATTATACACGCAGGATGGTTTCATTGCCATAAGCTTCACTTACTCTAATTTTCTTTATCATAATTTTATACAGCATAAATGTAAAAGACATAACTGTTACACGTCTAAAGATAAATTATCATAAAATACAAAACGCATAATGGAAGTATCCATAACCTCTAAATTCATAAATGTAAAGTAATAAAAAAATTTTTGGTGCCTAATTTATCTAGTACAGATCATATGTACCTACTTTATTTTGAGTCTTGAAAGTAACAATAAATAATATTAGGTGCGACGTTGAGCACAGCGAGGAGGAGCAGGTTAGTCAGTATGTAGATCATGCCAAAACAGCGACCAGCCTCAGCCGCTACGGCTCACACGGTGTCTACGCTTCATTACACCGGGCGGGGGCTGCACATCTAGAAGCGCCGGAGACGTCACATGTCTATCAGTACCCAGAAATACGTAATGAATGGATGCATGATGTTTTGCTTGCTTGCATGCCTGCTTGCTTGCTTGCTTACGTGCATGCTTTTGCTTGCATGCATGCTTGCTTGAACCGAATGAAGAAATGATACACAGACATACAATTGTAAATAATTATCTCACTAAAATCAAAATATAACACAATAATTATTATTGTTATTAAAATAATTCAAATTATAATAATTAAAAAGTATAAAATAAGCATAAATTCAAATTTACGGCCATAGCCCGTAAAAGATCATTTCTTGATGAATACTGTGGCTTTTTTTTATTAATTCGTGTCGATTTTTCTACGTTCTTCTTTTTCTTTGTTGGTAGTGGTGCTCCAATATAAAAAGACTTGTCAATTTCTGCAGGATGGTGTCTTATTTCTTGAACAATTTTTTGTGATAAGAAATAAAACCCCGGGTGATGCTGACCCATAAAATGTAAAAATTGATGATGCCACGATTTAGCATTATTTTGGGGTCGTGGTAGTTTTCTTCATCTAATTTGAAAGTACTCCAAACTTTGGGTTAACTAAACGGGTTATTAATTTTATAGTCCATTTTTTTTGTCAAATTATGGTATTCTATATGTACGACTTTTAAACATTATGCCATAGTGTGAGATGATAATAAATGTTATGATTAGTAATCGTTATTGTAAAACCATTTATGCATGAACATTTTATGCTAATATATTATTATTATAAATGAAGTTATGGGGAAATAAATGCCTTATGTTTTTTTCCGTATGAACGTTATGCGAAACAAACAGTATGCCAAAAAACGTTATGCAACCTTATAATATGCCAATTAAATTTATGCATCCCAATACGGAGGTGAAAGCCAGTACGAACAAACTCAGTGTAATTACAACAGCCCAAATAGCAATGCAAATTCTGAATACGACGTATTTCATAAGATTTTTTTCGCGGCAACTTTTCTCGGGACCATAGGTGTCTTTTAATCTGTTTTTACCCCTGACAACCTGTATGCAACATTTTATGATGATTAGTTGTCTACTAAAAGTTTAATATCTTGACAAACATACTCTTTTGTAGCATTAACATTTAAAAAGGCTATAAAAACAATATTCATCTATAAAACTTTTAGAAACTTGAATGTAAATATCGAAATCTTGGTAAGAATCTCGTGAATTCCTAAGATTATCTTTTAAATAACCGCGATAGTCTTAAATATTTAATTTATTAAATTTAACTTAAATAACTGATTGGTAACATAATTTTGCAACAATGCTACAAAGCGGTAATTTAGCCTTTTTGCCACTTTGCCTTACGTACAAAATAGTTTATTGCATTTGTACTAATTTTACTAGCCTCGTTTGTCTCTTTCTAATTGTTTGTTTGCAAATATTCTTGTTAATTACATCTTGAAGCTTAATAACCCTACCAAATATATTTCAAGTGCACCCCTACATTTTTACTTTCAATCCTATTTCCTTCTGAAACAAAAAAGGTGTCACATAACTACCCAATACAAATATATCTTGAATGAGAACAATTTCTCTGTGACAACCCTCGTTGGACCTTATATTCGTTGTCATTTATGCTTCATGTTCAGGTATAAATCAGACATACGGTGCAAGATAGGACATTTGCCGAAAGAGTTTACGAGGAATAGTATATATTGACTATTATATATTGGTTGGTTTGGTCAGTTGTGTTGATTTTTGATTATACGATAGGTCTTTCTGGTGTAAAATTTACTATTTTAAGTACCGTTTCAAATTTCACCGTCAAATCAATTAGAACTATAATATTTTATGTCCAAATTAATTTGCCTATGTTAGTCTCGCTATGACTCGAGAACGGCTAGGTCGATCTCGGCTATTGCTCTTTTGTTTTGTTTCTAACCTGGCTAGGTCTTTTAAAAGCAGTCCAATAATAATCATTAGTAAAAGACAAAAAACATTAATTAAAATTTTTTTTAACTTTATTTAAAACAACAACAACTCCAGAAAAACAATGCAAGTAAACTTATAATTTACAAAATAAGTAAATAAGTAATTGTGACTATTTCTTTAGTTAATTATTTATCAATAGGAGTTAAGCAGCATGATTCTTAAGTTTACCGTTTTTGTGGTTCATTATTAGTTCATCCATCTTCGTACTGTGTTTTTCGTATGTGTAATAAATCAAACACTGTTTCAACGCAAATGAACTATCATAATCATATATCGCTGAATCAGCAACATTGTGTCTATTTGATCGTATCTTAATATTTTTTGTGGAACCATGTCTAGAAAACGCTACAATTTGTTTTTCTCGAGAACTTACGAATTTTTTAAACATTTTATCCTATTCTGACACTGTGTGCATTTTTTATACCGGTTTTGGTTTCTGTTTTTTTGCCCTGATCCCAAACGACTGGTTAGATTTATTTAGCTGAGCGAGATTAAATGAAATATTTCATTTAAAAAAATGTTTAATTATGCATAATATTCTTCAAAAATTATGCATAATTAAACATTTTGTTCTAAGTACATGCACGGCTAAAGTCCTACATTAAAAGCTAATCGCAACCTTTATGATTTATTAGGATTACTAAAGCAATAATTTCATTTTGCGGTTTTCCACCGTTCAATTACGTCTAAGTCTGTCTAAGTCTTCATATTAAATTAAATTAAAACTATTTATAAACTACTCATAAAGATCACGTTTCCCAGAAAAAATTTCTCACTCAGCAGATGCTCTCGTGTTATAATCATATTGTATTCATTAAGCTTTGCAGTATCACATACAGGCTTATCTCAGAAGAAATCCAACGGGATCATCTACGCTTTTCAGTTAAAGGATAAAGTTACAGAATAGGCATCTATTTTATCCACACAACACTGATGGCTAAGGTAAGCTCCCTCTCATATAAAGCCTGCTTAACAAACGAAATTATCGTTTTTGTACTGGAAATTCCCCTAGTACTTTCAAATATGGTATGATAAACGTATCTTGAAATCGTAGATATGGTTTTCAGAATATATAAAACACAACATTGGTTTTCTTAAAGTTTACGAACAAAAATAAAAACTTTACACAACTGATTCTAAACATCTTCCTCTGTTTAACTCTTAAGCACTGAAAACCTCATTCTAGTCGTATCGAGAGCCAAAAATTTAAAACATATTTGTGTTAAAATAAAATAAGTGTTCACAATACCAAAATGGGAAATCGAATAAAATTAACATTATATAATAGTTTACGTGAATACTTACAAAATAAGATGAAGGCTATGCAGGTCTATGCAGTGGGAAAATTATGGCTCTCGTGAGGATTTCATTGCACGTTATTAGTATTAGTATTATTAGTAGTAGAAAAAAATTATGCATAAGACTCTATTCCAGATACAATAAGGAGACATTTTGTTTTGTACAAATCTGTAAACAGGAGTAATATCCATTCTTTTACGCAACTGAGAAAACTAAGAAAACTAAATGAGTAATTTATAGTAATTCATAACACTAAGGGCTGGTTTTTCAATGGTCAGATAACTTTTGTCAGGAGAATAATTTCGAGATTTTGACATGGTTTGTATGAAAAGTCTTGTCAAGTGTAAAAAATATTCCCAAGATAAAAGTTATCTGAGCATTGGACAACCAGCCCTAAGAAAAATAAAACGTATACTTGCTGATATGTCATTTTTTCATAAGTCAATAAATTCAACTGACTAGTGTAAATATTTTAAAAATGATTTCTACAAGATGGCTCATAACTCAAAAAATGAATAAATATTTTTATTGTTTTAAAATCCTGATTTCGTAATATGTTCAGCTCAGTTAACTTTACAATTCACTGACCTTATTCAACTACCCATATACATATTTTTAAAAGTTTGTTTTGAATTTTCACATTTGATCACGTTGAAACATAAAGGAGACAATACTTAAAGGATACATGAATACAAGTTTAATTTCTCACTGACATTCTGTATCAGTGCACTGGTCACGTGCTAGTATAAATCAGACCACACGGTAGGTGGTATTTCTACAAAGTTTCAATGACTAATACAGCAAAATACAGCAATGACTTTTTGAATTGCAAAAACAATGCAACGCTTATGTTGTGATATTATATGCTTTAAGGAACATATATTTAAAACCTGGAAAAAGTTACGGATCTTTTTTATTAGAAATAGTGCGTGCCTTTCATCAATAAACTCACTTCCCTCTAATACGGTTAAGGAGGGCGATGGCTGGATCCCGCGTTAACTCGTGAACGGGTGCCGTTTGAGAGTGTTCGTCGTTTGGATACTTGGGGGAAGGGAGACTTGCCGAGCTAACGGATGCAGATAAGAATAACTTTGTATAGACGTAAAGAAACTCTGTAAATTGATTTTGAAAAAAATATACCCGTGAAGTTTCTTGCCAGTTCTTCTTCACGAAGGTAGTTTCGAACTGGTGGTAGAGTCATGTTTTATTTGACATCAATAAGAACAAGTAATTGTCAATTTTGAGAAATACTATTTTATGTTTTGCTGCCCTTTTTCTTTGTGGAGTTATTAAAATTTTCTTTGTTCTTTTGCAGTTTGGTTTGATTTTTAGAGAATAAATCTAGTAATTACTTTTATCTGATACTTATTAGTAATTACGTTATTGACACCCGTGTAAACATTTGGTAATACAATAAATAGAAGCTTTATTTGTTATTAACACACTTTAAATGTTGTTTGTGGCTCAGTGTAAAATCACAATTCGGAAAACATACAGGAGAAACCAATTATTGATTTTAACTTTGAAAAAATGGGATTTCATACTTTTTGCGTCTTAAATATTTACACCATATAATTAACAATAAAAACCCGAATCTAACTGCAAAAACCTATTTCGTAGTAAACAGTTTTTAATGCAAAACCAAAATCATAACAATATAGACTAGAACTTCAGAAATTAAGCAAAATAAAATCGATACTCATCTAAACAAAATTCATAATTTGACTCTTCTTACTTATATCGAGGCGCTGAATTTTGGTTTTATCGACAGTTAAATTGGCACTTGACAAATAATAAATCCATCAATATTAATTTTAAAATTTAGCAAGACTAGATTACTGATTTTACATTTTTTTGAAAAAAACGACGGAGGTGTCAATATCTTAGAGAGGGGAGGGGGCGTTAAAATCGCTAACCACACCCTATCTTATAGTTATTAAAAAAGTATTTTAATAATATTTGCATTAGAAATGAAGTCTCACTATTATTGTGAATTATATTTTTCCAAATGAATTTTTAATGTATAAACACGTTTTTAAGATTTTCTTAATAGGTTATATTATTATTAGGTCATTACATATGAATTTGGCATTTTGTAAGGGAGGAACATACAGTCAATAAAAATTTTTTTTTATATATTTATTTAATCAAAGTATGTACCATTGCTTTCTATACACTTTTGCCATCTCATAGGCAGTTTTGTTGATCCTTTTACTAAAAAAACCATTCGGACGATAACCAACCACATCACCTCGCAGAATTAGGTCCCTCTGGAGATATGCATGACGCATCTTTCACCTCCCTCACCGCGGAGGGTGATCCTAAGCGGCAAAAAAAAGGAATGGCTATTACTTTAATAAAATAAGAACAATAGGCTCGGATCCAACTGTCCTTTATATTAATAATAGTTCTTACGTTTGAAATCCAGTATTTTTTTAAATTAAAATTCTTGGTCTTTGAATTCCTCTATGCAACTGAATTCAATGCCATATTTAATTGAATTAAAACCATTTTTCTAATTGCTCCTGTTAAATGTATATTCATTCCTGTCACGTCCGCAGCCTAGCCGGGTAGTTTCAAATGGCCGCCATTAATGAAAAAATTCTTGTTTTATGATTTGATTGTTTTAAAATGTCTACGTACAGACCCTAGCTTAATTTAAACCACTCCATGAAATCGATGGTTCATGGTCTGAGTGTAAATTTGGTCAGTGGGATCGAATACAGTAACTATTTTTGTAATAACTAACTTTGCCCATTCCTTTGCACAAGGTATCATCTAAGTCACTGAAGCAAACCCGTCATCCAAGAAGTTCAAGAATCCTCTAATGCTACTTTTTTTTACGAATTATGCCATATGTATAATATGGCAGACTAGAAGAATATTTTAGGTACAAAAACTTTTAAAGATCTCAGACAAATCCTTCATTCTAAAATGTTAGTAGCAGATCACATCGGCTTTTTTCATCACAAAGGCTTTTAATAATCTAGGATTTTTCCTTCGTGTTATTAAACACTTTTCTGACTCCAAATGCATAAAAGTATTATTAGAGTATTGGAGTATTGCTTTATTGTTTCGAATCCTTACTATTTAACTCATACTCACCATATTATAAAAATTCAATCCAGGTTCCTTAAAAAGCTTAATTACCGGACCAACACAAAAAAGTACTGCTTTACAAGGCTTTGTAAGATTTAGAAACTTTTGCCACTGAAAGGTGAGGGAAGCTTTCAGCGATGAAATTTTTTTTCAATTTCGGCGTCCTGTGTAACGCGTGACTTCGTAAATGGAGCTCAATATAAGTCTTGTTGCCTCTGTGAAAACTAAATAAATGAATGAATATGAAAGATAAACTAACAATAAAGAGAAATAATAAATTATACATTCATCAATCTCCTCACCCAACTGTGAAAGGCGTTTCTTGGCCAAGTTCAAATGGATAAACATACTAAAAACATTCCGGTTAGTAATAAATTTCATAGTGAAAGAAAATTTATGAAAAAGATAACAATTCAAATATACTGATGCGCTTAAGATAAAGCGCAACAATATATTTGAATGTCTGGTATTGTCATGTTAGACTATTACACTAATGTTCATTACTCGTACTCCAGTAAAATAATATCACCCGTAAACAGATTGTCCGCCTTCTTTTAAGGACAATCAACACGCTGCTTATACAATGTAACTGACAATCTGTATAATTCAGTACAAAAAAAACAATTGCTCTACTGTTAAATAATGAAAATAATTATCTGGAAACCAAAAATGAACCGCCAAAACAGTAAAAAAATTTTTTACTTTGTTCATATCAACAAAATATTTTTATGGTAACATTATTCATTGCAAAAATTTTTTTAGTTAATATATTAATAAGTAATTATTTCTCTGGCGTCAAATTATCTTTACATGATGGTTTATTCTGAGGTTTTTATTCTCTCATTATAAGTTAATCCCATGTTTTTTTTTTCTTTTTTCTCTACGTGTAATAAATCACATATAAATGTTCGATACGGCAAAACTGTTTACTTGTTAACCTAACTACCATATTCACGTACTGCTGAGTCAGAAACGTGATGGATATTCGATAGAACGATTGTTTCTATTTCATCATTTTCGTAGGTTCTAGTAAGTACATATTAATGGGTTTGAATGGATGAGATAAAATTGACAAATATTAAAACTTACTTGAAAAAATATTGATAATATCAACAAGAAAGACAAATAATGCGGAGTTTTTCCAAATATCACAACCATATTGTTTTGATGAACTTTTATAAACAGTGATTTTAAGCATTTTCTGGATAAAAATTTTCTATTTGCATAAATAACTTATCAAGCGTTGTTGAGCAGGCATCCGAAAATTTACTCAGGCGTATAGTCGCCATTGATATCATATTTTATACTAAGTGTTGCCATTAAAACCTTCCAATGTCGCGGAAGTAGCGCCGAGATTATATAACACTTCCAGTATCTCATAAAGGCTTATCTCAGTAGAAGTGGAAATGTGATCTTAATGGGTCATCTCAGTCAATTTAGGCACGAAATTCGCTTTTCGCTAAAATGGTACAGCTACATATTGTGGTAATTTTTTTCAAATTCCTAAAATAGTTAACCTACTTATCTAATATCAACGTGGTTATCAGTGCGGCACTCTAAAGTAAGGTTAGCTCCCGTACGATGCTACTTAAAGTATTCAGTAAAAGTATAATATACTTTTAAATATAGTTTTCTGCCCATATCCTGTAATGTAATAGTAGAAATGTTTACGCGAATTAAGAAAATACAACATTGCTTTGTTTAAATTTCACTCTGTGAAATTACGTGTTTCAAGTTAACTTTAACATAGTAAACTGTTCCTATTTTTTCTAAGAATTGGGTATAACTCAGGTGAGTAGAATCGGTTGTTGTGTTGCATATCGCAACATTGCTTATATAACTCAGCATTTTACAATGTTGCAAAAAGTGAATGTCGTATAGATATTCATGTGAAAATTATATTGAAACTTACAGCCACTGTCACAATAAATTGTTTTCTATTTGTACAACTAAGACTTACTTTGAAAAGATTACTATTCCGGAAATCTTATATTTTCAACCAAAAGCATAACCATGCTTTTGTGAGATAACTATGGCAAACCTGATTTTTTATCAGGACACGTATATTTGAGCTGATTGAAGATTCTTATTATTTTTGTTTTTAAAAATTTATTTTATAGTTTCTAAGCTACTCCTATAATAACTTACGTTAATCTAATTATTTTGATGTGAGATATATAAACATATGATTCAATATAGCAGGGTTAAAGTGTTTTCGGAAAGTTTTTCGTTTTAATGGAGATTTAGAACGTTGCTGTCAATATGACATTGATGGTCAGTTAAAACGCTGTTGTATACCGCTAAGCAGGCCTGACATTTTCAGCACATGAGTAGATAAACGGAGCAGAGACAAAGCTTCATACAACCGCACGAATCGGTTGCACTACTACAAGCACGCGGGGCATGTGTGCGTGACCACTGGCCGCTAGTCACGTACGCGGCGGGACTTGTCAAAAGAGATTGTCAAAAGGCACAGCCAGTTGACAATCTCAGGTTCATTGCGACGCACGTTGTTTTTTTTTTTGTTAGTTGCAAGTTTAAATATTTTAATGTAAAATCGTGCTATTTTACTATTTATAATGGTTGTTTACTCTACTGTGTGTATGAATAATACTAGAAAATATAAAATTGAATTGCTCGAGCAAAAGTTTAGCGAATTTTTCGATCTTGAAATATATATTGTCAATATTTACAATGAAATACTTAAACGTATTAAAGATTGTAAATTTGATAGGCCATGTGAGTGTTTCCCTTTAGATTACTAGAAAAAACTATATCTTAGATTCAGAATTTACCACACCATCAAAAGAAACAATAAATTATTAAAAAACAAAAATTATTAAAAGAAAATTATTAGAGTTAGTAATTTTTGAAGTATTATATTATACTGAATAATAAAACTAACAAATGTTTTGTATTTTTTGTCTTAACCTATTGTGACAACCCTACCAAAATAGGTACTCTATAGTAAGGTTAGCTCCCATACGATGCTACTTAAAGTATTCAGTAATATACTTTTAAATATAGTTTTCTGACCATATCCATAGTGGTAGAGAGGTTTACGTGAATTAAGAAAATACAACATTGCTTTGTTTAAATTTCACTCTTAGAAGTTACGTGTTTCAAGTAAACTTTAACATAGTAAACTATTTCTATTTTTTCTAAGAATTGGGTATAACTCAGGTGAGTAGAATCGGTTATTGTGTTGCATATCGAAACATTGCTTATATTACTCAAAATTTAACAATGTTTAAAAATGAATGCCGTAAAGATGTTCTTGTGAAAATTGTATTGAAACGTACAGCCACTGTCACAATAAATTGTCTTAACCTATTGTGACAACCCTACCGAAATAGGTAACAATTTTTTTACGTTCTTAAGAAGCTTTTTTTTTTTTTTTTTTTGTTCCCCTCCGCGGGAAAGGCAGGAGGATAAAAATGCCCTGACGCATACTCTGGCGCGATTCCAAAGTTATGTGGGACTCGTCCCGACGCCTACCAGGACCATACCCACTAAAAACCCCCTGTCGGCTCGTGCATTTTTGCCACTCAGCCTTCATCTGAGCGACGGCCAATTGGAGAAAGAGGCCGCGCTAGCGGGGCCCAGAAGGGGTCACCCGCTGGGATTACATAGCACTGAAGGTGCTCAAAGCACTGAAGGTGAATACGTAGCACTGAAGGTGCTCAAAATGAAATCAAAAATTAAAACAAAGATTAAAAAATTGCAAAATAAAATTGAATTAACTAGCATTTACGTTAGAATTAGGATATACGTTACAGTTAGAATTTACGTTAGAATTAGAATTTGCGGCCAGAAGGGCCTCGAGATCGCGTGACAGTCTGGTGGATGAGTACGCTTGCGCATTTCTAGGCCTAGCGACTTTGAACTTCGAGTCTAACACAGGAGTAGTATATGAGACTGAATCACGAACTAGAGGATTGGGATGGGTTTCGGAGCGTTTGAAAAACGCTTCAGAGAGTGTTTTGAGATGTTGTTGTACTGTAGGCAGTTCAAGATCTCTATGCAAGTCCGCGTTACCCACGTACCACGGTGCGTTTGTGGCCCGGCGGCAAAAGAGGTTTTGAACTACCTGCAGTTTGTGCAGGAGGGAGGGTTTGGCGTGGGCAAAGATTGGCGAGGCATACGTCATGACGGGTCTAACGCAGACCTTGTAAAGTGTACGTTTGTTTCTGAAGGACATTTTACTTTTTCTACCTAACATGCTATTTAGGCGGACTAAATAGTGACGAGCGAGTTTCGAAACTCTTTCGACGTGTGGCTTGAAAGAAAGCGTCAGATCTAATGTGACGCCTAAGTATTTAGTACTGCGCTTCCAGGGGATGGGAATGCCTAACATTTGAACGTGGGGATCGCCATCGGGACGACGGCGTTTGTGGTCGAAGCGCATCGCAGAACTCTTTTCAGGATTCACATCGATGCGCCATTTTTGAAACCATACACCAAGGGCGTTTACGGCCTTTTGGAGTCTGGCTACAAGGTGCCGAACACTGTGGCCTTTGGTATAGAGTGCGGTGTCGTCAGCAAAGAGGGCGAGTTCGACGCCTTTCGGCGGGATGGGAATGTCGTTGGTGTACACGGTGTACAACAGAGGGGCAAGGACTGAGCCTTGAGGGACTCCAGCCTTAATGGGAAGAGGCGCGGAAAACGTGCCTTCATGTTTAAATCGAAACGTACGGTAAACGTACGTAAGAAACGACGCGATTAACCTGACTAGGCGATCCGGTAAGCCTATTTTGTAGAGTTTATAAACGAGACCGCTGTGCCAGACTTTATCGAAAGCCTTGGCTACCTCAAAGAAAACCGCGACTGTTTTATAACGACGCGGATAGAAACCGTCAAGTATATACTCGACGATTCGGTGGACTTGCTGAGGGCAGGAGTGTTTAGCGCGAAAGCCGAACTGGTGGGGAATAATGAGAGGGTCGCCATCCGTTGGAAACAGATGGTTCCGCATTCGAGAGAGTATGACTCTCTCGAGAAGTTTAGACATTGCCTTGAGGAGGCTGATTGGTCTGTGATTAGCCGGGACGTTCAGATTTTTGCCCGGCTTGGGAATGCCTATGACTGTCGCTTCTTTCCAAGCTTTTGGAAAGTAGCTATGGTCGAAGCAGGCATTGAAAATGATAGCTAACAAGGTAAGCATCTGTTGAGGTAGGTGCTTAAGTGCGTGGTTGGAAATTCCATCCGCACCCGGAGCCTTTTTGGACTTTTGATTTCTAATGAGAAGCAAGATTTCATCACTAGAGACTGTGACGGGGTCGTCGGTGATAGGGAGAGATTCTCTGCGAAGAACTCCGTCCTCCACCGCCTGGATGTGTGAGGGATCAGCAGGTTGCGTGCTGGGCGAGCATTGTGCGGCAATGCTGTCGGCGAAGCATTCGGCTTTCTCTTCGACTTCGAAGGCAGTAGTGCCATCGGGACGAGTGAGAGGAGGAACGTGAGAAACGGCGTCTACGCGTAAGGCTCGGGCCATGCTATAGTACGCTTGGTGGGATGGAGAGATATTCGCCATGAGATCGTTCATCTGAGCGTCTCGGAGTTCCGCGAGGCAAGACCTAACTTTACGTTGAAGCTGATTCGCAGCTATTCTATAGGCGGGCGTGGGATATTCCTTGGCTCTCCGGAGAGCCGCGTTTTTAGCTTTAATAAGATTGCTAACGGCTAAGGGAAGCGTGGGTTTGCCTTGCTTAGCAACCTTTTCGTTGTCACTGATGTTGATAGCATCAGTTGATAGCATCAGTGAGAGAATTTACTAATGAATCGATTTTATCCGGGCTATCTAATTGTTCGGGAGAGATCGCGAGTGGAGAGTTTGGAGCCTCTTAGGCTGAAACTAACGTATTTTTAAAACCTTTCCAGTTGGTAAAGGTCTTAGGAGATGAGACGTTATCGTTCGGCGGTCCTAGCACGAGGGAAACGGGGCGATGGTCGGAGCCTAGGTCATCGAGCGGTTCGATAGACCTTAGATCAAGATTGATTCGCTTGATAATTGCAAAGTCGAGGATGTCACGAGAGTAGGACGGGTTGTTGGGATAGTGAGTGGGAGTGATGGGGGATATGACGTCTAGGTCAAGGGAGTTAGTGATGTCGAGGAGAGCGATACCGCTGGTGTTAGTCGATAGGCACGTCCAGTCAGTATGTTTGGAGTTAAAGTCTCCGAACATAATGACTGAATGGCCGAGGGCGAGAATGGCCTCAAAGTCGCTGCGGATTGGTCTGGTGCCACTAGGTATGTAGATTGAAGCTATGATGATGGTCGGATGACCAGTCATAGCCAATCTACACACAGTGGCTTCCATGTTGAGGAGAGGAGGAGTAGGGAGAGGACAGCAGTGGAAGCCTCTTTTGTAATATATAGCGGTGCCGCCGAAACCGTCAGAGTTGGGCCTATCGTTACGAATAAACGCGTACTTAGGTATAGCGAATCCCCTGGAGCGGTTTGGAGTAAGCCATGTCTCCTGGAGAAGGAATAAGTCAGGTTCTTTGTTCTGAAGGAACAGTTTAATCTCGGGAAGGTTGGTATTAAGGCTACGAGCGTTAAAAGATATTAGGGATAAGCCCTTGGGTTTAATACGACTGGACGCGGGATTCGCGGGTCTAGACATTATAATTTATTATTTACGAATTTATACAAATATAAAAGAATTTACAACGAACTTAGGAGCGAGTGATGCTCGGCTAAAGCAAATAAACGCTCTTGAGGAGAGCAGGCGGCTCGCAGTTTGCGTGCGAGCACGGAAATTTCGTTAATATCGACGTTTTGAATAACGTCGAACACGGTCTTCATGTCCTCAGCCAACGACGACTGAGGTGCGGATGACGGAGAAGGACGCGGCCCTACGGAAGCTACGGGAGCTGGGATGGGTCGGGAAGGTGCAGGCGGAACGGCCGGACGCTGCCTCCAAGACAGAGCCGGAGTAGGCGTCGGCTGAACGGGCTTTGCTTCCGGGGGACCCCGGTTGCGCAGCGGCGGGAAGTAATCGGGATCGAGCGGCGGCGCCGGTTTAGGCGCGACCCTCTTGGCGGTCGAGCGCGGAGCACGCGGGCAGCCCCTGTAGTTAGCTGTGTGACCAGACTGGCCGCACAGCACACAGGCAGGGGGGGAAGTGGATTCGGGAGGGTGACCGCGGGGGTTGGGACGCTCAACAGAGATATTTGAGAGTCCGCAAATTGTGCGAGCCTCTCTAAAGATCTCCCTCGAGTTGGGAGTATTCGACAAGATAACTAAAGCTAACGGAAAGCGCCTACCGCGGTTTGAGTGCATCTTGTGCACTGCTTCGGCCGGGAAACCCTGGGACTTAAGGTCCTCGAGGATTTCTTCATTCGCGAGCTCGAACGGGACGCCCCGTAGTACTTACGCTCCTCCGGGAGGGCGTAGGTGTGGTATGCGATTTGATTTAACCCGAGCAACCTGGTAAGCGCGCGGAAGTCGTCGACGGTCGCTACTTAAATTTTGATTGTATCGCCAGCGTTGGCGGCTTTTAAGTAATTAATTTTGTGCTCTTTGCACAAGTTAGAAACCGCGGTCCAGCGCGTTTTTTCACGCAGGAAGACGGGCGGAGGGAGCTGAGGTTTCGGCGGGACGGGAGCGCAGCGCGTCGCTGGCTTCGATGGGACCGACGGAGACGCGGTCACTTCGAGTGACATGAGCGGCGCGGGGGCGGGTGTAGAAGACACCGGGGTTGGCTCGGGTGTTGAAGACACCGCGGCTTTTTTCGAACGCTTCTTGGAGCGTTTGGTAACTAATTGGAAGGCGGGCTCAGGAGAGCCGGTTAAGGTGGCGGCGACCGACGAAGCTTCGGACGCGGCGGAGTCTGAATCGCTCCCGGGAGCGGTACGCTTCCTGCGAGATGAGCGCGAGGATGAGACCGACGCGCAGTCCATATCGGATGGAACGGGAGACGCGGGAGAGCAATAGACCTGAGGGGTCTGGATGTTGGAGGCCTGAGGGGCTGGGGTTGGGGCCTGAGGGGCCGGGGACGCGATTGATGCCTGCAAGGCCTGCGTTAGGATGTCTTTTGGGATGGAGACGCCTGCCGCAGCAAGCGCCTGGGTGAACGCGTTCGCGAAGTTAATAACGCTTAGCGAATCCATTAGGGAGTGTTGGGACAATAAAATATATAAATATAAGTATAATAAAAGATGCCTAGTTCCTAAAAACCTAGCAAAATCCTAGCGGCAAACCTCCCTACCAGCGGTAGGGGGGCTGGGGAGAATAACTTAAAACTAACCGTAGTACGCCGAAGGCCGCTACCTAGAAACCTAAAAAAGGGTACGCAGGTAAAGAGTTGACCGCGTTAGGGTCAACCTTTACCGACAGAAAGGACAAATACACACGAAAACACACAAATATGATAAAAATAAATATGAAAATAGGAGAAAAATAAATAAAGTAAGGAAGAGAAATAAATAAAAATAAAAAGGACTGGTTCAGTACAAATTCGTTGTCACCGTTAAGTATCCTTTGCACTGAAACCAGACTACTTACGCTGGGCACAACACTGCACTCAGCACAAGCACAACACAACTTAGCACAGCACTTTGAAGACTAAGGGGCTTAGTCGCAAAGAAAAATCGCACTTCGAAAGCACTCAGACGGAGTAGAAAGACCTTGAAAACCGTAGCACGGAATCAACACGCTAGACTGTGACGTCAGTAGACTGAGCGCCACGGAATGGCGGGAAGGGACCGATCAACGGAGAACTGGGTCTTGCACGTCCGCACCGCGTGGCGATCGGAGCGAGAATGAAGAAGCTTTGTCTCTGTTCCGTTTATCTACTCATGTGTTTTCAGTCAGCTTTGACATAGAATATTATTTTTATTAGTATGCAACTTGACAAGCAGGTATATCTGCATTAAGACATAAAATATTTTGCTCCGCCGTTATCAAAAAAAAAAAAAAATAAAGTTATGCCGGGGTACGTTAATTGTATGCATAATCATATCTTTTATGAGGAATTTACAATCATTTGAAAAATCAATGCTAAAATAATTGGCTAGCTTTAGAATTTAAATTGAAACGTAATTTTTTTTGCTTTTAGTGTTAAAACACAAATAAATAATGCTAAGTGTGTGCTTACTTTAAGATGCACTATAACAATCACAACAACTAATTTATGTGCTTTCGTTTAAAGAGGTTTACTAATTATATATTGTTTAAAAAAAATTGATGTAAATTGATATATAGTTTTTTTATTACTTGATTTATCTATTAAATAAATACAACGAAAATTCTAAAACGAGAAGAAAAAAGGATTAATGCTGCGTCCAGCTCGGTCATGCGTGTTAAACTGAACATATTAGTTTTAGTAGGGTTTTTAGTCGTACTAGAGTTTATTTTAATAAGATCGTAAGTTCCATTTCAAGAGAAGAAATAGGCAGTGCAATAGCTTGAACAAAGAAAACTCCTACGGTTGGTATGCATCATAAGTGGATGTAATAATCACATTCATTATTTATAGATGGAACACCTACGACTAATGATGTCTGTGGGTGCGAATGTCACTGACCATCAGATGGGCCTCATGCTCGGCTGCCGGCTATGAACTGGGCAAAACTCCGTGGGGATATGGGATATCATGTAGCTTTTGTTTTTTTGTTGGGATATTAAGTCCTTCTTCTTCAAGTGCCTCTCCATTATTGAGGTTGGCAGACAAGCTTCTGAACCTGTCTCTGTCCCTACCCCCTGGCTGGCGCCCCCCACCTGGTACCCCCCACCCGCTGGTACCCCACCTGGCTAGTGTAAAAAGTTGTTCCACGGTTTTGATGTTTCTTAGCCATGACATCTTCCTCTATCTCATCTTTATGTTACTCCTAGCTAATAGAGAAAAAACTTTAGTTGTCCCACTAATTTCAGAGTTGGCTAACGATACAAAGGTAGAAAAATGCGATTCATGTATAGATTCATCTTATAATTTATTACTGGTAGTCAGTAAAAATTTACTGTCAATCCACAATAAAAGTCAACTAGTTGGATGGTTATCTAACTGTTTAATGTATCAATCTCACCAGTATGAAGTAGCTGACTAGTTTATGCTGAAAATTACCTATTTAATTTAGATATCGTGTAGGCCCAAAACTCGTTCATCTCTCAATGATGGTGCCACCAGTATTTTGGTTAAAACGATACATTATTATAGGTATCAACGATATGTTTCCATTATTATCCTTACCGACTTAAACTTGGTAAGGATTTCAATCAGTCTTTTGTCACTGTAAATATTTTTCCCGCATATATTATTAGAATGCCAAAGCAGTATCGAATACATTCCCGTTCAAGTAAACGTTTTGGATTTACGGTTTAGCTGGCTCGAGGATAATTCTTTTTCAAACGAAATGGCGAACTAGTGGAATAAGTGTTACTTAATACACATGCAAACATATATCATATCTTTTTAAGTCATACAATATACATAAAAGCTGGAACATCTGTACATCGTTATCTTTCAACTAATAGTTTTACGAGCCACTTCTTTGACTGAACTAATTCTACGTGAAGTTTTTTGGCAGACACCCAATACGTGCCATTACTTTGCAAGAAAACTGAATCCGTATTCTCGCATTCTTTATTTGTGAAAATCGAAATCATTTCTTTTGTTTGGATTGTTCTCTTTCTTATCCATTTACATACCTTTGGTGGACGAGCAGTGTAATGGATATTACTCCTGGCGTATACGCCGGAGGTCAGAGGTGTAATTCCAAATCGGGGCATTAGTTTGTGTGATGCACACAGATGTTTGTTCTCGGATCATGGTTGTATGTATTTATAAATAAGTTTACAAACAGATACAATCTAAAATAAAGTAATACAAATAATATATGTATGTTTTTTCCGGGTTCACATAATCATAACACTGCTCTGCTTACTTTTGGGACAACACAGATGGTGTGATTGTCTGGGGATTTTTTATTTTATTTATACTTTAAGACAAATAGGCCGTGCTCGTCATATAAACCATATGCAGCTCCTTTAGGAATAAATAAATATTAGATTTTGCCTGCACCTTGCTCAAGTCTTGGGTAAAGCATTTTTTTCTTTATGAACCGATAGTTTTTATGTTACGTTTATGTAGAAAAAAAGTGCTGGTGTGTACTTAATAGTTATGATTAGTTAGTAAATAAGGCATATAAACATTAAAAAACTTAAATAAATAAGATGTACTAAGATGGTGATAATCCAGATTAAAGATCATAAAATATTTAAAAAAAATCCTGATGCGCCTGTATCCATGTGCAGATTTGTAACTGGGAAACTACTGTACACAAATAAATATAAGTATAAAGCATCCATGACTCACGATCAATCAATCATCTGTGCTAATACAAATGCCCCTTCCTAACGGAACTCATGTAAATTCTTCATCCACCGTACCATTGTTAGTTCTCAGGGTTCCAATAGTCATAATAAACTCCAAAATCCTTTGATCCGTTACAATCGAGTATGTAATGCATCACGCACCAGATTGTGTGTGACTAATTGAACCATTGTTGTAGTAAATAAATGACCTTAGGCTTTATTCGAAATGAACCTTTGTGGGCTGTTCTGGCTTTCTAACAAAAACCGTGACCCAAACCGTCTACGTCATTATTACAGCAATTCAAATAGGGAGGAGTGAACTACCGCCACAAGCAAAACTAGCACGTCACTAAGGTCGAGGGAATAACGGTTTTTACAATTCAATGATTCTTTCGCGATATATATCAAACATTAATATCAATTCACTGCTTTAAACTTTAAATATGGTAACATTTTATGGCCATTTATATATAAGAAATGATCACTTATTTAACCGCATCACATTATGTAAATATATACTAAATTTAAATATTTTATTCACAACTCATATTGCAATTTCGAACACAGCTTACATTCAAATATTTTCAATTGTACGTAATGGATGAACTTACATTTTGTATGTAACATTTGTATTTTATGTGCCGTTATTATTTCCAAATTTGTCTAGAGTATAAATATTTATAATTGCGAAATTACAATAATTTTATTTCGATAGGTAATTTGTAAAAATAGGTATGATACTCATGTAAAGATCAAGTAGAAATAGATTCCCGTTATTGTTTTAGGCAAACATAACTTATTTGGATATTTTGTACTCTAGCTTAAGAGGTCTCTTTTTGTTTTAAAATATTTTGCATGCATTTTAAAAAAATACTAGTTTTAAGAATGTATCAACAAGGACCAATTAAAACTTGTATATGTCCTTAAATAACGTCTTGCAGGACGTCCATGCGTCTGAACCAGCAATATAAATATGCATTATTTTTGATATACTTATATATTTATACTGAATTGCCCCAAAGAAGGATGCCATTACTTAAAATTGAAACAATGTAGCCTTTAGTAGGCTAGTTTCTAAACCTATGCTAACCTGTTTATCTTAGAACATACGTCAAGTGTCAGCAATGAAAACGTAAACAACATTGTTTCCGGAACAAAGACAACTTAAAATCGTTCAGACTTAACTAAAATTTCCGCATTCCATTAATATCTCGGCATTTTTTTCTTTTTCAATTCATGTAATCATATTAGTATTTGAAATACTGCTCTCGCTACAGATTTTATTTGAACAAGTAGGTAAACAATATATATAAGCGTCTTATTTGTTACATTGAGTACAAATAAAATATAGCATTTCTCATTCATTAGGATTAGGAGAATTGATTTGGTTAATCAGTCTGTACTCGTACCAACAGTAAGTAGAACTAAGAAAAAGTAAATAGAAAAAAGCTCTAACAACTTTAATCCGTTTACCAAAAGGATTTTAAACAACAACAGTGTAACCTCTCGATAAATAAAAAAAAGTGAAGTAGCTAGTAAATTGGTAAATTTTGTGATTTGAAACCAAACTTGAATACTTAAAGTGTCAGTGACATTTTTTGCAAACTGTTCTTGAGACCAACTGTCAAAATAGAACTTTACCAATAGTTACCTTCGTCTTACACTACGAGTACAACTTCGTCGAAACCGACTGGTCTTGACGTTCAATTGTGTTCTGGCGACATGGGTTGGAATGCTACCGGACACGAGATTTTTTTCTACCGTTCTCCTTTTTTGGTTATTGAAATAAAATATATAGTACAATAAATAGTCAACCTTAGGAAATAAAACACTCTTGTCATCCTTGTTTTCGCGTTTAAGGATATTTTTACAATAACTCGACGTTTCAGTGCCTTTACAGACAATGCGGTCACGAGAGACTAAGGTGATATCATCGTAGTACTTATTAATCAAATCAAATCATTTTATTGTCAGCTAAAGCCATAGTTTACAATCAATAATTGAAATATTAAAATTAAAGCACGTAGATAGATAAATTTTTTTTTTTTTGCTGCCGAGGCATCCTCGCGGGAGGGGGGTGGAAGATGCGTCATGCATACCCGCCCGCAGGTAAATTCCTCTGCGGGGGGGTTATGTGGGACTCACCAGAATGGCACCTACCCACTAAAAACCTGGGCAGCCTCCGGTGAAGCCGGGGCTGGGCAAAGGTCGGCCGAAGCATGATTTAGGGATCAATTCATTTAAATGAACCTACAATGAATTGAGAAGGGAACTATGCTCCGCCAGAGCTAGCAAACGCTCTGTCGGAGTACGTGAAGCCCTAAGTTTACGGGCTAAGACTGCGATTTCACTAACATCGACATTTTTTATAGCGTCGCAGACGATACGCATATCGTCTGCTACAGAAGATTGAGGAGTGGGTTTGTATGGGCGAGGAGCCGGGATGGGATTCGATGCGGGGCGCTGCCTCCAGTTTTCTGGGGCAGGCCTAGACTGTGTAGGCTTTGCAGCCGGAGGAACCCGGCTACGCAGCGGCGGAAAGTTTTCTTGAGAAAGGCGCGGGGCCTGTTTGGGAGCCGACCTCTTGGGATTGGAACGCATACAACGGGGTGCACGAGGGCAGCCCCTGTAGTTTGCGGTGTGGCCGGACTGGCCGCAAAGCACGCAATCGGGAGGAGAGGGAGTTTCAGGAGTGCGATTGCACTCCTTAGTGAAGTGCGGGACCAGGCACTTGACGCACCGATGGCACTGGCCGGGATGACCGCGGCGATGAGGCGCCTCGATCGAGATCCCAGAGAGGCCGCAAATAGAGCTAACCCCTTTCAGGATCTCTCTGGACTTGGGGACGTTGGCGAGAATCACCAAAGCGAGAGGGTGTTGCCTCCCGTACTTGCTGTGCATTTTATGCACCGCGAGTGCCGGGAAGCCTTGGGACTGCAGATCCTCAAGGATAGCCTCGTTCGATAATTCGAACGGGACTCCCCTGAGTACCGCTCTAATCTTACGCTCTTCTGACAGAGCATAAGTGTGATAAGCATATTGCTTATCGGTGAGGAGCTTAGTCAAAGTCTGCGTGCGTTCTCGAGCGCACGTCGATCGCAGACGCCTTCCCGCTCTATTAGCCCCCGCGCTAATTGAGCACCCAAATTTCACTGGTTGTTGTCGTAATATATAATTTCATAGTTGTATACCGTAATAAGTTTCTAACGCCGTTTTCACGGCGGACAGTGGGTCGTTAACCGTACTTCTAATAAGTTTCTAACGCCGTTTTCACGGCGAACAGTGGCTTGTTAACCGTACTTCGTGGAACGTGAGCTTCGTCGACAGGAATTCGTCGTTCCAGGACTTCAAGTGCCGTGTTCGAGTAAGTTATCCGCGTCGTTCTCAACCGCCCTACTGCGTGTAGGGTAGTTTTAGGAAGTTAGTCATCGTTGTTAGGTTCATATATTGTCCCTCCCCAACCCCTCCGCAATGGCTTCTCTAAGCTCTGATGAGCTTATGAGGAAGTTACTTGATAGTACCAGTGCTGAAGGCATGTCTATAAATGCTGATAAGTATCGTTTCTTGGACTCTCTCATCCCGCATATCATGGCGTTAATTCCCTCAATGGCCCCTCAGGCCACCCCAGTCCCCCAGACCCCTCAGGTCTTAGGCTCTCCTGCGTCCCCTTCCTCCAGTGACATGGAGTGCGAAGTTGACGCCCCTACGCGCCGCAAGCGCGCACCCGCGACCGAGTCATCCTCGGATGCCACCCCAACTGGCCCTGATGAGCCTCCCTCTTTCACCTTTGTTAAGAAGCGCTCTAAGAAGTGCTCGAAACAAGACCCGGCGCTCTCGGCGCCCGTCCCTACACCCCCTGCGGCGTCTTCAACGTCAGCTGCCCCGGTGTCTTCAACACCCGCTCCGGCCCCAACTTCTGTCAAGGCCAAGGTCCCACCACCCGTTTTCCTTCGGGACAAGGGTAAATGGACTGAGGTCTCGACAATGTGCAATGAGCACAAAATCCATTACATCCGAGCAGCCAACTCGGGTGAATCTATTAAAATCTTAGTCTCGTCGATAGACGACTTTCGTGCTTTAACAAAGCTACTCACCGATAAGCAATATGCTTATCATACTTATGCTCTGTCAGAAGAGCGTAAGATCAGAGCGGTACTCAGGGGAGTCCCGTTCGAATTATCGAACGAGGCTATCCTGGAGGATCTGCAGTCCCAAGGCTTCCCGGCACTCGCAGTGCATAAAATGCACAGTAAGTACGGGAGGCAACACCCTCTCGCTTTGGTGGTTCTCGCCAACGTCCCCAAGTCCAGGGAGATCCTCAAAGGGGTTAGTACTATATGCGACCTCTCTGGGATCTCGATCGAGGCGCCTCATCGCCGCGGTCATCCCGGCCAGTGCCATCGGTGCCAGTTGTACGGGCACGCGGCGGCCAACTGCCGCGCACCGCCCAGGTGCGTCAAGTGCCTGGTCCCGCACTTCACTAAGGAGTGCAATCGCACTCCTGAAACTCCCTCTCCTCCCGATTGCGTGCTTTGTGGCCAGTCCGGCCACACCGCAAATTACAGGGGCTGCCCTCGTGCACCCCGTTGTATGCGCTCCAATTCCAAGAGGGCGGCACCCAAACAGGCGCCGCGCCTTTCTCAAGAAAACTTTCCGCCGCTGCGTAGCCGGGTTCCTCCGGCTGCAAAGCCTACACAGTCCAGGCCTGCCCCAGAAAACTGGAGGCAGCGCCCCGCATCGAATCCCATCCCGGCTCCTCGCCCATACAAACCCACTCCTCAATCCTCCGTAGCAGACGATATGCGTATCGTCTGCGACGCTATGAAAAATGTCGATGTTAGTGAAATCGCAGTCTTAGCCCGTAAACTTAGGGCTTCACGTACTCCGACAGAGCGTTTGCTAGCTCTGGCGGAGCATAGTTCCCTTCTCAATTCATTATAGGTTCATTTAAATGAATTGATCCCTAAATCATGCTTCGGCCGACCTCTGCCCAGCCCCGGCTTCACCGGAGGCTGCCCAGAACGGCCACCAACTCATGTCCCTTTGAGCACCTTCAGTGCAACTTTCACTACAGGCGGAAGACCCGCTAGCGGGTCTCCGCCAGCGCGCCCAACTTCCCGACGGGTGTCGCTTCCGATGAAGGCTAACGGTAATAACTACAGCCAACAGGTGGTTTTTAGTGGGTAGGTGCCATTCTGGTGAGTCCCACATAACCCCCCGCAGAAGAATTTACCTGCGGGCGGTATGCATGACGCATCTTCCACCTCCCTCCCGCGAGGGTGCCTCGGCAGCAAAAAAAAAAAATGCTTTAAAAAGTGTCAACATCTTTGCATTTTGTACATCACTATTATTCTAAAAAAGGAAAATGATTGTCGGTTTGTTTTTGTCCTAATTAAGGTCATAAAATTGATTATTTAATGATTATTTTTAATTTTTACTTATTAACTGGTATAAATAAAGATTTAAAAAAACCATTTCAGTTAGTTTCCTGATTAATTTAATATGCACATAAAACATTGATTAAAAATGTTTTTCTTTATTTAAATCTCGTGTCCCTACAGACCAAGATTAATTTGTCTGAATTGCCAATTAATATTATATGTATTTGTAACGGAACAAACGCCCAATTTAACAGAGCGCGCTCGTCTGCTAGCATTGGGGTCAAAGAAGTCTAGGTTATGGGTACGGGCGCTTCCATCTTCTAATGTGGAAACCCTTCTTGACAACCATAGCTTCAGTTTTGCCTGCAGTTTGCGTATAGTAATGAAATTGTGTGCTGAACACCGCACATTTAAATTTGGGTAATTGATATATTTTGAGGCTTTTGGCGTTAAAACCATGGTTTCCGGGAAACAACGGGCTCATCGCCTTTATTTGGAATTAGTGAAGCAATTAGTGAATGATACTCGTGGCAAAGCGAATTTCTTTTGCTATCCAGCGTGGTAATTCGGCCAGCCTTTGGCTACGTTGCCTTCGATAGATTCTATTTTAGGTGGAGTTTTTTATTTGTAGCGTATTTTTTATCTTATAATTATTACATTTATTACACTTCTATTTACATTTGACTTATAAAAAAATTTATAACATAAATATTTTTTAGTAAATAATAATTTAAATTAATAAATTAAACCGACTCAAAAATTGCTTACTAGATAGGATCTTTTACTTTTCTACGATTTTTAATTTTACGATCTTTTACTTGTTTGCTGTTGTTTAATGATCAACACGACTGACTGTTTTACCCTCGAGAAAATGTCGCGGCAATATCCACGGGCCATATTGTCTGATTTATACTAGCGCGTGGCCGTTGGCTGGGTACTTAATGTAGGGGACACATTGTCATTGTCATTGGGTACAAATTGTCAGGAAGAAACTGAGTTTGTACGAGATATATGTGTTTTGTTTCAGTTTGTTATTTGCTTCTTTCAGTATTGTTCAACGTGAAAAGGACACTTACAGAAAGCTTTCTTATCAGTATAAGTGCATATAGATTTTAAACTAAATGTTGTTAAAAATGAGCAAATAAGTTCATTTTTTTTTTTTTTTGCTGCCGAGGCACCCTCGCGGGAGGGAGGTGGAAGATGCGTCATGCATACCCGCCCGCAGGTAAATTCCTCTGCGGGGGGGTTATGTGGGACTCACCAGAATGGCACCTACCCACTAAAAACCACCTGTTGGCTGTAGTTATTACCGTTAGCCTTCATCGGAAGCGACACCCGTCGGGAAGTTGGGCGCGCTGGCGGAGACCCGCTAGCGGGTCTTCCGCCTGTAGTGAAAGTTGCACTGAAGGTGCTCAAAGGGACATGAGTTGGTGGCCGTTCTGGGCAGCCTCCGGTGAAGCCGGGGCTGGGCAGAGGTCGGCCGAAGCATGATTTAGGGATCAATTCATTTAAATGAACCTATAATGAATTGAGAAGGGAACTATGCTCCGCCAGAGCTAGCAAACGCTCTGTCGGAGTACGTGAAGCCCTAAGTTTACGGGCTAAGACTGCGATTTCACTAACATCGACCTTTTTTTAAAGTGTCGCAGACGATACGCATATCGTCTGCTACGGAGGATTGAGGAGTGGGTTTGAATGGGCGAGGAGCCGGGATGGGATTCGATGCGGGGCGCTGCCTCCAGTTTTCTGGGGCAGGCCTAGACTGTGTAGGCTTTGTAGCCGGAGGAACCCGGCTACGCAGCGGCGGAAAGTTTTCTTGAGAAAGGCGCGGGGCCTGTTTGGGTGCCGACCTCTTGGGATTGGAACGCATACAACGGGGTGCACGAGGGCAGCCCCTGTAATTTGCGGTGTGGCCGGACTGGCCCCAAAGCACGCAATCGGGAGGAGAGGGAGTTTCAGGAGTGCGATTGCACTCCTTAGTGAGATGAGGGACCAGGCACTTGACGCACCTGGGCGGTGCGCGGCAGTTGGCCGCCGCGTGCCCGTACAACTGGCACCGATGGCACTGGCCGGGATGACCGCGGCGATGAGGCGCCTCGATTGAGATCCCAGAGAGGCCGCAAATAGAGCTAACCCCTTTCAGGATCTCTCTGGACATGGGGACGTTGGCGAGAATTACCAAAGCGAGAGGGTGTTGCCTCCCGTACTTGCTGTGCATTTTATGCACCGCGAGTGCCGGGAAGCCTTGGGACTGCAGATCCTCCAGGATAGCCTCGTTCGATAATTCGAACGGGACTCCCCTGAGTACCGCTCTGATCTTACGCTCTTCTGACAGAGCATAATTGTGATAAGCATATTGCTTATCGTTGAGGAGCTTAGTCAAAGCTCGGAAATCGTCTATCGACGAGACAGTGATTTCAATAGATTCACCCGAGTTTACCGCTCGGGTGTAATGGATCTTGTGCTCATTGCACAATGTCGAGACCTCAGTCCATTTACCCTTTTCCCGAAGGAAAACGGGTGGTGGGACCTTGGCCTTGACAGAAGTTGGGGCCGGAGCGGGTGTTGAAGACACCGGGGCAGCTGGCGTTGAAGACGCCGCAGGGGGTGTAGGGACGGGCGTCGAGGGCGCCGGGTCTTGTTTCGAACGCTTCTTAGAGCGCTTCTTAACAAGCGTAAAGGAGGGAGACTCAGGGCCAGTTGGGGTGGCGTCCGAGGATGACTCGGTCGCGGGTGTGCGCTTGCGGCGCGGAGGGGCGTCTACTTCGCACTCCATGTCACTGGAGGAAGGGGACGCAGGAGGGCCTAAGACCAGAGCGGTCTGAGGGACGGAGGTGGCCTGAGGGGCCGGTGTGATTAGTGCCATGATTAGAGGGAGAAATGATTGCAGTGTGCGAATCATATGAGGGGGGCAGTAAGTGCCTTGGGCGTCGTAATCAGCGATCAGCTTATTCAGAAGCTCCTCAGGGCTTAGGGAAGCCATTGCGGAGGGGTTGGGGAGGGACGACAATATATAAATATATATACTATGAACCTATCAACGATGACTAACTTCCTAAAAAACCACCCTACACGCAGTAGGGCGGTTGAGGACGACGCGGAAAACTTACTCGAACACGGAACTTGAAGTCCTGGAACGACGAAACCCCGTCGACGAAGCTCACGTTCCCGAAGTACGGTTAACAAGCCACTGACCGCCGTGAAAACGGCGTTAGAAACTTATTTGAAGTACGGTTAACGAGCCACTGTCCGCCGTGAAAACGGCGTTAGAAACTTAATACGGTAAACAACTATGAAATATATTACGACAACAACCAATGAAATTTGGGTGCTCAATTAGCGCGGGGGCTAAAAGAGCGGGAAGGCGTCCGACGTGCGCTCGAGAACGCACGCAGACCGAGACTGAAATAAGTTCTTTTTTTTTTTTTTTTTTGTTCCCCTCCGCGGGAAGGGCAGGAGGATAAAAATGCCCTGACGCATACTCTGGCGCGATTCCAAAGTTATGTGGGACTCGTCCCGACGCCTACCAGGACCATACCCACTAAAAACCCCCTGTCGGCTCGTGCATTTTTGCCACTCAGCCTTCATCTGAGCGACGGCCAATTGGAGAAAGAGGCCGCGCTAGCGGGGCCCAGAAGGGGTCACCCGCTGGGATTACATAGCACTGAAGGTGCTCAAAGCACTGAAGGTGAATACGTAGCACTGAAGGTGCTCAAAATGAAATCAAAAAATAAAACAAAAATTAAAAAATTGCAAAATAAAATTGAATTAACTCGCATTTACGTTAGAATTAGGATTTACGTTAGGATTAGAATTTACGTTAGAATTAGAATTTGCGGCCAGAAGGGCCTCGAGATGGCGTGACAGTCTGGTGGATGAGTACGCTTGCGCATTTCTAGGCCTAGCGACTTTGAACTTCGAGTCTAACACAGGAGTAGTATATGAGACAGAATCACGAACTAGAGGATTGGGATGGGTTTCGGAGCGTTTGAAGAACGCTTCAGAGAGTGTTTTGAGATATTGTTGTACTGTAGGCAGTTCAAGATCGCTATGCAAGTCCGCGTTACGCACGTACCACGGTGCGTTTGTGGCCCGGCGGCAAAAGAGGTTTTGAACTACCTGCAGTTTGTGCAGGAGGGAGGGTTTGGCGTGGGCAAAGATTGGCGAGGCATACGTCATGACGGGTCTAACGCAGACCTTGTAAAGTGTACGTTTGTTTCTGAAGGACATTTTACTTTTTCTACCTAACATGCTATTTAGGCGGACTAAATAGTGACGAGCGAGTTTCGAAACTCTTTCGACGTGTGGCTTGAAAGAAAGCGTCGGATCTAATGTGACGCCTAAGTATTTAGTACTGCGCTTCCAGGGGATGGGAATGCCTAACATTCGAACGTGGGGATCGCCATCGGGACGACGGCGTTTGTGGTCGAAGCGCATCGCAGAACTCTTTTCAGGGTTCACATCGATGCGCCATTCTTGAAACCATGCACCAAGGGCGTTTACGGCCCTTTGGAGTCTGGTTACAAGGTGCCGAACACTGTGGCCCCTGGTATAGAGTGCGGTGTCGTCAGCAAAGAGGGCGAGTTCGACGCCTTTCGGCGGGATGGGAATGTCGTTGGTGTACACGGTGTACAGCAGAGGGGCGAGGACTGAGCCTTGAGGGACTCCAGCCTTTATGGGACGAGGTGCAGAAAGCGTGCCTTCGTGTTTAAATCGAAACGTACGGTCTTTGAGAAACGACGCTATTAACCTGACTAGGCGATCCGGTAAGCCTATCTTGTAGAGTTTATAAACGAGACCGCTGTGCCAGACTTTATCGAAAGCCTTGGCTACGTCAAAGAAAACCGCGACTGTTTTATAACGACGCGGATAGAAACCGTCAAGTATATACTCGACGATTCGGTGGACTTGCTGAGGGCAGGAGTGTTTAGCGCGAAAGCCGAACTGATGGGGAATAATGAGAGGATCGCCATCCGTTGGAAACAGATGGTTCCGCATTCGAGAGAGTATGACTCTCTCGAGAAGTTTAGACATTGCCTTGAGGAGGCTGATGGGTCTGTGATTAGCCGGGACGTTCAGAGGTTTGCCCGGCTTGGGAATGCCTATGACTGTCGCTTCTTTCCAAGCTTTTGGAAAGTAGCTATGGTCGAAGCAGGCATTGAAAATGATAGCTAACAAGGTAAGCATCTGTTGAGGTAGGTGCTTAAGTGCGTGGTTGGAAATTCCATCCGCACCCGGAGCCTTTTTGGACTTTTGATTTCTAATGAGAAGCAAGATTTCGTCATTAGAGACTGTGACAGGGTCGGCGGTGATGGGGAGAGAGTCTCTGCGAAGGACTTCGTCCTCCACCGCCTGGATGTGTGAGGGATAAGCAGGTTGCGTGCTGGGCGAGCATTGTGCGGCAATGCTGTCGGCGAAGCATTCGGCTTTCTCTTCGACTTCGAAGGCAGTAGTGCCATCGGGACGAGTGAGAGGAGGAACGTGAGAGACGGTGTCTACGCGTAAGGCTCGGGCCATGCTATAGTACGCTTGGTGGGACGGAGAGATATTCGCCATGAGATCGTTCATCTGAGCGTCTCGGAGTTCCGCGAGGCAAGACCTAACTTTACGTTGAAGCTGATTCGCAGCTGTTCTATAGGCGGGCGTGGGATATTTCTTGGCTCTCCGGAGAGCCGCGTTTTTAGCTTTAATAAGATTGCTAACGGCTAAGGGAAGCGTGGGTTTGCCTTGCTTTGCAACCTTTTCGTTGTCACTGATGGCTGAGTTGATAGCATCAGTGAGAGAATTTACTAATGAATCGATTTTATCCGGGCTATCTAATTGTTCGGGAGAGATCGCGAGTGGAGAGTTCGGAGCCTCTAAGGCTGAAACTAACGTATTATTAAAACCTTTCCAGTTGGTAAAGGTCTTAGGAGAGGTAGCGTTATCGTTCGGCGGTCCTAGCACGAGGGAAACGGGGCGATGGTTGGAGCCTAGGTCATCGAGCGGTTCGATAGACCTTAGATCAAGATTGATTCGCTTGATAATTGCAAAGTCGAGGGTGTCAGGAGAGTAGGACGGGTTGTTGGGATAGTGAGTGGGAGTGATGGGGGATATGACGTCTAGGTCAAGGGAGTTAGTGATGTCGAGGAGAGCGATACCGCTGGTGTTAGTCGATAGGCACGTCCAGTCAGTATGTTTGGAGTTAAAGTCTCCGAACATAATGACTGAACAGCCGAGGGCGAGAATGGCCTCAAAGTCGCTGCGGATTGGTCTGGTACCACTAGGTATGTAGATTGAAGCTATGATGATGGTCGGATGACCAGTCATAGCCAATCTACACACAGTGGCTTCCATGTTGAGGAGAGGAGGAGTAGGGAGAGGACAGCAGTGGAAGCCTCTTTTGTAATATATAGCGGTGCCGCCGAAACCGTCGGAGTTGGGCCTATCGTTACGAATAAACGCGTACTTAGGTGTAGCGAATCCCCTGGAGCGGTTTGGAGTAAGCCATGTCTCCTGGAGAAGGAATAAGTCAGGTTCTTTGTTCTGAAGGAACAGTTTAATCTCGGGAAGATTGGTGTTAAGGCTACGAGCGTTAAAAGATACTAGGGATAAGCCCTTGGGTTTAATACGACTGGACGCGGGATTCGCGGGTTTAGACATTATAATTTATTATTTACGAATTTATACAAATATAAAAGAATTTACAATGAACTTAGGAGCGAGTGATGCTCGGCTAAAGCAAATAAACGCTCTTGAGGAGAGCGGGCGGCTCGCAGTTTGCGTGCGAGCACGGAAATTTCGTTAATATCGACGTTTTGAATAACGTCGAACACGGTCTTCATGTCCTCAGCCAACGACGACTGAGGTGCGGATGACGGAGAAGGACGCGGCCCTACGGAAGCTACGGGAGTTGGGATGGGTCGGGAAGGTGCAGGCGGAACGGCCGGACGCTGCCTCCAAGACAGAGCCGGAGTAGGCGTCGGCTGAGCGGGCTTTGCTTCCGGGGGACCCCGGTTGCGCAGCGGCGGGAAGTTAGCGTGAGTGAGCGGCGGCGCCGGTTTAGGCGCGACCCTCTTTGTGGTGGAGCGCGGAGCGCGCGGGCAGCCCCTGTAGTTAGCTGTGTGGCCGGACTGGCCGCACAGCACACAGGCAGGGGGGGAAGTGGATTCGGGAGTGCGAGTGCACTCCTTAGTGAAGTGAGGATCCAGGCACTTTACGCACCTTGGGGGAGCTGAACAGTTAGCCGCTGCGTGGCCATAGAGCTGGCAGCGGTGGCACTGCCCAGGGTGACCACGGGGGTTGGGACGCTCGACGGAGATATTTGAGAGTCCGCAAATTGTGCGAGCCTCTCTAAAGATCTCCCTCGAGTTGGGAGTATTTGAAAGGATTACTAAAGCTAAAGGAAAACGCCTACCGCGGTTGGAGTGCATCTTGTGCACTGCTGTGACCGGGAAACCCTGGGACTTAAGGTCCTCGAGAATATCTTCGTTGCTGAGTTCGAACGGGACGCCCCGTAGTACTGCGCGGATCTTACGCTCCTCCGGGAGGGCGTAGGTGTGATACGCGATTTGGTTTAATCCGAGTATCCTGGTAAACGCGCGGAAGTCGTCGACGGTCGCTACTTGAATTTTGATTGTGTCGCCGGCGTTGGCGGCTTTTAACTAATTGATTTTGTGCTCTTTGCACAAGTTAGAAACCGCGGTCCAGCGCGCCTTTTCACGCAGGAATACGGGCGGAGGGAGCTGAGGCTTCGGCGGGACGGGAGCGCAGCGCGTCGCTGGCTTCGATGTGACCGACGGAGACGCGGTTACTACGAGCGATTTTAACGGCGCGGGGGCTGGTGTTGAAGACACCGGGGAGGGCTCGGGTATTGAAGATACCGAAGCTTTCTTAGAGCGCTTCTTGGAGCGCTTGGCGACAAGTTGGAACGCGGGCTGAGGAGAGCCGGTTAAGGTGACGGCATCTGACGACGTATCAGACGCGGGTTCGGAGTCGCTCCCGGGAGCGGTATGCTTACGACGCGACGCGTGAGAGGATGCGACCGATTCGCAGTCCATCTCGGACGAGGCGGGAGACGCGGGAGAGCTTAAGACCTGAGGGGTCTCGACGTTGGAGGCCTGAGGGGCCGGGGTTGAGGCCTGAGGGGCCGGGGTTGAGGCCTGAGGGGCCGGGGTTGAGGCCTGAGGGGCCGGGGACGCGATAGATGCCTGTAAGGCCTGCGTTAGTATGTCATCGGGTATGCTGTAGCCAGACGCGGCGAGTACCTGGGCGAACGACCTAAGTACGTTGACAAGGTCCATTGGAGGCCTTGGTCCTACGATATATAATATATAAATATATAAAAATGCCTAGGTTCCCTAGCAAACCTAGCACCTAAACCTCCCTACCCGCGGTAGGGGGGCTGGGGAGAATAACTTAAAACTAACCGTAGTATGCGGAAGGCCACTACCTAGAAAGCTAAAAAGGGTGCGCAGGTAAAGAGTTGACCGCGTTAGGGTCAACCTTTACCGACAGAAAGGACAAATACACACGAAAACACACAGATATGATAAAAATAAATATGAAAAATAGAAAAAATAAATAAAATAGAGAAGAGAAATAAATAAAAATAAAAAGGACTGGTTCAGTACAAATTCGTTGTCACCGTTAAGTATCCTTTGCACTGAAACCAGACTACTTACGCTGGGCACAACACTGCACTCAGCACAAGCACAACACTACTTAGCACAGCACTTTGAAGACTAAGGGGCTTAGTCGCAAAGAAAAATACGCACTTCGATAGCACTCAGGGGGAGTAGAAAGAACCTTGAAAACCGTAGCACGGAACCAACACGCTAAAACGTGACGTCAGTAGACTGAGCGCCACGGAGTATCGGGAAGGGACCAAACAACGGAGAACGGGGTCTTGCACGTCCGCACTGGGCGGCGATCGGAGCGAGAATGTGTGAAATAAGTTCAACATACGACTTGTTTATATATTTGCTCACACACACATAAAAGTAAACAATAATAAGTTTTGTAGCGGGGTCAAGTGAAGAGGAGGGGGCGGTGGCAACGTAGGTTTCCGTCGGATAATGAAGGCCACTGGTCGCAGTATAATAGTTATGTAGGCGCTCACCCCTACAAACAAACAGCATTGTAAACACACATAGGTACTACGTACCTATAGCATTTTGCATATTAGCATTTTATATTGTATTTTATAAGACATTCGAATACGCGACACAGTCGCGACCACTTGTATTGAGAGTCAAAAATCAACCGACATACTGAGAACACGCATTTCATTTATGGGTCACCACCTTCTATTTAGGGACTCACACGAGAGCCTCTAAAGTGGTAACCCCGACGTGATCTTAACGTGCTTTCGACATGATTTTAATGTGATTTCGACATGACAAGTGACTTTGTGAAGTGAGAGTCATCAATCACGATGACGTCGGCTGCGCCAGCTAGCAACGTGCCGACGATGTCACCAGCACAACCCAAGGTCGATTCTGTTTCTCTGGCTGTCAGACTTTCAGAGTTTTGGCCCGATCAACCCAGGGTCTGGTTCATCAGAACCGAGACCGTACTAACTCCGCAACGGCTGGGAGACGACGCCAAGTTCGACCTTGTTGTGTCGAAACTCAGCAAGGAGGTCATCGCGCAGGTTACCGACGTGCTCATCAACCCACCCGCAACAGGAAGGTACGAATTCCTTAAAAATCGCCTATTGACGATTTACGAAGAGTCGCACAACCGACAAATAGAAAAGCTCATTGGTGAGTTAGAACTGGGAAACTAAAAGCCGTCCCAGTTGTTACGCTGCATGCGGGAACTCGCCACAGACAAGTTCAAGGATGAAACTCTTCGAGTTTTGTGGCAGAATAGGCTTCCAACTCACGTTCGTGCCGTCCTCGCCGTCTCAGAAAATAAAGATTTGGAAGGGTTGGCTACTGTCGCCGACAAAGTCATGGAGGTGTCGAGACCAAATACTGTCGCCGAAATATCACAGCACCGGCCAGACAACCCAAATACCTTTGACGTGACGCAGCTACTGAAGGAAATAGCGAGTCTCCATAGGCGAGTCGACACTGGGGCCAATGTCTCTGTGTTACCGCCATCGAGGAAACACAAACTTAACGTAAGTTCGGACTATAAACTTTTTGTTGCCAACGGCACTGTAATTAAAACTTATGGTACTAGAGTACTTAACTTAAATTTAAAACTACGTAGACCTTATAGATGGGAGTTCATAATTGCTGACGTTACACAGCCAATTTTAGGCGCAGATTTTTTATGTTTTCATAAATTACTCGTAGATATTTGTACTCGTAGGTTAATAGATCAAGTTACGGATTTAAAGGTAACTGCACCCTTAGCAACCCTTAAACAACCATCTATAAAGTCTATCGATTGTAACAATCCCTACTATGACTTATTATCTCAATTTCCCGAGATAACAAAACCGCCATCATACGTGGAAACTCCATTGCATAATATAGTGCATCATAAAGAAACTTCCGGACCGCCAGTATACGCAAAGGCGAGACCTTTACCACCGGAAAGGTACAAAAAAGTTAAAGAAGAATTTCGCGTAATACAGGAAATGGGCATCTGTCGTCCATCAAAAAGTGCGTGGGCTAGTCCACTCCACATTGTCCCAAAGAAGAACGGGGAAATCCGACCTTGCGGTGATTACCGAAAACTTAACACCTGACAGATATCCAATTCCTCGCTTACAAGACTTTACATATTTACTATCAAATAAAAAAATATTTTCAAAATTAGACATTAATCGTTCTTATCATTGCATTTTGACCGCCCCGGAAGATATTGAAAAAACAGCAATCATAACTCCATTCGGGTTATTCGAGTTTCCACGAATGACATTCGGTTTACGCAATGCAGCTCAAACCTTCCAGCGCTTTATGAACCATGTACTGAACGGTTTAGACTTCGTTTATTCATATATTGATGACCAATTAATAGCTAGCGAAGATGAGACACAACATAGAAAACATCTCGAAATCGTTTTTCAGCGTTTTAAAGCATTCGGTCTTACTATTAACCTATCGAAATGTGTTTTCGGCAAGTAAAAAATTGGAATTTTTAGGTTACGAAATTACAGTCGACGGTATTCGACCGTTAGGAGATAAGGTTGAGGCCATAGCAAAGTATTCAAAACCGCTTACAATACAAGATTTACGACGATTCTTAGGTATGGTAAACTTCTATCGTTCACATCTACCAAACGCCGTAACTTATTTAGCCGAATTAAATAAATATCTGTGTAGTTCTAAAAAGAACGATAAGTCGCCAGTAGTGTGGTCTAAAAGAGCGGAGGAAGCATTTGAACAATGCAAATCTGGTCTTAAACAGGCTGTAACATTATGTTATCCAGAGGCGGACGCGGAAATTGCTTTAATTGCAGACGCCTCGAACACAAGTGTAGGCGCGGTTTTACAACAAAAGTGTAAAAACGTTTGGAAACCGTTAGGTTTTTTTTTTCGAAGAAATTATCACAGGCTCAACAGAAATATTCGACGTATGACAGAGAGTTACTAGCTGTATATTTATCAATTAAACATTTTCGAAAATTATTTGAAGATAAACCTATAATAGTATATTCTGACCACAAACCATTGACGTTTGCATTTAAAAAAGTTAGTAGAGAAGAAAATGAAATTCCTCGTCGGTCTAGACAGTCGTCATATATTAGCGAATTTACAACCGATATAAGGCACATAAGCGGAAACGATAATAATGTGGCCGACGCCTTATCACGTGTAGAAACAATAAACTGTCCTACATTGAATTACGATGAATTAGCTGACGCGCAGAAACGTGACGATTACTTACAGCAAATGTTATCGAACAACGACAACAACAGTAAAATAAGATTTAAAAATATTTTTATACCAGTGTGTAATAAAGAATTGTATTGCGAAATTTCTACACGAAATGCCAGATTATACCTACCGAGCAAATTTAGAAAAAGTATTTTTGATTCTTTTCATAACTTAAGTCACCCGGGTATACGCACTACTAAGAAAATGATAACGTCTAAATATTTCTGGAAGGGGATGAACCACGATGTTACGCAATGGGCTAAAACATGCCTGCAATGTCAACGCGCGAAAGTCAATAGACATTCTTTTTCAGCGGTTCAAAGTTTTCAATACGCAGATCGTTTCGAACATATACACGTAGACATTGTGGGACCGCTCCCAACCTCTCCAGACGGATTTTGCTATTTGGTTACCATCATCGATAGATGTACACGATGGCCGGAAGCAAGTCCGGTGCGTGACGTCACAGCTGATACAGTAGCCCGTGTCGTTTTTGAAAACTGGATTAGCCGTTACGGTTGCCCTAGAAGATTGACGAGCGATCAGGGTCGTCAATTTGAAAGCAACCTTTTCAAAGAATTAATGACTTTCCTAGGTATACATAGGATACATAGCTCTCCGTATCACCCACAAAGCAACGGCACAGTCGAACGTTGGCACCGCTCTCTTAAAGCTGCACTTTTGGCTCGCCTGCAAACATGCGACAGCACGTGGGTCGATCAACTAGCAACGGTCCTGCTAGGGCTTCGAGCTGCTGCCCGCAGTGATTCAGGTGTTAGCGCAGCCGAACTAACGTTCGGGCGCAACCTACGTTTACCCGGAGATTTTTGCAATACGACTCCATTATTGATAAGCGATAGCTATAATTTAGTAGATAAAATTAAGGATAATATTAATAAGTTTAGAGTAGCAACTAGTTCACATACTAATACGCAATCCATTTTTGTACATCCGGATCTACAAAAATGTAATCACGTATTTGTAAGAGATGACTCGGTACGTAAACCTTTGAAACCCCCGTACAATGGACCATACCAAGTTCTAAAAAGGTTTTCAAAAGTTTACGTCATAAAAATTAATAACAAGCCAGTATTAATATCAATCGATAGGCTAAAGCCAGCATACGTGTTGTCTGACTACGAATTCGTTGGGCTGGCATCCGATGACGTTACTCGCGAGACGCCACCGGATAGCCCACCGCCAACGTTCTCGAAACAGCAAACTGCAACTAGGCAATATAAAAAAACACGCAGTGGCCGAGCTGTTAAGCCCACTACGCGTTTTATGTTCTAATAATATCTTTAAATATTTAGCAAAAGTAGGTTAGATTTTATAAACAGATCTGTTTATACATAAGTATATATTTTATAGCAATTAGAGCGATATTAATATTATAACACGTAGGTAGGTACATTATACAACGTGGGTAAATAGTAACACGTACGTACATACTATATAAACTTAGGCTTAATACTTTCAATTCAAATTTATCCATTGTAATTAAAGCATACGTAACCATAACTTTTTACGATGGGGAACTCTCAAACCACGGAGGAAGTCGTACTCGCGCAAGCCCAAGGCACGGCAGATGTCAACTTCACTAAAGTCGAAGAACGTTTCAACCGTCTTAATATTGGACTATTCGTAATAATCTCCTTACTTGCCATTGTAATATTCTATTTACTGTGGAAACAAGGTCGCAAAGCGCTGAGAGGTTACATGCGGAAACAAGTCCAGGTTCAACTGAAAGGTCAGCCCAAACAAAATAATGTATCCCCTGAATCTGTACCCAATGGCTATGTCTAACATTAATTAGTTATTTACCATATTAAATACTAAAATTTAGATTTAAGAAGTAAAGTGAAGTGCTAACACTAATGTTAGTTTAATTTAATATAATCGTAACTTAATCTAAATATAGTGTAACTTTAACACACCTTTGGTTTATATTTCATCAACTATAATTTGCAACGCAGAATGCCGTATTGTCAGTGCCGTATGTAATATGATAAGTTGTTATTGTATTCAACGGCATTCATTTTTTCTCAGAAATCATTCCACTTTTGTATTACTTTAAGATTGTAATTTTAAAATAATGTTTGTGTAGATTCCCAAATATTTTTAAAAAAGGGGGGAATATTGTAGGCGCTCACCCCTACAAGCAAACAGCATTGTAAACACACATAGGTACTACGTACCTATAGCATTTCGCATATTAGCATTTTATATTGTATTTTATAAGACATTCGAATACGCGACACAGTTGCGACCACTTGTATTGAGAGTCAAAAATAAACCGACATACTAAGAACACGCATTTCATTTATGGGTCACCATCTTCTATTTAGGGACTCACACGAGAGCCTCTAAAGTTATGTGTTCCAAATCTTCAAAAGGTATATAACGGAGCTTAACTTATTATAAAGCAGACCTAACTCTGTGATCACAACCATGAAAGCGCAAAGTTTAGTGCTGATGGTGTATTGAGATAAATCGGATACGTCTCAAGAGCTTGGGTGCGCGACCAACGTTATTCAAATGCAGAGCTGAATAGGATATCGATACAAAACTTAAAGTAAATTCATACAAACTTATTGATAAAAGTACTGGTGCGATTTAATATCCCACTAGCGCCATCTATTGACAGGTGACAGAATGAATATTACCCTAAGAAACTATAGTTAAAATGTTTGTGCTGTTACAATCTCCCCCTCTGTCTCTGATAGTTGACCCGACCAGGAGACAGGACTGAGTTAGAGTGCATCTTTCTTGGGACGTCCTCGTCCTCGTTTGGGTTAGATTTCCACAATTTTCTTCGGACACCCTCGTCTTCGCAGAGGTTGTACTGGCTCGGGAGCATCTGTATTTCCCACGTAACGTGTTAATGCAGAAGCGTGGTAAACTCCGAGTGAAGTATCAGAATTTTGTAAACTTGCGATTTCGTAGGAGGCTGGCCCATGTATACGTCTAATTGAATATGGGCCATCTCTCCGGGGTGCAAAGTTAGCACAGGTCCAAGGCCACCATGACTAAGTCTCCGTCGCTATAATTAGGACTGTTCTTTCTATACTTTTCTACATATTCTTTTCTTTTTATTCTTTCATTTCCTGGAATTCTTTTGCTTTTTCTAAAGTCGTAAATAATTACCTATAGTAACTTTGGAGTTATTTCAGGAATAAAGTTTTCAGATATAACAATCTGGCGGAAATTATGCCAACCATCATCTAAAGTTTTCAGTTCTCTACCAAAAGTAAGGTAAGCAGCGGTTAGGTTCATAGAACTGCACTGAGATGTATTCATAGCAAATCGTATGCCTGGGAGATGGTCAGGCCAGTTGCAATGATCGTCCTCTAGGAGTATAGCTAACTGAGTTTTAAGGTCTCGGTTTCTTCTTTCAACAGGATTGGTCTCGGGATGATACACTGGAGTGAAGGCATGTTTGATTTTTCATACAAAAGGCTATTTGTTGCATGACAGCGCTAGCAAATTGGGTACCATTGTCACTGATCATTCTTCTAGGAAATCCATATCTTAGGAAGATTCCATTTATTAAGACCATAGCGCACCTTTCTGCTGTTGCTGCCTCTAATGAAAGATTTCTATCCATCTAGATGATAAATCTTCATTCCATCTGCTGAGGCGGGCAGGGGTCCAAATAAATCAAAGGCTATAACTTCAAATAGCTGATTCATTGCCATGGTTTGACGCAAACCTGAGGGTTTCTGGTATGTGACCTTATACCGCTGACACTTAGCACAGTTTCTAACATATCCCTCAATATATTTGCGCATCCCTTTCCAGAAGTAACGTTTCGCGATGGCCTGATAAGTTTTGTCATTTCCATAATGTCCTGCCAGCGGGCTGTCATGGTAAGTTGCCAGGACATTTGCCCACTCATGTTCAGGGATGACCAGTTGAGCGTCGTCTATCTCGACATTAGGATTGTTTCTATATAATAATCCATTGTTTAGAAAGTATCCTTTACCGCTCCAATAGCAAGCGTTTTCAGCATCTTTTTTCTTGAATTGATTCTTGAATCTTTCATGTGTTCTTTTCTGACGTCACTCGCGCTTCTTGAAGGCATATCTATTTTTAAGCTGCAAATACTACAAGATTCTTGGTTTGCTTTATCGCAAGGAGGTCGTGAAAGGGTGTCTGCTATCACATTGGTACGTCCCGAAGCGTATTTTTTTGTGATAGGGTAGGCTTGAAGCTGTAAGGCTATCTAGCTAATCTTCCGGTTGGAGATTTTAAATTCATCAACCATTTCAGTGCCTGATGGTCTGTAATAATAGTTGTTGGCAAACTCTCTATATATCCTGAAAATTTCTTTACCGCCCAAACCACAGCTAGAGCCTCCTTTTCTTTTGTATTATAATTGCGTTTAGCTGGGGTAAGTAAACGACTCGCATCTTCCACAGGGTGCTCAGTTTCTCCCCCCCCCCTGAACAAGAACTGCTCCAAGAGCATAATCGCTGGCATCTGTTTTGAGCGTATAAGGTTTTGAAGTGTCAGCTTGCTTCAAAACCGGAGCGGTGGTAAGTAAAACTTTCAGTTCATGGTAAGCTTTGTCTTATTTTTCATTCCAGATCCATGGAGCTGTTTTCTTTGTGAGTCTTATCAAAGGTTCAGCCACTTTAGAAAAATCTTTCATGAAACGACGGTGCCATGAACAGGTCTGTAAAAAAGATACAAGATGTTTTAGGTTTGAAGGTACCGGTTGATTAGTAATGGCAGCTGTCTTTTCTGGATCCATTGATAAGCCATCTGGAGTTATAAGGTGTCCTAAATATTTTATTGACACTCTGAAAATAGTTAAAATCTCTCATCCTGGAGAAGATTTGGCGGAGATCATTTATGTGAGCTTCAAATCCGGAGGAGAAAGCGATTAGGTCATCAAGGTAAGCCAGTATTTTTATACTATTACCGGATCTTTTCTCCTGTGTAGAAATAGCTCCCTTTTTCTCTAATAATACTTCTACACTTCGAGCGTCGCGGAGTAATTCGTCAAAGTTGCTTATGCTACAACGTCCCGAATATTTATATGTAGCACACTGAAAATGAGGTCCAGTTGCTGTTTATCTGTCAGTTGTTCAATTACAGGAAACTGAGAGAAAAGCATATATATTAGTAGATAAACTAGGAAATTCAAAAATTATTCACTAACAATATTAATTTACTAACCAACAAGAAAACCATCAAAAATAAAAGGCATATTGTCTGTTTAAATAATGGCATTAATTATGTTATAAACTTATTTTCCTTTCCTTATTTTCTTATTCCTATTGTTAGAAAATATTTCTAATTTTAAATAACATTTGAGTTGAACCATTATTTAAAAAAAATTGTATTATTATATTATGATATTCATTATATTTCGTCGTTTTATTCTTCAGATAGTATATAACTAAATAGGTAGTCCTTTTAAGGTACTAGGTAAATTCGCACAGTTTTAGAGTATGTCATTTGACTTATTCAAAAACTTCCGTCTGTTTACTTGATCAACCCCGGTCCCGGCAAGTCTTCATTCTTTTTTCGTGCGTTATAAAAAGCACACGTCTTATACCAACCAGTAACTTAATAGTTTGATATTAAATATGTAGTAAGAGTTGTACTAGCAGTTTGAAAAATCAATAAAAATCTTCATTTTTTGGAGATCAAAACAAAACTTTTGTATGGGTTCCGCGACAGGTCCTTTATATATCTTCGAATGAAGCGACTCATATAATAGCGATAGAACTTCACTTGGAAGTTCGTTTAATCAGCTATTATCTACACTAAGGGTGCATAATTTTTTTCAAATCCAAAATATCCTCAAAACGTTCCTCCTTGAATGTTTATGGTTTTTTCAATTTTCATTTTCATTTCATTTGCAATGCCTAAAGCATTAGTTTTTGATATTAGTCTTTATAAACAATGAAGAATGAGTGTAACATTCATTTAAATATGTTATTTAATACTTTACACTGAAACCAGTATTAAATATCAACATTTCGAAATATTATTTTTCATTTCAGAATAAATACCTTAACCATTACAATGACTGTTAATAAGCTTTAACATGAACAAAATAAACAATAAGACTCCTTCTTGCAGTTGTCTGCCTGTAAAACAGTAATTTATGGTTTTGGCGGCAGACTTTTTAATTAAGCACATGGTTCGGAGAGTTTAATAAACTTTCCAAACCAAAATTGGAAAGTTTTTGACTGTTCGTTTTAAATCATGAATTCCAAATAAGGTTCGTTAGAACACCAATTTCAAATAATTGCATCAAATTTTCACGCCGTTTTAAACAACGTTAATTGTGAACACAGGTAATAAATTGTCAGAATAAATGTAAAATGATAATGTGAATTCATTAATCTATGACTCGGACACATGCGTGAACAGATTTCTTCTGAGATATCTTTATAAATAAAAATTACTCTCTAAATGTCTTGCCAAGCGCAAATCTTTAGAACGGTTGGACATTTTCGACGAATAATTTTTTTCAAATATTCGTTGGGATCGGTGGAAGGAGTATATGAATTTTTTTGTGTTGAGAAATTCTTCAGAGAGTCTGCTAAAGGACGGTTTGATTTATACATTACTTTTAACAAAAATTGGAAACGAGACATTGTGAGATATATATATATTTAAAACTATGACTTTATTTGAACGTATTATACAAAAGGGTTTGAAGATTTTGGCTTCATCGAAGATCGTTCTTTTTTTTTTTAAATCGCAGCGCACGATTTGTTCTATAAATATCGATGGGGGACACTCTTACGAACAAGATGAAATGTGACACTTTACAGTAAAATGGCTATTTTTATTTTCCTATGTTTGTCGATTGTGGACACTCTATGGAAAACAAAAATGTAACACTATGCTCTTAGGTGTCACATTTTTAAGAGTGATGTCACATTCACAAAATACATTGTATAAGAAAAACTAATTGGACCCTGCAAAAGGACATATAAAGCCTAACATATAAATCATAAAGTCTAGCGGCGCACTGTAGTTGATGTAAATTGTAGTTTTTTTTAATTTAATTTAAATATTAAACATATCCTTTGTAACTGGGGTTTTTATTTGTTTTTTCAAATCAAGATGGATAAAATTAATAAAATACACATATTTCTGGTTTTTTAAGTTTATTAGTTATTTTGAAAGAAAATCACATTTGTTTCACTGTTGCCATTAGTTGGTCAGAATATACGGTATAGAACATATTAAAAAATGTTGCAAATTTTTAATAAAACAAGGTGACCCCATTTATCTCAAAAACATTTTGGGTAACTCCCAAGGCACTTCGAAAACTTGCATCTGATTTTTTTATCAGATTGTTGTGGCCAGTGCCCAATCTGGACTTGCCGTACTGCTTTTAGAAGCGGGTCTTTTATGCTCTTTTGCTTGAATTCTGCTGATGATAACTTGTGGTTTATGTGATCTTCCATTGGTACTTTACTTTTCGCATCATTTAAGGAGTCCACCACAAGACAGTAGTTTGACGACTTTTCTCAAATGTGTTCGACGACATGGTCTTGTGTATTACAGGCCTTTCAAGTGTGGGAATTCGACCGTTGGTAGTACGATTAGCGATGTTAGGTAAGCTTTACCTATAAATTGCCTGAAATCCGCCTAAGACACTCGAAAAGTGCTATATTATAAGGATTTTTCTGCACTTGATATAAGTTGGTCTCTCCTCCAAATTCTCCTTGACTAGTTCCTTTGGAAACAAGTAGAAAAAGATCTCTGTGGGAATGTTTATTTAAAAAAAAGATAACTACCCAGGGTTTCATGTCTTGTAAACATGAGCTGCTCTGCTCTCAACTCTAGATTCGTTTTCTGCGAGCGTTAATTCAGTTTGGCCAGCTTGTCTTTTGGAGCGTCTCTAAGTTTTATTGGCCTTAAAGTATTGGCCTTAGGTAAATTTTACTCTAGGGTAAGTTTCCAAAGGTTTTTTATGGAATCTACATTAATCGATACATTTACATTTCGATACCTGAAGCCGAAGGTTTCCAATTCAGGGACAAATCAGGCTCCGCGAGGCTGCCACAGTCAAAATCTAAGCCATTTTTACTATTTGCTTTATCCTGCAGCCTATAACTACGTCCTTGTCTAATATATAAAATCTAATATATAATATAACCCTGGAGCTTTCAAGTGTAGAGTGAATAGGTACCTCTTGGACAGGTGTGTATGATGCTCGTCTTCATCGTCACTTTGACGTCAGGTGAGATTGAAGACAAACGCCACTAATTATTAATAAAAAAAATTAAAAAAAAATGTCTTATAATTAATAATAAAAACTACAATCCATACAACAACAAAAAAATTAAAATATTTTACGCTATTCATCTGACGTAGCTTACGGGTAACAAACATTATTTCCCTAGAAAAACAAATAAAAACATAAAAAGTTATTAAAAATGATGCTGCACAATGATGTTCAAACACTTTATCGCTCCTATTTATAAATAACATAACACTAAATATAAGCATAACTATTTTTATTGCTTTTTCAAATCACATCTATCTGGCTATTTTAATAAACACAGACAGCAGGAAAAAGATATCAATTTGCGAAAAGAAGTGCCATCCAATCTTGTTTTCTTTGGTACAAGTTTGTTAGCTCAGTATGTGAACCGCTGATTAAAGTGCGATATGGTGTACTGTCGATACAACGTATTATCGATATACTGTAAATACAGTGTTCTATCGATTTGGTGTATTGTCGATGTAGCGTACCATCGGTTTGGTGTACTGTCGATGTAGCGTACCGTCGATTTGGGGTACTGTCGATACATTAACCCGTCGATGGAACTTTTTCGATACAGCGACTGTCGATGTAGTGACTGTCGATATTATGAACTGAACCAGTATAGTTCACTATGCTTTAAAATGTCTCATTTCACACAGAGAAAAACCAACATTTTTAAGACTTTTTTGTACTGTAGCTGGTTCAAACCATTTTACACATTAAAGGTTAGATCAAACATTTAATAATTACATTAACATTATTTTAACTGATTCTTAATACCAAAGGCACCATTTTAAAGTTGCATGAAGTAAATAAGTTTGGCTAGTTGATGAAGAGATTAAATGACGGAACACAGGAAAACTTTTGGAAATCTATCATGGACACTAAGTTTAACGGGCTGGGGCCGAGTTGCGTAATGTATAGTAGCCCTGCTTCATAAGCCGGAGGTCCCAGGTTCGACTCCTGGTCGTGGCATTCATTTGTGTGATGAATACAGAGGTGCGTTGTCGGGTTATGGTTGTTTATATTTTATCTCAGTTGTGGTAATTCATACCAGCTCTGCTTACTTTTAAGCCATGCAGTTGGTGTGATTTTTACGGAAACTTATGTGTGTATTTATGTTATAAACGCTATCATGTACGCCACCATTATTTGGCAACAGAAGTTTTAGAGAATAGATACCAAACAATTAAGGGTCGTTTATATGTTCTCAGTCTTTAAAACATAACATAGTACGCAGAACTATGTAAAATACAGGCTATCTTTCATATATATGCGCACGATTCTAAAGTGCGTAAAACTCTAAGGCAATGTGAGATTGTGTGCCGGCAGTTAAATTCTGCATCAGCTTGCAAAACTTAGTGTCCATGGGAAACTTTTGCAATGGTGATTTTATCAAAAGTAAGTTTAAAATGTGGTAGAGCTATATTGATTCTTCTTATGCAATTTTTTGACACTTTAGAATATAGTCGATTATATGTGTGTGTTCGTTAGAGTGTCTTCAATCGATATATACCAGTTTTATCGTGCGCCGTGTTTAAAAAAGAACACAAATGATAGCAGAAGATCATGACAAACCCCTTAAAAAATCTTTAATTTAAGCTCCTTGATAATTTTGACATCGTTTATAATTTTAAATTTAATTTTATGACATATATATATATATATATATAATCTGAATGTTCTTAATGTAACTTATATGTTCAATGAATGTTGATTATTATACGTAAAGCATGACTAAAATAGAATAAGTTTGTCTTTCAATTACCAACATTTACGGGAAAACTTATAGAGTAACATACAAGTTTATAAATAAAAAATTCGGATTAATCGGCTCTGGATCTATCTGCATAAATTTTCGCAATATGCGGCAGGGGTTGAATTTAGTGATATTTGTAAAATTTAGAAAATTTTAGATATAACAGTTTGATGCTGTGGCGTAGATGTTTAAGTATTACTACTGTCGTAGATTTACTCATTATTATTTATTATGACTTATTTACTAATTTTTCGGTTTTTGTATTCTGAATTTTATGTGTGATGGGTACTGCGATATCTATAAGGTATAGGTACTCTTATTATTTTTAGTATAAATTCGTAAAAAAGTTGAGCTGCTACAGATATATTGAGCTCGTTCTACAAATATTTAAGTACCAATATTTTTATACTTCACTCATGTCTTTTGTAATCTAAGGATATTTTTTACTACTTTTTAAATAAGCAAACCAGAGCAAGATTCATTGGATAGTTAGTGGCATTTGTGCTCATGGACGTCATTAATCGTATGTGTTCAATAGATTATTGAATAAAAATGCGTTGCTGACCATAGGAATCTTTTCGTATTGTCTTTTATTTTTTATTTTACATCCTTTTTCTTCAGTTTATTTGGAGCACGCTAATTAAATAGTATGTTGATTTAATTAGGGACGGAGAACTTAAGAAGTGTCCCAGACGAAAACTTAACAAAGGAAACTCTACGGTGTTGGACGATATGAGGGCTTACCCCTGGTTTAATTGATGGAGTCATAATATCACAAAGAAAAATTGGTATTTAGTAAATTGGAATAAATTACGACCAATAGAGAAAAATATTTTTTTCGTCAATTAAAAATTAGCAATAGTCACTGAAGTTTATTTTGATATAGGAAATAATGTTTTCAAAAGGTAATGAATTGGAATTAAATATTTCGCTGACCTACCAAACCTCGGACTGTAAATAATGTCGTATAAATGACAAAACAAACAACATGGCCTCTGTTATTTGCGTTGTTTTAATTACTTTCCGCCCTTAAAACTAATTTATGAGCTTGGGCGACATTCAAAGTTTTTAATTACGCAACTTGGACACAAATTGTTTTTATTGAATTCAAAATTTAGTTTTTGTGACTGTTCAATGAAAGTTTGTTATATCACTATGTATTTGGTTTTTATGAAGTATAAAAGTAACGCCTAGGTATCCATTTATATAAGGCTAAAAGTTTAAGCTGCAATTAAATATCTCACGATCAAATAGTTTTAAAAACGATGGTTTGTTTATTTTTACGAGCTTTTCTTTGCAGTTAATTATAGAGGTTTTAATTCAAATTTTGCTCAGCCATGGATAATTTTTTATGAATACTATGAATCTACTGGGAACCAAAATTTAACCAATAAATATGCAATAGCTCGCAAACGAATTATAAACATATTACTTAGATACGATATAATATAATTTTTGCTATTTTTAAACGCAACAACCATCACGCAATCTATGTGATGCATAATGGCCATACGTGCCCATGGAAATGTAAGTATACAGGGTTACAGGTTAAGTCGACCTAGATCCTTTAAGAGGTTGTATTTTCTATCATTTCTGACTAATTTCACTATGAAACACCATACCCCAAACCTAACCGTTTCCGAGATATTGGACTTTCAAGGTTTTTAAAAAAAAACCAGTCTTTTTTTCTTTAGACGTATTTTTTTTGGGTTTCTATTATCTAATTGACGTGTGTTTGCTATTGTTGTGTAGAAGATAAGTTGTGTTATTATTATCAACACTAAAATTTCAGATACAGGAACCGACTGGGTTGTAGTAGACGATTGATTGTAATAAAATTTATTAAATCTGTATCAAGTTTATTTTTCTGTCTAAAATATTGCAAAAAATATCTATGAAAGATAATCGGCAGATGTGTTTAAAAATATCTACGTTTTATTAGCTATCCAACAAGGTATAGCAAGCTAGGGTTTTATCAAAATTCTTGGAAAAAACATTGATGAAAGGCTGGTTACCTGCTACGCCTATTGTCTTTCATGTGGTTCTAGTGCATGCGAGTGGGACAGTACTTATGTGAATTTAGCAGGTGTGAGTGAGAAAAAAGATCCGGCCATGTTGTAGCTATTGAAATCAGTGTTGCCACTTCAGTGATTTTGTCACTAGATTTAGTGAATTTTCGAAGTTAGACAGTGATATTCTGAAAAATAAATCACTGAAAAATATTTTAATGACTTTTAGTGATATTTATCAAATCTCCAGGAATTTAGAAAATACATATTGGCAACCCCCTTAACCGTCAGAAAATGAAAAATGTATATCTTTGTTTGGTTATGCTAGGGGATTTCCCAACTAATTAATCAAACCATGTTAGGTTTATTTAATTTATTATTATTTTTATTTTATTATTAGAGCTCCTCCTATGTGATTCGCCAGTTTTTGAATCAAATGTTTCACTTGTAGCACGTTTTCGTCCGTAACAGCAGTCAAATTACGACCACTTCTTTCTTCATCCTTCAAAATTTAAGCGACCGCACTTGAAGTCGTTAAACCAGCGTTACACAGTTGCTTACTAGTAGAAGACGCCTTGTCCATTAAAGCTACCTGAAGACGATTAAACGATTCATCAGGTGTTAAGTTAGACTTGAAGTCTTAAAAAAATCATTGCACGAAAATGTTCCCGACGCAGATCCATTTTCCTATGACACCCAAAAAAGATATTGTTAGTAAAATCGTAAAGAATATTGTAATAATGCATATTTAATTATTCAAGTAGATAAACACGCCTATCCTTTATTTAATAGAGTTTATTTTACTACTACTGGTACTACAAGTCCTTCTATTTTTGTCTGCCATTTGTTCTGTCTAAAGAAAACACAAAATAAAAACAATAAACAAAAAAAAAACACAATCAAAAGGACTGTAGTACCACCCTAGATGAGACTATAACAATCCTTTGTTCCTACTCTACTATCAGTATAATGTCTAAGTTTGTGTGCATTTTTCACACTAGAAAATAAATTATCTTTTATTATAATATTAAAAAGTTTATATATATATATAAGTAGTGAGGTGAATAAGTTGTATAATCAAATAATAAAAATATTATGAGTCGGAATATAACACTAGGTTATATTATCTCATTTATTTATATTGTTGTATTTTTAAATTTTTAATTTATTTTATAATTTATGTACACAGAGAAAATCACAATAATAAAAATGACATAAACTAATTAAGTACAAAGGTACAGCTTATTTCTAATAGAAATTTCTACCAGCAGACCTATTACTGGAGATAGTGGTACAGAACAAATTTAGTGTGTACATTTAAATAATGCATATTTAAATAATATAAAATAAAATACAATACAATAAATAATCATCAAATAAACTTCAAAAACTTATATAGATTACCTCTAACTGCTGAGATAGTATTTATTTATTTGTGTAACAAAAAAAAATAATACAGTGAGGGTACAAACTCTGACTGCTGAACTAGCGTAAGCTGTTTGTCGGCAGTCAGTTAATTCACAAAGCAAGAGAAACTTATCACTTATACTAAGTTTAAACATATATAGAAAATCAATACATTATTTAACAAATAAATATGATTTAACAATATGCGCATGCAATAAAATGCATATACATGCATACATTTATAACCGAAGGATATATATTAATATTCTACATAATGTACAAACAGTCTCGGTCTGCGTGCGTTCTCGAGCGCACGTCGATCGCAGACGCCTTCCCGCTCTTTTAGCCCCCGCGCTAATTGAGCACCCAAATTTCATAGTTGTTTACCGTATTAAGTTTCTAACGCCGTTTTCACGGCGGACAGTGGCTCGTTAACCGTACTTCTAATAAGTTTCTAACGCCGTTTTCACGGCGAGTAGTGGCTTGTTAACCGTACTTCGTGGAACGTGAGCTTCGTCGACGGGAATTCGTTGTTCCAGGACTTCAAGTGCCGTGTTCGAGTAAGTTATCCGCGTCGTTCTCAACCGCCCTACTGCGTGTAGGGTGGTTTTAGGAAGTTAGTCATCGTTGTTAGGTTCATATATTGTCCCTCCCCAACCCCTCCGCAATGGCTTCCCTAAGCTCTGATGAGATTAGGAAGAAGTTAGCTGATAGTATCGGTGCTGAAGGCATATATATAAATGCTGACAAGTTCCGTTTCCTTGATTCTCTTATCCCGCATATCATGGTGTTAACTCCACCAATGGCCCCTCAGGCCACCCCAGTCCCCCAGACCCCTCAGGTCTTAGGCCCTCCCGCGTCCCCTTCCTCCAGTGACATGGAGTGCGAAGAAAACGCCCCTCCGCGCCGCAAGCGCGCACCCGCGACCGAGTCATCCTCGGATGCCACCCCAACTGGCCCTGATGAGCCTCCCTCTTTCACCCTTGTTAAGAAGCGCTCTAAGAAGCGCTCGAAACAAGACCCGGCGCCCTCGGCGCCCGTCCCTACACCCCCTGCGGCGTCTTCAACGCCAGCTGCCCCGGTGTCTTCAACACCCGCTCCGGCCCCGACTTCTGTCAAGGCCAAGGTCCCACCACCCGTTTTCCTTCGGGAAAAGGGTAAATGGACCGAGGTCTCGACATTGTGCAATGAGCACAAAATCCATTACATCCGAGCAGCCAACTCGGGTGAATCTATTAAAATCACTGTCTCGTCGATAGACGATTTCCGAGCTTTGACTAAGCTCCTCACCGATAAGCAATATGCTTATCACACTTATGCTCTGTCAGAAGAGCGTAAGATCAGAGCGGTACTCAGGGGAATCCCGTTCGAATTATCGAACGAGGCCATCCTGGAGGATCTGCAGTCCCAAGGCTTCCCGGCACTCGCGGTGCATAAAATGCACAGCAAGTACGGGAGGCAACACCCTCTCGCTTTGGTGATTCTCGCCAACGTCCCCAAGTCCAGAGAGATCCTGAAAGGGGTTAGCTCTATTTGCGGCCTCTCTGGGATCTCAATCGAGGCGCCTCATCGCCGCGGTCATCCTGGCCAGTGCCATCGGGGCCAGTTGTACGGGCACGCGGCAGCCAACTGCCGCGCACCGCCCAGGTGCGTCAAGTGCCTGGTCCCGCACTTCACTAAGGAGTGCAATCGCACTCCTGAAACTCCCTCTCCTCCCGATTGCGTGCTTTGTGGCCAGTCCGGCCACACCGCAAACTACAGGGGCTGCCCTCGTGCACCCCGTTGTATGCGCTCCAATTTCAAAAGGGCGGCTCCCAAACAGGCCCCGCGCCTTTCTCAAGAAAACTTTCCGCCGCTGCGTAGCCGGGTTCCTCCGGCTGCAAAGCCTACTCAGCCCAAGCCTGCTCCAGAAAACTGGAGGCAGCGTCCCGCATCGAATCCCATCCCGGCTCCTCGCCCATACAAACCCACTCCTCAATCCTCCGTAGCAGACGATATGCGTATCGTCTGCGACGCTATTAAAAATGTCGATGTTAGTGAAATCGCAGTCTTAGCCCGTAAACTTAGGGCTTCACGTACTCCGACAGAGCGTTTGCTAGCTCTGGCGGAGCATAGTTCCCTTCTCAATTCATTGTAGGTTCATTTAAATGAATTGATCCCTAAATCATGCTTCGGCCGACCTCTGCCCAGCCCCGGCTTCACCGGAGGCTGCCCAGAACGGCCACCAACTCATGTCCCTTTGAGCACCTTCAGTGCAACTTTCACTACAGGCGGAAGACCCGCTAGCGGGTCTCCGCCAGCGCGCCCAACTTCCCGACGGGTGTCGCTTCCGATGAAGGCTAAAGGTATACGCTTACCACAGCCAACAGGTGGTTTTTAGTGGGTAGGTGCCATTCTGGTGAGTCCCACATAACCCCCCCGCAGAGGAATTTACCTGCGGGCGGGTATGCATGACGCATCTTCCACCTCCCTCCCGTGAGGGTGCCTCGGCAGCAAAAAAAAAAAAAAAAAAAAAAAAATGTACAAACATTTTGAACATTAACACCACATTATAAGATTGAGAAAGATAGTGTTGCACTTTATTTTTGAAAATTGTTAACGATTTTGCTTCGCATATTTCATAAGGAAGTGAGTTCCATAGTCTGACGGCATGAACAGTAAAGGAGTGGGTAAAGAAATCGGTCTTATGAGATTTAAGGTAAAGGATAGTGCGCTTGCGAGTTCTGCAAAGTTTATCTTGAGAAACCATAAAAAAGAAACGCTCACTTAGATATCGAAGAGAGGATGTATTGAAAAAGACATTATATAAAAGACAGAGAATGCTAGTTTTCCTGCGTAACCGAATCGGTAACCATCGAAGTTGCTTTCGATATTCTGAAACGTGATCATATTTTTTAAGACTGAACACGAAACGAATGCAAATTTTCTGCAGACGCTCCAGCTTATTTAAAAGTTCTTCTGTAGCATCTAAGTAACACACATCTGCATAATCTATGATCGGCTGTATAAGCGCCTGTGCAAGGGTGATTTTGGTTAAATAAGGCAAAAAACTTTAGAGACACTTGAGAGTGTGAAAGGATAATAGACTTTATGACCAATTTCACCGAAATTAGCTTGCCACATGAGGTTTGAGTCGACTGTCACGCCTAAGTTTTTTACAGTATCGGCGAAAGCAATCAAAGTACCATCTAGTATTACAGTTAGAAGAGCATCCATATCAAGGCAACCCTTCATATATCGGCTGCCTACATATATTGCTTGCGACTTGCTAGTATTTACATGGATTCGAAAAGATGAAGCCCATTTACTAATGTGGCCAAGATCTTTATAAATTGCGGCAATGGCAGAGCCAACATCGCGGTAAACCTGCAAGTCGTCGGCATAGAGGTAGTAATTACTTGAGAAAACTTTAGTTATAGAATTAATGAACAAAGATAAGAGTAATGGAGAGAGCACGCCACCCTGAGGTACTCCCGCAACGAGGTCACACCACTCGGAGAAGGACTCCTCGCAGCGGACCCACTGAGTTTACCGACGACTTAGAGAGACTGGCTCTGTCTCGAGGCGACTATCAGACCTAGGTAGACCACGCGTCATTGATGACGATGAACAGCAAGACGATGAAATACTTCAACGGTTTAGATTGGATCCAACAACGTCAACCAATATCGTCGCCCGAGAACTTGGACTGACGCAGTGGAAAGTGTGGTTTACGGTGAACACTGCCGGATTACACCCATACCATTACACGCCGGTACACGTTATCGAAGAAGGAGATCCTGTCAGGAGGTTGGATTTCTGCAGATTCATGCTCAATGCGGATTTAGAAGACCCATCATTTTTGAAAAATATCTTGTGGACAGACGAGTCGAAGTTTGATAAAGACGGTATAACAAATTACCACAACGCTCACTATTGGGCTCCAAAAAATCAAGGCAACCCCAATAAGAAACGGCCACAAGGATCACAAAGACGATTCAGTTTAAATGTATGGATGGGAATAATATCTAACCATTTGATTGGGCCTTTCTTTCTCCCTAGAAATTTAAACGGAGAACACTATGAAAACTTTTTAAGAGTAGACTTACCCGTATTATTAGAAGACATACCACTCAACCTTATTCGAGATATGTGGTATCAACACGACGGGTGCCCTGCACACTACAGGAGAAGTGTCAGAGAATGGTTAGATACTAATTTCCCTAACAAGTGGATCGGAAGAGGTGGACCCATACAGTGGCCAGCAAGAAGTCCAGACCTGACCCCCATGGATTTTTATATTTGGGGGCATATGAAGACTTTAGTCTACAGTGAACCAAACCCAATCACCTCTGTTGATGTTTTAAGACAAAGAATTATCGACGCAGCCAATAAAATGAGAAGCCCTTTAACAACTGGCGTAGTAAAGACTGGATTAAGACGCAGAATGAGAGTATGTGTGCGAAACAGAGGTGGACATGTGGAACATGAACTGTAGACAGTAAACATGTTGGCAATTGATGTAAAATAGCAATAAACATGATTTTTTAACCATTTCATTATTTTATTTTATTGTCTGACCCAAGTAATGAATTTGACTTTATTCCTTAGTTCTCTACCTGGGAGCCTTTCATCAATGTTTTTTCCAAGAATTTTGATAAAACCCTAGCTTGTTATACCTTGTTGGATAGCTAATGAAACGTAGATATTTTAAACACTTCTGCCAATTATCTTTCATAGATTTTTTTTGCAATATTTTAGAGAGAAAAATAACCTTTTTACAGATTTAATAAATTTTCTTACAATCAATCGTCTACTACAACCCAGTCGGTTCATGTTTCTGAAATTTTAGTATTGATAATAATAACAAAACTTATCTTCTACACAACAATAGTAAACACACGTAAATTAGATAATAGAAACCCAAAAAAATAAGTCTAAAGAAAAAAAGACTGGATTTTTTTTAAAAACCTTGAAAGTCCAATGTCTCAGAAACGGTTAGTTTGGGGTATGGTGTTTCATAGTGAAATTAGTCAGAAATAATGAAAACTACAACTTCTTAAAGGATCTAGGTCGACTTAACCTGTAACCCTGTATAATACTGATATATGTGTTGAGATATCGTTAAATTACATATTACTGGCCGTAGGCTTGACAGAGAAGTTATTCTGCTATATTGCTATATTTTGATAAAAATATAATTCAATCAGATTTCACACTTTGGTTCGCCAAAGTACGAAGACCTATTACTGAATTACATTTAAAATAAAATTAGTATTTTATATCTGTTAACGCTTGACAAGACATGGTCAGATTACGGGCGCAGGATGGTTGTATAGAATACTGTCAAATACAATTAACGTTTGTTTACCTGTTTTAGGCAAACGGAAACTGTCAGTATAGTATAAAAATATGTGATCCCAAAATACTAACATTTTATTCTCCGAAGTTTTATTTCAAATATTTCTATAGTATATTAATATTTTAAAAAGGTGTAGGTTGATTAGTACTGATTCTGAAAAAAATCAGTACTAATAAACTGAGTTGAGATTGTTCTTCAATTCTGTTTTTTTAATTAAAACAATTTGTAAATAAAATAAATATTCGTCTCCAAAAGTAAAACAACATTTTATTTCATGTTTAATTTTGTATTGATTTTAATTTTATAGTTAAAATTAATAATTTTAACGTTTTTAATATAAACTACCATTATTTTTAAATATTTGTAAACATCCTTGATCATCATGTTCGAAAATGATTCTTATGTTAATGCTCAAAAGAAGTACATTTAATTTAATTTATATTTAAAAAGTTAGATTAAGAAATTGAGAGGTAAATTAAAAAAAAAATTAGCACCGTTAAATTTAAAAATTCAGTAGCAAATATTGGTAAAATTGCACACCTGCAAATACAATACAAACAATTCGGTGTATCAAATCGAAATCGGAATGATATTAACCGCAAATCTGATTGGGTTGTTTTATGAAAATTCAATTTGTTTTGTCGGACCCAAATTAAACTTTGGCTACAAACCTGCGAAATTGAAAATCAAAACCACACATATATAATTTGATGAAATACATTCTTGTAAACAAGCGATAATATATTTAAAAATTAAAAATCGAAAAAAGAAAAACAAGGAAATAAAATTTTAACACATAAATCAACGACTACTTCGTACATTACAGTATATAGATAGTAAAACGCGACCACTTATTTTGCATATCGTTTAACGATAGCGATCCAACAAGATAATTTTGACAGACTTTTGGCCATTTTGTAATATGTAAATTAAAAAGGATATTATGAGCACTTCCACCTTTTTGTATTGAATCCTGTGTCAGCTTTGGAACGCTGTATCTATTTTTAGTTGAAACAAAATGTAGCTTGTAAAACAAAATATATAGAAGTTACAAATTCAATGTAAAGTAAGGGTTTCCTAAAAATATAAAGAAACCAAAAATTTCACATCTCAACTTGGAAGTTCTCCTGGAAACTCCTCTACTTGACTGACTTTAACTACCTGTATAAAATTTTACTGGCAGAATAAATAAACCTACAATTATTTTATGAAAATGGGTATGGATGCTAATCATGGCATGTTTAATTGCAAGTTATTTACATTTACAGTATTGATCTTATGGCCGGTTTACATGTATTAAGTTGTTAAGTTGGTAACTAAATTTTAACTAAATTTTAAGCTACTACAAGTCACTTGTGTGTTCAAACGGATTAAGTAGTTAAGTTCATAAGTTCAATGAAGATGAGCAGAGATGAAGGTCAAGGAATTCGTCAATTCTGTACTTAGATATGTGGTAAACGTGATTTTGAACAAATTCAGAGAAGAATTTGATTCGGAAATTAAAATCTTTGCAAGTTTATGTATTTTTCTAAATTTTTTACGTCAACTGTTTTTTTTTACTGTTAATTTTTTATTTATTTCTTCTTATTTTGTGCATAAAAATGAGTTCAAATACATGTTCCTGATGTTTGGCTTCTATAGAAGGCAAAGATTTTTTGTGTTGTAAAACCTGTAAAAGCAACTATGACTTAGTGTGCGCCAATGTGAGTGAAAAGCGTTTTTACAACACAATGACTAAAATCCATAAGGAAAATTGGACGTGTATCAGTTGCATTAGTAAACAAACAAAAAAAAGATAATAGCAATACTACTGTGCGCGCTTTAGTTGCTGATTGTGTCAGTTGGAAGCTCGGAGCCACGGTCATCAGTCCTCCAGAAACTAGCTAGGCAAACGAATCTCTACCGCATTTAGAGAGCAATAATGCAGCTAGCAGTAATGCGTCTAGGACTTCGGAGGCGTATACAATGATAGCAGAGATGCGACTATTTGCTGAAGAACTTAGGGCGACACGTCTCCAGATCACAATACTTAATGATACTCTGTCTAGGGTCACAGACAGGTTGGATCTGTGTGAAACTCGTATTGATGCGCTCGAAGAACAGATGAATCTGGTTTCCGAAAAGTTTAAAGACATGAGTGGATGAATTGCTCAACTCTATAAACCACCTAAAGAGTGAATTAAATGATCGTGACCAGGATGCATTGTTGAACGATATCGAGATATCGTGCATCCAGGAGCAGCCAGGTGAGGGTCTTCCGTATATCGCCATGACGCTGGCGAACAAGCTAGGTGTCCAACTCACAGAACAGGATATCGTGAGTTGCTCGCACGTGGGTCGTGCGCCGGACCCGGCAACAGTGCAGGGAGCGGGCGATACGCCACCGCGGCCTCGAGCGATCGTGGTGCGGCTGGCGTGCCGGACGCTGCGGGATCAACTGTTGCGCTGCACGCGTCTATTTTTAAATGAATTAGGTTGTATTTTATTCTGTTGTATTTTATGCAAATGTAGATTAGGTGCAAATTATTTGTGAATTTTGTTTCATTTTTATCGACTTTTTTAAATGCATTTTTTCTTTCTACTTTTGTTTTTGTTGTGTCAGTGCAATGCGAAAGGCCAAATTGCTTAAATCGATGGTTATATATGTTTATACACAATTTTTTTATGTTTTTTATATGTTTATATTTAATTTTGTATTTGTATTATATTTTGATATAATAATAATGTATTTTACTTTCATCAACTGTAAGGGATCAGTTAGTACAAAGTGCACTTCGCTTATGTTGATATCATTAATTCTTAAAAATATAATGTCAATGGCTCCAAAAACAAACTTTGTTAGAATTGGGTTATATAACGCAGGATCTCTGAACACTGGACACGATAGCTTTTTTGTGGCAATGGGTCGCTACAGTGCTGACATAAGGTGAATAGAAAAAGTTGTATACATACAAATTTTAAGACATGTAGAAAAAAACAATATTTTGCCTTCTCAGCAATCGGGCTTCAGAAAGGGACGTGGTACATTCACCGCACTTTTAGATGTAGTAGATGCAATTCTGACGATGCAAGATGTTGGCTGCGGAATGATTCTTGCATTGGATTTTTCCCGCACTTTTGATAGCCTTGATAATTCTCTCTTGCTCTCTAAGTTAACTTACTACGGACTTGAATCTCATTCAGTGCAGTGGTTCAAAAGTTATGTTAGTGATCGTCAGCAGTCAGTGAAGCTTAGAAAGCAAGATGGTTCTAGCCTAGTTTCCGAACCAAAACTGGTAGAGCGTGGTGTTCCTCAAGGATCCATATTAGGGCCTCTTTTATTCATAATCTACAGTGCTGATTTAATAAAGCAGATCCAACATTGCAAATTTCATTTATATGCTGATGATGTACGAACGAATTTTGAAACACCTGAACGAATTTTGAATTCAGTAGAATTATTAAATAAAGATCTCAGTAGAATAGCTGAATGGACATATAGAAACTCTCTGGTATTAAATCCTAACAAATCTAAATTCATGATTTTAGGCTCAAAAATACAGATCAATAAAATAAAATCCAAGTCCCCCGTGGTCCGTGTACTAGATCAAGGTATTGATCAAGTTGATGAGGCTAGAAATCTGGGGGTTTTAGTCGATAGTCAAATGCGATTTCAAACTTATATTGAACATTCGGTACGAAGCTGTTTTTACAGATTGAAAATATTGTATAAAATCCGAATCTTATTATCTAAATATGCTCGAATTGCCGTTTGCGATTATATTCGATGTGCGTCCAAGAAACCATATCACACCTTTTCTCAATAACGCATCTATACTTAATATAGAAACCCGCAGAAATTTACACTTGGCATCACTTATGATCAACATTATTAAGTTTAAAAGTCCTGACTACCTATCTAATAAATTGAGATTTTCGAATTCAAACACATTGCGTGATAACATACTAGGTCCTCATGACCACCACTAAGTGTGCAACCTCACCGCACTGTGGCGTTTATTGGCAGTTTTCGTTACAGTGTAACAAAGTGTTGGAATAACATTCCACCACCACCAAAGTAAATATTCTTTTAAATTAAAACTTAAGACGCAATTACTAGAAATGCAAAAACTTGGAGTTTCCAACACTTTGCCGAGGTGACTAGTGTAATATTTGCTTAGAGAAAAAAATGCTTAAACAATACTTAAAGAAAAAAACAATAACTGTGATACACAAAATGATATGGTTTAAAAATAAAAAAAGTGGCATGAAATTCGAAAGTAAATAAGGTATATTAAAGTCATTAGCACATTAAAGTCACCTAAGCGGATCATATTCAACAACACAGATGGACCCAAGAGTGGATTATCCAAAGCTAAGTACACAAGCTCTAACTGAACTTTCCAGTTTATGCTGTAACCTCGTTAGCTCACGTCTAAGGTACAATTTAGACGAAGTCTCTACAGCAAAATTGCTTATCTCAAATATTGATACTCGCTACACAAAGGCTTTATTGAACTTTTGAACTTAATAACTAACAAAGTCAACTCTGTTTAAGGTATTTCAGTTGATTGTTAAATATTACATTATAAATAAGAACAATAAATAAGAGAAATCATAAAAAATACCCTTAGTTGCCACGGAAAATAGAAGTCAAGTTTATTATTTTTACGGCGTATAAAGTATATTTTACTTGAGCGAAGGCATTTTTACAAAATTAAGACCTCGCACGAATGCACTTACTAAGGATTGTCCAAAATAAAGCCAAATAACACTTTTAAACATTTAACCTAAATTTGCGTGAAAAGGTACTTTCTGTGCAAATTGCAGACAAGGATCCTTTGAAATGTCCCATTTGCAATGATACTACAACGTGTCCGTGTAATTGAGTTTAAGCGTTTTGATAAAAACTTAATCTAGTTCACTTTTAAATTGGTTTTAAATCACACTATTTTGGAATTGCAAAACAATGTTGAATATTTTTTTTACTAAAACCTAGTATTTTCTACGTTTGATGGGGATAAAACGAATGCACAGTATTATATCATGGGTTGTCATTTTCTATATATACTTCTATATTTTTCTATAATAGCATTTTTTTACTCATCGATTTCCACACTAAAAACAGTTTTCCGATGGTTAAAATCCGTAAGAACAAAGAAAGTAAAAGACAAAATGTATCTAAATATATTTATTTATTTATACAGTCACCTTAGAACTATCATTACAGGGTATAATGCGATAGTTGTGTTACATTTAATAATTATAAAAAATTAATATACATGTCAAAAAATATCAATTAAAATAGTAAAAAAGGTCACAATTGAAGTACTCAATTTTAAACTTAAAAAATTACCAAACTAATTTAGGTATGATAAGTTCATTAAACATCAAGTCCCCCCCGATGGTTGCTCGCCTTGTTGTGGCGGGGAGACTTAGTAACCGTCGGGCGTAGTAGCCTGTTTGGGCCGCCGGCTGGCCCGAGGAGGGCGCTTCAAGCGGGCTAAGCAAGTCCGCTGAGGACGTGCTTGGAGGTGGGACCGCAGAAGAAGAGGAGTGCTGGTATTACGGTGCGCCGTTCTCCCTATCTTCTGCGGCCGTGGAGGGATCGCAGGAGGAGAGGCGTGTTGGTATTACGGTCCGCCACTCTCTCTACCCCCTGTGAGCTGGCGAGGCCGTTCGAAACGGCACTGGTGGGGCCATAGAGGAAGAGGCATGTCGGTATTTCGGTGCGCCGCTTGCCCTATCCTCTGCGGCCGAGGTGTGGTTGATGGCAGAACCTCAGACCTGATCTGCCACTGGGTGCCAGTTATCTGGTATCCATGGCCTCCTAGTAGCAGACTCGGGGGGGGGGGGGCTGCTACAGTACTAGTGGAGGCCGAGGAGGGAGCACCTTACCATCTGGTGCGCCCATCGTGGAGGGCCGTCGGGCATTCGCGATGGAGCCGCTTGCGGGTGGCTGCCGCCTGCAAGGTCGCGGATGTGTGCGCAAGCGTTCCCGTAACCCCGTCACACGGCGGCGAGGCGGCAGATGGGGGGGTTTTTAGTGGGTATACCGTGGGTCTCATTAGCCTATACGGCAGTCCCACATAACCACTCGGGGACCCCCTACGTCCGGGTGGCATGCGTAATGCATTTTCCCCCCGGAAAAAAAATTAAAAATCAAGTAATGCAACAAATGTCAAAAAATTATTTAAAGAAAAAATCATTGAAAACAAAATATTTATATATAATGTCCAAAGTAAAGAATAATTGAACAATTATTGTTAAGTATACATAATTAATATATGTCTATCTTTTAAAATAAATAAATAAATTAATAATAATAAATAATAATAATAATAAATAATGATAATAATAAATAATAATAATAATAATAATAATAAATAATTAAGTAATTAATTAATTAATAAAGTAAGTAAATAAATTCCTTTAAAAACAATGCTTAAGAAGATCGGCTGTGCAATTTCAAAACCTAGTAAGGGACATCTTCAAGAAAAAACGGGTTTTTGCATTACTGTGTTTCTAAAGTCATAAGGCATCGATCCATATTGACAAAACATCTAAAAATAATAGAAATAAGAATTTTAAAATTAAAAAACCTAGCAAGTACACAGTCGTAACTCGGGAGTGACTAAAAAATGGTTTCGAAAACACAGCAAGTAACTCTAACAACTTATAAACCTAGCAATGGATGTCCCTTGCTAGTTTTATAAGTTGTCATGTGAGTTACTAGCTTTTTGAACTTGTGAACGCGGATCGAATTGCGCGTGCCAACATCAGTAAGCGACAAGACGCCAAACCCTTCGCACTATTTGGTTTTTTTTTAATAAGAGCTATCGGTAGTTAACATGTCAAAAATACAATTTTATAGGTCGAAGTTAATGTTAAGTGCCTTAAATAAAATTAAAGATGCTGATACGTAAGTAAAATTATGTTTAATATGAAGTAACTGTTGTATAAGTGTTGCAATGCACCTCCTCTTGCACTGACTGAAATAGGTGAAGAAAATTCCAGACTGCAAACTCTACCTGCACAGACTGAAATAGTTCATGAGAATGTTATGCTTCCCGAGTCACTGTCACCTCCGCCTGTATACATTGCAACCTATCCAAACACAATTTTATACACGTAACAAGATCAGGCAAATAGTTTTAATGAAAATACAAATAATAGCCAAGATTTTATCCCAAATTTAAACCAACCTGAGAATCGAAGTACAACAGATACCTACAATTGAGAAAAAGAAAGTCAAGTATGCATTTATAGAGGAAACCCGTGGAAATAAATGCAAACGATGCAAAATAATTGCAATATTTTTGCATTAGAGGAGCGTAAATCAATATGGGACAATTTCTGGGTTATGAACAACGAAAATCGCAAGAGTTTTTTAATTAAGTGCACAAGAATTCAAGCTATAAAGAGACGCAAAGCTAATAAAAAAACCCTCATCCAAAATACGCCAAAAATGAAAGTCGATTCTATTATCTACCTAAAATAAATGCAGGCAACGGAATGATGGAAGAATTGAACGTATGTTGAAATTAAAAAAAAAGCAAAGTTATAAAACGGATGCAATAATTACTAAACTAAGCAGAGCTGTTAAGCGTGGAGTATTATACGGCGAAGTGACAGAAAAAAGGGGAGGAAAGAAACGAAGATTAGACAGAGATCCCATATCAAATCATATTTTGTCTTATAATCCAACAGTCAGCCACTACAGAAGAAATAAAGCTCCGCTTGCTCAATATTTACCAAGGACACTAACTCTTAATTTTCTATTTCATGATTTTAAACGGAAATTTCCAAATTCTTCGTCTTCAAAGGAAGTATACAGGCAAACAATAAAACGCATGGATATCCCTGTTTAAATATCGCAAAGGTGACAAATGCACTGTTTGCTAAACGTTTGAACAGCAAATAGCAGATTTTGGAGAGGAATATCAGGAAGACGCTTATAAGAAAAACCCTAACAGTGTTAGGTATTATTCTATTGACCTTCAAAAGGTAATGTTATTGCCTGATATGCCGAAAGTCAAAGATCCTTTTTTCTTAAGCCTTCAATTTAATATTTACGGATGTTATACTCCCATACAGAAAATCGACAAATATTCACTGCACTTGCACTGCTATTTTGGCAAGAAGCTTTTGCAGGTAAAGATGCCAATAAAATCGTGGATGCACTTGCAGCGCTTTTTGAAAAGCAGAGGGACTTACAGCATTTAGTGATTTGGTGCGATAATTGTACCAGTCAAAATAAAAACGGGATAATGTACGTTGCCCTAGTAATTCTTGTTAACTCGAGCTCTTTCAATATAGAAACAATAATTTTAAAATACTCACTAGACAAAAGGACACACGCATATGACTGCAGACGGTGTGCATGGAAACATTGAGAAACAAATCAAGCGTCGAGAAGCCGTGTTCGCTTACGAAGATTACCAAGACGTAGTACAATCTGTAGGCTCAATATAGATATAATAGATGTCCAGAAAAAATATAAATGGGTCAAAAACAGTCGCCTGAGGCGCAACAATTGTAAAGACGTATTAAATACATTTACTTTAAATTCAGTAGTGGAAGTAAAGTTTGTAAGTTGCAATCGGAAACTGTTTTTTAAACTCGGTTTCGATGCTCCATATGTTGAACTTGACTTTCTTATTAAAAAACTTAATGTGGGATTGCTACCGGAAACTAGTATTAGGTACTCCAAGAGGCACAGAACAAACTAAAAAAGATGGCATTTTGTCCAAACTTACACCGGTCATGCCTGCCAATCGACGGCAATTTTTGATTAATTTACCCGTTTGTGATGCTTCGGAAGATTTGGTTTCAGGGGGGCAATAGATTATTGGTTAATTTAGAAGATACATTTTTTACTTTGAAATTCAATTAATAAGTACTCGAGTTTTATTTCAAATAAACACGACTACATGTTGTACTTGCTAGGTTCATGAAATAGTGATTTAAGAATAAGGGAAATTTTTTAACAAAATTAAAAACCTAGTAACAACATTTACTAGGTTTTTCAGTTTCCAACCCGACTGAGTCCAAGAAAAAAAAAACAATTTTGTTATTAGTAAGTGATATGATTAATTCTATATAAAGCCAAGGATATTTCGCATCTTTTGACTTTGGATACATCTTTGTATCTCTTATGCTTTTGGCGCGGCAAGCTCTCAAAGTGACCAACTCGTTTTTTTGCACTGCTGTAAAATTTGCTCTCTGCCCCTTACTAGGTTTTAAAATTGCACAGCCGAGATAGCAAAACATGTTAATTGTTAATAGGCTAGTTTTGAAGACAGTTCATAAGACTTAAAGTCTTCCTAGAAAGAAACGGCCGTGCAAAACACCTCAAAAAAATTGAAAGTGAGCCGCTATGGCCTCTAGAATGTCTGAGGATTCCTTTCTGATAATAGGTGAAATTTTCAGGACAAATACTATACTATACAGGACAATTCCTGGATTTCGGCAAGAATTTTAGTCAACGACTAGTGGAAGCGCAGCTCTCTGAATGGATTGCTCGAAGAGTTCCTTTGCTAAAAAAAGGCACAGAGAACCGATTTAAACCCTATAGAGCACATATGGTTAAAAGTAAAGAAGAAAATTGCAAATAAACGTTCTGGAACGATACGTTAGCTTGACTACAAGTTTTAAGAGATTTGGTCAAACATTTCTATAGAGACATGCCAGAATTTTTATAACCAAAATTGGTAACCGTAGACATTAATTCAATGTTATGCATTTTTGGAGTATATTTAATTAAATTGTTGTTAACAACAAGGAGCAATTGATATTTCATTTGAATATTTTCAAAATGATTCCTGGTATGAATCTTTGAGTCCTTAATTTGTTGTGTATGATTTCAAAAACGCCAAAAATTTTAATTTAATTTAAAAAAAATTTTACTTCATTTTTGATCATAATCGTTTTTACAACCCTGATTTAAGCTTCTTAAGCTTAAATCAGGGCTATTTGTGCATTTATTTAAGTACCAAGATAAGCATAAAAGCTCCATGGATGTACTAGTAGTACAGATATAAATAAAATATTTACTTACATAAAACTACGTCCCCTAATTAGTTAGCCACCACTGTATATTTATATATATATATATATATATATATATATATATATATATATATATATATATATATATATATATATAATTGAATGACTTACCTGAGTCAAAAAATATTTTGTAAAAAAAATACAGGCGAATCGAATAAAATAACATTTTTTATTGTTGTGCGTTGAAATAACTTCAAGCATAGGCGGGCGGAATAGTTTTTATTTTATTATATATAACATATATTTTGACCTTAAAGTTATGTAAGCATGCGCTAACCCCAGCTTCCTGAATGGGCAGAATATCATCGCAGAACGAGTTTTCAAATCTAAGTGAGCAAAAATATTTTAAAAAACTAATGATTTTAAATGTTTTTGCTTACGTACTAATTTAGTATTGAAACAATGTTTAGTCCACTGTTGTTGAGATATGTGTATTAAATTCTTACGTTAGCTGTTTCTGCAGTCTAAGTTTGTCCAAATAATTTTAGAAACCTTACACAAGTAACCGTTCAAAATATTTTCAGATAATTTGGGTGTATCAATTTAAATATCGGTAAAGTGTGGGCTATAAATGCTTTCCCTAACATTATTTAACAATCGTTTCCGATGGAATTAGGATAATCTCCCATATGAAACCAACTTGATGTAGGTATCTATTTATATTTTAAATCAAATTATTTATGAATTTAATTTAAAATCCCTTAAGCCGTTTCTACATTAAGGATTAAAAACATGCACTCCATATAAGCTTTCCCATTTATAAAATTAGTGCGGTATGATTTATAACGGTCTGCTTGGTAAACTGTTATTAATAAGTTAACTGTATTGTTATGATGGGTGTGGTTATATTCGATGACACGATTCCACAAGAGTTAAGGATTTATATAGATCGTGTATTCGAATTGGTCAATGTGTGATGCAACGGCCAAAAAGATTTTGATAAATATGGACAAAGGTACTGCTTTAAAAATAAGCAGTATCGTTGTACATTAACTGGTAACTACTTTTTATACTGTAATTAAAAGCCGTGTGTACATTAATTATTATATTATTAAAAATAAATTTAGGGATATGATAAAAAAAAGCTTAATATTAGATTATATTATATAGATTTGCCGTATTGAAGAATAAGAAATTGGAGCAGTGATCAACTAGTATATACCTATTTTTTAAATTATTTATTATTGCTGTCCAAATTTTTTTTGTCGACGTAATAAATTACTCAATAATGTTCTAGTGAAAGTGAATCGTTGAAGATTAAAAAAATAACACTTATTATATATCCATTCATTACAGTCATTTGACCAATAATTTATGGTATAAATTGCAATTTCCTTGTAGAACTTTTCATCAAAAATCACACCTATAATTTTTTTGGTTATATTTTATCTTTAATCAGAGTGGTTGGCGCAAAATATGGCTTGAAAGTATAAAATGTGCATTACACATAAATATAGCAGGTATTTTGTGTGCATGTGTTATTTGTTCGTATACAAGGTAGAGAGAGGTACCTATCGAACATCAATAATTATTATATATTCAAACTAACTATCTGCAGTCCTTTTAAATTCAAACACTTGAGCTAAGTATAGTTTGTAGAAAGTTGTGAAACAGAAACACAACTTTAGCATACAAAATGTAGCTTCTGGGCATTTACAAACTATCGCTTTACCTTGCGGTGATCGATTAGGTGTACTAACAGTTTGAATGTAGCTCGGCTAAAGTATATTGTGGATGAATTATATACTTTGAACTCCAAACGATGCTTCTTCAACTAACCAATGTCTTGGATACTCAAAACGAGAGATGATGGTACAAGTTTGAAGTGCTTGTCAATCTAAAGCTCTCTCCACAATTTTTTGAAATTGTATTACGTCCTCGCAACTCACAGTGCGCTAGCGTGCTGAGCAATAATTTTATAAATTATAAATTTCCTAAAAATAAATCTTTGTTATGACTGGCTGAGGTCTAGTTAAAGCATTCGCACTAATATGCGCCAATATAAATAAGGCGCTCAGTATGTAGTTCAGGCTACTTGCATATTTTAGTATTTATTTGACATTAGCTATCAAACGTAAAAACCAAGATACCTATGTAATAGAACAGCTTTACAACGTCTATGAAAATCCATTATAAACTACAATGTGGCATTAAATGTTTATAAATTTATAAAGACAAATGTGCCCATCGAAACTTACTCATCAAAAATATTTTTATATTGACGTGTGAAATTCCTAAAGACAACATTTTGGCATAAGAAAATTGTGGGTGATAAATAGCATTTGGTTTGTAAAGTGCAATTAAATTTGTAACGATTGAATAAACTGGTAATAAATAATAGAGTTAAAAAAATGTAGCTCACATTAATATTGGTAATTTTGAAAATATAAAGTTGGATTTCATTATTAAATAATTATATAATTTTAGAAAGTTAGTTAATGCTTTAGCAAGCTGGTAATAAGGCAAAGACAATTCGATTATTCTAATTGATAGCTGTTAATATACGTTGTTAAATGTAAAATATGGTATTGCATCACGTTGTCACGTTACTGTATGCCTTACGGTATGCAATCAAAAATTTATAAAACAACTTAAATGTACCGTAATTCGTGTAATAAAGGGTTTTGATTTGATTTGAATACTTTAGAATTTAGAAATAGTAAGTATTTTAATTTAACTAGATTTGCTATTTTAACGGAAAAGCCCTTATTGCTTATCTAAATAATTATGATTTTAAAGAAAAGATTTGTGTTAATAGTTAAGTTACTATTTGACATATCAGCTACGACAAATATACATTTTTATGGAACGACTAAATGTCGCTTTGACAATCCGTATTTCTTCTGTTTTGGCGTAAGTCCCAAAGTAGAGTAGCCAAAGTAGGTTATAATTGTCGTAATTTTTACTAAGGGATGAGTGTATTTTTATTATTTTATATTGAATAAGTCAGTCAAGTAAATTGCTACTCCATACCGCTTAAATAAAATATAATCAACTTTTAATTTCTACAGCTACTTACATATAATTTAGTAAATAATAGTAAATAATGCAAAAAAGCAGACTGGTTTAACGGCGAAGGAAAACCTTTTTGAAAAACCCACATATCCTCTTGTTTTAAAGATATGTTTTAAGTTTACCATCTCACATTAGGTAAGTGGTGAACTTTAAATTGTATAAAATCAACCCCTTAGGTGGGCAAGATACAGTAAAATTGTAAAAGTCTCGACTATATCACATCCTGTATATCTATTTGATTTATTGCAATTTTCGTAACGAGTCTTCGTTCTACTTACATTATTTATTTTGACAATTCTTCGAGTTCAAAAACCTGAGAGAAATATATCTGAAAATGGATATATTTGATCTTCGAGTTAATTCCATATTTGATTTGACAGCGAAGCTTGAATTACAAATGAGCTCTAGCGTTACATGATTCTCAGAAGGATTGTCAAATTTCAAGACATTACGTGCGTGACAGGCCGTGCGTTTGTGTTCCATGTCACCAGGCGGAATATTTTTAATTATTCTTATACTCACTTGTAATTTTACTGAAATATTTTAAGTTAAAAATCTAATGAATTTTTTGATATCAATCGATTTTTTCGAATCTTAAGTGCAGTAAATTCTCATAGTAAGTATGCATTAACCTTCTGATTTTTTTTTTTTTTTTTTTTGCTGCCGAGGCACCCTCGCGGTAGGGAGGTGGAAGATGCGTCATGCATACCCGCCCGCAGGTAAATTCCTCTGCGGGGGGGTTATGTGGGACTCACCAGAATGGCACCTACCCACTAAAAACCACCTGTTGGCTGTAGTTATTACCGTTAGCCTTCATCGGAAGCGACACCCGTCGGGAAGTTGGGCGCGCTGGCGGAGACCCGCTAGCGGGTCTTCCGCCTGTAGTGAAAGTTGCACTGAAGGTGCTCAAAGGGACATGAGTTGGTGGCCGTTCTGGGCAGCCTCCGGTGAAGCCGGGGCTGGGCAGAGGTCGGCCGAAGCATGATTTAGGGATCAATTCATTTAAATGAACCTACAATGAATTGAGAAGGGAACTATGCTCCGCCAGAGCTAGCAAACGCTCTGTCGGAGTACGTGAAGCCCTAAGTTTACGGGCTAAGACTGCGATTTCACTAACATCGACACTTTTAATAGCGTCGCAGACGATACGCATATCGTCTGCTACGGAGGATTGAGGAGTGGGTTTGTATGGGCGAGGAGCCGGGATGGGATTCGATGCGGGACGCTGCCTCCAGTTTTCTGGAGCAGGCTTGGGCTGAGTAGGCTTTGCAGCCGGAGGAACCCGGCTACGCAGCGGCGGAAAGTTTTCTTGAGAAAGGCGCGGGGCCTGTTTGGGAGCCGCCCTTTTGAAATTGGAGCGCATACAACGGGGTGCACGAGGGCAGCCCCTGTAGTTTGCGGTGTGGCCGGACTGGCCACAAAGCACGCATTCGGGAGGAGAGGGAGTTTCAGGAGTGCGATTGCACTCCTTGTGACGGTTGTCTATTTCGACCTCTTTTTGTCAGTAAATTTTATTTTTTTTGTCGTTCCCGACGTAATTTTAAACTACGAATTACGTAGTGTCGGAGAACGGCAATGTTTTGATTTGACAAGCCAGTCACGAAAAATTATCCACCATAACAACTAGAATCTATTTATTTATTATTGTTTCCGAGTTTATTATTCAAAATTACATGTTTATCAATTTTTTATTATCTACAATCAAAGTTTTCATGAAATCAATAATTTATTTTTACGTACACGAGTGTGCGTAGCCAAAATTTTTGGCATTTTTGTATATTTTTTAATTTTACTGCAAAATAAACATAAAAGAGAGCTTTGGTATTTCCTTTCTGGACCCTCAATTACCACTTCGCAAACAACGCGTTACACACTGGCGCCGACCATTCAAACGCAGTTTATGGAGAAGAGAGGAGGAACAATATCAACAGAGGAATAGCAACATTAAAAATAATTTTTTATAATTATTATTGAGGTCAGGCATAAAACTTTATTTGTTACCATTTTCAACCATTAACATTCACTAGTTAGGTTATATATCTACTATAATATATCAAATTACTGCTAAATTATTCAGACATTTAAGTTTCTTTAGTTTCTTTCGTTATAATATCTTTGAAGAAATTTTCTGAAGGCACAACATTTATTCTATAACCCAGTAATTTCACTATTTAAATAACATTTTCTATTCATTTTCATCACTTGAAAATACGTATATTTTTAAGGCTCTTTTCTGCATAACGACTATTAACAAATTTATTTCACTTTAACATTTTTTTTTTTTTGGATTTTGCAATGAATTTTTCACAACTAAATAAACCTGAAATAATTTATGAATTAAAAATCAGAAATATAAATTTTTCTTCGACGCAATCTGTAGACGAACTACGATCATTATTATTAAATATTAATGTAGATTCTGAAACAGAAATTTTACAAAATAGCCCTGAAGAATTTTCAGAGGATATTAATACCATTAAAAAAAATTTAAAACTTGTTGAAGCTTGTATAAACTCTTATCCTATTAGGAAACAAAAAATTTCACCTTATTTAACTCATATAAGAACAAGATTAGGCCTCATTGACATTACATCAGATTTATCTTCAGAACAGTTAGATTTAATAAATTCATGTTGGAATGATTTAACTCAATTAGACTCACGTTTTAAAAATTTGGAAAAATCACCAACACATTCCACATATCATTCCGCAGAATCCACACAAAATATTAATTTACAACCCCTTTCTTTTTTCGAAGCATTAACTGATAAGGTCAGTAAAATTACAGAAAATCGAACTAACAATGATTTAAAAAGATTTATTTATAAAGGTGAAGGTTGTCCAAAGGATTTTATTCAAAAACTTGAAGAATTTTCACAAATAAAAAATATTTCTGAAAAATCTTTATTCTCACATATTTATGATATTTTATCTGGATCTGCTCTTGATTGGTTTAGAGCTAGAAAGTCGACTATTAATGACTGGTCATCTTTCCGATCGGCATTGTTGAATGATTTTGCAATTACCGATTACGATTATAAACTAAAAAAAGTAATCGATGCTCGTAAACAAAAACATAATGAGAGAATTATCATTTACTTTGCTACAATGGAATCTCTTTTTTCAAAACTCTTGGAACCAATGTCCGAAAAAGAAAAAATTAATACTCTTGTTAGAAATCTTAAACCTGAATTCACATTACGTCTTTCACCTACTGATTTACATACTGTAAATTCCCTCTTGGAATCATGCAAATTTACAGAAAGCATTCTCCAAGTTTCTAATAATACATCTTACTACTCTTCATCATCACCACCAGATCATTATCATTCTTTTCCTATTCCTTCTACATCGAATTCTAATAACAAATCGTATAATAATACTCTATTTTCACATAATCAACCATATATTCCTGAATTTCCTTTTAAAGCTTGTACATATAATTCCATAGCAGCTGTAGCTAATCCATTGCCTAATACTGTAGCTGCAATTAATAAAAATCAGAATTTTTATAAATTCACTTGCCCACGTTGTAGATCTAATACACATTTATTAAAAGACTGTACTAACACTAATATAGTGTGTTTTCGTTGTGGAAAAAAAGACTTTATTACTAGTAAATGTCCTAATTGTAATAAGTCGATTCCAAAAAACTAAATTACGAGGAGTGTATAAATAAAAATAATAGTGTTAAATCATCAAATTTTGACAAAAAAGATTGGGATACATGGTTAAAAACTTTAACAATTTTTTTTAAATCTTATAACACTTGTGCTCTCCTCTTTAATAAAACATCAGATTTTGAACGTCCTTATTTACATATAAAAGTAAACGATTTAACTTTAAATGGTCTTTTAGATAGTGGTAGTGCTATCACTATATTGGGTAATAATTCTCATAAAATTTTATCACAACATGGTCTTTTTATGCAAAAAAGCTGTTTAATAAAAGGTAATGTTGCAAACGGACAAACTATTTCTTCTATCGGCATTATTACTCTTCCTACTTTTTATAACAATAAATTTGCGTTAATTACAGCTCATGTGATCCCAGAAATCACTGAATCACTTATTTTGGGTATTGATTTTTGGAAAACTTTTAATCTTGCTCCGGATATTCTTAGTAATATCACATTACAACCTTCAAATTTAAACTCATCTTTTCTCATTAATACAGATCCTAACTTTCATTTACATGAATACCATTCTTTAACAGATACACAAAAAATTATTGCAGATGCAATTATGGAAAAGTTTAGGTTGATTTCAACTGAATGTAAACCTTTAGGTCGTACTCATTTAGTCGAACATTTCATCGACACTGGAGACCATCCACCTATTCGTCAACGCTGTTACAGACTTTCTCCTGAGAAACAAAAAGCTCTTTGTAAAGAAGTTGATGATATGTTACAATTAGATGTCATTGAACCCAGTGACAGCCCATGGCTGAACCCAGTTATTATTACACCTAAAAAAGATGGTACTTGGCGATTTTGTATTGATAGTCGTAAATTAAACGATATCACAAAAAAAGATGCTTACAAACTTCCTTTCATTTCTGATATATTAGATAACCTTAAAGATGCTAAATTTATATCATCTATTGACATTGCTAAAGCGTTTTGGAATATTCCCTTAAAAAAAGAGGATAAACTCAAAACTGCATTCCATGTTCCAGGCCGAGGAATGTTTCAATTTAAAGTTATGCCATTTGGTTTAACTAATGCACCTGCTACCCAACAAAGATTCATTGAAAATCTACTAAATGACCTTACAAATGATAATAATGTTTTCTATTTTATCGACGATATAGTCTGTATCTCTCAAACCTTTGAACAACATGTCGATATACTTACTAAAATTCTTAAAAAACTTTCAGATGCCAATCTCACAGTCAATTTTCCAAAATGTTCATTTTTCCGGAAAGAATTAAAGTACTTAGGCTATGTAGTTAATGAAAATGGTTTAAAAACGGATCCTAAAAAAGTACAAGCTATTCTTGATATACAAACTCCAAAATCTGCTAAGGAGGTCAAACGTTTTTTGGGTACTGCCAGCTGGTACAGACGTTTTGTACCTAATTTAAGCACTCTTGCAGCACCGTTAACTAAATTAACTTCTACAAGCAAAAAATCACCTCCATTTAAGTGGTCTGATGAAGCTGAAATTGCTTTCAAGGCTATTAAGCAAGCTTTAATTAGTACACCAGTTCTGGCATGTCCAGATTTCTCTAAACCATTTGCTGTTCATTGTGATGCCTCTTCCTATGGCATTGGCGCAATGTTAACTCAGGAAGTCGATAATATTGATAAACCTATTGCTTATATGAGTAAATCACTTACAGGCGCTCAAAAGAATTATTCAGTCACTGAACGTGAACTTTTAAGTGTTATTACGGCACTAGAGCATTGGCGTTGTTATTTAGATAATGGATTACAATTTACAATTTATACTGATCACGCAGCCCTTCAGTGGTTTATGCATTTAAATAATCCTACTGGCAGATTAGCTCGATGGAGTATTCGTTTATCTATGTTTAATTTCGTAATTAAACACAAAAAAGGCTCAGATCATGTCGTACCAGATACTTTATCACGTATAAAACCAATTGATTTAATTAATTTTTCTACTTCTCAAACTAAAGACACTTGGTATTTAGCAATTTATAATAAATGTTTATCATTTCCTTCTAGTACTCCGGATTACATGATTCATAATAATAAATTGTTTAGATTTTGTAGATCTAACACATTATTTAACTCTGAATTTAATTGGAAACAAGTAATACCATTAGAATTTAGGGAATCTGTTATTACACAAAATCATTCTACTCCCCAAATGGCACATTTTGGTACTTTTAAAACATACCATAGAATTAAAAATATCTATTTTTGGCCTGGCATGTATAAAGACGTAGCCATGTTTATTGCTAAGTGCGAGACTTGTTTAGCTACCAAGCACCAAAATCAAAACTTAATTGGTTTAATGGGCAAACCCAAACATTGTTCACGCCCTTTCCAATGTTTATCTATAGATTTGATAGGTCCACTTCCTACTTCACGTAAGCAGAATAGATTTCTATTTGTAGTTACTTGTTGTTTTTCCAAATATTGTTTGTTATTTCCAATAAAACATGCAACCGCTTCTATTATTCGCCATATATTGGACAATTTAGTTTTTATGGTTTATGGAGTTCCAGAAACTATTATATTAGATAATGGTCCTCAAATGATAAGTACAGAATTATCTGAATTATTAAAATTTTACAACATACCAAAAATACATTACACCCCACGTTACTGTCCACAGGTTAACACCGTTGAGCGTTACAATAAAACTATTGTAACGGCGATTGCAGCTTTTATAGATAAAGATCACAGAACTTGGGATACCTATATAAACAAAATACAGTTTGCTATTAATACTGCGGTTAATGAAACCACAAAATTCACTCCATCATTTTTAGTATTTGGTAGAGAAGCTGTTACATGTGGATCTATCTACAAAAATAAAGATTCCAGAGATGAACTAATTTTCAGTCCTAGGGATGTATATGCTGAAAACATAGGACAATTAATACCTATCTTTTCCGAAGTACAGAAACGGTTATTTAATGCACATCAATATAATGCAACTTATTATAACAAACATCATCAGAATTTAGAATTTAATAACGGTGATATTGTTTGGAGGCGAAACCATGTAATAAGTTCCTCTAAAAAACATTTTTGTGCTAAGTTTGCACCCAAATTTATTAAATGTAAAGTTTCAAATAAAGTTTCACCATTAATTTACGATTTAGTGGATATGAATAATAACCCATTAGGTCGTTGGCATATCAGAGACATTAAACCTCTACCGCGTTTAACTTCTTCTTTGAGTGACTAGATTGGTTGTTACCAATTACTTTATATGAATTCATATATAATTATTGCTAATTATCTCACGGCGAGCATAAGCCGATTCTTTTTGTCTTATTTTTTTTTTCTATGCACCTCATTATCGTTTGGCTATACCATTAACATTGACGTTGGTCAAAACTTATAATTAATTATCATCATCGTAGTATTAGGTTAACTTATTGTGTAATTTATTTAATATTTGCAATTCTAGGAGTGTAAACTCTTATTTTCAATATCTGTATTATACTTTATAGTATTTTTTTTTCTCAATTTTTTTTCAAGCGGTTTGCAACTTGTAAAATTAAGCCTTCTGCACGAGCGTTTATTAAGGTAACTCGTTAAACTAAACCATACCTATGTGTATTATTTATACGCTTGAATCACTTTCCCGTGAGAATTATTTTCATATGTTTATTACATAAGTATTTTAATTACTTCACAAAAGACCCTTGGATTTTATTTAAAAGTCAATGTTTCACGACTGGCTATGATTTTCTTTTCTTTCCGGCATATTTATTTCAGTCTTTAACTGAAACTTGTTTATAGTAATCACCGTGCGGGAGTTAGCGACACGTTAAAGAAGCCATAAGCTATTAATATTTTCAGCGGATGGCAACTATTAAAGCCTTTTGCCGTTGCGTCCAACTCTGTTGAGTTGACTTATTTAGGATACGATTCCTCATAAGCAACTCTAACTGCATGATGTTTTATTTCCAGTAGTTGGAATAAGACTAGTATGAAAGAGAATGTATGTTGTAATTATAATGTACGTTGATGGAGTTGAACGATGTATATTAACATTGTATATTCCAGGAACATGTTTAAAATTTTATCATTCATGAACCATGTAATTTAAGATAATTATTTAGGATTTTTTTTTCTCTCTCTCTCGTCTGTTTTGTTTTCTCTTTCTATTAAATAACTTGTTGATATGCAATATATCAGTATTATTTTTTTTTTCATATATACAGGATGTTTTTTCAGAAAAATTCTTCTATAGGATGTTAATATTAATTTTCATTTTGCTTTTAATTATTATTTTTTCTGATCGTTCTTTCATTTGGCAGATTAAATATTAAAATTCGATATGTATATGCAGTTTATTTTGATTTGGTTTGAATATTTTTTTTTAAAAACTATACTGAAAAAATCTTTCAGATTTTTTTTCCCGGCCCCCGGGGTATTGTGACGGTTGTCTATTTCGACCTCTTTTTGTCAGTAAATTTTATTTTTTTTGTCGTTCCCGACGTAATTTTAAACTACGAATTACGTAGTGTCGGAGAACGGCAATGTTTTGATTTGACAAGCCAGTCACGAAAAATTATCCATCATAACAACTAGAATCTATTTATTTATTATTGTTTCCGAGTTTATTATTCAAAATTACATGTTTATCAATTTTTTATTATCTACAATCAAAGTTTTCATGAAATCAATAATTTATTTTTACGTACACGAGTGTGCGTAGCCAAAATTTTTGGCATTTTTGTATATTTTTTAATTTTACTGCAAAATAAACATAAAAGAGAGCTTTGGTATTTCCTTTCTGGACCCTCAATTACCACTTCGCAAACAACGCGTTACATCCTTAGTGAAGTGCGGGACCAGGCACTTGACGCACCTGGGCGGTGCGCGGCAGTTGGCTGCCGCGTGCCCGTACAACTGGCACCGATGGCACTGGCCGGGATGACCGCGGCGATGAGGCGCCTCGATTGAGATCCCAGAGAGGCCGCAAATAGAGCTAACCCCTTTCAGGATCTCCCTGGACTTGGGGACGTTGGCGAGAACCACCAAAGCGAGAGGGTGTTGCCTCCCGTACTTGCTGTGCATTTTATGCACCGCGAGTGCCGGGAAGCCTTGGGACTGCAGATCCTCCAGGATGGCCTCGTTCGATAATTCGAACGGGATTCCCCTGAGTACCGCTCTGATCTTACGCTCTTCTGACAGAGCATAAGTGTGATAAGCATATTGCTTATCGGTGAGGAGCTTAGTCAAAGCTCGGAAATCGTCTATCGACGAGACAGTGATTTTAATAGATTCACCCGAGTTTACCGCTCGGGTGTAAAGGATCTTGTGCTCATTGCACAGTGTCGAGACCTCAGTCCATTTACCCTTTTCCCGAAGGAAAACGGGTGGTGGGACCTTGGCCTTGACAGAAGTTGGGGCCGGAGCGGGTGTTGAAGACACCGGGGCAGCTGGCGTTGAGGACGCCGCAGGGGGTGTAGGGACGGGCGTGGAGGGCGCCGGGTCTTGTTTCGAGCGCTTCTTAGAGCGCTTCTTAACAAGGGTGAAAGAGGGAGGCTCAGGGCCAGTTGGGGTGGCGTCCGAGGAAGACTCAGTCGCGGGTGCGCGCTTGCGGCGCAGAGGGGCGTCTACTTCGCACTCCATGTCACTGGAGGAAGGGGACGCGGGAGGGCCTAAGACCTGAGGGGTCTGGGGAACTGGGGTGGCCTGAGGGGCCATTGTGGACATTATCGTCATGAAATGAGGGATGAGAGAATCTAAGAAACGGTACTTGTCAGCATTTATATGTATGCCTTCAGCACCGGTACTATCAACTAATTTCTTCCTAATCTCATCAGAGCTTAGGGAAGCCATTGCGGAGGGGTTGGGGAGGGACAATATATGAACCTAACAACGATGACTAACTTCCTAAAACCACCCTACACGCAGTAGGGCGGTTGAGAACGACGCGGATAACTTACTCGAACACGGCACTTGAAGTCCTGGAACAACGAATTCCCGTCGACGAAGCTCTCGTTCCACGAAGTACGGTTAACAAGCCACTATCCGCCGTGAAAAAGGGCGTTAGAAACTTATTAGAAGTACGGTTAACGAGCCACTGTGCGCCGTGAAAACGGCGTTAGAAACTTAATACGGTAAACAACTATGAAATTTGGGTGCTCAATTAGCGTGGGGGCTAAAAGAGCGGGAAGGCGTCTGCGATCGACGTGCGCTCGAGAACGCACGCAGACCGAGACTGCGTGCACGTAGACCGAGACTGCGAACCTTCTGAGAATGTAAATGTCAAATATACGTTATGATACATTCAAAAAACATGTCTAGTTAAAGTTAACTCAAAATAAACCCAAAATGTTCACAAATGCACAGGAGCTACCGTTTCGCATATTCATGGTTTAATATGTCAACTGCCTTTGTAATGAATAGTTGTTGTAATATTTGTATGTTCGGCCGGGTATATTGAGCAACTCATTACTTATTAAAGTAAAAAAAAATGGATATTACTTATATCACTTTTTGATGTTGATTTTTAGTATTTTCAAGCCGGGTCATGACTACGGTTGGTGAGTGGCAAATAGGTTACGAATCTTTGATTATCGTAAATGATTGTGCGATACCATCAATTTCCCATCAGCCCGGATTTATTTTAAGTATTTGAAGTAAACTGTGTTTGTTAAAGGTCGCTAATATTTTTAATTATACCTACTAAAACACGTGGCTCTGTGTTCATAAAATACAAGTTGTTATCTTTATTGAAACTTCTTAATTAGGGTTTTGTTCAGCTCGTAGCTCCTCTATTCGGTTTATACAGGAACTGATGGTCCATTTACCAAGACATGATGTCGTGTGCTTCAAGCTTTTTATAAAAGCACGCCTGTACATTCTTAACATAGTATACTAACTCAACGATTGCGCTAAATATTAATAAAATATGTCTAAATCTAATTACAATAAGATTCCATGAATACGTAAAAATAAAGAAATATACTTATAAAGTTACTATTGTTATTAAATAAGGTTTTATATTTACTTGTTAAATTTTTTAATAGCTTCATTTCCAAAATGTCATAAAAAATTCACAAACTCCTATATAAACACGCTAATTTATTCTTGCTATAAAGCTTATTGGATAGACAATAAATACTTATTTATATGCGCAGTATAAACATTTTTGCAACGCTTGTCATGATTAATTATGTCTAAGTAAGAATTATTTTTATTTAGTTCTATATCTTATATAATATTTAGATAAATATGTAGTAATGTGTAAGATTCAAGTTTATTTTACTTTGTAAAAAAGTTGATTGCTCTTCTCCCATTTTATACTGATAAACTTATTGACGACCGAGTAGCGTAGTGGTAAGTACCCCTGCCTCATACGCCGGAGGTCTCAGGTTCGAGCACTGGCCGGGGCATTCATTTATGTGATGAACAGAAATGTTTGTTCTAGGGTCGTTGTTGTTGACATTTTTATATGTAGGTATGTTTATTCTGGGCTCCCCCCGTTTCCCCCTCCGTGAAGTTTCTTGCCAGTTCTTCTTCACGAAGGTTTTTTAGAACTGGTAGTACAGTCATGTTTTATTTGACATATATGTATAAATTTCCTTATATAATTTACTTATACACATAATATACGGTTTTTCCTTCTCATTGCGGCATTCATGACGTACCTCACCAGCTTGTTTCGAATTAACCTCATACTTGAAAGAAAAAAGCTAAGCCTGTAATTACCAGCTTTAGAGGCTTTCAGAGAGCTTTTAGTTCTTTGTGTTATAAACCTTTCCTTATAAATGCAAATAAAAAAATTTGAATACGAGGTTGAAAGTTTTATAGATGTTCCAATGTATGTATATTTTTTAAGTATATCTAAATAATCTTACTGCCGCGGGCTTATATTGAGTAGCGTGTTTTTTTGCTATCTAGGCCCCCAGAAAATATTATTTTCGATTTGCTGTGTAACATTGCCACCAACTTTCCGTCATCAACCTAATGTATATATCTTCTTATTCTAAATTTGCTTATTTTTAATACTCAATGTCGGCCTAGCCATTTTAATCTTTCATTTAGAACCAAGTTTTGAACCGAATATTGATGGCCACAAAACCATTGCTTACAGAAATATAATATTCGGTAGATGTTTTCCTCACAAATAAATGATGGAAAACTCCTGTTTAAATTGTTATGGCTGTAATTATCAATTCAATTTCGGTTTTAGGGCAATTATGAAGTCACAGGTTTCATGCAGATTGCACGATAAAGTTTCAATTGTTTTTGTTACATATAACATTAAAAAAAATTATGTAAATTCAACGTGATTATGCTGCTTTTTTTTACGTATAGTAAGGACATCTGATTAGATGTCACTACGTCGACCTTCATTAACGCTACACTTATATGAATAATATGGCTAGGGGAGCTCGTTACACATACAACAGTTTATTGTTATTGTGAGCTAGAATAGAAAATGAATCATAAGCAACACTGGTGTATCTTCTGAATATCATTTACGGGATTATCAGTTATCATAGGACAGCGTAATTTTCGTGATCAAGGAATAATGAAGCGTAATGAAGTAGTCCTATAAGTCAATTTTTTTTCTAGCGTGCACATTCTCAAAAATGTGTAAATTTAATTATTGTTTTCATATACTCACATCGAACAAATCCTTACATTTTGCTTTTAAGCTCAAACGATTTAAGGTTCAGTTTCAGATTAATTATAATTCTTACATTTTTATTAGAACCAATGTTCATTTCAGTTTGTTTATCATTTTGGTTTTAAATAAATCTGCTGTTGTAAGCACAGGTCACGTCTTCTAATATCTCAAAGATTTCAAAAGAATTTGACACAAAAAAAGATTTTAAAGCATAATATTGTATAATGCGCGTCATCGTCTTTCATGAGTCGTACCACAATATGATCATTTACAAAAGAATATCACTAACATATGGTACTGTTAAATGTTGTAAATATCAGTTATTGAGTGTGCTTGTATGGAACCACGTGTATGGAAAACTGTACATTACATACTGCGGCGGTTTCAAACCATTAGCGGGCAACCTCGATGTGTTTTATGTCATTGGGATTGTATATATGTTGTAACATATTTATTTTATTTTTGTTCCTATTGTATTATTGTTCCACTTATTAAAAATTAAAACATATGTAAGTATAGTCATATAATATCTTCGGTAATAGTTATATTTAGGTACTTAAACCAATTTTTTATGACATTCCTCAACTATCCTTGCGAGATGCTAGAAGATCAGACACCAATTGCGTTCCCACTATATAATTACATTTTTCAAACATCGCCCCATTCCAACGAGCAAGATCACCCCCAATGACACCCCAATTTACAAATGTCAATGGTGTCTTATTTGAGAACTGTGTAAATGAATTTTGATTGAATGAAAATGATTACTAAATCATTATTTGCCTTAAACGCACGATTCCCATTACGAGCGTATTATGGTAGCGTCGGGTGACGGGTCGTTCACTTCCCTCTAATATGGTTGAGGAGGGCGATGGCTGGATCCCGCGTTAACTCGTGAACGGGTGCCGTTTGAGGGTGTTCGTCGTTTGGATACTTGGGGGGAGGGAGACTTGCCGAGCTAACAGATGCAGAAAAGAATAATTTTGTATAGACATAAAGAGACTGTAAATTTATTTTGAAAAAAAAAAATATACCCGTGAAGTTTCTTGCCAGTTCTTCTTCACGAAGGTTTTTTTTCGAACTGGTGGTAGAATCATGTTTTATTTGACGTCAATAAGAACAAGTAATTGTCAATGTTGAGAAATAAATATTTGAATTTGAATTTGAATTTGAATTTGAATTTGAGCCTATAGTGTTTGATAAACAACAATCTGTCAAACAAAACAAATGATCGATGTCACTACATTAAGCAAAAAAGAATAAATACCGTGAACATAGTTGCTGCTGCAGACTTACGTCTTAAATGGAGATCCCAAGGAAATCAAAGAAGCGGAAAGAAATGTGACGTGATGTATGTTTTCTACGTTCATCACAGAGTCTGTGTTTGTATGCAACTCTGACACAGGAATAAGTACAAGAAAGAACGCATCCGTCATTAGAAGAAGCTGCATGCAATACGTGCTAGGAAGGTTTCTTAAACCTTAAGGTTATTGGTGCTAATATATTGCGCTTCCTTCCACCCCATTGAACAAATCACCAATGACACCCCCATTTAACAGACACAGAAATTGTCAGTTTATTTTGCTGTCAGATAGAGAGATTATTTTACAATGCACGAACCAGATCCAATTTGAGAGAAAGTCGATGAAAACGGGTCGATTGGACACTTCGTAGGATCTCTGACTGGAATGAAGCCAACCTTGTCAATTTTAACCCTCCCAAAACTCAAGCGTGTCTCTTCTCCTAAACAAAGAGGTCATTTTATTTGACACCTACGTTTCAAGGTGCATCTGTACCAATCACAAACCACTTAGGGCTTCTAGGCATGCCTATTACGTTGAAACTTAATTTCGGTCGTCAGATTATAACCATGGCGCAGACAGCTTCCAAAAAATTAAGATTCATCGCAAAGGTCCGGCGGTAGTTCAACTCTGAGCAGCTGCTCAACCTTTCTACAGCTCAGGTACAGTCTTGGACGGTACTACTGGTACTGCAGCGATTTTTGGAATGATCCTGCAAAGTACCAAATTGAAGCGTAGGAATCTGTCGACCGAAGAGCCCGTAGACTTATTAAACGATGAAAAACATACTTCTTCGAGAATGCAAAGTCTCGAGTATCGTCAAAAAGTCGCTATTCTATTGTTTGTTTTACGGATTATACTTTGGAGAATTTGTGAATGCTATTTTTCAGTTGCTTGAATCTTCCCCCTTTCTGCACTGATCTACAAGATGTAGATAAAAGTTTCACCCGTGTGTCACTTAATAGTTTGACAGTTCATGTTTTATTGTTAAAAAGTAGAACGATCTGCCTGCATCTGTTTTTCTAGACAAATATAACCCTGTAGCTTTGAAGTGTAGAGTGAATAAGTGCCTCTTGGACAGGCCTATGTCATCGTCGTCTTCTTCGTCACTTTCCATCAGATGAGATGCTAGACAAGCACCTGCTTATTTATAAAAACAAAGGAGGAGACGGAACACAAAATGCTTGCTAATCTTCAATATATAGAACAATCTAAAGGACTGATTGCGTGTACAACGTTTAGTCTGCAGAAATTTCTATTATATCCATATCGATGGCTCCAACGAATAAACGTGCGAATGAAAAATTACAACTTTTCAGGAAAATATAAAAACGTTTGGGATTGCATAACTTTAATTTCATAATAAATAGGTATATAGAATGCATTATCAAATTAAAGGTAAAAAAAATATCTTTCAGCTTATGTATTTATTTAATAAAAAAGTTTATTTTTTTTTTTAGATATTCAAGAAAAAACATATTATTATATTACTCAAGTAAATAAAGTGTGACTAGTTAACAGTATTGTATCACTGCACGTTTAATATGTGTTATAATATGAAATATGAACACGTGTATTGACACTTTGCATGGTTATTCTACGGAAATATTTTTTTTCCTGAAACCTGCTCTGGTAGTCTACACACTTATTCTTGTATAGTTATTGCTTTTTCATGATTGTCAAGTTTAAAAGCACTTATATTAGTCTTAATGTGACCAATTGATTATTTATGTAATACATATTTGTAAGTGATTAGCATAATAATGTAAATTAACTAATAAAAAACAAAGGTTATTAATAAAAAATATATTTATTTATTCAATTTAAAACAAAGTACTTATAATTAGCAAGTATATATTATGACCTAAAAAAAATAACCAAAAAGTACTAATTGTCCTCGCCACTATCATTTGTAGCCGAGTTGGATTCCAATGGCACTAGATTTCTGTAGAAACTCTGGTAATGGTTAGGTATTGCTCCTGAGTCGCACAGACTTATCAAATCCCTATATAAAGGCAAAGGTACGGGTAGCATTCCATTGTATGCGAGTTTTAGGCTTTCAGCGTCTTCTATAGGTTCTCCTCGTCGCCTTCTGGAATTAGTCCTCGTGATAGTTTGCATCTCTTTTAGTTCGTCGTCGAAACTGTATCTAAAGTAAATTTTATCAATATCAATATAGGAAAAAATAACTTCTTTTATTTTGCTCCAGTGAATTTTATCGCCATTTTTATCTTTTAACCAATTTTTTCCTTTTATTAACTCTTTAAAATCTATGAAATCAGCTTGCGTCATTTGTTTTACTTGAAACTTGTGCCCGGTAACTTTGGCATTCTCAATCAAAGAATACATCTGATCAGGAGTGTAAATAATGTGTTTTTTCTTGGAACGCTCAATAGCAGCATGCATAGAGTCGCCCTCCGTTTGGCTATGGCCTTTCTCTAAAAATCTATGAGTTATTTTTAAGTTAAATTTCTTCGATGCTAAAGAAAACATGGCAAATACAAATCGATTACGATTTTGCCCTGCGCATGAATCAGAATAAAAGGATATATTTTTGATTCCTAATTCAACGTGTACCTGGATAAATGACCAAAGACAACTTGCTATTTCTATGGCACCTCTTTTCGCAATCTGACAATGCCAGACTTAGCAGTAACCTTTTTTCTCTATGACATTATAGATCGTGAAATTATATACAGGATATTTACGTTTATAATGAAAAATGCCTACTTCACTTTGTGGGATATTTAACACTTTTTCCAGATCAAAACATGCTACAACACTGTCATTTGATCTAAAATTTTCTTTTTCTTCTTCCTTTAATTGCCTTACCAATAGCTTTTCTTTCAAGTGCTTCTCATAATCAGCTTTTAATTGTTCTTTTCTAACATTATCAGAAGTTTGATAAATTGAACATACTTCACATAAATCTTTTTTAGGTTTGTGAAAGGAAAGATTAAATTTTGTATTAAATATTATTTCATACTGGCGTTTAGTGGCTTTGCATGTTTGGTTATACTGGGTATTTGTTTCTATCCATTCTAAATATAGTCTATACATTTTAGATACATTCAATGTTTCACACAGATATTGCTTTTGGCTATCTTTACGTTTGTAGTGTGATTCAACACTTTCAAATAGATTTATATGGTCAATTATGCTTTTCTCAGTCTCTTCAGACATTCTTCTTGGCCTATTCTTATGAGTACCTCTGTAATCTTTTAAATAATTGTCGTCTCCCAATTTATCTATAGCTGTGTATACTACTTGTTGTGTAATGGACAAGCTATTTAAAAACATAACTTTGCAAATTTTTATCATGGAATTAGTATGATCAGGTAATTGGTACGTTAATGTTTGAGTACGATTATTTTTACGTTCAACTGTTATTTTTTTGACAGTATTCTTCTTTACATGGCGGTTTATAAAATCCCACTGCCTTTCATGGTCTCCGATAGCCCAAAACTTCTGAAAAATTATATTCCTCATATTTTCATGTATCTTTTCGTAACATTTCAATTTGCAGTTACATGGTGGTCGAATTGTTTTTTCTAAGTTTTGTTTTTTAGTTCTAACGCTTTCATAACTTTTACCAGCGTTTTTAAGAGCTTTGTTTTTGTGATCTTTCCATAAATTAGGATTTATTTTTCTCTTTCTCGTAAGCTGTTCAGAAGGTGTCACGGCCCTTTCCTCCGATCCTGTAGTCACAACATCCTGTGATATATTTTGTGCTTCAATACTACGTAAAACACCATCTAAATCGGAAATACTTCTTAGATCGTAATCTTTATTAATATATAAAACACTCGGCGTGGCTATGAAATCTATTTTTTGTTGGGTTGATGGAGTCATAATCATTGAGTTATCAGTAGTCTGTAAATCATCATTATTATTCACGAATTGCAATGCCGAAGGATATTCCATTTCAGACACTAATGACTCAATAACTTTATGAGAAATATCTAAAATATCACTTGTTGGTACATTTGGTGGTGATATATTGTTATCGTGTGGCGACACACTAGTTACTAATTTGGCTGGAGAAATAAAATCATGAGATCCTGGGTTTGCTTTAGTGAGCTCTGATACGCCATCAACAGGGAAAGAACTCCGCGAAAGATATATGAAACTCTCTGAAACAAATTACTCAAATTACCTCACTATGTTTTTTCAACAACAACTTACTAATCATTGCAAAGAGAATAAATAGAATTAATATAAACATAAATAATAAAATGTAATAACATTATATAAACGTGATAGTAATATAAATTAAATAATAAAAATATCACTGTGTGGTATAAAAGAACGCTCTTCTTCATACCACACAGTGAGGACCACTGGAGGTCTTTTATGAGCAAGTATTAGGTTCGTACCAACCTAAAGGTACGTGTACCTAACCTGAAACCTAATGTGTACCTGTAGGTGGGAGTATTATATACAAGGGAAATCATTGGAAAAATCGTAACACATTACCAAAACAACTTTATAAAAGTTGTTTAACACTTGGTATAATTTAAAAAAGCAATGCCTTTTATTTATCTTGATGTATGTACTGTAGACAAATTAGCAATGTTTTAAAATCATACTTTATTAAAATAGTAAGTTAAAGATTACCTGGTGACGAACAAATTGCCTGCTTTTCAAATTCAATTGCACAACTTTTTTCTTTAAATACAATACTACTGTCATCCTCACTCATATTTTCTGAAAATAACATAAATGAAATTATTGCAACATGCGACAACCCCGTTTATCGTTACTTAAAAAATGTATACTTTATACAGCACAAACTGACCTCGTCAAAACAATAGTTCTTAATTGTTATTTTAATTCGTGGATACAAATTAGTTTAAAAATAGGCAGAAAATGTAAAATGTGCGTGTTATTTGATTTTCGCCCTTATTTTATAAACTAAAAAGGTTTGTCCGTATCACCATACGTTTATTAACGGTGACTATGAAACATTTAAATTGATGAGCGAAGAATAATTGGTGCTTGAACCTTTACAACACTAGACAAAACGGGAGAAATTAGTAAAGGATATTGCAATAGCTGTAATTTAAACACGAATGTAAATAAAAATGAAATGAAGCATTACTATTAAAAGTTGCTTCCATTATCATACGAATAAACGTGTAAGAAGTGATTCCCGACAGAATAGGATAGACTCAAACGGCTGATTGATTTAATAAGTTTGTTCTCGTGTACTCGAAGATACAAAGAATATGCAATAGGCGCATGTTTTGTTGTTCGTGTAATGTAAAAATATTTTTTTCCGTACAAAAAACGAATATACTGTTATAACAGGCTTATTTTAAGTCCAAAATATTCATTAAAAAATTAAATAGGTGTATCATAGGCCAAGTAAATGAAAAATACAAGAAAAAAAATATTGGGTAAGAGCTCTTGCACGTTTATTCGTTGGGGCCATCGATATGGTCAAGTGAGCATTTCATACTATAATCGGAAGTTCTCTTACTATATTTTTACTGTGTTTAATACGTCTGTAAGGAAGATTTTCGTTACATTTGGGATGACAGTATTGCTCTGTGTGGCGCTAATGGAGTCTCACCAGAACTTAAGTTTTGGTCACATAACTGTGCTGGCCAAAACAAAAATCGGATTGTATGTACAACGTGTTTTTGCAGCTGAAAATCTCGGAGCGAAAGAGACAGTGTAAATACTCATGAAAGGGCTAGGAACACAAGTTGAATTTGACAAAAAATCGGCAAGCAAAAAAGCAATGCAGGAAAATCAGACAGGAAGTAGTTGAAGAAAACAAAAATCTTATAGTCCAAGTACGACTTTGACGACGATTCCGTGGCTCTGGCCATTGGCAAGAAAATAAAAGCCTCTGGCGACGATAGTATCAATTTGAAAAAGGCATATTCACAGCCAATTTGCTGCCGACTGATAAATTTAACAGCCTTGTATAGAAGTATCACATTAAAGCAGACACCACAGCTTTTTCAGAGGGTTTCCGCATTTTCGAGTGGAAGAAATTAAATCAGATTCTGATGAGTAGAGTGAGACGTGAAGATAGTTTTAAGTATGCACAGTTAACGGTGGTATGTAACTATTGTTAAAACTATATTATATGGTTTTCAAAAAAACCTAGTTTGACTTATATTCTTTATATAATTATGTGTATTGTTGTATAATTAAATAAAATAACAATAAAATCTATAAGTAGAAATTTATGTTTTTTTTTTGCATATAAGTATTAATTATTAATTTAGAAAAGATATATTCATACTGTTTATCCTTAGATAATTTTATTTAATACATTAAGGCAATGTATCAAAGAAAATTATCTATGATGAATCCATAATCTTTGGATTAATAAGTAATTAAATTTATTTAAACACATTATTACGTTTTTAGTATAGTTTTCTCTTACATCCGACAGGAAGTCTTTATGGAATATTAACTCCATGACACAGACTTCATCGTTTTGTTACAAAGAACGCCCAGAACAGCAACGGATTATCACATACATTCCTTTACTGTCCATAGAACAATGACGCATATGATTTTCACCAAAAACTGAGAATTTCAGGACACCGTTCCATAGCTCATACAAACTAGTAGCTTAAAGTTCATTCCATCCCTAAATTTGAAAACAAACAACTAAGTAGATATTTTTCAGTTACAAAAAAATCTGTTCCAAAACTTCAAAACGCTCTACTGGAAGTGGCAGTTTGCAGATCTGTCTTTGCTTGACTATTGCGACGAATTATTATAATTTTTATAAGATTAAAAACATTAACGTATGCACTCTTAAATGTTCGGCAAATGCTGTATTTATTGCAAAAAAATTTTATTTTTCCCTTTACAATTTCTATTTTTTTTACAAAGAAAATTTGCTCTGTTGCCGGTGTAAGTCGATGAATGAATCCAAAGAAAAAATAAAATATGACTTTCATCGTGTGTAAAGTTTTGTACCTATTATGAAACCACGCTGCATTTGGGTAGTGCCTGTGGGATTGGGTTTAATGGACATACTTCTTACGTTAATCTAAAATTACAATTGTTTTTAAGAATATTATCTCTTTATATTAAGCCTGTAATCACTCTAAATTAAATACTTAAAGACTGAAATCTGTATTATTAAAATCTATGTTTATTGTTTTTATGACACATTTAAGACAACTTTAGTGACTTAGAGTTAACTATTGATTTATTAACAAAAATAGACATGGAGATGGGTCAAAATTTTTCTTCTGCAATCCGAGTATTACACTATGTATGCCAACGACGCTTCGACCTCGTATTCAGGTCAGTATGCATTGAGCCTCGCTTTAAGGTTTGGCAGAATATAGAGAATTGTGGTAAAGACTACTTCATTAAATATTTGGGTTTCTGTAAACCGTGTTTAGTTTTACTGCAACACAACTGGCATTTTGTTTGGACCAAATAAAAATGAAAGAAATTCAAGTTAAATTTTACTACTGTTCGTGTATTGTTTGTGCATTCTTACGAATTTTACAAGGTGTTTCAAATATGAATTTGCAGTTAAATTTTCGTAAAGAACTGTATTTAAGTGTATATTCGTAAATCATAAATCAATCAATGATTTTACAGCGAATCCACATATGATAAATTATCCATAAATCCTCACGTCCATAAACGCGCACCATTAAGTTATCTTTCAGATGGAAATAAATAAAATAAAAAATAGCTTACAGTTCTGTTCGTGTAAGTCTTGACAAAAATAAAACTCTACATTTACTCTGTAATTTATATGATAAACATTTCCTATAATTTCCTACCCTATTAACTTTGATTATTATTATATTTGATTTGATTTGATACGATATTTTAATATTTATATGATTAATTGCCTTTCAGCGTTTTGGATTGTAATTTTACTAAATTATTCAAAACTGATGTTGATGAAGAAAATGTAATTTTTTGAACATTCTCTACAGTACTAATATTCCAAAAATCTCTTAACCAAAAGATCAAAAATATTAAGACAAATTCTTTGAATATATTCCTCTTGGACGAAGGCTTGTTTGTTTGTTGCGAAATTTTGTTTTTAGTAAAACTTTTGTTTTTCTTGGAAGGTATTTTCGTCTTGCAGGTGGGTAAAGTGTATATTATATTTTAGATATAAGCTAATAAATAAGTTTCATAAAAACACAAAGTTTTGTTGTGCATTGATAAAGGTTCGAATGCAGTAAACATAAATAATACTTATTCTATTTATTTACGCATAATCATAAAAACAGAAAAAGAAATCAATAAGCAAATTTTATGTCACAATCTATAATTCTCATATTCGTGCTACACATTACTAGAAGAAACAAAGGATAAAATAAATAATAGTTTTTTGAAACAACACAATAACTATTGCATTGAAAATCGGAAAAATTTTTATCAGAAACAATTTTGTTCTGTTTTGTTTCCTTCAAATTATTTTGTTTAAAAGCTCAACCGCCTCGAGGTTTGTTATTGCTATTGAAGTAATATATTATTCTAATTATAGCCATTAAAGCCTTCCAGTATCCCATAAAGGCTTATCTCGGAAGAAACTGAAATGTGATCTTAATGTGTTTTCTCACTAGATTTTGGCACGAGATCCTACTACGACTTTCTTTTTTTAAATAATAGTGGTGTACAAAAATACATAAAGTCTGCGATAATATTTTCAACAAAAAAATATTTGATAGTTATAATAATCAAATCTTGTATTTTTTATGCTCGTTGTAATACTTACCCAATGTTTGCAGTATTTATTAATAATTAAAATCAATTTACCCAATTTTTTTTAAGGAAATATTTGTGTTTTGGCCGTTTTGTTTTCCTTTGTACTATTTGAATAATTCCCTAAACCTTTGTGGAGGCGCTTTGCCTGCGTTAAACGAAACGCAGATTTGAATTTGACGCGTACTTCACGCAGCGCGCAACGATGACGGTTTTGTGCTAACCTTATACTTTTCTTCCTACTTGTTGGAACTATACATTTGCTGTGATGAAAAAGTGATTTATTGAACTTATCGAACATTCTCTACAGTTTATTCGTACTAGTGTCTACAGTCTAAACGCTAAGTATAAGCGTGACTCGCCAACCAATGGTTGTAACCGGGATCCTCCATGCAAATCCTCATGGGATCTTCTTTGGTGAAGGGTTGATTTCAGGGTTGTGCTGGGGTCCACGAAACGGCTTACAACAGGGTTCAATATCATTTCAATACCATCTCGTAGTTGCGCTGATACGAATCTTCTACTATCGTACTACCCGCTCACCTAAAGGCCCTGAAGAATTCTGGAGCTTAGTTCGCGCCCAGTACATGGCGCGTACAATTTGCTACTAAATTTATTAAAATATATGAAAGACAAAGTTATGTGTTATGTGCAATTAGCGTTGTGTTATCATTAAAACAAGATAGGCTTAATTTTAGGTCGCAGAAATAATGTGTTTTTAGCTGTTTTATTGTGTGGGTTTATCTGTGTTTACGTAGTAAATCCAACCACATGTTGTTTAGTTACATGTTGAAATGATGCAACACAAAACATCGATATTAATTTGAACCTCTCTGCTTGAACCATGCGCTAATCGTTCCATCAGCTAGCTTGAACATGTGTGCGGCGCGTCACCTAAATAAATTGGAACTATTCTTTTTTAAGATTGCGTCTATTTTATATATATATTTATATGTCTATATATATTTTAAAACCAAACAATCGGTCTTTGTAAAAATCTATTAGCGACATACACATTGATGTCTAGTTTTTTTCTTTTAGCTTTGTCAATTTTACCAAAATGTTATATTTTTAGAAATTCGATGTTATAAAGTAACATTAATAAATCATTATTTACTGTTTTTACCTATGAATATGTGTCCATACTTTTGTAATATATGTGTACCAATTACAATCTATTTTGTAGTCAGAAAATCAATTGAATAAAATCAACCAATTTTTATGAGTCGGTTATACATTTATGTTTGTTCTTATATATTTTATCACCGACCCGTAGGAGTCGGTATTAGCAACCATTACAAGCTATTATAAAACACATATAAAAACGACGTAAAACAGACATAACTTTATTACAGAAGTATGGAGCCACCAAAGAAGCGAAAAGTTTACACCGAAACACAACTTGCCGAAGCAATTAAAGCAATCAATAAAGGTATAAGTGTATATGAAGCATCAAAAAAGTTTAATATTCCAAAAACTACATTAAGAGACAAACGAAACGGAAAGTATAAGAATGAGATTTGTGGAGTTTAGCCAGTTCTCAATTTAAATGAAGAAAAACAGCTTGTAGATTGGATTCACTACCTTGGCAAGTTGGGATTTCCAGTCACAAAAAAACAATTATTAGAAGCAGTGGCTAAGCTCGTCCATAACTTAAATCGACCAAATCCTTTTAAAAATGGCGTGCCTGGCAGATACTGGTTTAATAATTTTATAAAAAGGCATCCAACAATATCCAGACGCGTTGCACAAAATCTCCCTACAAGCCGAAATCAAATCACAGAAGCAGCTATACGTGGATGGTTTGAAAGAGTGAACAATTATTTAATGATGAATAATCTGCTCCATGTTTTCGAAAACCCAAGACGAGTGTTCAACTGTGACGAAACTGGTTTCTTTTTGTGTCCAAAAGAGAATGTTCTGTACAGAAAAGGCGATCATCCTGGTAGCTTTATTGCCCAATTCTACACATATACTACAGCCGCTTGATGTAGCAGTTTTTAGGCCCGTTAAAGGAACATAGCTATGCCAAGCTCAGACGCACAGACTTTGCACCAGCAGTAAAACAATGTTTTGATCAGTGTCTTAAGCCTGAAACCATACGAAGCGGATTTCTATGTTGTGGATTGTATCCATTTGATCCAGCAAAAGTGAACTACAGTAAACTGTTGACCAATGTTAAACATAATGAAGATAATAATCAAACAAGCACTCCTTCAAACACTTCTTTGGTAGATGAAGAAAAATTCAAAAAAGATTTTGAGGCTAGATTGTCACCTGTAACGCTACGAATGTTCAAAGATTCGGGAGACCAATGGATGGGAGATCCAATTGATGAAAAATTATTCCAATTTTGGAAGAAAATTGCACCCGAAAACGCAGTGATTCGAGAGAGTGAACGTATTCTGCAGTTAGGTGAATCAACACTTAATAACAATTTTGTAGACGAAATGCCAGACTTATCTGAGTTGATTCTAAATTTTGAAAGAGTTTCTGAGAGTGAATTAATACTGCAAGGTTCAGATGGAATGGCAGAAGAGGCATCCAACTTATCCTTGTTTATTGAAAAACCTCTCCCCGTTTCAACGTCTAATGGAACTTTTTTAACAGTACAAGAAGAATCTAATCAGCTTCTACGAACGCCTACTCCTCAACCAGACAATATACTTATACCATCCATCAACGAGTTAATTGCACCCACGTCCACTTCGATTTCTATACCAGAAAAAGATATTTTAGTTGAAATAACCATGGAACCGCAACAAACACTTCAGAAATATACTCCATCACCCAAAGAGGCCGCACCAGACACAAGTAGTTGCTCTGTAATTCCTACGCCATTTAAGAATTATTCAACACCCTTTAAAAATTCTTTTTACTTTCCAAACAAATTAAACCCTAATAAAAAGAAAAACATGAAAAAAAAACTTACGCCAACAGTAGCTATAGCTGATGAGTTTATGGAATATCAAAGGAGAATAATACAAGAAAAAGAAGAAAAACAAAATAAAAAACAAAAAAGAAAACAGGATATGTTGGTGAAAAAGGAACAAAAAGAATTACTGAAGAAAACAAAAAAGTCTGAAGCCTTAACAAAGAAAACAAGAACCTTGGAGAATAATATATCTATTAAAAAACAAAACGAATATTCTCCTGTAGCAGGACCCAGTAAATATGAATCAGGTGGCGAATTAGATTATAGTTTGAGTGTAAAAGAAACAAAGCGTCACGTGCTCTTTAACAGCGAGTTAAAAAAACAGTGTAAAAAAGGGCATGAACATTCTAATAACACTTTAATTGATAGTGACTCTTTTGAAGCAGAAACTACTGTACGTCAATCAGAGTCAAACTCTGCAAGAGAGATAGTTAAACGTCGATTTTTTTATAGCAGTGAGTCTGATGATGATTATATTTTGTAATTAACTTATTTTTTTTGTCTGTAAGCACCAAGTGTACTAAATTATGTAACTAATTAGGTGCAATTTATTTATAATAAGACGTGATCCTACCATTGTGATGATTAATAGTGTAGTAAGTCAGGAACTATAATTTTCAATCGCAGCATCACGAATAATTATGATCTCAATAGCATAAATAGGTATACTCGTACTAGAGTTCATGTTCCTTAAATTAAAATGTATGTCTCATGTTGTTATGTTGATTATTTTTATTGTTTATAATAATTTGTTTATACATATTCGTTTCTTTTAATTGAAATAAAAAAAATATGAGTAACTATTGCCATTTTTATTTTGTTTCATTCTATTACGATCTGTGATCATCATCATCACCATCGTCATCACCAGCCTAAAGCGTCCCTTTGCTGCAGCCTGCTCCTCATACACAGTCGGTAATAGGTGCGTAAAAATCGTTGATAGCTTCACAACCGTTTTTATGGGTCGGTAATAGTAACAATTGACTAAGTAACTTTATGAATTATTTTTTACAAGATAATCATTCATTTAAATGCTGATAACGAAATAAATACATTTTTTAAATATAACATTAGCAAATAAAAATGAAGAAATAAATCTGAGGGCATCCGGCATACTTAAAAATTACGGTCGATTTTAAAAGTGCCTTAGTCGGGTCGTTAATAGCTGCGTTTACCTTAATGGTGTTTCCATAAAAAAAATCTAAACTTTAGAGTTAAAGCGCGCTTAAGCGTGCGGCCACACACCTATTCAGATAATGCACGGACATTGCGATCAGTTGAGAGGTAGAAGCAATATAAAAAACGTAAACGTGGATAAATATATACCTTCCTACTTACTTGCATACACAGTTTTTTCCAAAAGCTTGGAAAGAAGCGACAGTCATAGGCATTCCCAAGCCGGGTAAACCTCTGAATATCCCGGCTAATCACAGACCCATCAGCCTCCTCAAGGCCATGTCTAAACTTCTCGAGAGAGTTATACTCTCTCGAATGCGGAACCATCTGTTTCCAACGGATGGCGATCCCCTCATTATTCCCCATCAGTTCGGCTTTCGCACTAAGCACTCCTGCCCACGGCAAATCCATAGAATCGTCGAAAACATACTTGACGGCTTCTATCCGCGTCGTTATAAAACAGTTGCGCTATTCTTTGACGTAGCCAAGGCTTTCGATAAAGTCTGGCACAGCGGTCTCGTTTATAAACTCTACAAAATAGGCTTACCGGATCGCCTAGTCAGGTTAATCGCGTCGTTTCTTACGTACGTTTACCGTACGTTTCGATTTAAACATGAAGGCACGCTTTCCGCGCCTCTTCCCATTAAGGCTGGAGTCCCTCAAGGCTCAGTCCTTGCCCCTCTGTTGTACACCGTGTACACCAACGACATTCCCATCCCGCCGAAAAGCGTCGAACTTGCCCTCTTTACCGACGACACTGCACTCTACACCAAAGGTCACAGTGTCCCGCAGCTTGTAACCAGACTCCAAAAGGCCGTAAACGCCCTCGGTGTATGGTTTCAAAAATGGCGCATCGATGTGAACCCAGACAAGAGTTCTGCGATTCGCTTTTGACCCCGTCGTCCCGCTAGCGACCCCCACGTTCGAATGTTAGGCATTCCCATCCCCTGGAAGCGCAGTGCTAAATACTTAGGTGTCACTTTAGATCCGACACTTTCTTTCAAGCCACACGTCGATAGAGTTTCGAATCACGCCCGTCACTACTTAGGCCGCCTAAATAGCATGTTAAGTAGAAAAAGTAAAATGTTTTTTAGAAACAAACGTTCACTTTACAAGGTCTGCATTAGAACCGTCATGACATATGCCTCGCCAATCTTTGCCCACGCCAAACCCTCCCTCCTGCACAAACTGCAGGTAGTTCAAAATCTCTTTTGCCGCAGGGCCACAAACGCACCGTGGTACGTGCGTAACGCGGACTTGCACAGAGATCTGAACTGCCTACAGTACAACAACACCTCAAAACACTCTCTGACGCGTTCTTCAAACTCTCCGACACCCATCCCAATTCTCTAGTTAGAGATTTAGTCTCATATACTACTCCTGTCTTAGATTCGAAGTTTAAAGTCACTAGACCTAGGAATGCGCAAGCGTAGTCTTCCACCAGACTGACATCGGATCTTGAAGCCCTTCTGGCCGCAACTTCTAATTCTAACGTAAATTCGAATTAATTTAACTTCTTTAATATTTATTTAATGTTATTTTAAATTTCTATTTTCATTTTGAGCACCTTCAGTGCTATGAATTCCCCTTCAGTGCTTTGAGCACCTTCAGTGCTATGTAAATCCCAGCGGGTGACCCCTTCTGGGCCCCGCTAGCGTGGCCTTTTTCTCCAATTGGCCGTCGTTGAAGACTGTGTGGCAAAAAATTGCATGAGTCATTCAGGGGTTTTTTTAGTGGGTATGGACTCTGGTAGGCTCGGGGTGACGAGTCCCATATTACTCCGATCGCGCGCGCGGAGTATGCGTAAGAGCATTTTTTTATTCCTCCTGACCTCTCCGTGGAAAGGAACAAAAAAATAAAGTACCTTTTACCTTTTTATATTTTTATATCAACCTCAAAGACGTGTTGTTTTAATTAATAATGAATTACTAAAACCAGGTCATAAAAAGGCCTTCCTTAATCCATTTCTAAACATAAGAGCCCAAAGGTAAATTACTTTATTAATCGTTATGCCTAATCTTGAAGTTTTACAGGCACTTATTAAATTGTACTCATTGTTTTGGCAGACACCCAATACTTCTCAACCGCTATTTCCTCAAGTAACTCGAATGATTGTGCGAGAATTATTCCTTGTGAAAAACGAAATCACATCTAATGTTACACCTACAAATAGGTCCGGTGGTACTTCAAATCTGAACAGCTGTACACAGCTCGGGTTCGCTCATGTATTTATTTATTTTATTTACAATTTATGTACACACAAAATATAACTGATCATAAATGGGACAACATGCTCGTACAAAGGTACTACTTATTTCATAAGAAATTTCTACCAGTAGACCTGGGACTGGAGAATTTGGTCAAAAGCTACAAAATTAGTGTGCTTTTTATATCCACTGATTCTAAATTCATTAAAAAGAAAAAAAAAACAATAAAGAAGGAATGTATATATAAATATAACCATATAAATATACGTACAGATAACATTCATACACGTAAATACTTTATATACATACTTAAATACATATGCATACATGAACACACCATATAATTACATAAATAATACTTATGGGATAACAACTAAAATCATGTCTGAGGAAAATAATGCTCTTTCACTCTCTTTTTAAAAACTGACATAGATTTCGACGCTCGAACTGTACGTGGTAAGGAGTTCCATAGCCTAACTGCATGTACTGTGAAGGAGTATGAGTAGAAATCGGTTTTATGTGGAGGCATTCGTAAAAGAAATCGTTTACTTGGCCTTACCGAATCGTTCACAGAACTAACAAATGTAGCACTCACGTAGATAAGATGGAGAAGCCTAGGAATGCAAGACATTAAAAAGGAGGCATAGTATCCTAGTGATCCTGCGAAGGCGAATTGGGAGCCACTGACGCTGCTTTCGAAATTGGGAGACATGGTCAAACTTCTTAAGCCCGAATATATAGATAAATTTTGTAAGCGCTCCAGTTTATTTAATAGCTCCTCTGTGGCATCCAAATAGCACGCGTCTGCGTAATCGACAACAGGTTGGATAAGGGATTGTGCAAGAATAATTTTAGTTAACAAAGAATCGTTGGAGTCGTCGATCGCGGAGCCCATAAACCAATGAACGACAACAAAATGATAACCAAGCACACACAGAAGTTCCATCCGTCAGGTAGACATGCCGAAAATCCGAACAAAGCGTTTTGATAGCTTATTTTTAGTAAGTGTCGCCGAAGAGTGGAATGATCTGTAATATTTATTCACGTATCTCAAATTGAATATGTAGGTTTGACTGTTTGAATGATGGATAATCGAAATGCAATCATAATATTTATATAGAAGTTGGGAATAAATAGTAGAAATTATAATCTAACCTCAAAAAACACGTGAAAAAGACCTGAAAACGTTGTTTACTCAATAGGACGAATACGGTTAGAAGGTTAACCTATTAATACGTTCATAGTATGATCAGATGAAGCTATTGAAATTCAAAAACCCTCTAACTTAAATTATTATTCATACAACAGCGAACCGTGACAAGACAATTGACATAAGGGCTCATTGAAATGGCGGCTCAATGTCTTTGAGGTTTTACAGATTAACAGTATATATAATTTTTCTAGATGTCGATGAAAAAATAAATGGCGTTGTTACGGGAATAATTGGATTTTAAGTATCCCATTTCTAAGTATCCCCAACACCTATCTCAATATTTGAGCTTGGTAAATGCGTGTCTATTGACCTATAAACTAAATATAGCCTGGTTTTTATATGATTACAATTTATAAATATTACAGGGTACTCAGTCTGCCATTCACTTTTAATTATTACATTTAAGTTCGAAAAATTCGCTTTCATTTCGACGTAAGTCATTATACCCTAGTAACTTTTACTTACCTAGTACTGCTTTAAGTATGGAATCAACATTAATTTTGAGTAAAACTATTATCACATGTACTCGCATCTATATTTTTTCTTTTTATATTTGATTAAGTTGAAATAAACATAATAAGCGTCTTATTTTTAGTATTACAGTATTAAATAATCGACAATCAAGCGACTGATCAATTCCACGTTAAACCCCTGTGGGAACCTATTGAAAATACCACCATATTGCAAAAAAATGAGAACGGAATTTACAAACGGGTTGTCACATAGAAACATTAAGCCCCTTGTATTGCGCACATCTATTGATATTGATCTACATTAATGCATTGTGAGATTGTAACTATGCAGTGTTATTACCCTAATGAGGTATTCAATGATCCAAAGCAATCATTACACTCACACAAAGAACAGGATTTGGTGGGGCAGTATTCGCGAAGTACTGCTTGAATAGGTCAAACGATGGCATTAAATGAAATATCCGTTCAGTTTAATACAACTTTCCGGTGGGATTGCAATAACTTCTGTTATGAAATAAATTCCACGTGTCTATATTTCTAAAAGTTTATCTCTGTAATTAATTTAAAATCCTTTTAGCCGTTTCAGTTCAAATAGATAGTAATGAATTTTCAAAAATAAATTGTTTCATTTCTACAATTTGTAAGTGATTAATGACGGTTTATTAGTTATCTAAATTCTAAAATTTAATATAAATCCTCTTAGCTGGTAATCGAAATGTAGTTCCGAGCCCTTACCCTGGTTGACTTTCTAAAATAATGTCGTTTATATCAATAATTAACCGCGATAAACTAAACGAAAAATGACTGACAAATCTAGATTTTTTTTCAACTCTATATCATTTTATATGAATAAAATGAGAACAAAATTCTCTTAAAATTATTTCCCTGTTCTTTCTTTTGAGCTTTTTTGGTTTAGTTTAAGGACCAAGTAACTAAAGTTTCTGATTATTTTGGAAAGCGTCTAATCCTTTCCTTCTCCACAAAGTCCTCTGTATTTGGTCAACTTCATCAAGTGCCGTATTGTCAAACAACTGTGAAAACCAAAATCCCTAAAATAAGAATAAATATGTGTAATACCTGGTGTACATTCACTTTCAAATATGGTGTTTTAATTCGTTAGCTAAAGAAAGGTACGCTTCTTGAAATAATGTTGTAACTTTCTTCATAGTAAAGTAAAATAATCTCATAAAGACGTAGGTTATCAGTGCCTTACTACTAGCTAGGTTAGGATTGCGATCAGGATTTTATTTTAGTAGTAAAGGCCAGGATCCAAATATTTTCTCCATATATTTTTGTGTGAATTTTTTATGCCCTTTTGAGCCCTTTGTCCGTTTCTTTTTCATTTAGCTAAATTAACAGAAAACTTATATTTTTCGGGTCAAACCGATTTTGAGTTGAACATTTTTTTGTCAAAAAGTACTTATTTTGTTTTAGTTTCAGAAAAAAATAATAAAAATACTTAAACTCGATTATATGCAATTGAAGTTAATACAATTTGCGTAGAAATAGTAGGAATTTCAAGAAAATATTTCATGGATGAAGTTCTGAAAAATAGCAGTTAACTTTATTTGTAAGACTTCCACACTAATTCTTACAAATTTTTGGTTTCTTGTGGCGTCAAACAAATCCGCTGAAGCTTTTAGTACGGATTTAAAGCTGAAACATATACAAAAAAATAAGTGCTATCCTGAATTCGAACCCAGTTCCCAATCACCATCTTCAACCAATATAAATCACTATTTTTACTGTGGTTACCACGCAAAAACACGTTAAGTCGAATTAAAAGTTACTTATTTCGTATTCGTCCAATGGATTAGTTCCTTACATCTGAAACTGGGGTTTTGCCTTACTGGCCATTTTGATCTGTATTATCTCATCTTTGGTTAAGAATTCCAATTTCAAATTTATACAGCTATTTACTCACGCGTTTGTGTTTCGAAAACCGTAATTTATTTGTTTCACCTCTTTCGGTTTTTTCTTTGCGTCACTTGGTTTACAAAATGGAAAACTTGAAATATCGCATTATTTGCGAGTACGAGTTCCACCGTGGCACCAGTGCTGCAGAAACGGCTCGAAGTATTAATACTGTGTATGGCGGCGGTGTCGCACCCTCGGTCTGCGTGCGTTCTCGAGCGCACGTCGATCGCAGACGCCTTCCCGCTCTTTTAGCCCCCGCGCTAATTGAGCACCCAAATTTCATAGTTGTTTACCGTACTAAGTTTCTAACGCCGTTTTCACGGCGGACAGTGGCTCGTTAACCGTACTTCTAAGTTTCTAACGCCGTTTTCACGGCGAATAGTGGCTTGTTAACCGTACTTCGTGGAACGTGAGCTTCGTCGACGGGGTTTCGTTGTTCCAGGACTTCAAGTGCTGTGTTCGAGTAAGTTATCCGCGTCGTTCTCAACCGCCCTACTGCGTGTAGGGTGGTTTTAGGGAGTTAGTCATCGTTGTTAGGTTCATATATTGTCCCTCCCCAACCCCTCCGCAATGGCTTCCCTAAGCTCTGATGAGATTAGGAAGAAGTTAGCTGATAGTATCGGTGCTGAAGGCATACATATAAATGCTGATAAGTTCCGTTTCCTAGATTCTCTCATCCCTCATTTCATGACGATAATGTCCACAATGGCCCCTCAGGCCACCCCAGTTCCCCAGACCCCTCAGGTCTTAGGCCCTCCCGCGTCCCCTTCCTCCAGTGACATGGAGTGCGAAGTAGACGCCCCTCCGCGACGCAAGCGCACACCCGCGACCGAGTCATCCTCGGACGCCACCCCAACTGGCCCTGAGTCTCCCTCCTTTACGCTTGTTAAGAAGTGCTCTAAGAAGCGTTCAAAACAAGACCCGGCGCCCTCGACGCCCGTCCCTATACTTCCTGCGGCGTCTTCAACGCCAGCTGCCCCGGTGTCTTCAACACCCACTCCGGCCCCAACTTCTGTCAAGGCCAAGGTCCCACCACCCGTTTTCCTTCGGGAAAAGGGTAAATGGACCGAGGTCTCGACATTGTGCAATGAGCACAAAATCCATTACATCCGAGCAGCCAACTCGGGTGAATCTATTAAAATCTTAGTCTCGTCGATAGACGACTTTCGAGCTTTAACAAAGCTCCTCACCGATAAGCAATATGCTTATCACACCTATGCTCTGTCAGAAGAGCGTAAGATCAGAGCGGTACTCAGGGGAATCCCGTTCGAATTATCGAACGAGGCCATCCTGGAGGATCTGCAGTCCCAAGGCTTCCCGGCACTCGCGGTGCATAAAATGCACAGCAAGTACGGGAGGCAACACCCTCTCGCTTTGGTGATTCTCGCCAACGTCCCCAAGTCCAGAGAGATCCTGAAAGGGGTTAGCTCTATTTGCGGCCTCTCTGGGATCTCAATCGAGGCGCCTCATCGCCGCGGTCATCCCGGCCAGTGCCATCGGTGCCAGTTGTACGGGCACGCGGCAGCCAACTGCCGCGCACCGCCCAGGTGCGTCAAGTGCCTGGTCCCGCACTTCACTAAGGAGTGCAATCGCACTCCTGAAACTCCCTCTCCTCCCGATTGCGTGCTTTGTGGCCAGTCCGGCCACACCGCAAACTACAGGGGCTGCCCTCGTGCACCCCGTTGTATGCGCTCCAATTTCAAAAGGGCGGCTCCCAAACAGGCCCCGCGCCTTTCTCAAGAAAACTTTCCGCCGCTGCGTAGCCGGGTTCCTCCGGCTGCAATGCCTACTCAGCCCAAGCCTGCTCCAGAAAACTGGAGGCAGCGTCCCGCATCGAATCCCATCCCGGCTCCTCGCCCATACAAACCCACTCCTCAATCCTCCGTAGCAGACGATATGCGTATCGTCTGCGATGCTATTAAAAATGTCGATGTTAGTGAAATCGCAGTCTTAGCCCGTAAACTTAGGGCTTCACGTACTCCGACAGAGCGTTTGCTAGCTCTGGCGGAGCATAGTTCCCTTCTCAATTCATTGTAGGTTCATTTAAATGAATTGATCCCTAAATCATGCTTCGGCCGACACTGCCCAGCCCCGGCTTCACCGGAGGCTGCCCAGAACGGCCACCAACTCATGTCCCTTTGAGCACCTTCAGTGCAACTTTCACTACAGGCGGAAGACCCGCTAGCGGGTCTCCGCCAGCGCGCCCAACTTCCCGACGGGTGTCGCTTCCGATGAAGGCTAAAGGTATACGCTTACCACAGCCAACAGGTGGTTTTTAGTGGGTAGGTGCCATTCTGGTGAGTCCCACATAACCCCCCCGCAGAGGAATTTACCTGCGGGCGGGTATGCATGACGCATCTTCCACCTCCCTCCCGTGAGGGTGCCTCGGAAGAAAAAAAAAAAAAAAAAAAAAAAACGGTGTCGCACCACCGCTCCACCGCTAAGAGGGCCGTGCCTAAACCGGCGCCGCTGCTCACTCCCGCTAACTTCCCACCGCTGCGTAACCGGGGTCCCCCGGAAGCGAAGCCCGTTCAGCCGACGTCTACTCCGGCTCTGTCATGGAGGCAGCGTCCGGCCGTTCCACCTGCACCTTCCCGTCCTATCCCAGCTCCCGTAGCTGCCGTAGGCCCGCGTCCCGCTCCATCGTCTTCACCTCAGTCGTCGTTGGCTGAGGACATGAAAACCGTGTTCGACGTCATTCAAAACGTCGACATTAACGAAATTTCCGTACTCGCACGTAAACTGCGAGCCGCCCGCTCTCCTCAAGAGCGTTTATTTGCGTTAGCCGAGTTCTAAGTTCTAAGTTCGTTATAAATTTTATTTTTTGTATAAATTCGTAAATAAGCAAATATAATGTCTAGACCCCGCGTCTGCAAATCCCTGAATGCAAATCCCGCGTCCAATTTATATCACCTAAGGGCTTATTTCTAGTATCTTTTAACGTTTGTAGCCTTAGCACCAACCTTCCTGAGCTCAAACTGTTCCTTCAGAACAAAGAGCCAGACTTATTGCTTCTCCAGGAGACATGGCTTACTCCAAACCGCACCAGGGGATTCGCTATTCCCAAATACGTGTTCATTCGTAACGAAATTGCATTTGGACGTCGTTTTCCAATAAAGAAATAATTTATAAAACAATCACAATAGTAGTATAAATATAAACAAGAAAATCTTTAATATAAATATCATATCAAGTAAAGATAAAAATTTGTGTATATAATAATGTTTTTGTATATAAATACATTTCCAGAAAAGTTTGAAATCTATGAGAAAAAGTACTCAAAAATTATGGTGACCAGAGTGCGTCAAAATAATGTTATTTTAGACTACTTGTACTGTGGCTACATTGTAAAAAAAACAAAGACTTGTTTTTAATTTTTTTAGATTATGCATTTATTTGAAATTCGATTGACGTTTACATTTCATACAGCCTGAAATTTCATGCCTGAACCTAGTGTTACAGTGAAATTTATCAGTCATAATATATACTAGCGTAACCTCTCGTATCTTAATTACATTAAAACATTATACTAAATATATCTAAAATAAGGAATATTTTCCCCTGACAACCCTTACATTTCTTAGGAGTATTATTGGGTATTTTCTGAAATAAATCAAACCACATAGTTGGTGATATTATCGATACGTTTCCACAAGAAGGGAACAAAGTGTAATTAATTGCCGGGTCGGATTGGTCAGTCGTATCGATTGCCGATCATTTGATACCCCAGTACTGATATAGAAAACTACACTATTTAAGTATATATTACTGATTACACAAACTCAATCGTAATGAATGAGAAGACTATATTTCATTTGTACTCAATAAAATGAACAAGAATTAATTTGAAAACAGAATGTGTAATTTTTTTTAATCAGATCTATTTCAATTTGATTTTACTGTAAAAGTAACGTTTAAAGTTATACTTCGAAAACATCAGGACGGCCTGCCCAGTGGCAAGTGACTACTGTGTCCATGACTTTAGTTAAGTACTCGTTAATAACACTTTTTTCAGTAAATGGTAGTCGAGTTTCCTATGTTTAGATCACGTCTGGGGCGGTATTTCAGTCTTTCATAGGATTCAATAATTCAAAAATAGTTTAACCACCATTACAGCCACGTGGCTATATGCAGATCAGATGGAAGTAAGCCAGTTTAGTTACAAAACAAAGGCAATTCTAACTTGAGTCTATGAGGTTCTCCTTCATAACTACTGCTATCTGCGGCATTATCTGCCCCAGCTCAGCTTATCACAAGAATAGCATCAACCTGTTTCCGTTCTAATTGGTTGTAAACATCGCATTTGTCGGGATTTGTTAGGTTCATAATACGCTAACAATACAAATAAAGTTGCAGTGTAACCAACATATCTTCATAGATATAAATTAATTACTTTATTAATCACTTACCTAATGTTTATTTATACGCAAATATAAAAAAGCACTTTTAAATTCCCAGCGCAGTTTCACCGACTCACTGCTGATCCGGTAGAAATTTCATTGTGAAATGTGCCCTATGTTACTCATGTATAACGACGTTTTCCAATAAAGAAATATATTATACAACAATGTAGTAGTGTCACAGTTTATTGTTTAAATATAAACAAGAAAATCATTAATAGTACTATATAGTAAAGATAATTCTTTATATTTTTGTATTGAAAATAAAGTATATCAAAATAACTATTCGATTTTTCAAATTTCAAATAATTATTTGCAGTCGTGCGCTGAAGGTTTTCCGATGGAGTCATACGTCATGCGTCGATGCTGAGAACTGAGCGGCGAGTGCGGAGTTATGCGGCGAACGCGGGAGGTGTAACCATCGGCAAACTTTCTGCGCACAACGAATTGTAAATTTTACGATCACAAGCCGACATTCCGTCAACGTGTTATCTAATCCAAAATAAGACTTACAATAAAACCAAACTAACCCAACCTGTTGCGGGGTTTTGCGCCGGCTGGGAAGATGCCGCCGTATGTACCCTTCGAAGCCCCGAAGATACCACGACCTGACGAACCACGGAGTGACACCCGACTTGATCGAGTGCAGGTTGGAGCGCAGTGAAAACAACACGTCTTCAAAGTATGAACGTTTATTCCTTAAGTTTAAACAAGCCTATGAACCGCAATCGTTCCTGTAGTTCAGTTTCTTTCTTCAGACCTCTTCACTGGCCTCCGGATACACCGAACAGCGCTTACGTCTTCTTGGGTCTTCACTGGCCTCCGGATTCACCGAACAGCACTTTCTTTCTTCTAGTTGGATTCTTCTGAACTTTTCTTCTTAGACTGTTTCTTTCTTCTTATTAGTTGTTGTTTTCTTCGCTGCAGGCACCGAACTGACTTCCGTATTTTTTTTTTGGTTCCCCTCCACGGGAATGGCATAAGGACATAAAAAATGCTCTGACGCATACTCCGCGCGCGCGATCGAAGTTATGTGGGACTCGTCCCGACGCCTACCAGAACCATACCCACTAAAAACCCCCTGTCGGCTCGTGCATTTTTGCCACTCAGCCTTCATCTGAGCGACGGCCAATTGGAGAAAGAGGCCGCGCTAGCGGGGCCCTTAAGGGGTCACCCGCTGAGATTTACATAGCACTGAAGGTGCTCAAAAATGAAAAGTAAATAAAAACATTAAAAATGAAAAGTAAATAAAAACATTAAGAATGAAAAGTAAAATTGCATTAATTCGGATTTACGTTAGAATTAGAATTTACGTTAGAATTAGGATTTGCGGCCTGAAGGGCCTCGAGAGCTAAAGTTAACTGCGTAGGTTCGCCCGTGTGCGCGTTTCTCGGCCTAGCGACTTTGAATTTCGAATCTAACACAGGAGCAGTATATGAGACTGAATCTCGAACAAGATGATTGGGATGGGATTCGGCGCGTTTGAAGAAAGATTCTGAGAGTGTTTTGAGGTGCTGTTGCACTGTAGGTAGTTCAAGATCTCTGTGCAGGTCCGCGTTGCGCACATACCAAGGTGCGTCTGTGGCCCTGCGGCAGAAGAGATTTTGAACTACCTGCAGCTTATACAGGACGGAGGGATTGGCGTGGGCAAAGACTGGCGAAGCATATGACATGACGGGTCTAATGCAGACCTTATAGAGCGTACGTTTATTTCTAAAAGACATTTTACTTTTTCTACCTATCATACTATTTAGGCGGCTTAAGTAGAAACGCGCAAGTTTCGTTACTCTATCGACGTGTGGCTTGAAAGAAAGCGTCTGATCTAAGGTGACGCCTAAGTATTTAATACTGCGCTTCCAGGGGATGGGAGTACCTAACATTCGAATGTGAGGATCGTTGTAGCGATTACGACGTTTGTGGTCGAATTGAATAGCAGAACTCTTTTCCGGGTTGACATCGATACGCCATTTTTGAAACCAAACACCGAGGGCGTTTACGGCCTTTTGGAGTCTGGTGATGTTATACGGGATCCTTTGACCTTGAGTGTAAAGGGCGGTATCGTCTGCAAAGAGGGCGAGTTCGACGCCTTTCGGCGGGATGGGGATGTCGTTAGTGTACACGGTGTACAGCAGAGGGGCGAGGACTGAGCCTTGCGGGACTCCAGCCTTTATGGGACGAGGCGCGGAGAGCGTGCCTTCATGTTTGAATCGAAACGTACGGTCTTTAAGAAACGACGCGATTAATCTGACTAGGCGAACCGGTAAGCCTATTTTATAGAGTTTAAAAACGAGACCGCTGTGCCAGACTTTGTCGAATGCCTTGGCTAAGTCAAAGAGAACCGCGATTGATTTTTTACGATGCGGATAGAATCCTTCGAGTATGTACTCGACGATTCGATGGACTTGCTGAGGGCAGGAGTGCTTAGCGCGAAAGCCGAACTGGTGGGGAATAATGAGAGGGTCGCCATCCGTTGGAAACAGATGGTTCCGCATTCGAGAGAGTATGACTCTTTCGAGAAGTTTAGACATTGCCTTGAGGAGGCTGATGGGTCTGTGATTAGCCGGGATGTTCAGAGGTTTACCCGGCTTGGGAATGCCTATGACTGTCGCTTTTTTCCAGGCTTTTGGAAAGTAGCTATGGTCGAAGCAGGCATTGAAGTTGATAGCTAACAAGGTAAGCACCTTTTGTGGCAGGTGCTTAAGTGCGTGGTTGGAAATTCCATCCGCACCCGGAGCCTTTTTGGACTTTTGCTTTCTAATGAGAAGCATGATTTCATCATTAGAGACTGTGACGGGGTCGTCGGTGATAGGGAGAGATTCTCTGCGGAGAACTTCGTCCTCCACCGCCTGGATGTGGGAGGGATCCGTGGGTTGCGTGCTGGGCGAACATTGTGCCGCTATGCTGTCGGCGAAGCATTCGGCTTTCTCTTTGACTTCGAAGGCAATAGTGCCGTCGGGACGAGTGAGAGGAGGAACGTGCGAGAACGGAAATTTCGTTAATGTCGACGTTTTGAATGACGTCGAACACGGTTTTCATGTCCTCAGCCAACGACGACTGAGGTGAAGACGATGGAGCGGGACGCGGGCCTACGGCAGCTACGGGAGCTGGGATGGTTCGGGAAGGTGCAGGCGGGACGGCCGGACGCTGCCTCCAAGACAGAGCCTGAGTAGGCGTCGGCTGAACGGGCTTTGCTTCCGGGGGACCCCGGTTGCGCAGTGGCGGGAAGTTAGCGGGAGTGAGCGGTGGCACCGGTTTAGGCGCGACCCTCTTGACGGTGGAGCGCGGAGCGCGCGGGCAACCCCTGTAGTTAGCTGTGTGGCCGGACTGGCCGCACAGCACACAGGCAGGGGGGGAAGTGGATTCAGGAGTGCGAGTGCACTCCTATGTTATATGTGGATCCAGGCACTTAACGCACCTGGGGGGAGCTGAGCAGTTAGCTAGCGGGTCTTCCGCCTGTAGTGAAAGTTGCACTGAAGGTACTCAAAGGGACATGAGTTGGTGGCCGTTCTGGGCAGCCTCCGGTGAAGCCGGGGCTGGGCAGAGGTCGGCCGAAGCATGATTTAGGGATCAATTCATTTAAATGAACCTACAATGAATTGAGAAGGGAACTATGCTCCGCCAGAGCTAGCAAACGCTCTGTCGGAGTACGTGAAGCCCTAAGTTTACGGGCTAAGACTGCGATTTCACTAACATCGATATTTTTCATAGCGTCGCAGACGATACGCATGTCGTCTGCTACGGAGGATTGAGGAGTGGGTTTGTATGGGCGAGGAGCAGGGATGGGATTCGATGCGGGGCGCTGCCTCCAGTTTTCTGGGGCAGGCCTAGACTGTGTAGGCTTTGCAGCCGGAGGAACCCAGCTACGCAGCGGCGGAAAGTTTTCTTGAGAAAGGCGCGGGGCCTGTTTGGGTGCCGCCCTTTTGAAATTGGAGCGCATACAACGGGGTGCACGAGGGCAGCCCTTGTAATTTGCGGTGTGGCCGGACTGGCCACAAAGCACGCAATCGGGAGGAGAGGGAGTTTCAGGAGTGCGATTGCACTCCTTAGTGAAGTGCAGGACCAGGCACTTGACGCACCTGGGCGGTGCGCGGCAGTTGGCCGCCGCGTGCCCGTACAACTGGCACCGATGGCACTGGCCGGGATGACCGCGGCGATGAGGCGCCTTTTTATTTAGGAATTCTAGGCATTTGTTATATAAATAGGTGCTAGGTTTGCTAGGGAACCTAGGTATACATTATATATTTATATATTACATATTATCCCAAGCCCTCCAATTGACCTTGTAAACATACTTAGGTCGTTCGCCCAGGCGCTCGTTGCGTCCGGCGCCAACTTATCAGATGACGTAATAACGCAGGCCTTACAGGCATCTATCGCGTCCCCGGCCCCTCAGGCCTCAACCCCGGCCCCTCAGGCCTCCAACGTCGAGACCCCTCAGGTCTACAGCTCTTCCTCGTCTCCCGCCTCGTCCAAGATGGACTGCGAATCGGTCGCATCCTCTCACGCGTCGCGTCGCAAGCGAACCGCTCCCGGGAGCGACTCCGAACCCGCGTCTGATACGTCGTCAGATGCCGTCACCTTAACCGGCTCTCCTGAGCCCGCGTTTCAACTTGTCGCCAAGCGCTCCAAGAAGCGCTCGAAGAAAGCTTCGGTATCATCAATACCCGAGCCCTCCCCGGTGTCCTCAACACCAGCCCCCGCGCCGTTAAAATCGCTCGAAGTAACCGCGCCTCCGTCGGTCCCATCGAAGCCAGCGACGCGCTGCGCTCCCGTCCCGCCGAAACCTCAGCTCCCTGCGCCCGTCTTCCTGCGTGAAAAAGCGCGCTGGACCGCGGTTTCTAACTTGTGCAAAGAGCACAAAATTAATTACTTAAAAGCAACCAATGCAGGCGACACAATTAAAATCCAGGTCGCGACCGTCGACGACTTCCGCGCGTTCACTCGGTTACTTTCTTTAAAACAAATAGCTTATCACACCTACGCCCTCCCGGAGGAGCGTAAGATCCGCGCAGTACTACGGGGCGTCCCGTTCGAGCTCGAGAACGAAGAAATCCTCGAGGACCTTAAGTCTCAGGGTTTCCCAGCCATAGCAGTGCACAAGATGCACTCCAACCGCGGTAGGCGTTTTCCCTTAGCTCTGGTAATCCTTACCAACACTCCAAACTCGAAGGAGATTTTCAGAGAGACTCGCACAATTTGCGGACTCTCGAACATCTCCGTCGAGCGTCTCAACCCCCGCGGTCACCCTGGGCAGTGCCACCGCTGCCAGCTATATGGCCACGCAGCGGCTAACTGTTCAGCTCCCCCCAGGTGCGTAAAGTGCCTAGCTCCCCACATCACTAAGGAGCGCACTCGCACTCCCGAATCCACTTCCCCCCCTGCCTGTGTGCTGTGCGGCTAGTCCGGCCACACAGCAAACTACAGGGGTTGCCCGCGCGCTCCGCACTCCACCGTCAAGAGGGTCGCGCCTAAACCGGCGCCGCCGCTCACTCCCACTAACTTCCCGCCGCTGCGCAACCGTGGTCCCCCGGAAGCAAAGCCCGTTCAGCCGACGCCTACTCAGGCTCTGTCTTGGAGGCAGCGTCCGGCCGTTCCACCTGCACCTTCCCGACCCATCCCAGCTCCCGTAGCTTCCGTAGGGCCGCGTCCCGCTCCGTTATCCGTACCTCAGTCGTCGTTGGCTGAGGATATGAAGACCGTGTTCGACGTTATTCAAAACGTCGATATTAACGAAATTTCCGTACTCGCACGCAAACTGCGAGCCGCCCGCTCTCCTCAAGAGCGTTTATTCGCGTTAGCCAAGCATCACTCGCTCCTAGGTTCGTTGTAAATCTTTTAATTTTTGTATAAATTCGTAATTAATAAATAATAACGTCTAGACCCGCGAATCCCGCGTCCAGTCGTATTAAACCCAAGGGCTTATCCCTAGTATCTTTTAACGCTCGTAGCCTTAGCACTAACCTTCCCGACACTAAACTGTTCCTTCAGAACAAAGAACCTGACTTATTCCTTCTCCAGGAGACATGGCTTACTCCAAAACGCTCCAGGGGATACGCTATTCCTAAGTACGCGTTTACTCGCAACGATAGGCCCAACTCCGACGGTTACGGCGGCACCGCTATATATTACAAAAGAGGCTTCCATTGCTGTCCTCTCCCTACCCCTCCTCTCCTCAACATGGAGGCCACGGTGTGTAGATTGGCTATGACTGGTCATCCGACCATCATCATAGCTTCAGTCTACATACCGTGCGGCTCCAGACCAATCCGCAGCGACTTTGAGGCCATTCTCGCCCTCGGCCATTCAGTCATTATGTTCGGAGACTTTAACTCCAAACATACTGACTGGACGTGCCTATCAACCAACACCAGCGGTATCGCTCTCCTCGACATCACTAACTCCCTTGACTTAGACGTCATATCCCCCATCACTCCCACTCACTATCCCAACAACCCGACCTACTCTCCTGACATCCTCGACTTTGCAATTATCAAGCGAATCAATCTTGATCTAAGGTCTATCGAAACGCTCGATGACCTAGGCTCCGACCATCGCCCCGTCTCCCTCGTGCTAGGTACGCCTAACGTTAACGTCACACCTCCTAAGACCTTTACCAATTGGAAAGGTTTTAAAAATACGTTAGTTTCAGCCTTAGAGGCCCCTAACTCTCCGCTCGCGATTTCGCCCGACCAATTAGATAGTCCGGATAAAATAGATTCATTAGTCAATACTCTAACTGATGCTATTAACACAGCTATCAACGACAACGAAAAGGTTGCTAAGCAAAGCAAACCTGCGCTTCCACTAGCCGTTAGCAATCTCATTAAAGCCAAGAACGCGGCTCTCTGGAGAGCAAAGAAATATCCCACGCCAGCATACAGAACAGCTGCGAATAAGCTTCAACGTAAAGTTAGGTCTCGCCTCGCGGAACTCCGTGACACTCAGATTAATGATCTCATGGAGAATATCTCCCCGTCCCACCAAGCGTATTATCGAATGGCCCGAGCCTTACGCGTAGACACCGCCTCTCACGTTCCTCCTCTCACTCGTCCCGACGGCACCATTGCTTTCGAAGTCGAAGAGAAAGCCGAATGCTTCGCCGACAGCATAGCGGCACAATGCTCGCCCAGCACGCAACCCGCGGATCCCTCCCACATCCAGGCGGTGGAGGACGAAGTTCTCCGCAGATAATCTCTCCCTATCACCGACGACCCCGTCACAGTCTCTAATGATGAAATCTTGCTTCTCATTAGAAAGCAAAAGTCCAAAAAGGCTCCGGGTGCGGATGGAATTTCCAACCACGCACTTAAGCACCTGCCTCAGCAGGTGCTTACCTTGTTAGCTATCATCTTCAATGCCTGCTTCGACCATAGCTACTTTCCAAAAGCCTGGAAAGAAGCGACAGTCATAGGCATTCCCAAGCCGGGTAAACCTCTGAATGTCCCGGCTAATCACAGACCCATCAGCCTCCTCAAGGCAATGTCTAAACTTCTCGAAAGAGTCATACTCTCTCGAATGCGGAACCATCTGTTTCCAACGGATGGCGACCCTCTCATCATTCCCCACCAGTTCGGCTTTCGCGCTAAGCACTCCTGCCCTCAGCAAGTCCATCAAATCGTCGAATACATACTCGAAGGATTCTCTCAGCGTCGTAAAAAAACAATCGCGGTTCTCTTTGACGTAGCCAAGGCTTTCGACAAAGTCTGGCACAGCGGTCTCGTTTTTAAACTCTATAAAATAGGCTTACCGGCTCGCCTAGTCAGATTAATAGCGTCGTTTCTTAAAGACCGTACTTTTCGATTCAAACATGAAGGCACGCTCTCCGCGCCTCGTCCCATAAAGGCTGGAGTCCCGCAAGGCTCAGTCCTCGCCCCTCTGCTGTACACCGTGTACACTAACGACATCCCCATCCCGCCGAAAGGCGGCGAACTCGCCCTCTTTGCAGACGATACCGCCCTTTACACTAAAAGTCAAGCGATCCCGTATAACATCACCAGACTCCAAAAGGCCGTTAACGCCCTCGGTGTTTGGTTTCAAAAATGGCGTATCGATGTCAACCCAGAAAAGAGTTCTGCTATTCAATTCAACCACAAACGTCGTAATCGCCACAACGATCCGCACATTCGTATGTTAGGTATTCCCATCCCCTGGAAGCGCAGTATTAAATACTTAGGCGTCACCTTAGATCAGACGTTTTCTTTTAAGCCACACGTCGATAGAGTAACGAAACTCGCGCGTTTTTACTTAAGCCGTCTATATAGTATGATAGGAAGAAAAAGTAAAATGTCTTTTAGAAATAAACGTACGCTCTATAAGGTCTGCGTTAGACCCGTCATGTCATATGCTTCGCCAGTCTTTGTCCACGCCAAACCCTCCGTCCTGTATAAGCTGCAGGTAGTTCAAAATCTCTTCTGCCGCAGGGCCACAAACGCACCTTGGTATGTGCGTAACGCGGACCTGCACAGAGATCTTGAACTGCCTACAGTGCAACAGCACCTCAAAACACTCTCAGAATCGTTCTTCAAACGCGCCGAATCCCATCCCAATCATCTTGTTCGATATTCAGTCTCATATACTGTTCCTGTGTTAGATTCGATTTACAAAATCGCTAGACCGAGAAACGCGCACACGAGCGAACGCACGCAGTTAACTTTAGATCTAGAGGCCCTTCAGGCCGCAAATTCTAATACTAACGTAAATCCGAATTAATGCAATTTTATTTGTCAATTTTTAATGTTTTTTATTTATTTACTTTTTCGCTCAGAGGCTGAGTGGCAAAAATGCACGAGCCGACAGTGGGTTTTTAGTGGGTATGGTTCTGGTAGGCGTCGGGACGAGTCCCACATAACTCCGATCGCGCGCGCGGAGTATGCGTCAGAGCATTTTTTATGTCCTCCTGCCCTTCCCGTGGAGGGGAACCAAAAAAAAAAAAAAAAAATATTATGCCGAATCCATTTCATGTCGCGTCGCTAACACAACCAATTTATTGTAGACGAAACCAGTCTGATTTTGTTGACTGTTTAAACCTCAACTGCCTACCAGTACACCACTTATCTAGGCCATAATTATCAGCTTCCACATAACATGAAATTTGTCTTATTTTTTATTATATTACTTATTTACAACTGATTGACATCAGAAAAATTATGACTAAAATGGTTAACTTAAAATTGAAAAGTTTGTCATAATTTCAAAGAAAATTTTCAAGAAATAGAAATGGAAAATATATCTTGTGACAGTTTCAATATAATTTTTATCGTAAACCACAGCAGCAATTGAAAAAAACTTTGTTAAATTCTGGGTATAAAAAGAAATATTGCGACGTGGAATACATTTATCATTTCTACGTTAGTAACAATTTTAAATTCTAAGTAATATAGAAGAGCAGTTTTTAATGCTCGAGGCAAGCCTAACTAAGTTTTTTATTCATACTTACCTCTTATATAAAATTATGCTATATAAAATTAGAAATTTACTGACAGAAAAGGTTAGAATTGCTGTTTGTGAATCATTAGTCTTATCAAGACTTAATTATGCGGACATATTATATGGACCACGGTTATTATATAAAACGAGTCGGTTGATACAAAGAATACAGAATGCGTGTTGCCGTTTTATATTTGATGTTCCACCTAGATCTCACATCACCCCATTCCTCAACAATGCATCCATACTTAATATGGAGTCACGTAGACGGTTACATTTGGCTTCCCTGATGTTTGATATTGTTAATTTTAATAATCCTGAGTACTTATTCTCAAAGTTAAAATTTCCGTATATAAATTCATTGCGTGATTACGAACCCAGATCCGCGAGACCTCCTCTTAGTACGCAACACCACCGGACTGCCGCATTTACCGGCAGTTTTCGCTACAACGCAGCAAAGTGTTGGAACAATATTCCACCACCAGTTAGGATGTTAAAATGCAAACATACCTTCAAAACAAAGGTAAAAATGCTGTTGCTAGAAAGACAAATACTAAAATCACATTAAACACTTTGCAGAGTCTTACAACGCGGTTCTGGACTTCGTAATGGTGTAATCAAATTGAACTGACATACTATTTATTTATCATAAAATCTTATTCAGGTAAAATTCATGGTGACATATTGTATTTGTATTTAAAAAATCTGTTTTTAATAATTTTAAAGTATTTTTTTTTTCATATTATTATTTTATTTAGTAATTTAATACGTTTAATATAATATAATGAGTTTGGGTATATATTTATACTTAAACTCTTTTTATATTTGACATGTTTCTAATCCTGTTATGATTCATTTTAATGCAATTTAATCCATTGTAATGTATAATAATATGATCTAATTTAATACAAGACATAATTTAATTTATTTTAATCGTAGTTCAATTTTATAATATTTACATTTAAATTTATTCATTAAGCATCAAGACATTATATTATATTCAGGTAATTTTATTATGTATATAAATATTAATTAACTTCTGAAATTATGAACTTTTCATTTTTTTTTTATTATTTTATTTAACACCGCGTATACCCTCGGGTTTAGCTGAAAATCAGCGTTTTGCTCCCAGAGCAAAATAAGGGCGCTGAGCTACGACCCTTTGCACTGCTACAGCATACTTGCTTATTTGTCTCTTTGTTTGTGCCGTCTCTTAGTTTAAGATGTATGTTTGCGGTGTCAATAAACTGATTTCTATTCTATTCTATTCTATTATACTTATTCCTGTTTACTAAGGAGTATTTTGGTGCGCAAAATGTAAAAAAAATATTTTAATTAAGTTTTACAAACCAAACATAAGGAGTAAGTTGGACAAAAGAGTACCAGTTTTATTTTTGACAGGGATTATAAAAAACGTGAATTAAGTAACCCTACAATATAGGAAAATGTCAGAGAGAAAACTTCTTGTTAAAATAAGTGTCTGAAGTAGGCTTTAAGTTTACGAAATTAAAAAAATCACCTCGTTTTGTCAGGAAGAAACTATTCATCTATATGTATCTTTAAATATGTACGAGATCCTACGCCTACGGTAAAATTTAAATTAACAACGATCAAACAGACAGTTTCTGACACAGCAATACCATTATAATATATATAGTATTTAATTTAAAAGAAAATCGCTTTTTTATCGAAAAATAATTTTTCATTTATGGCACCAAGGAAAAATTTAGGGTGAAGATGGATGGACTTATAATGAAAGGCTTAAAAGCACAGACTTAACCAATCAATAGGGATAATTTGATGAAAAAAGGTTGGCCATTTACTTTCATAAATTATTTTTGAAGTTAGATAAAAAATGACGAAGACTATTTGACATTTTTTTGTGAAAATTATTTACACGTTGTTTCAGACGCAATTTTATGAAATTCATATTTACTACTAAATTTTTCCCGCGGAATCGCTCTGAATTGGAACTGATGGTACTTATTGTAATAATATTATTCTGTATGTATAGAGTGGTTTTTTTTCTCTAAGTACCCAATTTCTGCAATGCATGTCTTAGTGGTCGGTGGCATAGTTTCAACCCACAAACAAACCAATCAATTTAACTAGCTTACTTTCGTATTTATAATACTAATAATAGGTCTTTACCTATGAAACTGCCGTTTTGCCGTACTGGCCATTTCAAATGAAAATATTTTTTTTTTGACTGATAATTCTAATTTCAAATTAATTTTATTTGACAAACATGGAATTCTTTTTCTAAAATCGTCATTTGTTTAATAGTTAGTGTTTTGTTTTCAACGCATTCGAACATTTTTCGTCATCATGGATAAGTTAAAAATTCGAGTAATTATGGAGTATGAGTATCGTCGTGGCAGCAAAGCGGCACAAGCGGCACGCAACATCAACGACGTTTACGGAGCGAACACTACAAACGAACGCACCACCCGTTATTGGTTTACCCGCTTCCGTTCTGGAAATTTTGACCTGAAAAATGAACCCCGTGGTCGTCCGAAAACTTTGGTCGACAATGACGAATTAAAGGCAATTGTGGAAGCTGATGAAACTCAATCCACGGCTGAATTAGCAGCAGCTTTCGACGTTAGCATCAAAACAATATTGGTCCATTTGCGTCAAATTGGCAAGGTAAAAAAGCTTGACAAATGGGTACCCCACGAACTCAATGACCGCCAGCGCGAAGTACGCGTGGAGACGTGCCTTGCACTGCTCAGCAGGCATACAAATGAAGGAATTCTGAACCGCATTGTTACTTGTGACGAGAAATGGATCCTGTTTGACAATCGTAAGCGCTCAGCAAGTTGGTTGACCCTGGTTCAGCACCCAAACAATGCCCTAAACGAAAACTTACCCCTAGAAAAGTGATGGTCACTGTTTGGTGGTCTAACGCGGGTGTAATTCATCACAGCTTCTTGCCAATCGGGACAAACATTACTGCAGATGTGTACTGTAAAGAACTGAACACAATGATGGAGAAGCTCGCACGTCTCCAACCAGCTTTGGTCAATCGTTTGGCTCCACTGCTCCTGCACGACAACGCGCGACCTCATACTGCACAGCAGACGGTCTCCAAGCTACAAGAGTTGGGGTTGGAAGTTCTCCGTCATCCGCCGTACTCACCAGACCTTGCGCCTACAGACTTCTACTTTTTCCAGAATTTGGATAACTTCTTGGCGGGAAAAAAATTCAATACCCGAGAGGCAGTACAAAATGCCTTTGAAGAATTTGTTGCCTCCCGTCCAGCTGATTTCTTCCAGAAAGGCATCAATAATCTACCAATGCGTTGGCAAAGATGCATTGATTGCATGGGTGATTATTTTGATTAATAGAAATAAAAAATATATAAAAAAATTACGCTTCATTTATTTCGTGAAAAACGGCAATTTCATAGGTAAAGACCTAAGATTGACATAATCTAATCTCTGGTGGTATGTTCCAGCGAGACACCGCCCGTACTACAGTCCCTAACAACATGACGTGAGCGTTGGAGTACGCAGCATTCAGGTTTTAATGGTACCAGTCCAAGGTCAATTTAATTCCATGGGTGGGTTACTCTTAACAGTGATTTATTTATTTCTTTCTCTATCCACCACTTTTGGTGGCGCTGGGACATGGCACCCAATCAGTGATCAAATTTTTTGTAATTGCTACATCTTTTCATCAGATTTTTTATAGTTGCTACTTCTTTCATGCAGCGCATTGTTACATAAAATAAAAACACCTTTCCTTTGCACGAATGTACAGCGGCGGTACTGCAGCCATTTTTGGAACATTCTTCACCTCATTTGACCGTTTCGGCTTCCGTATTCAGCAACGAAATAATAAGTTAAACAAAATTTCGATATGCTCAACCACTAGTATATCAAAAGTTTGATTTACTTTAACGCCAATTTAAGGAGATTTCTAGCATTTCTTTTTTCTTCGATACGCGTTTGTATTAGGTTCGTAGAGTAATTATACTACCAGAAAACACTAAAAATATTAAAACAGAGTGCATTTTTAAAAGCCTTTAACATTTCCCAGAAATACACGGTCAAAAGCTAGACATAAATAATATAAACCAATATTTTACATGAGCGTGTGTATAAAGTGTTTAATTTTATAATCCCCGATCTGGATAAAGGTAAGAGGTGTGGGTTAATTCTTGAGTTTGTGTTGATGTTTTTCTGAGAATCGATATGGATTGTTTTTAGTTGTATTGTAAGTTGATCTATATTTGGTGTTTATCACACATAATGTGTCTGTCCCTACCAGTAGCAGCATACTGGAGATAAGGCTACTAATAGCTCTCATCGTTACCATCAGACAATCCAAGTAGTACATGATTGGTCATTTTATATGTTCATCTTGTTATCGTTGCCATTGAAATGAAATATTTATTTCTTAACACTGACAATTTTTTGCTCTTATTAATGTCAAATAAAACATGACTCTACCACCAGTTCGAAAAAACTGGCAAGAAACTTCACGGGTATATTTTTTTCGAAATAAATTTATAGAGTCGATTTATGTCTATACAACGTTATTCTCATCTGCATCCGTTAGCTCGGCAAGTCTCCCTCCCCCCCAAGTATCCAAACGACGAACACCCTCAAACGGCACCCGTACTTACACGAGTTAACGCGGGATCCAGCCATCGCTCTTCTCAACCATATTAGAGGGAAGTGAGCGAACCGTCACCCGACGCTACAATATGAAAACGTACTTTAGTGACAATGACGCTTTAGATTTCATCGGGACGAAAAATTCAACGAGCAAACAGACAAATTACACATCGCAGACCTTGGTCATCCTCAGGAACCTTATTATAAACGCGTATACATGGACCCATGAATGAGTTAGTGACCTTATGAAGCCTACTATTATGAGCTGCCAGCATATTTTTTCTCTTGTGTTTACGTTGTGCAGATCTTTTATTCTTTTGAACAAGGTAATGTTCTTTTTTACATACATTAAATTTTCTAAAATATATTGTGAATGGAAAGTAAAAATATGCATTCCTTAAATTTACTTCTAAGTGACACCCTTGGACCGAGCTTATAGATTGCGCGAACAGCCCTTTTCTGCAGAGTAAATATAGTATCGATGTCGGCAGCACTCCCCTACAACAGAATGCCATATGTTATGAGGCTGTGACCTCATATGTAATGAGGTCGAAGTACACCTCCAGTGGATACCTTCTCACGTTGGCATCGTGGGTAATGAAACTGTTGACTTATTAGCTTCAGAAGCACGTCACAACGGAGCAATCCTTAACGTAGAACCCAACGTTGAAGAACAACGTTGTCTGGGGATTTATTTATAGTTAAAAGAAATATACATCGTCAATGGAAAACCTACTTTGATAAAAACTCACAAACAAAAGGCATATGGTATAAATCTCTCGTGAGTGAACCACCGCTCACACCTTGGTTCAAATCTCTAAAATTAAACAGAAGAGAATTAGTGCTATGTTTTAGGATGCGGTCTTATCATATGCCACTTAATAAATTTAATTACCTAATGCGTAAAACAGACAGTCCTAATTGTGTAATTTGCCAACGTGAAGAGGATTTACTCCATTTAATACTGGAATGCCAAATTAACGAGGAAATGCGATTGTCATTTATGCGGGATTCTCAGTGCTCTATGAAAGACTTACTGTTTAAGTTCCATAACATACTAAGTTCTAACTTCACTCAAGGACACAGCGACAGACTTCTTAGTTTTGTCATACACTCCCTAGCTGTAAGATAAGATTATATTCTAAATTCTTCTGTTTAGTACCTATTTAAGCCGGCTTAATCATATGATTGTAAGGCTTATAAAAACAAGAATAAAATAAAAAAATAAATGAGGCTGTGGAAGTAACCGAAATAGACTAAACGAGCAGCTGTTTCATTTGAAAATTGTGTTTCTTTGAAGTTAACAGGTAGATTCTGGTATGGGTGATAAGGAAAGGTTTGGGGATGCTCGTATTTTGAAAGTAATTTTGATGTGAATTCAAATATAGAATATATAATATCTAGTCGGACAAAACTCACGAATCAAAACTGGTTGATAAAGATTACATGTTTGTGAATAAAGCTAGTTTTATAGCTAACTAAAAGCTAAAATCTTATCTGAAATTCAAAAGCTATGCTTACGCCTTCCTGACATTTCTCGTACAATATATTTTACCGAATGAAAGCTGGTATAGTCTGAACAGGCTAGAATTTGAGGTCGAAATAAAATTAAAATCAGTCACAGGCTCAAAATCATTTTAATAAAAAGAAAATTGTAAGTAATTTTAAATTTTAAGTTGTCTAAAATAAAGAAAAGGTTGTCTACCTAAGTTGGTTATATTATATTAACATAGTATATTTTTCGGTCGGTACCAGCCTTAATAACAACATGCGGAAAGCGAGCCACGCACTATTTTCATTTTTTTCTTTCTATTTAACGGTGTCTACTTTCCTTATGATGCTGCTGGCATCTACCTTTAGAGAGAAAGCGACTCCTCAAAATTAAACAGAACGTGCTTGGTAATTAACTTTTCGTAAGTTTGTGACAATCCAAAATCAGAAAGTCCAGTAAGTATGATCAAGAATATAGTTATTGGACTTGTCTAAAAAACGGAAATACTAAACGTCAAACAGTACGTGCATAAGAACTGATTCGATTTGCGCTAACGTGTATGGGAAATCACGTCTAGTATTATGATTAAGTGATCCTTACAATGAAACTCCTTGAAATGAATGTCAAAAAGTACATTGATAAGAATTTTTTGTTTAACTTTTTCACAGCCGGCAAACGAGCTGACGATAAGTGGCATCTGTATCCCTGGACATCATGAATCATACGTGTTTCAATTATTCATAGTAATTGTGATTATATTATCGACTAATGATGCGTTGCCAATCGTAAGCTTCAGTTGAAATTGTCTTTGTTCACAATTGCCGGAACACACCCACACACACGTCATTACTTAGCGGTCAAAATAGGAAGAACACCACCCCAGGCGCGATCATAACAAAGAAACTCTGCTACCACAACATTTCAGGCGATTGGGTCTAATGTCCACGTGGAAGTTATGTCAAGTATTTTGGGTACTGTACAGTGGTCAAGAATAACCTGGACAGGACCTGGAAAAAAATTAAATAGTTTCAGCAATAAATACATTGTAAGCAAAGTATCAAATTTAATTGTATTTATGGTTCAATGTTTTGCCAATAATTACTGACTCATAAAATATGCTATAGAAATATGCTGTCGCGGACTTTTTTGTTAACTATTTAAGATAAACACTTGCACCATATATTATACTCGTGTTACTCTTACGGGTTTGGCAGCGCACGCCAAAGTACGAGTTGCATGCACGCTATTACGAGTAGTAGAATATTTTTCTGATTTGGGTTATAATATAGTAAATATCTTTTGAAATTTTTTTTTAATCAGTTACGCAGTTTTGTATTTGGCCATGACCTATAAAAATACTAAATCGTAACAAAATGTTTATTATTAGAAAATATTAGAATACATTTATACTTAGTATTTTATTACTGACTATGAAACACTTCGCCTTAATGTAAATTAATTTTAAAATTAATAAATAAACAAATTAAAATTAATACAAAAAAAAAATAACATACTTTGATGCTACAAATATCCTATTATCAAACTAAAATATTCAAAACATAAAGATGAAAATTTTTCATCCCTAATTCACGTATACATAGCTCGTCTTACTTATTCCTATTGGAATTCAGGATATGCATGACGATGTGAATACCATGTTATATTATTAAATGCTACTCCTGTGGGTTTTTAGTGTGGTGCAATCATATTATAGTGAAAAAAGAATGAAGGATATTGTGAAAAACATCATGCCAAAATTCATGTCTTCGTGTTTCTCTCTATGTATCAATACCTAGCGAACTATTTTTGCTTTTCACTCAGGCAGTATATCAGTTTGGTATCAACATTTCATGGTTACTTTTAAAACTGCTACATATGTTGTGGACATATCTCCCTCGCTTGCATATAAATAAAGAGCCTGTTTATTTTGTAAATGTAATAATAATAAATCCCCAGACAAACACACTATATGTAGGGCTCCAAAGTAAGCAGAGCTTGTGTTCTAGATGACTATATCTACTGCGAATTGGGGGAGAACCCAGAATAAACATACGTATATGAATACCAAAAACCATGTCCCTACAACAAACATCTGTGTTCATCACACAAATCCAACCTAAATGACCAGAACTCAAACCGGGCACCTCCAGCGTATGAGGCAAGGCTAAAGCCCACTACGCTACTCGGCCGTTTTATTAAAAGGGTGTGATAAAAAAATGAAATTATAAGGCAGATGCTACAGGACTTTTTTTAATCTTAGGAAACTTTACAGCTGAAAAAACAGTATCATCAATTCAATAATGGTACGTTACTTTGAACCCTCCATTATGCTGCAAAAAGCATCGGCTAAGGCTGTCGGGCCGCAAACGGAATGCGCGAGCTATTTGTGAAGTGGCTTCGTGCGTACAGACGGAAGCCGGAGATTTTTAGCCGGTAACGTCCGGTATATCCCAACGGCAGCCCCGCTCGGCCCAATATAGTGTTTTTACAGTTACATTTGCAAGACAAAGGATAAAATATTGTTTTTATATTACAAGTCTTGAATAGACGTAGGAAATCTTTGAAAGACGTAAAACACGTAAGTATTAAAATGTTCCGAAGTATTTACCTTCCTTATTCAGTAGGTTATTGAAAGTTATTATGATTAACTGACTTGGAAATATACTCAATTCACAAAGCTATAAATAACTCGTGTGACTTAATGTTCGTGAATATATCATTCGAGGCAAGGCATAAGATGAGGTATATACGAATTTATCGAGACACTCCTGCAGGTTTCGAATGCAATCGCTACGTATAAAGGAACGAAACTATGAAATTTAGGGTCAGATACAAATTTTAGGGTCAAGAATTAATTAAACCACATAAATGTAACTTGATATTCATTGTAAAATAAAAAACGTTTTAATGACCTCGTACAGTACCTACCTGTACCTAGCACATCTGTAATAAGATGTTTGTGTTGAGTCTTGTATTTAGGTATTCCTACGTGATCTATAAAATTGTAAACTAATTAATAATAAGTGTGTAATTGAAAGGAACCTTAAGTCCTTGATACTGAACCTTTTTTGGACTTCGGAACAGTTCTGTTTTGATAAAAAAATTTACAAAAACAAATATATTACAGGATACAGAAAAAAATTAATACATATTTTTTACTTTAATCATATTCATTCATATAATGTAGTAAACATTATACATTTTTAATCATTGTACGTATTAATGGCGTATATTCTTTGCAACTGTTGCAGAGAGCGTGCTCGCCATGTATACAGGCTTCAGGAAAGGGCGGGCCATTCGTTTACGGGAATTAAATTATACTTGTGTAATGAGCATAAGTGAAATAATCTCACACTAGATTCCGAGCATTATGCGATACATATAGGGTTTTTAATATATAACCTATTTTATTTATTCCTTTCTTTTTTTATTTGTATAGTTCGGTACTTGGTTATTGGAAGGCTTTTTTCAATTTATATCTTAGTTTAAGGTTGGTCCTGAATAGTCTACAACAAGAAGTCACTTAACGTCTTAGCTTTAATTATCAACCCTCTTACAGACAAGCTGTATAACTTGTCTTAATAAAGACTATACGATATAAATCTTCAAGTTTAATACCTTCAGGATAAAATCTACAAGATAAAGAAGAAGATGTAAAAACTCTTTGAATGCATAGAACTAGTTTCAATCCTACAGTTTAGTTGAAACTTGTGTTTTGATATCAAGAAAGGAGTGGTTCTGTTCTTGTGAAAAGGGAAGGGATAGCCAGTGTAATTACTGGAATAAAGACAGTTTCGACTGAAACCTACGGTCCTCGCTCCGATCGCCGCCCAGTGCGGACGTGCAAGACCCCGTTCTCCGTTGTTTGGTCCCTTCCCGATATTCCGTGGCGCTCAGTCCACTGACGTCACAGTTTAGCGTGTTGGTTCCGTGCTACGGTTTTCAAGGTTTTTCAACTCCGTCTGAGTGCTATCGAAGTGCGATTTTTCTTTGCGACTAAGCCCCTTAGTCTTCAAAGTGCTGTGCTAAGTTGTGATGTGCTGAGTGCAGTGTTGTGCCCAGCGTAAGTAGTCTGGTTTCAGTGCAAAGGATACTTAACGGTGACAACGAATTTGTACTGAACCAGTCCTTTTATTTTTATTTTATTTCTCTTCTCTATTTTATTTATTTTTCTCCTATTTTCATATTTATTTTTATCATATCTGTGTGTTTTCGTGTGTATTTGTCCTTTCTGTTGGTAAAGGTTGACCCTAACGTGGTCAACTCTTTACCTGCGCACCCTTTTTTAGGTTTCTAGGTAGCGGCCTTCGGCATACTACGGTTAGTTCTAAGTTATTCTCCCCAGCCCCCCTACCGCAGGTAGGGAGGTTTAGGTGCTAGGTTTGCTAGGGAACCTAGGCATTTTTATATATTTATATATTATATATCGAAGGACCAAGCCCTCCAATGGACCTTGTCAACGTACTTAGGTCGTTCGCCCAGGTAGTCGCCGCGTCTGGCTACAGCATACCCGATGACATACTAACGCAGGCCTTACAGGCATCTATCGCGTCCCCGGCCCCTCAGGCCTCAACCCCGGCCCCTCAGGCCTCAACCCCGGCCCCTCAGGCCTCAAACCCGGCCCCTCAGGCCTCCAACGTCGAGACCCCTCAGGTCTACAGCTCTTCCTCGTCTCCCGCCTCGTCCGAGATGGATTGCGAATCGGTCGCATCCTCTCACGCGTCGCGTCGCAAGCGTACCGCTCCCGGGAGCGACTCCGAACCCGCGTCTGATACGTCGTAAGATGCCGTCACCTTAACCGGCTCTCCTGAGCCCGCGTTTCAACTTGTCGCCAAGCGCTCCAAGAAGCGCTCGAAGAAAGCTTCGGTATCATCAATACCCGAGCCCTCCCCGGTGTCTTCAACACCAGCCCCCGCGCCGTTAAAATCGCTCGAAGTAACCGCGCCTCCGTCGGTCCCATCGAAGCCAGCGACAAGCTGCGCTCCCGTCCCGCCGAAACCTCAGCTCCCTCCGCCCGTATTCCTGCGTGAAAAAGCGCGCTGGACCGCGGTCTCTAACTTGTGCAAAGAGCACAAAATTAATTACTTAAAAACCGCCAACGCTGGCGATACAATCAAAATCCAAGTAGCGACCGTCGACGACTTCCGGTGTTTCACTAGGCTTCTGTCGATCAATCAAATCGCGTATCACACCTACGCCCTCCCGGAGGAGCGTAAGATCCGCGCAGTACTACGGGGCGTCCCGTTCGAACTCAGTAACGAAGACATTCTCGAGGACCTTAAGTCTCAGGGTTTCCCGGCCACAGCAGTGCACAAGATGCACTCCAACCGCGGTAGGCGTTTTCCCTTAGCTTTAGTAATCCTGTCAAATACTCCTAACTCGAAGGAGATTTTCAGAGAGGCTTGCACAATTTGCGGACTCTCGAACATCTCCGTCGAGCGTCCCAACCCCCGTGGTCACCCTGGGCAGTGCCACCGCTGCCAGCTATATGGCCACGCAGCGGCTAACTGCTCAGCTCCCCCCAGGTGCGTCAAGTGCCTGGATCCTCATATCACTAAGGAGTGCACTCGGACTCCCGAATCCACTTCCCCCCCTGCCTGTGTGCTGTGCGGCCAGTCCGGCCACACAGCAAACTACAGGGGTTGCCCACGCGCTCCACGCTCCACCGTCAAGAGGGTCGCGCCTAAACCGGCGCCGCCGCTCACTCCCGCTAACTTCCCGCCGCTGCGCAACCGGGGTCCCCCGGAAGCAAAGCCCGTTCAGCCGACGCCTACTCAGGTTCTGTCTTGGAGGCAGCGTCTGGCCGTCCCGCCTGCACCTTCCCGTCCCACCCCAGCTCCCGTAGCTCCCGTTGGGCCGCGTCCCACTTTGTCATCTTCACCTCAGTCGTCGTTGGCTGAGGACATGAAGACCGTGTTCGACGTCATCCAAAACGTCGACATTAACGAAATTTCCGTACTCGCACGCAAACTGCGAGCCGCCCGCTCTCCTCAAGAGCGTTTATTCGCGATAGCCGAGCATCACTCGCTCCTAAGTTCGTTGTAAATTCTTTTATTTTTGTATAAATTCGTAAATAAATAAATTTTAATGTCTAGACCCGCGAATCCCGCGTCCAGTCGTATTAAACCTAAGGGCTTATCCCTAGTATCTTTTAACGCTCGTAGCCTTAGCACTAACCTTCCCGAGATTAAACTGTTCCTTCAGAACAAAGAACCCGACTTATTCCGTCTCCAGGAAACAAAGCTTACTCCAAACCGCTCCAGGGAATACGCTATTCCTAAGTACGCGTTTACTCGCAACGATAGGCCCAACTCCGACGGTTACGGCGGCACCGCTATATATTACAAAAGAGGCTTCCATTGCTGTCCTCTCCCTACCCCTCCTCTCCTCAACATGGAGGCCACTGTGTGTAGATTGGCTATGACTGGTCATCCGACCATCATCATAGCTTCAATCTACGTACCTAGTGGTACCAGACCAATCCGCAGCGACTTTGAGGCCATTCTCGCCCTCGGCCATTCAGTCATTATGTTCGGAGACTTTAACTCCAAACATACTGACTGGACGTGCCTATCGACCAACACCGGCGGTATCGCTCTCCTCGACATCACTATCTCCCTTGACAGACGTCATATCCCCCATCACTCCCACTCACTATCCCAACAACCCGACCTATTCTCCTGACATCCTCGACTTTGCAATTATCAAGCGAATCAATCTTGATCTCAGGTCCATCGAACAGCTCGATGACCTAGGCTCCGACCATCGCCCCGTCTCCCTCGTGCTAGGCGCGCCTAACGCTAACGTCACATCTCCTAAGACCTTTACCAACTGGAAAGGCTTTAAAAATACGTTAGTTTCAGCCTTAGAGGCACCGAACTCTCCGCTCGCGATTTCGCCCGACCAATTAGACAGCCCGATTAAAATAGATTCAGTAGTCGATACTCTCACTGATGCTATCAACTCAGCCATCAGCGACAACGTAATCATTGCTAAGCAAGGCAAACCCGCGCTTCCCTTAGCCGTTAGCAATCTCATTATAGCTAAGAACGCGGCTCTCCGGAGAGCCAAGAAATATCCCACGCCCGCATATAGAACAGCTGCGAATCAGCTTCAACGTAAAGTTAGGTCTCGCCTCGCGGAACTCCGTTACACTCAGTTTAACGATCTCATGGAGAATATCTCCCCGTCCCACCAAGCGTATTATCGAATGGCCCGAGCTTTACGCGTAGACACCGCCTCTCACGTTCCTCCTCTCACTCGTCCCGACGGCACCATTGCCTTTGAAGTCGAAGAGAAAGCCGAATGCTTCGCCGACAGCATAGCGGCACAATGTTCGCCCAGCACGCAACCCGCGGATCCCTCCCACATCCAGGCGGTGGAGGACGAAGTTCTCCGCAGAGAATCTCTCCCTATCACCGACGACCCCGTCACAGTCTCTAATGATGAAATCTTGCTTCTCATTAGAAAGCAAAAGTCCAAAAAGGCTCCGGGTGCGGATGGAATTTCCAACCACGCACTTAAGCACCTGCCACAGCAGGTGCTTACCTTGTTAGCTATCATCTTCAATGCCTGCTTCGACCATAGCTACTTTCCAAAAGCCTGGAAAGAAGCGACAGTCATAGGCATTCCCAAGCCGGGTAAACCTCTGAACATCCCGGCTAATCACAGACCCATCAGCCTCCTCAAGGCAATGTCTAAACTTCTCGAAAGAGTCATACTCTCTCGAATGCGGAACCATCTGTTTCCAACGGATGGCGACCCTCTCATTATTCCCCACCAGTTCGGCTTTCGCGCTAAGCACTCCTGCCCTCAGCAAGTCCATCGAATCGTCGAGTACATTCTCGAAGGATTCTATCCGCATCGTAAAAAATCAATCGCGGTTCTCTTTGACGTAGCCAAGGCATTCGACAAAGTCTGGCACAGCGGTCTCGTTTTTAAACTCTATAAAATAGGCTTACCGGTTCGCCTAGTCAGATTAATCGCGTCGTTTCTTAAAGACCGTACGTTTCGATTCAAACATGAAGGTACGCTCTCCGCGCCTCGTCCCATAAAGGCTGGAGTCCCGCAAGGCTCAGTCCTCGCCCCTCTGCTGTACACCGTGTACACTAATGACATGCCCATCCCGCCGAAAGGCGTCGAACTTGCCCTCTTTGCAGACGATACCGCCCTTTACACTAAAGGTCAAAGGATCCCGTATAACATCACCAGACTCCTTAAGGCCGTAAACGCCCTCGGTGTTTGGTTTCAAAAATGGCGTATCGATGTCAACCTAGAAAAGAGTTCTGCCATTCTATTCGACCACAAACGTCGTAATCGCCGCAACGATCCCCACATTCGAATGTTAGGTATTCCCATCCCCTGGAAGCGCAGTATCAAATACTTAGGCGTCAACTTAGATCAGACGTTTTCTTTTAAGCCACACGTCGATAGAGTAACGAAACTCGCACGTTTCTACTTAAGCCGCTTAAATAGTATGATAGGTAGAAAAAGTAAAATGTCTTTTAGAAATAAACGTACGCTTTATAAGGTCTGCGTTAGACCCGTCATGTCATATGCTTCGCCAGTCTTTGCCCACGCCAATCCCTCCGTCCTGTATAAGCTGCAGGTAGTTCAAAATCTTTTCTGCCACAGGGCCACAGACGCACCTTGGTATGTGCGCAACGCGGACCTGCACAGAGATCTTGAACTACCTACAGTGCAACAGCAACTCAAAACACTCTCAGAATCGTTCTTCAAACGCGCCGAATCCCATCCCAATCATCTTGTTCGAGATTCAGTCTCATGTACTGCTCCTGTGTTAGATTCGAAATTCAAAGTCGCTAGGCCGAGAAACGCGCACACGGGCGAACCTACGCAGTTAACTTTAGCTCTCGAGGCCCTTCAGGCCGCAAATCCTAATTCTAACGTAAATTCTAATTCTAACGTAAATCCGAATTAATGCAATTTTTATTTGTCAATTTTAAATTTTTTAATTTTTACTTTTCATTTTTGAGCACCTTCAGTGCTATGTGAATCTCAGCGAGTGACCCCTTAAGGGCTCCGCTGGCGCGGCCTCTTTCTCCAATTGGCCGTCGCTCAGATGAAGGCTGAGTGGCAAAAATGCACGAGCCGACAGGGGGTTTTTTAGTGGGTATGGTTCTGGTAGGCGTCGGGACGAGGACGAGTCCCACATAACTCCGATCGCGCGCGCGGAGTATGCGTCAGAGCATTTTTTATGTCCTCCTGCCCTTCCCGTGGAGGGGAACCAAAAAAAAAAAAAAACCTACGGTTGACAATGCGTCATTAGTTAAGATAATAATCAGAATCACTATAAATAAATAAAACACTTACAACTAATGGTGTCCATGAGTGCGGATGTCACTTACCATCTAACCAGGTAACTCACATGCTCATTTGCCGGCTGTAAATATAGTAAAATAAAAGTCAGAAAGTTTTAATTTTACTAATCTCAAGTTTATTTTTCATCAATATAAAAGAATTCGCTAATACTGGGTACTGGAAAATGCTGGTATCATTTTAAAGTAGATACGATGATTTTATTGCGTTCTCTGCTAAAACATTTAACCCCGTGTATAGCTCACGATCTATTTTTATGCGTTATGAGATTGTAACTATGCAGTGTCATTACCCTAATGAGGCATTAATGAACGAAAGCTATCATTACACTCACACAAATGTAGGAGCAGGCGACAGGGTTTGGTGTGGCAGTATTCGCTAAGTACTGTTTCAATATCGGTTAAACGATGGCAATAAATTCCGATCAGTACAATACAAGTTTCCGGTGGGATTGCAATAACCTCTGTTATGAAATAAATTCCACGTATCTATATTTCTGAACGTTTATCTCTGTAATAAATTTAAAATTCTTTTACCGTTTCAGAGCAAATACACAGTAACGAGCTTTCAAAAATAAACTGTCCCATTTGTATAATTTGCAATGATTTTTATCGCTTTATTAGTTATCTGAAACTAAAATTATAAATTAAATAAATCATCTTAGCTGGTAATCGGAATGTACCCGAGCCTTTACCCTGGTTCACTTTCTAAAAGTAAAGTCGGTTATGTGTTAAATGAACGCGATTAATTAAACCAAAAATTACTTTCCAATCTAGATTTTTTTTTTAATTCTATCATTTTATATTCATTTTATATGAATAAAATGAGAAGAAAATTATTTGATTTGGAGTACTCGACAAGTTTAAAATTACTTCGCAGTTCCTTCTTTTGGGATTTTTCTGTTTAGTTAAGTAATAAAAGTTTCTGATTGTTTGGGTAAGTGTCTAAACCTTTGCTTTTCCAGAAAGTTCTCTGTATTTGGTGAACTTTGGAGGTGTTTATATGACAGGTGCCGTTATGTCAAACAAGTGTAAAACCAAAATCTCTACAATAAGAAGAAAAATGTGGTACATTCACTTTCAAATAAATCGTTCAATCATTAGCTAAAAAAGTTACGCTTCGTGATATAATTTTCTTTCTTTCTTAAAAGTAAACTAAAAGAATCCCATGAATTCGAAATCGAATACGACAGTGCCACCTAACTATGTTGGGATTATGCTCAGGCTTGTAATGTAGGTATAGATGCCAGGATCCGTATCCTTTATTTGCGTTCTTTTTTTGTGTTAATTTTTACGCCCTTTTTTATTTAATCTCTAAGCTACTTTTGACTTACTTGACCCACTTTTGAGTCAAACCAATTTTGAGGTGGACATTTTTTGTGTCAGAAATAAAGCATTTTATGTTAGTTTTCAGAAAACATTATTAAAAACATTTTATACTAGTTTATATGCAATTGAAATTAATACAATTAGCGTATAAATAGTGTAAATAGGCATTTCAAGACAATATTTAATGGATGAAGTTCTGCAAAATACCAGTTAACTTAATACTAATCACCTTATTAACATTTCATTGTAAGACTTCCAGCGCTGCTAAATTTTACAAAATTTTGGTTTCTTGTGGCGTCATACGAATTCTCTAAAGCACTTGGTAGGGATTTAAGGCTGAAAAATATGAAAAATAAAAAAATTGCCATCCTAGCTTTGAACTCAGTTCCCGACCACCATCATCAACCAACAAAATACCACTTCTTTACTGTGGTAACCACGTAATAACATGGGAAGTCGAATAAAAAGTATTTACTTATTTCATAGCCGTAATACATTGCTTAATAATTACTTTGACCCACCTGATGGTAAAGAGAACCCAGAATAAGCATACCTACATATTTATATATCAAAAACCATGACCCTACAACAAAAATCTGTGTTCATCACACAAATTAATGCCCCGACCAGGACTCGAACCGGGCACCTCCAGCGTATGAGGCCGGGGCTACTGCCCACTACCCTACTCTGCCGTTTTATAAAATTATTGGTTTTAAAGATATTTCAGTAATAAAAGAGTAAGGCGAATGCTACAGGACTTTTTTTAAATCTTAGATAATTTCTTTCGAAACTATACAGCTGAAGCCAAAAAAATTATCGCCAACTCAGGCTGACGGGCCGCGAACGGAATGCGCAAGCTCCTCGTGACCTGGTTTCGTACGTCCAGACGGAAGCCGCAGGTTCTTAGCCGGTAACAGTCCGGTATAAGCCAACGGTAGCCCACTCCCCGTAAATATGAGGGTTTTCCTGCGTCAATAAAAAGTGACAGATACTTCAAAACTTTTTTTTTTTCATCATTCTCGCTCCGATCGCCGCCCGGTAAGACGTTCCAAGACCACTCCGATTGATCCCTTCCCGATATTCCGTGGCGCTCAGTTTACTGACATCACAGTCTAGCGTGTTGGTTCCGATTTTCTGGGTTCCCTTACTCCCTCCGAGCGCTATCGTAGTGATTTTTCTTTGCGACTAAGCCTCTTAGTCTTCAAAGTGTTGTGCTGAGTGCTGTGTTGTGCCCAGCGTGAGTAGTCTGGTTTCAATACAAAGGATACTTAACGGTGACAACGAATTTGTACTGATCCAGTCCTTTTATTTTTATTTTATTCCTTCTATTTTATTTATTTTTCCTATATTTTCATATTTATTTTTATCATATCTGTGTGTTTTTCGTGTGCATTCGCCATTTCTGTCGGTAAAGGTTGACCCTAACGCGGTCACCTCTTTACCTGCGTACCCTTTTTAAGGTTTCTAGGTAGCGGCCTTCGGCGTACTATGGTTAGTTTTAAGTTATTCTCCCCAGCCCCCCTACCGCTGGTAGGGAGGTTAGCCGCTAGGGTTCGCTAGGTTACTAGGAATTCTAGGCATACTTTATATAATTATATATGTATAGTCCCGACCCTCCATTATGGATTCGCAGAATTTAATAAACTTTGCGAAAGCCTGCGCTCAGGCGCTCGTAGCGTCCGGCGCAAACATATCTGACGATATTCTAACGCAGGCCTTACAGGCAACAATCGCGTCCCTGGCCCTTCAGGCCCCAACCCCGGACCCTCAGGCCAACCACGCCCAGACCCCTCAGGTCTTTAGCTCTCCCGCGTCTCCCGCACCCTTTGACATGGACTGTATGTCGGACACGTCCTCGGCAACATCACGTAGGAAGCGTACCGCTCCCGGGAGCGATTCAGACTCCGCCGCGTCCGAAGTTTCGTCGGTTGCCGCCACTTTAACCGGCTCTCCTGAGCCCCCATTCCAATTAGTCGCCAAACGCTCTAAGAAGCGTTCGAAAAAAGCCACGGTGTTTTCAACACCCGACCCCTCCCCGGTGTCCTCAACACCCGCCCCCGCGCCTGTTATGTCACTCGAAGTGACGGCGTCTCCGTCAGTCCCATCGAAGCCAGCCACGCGCTGCGCTCCCGTCCCACCTAAGCCTCAGCTGACCGCGGTCTCTTACTTGTGCAAAGAGCACAAAACTAATTATCTCAAAGCGAATAACGCAGGCGATACCATTAAAATCCAAGTCGCAACTATCGACGACTTCAGCGCGTTTACTAGGCTCTTTAATAGTTCATTCAACAGAGAACAAACAACTTGCGGCGGCTCAATGATCATCACTCATAAGAGCCTAACATTCAAAGAACGCACTGATATTGTAAGTCTGTCTGTTGAGCAATCAGTTGAAATAGCCTGTATTGAGATAGGGAATATTGTTATAATAAGTGTATACAGACCCCCATCCTCACCATTTGAAGTATTTGAGAGCACTATGGATGAGGTATTACATAGAGTAAATAACAAAAACAAAGAAATAATTATTTGTGGCGATTTTAATATTGATTTATTAGTAGAGACATCACAAAGTAAACGATTCTTGAATCTTTTTAATTGTTACAACCTAAAAAATCTCTTCTTAGAGCCTACGCGAATCACAGCGACCTCAGCCACATGTCTTGATAACATTTTTACAAATTTAATGCCATGTACAAAGTCAGTAATTAATAAACTACAATCAGATCATAGTGGGCAGTTGGCCACTTTTGATATTGGGCTAAAAAAGACTTTAAAAAGAGAAATTACCTTTATACCCATGAATGAGAGACGGCTTGAAACATTTAGGAAAAATGTATTTGAAAAAACATTTAAATTAGATTACTGTGCAGATCCTATTACTCAATATAACTCTATTCATAATATAATTAGAAATGAATATGACTCTGTTTTTAAAAAAAAGAAAATATGTATAAATAATAATTTATTTAGGTTTAGTGACTGGGCAACAGTGGGAATATGCAGAAGTAGAAATAGATTATATGAATTGTACAGTGAAAGAACTTATAATCATAATAAGACATTTTATGAATATGTTAAAAAGTATTCAAAATTATTTAAACGAGTTTGCAGTGTAGCTAAATCTAATTACATTAATAATAAAATTAAATATAGTACTAACATTTCAAAAACTGCATGAAATATAATTAATCAGGAAACTGGGAGAGCAAAAGAACCACACACCAAATATAATTTAAAAATTAATGATAAAGTGTTGTCAACTGACAAAGAAGTTGCTGAAGCATTTGAAAATTTTTTTACAGCCATCCCTTTGTCAACTACTTCGAGTATTAATTCATGTTCCACTCTTGCACAGTCACTGCTAACGGAAAATGTAAATTCATGCAATATTGATTGTATTTTTAAACATGTTACTGTTCCACAAGTTTTAAATGCATTTAAAAGCATTAAAGTAAAAAATACTGCCGATTTAGATGGGATTTCTGTTAAAATTATTGAATCTGTCATTGATGGTATAGCCCCGTACTTAGCCAGTATATTTAATGACTGTGTTGATAATGGTGTTTTTCCTGATTTAATGAAATTGAGTAAGGTCATTCCAATATTCAAAGCAGGTAGTATGTCTGACCCTAATAATTTTAGACCTATATCTATACTACCAACGCTCAGTAAGATTTTTGAAAAATTAATTTTAAATCAATTACTTTCTCATTTTTACGGTAATAGTTTAATGAATTTTAAGCAGTTTGGTTTCACGCGGGGTCGCTCAACAACCGATGCCGGTGTTGAGCTCATAAAACACGTATTCAGCGCCTGGGAGGAGTCGTGTGATGCTATTGGTGTCTTTTGTGACTTGTCCAAGGCGTTCGACTGTGTGGATCATACTACTCTACTCATGAAACTACACCATTACGGCATTAAAAACCGAGCGCTTGCCTTGATTAAATCATATATTTCTAATAGAAAACAGAAAGTTGCAATAAATGGAGAAAAATCATCAGGATCGGCAGTGACAATGGGTGTGCCCCAGGGCTCAGTTCTTGGTCCTTTCCTATTTTTAGTTTATATTAATGATCTGCCATCGGTCGTTAAGAATCAATGCGAGGTCATATTGTTTGCTGACGATACTTCCTTCTTGTTTAAAATCAAAAGACATGAAATTGACTATCGAGCGGTGAACAAATGCATCTCCAACACAGAGCAGTGGTTCTCAGCTAATAATTTGCTCCTCAATGAAAAAAAAACGAAATGTGTTAAATTTACATTGCCAAATGTCAAACAGGTAAACACAAACATTGTAGTTAAGAGCCAGGAACTGACTCCTGTAAACTCAACTGTATTTCTGGGCATAACCTTAGACGCCAAACTGCAGTGGGGACCGCATGTTGATGGTTTAGCGAAAAGGCTTGGCTCTGCCGCATATGCTGTTAAAAAAATTAGACAAATTTCAAATGAAACAACTGCTCGATTAGTCTATTTTGGTTACTTCCACAGCCTCATGACATATGGTATTCTGCTGTGGGGGAGTGCTGCCGACATCGATGCTATATTTATTCTGCAGAAAAGGGCTGTTCGCGCAATCTATCAGCTCGGTCCAAGGGTGTCACTTAGAAGTAAATTTAAGGAAATAAATATTCTTACCTTCCATTCACAATATATTTTAGAAAATTTAATGTATGTTAAAAAGAACATAACCTTGTTCAAAAGAAAAAAAGATCTGCACAATGTTAACACAAGAGGAAGAAATATGCTGGCAGCTCATAATAGCAGGCTTCATAAAGTCACTAACTCATTCATGGGTCAATGTATACGCTTTTATAATAAGGTTCCTGAGGATATCCAAGGTCTTCCTGTTGACAAATTCAAAGAAACTATAAAGGAGAAGTTGTGTGCTAGAGCATATTATAAACTATCCGATTATTTGGATGATAAAAGCCCTTGGGTATAATTCCCTCATTAACAGGATTGTACTAGTATTTGTAACAAAGCATGTGTAATGTGTCTGTTTGTGCGATGAGTTCTTCGTCCCGATGAATATCTAAAGCGTCATTGTCACTAAAGTACGTCTTCTTATGGTAGCGTCGGGTGACGGGTCGCTCACTTCCCTCTAATATGGTTGAGGAGGGCGATGGCTGGATCCCGCGTTAACTCGTGAACGGGTGCCGTTTGAGGGTGTTCGTCGTTTGGATACTTGGGGGGAGGGAGACTTGCCGGGCTAACAGATGCAGAAAAGAATAATTTTGTATAGACATAAAGAGACTCTGTAAATTTATTTTGAAAAAAATATACCCGTGAAGTTTCTTGCCAGTTCTTCTTCACGAAGGTTTTTTTCGAACTGGTGGTAGAATCATGTTTTATTTGACGTCAATAAGAACAAGTAATTGTCAATGTTGAGAAATAAATATTTCATTTCATATTTCATTTCATTTCATTTTATCAATCAGACAAATCAAGTACCACACTTACGCCCTCCTGGAGGAGCGTAAGATCCGCGCAGTACTACGGGGCGTCCCGTTTGAACTCAGTAATGATGACATTCTTGAGGACCTTAAGTCCCAGGGCTTCCCGGCTGAAGCAGTGCACAAGACGCACTCCAACCGCGGTAAACGTTTTCCGTTAGCATTAGTTATCCTATCTTACACTCCCAACTCGAGGGAGATCTTTAGAGAGGCTCCCACAATCTGCGGACTCTCGAATATCTCCGTCAAACACCCTAACCGTCGTGGACATCCTGGGCAATGCCACTATTGCTAGCTGTACGGCCCCGCAGCGGCTAATTGCTCAGCTCCCCCTGGGTGCGTTAAGTGCCTAGATCCCCATATAACGAAGGAGTGCACTCGCACTCCCGACTCCACTTCCCCCGGAAATCGCTGTTCTCGCACGAAAACTGCGAGCCGCCCGCTCTCCTCAAAAGCGTCTGTTCGCGTCATCCGAGCATCACTCGCTTCTTAGTTATTTATAAATTCTATAATTCGTATAAATTCGATAAACAGAAAATATAGTGGCTAATGTAACGAGCCAGACTTATTGCTTCTCCAAGAGACGTGGCTCACTCACTCCAAACCGCACCAGGGGATCGACTATTCCTAAATACGCGTTCACTCGTAACGATAGGCCCAACTCCGACGGTTACGGCGGCACAGCTATCTACTACAAAAGAGGTTTCCATTGCGCTCCTCTCCCTACCCCTCCTCTCCTCAACATGGAAGCCACTGTGTGTAGATTGGCTATGACTGGTCATCCGACCATTATCATAGCTTCAATCTACATACCTAGCGCCACCAGACCGTAGCGTCTTTGGCCATCGGTCTCGAGATCGCTGCGGGACGCACGTTGTCGAATACGCTTATTTATTCGCGCTCAAAAAGCAGATCTGCTCAAGTCGGTCAGCCGCGGACCGCATTCCTAAAATTTATTAATAATTGTGTAATACTTTTCTTAAATTATGATCAAGTGTGGAAGTTGCGACGCCGATATCACTGAGGGTGCCTTATGTAGTGCTTGTCACCGTCATCTTGATTTTGCATGCGCCGGGATTTCAGAAAATAACTATCGCAAACTCGGCAAAAACAAGGCCACATGGCGTTGTGCTGAGTGTAAGAGTGCTTCGTCGCCTCGTCTGGCGGAGGGAGCTGGGCTTATCGAGCCGCTTAGTGGACAAGACACAAATGTCTGTGCATGAGGAGCTAAAGAAAATATCAAAGAAGCTTTTAGTGCTGGATTCTCTGTCAGGGGATGTTAACCTAATCAAGTCTGAAATACAACACTTAAAGGACTCACTTGAGTTGGCACATGACTCCATTAAACGTTTCACTGATAAAATAAATAAATTAGAAACAAATGTCAATAAAATTGAGACTCAAGTTGCAGAGATTCCAAAATTACGAGCCGAAATAGATAAAATACAGTTGGATATGCGACAGCAGGAACAATGGCTGCGTACCAATAACATTGAAATTAAAGGAATACCTCATAAGCAAAATGAAAACTTGTACGACGTTTTCGAAAGAGTTGGTAAAACTGTAGAATGCTCCATACAGAAAAACGAGATAAATTTTTTAACCAGAGTTCCGTCTCGTCAGGAAGATGCTACCAAATCAATAGTTGTTTCCTTTATGTATAAATACCAAAAAGAAGATTTTATGGTGGCCGTTCGTAAAAATAAAGATATAAAAGTACGTAATTTTGGCTTCGAAGGTAATGACAGAGTTTTTATCAATGACCACTTAACACCATACTATAAAAATCTACTTGTTAGAGCTAAAGACTTGAAAAAACGAACAGATTTTCAGTATATATGGGTCAAAAATTCAAAAATTCACGCCCGTAAATCAACATCAGCGCCCATATTCATCATCAACAACGAATCTGACCTCCTAAAAATTAAATGACTGTACAAACAGTGCAAAAAAAACTATTGTCTCATATCAATATTCAAATCATCAAAGCGGCCCCACAAACTTTAGCTTGAGCATGAGTGGCAATGATACTGTCTTACTTTATGCTAGTTACTTTGTGTGTGTATATTCAACTTTAATGGAAAAAATTATGTATTCTATAATCAATCTTATGTCTGAAGAACTAAGGTACAGTCCGCTGGATTGTAAGTATGATGTTTATTCGTTTCTACCCGCAGTTTTCGTTATTGTGTCGAAAATACGTATTTCTTTACATTGTATGTATGATGTTTATTTGTTTCTACTTGCAGTTTTTATAATTGTGTCGAAAATAGTCAACAATATTTTTTTGTACTATAATTCAACAGTTATAAGTATTATTTGTTCTTAAATGTTCCACACAGAGTGGTCTTGTTATTTTTTACTATATTTTATATGTAACTATTTCATTGAACTTATCATCGCATATCAAATTTATAGAAATAATTTGCTTTGCCGTGATTATTATTTTGGAATTCAACTGTAGTATTTTTCATTGTATTCATAATTTTATTATTCAATTCGAATTAAAGGCACTTATCGAAAATATTGTAGTTAGTAATCAATCATATATTTTTCAAATGTATAATGCAGGCTTAATAAAAGTAAAGAATTTATTCATTAGACTGAAAACTCATCCTTGCATCCATGACCACGGCAACTGCAAAGATGCCGAAACGTCGAAATAATTTTAAAATTAACTAAAATATACGCGATAATATCCGGTAAAAAGTGTTTTATTTAATTTATTTGAAAACTCATCCTCGGGCATTCGTCGCATTACTGTACTTTGTATTCGTGAAATATTATACAATAACTTTGTCTTCACCTTGTTCTCTAAACCACCTTCTTATAAATATTAAACATTCGTCGCCTTTTTGTTGTGTTGTTATGACTGCGGAAATTCATATTGATATTATTAACATCTTTAACAATGTTCGATCTTTAAATTTACTATCAGAACGCCCGCGGATTACGTACGAAAACCACTCTTTTTAAAAGTAATGTTATGCTATACAATTACGATGTCGTTTGTATTACCGAAACCTAGTTATTAGACAGTATATACTATCACGAATTATTTACGAATGACTATATAGTATGGCGTCGTGACAGGGATTACGAAAAATTAAAACAAAAAAGGGTGGTGGTGTACTCATTGCCGTGCGGCGACATCTTACTGCACACGAGCGACTGGACTGGCGATCGACTGCGGAGGATCTTTGGCTAACAATATATTTGACTTCTTCGAATGTGAGCAGGGTTGCTAGTCTTCACTTAGGTATTATTTATTTATGCCCACAGCATTGTGGTTTTGGTTTTAATACGCAACTTAATAATTTTACAAATAAATATTTTGAAATGTACAGTCAGTGCCCTAATGACAAAATTATTATATTGGGAGATTTTAACCTCAGTAACATAAACTGGCAGGATATGTCACAAGATACTTATTTAAGCCCTTCCAATATACAAGGGGAAGTACAAATTAACTTTTTCGATATTATAGACCTATTTAGTCTTAAGCAATTTAATAGTGCTTTAAATATTAACAATCGCATACTTGATTTAGTCTTTTCCAACTGTGACCTTGTCTTGCAGGCGTGTGATGATCCGTTAGTCCCTGAGGACCCCCACCACAGAGCATTAAAAATTAGTCTACTTTTACAAACATCCTATAAAGTCGTGGCGCAAAACCTCAGTCTCGGTCTGCGTGCGTTCTCGAGCGCACGTCGATTGCAGACGCCTTCCCGCTCTTTTAGCCCCCGCGCTAATTGAGCACCCAAATTTCACTGGTTGTTGTCGTAATATATAATTTCATAGTTGTATACCGTAATAAGTTTCTAACGCCGTTTTCACGGCGGACAGTGGCTCGTTAACCGTACTTCTAATAAGTTTCTAACGCCGTTTTCACGGCGGACAGTGGGCTGTTAACCGTACTTCGTGGAACGTGAGCTTCGTCGACGGAATTTCGTCGTTCCAGGTGCCTCGAGTCTTCGTGTTCGAGTAAGTTATCCGCGTCGTCCTCAACCACCCTACTGCGTGTAGGGTGGTTTTTAGGAAGTTAATCATCGTTGATAGGTTCATAGTATATATATTTATATATTGTTGTCCCTCCCCAACCCCTCCGCAATGGCTTCTCTAAGCTCTCATGAGTTTATGAGGAAGTTACTTGATAGTACCGGTGCTGAAGGCATGTCTATAAATGCTGATAAGTATCGTTTCTTGGACTCTCTCATCCCGCATATCATGGCGTTAATTCCCTCAATGGCCCCTCAGGCCACCCCAGTCCCCCAGACCCCTCAGGTCTTAGGCCCTCCCGCGTCTCCTTCCTCCAGTGACATGGAGTGCGAAGTAGACGCCCCCCTGCGCCGCAAGCGCGCACCCGCGACCGAGTCATCCTCGGATGCCGCCACCCCAACTGGCCCAGATGAGCCTCCCTCTTTCACCCTTGTTAAGAAGCGCTCTAAGAAGTGCTCGAAACAAGACCCGGCGCCCTCGGCGCCCTTCCCTACGCCCCCTGCGGCGTCTTCAACGCCAGCTGCCCCGGTGTCTTCAACACCCGCTCCGGCCCCAACTTCTGTCAAGGCCAAGGTCCCACCACCCGTTTTCCTTCGGGAAAAGGGTAAATGGACTGAGGTCTCGACATTGTGCAATGAGCACAAAATCCATTACACCCGAGCAGCCAACTCGGGTGAATCTATTAAAATCTTAGTCTCGTCGATAGACGACTTTCGTGCTTTAACAAAGCTCCTCACCGATAAGCAATATGCTTATCACACTTATGCTCTGTCAGAAGAGCGTAAGATCAGAGCGGTACTCAGGGGAGTCCCGTTCGAATTATCGAACGAGGCTATCCTGGAGGATCTGCAGTCCCAAGGCTTCCCGGCACTCGCGGTGCATAAAATGCACAGCAAGTACGGGAGACAACACCCTCTCGCTTTGGTGGTTCTCGCCAACGTCCCCAAGTCCAGGGAGATCCTCAAAGGGGTTAGCACTATATGCGGCCTCTCTGGGATCTCGATCGAGGCGTCTCATCGCCGCGGTCATCCCGGCCAGTGCCATCGGTGCCAGTTGTACGGGCACGCGGCGGCCAACTGCCGCGCACCGCCCAGGTGCGTCAAGTGCCTGGTCCCGCACTTCACTAAGGAGTGCAATCGCACTCCTGAAACTCCCTCTCCTCCCAATTGCGTGCTTTGTGGCCAGTCACGCCAAACCGCAAATTACAGGGGCTGCCCTCGTGCACCCCGTTGTATGCGCTCCAATTCCAAGAGGGCGGCACCCAAACAGGCCCCGCGCCTTTCTCAAGAAAACTTTCCGCCACTGCGTAGCCGGGTTCCTCCGGCTGCTAAGCCTACACAGCCCAGGCCTCCCCCAGAAAACTGGAGGCAACGCCCAGCATCGAATCCCATCCCGGCTCCTCGCCCATACAAACCCACTCCTCAATCCTCCGTAGCAGACGATATGCGTATCGTCTGCGACGCTATGAACAATGTCGATGTTAGTGAAATCGCAGTCTTAGCCCGTAAACTTAGGGCTTCACGTACTCCGACAGAGCGTTTGCTAGCTCTGGCGGAGCATAGTTCCCTTCTCAATTCATTGTAGGTTCATTTAAATGAATTGATCCCTAAATCATGCTTCGGCCGACCTCTGCCCAGCCCCGGCTTCACCGGAGGCTGCCCAGAACGGCCACCAACTCATGTCCCTTTGAGCACCTTCAGTGCAACTTTCACTACAGGCGGAAGACCCGCTAGCGGGTCTCCGCCAGCGCGCCCAACTTCCCGACGGGTGTCGCTTCCGATGAAGGCTAACGGTAATAACTACAGCCAACAGGTGGTTTTTAGTGTGTAGGTGCCATTCTGGTGAGTCCCACATAACCCCCCGCAGAGGAATTTACCTGCGGGCGTGTATGCATGACGCATCTTCCACCTCCCTCCCGCGAGGGTGCCTCGGCAGCAAAAAAAAAAAAAATCGTGGCTAGCAACACAAGACACAAATATTTTTATGATCGTGGTGATTATACTGCAATATGCGCTGAACTTGTTAAAGTACGATGGTATGAACTATTTCTAAACAAAAATGTAAATAAATGCGTTAATATCTTTAATGACACCATAACAAAATTAAGAGATAGTTACATACCCAATAAGTATTTGGTACAACAGTCTTATCCCCCATGGTACACTACATCTCTTAAAAAGATGCTCAGGGAAAAGAAAAAACTTCATCGCAAGTATAAAATCTATGGGAGGCCTGTAGACTACGAATCCTTTTCATTTCTCAGGCAACAAGTTAAAGAGGCTGAAAGGGATTGTTACTTTGATTATATTAAACGTATTGAAAATTCCCATAACCCTAAAATATTCTGGAATTACATAAAGACATCTAAAGGCAATAATGGTTTGTATCCTACCACAATGCATTATGGTAATAATCAAGCTAGCACTGGTAATGAGATATGTGATTTGTTTGCGTCCTATTTTCAAACTACATTTCAGAACGGATCTCATATCAACAATAACTCTGATAGTCATTACACATCGATCAACCACTCAGTTTCGATTGGTAATATTTACATAGACCCATCGACAGTTCTTCGACTATTGAAAGGCGTGGATGTAAACAAAGGTGCAGGACCAGATGGTATTCATCCGATATTTATTGTGAATAGTGCCACTAGTCTGGTCAAGCCGTTGTGTCTTCTTTTTACCAAATCACTTCAAGAAGGTGTTATGCCTGACATATGGAAAAGTGCATTTATAACACCTATCCATAAAAAAGGTAGGAAAAGTGATGTATGCAATTATCGTCCAATCTCTAAATTGTGTATTTTTTCTAAAATAATGGAAAGAACAGTACATCAACAACTTTACGAAGCTGTTAGCCCTACATTAGTATCATCTCAGCATGGTTTTGTTAAGAAAAGATCCACAACCTCAAATTTAATTTTGTTTAACGATTTTTTAACAAGTAAAATGAATGACGGATGTGATTTTCACAGATTATCGCAAGTGCTTTGACCGAATTGACCACTCTATCCTACTTCAGAAACTAAAATTCTCAGGAGTACACGGCAACTTATTTCGGTGGCTTACCTCATATATACAAAATAGATCACAAGCTGTCGCCATGAATGGATACGTATCCGCATGGTGCACCATACCATCTGGGGTACCACAAGGTTCAATATTAGGTCCTTTACTATATGTACTGTTTATCAACAACGTTGCTGCTAGTCTTAAGTATTCGAAAGTGCTATTATTTGCAGACGATATGAAGATTTTCAAAGAAATTACCTGCGACAATGACTGTCTATTGCTACAGGAAGACCTTAACAGCTTTGAGGCCTATTGTGATGCGAACAAACTTGATTTAAATACGAGTAAATGTTATTCAATGAGTTTTTCGCGAAAGCTTATCCTGTTACCTTACCATTATCGTTTGAAACATTATCGTTGAACACATAAAAGACCTTGGTGTTTTCCAAAATTCCAAATTACTCTATGACAAGCATATAGAGCATATAGTTAATAAGGCGTCCAGGGCACTGGGATTCTTGATGAGGACCTGTACACCTTTCAAAAATGTAAAACCTATATAGATTTTATACTGTTCTCTTGTGAGGTCTATTTTGGAATTTAACTCTCAGGTCTGGAATCCGCGGTATTCTGTCTACATTAACCGTTTAGAATCGATTCAAAGAAGGTTTCTTAGATATTTAGAGTTCAAAACTGCAGTCTTTGACAGCACTTACAAAGAGCGATGCTCGCGACACCATCTCCTCTCTCTAGAAGTCCGCAGAGGCGTAGCAGATCTAACATATCTATGTAAAATATTGAACGGCAATGTAGAGTCAGCTGAATTACTAGAGCATGTTAGATTTGCTGTGCCGCGCGGCTTTGCTACCCGTAGTAAGAAGACGAAACTTCGTCTTCTGCAACTGCACATTCCATTTGTTCGCACAAATTACCGACAAAACAGTTATTTTGTTCGCACTTTTCGTTTATACAACTCGCTACGAGACGATACCGATGAGGATTTGTTTTCTAGCAGTATTGCATCTTTGAGACAATCATTCGCTGCCGAATTATTCAATCTGTTTTAACTGTAACTTGAAACTTTAGCTTCTCTGTTGTTATAACATTGAAATTCACATTTAATCTACCAGACATTTGAAGTTCCTTATACATTTCAAATATAAATTTTTCGATAACGAACAACTAGCGATCTTTAAACTTGATTATTAATTTAACTTAACACGTGTGAAAACTTGTTAGTAGCTAATATGTAACCGTTGTTTAATTTTATATAGTTATAATAGCTGTAAGTTTTCCTTTAAAATAAAATAAAAAAAAAATAAAAAAAAATTCTCACCCTCCGCCGTTCGGTCATTATGTTCAGAGACTTTAACTCCAAACATACTGACTGGACGTGCCTGTCGACCAACACTAGCGGCATCGCTCTTTTTGGCATCACTGAACAACTCGACTTAGATGTCATCTCTCCAGTCACTCCCACTCACTATCCCAACAACCCGAACTACTCTCCCGACATCCTCGACTTTGCGGTAGTAAAGCATATCAACCTTGATCTCAGGTCTATCGAACCGGTCGATGACCTTGGTTCTGATCACCGCCCCGTCTCCCTCGTACTAGGTCCGCCTAACGATAACGTCACCTCTCCTAAGACCCACCTGGAAGGGCTTTAAAAATACGCTAGTTTCAGCCTTAGAGGCCCCAAACTCTCCGCTCGCGATCTCACCCGACCAATTAGATAGCCCGGATAAAAAAGATTCATTAGTCAATTTCCTCACTGAATTTAAAGCTAAGAACGCGGCTCTCCGGAGAGCCAAGAAATATCCCACGCCCGCCTTTAGAACAGCTGCGAATCAGCTTTAACGTAAAGTTAGGTCTTGCCTCGCGGAACTCGGAGACCCTCAAATGAACGATCTCATGGCGAATATCTCCCCGTCCCATCAAGCGTATTATAGTATAGCCCGAGCCTTACGCGTAGACGCCATCTCTCACGTTCCTCCTCTCACTCGGCCCGATGGCACTACTGCCTTCGAAGTCGAAGAGAAAGCCGAATTCTTCGCTGACAGCGTTGCTTCACAATGCTCGCCCAGCACGCAACCCGCGAATCTCTCTCACATCCAGGCGGTGGAGGACGAAGTTCTCCGCAGAGACTCTCTCCCCATCACCGCCGACCCCGTCACAGTCTCGAATGATGAAATCTTGATTCTCATCAAAAATCAAAAGTCCAAAACGGCAATGTCTAAACTTCTCGAGAGAGTCATACTCTCTCGAATGCAGAACCATCTGTTTCCAACTCTACAAAATAGGCTTACCGGATCGCCTAGTTCCAATAATCGCGTCGTTTCTCAAAGACCGTACGTTTCGATTTAAACATTAAAAAACGCTTTCCGCGCCCCGCCTCAGAAAGGTTGGAGTCCCTCAAGGCTCAGTCCTCGCCCCTCTGCTGTACACCGTGTACACCAACGACGTTCCCATCCCGCCGAAAGGCGTCGAACTCGTCCTCTTTGCCGATGACACTGCACTCTACACCAAAGGTCACAGTGTCCCGCAGCTTGTAACCAGACTCCAAAAGGCCGTAAACGCCCTAGGTGTATGGTTTCAAAAATGGCGCATCGATGTGAATCCAGACAAGAGTTCTGCGATTCGCTTCGACCCCAAACGCCGTCGTCCCGCTAGCGATCCCCACGTTCGAATGTTAGGCATTCCCATCCCCTGGAAGCGCAGTACTAAACACTTAGGCGTCACCTTAGATCCGACGCTTTCTTCCAAGCCACACGTCGATAAAGTTTCGAAACTTGCCCGTCACTACTTAGGCCGCCTAAATAGCATGTTAGGTAGAAAAAGTAAAATGTCTTTCAGAAACAAACGTACACTTTACAAGGCCTGCGTTAGACCCGTCATGACAAATGCCTCGCCAATCTCAAAAAATGGCCTCAAAGACGCTACGGATAGGTCTGGTGGCGCTAGGTATGTAGATTGAAGCTATGATAATGGTCGGATGACCAGTCATAGCCAATCTACACACAGTGGCTTCCATGTTGAGGAGAGGAGGGGTAGGGAGAGGAGCGCAATGGAAACCTCTTTTGTAGTAGATAGCTGTGCTGCCGTAACCGTCGGAGTCGGGCCTATCGTTACGAGTGAACGCGTATTTAGGAATAGCCGATCCCCTGGTGCGGTTTGGAGTGAGCCACGTCTCTTGGAGAAGCAATAAGTCTGGCTCGTTACATTAGACACTATATTTACTGTTTATCAAATTTATACGAATTATAGAATTTACAAAGAATTAAAATAAAACCATGAATATCCTCGTCGATATTGGTGTTACCTTTAAGAGATTTATAAAAAAATGTAGACAGTCTTTTGGTATGAGATCGAACATTGACATTAAATCATCTAACTGAGCTTGCGCTATTTCCTTTCCATTCGGCCAGAGCATCACAAAATCTTCTTCAGATATTGGCACAAATTTTCCTTTAATTTTGCTTCCTAAGTTAAGCTTGAAAAATGGACCATTTTCACCTTTTATTCAAATAGAGTATTGAACCTCTTTTTTCAACAATATCTGCTTTGTCTTTAACCAGTTAACTTTTTCTTTGGTTGTGAAAGTTTTTCTATTCATGATTTGTTTTTCAAATTTTATTATAGATATAAAATCTTGTCTCTGAATCTTGTAAACCTGCAAAAGATGTTTCTTCTTACAACTCTTCATAACATTAATATATTTAGTTTCATTTGTGGCCAAAGCTCAGAACGATATTCGGTCAATTCTTTTCATAAGCAATCTCACTAATACTCAGTAATGACAATCGCGAATACACAAATTTGATAAAAAATATTCCTTGTGAGTAACTGTTGCGCGTGCAAGGTGCAAGCAAAGTAATGACAGTGTTGTTGTGTTTAAAATATAAGTAACCCCAAGTTAAGGTGTAGTGTTGCCATTTAAATAATAAAGAAGTAATATAATATTATATTATATTATTATATAATATAGTAATTACAATAAATAGTAGAAAAATAGTAGAATAATAATAATAGTAACATAATATAATAACAAATAGTGAATATTTTGGAGATTTACTTAGGGGCTCAATATCTTTTTTCCTGAGGGTCTCGGGACCGGATATTTAGACAAAAACCGGTCATCGTGTACAAGCTGTGAAACAATAAATGGTAAATAATTATAATAAAGTAATATAATAATATTTATTTCACAATGTAAAATGGATTTTTTTATATCCAGTTAACAGTTTGAGTCCTTTCAGTTGAATGTATAATCTGTTAGTTAAATCCATATCCAATTTATCAGAAATAACCTAAACAATTTGAGTAATTTCAGCTGAATTTAAAATTTGCTTCTTTAATTCTTTACCAATTTATGAGAAATGACCTAGACAGCTCGATTTGTTTTAAATAAATATAAGCATAGATACTTACTTTATAAAGAACTTTATCTAAAATGATTTTGATGGCTTGAGTCTGTTATGATTTTATTATTATGGACACGTTTTATTAAAATTAAATATATAAAAAACTACTTGTGTAGGTTGGATTGTTACAGTTAATAAACGCAACTTAATAGACTGGTTTGGTATAATAAACAAAATTTTGGTCAAATTGTGGATTAAGTCGTTTTTGCTAAGCCAGTTGTAGATACTAATTTATGGGTCAACATGCGCATTAATGTAACTCTATAACCATGGTAAAAACGTTCTGTGTTCTTCTTACAGTAGTTTGTTCCTGCTTATGCAGAACCTAGCACATCTGTAATAAGATGTTTGTGTTAAATCTTGTTTTATTCCTACGTGATCTATTAAATTGGTAACGTATTATTTATAAGTGTGTAATTTGTACGAACGTTACTACCTTAATTCTGTACCTTTTTTGGACTCACATTACAAAAACACATATTATTATTTTTAGTTTTAATGCTAAAGCATAGATACGGAGAAAATTGAATACATACTAGGGTGGATTGAAAAGTTCGCGGCCTAACCTAGATAGCGTTCTCATATTATTATAAAACTACCCTCATATGAAACCTAGACTCTTTGTCAGTCTCTGTGCAATTTTTCTCCGAGATACATACGTAATTATTTATTTTATTGAACATTAAGTGAGAGTAAGTTTCATTAATTTTCAAAATGGTAGTTTAGAGCGCCGTGCCGTGATCAAATACCTCCACAAGAATCACTTAACTCCAAAGCAAATTCATGAAGATATGGTGGCTACTTTAGAAACATTTGTTCCGTGGTATACAATGATAAAAAAGTGGACAGCTGAATTCAAACGTGAACGAGAGAGCATCAAATATGACCCCCGCTCTGGACGGCCTTCTACAGCTACGACTTCGGAAAACATCGAAAAAATATGAGATTTCATCATGGGAGACAGAAGATTAAAGGTATCTGAAATAGTTGAAGCTTTAGGAATTTCATATAAACGTACACAAAACATGATCGTGAACGAATTAGGGTTCCACAAGGTGTCTGCAAGATGGATTCCGCGGCTCCTTTCAGTTGAACAGAAACGAACTCGGCTCGCGATTTCTAGAGACTGTTTAGAGCTTTTTTAAGCTGATCCAAACGAATTTTTGGCAAGGTTTGTTACTGTGGATGAAACATGGGTTCAGTTCTCTGAACTTTTTAGTAAACAAGGTAATGGCATCGGTTTTCTGGGATTCTAAGGGTGTCATCTTGGTTTATTACTAAGCAAGAGGTCAAACTATAAATTCTGCATACTACTGCACACTATTACGTCGTTTACGCGAAGAAATAAAGTCTAAACGACCAGGATTGTTGACCAAGAAAGTTTTGTTTCATCAGGACAATGCTCGAGTTCACACATCTGCAGAATCGATTGTTCAAATAGTGAATTGTGGTTTCGAATTGCTTTCTATTCCCCCTTATTCACCTGACTTGGCACCTTCTGATTTCCACCTATTTCCAAAACTAAAAAAACACTTAAAATGAAATTTTCTACCAATGCGGAGGTAAAAGTGGCCGTAGATGCCTTTTTTGAAGACCTTGACGAGACCGCTGGACCAAGGAGGAGAGTATGTAGAAAAATAAGTATAAAAAATTGCATTATTCATGTGTTTTCTTATTTAGGCCGCGAACTTTTCAATCCACCCTCGTATTTTTTTACTGTATTCATAGAATAACAAAACGAGCGCCCACAAACGATCAAAAAAATTATGCATTTCCAATAATTGTACGTGTTCATGCCATATATTCTCTGCAACTGTCGCAGAGAACGTGCTCGTCATGTATACAGGCTGCATCGTTCAGGAAAGGGCAGGCCATTCGTTTACGGGGAATTAAATAGTACATGTTGTATGTAATGGCTACAGCACTTACCAGAGTATGAATGAAGTTACAATTGTTATTTATTGTCACAGTTCACACGTTTAGATAACTGCACGAAAGTTATTACTGAACGGCCGTTTCGAGATATATTTTGTTGTTGCAAACGAGAAGTGTCAAAAACTATTACTAAGGAGGGGAGGGGGATGGGATCCGGAATCGGTTGGGCGCCTTGCCATTTATAAAAATTTATATCACGCTAATTTAAATACGCAACATACCCCGCCCCAAAAGGGGGCTACCCCTTTTCACTAAAATCTAACAATTATTGGTATCTTAGATCAACCAAAGAAATTAAACAAAGGAATATACATAAGTGATAATGTTCTTCGATAAATGAGTAGGTACATGCAAACATGAGTACCTCCAATAAACAACCATAAATGTGGACTGTATCTTAAAACTAACAACATAAACTTCTTATGCTGATAAATGTGAACAAAAAAAAAACCAAAACTAAAACATAAATTTTATCAAATCTTGGTATTTTACTGGGTATTCTTTATTGTTAGAGGGCACAGTTTTGATAAAGACCTAGTAAATATGCCTCTAGCAGTTCGAACCTCTACTACCCTAGTCACTGAGTCTCGTCCCGGAAAAACGCTAGTCACTCGACCGATACTCCACTGGAGAGGGGGGACATTATCCTCCTTGATAAGAACTAAGTCTTTTATATTAATGTCACAAATCCCTTTATTCTATTTAACCCTCTGCTGCAGAGTATGAAGGTACTCCTGACTCCATCTCTTCCATATATCCATAACCATTGGCTTAAGTAAATGCCATCGCGACAAAGGAGCCAAACTGTAGTCGACAGGTGTCTCTGGTACTGATCATCAACCATCAACCATTAGGATCGTAAATGGAACTGATTTAAGATAGAATAATCCTCTTAGTATATTACTTTGAGTCGAGAGAAACTTGATAAGTAAACATATCTGTAACAGGATTGTACTGCAGTCCCAAGACCTTCAGCGAAAAATGGTGACCCTGTTCAGTGAACTTCAACTCACAGTGATCTGTAGAAAGATCATCGAGCAGCTATGGTCTGTTACTAGTCCATTTACGTAGTTCGAAACACCCTTGTGATAAGAGTTCAACGACCTCAGCCTTAATATCTCTAGCTTCCTCTAGTGAACTAGCACCCGTCACGATGTCATCCACGAATATATTCTTAAGTAAAATTTTTGAAGCCCGAGGATGGCTGTTTTCACCCTGGTATGCTAGTTCATGAACACAGCGCATCGCTAAATATGGAGCTGAAGTAACACCATATGTAACCGTGTTGAGTTGATAATCCTGATAATTCCCGTCGTCATCAATCCAAAAGATGAGCTGAAACTTCCTATCGTTGGGAAAAACCAAAACTTGTCTGAACATCTGCTTTATATTCGCTATAAAAACTACTTCATGCAAACGAAAGTGGAGAATTTTGTCGACAATATCCTTCTGTAACTTCGAACCAGCTAACAAAACGTCATTAAAGATTTTCCTGAACTACTCTTCATAGAAGCATCGAAGACACACCGTATTTTGTCTGAATCCTTCTTATAAACTCCATGGTGAGGTATATAAAAATTAGGAAAATTTGGAAAAACGCTAAAGATTTTGTCTCACCCAAAATTATGGTCACCCTGTTTGAAGGGCAAGCGCACGACAAATCTTCCCTCAGGTGTACGCGTATGCGTCTGTTCAAAATGGCCTTCACAAACCAAACGATGTCAATGAACTGTTATCTGCATAATTACTAATTGATTGATTCGTATTAGGTTGTTGCGGATTCACCTGCGTGTCGTTACCTGTAGATAAGTAGAGTAATGTATGATGTTTTCTATGACAAATATTACAACTTGATCGTGAATTGCAATTTATAACCCTATGAGATCGAAAACAATTGAAACACAAGTTGATTGATTTCACGAATTCACGACGCATACCTATACCCATAGCTATAAATTTGTCACACTTATACAGATAATGTGATTCACTGCGACATTTAGAACACGTTGTTAGACTTCTTCTAATTTTGGCCGTTGCTTTAGAGTCTTTTTTTTTTTTGCTGCCGAGGCACCCTCGCGGGATGGAGGTGGAAGATGCGTCATGCATACCGCCCACAGGTAAATTCCTCTGCGGGGGGTTATGTGGGACTCACCAGAATGGCACCTACCCACTAAAAACCACCTGTTGGCTGTAGTTATTACCGTTAGCCTTCATCGGAAGCGACACCCGTCGGGAAGTTGGGCGCGCTGGCGAAGACCCGCTAGCGGGTCTTCCGCCTGTAGTGAAAGTTGCACTGAAGGTGCTCAAAGGGACATGAGTTGGTGGCCGTTCTGGGCAGCCTCCGGTGAAGCCGGGGCTGGGCAGAGGTCGGCCGAAGCATGATTTAGGGATCAATTCATTTAAATGAACCTATAATGAATTGAGAAGGGAACTATGCTCCGCCAGAGCTAGCAAACGCTCTGTCGGAGTACGTGAAGCCCTAAGTTTACGGGCTAAGACTGCGATTTCACTAACATCGACATTGTTCATAGCGTCGCAGACGATACGCATATCGTCTGCTACGGAGGATTGAGGAGTGGGTTTGTATGGGCGAGGAGCCGGGATGGGATTCGATGCTGGGCGTTGCCTCCAGTTTTCTGGGGGAGGCCTGGGCTGTGTAGGCTTAGCAGCCGGAGGAACCCGGCTACGCAGTGGTGGAAAGTTTTCTTGAGAAAGGCGCGGGGCCTGTTTGGGTGCCGCCCTCTTGGAATTGGAGCGCATACAACGGGGTGCACGAGGGCAGCCCCTGTAATTTGCGGTTTGGCCTGACTGGCCACAAAGCACGCAATTGGGAGGAGAGGGAGTTTCAGGAGTGCGATTGCACTCCTTAGTGAAGTGCGGGACCAGGCACTTGACGCACCTGGGCGGTGCGCGGCAGTTGGCCGCCGCGTGCCCGTACAACTGGCACCGATGGCACTGGCCGGGATGACCGCGGCGATGAGACGCCTCGATCGAGATCCCAGAGAGGCCGCATATAGTGCTAACCCCTTTGAGGATCTCCCTGGACTTGGGGACGTTGGTGAGAACCACCAAAGCGAGAGGGTGTTGTCTCCCGTACTTGCTGTGCATTTTATGCACCGCGAGTGCCGGGAAGCCTTGGGACTGCAGATCCTCCAGGATAGCCTCATTCGATAATTCGAACGGGACTCCCCTGAGTACCGCTCTGATCTTACGCTCTTCTGACAGAGCATAAGTGTGATAAGCATATTGCTTATCGGTGAGGAGCTTTGTTAAACCACGAAAGTCGTCTATCGACGAGACTAAGATTTTAATAGATTCACCCGAGTTGGCCGCTCGGGTGTTATGAATCTTGTGCTCATTGCACAATGGCGAAACCTCAGTCCATTTACCCTTTTCCCGAAGGAAAACGGGTGGTGGGACCTTGGCCTTGACAGAAGTTGGGGCCGGAGCGGGTGTTGAAGACACCGGGGCAGCTGGCGTTGAAGACGCCGCAGGGGGTGTAGGGACGGGCGTTCGAGGGCGCCGGGTCTTGTTTCGAGCGCTTTTTAGAGCGCTTCTTAACAAGGATGAAAGAGGATGGCTCATCAGGGCCAGTTGGGGTGGCGTCCGAGGATGACTCGGTCGCGGGTGCGCGCTTGCGGCGCGGAGGGGCGTCTACTTCACACTCCATGTCACTGGAGGAAGGGGACGCGGGAGGGCCTAAGACCTGAGGGGTCTGGGGAACTGGGGTGGCCTGAGGGGCCATTGTGGACATTAACGTCATGAGATGAGGGATAAGAGAATCTAAGAAACGGTACTTATCAGCATTTAAAGACATGCCTTCAGTACTTTCGAGTAACTTTTTCCTAAACTCGTTAAAGCTTAGGGAAGCCATTGCGGAGGGGTTGGGGAGGGACAACAATATATAAATATATATACTATGAACCTATCAACGATGACTAACTTCCTAAAAACCACCCTACATGCAGTAGGGTGGTTGAGGACGACGCGGATAACTTACTCGAACACGAAGACTCGAGGCACCTGGAACGACGAAATTCCGTCGACAAAGCTCACGTTCCACGAAGTACGGTTAACAGCCCACTGTCCGCCGTGAAAACGGCGTTAGAAACTTATTAGATGTACGGTTAAAACCCACTTTCCGCCGTGAAAACGGCGTTAGAAACTTATTAGAAGTACGGTTAACGAGCCACTGCTTTAGAGTCGTAACAACTTTGCTGATGTACACTGGACGTATGCGACACCTTACTAAGCTTGGAAGTAGGGGAAACATTGCTTTGTTTACCACTAATAGAGGCACATAGATCTGTGGTTTCCAATGTCTTACAATGAGTATCTAAAAATGTAAGTAAATTATCAAAAGTAGGTATGTGGAAGTGTTGGTAGGTTAGTTCGAATCTAGTACATCATTATCTAGCCGTCGCGTAAATATATGTAACGACAAGAGAGACCATTCTTTAACCGGGAAGTCTAAACTAGTCAAGCCCCGCGTATTCTCTTGCAAGATATTAACAAAGTTTCTCAGCTGATTGGTGTTCTTAGCGGACACGGTAGGTAATGACATCATTGTACTTAGATGCGAGTTGGCAATCATGCGCTTGTCGTCGTACCTATCTATAAGAATACTCCGGGCCACTTCATAACTGTCGGGAGTATTGGACGAATGTTTACTAGATTTAATGGTTCGTTCGAAAGACAACTTAGTAAGTAGTGCCTTTTCTGGACGGAACCTAATGACTGATTGTGATGAACCAAGCTATCAAACATATTTATAAAATTGTGAAAATCGCAATAATTACCGCTAAAACTAGGCAAACTTATACTGGGTAGTTTTACATTATATTCCGCCGGCATGCTTGGCAAAGTAACCTCACCCTTTTCACAAATAGATGTTAAAGTCTGTAACTTTAGTTTAATATCGAAATATTGTTCTTCAAATTGCAAATACCTAACTTTATGATCTTGTAATTCATCTTGCTCTAGTGACTGTGACAACGTAACATAAATTTCATCTACATTTACTTTGATTGAATCAAGATCGGAACAACGTAATTTGAACTTTTCTAGGTTTGATGAAATATTAAAATCTAACTTTTGGACTGAATGATCTAATATGCTAACCTTTTCCAGCATAAAATCATACTTTGATACCAATAACTGTTGCTTAGATTTAGACATAACGAAAAGATTTTTTTTTTAAATTTTACAAATAAAAAATATGGCGGCGACGCGTGTTGCGTGAGCTGGTTTGAATATTGGCGAGAAAGGACCAACTTTTGTTGAATGTAATGGCTAAAGCTCTCACCAGAGTATGAATGAAGGTACACTAGTTATATAATGTCACAGTGTAGATAACTGCACGAAAGTTATTACTGATTTTTTTTTTTTTTTTTTTTTTTGCTGCCGAGGCACCCTCACGGGAGGGAGGTGGAAGATGCGTCATGCATACCCGCCCGCAGGTAAATTCCTCTGCGGGGGGGTTATGTGGGACTCACCAGAATGGCACCTACCCACTAAAAACCACCTGTTGGCTGTGGTAAGCGTATACCTTTAGCCTTCATCGGAAGCGACACCCGTCGGGAAGTTGGGCGCGCTGGCGGAGACCCGCTAGCGGGTCTTCCGCCTGTAGTGAAAGTTGCACTGAAGGTGCTCAAAGGGACATGAGTTGGTGGCCGTTCTGGGCAGCCTCCGGTGAAGCCGGGGCTGGGCAGAGGTCGGCCGAAGCATGATTTAGGGATCAATTCATTTAAATGAACCTACAATGAATTGAGAAGGGAACTATGCTCCGCCAGAGCTAGCAAACGCTCTGTCGGAGTACGTGAAGCCCTAAGTTTACGGGCTAAGACTGCGATTTCACTAACATCGACATTTTTAATAGCGTCGCAGACGATACGCATATCGTCTGCTACGGAGGATTGAGGGGTGGGTTTGTATGGGCGAGGAGCCGGGATGGGATTCGATGCGGGACGCTGCCTCCAGTTTTCTGGAGCAGGCTTGGGCTGAGTAGGCTTTGCAGCCGGAGGAACCCGGCTACGCAGCGGCGGAAAGTTTTCTTGAGAAAGGCGCGGGGCCTGTTTGGGAGCCGCCCTTTTGAAATTGGAACGCATACAACGGGGTGCACGAGGGCAGCCCCTGTAGTTTGCGGTGTGGCCGGACTGGCCACAAAGCACGCAATCGGGAGGAGAGGGAGTTTCAGGAGTGCGATTGCACTCCTTAGTGAAGTGCGGGACCAGGCACTTGACGCACCTGGGCGGTGCGCGGCAGTTGGCTGCCGCGTGCCCGTACAACTGGCACCGATGGCACTGGCCGGGATGACCGCGGCGATGAGGCGCCTCGATTGAGATCCCAGAGAGGCCGCAAATAGAGCTAACCCCTTTCAGGATCTCTCTGGACTTGGGGACGTTGGCGAGAATCACCAAAGCGAGAGGGTGTTGCCTCCCGTACTTGCTGTGCATTTTATGCACCGCGAGTGCCGGGAAGCCTTGGGACTGCAGATCCTCCAGGATGGCCCCGTTCGATAATTCGAACGGGATTCCCCTGAGTACCGCTCTGATCTTACGCTCTTCTGACAGAGCATAAGTGTGATAAGCATATTGCTTATCGGTGAGGAGCTTAGTCAAAGCTCGGAAACCGTCTATCGACGAGACAGTGATTTTAATAGATTCACCCGAGTTTACCGCTCGGGTGTAAAGGATCTTGTGCTCATTGCACAATGTCGAGACCTCAGTCCATTTACCCTTTTCCCGAAGGAAAATGGGTGGTGGGACCTTGGCCTTGACAGAAGTCGGGGCCGGAGCGGGTGTTGAAGACACCGGGGCAGCTGGCGTTGAAGACGCAGCAGGGGGTGTAGGGACGGGCGCCGGGTCTTGTTTCGAGCGCTTCTTAGAGCGCTTCTTAACAAGCGTAAAAGAGGGAGACTCAGGGCCAGTTGGGGTGGCGTCCGAGGATGACTCGGTCGCGGGTGCGCGCTTGCGGCGCGGAGGGGCGATTTCTTCGCACTCCATGTCACTGGAGGAAGGGGACGCGGGAGGGCCTAAGACCTGAGGGGTCTGGGGGACTGGGGTGGCCTGAGGGGCCATTGGTGGAGTTAACGCCATGATATGCGGGATAAGAGAATCAAGGAAACGGAACTTGTCAGCATTTATATAAATGCCTTCAGCACCGATACTATCAGCTAACTTCTTCCTAATCTCATCATAGCTTAGGGAAGCCATTGCGGAGGGGTTGGGGAGGGACAATATGTGAACCTAACAACGATGACTAACTTCCTAAAACCACCCTACACGCAGTAGGGCGGTTGAGAACGACGCGGATAACTTACTCGAACACGGCACTTGAAGTCCTGGAACAACGAATTCCCGTCGACGAAGCTCACGTTCCACGAAGTACGGTTAACAAGCCACTATTCGCCGTGAAAACGGCGTTAGAAACTTAGAAGTACGGTTAACGAGCCACTGTCCGCCGTGAAAACGGCGTTAGAAACTTAGTACGGTAAACAACTATGAAATTTGGGTGCTCAATTAGCGCGGGGGCTAAAAGAGCGGGAAGGCGTCTGCGATCGACGTGCGCTCGAGAACGCACGCAGACCGAGACTGTTATTACTGAACGGCCGTTCCGAGATAAATTTTGTTGTTGCAAACGAGAAGTGTTAAAAACTATTACTAGGGAGGGGAGGGGGATGGGATCCGGAAACGGTTGAGTGCCTAAATAAAAATTAATATCACGCTATTTTAAATACGCAACAGTACATAATTGTAAAAATCTCACACTGCATTCCGGGCATTATCCGATACATATAGCGTTTAAAATATATTGTTTATCAATTCCTTTTTTATTTAATTTGTATAGTTCCGGTACTTAATTATTGGAATGCTTTTTTCAATCTATACCTTAGTTTAAGGTTCGTCTTGAATAGTCTATAACAAGAAGTTACTTAAAGTTCACCCGAAGCTTAAATTATTGGCCCTCTTACGGAAAAGTTGAGAAACTTGATAAAGATAATAAGATAAAAAATGTCAAGTTTAATACTTATCTTTAAGATAAGATCTACAAGATAAAGAAGAAGATGTTCTGATCAAAGGGAAGGGACAGCCAGCGTGATTACTGGAATAAAGACAGTAACGACCATGTCGAGATAATAATCAGAATCACTATGAATAAATAAAACACCTACGACTAATGGTGTCCATGAGTGCGGATGTCACTTACCATCAGGTAGCTCACATGCTCATTTGCCGGTTATGAATATAGCTATATGAATATAGTTGTTATAGTTAGTTTTTAGTTTAGCGTTGTTTTATTTATTGTTGAACAAGTATTTGATAAAGCAGTAATGTAGATAAATTTACAGCGGCATGTGTAGTAATGCTCATCTTATAATACACTAGCTTTTGCCTGCGGCTTAGACCCTATATTTATAATTAAACTATTATATTTACAGTACAGAAGGCCTACTATGAACTATTATTGCGATTCAATTGACGACCTAAAATAAACTGCTTTGCTATTTCATACCACGACGTCATTAAAGCGATCATGTTTAGGTTGACGCCAAATCAGGTCGGCAATTGGATCGCAAACTGTTTTAGTTCGTTCATTTTTCGTACCATGAGGTGATATTTCAACCTATATTGGATGACTTAAATGTCAAAGTAAGCGATTCCAAAAAAGTTGCTTCTTTCTTGGCGTGAAGTGAATCGTTTTGGTTTATCTTTAAAAAAATGGGTGAAAATATACGTAATTTAAGGTATTTCAGTTGGATATTTAGTGTTTCTTATGTGTTACTGTGAAAAAGTGATTTCTAGAGCTATTTTTTATTGTAGATGTCTGACGAATTCGTCCTTTTTGTTTTCTTGGAAAATGATAATGAAATAAACAAAACACGGAAACAATCGGACCCCTTTTATTTGGAAGATGAGGAATATATAAAAGCATATCGGTTGTCTAAACGATTGGTATAAGAAATGATGAGCTGAGCCCATTGTTGAAAAATCTAATTGGGTGCGTTCTAAACTAGTCATAGTCAATTTATTATTACGACAACACTAAGGAAACCTTTAATTATTTGTAATTTAAAGAATTATATAAATTTCTATTATTTAATGAGTACTAAAACGGGCTTATGGTATATAATTTGACACTAAAAAGCGCAATTTCAAAATATATTTGTTGTTATTTTTACACAAAAAAAAACCGATAAAATCATATTAACTAGATTTCGAAACGCAACGCATATGGTTTGAGTAAAAGAGACAGACTTATGCAACGAGTGTACAGTGTCATCTCTTTCTCACACGCGGACCACCGACAAATTTCGGTCTTTCATTCGTCCATGAGCGATTCAAACGCCAGTTAGCTAAAGGCACTTCATGGTACGAATCTTAGCGATTCAGTTTAGGTACCTAAACTGAATTGCATCGGAATTGAATGGCAAACTAAAAGTTGATGGTAGGCCTTCAGGTTCGATAGGCCAATCGGTTGAGTAGTAAAGGCACGAATGCGTCACATTGAACAAATCCATAATTATTTTATTCGTTGATTGAAATAATAAAATGTTCGATTATTATATATTTCGAATCAACAATATCTTTGGACAGATGACAAACATTTTAAATCGAAAAATATATTTTTATGTCTTTCCATTTAAAATGGTTCGATTTAAAAGTTTTCAAATTAGGTATACTAAACCTTCTTTCTGAAACAGTGATAGACGCTTGGTTGTCATAAAATGTATTTACCTTATGAAATTATTATGTTTGTTTTTATAATGGAGGGGTGTTGCTGTTCCATGTTTGACTAATTCATTTCTTTCATCTGATCCAGGTATTTGCTGCTGTAGTTTCGGAGTACCTAAGTACCACGTGGCCGCGCAATTTGAAAATGTTCATCCACACAGAGAACTTACAACAGTAATATAATCGTATCTTTGCAAGTAAAGCAGATTCTAACTTTCGTTTACGACGATATCTATACAAGTAATACGGCGATTTCTTCAATTTTTGTTCTAGACATTTGTGATATTTTGTACCGAAATTTGGCCAATAAGTTATCAATCTCAGTGCAACGATAATTAATTTCAGTGACTTCTTAATAAAAGAGAAAATTCGTTAATCTTTTTGATAATGTTGATAAAAATTTCATCAAATATTAAACTATTCAACTGCATCTGTTCTTAGTACAGAGGTGTGATGTACACTCAAAAATATTTGATCTACAGAAGAAAAAGTAAAAAGTAGGGTACATAGTTTTCGCAAAACTTGACAAACATTCCTTATGTTTGAAAAAATTGTTTAGTCATAGTCCTTTGTACGCCAATCATCAACCACTGATTTTTATGACAATTAATTTTATAACGCGGTGTAGTTTCTAGCTTAGTAGCATAATTGTGAAGTAATTCATTAATTTACATGTACAATGGACTTTGAAAATATCCATCCAAACTTACTTTTACAAGATGGCGAAAATCATGTCGTTTTTCAGTGTTATAGGTTTATTTATTTATTATAGGAAAACCAACAGTAAAATTAAACAGTCTAGTCACACAAATAAGCAACAGAAAGCCGATAATAGGTGTTCACTGATAGACACAAAGTACATAATTTTAACGTAAGAGTTATGTACGTAAGAGTAATAATTAAACAATATCGGTATCATTGCTGTCAAAAAAAATTTACAAAGTGAAAGTTTCGCTGACACACCTCGAGTGCAAAAAAGATGTAAACTAAATTTTGAAGCAATTTTGTTTAAATTGTTACTCGCTCGCATGATATAGGTGTTCTTTCTATAGTTTGTAGGGGCAAAAGCTACGTATAATGATGGCTTATTTCTAAGAGGCCTGGAAGGAGATAATATTGAAATACGGGACAGAAGATCAGGGCAGTCAATCTCGTGATTTGGTTTTTTTAAAAGAACCTGTAGGTCAGCGATCTCACATCTCAACTCGAGTCGGAGCAGATGATGTTTTTTTACAGTGGCTGAGATATAATTCTGAGTTGTAGTTGGCACTAGTTCTGTAAGAAATAATGCTTAATAAATTTCATCTGAACCCTCTCAATTCGACTTATATATGTTGAATATCGAGGATTCCAGACTTGTGAGGCGTATTCTAAATGGCTACGCATGCAGCAGCAATAGAGGATTTTTAGAGTTTTTACTATGTTATTTATATATAGTATTAATGTATTTTTATCAGTCTTTGGTGCCCATAAATTCTCTACTAAATAAACAATCAAGTTTTTTTTGTTTATTTGAAATTGTAGTAAAAGGTAAAAGTTACTTTAAAGCTTAATTAATAGATTTAATATTCAAAACGTTTTAATATTAGCAAGAAACTCGCGATACTGAAGAATATATATGGTGGTATAAATACATCATAGAATAATGAGCAATTTTTGAGAACAATTTTTATGCATTCGTACGAAATAACTTTACAAGTTTCGGTTTGATGCAAAATGAGAAGATGGTCTATACATCCGCAGTTAATGTAAAATGAGTTTGAACGGCTATAAATAAGCATAAAAAGCAAATAGCGTAAGTTAAATTTAGCACAATTTTTTCCACAAGATACGTCTATAAACTGATGAATAATGCAAAAAAACAACTGAATATAAAAGATTTGAACTTTATTTTGTTGACATTGTTCAGACAATAAAAATAAATGTGCAACACATTGAAGTCGAACAATAAATCTCCGAGAGCTATATTGGAACAAGTAGACATTGTATTCCAATAACAAGAGAAACAAGAATGCCGCAGGAATTCCGGATGCGAATTCTACCAAGTTTCTTTTACATAAATATCTATAATACACTTTCACTTAGTAGGAAAAAAACAAATTGAAAGTTTGGCAAGTTAAATATTTACCTACGACTGCAATTCAAATAAGTCTGATACAGTTCTGCAGGTCATAAACTTCTCTACTCAAGAAAACGTACGCTGTGCTACGAAAAGTTTAGTTTTATTAACTTCGTCAATTGTCTAAACGACAAGGTAAGAAAGTGTAAAAAACTTTGTAAATTATGAATTGAGTTTGAGAAAACTCTGATATCGATTAATCTTTTAAAGTATAAGTTTGACTGATTAATCAAAGTTATTAATATTCTAAGACAATTAACCTCTTCATGTTCAGGTTTTTCATTTCACAAGATAGATTTTTACAATTTTGAAGCCTGAAAATTAGAGAATCTCCTAATAATAGTACACTCGGTCGTTTGTTCAAAATATAATTGAAATTATTACTTAATATAGAAAATACAAATTTTTGTTTTCCCTAACTAAATTGAAATAATGAATAGTCGGTTTCGATAAGAAGTTTGATTTTGGCTACAGTTTGTGCGCACACATTTGTTAAAAACTGTAAAAACATAAATTAAGAATTCTCTCGTCATACGACGATATGAAATTGACCTCACGCTAGCTGTAAACGTGACAGGAATTAATTTCACATTTCATACATATAAAATGTTATAAATTCAAATAAATATTATTTAAAATATTTCGGAGCTTGTCGGGAATTGTAGCTTGAATGTCCTGAAAAACATTAGTTTTTGTAGCTTATGATAGAAATATGGTTCTGTATAGAGACATTTGAATTCGCTAAGCTGGTTGTAATTACGAAATGTAAGGTCCCTACATATGAAATTGACGTTTTATCGTATTGGCCAATTTCATCTGAATTATCTCCTCTTTGGTTAGGGATTCCAATTTCAAATTTATAAAGCTATTTATTCACCCATTTTTGTATTGAAAACCGTAATTCATTTCTTTTTTTCTCTTTTGGTTTTTCTTTGCGTCGCTTAGATTACAAAATGGAAAACTTGCAATACCGCGTTGTTTACGATTACGAGTTCCACCGTCGCACCAGTGCTGTAGAAACGGCTCGAAGTATTAATGCTGTGTATGGCGGCGGTCTCGCAAAAGCAAACACAGTGCGTTTTTGGCTACAACGTTTTAGTTCTGGAAATTTCGACCTGCAGAATACGCCCCATGGACGGCCTGAGACCAAAGTTGATAAAGAAGAATTGAACGCTATTGTGGAAGCGGATCCATTGCAAACCACGTCCGAATTAGCTGTAGGCTGCGGTGTTAGTGACAAAACTGTTTTAATCCACTCGAAGCAAATTGGAAAGGTGAAAAAGCTTGAGAGGTGGGTACCTCATGAATTGAGTGCAGCAAACCGACAAACGCGCGTCGACTGCTGCGTTAAATTACTCAACCGGCACAATAATGAAAGGATTTTAAATCGAATCATTACCCGTGACAAAAAGTGGATCCTGTACGACAATCGGAAACGCTTTTCGCAATGGTTGAACCCTGGCGAACCAGAAAAATCCCAAGTGAAAATTAACTCAAAAAAAGTTACTTGTGAGCGTTTGGTGGACTAGTGCCACTGTCGTCCACTACAGCTTTCTTAAATCTGGCCAGACGATTACGGCAGATGTCTATTGTCAGCAATTGTAAACCATGATGGAAAAGCTAGCTGCTAAACAACCGAGGCTGGTCAGTCGCTCTCGGCCACTGCTGCTTCAGGACAACGCTAGACCACACACTGCACAACATTTAAGACATCCACCGCACTCCCCGGACCTTGCTCCAACAGATTACCATTTTTTCGAAATTTGGATAACTTCTTGCAAGGGCAAAAATTCAACTCCGATGGGGTAGTCCAAAGCGCCTTCAAAGACTTTATTGATTCCCGTCCGAATGGTTTTTTAGTAAAGGAATGAGATGACAAAAGTGCACAGATAGCAATGGTACATACTTTGATTAAATAAATGTAATTATTATATTTTTTTTCAATTGACTTTATGTTCCTCCCTTACAAAACGCCAATTTCAGATGTAATATTAGAGACTAAATGTTCTGACATTTTGTTTATCGATTGTTAATAACAAGATTTTTACAACGATTTTAACTTCGTTTTAACCAATAAATCGCATATAATTTACTAAACTATGTTCTTTATTCCGTTTGGGCGGTTCTTTAAATTTTTTACAGCATTAAAAGTTTCATTTAAAATCCTTTGCGTCAAGTGTCTGCTAACCGGTCACCCCAGCAGACAGGCTGCCGGACTTGCGAAGGTAACGATGTGGATATTGCTGATTTGAGCTCCGTTAACAACAAGTTGTCAATGTCATTGTGAACGAGCTCGTGGACTGAAACTACGCCAATCTCTCTTACATTTTTATTTTGTGCAAGTGTTAGTGGTTTTAAAGAATAATTTTATCAAAACTTTCATTAGGTTTTATGATTTGGTTTGGGTTGGATGTTGAAGATTCAAAGGTTTTTTTTATCACAATCATTCAATAAAACAAATTTAAAAATACCTTCACAAAGACTGTTATAAACCAGTTAATACATTTAACTTTTTTATGCGTAAAAAAATATTTTATATCTTCTTTGGACATAAATGGGCTCCTACACTTTCTAAATGCCAATAAATTAAAGCTATCTGGGCAAACCAACTCGTTCAGAAATTGTCTTCATCATACAAAATAATAATTTTATATGTAGTCAACACTTTTACTAAAAATTATTTATTTTATTATACAAATTAAGAGTTTGACAATATCAAAGGAGTCAAAATAATACAGTTTTAATTAATTAATAATACTCTTACAGTTTTCATGTAACTGTCAATATTACAGGTGACTTACCGCAGTAGCAGAGAAGGATTCCCCAAAAACATTTGCGACCATTCTCGTATTTATTTATTGGGTAAGTTTCCTTACAGCACTCATAGTAGTCAAAACATTTCCGATAATGAAAGCGGTATTATGACGGATTTTTGCTTTTTGATCTATTGGTTAAAATTTATATAGGCTGAACTAATTTAGCTAATAAAAATTTAATCGTCAACTAATTATTTCACAACTCAGTGAACAAATTCTTTGCGAATGATTTAAAAAAAATTCATGTATTTAAAATACTTGCAAAAAAAACAAGTCCCTTGGGATTTTCAAAATTGGTAATTGATTTCAAGGATTCGACATAACACTACAATAAAAGACTCATAGACATTAGAAGTTCTCCGTTATTAAGAGCAACCAACTTACGGTCATTAAAATCGCTTATTGACGCTTACAGCTTTAGCACAATAGCCGTCTATTTAAGCTGCGGTTTTATTACAGGTCATTAATTACAAATTATAAGTACATGACAATCCAAAAAAAATTAAATAAAAATGAGAAAGACTTTTAAAGTACAACCAAAACAGCAATCGGACAAAAACCGCCCATGTTGCATAATTATGTCGCCAAGTGCTCATTGATTAATTATACGGACAGGAAGTGTTTTCAGTAACAAAACCAACAGGACAACATTGTTCTTCGTGTCGTTTATACTGAATGTTTTAGGGCCGTGACTATTGACGAGCAAAATTTTTTTAATACCCCTACATAGAAGAGTCCTTTCATTTAAGACACTATTTGTTCGAATTACTGTCATTATTACCAAAATGCCTGAATACTGCAATTAATTCCAATCTTAATGCAGTCCTGCAGTAAATCATACAAAGAAGAAGCCTTTGTTTGAATTACTGTACAAAAATATGACATAAACTGATATAAATCATTCATGCCTCATAACCTATATTTCTGCTGTGCCTACCGCGTCTTAAGGCCGTCTTTTCATCTTATGGAAGCAAAATGCCGGGGATTGCCGCTGTATATTATATTACTATTTACGTATATGTTATATTCATAGGAAACAAAAAAAGGTCAAAACATATCTTAAAAGAAAAATGCCTTTCTGACTTCCCAAGCCGATGTTCTGCTATAAATCAGACAATACAGAAATGTTTCCTGACCCAATCTTGTGTGAATAATGATTGACGACTTGATATGTATTAGTGTTGATTGCGTGGTTCAAGTAATTGACTTCATAGCGCTAGAATAAGATGAATATCTACGACGCATTGTATGTACCATTGTAGTAACAGTCCAAAGGCTACGGTCATAATTAGATTTTTGTATTATCATAATATTTAATATCATAAGCCATAGTTATACTTATTCTTTAGGTCTATCTTCAAAAGATAAGAAATAAATCATATTATTCACATTATGAACAGAGATGAAATAAATTATGTAAAAAAATTTGAAATAATCTGTAACAAATAAAATGTAGCAGAAAAATGTTCATAATATATTATATAACCTTCAAGTAAAATTATATTTAACTTAACAGCGATACTTGAATTGAAATTGAGCTGTAGAACTTGACACGCAGAAGAATAAAAATGGTATGCATTTTGGAATACGGCCAATATTTTTTTGATGCGTTAAGACTAAAAACTTTGGTAACCTAAAGTAATCTAAAAAATGATGTAACTTATGACTGCAAGAAAAATGGGGAATGATCGACTTTTTCTTTAATAATCCAATTACCATATTCATTGAATGTATCGAAACAATTTCGAGCTTGATTACTGATTCATGTATAATTCAATTACTTTGACCTTGAATTCAGGTTGGGTTTGGCAAGGTATGACCGAATATTGAAAAAGAATATTGGATTAGCCTTTGTAATCAAATATTTTGAATTTCAATATACTTTCTTAGTTCTACAACACAAAATGGCGTATTGTGCAAATTGTACATACACAAAATAGATACCTAAGCTAGTATTACTAGCTTAGGTACTGACTTTACTTTTCAAGTAAAGTTCTTGTAGAAAACCGTAAAATAATTTGTTTTCAATTACATATCACAGTTGAAAGGCGTTAAACTCGCTCAATCAAATTCATCTTTCGCTGGAAATAAATCTCAAAATCATATGGCTGAAAATCATAAATTACGTTTGAAAGGTAAAAACCACTTGTTTCGTTAATAAGAGCTATTGATAAGATATTGGAGTTTCTACTACAAGAAACTACTATCTGTGGCAGTAGAGTCTCGTCTGTGGCGGTAGTATAGTGGTTGTGTTTCGGGGAAAACGAAGGAAAAGTGAATGTTTGAGGTATGGTTTGATGATGGTGTTCGTCGTTTGGATACTTGGGGGGAGGGAGACTTGCCGAGCTAACAGATGCAGATAAGAATAACTTTGTATGAAGTTACATACATGAAGAGAAAAAATATAATTAAAAATTAATATTAATTACTTACTGAGTAAACTAACCCGAAAGTTAAAGAATTAATTACGCAACGCATGGTTACACTAGCGTAGGTACCTACTTAGCACGGACGTACGCACTGCGCTATCAACACAGAATAGGTACATAGGGAGGTATAGTCGGCTTCACGAACGGTCGACCACATTCTCTTCAAAATGGTTTGCGGGGTCTGTCGGCCCGTTTTTTCTCTATTTAACTAATACCTACTGGCTGGTCGGCGCTTGCGCTCACACTAATTAGTGACTGGCGGGCAGCGGCGGCGGCGGCGCGGCGGGATGATAGAGTAGGTACCTAGCGGGTGCCAGGATCCGCGTGCCAGGTCACGTGCCGCGGTTGACTCAGGCGTCGGGAAAGTGTAGGGAAACAACACTTTATTTATTTATAGGAAATTGTAGTGAAAAGTTAAATACCTACTTTTATTACATAATAATGACCAGAATCGAGTACAGAGTGCTCTCCTTCAATATCTAAAATTTGTCACCAGTCGCCCTGTATACATAAAGAGACTTTGTAAATTAATTTTGAAAAAAATATACCCGTGAAGTTCCTTGCCAGTTCTTCTTCACGAAGGTTTTTCCGAACTGGTTTTTTCAATGCTTATATTTTCCATGTTTTTTCAATCCAAATTATTTCATATAGTCATGTTTTATTTGACGTCAATAAGAACAAGTAATTCTCAATGTTGAAAAACCAATATTTCATTTCATTTCAACAATGGTTATTCCAACTTACACCTACGGTTCGTAACGCATCAATTATCAATAAATCAATAAACAACCAGATATCCAATCCAAACACTTACGATTAATGATGTGAGTGGATCGCGTGCTCGTTTGTCGGCTAAGACGAAACAAAAAACAACTATACATTTTATGAATCTACTACATATTTATATACTTTTATTTACAAAAGTGTTACATACATTTTAATCGATTATTAATCGACTAGCCTAACATTCAACTCTCACGGTTACAGTTGAAATAATTCACGGGAGACCATGATGAGCAACGACTTAGGTACCAATTCACTGCAGACGCAGTTGGTGAATCACTTGGCAATACGAATTATTTATTCTATACATGTTTTTATTAATTTATAAAATATAATCAATCGTTCCATCTTCAAATCCATTCACATCTAGTTTAGCTATATTTAATCTTCATCATTTTTTATTAAAAGTTGTTATTCGTTTTAAGTTATTCTATTTTCTTTTTGTATCTCCCGACTAGCGACTGCGGATAGCGTAATTTGATATCCATAAACTATAATACTCAACAGGTTTTGAAAAGGAGTGCCGCAGATGAAACACTGCAAGGACCTGTAGTGATGATAAAAATGATAACTTAACTTCAAGAAATCGAAACAATTGAGATGTATTACAGATTGTTAATATGATTCCAATCGGTAGAGTTACATAATAATGTAGGTTAAATTTATCTTCCTAAATAATTTATGGCTCGAGTTATATTTATTCGTTATCTTTATAACACTGTTTTATAGAATAGGAAGTATCAAAATAAATTAGAAAGTGTTTCGAAGTCTTTTCCTTCACAATGCAGTAGGTCTTTGAATGTTAAGGTGATCTACATTGTCGGAAAAACCTCAAGCAAAAGTATGTGATTTTTGCTGCTTTTGGATAATTTATTCAAGACATGTTATACGATAAAGTATATACGGATTCATCGAGCTGCACCTACAGGTTTCACGTGTGATGCCATAACTACATATAGCCGTATTTTATCAACTTTTGAATCACGCAGAGAAAAATAATATTTTACCTCCTCTTCAATCGGGTTTTTCGAAAGGGCCGTGGAACAGTAAATGCCCTACTAGATGACGTGGATAAAGTACTAGCTGAACAAGATATTGGTCATGGTTGTATCCTCGCTCTATTGGGTTTCTCCCGTGCATTTGATAGTATCGACATTTCTCTGCTTCTATCGAAATTATTGTTCTATGGGCTTGACAAAAAAGCAGTAGGTACTGGGTTTAGTAGTTACCTTGCAGACCGACAACAGTCTTTTAAACTCAAAAAGTTTGATGGATTACTCATTTCAGTATTTATAGTTTAAAGTGCAAATTTGCAAAGGAAATACTACACTGTTAATTACATATTTATGCCAATGACGTCCAACTTTATGTTTCTGAAGCTCCAGACCGAATGTTGCTTTCATTAGAAAATCTAAATAAAGACCTAAACGGGATCGCGGACTGATCAGTAAGGAACGCTTGTACTCAACCCTCCTAAGTCCAAATTCATTATTCTCGGTTCCAAATCCCAGGTTCATAAAATAAAAAACTTGTCCCCCGTAGTCAATATTCGCGCTCAAAGTGTTGTTCAAGTTGATAAGAACAAAAGTTTTGGTGTTATGTTGGATAACCAATTGCGTTTTGAGAGTCTCATAGAAAGTTTTGTACGGAATTGCTTACAAAATTCGACCTACTCAGTGAAAAAGTGAGCATTACAGTATGTGAATATCTAGTGTTATCTCGTCTTAACTATGTAGTTTTTGTGTATGGGCCTCGAATTTTGTATAAAAACAGTCGTTTGATACAGCGGGTGTCAAATTCTTGCTGCTGATTTGATATTCTTCTACACTGACGATACACAAGCGCAGTATTCGGTGTCGCGGAGGTCTGCAAAATGAGCTACATAAAATAGTTAACAAAAACTATAAGAAAAGGTTGGAGAACACTATGTACCGTACTTATTAACACATTAATATATTATTTCCACGTCCTTTCAGTAAGAATTGTTACCGCATCTATCTAAATGGTTTACAAATCTATAAACAAACAAAAAGTAAACATATATAAATCAGTATTTGATAATCGCTCCTAGCCAGAGGTATCGTAGCGGGCAAGGAAAAATGCGCTCGTTTGATTACGTCATTATATTAAAATTTGTTGGTTTATAATCGTAATACTATGCTTGTTATTGTGATGCAATGTTTGTAATACTTCACGAGTCGTGTTAATACTATCTTTGACACCAGGCCTTTTAAAGCACATCGTAGGTTTCTATTAGATTGATATCCCTATGATGCAATGAAAAAAGCTTGTTTTGTCAAAACGTCGTTCAAAAGTTCGCCTGCCACACCCAGGAGTCGGACAGGCTAAAGATGAAAAATGAAAAAAACCCTTTCGTTTTATGGCTTCAACAAACATAATTATAAAAGAACACGAGAAAAGAAAACTGTAAGACCTAACATTATTTTGAGATTAAAAAAAAAACTAACTTGTTATTAAAATGCAAAGTATATCCTTCATTCTGGGCCCACATGGACGTGATTTTTATTTCCTATTGTATCTTATTAACTATACTTTTCTGCCATATTTAACAATTTTTAATTTATCCTACCACATTGAAATTAGATTTCGAAGAAAAATATATCAATACTTAAGTCAATTTTAATCTTACTACCATTTCTGTGCTATAATTTCTTAAGTTGACAATGTCCTAGTGTTGCAACGTTTTCTTATATTAAGTATTCATGAGCAGAGCAAGAATGCATTTATTGGTAAACTAATGTAACTTGAAAGTTCCAAATACAGAGTAATTGAAGCCTTCATAAATTTTACACATCACATTACTTCGAAACAGCAACGCGTGGGTGGATTCCATGTCAAAATCTAGTGAAAAAACCATTAAGAATCATTTCAGTTTCTTCCTAGATCAGTCTCGGTTTGCGTGCGGATTCGTTCGCACGTCGATCGCAGACGCATTTCCACTCTCTAGTCCCCGCACTAGTTGAGCACCCCAAATTTCACGGGTCGTTTTCATGACTCAGGTTTTCGCACCGTATCTTCCTAAGTTTCATATGGCATCTTCGACACCGTCGCCTGCAGCCCGTCATCGCCGACCTGCGTCGCCGTCGCCGCTCCGGCAAGCTCTGCGTTCCAGGACTTCGAGTCTTCGTGTTCGAGTAAGTTATCCGCGTCGTCCCCAACCCCCCTACCGCGTGTAGGGAGGTTTTAGGAAGTTAGTCATCGTTGGTAGGTTCATAGAATACATATGTATATATTGTTGTCCCTCCCCAACCCCTCCGCAATGGCCTCCCTATGCTCGGAGGAAATTAGGCAAAAGTTAATAGATAGTATCTATGCTCAAGGCACGCACATGAATGGTGGAATGGTTCGTAACTTAGATACTTTTATCCCTCATATCATGGCATTGATTCCCAAACTGGCCCCTCAGGCCACTCCAGTTCCCCAGACCCCTCTGGTCTTAGGCCCTCCCGCGTCCCCTTCTTCCAGTGACATGGAGTGCGAAGTAGAAGTCCTTTCGCACCGCAAGCGCGCACCCGCGACCGAGTCTTCCTCGGACGCCACACCAACTGGCTCTGAGCCTTCCAATTTCACCCTTGTTAAGAAGCGCTCTAAGAATCGTTCGAAACAAGCCCTGGCATCCTCAATGCCTGTCCCGGTGTCTACAACACCCTCTGCGGCGTCTCCAAAGCCAGCTGCCCCGGTGCCTTCAACACCCGCTCCGGCCCCAACTTCTGTCAAGGCCAAGGTCCCACCACCCGTTTTTCTTCAGGAAAAGGGTAAATGGACTGAGGTTTTGACATTGTGCAAAGAGCACAAGATCCATTACACCCGAGCGACCAACTCGGGTGAATCCATTAAAATTACAGTCTCGTCGTTAGACGGTTTCCGAGCTTTGACAAAGCTACTCGCCGATAAGCAATATGCTTATCACACTTATGCTCTCCCAGAAGAGCGTAAGTTCAGAGCGGTACTCAGGGGAGTCCCGTTCGAATTATCGAACGAGGCTATCCTGGAGGACCTGCAGTCCCAAGGCTTCCCGGCACTCACGGTGCATAAAATGCACAGCAGGTACGGGAAGCGTCACCCTCTCGCCTTGGTGGTTCTCACCAATGTACCCAAGTCCAGGGAGATCTTCAAAGAGGTCAGCAACATATGCGGCCTCTCTGGGATCTCGATCGAGGCGCCTCATTGCCGCGGTCATCCCGGCCAGTGCCATCGGTGCCAGTTGTACGGGCATGCGGCGGCCAACTGCGCCGCCCCGCCCAGATGCGTAAAGTGCCTGGTCCCTTACTTCACTAAGGAGTGCAGTCGCACTCCTGAAACTCCCTCTCCTCCCAATTGCGTGCTCTGTGGCCAGTCATGCCACACCGCAAATTACAGAGGCTGCCCCCGAGCACCCCGTTGTATGCATCCCAATTCTCACAGGGCGGCACCCAAATAGGCTCCACGGAACTCGGGCTCCAGGAACGGCCACCAACTCATGTCCCTTTGAGCACCTTCAGTGCAACTTTCACATCCGGCGGACGACCCGCTAGCGGGTCTCCGCACAGCGCACCCACTTCCCAACGGGTGTCGCTTCCGATGAAGGCTAACGGTAAAATTTTATCTCAGCCAAAGAGGTGGTTTTTAGTGGGTAGGTGCCATTCTGGTGAGTCCCACATAACCCCCTCAGAGGACGGTATTTTCCTGCAGTGGTATGCATGACGCCTCTTCCACCTCCCTCCCTTGAGGTTGTTGCTTCGGCGGCACAAAAAAAAATCTTCCTAGATTCCGAGATAAGCTTTTATGGGATACTGTAAGGCTTTTATGGCCACAATAGTATAAAATATAATTTGTATAGCCATAATAATATTTGATTCCAATCAGGTTTTGAAGAAGATAATTTTAAGGTTAGAATACAAAACCAATGTGTTTGGATCTGACTACAAAATTTCCGTTTATCAATCTTTGAAATACCTTAATCAAAACTCGGTTAAACCTGTAAAAATTTACATAATGATAAATTAATTTTTCCGTATCAAATGGACAGAATCCAACACGAATGTTTGTTTGGTTTGAACAATAAACCCATCAATAAGATACTTAAGCCTCGAGGAAAGATGTCGACAATATCAGTCGACATACCTTCACGTGGCCAATACACAGATACCGAATGAAAGTCAGAGAGTGACGTTCAATAAATGTTTGTATTGTTTCTGTTTATCCTTTATTTCTTCCAGGATTGTGCAGCGTGGAGAGAAGACTAAGCGTAAATAAATAAAATAAGTATATGTTATTTGAATTGTATGATACCACTTTCTTGTAATAATTGTTTTTAAATTAACAAAAGCGTGTTTTCATTGATAATACATTACATTTTTACTTTCCGAATATATATGATCGTTTTTCAATAAGTTTAAAGTTTAAAAAATATCTTATAAGTTTTTCATTAACTTGCGTTACTGTAATTTCGTGAGAGGCCAATAATTTTATTGAAATTACATAACTGCGGGTACTAATAATACTTTTATCCGAGGTTTTATGTTTGTCTTTGCCTCCCTATTTCAGCTTAGAATAAAAAGTTAGTGATTTTATTTTCTAAAACATGCGTTAATTGTGAACATGAATTGAATGATAATTCACCAATGGCAAGTTGACCAATCTTTAAAACAGAACTTTCAAAGAGATAACAACTTAATGGAAAGCTACTACAATATTTAAAGTATCGTAACTAATTAAATAAATGCTAAAAGTTGTGATTACAAATATTACTACTACTATAAATAATTATTTGGATTTGCATTTCTTTGACAAACGTGATAGTGATAGATATAAGAAAAAATGAGATTTTTAAATAATTTTCTTAGTCCGTGACCCACCTGATGGTAAGTGGCATCCGCAACCATGAACATTAGTAGTCGTTTTATTTTTTACATGTGCTTAAGCTTTTTTAATAAGCTTAATTAAGCTTTTGTTCCAAAAATTGGTTAACATTACTGCATGTCACTACGATGTTTAAGCTCAACTTGTTAGGAAGACAAACAAAATGTTACCATATTTTAAGAAAACTTTGATATTAATTTTATTTGACTCGTGTTTCTGTTTGTATAAGACAGAAGGTTGTACTAATTTTCATGCTAGTACTCAAGATTTCAAAGCAGTTACGTTACTTATATAATTGTTTCAATTTTATTATCGCCTTACGTTGCACACACACAAACAAGTGATGAGAGGTACAAAAGTGACAGAAAAACTCGTAAAAATAACAGTCATATTGCGTATTGCCAAAACATTTAGTTCAGTCAAAAAAGTGATTTGTAAATCTTCAAGACAAAAGATCAAAATCTACACAGATTGAACGTGCGGCGCGATGTGACCCGATGCCTGTTTTTTGAGTGCAACAAGTGCGATGACAAAACTTTTATCTTTAAGTATTAAGAACTCTCGAGCAAAAACGGACTGACCCTGCCCATGATTCTAGAACGACTTCCTCAAAATACATAGGATATATTATGTCGTGTGTATCATGACGTCGCACAGAGTCATGTCACGTCGCGTCGCGTCACTTCACGTTTAACACTGAACTAGTCATATTGTATCAACACGACGATATACGTTTTTTAAACTGGAATATTTACATTCTAGCATTGGCATTTCAGAGATACGTGTGAGAAAGCTTATTTTTTGCTTATTTTTTAAATTTATTTGAAATTACATAGGTAGGGCATGTGGTCGGTCTTACATCACTGACGTTAGTTAAATTTGATGAGTTTATTAGTTAAATTTCCGATTTGTCTAACCAGTTCAAAAATCGGAGTTTCAGCAGAAAATAACAAATGAAAGATACATCTTGCAGCCAGAGGAGCACAAAGAAATACAACCGAACCGATGATTTTTTTCGACAACTCTTAACCTCCCAACATACAATATAAATAAAGCACGTATTTTACGTGGCGACAAATTAATCTGAATCAGAATTAAAACAAGAATTAAAGTGGGTAGCAAAAATAGTAGGTTAGCAGCTACTGCAGAGAATAATAGTATTAAGTAAGAAGGATTAGCTTGATAACTTCTTAAAAGGTTTGTTTTTAATTTAAGTTGTCATCGAGGTTTTAATTCAAATTCAAATTCAAATATTTATTTCTCAACATTGACAATTACTTGTTCTTATTGACGTCAAATAAAACATGATTCTACCACCAGTTCGAAAAAAAACCTTCGTGAAGAAGAACTGGCAAGAAACTTCACGGGTATATTTTTTTTTTCAAAATAAATTTACAGAGTCTCTTTATGTCTATACAAAATTATTTTTTTCTGCATCTGTTAGCTCGGCAAGTCTCCCTCCCCCCAAGTATCCAAGTTTTGTTTTGCTAACTGAATTTTTCATATTTATATTCGAAATTATACCCCAACGTAAACCAGTTTGAGTAACGCGGTTATTGCTCAGTTCATCACGTAAGCTCAGGTTTTATACAGTTAATTAACTGTGGGTGATAATTGCAATAGATATATTGACACATCAAAATACAAACCAAATATTGGTACCGGCTTATCAATCCAAGTTGATTATCTCTTACAAATTCAACCTGCGGAAAGCAAACTGGCAAATCGAGCAGTATCAGTAGCTATGTGGTCTGACTTGTACCAGTACGTGACCAGTGCGCTGATACCTAACGCAAGGGTTATCTGTGAGAAATTGAGCTCATTCAGGATATATTTGTAGTTTGTTCTGTTTTAAAGTGGTATAGAGTGGAAAGACAAAACAACCGGATGGCCACGCTATAAGATTGCATCAAAATATAACTATAAATATAGCTGCATTCTGTTGTTTAAAAATATATATTTACGTTTTGCTAGTTGCAGTATTTTTGTACAGATAAATAAATCAATCAAAAACGTTTATGCAAATAGAAGGTAAACTGTTTTTTTATATGATACTAATTGTATGGTCAACAAGAATAAGCGAATTCAATGTTAAGAAATAAATGTTTTATTATTTTATTATTATCAGTAGCAACTGGTGACGGCTTATCTTTCCTTCAATATGCTTAATGGCGATACGTGGCTCCCATATTAAGATCTCAAGCAAGTAAATTTTTGAATTTAGCAAACAAAGTCTAGTTGGAACTTCAAGAATGTGTTTGATGGCGCTCCTTTATTAAGTTTATTCACAAACTACATGTTTTTTTCTAAATGTATTTCGTCAAATTTACCTTTGGCACCTGAAGACTTTAGGCATCTGAAACACCGTCATCAACTTTAATTTATGGTTTTGGTTTACTCTGCCTACAAAAAATATTTTGTATAGGTATTCGATACCGGGCTGTAGTACCACCTAAATAATTTATTTTTCTCAATTATAATTGATTTTTTCTTATATGTTTATTAATTTTTGTTAGTACACACACCAAAAAAAAATTGACCAAATGCGGCATTTTTCGAAAAAAATGAAAAGTTGGGAATATCTAGAAAACGGTGAAACTTTTACTGAGGAAATTTTTTTATCTGGTAGGGCAAACCTCAATCTTTCTTACATTTCAGTTTGTCGTGCAAGTTATGGGACACCCTGTAAATGTATATCATATGTTTTATGTAAATAATTACAACACCTAATTAGCATTTCTTATAGCCTTAATTGCTAGTTCCTTACAAAACCTGAAGAACGTGTTTCTTTTAACATTGGACGTTATGATCTTGTTTTCTAAAGTGTGTTTGCTATCCATTTTACATTCGAAATCGTATCTTTGGGGTGCAAAAGTGGGACAGTCAAGTAAATGTGAGGTTTGGTTTTGGCTCCACCCGTTCGCAGATACTTGGTGGGTTCTGCTTGACCAACCAACCGTGACCCCGTAGAATTTTTGTAACATTGGAATCTGTCTCAATTTTCCACAAGATTTTGAAAGCTCCAAACGCATATAGAGGGAAAATCTTAGTGATGCCTGCAGTTCCTTGGCTCCGTCATTCGTTGCCTGGATTCCCCTAGCGATCAAGGGGTGCTTCGTATATGTAAGCATTCATATTAAAATCAGTAACAATTTCAAAAATGATTCTCAAATGTACTTAAATACAGATCAAAGAAGTATAATTTAAATTATTTCTAGGATAAACCTACCAAATAGACAAATTTACATTGACTTATATTTTTATACTGACTAGAATATTTGAAAGCTTTTCAGAGAAAACTTATAAAAAATAATTCTTGAGTAAAGATGAGACGTTTGTAAAGGTTCTTTGTTTGCTACGATAATCGGAAACGCTCATCGCAATGGTTGAACCCTGGCAAATCAGCCAAATCCTGCCCTAAGCGAAAATTAACTTAAAAAAAGTTACTTGTGAGAGTTTGGTGGACTAATGCCGGTGTGGTCACTACAGTTTTCTTAAATCTGGCCAGACGATTACGGCAGATGTCTATTGTCAGTAACTGGAAACCATGATGGAAAAGCTAACTGCTAAACAACCGAGGCTAGTCAATCGCTCTAGGCCACTGCTGCTTCAGGACAACGCTAGACCTCACACTGCACAACAGACGGCTACCAAATTAGAGTAGCTTCTATTGGAATGTGTAAGACATCCACCGTACTTCCCGAACCTTGTTCCAACAGATTAGCATTTTTTTCGAAATTTAGATAACTTTTTGCAAGGGAAAAATTTCAACTCCGATGGGGCAGTCCAACGCGCCTTCACAGCTTTTATTGATTCCCGTCCGAATGGTTTTTTTTAGTAAAGGGATCAATGAACTACCTATGAGATGGCAAAAGTGCATATATAGCAATGGTACATACTTTGATTTTAAAAATATATTACATTTAAAATAAATTGACTTTATTTTCCTCCCTTACAAAACGCCACTTTCATACGTGATGACCTAATATTATTAATGATAAAATCAAATTCAGAATCAAAATACTTCATGCATACTTTGAATTTTTTTGTTTTTGGAGAAAATAAAAGACTGGCTGTAATTTTTGGGTCTAAAAACAATACAACATAAAATTAAATATTGATCACAGTTAATTCATGCTCTATAGTTACTTACAATATGTATATTTCTTAAAAATATTTGTTTACTATAAGAGTCAAAATACCTTTTCTTATAAAATTACATCTTATGTGTACTCCTATCTCGACAACAATTTCAAAATTAATAAAAATTCGTTTAAAAAAGAATATCTATTTTCCTAAGATTTTCAGTTCGTAAAACTAATCGTAGTTAATTCGTAAAACTTATAAAACTAATCAAACTATAAAAAAATAAAATCACAGTTTGAGTTTACATTCATAAAAGCGAAATCGAGTGTCCACGAAGAGATTATATAATAGAAACATCTAGTTTTACTTTTGCACATGAAATTAAAAAAAATTAAATTAAATATGAAATTACATTACAGGCCACTTGCTGTACTATAGTTGAAACAAATCACTTTAGTCAATATTATTTTCTCTATTGATTATATTAACTTCCTTAAGAAATAACTACATTTAAATTAAACCCCTTTGAGAAAAATCAGCACAGATATAAATATACCCATTTTTAAATAGCTACCGTTGAACTTCAAGTCATTTCCATATTTGATTTGACAGAGAAACCTGACACTGTACTAGGTGAGGCAGAATACTATCTTGATATAGCCCTATCGAATAATCAGTAATCAACACATCTAACCAAGTCAGACCTACAGTCAATATACAACGTTGATAAAAGCGAGAGGCATTGAATGAAACCACATATTTTGTGTATCATTATCAGGCAACACAACAAAAATCTGATCAATGTAAGCAACAGTTTAGTCACAGAAATGTTTTTTAGTTTTTGCTTAGTTTCATTTAAACACTCTGTATCTTCCCGATCACCTGATCGTGAGTTTGTACTATAGGCATACGTAGTTATCTAAACGACAAAATCCACTTGAGCGATGTGACGTTGCCAGTTCGCATCGTAAGTTTGCAGTACAAACAAGGAAGTACACTGTTACTAAATATTTCCTTAAAAGAAAGTACAGATCACGGTTATCACACTCTAATGTAATAAGCATTACAGAAATAGAAATAGATCAATATGTTGCTATTGCGCCGGCGGTGGCACGGATAATTAGGTCAAGGGCACAATTTTTACTTTGTTTAGTGCGAAGACGCGTTGCATCTGGGGTGCCCGTTGCACAATTCAGCACAGATTATAGTCGCTCACGCGTCCCATTTACTAATGTTAAGTTTTATTGTGATAAGACACGTAACTGAGTATTTTAGGTTTAGTTTTGTGAGTAGTTTTTAATTATTTTGTAAGTACGTAAGACATCCACAATGCCTCGTGCTACATACACGGCGTCAGAATACACTGACATGATTTTAATCTACGGGGAATCCCACGGAAACGCAGCTCTAGCTCTGCGAACTTACCGAGAAAGGTATGAGACAGCCGCGCGTGCCCTAGGAACGCTCGCACCATAGTATTGGTATTACAACGGGCACGGGAAAACAAACCATTAGCAGCGCATCAGGAGGGAGTCCCACCGCAGCAGATACCTACTGCGCGCGAGCAACAGATTCTTGACTATTTTGACCGCAACCCCACATCGAGTCTGCATAGAGCCGCAAGCCATAACATTTAAAAAAGGAATAAATGCAAACCGTAAAAATTTTAAAAAATTCAAGCCCTTTTAAGAAGGGATTTGCCAGTCAGGCGTACTTACTGCCAGTGGATACTTGACAAAGTTACTGACGACCCGAATTTTTTATTAAATGTCATGTGGACCCACGAGAGCACATTTACACGCAATGGCATATGGAACCAACAAAATCTTAGATACTGGAGTATTGAAAATCCACGCATGATTCGGGAGTCAGAGCATCAGTACCGCTTCTCTGTTAATGTGTGGGCTGGTATACACAGGGACCATATTATTGGCCCTGTTTTTATTGACGGCACCCATAACGCGGCAAAATTTTGGAGATATTATTCAGTCCCGTTGCTGAATATACCGAAGAACTACCCTTAGCCGATTATCGGCATTTATGGTACCAATCGGACGGTGCTCCTCCACATTCAGTGATGTCTTCCAGAGAGCTACTCACCGAAATGTTTGGACAGCAGTGGATTGGTACCCCGGTCCCCGGATCTCACTCCAATGGATTCTTTTATCTGAGGGTTTGTGAAAAGTGAAGTGTAAGCGACAGACGTGAATATCGTAGAGGAACTTAAAGACCGGATTATTTTAGCGTTTAATAAATTAAAAAGCTTAACAACAAACAGTGACCTTATTGCACGGTTAAATAACAATATTATACGTCGTTATAATTTGTGTACCATTGCAAACGGCGGACATTTCGAACAATTGAAGATTTAATGTGTAAGTGTTACAATTAATTATTTTTGTTTATTATTTTCATTGATCATACCTTCCAACGTTACCTACAACACATGTTTACATTATCATCCACATCAAACCCGGGCGCTCCGCTGTGTAGGTAGGTGTGCGAGCCGGTGAGCCTGCCGCCGCACGCACTATGCTACTCAAATGCTACGTTGTCAATTTGTTACGCAGGTGGCGGCAGGCTACTCAACAAAGGATGTTTACATTTTAACTTAATTATTAAGCTATTTAAGTTCTTTGAAAAACGTTTTTTCGTATACTTCACGTAAATTTTTTTTTATTAGTTTCGGATTAACAGTAGGCACTTATAGTATATGTGGTTTCATTAAATGCCTGTCGTTTTTATCAACGTTGTATACTGTTTATCCTTGTGGAAAAATTTCGGTGAATATCACGTCGGCCGCCGTATCTTTGATTTATACCAGATCGTGAAGAATAAGTGACAACAAATATAAGGTCCAATGAGGGTTGTCACAGAGAAATTGATCCCATCCAAGATATATTTGTATTGTGCAGTTAAGTGTCACCTTTTTTGCTTCAGAAGGAAATAGCACTGAAGCAAAAAAGGACTATAGTCCTTCGCTCTTACATGTGTTGATACGGTATTAAAACATCCTTGGTTTATACTTTAAAAATATGTTATATTTAAATATAATAGTTGTTATATAAATTATTATTATTATTATCACAATGAAAATTGTTACAAATTTTATAAATGCGTATTTTTCTTTGTCGCCCTTGTGTAAAGGCACTCAACTAGTAATTAATTTATCACACGCGCGGAAAGTTGGGATAACTTTCATCCAGAAAAAAACCATAAACTTAACCTTAGTCATGTTTTTTTTAATATCAAGTGATTAACATGGGTCTGAGTATTTTTATAATAGTAATAACAATAATAATAATTCCCCAGACAATCACACCAACTGTACGGTTCCAAAGTAAGCAGAGCTTGTATTAAAGATGGCCATACATTTTTTTTGTCCCCTCCACGGGAAGGGCAGGAGGATAAAAAATGCTGTGATGCATACTCCGCGCGCGCGATCGGAGTTATGTGGGACTCGTTCCGAGCCTACCAGAACCACTACCCACTAAAAAACCCCCTGTCGGTTCGTGCAATTTTATGCCAAACAGCCTTCATCTGAGCGACGGCCAATTGGAGAAAGAGGCCCAGAAGGGGTCACCCGCTGGGATTTACATAGCACTGAAGGTGCTCAAAATGAAAAGTAATTAATAAAAAAACTAAAAATAAAAAAAAGTTTTACCCGACTAGGCGATCCGGTAAGCCTATTTTGTAGAGTTTAAGAACGAGACCACTGTGCCAGACTTTATCGAAAGCCTTGGCTGTGTCAAAGAAAACCGCGACTGTTTTATAACGACGCGGATAGAAACCGTCAAGTATGTACTCGACGATTCGATGGACTTGCTGAGGGCAGGAGTGCTTAGCGCGAAAGCCGAACTGATGGGGAATAATGAAAGGATCGCCATCCGTTGGAAACAGATGGTTCCGCATTCGAAAGAGTATGACTCTCTCGAGAAGTTTAGACATTGCCTTGAGGAGGCTGATGGGTCTGTAATTAGCCGGGACGTTCAGAGGTTTACCCGGCTTGGGAATGCCTATGACTGTCGCTTCTTTCCAGGCTTTTGGAAAGTAGCTATGGTCGAAGCAGGCATTGAAAATGATAGCCAACAAGGTAAGCACCTGTTGAGGCAGGTGCTTAAGTGCGTGGTTGGAAATTCCATCCGCACACGGAGCCTTTTTGGACTTTTGATTTCTAATGAGAAGCGAGATTTCGTCATTAGGGAGTGTGACAGGGCCGGCGGTGATGGGGAGAGAGTCTCTGCGAAGGACTTCGTCCTCCACTGACTGGATGTGTGAGGGATCCGCAGGTTGCGTGCTGGGCGAGCATTGTGCAACAATGCTGTCAGCAAAGCATGTGACTTTCTCTTCGACTTCGAAGGCTGTAGTGCCATCGGGACGAGTGAGAGGAGGAACGTGACAGGCGGTATCTACGCGTAAGGCTCAGGCCATGCTATAGTACACTTGGTGAGACGGAGAGATATTCGCCATGAGATCGTTCATCTGAGCGTCTCGGAGTTCTGCGAGGCAAGACCTAACTTTACGTTGTAGCTGATTCGCAGCTAATCTATAGGCGGACGTGGGATATTTCTTGGCTCTCCGGTACTTTCATGCTACTTTCATGTAAAAAATTGAGAAACTACATTATCCGTCCAGACCGAACGTAGCTGTATCTCACACTTTTACCTCACACACGCTTGACAACTATTCTCCAACAGTATTTTCCAAGTTGTATAGAAATTATAACAAGCTGGCCTCAATTTGGCGTCGGATTGTCAATAAAATGTACACGGAATTGAAACTAGGGCTTCAAGAAATTGAAAATAGGTTAGTATAGTGACCTCAGAAATAGTGCAGTACGCTATCTATTTACAGAGAATCGTTAACACATTTAGTGCAAATACCGTCGGAGTATAAAACTGTAATCAGAAAAAGCCGTAAATATTTTTTTTTATTGTTCTAAAAGTAATAAATTTATTTTTTTGCTTTAGAGCAAGATATGACGTATTTCATTGTGGTTAATGGTTTTTTTTTGGAAGAAAACATTTCTTAACTGCCGAATATCACCTTTTTTTTAAATTATCCGTAACAGTTAAGTATTGCAAACAATTCTGAAGTGCGAACATATGCCATATCTGTATATTAGTTTGAAGGAAAAAAAGTCAAGATAAAATAATATATCAACAGTTTGTGCTATGTTGCTGCCAATAAACGAAATAATTACTGTATCATATTTGACAATGTAAATGTTGCCAACCAATGTAAATGTAGCAGTGGAATTCGCTACCTATTTTAATTGTGCTCAGTGAGTTTCATAAATAAATAAAACGAGTCTGTAGGTACGGCCCACAAAAGGGGTTTCCTAGACTCGAAACACTGAAAGAGCTTCCTTAAGAATATGCCAGAATTTTATTAAAACTTGTTGTTACGCTTAGCTAGTATGCACCTGCTAAGCTAGGATGCACCACACAAGTTCTAAGCACAATCACATAAGCAAACAAAGCAAACTTTTACTTGTCAATGTTATTCAGATATAAATTTACACACATAGGAAGGTGGTACACATACACATATGGTTTATTCTACCAAGTTTCGAACCTTGTTAAGGTGGCAGGACATGTCACCTTTTTAAATTCTTTATCCGTGATCGGAGATTTGCATTTAATATCGGGTGTTTTTTTACCTTTCGGAAAATTGGCACATAGGCTTCACAATTCGGTATGTAATTGAAGTATATTTTTTTTTACTCAAAAGATTAGGTATTTTGGTGAAACAATTTGAATAATTTTGATTTCTGTGCAGTATTGAATTTTAAATCTATTTAAAAGAAATTCGTATGATGACGTCACGGAGTAGTTATATTATAGCCAAACAGAAGTAAGAAAATGTAGCTATAATGACGTCATAACGTCAAATAGTGATTGACCGTAAGCCAAATTATTTGAATTATTTTCGATAACATAAGTATCTCATCTCTATTACCTGCCAGTTTTTACAAAAAAAAAATATATTCACCGAATTCTGAACCAATTTTCCAAAGAAACCATATAGCGAAAATTCTAAATAAAATTGAATTTTCATCTCTTCATAATCTACATAGGATCAGCTGCCAGTTTGTAGAAAGTATCATTTTTTTTTGTTTAAAGGTATGTTTGGGAGTGTTGTTTTGAATTGTGGCCTGAACAAGCGAACATTTCCCGAACGATATAAAAGTCACCTGGTATATTTACGCACAAAAACGACTTCCATTATTTTGCCTTTCTTTGGATTTCATTGTCGTTGGTTGAAAATTAATTCACAATTATTTTATGTTTTTGCTAAATTAGATAAGTCCTGTTCGGTTTTGTTACGATGGTAACATTGCTTTGGTACGAGTTTTCTTTGTAACTGGCTGATCTGTTTAAAGGGCGCTTAAGAAAGATGTCGCCGTATTTACTATAGCGATTAAGACAGGTTAGTGTGGACACCCTTCTTACCAATTTTTTTTCGTGTAGGTTTTTCCACACTGGTGCTAGAGTCATGCTTTATTTGACGTCATTAAGAACAAATAATTGTCAATGCTGAAAAATAAACATTTAAATTTGCATTTGAATTTTGAAGTCAGACCAAATATAAGAAAATAAAATAAAAAAGAATAAAAGAAAGTTTAAAAAATAATGCGTGTAAATATGAGTCAAAAAAAGAAAAACAGTATCTATTCGAAACAATAAAACAATTTCAACACTTCGATAGAGCTGTAAATTGAGTTTTCATTCCACGTATTGGCTTTTACTGGATATTATTGGATCAGGAACATTATGTCGATAACACTCATAAATTCAATCATATTTTTTAAGCTTCGCTAGGCTCGACTCTCAACTGTTTTGACTTGACTTCATTCAGAGACAATATACAATACACAATGGCAATACATGACTACTGCAACTACGAGCCCCAATGCAAAAGAGTTCGTCTAGAGCCGAATATTACAAGTGTCTAATTTAAGAAGTAAAATTTAGAAAAATTTTAAATTTATTAGTTCAATAAATAGACAGTGGGTTTGAAAACTTATTGAAGTTAATTTTCCATTAAAAGAGTGACAGAATATTTTCCTATTTAAATAAAATATAATAAATTGTTGGGGAACCATCCACGGCTTAAACTTCATCCATCGCATTGATCGGTGCAAAATAGTTTGTCTACAACTCAGTGGCGTCACCTTTAGCACCGATCACGGCCTTTATTCTTTGTGACATCGCTACCCATTCTTCACATCGTTGTGTAGTTGATTCCCAGACAGATTAAATATTTTCCTTTAGATTGCTTTTAGACCTCGCCGAATACTTGCGCAGCATTTTCTTCATTTTCCACCTTAGGGTCTCAATCGGTGACAAATCTGGACTGCTTGACAGCCACACCATTGTAGCTGTATAAGTTAGTTAGTAACTGTACTGTAACTATTAATAAACAAAACAATAGGAATAATGATGTTCGGATATAGTAAAAAAAAATTAAAATAATCCTATTTGCCTTAGAATTAAATTCAGAAATACAGAGAGAGTTCATTACAATTTTGTTATAATAAATAGATAAAAAGTTATTGTTCACAAAATAAATAACGAGGCATAAAAGCATTGAAATCCCATGTATCCCTTTATATACTTGAATTAGTATCCTGAAGTTATTATACAACTGTAACTCCTGTGTCAGACTTACTTAATAACTTAGTTTACAAGTTCACTTTACCTTTTTGTTGACTTCTGCCCAGTTTAGTGTTGTAAGCCACTTCGTTGTGCAGTTTCGTCAAAATCGTGCCTTTGACGTGATCTAACGAGCATGCCGCATAAAGGAAGGAAATAGGATTGAAAACTATAAAGCTCTGTGAAACCTTTGTATTCGAGGCCTATGATGATCCACTGTTGGCTCAATTTGTGAGTTCTACTGGCTTTCCCATTGATAACGGTATATATTATGTATAATAAGTTGATCCCTGGACACGTTATTTACTTGTTTCGTTTTTACTTCCAGTAGAAACAGCATTCCATGATGATAAAAATCAAAGTTAGTACGTTATATTAAATATCACTTCTTAAGCAAGTCAACTCATTAATAACATCTATGATATGCTCGTGGAGCCTCGGTGATGCAGTAATTAAAGCGCCAGTTGCACTATGGTCCCGGATTCAAACCTGATGTCTGAGAAATGTAACAATTAATTTTATTCAAAACTTAAGCACAAAAAGCCGACTGCTTTAACGGTGAAGGGAATAGTCGTGAGGAACCCAAATACCTATCTATGCAATTATAAACTCTGTCAACATGCAGTGATAAAGCGTGGTTAACTATTAAGTCTCCGACATGGATGGTTAATAAGACTGCTGCACTGATATAAATGTAACTATACTGAAATAACGTTAATAATCCCCAGACAAACACACCAATGGCGTGGCCTCAAAGTAACCAGAACTAGTGTTGTTTTCAACTAAATTATATGTGTGACGATTCGGCTGGAGGATTTGTATCCATTGTACACTATTTTGTATATTATGCGAAGCCTTTAGAATTATTTGAGTCGCGTTGTTCATTTTTTTTATTTCCTTTCTAGTTCCAGAACAAAATTTTACACACATTAGATGGCATTATATTTTTAATAAAATAATGACATGGATAGATATTTTGTTATTAATAAATTATTAAAAAACGACGATTACCAGTTCCTAAATAAGTTGGTTGGTCTATATACCAAACCATAAAAATTGGATAGGACCAATGTAAGCTACGATGCGGGTTTTCACAAAGGAATCGTTGTCAATCAAGGCATATTTGTTTTGTAGTGACGTGAAACCTTTTCCTGTTTCAGAGACGAATACAATTTAAAGTAAAATAATGTACTGTGTTAGTTGGCTATTCGTTGCAAAAAAGGACAAGGGGTACTTTTTATCTTGAAAAAGATGCGGCAAAACCTTATCATATATAATGTAAATTGTATTTAGGATTCAAACTTACCATATACGCTGATTTAGATGGAGTGATAGTCAAATTGGTTTCACCTCGGGATAATACGAAATAAGCAAATTTTTTGCATAAACTCAGTATGAACGTGGCAATCAAATTGCATACTGACCTTGCACTATGGCATTAATGATTGAGCAGTTGTTGTGCTCTATCTTGAACACGGTGAAATGTACTAAAATTCTTCAGACGCACGCTTTATACAGAACTTAATACTATACAATTTTATAATAAATGTTACTATTATTTGAGGTAAAGGAAAAGAGATATTTCAAATATGAGATTTTTTGGACCTTGAGAATCTACGAACACACACAGTTCTGATTATTTGTTTTCATTCCGAGGCTGACCCAATTTTTTTTAAGTTTCATTGACCTGACTATGAGCAGATTCTTTTATACTGATGTATCATAATTTTTTTTTAAAATTTTTCTTTTATTTAAATCCTATTGTTGATTTCAAACCTTCTCAACGTCATGGTTATCGTCGTTGATTTATAACGAGTTTCATTATAAATCGAGCAAAATCTTTATGTATTACCAAAAATTCAGGAATTTATATTCAACTTAAACTACATACTAATCAACCAACAGAAACAGCTGCAACAGTGTTGTATATGTTAGTTAGTAAGTTCCCACGTATACATTTCAGCGTAAGCCACTTAGCTTCAGACAATTCGTTGAAATTGTGCTGTTCACGTAAGACAAGTTCAGCGAAAGCTTTATATGCATGGCTTTTGACGATTCACTTTGTGTCGATGCATCAAGCCAGGCCGCTTATTTAGAGCTGTATACATTATCGACGAACATACTGCACCCTTTCTTACTAAAAGATAAGAGTATTTACTCAATTACAATTACAATTTACTCATCTCCAAGTCGAAAGATTTTCAGTTTTTAAAAGTAGTGACAGTGACTTAAAAGACAGCCACCGGAACTAAGTTCCTTAAAAATTTATATTTATAGTGTAGACGAGACCTTTTCCGTGATTATTATACAATTATGCACTAAATTTCATTTCATTACATGCCCATTTTTCTTCAATATTCCGTTTGGAGGTACTATTTAATAAGGTTGACCCTAACGCGGTCAACTCTTTACCTGTGCACCCTTTTTTTAGGTTTCTAGGTAGCGGCCTTCGGCGTACTACGGTTAGTTTTAAGTTATTCTCCCCAGCCCCCTACCGCTGGTGGAGGCTAGCCGCTAGGGTTCGCTAGTTTATTTTACGGAACTCTAGGCACTTTTTATATACTTATATATTCATATAGATCCCTATGATTTCCTACCTAATGGATTCGCAAAACATTATAAACTTCGCGAAAGTGTTCGCGCAGGCGCTCGCTGCGTCCGGTATCCCCATTCCAGACGAGGTCTTCACGCAGGCCTTATTAGCAATTAACGCGTCCCCAGCCCCTCAGGCCCAAACCCCCGCCCCTCAGTCCACTATCGTCCAGACCAATCAGGTCTTTAGCTCTCCCGCGTCTCCCGCGCTCTCCAACATGGTTTGTGTATCGGTCACATCCTCGCGCTCATCTCGTAGGAAGCGTACCGCTCCCGGGAGTGATTCAGACTCCGCCGCGTCCAAAGCTTCGTCGGTCGCCGCCACCTTAACCGGCTCTCCTGAGCCCGCGTTCCAGTTAGTTGCCAAATGCTCTAAGAAGCGTTCGCGGTGTCTTCAACACCCGAGCCCAACCCGGTATCTTCAACACCCGCCCCCGCGCCGTTAATGTCACTCGAAGTGACCGCGTCTCCGTCGGTCCCGTCGAAGCCAGCGTCGCGCTGCGCTCCCGTACCAACGAAGCTTCAGCTCCCTCCTGCCGTCTTCCTCCGCGAAAAAACGCGCTGGACCGCGGTTTCTAACTTGTGCAAAAAGCACAAAATTAATTACTTAAAAGCCGCCAACGCTGGCGAATCAATTAAAATTCAGGTCGCGACCATCGACGACTTCCGGTCTTTTACTAGGCTTCTATCGATCAAACAAATCGCGTATCACACCTAGGCCCTCCCGGAGGAGCGTAAGATCCGCGCAATCCTACGGGGCGTCCCGTTTGAACTCAGTAATGACGACATTGTCGAGGACCTTAAGTCTCAGGGCTTCCCGGCTGAAGCAGTGCACAAGATGCACTCTAACCGCGGTAGGCGTTTTCCACTAGCTTTAGTTATCCTCACCAACACTCCCAACTCGAGGAAGATCTTCATAGAGGCTCGCACAATCTGCGGACTTTCGAATATCTCCGTCGAGCGTCCCAACCCCCGCGGCCACCCTGGGCAGTGCCACCGCTGCCAGCTCTACGGCCACGCAGCGGCTAACTGCTCAGCTCCCCCCAGGTGCGTTAAGTGCCTGGACCCACACATCACAAAAGAGTGCACTAGCACTCCCAAATCCACTTCTCCCCCTGCCTGTGTGCTGTGCGGCCAGTCTGGCCACACAGCTAACTACAACGGTTGGCCGTGCGCTCCGCGCTCTTCAGCTAAGAGGGCTAAGCCTAAACCGGCGCCGCCGCTCACTCCCGCTAACTTACCGCCACTGCGCAACCGGGGTCCCCCGGAAGCAGAGCCCGTGCAGCCGACGCCTACTCCGGCTCTGTCCTGGAGGCAGCGTCCGGCCGCTCCACCTGCACCTTCCCATCCTACCCCAGCTCCCGTAGCTCCCGTATGCCCGCGTTCCGCTTCGTCATCGTAGGCTGAGGACATGAAGACCGTGTTAGACGTCATTCAAAACGTCGACATTAAGGAAATTTCCGTACTCGCACGCAAACTGCGAGCCGCCCGCTCTCCTCAAGAGCGTCTATTTGCGTTAGCCGAGCATCACTCGCTTTTAAGTTCGTTATAAATTTTCTTTTTTTTTTCTTTTTATAAATTCGTAAATAAGCAATATAATGTCTAGACCCGCAAATCCCGCGTCCGGTCGTATCAAACCCAAGGGCTTATCCCTAGTTTCTTTTAACGTTCGTAGCCTTAATACTAACCTTCCTGAGCTCAAACTGTTCCTTCAGACCAACGAGCCAGACTTATTGCTTCTCCAGGAGACATGGCTCACTCCTAACCGCTTCAGGAGATTCGCGATTCCCAAAGTCGCGTTTATTCGTAACGACAGGCCCAACTCCGACGGTTTCGGCGGCACTGCTATATACTACAAAAGAGGCTTCCATTGCTGTCCTCTCCCTACCCCTCCTCTCCTCAACATGGAAGCCACTGTGTGTAGATTGGCTATGACTGGTCATCCGACCATCATCATAGCTTCAATCTACATACCTAGTGGCACCAGACCAATCCGCACCGACTTTGAGGCCATGCTCGCCCTCGGCCATCATTTCAATATATTCGGAGACTTTAACTCCAAACAAACTGACTGGACGTGCCTATCAACCAACACCAGCGGTATCGCTCTCCTCGACATCACAAACTCACTCGACTTAGATGTCATCTCTCCCATCACTCCCACTCACTATCCCGACAACCCAAACCACTCTCCTGACATCCTCGATTATGCAATCGTCAAGCGAATCAACCTCGACCTCAGGTCTATCGAACCGCTCGATGACCTAGGCTCTGACCACCGCCCCGTCTCCCTCGTGCTAGGTGCGCCTAACAATAACGTTAATTTCAGCCTTAGAGGCCCCAAACTCTCCGCTCGCGATCTCACCCGATCAAATAGATAGTCCGGATAAAATAGATTTATTAGTCAATTCTCTCACTGATGCTATCAACTCAGCCATCAGTGACAACGAAAAGGTTGCTAAGCTAGGTAAATCCACGCTTCCCTTAGCCGTAAGCAATCTTATTAAAGCTAAGAACGCGGCTCTCCAGAGAGCCAAGAATAATCCCACGCCCGTCTATAGATTAGCTGCGAATCAGCTACAACGTAAAGTTAGGTCTTGCCTCGCAGAACTCCGAGACGCTCAGATGAACGATCTCATGCCAAATATCTCTCCGTCCCACCAAGCGTACTATAGTATGGCCCGAACCTTACGCGTAGACACCGCCTCTCACGTTCCTCCTCTCACTCGTCCCGATGGCACTACTGCCTTCGAAGTCGAAGAGAAAGCCGAATGCTTCGCTGACAGCATTGCTGCACGATGCTCGCCCAGCACGCAAGCTGCTGATCCCTCACACATCCAGGCGGTGGAGGACGAAGTCCTTCGCAGAGACTCTCTCCCCATCACCGCCGACCCCGTCACAGTCTCTCATGACGAAATCTCGCTTCTCATTAGAAATCAAAAGTGCAAAAAGGCTCCGGGTGCGGATGGAATTTCCAACCACACACTTAAGCACCTGCCTCAACAGGTGCTTACCTTGTTGTCAATGGCAATGCTCTCATTATTCCCCATCAGTTCGGCTTTCGCGCTAAGCACTCCTGCCCTCAGCAAGTCCATCGAATCGTCGAGTACATACTTGATGGTTTCTATCCGCGTCGTTATAAAACAGTCGCGGTTTTCTTTGACGTAGCCAAGGCTTTCGACAAAGTCTGGCACAGCGGTTTCGTTTATAAACTCTACAAAATAGGCTTACCGGATCGCCTAGTCAGGTTAATAGCGTCGTTTTTCAAAGACCGTACGTTTCGATTCAAACATGAAGGCACGCTTTCCGCGCCTCGTCCCTCAAGGCTCAGTCCTCGCCCCTCTGTTGTACATCGTGTACACCGACGACATTCCCATCCCGCCGAAAGGCGTCGAACTCGCCCTCTTTGCCGACGACACCGCACTCTATACCAAAGGCCACAGTGTTCGGCACCTTGTAACCAGACTCCAAAAGGCCGTAAACGCCCTTGGTGTATGGTTTCAAAAATGGCGCATCGATGTGAACCCTGAAAAGAGTTCTGCGATGCGCTTCGACCACAAACGCCGTCGTCCCGCTGGCGATCCCCACGTTCGAATGTTAGGCATTCTCATCCCCTGGTAGCGCAGTACTAAATACTTAGGTGTCACATTAGATCCGACGCTTTCTTTCAAGCCACACGTCGAAAGAGTTTCGAAACTCGCTCGTCACTATTTAGGCCGCCTAAATAGCATGTTAGGTAGAAAAAGTATAATGTCTTTCAGAAACAAACGTACACTTTACAAGGTCTGCGTTAGACCCGTCATGACATATGCCTCGTCAATCTTTGCCCACGCCAAACCCTCCCTCCTGCTCAAACTGCAGGTAGTTCAAAACCTCTTTTGCCGCAGGGCCACAAACGCACCGTGGTACGTGCGTAACGTGGATTTGCATAGAGATCTTGAACTGCCTACAGTACAACAACACCTCAAAACACTCTCTGAAGCGTTCTTCAAATACTCCAAAACCCATCCCAATCCTCTAGTTCGTGATTCAGTCTCATATACTACTCCTGTCTTAGATTCGAAGTTCAAAGTCGCTAGGCCTAAGAATGCGCAAGCGTACTCTTCCACCAGACTGTCAGCCAATCTCGAAGCCCTTCTGGCCACACATTCTAATTCTAACGTAAATTCTAATTCTAACGTAAATCCTAATTCTAACGTTAATCCAAAATAATTCAACCTTATTTTTCAATTTTATATTTTTTTTATTATTTACTTTTCATTTTGAGCACCTTCAGTGCTATGTACTCACCTTCAGTGCTTTGAGTACCTTCAGTGCTATGTAAATCCCAGCGGGTGACCCCTTCTCGGCCCCGCTAGTGCGGCCACTTTCTCCAATTAGCCGTCGCTCAGATGAAGGCTGAGTGGCAAAAAATTGCACGAACCGACAGGGGGTTTTTTAGTGGGTAGTGGTTCAGGTAGGCGTCGGACCGAGCCCCACATAACCTGGATCGCTCGCGCCAGTGTATGCGTCAGAGCATTTTTTATCCTCCTGCCCTTCCCGTGGAGGAGAACAAAAAAAAATTATGCCACCTTAATCTGTATGTTAAATTATGGTGTGGAACTAGAAAGCAAATAAATAAAAAAGAATAACGTGACTGAAATAATTCTACAGGCTTCGGATAATATACAAAATAGTGTACAAAACCGCAGAACACAATAAATAAGCTTTATGGTACTTGCCATTTAGGAAAGATTGAGCAAATTATTTTTCAGAAAACACATTTGGATCAGAGTAATAAGTAAGCCAAGTAAAAAGTAAAAAAAGGTATAAGTAGATGTAAGTACCAGAAAAATTGCTTAGCTTGAATACCAACTCCGAAATGAACTGACAAAAACATGACTTGCTTTAGTTGAATAAAGAAAAACAGTTCTTCGTTGCTCGTGAGAAGCTTCAACAGATATTTTCGAAAGAAAGAAACAAGTTTCGACACTTCGGTAAAGTTGTATAACTGAGTTTCGATCGAAAGGAAAAGCATGTACTTGCTTACGCTTGGTATGATTAGATCAGGGCCATTTTATGAGATACTGTCAAAACTTTAGTTTTTGTCCCCAGTTATAAGTAAGTTACAAAATGCTACTTTATTCTTCAGTCTTTACGATACTTAGGCAAAGCGGAGTAAGTAGGTATCTTAGATGTTTTAACGTAATATACATTACGAACACAAACCTATTTCGTGACTATTTAGACTATCATTTCTGTAACTTTAACTCACTTACAACATTCCGTTTTGAATACTTACGGGAGTGCTAGGGGAAGCTTTCATTTTACATGTTATTTGAAGAAACTAAAGAGCGGTGCATGTATTATGCGCGTCACACGACATGGCGGCTCTAAAGTTAGCTGCAGTTCATGTTTAAAGTCTGCTGCCCGCGCCCCGCGTCCCGCGTCCCGCACCCACCCATGTTCGTGTTCTGTGCAGCGTGTCGCTGATACTTCAGAGCCGCCAAGTTGTGTGACGTGTACTATAGAAACTTGTCTTGCGGAATAGCGTGACGCTTCTTTTTTCTAATATTCTTAGGATGCCAAAGCCCATAAAGAATAACGCTGCAGTCAATTTTGATACCTGCTATACAATACTAAAATCGTTGTTATTTTTAATGTAACAAACTTTTTAAGTTAATAAAAATAATTTCACACACACTTGAACTCTATAGATGTTTTATAGTACTTCCAAATAATCATATTTTAAATGAAGTCGCCAAAAGAAAACAAGAGTGCCATGAATATTTGAAATACCAGAATGGAACCGAAAGAACTCGGACAATATCCTTCGCATTTATTAACATTTTCATTATTTTGTAAAGGCTCTTAAATGAATTGAAATTTGTTGGAAGATATTAAAGATGTTTTTATGTTTCCTTTTTAAAGAGTTTGAAGTAGCGTTTTTAAATAATATTTCATTCATTGTTAATTGAAATTGCTTGTACAGTAACATACTTTTACGAAAGTATCATTTTTAAATTTTACGTAAGACTTGTTGGCACTTAATTTGTGTTTCTAGGTAAGAGTAAGGTAGGTTTCAATCTGGGTCAGTGTTTAAAAAATTTCCTCTTAAATATCTACATATGTAAAAGCAATGTTTCTGCTGATTCATTTATAACTTTTAAACATATTTAAACTATTAAACATAGTTATTTTATCTAAATTTAATCTAATTAAAAATTTTCTAATCTGTTTGATTTGCACAAGCCATATCGCCGACGCATCATTGGGAGAATGGCAAGGAAGTCTGTAGCAGTGCACTCAGACTTAAAGGATGCGGTGTATTACGTTCTTGTTCTGATTTACTTTAAATTTGGAATGATAAAATGGCCCCGGATCTCAAGACCGACCATTGGAAGAGCCTTGGTTCGTTTTCATCATCACATCAAGCGCGAAATCGCACACGGTGTAAAATTATCTTTAAAACATTATCTAATTTTATTCATATCTAATTGAATGATTTCAAGAGCTTTAAGAGAAAATACTTAATCCCGATTCAAGCCTATTATTTGTTATAGCGGGTCAAATTCGACAAACTATTACAAATAATTTTCTGCGTATATTCTGTAACATAAAGGGAATGTTAGTTTGGATACATTTGTATTTTAAACACAATGAGCGTCACGCTATTGCGCAAAACAAGTATCTGCTTCGCCGTTAAGAGTCCGAATAGAAAATCAATAATTCTAATGTTGGATGCAATGTAATTAAGTATGAGATAATACAAACAAGATGGAATTTAAGAAAGCTGTCACATTCACATTCTTCGAAGTTCTTAAACTGAAATGGTACTTCCACCAAAGGTCGTTTGTAAAAAGTGACACCCGATTTACAATAGTTTTCAAAACACAATTATAATGTATAGAGGAAAAAACTAGATAAAAGTTTAAAATTATTTTTGTAATAAGATATTTATGTTAACAGCTTAGTTTTTAATAATTTTATTTGACAGGATGAAAGCATACCTTTTGCTTGACGACAAATGTAAGTAATAGTCCAATTACAGTAGTTGAAAAATTGTGGTAAGGTCAGGTAGGTTACAATTTGCGTAGTGCTGAAAGATGGTACATACCTTTAAGATATTTACTGTAATGTAAATAAATAATCATATAATTAATCATCATTATTATGAAACATCCAACCAAGAAAGAAAGTCTACTGCGAATAACAACAGAGTCGTTGCAAGCAAGTCTACTGAAAACATCTAAAGTTTACTACAAGCCAGTCTACTGCAAGAAGTCCTCATGCTGATACTGATGCTGAACCTGCCTGACACTGATGCTGGCTGATACTGAAGCTGCCTGATACTGAAGCTGCCGGATAGTGATGTTGCCCGATACTGATGAAGTCTGAAACTTATGAAGCCTGCAACTGATGAAGCCTACAACTGACGAAGCCTGCAACTGATGCTGCCTGCAACAGATGCTGCCTGCTACAGATGTTGCCTGCTATATCGATGCTGCCTACTAACGATATTGCCTACTCCCGATGCTGCCTGCTACCGATGCTGCCTGACGTGACAAATTAATCTAAGTACTTAGTATTGGCAATACTGATAGTAAAGAATAAATGAACCATCAAAAAGTGAATAAATTGTCGTTGTCGAAAATCGTCTCGGTTTGCGTGCGTTCTCGAGCGCACGTCGATCGCAGACGCCTCCCGCTCCATTAGCCCCTGCGCTAATCGAGCACCCAAATTTCACTGGTTGTTACCGTAATAAGTTTCAAACGCCGTTTTCACGGCGGATAGTGTGTTGTTAACCGTACTTCGTGGAACGTGAGCTTCGTCGACGGGGATTCGTCGTTCCAGGTGCCTCGAGACTTCGTGTTCGAGTAAGTTATCCGCGTCGTCCTCGTTAGTCATCGTTGATAGGTTCATAGTATATATATTTATATATTGTTGTCCCTCCCCAACCCCTCCGCAATGGCTTCCCTAAGCTTTGACGAGATTAGGAACACGTTACTTGAAAGTACTGAAGGCATGTCTATAAATGCTGATAAGTATCGTTTCATGAATTCTCTTATCCCGCATATCATGGCGTTAATTTCCTTAATGGCCCCTCAGGCCACCCCAGTTCCCCAGACCCCTCTGGTCTTAGGCTCTCCAGCGTCCCCTTCCTCCAGTGACATGGAGTGCGAAGTAGACGCCCCTCCGCGCCGCAAGCGCGTACCCGCGACCGAGTCATCCTCAGACGCCACCCCAACTGGCCCTGAGTCTTCCTTTTTTACGCTTGTTAAGAAGCGCTCTAAGAAGCGCTCGAAACAAGCCCCAGCGCCCTCGACGCCCGTCCCGGTGTGTCCTACACCCCCTGCGGCGTCTTCAACGCCAGCTGCCCCGGTGCCTTCAACACCCGCTCCGGCCCCAACTTCTGTCAAGGCCAAGGTCCCACCACCCGTTTTCCTTCGGGATAAGAGTAAATGGACTGAGGTTTCGACATTGTGCAATGAGCACAAGATCCATTACACCCGAGCGGCCAACTCGAGTGAATCTATTAAAATCATAGTCTCGTCGACAGACGACTTTCGTGCTTTAACAAAGCTCCTCACCGACAAGCAATATGCTTATCACACTTATGCTCTGTCAGAAGAGCGTAAGATCAGAGCGGTACTCAGGGGAGTCCCGTTCGAATTATCGAACGAGGCTATCCTGGAAGATCTGCAGTCCCAAGGCTTCCCGGCACTCGCGGTGCATAAAATACACAGCAAGTACGGGAGGCGTCACCCTCTCGCTTTGGTGGTTCTCGCCAACGTCCCCAAGTCCAGGGAGATCCTGAAAGGGGTTAGCACTATATGCGGCCTCTCTGGGATCTCGATCGAGGCGCCTCATCGCCGCGGTCATCCCGGCCAGTGCCATCGGTGCCAGTTGTACGGGCACGCGGTGGCCTACTGCGCTGCCCCGCCCAGGTGCGTCAAGTGCCTGGTCCCTCACTTCACCAAGGAGTGCAATCGCACTCCTGGAACTGCCTCTCCTCCCGATTGCGTGCTTTGTAGTCAGTCCGGCTACACCGCAAATTACAGGGGCTGCCCTCGTGCACCCCGTTGTATGCGTTCCAATTCCAAGAGGGCGGCACCCAAACAGGCCCCACCCCTTTCTCAGGAAAACTTTCCGCCGCTGCGTTGCCAGGTTCCTCCGGCTGCAAAGCCTGCTCAGCCAAAGCCTGCTCCAGAAAACTGGAGGCAGCGCCCCGCATCGAATCCCATCCCGGCTCCTCGCCCATACAAACCCACTCCTCAATCCTCCGTAGCAGACGATATGCGTATCGTCTGCGACGCTATAAAAAATGTCGATGTTAGTGAAATCGCAGTCTTAGCCCGTAAACTTAGGGCTTCACGTACTCCGACAGAGCGTTTGCTAGCTCTGGCGGAGCATAGTTCCCTTCTCAATTCATTGTAGGTTCATTTAAATGAATTGATCCCTAAATCATGCTTCGGCCGACCTCTGCGCAGCCCCGGCTTCACCGGAGGCTGCCCAGAACGGCCACCAACTCATGTCCCTTTGAGCACCTTCAGTGCAACTTTCACTACAGGCGGAAGACCCGCTGGCAGTTCTCCGCCAGCGCGCCCAACTTCCCGACGGGTGTCGCTTCCGATGAAGGCTAACGGTAAAATTTTTCCACAGCCAACAGGTGGTTTTGAGTGGGTAGGTGCCATTCTGGTGAGTCCCACATAACCCCCCGCAGAGGACGGTATTTTCCTGCGGGCGGCATGCATGACGCATCTTCCACCTCACTCCTCGGCAGCAAAAGAAAAAAAGAACGTTGTCGAAATTGTGGGTTGACGAAAGCAGCGTCTGTATCCCGCTGCGGTGTCCTCTGTACATGGAATTGATAAATACTACTACAAGCATAGCATGACATGCCAAGACAAAACTCTTGTCACGGATTATAACAAAATTTTGGCGATATAAATGCTTTGTTCTTAACGGTTTAAGTGTTTTCATATTTGTTTAAATTATTTTAATTTCATAATGTCACGTCGTCCGTCAGCAACACAATGTACGGAAATTGGAGAGAAGATTAATCAGGGAAGTGCCCAGCTTATTCGAACTTCGACTGGAAGTTAAAACAAAAATACTTGATTGAATTTGAAAATTGACTGCCACAGGTATGTATGTATATTAGGGCACTATGTATGTTTGTCAAACCATATCCACATTATTTAAGCACACATCTAGCTGCCGTAGGAAGAAATTGTCGAAATAGGTTTAAATTATACCGTCTTAGATGTATACTGGACATTTTTGAAAAAAATGCCTATATTAAGGATATAGACATCTTTATTAAACTTCCGAATATATTTAAGGACTTACCATTGGCAAAATTAAAAAAAAGTACTTTATGGCTTGCAAAACAATGCTTATCCTTTAAAATATATGAACTTCAAAGGCAAAATATAATTAATTATTGTTTTAGAATGCAATTTAATTTAATTGTTAACCTGTCATTAACATTTATTATAATTTAATATATTAATTCAATTTTGTAATCTTTTATCCCTTGATCTCTGACATATTTACGCACCACTGTTATGGTACAATGTGTATGTACTGACATCATATTTTGTTAACACCAAATTGTAACCACATTTCTTGTAAATAAAATGATTTGAATTTGATAATGCAAATAAAATTACTATGTTTATCTATCAGGAATTAGCCTGTAGCTAAGAACCTCTAAATAGTTAAGCAGCCATCCAACTTCTCCCTAAGAACACGGAGTGCAGGATTCCATTCTATTAATACTCAATTGGTAACTATCAAACAAATAGTTTTTGGTAAGTCTTCAGTTTAGGCATTTACTTTCATACCACTTATACAGATGTGAATGGCCGGATATTACATATCAATGCCAGATATGTAAATAGCAGAGTGCATGAACAATAAATATTTAATCATTCAAACCTTAAACAAGAACTGAAGATTCTGCACGAGGGAAGGTTTAGGTCATACTTTTTGGTTGGTAGGAAACTATTTTATTCTTATCAAAATATTTACTATTAAAATGTATTCAGTTTATTTGTAGTTACTAGCTTTCAATTCCTAATAGAACATATTCTTTTCCTTTTTTTCCAATATCAGAAAATTTGCTATTCACCATCTTGAACCGACGGTTCAAGAACCGAGGGAGTAACAAGATCCCGATGGATATTGTCATTTAAACTGGCATGGCTCATCAATCAATCAGCTCATCAATCCATATTATTATATATTATATCATTTATATTTTAATGTATTGAAAAATGTACTCTTTTATTTGTTTTACAATTTAGCACAGTTTCCATGTGTTGTATCTAAGGTTGTCTGGAAGAAATCACTTCGTAGTAAAAAAAAACACCTTCTGTACGTACTATACAAGTTTCTGTTTTTATTTCTCTCTGTTGTCACTTATTGTAAATGTATGATGTGCAATAGACAGTATTATTATTATTCGTTTTTTAATTTACTCACCGCAATGAAGTACTTGATAATGATACTAAGGGTTACCAGCCTCACCCATCTAAGGTATTTTTGGTGGTAATAGAGTGTCTCAGAGTAATTACATAATTAATAATGCCGATAGACATGGACGCCACTTCACGAGCTCGTTTACATGGTTGTGTTCCGGTAAAAGGGAAGAAAGATTCACTGCAATTACTGGAACAAAGGCAACTTCTACTGCGGTCAGCAACGCATCATTAGTTGATCTAATAATCAAATTTTTTTTTAAATAATATATAAATCCCCAGACAATCACACAAACTTTATGGCCCCAACGTAAGCAGAGCTTGTGTTTTGGATGAGCATACAGCGAACTGGGAGAATACCCAGAATAAATATACATATATAAATATAAACAACCATGACCCGAGAACAAACATTTATGTTCATCACGCAAATGATTGCCCCGGGTAGGACTCGAACCTGGGACCTCCGGCGTATGACGCTGGGCTACTAACCATCACACTACTCGGTCGACGTATTACTATTAATAAATAAAGCACCCACGACTAATGATGTCCATGGGTGCGGTGGTCACTTACCATAGGTGGGTCGTGTGCTCGTTTGCCGGCTGTGAAAATAGTAAAAAAGCTGTGGTTTTAGGAATTTATAGTCCACCACGCTTGCCTAGTGTGGGTTGGCAGACTTTAAACGTCGCAATAATTTCTTTGGTGTGGTGGTTTTGTCACGATGGTTCTTCTGCTTAGTAAGCTCAGAGAAGACAGTAAAACGGTCGGTTTTTTACTTATGTTATAAAAACTCATTCGTACATTTTGAAGGACACCGAGATTGAACCTGGGACAATAATTCTAAAATTCTTTTAAAATTTTTGCAAAAAAAACCGACATTGATTTAGTTGGATAAGCACCAAGCAAACTCGTGGGTTTGCCCTTCCGAACCAGTGGTAGTTTCAATATACGACGTCCTAAGCCAAGGTCCGTGCCCTCTCGGGTGCCCTTAGGCGTATCGTATGTAGGATTAGTTTAAGATCCAGCTAAGCGCCGTCAGGGCTAAGCTACAAAGTCTGGTGAAATTTAAAAGGCCCACAGGGCCATAAATAAACAGTCCATTTCGAAAAAAAAAAATCTAGTTCGTTTGTTGAAAACATTAAAATTACCTTCAAAGCGTACAACGACACAAGACAGTTACTTTCTTAACGTCCATCTTGCAGAAGAAAAGAAAGTTAAGTTTTAACAAGTTCTGTTACATTGATATCCTGTTATATTGAGGTATTACAGTGATTGATTCATGAAATATATTCCCTGTCAACCATAGATATTATAGAAAGGATGTGTAGATACGGTCTTTGATTGGTGGAAACACAAAAGAAAGGTATTTGCCGTAGTAGACTTCAGTGACACAAAATGCCGTTTTGTGTGTTCCATACATGTGTACATTACACCGTTACTACCAAGGAAATCAGGGATTTTTCATTTCATACCTAAGTTCAAGATTTATTTTCATTTGTGATGACAGTCAGTATGACAGTAACGTCTTCATAAATTATAGAACCTCATTGCTATCAACTAATTAGATGCATTTGAAAATGTTAGATGTATCCCTGGAGTCATCAATATTTGGTTGCTTATTAGTGCAAACTGATCTCGAATGTGTTGTAAATATGAATAAATAAACAGTAAAGGTAAGTAGATCAATAATTTTATATATACTATAATTCACTAATATAAATAAAATTAGTATTTTCAAAAGTGTCGTGGAGATATTAAAACATAACACTATAGAGTATGTTCCTAATTTTGAACATCGTATTTGAATAGTATTGAAATGCGATCCATTATTATTTTATTTCTTTTGATGTGGGTTCCCAAAAGCCTAATTACATAGGTAGTTCACAACATTAAACATAAATTACAAAAGCTTTACGATATTGAAAGTCCTTACTTATAATCTGAGACTAGAGGTCTCTACATGATCTATCCATGTTACTCCTGACCCTGTGCGTGGAAATTTTGAGATATAAAACTGCTAGGAGCGTATGTTCTAGAAGGTGAAATAATTTTTATTATTCATAATATTTTTGTAGGAACTTATATTGGAACGCTGGTTGCTGGTCTATACTTCTTATAGTTAGCGTAACACGCTGATAGTTAAGTCAGCGTACCGGCTTATAAATGGCTTTAAATTTACTTGTGACGTTGTCGACTAACTTGCGATTCTTCAAATCCACTAGTGGTTGGTTGAGTAAAACAAACGGTCGGAATGGTTGATGAGAATCGAATGCCTTAATTTTTTTTAATGCCGCTTAAGCAACACCCTCTTGAAAGGGAGGTGGAAGATGCGTCATGCATACCGCCGCAAGCAACCGACTTCCACGACGGTGATGTGGGACTCACCAAAGTGGCACCTACCCACTAAAAACCACCTTGCTGGCTGTAGCATGGGAATGCTGTCAGCCTTCATCGGAGCGACACCCGGTAGGGAGGTGGGTGCACAAGCGGGGACCCGCTAGAGGATCACCCGCTGAGAATAAAAATCACTTAATGTGCAAATGTCATTTGGATGATGATTAGTCAGCCTGGGCAGCCTTAAGCTGGTCCAGATTAGCCGAAAGTTGATCGGGGGATCCGAGAGTGCATTTCTCGGTCTACGGACTTTGTACCTCGACGGCATGGACGGAGCAGTATAAGCTACTGACTCGCGTATGAGGGGGTTAGAATGCTCTTCGGATCGCTTGAAATAAGCGGTGGAGAGTGTCCTATGGTGTTGTTGTATTGTAGGTAAGTCGAGATCCCTGTGCAGGTCTGCGTTTCGCACGTACCACGGAGCATCCGTGGCCCGGCAGCAGAAGAGATTCTGGACTACCTGCAAATTATACAAATCGGAGGGTTTGGCATGGGCAAAGATTGGTGCGGCATACGTCATGAATGGTCTCACGCAAACCTTAAAAAGAGTTCGCTTGTTCGTAAGAGACATTTTACCGTGCCTGCCTAACATACTGTTTAGGCGGCCCATGTACATACGGGCGAGTTTGGTAACTCTGAGTATGTGAGGTAGGAATGAAAGCGTACGATCAAGTGTTTGTGCCCACAGGATAGGCGTACCTAGAATTTGGATATGGGGGTCGCAGGGGCGACGGCGTTTATGATCGAAGCGCACTACACATACATTTTCTCTGGATTCACATCGATTCGCCATTTTTTAAACCAAGCTCCGAGGTCGTTTACGGCCTTCTGGAGTTTGGTGATGAAGGTGTCGACGTACACGCCCTTGACGTACAGGGCGGTATCATCGGCAAAGAGGGAGAGTTGAACACCTTTTGACGGGATAGGTATGTCATTGGTGTATGTGGTGTACAAGAGAGGGTACCGAGCCCTGAGGGACTCCCACCCAGAGGAGGTGGGGGGTGGAGAGCGTACCTTCGTGTTTAAAACGAAAGGTGCGATTTTAAATATAGGAGCCGACTAGTTTGACTAGTCGATCGGGTAAGCCTGTGTTATAAAGCTTATAAATGAGACCCACGTGCTAGACTTTGTCGAAAGCCTCGGCTACTTCAAAGAATACCGCGACTGTTTTTAGTCGCCTGGGGTAGAAGCCCTCGAGTAGGTACTCAAAGATTCAGTGGGCTTGCTGAGGGCACGAGTGCTTGGCTCGAGAGCCGAATTGGTGGCAGATAATGAGAGGGTCACCGTCCGCTGGGAACAGGTGGTCCTTCATTCGAGCGAGTATGATTCTCTCGAGAAGTTAAGCCATGGCCTTGAGTAGGCTGATGGGTCTTTGATTAGCCGGGATATTCAAAGGTTTACCCGGTTTGGGAATGCCTATGACTGTAGCTTCTTTCCAAGCTTTTGGAAAGTAGCTAAGGTTGAAGCAGGTATTGAAGATAATCGCAAGCAAGGTAAACATCTGCCGAGGCAGCTGCTTAAGTGGGTGGTTGGAAATTCCATCCGCACCCGGGGCCTTCTTGGATTTCTGTCTTCTGATGAGGAAAAGAATCTCATCGTTAGACACTGAAATGGGGTTGGTGGTGACTGGACGGGAGTCTTTGCGAAGGACTTCGTCTTCCACCGCCTGTATGTGCGTAGGGTCTGTAGGTTGGGTATTCGGGGAGCATTGTGAAGCAATGTTGTCGGCGAAGCATTCAGCTTTCTCGTCGTCGTCGAAGGCAATAGTGCCGTCGGGACGACACAACGGAGGGGTGTAGGTTCGTGCGGCTAGTCGGAGGGCTTTCGCCATCCTATAGTATGCCGTGTGAGACGGAGAGATATTACGCATAAGATCGTCCCGTTCAACGTCTCTGTATACCGCGATGGTGGATTTAACCTTACGTTGTAGCCAGTTTGCGGCTAGCCTGTAGGCGGGTGTGGGGTAACGCCTGGCTCTGCGGAGAGCGGCGTTTTTAGCTTTGGTTAGGTTGCTAATGTCCAAGGAAAGCTTGGGCTTGCCATGATTAGCAACCTTTTCATTCTCACTGATGGCCGAGTTAATGGCGGTAGTGAGCGAATCGACTATCGAGTCGATTTTATCCGTGCTATCGAGAAAGTCGGTTGAAATCGCGAGGGGGCAGTCTGGGGCTTCCAAGGCCGAAGACTGTGCTTGTGACTGTGACTGTGACTGAGGGTGTGCTGAAACCTTCCCAGTTGGTATAGGTTTTCGGAGCACGAGGGTCGTTTTGGGGTCCTAGTATTAGGGACACCGGGCGGTGGTCGGAACCTAAGTCATCTAGCGGCTGTATGGTCCTTAGATCGAGATTGATACCTTTGATTATGGAAAAGTCAAGGATATCAGGGGAATGAAGCGGGTTATCCGCGTAATGGGTGGGTGTGACGGAAGAAATTACGTCAAGATCGAGTGACTTCGTGATGTCTAGTAGTTTAACACCACTGGTGTTGGTTGACAAGCATGTCCAGTCAGTATGTCTGCAATTAAAATCGTCGAACATAATGATGGATTGACCCAGTTCGAGTAGGGCCTCGAAGTCACTACGAAGGGGCGGTGTTCCACTAGTAATAAGACCGAGGCTATGATTATGGTCCTATGACCTGTTATAGCCAGCCTAAATACAGTGGCCTCCATGTTGGTGAGTGGAGGCGTGGGAATCCGTGAGCAGTGAATACTCTTCTTGTTGTATATGGCAGTGCCGCCTCGTTGGACGAGTGCGGGCCTGTCATCACGCACAAGAGAGTATTTAAGAATGGTAAGACCCCTGGTGTGATGGGGTTTTAAAAATGTCTCTTGAACAAGGATTAACTCGGGCTGTATGTTCTTGATGAACAGTTTGAGCTCCGGAAGTTAGTTGGTTAGACCTCGGGTGTTAAAGGAGATCAGGGATAAACCCCTAGGTTTCGTGTGACCAGTCGTTGTGCTAAGTGGAGAACTCATTATAGATTAAGTAAGTGGAGAACTCATTATAGATAATGAGTTAATGAGGGACTTGAAAAAGGGAGACTTGCCGAGCTAACAGATGCAGAAAAGAATAATTTTGTATAGACATAAAGAGACTATGTAAATTTATTTTGGAAAAAAAAAAATATACCCGTGAAGTTTCTTGCCAGTTCTTCTTCACGAAGGTTTTTTTTCGAACTGGTGGTAGAATCATGTTTTATTTGACGTCAATAAGAACAAGTAATTGTCAATGTTGAGAAATAAATATTTGAATTTGAATTTGAATTTGAACTGATACTCATAATATACATAAACTCAAATAGTACTTACAATGAGTTAATGAGGGACTGGTACTCGAGCAGTACCATAAATCGTTCCCTGGCGTCGCGGGCCGCGCGTATTTTGCTCGCGCACTGCGCTACTTAAGACATATGGACAGTTTTGATGGTGTCGAATATTACTTTGAGATCCTCAGCCATTGAAGGCTGAGGAGAAGTCTGTGGTCCAGCTGATGGAGCAGGGCAGGTGGCTGCAGCCGGGCGCTGTCTCCCAGCCAGCACTGGAGTGGGCGTGGGCTGGGCGGGCTCTGCTACTGGGGGAACCCGGTGGCGCAGCGGCGGGAAATTCATAGTATTAATACGGGGCCGGGCCTGTCTGGGTGCCGCCCTCCTATTAGTATGTTGGACTCCTATTAGTACACAAGTGGGTGGAGAGGTCCATTTGGGAGTGCGACTGCACTCCTTAGTGGTGTGCAGCTCCAGGCACTTAACGCACCTGAAACTCGCGGAACAGTTAGCCGCCGCATGCCCGTAAAGTTGGCAGCGGTGGCACTGCCCGGGGTAGCCACGGCGATGTGGCATCTCAACAAAGATTCCGGAGAGGCCGCAGATAGTCCGGGCCTAACGGAAGAACTCACGTGACTTTGGCGAGTTGGTCAGAATGACCATGGCCAAGGGAAAACGTCGGCCGTTTTTGCTGTGCATCTTGTGCACAGCCTCGGTGAAAAATCCTTGATATTTAACGTCTTCGAGGTTAATCTCGTTCGAAAACTTGAACGGGACTCCCCGTAATACAGCTTTGATCTTACGCTCTTCAGGGAGAGCGTAAGTATGATAGGCGAATTGTGGTTCAAAAAATCAATAAGCCTATGCTATAATAAGCTATGCCTGTAGGTCAGTATTGAGATAATTTTAGTACAATAAATGTGTTCTTGTTCAAGGTATATTTGTGTTGATTACTTATATGTTATAAATAGATGTGAACAAAAGCGTACCATATACTTTATCAATATATTTGTTATTATTGTTTAAGGATATAGTATAATAAATATTTGATTGAATTGCTGTGTAAAATATACTATACCCAATATTCAAGAAGCGGAAGCCCACGTTACTTACTGCTTATGAATATTTGATAAAATTCAATATGTGTGTATACTTAAGTTTATACAGATTCATCAAGCCATACATACAGGTTTTACGTATACTAGTAACAATATTATATTATTTAGTTGTACAAAAGTTTTTTTAGTTATACTAGAAAATAATTATAAAAATATATTTTTGACCAAAGCTTTTCGCAACAATATAAAATTGGAAACTTCAAACCTGCTTGTAAAAGCACTCTTGCACCTACCCAACGTCATGGTAATCGTCGTTGATTTATTACGAATTTCATTATAAATCAAGTATTAGATTTGTTTGTGATCGAACATTCAGGAATTTATATTTACTAAAACTATTTACTAAGCAGCTTACTGAAACACCTGGAGCAGTTACACTTTCCAAGTGTACATTTCAGCGTATCTAAGGTAAGCCATTTTGCTTCAGATGTCTTTGTAATTCAGCAAAAGCTTTGTGTGCGCGGCTTTAGTCGATCCATTGTTAAGTGACATTGTGTCGATGCATCAAGCCAGGTCACCTATTTAGAGCTGTTTTCATTACTTATTAATGAACGTACGATACTAATAGATACGAGTACTTTTAAGCTAACCATTCTTTTTATCTGTGAGTAAAATATTGTCCGTGTTAAAAAGTTGATAGCATCTGTGACTTTAATGTCTGCCATCATAAATGATAAAAACGTGAAGGTATTTATAAATTTATATTTAAAATATAGACAAAACCCTGTTATTTTTCATAATTAATTCCGTTTTGTGATTATTATACAATTAGGTAAGTACTCAAAATTCCATATAATTACATTCCCCGTTGTTTTACAAATTAAATGTTTCCTGTTGAACAAAAAATATTCCGTTTGGAGGTACTATTCATTACGTATAAAAATTAATTTGTGTGTAAATTTCTGGGCTGAAATAAGAAAGGAAATAAATAAAAATGAAGAACGCAACTCAAGTACCTCAAGCGCCATAACATACAAAACCGCAAAAGACAATTACGTTCATGTTAATTGCCACTATGGAAAGATAAAGTAAGGAATTTTTCAGAACATACAATTGGATCTGAGTAATGCGTAAGACAACTCCAATATCCAGTACTTATTTTTTTATATTATTATATATTATTTTTTTTAGTAATTCTGATTTAGTTATGTACAAGTCAACCAAATGTTAGTAGGTAAAAAAGCTTTAGTAGATCTTTTTACCAGAAAATTGTTTATCTTGAATAGGCCCTGACAAAACATGACTTTTCTAAGAAAAGATATAAAAACCAGTTCTTCGTTGTCCGAAAGCATAAAACAAGTTTCGACACTTCGGCAAAGTTGTATAACTGAGTTTCGATCGAAATGCAAACCGTGTACTTGCTTACGCTTGGTACGATTAGATCAGGACCATTTTATGAGATACTGTCAAACCTTTAGTTTTTGTCCTCAGTTATAAGTAAGTTACAAAATGTTATTTTATTCTTGAGTCTTCGCGATACTAAGGCGAAGCTGAGTAAGTAGATATATTGAATGTAAGGTAATTCTTCTTATAAAGATACCATTTCATTACTGGAGGTTGTGCGGATAATGGATATAAGCAAGGTATAATCAAGTACTATGGTGTATAAGCCACTTACTTGTGGCCTTAAAGCAAAATACTAAGCAAAATGTATCCTAATCAGTACCCAAAACATTATATCTAAAGAAAACATGTTTTTTAACGTATTAATAGGTACACTACGAACACACACCGTATTTCGCACCTTCTACGAGTTCTATAACTAACTTAAAACATTTCCGTTTTGAATACTCATGGGACTGTTCGGTAAATTTGTTGTAGTTTTACATGTAAAATTGAGATCAATACATGTAGAAACTTGTCTTGCGGAAAAGCGTGACGCTTATTTTTCTAATGTTCTAGTGATGTGGACGCCGATAAAGTATAACGTCGCAGTAGATTTTATTTTCTTTTTGTTCCCCTCCACGAAAAGGGCAGGAGAATAAAAAATGCTCTGACGCATACACTGGCGCGCTCGATCCAGGTTATGTGGGACTTATTCCAACGCCTACCAGAGCCCTACCCACAAAACAGCCCCCTGAATGACTCGTGCAATTTTTTGCCACACAGCCTTCATCTAAACGACGGCCAATTGGAAAAAGAGGCCGCGCTAGCGGTGCCCAGAAGGTATCACCCGCTGGGACTTATATAGCACTGAAGGTGAATGCATAGCACTGAAGGTGCTCAAAGCAATGAAGGTGAATGCAAAGCTCTGAAGGTGCTCAAAATGAAAAATAAAAATTGAATTAATTTAGATTTACGTTAGAATTGGATTGGTTTTAGTTAGTAGAGAGAGTAAGAGAGTTCGAGATCTAATGTTGATTGCGTGGGTTCGCCAGTGTGCGCGTTTCTCGGTCTAGTGACTTTGAATTTCGAATCTAAGACAGGAGCAGCATACGAGACTGAATCTCAAACTAGAGAATTGGGATGGGTTTCGGCGCGTTTGAAGAACGATTCTGAGAGTGTTTTTAGGTGCTGTTGCACTGTAGGTAGTTCGAGATCTCTGTGTAGGTCCGCATTGGACACGTACCAAGGTGCGTTTGTGGCCCTGCGGCAGAAGAGATTTTGAACTACCTGCAATTTGTGCAGGAGGGAGGGTTGGGCGTGGGCAAAGATTGGCGAGGCATATGTCATGACGGGTCTAACACAGACCTTATAAAGCGTACGTTTATTTCTGAAAGACATTTTACTTTTTCTACCTAACATACTATGTAGGCGGCTTAAGTGAAACGTCAAACGGGCAAGATTCGTTACTCTATCGACGAGTAGCTTGAAAGAAAGCGTCTGGTCTAAGGTGACGCCTAAGTATTTAATACTGCGCTTCCAGGGGATGGGAATACCTAACATTCGAATGTGGGGATCGTTGTAGCGGTTACGGAGTTAGTGGTCGAATTGAATAGCAGAACTCTTTTCTGGGTTGACATCGATACGCCATTTTTGAAACCAAACACCGAGGGCGTTAACGGCCTTTGGGAGTCTGATGATGTTATTCGGGACCACGTGACCTTTGGTGTAAAGGGCGGTGTCGTCAGCAAAGAGGGCGAGTTTGACGCCTTTCGGCGGGATGGGGATGTCGTTAGTGTACACGGTGTACAACAGAGGGTCGAGGACTGAGCCTTGTGGGACTCCAGCCTTTATAGAACGAGGCGCGGAAAGCGTGCCTTCATGTTTGAAACGAAACGTGCGATCTTTGAGGAACGGCGTGATTATCCTGACTAGGCGATTTGGTAAGCCTATTTTATAAAGTTTATAAACGAGGCCGCTGTGCCAGACTTTATCGAAAGCCATTGCTACGTCAAAGAAAACTGCGACCGTTTTGTTACGCCGCGGATAGAAGCCGTCGAGTATGTACTCGACGATTTGATGGACTTGCTGAGGGCAGGAGTGCTTAGCGCGAAAGCCGAACTGATGGGGAATGATGAGAGGATCGCCATCCGTTGGAAACAGATGGTTCCGCATTCAAGACAGTATGACTCTTTCGAGAAGTTTAGACATGGCCTTGAGGAGGCTGATGGGTCTATGATTAGCCGGGATATTCAAAGTTTTACCGGCTTGGGAATACCTATGACAATCGCTTCTTTCCAAGCTTTTGGAAAGTAGCTGTGGTCAAGGTAGGCATTGAAGATGATAGCTAACAAGATAAGCATCTGCTGAGGCAGGTGCTTCAGTGCGTGGTTGGAAATTCCATCCGCACCCGGAGCCTTTTCGGATTTTTTATTTCTAATGAGAAGCAAGATTTCATCATTAGATACTGTGACAGGGTCGGCGGCGATGGGGAGAGAATCTCTGTGGAGAACTTCGTCCTCCACCGCTTGGATATGGGAGGGATCCGCGGGTTGCATACTTGGCGAGCATGTAAACCAACGCTGTCAGCAAAGCATTCGGCTTTCTCTTCGATTTCCAAGGCATTAGTGCCATCGGTAGGAGTAAAAGGAGGAACGTGAGAGGTGGTGTCTACGCGTAAGGCTCGGGCAATACTGTAGTACGCTTGGCGGGACGGGGAGATATTCGCCATTAGATTGTTGATTTGAGCGTCTCGGAGTTCCGTGAGGTACTCGACCAAACTTTACGTTGAAGCTGATTCGCAACTGTTCTATAGGCGGGCGTGGGATATTTCTTGGCTCTCCGGAGAGCCGCGTTCTTACGGCTAAGAGAAGCGTGGGTTTGCCTTGCTAAGCAACCTTTTCGTTATCACTGATGGCTGAGTTGATAGCATCAGTGAGTGAATTGACTAATGAAACTATTTTGTCCGGGCTCTCTAACTGATGGGGCGAGATCGCGAGCGGAGAGTTCGGAGCCTCTAAGGCTGAAACTAACGTATTTTTAAAGCCTTTCCAGTTGGTAAAGGTCTTAGGAGAGGTGACGTTAGCGTTAGGCGTTCCTAGACCTGAGATCGAGGTTGATTCGCTTGACAATTGCAAAATCAAGGATACCAGGAGAGTAGTTCGGGTTGTTGGGATAGTGAGTAGGAGTGATGGGAGAGATGACAGTCAGTATGTTTAGAGTTAAAGTCTCCGAATATAATGACTGAATGGCCGAGGGCGAGAATGGCCTCAAAGTCGCTGCGGATTGGCCGGGAGCCACAAGGTTATAGATTGAAGCAATGATGATGGTTGGATGACCAGTCATAACCAATCTACACACAGTAGCTTCCATGTTGAGGAGAGGAGGGGTAGGGAGAGGACAGCAATGGAAACCTCTTTTGTAGTAAATAGCAGTGCCACCGAAACCGTCGGATTTGGGCTTGTCGTTATGGGTGAACGCATACTTGGGTATAGCGAATCCCCTGGAGCGGTTTGGAGTGAGCCACGTCTCTTGAAGAAGCAATAAATCTAGCTCGTTGTTCTGAAGGAACAGTTTGAGCTCAGGAAGGTTAGTACTGAGACTAGGAACGTTAAAAGAAACTAGGGATAAGCCCTTGGGTTTGATACGACCGGACGCGGGATTTGCGGGTCTAGACATTATATTTGCTTATTCAGGAATTTATACAAAAAATAAAATTTATAACGAACTTAGAAGCGAGTCATGCTCGGCTAACGCAAATAAACGCTCTTGAGGTGAGCGGACGGCTCGCAGTTTGCGTGCGAGTTCGGAAATTTCCTTAATGTCGACGTTTTGAATGACGTCAAACACGGTCTTCATGTCCTCAGCCAACGACGACTGAGGTGAAGACGACGGAGCGGGACGCGGGCCTACGGGAGCTACGGGAGCTGGAATAGGACGGGAAGGTGCAGGTGGAGTGGTCGGACGCTGTCTCCAGGACAGAGCCGGAGTAGGCTTCGGCTGCACGGGCTTTGCTTTCGGGGGACCCCGGTTGCACAGTGGCGGTAAGTTAGCGGGAGTGAGTGGTGGCGCCGGTTTAGGCTTAGCCCTCTTATCTGAAGAGCGCGGAGCGCACGGGCAACCCCTGTAGTTAGCTGTGTGGCCAGACTGGCCGCAAAGCACACAGGCAGTGGGGGAAGTGGATTCGGCAGTGCGAGTGCACTCTTTTGTGATGTGTGGGTCCAGGCACTTTACGCACCTAGGGGGAGCTGAGCAGTTAGCCGCTGCGTGGCCATAGAGCTGGCAGCGGTGGTACTGCCTAGGGTGGCCGCGGGGGTTGGGAAGCTCGACGGAGATATTCGAGAGTCTGCAGATTGTGCGAGACTCTCTGACGATCTCCCTCGAGTTGGGAGTGTTGGTGAGGATAACTAAAGCTAGTGGAAAATGCCTACCACGGTTTGAGTGCATCTTGTTTACTGCTTCAGCCGGGAAGCCCCTGAGACTTAAGATCCTCTAGAATGTCGTCATTACTGAGTTCAAACGGGACGCCCCGTAATACCGCGTGGACCTTGCGCTCCTCCGGGAGAGCGTAGGTGTGGTACGTGATTTGTTTAATTGAAAGTAACCTAGTGAACGCGCGGAAGTCGTCGATGGTCGCGACCTGGATTTTAATTGATTCGCCTGCGTTGGTTGCTTTGGTATAATTAATTTTTTGCTCTTTGCAAAGATTAGATACCGCGGTCTATGGCACTTTTTCGCGGAGAAAGACGGGCGGAGGAAGCTGAGGCTTAGGTGGGACGGGAGCGCAGCGCGTTGCTGGCTTGGACGGAGCCGACGTAGTCGCGGTCACTTGTAGTGACATTAACGGTGCGGGGCGGGTGTTGAAGACACCTGGGTTAGCTCAGGTGTTGAAGACACCGAGGCTTTCTTTGAGCACTTCTTAGAGCGTTTGGCGACTAACTGAAACGCGGGCTCAGGAGAGCCGGTTAAGGTGACGGCATCTGATGACGTATCGGACGCGGGTTCGGAGTCGCTCCCGGGAGCGGTACGCTTGCGACGCGAAGCGCGAGAGGATGTGACCGATTCACAGTCCATCTCGGACGGGACGGGAGACGCAGGAGAGCTGTAGACCTGAGGGGTCTGGACGTTCGAGGCCTGAGGGGCCGGGGTTGAGGCTTGAGGGGCCGGGGACGCGATAGTTGCCTGTAAGGCCTGCGTTATTACGTCATCTGAAATGGGCGAACGACCTAGCAAAGTTTACCAGGCTTTGCTGGTCCATTGGAGGGCTTGAAACTACAAGTAATAATATATAAATATATAATAATGCCTAGGTGCCTCCCTAACAAACCCAGCACCTAAACCTCCCTACCTGCGGTAGGGGGTTGAGGACGAAGCGAGATATTGTACGAATCTCAGCGTATGAGTGTTGCTGCGAGTTGTCGTCGCCAGACGACAATTGTGACTCAACGGCTGGTACGACCGCGAACACGTCCGAGCGGGGCTGGACGCAGAATGGATCTGAGAGTGGCGTTTGAGTATTACGAAGTCGTGAGACAACAATCGTGACTCGGCAGCCGGGAGCGACCTTCAACACGTCCGAACGGGGCCGGACGCAGATCGTGCGTGATCCTGCAATTTTTACACGCGACGATACTAAACTTGTTGTTCTCATTAGTATAACAAACTATTTTATATAGGTAGGTAATATACATATTTTTATACTTGAACCCCATAGATGTTTTTAACTTAGCAGTTCCAAAACAAATATGTTTTAAAGAAAATCGCCAAAACAAAACAAGACTACCATGAATATTTCAACCACGGAAAGAATTCAGCGCTCGTCCTACGCATTGATTAACATTTCATTATTTTGTAACGGCTCTTAAATATATTGAAATTTATTGGAAGATATTAATGATGTTTTTTATGTTTCCTTTTTAACAAAGTTTAAGACCTAGACGCGCTTTAAAATAAGGTTTCTTTCATTGTTAATTTAACGTGCTTGGACATGTACATATTTTTACGAATTTATCCCTTCTATTTTACTCTTGTTCACCTCTTGTGCACTCTCTTGCCTCATTTGTGTCCGTAGGTTACAGATGAATTATTTTTTTAATATTTACATGATATAAAAGTTATATCGCGACTGACTCATATAAAACTATGGAACATAGTAATTGTTATGAGACATGTTGCTCTCAATTCTTTCTCAACTGTTTTGTTTGTACCAGATGCCTCTCGGCTGAAGGTAGTTTTCCATGGTACGTGATATTACGGATGGCGCAGAAGACGATTGTTTCTGCTAGTATATAGTCCATAGCAGTCGTTGGAAACTTAAAGGATGCGGTACATGACATTTTTGCGTTTTAGAATTTTAAATAGCCCCGAACCACAAGACCCAGCATTGGTAGAGCCTTGTTTCGTTGTCTTTGGCTGTGCATGATTATTGCATAGAAACCATCAACTTGGGAAATCATCTTTCAGAAGATTTTTAATTTTCCATGTTTATCTAATTAAATAATTTCAAGAGCTTTCCACTAGATATGTTTGCGCCACGTCGAAAAAGCGTTGAGTTTCTAACTAGAAAACACTCAGTCCCGATTGTGTTTGACGTTCACGCCTATTATTAATTAATTTCGAGATAAAGTTTTGCTTTGTTTGTTGTAGCGTCTCGTAATTCTTGGCAACAAATAAAGTTTTTGCGACATCAAAAAGCAAAGTTAAGTTTACAAACAAAAATCATTTGTTATTAGTACCGTTTCTTGGTGCAATAAGGTTTTCTATAATCGAAATAAAATTATTATAAAATAACAATGTTTTGGCACTACCATGCACAATATCTTGGCCTGCCATATGTGTGTTTCATATTCTGTTCTTTTTGTCTCAAACTATCCACAGTATCTTAAGAAAATTTTGCTTTTTTGTCCACCACGCATGAGAAACAGCTTCGGTCACAAGTACAGTGCATAAAACTGTTTCCTTATATTGTGCATTTGGACTCAGGGCAGGTGACTATGGGATGCCCTTCCACTTAAAATATATGTTGCAAGCAATAAACTCACCTTTAAAAAAGAAATACGGAACTGTGTATGAAAGACGGCTACAATCAATAAAGTGCTGCAGGTAGGCTTGTTTATATTATCTTCATATTATTATTTAACTTAATATTCATATAAATAATTGTATAATATTTTATATTATGTATGTATTGATGTTTATTACAATAATAATAATAATAATAATAATAATAAATTCTTTATTAGTCCAAAAAACAATTATTGATTTGAATAAACAATCTTATTTTAATAACATTGACTTAAAAAATATATTGTAGTATCTGCTGCCGTGCTAGGTTTTACCCTGTATTACGACAGTCAGCGCCGCATCCCCTTGTATCAGCGAAAAACATCTTAAATGTAATGGAGGTAGTTACATTTTGGACTAATTTGTTTGTATGCTAGTATGTTAGTAATTATTTATTTTGTATGAATGTGTAAGTGCGAGTGTGTCTGTGTGCATGTGTGTGTGTGAGTGTGTCTGTGTGCATGTGTGTGTGTGAGTGTCTGTGTGTGTGTGTGTTTGTGTAGTGTAAAATTATAAAAATAATGCAATTATATACACTTATTGGTTATATTTATTTTTAAACAAAATAATGTTTGACAATATTTTTCAGGTATGTTGAGTATTGCTTCTGTTTTGTCATAATTTAACTCTTGTAAATATTTTACAACTTTTAGCTTTACTTCCTTTCTATTTAATTCATATATTTGAAGCTCTTTAATGAGTTTATTGTATACGTATGGACCGATAAATCGTAAAAATCTTTTAATAAATTGTGTATGAAATTTATGACCATATGTACATACCTGCTGTTTTCTGCGTTTCTGTGAGAATGAGAGGGAGAAATTTAACAATGAGTGCTGTCCTAATGCTACGTTTGGTATGTACAGTTGTCTAACGGTTAGCACCTCACAAAAACGGTAAAGCTCTGACGTGGGAAAAATTAAAGGCTTGAATGTGCAAACCTTAAGTATAGCTCTTTGCGCGATCTCAACTTTTTTAATAACAGTTTTCGGATCTCCGCCCCACAAGGTAATGCAGTAACTTATCAGTGATAGCGCAAGAGCGAATTAACTTTGTTTTAGACGATAAGGTTCGAGGACATTTCGGAGAGTATTAAAAATAAATATGAGTTTTCTTAGTCTTAGACTTAGTAAGTCAATGTGTTTATGGAAATTAAGATTTTGGTCAATAATGATCCCTAAATATTTAATTGATTCAATGCATTCTAGTTTTTGGCAGTCACAAGAAAGGCCAGGCGTTATTTTACAACGGTGAGCAATAATTTGACGGTCTGCAGAAATTTTGGGGGGATGTTTAATGAAAAAGTTAATCAATTTAGATTTTTCTGTATTTAAAGTTAGAAGGTTTTCGCGCAACCACTGAGTTACCTTGTTGAGACCATTTTGTGCACTACCATAGACACCCTTCCAATCCTTAGCTGAGAAAAGCAACGCTGTGTCATCGGCGTTGGATGTAATTTTACCGTTGATAAGTTTAAGTTGCAGTAGGTCATTTACAAAGACAATAAAAAGGGTTGGACCCAAAATGCTGCCTTGCGGAACACCATAGGTGAGAGGAAGCTCATCGCTGACGTGTGAATCTATCTTAACGCACTGACATCTACCTGTTAAAAAACTGAGAAAATCTGCAATTCCTTGTCTTGCACACCCAATCGTTCCAACTTGTCCAGGAGAAGGAATAGGCACCTATATACGAATGTTAATCAAATCAAATCAAATCATTTATTTGCCAAAATACAATGTAAGTAACAGTTTTTGTGGTTGTACATTTAGTTCCAATTGTATCTACCCCGTTTGAAGTGGGTGTGCAAATTTTCGGGACAAATGAGAAACAAATTATGATATTAAAATTCAAATTTTACAAAACACATATTACAGTTCGATGATATTGAAACGTATGCTTACACATATTTATTATTACTACCTAAATGTTGGCTGGGAGAGAATGCCATAAGGCATTAATGCCTGATTTTACCAGTAGCCCCTAAAATGTAAGTGTCTACTATGCCAATTTAAGGGGCACCTAACGCAAGTTTTGTTTTCACCGACGGTTAAGTGACACCCTAAGCATTAGGGAGCCCTTATAATTTAGGGGATGAATTGACGACCCCGTAACACTTAGGAGACGTATATTTTTAGGTTATTTTGCGAGGTATCCTTCCGGCTTTCGAACAATAATTACTTTTAGTGATAAAAAGGGACAGTGACCACGATTTATTTGTAGATTTAGAAACAATTGAAGATATAAAATTTTTATATGACCAAAATTTCATTAAAAATCCTCGTATTTACCGGGAAAGATCAAAGGATTTTGAAAAATTCGACAACAAAGACTTTTTCATAAGATACAGGTTATCAAAAGAGAGTGTTTTATTTATATTGCAAAAGATTGAACATTTTTAGAATTCCACGATGACAGGTAAGTAACTACCTTAAAGTTTTATTACTACTTGAATAATTTTGTTTTTAATTTTATTTATGTAACTTACTACAACTACTACCTACTTTTATCTTATTTACAGAAATAAATCTGTGGCACCGATTGACCGACTGCTGTGGGCCCTTCGATTTTATGCAACAGGCAATCAATTGTAACGCGTTGTTTGTGGAGTGGTAATTGAGGGTCCAGAAAGGAAATACCAAAGCTCTCTTCTATGTTTATTTTGCAGTAAAATTAAAAATATACAAAAATGCCTGTAAATACAAACAAAAAATATAAACAAAATTGAAATAAAAAATAGTCACACAAAATAAAACAGAAACATTAATACAATTAAATTTGATCTGAAAAGAAAAAGTAACAACAAAATAAAATTTTAATGAATGAGAATCCTTACCAAAAATTTTGGCTACGCACACTCGTGTACGTAAAAATAAATTATTGATTTCATGAAAACTTTGATTGTAGATAATAAAAAATTGATAAACATGTAATTTTGAATAATAAACTCGGAAACAATAATAAATAAATAGATTCTAGTTGTTATGATGGATAATTTTTCGTGACTGGCTTGTCAAATCAAAACATTGCCGTTCTCCGACACTACGTAATTCGTAGTTTAAAATTACGTCGGGAACGACAAAAAAAATAAAATTTACTGACAAAAAGAGGTCGAAATAGACAACCGTCACACAATTATTATCTGTAGCAGATCTAACGGTATTAGTATTTCTACTTGCAGTCGAATTATAAAGAGAGTGTCTGAAGCTATTGTGGGTCTGCGAAGGGAGTTTATACGATTTCCAGAGACTGAAGAAGAACAACAAATAGTAACGACAAGACAAGATCACAGATTAAAATGTCACAGCGATTTTTTGGCACTGACGAAATTCGCCATACCGCCAAAAAAGTAATTTTGCAACTTTTTTAAATTTATCTAATATTTACAAGCCGTAGTAGACCCTCCTTTTTTAAATAAACTGGAGTTAATAACGTTAATTTAAATGTGTATTTGTTTTTTTTTTCAGCTAAATATCAATAAAATCGTTACTACAAATAATTTATCGATAAACGTTTACGTACTACCTCCGCACTAAACGTCATCTAACTAGGGGACGCTTGCTTAGGTAGCCCTTAGGATGGTGAAACAGAATTTAGGTTAGGGGATGATATGAGGGAGCCCCAAAGATAAGGGAACCTTAGTTAGTTCACTGTTTAGGGTCTGTTGGTGAAAACGGGCATAAGTCCTCTTGTATACAACGTGTTCCTTTTGATTTCCCATAACTCTAGGGTATTAATGGGACCATGTAATAGAATCAAATAACATGTGAATAATTTTTCAATTTTAATTTCTGCTTTGTTTTTATTTTTCATACAAAATAATTCAATTAAGTCACAACATCTTATGTAAAACACCTTTATGCGAAGTATGACAACGTCGCATTTTTTATCCCTCAGAAAACATGAATGAAAATCATAAACAATATTTGATCAATCAAAGTAAGACTAGCGTTAAGTCATTGTACCGTTAATAAAAAAATCTAATGTTTAACATATTATTAAAATGAATACTAAATACTAGATTATTTAAGTAACTCTTTAAGGTCTCTAAATAACTAGATTTTAAAATCAACTAACGCGGTTACTGTTTCGGATAATTTTTTCCCATAATAATATTTTGTGAATAAATTTATGTGTTTTACTCATTAAATTCAGCAGCTGACAATTAAAATAATATTCTAGGCATACATTATAGGACTTATTAACTAAATATTGTTATAATTCGTACGAAAGAGGTCAACTGTTATGCTTTTGTCAATAGTTTTAAAGTTATTATGAAATATATAGGTGGCGCTACTTGCTACTGTAAACATCTCGCTCATTAAAATTTTTCGTAAAAATAGTAATAATTCAAAACTTGATAATTTTCACTTATTAATAATTTCTAATAAAGTCAATTACGCAGTGGAAACGTTTGTGACATTGTGAAAGTGTATTGTGTGACCTTTGCCACCGATAACATAATACCAGTGCAAAACTTTTAATAATCAAGGAATAATAAACGAATTACTATTCCCCGAGTCATAAAAGTGAAACATATTTGTGGCATAGTGTTAATTCTAATTTAATAAAGTGTTTCTTAAAGAAAGTAAAGTTTATTTTCTTAAAGAAAGTGTTATAAAGTGCAGTGGTGGTAAAAACGAAACGGCAATATACTACCCTACGAGTGTAAAAGTGATAGCTAACGTCTTTTTTTGCGTACAAACTCAACTATTATTTCGCACTGTGCTGGAAATCGCAAATAGCTCAGTGCGTAAGGCGTTGGTATTGACTTCTGTGCCAAACGGCGAGACGCGAGTTCAAGCCTCGACGAGTTTTAAACTGAGACTTTTTGTTACTCCGTGTTTATTTTAAATTTTTTTTTATTGACATTTGTGCGATTTTTTTTTTTATTATTAATTTACGTTAACTATAAATTCAAACCACAATGAGTACACTACGCTCACCAATCTCAGAGTCGAATATCAGGGGAGGATCACAACCTGATTTAACTAAGCTGAAGGAAACTGATAAACAAAAAACTCTCCGCAAGAGGAAGCAACCGGATCATGACAGTAGTTTAAAACAAGAGCTAGCAGAATTCCGTAGCGAAATGATGACTTTTTTCTCTACTTTCACTAAAAATCATAACGAAAATTTACAACAGATACGCTATGAGATAACATCTGAAATTAAGGAACATGTTACTTCTCTTACAGAAAAAATAATTGAGGAACAATCACAAATAAAAGCAAATATCATTGAGCTCGAAAATAAAATTTGTACTGTGGAAAATAAAATATCCAGCGTACCAACTCTTCACAAAAAGCTTGAAGAAGCCAACGCAAATATCTCACGGCTAAATACCGAGATTAACAATAACAAACAGTTTTCCATGCTCAATAACCTTGAAATATCTGGCATTCCATTTACCAAGGGAGAAAACTTAAATAATATACTCCAAGGAATATGTAGGCGAGTTGGTTTTACATTATTAGAGAGCGACGTTGACACTATCCACCGGGTACGTCGCTTCCAATCAAACGAGAAGGACAAACAACAGCCGATACGACACCCCGCTATTGTTGTAAAGATGACTCAGCGCAGACGTAAGGAAGAGTTGCTGGCGGCAGTGCGCGCGCGCCGCCGCCTCACCACCGCAGACATCGACCTGCCGGGGCCCGCGCTCGCGTTGTACGTCGGTGATCATCTAACACCTACCAACAAACTTTTACTGAAGCGGGCTCGCGAATTGAAAAGCGAACTAGGATATACGTATTTATGGGTCCGAGACTGTAAAATATTTATGCGTAAAAATGATAAATGTAAACCTATTTGTATTACCGATGAAAAACACTTAGATAAAATCAAATGACTATCGTTTTTAATAAATAATCTCTGTTACTTTTTAAATTATAGAAACTCAGTTTGTTGTTACGTACATACGCCTTGTTTATTTGTAGTTTCATGTGTCTGCCCATTGGCTATTTTTCTAGTAAGATTTATGTTATTTATTTTGTGTCTTAATCGTATTATATCCCATGTACGCTTATGTAAAATATTCACTAGAAATTATTTATTTTTATATTTTTTTGCACGCACCAAATGTTATTATATTTGTTTTAAACATTTGTTCACGTTTGCGAGATCACGACTTATTTATTTTTATTGCTTACATAAATGATCTCTAAAAATTTTAATATTTATTACCAAAATACGAGGGGATTACGAACTAAAACGCATGCATTTTTCTCCCAAGTTGCACAATGTAAGTTCGACATCATTTGTATAACGGAATCCTGGTTAACCTCAGACTTTTATGACAATGAATTGTTTGACAGTAGTTTTAATGTATACCGATGTGACAGGTCGGGGGAGGAGAGCGGCGCGGTGCGGGGCGGCGGGGTTGCCGTGGCCGTGCGCTCGCGCCTGCAGTCGCTGCGCCGGGACTGGCCCGTGCCGCCGCGCGCACACTCTGATTGCGTTTGGGTGTCCATACCTTTAGGTTGCGATAGCTGTGAATCACGGGAGTACGTATCGCGAGACCGCTTTCTCAACATAGCCTGCGTTTATATCCCGCACGGGCGCGGTCACAGGGATGCGTTAGTTTCGTTTCTCGACATAGCTTCTCAACTATTTATAAATAAACCTGAAGATCGGTTTTTAATGGTGGGAGATTTTAATATTTCTGACGCAACTTGGCAGACTAGTATTGGTTCTTTAGAACTTGAATTACTATCTAGTGGTAATTATGCTACGCAAATTATGTTTGACTTTCTATCACTCACCGGTTTAAAACAATATAACCATGTCCAAAACTCTCGAGATAGGATTCTTGATTTAGTTTTATCCAATATAGATTGTCATGTTTGTTCATGTGACAACCCGCTTGTTACTGAGGATAAACACCACAAATCACTTTTAATAGATGTAACTTTGGCCTATATCCCTTCACTTAAATATGTAGATAATTATTATTTTAATTTTCATTTAGCTAATTTTGACCAGATAAATAATGTACTTTTTAGAATTAATTGGTATGAATATTTTAATAATTTAAATATGGAAAAAAGTGTTACAAAATTTTATAATATTTTAATTGAATTAATTGAATGCTATGTCCCCCGGCGGCGCCGCGCGCACGCTTCGTCTTCTAAACCACGCTGGTACAGTCGCGCTCTGCTCAAATTATTAAAAGAGAAACGAAAATTTCATAAACTTTGGAAACTTTATAATAATCCGTTAGACTACGAAAGTTTTAAAATATTACGTAAACGAGCCGAAAAAATGGAAAGGGAGTGCTATTGTAATTTTGTATCTCGGTCAGAGGAGAGTATTAAAACTAATCCGAAGTTCTTTTGGTCATATATAAAATCTATAATGGCTAATCACAGGTTACCTCAAACTATGCATTACAGAGAAATTCAAACTACCGACGGTCAACAGATTTGTAATCTTTTTAACGACCATTTCCACTCAGTCTTTGTAGAACCTACAGCCAATTTTAATATCGACATCCTTGAGCCTCCTGGCAACCCTCTAATAGACATTAAATCTATACATTTAAATGTTAAACTTGTCGGTAAATACCTAAACTCTATTGATGTCCATAAGGGATCAGGTCCTGATGGAATACACCCACTATTCATAAAAAAGTGCTCCGATGCTTTAGCTTTACCTATCACTTTATTATTTAAAAAATCTCTCCAAGAAGGCCATGTACCTGATGTCTGGAAGCATGCATGGGTTACTCCTGTGCCGAAAGGAAGAATAAGCTCTGACATAGAGAAATATAGACCAATTTCCAAACTATGCCATTTCGGCAAAGTTTTTGAGAAGATTGTAACAGATCAGCTTTCCGAGGTGGTACGATGCCACGTTACTCCTAATCAACATGGATTTTTTAGAGGTCGTTCAGTAGATACAAATCTGCTTGTATTTACAGAAGATATATTACATGCCATGGAGGACGGTTGCCAGGTGGATGCCGTTTACACCGATTTTGCCAAATGTTTTGACAAAATTTGCCACAACACACACTTGGTGTACACGGCGATCTGTTCAGATGGCTCAAGTCTTATGTTGAGAGAAGAAGTCAATCGGTAGTCCTGTGTGGTTACACATCATTGCCAAAACTAGTCTGTTCTGGGGTACCCCAGGGGTCACATCTAGGGCCCTTGTTATTCACATTATTTATAAATGACGTCACAAAACACCTAAAACACTCCAGCTCGCTACTTTACGCCGATGACACCAAGATTTACAGAGTTATACGCGATATTGGGGACTGTGAATTGTTACAACGTGATTTACTCAGTTTCGAAACTTATTGTACAGAAAATGAATTACTTTTAAACTTAGATAAATGTAAATCAATCAGTTTTTCAAAAAATAAAATTATTATAGATTACAACTATACCCTGTATAATCATAAAATTGAAAAAGTTACACAAATTAGAGATCTCGGCGTTATCATGGATAATAAATTGACCTTTATACCTCACATGGACTCCATTATATCTAAATCGTACCAGCAATTAGGACTAATTTTAAGGATAGGTAAACCATTCAAGAACCCCCTCACTTAGAAAATACTTTACAACAGCTTTGTTAGAAGTCATCTTGAGTTCGCGTGTGCGGTATGGAACCCTTATTTTAAATGTCATATTAACCGCTTAGAAAGAATACAACGAAAATTTGTAAAATCTTTGGACTTCAGAACTGGTTTTAATTACGTTGACTACACCGAATCACTAAATCGTCACAAGTTTCAGTCATTAAGATGCCGCCGTGATTGTGTTGATTCCGTCCTATTATACAAAATAGTAAATAGCTATGTTAATGTCCCCTCACTATTAAATAGGATACATTTTAGAGTACCTCGCAGGCGTGAACGTCAATGTCGTACTAAACATTTGTTTTATACACCGCGGAGTAGAACACTTTATGGTGCAAATTCTTTTATTAAGCGAGCTTGTAAACTTTTTAATGTTAACGAAAAATTACTTGACACAGATATATTCTTTGACAAATTATCGAACTTAAAAAAATGTTTCAAATAGATTTTTTTTTAATTTGTTAATTTAATGTTATGATCGAATTATGTCTTTTTTATATTCTCTCTTTATATATATTTGATTGTACTATTTCATTTTTATATTAAATATAGCTTTTTGTTTGGAGTACTATGTAGTGCAAATGTAGTTAATTATGTAAAAATAAGGAAACTATAGGTTTTTATTTTAATCTTAAGTATGAGTTGTTAAAAATCTTGTATAACCGTTTGTTTCTAATAAATAAATAAAAAAAAAAAAAAAAAAAAAAAGAAATATTGTCAAAAGTAAGAAAAACTCGCACTGCGCATGCGCATGTTATACAAGTTTTTCTTCACCTAATATACCGGCACATTTTAATGTACTGATATTTTCATACAGTTTAAGTTTACACAATCATTCAGTTAAATTCTCGAAAAAATTCTCAAAGAAAAACTCGCGCTACACACTCTGAAGAATTTATTTCGTTTTCATAGTAATTCGTTCATAATTAATGATTAAACTTGCAATTTTTTAATGATAGCTATTTATTGTGAGGTTATTAGGAATACAACAGAAAGCAAATATTGAATCTGTGGGTAAGTAACGGTGAGGTACACGTTGGCATGGAGGTGCCCAGAGGTATTATTCAACTAATGTCTGAATAGTTTTTTTGTGCCATGGACAAAACCGATTCAATCGTTTAGTAAAATTACATTCTTTTGTATTCGTAATGACCTCATCGTAAATAGATTTCATAAGATGCAATTTTATTAACTTTAAATGGAGTTAATTAGTAAATCTTTTTATAAGAAGAAGAAAGAAAATTGTCGCTATTGTTTCAGTATTGTTTGATTTCAAAAAGAAAAAACCGTATATTACTAAAAAAATAATTAGGACCCAAGTAAGGGTTATTAAAGTATGTTAAGTAAATAAAACAAGTTTGTTAATAAAAGTATTTTTAATTTAACTCGTTTTCAATAAATCCACCACTGAGCTCTATGCATAAATTTGTTCTATTACGTATTTGTCTATTTAAATTAACTGTTACTTGGCGCATCTCATTTGCTGCTTCTTCAATCCTTTGGAGAAAATGGTCTCTGGACACAATTTTAACTGCATATACTTTACTCTTTAGTGTACCCCACACATAAAAATCTAAGGGCGTTAGATCAGGTGACCGCGCCTGCCACGCTAAAATCGGGCTTCTCCGACCAATCCACCGATTTGAGTATTCTTCATTGAGGTACTCACGTACCTGTACTCCATAATGGGCCGGCGCACCATCGTGTTGAATCCACATATTTTGAATAGTAAAAAGATCAATACCCTCAAAAAAGTCCATATTTAAAATACTCCGCAAGAATTCTAGGTAATTATGAGAGTTAAGGCGATGCGGGATTTCTATTGGCCCTACAAGTTTATTATTTAAAATTCCCGCCCACATGTTGATTGAAAACTCATGTTGATAAGATGTTTCCCACACCGCCTTTGGATTTTCTGTCTTCCACTGATTTTGATTTTTTGAATTAAAAACTCCAGCTCGCGTAAATTGTGCTTCATCCATCCATAAAATTTTATTGATAAATTGTGGATCCCGTATTAAAAATTCACTAAATCTTTGACAAAAGATAATTCTTGAAAAATGGTCTGCTTGTAACAAACCTTGCGATTTCCTATAATGGTAAGGGTGGAGCCCATATCTTTTCCATAGACTCCACACCAATTTATGTCAGACTCCTACTATTCGCTCCACACGTCTGGTTGATAATGTGGGGTCTTCTACTATTAAATTCATAATAGCAGTTTCTTGTTGCATAGTTAAAGCAACGACTCTTTCGTGACTAGATAATCTCAATCCGTTTTCGCGAAATCTTCTATGTATCTGTAATATATAAAATAGTTTTACTGAGTAAAAGTTAAAAAAATCTACATACAAACACGACAACACTGATTATGATTAATTAAATTTTAGCAACAGGGTATTTCTGATGATTTAACCGCAGCTTTGTGTAAAATTCACTATAATTAATTGTAATAAAATTATTAAAAAACTTTCACTGGAAGGGCACTTATTGAGAACGGATTATAAACTAGTTTTTTTACTTAAACTAGTTTAAGTGAAGGGGTCCATAATGATAGTGACTGTAAATAAAAAAATATGTTTTAAGACTCACGTTGATGAATGTTTGAATATCCGGAACAGTACGATTTGGAAATCGACGCCGATATTCTCTCACAGCTGCCATGGAATTTGCATTACAGTATCCATACACAAAATGCATATCCGCTAAATGTTCAGGAGGATTTGTGTGCCGTGGCATGGTTACTTATGATTTACACCGTAGAGTTTAAGACAAAACAAATCAACAAAAAATTAACAATACAAATTAACAACAAAGATCAACGAAATAGTAACAGCTCTAGCACAGCGCAGACACTTGTAAGCAGGACGAAGGTCAAGAAACAAGTGATAAAGAAAAACCATGTCAGGCAGCGTAAACATGGTTCACTTATTCTAAATAAAATAAAATATTTTCAAAAAGTAATAAACTTTTATTACTGACGCTATGTTCAAAGGACGTACGGAACAATTTGCGAAACTTATTCTAAATAAAATTAAATATTTTCAAAAAGTAATAAACTTTTATTACTGACGCTATGTTCAAAGGACGTACGGAACAATTTGCGAGTGGTTACTCATTATACCATTGTGTGCGTACATTGTCTTCGATTGCAACTTGGAGATGCTACTCAAACCAGGGCTGTCAACACTTTTAGTCATAAACAAATTATGAAGGCTTTTTGATTTAATAGTAATGATAAATAAAATAAGAAGGTAAATTTTTAAGGGACGATCAAAAAGTCATACAATTTTAAAATTTTATAATTTTATTTCAAATAAAATAGTTGAAGTTATAAGTACTCCTGACAGGTACGTAAATTACATTATCTTTTTTATAAATAAGGATGCCAAAGATTTCAGTCGGTGATTGATAAAAGAAAACAAAGAAAAATACACATGAAAATTGAATGAAAATGTTTATTGTGCACTAATTAGATTAAATAAAGATTTTTTTGTGTCATTACTGGTATCTAATAAAAACAAAAAATATGAAGGTTTTGGTAGGAATTTAAATGTTTGATTTTTACGAAGAAAATAAAATATCTATGACCAAAACTGACATAGTCACAGTTAAAAAACAATTCCTGTTGATTAAATTATTTCATGAACAATGACAACCCTTATGTTAAAAGAAGCGGACACAGAACTTCACGTGATTAGGCCGTGTTGTGACTTGTGTGTGTTTGCGTGCGCTGTGCACAGGTACAGTTCGCAACATTTTGCGTTGTACATTGTATGCAACGTTCTTAAACGTTTGGAATATTTTTGTTGTTTATTGTATGGCTTCAGTGGCTCGCGTCTTTTGAATGATACTAATTTTTCAATGAATCCTTTTCAATAGTATTTTTGCTACTCAGGGCATTTTTTACGATAAATAATTATCGATATTACTCATTTTGATTGTGTGGAAAAAAACGTATATCTGAAAGTTTGTTATGGAAAATATTTCAAAAACAATAAAGCTTTTTTATAACGATTGCGTGTGGTGCCGCTCCAGAATAGCACCACCCGTCTCTTCCCGTGGGTGTCGTAAGAGGTGACTAAGGGGACTCAAAGAACGGAGAATGGGCAGCAGCATCCTCCCGAGACCAGTATGACCACTTTGGGGTCGAAACCAGTTCGATACGTATGTATGTAATTTTGTCAGAATTGCATGATATTCAAATATGTTGATGTACATAAGCTTCCTAGCCGGTATCCCAAATTTCAAAAGTTTATGTATATATATGTATGTATGTTTAAGTAGTATGTATGTTTGACCGCGTATATCTAGAGAACTACCAATCGAATTGCAATGATTATTTGCACGTTTCATAATTTTTTTAACTGTTAGCTAGTTAACTAAAAATTACGAAATACAAAATCATTTAAAAAAAATTAAACCGACGTCAAATTTAAAGTTGAAATTTGAAAACATCAAATTTGAAGTCGGTAAAAAATTTTTAAATTACATATTTTTAGTTACACATCTAAAAAAATAAAACTGGTCAAGTTTGTAATGGTGACAGCGCAAAATATTCGATGTTATGAGATATTAAATTTTTTTATCACATTGATTGACTGACTTTTGGCGCAAGATTTTGATATACGTTCTGTTCGATTAAATAAATATTTTGATAAGGTGTAGGTATTTACATCAATATCTGTATTTTCCCTTTATTCGAACAAAATATTTACATTTTATTAGAACAAAAATACTGAAATTTGCACGCTAAATAAATCATTTAAAAACATCCCTTTTTATAATTGGTTTCCCCATTTAAAATAATAAGTACTGATTATTTAATTTCATTTCCTAACCCATTGAAATAATCGATAACTTTAGAAGTGATATACCATCACTAGTCAACAGAGACAGGACGTCGAACTCTCACCCAAATCTCAGTCTTATTTTTAGTGCTTCAGAGTTGTCATTTGGAGTATTATTGCAAAAATGGCATCTAGCGTGTAATAATGGAACTGCATTAGTGAAAGTTTGGCAACGTCGCATAATTAAAGAGATTTTACAAGGGTGATAATTTTTGAACTCATTATATTAAGATTGATGTTATCTCGGAAACTATGCATTTTTGAACGACATATTTTTTGGCAAAAAGTATTATTTTTAACTAAAGAGCAAAACCTCAAAGTTATGGGATATCAAAAAGAACACGTTGTATAAAAATATGAACGGAGTTTAAATAAGTAAATAAAATTATCGTATACATTTTCATATAGCATATATGCTGTGATGGATATAGAAAATTTGTTATCTTGCATATATTTAATCTAATTAGGGATACGAATACGAATATGGGATCTCTGGACTGGACCCTCGCCGACAACAAGAGGCTATAAAATCGAGGTCAAAAGAAACAATTGAACCTAGGCTTACTTTTCAAATTAAAATTAAAATATTATTATTTATTTATCAACTTTGATAATTACTTGTTCTTGTTGACGTTACTTAAAGCACGACTCTGCTTCCAGGTAAAAAAAGCCTTCGTGAAGAAGAACTAGCAAGACACTTCACGGGTACCATTTTTTTTAAATACATTTACAATAGATCTTTTTTGTACAAAATAATTCTTATCTCCATTTGTTAGCTCGGCAAGCCTACCTCCCCTTAAACTATCCAAATTTCCTTTTTTTTATAGCCATAAACTTGGTTTTCACCAGTCTTCATTTTGGAAATGCTAATTTATGGTCGACCCTAGCCCTAACAGAGTTACTAGACCTAAATCATGCTTATCTTTCTTGGTTTTTTATATTATTTTTGTGAGTATACGAAAATGTTTTAAAATGTTAAAAAATGTTTTAATTTGCAGATTAATTTTATTCACTATCTAATTTTATTTCTTCAGATATAATTTTCACTTTCATATCTGTATGGTCGACCATTTTTTATCCTATATCGATTGACACCGCAAAAACATATAATCGATTTTATACCGGACCGATACCACCATAGGTGGAGCATATTCTACTCATTCACAACATTCTTCTTATAAAAGCGTGCCCTAGAGTTTACCCGTATAATAAAATTCGGCGTCAGTCACCTAGCTACAAAATATCATACAAGATTATGAAGAACTATTTCATTTATATATTTAAACATGCTACAGATTCTAATTATTATCTTTTTCAATTCATTATGCATTTCTACTTACTCACAGCCAAATAATTTCCTTTAACTCAAAGCTCTCGTAGAACAAACACTTTATTTAACTGAAGTTATCTTCCGTCCAATCTTTTTGGCCAAATTCCAAAATCATTTCACTGATGTGATTATTCGTTCTAAAAGACATTTGAATGCGGGCACTAAAATAAATTCACTGTGAATAATATACTTTTCTTTTGTTCGAACTTGATGATAATTTTTTAAATTTTGTTTACCGATTTGAAGACCTGGTGCCATGGTTCCAGTTTGTAATCCTCAAATGGAAAGTTATTCTTATTAGCTTTATGTTTTAGCTATTCGATCAAAGTTGAAAAGACTGATTTCACACAATTTTTGCTCTCAAAGGCTTATTAAATTACCAAATTTAAAGGCTAGGTATATTGCATGCCAACATGAAATCGAGATCAAAGTATCGGTTATAAAATATAGGTACTGCACCGTTGAAACTATTTCAATACATTCGAAAAATCTGTTGCTGGATCACAAACTAAACAAGAAAGTGAATTTTTTAAAATCTCGCAGCATACAATTTTACGGTGCAATTCGTGTCTTAATAATAACGCAGAATTTACTGATAAGCGTCTTATTTATTGGGTCGAAATCATTTATTGTGTCGATACAAAATTTGACTATTTAAAAGTCGACGTAGCATATAAGAAGTTTCCATTTCATTGCAGTGGAGCCAAATGATAGTCCACCTACGACACTGAGTTTATAAACAATATAAACGGTTTACATAAGTGGAGACGCGTCGGCGAATATCACCAACAATATATTCTTTGTGAAACCAGCGTATACATCAGTAAGATGCATTCTGAATATACAGGTCAGGGGTGGACATAATATAATTGAAAGCGCTGAGCAAATTATTTATTTAATAAGTTTGCATATGCACTTGTTTACAAATAGCGAATATATTATAACTTTACTCAGTGGAACAAAAAATGTAGTAGAACGAACCTCAGCAACAACACAGTTTGTCTTCGTCTTACTACTGGGATTTGTCAGGCAATGGCGTCCATGCACTCTTAATTTTAAATTGCCAGCACAATTTCTGTAAGATAACAACTTGATTTAGATAATAATGTCATTTCATGTCACGTTGATTCAATAAAACAAGTAAATTGTAGTAAATTTAAAAAATAATTAATTCATATAATATTAATTAATATTTAATTTTTTTTTATTTTGAATTTTACAATAAAAAGATAATTAATACTCATAAATATGTATATATGTATGTTCAATAATTTGTAACTGTATGAAACTATAAAATATTGTTTTAAAGAAATTTAAAATGTTTAAAGATTTTCAGTCTCTCAGATCTTTGCAGTTTGCAAAGATAGAAAAAAAATACGATATTTAACTTTCAACATAAACATTTCATTTCATTTCATTTCAAGAACAAACCCAATAGTCGCGTATGTTTAACTTTTCCATATCTATATCACAGTCCTTTACCGCTCTTAAAACACTAAAATTGTCTCGTGATTCTAGTTGTATGAACCAAATAAATACTTTATGATGAAAGTCAAAACGGTATTGAAAATAAGCAAAGGGCACAGAGGAATGAGAAATAAAAATAAAGTGATATAAATCTACCACCCGTTTTAAGCCGCTCTTAATTATAGATTTTGCAAATATAGATTTCGATGCTGGATAGATAAAGTATTTCGCTAAGCTAAATATAATACTAATAATAAATCCCCACAGAAACACACCAACTGTATAGCCCCAGTAAGCAGAACTTGTGTTATGGATTACCATACAGCGAACTGGGGGGAAACCCAGAATAAACGTACATGAATAAATATACAATAAATAATAATTACCCGAAAACAAACATCTGGATTTATCACAGAAATGAATGCCCCAACCAGGACTCGAACCTGGGACCTCCAGCGTAAAAGTCAGGGCTACTACCCACTACGTCTTTCGATCGCCAAAACATATACTTACTTAGAAGCACCTTAAAGTGGCCCTTTGATATATCTGAGTGCGACCTTTTGTCCAATAAAGTCCAAGTTTACTGTATAAATAGCTTATGTGACAATATTGAAAATATTGTTAGTTTTAATAGTTAGTCGTAATAGTTAAAGTACTGAAATGTATAAAAAGTGTAGTTGTCGTAAAGTTTACAGACTGCATCAATATGTGCTTAAAACATGGTATTCCTAATTTCCCTGACTCATTAAACGTTGCTAAGGTAAGTCCAATTTTTTAATCCGATAATAAAACAAACTAAGTAACTATAATAAACTAAATAGGCCAGTATCTGTATTACCCATAATTTCAAAAATATTTGAGCCAGTTCTTTACAACCAATTGTATTAATAGGTATCCGAAAAAATATCCTAATTGACGAACAGTATGGATTTCGCCTTCGTTCTAGTACTCTTACCGCGGCCATAGATCTTGTAACTAAAATAAAAACTAACATACATAATAAAAAAATTGGACTAGGTGTATTTATTGACCGCAAAAAAAATGTTTTGACACAGTCAGCCATCCTAAGCTATTACAAAAGTTAGAAAATACCGGTATTACACTAACAGCATTAAAAACATGTACCTCTGACCTAGAAAATAGACAGCAAGTAGTTAAAGTTGATAATTACACCAGTTCTACACAAAACATCACATACACTATAGGAGGGACAAGGATCGGTTATCGGACCGTTGCGGCTCCTAATTTATGTAAACAATATAAATAAGATAGGCTTAAAAGGAAATCTGACACTATACGCAGACGATACATGTCCTTTTATTTTGGAAATTCAGTACATAACATCATAAACACTGCTCAAAAATACCTTAGAATACTTAATGATTGGTTAAAATACAATTTGCTAACAATCAACGCGGCAAAATCATCTTATATGATTTCTGCTGCTAAAAATAAATATATACTGGATTTAACAGCGTTCTCATTTTGAAAAATACTACTAAATACTGGGACTATGGATTGATGACAAACTTACTTGGAGACAACACATATTAAATCAATATTATTTTCCTTCTTAGGAGCGTTGCGAAAGGTTTCTCATTGTAATCCAAATAAAGTTCGCTCTCATTGGTAAAATCACATATCGAATGTCATCGAAATTTGGGGATAAGCTGCGAAAACGTCCTTTAATCCCCTGCATAGGATACAAATAAAATTATTAAAGTATGATTTAACTTTGTGTTGTGACTAACTCTATCCAATCTGGTATAAAATTTAATAAAATGTTAAGTAAATACACATTAAGAAACAAAAACAAGATTCGTTTACCTGAAATTCACACAAATTACGGAAAAACTACTGTTTTATTTAAACGAGCACAACTATACAAATTACCAAAGAAATAAACTCATTCGAGTCGTATAAACTATAGTTAAAGGAACATGTCCATAATCTCTTTTTTTAATAAATGTAACCAATTTTGTTCTAAATTTTTATAATTTAATCTGACATCTTGTCAGGAACGAAAAAAAAATACCCTCATCTTATCTAGTTATAAGTAAAAAAATATATTTTATCTCATTTTAAGTGAACTGTATATTTGTTCTTATGAGAAATAAAGTTCTTTAAACCTAAATATTAAGAAAAAGTGATTTAATACTCCAATGAATTGAATGTGGATAAATCACAACTATCCTAACACCACACAAAGTAAAATGTTATGAAGAGAATCAAGTTACCTGACAGCTTACTTGTTGTTCAAGCATCGCTCGCTGTCAAACCAAATGTAAGATTACCACGAACATCGAATGTGTCAATTACTTTCAGATGTATTTTATTTGTACCAATTTTTCTGTTTAACATTTGAACACTCGCATCCGTCAGAAATGTTTTATGAGATCTTTATAATTTCGAAATGAAATTAATCGTAGGATATGCTGACAAAAAACAAATTACTTTATTAAATACGTAGTTAGAAGTACCATATAATAGTAATAGAAACATATCGTAGATTTGTGTCTAATACATGCGATACGAACAATCAGCAATCAACACAACTGACAAATACAATCCTCTCTTCGACAAATATCACCCAAAGATGGCCGCCTTAGGTCGGGTTTTGCAGCACAACGTGACCGATAAGTTAAGACAAATGCAAGGTGTTTTTTATTATACGGGCTTTTATTTAATATTTATTGAGGACAGTATTTGTTATAAACATAAAAATAGAATTACAATATAAAAAATATGAAACACAGACGTAATCAATAAAATATTATGGAAATATATGTCTAAAGCAATTTCTTCGGTAAAGGGTATTACATCCATTTTTGAAGTACTAAAAAAACATAAAAATTTTATTCTATCGGTAAATGCCATAAAAATATATTAAAATCTTACATTTTACGATAGCTGAGTGGCATAGTCGTTAGCAGCCCTGCCTCATACGCTAGAGGTAACAAGTTCGAGCCTGGCCGGGGCATTAATTTGTATGGTGAACGTAGATGTTTGTTCTCGGGTCATGGTTATTTGATATTTAGGTATGTTTATTCTGGGTTCCCCAGTTCACGTTATGGCTCTGCTTACTTTGGGGCCATACAGTCGGTGTCTTTGTCTGGGCATTTATTATTATTATAACTATAATTTTCTAAATTTGACGGAAACGCTGGACCTCTTGTTGCTCTGTGGATATGACGTCACTTGGTCATGTAAACAAATCGACTGTAGCTATTAACAAGGTTGGAACTACATTTTGACGATTTTCGTTTCATTACATCTAAGGTCTTAATATATCCATATCTGTTACCTTGCATAGTTTAAAATTTCAAAATAAGCTCTATCATACTTTTTCTAGATTAACAAAGTCGGATTTTTTTAAATGTCCAATTAATTATGTAGGCAGGTATGTTACTACGTTGTTCGCGGGGCGAGGGAGAGACACGCGCGCTCGTGCCTCGTACGCATCTGCCATTTCGTGCAATGTTGTGCAATTTGTGCGACCGCACGCGCGAGTGTCATATTTTTATTTTAAGGTTTTACGTTAATATTGCAGTATTTAGTATTAATAACAATGTCTCGATCTAGGCGTATGTTAGACTTAGTACAACATCATGTCCCAACTCTTTATATTCTTGCTAAATCAGAAATTACTGCTAGTAATTTTTCAACTCGTTCCAACCAAAATAAGATAAGCAAGTAAAAATTTACTCTTTAGCTTATTTTTACTGATAAACTATATTAGAAAGCGTAATTTATTGTAGTCTTATATAGAAATACATTAAAAAATGCTTCAGCAATGGTAAATTCAGGATGAAACGGATAAGATTCTAGTATGTGTCAGATCCTACATTGTTAAATGACTATTATTTTATTGTTTGCGTCGGATGTACCACTTTTAACATACATTATAATGAGCTTTGAGTTCCTTCATTTTTATCGGATATGGTACTACCGACTTTGTCACTCGCTCCTTTCTTACACCTTTTTGTCGGATATGGTACTGCCGACTTTGTTACTCGTTTCTTTCTTACAAGTTTTTATCGGATATGGTACTACTGACATTGTTAAACGTTCTCATTTTGAAAGCATTTGTCAGTTGTGGTAATATCAACTTTTTTATTGTAAATTACTAACTTTTGATCTTAGATGTGTTAGTACTGACTTTATTATTTGAAAAAAATTATACAATCTAGGACGATTATGGCATATACTGCAATGTTAAAGGGAGTTTGGCTTATTTTTTCTTGTCTTATGTGACATTTTTAATAATAGATACTATGTTTTCTATGTTAACTGTTGCTTTTACCTCACCAATCCTGTCTACTGAGTCCACATTACTACAGTCATAAATTTTCACGCAACCCTGGACCGACTTATCATGCTCGCCGAGGTACGGAAGTCTTTCAACTGCCGACTTCCCGACTTCAGGCTAATTCAAGAATTTCGTAACAGAAAATCCCAACATGAACTTTACTGGCCAGACCCGTGTATCAAACCACTAGACCAACAAGGCAGTTTTTAAACCCTCACACTACAAACGATGGTTTAATTACCGGATATTTTTTAAATCTTTTTTTTTGGTTTTCAGAAAAGTTGCTTGGCTCGGTGGGCTAAGACTGAACATGATCCGTACATAGTAAAGGAGTTAAAAAAGAACTACTGGCAAATTGTTTAAAAAGGTCGTTTAGACAACAGTAATGGAGGTAAAAAAGAGTGCTGAACAAATACGATCGTATAGAATATAATTGCGATTTGGATGAGAATCATGTACCATAATTGTTGTTAGAGCTGGTGGGCGAAATCTCTTTGACGGACCTATGTAAAATTGGGATCATACCTGCCCATACCATGATTTTTATTTTTTCAAATCAAATCAAATCAAATCAAATCATTTATTGCAACATAATATGGTGTACAATATGGTGTTATACATAAAAAAAAAAGTTCTACATATTATTACTATTCAACAGCATGCAATATTTATTACAATATTTAATTACTAAATTTTCTACCACCATTACACAAATTTATCTATTTTTTATATTTAAGAAAGTCATTAACAGAGTAAAAACACTTCTCTTTCAACCATTTTGATAGATCTTGTTTAAATTTACTTCTCTGTACACACTGGATTTCCCTGGGTAACGCATTGTATATTTTTATGCACATCGCATAGCATTGCCTATGATATATTTCAAGACGTGGCATATCATTATAAACCAACCTCTGTGCATGGCGAGTTGGTCTACCTATACTGCCAGCTTGTACAAAGAATTGAGGATTAGTTTTTACAAAATTGGCAGCCTCCAAGATGTACATGCAAGGCATCGTCAATAAATTTAAAGATTTAAATAAAGGTTGGCATGGCTCATAAGGCTCCTTTCCAAGCATTGTCCTTATACATCTCTTTTGAGCTCTGAAACATTTTTTAATATCGGTAGAATATCCCCAAATTAATAACCCATATTTTAAGGTCGATGTTACGTACCCATGGTAAGCACAAAGCACCGTTGACCACCGTTGACGTATTTTAACTTATCTTATATTGATTCTGCTAATTTGGTTGACCAAGAAGAAATAAGAGATTAAATTTGGTTTCCTAAGATTGTTCCATATTATCTAAAATTTTTAGTTATCATAATTGGATTTTGCCGAAATTTGCAGGTATAGATAATAGAAAAATCTATTTTTTTCAATACTTTGTAATTTTAATTGTAATGATATTCACGATAAATATCGTCGCTGCGTGTCCAATAGTCGCTATGTGTTTTTACCCTACTTTTCAGAAGAGACAAAAAACTGATTATCTCTGTATTCTGTTTGAGTCGAATTGAAATTTTTTGTACGAGTATGTACGAGTATTGTGTTTTTCTTAAAAAAAAAAAAAAAAAGAGTTAGATACGCTCATATTAGAAGTAGTTGTTATAAGGTTTTGTGTTGTATCGGTGATCCCTGAAATTACCACTGTACTTGAAGTTTTAATAATATTTGTAAGGTCAGTAAAAGTACTTGTCTGAGGGTCAAACTGAAAGTTCTTAGAAAATCGAAAATTGATTAAACTAGCTAGTTATTAGTTTTATTATATCTTTTCAAAATAGTGTCCATTCACGTCAATACATCGCTGCATCCCATGGAACCACTGAGAAAAGCATTTTGCCCACTCATCCTTAAGGGTCTCTTCGACGGCCTTTTGAAATACAGCCACAGCTTCCGCGGCGTCCATTAAACGTTTTCCTCGAAGCTTACCTTACCAGCTTACCTAGTAATTCCACGTTTGACGGCACCAAATAGTCGATCGTTCGCCTGGCGGTGTGCGACGAGACTTAGCCGTGGTGAAGGAGGATCCTACTGTAAGGTCATTTCTCCCGAACTTTGTCCAAGACAAGTGGCAAACAGCTGACGACACAGAAACAACAACGCAGAAACTGTTTTTCGATCCTCTAAAACAATTGTCGCAAAATGACTTGCCCTTCCAAAGAACGAGGTGACCATCTTTTTTCCCACGCTTTGACCTCTCTTCACTTCAGTTGGCAACTCCTCGGAATGAAACACCCACTGAGCAGACTGTCTTGTGGTTTCGGGATCATAACAGTAAATCAAGCTTTCGTCACCCGTGAATATGTCGAACACAGCATTTGAGTCACCTCCGTTAAATGTTTCAACCATTTCACGGCACCAATCAACGCGACGGAGACGGAGGCCCTCGGTCAAATTATGAGGTACCCACCGGGCACAAAGCTTCCTAACCGCTAAATGTTCATGGAGGATTTTGTGCACTTGACTCATACCGATGCCTAAGCTTGTCCGAATCTGCAGATAGGTCACTCTGATTTCAGTCTACGTCGTACAACACAGACGTTGTCTTCAGTCGTCGCCGTAGAAGGCCGTCCCTCACGCATATCATCGGTGACATTAGTGCGACCTCGTCTAAACTCATAAACCAGTTGAAAACAGTGGCACAAGATGGGGCTTTATCGTGAAATGCCAATCGTAGTCTATCATAACTTTCTTGTTGACTTAAATGACATCGAAATTTTTTAAATAAATTTTTATTATATTGTTTAAAAGTGGCCAGTTCTAAGAACTTTCAGTTTGACCCTGGTATTGACGTCTGTGCATTTTAATTTGCCTACGTCTGCTCAAGTAATTGTAGATTGTACTTGGAGTTCCATTGCCAACTGGTTTATTGATTGTTCTGGATCTTCAGCTGTGCACAATGACAAAAGCCGTTTGCTCTTCCAAAATCTCGACATCCCAAACGCCTATAAAAGCAGCAAAATATAAAGCGTTGTAAGTGAAAACAGTAATTATGGCATCATATTATTCATTAAATAAACTTAAAGGAGAACTTATAATATTTTATAACTTAATTTTTTACTTTCCTTGGTGGAATTGGTAAGGCGTGAGGTCGTGGTTCGATTCCCATACGGATTAGAAAAAAAAAAAAATATTTTGGGTCTGGTCGTATATATATTTATAGTATGTTTATATGTATAAAGTATATTTATATATTTCTTTAGTATACCTGTCCATTATCTAGTTTCCATAACACAAGATTTCAAAGATGTTTATTTTCATTTAGGTACAACGAACGTAAACTTTACGAACGTCGCAAGTTCTTTCGGCTTTAACAAGATGTTACAGTACATCAGAAAGATTTCAAGATGTTACAGTAGACCAAGAGACAAATTAGAAATATTGCTTTATTATTTATTTCGATACTTAATAAAATAAATAAATTTATACGTAAGAAACTAAACCATTGAACACAAAAGCCAGTAGCCATACTTAGAATGTAATATTATAAAAGAAAAACGTTTGTATTTACTTACTTTGCGATACTAAATTTCTTATTTACCTAACAATTCTTGATATAAACTTTTCAGTTTTACATGTATGTCTGATCCGTTATGCGACGGTCGACGAGCACTAGCCACGATCAAAGAGGTTTGACCTCGTTCACAAATATCGCTATGTGTAGATAAATACATATCGGGCGCAATTTGAGACTACGTCGCACAGCAAACTGATATAGCTATGTGGTTTTAAACACTTGCGATTTTAAAGGCGCTTTCAATGTATGAACGACACATAGCGATTTTCGTAACTTTAGTTAAATAAACCTTGATCACAGCAATATTTTTACACCCTATGTAAATTGAAATAAGGATCAAAATGGCATCAAAATCAAAAAATCGTAAAAAAACACATAGCGATTATTGGAGGCGCAGCGACGATATGGCGTTTTGTAAATTTTGTGCTAGTTCAAAACTTTATGAGTCCATACTGAATAGTAACGTTTTTCTAGTTCCGACTTTGTTAATAGCTACGGTCGAAATGTGCTGATATTGGTCTGTATTGAAGTTACATATTTTATTAAAGAATTTTTTGATTATTAAGGCGTTTATAATTGGTAAATTGATGCCGTCTCCCTTTAAAAAATCGACTTCCATGGTGCTATTTCAATAAAAATTGCATTTTATCAACGTAAACAGTAAAATAATAAAAGAAAAAAGTAACCTATAAGCGCGTGTCAGTTGGCACTTTTTACTTTACACGACCTTTTAAAACTACATGGCGGATACTGTTTCGTTTATTAAGAAGATAGATTTAAAAAGTCTAAACTTCGAAATTAATTTTCTTTCTCGCTCCGATCGCCGCCCAGTGCGGACGTGCAAGACCCCGTTCTCCGTTGTTTGGTCCCTTCCCGATATTCCGTGGCGCTCAGTCTACTGACGTCACAGTTTAGCGTGTTGGTTCCGTGCTACGGTTTTCAAGGTTTTTCTACTCCCTCTGAGTGCTATCGAAGTGCGTTTTTTCTTTGCGACTAAGCCCCTTAGTCTTCAAAGTGCTGTGCTAAGTAGTGTTGTGCTTGTGCTGAGTGCAGTGTTGTGCCCAGCGTAAGTAGTCTGGTTTCAGTACAAAGGATACTTAACGGTGACAACGAATTTGTACTGAACCAGTGCTTTTTATTTTTATTTTATTTCTCTTCTCTATTTTATTTATTTTTCTCCTATTTTATATTTATTTTTATCATATCTGTGTGTTTTCGTGTGTATTTGTCCTTTCTGTCGGTAAAGGTTGACCCTAACGCGGTCAACTCTTTACCTGCGTACCCTTTTTTAGGTTTCTAGGTAGCGGTGACTACGAATTTGTACTGAACCAGTCCTTTTATTTTTATTTTGTTTCTCTTTTACATTTTATTTATTTTCTCCAATTTCCATATTTATTTTTATCATATCTGTGTGTTTTCGTGTGTATTTGTCCTTTCTGTCGGTAAAGGTTGGCCCTAACGCGGTCAACTCTTATTCTGCGCACCCTTTTTAGGTTTCTAGGTAACGGCCTTTCGCATACTACGGTTAGTTTTAAGTTATTCTCCCCAGCCCCCCTACCGCGGGTAGGGAGGTTTAGGTGCTAGTTTTGCTAGGGAACCTAGGCATTTTTATATATTTATATATTATATACTGTAGTTTCAAGCCCTCCAATGGACCTTGTAAACATCTTTAGGTCGTTCGCCCAGGCGCTTGCTGCGTCCGGCGTAAGCATACCCGCTGACGTACTAACGCAGGCCTTGCAGGCTTCTATCGCGTCCCCGGCCGCTCAGGCCTCAACCCCGGCCCCTCAGGCCTCCAACGTCGAGACCCCTCAGGTCTACACCTCTTCCTCGTCTCCCGCCTCGTCCGAGATGGACTGCGAATCGGTCGCATCCTCTCACGCGTCGCGTCGCAAGCGTACCGCTCTCGGGAGCGACTCCGAACCCGCGTCTGATACGTCATCAGATGCCGTCACCTTAACCGGCTCTCCTGAGCCCGCGTTTTAACTTGTCGCCAAGCGCTCCAAGAAGCGCTCGAAGAAAGCTTCGGTATCATCAATACCCGAGCCCTCCCCGGTGTCTTCAACACCAGCTCCCGCGCCGTTAAAATCGCTCGAAGTAACCGCGTCTCCGTCGGTCCCATCGAAGCAAGCGACGCGCTGCGCTCCCGTCCCGCCGAAGCATCAGCTCCCTCCGCCCGTCTTCCTGCGTGAAAAAGCGCGCTGGACCGCGGTTTCAAACTTGTGCAAAGAGCACAAAATTAATTACTTAAAAGCCGCCAACGCTGGCGATACAATCCAAATTCAAATAGCGACCGTCGACGACTTCCGGTCTTTCACTAGGCTTCTGTCTATAAATCTAATCGCGTATCACACCTACGCCCTCCCGGAGGAGCGTAAGATCCGTGCAGTACTACGGGGCGTCCCGTTCGAACTCAGTAACGAAGACATTCTCGAGGACCTTAAGTCTCAGGGTTTCCCGGCCGTAGCAGTGCACAAGATGCACTCCAACCGCAATAGGCGTTTTCCTTTAGCTTTAGTAATCCTGTCAAATACTCCCAACTCGAAGGAGATTTTCAGAGAGGCTCACACAATCTGCGGACTCTCGAACATCTCCGTCGAGCGTCCCAACCCCCGCGGTCATCCTGGGCAGTGCCACCGCTGCCAGCTCTATGGCCACGCAGCGGCTAACTGCTCAGCTCCCCCCAGGTGCGTTAAGTGCCTGGATCCACATATAACAAAGGAGTGCACTCGCACTCCTGAATCCACTTCCCCCCCTGCCTGTGTGCTGTGCGGCCAGTCCGGCCACACAGCTAACTACAGGGGTTGCCCGCGTGCTCCGCGCTCCACCGTCAAGAGGGTCGCGCCTAAACCGGCGCCGCCGCTCACTCCCGCTAACTTCCCGCCGCTGCGCAACCGGGGTCCCACGGAAGCAAAGCCCGTTCAGCCGACGCCTACTCAGGCTCTGTCTTGGAGGCAGCGTCCGGCCATCCCGCCTGCACCTTCCCGACCCATCCCAGCTCCCGTAGCTTCCGTAGGGCCGCGTCCCGCTTTGTCATCTTCACCTCAGTCGTCGTTGGCTGAGGACATGAAGACCGTGTTCGACGTCATCCAAAACGTCGACATTAACGAAATTTCCGTACTCGCACGCAAACTGCGAGCCGCCCGCTCTCATCAAGAGCGTTTATTCGCGTTAGCCGAGCATCACTCGCTCCTAAGTTCGTTGTAAATTCTTTTACTTTTGTATAAATTCGTAAATAATAAATTATAATGTCTAGACCCGCGAATCCCGCGTCCAATCGTATTAAACCCAAGGACTTATCCCTAGTATCTTTTAACGCTCGTAGCCTTAGCACCAACCTTCCCGAGATTAAACTGTTCCTTCAGAACAAAGAACCTGACTTATTCCTTCTCCAGGAGACATGGCTTACTCCAAACCGCTCCAGGGGATACGCTATTCCCAAGTACGCGTTTACTCGCAACGATAGGCCCAACTCCGACGGTTACGGCGGCACCGCTATATATTACAAAAGAGGCTTCCATTGCTGTCCTCTCCCTACCCCTCCTCTCCTCAACATGGAGGCCACTGTGTGTGGATTGGCTATGACTGGTCATCCGACCATCATCATAGCTTCAGTCTACATACCGTGCGGCTCCAGACCAATCCGAAGCGACTTTGAGGCCATTCTCGCCCTCGGCCATTCAGTCATTATGTTCGGAGACTTTAACTCCAAACATACTGACTGGACGTGCCTATCGACCAACACCAGTGGTATCGCTCTCCTCGACATCACTAACTCCCTTGACTTAGACGTCATATCCCCCATCACTCCCACTCACTATCCCAACAATCCGACCTACTCTCCTGACATCCTCGACTTTGCAATTATCAAGCGAATCAATCTTGACCTAAGGTCTATCGAACCGCTCGATGACCTAGGCTCCGACCATCGCCCCGTCTCCCTCGTGCTAGGTTCGCGTAACGTTAACGTCACATCTCCTAAAACCTTTACCAACTGGAAAGGCTTTAAAAATACGTTAGTTTCAGCCTTAGAGGCCCCTAACTCTCCGCTCGCGATTTCGCCCGACCAATTAGATAGCCCGGTTAAAATAGATTCACTAATCAATACTCTAACTGATGTTATTAACTCAGCGATCAACGACAACGAAATTATTGCTAAGCAAGGCAAACCCGCGCTTCCTTTAGCCATTAGCAATCTCATTAAAGCTAAAAACGTGGCTCTCCGGAGAGCCAAGAAATAACCCACGCTCGCATATAGAACAGCTGCGAATCAGCTTCAACGTTAAGTTAGGTCTTGCCTCGTGGAACTCCGAGACACTCAGTTAAACGATCTCATGGAGAATATCTCCCCGTCCCACCAAGCGTATTATCGAATGGCCCGAGCCTTACGCGTAGACTCCGCCTCTCACGTTCCTCCTCTCACTCGTCCCGACGGCACTATTGCCTTCGAAGTCGAAGAGAAAGCCGAATGCTTCACCGACAGCATAGCGGCACAATGTTCGCCCAGCACGCAACCCGCGGATCCCTCCCACATCCAGGCGGTGGAGGACGAATTTCTCCGCAGAGAATCTCTCCCTATCACCGACGACCCCGTCACAGTCTCTAATGATGAAATCTTGCTTCTCATTAGAAAGCAAAAGTCCAAAAAGGCTCCGGGTGCGGATGGAATTTCCAACCACGCACTTAAGCATCTGCCACAGCAGGTGCTTACCTTGTTAGCTATCATCTTCAATGCCTGCTTCGACCATAGCTACTTTCCAAAAGCCTGGAAAGAAGCGACATTCATAGGCATTCCCAAGCCGGGTAAACCTCTGAACATCCCGGCTAATCACAGACCCATGCGGAACCATCTGTTTCCAACGGATGGCGACCCTCTCATTATTCCCCACCAGTTCGGCTTTCGCGCTAAGCACTCCTGCCCTCAGCAAGTCCACCGAATCGTCGAGTACATACTCGAAGGATTCTATCCGCATCGTAAAAAATCAATCGCGGTTCTCTTTGACGTAGCCAAGGCATTCGACAAAGTCTGGCACAGCGGTCTCGTTTTTAAACTCTATAAAATAGGCTTACCGGTTTGCCTAGTCAGATTAATCGCGTCGTTTCTTAAAGACCGTACGTTTCGATTCAAACATGAAGGCACGCTCTCCGCTCCTCGTCCCATAAAGGCTGGAGTCCCGCAAGGCTCAGTCCTCGCCCCTCTGCTGTACACCGTTTACACTAATGACATGCCCATCCCGCCGAAAGGCGTCGAACTCGCCCTCTTTGCAGACGATACCGCCCTTTACACTAAAGGTCAAAGGATCCCGTATTACATCACCAGACTCCAAAAGGCCGTAAACGCCCTCGGTGTTTGGTTTCAAAAATGGCGTATCGATGTCAACCCAGAAAAGAGTTCTGCCATTCAATTCGACCACAAACGTCGCAATCGCCACAACGATCCCCACATTCGAATGTTAGGTATTCCCATCCCCTGGAAGCGCAGTATCAAATACTTAGGCGTCACCTTAGATCAGACGCTTTCTTTCAAGCCTCACGTCGATAGAGTAACGAAACTCGCGCGTTTCTACTTAAGCCGCTTAAATAGTATGATAGGTAGAAAAAGTAAAATGTCTTTTAGAAATAAACGTACGCTTTATAAGGTCTGCGTTAGACCCGTCATGTCATATGCTTCGCCAGTCTTTGCCCACGCCAATCCCTCCGTCCTGTATAAGCTGCAGGTAGTTCAAAATCTCTTCTGCCGCAGGGCCACAGACGCACCTTGGTATGTGCGCAACGCGGACCTGCACAGAGATCTTGAACTACCTACAGTGCAACAGCACCTCAAAACACTCTCAGAATCGTTCTTCAAACGCGCTGAATCCCATCCCAATCATCTTGTTCGAGATTCAGTCTCATATACTGCTCCTGTGTTAGATTCGAAATTCAAAGTCGCTAGGCCGAGAAACGCGCACACGGGCGAACCTACGCAGTTAACTTTAGCTCTCGAGGCCCTTCAGGCCGCAAATCCTAATTCTAACGTAAATTCTAATTCTAACGTAAATCCGAATTAATGCAATTTTACTTTTCGTTTTTAATGTTTTTATTTACTTTTCATTTTTAATGTTTTTATTTACTTTTCATTTTTGAGCACCTTCAGTGCTATGTAAATCTCAGCGGGTGACCCCTTAAGGGCCCCGCTAGCGCGGCCTCTTTCTCCAATTGGCCGTCGCTCAGATGAAGGCTGAGTGGCAAATATGCACGAGCCGACAGGGGGTTTTTAGTGGGTATGGTCCTGGTAGGCGTCGGGACGAGTCCCACATAACTTCGATCGCGCGCGCGGAGTATGCGTCAGAGCATTTTTTATGTCCTCCTGCCCTTCCCGTGGAGGGGAACCAAAAAAAATATTAATTTTGTTATTCATGAACTATAACAAACCTTTTCCAGTTGCTCTTTGCCTAAGCTATCTCGATAGTATATTTTTAGATTCTATCTTATATATAGTAAAATGTCCTACTCAGTTGCTTAAGCCGTAAAACTGGCAACGGTGGCATTGCCCTGGGTTGCCGCGAAGGTGAGGAGCCTCGACGGAGATATTCGAGAAGCCGCAGATTATGCGAGCCCTGGGACTTAAGGTCCTCGAGAATGTCGTCTTTCGTAAGCTCGAACGGGACGCCCCGTAAGACTGCGTGGATCTTACGCTCCTCCGGGAGGGCGTAGGTGTGTTACGCGATTCGTTTAATTGACAAAAGCCTAGTGAACGCGCGGAAATAGTCGATGGTCGTGATTTGTATTTTAATGGACTCGCATGCATTAGTTGCTTTGAAATAATAGATTTTTTGCTCTTTGGAAACTACCGTCCAACGCGCTTTTTTGCGGAGGAACACGGGGGGCGGAATCTGTGGTTTAGTAGGAACGGGAGCGCAGCGCGTTGCTGGCTTGGATGAAACCGACATAGTCACTTGGAGTGACATAAGCGGCATGTTGAAGACACCGGGATAGGATCGGGTGTTTAAAACACCGGGGCTCGTTTTGTGCGCTTCTAAGAGCTCTTGGAAACAAGGGTAAACGCAGGTGGATAAACGCGCCAGTTAAGGTAGCGGTGACTGACGAAGCTTCGGACTTGCTGTCGGGAGCGATACGTTTCTGACGCGATGTGCGAGAGGACGTGTCGGACCCACAGCCCATTTCGGAGGGTACGGGAGACGCGGGAGAGCTTAAGACCTGAGGGGTCATGGCATTTGAGGCCTGAGGGGCCAGGAAAGTGGCCTGAGGGGCCAAGGACGCCTTAAACGTAATCAAGGTCTGCGTTATGACCTCGTCTTTGATGGGGACACCCGACGCGGCGAGTACCTGGGCGAAAGCGTTCTGTTATATACATACAATGTTCTTAGAAAAGCTGATGAAATGTAAAGTCAGCATTCTGCTGACTTAGGTTAGTCTAAACATCCTCCTCAACCTAATGTATTTTAAAATAACAAAAGTTAGTTCAGCTCGGGATTCCATTCATGTAACATCGTTTTAATTCATTATTTTATTTTATTTTATTTCTAATTGTGAAAGTGTACCTAGTTCCTTTCAGTTAATAAAAATAATCTTTTTTTAAAAAGTGTTTTACCAAACCCCGTCTAACATTTGGTGGCAGCGTAAAGGGGATCAGTTAAGATCTCGGGTACCTATCCTGAAATCAGTGCAAGTGAATGTGTCTAAAGTGTTACAAATTGTGTATAATTATCCAAGAATCCCAGTTGATACTCCGGTTGTAAGCATCAATCACCCAACCGTAATCCAGGTAGTGAGTTTGCGCTGTCTGTGCAGACTCGCTCCAGCATCCAGCCCATTGGTCCACTGTACCGTAAGCGGTACCAGGCAACAGCGCTTTCTGCGTGTCCCACGGGAATCCTGGCTATCCAGTACCGATCAATTGAAGGCATATATCCTACATCTAATTCTACTGTTCAAATGTATCCTGTTATCCTGTAAGTCAAGATTTATCCTATTATTCTATTCGAAAGACTATTTCTACAATTTATTCAAGAAACTATTTTTCTATCGTCTAACATTTAGTGGAACCGTTCTAAGGTTCAAATCTATAAATAGAATCCATCAGTGAAGTTACAAAGTGTTCCTTTATTTCGATAAGCTACAATCAACAACGGCTATTGTTCAACGCCGGAAGCTAATCACTAATTTCGTAGAATCGAAATAATTCCTAGCTATAAGTTTGCGTCGTGACTTTTGTTTTACATTTTTATTTTTTACATTGTATATTGTTGTGTTGTGTTCCTTTACAGATTTTATTTCTTAACATTATTTTATCCAGATTTATTTGATATATTAACTTTTTAATTATTTTGTTGCGGTTATACAAAAACTAATCCTTACAATTATATTTACATACAAACCTAACTTCAAATCTTATTAATTCTAATCGTTTTAAATAATCATATCCACAATGTCGACTAAAGAAGCAAAAGAAATAGATTTAAACATTTTAATTAAATTCATTAACAAATTCGACGGCAACAGAGAAAAATTAAATGCATACATAAATAATTGCCGTAATGCCATTAATCTTGCTAGTATTCAACAACAAGACATCCTTTTAAAGTACATAATTAGTCAACTCGAAGGTCGTGCCGAAAGTGCATGTTCCATAAAAGAGTTTGAAACGTGGTTCCAATTAGAAGAATTCTTAAAAGCACAGTTTGGAGATAAGAAACATTACGCCGCATTATTATCCGATCTTCAAGACTGTAGACAATCAAACAGTGAAACGGTAAACCAATTTTCCTTACGTATAGAGTCATGTTTATCCAAATTACTAACCGAAATTAATATATCTATTCCGACTAAGAAAAAGGCCGAATTAGCAGGTCGAGTCGCTGCTATGCAGGACCTAGCCTTACATACTTTCGTGATAGGTTTAAATCCAAAACTCTCGACTGTTGTCCGGTGTCGTGATCCAGAAACCCTTAATGATGCAATTAATTTCGCGGTATCAGAAGAAAAAATTTTACAAGCTACTCTTAGGCGTACACCGTCTTCATTTAATAGTACCAATACGAATTCCATACATCAGCGTGCACCTCCGCGTCAATTCCAATTCCATAAAAGTTTCCAGCAACAAAGTTCTAATTTTAATAGACCTCAAAACCAGGCAGTACCTCATTCTTCTCCTAATTTCCCTTTGTTCTGTAGGTATTGCAAGAGTCCAGGTCATACTATTAATAACTGCTCAAAAAGAGAATTTAATAACAAACGGTATGGCGTACCACAATTTCAACAACGCCAACCTTCTAATAATCCTAATAATCGCCAATGGCCAAATAAGCCTATTAATGCAGTTAATTTCTTAGAATCCGATATTCCTAATGAATCCGAATCTGAATATTTAAACGAACAAGCCGACCCGTCCAGTGCCGTGCGGGAAACATAATCGGTAAAGTCGGTACAACCAAAGTCCATTTTCCTAGTTCTAATTCAAATCCTAGCGTTATCAAATCAAATTCTAATCCTATTTCTAACATAAGTTATACTTCTAAATCCAGTCAACCTATGCGACAGGGTAACCAGCCCCAAAATGAAAGGTTGCATATTTCTAAATCCAGTCAATCTACGCGACAGGGTAACCAGCCCCAAAATGAAAGATTGCATATTAATTTCAAATCCAGTCAACCTATGCGACAGGGTAACCAGCCCCAAAATGAAAGGTTGCATATTTCTAAATCCAGTCAATCTATGCGACAGGGTAACCAGCCCCAAAATGAAAGATTGCATATTAATTCTAAATCCAGTAAACCTATGCGTCAGGGTAACCAGCCCCAAAATGAAAGGTTGAATAAATTTAAATCCAGTCAATCCATGCGACAGGGTAACCAGCCCCAAAATGAAGGATTGCATATCTTGAAATCCGATCAATCTATGCAGCAGGGTAACCAGCCCCAAAACGAAAGATTGACTCCTATTTCTAATAATTCCAATTCCAAAGATGAAATACAAAAAACCTATAATATAACGACTAATCCATCAAAAAACTTCTTACCTTTTATTGAAGTACATACCTCGTTGTCTTCCAAAGCAATTAGTCTCCTTGTTGATAGTGGAGCATCAATTAGTTTAATAAAAGAAAAATCCTTAATGAATTTATCCAATATTTCAAAAGAGATAGTCTCTTTCAGTGGTTTAGGCAATTCAAATCACCCTATGCATTCATTAGGTTGTATTACTGTTGAATTTAATTCTTTAAAACATAAATTCCATGTAGTTCCTGATTTAGACTTTCCTTATGATGGTATTTTAGGCAACGATTTCCTTTCGAATTTTAATTGTAAAATTGATTACCACAAAAATTTCCTCATTATAAACAATCTTAAACTTAATTTAAAATTCAATGATCCAGTTTACACAATTCCTCCTCGTACAGAAACCATCATCGAATGTTCCGTTTCTAATCCAGAAGTCCAAGAAGGACTTATCCTTGACCAGAATCCTATCGATTCACTTTTAATAGCAAACTGTGTTGTAAAAGTAAAATCTAATTCTAGAATAAATATTTCTGTCATAAACATTTCCGAATCCCAATTATGTGTAAACTCAAATTTAAAACTTAATATTTTACCTTTAGAAAAAAGTCATGAACATACTATATTGTATACTACATCATTAAATAATACTGAATTAAATGCTATAAACAGGACTGAAGAAGTCCTTAAACTTTTAAGAGTCTCACATCTAAATAATGAAGAAACAAATGCTTTATCTGAACTCTGTGCTTCTTATTCCGATATTTTTCATTTGCCAACTGACAAATTAAGTTTTACTGACATACTTCAACATGAAATTACTACAACTTCTTCTATTCCTATAACTACTAAGTCTTATAGATTTCCTGACGTGCATAAATCAGAAGTACAAACCCAAATAAATAAAATGCTTGATGAAGGTATCATAAAACCTTCTATATCTCCTTGGTCATCCCCAATATGGGTTGTACCAAAGAAACTCGATTCTTCCGGTCAGCGCAAATGGCGAGTAGTAATCGACTACCGAAAACTCAATGATATAACCATAGGAGACTCTTACCCAATTCCAAATATTTCAGAGATACTAGATCAACTTGGAAAGAGTAAATATTTTACAACACTAGACTTAGCGTCTGGCTTTCATCAGATTAAAATGTCGCCGCAGGATGCACCAAAAACCGCATTTTCAGTACCGCAAGGACACTTTGAATTTACTCGCATGCCCTTCGGACTCAAAAACGCTCCTGCTACTTTCCAAAGAGTTATGAATTCTGCTCTTACTGGCCTCCAAGGCGTCCAGTGCTTTGTCTATCTTGATGACATCGTTATTTATTCTTTTGACCTCGAAAAACACATTAAAAACCTATCCAATGTCTTTGACAGACTTCGAACTTTTAACTTGAAACTTCAACCTGACAAGTGTGAGTTCCTCCGTAAGGAAGTCTCATATCTTGGTCATATTATTACAGATCAAGGTGTCAAACCAAATCCTGACAAGATTAAAGCCGTTCAACAATTTCCTATTCCTAAAAATCCAAAAGATATTAAATCCTTCCTTGGCTTAGTGTCCTATTACCGAAGATTCATCCCTGACTTTTCAAAAACTTCGAAACCACTTACTAACCTTCTTAAAAAAGATATTCCTTTTGTCTGGCAACACCAGCAACAGCTTGCTTTCGAAAACCTAAAAAATTCTCTTACCACTGCTCCTGTATTAGCCTATCCAGACTTTTCCAAACCTTTTCTCCTTACCTGTGATGCATCCAATTTTGCAATTTCTGCCATTCTTTCCCAAGGCCCTATTAATAATGATCGTCCAATCGCATATGCATCGCGTACATTAAATAAGGCAGAATCCAACTACAGTGTAACTGAAAAAGAATGCCTCGCTATTATCTTTGGAACTAAAGTATTCAGACCTTACCTCTATGGTCGCCGCTTCAAAATCATAACAGACCACAGACCTTTAAAGTGGCTATTCAATTGTAAAGAGCCTGGCTCCAAACTTGTTAGATGGAGACTAAAATTAGAAGAGTTTGACTATGAAGTTGAATATAAAAAAGGCAAAGTTAACAGTAACGCCGATTCCTTATCCCGATATCCTGTTAATCCAATTATAGAGAATAACCCAGATCCTCAACCTTCAACTTCCACTCACAATCCAAACTTAGGAAAAGAATCCGAAATCCCTTTAGATCTCTTTGAAGATCTTACTGAACTTGGCGCTCTAGATTTAAGCCCTCAACAAAATGTTGACTTCTATCCCTTAGGTTCTCCACCTGAACCAGAACCTTTTCAACAAACAATTAATCCAATAACTGATGAGATCTCTCCTAATCCCTCTGACTCTAGCAATACAAATATAACCAACCGAAATGTCGACTATTCAAACTTTTTAAAATCTTTCAACGACAAAAACAAAACTTTTACTACACAAATTATAGAACATAACGAGACATTACTTAAGAGCCCATCTAAAACCATTCTTATCCCTGTATCCATTGACTTCGACGACTCTAATCCTTATATTGAAGATATACTAGCCACTTCAGAAGATAGAAACAGCATAATTGACGGTGAACGTATCCTTCACCACTTTAAGAAAATCATTATCAAAGATAAAACTTACTATATCCTTTTTACTAAAGTCTATTATTTTGATAACTGTACTTATCCAGATTTATTCAAAACCATAAAATCTGCTCGAGATGACATTTTCCTCAACGGTAACATAAATGAAATCAGTATCTCAGATTTTAAAAACCAATTTGAACAACATTCTTTTACTAAAATATATGGCATGCTAATGTACCTTTTTGATAACTCAAATATTGTTGTTAACATTTATCACAATAGTATAATTTATCCCGTTCCTACCGAAATAGCCAAAATACTTAAAGAAAATCATGATATACCAATTGCTGGTCATTTAGGCTCTAATAGAATGACTAACAGAATTAAAGAAAGGTATTACTGGAAAAATATGCGCTCAGACATAGATGACTATATAAAAAATTGTAAATTGTGCCAAACAAATAAAGCTTTGAGAATGTCCAATAAATCTCCAATGCAAATCACTACTACTTCCAGTCGCCCTTTTGAGAGAATCAGTTTAGACATAGTTGGTCCTTTACCTGAAGCAGGACTTCAGAAATTAAAATTCATACTCACCCTTCAAGACGATCTAACTAAATTTTCAATTGCGTATCCCATTTCGAATGCTACTGCTGAAGAGTCTTGTGAGTGTTTAGTTCACTTCATTTCTCTATTTGGAATTCCAAAGTCTATACTTACAGACCAAGGAACCAATTTCACTGCCGAATTATTCAAAATGACTTGCCAATTTCTGAAAATAAAACAAATATGGTCCTCACCTTATCACCCCCAAACTCAAGGAGCCTTAGAGAGAAGTCATTCCACTCTCAAGGAATATTTAAAGTCTTACGTAAATGAGAACCAAACAAACTGGCATAAATTTGTTTATACCGCTATGCTTACCTATAACTCTTCTATACATACTACAACTAAATTTACGCCATATGAACTCATATTCGGCAATAAACCGTATCTTCCTGATTCAATCTTCGATTTACGATCCGATATCACCTATCCAGATTATATAAAAATGCTGCAACATCGTCTGAAATTATCTCAACAAAAGGCATTAGAAAATATAAATATTTCAAAAGAAAAATCAAAAACGTATTATGATAGACATTCCCGTGTAATTAAATATAAAGTAGGCGAATACGTTTATTTAAAAAATCATCTGAGACTTCGTAAAGCTCTTTCTCCAATCTGGAAGGGTCCTTACAAAATTGTGAAAATCCACGGCAACAATACGTTGTCTCTTTTAATTAACCGCCGTCATGTTAAACATCATTATGATCAAATAAAACCGGCATATGACGTCAATGAATGAATTATCTGCACTTATATAATTTTAAGATTTTATACTTTTACTTTTATTTACCTTTTTCCTTTTACACATTTAAAAACCATATAGTTATTTTAAATCGTTATTGCAGAATGATCGTGGCGTATAGCGTCCTAGCTACTGCTTATGACACCCAATACATCAGTTACATCACCAGAAGCCCTGGCATGCTTTTTGATCCTGTCGGCACGGTCAAAGTTGTCAATGATATATTTCATGTAGTTATTCCTTTAGATATAACTCCTTTTAAACACCATGTTGATGATATCCAAAACATTTTTAACTCAATAAGAATGCAATGTCGAGATAGTGAAGATATAGACTACACCCTTTGTCAAAATATGTTGCAACCCTTAGAATCACTATATAACGATATCTCCCATGATTATAAGTCGATTTCTCACATCATTTCCGATAGTCCCAACAAGAGGTCCGCATGGTTTTCTGGTATCGGTACTATATTCAAACATATATTTGGTACATTGGATGAAGATGATGCACTAAATTATAATAACGCAATTCAGGTTTTATATAACAATGACAAAACGCTTGCCGAATCAATTAAAAAGAATATTATTATTTCCCAAACTGCAATTTATAATATGAACGACTCATTATTTGAAATTAACTTGAACCAAGCAAAACTTAATAATGTAATAGATGAAATATCCGGTAACCTGAGAAACATGACAAAAATTATTGAAACCGACAGTTTCAAAATCAAGCTTAACTACGTCATAAATGTATTGCAGTCACATCTTCTGACTCTTTCTTTCAAAACAGAAGATATTCTAAATTCAATACTTTTTGCAAAAACCAATATTTTACACCCTTCAATTTTATCCCCTAAACAACTGTATTATGATATTGTTAATAATTTTAAGTCGATCCCAAAATTTAGGGACTTTCCTATTAATTTAGAATTAAGTAACATACATATTTTAATGAATATGTCTAATCTAGTATGTTATTATTTAGATAATAAGTTAATATTTGTCGTTAAAATACCCCTTGTGGATGCCCAGAGCTATGACTTATATAACACTGTACCTTTACCTACTCCTCATAAATCTAATGATCCAAATTCATATGTAATGATTGAACCTTTTGAACAATACCTACTTCTTAATAGAGACAAGACATCCTATAGTTATCTAAAAGATTTAAGCTACTGTAAAACCATTTTATCGAATATTTACCTTTGCGAAATTTCTGATGTGTATAATATTCCCAGTAACCCGGCTTGTGAAATAGATATAATTACCAAAGCCCTTACAGATATACCAACCACATGTAAGCATAAATTTATATATGGAGAGATAAATGTATGGCATAAATTAAACAATAATAAACTCATATTTGTTCAGTCGCATCAATCTAAACTCTCAATTGAATGTAATAATAGTATTGTATCCGAAACCATTATATCCGGTACAGGTGTATTAAGTGTCCCTGATAATTGTATAGCATATTTTAAAAATTTTAAATTTATTTCAAAAACGAATCCCAAATTAAATGTTCCAATTTTAATGTCCGATTTTAACATTGTCAATGATAGCTGCTGTAATTTAAATAATTTTAATAAACTTCAATATAAAGTTCCTAACTTGAAGATTAACAATGTAAACTTAAATCAACTTAAATATTTTAAAGCTAAGACAGATGACATTTTGAATAATGTAAATTTAATAGATCCACAAACATATTTGTATCATCCTAGCTTCCCCATTATTTCTTTAATTTCTTTAATTTCTATTATAAGCCTGACAATTGTATTGATATATTTTAAATATTGTAAACTAAATAAAAATGTAAAATCTGATAATGATTTAGAACAAATTGAGCTATCGGACAATCAACCTAAAATAAGAACAAATTAAATTGTATCTTGTAATTACAAAACTTACCTTTAAAGGGTAAGTTTCCTTTCAAACGGGGGGCTGTTATATACATACAATGTTCTTAGAAAAGCTGATGAAATGTAAAGTCAGCATTCTGCTGACTTAGGTTAGTCTAAACATCCTCCTCAACCTAATGTATTTTAAAATAACAAAAGTTAGTTCAGCTCGGGATTCCATTCATGTAACATCGTTTTAATTCATTATTTTATTTTATTTTATTTCTAATTGTGAAAGTGTACCTAGTTCCTTTCAGTTAATAAAAATAATCTTTTTTTAAAAAGTGTTTTACCAAACCCCGTCTAACAGTTCGTAAAGTTTAGTTAACTCTGCGAATCCATAAGGGAGGGGTTGGGACTAATTATATAAATATATAAGTAGATAAAAGATGGCTAGATTTCCTAACAACCTAGCAACCCAAGCAGCTAACCTCCCTACCAGCGGTATGAGCGGCTGGGGACGACGCGAAGTGTTGCCCCTGTTGGAAAACACTTCCCAACAACAACCCTGTTATCACCCTGGGAATTTAGGCCCCCCCTGTAAAGGGATCGGGTCTGCCGGTTTCTCCAAGGGTCAACGCTAGCAGGTTTATATGTAACCGTTAAGTATCCACCTGCTCAACGCCGGGGTCTACTACGGAGTGTGTTATCAATAAATTGGCAACAAAAACCGGCCGTAGAACTGACGGCTTTGCGACGTGAACCAGTCACGAAGTTGAGTTGCACTGAAATTGCGGGATTGAGTACGTTACGACCGGTTGAAACCGCCCACAGAGCGAGTCTCTAACTACGTAACAAGCGCCAAGCGTCAAGTACGTAGCCAGAAAAACAGCAAGAGCGAGCGTTTGTCGTGAGACGCACGTAAACTCACAGAGGCTGCACTCCAGTCGTCGGGGACGAATTGAGGTTTTATGATTCTAGGAGTCAGCGTTTGAGTATTGCTACAAATATCGTCGTGAGAGGACAATCGTGACTCAGCGGCTGGGTGCGACTGTCCGAACGGGGTCAGACGCAGAACGAGTCTGTCTCTCGAGTCGTCGGGGACGAAGTGACGTGTTTATTCGATGGGGTTAGAGTTTTGCTACGAGTTGTCGTTGTGAAACAACAATAATGACTCGGTGGCTGGGAGCGACCGTCAACAACAAGGAAAAAAATTTAAATTAACAAATCGGTTTCTGTTAAGTTAATAAAGTTTTCTTCAATAAGGGATCTTTAATTTAACGTTTTTGATCGGTTACAGTTCTGTTTTGTGTATATAAATTAAAATAATAATATAAAACAATGACAATCTGGTTGGGGCTTAAACATACTACAAAATGGACGTTTTAATGTATTGTAGAACAATTGAAATACACAGAACAGGTATCTTTAATATCCACTCTAAACCCGAGAAACTGTAAACAGTCTGTTTGTTAATTAAATCTACTTTAGAACGGTTATAGTTCAAAGGGCATCCTGTTTAATATTTTAACTTCGTTACTCGCAACAGCTGGTTTTTACGAAAATTGTTCGGTACATATTTATGAACCAGGAAAATGGTCTCTTCATTTTGAAAAAACTTTCTGTGAAACTAAAATGTAGCATAGGTACTACATAATGCAAAGAAAAATCAACCTTGTTGTTTTATTACACGAAAAATCCTTGTTGACCGCAAGCATGGTGGCATATAGTGTTTTTAGCTGGGATAGTGTATAAACCACGTATAAATGGACCTTAGCGGACTTTTAATAATCAATTTATAATTGTTTAAGATTATATTTGATTACATTCAATGTTGAAAAGTTTGTAATTTAAATTTTTTTTAACATAACGTAGAGAAAGGGTACATAGAATTAGATAATTATAACCCTTAAACAAAATATATAAGTAAGTAAACTTATTAAATGACATGAGTAACATGACGCGGCAGTTTTACAACATTAGAACGTTGACCAGTAAATTACAAACATTTTGTATTTCAATCCATAATTATTAAGAAAGTAATTGCAATCCATAATTATTATTTGGGCTCCGGGCATGGATAGCGCCGGCAAGCAAACCAAAGCTAGAAACCATGCGTGCTGCATGTTTGCTTGCATGCTGCATGCTTGCTCGCGTTCTTGCTTGCATACTTCACGCTTGGTTGCATAGTTCGTTCAATAGTGGAAGATTTATTTGAATTGATTCTTTCAAAATATTGAGATCGCACGAGTTTTAACGTTCTAGCTCTTGATGAAAAGCATCGTGCATTGGGCGATTAAAAGTTGGCATGAAATTTTCCCCAACTATTTTTGTTGCTCCAAATGAAGTCATTTGAAAGCAGTCGTTGTATTGTTGAATATTCTTTAAAAAGTGTATGGAATCTTTTCCTATTCCTAAAACCAATGAGTACAATGGCTCTTGAGGTGGAAGCCATGGTATCTATTTCACCTTTTCATTTGCGCAACACAATCCATTGGCTTCATTTTTGTATTTTAATGCCTTACAATATTGGCAAACTGAATTCATAGGTCCAATAGCAACACAGTTATATGCGATGTAATCAATTGACATATCGTAACAGAAAGAAGCTCGATTCAAACTTGCTCCATTATTTAGTCGAATGTCGCGCTTCACGGTCTTGACCCAATTCTTTCACGTTCATTGCGATCTTCTTATTCCTGGGCAGTACGATTAGATTGATAATTGGATTCGTTGTATTTTGGGTTCTTCTGCCTAAATTTGTTCGCCGCCTTAAAGGAGGCATATTTAGTAAGTCACAAACACACAACACTTTTTTAAATTTTATAAATTTTAAAAACTTTATTTTATAAATTTGTGGCTTTTAGATTTAGTAATATTATAGATGCACAGCAAAAAGATGCGCTGCCACTAACACTTAAATTTTATAATATGGTATTGAAGTTTAAATTGACTTTGAATTATTATTACGAATCTTTTGTATGGGAATATAGAAAAGTGTTGTTATTAGACTTTTTTTGACTTTAGATATTATAAAAAAATAATTAGCGAAATCGTTTCAGCTGCTCTCGAGATTTGCGCATAGCAACACATTTAGCGATTCATTTTTATATTTTATTTTATTTTATTATAGAAGATATACCGTTTTCCTGGTAAACAAAATAATTTTAAATTATTAGAATCCTCTCTCCGCTGCCTTCATCGCGAGCATTACGGTGTCGCAGAAGGTTCGCACCGCCTGCCATGACCTCTCACTCTGGACCATAGCGCGAACCACGGTTGGTAGCGATATATCGGCACCCAATACAGATCCGAGCGCGCTGCGCTCTACGTTCCACACCGGGCATACCTCCAACGTGTGCTGGGCCGTCTCGTCGAGGATATCGTCACAGTGGCACCTGGCAGTCGGTTCCCGACCGATCTGAAACCCCTGCTGGAAGACTCGACGAATTGCCTCGATAGTCCAGAGTCCAGCGCTTGAAAACGCCAGCCTGGACTCCTTCGGTAGTGCCCGTAGCCCGTTCGTGCAGCTCAGCTTTGCGCCTCTTCATTTACTGCAGTGCAGGCGGGTCAACCCTGGTCCAGAGCGCCTCCACGCGTCACTCGCAGAGTGACACGGGGGCTCTCGATTCCAGGTACCAGGGAATAGTACCCGCCAGCACGCAAGATAACTCACCCAAGATCGTGCAATAACCCCGTACCACCCTGATCGCCATCACCACTGATATTGCTGCGAGTCAAGGCGCTGCGGCCCACACAGGGGCACCATGCAGGGCTATAGACCTCAAGATACACGCGTAGAGTCGCCGATACGACGTGTCAGGTCCGCCAAGATTGGGCAGCGGCCGTCCCAAGGCCGTAGCCACCCTCACCAGCTGAAGTGGGGGCCGAAGTTCCACCGGCTATCCAGAGCGAGTCCCAGAAAGCGCATCGACGGCCTCACGTCGTTCGGATTCCGGTAAGACGATATTTGCGGCCCGGGGCGGCGCATTCTGCGGGCCATGGAATACCACAGTCTCGGACTTTTCGAGTGCCACCCGCAAACCCAATCGCCGTAACTACCAACCTAACCTAACCCAATCGACCGTCGCTACACTGAACTTTCGAACTAATGGACATCGTAGTTTTATACTTTTAAACTTACATACATCGCGATTTCGTAATTCGCAGCTCAGGTGCAGTGTGTAACCTAACATTTGGTGACCGTTTATCCATTTTGAGTAGCAAAAAGAATATCTGTACAAAACGTGCAATTATTCTGTTGTGTATTTATTTCTGTTGGATCATAATATTATATAGTTTAGGACCCTTTTTATTGAAGGCCTTTTATTTTTTTTGGAATTATTTACTTTCTTCGGTACTTAGGCAATGGGTCTTAAAAATATTTTTTGTAACCGTTTAAATTATACCCTTATTGTTTTAAATAATGCACTGCATAGGAAGATACTACGCGCAGAAATCAATTACAAGAAAATCGTATTTTCGGTGAATACTTACTTTATTAGAGTAAAAAATGTAAATGTAAATGGAATAAAAATCGTTGAAGTTAATTGCGATAAAGGGATGGGTTCCCCTCTTGTCCAAAAAAGCTAGCTAAATACTAGTAAAGTCTAAAATAACTAAAGTCCTTATGGTTTCTCTTAAGTGAAAATAGTATATTATGCAACTAGTGAATAAAGGACGGATTTAAAGCGACGGCCGTAGATGAGTCACGAGCAAGTGAAGGATTCTAACGATTGAATCACGAGCGTAGCGAGTGATTTAAGATGATTGAATCACGAGCGCAGCGAGTGATTCAACTGTTAGATTCCTGAGCGACGCAAGTGATTCATGGCCCTCGATATAAATTCGTACTTTATTCAGGAGTTGCATACTATACTTTATACCATGACTACGAGAAAAAGACATAATTTAAGCGAAAATAGAAATTTAATCAAGAAATAATAAATGTTACATTAATTGAAATGGACATTAAAATTAGAGCAATGACTGAAATTAAGCGTAATTTTCTTAATATTATCATTAGGGTGGTCAACTTGTGAAACAATATTTATTTGTGTCCGTACAATTCACAGTATGTATTTGAAATGGCGCCAATTCACTATTTTTTTTTTCTATAATGGCAGCAATGAACACAAAACAGTTTTTAATCTAATGCCAAACTCCTTGTCGCAAATATCGACCAATCAAATCTCGAGAATTTATTTGCACCAAAGAGTTTGAATTTCGAATCTTAGCGCAAGGAGTTTGTGTAAGCATTGAAATGGAGATCGGATATATTTTGTGTTCCAAATTCAAACACCAAAACAGTGAATAAAAACAAAAGAGTGAATAAAAGGCCTTTTTATTCACTGTTTTGCGTGAATAAAATAAGCTTTTTAAAGTAGGTATGGTATAAAAAATATTTAAAATTGCATTAAAATACCACAACTAAGGAATTTTATATATTACTTACTTAAAGGCAATTGTACTGTATAATAAAGATATGCTATATACAAAATCGTCGTAAAATGTGTGACTACTTCCACAAAATCACACACATTTCTTTCATCTAACATATTACTATATTAACTGATAATAAAAAAGGATGGCGTTATTTAAATAATAAGAAAAAAAGAGAACAGCTCTAGTTTGTCGCTTACTCGTAAATGACAACAAATGTCTCTCGGGACACTAATCAAGGCGTGTTTGACATAAATTGCACCCACCTTCATCGTCCTCAAGGTCGTCGTGAAATTTACTAGCTGTCCCTTTCCTTTTTCTAACCTACACAAATCACACCAAAAATTCAAAATAGTTGCGATATTCTAGTAAAACAACAGTTATTTTGCGTACTTACGTGTGATATGAGATCAGTTGTGTTTTGTGAACATTAGAATCGTAATAAGTACACGTTTTTTACACTTTAGGTGCATTCTTACTTAAGCGAAGCGGAGCGGACTGTGAATTGACCAGTATATGAATATAGTGTAAGTGGAGTGCAGCGTAACTGAGCGGAGCTAAGCGGATTAAACGTCCCCATTGGTTCGTTTTCGAGTCTTCATTTTCCGCGCGCCAATAGCATATCTGCTTCATTTTTGAAATAATATCATTGCTAAGAGTCAAAAGTTTCGGAAGTAAATATTCAACGGAATTTATGTCACTGAGAACACAACGTAATTCAATCTAAATCTAGGAAAGCAAAAACAAAAAGACTGTGCCTAAGACCAAAATCAGTGTCTACTCAAATCTGAATATCTTAGTTGTAATAAATATTTGTCTAGTTATATACCTACCACTTTATGTGATGAACACTTTTATTTGGCTTTGGAAAAAATAGTACCGAAAGGATTCTTTCACCTCGTTCATGTCGATCTTACCTGTAAATCCTTTTAAAAGTCGAAATCTAACGTTGACAAACATTAGGTGTTCTTTTATTAGAACATTTAAGGACGTTAAAAGTTTATTTCGCCTTACCATGACGCAGACACTTTTAAAGAAAAGTCTCCCATGACACTGTAATTCTTTTGAATTTACTTGCTTTTTTCCATTTTCGGCAAAGTGGGTTTCCATGCCACGCTAAATTGCAAAAAATGTTTGTATCCCGCTGTCGGTTTATAAAGATAAACAAGAATTGTTACAAAGACTACGAAAGAATATTTACTTAGTGCAGATTCTTACACTGAGAACCCTAAGGCGATCAGTTTATCTTTCAAATCAATTAAAAGAAAATTTAAAGAAATTTATATCTTTATTATCATATTTACAGAGCAAATTGCCGCACTTTTAATAAAGGATTTATTCGAATTGTGGTATTCAGTAGCTTATTATAACGAACGCATTAAAGCAGATCTGCTTTATAGTTCACTAATTGCATAGTACAGTCAAGAGCTCATTAACCTACCCCTATAAACTGTTCTCAATCGAATTTCCACCTAGAGTCCACAATAAAAAGCTCAAAACCAATTGAGGAACTTTGACATTTTGTGATGTGCTTGTTGACTGAACACGAACAATCAACTGATGTAAAAAATGTAAAACGTTATTATTAATACTATAGAGAATTTCTTATATTGATCATTATTTCATTTGACGGCCTGTTTGGTATGGAGGTAAGTAGCTTAGCCTTCCATGCCAGAGGTCCCGGGTTCGAATCCTGGTAGGGGCAGATATATTTGCTTTCTAGTCATGGATGTGTATTTACGTTTATTTAAGTTTATTTCTAATATTTATATATAAAAAAAAAATATATTTACGTGTGTTTATATATTTCTTAAGTTTATTTATCCGTTATCTAGTATCCATAACACAAGTTCTTTAATGATACTTAATTTGGGCTAGATAATGTGGTGTGATTGTTAGAAATATTTATTTATTTATTTATTTATTTATACCAGAGGTCCCGGGTTCGAATCCTGGTAGGGCCAGATATATTTTATCATATTTGCTTTCTAGTCATGGATGTGTATGTATTATTTATATTTACAAAAAATATATTTTTATATATGTTAATACATTTCTTAAGTTTATTTATCCGTTATCTAGTATCCATAACACAAGTTCTCAATGATACTTAATTTGGGCTAGATAATGTGGTGTGTTTTTTGGAAATATTTATTATTATTATTATTCCATTAAGACTAACGAGTTCTAACGCAGTAGTGGTCCTTAACTTGACTTTTATCCAAAGGAAGTCCACATACTGCCAGAGACTGATTTGGATGTACTGACCTCAAACGTTTTTCAATAGTCATCAGTTAATTATTAGAAGTTCCTAACCTAATCATAACTATGTGTATTTGTGTAGTATAGCTACTTGTCCACTGTCCGAACTGAACGGTATTTTCGTATTTTGACTCACGTCAAGAGTTATTGTTACGACAATGTTATTATCCTTTTTAATCCATAATCATAATTCCCGCGTACACGTGGTTGACAATACGATTAATGTACCTACTGTATTAAAAAAAACTGTGATGGCCGCCGCGTGATTCGAGACTCATGCCGCTCAGATTTATTGTGAAAAATAAGAAGATACATTACTTGTAAACTTAGTGCTTGCGAAGTTTTGTGATCTCAAGATAGTTAAGCAACTGTGGAAGTGTGGACTTTATTGTGATCAAGATATTTCTAAGAAATTGGGTTCACCACGTTAGATATCAAACAACTTTTTACCTTGGTAAGCTCCATTCCCTTAAATTCCTTAGCAATAGTCAATGCATTACATTCCGTTGAATTTCTTAGGATTCATTAGACGAAATCAAACTAGGTATTAAATAGTTCAAGTTAACTCTTTTTAGGGGCCAAGCCTCTCCAGTTATGTTCTGTAAGTAAGTACGACGAATAGAATTTTTGGAATTTTTCTTAGCCTCGCAAATAGACCCTGCAATTGACCCAACATATTGGAGCATATCTGTGTTTTACCCCGATTACTACTTAAATCGATCTCTTAGCATACAAAATCTCATGATATACGAAACGAGGACTTATATAGGGTTATCAAATCAGGTAATCAAGAAATTATCTGTTTTTCGATTTTAAGGCACAATGAGTGCCTGGCCAACTTTTTTTTTTTAAAATGCCAGTTCATTTGTGACCCTATGGGCCTTTAAAATTTCACCGGACTTGATGCTTAGCGCTGACGGCGCTTAGCTGGAAGTGAAACTACTCCTACATACGATATGCCTAAGGGCACCCGAGAGAGTACGGACCTCGGCTCAGAACGTCGTATATTGAAACTACCACTGGTTCGGAAGGATCATCTACTGCCAAAGAACCAGCAAGAAACTCAGTAGGCATGCGTACGACGCGTTAGCCTGGCCCACCGGTGGGTAAGGCGATTCGAATGCCATGTTGCCCTATTTATAACTGGAACACCGGCGTTCCTTGTTGTAAAATCATCGTCGAGATCTGTTAAGACGTTACGCGGACGCCTATAACGAACCGCCGCGTCTGGCTTGGCTGTGTATTCAGATGACTTATTGACCAGCGGGTTGGGATGGTGGGGAGTATTATGAAAGTAGCGGCTAGACTTTAATTTCATGAATGCGGCAATGGTGGGCATCTCTAGATCCTTGTGCAGATCTAAGTTGCAGACATAGAGCGGGGCCCCAATGCATTTGCGTAAGAACCTTTTTTGAATAACCTGCAAGTGATTGAGGTTCGACTTGCTATGGTGAGAGAAAGCGAAGCACACTGGCATATGTCCTGATGGGGCGGATGCAAGTTTTGTAAAGTGTAAGCTTATTTCTAAGTGACATTTTACTCTTCTTATAAATTAGAGGGTGCAGCCTACCCATGACGAAGGCGGCTCGGTCCTGGACGTGTTTTATGTGATCTACGAATGTCAGTCCACTATCTAAAGTGACTCCTAAATATTTGACTTTTTTAGCACATGGGATCGGAGTACCAAACAGGGTGATCTGACCTAATCTTTTGAAGGGTTTCTTAGAGGTTGTCCTAGAGCAGGTTGAGAGAGAGAAGTACACTGCTGCACTTTTTTCTGGGTTGACTTCTATTCTCCATTTCCTAAACCAAGCGCCTAACGCGTTGACTGCGGATTGAAGTATTCTAGTTGACCTACGTTGATTCCTATCAGATGTGTATAATGCGGTGTCGTCTGCAAAGAGCGCTAGGTCTACTTTCTCCGTCCTTGGTATGTCACTAGTGTATAGTAAAAACAAAGTTGGAGAAAGCCTTGTGGGACACCGGCTAATACAGGACGGCGATTGGAGAGTGCACCTTCCAATCTGTAGAGAAAGGTTCGACAGTGGAGAAAGTCTCGTGGTCTGGCACGCCTAGTTCAAAGAGCTTATATAATAAGCCGTTGGGCCAGACCTTGTCGAAGGCTTTAGCCAAGTCAAAGAAAAGCGCACTCATGTCTATGGTTTTCAACCTACGTTCCTATGCTCCAAGATGTGCTCCGTGATGCAGTGCACTTGTTGGACGCAGGAGTGAGGGGATCTAAAGCCGAACTGTTCATCCGGTAACAAGTGCTTCGAATGGATGACCTCTCGGAGCCTGTTCAAAATTATCCTTTCGTATAATTTACCTATCGCGCTAAGCAAGCTAATAGAACGGTAGCTTGTAGGTAGATCGTCTCGTCTCTCGTCACGTTTGCGGAAAGGAGCAGTTTGTTAGTATGAGTGCGAGTGGGAGAGCTTTCAGAATCCTGTTTGGTAGTTCGCATGAACCTGGAGCTTTGCGCGGTTTAAAGTTTTTTATTACTGTCTGTACCTCTTATACCGTTACCGGTGGGAGGGTGTCTGTCGGTAAGTTGCCGCATTTAGTTTTGACTGTGCTATTCATAGTTTCTATGTGGAGGACGTCAGTGCTTTCTGTACTCGGTGTACGTTGTTGGACTAAGCTATCGGCTAGGGTTTTAACTTTTTCGGAGTCATTTGAGGCGGGAGTCATGAGCGGAGTCCTAAGGAGCGGAGGCATCGATGTGGCGGTAGAGTCCATCTTAAGAAACTTCGCCAAGCTCCAGTAAGCCAGACGGGAAGACAAAATCTCTTCAAGAAGCGCGTCCCAGTTGTTAGACCGCAGTTCGCGTATGTGAGATTTAACATCTCGCTGTAGGGCCCTCATACGTATGCGGTTTGCCTCAGTCGGAGCATAATTGTGAGCTGCAAAACAACTCTCTTTGCTCTCAACAACAACAACAACTCTCTCACATCCTCAGACATGATCCAGTGGCGTTCATTCGCCACCAGAACCCACCTGGAAGATGCACTGATAGCAGTTCAAAGGTGGTTAGTGAAAGCACCGATCGCTGCATTGGTCTCCTCGATGGATAACTTTGAATCGGGAATGGTGTTCAGGTCGGGGCTGTCGGTTGCCTTAAGGGCTTCTGTTAGTTTGGCCCATACAATGTGTACCCTCGTTTAAGGAACGGGGTCACTTGGGATACCTAGCTGCATGATTACCGGTCGGTGATCCGAAGTAAGTTGGTGGATGACTTCTACTGAGTGTACCGTTAAGTTAACACTTTGTAGGATTGCTGTATCGAGAATATCGGGGCGATGATTTATGTTGTAGGGATAGTGAGTCGGTTCCCGGGGACCCACTCCATCACAGCTTAGCGAATCTAACATGAGATGAAGACGACGGCCGTTTGGGTTGGTAACTACGGAGTACCAACCTGAATGTTTCGAGTTAAAGTCACCAGCTAGTATTACGGAGGGAGAAGCCTGGCCAACTGTCGATGACTAACGCTTACATATTTTTATCGCATGTCTATAGACGGCAAGTAACACACACCACAGGTTAATTGATACGATTTTTTTTGTAAGTAGTTTTTTATGTTAAACTTAATAGGTTTATCCTACTACGTAACAGTCTACAAGTGACTCTATTTTGAATGTGTTCATGATGAATGTAACAAGTATTCTAAAAAACCTATGTTGATAATTTGTTCACTTTAACCCACGATAAACCCAACTCTTAATTTAAAGGTTTTGGAGCGAACCAAAAATCACTAGAACAAAGAATTGTTTACACACCATTATTTTAAATGCGCATGTCAAAGTATATATTCACTATGTAACACACCATCATAAGTTTACTTTAAAATCTAACTTCAGTACACGAAATTTTTAATCGATAAAGAGCAGAACATTCTCCGTCAATTTGCCGCTAAAAAATGTAGATAAATGTCGTGTTATATGATGTCACAAAAACAGATAGTCGGTATTGACATTGACGTTGTGGCGTGACGTTGATAAATTGTGAATCGAAACACTTTGTTTTGGTTTTCTTTGTAACAAAACATTACACCAAATTTTAGAGATAATTTTTAAACAAAAACTACCTGAAAACGTTTGATTTTCGTCATGGAATATAGCCTGTGTGACTTTTGTATTATAATAATAAAATAAATATTTAATATTTTCTGAGAATCAAGTTCAACTTAGCCACAACGCTAAAAGTTTTATATATTTTATATTATAGACATAAGAATATTTTAAAGGGGTATATTTAGATAAAAAAGGGTTCGGATTTTTCATGTAAATGTGCCAAAAACATAACATAACGATAGTTCGACCTACCTACCTATTAATTAAAATGTATTAGTGCTAAAATCTGTGAAACATAAACACAACGTCAACCTGATGGTAAGTGAAATCTGGCCCCTAGACATTGTAAAGCAAAAAAAAAATATGCGAGTGTTTTTAGCTTGAACTTTAAACTAAAGTCATGAATTCTTAACAGGGGGAAAAAAAGTAAAAATCAGGTGTACTTTAAAAAAATCAATATAGTTGGAAGCACACAGACGGTATCACGTTTGCGTTTAAGTTTATTTTTGTTTGCAGTAGGTATTCAGCTCACAAAGTGGTTTAGTTAGAAAGGTGGGAACGCCATATATTTGTTACGCATTGGCTTGTAATCTGTCATTCCCTAACAAATAAAAAGAATATATAAATTATCGAAGTAAAAGAAACTCTCAAAAATACTAAATCAAAGCTAAAAACAAATTATCAGTGTTTAACATGATCAGTATTTATTCAAATTCTAATTCAAAGTATACTTATTTCAGATACTTAATCCGTAGGTGTTAGTAATAATGACACTTATACTAGTGTTAGTAATACATTGAGATCAGAAATTATTAAATAAGTCCAACAATTATTAGGCCCTTACATATGAAATTGGCATTTTGTCGTACTGGCCATTTTGATCTGTATTATCTCCTCTTCGGTTTAGAAATCCAATTTCAAATTTATACAGCTTTTACTCAGGCATTTGTGTTTAGAAAATTTTTTTGGTTTTTTCTTTGCGTCACTTAATTTACAAAATGAAAAACTTGAAATATCGCGTTATTTACGAGTACGAGTTCCACCATGGCACCAGTGCTGCAGAAACGGCTTGAAGTATCAATGCTGTATATGGCGTCGGCGTCGCAAAAGAAAACACAGTGTGTTTTTGGTTCTGACGTTTTCGTTCTGGAAATTACGAACTGCAGAACATGCCCCGTAGACGGCCGGAGACCAAAGTTGATAATGAAGAATTGAAGGCTATTGTGGAAGCGGATCCAGCGCAAACCACGTCCAAGTTAGCTGTAGGCTGCGGTGTTAGTGACAAAACTGTTTTAATACACTTAAAGCAGATTGGGAAGGTGAAAAAGTTTGAGAGGTGGGTACCTCATAAATTGAGTGCAGCAAACCGACAAACGCGCGTGGACTGCTGCGTTACGTTACTTAACTGGCACAATAATGAAAGAATTTAAAATTAAATCATTACCTGTGATGAAAAGTGGATCCTGTACGACAATCAGGAACGCTCATCGCATTGGTTGAACCCTAGCAAACCAGCCAAATCCTGTCCCAAGCGAAAATTAACTCAAAAAAAGTTACTTGTGAGCGTTGGTGGACAAGTGTCAGTGTCGTTCATTACAGCTTTCTTTAATCTGGCCAAACAATTACGGCAGATGTCTATTGTCAGCAACTGCAAACCATGCAAAACAACTGAGGCTGGTCAATCGCTCTAGGCCACTGCTGCTTTAGGACAACCATACACTGCACAACAGACGGCTACCAAATTAGAGGAGCTTAAATTGGAAAAAAATTCAACTGTAATGGGGAAGTCCAAAGCGCCTTCAAAGATTTTATTTGAATGGTTTTTTTTTTGTAAAGAGATCAATGAACTACCTATGAGATGGCAATAGTGCAATCCTACCTATTCGCCAACACATCCAGGATGCTGTTGCGTTAGCCCGTACACGCCAAAGCAGCGAGGCGCTTCGCTTGCGGATAATACCTAAGAAGCAATCAGTCTGCGCCTCAGCAAAGATAGCTGACACACTGCAAAAACGTGGCAACACAAACAACCTCTTAAACGCATTGTTATACTGCACCCAAAGTTTGTCATACACCCGCTTTGAGTAATTGACCCATAGACCGCACGTGTAGAAGGTCTGTCAATACGCTTCAAATAACGCCAGTTTAAGTTGTTTACTACAAGGTGCAAATCTACGGGTCACCATGTTACTCCGCTCAGATAGAACCCTTCGATCCCTCTCTAGGTCAAGGTCATCATTCAATTTTTCTGCTACCTAGTGACCCAAATAGTTAAACTGATTAACAAGCTTCAGTGGTGTCCCGCCTAGTGTTTTAAATATCATCATTTCGCTCTTGGTTGCATTTGAGACAATGAACCACAGCACACGACTCGCGTATTTTGAGCAGTTTTTTGAGGGCTCCTATCGACGGGCTCAGCAGCACCATATCATCCGCGTAACTAATATTGTTAACACAAACCGCGCCTTCGTGACAATCAATTTTAATACTGCTGAGCTCTTTTTTTTTTGTTCCCCTCCACGGGAAGGGCAGGAGGATAAAAAATGCTTTGACGCATACTCTGGCGCGCGCGATCCAGAGTTATGTGGGACTCGTCCCGTCGCCTACCAGAACCTCTACCTACTAAAAAAACCCCCCGTCGGCTCGTGCAATTATTTTGCATACAGCTTTCATCTGAGCGACGGCCAATTGGAGAAAGAGGCCGCGCTAGTGGGGCCCTTAAGGGGTCACCCGCTGGGATTTACATAGCACTGAAGGTGTCCAAAGCACTGAAGGTGAATACATAGCACTGAAGGTGCTCAAAATGAAAAGTAAATAATAAAAAACATTAAAAATGGATAAATAAAATTGCATTAATTCGGATTTACGTTAGAATTAGAATTTACGTTAGAATTAGAATTTGCGGCTTGAAGGGCTTAGAGATCTAAAGTTAATTGCGTGAGTTCACCAGCGTGCGCGTTTCTCGGTCTAGCGACTTTGAATTTCGAATCTAAGACAGGAGCAGTATATGAGACTGAATCTCGAACAAGATGATTGGGATGGGTTTCGGCGCGTTTGAAGAACGATTCTGAGAGTGTTTTGAGGTGCTGTTGCACTGTAGGTAGTTCAAGATCTCTGTACAGGTCCGCGTTACGCACGTACCAAGGTGCGTTTGTGGCCCTGCGGCAGAAGAGATTTTGAACTACCTGTAGTTTATACAGGATGGAGGGTTGGGCGTGGGCAAAGACTGGCGAAGCATATGACATGACGAGTCTAACGCAGACCTTATAAAGCGTACGTTTATTTCTGAAAGACATTTTACTTTTTCTTCCTATCATATATATATAGGCGGCTTAAGTAAAAACGCGCGAGTTTCGTTACTCTATCGACGTGTGGCTTGAAAGAAAGCGTCTGATCTAAGGTGACGCCTAAGTATTTAATACTGCGCTTCCAGGGGATGGGAATATCTAACATTCGAATGTGGGGATCGTTGTAGCGATTACGGAGTTTGTAGTCGAATTGAATAGCAGAACTCTTTTCTGGGTTGACATCGATACGCCATTTTTGAAACCAAACACCGAGGGCGTTTACGGCCTTTTGGAGTCTGGTGATGTTGTACGGGACCAAGTGACCTTTAGTATAAAGGGCGGTGTCATCTGCAAAGAGGGCGAGTTCAACGCCTTTCGGCGGGATGGGGATGTCGTTAGTGTACACAGTGTACAGCAGAGGGGCGAGGACTGAGCCTTGCGGGACTCCAGACTTTACGGGACGAGGCGCGGAGAGCGTGCCTTCATGTTTGAATCGAAACGTACGGACTGCTGCTGAGCTCCTCGATCAATCGGTTCATATACAAGTCGAAGAGATTTCAGGAGGCAAGTCCGTTTTAGTCTGTAGCTTTTGACACAGGATATGATAAGATACGAGATCAAATGCCCTCGATATATTTAAATAACAGGCATAGACTGGTGTTTTTCTCATTCTGTTGTACTCAACATTTCCACTAGAGAAATAGTATTGCAGATTCAGTTGACAAACCCGGTCGTGCAACTGCAAATGTCCACCTAAATGTTTGTCCAGCAAGCTGTCCAGCACTTTAGCTACAATAGTAGCCAGTGATAATGGCCTGTAGGCTGTATTTTTTTCGAATATTCGTACGACAACCATGAAGTCATCAGGTATATTAGAATAACTAATACATAAATAACATATTAAGTACCCGAGATACTAAGTATACACCTTAGGATACCTACGTATTTTAGTTGTTCGATGCTCAAGCTATCCAGGAGACTTACCCCTGACCATTTTTGTGATTACGGTCGCCACGTCCTTGGCTGAAAATCTAACTTTTAATGCCACCATGGAGCTGCCTGGCAATGAACACCTGCGATGTCGGTGTGACTGGTTACCGTACGCTAAAATGACGCTGAATCATATAAGCAATATAGATGGGCTCATATGCAACCCCCACACTTGCAGGAAGCCTCGGCTTTAGATTCTAACTATTGGTATTTTTCAAAAAAAAAATTAAAGTCCTTATTTGCGTGATTCTTGGCAATTATTTCAATTTTACTTGAGCTTCGTTGTTCTAACAATACTTTAATTTCAATTTAAAATATTTTCTGGAATCACACATTTTATTGTACACATTGCCTGCCTTTGGTTTCCCATAAAGGACCCATTTTTGAAACCAAAGCCGTTCTTTCCCATGTGCGGCACTTACGTGCCTGTTCCAGCCCTTTAAATATTTATGTTTTTTACGTACTTTTGCTTTGTAACATTTCACTGCAACTTGTGTAAATATAAAAATAATTTCGCTACACAAGTTGTCTGTTACTAGCTTATGGCTATCCCTATTAAAAAAGTTAACCTGCACAATCCCAAAAATCAGAAGGAAAGTCAATTTCTCTTAATTTAGAATTACAAAGATGTGTGCATTGTCTCTTTCACCCCATTTAATTTATTTACAAGGTGCGATCCGTTTTACATTTTTAGCATTTATTAACTCGAGGCTATATTCAATAATTATTGGCCGATGGTCAGACCAATAGACGTCATGTAAACATTATTAACTATTTGGCATGTGGCGCTTGTCACTAAGCAGTCATCGAGCCATCGCAGGAAATTGTCATGTGAGTCACTTACATAGGTATGGGTGTCCATTGGCAACACTAGCATGTCAATACAAATCCACGACTGTTCAGCACAAAATTCCAAAGTTCACTAGCAAACCGGTCACTCGGATGTGCGTTAAATTCTCCCAATAGAAACACAATGTCAATTTTGTTGTTATCAATAATTGCATTTATTTCTCCTAAACAGTCCGTAAATTCCGCTAAATTGACCACAGAGTCCGTAGACACGTACACAGATATTATTAATACCAAGCGATCGCGGAGCACTATTTTAATAGCAATTAAACTACTAATTGCTATTAAAATAGTAGACTACTACACTCAACTACCTACACACACTGAAACGCATCCTTTCTCCAAAGTATAGCCATTCCACTGAAGAGCCTCCCTCGCTCTCGATGTATTGCCGTAGAGGTGTCAATCGCCGACTTCCCGGTGAACGCGAAGTTGACGTCTATTGTCCCAAGGAATGATGATGAATCAGGAAAAAGCCATGTTTCCTGCAACACGATGATATAGGCCGAACGACATTGTCTACGTACAGACTCGGCAGACCCTATCACATTTTTACAATTGAAAGTCATCACGTTAGTTATTTTATCCATTTTAATTCATGAAAATTTCTTCCTTTGAAACTCCATCATCATCATCATCATCATCAGCCCATATCCGTCCACTGCTGGACATAGGCCTCCCCAATTGCACGCCATCGAGGTCTATCCTCGGCTACTCGCATCCAGCTCCTGCCAGCCATCCTGCGCAAATCATCACTCTACCGTGTCTGAGGACGTCCTACACTACGTTTGCCGAGACGCGGTCTCCACTCAAGAACTCGTTTACCCCAATGGTTATCGGTTCTGCGGCTAATATGGCCAGCCCACTGCCACTTCATTTGCTAATTCGGTGCGCTATGTCGATGACCCTAGTTCTCTGCCGGACCACTTCATTTCTGATTTTGTCCCGCAGAGAAACACCGAGCATAGCTCTTTCCATAGCACGCTGAGGGACCTTCAGCTTGTGGACCAGCCGTGCCAAAACTCCAGTTTCTTTGAAATTTATTTCCGAAGTGAACAAAACGACGATCAAAAACTCCTTCTTTATAAATAATTTTGACTAACAGTAAATTAGTAATGATGATTAAGAATTAATCTAGCTTTTGTTTACGTTTTTGCTGTTGCGAGCAACAACCGACTGCACACGGGAATCTGAAGCCCTTTGCTCTACCACGACAACGCGCCCGCGCACTCCCGGATCCAAACGAGGAACTTTTTAAACACCACTCCGGTAAAACTTTTGGATTACTCCCTATGATAAAAAACCAGCGCAAGGGGATGGAGTTTGTGGGAGTACCGTCTGACTTGGTACAATTCATTAGGCATCTTTATGTAGATGGAACAGCGTCTGTACGGATTAAACAATTTTATTTATCAGAAACATAACAGTCATTTACAATATGTTTGAACGGGAAGATATAACATTTTGGCTCATACGTTTCCCTAATTTAACAATTGAATTCACTACACATTATTATGTATCTAATACAATTAGGTTAATACATCAAATAAATTACACTACTTGTACAGGTAACAAATGCTTTTATTTAAATTCATAAAGCTTTACAAATATTGCCAGGACAAGGATCTACATGTGTCACATTATGAATAACCTTGAACTTTAAAACATTTAAAAACATCTCACACGCACGTTATATAAACATGTCACTAGCATGGAATGTAGGATAGTTATTTTCTACGGCATGAACGCTTTTTGCAAAACTCTTAAAAAAATATCATTGAGTAACGGAGGGGAGTCAACGTAACAATGCGAATTGTAATATTATTACTGCTTCTATACAATCTCGGCGATCCTAAAGAAGCTGGACCCTGTGTTGTTTTGCTTAGTCAATAAATTAACATACACATTATCCGTTCTGAAGTCCAGTGATATGATAAACTTTTTATGTGATCTCGATCTTCTTCACGTGTATTTTATATATAGGTCTCCACACAGCACAAGCAAACTCTACGCGACTGTGAACTAATTTATAATAACTAATTTATTAAACTAATAGTTCGTAATTCGTTCGTTTTGGTTCGTAGATAACACTACATTTTTTGCTTGCACCGAAAAACGTATTACTCAGTTTCTCACATTCCTAGACACAACCAGTCTCGAGTTTGGACTAAAATTAAATAAATCCAAAACCTAAATGAGGATAATAGATAGGGCATCGGATTACAACTCACAAATAAGGTCTATAGCTGACTGCGAGGTCGTCCACAAATACGTGTACCTTGGATGTGCAATTAATAACAGATATGGATGTTGAGAAAAAATTAAAAGACGTAGTGCTGTAACTAGATTTGCCGTAGAAAAGCTTAGCAAGGTGTAGGAAGATAGACAAGTAACAAAAAACTTTTTTTTTGTCGACAATTATCTCTAATCATCGCATTTGCCGATTTTTTTAAATTTCTAATATTTTATTTGAAATTACTCACTAAATCATGTCAACTATTAATATTGTGCTTAACTAGCAGCTACAACAAACATACAAACAAATTTTCTCAGTTTGTAATTATTAATAAAACATTTACTATGGCAATTGGTTTGAAAGGGACATAGCGAGCTTATATGAGTAGATTACAGACTTACAGGGGGAGACCAGTTTTCAGCATACATTAGTTGTTTTTCAATGATTTATATGTCGTTTTAGATGGAGTTTACTTTGGTTTGACATAATAATTGGAGTGGTCCTCCAGTTGTGCGTAGTATACGGAGCTTCATGGTTTTAGTTTCATTACCAGAGTGAGCATGGCCGTAGAGTCCCACCTCCGTCTTTTTTAATATATTCGAAACAAAATTCTGTCTGTTTTAATTTTCTGACAATCTCCTGTCAGAAAGAAACCCGTCTAAATAACAAAATTATCATCTGTCATTCCACAACATAAATCAAATCTAACTTTATTTTTTATATTTTTCAGGCAATTATTTCATCAAATTATTCATGGAATAATATAATATGTATCGCATAGCCAGCATTGTAACCAAATCAAGATGTATAAAGGTAAGCTCTCAAAATATGTATTACTGCTTAGCGTCAACTTTTGCCGTTGACGCTAGAATAAAACAACATAAATAGGAATTGAAAGTACAATACAAATTTTTAAATAAGCGTTGTTTGTCGAGTTGAAATATCTTGCAATACGTTTAACTTAAACCACACGTTCCCACAGTTGTAATTGTGGTGACCAGGCCGCGACCACGGCCCCGACAATCGTCGGATAGACATATAATATATTCTAATCGCTTAAGTAAAGTTGATATTGCGATGTAGGTCACGCGTTGTGATTGGTCAATTTGAGTAGCGCGTCACCGCTACATCACTCCCCCTCGAGACCGAAAGTCGTAAGTAGCGTTCATCTGCAGTTTTTGCGCGAGGTGAAGCTTGCCAGTGTCTCAGCTGATGGTTCCAGTGAGTCGGAACCAGATGCCACGTACTAGTCGCTTGCGCGTTGTTCGGTCGTTTGTACGCGATCCACATACTAAGGGACGACGACCCAGCAGGGGCTTCGAGTGCGAATCTGAGCCTCCTCCGAGTTCCCGTACTTTGATATTTGAACTCGAACGCAGATTTATAAAGTTTCATTTAGAAATTATTAATTTCCATTTCTGTCGTTCATTGAAAACGGTATTAGTTTGATATGATAATTAACCAGATATTAAGTTAACTTGCTTTTTTGATATCACTTATAATACTTTGAATTTCTCACTTTGCTTTAAGAACATTAATTTTTTTGTGAAGTTTCAGTTTCAGCCGTACACAATAACCTACCTAAAGATTCATCAGACTGGCCAGTCAAAGACGTGTAATGAGGTCCCACAGAGAGAAATATGCCCCCAGGGCCCGAGGCAGCCACCGCCCCCACCTCCAAGCAAGGCTTGGATATGGAAGACTCTAGCTGCTTTAGCCGTATTAGGAGGACTTGCTGTTTATGCCAAGTAAGTTATCAATGATAATTTATAGGATCATGCGTTACTTTGTGGAAATCCATTGCAATTATGAAATTATTTTGCTATTTCCGTGACAGATGTGTGTTGCAAGACTTTCCCCCCCACTGACTTTTCATGCAGTGTTAATGCAGAAAGCTCTTATCACACAATGCTCTCATGGAGCGTGTCACCACCGACACGTGTTTCGCTCCAGCCAGGGAAGGCAAGCATGCATGCATAGCCAATTATAAAATGATACTTTGATTGACCTAAGACTGAATAAAAATGATGAATGATTAAAAAAAATTCATTTTTCTGTGTTGAAAACATTACGGTTTTTCAAGTTTACTTCGGCATATTACGACAATCCTTTTTTTAAAAAGCCTACTTCAAATTCGGGTACCCGTTGTGAAGAAATTGAATTTGATTCTATGCAAATTGAAGGCTATCACAGGCCCAATTCGTCGCAGTCCTTCTTTTTCAGCAGGACTACTTTCTACGATACTACTTTGTGCGATTGGATAGTCGGAGTTTTACATAATATCGTATTCAAATCGAAAAGAAACAACAATTTATTGTTATTTTCTTTGACAAACTGCGAGTCAATTCTTTGATGAAAAAAAAAAACATCTCAGTAAAAAAATGGAAAACATCATTACGGTATAAATAAATGACACATAAAATGCTCCGAAATATTGCCCAAATGAAATTCCAAAACACAAACATTTTAAGCGGTATATTACAAATATGCATATCTAATACAGGTTTTTTATTGCTAAAACTTTGTTTTTTTTAATGCTCTTTTATTTAATAGACTTTGATTTGTGTGACAACTATGACAGTCCCATAGTGTCCACGCATACAAAATTATAAAAAATATTACTTAATTCCTTTAAGATATTAACATTTATAGAGCATCCCTGCCGCGTCTGATGTAGGCGCTGCAACGATACTCTGAAATAAACCTACATGTACAGAGATTTATGCTATTATTATAATAGCATAAATCTCTCATCTCATATGCTGTCTGCTCCAGGCAGACTACGTTAAAGGTAGTAAACATCGACTTTTAAACCACATTGAGCGCAGGTTCACACATATATAGTTAATTTGGCACTTATGGTGGCAGTATAGGGTTGGGGGTTGATTCGGCCTGGGCAGCCAGAAACTGCTCCAGATTTGCCGAGAGCTGATTGGGGGTTCGAGAGAGCTTTTCTCAGTCTACGGACTTTCTACCTCGATGGCATGGACAGAGGAGTATATGAGAATGCCTCGGAAATGAGAGGGTTTGGATGCTCTTCGGATCGTTTGAAGAAAGCGGTAGAAAGCATCTTTAGATATTATTGTATTGTAGGGAAGTTGGGATCTCTCTGCATGCCTGCGTGCGTGGTACCCTGCGGCAGAAGAGATTCTAGACTACCTGCAGATTATTCAAAATATATTTTTATATTGGACTCGCAGAATTCCATTGCCACCATTAAGGTGTTCACTAATACCCTCGTGTCCCTGGGGACACTCATATTCCACCGTCCATATTCGACGCTTACGTCTCAGGTGAAGCTGCCCTCCCGCCCTTCAGGCACCTCAACAGGCTCCTCAGTCCCTGTTGCCGCACAGCGCCCCTTGCTTCCTCTAGCTCAACGGAGTGCGATTCAATGGACAGTGCCACCTCGACGGCATCAACTTCCTCCCGCCAAAACAAGCGCACTGCCTCGAGCAGCAGTGTTGAGTCCGCTCTGAGCCCTTCGTTGGTGGAGCGGCGCACAAAGCGCTCTAAGTAAGCCCTGGTGTTCCCGACACCCTCGTCCTGCCCGGTGTCCCAGACGCCGAAATGCTCCCCTTCCCACGGCGAAGAGATTGGCACCCAGACGGGCGGCGATCTCTATTTATATTTTTCTAATTTATATTTTGGGATCCGTTCTGAGTAATCGGAATATATATACACTTCTTTACCATTTGACACAGCTTCCCTCGCCAAGCGAGCCACTTTGTCATTACCCTATTTATTGACATGTGATGGAATGACATCCATTTCATACCAAGAGTTACACACCCACACACCAGCGCTATTAATTAGTTTAGTATGGTATAAGATATAAGTGCCCCTCTGTGGCGCAGAGCAATATGCTGCAAGGCGCTTCTGATATCAGACAGAATCACTACTTTAGAAATCCCCATGCTGGCGATGTAAGAGAGCTCTCCGATGAAGCAAATAGCTCCACTGTCGTAAAACAACTTACTATTTTATACCTCTCACTTACATTGTAACTGGGATCATTGAACGCAGCATCCCGACCGTTTTTGTTTGGTACCCATCCGTATAAATTTTGAGCCAACTTTGATATTTATAATGCAACATTAAATTCTGCTATACAAATATTAATATTTTTATTGTGTATAAAACGCTAAATGGTCAGCATATTAGCAAGTATTCATGTTGAGCCAGGCCTTTACCAAATGGACCATTTACCTATAAAATTAATTTATTATGCTCTTTTTAAGTGTCTTTGTCTTTTGGGAAGATACAGCCCTTCCTTTTTTGTTCGAATAAATCATTTTTCCGTGATAGTGTTTCGATTAAAGGGATAGATCAGCCACAAAAGTTACAAGAACAAAGCTAAACCCAGCTGAAGCCTTCGGTTGGCAACGCATTATTAGTCGATTGTCAATAACTAACAATACAAGTTCATAAATAACATCTAATATTATTATATCTTTGGGAACGGGGGCCACTCAATATCAGGTGGGTCGCATGCTCATTTGCCGGCTATGAAAATAGCAAATAAAAAATGACTTAGAACTTTATGGGTAATTTGTACTTGTAAATCGACTTCGACTATATACCTACCTACATTTTCTAAATTGTGTTTTAAACAGTTTACTCGACAATTTCTTACAATTTTATTGAACATTATTTTGTTTTTATTACATATTCGTTGCGGTTATAGAAGACTCTACTGTGAAAAAGAATGTGACGACGACGGCCCAAAAAAGCAATAATTTAGGTAGGTAATAGTCCACGTCAATTTAAAGTAGTAAAAACCATTTAAAAATATATACTTAAAAAAGCAAATAATTTGATAAATATAGCTGGACACATAAGGAATTGTATAAAATTGTTTTAATATGTGGTTTATAAGTATTTTGATACTATTTATTTCATGCCATTTCTGGTAACAACGCCTTTTAGACTTTGAAGCATATGTACGAGTGTAATGGGTGTTAAATTTTGGCAAACAAATCACAGTTATGATTTCTTTGAGTTTTTGTTCGTGTCCAGCTGAATTTAACATTCTCTAGAAATACATTTCTAGGGCAAACAAAACGAACTACGGTAATGTAGAACATTTTTCTTGAAAGTTTGACTGTAGTTAAAAATGTAAATACAAGTGATTTTCGACAAGTATGCGCAGACGCGATCAACACAGCAAGTAAAGTGCTGCATGTCGCCATGTTATGTCTATTTTAACATATGATAACAAATATATTATGTTTAGTTTTTAATTAAACTAGAAACGTACCATCCTATTTGTTAATTTATTTTTATTTGCATCATTATTTTATTAACAGAAAAAACCCAGAAGTCCGCGACTGGCTTTCAATATACGCACCATGGTTTGATGATTTTATCGATGTTGCTTACCAAGAATCCGATTCCTATGGCAAAACAATAGCAAAAATGATTGTTTATTCATACTCTAAACTGTATGATATAATTAACAGTCCCCCAAAGCCTAAAGAATGTGAGCCCGACGGTGGCCTTATGAAATTTCTTGGTAAGTGCGAGTCGGTAAGTATAATTTCATAATTGCTAAACAACGAAACGAAAGATTGTTATTCGACAAATTATACCAAAATATAATAAACATAATACTATTTTTATAATCGACTACAAAACGTAACTTGACTTTTTCCGGGATTAGATCATATTTTGAGTTAAAAAAAAATTTACAGAAAAATAATATTTGAAGTAACATTTGACGTTTTTGTATTATTTGACAATTGGCGAGCATTTGCTTTTCACTTGCTGGGAAGTGATAATAGACATTGACTGCACAATTTCTAGTCGTAGAACCTTTTTTTTTCTTTTTAACCACAGTAATAATCACATTTAAGTTGTTTTGTAACGGTAAAAGAGATGCAATAGGTAGTAAAATTACTGTAACAAAGGCAAATGCTACTACGCATTATCAATCGCAACTCTTCACCCTAACCAAAGTCACCTCATTAAAACACCACAAAGTCACTGTATTCTGTCAACTGGATTTGATGATTCTTATTAACGATGTCATCGGGGTGATCACGTGTTCGTATGCAGGTTATGAAAATTATAACAAACTCATAATTTTATTTCTTTTATAGTCTTCTCTTAATTTTTCAGCCTTCAAGAAATGTGACAGAGAACAAAAAGTAGCGGAACCTCCTCCAGGTAGGACGTAAATTGGTTATAAATTACTAGTTTATAGGCCTGGCTTTTAAGTTTTTACCAATATTTTAATTTTCTGAAGTCCCAAAAACGATATTTTAACGATATTATTTTTATAAGGTATAGCTCAGCATGAAAGGTATCTAATTATTTACTACATAAATTATAAAACAAGATCTTTGTTGTTTTGTAGATATTGTCAAACAGGCAGCTAAAGATTAATATTGAATACTCCTTTTTTGACTCAAGTATTTATTGATTTAATCAAATACAAGTAGTGGTAACTGTATCAATACCAATGCAAATATAAAACCTCGAAAAACATTTGACTGCCATAAATATGCACAACTTTATGTATAAAATATCTCAAGTTTTCATTTTTTTTTTCTATATTAATCTCCAAAAAGCCATATTTCCAAATAATCACTAGCGATAAACCTATTTTACCTTTTATCAAATTGACAAAAATTTTTTTATGTCTTATTGTTTCATATAATTTTAGCTAAAGTTTTGTCGTTAAACCATACGTCTATCTTTATTCATGTGGCATGATGCGTATAACTTAGTGGCAATCAGACTGTCACTATGAGAGGAGGATCAAAGTCGTACGACAGGACACGGGTACTTACAAAATGAAACAAACGGTGCGCCACGTCATTGCATCGGTCTATCTCGATCTCAGTACTGTTAAAGGTTCACAAAAGTACTTGAGTGTGTATGAATACCAGATCCATTTTTCAAGCACGTCATTGAAAAACAGCTTCCTCTACTTTATTGCTATCAAAGTACCGAATACTTAGTGTTGACGCTTGACGTATTGTCATACAGCAGAAGAATTAGTTCTAGAGAATATCGTTTTTTTAAAGGTTTGAGTATCTGTAGAGTTTTTACTCTTCTGTAAAAAGCCGAGACCTGATTTTTTTTCAAATTATTTTAATTACCACTATTTCAATCCACTATTGACTTACTATTGTTTTAGAAGAAGAGGAAGACAACAAAAGACCTTCAGGTATAATTGAATGTGATCCGTCTAAAACTAACGAAAAAGGTCCCGACCCAGAGGCTGTGAAATACGAAAACATTAACGCTATCATGAATTGCATGAAAGAAAATTCAAAGAAGCTTGTAGCTGAATACGAGAAAGCCAGGAAGGCTTGCGTCGATTTTCAGGAGGTAATAAATAAGATTCTTTCTTGCAGTTAGTTTGCTATCACTGAATTCACATATAACTGTCTACAACAATAATTTTAAGATATTTTTACCAATCAAAAGGATTTTTTTTATTGCTAACACCCCTGCGTATTTATGTTTGTAAAATTTTGAATAAACCAATGATTTTCTGTATTTTTATTATAGATGGCAAACAACGAAATGCAACATTTTAATAATCAAACAGTAGAAAAAATGGAAAAGGCCATTCAATTCCGAATGACTACCATCGAAGATGCTATGGAGACCATTCACGATTTGGATAGAAATATAAGTAAGTTCACATTTTATTTTCAATGTAAAAAAGTTTTTGTCTTTATATAATTGTATGTAAATCGAAGAGTTTATATAAATGTTATCATGTTTGGTGTATAGTAATGTTGCTATAGAAAATAAAAAGTACTGATCGTTATACTCTACATAATCTAAAGGAAGGCCATCGATATGAGATAAAGAATGTAAACACGGGAACATCTTTCACGGGACTAAAACAATGTGAACCTTACGAACAGGTTGACAACTTTCCTGTACTACAAATCATGCAATGACAACCGTCGTTGACCAACTGACAAAATTATTGCGCACAAGAGATGACATACACATGTAATAATCACTGGCTATCGCAATGTAACTCAGTAACGGCCAGTCCGTTTACACATCCGTTTACCGTTACAACAGTCCGTTTTATGTAGTCACGTTAGACTTACTTTACGTCCATTAGACAGTTAGAATAAACAGTACTATGGCTTCTTTAGAAATTTACCTTATTTTCATTTCTTATTTATTTGTATCCCGTGTTTAATGAGTGTTTACTTTTCAGAAATCCTTCGCCACCACGCCGGCTGTGTTAAAATGAACGATGACGAAAAGAGACAATGCATCAAATGTTTTTTCAAATTACAAGACGAACATGAGCACGCCCAAAATCAGTTTAAAATAGAGAATGAAAAGGCTTTAAGTGAGGACCAATGTTTTCAACTTGTGAGTTAAGAAAATATTTTATGAATTTTTAGGTGTATGAGTTTTTTCGTCCGCTATCGTCTGTCATCCAAGAACGTGAACGGATTTAGAGAATCTTAAAAGAAATTAAACTACTCTACTTTATTATTCTGGTAACTGCAAATATACTAATGCTATGAAATGTTTAATTCATTTAACGTATATTAATATAAATAATCTGTTTACTCAAAAAAGTAATTTAATTTTCAGATGAAAGCAAGGTTTAATAAGTTCCTTTCAGAAATGAAAACCATTGCAAATGGTCTCGAATTTAGTGAAGATAAACTTGATTTTAAAGGCGAACTAGATTTAGTATTGTATCATGCAAGTCGATATGTAAGTATTCTTCTCTGTATTGTTGTTTCAAAACCCAATGAAAGTCTTCTTTTATTAATCTAAAATGAACTCTATTTGTTTGAACAGGAGAAAATATTGACGAAAGAAGTGATGGACCAGATTGAAAGCAATGAAAGGAAAATTTATAAAGGAGAGGCCAGTAAGTGAACAGTTATAAATTAAGTTTGCGGAAAGTTTACAAAACCGCTGAGAATTAATGAGAAAGTTAAAGATGTGTATCTTTAGTACACGAACTGCAGTTACTTAAAAATTCTGATTACTGAATTATAAATAATAGGTTAACACTTAACCTAATTCAATCAATATTAATGTACAACTGAATAACGTTAAGTCTTTAAAACAATAAAAATAATATAATATAAATACTAAACAGCAGTTACTTACAGATCATGAAAAAGTTTGTCTAATTACTGAATTATGAATTGGTTTAGTTAACCAATTTAATTCGTATTAATGTACAATTAAATAATGTTATGTCTTTTTGTAAATTTGCTACTTACAGAGACAGCCCTTACAAAAGAACCGAGCGCATAGGCAGTCCTAATTTCAGAATAATTACTGTGCATACTATGCGTGACTGTAAACTTAATATCGAAGGCGGTTTTCACACTGAACCAGACAGAACTCCGGTATCCTATAAATGATATCTACCATCCAGCAACGTACCACTAGAGAAAAGCCTTGGGCAATAACTAGTTATTTAATAATAATAATAGTAGATAAAATCTTAAAACTAAACCTTATTTTCATAGGAATGCCTCCCCAAACTGAACAAACTATGAAGAGGAGAGCTGCTCTTACTAAAACAGCTTTGGCCCAGCGATTAGCCCAGTATACTAAGGAAATCAACAAACGGGTAAGATAGTTTTGTTTTTTTTTTAGTTTTTGACTAATATCAAAAGAAATGTCACAACCTGGGCTAGGTGTTTGTACACCATCTAAAAAAATAGACAAATTAATGGTAATTTTAGGAAAAATACAAATTTGATTTAATCAGTAGTTAGATGGTAAGAAAATAAAAAAGTCAACATTTGTGTTCGTTTTAGCGGGCAACATTGACAATGAGTCTTTTCTATGGCGGAAGTTATCAAATGAAGTTAATTCGCTAAGCAGAGGGTACAACCACCTCACTCACGGCACACTTCATTCACATCGTATTGATAGTTGTCTTGCTGTGTGTTTGATTGTTCGTTGCACTAGAGTTCTTTCTTTCGGTTTCTTTTTAACTTTACAACTGTTAAATAAACTTAAAATACACAAAACAATTCAATTCAATTCTGTGGACGTAATGGCAACCAGCCATCGATACTACTCGAAACACAAAAAAAGATGTAAGTAAACCTTAACTGTCAAAATGACATTTTTTCCGCCATGATGTTTTTTGTTTGTGTTGCACACTCATAATGCACAATTTCATTTCCTACCAATAAATAAAGTGTTTTAATAACAATTTAACAATCGAAAAGTGTTTTAAGCATCTTAAACTATTTTTTGATAAAGTGTACAAAGACCTGGCCCAGACTCCTTGCATTTTGGGACTTTTCTTTTAAGGGGGGTTTGAGGAATTCCTTAAAATAAACTCAACTAAAAGGAAACATCTAACAATGCGGGTGTCGGTATGCGTTCATGCATACAAATTTTTTGCCAGCGGTCTAGATACTTGCTTAGGATACACTGTGAGATTTATCGCTAATTGTAGGATATCGCTTACTTACGTGACTATTACTTTTAAATTATTTTTTCAATCGCAGAACTTCTAATAGAAGGAAAAAGAAATGGTATAGGTAATATATGCATAGGTCCCATAGGCCTAATACTCAATTTACGTGACTCAGTCCGCAACGAATCGTCGTAAGCGATGAACGTGTTAAAAATGGTGTGGTTGGTTGAAATTTTTTGCGCGTGTTAGCTATTGGCAAGAAGCAGGAAGCAATGTGCCATCATAAAGACTGCAAGTAAATTCAAACAAAGGCATTTTTATTCCAATCTATTACAAGTTCTGTGGCTTCAATGAACGGAAAACCACACTCGAAACATACTAAAACTATTTTGATATAGAAATGTCTTTTTTCGCTTATTATAGCAAAATTAAATTATTTAGCTCGAAAAACTTTAAAAATATAAAAACTTAATTGTTTATAATAAATAATAAATAATAAATCCCCAGACAAACACACCAACTGTATGGCCCCAAAGTAAGCAGAGCTTGTGTTATGGATGACCATACAGCGAACTGGGGGGGAACCCAGAATAAACATACATATATAAATACAAACAACCATGACCCGAGAACAAACATCTGTGTTCATCACACAAATGAATGCCCCGGCCGGGACTCGAACCTGGGACCTTCGGCGTATGAGGCAAGGCTACTTACCACTACACCACTCGGTCGTTTGACCAGCATGTATGTCGCAGCCTAAAAAAAATACTCACCCATAAAGCTCTATCTACCCAAGCTGTACAAGGAAAGTCAACGGTTTGCTAAGAAAACACTTACCCTTTAGAAACATTTTGTTCTTCTTCCTAAATTAGACTTAAGAAAAATTTAATAGATGAAAGTAACCCAACCCGTGAAATTGTTCCCAGTAGACCGCGGACCTTCCCTGCACAACTATAAAGAAATAAAAATAGAATTTGCATTTCCGCTGATGCCACATTGCAAATAAATTCAATCCGTACTGCATACATTAACACGCATATCATTTTAAATCAAGTAAGAAAACTATTAAATTGGCTTTGAAAACCGCCCGTTGTGAACCATACTCACGCATATACCAATCAGTACACACATGCCTAGCCACCCTGCGAGGCTGCGTTACTGTTGCGCGCTAAAACATCGCTGAGGTACATACACAATATAATTATGGACTTATTATTTTAAAGTTTCCTTTCTACAACACTTTTCAGACCGACAAACATCATAAAAGAAATCAAAAAATGCTAGACGAAGCATTGAAGGAGCAAAGAATAAAACAGGATGAGGCTTTTGAAAAGAAACTAGCGGCAAGGTTAAAGGAAGTAAGTTTTAATATAGACTGTTTAATCTGCATGATTACCTTTCAGGATTCCGTATCATTGCGACCGTTTTCCTCCAATGTTACAAGCCTTTATGCCCAATATACTAAATTCTTAGATCTGCCAAAAAGTATTTCCACGCTTAAAATTAGCTGTCATTTTATAAGTGAAAACTTGTAAAATGACTAAAATATTTATATAATTAGTATTATCTTAGTATTAGCTTTAAGTTTTCTATAGAGAATAAAATACAATATGTATTAGTCCATTTTGAAATATGTATAGTGTAATTGTTTTTTTTAATCCGTAGCTGGCAGACAATTTTGATAAGATGGTAAACGATCAAGTGAATGCAGCGAAAAAGGTGTTTCAAAAAGAACTAGACGAAATGATAAAACAACTACGGCAAGTGGAAACTAAACTTTGTGGTCAGTGAAAATGTTATTTTATTGCCAATTTTTACATTTCACTCAAATAACCAATAGCGTTAGTGACGCAGTGGTTATGACGCTGGCTGCTCGACCTGAAGGTCTGGGGTTCGATCTCCAGTGAAAGTTAAGTGTTCCAATGAGTTTTGGACTTAAGTGTAAAGTTGTAAACCAAATTAGGCAAGCAAGGAGGACTACAGATTGCCTGACAACGCCTCTTAGTTAGGTGAGGCCGATATTCTCTACAGTGGAATTAGAATAAGGTTGTCGTGAATTAAATCGTCGATGTTTACCACGTGACATAAGAATTTGAAGGCGCTGGAAACCATACATTCGTTTAGTTTTGTTTTCACCTCACCATGACGTAGGCTTAGCTCAGTGGCTTACCTAAATATTTGATAACATTTTTGTGAGGCAGATACTGAGTAATTTGTATAATTGAACAATGCAAGTAACTTTGCATAGTTTTTTTCTCGTGACATTGCAGTGCTTCTTAATATAATTATCACTTTAATTTACGCTCCACTCAAAGGAGAATTAAACAGCCAGTGAAATGACATGAACAGAGACATTGTACCAACTTTTTATCAATTGTTTTGATCAAAATACTACCATCAGGTACTACTATAAATAAAAATGTGTTTATTATTGTTAAAACAAATTAAAGACTGGGAGGTTCATACTACATAGGATACTTCTTCTTGGAAATCTAAAGAGAAACATAAAAGAGAAACAAGAACTGAACACCAAATGCAGAAATTAATTATCCGATATAGAGATGAAGACCTCGGCATTGTGGCCTTTATCTCTTGGTGGCTATAAAAAAAAAGCTTATAATCCACAGCTCAATTAGATAAGGAGATGGAAGCGCGCCGCGCGCGGGACTTACATACCGCGTCGCTGGCAATCCTAAACGCTACCAACACAGGTGCCGGGGTGAACAAGATTGATCACGAAATCAAAACTATCAAGGATATTGCAAGTAATCCTGTCCTAGATAAAATAATACCTATGATAGTAAATCCCCAACAAACACACCAACTGCATAGCCCCAAAGTATCCAAAGCTTGTGTTGTGGATGACAAATCGTTGGGGTTTAGACAGATGCGAGGGTGCGAGAACAATTTAGGAATTTATTTCTTTTCGAGAGAGAATATTATGGTAATATTGACCATCCGTTTCTGAGGAGCTTTTCTACTGTCTTTCGCTATTTTACTTTAAGCAAAGACCTAGATTATTGTTGGATCGTGTAGCAGATAGTTGACGATTTCTGGATTTATGATGGAATGGCCGCGTGTTTCAATACACATTTGTTTCCACAAAATGTTTCCTATGACAATTTTTGTTTTCTTTTTTCCCTAAACTTTTGTACATTTCCTCTGGGTGGATCATATCTACGTTACTTTATGTTTGTATTTTATCCCATAATATTGTTGTGACAGCAAGTGCAAACAAGTGTTATTTACGAATTTATAACGTTCATTGTTTCTTATAGAAATTTGTCATAATTTCGAAGTCAAATTGGTTTCTGGAATGCAAAACACGCCAACCGGAATTTGTAAGCTATTTTGTTTAGACATGAACAAATCGCCACAGGCTTAACACCAAATGAGTTATCTAGAAACCAGTGTACGTCAACTGTAGTTGCGTTCGACAGTTAGGAAGCCAAGGTGAAACTGCTATTAGCCTTAATTGTACAGGATTTGCGTATGTCAATGCCTAAAAGGACATAAATTTCTTATATATTTCAATCTAATGTTAAAAATAGTTATATGATAAAGGTTAAATATGCATTTAATAAAATCTAGGTCCTGAAGATGAGCTAACCCACACAGTAATCGACGCACTGCCGCCATCAGTCATAGAAGATGGTATTTTACCTGAAGGAATGTTGTTCAAGAAATTTTATACCGTGAGTAGGATTTTTTTTAACAAATTTTGAAAAAATATTACCAAAATGATAATTTTTAAACTGCTCTAACACTGTTGCCACTATTGTATAAAAAAAACCATTATGAATATTTTTGGCACTTCTTGTTTAGTACAATTTTTTTTTTTTTCTTTTGTGAAACGATTTGATTTTTGTATGGTATTTTTGCTTTTTATTATTTCCAGATGGAGAAGCATGCCAGGGACGTCGCCCTGGTGGAAAGGAATGGGGGACCGCTGCCAGTCTACATTCTGTCTTACCTACAGTCACTGCTTCTTTTTTTTCCGGTGAGCAAAAATCTATTAATAATATTTTTGTGCGTTTGATATTTTTGTTTGATCTTAAAAAACTCATTAGAATGAAATTTATCATACAGATAGAACATGACAGATATGACTTGGAAAAATAAATGGGCAAAGATTATATATACTACTATACTATTTCCATTTTTTTATTTTCTCGATGACAGTTCTAGATTGATATAATTTAGTGTTGTGACCAAATAAGTAATGATATCGATCGCATATATTTGATATATTTTGAAATCCGAAAACTGGGAAAAAATTGTGAGAAGAACCCAAAATATTATAGCGTCGGATTGGGAAATTCATGTGGCATTCGATAATAATAGGTCTTTAACTATGAAACTGCCGTTTTGCCGTACTGGCCATTTCAAATGAAAATATTTTTTTTTTGACTGATAATTCTTATTTCAAATTAATTTTATTTGACAAACATGGAATTCTTTTTCTAAAATCGTCATTTGTTTAATAGTTAGTGTTTTATTTTCAACGCATTCGAACATTTTTCGCCATCATGGATAAGTTAAAAATTCGAGTAATTATGGAGTATGAGTACCATCGTGGCAGCAAAGCGGCACAAGCGGCACGCAACATCAACGACGTTTACGGAGCGAACACTACAAACGAACGCACCACCCGTTATTGGTTTACCCGCTTCGTTCTGGAAATTTTGACCTGAAAAATGAACCCCGTGGTCGTCCGAAAACTTTGGTCGACAATGACGAATTAAAGGCAATTGTGGAAGCTGATGAAAATCAATCCACGGCTGAATTAGCAGCAGCTTTCGACGTTAGCATCAAAACAATATTGGTCCATTTGCGTCAAATTGGCAAGGTAAAAAAGCTTGACAAATGGCACACAGCAGACGGTCTCCAAGCTACAAGAGTTGGGGTTGGAGGTTCTCCGTCATCCGCCGTACTCACCAGACCTTGCGCCTACAGACTTCTACTTTTTCCAGAATTTGGATAACTTCTTGGCGGGAAAAAAATTCAATACCCGAGAGGCAGTACAAAATGCCTTAGAAGAATTTGTTGCCTCCCGTCCAACTGATTTCTTCAAGATTGCATGGGTGATTATTTTGATTAATAGAAATAAAAAATATATAAAAAAATTACGCTTCATTTATTTCGTGAAAAACGGCAATTTCATAGGTAAAGACCTAATATACAAGTACAGGAACATAATAAATGTTGGGAGAGCTCATCGAGTGACAGTGACGATTCATCAGATTTTGATTAAAATAAATAAATAAAGATTACCTGTCGTTATAATTATTTCGTTTCATTGTCGAGTACCTACCTATACCTACTTATTTTACATCAGCTTCGAAAATTTTAAAGTAGTTGGCATTATCAATCAAGAATTAATTCACGTAACAACCTGTAATGAAATATAAGTATATATAATATAATAATACAAGCCATAACCGGAAGCGATTTATCTTCATACGAGTTGGACTAGGTTTTGAGTGTAATATTTTACATAAGTGTTTGAATACTATAAATAACAAAAAAAAAATGTCTACTCAACGTACTCCACCCAAAGGTGGTAAAAACCTAACGCCAAAACATCACGGCTCAGATTCAGCACCAGATGTTTTAAAACAGAAAGATAAAACGGATACCGTCGTAACGAGAAGGACTAAACGAAGACTGGATGAGCATACAGAGAACGATAGCACGACAATGTCTCAAATCAAGACCATGATCGAAGAATTAAGAAATCAACAGCAAGAAAAATTCGAGCAACTCAAATCTACTATGGATGCTGTTATTGATCATTACCAAGACATAAAAATTTCAATCCAGCACCTATCTGATAAATATGATGATATATTAAATAAAACTAAATATTTAGAGCAAGAAAATAAACAGCATAAAAAACATATCCAAACTCTTGAATCAAAACTAGAATACTTAGAAAAAGCTACCCTTTGTTCATCAATAGAGCTGAGAAACATTCCCTTAAATGCTTCTGAAAGCAAACAAAGTTTGTCTGAATTAGTGAAAAGTATAGGATCCTTCTTCAACGTTCCTATCGAAGATAAAGACATAAGTGACATTTTTAGACTAAAACTGAAGGACAATCCAAATAGTCCAATAATTGCCAAACTAAATTCCACTTTAAAAAAAGAAAATCTTATCAAGGCATCTAGATCTTACAATAAAGGAAAAAACCAAAATGATCGTCTAAACACTGCTATTCTGAATATTGAAGGTCAAGTGAAACCAATATACCTGGCTGAAGCTCTTACAAAGAAGACCAAGTATCTCTATTTTCTAGCCAGATCTTTTAAAAAGCAATACAACTTCGAGAACTGCTGGACGTCACACGGAAAAGTCTACTTGAGACCCAGCGCTGAAAAATCCCACATTTTGGTCGACTGTGAAGAGGTCCTGGAGAAATTGAGAAAAAAAATGTGACTATCATTTAAGTATATCATAATTTCAATTTTCTTTGTTTTTACTGCATGCTTGTTTATTTTTTCATATTATTTCTCTTATAACACTATCTTGGAATCAAATTTTTGGTGCACCTTTTTAAGTTTACTATCCAGAAATTCATTTACTCCCCAAACATCACACTTAAACCATACAAAACATAACAAACACAAACACACCATTTCTCAACTTTTCGGATTCCTTATTTATATAATGTACACATATAAAAGTTGCAATCATGAACTTATTAGGCTGACCAAAACAATTTATAAATACTTTATAGCTATAAAGAATACTAGCCAGAATAAAACTATCCATACTACTTGCCTGTTTATATTACACTATTACACGCTGACCAGTAACATAAATCCAACTGTTAGCTCTAATTTCAAAATTCAATGAATTAAATAAGATACAAAGTGAAATAGATGATTTCAGAATCTCCAAATATTCAATTTGCAATGCTGATCAATGCAACTCATTTTTGGTAGACCCTGAAAATTGTCTTAAAGTCTTTCAACAGAACATTAGAAGTATTAACCGAAATATTGATGGTTTGTTACCTATACTGATAAAGCATATAGTATATAGTATATAGCATATAGTAGCAACGTAAATTGGGACTATATAGTCTTGACGGAGTGTTGGCTATCGTCGCCTCAAAACATACCTCATATTGATGGTTATAACTGCTTAGCCACAACAAACAATCTTACCCAGAATGAAGGAGTTACAGTTTACTACAGGCATGATCTGTCCATCAAAATAAAAGAGCCTCCAATCTTGGAGGCCAATTGTATTGAAATCGAAACAAACACTAATACTGTTGTATTAGCTATCTATCGTCCACCAGGTTATAAAAATGCTACTATATTTATTGAGTCTTTGAACGGTATCATGCAAAGATATTCAGGATTCCAAAATATTATAATTGTTGGGGATATTAACATAGACATATCTGACCATAGTACAGACAAATACAAAAATCACTACCTAGATATACTATCATTTCACGGTATATTACCAGGACATACATTACCCACACATAACAAAACCTGCCTAGACCACGTTTTATTAAAACATAGATGTTCTGCTCATTGTCTAGTCCTTCAGACCACCCTTACAGATCACAATAGTGTTGCCTTATACATTACCAAAGAAAAACAATTAAAACCTGCTAAAATATTTAACCGCATCAATCATACTAATTTGAATAACGATATTAAAATAAAAGATTTTAGTCCAATATACCAACTAACAGACGTAAATGAAGCTACAGATGTTTTTATCACTATACTTCGCTCATTAATTGTAGCAAATACAACAGAAATTAAAACTTCAAATCGCAAACGGATTTTAAAACCCTGGGTTACTCCAGGCATATTGAGATGTATTAAACATCGCGACAGGCTCTACAAACAGTATAAAACAAATCCAAATGATATGTTACACATTACTTATAAGAGATATAGGAATTATTGTTGTACACTATTAAAAAAACTAAAGAAAGACTTTGAAAAGAATTAACTTCAGAAAGCAAGAAAAGATAACAAAAAATTGTGGAAAACTGTGAAAGAAATAACCTACACAACAAAACAAAAAGACAGTGCAATTGAATTAATCGACATGGCAAACCCACTTGAATCATTAAATACAGTTAATCACTTTTTTACTAACGTAGGAAAAAGGCTAGCCGATAACATTCCAGTAAACAAAATCCCGCCGTTAATCGTAAAAAAGAATCCTAATCTAAAATCTTTTGTAATGCTGCCTACGGATGAAAATGAGGTCCAAATGGTAATAACTGAATTAAAAAGTAGCACTGCAATTGGGTTAGATATGATTTCCACTGATATTTTAAAAGCAAACAAAGACCTATTAACAACTCCTATAACCTACATCTGCAACTTAGCTCTTTCAACTGGAGTGTTTCCAACCGCCTTTAAAAGGTCCAGAATCCATCCAATTCACAAAACTGGGGATAGAAGCTGTGTCAATAATTATAGACCAATTTCCATTTTACCGGCTTTGTCTAAAATACTCGAACGCATTATGAATAAAAGATTAGTACTGTATCTAGAAAAACAACCTTTTTTCACATTCACAGTTCGGTTTTAGGTCAAATAAATCCACCTCAGATGCAGTTCACGAATTATCAAACTACATTGCAAATAACATGGATACGAAAAAGAAAACGATTGCAATTTTTCTAGACCTTGCAAAAGCACTCGACACAGTTTCTATCCCGATTCTGATTAGAAAAATGGAACATATTGGTATAAAGGGCCTCCAGCTGAAACTTTTTGAAAGCTATTTAACTAATAGGACGCAATGCGTTAAAATAAATAACCTTACCAGTGATGCAATTCCCGTACTTTTTGGCGTGCCTCAAGGTAGCATACTAGGCCCTACATTATTCCTAGTGTATATAAATGACCTTTGCCAACTGAAAATTACAAATTCTAAAATAATAACTTTTGCAGATGACACATCCTTGCTTTGCACTGGTAAAACATGGGAGGAAGTGTTTGAAAATGCCCAGCGAGGCTTTGATATAGTTAAAAATTGGCTAAACAATAATTTGCTTAGTCTTAATGTGGAAAAAACCAAATATATTATGTTTTCTTTAAAAAATACGGAATCTAGCACTTTTTCCAATCGTTATATTGTATCCCACACCTGCGAAAGGTCCATTACTAAAAAATGTTGTTGTGTTAACATACAAAAAACTCAAAACTATAAAATACTTAGGTTTGATAATAAACTTAATTTTAACAGCCATATAGAAACACTTGCGGCAAGAAGACGTAAATTGATAGTAATCTTTAAGAATCTTCGGCATATAGCGGACCAAGGACTGATCAAAATGATATATCTTGACTTATGCCAATCACTACTAACTTATTGTATAACGTCATGGGGTGGATCTGCAAAAACCCATTTTCTTAAGCTAGAAAGGGCTCAAAGATTGCTTTTAAAAGTAAGCTACTTTCTATCGTATCATCATCCAACAATAGATGTATACAAAGTTGCGAAAGTCTTAACAGTCCGGCAGCTATTTGTACTCAACACTGTTATCAAAAAACACTCTCAGATCACCTTTCAATCTTATAAAATAAACAACACTCGTAGAAAGGATAGGGTGTGCGATATAAAAAAATTTAATACTAGCTTTTCCCATCGATTTTTCTGTTACCAAAGTGATAACCTTTATAACAAATTAAACAGAGTCCTGTCAATCTACTCACTAACAAAGAATAAATGTAAAATACGCATTAAAGAATACCTACAAAGTCTAGACTACAATGCAACAGAAAAATTATTAAACTATTAGACCATTAACCTATGACTAACGAAATGCTAAATCTAAAATGATCACAAAATATCACCCATATAAGTACTTAAATGTAACGTATATAGCTCTTTATAATACACATATAAGGAGTCAAACAACTTTTACACTTACACACACACACATAGACACACACACACTTTCACACACACACTTTCACACACACACACACATACACACGCACATAAAATTTTCACTTACAACGCTTCATATTGGAACAGAAGGCTGCTAAATAAATAAAGAATATACATAATTTTAATTTTTTTTTTCTCAACGTTTACAAAATGTAAAAGGTTTTAAACTTATATAAATTAAACTTGTGTAGTATTGAAGTTAATCATTAATTACTACCAAAATACCTAATTATCAGAACAATATTTATAAACAAACAAAAGCATGCAAAATAATTATTTATTTATCCCGAATAAAGTTATAATATCCATGAAAAAAGATATTATGACTTTATAAGATTTAAATCTTAGAACTTGGACCACACGTCATTTTAAATCTACCGTCAAAGCATTATGTATGTATCAGTGACATCAATGTTGAAATTGATCGAATATTGTTTCAAAACTGATAATTGTACTAGACGTTATTTACTTCTACCCACCCTACAATACATAATTTTTTTGCTGGGCTTTTTGATTCGAGCCTGTAAATTGTTAATCTACCGTCAAAGCATTATGTATGTATCAGTGACATCAATGTTGAAATTGATCGAATATTGTTTCAAAACTGATAATTGTACTAGACGTTATTTACTTCTACCCACCCTACAATACATAATTTTTTTCTGGGCTTTTTGATTCGAGCCTGTAAATTGTTATGTTGATTTTTAGGCCTTTGATAATATAGGTTTATTTAGTTGTACTCATGGTACTTTTTACGTTGTAGTAATCTTAGTATAGATTATTATTAAGTTTTAAAATACATCTAAAGATAAAGTATTGTGGAAAAATATTGTTAAAATTTATTTACAGAAATCCGCAAAGATATATATGGGTTTTTTCTTTATTATTTTGTTAAATAGGTTCCTTGAAAATCATTATTTTAATTAATATGGGGGCGAGGACCTGGTATACCGTAATACAGGATTTAACCTACTTCGGGCACCAGCTCCTCACTATACTAGATTTTACTAAAAATAGCCATATATGTATAGCTTATGAATTGTTTTAATATTAAGTATGTTGTGAGGAGAAATAAATAAACTTATTATTATTATTATATATTATTATAATATTAGTTATTAAATTTGTACAAAAGTATCCAGCAGTAGTTTAGTTTCTTACATTTTGTAAAAATATATCGGGTCTGTTATCGTGTTACGTTTATCGATATAGATAGCTCCATCCCTATCAGTATCTCCGACTCTGGTATTAAATAACCTCGTACGTATGTAAACGTCATATTTTTACGCTCGCACAAGTTTTCACAGGAGCTGTCATCGAGAAAATAAAGAAATAGAAATAGTATAAGATACTAAGATATACTAGGTTTTACTAAGTTAGTTTTCTTTATTTTCTGAAAAAGATGGAACAAAAACTTTAAAATCTGTTTTAGCAGTCTTTCCGAAGCCAAGCTGTAACCCACATAAAGATTATGTTTTATAATTATATATATTTATAGCTATAAAGGCACTGAGTACTGTAATTTATTTTGGCTATGGAAAATAAGTGGACAATTAAAAGTTAAATTAAACGTAAATAATGAAATTCTCATATCAAACCTCTATTCAAATATCAGTCTGTTAGCTACAATTCCATAAATTTTATTTTGCAATAAGCTTTATTCGTGGAAAAGCTATAAAAGTAACGAGCGGAAAGTATGAATTTAAATATCTTACATGATGAGTTCTGTGTCATATAATGATTATAAATTGTATTTCTACTTAAGATGTCTGGGATTCCAACGGTAGAAGCAGAGAAACCTCCAGACCCACCCTACGATGATCTTGATACTTTTGACAAGTTGCAACGAGCTAGGTAAGTGTTTGACAAGAGAAAAACTTGAAATGTATTGATATCCTTAAGTATATACATACACTAAGAAATTTTTGAGAGAAACAAAACAAAATGGTTCTATTTCTGTAACTAACGGCCTTAACGGCCTTCTCGAAAGCAGCGAGCGTCATACCCCTTGAGCTGGTTTTTAGTTTTAGGAAACCTGAAGAAGTCACGCGTTGCCAAATCAGGGCTATACAGTGGATGGCCTAAAAGTGTCCTTTTTCCAGTGCTGCTCGATTGTTTTACTTTTGTAGGCTTGTTTTAAGCCATAATGTTGACTGGGGCTTTGCTTCTGGATCATGGCACCATTCCACGCGTGGTTTCTTCTGAGCATTGGTGAGTTTGTGTTAAATATCATGAACACTTCCCGATCCAATCTGCAAATTGTGCTAAATCTCCTCATATGAAATTTGCCGGTTTTGTGGAATCAAAATTTTCACTTTTAGAACATTTTCTTCCGTAACTGCAGTCAAAGGATGACCACTTCCTTTTTCATGCTCAAGTACTAAGCGACCGTACTTAAACTCGTTATACCAACGGTACACAGTTGCTTTAGAAGGCGCTTTGTTCATAAAATCTAATTGAAATCGATTTAACGATTTAACGGACTTGCAAGTGGTAAAACAATAATTGCACGAAAATATTCCCGACGCAGACCCGACGCAGATCCTTTTATCTATGACACAAGGTTTCATAATGCTGGTAAAAAAACTTGGAGCGAAATTCGATTATTAAAAAAATTTTAATAATCGAATTTCAAAAATAACTTTCATAGTGTTCCATACATAAAAACTTTATTAAGCAAAACTTTCTGAGTGGCCTGGTTAAGACATAAAAGTGTCATGTATGTAATAAATATGTATACACATGGACTTAGTGTTAGTCAGAACCGCGGGTGGAAAGTCACGGAATCAAATGAATGATGCTCTATTATTTAATAGTGTTTTAGTAGTATTTGGTAGTTAAAAAAATTTGTAGTTCAACAAATACAAAATTCCGCTGCCAAGCTGACGTCAAGATGGCGGGTGATAATTAAACGGCTTAAATTTCTTTTTTCATTATTATGATTAAAACCACGTTTATAATTAAAGTTCAAATGTATATTTGTGTATTAGTTTAATATTTTAAAATCATAAATCGTTACATAACTACATAATTATCATAATCATAAATAAACCTGGCTAAGTATTTATTTATATTTTTAATACTTAAATATTAATTTTCTTTGTTCATTATATTATGATCTCATATACAACACAGTTTGCGATTACATGCTTTGAACTTTTAGTAAGTCTACTTTTTAAATCATCATAGCACGTCCAGTTTTCCGAACAGTTTTCCGGACATTATAAAGTCCGTCCGGTGGGCTTTATAATGCCCAATGTCATAAGTAGAAGTATTGGCTGCAGGTTGATATTCAATAACACCAATTATTTTATATCGCTGAATAATTACAGTAATTTCTAATGGTATGCTGTCAAGAGAGATTGTATCTGTCTGGTTTAATTCGAGAATTATAGTATAGTGTAAATCGTATTTAAAAGATCGGATGCCAATGCAATTATCTCGACGGCAAATCGTCATATTATTTTCTTCCAATATCGTACTCGTAACGGATTCTTTCAATGTGGTTTTACTTGCATCAGGAGGAACAAAAACACATTTCCTTCGTATATTATTGATGGAACACTGTGGTTCTGTACATCACTCAGACAAATCAGCACTATAAATGGTATCAATCAAGAATTTGTCAAAAATGGTAAATACATTGCATTCACAGTTGATACCATACATTTCATACCATGCACATTTGATTTTTCAAAATGCTTTTCTAGAATTTGTGCACGATTTTTATACAGAACTGTTTTATTTACATTATCGTTCACCATGAGTCGAATGAATTCACAGAAGTCGTCAAAACTATTCTCGATGGTATCTTTGACAGCAAATCCATCAACATATCCTGTTGCACATATATGAGCTACCGCATCAAAAGCACAAGTGTTTGTGATGAAAGTATCTTTCATACCAGTTCTAGCAGAAGAGCCATTGAGTAACGAGGGTATTTTTTGTTGGGGCGAAGTCTTTTTCTTAACGAGCTGTTTGCCTTATCCTCTCCAATTTTCAGTTAGGGATGTGTTTTCAGTAAAAATTTATTCCTCATAAAAATCTGCGGATTGTTTTTGTCATCTGTGTATATCGATTTGTTTTTTAAATAAGTATTGTTTTTATGATTTTTGTTTGTTTCATTTTTATCTACATTCTTTTGTTTAATTTTTTTGAAGTCCTTTCGCTCACTGCTTGGAGCTGAGATAAGTACTCCTAATAAAAATTCATGATGCATTACAAGGAATTCGTCAACTCTCAAAGGATTAGACTTTGTATTTATTTTGCACATATGATTTTTTATAGTGTTGAAACAACTTTCTACGTTTGATGATGTCGGGGGGTTACTTTCTGACCGGTATATTGGTACCATAACATTGGACCAGAGAGGTAGTTGGCGTACTAATCGCGCCAAAGTTGGAAAAAATTCTGGTATAAAATATAAATTGTCATGAATCGAAGTATCTCTTTCATCTTCTGTCAAAGAAATAATCAAGTTTTCTGCGACATTTTTTTCATGATACCACCTAGGATACTTTATGTTCGTAATGTCCTGTCTTTTTTTCTTTTTCTTTTTCTCGCTTCGCTTTTCTATCTATTTCATTCATTTCTGTTTCGTCTTGTAAGACTGACTCTCTGGGATAATGCCAGTGTTCCTCATTTGATGTCGCCTGGTTTTTTTTGCGTGAAGTCACTAACTTCGTCGTCTTTAACTTTTATCAATTCATTTAACTTAGTTTTTGCTACTTCACTTCGTGAGTTAGGGCTATCATATTTGTTAAGACACAGAATAATCATATCTCCAATTACATCTTTAGTCTTTATATAATCGGTGCAACATTTAATTTTCAGTAAGCATTGATAATAAAAATCTTTTACTCGAGAGTCAAACTTCTTGAAACATTGCAAGTTGTATAAGATTTAGACATAATGACTAGTATTCAAATTCTAATAAAACAATCTTCAGGTGTAGTTTCCAAATGCTTTGCATAATCATTATTATTATCAAACTTTGTAAAGGTTTTCACTGATGCATTGATAATTGCAGCTGAATCAATGCTTAATTCTTTTCCATTTATAAAAATCAATAAAAATTTTGAAATTTTTTTGACTACCTTCTCCTTCCTGCTGACATGTAAGCTTATCTTCTTCGTGATGTTGTCTTTCAGAAATGTCTGATAACTCCTCATCACTTTCAAATACATTTGTTGTCGCCACAGAAACTTAACCATCATTATTCAGTTCACTTGATTCAAAGTTTTCGAAAAAGTAGCCGTAATTTTTTTATTATATATATATTAAAAAAAAAAATATATATATATATATATATATAGCAGTGTTTGACAAAATTTAATTTTTCACTAATTTTCGAAAAAACAGGATTACAAGGACAGAGCCAATCATTTTTATTTTGAAAATACTCGTAATACTTGCTTATAACTTCTTTCTGTGTTTTTTTTTTAATATCTAAACTTTTCCTTCCTCATTTCATAATTAAATTTATTTACTTATGAAAAGCTCATAATCAACTGATAATAATGTTTATAAACAAAAAAAAAGAACCGTTGCTATATAAAAGTAAATTTACAAGGTTCTATTAATGTCCAGTCTTGCTTGGCTAACAAGTATATTGATAAATAGTTCTAAATATCACATTAATTATGTTTATTCAATACGCCTCTTTAATGTGTATATTCTAAATAAACGATATTACAATAAAACACAAATAGGAAAAAATAAATCAAAGAACAATAAATACAAAATAAACAATCAAAGCTTTGCCTAAACCTTGCATACACTTATAGTCATCACTCTAGACAACGCATTCGTTAATATATCAGTAAGCATTGAGTCGGTCGGTGTAAACTTTAACTCAATATTCGTATTGTTTTTAGTACATCCTTTTTAAAGTGATACCTTATGTCGATGTGTTTACTCCGAGAATGGAACATTGGATCTTTCGCAAGACAAATCGCCCCCTGATGATTTACATGTAAAGATAATGGTGCAAACATATTATAACTATTCATATAATAACTTTACAGTATTAAGTCTGGTGACAGGCGTAAAGATACTCTGGTAGTCAGTGCCATAACGTTGACTGAAACCTTTATCTACCAACATGACTTTCTTCTTCTCTGTCTTGTCTACATTAAATTTATGACCATAGTGGTGACATTTAAAACATTTATATCTAAATTTCGAATTTCCTTGCTCTGTACCACTCTTTGGTTTAAAAGCTGAAATTTTCAAAGCTGGATGGCAAGCTGTCCAAAAGCATTACCTAAGTTAGATCGTCATGCATTTCGATGTCCATAAGAGCTAACTGACTTTTCACTACAAAAAATTTCATGACATGTTCCCTAATGTCTCCACCTTCCTCCAGATTGAAATTTTAGGTTCATTCATTTATATGCCGTTGCATTTATTTATTCTATTTTTTTACTATCCTAATAGACTATTATAATAATATTGCTGTGATGATATGCGTAGGCGTTGTAAATAAATAGAGTATCCTGTTATCCTATTCTTCGAATATCAGAGAAAAATTCGATGTTTACAAAATATACTTTTAAAGTTCAACTATAAACGTTGTTTATATCGGATAACCCGTAAATTAACAAAAGAAAATTGTTCGCGAATTTTAGTGTTACGTGATAAACGATATGGAAAAACATATCTTTATTTTTAAGGACAATCGTGGATAAGATTTAATGTCATTTTAAATAACCACTAAAAGACTACTAAAATCTGACCCATATAATTCTAAAGAATTTTGAGCCGTTTAATTATCCCCGCCATCTTGACGTCAGCTTGGCAGCGGAATTTTGTTTTTCATCTCATTTTATATTTGTTAAACTAATAATTTTTTTTTAACCACTACCAAATAGTACTAAAACACTATTAAGTAATAGAGCATGTTTCATTTGATTCTGCGACTTTCCACCCGCGGTTCTGACGAACACACGGACTTAGGGTGGGTACACATTTCGCAAAATGAGTTGGCAGCCGTAGTATGATTTAGAATTTGTGTACGTTATAACTAAAGACTTCGTGGTTTTGAATGTTTTATCTTCTTTATTATCTTTTTATAAATAATATATAGACGTTGCCTCAGATCATCAATATAATCGTTTTTTGAATAATAAATCTTAATAGTTCATAGAAACGGGTTATTTTTACAAGTATTAAACTTAGATTTTGCTATCCATATAAAACTTTTAAATGATATTGAAATAATGTCGGTAAAATGACATCATTATATCTAGTATAAATGACATTGAAAGAGATAATTTTGATGAGAGAACGAAGCTGATTGACTTATTGACACCATCCAAAAAAAATTTCATCAAAACTGGGAAATAGTGCTCGGTCTATATCTGAAGCGATTTTAATTTAGTAATAATTTATAGGTCTCATCTAGAATATTCATTATTTTGTTTAAAGTTAAATATCGAACCTCCTTTTTTTAGTCTTAGACACCAGCGTAACCAACACGATGCAATATACTGTCTTCTATTTTACCTAGTTTGAAGTGCATTTGATTATTTGTGCAAACCTCAACTTTCAAACAAATTAGTATTTTGGTAAGCTATTAGTCGTAATGTTAGTTAATAGTTTAATTTCGACGTCTATTCTCTCTCAAAAAACACAAATGATGTAAAACTCCAAAACTTTAGCAACTAATGTCAGCCACTAAAAGATACATTTTTCATAAATCCTTTAACAATCCTACGATCTAGTTGGGTATCGAGAAATTTTACATCCCTTCTAGTATAATATGGTATTATATTTTTATAATAGATACTAAAATAAATAATACAAAAATGAAATAACAGTAAAAAATGACGGCCGAGTAGCGTAGTGGTAGCCCTGCTTCTTTCGCCGAAGGTTCTAGTCCTGGCCGGGGCCTTCATTTGTGTAATGAACACAGATGTTTGTTCTCGGGTCATGGTTGTTGATATTTATATACATATGTTTATTTCGGGCGAGTTTCGCTGTGTGGTCATCCATTACACAAACAATTTTTTTTATTATAACAATTACTTTTCGTTTCTGTTTTCATATCGTATAAAAAAATATGGTTTAATAATATTAGTATGTGCAAGCCATATCAGCCTCAGACCAGCGGTACTTATTGCGCGCAAGTATACGTATAAAGAGTGACAGAGGCCTGTCTAGGCATTGTACGGTTTATCCTTTTTTAACAACTAAAACTTTCAGATACTGGATAGATCGCCGTAATTTGAAGTATGCAGTACAGTACGTGCAGGAGCTACAAGGTGCGTCGGAAGGAGTCGCAAGCGACTGGCTCAGAGCAGCCCAAGCGCACCTCGAAGCTAAACAGGTATTTTGATTTTTTTTTAATTATGTTTGTCTTAGTCTTTAGTTCTAAATGACTTTGTTGTCATTAAGTCTATTGAATGTTACACGTATAAAATACCAAAGCGATTTTAAATGAAATGCAAATACGATATAGGTACGATTTTACATAATTTTTCCGTAAAAATGTTAAGGGGTCCTAACGAAATTTGTCCTACAGGAATTTGTTTCCTTTTTTTGTCAGATTTTATATAAGCCCACCACCAATAGCTTTTCCTAGGAGATTCTATTTTCAGCTGGGAGCTGAACACATGGTTTACCTGACGGTAATTGGCACCGAGGATTATCCATAATTAATTTAAGGGGTCTATTTTATATATTTTTTTTATTTTATACTATTTCCTCATGACTACGCATAAAAATACTTGCCAGCTATATAAATCACTAAAAAAATATCATCTAGAAACCTTAAATGGTTTCATGGTGCATCTAGAAATAAAATTATATATTGTAATATCGGTTACTATTAAATAAATATATAATTAGACAAAATAAATTTGAAAATGATGATTGATGATTGAAAGTAACAGTTGCCTTTGTTAATGTTATTTCAGTGCCCGTTCCTTTTATTTTGCCGGCACACAGCTACGCCGACAGGTTTGTTGGGGTGATAAGTCATAGAATAATATTAATAATATTTATGACAACATTCTCTAGCTTTAACGGTGCATTCAATTTGCTTACATGAATAACGTTACTGTTAAAACTTCAACTTTTTAACTGAAATATAAAATACGAACTTCTTTTGTTTTAGGCCGCTGAAGCAATCGCAGCACATGCCGCTGCCCAAACATTGGAACATGTTTAAAGTAAGTTAGCTCATTATTCGCAGCGGGGTGGGGCGGGCATTGCAGTGCAAAACTCTGCTTAGCACATCATTAACGCATTGATTTGGTCGCAGTAACTGACAAATCTTAAGTCACTACACTGTGGGACTTTCTGATTGTAGACCTATTATTGTAGGTAATAAAACGCGTGCATTCGCTTACGTTCCGCTTCCTATACACACAAACAGCTGGTGGGGCGCAACGCGACTGAGCCAGTCGACAAGAGTGTACTATTGATATATATTGATAATAGACCTATAAGCATTTTAGATTCTCGCTCCGATCGCCGCCCAGTGCGCACGTGCAAGACCCCGTTCTCCGTTGATCGGTCCCTGCCCGATATTCCGTGGCGCTCAGTCTACTGACGTCACAGTTTAGCGTGTTGGTTCCGTGCTACGGTTTTCAAGGTTTTTCTACTCCCTCTAAGTGCTATCGAACTGTGCGATTTTTCTTTGTGACTAAGCCCCTTAGTCTTCAAAGTGCTGTGCTAAGTTGTGTTGTGCTTGTGCTGAGTGCAGTGTTGTGCCCAGCGTAAGTAGTCTGGTTTCAGTACAAAGGATACTTAACGGTGACAACGAATTTGTACTGAACCAGTCCTTTTATTTTTATTTTATTTCTCTTCTCTATTTTATTTATTTTTCTCCTATTTTCATATTTATTTTTATCATATCTGTGTGTTCTTCGTGTGTATTTGTCCTTTCTGTCGGTAAAGGTTGACCCTAACGCGGTCAAATCTTTACCTGCGTACCCTTTTTTTGGTTTCTAGGTAGGGGCCTTCGGCGTACTACGGTTAGTTTTAAGTTATTCTCCCCAGCCCCCCTACCGCTGGTAGGGAGGTTTGCCGCTAGGGTTCGCTAGGTTTTTTTATTAAGGAATCCTAGGCATTTGTTATATAAATAGGTGCTAGGTTTGCTAGGGAACCTAGGCATACATTACATATTTATATATTACATATTGTAATTCCAAGCCCTCCAATGGACCTTGTTAATATTCTTAGGTCATTCGCCCAGGCGCTCGCTACGTCCGGCGTAAGCATACCCGCTGACGTACTAACGCAGGCCTTACAGGCATCTATTGCGTCCCCGGCCCCTCAGGCCTCTAATGTCCAGACCCCTCAGGTGTATAGCTCTCCCGCGTCTCCCGTTCCATCCGATATGGACTGCGCGTCGGTCTCATCCTCGCGCTCATCTCTCAGGAAGCGTACCGCTCCCGGGAGCGATCCAGACTCCGCCGCGTCCGAAGCTTCGTCGGTCGCCGCCACCCTAACCGGTTCTCCTGAGCCCGCGTTCCAGTTAGTTGCCAAATGCTCTAAGAAGCGTTCGAAAAAAGCCGCGGTGTCTTCAACACCCGAGCCAACCCCGGTGTCTTCTACACTCGCCCCCGCGCCGCTCATGTCACTCGAAGTGACCGCGTCTCCGTCGGTCCCTTCGAAGCCAGCGTCGCGCTGCGCTCCCGTCCCACCGAAGCCTCAGCTCCCTCCGCCCGTCTTCCTCCGTGAAAAAGCGCGCTGGACAGCGGTTTCTAACTTGTGCAAAGAGCACAAAATTAATTACTTAAAAGCCACCAACGCTGGCGAAACAATCAAAATTCAGGTCGCGACCGTCGACGACTTCCGCGCGTTCACCAGGTTACTTTCTTTAAAACAAATCGCGTATCACACCTACGCCCTCCCGGAGGAGCATAAGATCCGCGCAGTACTACGGGGCGTCCCGTTCGAGCTCGCGAATGAAGAAATCCTCGAGGACCTTAAGTCCCAGGGTTTCCCGGCCGAAGCAGTGCACAAGATGCACTCTAACCGCGGTAGGCGCTTTCCGTTAGCTTTAGTTATCTTGTCGAATACTCCCAACTCGAGGGAGATCTTTAGAGAGGCTCGCACAATTTGCGGACTCTCAAACATCTCCGTCGGGCGTCCCAACCCCCGTGGTCACCCTGGGCAGTGCCACCGCTGCCAGCTCTATGGCCACGCAGCGGCTAACTGCTCAGCTCCCCCCAGGTGCGTTAAGTGCCTGGATCCTCATATAACGAAGGAGTGCACTCGCACTCCCGAATCCACTTTCCCCCCTGCCTGTGTGCTGTGCGGTCGGTCCGGCCACACAGCTAACTACAGGGGTTGCCCGCGCGCTCCGCGCTCCACCGCTAAGAGGGCCGCGCCTAAACCGGCGCCGCCGCTCACTCCCGCTCACTTCCCGCCGCTGCATAACCGGGGTCCCCCGGAAGCAAAGCCCGTTCAGCCGACGCCTACTCAGGCTCTGTCTTGGAGGCAGCGTCCGGCCATTCCGCCTGCACCTTCCCGACCCATCCCAGCTCCCGTAGCTTCCGTAGGGCCGCCTCCTGCTCCGTCATCCGCACCTCAGTCGTCGTTGGCTGAGGACATGAAGACCGTGTTCGACGTTATTCAAAATGTCGATATTAACGAAATTTCCGTGCTCGCACGCAAACTGCGAGCCGCCCGCTCTCCTTAAGAGCGTTTATTTGCGTTAGCCGAGCATCACTCGCTTCTAAGTTCGTTATAAATTTATTTTTTTATTTTTGTATAAAATCGTAAATAAGTTAATTATAATGTCTAGACCCGCGAATCCCGCGTCCAGTCGTATTAAACCCAAGGGCTTATCCCTAGTATCTTTTAACGCTCGTAGCCTTAACACCAACCTTCCCGAGATTAAACTGTTCCTTCAGAACAAAGAACCTGACTTATTCCTTCTCCAGGAGACATGGCTTACTCCAAACCGCTCCAGGGGATTCGCTATACCTAAGTACGCGTTTATTCGTAACGATAGGCCCAACTCCGACGGTTTCGGCGGCACCGCTATATATTACAAAAGAGGCTTCCACTGCTGTCCTCTCCCTACCCCTTCTCTCCTCAACATGGAAGCCACTGTGTGTAGATTGGCTATGACTGGTCATCCGACCATCATAATAGCTTCAATCTACATACCTAGTGGTACCAGACCAATCCGCAGCGACTTTGAGGTCATTCTCGCCCTCGGCCATTCAGTCATTATGTTCGGAGACTCCAAACATACTGACTGGACGTGCCTATCGACTAACACCAGCGGTATCGCTCTCCTCGACATCACAAAATCACTTGACGTAAATGTCATCTCCCCCATCACTCCCACTCACTATCCCGACAACCCGAACCACTCTCCTGATATCCTCGATTTTGCAATAGTCAAGCGAATCAACCTCGACCTCAGGTCTATCGAACCTCTCGATGACCTAGGTTCTGACCACCACCCCGTCTCCCTCGTGCTAGGACCGCCTAACGATAACGCTACCTCTCCTAAGACCTTTACCAACTGGAAAGGCTTTAAAAATACGTAAGTTTCAGCCTTAGAGGCCCCGAACTCTCCACTCGCGATCTCTCCCGAACAATTAGATAGCCCGGATAAAATCGATTCATTAGTAAATTCTCTCACTGATGCTATCAACTCAGCCATCAGTGACAACGAAAAGGTTGCTAAGCAAGGCAAACCCACGCTTCCCTTAGCCGTTAGCAATCTTATTAAAGCTAAGAACGCGGCTCTCCGGAGAGCCAAGAAATATCCCACGCCCGCCTATAGAACAGCTGAGAATCAGCTTCAACGTAAAGTCAGGTCTTGCCTCGCGGAACTCCGAGACGCTCAGATGAACGATCTCATGGCCAATATCTCTCCGTCCCACCAAGCGTACTATAGCATGGCCCGAGCCTTACGCGTAGACACCGCCTCTCACGTTCCTCCTCTCACTCGTCCCGATGGCACTACTGCCTTTGAAATCGAAGAGAAAGCCGAATGCTTCGCTGGCAGCATTACCTTACAATGCTCGCCCAGCACGCAACCTGCTGATCCCTCACACATCCAGGCGGTGGAGGACGAAGTCCTTCGCAGAGACTCTCTCCCCATCACCGCCGACCCTGTCACAGTCTCTAATGACGAAATCTTGCTTCTCATTAGAAATCAAAAGTCCAAAAAGGCTCCGGGTGCGGATGGAATTTCCAACCACGCACTTAAGCACCTACCTCAACAGATGCTTACCTTGCTAGCTATCATTTTCAATGCCTGCTTCGACCATAGCTACTTTCCAAAAGCTTAAAAAGAAGCGACAGTCATAGGCATTCCCAAGCCGGGCAAACCTCTGAACGTCCCGGCTAATCACAGACCCATCAGCCTCCTCAAGGCAATGTCTAAACTTCTCGAGAGAGTCAAACTCTCTCGAATTCGGAACCATCTGATGGCGATGCTCTCATTATTCCCCATCAGTTCGGCTTTCGCGCCAAACACTCCTGCCCTCAGCAATCCCATCGAATCGTCGAGTATATACTTGACGGTTTCTATCCGCGTCGTTATAAAACAGTCGTGGTTTTCTTTGACGTAGCCAAGGCTTTCGATAAAGTCTGGCACAGCGGTCTCGTTTATAAACTCTACAAAATAGGCTTACCGGATCGCCTAGTCAGGTTAATAGCGTCGTTTCTCAAAGACCGTACGTTTCGATTTAAACACGAAGGCACGTTTTCTGCGCCTCGTCCCATAGAGGCTGGAGTCCCTCAAGGCTCAGTCCTCGCCCCTCTGCTGTACACCGTGTACACCAACGACATTCCCATCCCGCCGAAAGGCGTCGAACTTGCCCTCTTTGCCGACGACACCGCACTCTATACCAAAGGCCACAGTGTTCGGCACCTTGTAACCAGACTCCAAAAGGCCGTAAACGCCCTTGGTGTATGGTTTCAAAAATGGCGCATCGATGTGAACCCTGAAAAGAGCTCTGCGTTGCGCTTCGACCACAAACACCGTCGTCCCGCTGGCGATCCCCACTTTCGAATGTTAGGCATTCCCATCCCCTGGAAGCGCAGTACTAAATACTTAGGCGTCACATTAGATCCGACGCTTTCTTTCAAGCCACACGTCGAAAGAGTTTCGAAACTCGCTCGTCACTACTTAGGCCGCCTAAATAGCATGTTAGGTAGAAAAAGTAAAATGTCTTTCAGAAACAAACGTACACTTTACAAGGTCTGCGTTAGACCCGTCATGACATATGCCTCGCCAATCTTTGCCCACGCCGAACCCTCACTCCTGCACAAACTGCAGGTAGTTCAAAACCTCTTTTGCCGCAGGGCCACAAACGCACCGTGGTACGTGCGTAACGCGGACTTGCATAGAGATCTTGAACTGCCTATAGTACAACAACACCTCAAAACACTCTCTGAAGCGTTCTTCAAACGCTCCAAACCCATCCCAATCCTCTAGTTCGTGATACAGTCTCATATACTACTCCTGTTTTAGATTCGAAGTTCAAAGTCGCTAGGCCTAGGAATGCGCAAGCGTACTCATCCACCAGACTGTCAGCCGATCTCGAAGCCCTTCTGGCCGCAAATTCTAATTCTAACGTAAATTCTAATTCTAACGTAAATTCTAATTCTAACGTAAATCCTAATTCTAACGTAAATGCGAATTAATTCAATTTTATTTTGCAATTTTTAATTTTTGTATTAATTATTGATTTTTATTTTGAGCACCTTCAGTGCTATGTATTCACCTTCAGTGCTTTGAGCACCTTCAGTGCTATGTAATCCCAGCGGGTGACCCCTTCTGGGCCCCGCTAGCGCGGCCTCTTTCTCCAATTGGCCGTCGCTCAGATGAAGGCTGAGTGGCAAAAATGCACGAGCCGACAGGGGGTTTTTAGTGGGTATGGTCCTGGCAGGCGTCGGGACGAGTCCCACATAACTCTGGAATCGCGCCAGAGTATGCGTCAGGGCATTTTTATCCTCCTGCCCTTCCCGCGGAGGGAAACAAAAAAAAAATAAGCATTTTATTGCCATTGTTTAAAATAGTTTATAATTTGAGTGGATTTTGTCCCTGTGATCCGACATAATATGCTCGTACCTTTTAACGATACTTTTTTATAGATCATGAACTATATTAGACTTAAATAAGTCATTTCATCCTGAAAGTACACGACACACCGCCGACGAGGAAGAAACTAATATTTTCTTGATCGAGAAACGCGCAATAGATTTAGATCCCGGATTACTTAATACATAATTAATATCAGATTTACTGACTTTTAACATTACTGACGAGATCTCTCAGCTAGTAGTGTATCGTAGTTACGAGACTTGATCATGAATAAAATTAGCTGAGGTTCTAAAATAAAAATATTATTTGTAAGGAATCTTTTTTATTTAAAATTATGTAAAGTATTTCGTTCTTCGGAGGCGTACTTATGGAGAGAATATAACATTGCAATGTCATAATACAATAATTTGTAAAATATTTTTGAGATAAACATGTTTTAGCAAGTTCCGTGACACACAAGAGTTAATAGATTACTAATTACTAAAGAAGCAAACCACTTGACTTATGGGATTATATGCCACTAATTCGTACGGCTGCTGGTACTTACTGCTGGATCTTGTTAAATAAAACAATGGACCCTTGCTAATGGTTAAAAAAATTTATAATTCGTTAAAATTCGACTTTAAACCATTAGTGGTTAAGTGCTTTGAGATTTGATCGATTACAGACAAAAGAATCCTTCCTGTTGTCGAATGTCGAATATCAGAATTGACCTTTTTTTTTTGTTACAGGTATTCGAAGGAAAAAATTAACAATGTAGTTGTATACATACATTATTTGTGATATTATTTTTGGAGTGTTTACCAACCATTAATACCTTGTAACTGTGTAAAATTGTAAAGTAAATATACATAATTTTTTATTTTAACACTTGTTTTGCTAAATCGTCTATAATCAAGATAAGATACTGCAGAGGATATTTCGGCTAATGGAAGGAAAGATGTTGGTCATTGATGCGTTTATTTATACATTTAGACATAAATCATCACACAAATTCGATTTGTGTAATGATTAAAGTAAAAAAAGCGAAAGATATGCTATAAGATATATCGTGACGCCTCATCAAGCTTATCCGCGCCACCTGATTTACGAGTTGTCTTGTTTCACTATTTTAAAGATTCGAGAAGATACTATACAACTCGACACGAGTACGAATAAACTTAATTTAATTACGAATAACACTCGTAGACCTCGTAAGACCTCGTCATTGCTTTATATACTCTTTCTCTCTGTTTCATTAATTTGATTCATTGCCACTAGAACCATTTACAGTTCCATGATGGAATTACTGATGTTTTTTTTAATCACTAGTTCCATTTTTAAATAATCTGAAAATAATGATACTAATGTTGAATTCTGTTATCACAAGTTCCTCATTATTATTTTAGACACTTTTTTAATGGTGTAAAACCACTAGAGGAAAAGATTTAGTTCTAATAATAATAATTCAATAAAAGCAACAAATTTAATTTTTGTAGTTTTACTTTGTTTTACGATAGGTATGTAAAATCCATACCAAATAAAAAAAAACCTTGTATAAAAACCATTGATGGATATAAATTCGTTAATTTCATCAAGACTCTCACTTCCAAGACACTAAAATTGCACACCAGTAACAGAAAACACTGCCGCCCTTTTATTAAACAACTTTTAAGTAGTAATTGGAACTAAAACTTGCAAAACTAAAAAAATACAATTAGATAAATAAATTTGAGGTTATTTCTCTTTTTTCTAATGAAAATGAAATGAAATGAAATATTTATTTCTCAACATTGACAATTACTTGTATTTATTGATGACAAATAAAACGTGACTCTACCACCAGTTTGAAAAAACCTTCGTGTACTGGCAAGAAACTTCATGGGTATATTGTTTTCAAAATAAATTTACAGAATCTCTTCATGTCTATACAAAGTTATTCTTATCTGCATCTGTTAGCTTGGCAGTCTCACTCCCCCCTAGTATCCAAACGACTAACACCCTCAAACGGAACCCGTTCACGAGTTAACGCGGGATCCAGCCATCGCCCTCCTCAACCATATATAGAGAGAAGTGAGCGACCCGTCACCCGACGCTACCATAAGAAGACGTACTTTAGTGACAATGACGCTAAAGATATTCATCGGGACGATGAACTCAACGTGCAAACATATTACTTGTGTTGCAAAAATGTATGCAAAAATATTACACATGTTTTGTTACAAATACTAGTAAAATCCTGTTAATAAGTGGATTAAACCCAAGGGCTTTTATGATCTAAATAATTGGATAGTTTATAATATGCTTTAGCACACAACTTCTGCTTTATAGTTTCTTTGAATTTGTCAATAGGAAGACCTTGGATATCCTCAGAAACCTTATTATAAAAGCGTATACATTTACCCATGAATGAGTTAGTGACTTTATGAAGCCTACTATTATGACCTGCCAGCATATTTTTTCCTCTTGTGTTAACATTGTGCAGATTTTTACTTTTGAACAAGGTTATGTTTATTTTTAAATACATTAAATTTTCTAAAATACATTGCGAATGGGAAGTAAGAATATTTATTTCCTTAAATTTACTTCTGTGTGACACCCTTCAAATTGAAATTCAAATTCAAATATTTATTTCTCAACATTGACAATTACTTGTTCTTATTGACGTCAAATAAAACATGATTCAAAATTATTCTTTTCTGCATCTGTTAGCTCGGCAAGTCTCCCTCCCCCCAAGTATCCAAACGACGAACACCCTCAAACGGCACCCGTTCACGAGTTAACGCGGGATCCAGCCATCGCCCTCCTCAACCATATTAGAGGGCAGTGAGCGACCCGTCACCCGACGCTGCCATAAGAAGACGTACTTTAGTGGCAATGACGCTTTAGATATTCATCGAGATGAAGAACTCATCGAACATACAGACACATTACAAATGCTTTGTTACAAATACTAGTACAATCCTGTTAATGAGGGGATTATACCCAAGGGCTTTTATCATCCAAATAATCGGATAGTTTATAATATGCTGTAGCACACAACTTCTCCTTTATAGTTTCTTTGAATTTGTCAATAGGAAGACCTTGGATATCCTCAGGAACCTTATCATAAAAGCGTATACATTGACCCATGAATGAGTTAGTGACTTTATGAAGCCTACTATTATGAGCTGCCAGCATATTTCTTCCTCTTGTGTTAACATTGTGCAGATCTTTTTTTCTTTTGAACAAGGTTATGTTCTTTTTAACATACATTAAATTTTCTAAAATATATTGTGAATGGAAGGTAAGAATATTTATTTTCTTAAATTTACTTCTAAGTGACACCCTTGGACCGAGCTTATAGATTGCGCGAACAGCCCTTTTCTGCAGAATAAATATAGTATCGATGTCGGCAGCACTCCCCCACAACAGAATACCATATGTCATGAGGATGCGGAAGTAACCAAAATAGACTAATCGAGCAGTTGTTTCATTTGAAATTTGTCAAAATTTTTTAACAGCATATGCGGCAGAGCCAAGGCTTTTCGCTAAACCATCAACATGCGGTCCCCACTGCAGTTTGGCGTCTAAGGTTATGCCCAGAAATACAGTTGAGTTTACAGGAGTCAGTTCCTGGCTCTTAACTACAATGTTTGTGTTTACCTGTTTGACATTTGGCAATGTAAATTTAACACATTTCGTTTTTTTTTTCATTGAAAAGCAAATTATTAGCTGAGAACCACTGCTCTGTGTTAGAGATGCATTTGTTCACCGCTCGATAGTCAATTTCTTGTCTTTTGATTTTAAACAAGAAGGAAGTATCGTCAGCAAACAATATGACCTCGCATTGATTCTTAACGACCGATGGCAGATCATTAATATAAACTAAAAATAGGAAAGGACCAAAAACTGAGCCCTGGGGCACACCCATTGTCACTGCCGATCCTGATGATTTTTCTCCATTTATTGCAACTTTCTGTTTTCTTTTAGAAATATATGATTTAATCAAGGCAAGCGCTCGGTTTTTAATGCCGTAATGGTGCAGTTTCATGAGTAGAGTAGTATGATCCACACAGTCGAACGCATTGGACAAGTCACAAAAGACACCAATAGCATCACACGACTCCTCCCAGGCGCTGAATACGTGTTTTATGAGCTCAACACCGGCGTCGGTTGTTGAGCGACCCCGCGTGAAACCAAACTGCTTAAAATTCATTAAACTATTACCGTAAAAATGAGAAAGTAATTGATTTAAAATTAATTTTTCAAAAATCTTACTGAGCGTTGGTAGTATAGATATAGGTCTAAAATTATTAGGGTCAGACATAGGTACTACCTGCTTTGAATATTGGAATGACCTTACTCAATTTCATTAAATCAGGAAAAACACCATTATCAACACATATATGATAAATGAAAATTAATTAATAACAATTATCGATTCCCGGTTCGTATCGACATTTGGTTGTATCGATACAACAGGATCCGATAAGACTAAATCGCCCTGATAAATATGTTTATGTAATAATGAATGTTTCTTTATTATACTTATCGTCCGGCACAGTGTTTTCTATCAGTATAATGTAGTAAAATTATAGTTTTCAAAGATGTTTTGTCATTCGAAAAATATTGTGGAAGTTACTGAATCTTTTATTAGGTGGCTTTTGAGCATAATTCGTTCTGCTTATATGTAGTTCCGTAAATTAATGTACCACTAGAATATGTCGTTTTTTGGTACAATAAGTCCAATTCGGGAGAAGAAATATCCCTTTTTAAATTAAATTTGTTTACTTTAATTTTTTTAATTCAAATTCATAAAATGACATTATACATAAATATTAAATTCAAGTGTAAATTTTTTATGTGGAAACTTTAAATTGGGTTTATGATGGCAAACCCATATCTGTATCGCGTACGCATTCCCCTCATTTGCAGGGGGGGTCAGCATTATTGCCTGGTAGCAAACTACCTAGCAGGGCAAACTTTTAGAGCTATCGGGATAAGCTAATTATGCAGATGACTAAAGTCGATTGTAACTTAAAGGGCAAAGATGTTATCAGAACAGGAAGTATTTATTCCAGTAGACGCACAAATTATAGTGCTACAATCGAAAGGCCAGGGCCAAGGCAACAGCCATCAAAGAGAGTTTACAATGGTCCCTGGCCTGAAGACGTTCCGACTACAGAAAATTCAAAGAGGAACATTAAATACCTTAACTACTTTTTGTGTAGCAAAACGAAAGGCCCAAGGAAACGAGGTTTAGGTATAAGATTTGCAAAAATCGTCTTTGCCCTGCTTGTTTTGAGGAATGACTTACTAATTATGTAGTAAATGTGACTGATTCTGAGTAATACAAAGACTGATTAATGAGTAGCTCTTATATAATATGACCAAAAACATAAATTAATGTAAAAATAATATAAAACGTTTTTTTTTAATTTTTATTATTTTGATTGTCTAATCTGGAAAGAAAACATAGCATTTAGTTTATTTTTGTTTAGTCTGATTCTACTATTTTAAAAATAAAAAGAAGACTGATTGATTGTTAACTCTATTTCATTATTAAGAAGAAATTATATTTTTAATAAGAAAATAATTTTGTTGATTTGTTGATTATCGCTTTGCCAAAGCGATAAGGTTTAATATTTAAATAATCAGTATGGATACATCACTAAAATGCGTTTCATTATTTACAAAGTTTTTTTTTAATTTGGTAAAGATAATAGTCAATATATAAGAAGAAATTAAGGAATATAAATCCCCTATAATTTTCTAAATAAATTGACGTTACCAGCGTCTTTTGTCCCATACATAATAAAATAAACAATCATATTCATAACTGAACAGTTTCCTTCACAGTGCAGTGCAAAAAAAATCATTCGGTGTGATGAAATAAAGTGAATAGTGTTCCAATTGAGAACAAAGAAAGTAACAACCACGTAACAAAGGTCAATATAAGATGAGTCATCCGACTTTGTTATGTACCCCTATTTGAACGTGTGGAGACAAGTCGCTGTGGTCTAGCGGAATAAGTGGTCGAATGAAATCTGATACTGTAGACTCGAGTTCGACTCCTGGGATGAGCATTCTATTTTAGACTTTTTAAATTTTTATTTTTGTTCCACTTACCTTGTTACAACTTTTTAAATACTTTTTGGTTTAACTGAATCTCACACTACAGTGCTACTCTTTTTGACCAAAAAGAAAATTTTTTAAACTAATATTATAAAACATATGGTTTTACTCAACTAAAGTGAAAAGAAATTGTGCGGGGTGTAAACAAAGTACAAAGGATGATAGCCAATACTTAAAATGCACAAATTGTGGAGATAACTATGACTTACCTTGTGCCAATATCACCAAAAAGCAAATGGCAGAAATATCTACATCAACACTCCAAACCTGGAAATGTCAACTGTGCAAGAGTAAGATGCGCAAAACAGATAATACGCACACTCCTGTGAAGACCTCCCCTATGGAACAAGCAGCACCTGACAATGTAACCCGTCGCGTGAAGAGTAACCCAGTGAAGAGGCAGGACACTAAGGATCATAGTAATTGTATTCAACGGGACGAACTTAGAGACATAATTTCAGCAGAAATACAAAAAGCATTCAATCTTATGGTTGAGGATACAATCACAAAAAAGTTAGGTAATGAACTCAGGGCAATCCGAAAAGAAATCGCTGAATACAATGCTACGATAAAATTTTTACGATAAATTCGATGACATACAAACAACCTTTACTACGATGACTAAAAAATTTGCCACTATCGCAAAAGAAAATATTGAAATCAAAGAAGCGTTACACAAGTTAACTCAAAAAATTAACCAAGTGGAGCAGTACTCACGCTCAAACAATGTTGAGATACAATGTGTTCCTGAGAGTAAGTCAGAAAATCTAGTTTCAATAGTGCAACAATTAGGCAAGACTGTTAAGATCGATTTAAAGGAGACAGAAATTCTGAAATGCACTCGCACAGCCAAGCTCAATCCAAATAATACAAGACCTAGATCGATAATAGTGAATCTTAGTAGTTCAAGACTTAGAGACGCTCTCTTAGCCGCATGCATCAAACATAATAAAGTCAACCCTGATGAAAAGTTAAACACACGAGATCTTGGAATGGGAGGAAACACCAAAACTCCAATCTATGTAAGCGAACACTTAGCACCAGAAGCCAAAGCCTAGGTGCAGCTACAAGAAAAAAGGCGAAAGAATTAAATTACAATTTTTTTGGGTTAGGGACGGCAAAATATTTGTACAAAAACAGGAAAATTCAAGCTACGTGTACATTAGAAATAAGGACGTACTAGACAAACTTGCATAGAGTGTAAGTGACTCCTAACCTTTAGACAGTGAACGTTTCGGTATAACATGTTATCACATTCACGCCTTTATAAATTTATAATCAAAACACGCGTGGCTTAAATACCAAAACAAATGAATTATTTGAAAACGTCTTGTTAAATGATTACGATATCATTGTTTTATCCGAAACGTGGCTAAATGATAATGTTTATGATGCTGAGCTCTTAGATGATCGATATACCGTTTACAGGCGAGATCGTTGTACATCGGGTTTTCACGCTAGCAAAAAAAACGCTAGGAGGTGTCTTAATAGCAATAAAAACATCAATTGCATCGGAAAGAAAAATAGAATTGGAAAGTGAGTGTGAGGACTTGTGGATTAGTATTGCTTTAAGTAGTAGTAACAAACTCTATATTTGTGCAGTTTATTTACCTCCTCCCATCCAACGGCATATTCTGGAGCATTTCATTACGAAATGCAATAAAGAGTTAAATGATATAGATCAAGTTATGATTGTCGGTGATTTTAACTTGAGCAGTATTCAATGGACAAAACAATTAAACGACTTATATTGTTTACCCGATGCTAAAAACAGTTCCCTTGGTTGCGCTTTGATTGACTTTGCAGCAATGCATAATTTAAAACAATATAATTATGTGACAAATTGTAAATTAAAGACTCTAGACTTAATATTTAGTACAATACCATTGACTCACCTTACGGCAGCCGATCAACCCTTAGTTAAGGTAGATCAATTACGCCCACCTCTATAGAATTAAAATTGGAGCAAACTGAAGTTAAAATGTTAGAACCGAGCAAACATGTAAAAATAATTTTTTTCAAGGCAGATTACGATGCAATAATAGCAGAACTCGGTAGCAAACAATGGGATATAATACTATCCTGTGATCAAAACGTTGACGACATGACAAACAAATTCTATAATATAATGAATAAAGTGATTGAGACATACGTGCCGATACAGAAACCTAAAAATAACAAGTATCCAGTTTGGTTTACATCCGAATTAATCCGTTTACTGAAAGAAAAAAATAAATACAGATTAAAGTTTAAAATAAAAGAAAAAAAAATAGAAAAATATAAGAATCCTCGAGACAAAATTTCCTTGGAATTGCTTAGTTCTAGATGTGAAAAATTAATGATTAGCACACATCGACAGTACTCGAATCGTATAGAATCAGCAATTAAAAGCAATCCTAAAATTTTTTGGACTTATATTAAAAATAAGCGTAAAAATCAAAGCTCGTCAACCCTTGCCAAAAGCCCTTCAACGATGACTTTTGATACCAAAACTGCTTCGTCCGGTGAAAGTATCTGTAACTTATTCGCAAAAAGTTTTTCAAATGATTTTAATTTACCTGATACAGACTCACTTCACGAAACCAAAAAAGAATCCTCTACATGTCATCATATCTCAACAATAGCCTTTTCTCAAAAGTCTGTTCACAAAGCTCTGATGAAATTAAATCCATACAAAAGCGCAGGTTGTGACGGAATCCCCTCCCTATTTATTAGAAACTGTGCCAAAGTTCTAAGTCGTCCTCTGCAGATGATTTACAATAGGTCCCTTGAAACAGGAACTTGCCCGAACTGTTGGAAAAATTCACTTGTTGTTCCTATTTTCAAATCGGGTGACAAGAAAAATATAAAAAACTATCGCCCTATCTCATTTCTTCCAATATTTGCAAAGATCTTTGAAAGTCTGTTAAACCCTATCCTGGCGTGGCATGTTAAAAACGTATCCAAACCAGCACGGATTTGTTCGACTAAGATCCACTTGCTTAACCCCTCCCGCGACGACTCGCAAAAGCCTAAAATGCCCTGAATGCGTCAGGTTTTTTTAACAATATTTTTTTGTTGGAGGGCCTTTAGAAAAACGGAAAATTTGACAACAATAAGATGTATATACGGTTTATAGGATACCTTTTTGGATTCGTTATGAGTTTATCTATCTAATTATAACAATGAATAAACAAATCAAACTGACCTTGTTACATAAATATGCATTATTTTATCATATTTTATGACTTTCTTTCACATAACCTTGAAACTTTAGCACATTATATCAAATTTACGTAAATATTCACAAAAACAACACTTCATTATTATACTTTGTATATCTATGTAGTCAAAACACTAATAAGTTCACTTCATATCCATCTGTTTACACAATAAAAACTTATTTATCTAAACTAAGAAAAAACAACGCGTAATGGCTGTCGCGTGCAAATGCCGTCGGCTCAACATAATTGTCTATATGTACCGTTAACACAAAAACGCATTGATTGCAAATATTCTTTTCAATCAATGAATTTCTTATTCAAAGTGATAAATATTATTGTAATTTTATCTTATTTTATTATTATTACTTTAAATTAATTGCTACTTTGTCGATAATATTGTTTTAATAATATAGGTATCTATTGTTTTTTTTTCAAATCAAGATAATAAACCGTTTCTATCATCGTTATTATCATATTGTGTGACAGCTATATAGAACAATTTTGTCTCAATAATGTCTAAATAAATATAACAACAAGAAATACAAGTGATTAAAATAGAATTTTATTTCAATAAAACGTAATTGTAGGTTAGTTGAATAATATCATGGTATTCTCTAGAATTGTTAAGTAGATAATAAAGTTAATTATATTAATATATCCTGCATTACTGTTAGAAAGAATGTTAAAAACTTCACACAATCCTACTTATTGTATACTACAAAAAACACCTGATTTGTTCGCGAGCTTTCGCTTACATAGTGTAGTATCTTAATATATACATACAATTATTATAAACGTGTGTTTGGATGAAATTTTGTGTGCATATTTTAATGGGTTCCTAGATGGTTTGAAAACTTAATTGGACCCTGTAGACCGTGCTGCTGTAGCTACGAAGTCCGTCAAGTCAGCTAGTATATACATATTTAAACTAAGCTAGTGAAAATTTAGAACGCGTAAGTATTTGTCCAAGGCGTCATTTTCACTCCTATCGGCGGTAGCGTCCGGGAGACGGGTCGCTCAAATCCCTCTATCAAGGTTGGGAAGGGCGATGTCTGCATTCGCGTTATACTCGTGAACGGCTTCGGTAGACGGGGGTCCGTTGTTTAGAGAATATTTGGTGTAGAAACCTTGCCGAATTGACAGTCACATGTAAAAAATGAATTTGTAATCCTAGTTTCAAACACAAACTTGTAAATATAATTTTAAAAAATTGCTTCCGTGAAGTTTCTTGCCAGTTCTTCTTGACGAAGGTCTTCACTTCAACTGGTGGTAGTTTTAAAAAGTATGGTGACAATTTTAAGTTTATAATATATCCCTATGAAATAAATATGTTTTTGACTTTAAACGCATATTTCGTGTCTCTATAGAGCGACTCTTACCAAGAAAAATGCTGAGGTAATTCTATGATCTACAAATTTTATCGAAGCTTTTTTAAGATAAGGCTAACGTATGGCTAAAAATTGGGGACTATTGGCATTTAATTTATAATGGTATTCTGACCGTCCGTACCAGTTTTAATCTAAATACGAATCAATGTCACCTTAACCCCTATTTTTAGGCTTGACCAGGCTATCTCCTTTTTGCCATATTCACCGACATTCTGCAACTACCTCCAGTGTTCCTCTAAGTCTTATAGATCTTAATAAATGGTGTAGGCGTTTGATTTCCATCTTACCTAATGGTCAGTGACAATGGAGATAAAGAGGTTACACGCCTATCAACAAGGTACCTATTCACTCTTATTTTGATAGTTTCTGGACTATTTTTGTCTGAGAATGTAAATGGGCAGCAATATTATTTAGGGTCGTTTTTCCAGCCACGGCTTTCAATGAGTGCTTGGCTCGCAAGCGAATCATTTTCACTTGCGGGTTCATTTGGAGGCATGAGCTGGCAAGACAACTCAACTTTGCGTTTCTCTCGAAGCGTGAAATTTGTAATGTGAAAAGCAAGACTAATGGTTTTTTTCTAACTGTGAAAGGTTCAAAATAAAACAAATAAATTTTTATTAAGAATTATATTTTGCAATAAAAAAAATTGTATAAAAATGTATATTGAAGAAATGCAACATGCAACTGTATTGACATGCAAGTACAAAAAATATAAAGCCTTCGTAACCATTACTATTTATTTACCTACGGACACATTAGTTCATAATGCACTGATACTCAGACTGACATATACAAATTTGTGATACTAAGACGTTTTACCACAAACACAAATACTTGTACAAAATTATTACAATCCAACATTTTTAGAAAAAAAAAGTATTTTAATCAAGCAGCAAACATTCAAACAGCAAACAAATTCAAACAGCACCCGTTCACGAGTTAACACGGAATCCAGCATCGCCCTCCTCGACCATATTAGAGGGAAGTGAGCGACCCTTCACCACTTCGCTTCCACCACCGCTGTACGCCGCCACCACCACCACCACCACCACCCGATGACACCACCACTCCACAACAGAAGCAGTGAACGAAATCTAATAGGGTGTGGCTATTGAAAAAAGACACTGAAAAAATGTGGCAAACTTAATAAATACATGTACGGCGACACGTATGTTAGTACAAAATATCTGAAATACCTTTTAATAATAAATAAAAGACATCTCAGGTATTTTGCAGTAATATAAGAGTTGCTATGTATGTATTTCTTAAATTTGCCATATTTTTTCGTATCCTTTTTCAATAGCCAGACTCTATACGGTTAGGCGTCCCCTACCGTCGAAACGTGACCCTCAATTGAGGGCCCGGCTCACCATCACATTCACACAACAAAGATTCATTCATCTAGATGCCTCCGTTTCCGCCCATGTATATCTTTGCCTGGGAGGTCTGCTGCAGTATGCCATACAGTCCAGCAATCCTCCTCAAAGCAAATATATACATCACACGGAATGCACCTAGAATGAACCAATTTTGTTACATCCTTTCGGTAACACATGACACACCTTTTTCTCTCATTCCGTCCTTTCAAATACTCCGGTCTATGGACAATATCTTGCCTCAGCCTCATGAGTGCCCCTACTGGCCTGCTAATCTCTGATAAACAGGGACGATGCCGTTTAACGATGCGTCATAGGCAATTTATTGCGCCGTTTGAGCGAACCCACATACATAACAAAAGCATTGTGAATTGTCACATTCAGCAACCTCTTGAACATCTTCACATACCATTTCAGTCCCCTCTTTCGCTCCAATAGATACATAGAGAGTTTTTGATCTTTGAGATCAACTCCCCCCATGTTTCTATTGTAATCTTTCACGCAAATCGGTTTCACAAGCGGTTTACCAGCCTTAGTTCCAGCGTAAGTATCGGGGCCGTGATAGGTGGATATAATATTCACCATTTTGGAGTCCATCCATGCAATGATGGATACGTCTCCACAATGGCGAGCTATTATTGTCCCCTTACTCACCTTCCTCGGTACTTTAGCAATGTCACTAGGCACGTTTCGACGGCATGCACGCAGAGTTCCTAAGCAATCAAAGCCCAGACTCTTGAGGTATCGTGCTAGTGCTGGACAATTGTAAAAATTGTCCATCACCACACAATGCCCTCGATGTTCCAGACCTTGCAATAGCTCAAGAACCACTGCAGTGCTTTTCCCCCCCAAATTGACGCCAAGTGATGGCTCACCACCAGATCTGTCATTCTTACCGGTGTAGATTTGGAATCTAGCCATATAACCTGTGCTGGACTCACACAATTCATATGACTTTATTCCAAATCTTGCAGCCTTTGACCTTATTGTTTGAACCCAAGACAAACGGCCCTTGAATAAGGTCAAAGACTCGTCGATGCAAATGTCAGACCCTAGGTTGTACAGATCCTTAAACATCTTTTCGAGATGTTCAATTATAGGAGCCAACTTTCTCAGCTTAGCCGATTTTGCTGAATAAGCTTCTCCATTTTGTGGCAATTGCTGACTTGCGGCAGCGGTATTGTCGACAAAGTGAAGAAACTTATTCAGCAAAATATACCGATTATAGGACATAAGACTTCTGAACCCCGGTTGTTGGAGAACTTCATCTTGTGTCCAATATTCAGCAAGTGACGTCCGCGGGACGATGGCCATATACATGAACATCGCGAAAAGAAGCATTATCTCGTCTGCATTCGTGTCAATCCACGAATGCAGACGAGATCTTGCTTTTAAGGTACCTGCTGCACGCTTTGCATCGATCGTCTGCTGGGCATATCGGTTTGTTTCCCGGACTATCAGCTCTATGATAGCTGTACCCCATATGTCGATAAAGCTATCATAGGGCGTGTCGTAATCTTTGAGTGGTCCAGGAGCTGGTCCGGAGAAATTCTCAGGAACAGCCCTGAACGACTCAAAGTCAGACGTCCAATTGAAACTTGCCGATGTACCCAGTAAACGATCGGCTGCGTCATCCATCCCCGTAGTTACTTCGCTCACCAACTGTTGGATTTGTTCCTCCAACTCCTCAGTGTCAGGAATATCTTTCCTGGCACTTGGCATGACCTCAGTGGCATCGAATTCATCATCGAACTCGCTGTCAAGGTCACTGCCATCATTCCTAGGCGCTCTTCTTGATGTTGTTGTCATCCCCGAAGTGGATGGTTTAACATCAACTTCGGTGGTGACAACTACATTAGCTGTAGCTCTAGGCATGATAGGAGAAGGAGAAACCAACGTATTATCGGGCGCTCCAACGTTCCTCAGCCATCGACGTACATGCCACGGCTGCTCCTCCAGCAACTCCTCCGCTTCCTCCTCCGACATGTCCATCGCCTCCACGCGCTCGATTACATCCAAACTGAAAAAAAGTAATTTCATTATTGTAAGAATATTACCAAATATTAACATTTATTAGTAATATTATGAAGACGAGCTAACCTACCTCATAGGCACAATCGGTGTACATCGTACGTGTCCTCCAGGAGTTCTCTCTATTGGTACACATCTGGAGTGTACAACACGTAGAGAACCGCCTGGAGTACCCTGAACAGGGAACGCGTGGAGGCTAGAAAAAAAAATAAAGTTATTGCACCGAAATTAAACAAATAAAAAAAATAAATCCCCAGACAAACACACCAACTGTATGGCCCCAAAGTAAGCAGAGCTTGTGTTATGGATGACCATACAGCGAACTGGGGGGGAATCCAGAATAAATATACATATATAAATACAAACAACCATGACCCGAGAACAAACATCTGTGTTCATCACACAAACGAATGCCCCGGCCGGGACTCGAACCTGGGACCTTCGGCGTATGAGGCAAGGCTACTTACCACTACACCACTCGGTCGTCTGTACGCTGTACAAATAAATACATACCGCGGAGGCGAAGGGGACAGTTGAGGATCAGGGGGAGGATTTGCGTGCACAAGCCCCATAATTATGGCGCGCCTGGCAACGCACTCCCGCGATGGTCCATGCGGTCCATTCTCGACCCTAGAAGGGGTCACGCTGCGCGACCTCAGTCTCTCCATACTAAAAAATATCACAAAATTAACTATTTGTAACAAACTTGACACCATATCTCACATTATATATTTATTTTGTTTTCACAAAATAATAAACAGTAATAAAATAAACGGATGCAAGAGTGGAGCGTCTTCTGCGGATGATTTATTTATTTATTTATTTATTATATATATCATATCAACAAACTACACCCATATGATTTTCGATTTTATATCATAAAATTCATAATATAAATTTTAAACACGACTTACAAGAAAATAACAACTAAGGTTATGCATGTACAAACCTAAAATTACATACAAATTGAAACTAAAATACATCATATAACAAATAACATTAATTAATTCCGAACTATTGAAAAATTTTACTTTTCAAATTTTTTAGGTTCCAAATATTGGTCGGAGAGCAAACTTTATTTAGAATAAAATACCTTATATGACACCTCCTACGTTAAGTTAACATAAAAAAATTGATTGATAGATTGATACTTTTACCGATGTTTTTGCACTTCGTACTTTTATCATAATATTGCTTTGATTGTTCGGAAATTCATATTTGAAATATGATTGCGATGAAATTACGCAATATTATGAATAGCTGTTTGTTATATTATATTCTTACATAAATGAACTACCAACTTATAAATAATTTAAACCACATTTAAGAAAATTAATATAATAAATATTGTAAAATATGGCGGACACGGCGTCGAAATTTAGTGCATTACAAAAGTTTTGTTACTTTATCATTGTAATTATAATCATTTCAATATAACAATTACTAAAAACAGGTTGTACACTTATATCTCAGTAATTCTATATATATGATATAAACAATTACTTACCGATTTTTTCTTGAATTCATATTTCAATAACACAATTACAACACAACGCACTTCAAATTTTCATACAAAACTGTAATGGCGTCTCGGCGTCGGCATTAGTTTTTTTTTTCGTTCTTTCGTTCGGTATATCAGTATTACCATTAAAACAATACTCGAAAATGGTTAAATATGAATGAATGAATCGATTACATTACTTAGTTCGTATTGCCAGTGCAAATATATTGAAGAAAAGAGCGACCAATTGCAACCGACTCGTTATGTACACCATGTGTACGTAACGCGCTTGGAGCATTTTTCCTTACGTACACATGGTGTACATAAATCGCGCGACGGGTTAAATTTGGTAGACTTTGTGGATACTGTGTCAAAATCTTTAGACGAACGCAACCCTGTTGACGTGATATACACAGACTTTAGTAAGGCTTTTGATAAAGTAAACCATCGCCTTCTAATAGACAAATTAAAAAGCATTGGGATCGCTGGAGCTTTATTGCAGTGGTTCCGCTCATACCTAAGTGGCCGTTTTTCGAAAGTCGTAGTGAACGGATATGAATCTGATACATACCCAATACTGTCTGGAGTTCCTTAGGGTTCACATTTAAGACCTCTTCTATTTAATATTTTTATTAATGACATCGTATCGTATTTTCAAAATTCTAATTATTTTTTATTTGCTGACGACCTAAAAATATCTCGCGCCATAGGCAACAACAACGACGAAGCATTATTGCATAAAGATCTTGACACACTAGTAAATTGGTGTGAAACAAATAGTATGACGCTTCAAATTGACAAATGTTACCACGTACGTTATTCACGTAGCCGTAGCCTAAATACATCGAATATTTACACACTGAAAGGACAAATAACACGGGTAAATTATATTAAAGACTTAGGAGTTTTGCTTGACGCCAAACTGCAGTTAAACAAGCACATCGAAGAAATCTCAACAAAATCTTTGAAAATGCTCGGGTTTATAAATCGCAATACGAAAGACTTTCGAAATCCAGCTACAAAAATATTGCTTTTCAACACTTTGGTTCGTAGTAGGCTGGATTACTGTAGTCCAGTATGGAACCCGTTTTACGCTGTGTACATCAAAAGGCTCGAAAGAGTTCAGAAATTATTTTTGTGGCATCTATGTTTTAAAATGAAACAAGAAAAACAGTTAACGTCGTATGAAGAACGTTTGTCTTGTTTTAAAATACAACGCTTATCAGCTCGGTGAAAATTACACGATTGCTTATTCTTGTACAAGCTAATTAACGGTTTCATAGACTGCCCCAGTTTATTGCAAAAAATTGCTCTAGATGTCCCTCCAAAGGTCCCCAGACTTACAAAACGCAGAAACATTTTTTTTACTATGACATGCAGGACTAACCTAGGACATTTTGCTCCACTTGTTAGAATGTGTCGAACATATAACGAGTTCAGTCACCAAAACCAAAATGCTACTTGTATATTTAGCGATAAAGTCTACAGTCAAGTCTAGCAATTTAAGTCTACATTACGTCAGATACTGTTTTGCTAATACACCGTTATGATTGTTTAAGACTTAATGCTTTTTATTCATTATTATATGTTCAAGTTAAATGATGTAATCCAATTCCATTAAATCTAATTCTATATATAATTTTTTATTTTCTTTAATTATGATTATCTTACTCCATGGACATGTTTTCTTGACAATAAATGTTTTTATTTTGACCTTATTTTTAACTGTATTGTACATTTAATTTAATTTTATTTGACAATTTTTACTTTTTGAATTTAAATTTGTTTCTTTGTTATAAATCTTATTGATACCTATTTTCTAATTTAGATCTATAATTTTTGTAATTTTTCATTTATATAATATTAGGTAACCGGTATTGTAAACCAATATAACAATGTGCATGCTGTGTTTGCCTTTAAAAGAGGCTTCATTTGAATTGTATCTTTTAATTGATGAATCGTCCTTATAATAAAATGATGTAAGCCTTGTTGGCAGACCTTTTGCCAAATAAATAAATAAATAAATAGTGATACTATTGAAATAGAATCGGCAAACATTTATTTTTTGCAAATTTTTGGTACTCAACCAGATCCATTATTCAAGTAAGTAAGAATATCATCTCATATTACTTACATTAGAACAAGATTGTTTTACTGCAGCAAAACATCAGTAAATCTGGGATGACTTTAAACGTGATGTCATAGTGGTTGTGTATTTTGACCTGAAGCTTTGACAGAAGAACAAAACCTAAAAATAACAAAAAACCATACTACCTTGTTAAAAATTGAAAACAAATTTTCTCAGGAACTGACCATGAGTTACATATGTTTTTTTCTCTTTCTTCTTTTGACGTTTTCATTTCTCATGCAATATTGACGTATATTGCATTTTTTTTTTCATTTTTATTGCAGTTTTTGCCGTTGTTCTTTCACTGTACGGTCTCGACACTTGCTTTGGACATTTCAAGTTTTTTTTTTATTTGTTGGTGATATGAACACAGCAGGATTTTGATTACATATGCTTAGCCAGTAGACTTACCTCATAATTTAATGAACTCAATAGTACACACAAAATATTGATATTATCTGCATATGCAATCATTTCTCCTTTCTTCTACATTGTTTTTGCTCAAATTACATACATCAGTTGGCAATTTGTGTACATTGCCTATGATTGTATAATTATCCGTCCATTACAAGTATGCGCATAGATGACTGAGTTGTCAATGTGCTAAATAACTAGGCGGACCGAGAATTTCCGTGCAATTTGACTAGTCGACTAAAACGGAGAACGCCACTGTTAAGAATAGGTATTATGCTTATTGCCAGCTTAGACGATAGTCGACAACTTAATTTTAATTATTGTTTTCATTGTGATTGACTAACCTAAATGTATTTCGAACCTTACAATGTTTTTTATACTGCAAAAATTAAATCTCAGCAATTATTATTAATGATAAATGATGATTATAAAAGCTTAATACTGATAAATACAGAAAAAAAATATAACATAAATTTGAGTAAACAGTACACCAGAGGTGCCCTCCAGTAGTATATATGACACTACATTATGAATTTGAAGATCTATAGCACTTACTATGTAAACTACATATAATTGCAATTTTGTGTCTATTTTATATACAAAATAATATTTATTTTTACATATAAAAAAAAACTCTTCCGTTTTTATATACATTAGAAAATATCCCTTGCTTGACGAAAAAGTGCAGAAATACTTACCTTAATACGAGTATATCTTTGTACTTCAGACGTTGGAGCAAAATTAAAAGTTAGCTCCTTTTTTGCGCTTGTTCACTCCTTACATATTTTAATTTTTGCACAATGCAGTGTAATAAATTGGGGCTATTAAGATCTCCAATTGAATATGATATTGCGGATTATTATAAATTCGGATTTTTTATGGTTCGGTATTTTCAAATTTGGCATATTGATTTTCGTAATTATAAACGTTCGGAATTTTGAAGTTTCATTGAAGAAAAATTAGGAATTATGAAACATGGAATTTTTATTATCGGAATTTTGAACCATTCGGTGTTATAAAATTCGGAATTTTGAAATTCGTGATTATGACTATCGGAAATAAGTTTCTCGTATTTATGTAGTGTACACATCTCTTAATTCTCATTCAGTAAGGTATACTAAAATCATAGTTCTGACATTTGTATCAACTCCCAGCTCTTACTTGTACAAAATTTATGATTTACATAAGAAATAAAGATATCCATGTAAAAATTCAATTCCTTGAAATAGAAACGGAAATTTGCCAGTTCGCATTTTTGGCGAAACCGTTTCTAAATAACTTTCTTCAACTTTTTTTATCGTTATGAGACTAACTACAATTAGGAATTTTTTGATATCGAACTTGTTTCTAATAAAAATTTAAAAAATTGTACTCTATTTGACGAAAGATGTGATATGTTAATGATTATTATTAGTTAGCTAACATTAAATACAAGAAGTCTAATCAAAATATTATGCATACATAAGAAGTGTAACAAGATAACTGTATATAAAGTACTTTTCGGCACTCGTTGTTTTTATATTATGTAATTTTTTTCTTTTTTTCTATGGCTGTTTGATGCCATAATAAATAAAATACAAATGAAATTAATCAAAATCAAGAAATTGTTAAGTCGTTTAAGGTCAAAACCCCATGCGGTGAGTACCTTTTCGTTTTAAATTTCACAACGAATCTAGTGGATTTTGTCATATAATAGTAACATCAAATTGAATTTTATTATAATCTAAATTGTTCTTTATGCACCAAGAAAATATTATTAACTTTTCATTTAAATCGTTGTACAATACTACTAAAGGATCAATCTGGGACTCAAGACCAAAATGCTTACTTATTACTTACCAAGAGTTTTTTGGGGTGTAAGGGGGAGTCGCCTACCATCAAGACTCTCCAAATGCCAACCTCACCTGCTCGTGGTGCACCCTGCCGGACAGCGGACGAGGCTCTGGCGACCGATGAATGGCGGGATAACCATTTTGCAGGTGGTAGGTTTCGACCGCGGCTTGCAACCACCCTCAAGACAAAGCCATGCCGCCAAGTGACCTAGTCACGTTCCGGCATGATGTCTTGAGTAGCCATTGGAGGAGAATAGGTCCGAGTAATTGCGCAGCGTATGAGAGCCGTTTGAACTCGATGGGTTATGATGCACCGGGTGGCCCATTCTGGAGGGCAGCGGGATCCAAAGAAACGGTTTGGTGAAAAATTTGGTGCACCGCTGGCCGACCGCAGGTTGTAGGGGGCCCAACTAGAGTTCTAGCGATTCACGAAAGGCTGCCCCACCGCCTGTGTAAAATCCCGGGATTGCTCCATCGTGCCGGTTGGCGACCGGATGGAGAGGGCCCCATGGCGATCCCCGGGGGGTTTTGGGCGTCCCCGCGGTCTCCATGTGAGTCCCCCACCAGTGGGTCTGACCAATCGAGTTGCTTGGTTCCAAACATTGTGCTTCACTCAACTTCTATTCCTCTCCCCTATTCACCCTACCAACAACATAATGGAAAAGTCCAAAAAGAAAAATAAGTGCCGACAGCGGATGCACTCCCTCTCCCTAAAAGTACACTTCTCTAACATCCGAGGAGTGCACTCAAATCTCCACGATGTCCACCACCACCCTGAGACAGAGAGGCCGCACTTATTCTTTCTGACAGAGACGCAGATCTGTGATCGTTCGGATCTGGCATACCTGCATTACCCAGGCTATATCCTGGAGACCAAATTTCACCCCAATGCGGGCGTGTGCGTGTATGTCAGAGACGAGATCTGTTGTCGGCGTCTCCGATACTTCCGGATTTTTCTGTTTTATGGGTCTATGTAGATACTGGCCTGGACCGAATTGTATACGCCAGTATTTACCGATCACACATGGGAGCTCAGGAGACAACTCGACTTATTGAATATCTCAGTGATATTGCAGATAAGGTCCAACGACGCTATCCCTCTGCGCAGTTGGTGTTCCTTGGGGACTTTAATGCCCACCATGGAGAGTGGCTGTACCCGTTCAAGGACACCGACCACGCTGGCAGAGAAACCTATCGGTTTGCAGTAACTCATGGTCTCTCCCAGCTCATCCACGAACCTACACGCATTCCTGACGTTGTTGACCATACTGCGTATTGCTTGGACCTTCTGCTTCCGCCATTAGGGACATCCGACCACTGTCTGGTGAAATCTGTGTCGCAATACTCGCCAACCGATACCAGCCCAAAAGGCAAAAGGCGAGTATGGCGGTACAAGTCAGCAGATTGGGATGAGATGCGTCACTTTTTCACCTCTTATCCTTGGCGGCAAACTTACTTTACTTCTGATGATCCATCATGCTGTGCTGATGCTGTCTCCAGTGTGATATGTCAAGGTATGGAATACTTTGTACCGTTCTCTGATGTATCCCTTGAGTCCAAAGCCCGCCCATGGTTTAATGCTGATTGCCTCCTAGCTGAAAAGCGAAAGCATGTAGCATACCAAGCCTGGGCTAGCACTCGCAGAAGTAAAGCTATGGATCTCCCAGCTAAGAAGCAGGCGTACAATGCTACTGCCAAGTCCTGCAAAAAGGTGATCAGAAGTGCTCGTTTCGAACACATTGGCCGTATCGGGTACAAGTTAGCATCCTATCACACGGGGAGTAAAGCTTTCTGGTCCCTTGCCAAGTCGGTTGAGATGAACTTCTGTCGCCCATCACTGCCACCACTGCAAAGGCCTGACGGGTCTTTGGCCCACAGCGCAAAAGAGAAGGCAGACTTGTTCGCAAATCTCTTTGCGGAATGTTCACGTCTGGATTCCAAAGGTAAAAGCCTACCCACGTTACCTCCATTCGGCCCCAAGATGGAGGCCGTCCAAATTAACCAGAAACAGGTACTCAAATGCTTACAAAATATAGACGTGAATAAGGCCAGTGGTCCGGATGTGATCCCGCAGTGGTTTTAAAGCACTGTGCCGCCGAGTTGTCTCCTGTTTTGACACGCCTATATCGACTCTCTCTAAGGACTGGAAAAGTTCCAAAATCATGGAAGTTTGCAAACATACAGCCCGTACCAAAAAAGGGCAGTTGAGCCGACCCAGTCAACTATAGACCTATTGCAATCACTTCCATAATTTGCAAAATTATGGAACGTGTATTGAACCATCGTCTCCTGACGTACCTAGAGACCAGTGAGCTCCTCAGTGACAACCAATATGGTTTCCGCGGAGGACGCTCAACAGGAGACCTTCTACTGTACGTCACGCATCTATGGAGCATGGCCTTGGAAGGGCATGGAGAGGCAATAGCCGTATCCTTGGATATCTTTGACCGGGTACGGCACGAAGCCCTTTTGAGCAAGCTTCCTGCGTATGGCATACCATCTGGACTCTGCGACTGGATTTCTGATTTCCTGAGGGAACGGTCAATTCGAGTTGTCGTCGATGGCTTCTCATCGGACCTAATGGCGATCAACGCCGGCGTACCTCAGGATCTGTTCTCTCTGCAACATTATTCCTGCTGCACATTAATGACCTTCTTTTATCAGAAGGCATTATTGGTTACGCCGATGACAGGACTGTTGTAGAGAGATATGTGTCCAATGCGCGAGCGAGTCCAAACTAGATCCAATTTCAGAGAGAGTCGATGATCGAACGGGTTGATCTGACACTTTGTAGGGTTTCCGATTGGGGTGAAGCCAATCTTGTCAAATTCAACCCTTCCAAAACCCAGGCGTGTCTCTTCTCCACTAAAAAGAGCACATTCAACTTGACACCCACTTTCCAAAATGTATCTGTACCGATCACAAACCAACTAGGGCTTCTAGGCATGACCATCACGTCGAAACTTAATTTCGGTCAACAGATTGAAACCATGGCACAGTCAGCTTCCAAAAAATTGGGAGTCATCGCGAAGGTCCGGCGGTACTTCAACTCCGAACAGCTGCTCAACCTGTACACAGCCCAGGTTCGATCTTGTATGGAGTACTGCAGCCATCTTTGGCATGATTCCGCAAAATACCATCTTGAAGCGTTGGATTCTGTCGACCGAAGGGCTCGTAGACTCATAAGTGACGACAAACTTACTTCTTCGAGACTGCAAAGTCTCGAGCATCGTCGAAAAGTTGCTAGTCTATCGGTTTTTTACAGATTGCACTTTGGAGAGTGCGAATGCTCTTTTTCAGTTGATCGAACCTTCCCCCTTTCTCCACCGGTCAACCAGACGCAGACAGAAGTTTCACCCGTTTGTAGTTAGCGTGCCGATGAGCCGAAGTAACGGTTCGATAGCTCATTTTTGGTTCGTGTTGCCAAAGAGTGGAACGATTTGCCTGCGTCTGTTTTTCCAGACAAATATAACCCTGGAGCTTTCAAGTGTAGAGTGAATAGGTACCTCTTGGACAGGCGTGTACGATCCTCGTCTTCATCGTCACTTTCCATCAGGTGAGATGGAAGACAAAAGCCTGCTAATTCTTAATTAAAAAAAAATGAGTTGACTCGAAGGTGGAAGATACACTGCTTCTAGCCAGTAATTAATTAAAAATAATTTTGTTAATTGTCATCTTCGATATACTTCATTACTTTATAAGTAATGAAGTATGAAACCTTCAAATTTGAAGGCTTGTCCTACCAATTGCTATTTACGATTTTGCTCCTATAGTAAAAAACTAGCAATGATTCATGAAATTAAATGTCAGATATATAAAAAAGGCGCTTATTTTGGTTGCGGTTGTTGAATAGTAGATAATTTACTTGATTTAATGGTAATGGTGTTCTAATCCACTATTATTTTATGAATATTGTAATTATTTTATTTATTATTTTTTTTTATTCATAGCGATACAACATGATAGAGATACATTTGTTATATATAGCAAGTAATTTTAATCATTTTATTGCTATATTTAATCCAATATGAAGCTAATCTAATTTGAGAGAAGAATTATATTTTATTTAAAAAGAAACTAACAATCAAGACCTAAATTAAGTGATCGGCACCTTTCGTCAAACAAAGGATAGATTTTCTTATTAGTGATCCATGAATTTTTTAAACTTAACTAGTTACCGAAAATATATGTAAATTAAATGTCATCACTGTTTTCACTGTACCGTTAATACCATAGAAACGCCACTTGTTATATCATCATCTGCTTGTAAACTAAAACTTGTCACCAAAAGAATTAACTTTGACATCGACCTATTGTATAAATGTATTCTTACAAGAAAAACGATAAGAATCGAAGGACCTTTGACCCGAAAAATAGACGTTAGAAGATGTTAGAAAAATTTCACAGTTTCCAGAATATTTTTTATAATATTTTTTTGTAATTGATTGTAATAATATACAGGGTATCCCGTCAGTTGTGGATCAACAGTAAATGGTAGTTCCCTCCCTTAATTACCTACGACGAATATGAATAGTTTTTTGAGATACCGAGAAAAGCAATTATATATTTTTGTATTTTACTACCTTGAATTTGTATTTTGTATTTGTATACGCAACTTACCGTTGAGTTTAGAAGGAATCAAGAATATTTAGAAACTTAACTTCCTAAATTATACTTGAACAAAAACTCGAAAAGAATAGTACGCTCAGATAGAATATATTGAAAATATTTGAAAATACAGGGAATAAACTGCCGTTGTGATATCCAAATCACCCCCATGTTATACCCACATTGTTTTTTTTTTGTAGTTCATAATTTGAATGAATGCTCAAAATGAATGTTTGAACCTATTTTGGCTTAATATACATAACTTAATATACATATAAGTGAGACAATACCTTTTTTTTAGCTTTTACTTGATTAGTTAGCTGCAAATTTTGGATTCACTGGGATTAACACAATAAAATTTAGGAAACAAACATACACATTTAACGGTGACGACAATAACACAAAGAAAAAAAAGAAATCTTTAGAATCATACATCATAGATTTTTTTAGAATCATACGAAGGTCCAGATTCCACAATACAATTTTCAGTTTCCTCCACTTTTTAAATTATCACTGTTTTACTCGAGAATAATGTAGCTTTTTTTGTAGAATGTAGAATTCTTGGCTAAAAAAACATTTAGGTAAATATGAAATTTCTTAGATTGTCCCCAATCGAGAGGTCATGTGGTATGTTTCCACCATTTTGAAAAAAAAGCACGAAATACGGTCGAAGACTAAGCGAAAACCTTCAGTCCCCTTTTTTATCTTATCTAGGATCAAAACCCGGTACCTCTGATGATGAAGCAGAAGCAACGTCTACAATACAAAGCTCTGTCCTTTTCTTAGGGCCTATCAACAATTAGGAACTACAAGCGAAGTTCCAGCCAATCTAGTTTATACTGTACAGTTAAATCTTATGCTAAATTAAACATTATATAACTCAAGGAACTGCTCCATTTGCAGATGATGATACCATGTCCGATCCACTAACACTGTTCACTTAAATTAAGTGAGACATGACTCGGTTTATGTATCTATCCATAGCAAGACGAATCTACGTCAATATAAATAACAAAGGTTTCTGAGCTAAGATTCGACAGGTCTCGACAAACAACAAAACTTGGAACATCACACAAACAATTAAGTAAACAAAACAGTTAAACAGTTAAGTAAACAGCGCATTTTCGTCTCAGTTCGAATTAATATAAAATGTGTCGATTATAAATAAATGTTTAAATATTACAATTTCTACATTAGATGCATTAGAGACCGTAGCTGCTACCATAGAATTTTGTTAACATTTTTTTTTGTACAAAAAGAGACATTTTATAAATATTTTCTACAATCTATTCAAATTTTAATTCTATTATACCATACCTAACACTACATTTAAGCTTGTTCGGTGGTAAGTCAATAGGATAAAAAGACCCATTATTGTTCTATGAAGCTATTCATATAAAACTGTATTTTTTCTTGGTTGATTTTCAATATATTTTCTTAACATAAAGGGCCCGGGACAGCCATTCTCGAGTAATTGCAAGATATAAAACGGTTCTTGATTTATACATAGATTATATATGTACATACATATAGATAGATTAAAGCATATATCAATGCATTTTGAGGTTTGAATTTTGTGTTTAACATATATAATAAGTATTTATTAATAGATATAATCGAAACAATTTAGGGGGCCTATATCTATTACTTCAAATATTGGACTTTCATTATTTTTTAAATTTATTATGACGTATTATGGGCATGACCTTTTTCAACATAAAATGTATAAAACGTCTTTAATTTCCTAAACATTTTGAATTTTTAAAATAAATCGTTAGTTATTTAATCGCATTTTCAGATATTTAAGTTTCAAATACAGTATTATACCCACTCTCGTATGATTAAATATGCTTTGCACGTTTAAAATTGAAAATAATGACCATTACAGTACTTAAAAAATAACTATATCAAGGTCATACAAAATTATATGAAATCTGAACCAAGTTATTTATAACATTGCCTTAAAAAGTCAAGAAAATATAAAATATTTTCATAGTTAACACGCAATACATATAAAAGGCATGTACTGTGAATCCTCGTTATTCTAAACTTAACTAACGCCCGGTTCTGACCTGAGTCGCCGACCGTTCGACATTAGAAAGAAAAAATTTAAATTATATTTTTTAATTTAATTTTGAACCCGTGTATGATTTTTAATAATTGTGTTTAGTGCTGTTTAGTGTTTTAGAGTAACTGTGATCGTTGAAGTGTGTGTTTTACGTTTTTTGAGGTAAGCAAATTGATATTTTTTTATTTCAATTTTTATTTTACTTCAGCAACTATTTTTAAAATAATATTTGAATGAAAAACATATGAAAACCTACCCTCTGCAAAGTGCCTTAAAAAAGTTTACACGTATATACATAATAATTAGATATGCAGGACTTTAACTAAGAAAAATGAATTTCTTTGTAAATTTAATTAGGTAATTTAGCATACGTTAAAGATAAAAACTTACATCAGATTAGAAAGGTTCGTTATTTAACGTTATTTAGTACCTAATATAAATATTAATTAAGTATGAATTAAACTTGCGAAAATAGAACATGATCGAAAGAATTCATATGTTTTCTAATGAAAAACTAAGTCAGAAACGGACGATGCTCGAACAAAAAACTTAGAGTCGCTAAACAAAAACCGAACTCACATAGGAAAAAAGCTCTGATGTCTGATGAACATTTTGTTAACTTCCGGTTTTTGTTACAGTACTAAACACTGGGTACATTCGATTTACTCACAACGCGTTAGATAGGTGATTAGGTGTAACGCTTTAGATAGCGATATTCAAAAAAAATTATTTAACTCATTTTGTAATAAACTTTTCGCATGAAAGTAATAACACTCCATATGTTATATAGGTATTAATATGAATATGATTTAATACTTATATTAATTACTACTCAACGCCTTTAAAAAGGTGTTTTGACACAAAACAAGCATTTCCTCAATTCGGTAAGGAAAGTAATTTTGAGATATATATATTTTTTCTGTAAGACCGAGGTATTTCGGGAAAACAATTTGAACATTTTTGATTTCTGTACGGTGTTTAATTACAATCAAGGTTGAAAGAAATTGGTATGGTGAAGTCACGAAGATGTTTTCTATTTTTAATTACATTGCAAAGTTTGTTATATCACCTGAAATTACCAACTCTACAATTTTCTATAGTTTCTTGATGACGTTTCTCGATGACAGATATTTGTTGTAAGCATTGACATGGCTGCGAAACCAAAAAATAGATAGAAAATGATGCTACTTTATGACGTCAAAAAGAGATTGACTGTAAGTCAAATTATTTTACGCATTTCCGCTAAAACAATCTGAATCGCCTTAACCTGCGAGTTGTTACTAATGAGTTAAAATTTAAAAAAGTAAATCTCTAAATAATTTTTGAGTATTAAGTGTGTCCATAAACTACCTATAATAACAAATAATAAATAAAAGACCCTACAACAAATTTTTTATAAAAGACTTATTTATACCTATTAATATACATACGACAACCCTTATTTATACCTTTTTTTGACTATTTTGTGACTATCTAATACTTCAATCAAAAATGATCTTTAAAACTTTCTAAATAATAACAATTGAATAAACATATATGTACAATGGTTTAAATATCATTTTATATCAAAATATAGTAAAGTTGAAATAAATTTAGAGATCACAATTTAATACAATTTTAATCTGACCAATAAGATTATGTAAAGCATAGTCGTAATAATATATGTATGTATTTACCCGCGTGGTTTCGTGAATTCGCAACTTCGGTATACTGATCATAATCCTGCGCACTAAACTAATTAATTATTAAATATAATAAAAACTTATGATATTTTTTTTTAATATGCAACATGCTGCTAGCCTCAAACGCATTTTATCTGAGCAATCAATAAAATCTAAAAGTTTGAAAGATTGATAGATTCAATAAGCACGGATGTTATTTACCATCTGATGGGTATAATGGTCTTCTTTTGGGTTCATTGTATTAAAAATGTCTAGCGGCCCTTTGTAAACGGAGCCTTCCTTTTTGTATTCAGAAGTACTGAGATAAAACGACCGATTGGCGACATTGGTAGTAATCCTGCTCCATACGCATTGAAACTTGCCCATAGCCGTCAATCGATCACGCCACTCACGTAAGTGGCAGTCAATCTTAAGTGATTTATTCATAAATAGTGATTGTAATTTTTGTTTCACCTTGTAATTCGTTGCCGATCAAAGGCTTGAGTTACAATTGCCTTTGTTCCAGTAATGGCACTGGGTGTTCCTTCCCTCTGGCCGGAACACAACCCCGTAAACGAGAATATTATGGCGGTCAAAAAAGGAAGGATTGTAATACTAATCCATATGAGATATTTTCAAAGAAGCTACTAGCGCTTCGAGGTCTGGTTGGGACATTAGTTTATGTGATGAAAACAGATGTTTGTTCTCAAGTCATGGCCGTTTATATTTATGTATGTTTGTTTATTCTGGGTTCTCCCCCAGTTTACTGTCAATACATCATGTTATCCATAACACAAGCTCTGGTTATTTTAGGGCCATGTTGTTGGTGTGTTTGTCTGGGCATTTCAAAAAATATGTATATTGTATTTTCATTTATCTATATTACAATTTTAGAACACACAGTTTAGAAATTTAAAAAAAAGATCAATTATATTATTATAAACAATGTACAACTTATTTCATAAAAAAAGTCTTCCAGTAGAAAAGAAAAATAATACTTTCAAAATTGAAACATTGATTATACAGTTCCACAAATTATGTAATTACTAAAAGATTATATTCCTGTAATTAAAAGCGGCATTAATTAATAACCTGAACATGTATTTTTGCTACGTACAACACATTTCGTAAAGATTCTTGTAATTGTATTGGAAAATTACCTACTAACTGTTGAACTAATGAGCTACTTTAGGGAAATTACAATACTTTTAATTTATCCAGTAATTTTGACACTTATTAAGAGAAAATCCATTTCGATGATTCTGTCGACATAAGGGGCTTATTACCATGCGATATTTTTTTTTATTTATTTATTTTACAATACATGAAAAACTTACAGCTAGGAGATACAATAACATAGATGTTTAGAGGAAGAAGGCCAAACAAAGTTTTTACATACAGTTCAAAGAGTAAATACATACATATTGACATACTGACGACTGAGTGGTGTAGTGGTAAGTAACCTTGCCTCATACACCGAAGGTCCCAGGTTCGAGTCCTGGCCGGGGCATTCATTTGTGTGATGAACACAGATGTTTGTTCTCGGGTCATGGTTGTATGTATTTATATATGTATGTTTATTCTGGGTTCCCCCCCAGTTCGCTGTATGGCCATCCATAACACAAGCTCTGCTTACTTTGGGGCCATACAGTTGGTGTGGTTGTCTGGGGATTTATTTATTTATTTATTTATATTCAGACATATTCAGACATACTTAGTCCAAGCTGCATAGTCAAATAAGAGCACAGTGGAGAAACTAAATATGGACTACCGTTTTGTTCTTGTGACAAAAATAAAAAAACTATTTTGAAATCATCTTTTTATTCATGTCAAGCAACGTAACAATCATTTCTTTAAATTAATATATACTATCCAAATTGAGCATTAAACAAATTTGCAAAATAAGTACCAATTAAAATCTTAAACGTAATTATGTTTTATCTATGCACTAATTGTACATTATTCATTCTGCTCATCATTATGACTTTATGTTTTAGATCATTTCGATTTTAACTTCTAAGCTGAGGTGTTGATTAAAAAAATATTGAATATTTAAGAGAATTTTCTCTAATTTATGAAATGTTAAGTAAAGAAAATAACATCAAGTGGGTTTCGCTTAGAATTGATCGATAGTACGGATGCAATATTTTCGTATTGTCCTACTAATATTATAAACGCGGAAGTTTGTATAGATGGATGTTTGTTACTCTTTCACGTAAAAACTACTGAATGGATCAATAAGAAATTTGGCACAGTGATAGTTTATAGTCTGGAATAACATATAGAATACTTTGTATCCCGATATTCCTACGAAATTTAGCACAACGCGGATGAAACCGAGTGTAACAGCTAGTATTATAATAACGTATCGCAGGACTATAGCATATTTAAAGAAAGAAGATTGATTAAGAATAAATAAGATTATGAATAACAAAATAAGAGCCGATACAAGTAGGTTATATTCGTTTTAATTGGATTAGTAAATGTTTTAACTAATTGTTCTGTTGTCCTTTCGAGGAAAAGGTAATATAAATAGGAGACGATTTATCAAGCTTGTACGAATTTCAAACCTTTGATTGGATCTTTGTGCCAAATGGGAACTTAGTGGTGGTATATATTTTTTAACTTTAAACAACTAGGCAATAAAAGTATAAAGTTACATGTAGTTTATATCCAAACACAAAAAAGCCTTTTAGTTATTCTACAAAGGATTTTAAATTATTAATAAATTATTAAACAAATTCAAGAATATCCAAGTTAACAAGGTTCACAGAGGTTATTTTATATTTCTGAAATGGAAAGGTTTTCACATTTTAGAATACAATGTAAAAATAAATCTGAAACACAAAGACTAATCAAAAATTCCTGCTACGTTTACCTCCAGCCATGAATGGAGAGAAACAAATCCAACATTGTAGTTTACTGTCTGAACACGGCTCAAGTAACCTCCTACTGACCTTTTTTAAATATTGGTTTTATGCAAAGAAATGAATGTAAATTAGTAAGTTTTCCTTAGACCAAAGCGATACATGGCAATTAATATATACCCTGCCTTTACCTTTCAAAACCTTTTCTTTTATGGTTATCTTACTTTTTTCAACTTACTTATTATATATGCTGTATGTTTTTTCAAATATGTAGAATAATAATAATAAATCCCCAGACAAACACGCCAACTGTATGGCCCCAAAGTAAGCAAAGCTTGTTTTATGGATACATTATGGAACCTGACAGCAAACTGCATATAAACAACCATGAGCCGAGATAAAAACATGTAGTAATATTGTAAAATGCAAAATATTGTTCCTTACGTTGAACTTCACACAAATATGTAGGTTACCATTTCATACATTTTATCTCGTTTACACCCGTCTTTCATACTTTGTCCACACGGCAAGGTAGTTACGCCACTCTCTCTCCGTTGTTGCTAGTTACAATGTAAATATTAAAATGTTGAATGTGGCAAGCAAGTAGTTGATGAACAAAGTGTAGAATGAACCGAAGATCTGTAGAAAAATGTACAACGGAACTGTCAGTTGATAAGGCCCTAAAGGGCTCATTTCACCACCACAGTATAAGCCTTATTCTAAGTTTATATCTTTCTCAGTATTATTAATTAATTCTCGCCAGTTAACATATTTTAAGTTTCATCAACTTCAAAGCTGAGAACAGAAACGAGTAACTTGTACTAGCTATCGCGTAATTTTAATGTTCGTAAAATTGGCCCTAAATCTTTGAGTATCGCACTTAAAGTAATGTAATTTTATTCCTAATAAACACATATTCGCTTTAATATGTGAACTCATGAAAAAAGTTGTTGAATATCACGTTCAAAATTTGATATGTTACTTATATTTTTCATCACTTTATAAACTCTGACTTAAATTCACCAGAGTTGATAAATTTAAGGGAAATAATAATAAGTGATAATAGTATATAGTGATAAGTGATAAAGAATAATAACTGTTATTTTTTTAATGCTTGTGAAATATATAACACAAAATAAAAATAAAACACAACATTTTCAAGTATGTTATGCTACGATTGCCACCCGATGTGGTTCAATTCCAGGCTTATCTATTCCCTCAAGTATTATTCGCGCGAAATGCTATAAATTACGTAAGTTTCATGAATTTCGTTATCAGTATATTATTTTACCGATATATTTATTTTTAAATAAATCCCCTGACAATCACACCAACTTTATAACCCCAAAGCAAGCAAAGCATGTGTTATGGATAACCATACACTGAACTTACAGAATAATAATACTTATATAAATATTAAAAACCATGACCCAAACAAACATCTACGCCACTACACTACGCCGAAACATAAGGTATACTTTGAAATTTTTTTTGTTAAATTAGACGTTTTTTGTCTCTTTGATAGTCCTTTTGACTTTTAAACCAGCATTCCCGCGTTTGAATCGTGATAGGGTCTTATATTTATACGAAAATTGCGTAAGTGTTGTGTTGTGTGTTCGTTTACAACACTAGAAGTGTCATTTTCACTGTTAACGCTGTTATTGGTCCTTTGAGAAAGTCCATGATTAAGCGGGTGGATTTGGTCTTAAAGAAAGTGTCTGATTGGGGCGAGTCCAACTTGGTCAAATTTAACCCGTCGAAAACACAGGCGTGTTTATTCTCCGCGAAAAAGAGCAATTTCGACCTAACGCCCACTTTCCAAAATGTTTCTGTACCCTTAACCGACCACCTAGGGCTTTTGGGCGTAACTATATCGTCTTAACTAAACTTCGGGCAACAAATTGTGTCCATGGCTCAAACAGCTTCAAAGAAGTTGGGAATCATCTCGAAGGTCCGACGGTACTTCAGCCCTGAACAGCTACTTAATTTGTATACAGCTCAAGTTCGATCTTGTATGGAGTACTGTAGCCACCTTTGGGATGGATCTGCAAAGTACCAACTAGAAGCGATGGGCGCAGTTGACCAAAGAGCCCGAAAATTATTAACAACTTTGACCTCACCACCAAAAAACTGCAAAACCTCGACCATCGTCGGAAAGTTGCCAGTTTAGCAGTCTTCTACAGATTACATTTTGGAGAGAGCGCGAATGCTCTTTTTGATCAGGTTGAACCCACACCCTTCTTGCATCGGACTACTAGACGCAGACAGGCCTTGCTTTTCTTTTTTGGTTCCCCTCCACGGGAAGGGCAGGAGGATATAAAAAATGCTCTGACGCATACTCCGTGCGCGCGATCGGAGTTATGTGGGACTCGCCTACCAGAACCATACCCACTAAAAAAAAAACCCCTGTCGGCTCGTGCATTTTTGCCACTCAGCCTTCATCTGAGCGACGGCCAATTGGAGAAAGAGGCCGCGCTAGCGGGGCCCTTAAGGGGTCACCCGCTGGGATTTACATAGCACTGAAGGTGCTCAAAATGAAAAATAAATAATAAAAACATTAAAAATTGAAAATAAAGTTGCATTTATAAAGTTGCAATTCGGATTTACGTTAGAATTAGAATTTACGTTAGAATTAGAAATTGCGGCCTGAAGGGCCTCGAGATCTAAAGTTAACTGCGTGGGTTCGCCAGTGTGCGCGTTTCTTGGTCTAGCGACCTTGAATTTTGAATCTAAGACAGAAGCAGTATATGAGACTGAATCTCGAACAAGATGATTGGGATGGGATTCGGCGCGTTTGAAGAACGATTCTGAGAGTGTTTTGAGGTGCTGTTGCACTGTAGGTAGTTCAAGATCTCTGTGCAGGTCCGCGTTACGCACGTACCAAGGTGCGTTTGTGGCTCTGCGGCAGAAGAGATTTTGAACTACCTGCAGTTTATACAGGACAGAGGGTTTGGCGTGGGCAAAGACTGGCGAAGCATATGACATGACGGGTCTAACGCAGACCTTGTAAAGCGTACGTTTATTTCTAAAAGACATTTTACTTTTTCTTCCTATCATACTGTATAGGCGGCTTAAGTAAAAACGTGCGAGTTTCGTTACTCTATCGACGTGTGGCTTGAAAGAAAGCGTCTGATCTAAGGTGACGCCTAAGTATTTAAAACTGCGCTTCCAGGGGATGGGAATACCTAACATTCGAATGTGGGGATCGTTGTAGCGATTACGACGTTTGTGGTCGAATTGAATAGCAGAACTCTTTTCTGGGTTGACATCGATACGCCATTTTTGTTTACGGCCTTTTGGAGTCTGGTGATGTTATACGGGATCGCTTGACCTTTAGTGTAAAGGGCGGTATCGTCTGCAAAGAGAGCGAGTTCGACGCCTTTCGGCGGGATGGGGATGTCGTTAGTGTACACGGTGTACAGCAGAGGGGCGAGGACTGAGCCTTGAGGGACTCCAGCCTTTATGGGACGAGGCGCGGAGAGCGTGTCTTCATGTTTAAATCGAAACGGACGTCTTTAAGAAACGACGCGATTAGTCTGACTAGGCGAACCGGTAAGCCTATTTTATAGAGTTTAAAGACGAGACCGCTGTGCCAGACTTTGTCGAAAGCCTTGGCTACGTCAAACGGAACCGCGATTGTTTTTTTTATGACGCTGATAGAATCCTTCGAGTATTTACTCGACGATTCGATGGACTTGCTGAGGGCAGGAGTGCTTAGCGCGAAAGCTGAACTGGTGGGGAATAATGAGAGGGTCGCCATCCGTTGGAAACAGATTGTTCCGCATTTGAGAGAGTGTGACTCTTTCGAGAAGTTTAGACATTGCCTTGAGGAGGCTGATGGGTCTGTGATTAGCCGGGACATTCAGAGGTTTACCTGGCTTGGGAATGCCTATGACTGTCGCTTCTTTCCAGGCTTTTGGAAAGTAGCTATGGTCGAAGCAGGCATTGAAAATGATAGCTAACAAGGTAAGCACCTGTTGAGGCAGGTGCTTAAGTGTGTGGTTGGAAATTACGTCCGCACCCGCACTTCTGGGTGTGGGAGGGATCCGCGGGTTACGTGCTGGGCGAGCCTTGTGAAGCAATGCTGTCAGCGAAACATTCGACTTTCTCTTCGTCTTCGAAGGCAGTAGTGCCATCGGGGCTAGTGAGAGGAGGAACGTGAGAGGCGGTGTCTACGCGTAAGGCTCGGGCCATACTATAGTACGCTTGGTGGGACGCAGAGATATTCGTCATGAGATCGTTCATCTGAGCGTCTCGGAGTTCTGCGAGGCAAGACCTAACTTTACGTTGTGGCTGATTCGCAGCTAATCTATAGGCGGGCGTGGGATATTTCTCGGCTCTCCGGAGAGCCACGTTCTTAGCTTTAATGAGATTGCTAACGGCTAGGAGAAGCGCGGGTTTACCTTGCTTAGCAATAATTACGTTGTCGCTGATGGCTGAGTTGATAGCATCAGTGAGAGTGTTGACTAATGAATCTATTTTATCCGGGCTATCTAATTGGTCGGGCGAAATCGTGATCGGAGAGTTCGGGGCCTCTAATGCTGAAACTAACGTATTTTTAAAGCCTTTCCAGTTGGTAAAGGCTTCAGGAGATGTGACGTTATCGTTAGGCGCACCTAGCACGAGGGAGACGGGGCGATGGTCGGAGCCTAGGTCATCGAGCGGTTCGATGGACCTGAGATCAAGATTGATTCGCTTGATAATTGCAAAGTCGAGGTTGTCAGGAGAGTAGGTCGGGTTGTTGGGATAGTGAGTGGGAGTAATGGGGGATATTACGTCTAAGTCAAGTGACTTAGCGATGTCGAGGAGAGCGATACCGCTGGTGTTGGTCGATAGGCACGTCCAGTCAGTATGTTTGGAGTTAAAGTCTCCGAACATAATGACTGAATGGCCGAGGGCAAGAATGGCCTCAAAGTCTCTGCGGGTTGGTCTGGAGCCACATGGTATGTAGACTGAAGCTATGATGATGGTCGGATGACCAGTCATAGCCAATCTACACACAGTGGCTTCCATGTTGAGTAGAGGAGGGGTAGGGAGAGGACAGCAATGGAAGCCTCTTTTGTTATATATAGCGGCGGTGTAATATATAGTGGAAACCGTCGCAGTTGGGCCTATCGTTGCGAGTAAACGCGTACTTAGGAATAGCGTATCCCCTGGAGCGGTTTGGAGTAAGCCATGTCTCCTGGAGAAGCAATAAGTCAGGTTCTTTGTTCTGAAGGAACAGTTTGATCTCAGGAAGGTTGGTGCTAAGGCTACGAGCGTTAAAAGATACTAGGGATAAGCCCTTGGGTTTAATACGTCCGGACGCGGGATTTGCGGGTCTAAACATTATAATTTACTTGTTTACGAATTTATACAAAAATTAAATTTATAACGAACTTAGAAGCGAGTGATGCTCGGCTAACGCAAATAAACGCTCTTGAGGAGAGCGGGCGGCTCGCAGTTTGCGTGCGAGTACGGAAATTTCGTTAATATCGACGTTTTGAATAACGTCGAACACGGTCTTCATGTCCTCAGCCAACGACGACTGAGGTGAAGATGACGGAGCAGGACGCGGCCCTACGGAAGCTACGGGAGCTGGGATAGGTCGGGAAGGTGCAGGCGGAACGGCCGGACGCTGCCTTCAAGACAGAGCCGTGGGATCCCGGTTGCAAAGCGGCGGGAAGTTAGCGAGAGTGAGCGGCGGCGCCAGTTTAGGCGCGGCCCTCTTAGCAGTAGAGCGCGGAGCGCGCGGGCAACCCCTGTAGTTAGCTGTGTGGCCGGACTGGCCGCACAGCACACAAGCAGGGGGGCAAGTGGATTTCGGAGTGCGAGAGCACTCCTTCGTTATGTGGGGATCCAGGCACTTAACGCACCTGGGGGGAGCTGAGCAGTTAGCCGCTGCAGACTTTCCATCCCTTCATGGTAGATATCCCAAGAAGGCGAACCAAACGCTTCGATAGTTCCTGTTTGGTGCAGGTCGCCAAGGTGTGGAATGAACTGCCTGCGTCTGTTTTTCCAGAAAACTATAGTCCTGGTTCTTAGAAGCGTCGAGTGAATAGGTATCTCGTGGAAAGACATGTAACTTCGTCTTCATCGTCACTTTCCATCAGGTGAGATAGAAGACAAACGTCTAATCCTTTTTCAATAAAAAAAAGGTCAAGTTGTAACAGAATAACACGCACACTACACCCTCTGTCGAGTTGCAGGATAAACTAAATGATATAAAAAATGAGTTATTATATATATTTTTAATTTTTTTTTTAAGCATATTCATATTAATAGTCGGAAGTATAAGAAAGGAAGGTTTATGATGTAAATTTGTGCTTTTGTATAAGTTATAATGCACGACTATGCCAATAATAAAAACACTGAATAATTTTTAATTCACATTTGTATTAAAAGAGGACTAATAATAAAATTCTTTTTAATTTATATCCCTCCGAGGTAGAAAAACATTTTACAAACAGAGCATATATTTCAACTCAGTTATCTTATTCAAATTATGTTTTTGTCACTTATATTCAAAAAAATATAGTTTATTCTTTGTAAACAGTTACTAAAATATTTCTTTTATCCCTTCGGACTAAAAGTGATTTGAATTTGGAATGTGGATATTGTTAGTGAAAATTTCAATCACCAAAAAAATCAATCACGAACTTTGTATGAACAAGTTACCGGCTGTATGATAAAGTAATCCGCGCGCGAGCCAAATAGAAAAAAAAGTTTCTGAAAAAACAATAATCGCGTGTAATGTATTCCTCTTTAATTCCTATATGTTTACTCAAATTCGCATTCATTTTAGTTTTGTAAAAAATGTGTGTAACGCACTTACTTATTTTCTCATTGAGGGCGATGAAAAGTAGGGTGTATCATTAAGTCGCAAAGTTATTTTTGCTTCAGGCCGAATACTTTGAAACCTTCACTTCATACATGCGTGTCTCAAAATAGCGCCCTTGCCTTAAAAAATATACATTTGCATCCTTACTATATAATCTAATATTTTTATATTATATTATTCATCAAGTAATTCACTCACTTTGGCTCGTTTACCTTTCAAGAGCTGGTTTTGTTCTTAATTGCTCATTTACCTAATAAACAATGAATTAGCTAAGAATCATTCAAATCAAATCAGATATGAGAAGTTTTTCAAAATTTTGACTGTTAATACTGCTAATAATCTAATATTTTTATATTATATTATTCAGCAAGTAATTCATCTTTGGCTCGTTTACCTTTCAAGAGCTAGTTTCGTTCTTAATTGCGCATTTAGCTAATAAACTATTCATTAGCTAAGAATTATTCAAATCAAATTAAAATTAAGTAGTTTTTAAAATTTTAGACTGTTAATACTGCTGTTGTAAAATTTACTGCTATTTTAAGGCTTCGTGTGTCATTGACCTAACCCTATTTCTTAACCGGTTTCAAATCCTGGAAGGTATCGTTTATTTATTTTATGATATTTGGTCAAATATGATTTTTTTCATTTGACAAATTTTGTTATGGATTACACAGAGTGGACGTCGGATATCAAGCGTCTTACAAAAATACCTATATTTATTGTTACTAATATATATATTGCTATTTATATTTTTAATTAGGTTTCTGAAATTCAAAATCTCCAACTGACAACTAGTGCTCATTAAGACCTAATTAGTGTATTTATGAGACTAATGCCCGTTTGCACTAATCTTTGACAGCTCCTAAGTTGATACTTAAATCTCTACGACGTGCTTAGCAACGAGAATTGCGTTGCACTAAACTTAAGTCAATGCCTAAATGCTTAAGACATTCCTAACTTTAGGACACCGATTTCCCATGTCATAACATTAAGCAAAAACTTAAGCATAGGAACCACGTCGTTCAAAAAGTTATGCGAATACACTAGTTAGAAAAATTTTTGGTTTATTATATTAATATATTTCCAAGGTGTCACCTTTTAGAAAAAAAAACATGATACATCATATCTCCAACGCGAAATTTCCTTTCTCTTTCAGCTTTCGTTGGTACATTGAAGATACCTGAGCTACACAAGTTTATTTATTTATGTTTGGAAAACTTACAGCTAACAAAATAATGTAAGTACAAGAATTAGGCTGTGAAGGCCAATACTTTATACTATGCTCATTAGTTTTCGAACGACCCAAAATTGTACGTTGTAAATATTGACATTTTCGTTCATTGATTTAAGATTGCCATAAATAACCTCGCATTATGCACTATAACTAGCAGCTGAATTATGTATTGATATAATAAAATATATCGATTTCAAAATAAATAATATTTACGTTTTGTTTGAACTTTTGATTGAAGGGATATTTAGTTTAAACAAACCTTCAGGCAGGACAAGTGACAAGAACAATCAAATCAAAGAACAAAATCAAAGACTAAATAGGCTTTTTCGTTCTTTCGTTCGCTTTGTTAGGCAACGATCGTTCTAGGAGTCACTTAACGTAAACTGGTTAGTGCAGAGCAACGCAGAGTAAGTCGATGCTTATGTTTGAGTTAGTTTAGGCATGACCTAACTGTATATATATATATATATATATATATATATATATAATATTATTATTAGTTTAGGCATGACCTAACTAAGTCTATGCTTTGTAGAGTTTAGTGCAGACGGGCATTAGTGTTTTCATATCATTAAGGATCAAAATCATCCCTCGGGCTTGAAAACGATTAGTTCAAAAAGTCCACAAGAACATAATTTGTTCGGTTTTTGTGTAATTTGTCTAGATCAATATTCTTCTCTTTCTATATAGTAAAAACACAAACGGATTTTATGGTGGATTTACAATAGTTTATTAATATTTGTGGTATCTTTAGACTGTTAATTTGCTACTGATTTATATTTTACTTTTTGTTTACAAATTTCTTTAACTGTTTGTTGAAAAACGTAAAGTTTTATGTTAGTATTTTAGAGGTGCAAAGCAGGGGGCTCATTTTTAACTTCAGCAGATAACCAATGATTTTAAAACACAAGAAGAAAAATACACAAAAAAAAATATATGTTTGATCAGTACCAAATCTATATATTTTTCGTCAGTAGTCATTATTACTTTATGAAGTTAATCAAATAGTAACATAGTTAAAATTAAAGTAAATCATTACTACTTACTGAATTCTAGACTTGGAACTTTAGCTTGCTAAAATACCATTAGAAACCTAAGATATGTAACGATCATTAACTGTAATCCTTCCTAAGCTATCTATTCTAGCAAACTCGAATACAAGTAGCTTTATTAAATTACATAGCAGATTAATCTGTTAGATTTCCAAAAATTGTAAAATAAAATAAAATAAAATAAAATATTGGAGAAGAAACAAATGAGCAACTTGTCTTAAATAAAACTTCCGTAGGTATTCCGATTTGACTTAAGAAATTAAAAAAATTTGAACTTGACCATTTGTCACTTATATAACTGCTGAATTGTGCTGAATATGGTTTTATTTTAAAATTCAATAAAATACTAGTAATATCATTTTGTTAAGTTTAAAAATGTTAAGTGAGTCATTTTGATAAATTTTAAAACTACAGCTCACGCGTTATTGTTCTGTACTCGGCCCTGATGATGGACTCCATACGAGTCCGAAACTAGTCGGACCTTTCCGACAATAACGCGTGAGTATAAGCTGTAGTTTTTAAAATTTAATATCATTTTGTGGTCAAGAATTAAGAGATATACTTTCATAAATGTAAAATACCTCGAAAATGAGCTGTGATATTTATAGTTTTTTTTTTTTTTTTTTTTTATTTTTTTTATTTACACATTACAATTATATTATATGTTGCTTGACTTTCCAAAACCACGGCTGGTTTGTCTGGAAGTTGCAATTCCTCTAATGCTAGCTTATTCTAAAGGTTAATTTTATCAATATCTTTAAAAGGACATAATATACATAATCTTAGAGAAAACCAATACCTTTTTTATGTTTTGACTTATTTGTACCATATTACAATTATGAATGCACGAGCACGCAATATTATACAATTTGGGTATACAAATGTAAGTCACATATCTTCTGTCTATCATCTCCCGTCCCGCTCATACTAGTTGGACCATCGGTAATGTTGAGCGAGCGACCGGTTTACGCGAGAACAAAAGACAAGTTAATACGAATATGTAAAGGGTGCTCTTGTTTCTTTGCTGTTTCAATTTTTTTTTATAGTTGTTACTTTTGTTAGGAGTAATGTTCATGTTTTATTTTAATAATATTTTAAGCTGTAATATTTGTATTTATTTGGTACCTTATTTTAGTACTTTTGTTAGGAGTAATGTTCATGTTTTACTTTTATAATATTTTAAGCTGTAATATTTGTATTAATTTTTCAAGTTAAGTTATTTATGAAATGTTTTTTAAGTGTCTTTTTAATGTTGTTTATATTTAGCTTATTTCTTACTTCGCATGGTAGTTTATTTATTAGTCTAGGTGTTATATACGCGGTAGTCCGTTCTCCATAGTAATTATTCGCACGTGTTTCTATCAGATGTCTCATACTATTTTTCCTGGTATTAATTTTATGTTCTATTGTTGCATCGTTATACGTAAAATAATTTTCAGAAATCAGCAATCTTCTCAATTTTAACTCAACTGGCAAGATATTGCAGTATTTGAAAAGTTCTATATCATTATTTTGGTATTTTGTTTTGACTTTATGTGGAACAATTAACTTTAATAATCTTAGCTGAAGATAATATATTTCATTTAAATATGTTTTAAATGTACGTCCATAGCTGCTAAGGCCGTATGCAATTGTACTCTCAGCCATAAATTGAAAATCATGAGAAAATTATAGCTTTTTATTCTTGAACACAAAAGTTTTATTATCAGTGTTTCATTTAACTCTCAAATAATGGGCTAAAATATTCTTCTAGGCTTCTTCTAAGGCTTCTTTCACGAGTCGCGGTATGTAGTGTCGTTCCGTAGATAAAATCCGAGTATTATAGAACTCAATCCAATGGTTAGGGCCTGATTATGTTTGTGTCTGAGTTTTTTATGGCTTTTATACGTTGCTTAAGACGGCAAGAAATGGTTCTTTCGTCTGGCCAATGTAGGAGCTGCCACAGCTGCAGTCATATTTATAAACACCCGGTGTCTCAAGCGGTATGTGATCTTTCGGTGAGCGCAGACACTGATTGATTTTCTTATAAGGAGTGAAAATCGTGTCGATTTAATATTTATTTAATATTTTTCCTATTCTCCTGTTACTCCTTTTAACTATGGCGTGAAGGAGGGCTGGCGCTTCACCTTGGGTATATTTGCTTTGGTTCTCGTGTTGCGTTTTATATTTGACACCTTCACGTTGTAGCCATTTTTAATTAAAACTTGTTGTACATGCTGTAGTTCGCCCTGAACATGATCCTTATCGCAAAGTTCGTAAGCGCGATTGGTAAGTGATGAGACTACTGCATTGAGATGACGGGGGTTGTGATGAGAGGATGCGTGAAGGTCAGTGTGTGTTGGTTTTCTGTATACTGAGTAATTTAAATAGCCATAACTCTTGATCGTTGGCTTTATGTCCAAGAACGCCAAAGATCTTTTATTTTCAAGTTCTACAGTAAAGCGCATTTTATGGTTTACACTATTGATGTGGTTCAAGAAAAACCCACCTTCCAAAATGCAAAAAACGTCATCAACATAACTTTTTCACAAGCTGACACAAACTGGAGATGTACTCAACGCTAAGTTCTCGATATGTTCCATCCACAAGTTCGCGATTACAGGAGCTACTGGACTTCCCATCGCTACACCATCAATCTGCAGAAAGAACTCGCCCTTGTAGATGAAATAGCTTGAAGTTAAGCAGTGTTCTATTAGCTTGATGTATTGTAACAGGATTTGACTGTCTTGCATCTTAGTTTTTACAATGTCTTAACATTCTTTAAGAGGCACATTGGTAAACAACGATTCAACATCATAACTTACCATTGTTTCATTGTCTTTAATTTTTGTGTCCTTGATGATTTCAATAAAATGGCGAGAGTCTTTAATAAATGATGACGTGTGGCCAACCAGTGCTTGTAGAATTCCTGAGACATGCTGCGCGAGGTCGTTGGTGGGCGAATTTATTTGGCTAAGAATTGGTCGTACAGGAACATTCTGTTTGTGGACCTCCGGACATGTGGGAGTCCGTATATTTTTGGTGGTTGAAATATACGAGGTCTTAGTAGATGTTTATACACAGCATCGGGTAAAATAGATTGGCATTCTTTGATTAATAAAGTGGTCTGGCGAGATGTTCTAGCCGTGGGGTTATATTATACCATTTTGTACGTTGTTTCATCACTTAATAACGATCGTATCTTTGTGTCAGTAAATTTATTAAATTATAGTGAAAATAACCACGATAGCTTAAACAGTTTTTGTCAATAGGTTTCTGATAAACGGTTTTATTTAAACGTTCCCATCTTTCCAGACACCTCTATGACTACCAGCTGACATGATGATAGTGCTGCTGCTGCTCTGGCTGGCGTGTTTTCTCTACGTCTACTACATCTGGAAGAAGGGGAGCAGGAACACGGATAATGAGCCCCCAATGCTGCCTGGGGGAATCCCCATTGTGGGACACACACATTTACTCGTTGGGGACAGTTGTCGTAAGTTATTATGGTAAAGCCAATTATAGCAGTGTACAGTCGGCAACTTGGTGTATCAATTCAGAATCCCCTGAAGTGTCGTCGTTCTCTAGAACGCAGGGCGCCTACAGAAGACCAAATATAGCGCAAGCAATTCTCGCCCTTAAACTGGGCTGCCGAATCCTTCGAGTGAACATAAACATTAAGTGATGATCCAAAATGATGCATAGGTGAATAGGTACTTTTTTCCTTTTGTGCTTAGTCAAGTCAAGCTGCTTAGTAGTCACTAAGCAGGGAGATACACGCAAGATTGGCAGACTTGATAAGTACCTTCAAAATAATTTTTCAGCTACTTACAACTACTACGACGACGAATAGGCCGCGCAAGCGGGGTCCTTAAGGGGTCACCCGCTGGGATATTATATAGCACTAAAGGTGCTCAAAGCACTGAAGGTAAATTCATAGCACTGAAGGTGCTCAAAATGAAAAAGAATTTAATTAACAGAATTTAAATTAAAATTAGAAGTTGCGGCCTGAAGGGCTTCGAGATCTAGTGACAGATGCGTGGCCACGTTCGTGTGTACGTTTATCGGTCTCGCGACATTGAATTTCGAATCTATTACAGGGGTAGTATACGAGACGGACTCTCGAACTAAAAGATTGGGGTGGGTTTCAGAGCGTTTAAAGAACGCTTCCGAGAGTGTTTTGAGGTCCTGTGGCACTGTAGGTAGTTCAAAATCTCTGTGCAAGTCTACATTACGCACGTACCAAGGTGCGTTTGTGGCCCTGCGGCAGAAAAGATTTTGAACCACCTGCAGTTTGTGCAGGAGAGAGGGTTGGGCATGGGCAAAGATTGGCGAGGCCTAAGTCATGACGGGTCTAACGCAGGTCTTATAAAACGTACGTTTGTTTCTAAAAGACATTTTACTTTGTCTACCTAACATACTATATAGGCGGCTGAAGGAAAGCTACTCTATCGAAGTGTGGTTTGAAGGAAAGCGTCTGGTCTAAGGTGACGCCTAAGTATTTGGTACTGCGCTTTCAGGGGATGGGATATATAACATTCGAACGTGGGGATCGTCGACGCGATGACAGCGTTTGTGGTCGAATCGAATCGCAGAAGTCTTATCTTGATTCACATCGATACGCCATTTTTGAAACCATACACCGAGGGCTTTTACGGCCTTTTGGAGTCTGGTGACGAGCTGCGGGACACAGTAGCCCTTGGTGTAAAGGGCGGTGTCGTCGGCAAAGAGGGTGAGTTCGACGCCTTTCCGCGGAATGGGAATGTTGTTAGTGTACACGGTGTACAACAGAGGGGCAAGGACTGAGCCTTGAGGGACTCCAGCCATTATGAAACGAGGCGTGAAAAAGGATGCGATTATTCTAACTAGGCGATCCGGTAAGCCTATTTTATAGAGTTTATAAACGAGACCGCTGTGCTAGACTTTATCGAAAGCCTTTAGCTATCACAGAAAACTGCGATCGTTTTAAAACGCCGTGGATAAAAGCGGTCAAGTATGTACTCGACTATACGATGGACTTGCTGAAGGCAGGAATGTTTGCGCGAAAGCCGAACTGATGGGGAATAATGCGAGGATCGCCATCCGTTGGAAACAGATGGTTCCGCATTCGAGAGCGTATGACTCTCTCGAGAAATTTAGCCATGGCCGTGAGTAGGCTGATGAGTCTGTGATTAGCCGTTACATTCAGAGGTTTACCCGGCTTGGGAATGCCTATGACTATCGCTTCTTTCCAAGCTTTTGGAAAGTAGCTAAGGTCGAAGCAGGCATTGAAAATGATAGCTAACAAGGTAAGCACCTGTTGAGGCAGGTGCTTAAGTGTGTGGTTGGAAATTCCGTCCGCACCCGCACCTCTGGGTGTGAGAAGGATCCGCGGGTTGCGTGCTGGGTGAGCATTGTGAGGCAACGCTGTCAGCAAAGCATTCGGCTTTCTCTTCAACTTCGAAGGCAGTAGTGCCATCGGGACGAGTGAGAGGAGGAACGTGAGAGGCGGTGCCTACGCATAAGGCTCGGGCCATTCGATAATACGCTTGGTGGGACGGGGAGATATTCTCCATTAGATCGTTAAACTGAGCGTCTCGGAGTTCCACGAGGCAAGACCTAACTTTGCGGTGAAGCTGATTCGCAGCTGTTCTGTATGTGGGCGTGGGATATTTCTTGGCTCTCCGGAGAGCCACGTTATTAGCTTTAATGAGATTGCTAACGGCTAGGGGAAGCGTGGGTTTGCCTTGCTTAGCAACCTTTTCGTTATCGCTGATGGCAAGGTTGATAGTATCAGTGAGAGTGTTGACTAATGAATCTATTTTATCCGAGCTATCTAATTGGTTGGGCGAAATCGCGAGTGGAGAGTTCGGGGCCTTTAAGGCTGAAACTAACGTATTTTTAAAGCCTTACCAGTTGGTAAAGATGTGACGTTATCGTTAGGCGCACCTAGCACGAGGGAGACGGGGCGGTGGTCAGAGCCTAGGTCATCGAGCGGTTCGATAGACCTGAGATCGAGATTGATTCGCTTGACAATTGCAAAATCGAGGATGTCAGGAGAGTAGTTCGGATTGTTGGGATAGTGAGTGGGAGTGATGGGAGATAATATGACGTCTAAGTCAAGTGAGTTAGTGATGTCGAGGAGAGCGATACCGCTGGTGTTGGTCGATAGGCACGTCCAGTCGGTATGTTTGGAGTTAAAGTCTCCGAACATAATGACTGAATGACCGCGGGCAAGAATGGCCTCAAAGTCGCTGCGGATAGGTTTGGTGCCACTTGTAATGTAGATTGAAGCTATGATGACGGTCGGATGACCAGTCATAGCCAATCTACATACAGTGGCTTCCATTTTGAGGAGAGGAGGGGTAGGGAGAGGACACACAATGGAATCCTCTTTTGTAGTATATAGCAGTGCCACCGAAACCGTCGGAGATGGGCCTATCGTTACGCGTATTTGGGAATAGCAAATCCCCTGGAGCGGTTTGGAGTGAGCCACGTCTCTTGGAGAAGCAGTAAATCTGGCTCGTTGTTCTGAAGGAACAGTTTGAGCCCAGGAAGGTTAGTACTAAGGCTACGAGCGTTAAATGAAACTAGGGATAAGCCTTTGGGTTTGTAACGCTGGACTTAATACTTACTATTAATATATGCATTTAAACTAAAATAATGCTTTTGTTTCAGATTTATGGAACGCTGTAAAAGATCTGTCTTACGAGAGCTTAAGAGTAGGGGGAGTGATCGCCTCCTACATTGGACCTAGAACTATTTATGGTAGGTACCGTAGTGGCTTTGCCTTACAAGCGCATCGGAGAATGGCAGATGTGCTAAAAGGGTTGCTAGCATTCATAAAAAAAGATAATCATATTTTTATATTACAACTACTACAAATACAACAAAAAATACTTAACTCAGTAAACAGTACAGTTCTACGGTTGAATACATAAATAAGCTCAGCGCTTAGGACAACCTATATTCGTTTTGACATAATAAGGAAACAAAAGCATAAAGAAACCAAATTGTTCGATTCCCATTATTTATTTTCTTAGCACGCTTTAAATTATTTGAAGAGAATATTTAGGTTTGACTATTATTTTACAAATTTCACTGAACCGCTTAATAAAAACAAGTTTTGTGTAATATTATGTATATATGTTCGTATGATCTCATCCACCCGTGACTGACCGTAGCTCAAAGCTTTTGCAAATAACACAGCCACTGCCAAAACCATTAGATACATATTATAGGGGCTTTTAGTCATAAATCGACTATGTCAGTCCCATTGAAACCTTGTACAAAATTTACAAATAAGCTAATAGTACAGGCCATAAACATTTAAGAATTACCTAAATAATATTTTACTGCAAAAAATGGTGAAATAGTAGGTAGACTTTAGCAACATTTGTGTAGTAATAGTCCAATGTCAATAATTTTAAGTTTATATTTTTGTATAAGCTCAGTTCTAAAAGATTCGTTATGATCACATTCCATCAAATAATTTTTTTTTTTTCATATGCTTAAGTTTGTTTGATGGAATGTGCCCGGATTGCAATCTCAAGGCCGCTATAGTTAAATAAAAGTAATTGCAATAATGTAATTGAAAGTTATTATTTGATTCATATGATATTTAAATATGCGAAATCCATAATACATTATGAGCATCAGTGCATATTTTTTGACAACAATAATTATTCTTTAGATCAATGCCAATCAAATGAGTACACGTTTTTGAAAATGACTTCACTTCAATAGTTAATTACCATAAATTCACTAAAAATGAAACATGTATGTCACTGTGACAAAATAATTATCGTAAATACCCCATTTGCCGTACAAATAAGCTGGGATCGTTTTGTGAGAAGTTTAAAATTGTTATTTCACAACCAGAAACTGATATAAACTAATATCATGTAGATCATTTATGTCATCACATTGATTTAAATATTTGCAGATTCACCTTTAAACTACTGAAAGACTCAATGTATTATGCGTTGAAAATCCAGGATCTTAATGAATACAACAAATGTTAAGATATAGTTAGTTAATTAGGCTGTCTCGGCAAAACCTCTAAAACTCACCTGTAAAATTCATGACCTGATTACGAATGGTACGATAGTGGTGTATTAGCATACTTGCATACGCAGGAATACAGAAAAGTCACAGACTAAATTTCACCAGCAATTAAAGAAGTTATTTTAAGAAAAACTTAAAAACTAAACAAATAGTAAAACTGAAGATTCGTCAATACACTTTGATAACTATTGATAAACCAAGTTTATTCTAGGTTTCTCCTCAATCCTTATCCAAGCTTTACTAACGTTTGAACAACATAATTTGCATCTTGATCTAGTATTTTACCATTGACCGTTTTGACAGTTGGAAAAAAATGTTTCAACAAGCTGCGGAATTTCACAATTTAAAAAACCGAATCCTGATCTTATTCCCGTGTATTTCCTGTTTTTATGGGAATTCTGCAATTAATATACTCTATGCCACTTCCACAACTAAGACGAATTTAATGACACCTCATATGTTAAAATCAGTCTTAGTCTGTAGAGCGTGCCAAAGAAATAAACATCCACATCCAACATCCACGCAGACACTCACCGATTCAAAAAACATAACACTTCTTCTGATTCAATAGACGGCGTAAGCAAGTAGTGAACTTGACGTGAATATTAGTGGTAACGTTTATTTGACAGCTTTTGTCATTCATATCTCTCTGATTAGTCACCGGCTGCACTGCCAGTCACATTATTTATTTATAAGATATACAACATAACAAAAAAGGTATCACCTTTTTTAGCACTAGCTTTTTTCATAAAGTGTATCAACCCATCATTACCAACCTAACAGAGTTATTTTCCTGCAGTGGTGACGGATGCTGAGGACTGCCTTACAATCGCCAACACATGCCTGCAGAAGGACGCCTTCTACCACTTCGCTAAGCCCTGGCTGGGAGAAGGCCTAGTTACTGGGAAATGTAAGTTTTTAAGAGTTTAGTTAATTGGTATAGCAAATTCAGATTTGAGGTGCAAAAGCAATTTTTATTATTTTGTTAACCAAGCACTCTGTTTCTGTCTTAAGTAACATGTTTTAGTCATAAGAATTTTGTTGATATAATTTTATAAGTCATTTTTTGTCACAAATAATAGAATCTAAAACAAGACTTTCATCAATCATTTCATCAATATCAACTTCCTTTCTTTTAACCGTATCACCATAACATCAATGTGGTTATTACGGCGATCACTGACCAACTAAGAAGGTCCATAGTTCCGCCCAGAAGAGATCTTAAACTCTTCTACCACTTAAAGTGGCGATTGCTATTAAGATTATCATAGATCAATTAGTCATAATTTTTAGGGACCCCGTAGCAATGACATAGAAATATTTTCTCATTATTATAATTAATAAACAATTTTATCAATAATAATAATTATTTGTATGGAGATTTATTATTATTATTATTTTATTAAATTTTAAATCAGTTTATCTCTTCCGTCTGAAGAGGTGGTCACCACTTCGCACGTGCGTTAGCCAAATGTTAAGGGATTGTTGTTTGGAGAAGAAATTATGGATGACGTTGAAAGTTATAGAGTTATCGGCATGTTTTTGGTGTAGTGGCTTACTACAGAGTGTTGAAATGTATGTTTTCAGACTATTTTTAAGTTTTAATGTTTTTATGCTATTTTTGAGCGTCTTAGGAATTATGCCGCTGGGGATGGTTTTATGGTATTCCATTCATTGCTTTTGGATTTCTACCTCATATTTAGTTAGTTTTTCTATGAAGGTTGTATTATTATTATTAAATATCTATCGCGATCATTCGTGTCAAATCCTGATAAGGTATAGAAGGGGTTACTTTTAAGATTCTAATTAATTAATTATAAGTTTTTAATGTTAGTATGAGGTAAGTAGCTTTTGAACACTCGATATTTCAATAAACATTTTCGGAAGATTTTTAAGTAGTGTTAGTAACTGTCTTGTCAACAAATAAAATTGTAAAACACTATAACGTCAGTCGGTCAAATGTGTGAACATTATCACTGTATTCTTAAAATAAAAAAGCATACTAATGAAGTTCAACCTCTTTAAACTAAGGCCAAATAGGGTACAAAGCCCAAAACATAACATTGCCTTACTTATATTCAGGTAGTCTCTATAACTTGTACAACTTAAATAAGACCTCATCAACACACCTACAATAGGCTCGTTTAGTCCGTTGACAAATGAAAAAAAAACGATAACAAACGAACACCGTAGAAAGTACCGTTTACAAAACAATACCTGCGATTAAGTTTGACCACCTATGGTACTAACAGTATGTAGTTAACATATCAATGGCGTTGTTAACGACTTCTTACTTATTTTGTTTGGTTTAAACAACCGAAAATGTAAAAATTTAGTAAATTTTACTGAATGCTATTTTGTTGAAATAGGATTCTTATGTTTTTATTTTAATGAAACGAAGTTGGAGGCAAAGCGTTGAAATGGGACAAAATGATCCTATCAACCTAAATAAAATAACAAGTATAAAAATACTTTCTTTCAATCAAGTATTTCTTTGACATTTCGTGTATACTGCTAACCTTACAGGAGTTCCTTCTTCTGAAGTCAATACTGGTATAAAATTAGTTCAAGCTCTCATAAAAATGCATTGTCATTGGAACTGAATTAACATCTAAATCACCTTGAATATAAGAAGCAGTGGCCTCAACACTTCATGGGCAAATAAAAAATATAGGCTTTAGAGAAAAACATTATATACAGGATGACAATTTTTGCCGTTCGGAAAGGAACGGTAAAAAAGGTTGTTTGTCACTTCTTTTAAACACCAATTAGCAAAAGTGAGAAAAATCTACTCTTCATATAAATCCCGGTAGGTCAGCTGCTAACTTTGGCATGACAAAAACCACCTGGTAAATGTATAGAATGACAGTCGGTTAATAATAGGACTCCTTCGATTTAAAAAAAAAAGACTTTGGCGTGCTTTGCACAAAATTACGATTTTCAAATAATTATCAAATACAAAACAATAAACAAATACATAAATTTAATTAACTCTAAAGAAGTCGGTTGTGATGGTATAAATTATGTAGTTATTACAAAGTATCAACAAAGGTTTAAAACGGGCTTAGCTCCCAAAGCTAAGGCTTATAACTAGGCTCCGTAAAGCCTATTCTACTTGACCGCAAAAACTTTAGCACGTTTCTAATGTATTGTCTTCCTTGACAATAACGACTTGCACGACCACCTCTTTCGTAGGACACACCTTTGTAAGAGAAAAATTTATAAATGTGTGAAGTATCGTGATATTACTCATTACTTTAGTGGAAGTGATATTTCAGTAATGCACCATTACAGTATTTTGCTGCTGCATAATTTTTAGATAATAAAAAAACAGGTTTAATCAAATAAATAAAAGTGTGTTAAAACTAAGCTTGTATTATGGAAAAACATGGGTATAGCGAACTGAGGGAAGCCCTGAAAACATAATTAAACTCAAGGTATGACTCAAAAACTAAACATCTTTACTTAGCACAATGTTGTTCCCTACAAGGTTTTAAACCCGTTTTGTTTTAAATCTGCAGTACTGCCGGATCTTTTGTTTTTAAGTTAGGGTATGATTGCTCCTCTCATAGATATAAACAATATAAGATCATTCTTACTATGATGGAAGTAAAAGGCCAACTTAATATAAAGCACCCATCCATTAACTTATTTCTATACAGAAATCTAACCATTATTTGTCAAAGCGCGGTCTATGTTTCTAGCACGTAGGTAAAACCCTCTCAAAGATCTCGAGGCTTCTTGACCTAGGTCTCAAGAAGCCCTTACAAGTTTAGTGTCAAGTATTAGGTCTCAGGCGGCCCTAGGTAAGTGGGCACTTGTAGGGAGAAACCCTTTCTTTGATGTATTTATACTTATCAGATAAAAGGGAATACTGCTGGTTTGTAACAAACCTTTTGTACAAATAAATATCGTTTCGAATTCAAAACGTTAATGTCAATTTTACTGAACGAATACGGTATCATTGTAAAGTTGTATTGTGAATTCCATTCGATTAAAATATGTATAAATGTTTCGTAATATCTCGGATACTGCTACATACCTTTCAACTAACATTTTAATAAACTGTCAAACATTCACTCAACAGTTAGTAAAATTGAAAGGGGCTCAAAGTCGGGACCTTCTGACCGAGGTGCCAGAACTGCACCACATCACTACCGACGTTCTTAAAATTGGCGTTCACAAAAACATTTCCATAACCAACCAAGGTTTTATAGAAAAACTGTAATTAAACTTTTGACATTCAAATTCAAATATTTATTTCCATGGTCTGCATTGCTAGCTCTACTTATCACTGATTATATTAACTTTTATTTACTAAGATATAATTTAATTAGTTTTTTTTAAATATAGTTGAAGTTGTTAGTACAGTGATCTACATTTTTAAATGTAATTAGTATTTCTACGAATTTTAAAGCAAAGAGAATTTAGTTATAAATGAGGTTCAGTAACCTAGCCATATAAAAAAATATTTAAATCACTTAAAAATGTAAGAGAAAAAAATCAAATAACTCTAATGAGATACAATAACAACTAGTTTATTAAAGAAATATTTTAATATGTATTTCAGAGTTGAGTTTGCGAGTTTTTACTTTGAGAAAAAATACCGACTGTTTGTTCTATATACGTTATTTAGGGACGTTCTTTTCGCATATTCAAGCTTTTGAAATAAGCAAAAGTATCTAGAGTACCTACGTTAATATATTCCTTAGGGCCACGACCCACATGTTCGGGTCGACAGTAATAATAATAATAAATCCCCAGACAATCACACCAACTGTATGGCCCCAAAGTAAACAGAGCTTGTGTTATGGATGACCATACAGCGAACTGGGGGGGAACCCAGAATAAAAATACATATATAAATACAAACAACCATGACCCGAGAACAAACATATGTGTTCATCACAGAAATGAATGCCCCGGCCTGGGACCTCCGGCTTATGAGGCAGGGCTACTTACCACTACACCACTCGGTCGTCTAACGTTCAACAAATACGGTTCAAATTTGTTGGCCGGTAAGGTAAGGCCGGCTCATTCGGGTTGTTCATACGTTGGCACAGTTTGTACCGCCAGAACCCGATCGGCTAAAGCCAGGCGCCTTTTTTTCCGACTATTATCCACATATACTCGATTAACTCCGGCCTGAAAACGAAGGTACGTTCAATGCTATGGCAGTAAAGACATAGATAACAAAAAGTGTTTTTCTTTATAGTTGGTTTTGAAATAAGTGGTTGTGTTTTTTGAGTCAAGATCTCTTCGAGGCTGTCCCTCCTATTTTGAACACCGTAATAATACCGGCGTGAATTCACGGTTGGCAACGTACTTGAACACTAAACTTAGTTCAAAGTTCAAGTCTTAATTATTTTTTTAGGTCATTTTAACATGTGTTTTATGCTCTATTACTAAGAAACAATTCAGTACCAACGACCATTAATATGATAAGTTATATATAATAAAAATACTTCCTCATTAATTCACAAGCTTGAGAAGAAAGCTGTATAATGCTATGTTATATAATGAGAATGTTTTCGTGTACCCTATGCGTATCAATACGTGTATTTCACTGGCGCCGTATACAATATTTAGGTTTAAGACTTCAGAAAATCCTTGAGTAATTTCGGGTATAGGAATTTTGACTTTATTTTACTTTAAGAATGACCCTTTGGAGCTAGCTATGAGTGCATTCACATAGGATATTTCAAGTTGTCAATTTGTATATTATTTGTAATTTCAATTATAAACGTTGTCGTACGCAGTTAACTTCAAAAGATCACTAGTAGAATGAAATATTTGTTAGATATTTAAATACAAATATTGGGTGACAATTCTAAAAAATGAAACACATAATTACCTGCTAGATTTCGTGAAATTTTTTGGCAGGTTGATTCATTTTATAGATTCAAGGAAATATTTTGCATTAAACGATATCTTAAAAGACAACGGGTGTGAACTTTGATTAAAGTAAAAAAGCGGAAGGTAGGTGACGTCCATACGGGACATACCTGGTAAATGGCTCTGCTACCTACTCCCAGGGATACATTTACTCACACAATTTCAAAAATATTGCTCCCCGACATAAAAGAGATAAAAATCAAGTATCATGGACTTGCAACCGAAACGAAAAAAATTTATGTCCGTTTAATTTTGTTTGTACGTGGTACTCAGAAAGTTTTCAAAACGAAACAAAAATGGTAATATTTTTATGTAACATATTTCAAAGAGCCCCCCACCAGTGTCTTTACATAGTTTCATGCGTCTGAATCAATTTTCAAGGCACATTCTCCAGTCTAGAAGAGGTACTTCCTCAACGGCCTTATCGAACGCAGTGAGCGCATCTTCTGGCGATGAAAACTGTATCCCCTTGAGCTGGTTTTGATTTTCGGGGAACAAGGAGAAATCACAGGGTGACAAATACATTTACGAGTGTGGTGCCCCTCGTCTTGATTGCGGAGTGTGCGGGCGTTGTTGTGGTGGAGCAAAAAGCCTCCACTCGGGACTCCGAGTCCCGTGTTCGATCGCTTGTCGCTCGCCGCAGCAAACATTTCTGGCAGCTTTGGTAGTGTACTACTCTGCATTGACGCTACTTTGGCTTCTTGAGGAAGTTGATACTAAATACCTCTTGAGGGAGCTGATACTAAGTTAAGGAAAAAAATAACGATTAAAATTTTTCCAGTTTCACTTTCGTTTGTAACATCCATACCGTTCGCTGGCACTTTGTTTCTGAATTATATCGATAAATCTAAAATTAATGGCCTGTTATAATATCGTAAAAACGGCAAAAACAAGGAACAAGGCTTTTGGAGGTCCGTGTTTCAGAAGTATGAATAGATATTTTAGTTGACAAACTCTTTTTTGTATAGATTATTTCATAGAAGCTTTAATTGAAAATAAGTATTAAAGAAACGAATTAATGATAAACCCAAATACTTACTAATCGTGCAACAGTGGGGCAACCTCAAGTGTCAGAGGTAATCAAGCCGCCTCTGGAAAACCCATACGCCTCTGACGTGGCTTAATGACTGTTATCTTAACCAGGACCGACGACGTAACGTGCCCTCTGCAGCACGGGAGCGCTGAGGGCACGTAACGAAAAGACACTGGAGGGTCACCCATCCTCAGTTTGCCGTACTGAAAGTCGGTTAGCTTTGATAAGTTTTTATACTTCAGTCTCCGTTTTTGCCTCATATTATATAACCCTCAAATATAACATGCCTCAAATATAACATATTTAAACTCTGTCCGGTCTGAGTTACCAAAACCACAATAATTTTCAGCGCTGTATTATATTAATTGTATGAGTCATAGAACGGAACCATTTCATAAAATATTTTATTACGGTAACTTTTTTATTAGTAAAATAAACAGATTGTATAGAATGCGTGTCTAATTTATTTGAATTAATTAAATGTTTTTACAGTTAAAACAAATCTTATATGTAGCATGTTCACTGAAAAATATTTTTCTTTTACATTAAAAAAATTTAAAGACTTGAGACAAAGAAAGAAAAACTTTTCTTACTACTTGAGCGAAATATCAATTTTAGCTGAGAGCATATCAACCGTTCTGGAATCAAATGTTCTAGACGTAAAAAAAGATTGTTTCAAAATTCCTTTACCGTCGAAGATTTTTTTTTATTTTATTCTGTTAACACGTGTATTCAGAAAGAGTAAAAAAAATTAGTGCCATCGAACATTACATCGATGCGTCAGCCATTTATATAAATGCTCGTAAGAAACAAAAATAACAATGTGTAAAAAACGTTTGTCTGGGATTTCGCTTAGCTGACTGTTTATTTTAGAGCCTTAACTAAATTGTTTCGTTTATTCGTACCTACTTAAGAGTTCAGTTTTAGTCCCTAAATTTGAATACTTTTAAAACGGTTCGTTGTAGACTTTTCTTCCATAGGAACTAGTCATATATGAAAGATTTTTCAGCGATCGCTGAAGTGGAATCTCGGGTTTGGGCTTTAACGTACAGTTTTGCTTATATGTATGCAAGTAACCTTTTTAATAGTTCTTGGTTAGAAGCGTTCTTTCAACATAATATTAACTTAAAAACTGAGTCAAACAGATACCATTAAATTATTTGCGTTATACCAAACTTTTAGATTTCTGTCAATCGAGATCTATAAAGTACTTCTTGATTTAAAAAAATGATATTGTAACCTTATTCACAAATGAATCAAACTTACTATTACGAATATGGCTTTTAAAAAAAGATATACAAAAATGGTAAAAAATTGACCAAACATTATCGGACCAAATGCTCAGCAACTTTAGCACTCATTCATACTCGTAAGAATTATGACAACTTCATACCATGATATTAAAATAAATAGGAAAACAAGGATAAGATTGCCTGAAAAATTACCATTTTGTGAATAGGTTTTTTAATGAAATTTGGTTCCTCGAAGAATAAAAATGTCAACTAGGGTTAATGTTTTTCAATTCGTTTTCTATAAAACAGAGTTGTTATGTTTTTTGAAATATTTGTTAAGATTTATTGTAAGTAATAGGAAACTATATCAAACTTATTAAACTTAGTACAATATCTTATGTAATTTTTAGATTTATAGACGCAATAACACGATAAATAAACATCATAAACCAATGCGAAATTAAGGCAATGAAATTAGCGTTGCAAAGATTGGAACATCTTTGAAGTGAATCATTACTTAGTCAATCATTTCTTACCACCTTCCTCTTTTACCTCACCAAACAATAATAACAACAAAAAATTATTTCTTTCTTTCCTAGTTTCCCTCTGGAAGACACACCGTCGTCTCCTCAACCCGGCGTTTAGTCAGATAGTGCTGGACGGGTTCATGGATGTGTTCAACCGCCAGTCGCGGCGTTTGGTGCACGAGCTGGCCGAGCAGGTCGGCAAGCCGGCCTTCGACCACTGGGTGTACACGAGGCATAATGCTTTGGAGACTATCTGCAGTATGTATTTGAATGTTATATAAGTTTTTTTTATATAAGTTAGGGTCGGCGTATCTCTATGACAAATGGGTAAACATGTAGAATTCAGTTCGATTTTGACTTGATTGCTAGCGTTCTCAAAGTATACAAGTAGTAGTGGAGCTATATTCGCTTAACTTTCTAAAAATTTAAATTTTAAATTTAATAATGATCCTCTATCATATTTACATAGTATTGTAAATGAGATCAACCGGAATGAATATACTGACGAAACTCTTAAATTAGTTATTCCAATTTAAATTAATCATCTATTCAACGATATCTGTAGATACATAAATACGAGAATCTTAATTCTGATAGCCATAATCACGAATTTCAAAATTCCGAAAGTTATAACACCGAATGATTCATAACTCCGAAAATGAAAATTCCGTGTTTCATAATTCCGAATTTTTTTCTTCGAAACTTCAAAATTCCGAATGTTTTTAATTACGAAAATCAATATGCCGAATTTGAAAATACCGATTAAAAATCCGATATATCATATCATAATATCATAAATAATCCGCAATATCATAAATACGAATCCCGAATATCAGAATTCCGAATAATATTAGTTGTAATAACAAACGCCTTGTAAAACTGCATGAGCACATCAATTTTTACGTTCGAGCATCCAAGTAGATAGCTGGAAATGAGAAAGTTTATTTAGTTTTTTGTACCGAGTTATTTCTTGAGTATATAGTTTATGTACTGAAATGCAAATCCCTTTTTGGCGCTTCAACGGCCGCTGCCGCGGCACGCTTGCTGCACTCGCTCGACTCGCGCTGCAATATCTAACACACAGACTAACTGCTCCTCCTCGCTTCGCTCGTCGTCGCGCCTAATTTGTATAATTTCAAAATGTGCCTTTTTAATTTTAATTTGTATCATAGGAGATTTCAATATAATTTTTAATATATACCTGTTTTAGACACAAAATCTGAATGTTAGCATTGAATTTTCAGAAAATGAAAATTCGGAATACCATATTTCGGACTAGTCCGTCGGAAAATAAAAATTTCGTATTTATAAATTTCGGTAAAATAAGAATCGTGTTTTTGAATAGTCGGAAACAAGACTCTTCGACATTGTGGAAAATTCGGAATTTTAAAAATCAGATTATTCAAATTCGGAATTACATAATTCGGAATTTTTGGGTGTTCCCATATATTATATTGTCAATGTTGGCAGGTTTCACTTAAACTGAATTATTTTTAGTTCAGACGATGTTGATTTAATTTGTTCCTAAATCCATCTGTTTTCAAGTGAGTACCTATCTATATATTGTTCAGTATTCCGTTAATGCAGAGCTTATTTATTTTAAAAAAGCCATTATTTAGTAAAGGCAGCTATAAAACCACTCATGCTCGAAACATTAAAAAAAGACTTTTAAATATTTGTAATGTATAAGTACTTTTTCAAAAACTATTGAAATTGACTTGTACGACACACAATAAACAGAACAGCTGTCACGGTATTCACAAAGAACTACACATATTCATTTAGATGTACAAAGAACACCTCTCTTTTAGAACTGTCAAACTAGTTACGGCTGTCACTTTGACAAATGGTCAATGAACGAATGAATGGTACACCAATTCCTTATTCGTTATTACCTGTGACTCCATAATGAGAGTTTCGACGTTTTAATACGGTACGGTCCAAACCAGTGAATTTAGACACATGGAACTTTTTACAGGTTTTTTTATGTAGTGTAGGGAAGCGCAAATAATTTTAGAAAATTCAGAATCTAAAGAGGTGAAATTTACGTTCGTATATAAAAACGACGATGATACATAAAAGTATTTGCAATATAAGTATTATTCAGTTCCATAGGATACTAGCCAATCAAATCTTTTATATTATGTGCATACTTTCAACATTAAGATATTGAAATAATATGAAAGCCATAACATAACCTTGATAAGAATATCGCCATATTGTTTAGAGGAATACAGAGATGCTTCAGTACTATCAGAGATTAATGTCTCGATCATGTAACAACACGACTTCAATCTATCATTTGAAAACAAAAGAAAGTCTAGGCAGCAGGATTTTAAATTAATTTCCTTTATTACTCCATTAACAGAATTGAAAACAGATATGAAAATTCCAACATGCATTGAATCACGATGAATTGCATATAAAATCATCTTATCAACAATAAAATTTTAACAGTATTAGTTTGCATAGACATGAAATTCTATGAGCTATTATAAATAAATCAATTCAGTTATACAACACAAGTGTGATAAACTCAAGATTAATTAATTAAAATAAAACTTCTCTAACAAAAGAATTCCAAAGACGCCGTCATAAAATGTCAAGTAATTGTTTGTAACGGTCTCGATTATTAAAACAATGTTATAGCGTGTTTGTCACGGTCAGCTAAATCGATGTAAAAGCTTTAACCCGGTACAGGCGCTAGACACACAGCGAAGCGGATATAGTACGGGCGCTTTTTTATCTTACTTAAGCATGTGTCAAAAATTTTAAGCTAAATAAGAACCATATCTTTTTGTCTTCTATGGATTAGGTGAAGCACATATTACTGTAGTTCGGAAACAATAAAGCACTTTAACGCAAAACATCACTCAGAATTTGTACCGAGAGTCCTAAAGAGTCTATAGACAATTCTTAAGTAAAAAATTTATTTAAACTTCACTGAATTGTAAATTACTCATATTTCGACCCACTCCATCCTGTTCTAGATTTGTGATGTACTAGCGACCTGCCTTAGCTTTTCACGAGTGGATAGGTAGAAAAATAAATTTGTATTCTAAATTAGTAGTACTTCATTAGGGAAAAATCAAGCAATCACCTCGCCGGTGTCCGTAGCATCCGGCATCTGGTATCAAATTAATTTTAGGTATAATTTTGTAGGAGTGGACACTAAGGGACTGTCATAGTTGTGCCCAGAACAAAAACCTTAAACAAAATTATAAAAATAAAAACAAAAAAAGGTATCTCCGAGGTTGATATAGGACCTCAAGAATTGTTTTTGTGTAGGTAATGATGAGAAAAACGATGTACAATATCTAATGTATCATAAATAGCTTTCGCAGCGCATGCCAAATAGTTGCTTTTATAGGCTATAATTTTTGGTACCTTCAGTATTTATTTTAATGTAACTTTCGTAAGCTTATTGAATTTTTTAAATCCCAATGTTAGTCGCTGTAATGTAGCTTTCTCTTTGTGTTTTTTTTTAAATCCATAATGAAGTATTTGAGTTTATCTTCTACAAACAAACAAAGATATGGTTAGATCGCCTTACTCTCAGTTTTTGATCTGTGTTGGTTCCGTCATCCTCTAAACTAACTAATATTGAAATAAAATATGCTTGAGTTCACTCATATATTCATAACGTTCGTGTCCCAAATTGTTAAATATCCACATCTCAACAATACTCTACCAGAAGGCTACCCGTAATCTTCTTTTTATTTATTTATTTCACAGTTATACTACAAGAAGTTTGTGAACTGCTCATTTGAAAGAACCAAATATAAAATAGTCACCATTCAAAGAAAAAGTTTTTGAAAAGTTCATGAAGCCAATCTTAACTGAAATGGTAACCACTAATCCGAACATTGATAACTTTAGTTTCAATATGCTTACATAATGTGCAGCAGAGTAGATAGACAAGCACTGATTACTAGACTAGATTATTAGAGTTAGGTTAGAGTTATTTACGTCATTATAACCTTTGCTAAAATGATTGACATAACCGGAGATTTCACGCCTTTGTTATGATTATAGTTACATGGTCCCACCCACCCCTAATTCTCCAATATAGTTTGTTCTATCATATCAGACGCTTTACATAAAATGTCACATTCCTAAAATTGTTCTAATGTGGCCCAATTTCTGGAGAACTCAGTCTGTAGCCAAAGGTCCTTGCTGAAACAAAATTTACGGTTAAAGTTTAGGAAAATTGATACTAAATTTTATAGGGTTAGTAATTTAGATCGAAAATGTGTTTTATGAACTTTTACTAGACTTTTTGCTATTTAAATTATAGCTGTAACGGAATAGAAGTAGGTATATAAGGTTTTGTTTCAAACATTTTTAACTTGTAAATTGCAATATTGCTAAATCATAGATTTTTTTAATACTTAAATTCTACTAAATCAATTCTGTAAATAGCGACTATAGGTCCGCAACTCATACTAAAAGGTCTGGGTTCGAATCCCAGTGGGTCATGTATTATTTGTGTTTTAACATGTATTTACCTACGCAGATTTATTGTGGGTACCCATGGATGTGTAAAAAGGAAATTAACGCGTGAGCTTTTGGTACTGCCTAAACCGCAAGGTACTTATACCTAAAATGGTATAGAAACGAATGTGCGCTAGTTGTAGCTACGTAGCGTGCTTCATCAGTTAAATAAATTACACATGATTCCACTTTAAATGTTTAATTTACTTTTGTATATTTTTGGTATCCGAGTTAGGTTTTAGACATTATTTGTTGAACGGCAAGGCCGAACGAAAAGTAACTCATATTTATTGAAATGATTCGGCACGTGCCGGTCGAGTAATCCATTCGGGCTTGATGATGGTCGAATCAATCGGCTCGTCTTGCACACATCTTTGCCGCCTAGCAGTGCTATTCGTTGCCGGCCGGAAAATGTTGGTAGTCTACTAAGTCACGTCTACTTAATTCTACGCCAATGGTTCCACACCATTCAAAATTTATTTTACTTATAATGGAACGTTGATGTATAATAAGTATATTATTAGAATAAGTATCGTAACTATATTATTAGATTAATCAAATTCCATTTTTTAATTTCCACTATATAATAATCAGATGTATTAATGACTCCGATCGTAAAAAAGCATATAATAATAATAATATATAATAAATCCCCAGACAAACACACCAACTGTATGGCCCCAAAGTAAGCAGAGCTTGTGTTATGGATGACCATACAGCGAACTGGGGGAGATCCCAGAATAAACATACATATATAAATACAAACAACCATGACCCGAGAACAAATATCTGTGTTCATCACACAAAAGCATACCCCGGCCAGGACTCGAACCTGGGACCTTCGGCATATCTCGTAATCTATACCATCTTTACTATCTATATCGTAATCTATACCAATGGTATGTTTGATAAATCGATACAGCAATGCAATATTACACACGCGATCAATGCGCGTATTACTGTAGAGTCGCTTCATTACACGCAATACTTATATCAGAGGAAAATAACGATGGCTTGCGTTAATATTAATGTTAATATTAAAAAATATTGAAAAAAGTTGTGGCTCAGTTTATTTTCTAAATTTCAATATAAAATATTTAAAAATATTCTAAAAAGATTTCCTCAAAACGATAATAAATGTGTTCTTATCGTGCTTAGCTAAAATGGATTAAAAACTTTTTTTGCTATATTAGAATGAAATCATCTGTACTCCGTTTTATCTATATTTTAAATTATATTGAAAGTATATATTTTTTATATTTAATTATTTAAAACGCCTAAAAATGTGGGAATAGGATTTCCGGTACGGGGACTAAAACAGTTTGTCGAAAGATTTCGTATAATGACATATCACAATTTGATACTTACTTAATAAACATTTGATTTTTTTGAACCTTTGATTTAAGTAAAATAACGGAAGTAAGGTGAAAAGCTCCTGCGGCCCTCATTAATCTTGTCCTCGTAGCCTGATTTCACTTAGTCGCAATAAAACTGTCACTTCGCGAAAAGAACTGAGCCACGTCATTGCATCATTCTGTCATTCTTATTTTCATTCATTTAAGTTTCAACTATGGAACATAATATGTTGAGTACCGCATTCATTGCTCAATTAGTACGTCATGTAAGAACGCTATCTTCTACAATTGAAAGGTTTGAACAATTCTTGAACTAACACTGTTTTTACTTCATTTGTATTCAGCAAACGAGCACGCTAACCTATATCATGCGGCATCTGTGGCTGCCATTAACCATGATGTTTGTTTAGTGAAATATCAATCAATATTCCAGTATGATAATGTTATTAATCTTACTATTCAGTCTGTCTTTGTTCCTGTAATGACACTGCCTGTTCGTTCTAGAAGAAAGTTGAACGTTTTAGACGTTTGTCTTCTATCTCACCTGATGGAAAGAGGCGAGAAAGACGAAGGTGTTACACGTCTATCCACGAGATACCTATTCACTCGACGCTTGAATGAACTATAACGTGGTTATAGTATTGATGAGATCTTGTTAAACCGACGGCCCTGCCTCATATGCCGGAGGTTCGTGTCCTGAGCGGAAAACAGATGTTTGTTCTCTGATGAAGTTGTTTAAGTTTATATATGTATGTTTATTCTGGGTTCCCCGCAGTTCGCTGTATGGTCATCCATAGCATAAGTGTGATTGTTTGGGGATTTATTATTTTATTTATTAAATGAAACTCTAATATCCATAAAGTTTAAGGGGCGTTATTTTTTTAGGTTGGAATGAATTGACACAGCCGGGCGGCAAAATCAAATATGAGTAGGTGAATGTTAGGGAAAGAAGCCGCTCGATTGTGTCAGCCAGGTTGGTGGTCCATATTAGCCCAGGTGGAGTACAATATTGGTACTAGACAAATGAAATTCAATACTTATGTGTAATTTATGTTTTGTACCGGCCTTATCGTTAAAAAAAAATTCTGCCGCACCCGGGAACTTATTCGGGCAATGTGCCGGCCCCTAGCGTCACTAACTTGTTACTTTGCATACTATTCGCTGGATCTTTATCGCACAAAAACTAAATAACCTTTAATATCATCTCGTTAGTGCTATGTTTTTATATTAATAAAAAAGCATCATGTAACTGTGTGTCAATAAGCATTTTTTTCATAATGACTTAGTGGATCTGACTCATTAAGTTACAATAAGTTCAAGGTCAGGTCCAGGACCCAAGTTAACTACCATGAAGTAGGTACATGCGATCTCTCGGTGCAATTACTATTGTACTCGCTTTCCCATATTAATATGTGACAAAGAATAATTGTGTATTATTAATTAACGTATTTTTAATTAATTAATAATAATTCCGTCGAGCTTGGGTTATGAATCATGGCACAATGAAGTTTATTAAGGTCTTATAGGGTCAAGAAGAAATAAAATTGCAAGTGATCAAATGATTAAAATATTTCTCCTAATTATTGGGATGTCACAAATTACCCAAATGGAACTACTGCATACTTGTATAGTTTACGACCGATCCTATCTTGATTCAATGTATTTATTGGTACTAAAACGTATTAACTTACTCCTAATTTATAAAAGAGAGAGAATCTGCATTCGATCTGGATGTTACTTGTAGATGCTTAAGAATGTGTTTATGAGTCGATCGCTTCAGCTTAAAAACCTCTACAGCAGGGTAAAGGTTCCCCACAATGTCCTAACTTTCTTATGACCATGACTTTGTTAGTGCTCAATCTTGGAGTTCGTTCGTCACTCCAGGTCTTTGCTACATTGACAATCATATATTCTACAGTATTACAGTGTCCGCTACTTACCTATTCTTTAAACTGCCTTAAGGCTATGTTGGTGAACTATTTTCTCCCGTAAATATTACTTCATTTTAATAAGATCGCTTTCAATAAGAAACATTGTTGCGCTTTTTATAAAACTACTAGTTTTTACCAGCGAACTCGAGTTGGTTTTGGGTGAAATACTTAAGGCGAAGGGTCCGTGAGTTTTTTTTTATTAGTACCTCTGAAAACGCGGTTAGGAAATTGTTTGATGATCGGACAAGTGGTAAAGGTAGGAAAAACATTACTTTCGAATTTATAATATCATCAATCACAACTTCTGTATACATTTAGACCATCTTAAAGTTTATCTGACGACCAAATTTAATTAAGTTACTATAAATTCTATAACTCCCGTTTCTTTTCAGTGACAGCCCTCGGAGTAGACTTCAACGACAAGAACTTGCTAAACAACCAGTACGTTACAGCGGCAGAAGAAATGTTCAACATTCTCGTCGAAAGGTTCCAGTGTATATGGATGCATAATGACTACTTGTACAGTCTGACTAACCTGAAGAAACGCCAGGATGCTTGTCTAAAGATCTTGCATACTATGTCCAACACGGTAAGTCGAAAGGATAAAAAAATTGTCTTATTTATTGCTTAACCTATTTTTAGCTGTGTGGATAATAGGTCAATACTTACAATCTACGTCAATACTACAGAGATTAAGCTAGTTTTAGCTAACTATACCGGTTCAGTTGCATTAGCGTTAGCAATAATATCAACAGATTTTTCAAGAAAAATTGATAATTTAACTAACCTTTACTAAAGTAGTAATTTAATAGTCAAACTGCATAATTAATAATTTCTTAATATTGCAAAATAAAATCAATTATGATTTTTTAGACTATAGTAAACTATAACTAACCTATAGTAGCGGTTGATATTCGTGTCCATACAGATCAAATCCTGCTGTAGTTTTAGAAAACACTACAGAGCCTGAATAAACCAGTTAAAATGTAAAATTGTAGGAACATTCAACAAGAATAAACTAGTTCGGTCCTAAGTTCATTAGGTATACTAAATTACAGACATGAACAAAGTCCTACTATGATAACATACAAAGTGAATTTTACTCGAACGTTAAATGACAGGCTACGATACATTTTATTTCTATATTTTTACAAACAAAAGCAGAGTGAAACTTCCAACAGGCAGTAATCAAGCGGTCGCTGTGCTCGAGTCTAATTAAAGCTTGTTGGATTGAAATTCAACTCTGGGTATTGTTTGTTCAATTTATCCAATATAAGCCAACAATTTTACAATTTTAGAGGCATCCACAGATGGACATCATTGATCGTAGGTGTTTTGATTGGATATCTTATTTTTGATTGATTTATCGATTAATGATGCGTTGCCAACGTAGGCTTTCGTTGTCTCGCCTTTTTTCCAGTATTTGTACCGGCTGTCCCTTCCCTTAGGGCGGTCAAAATGGGAAGAACCCTAGTACCGCCCTACACGAGATCTCACGAGATCTTAGCATAAGAAACTCTACTATAACTAAAATTCAGTTGTCTCCGTTTTATGTAATTTTATATGATTTTCAGGTGCTTCAAAAACGTAAATTAGAAATGGAAAATAACAACAATAGCTCCGTAGAAAACGCCGAGAAACAATTTGGAAAAGGTAATTCAAATATAATACTACCTTAAGTTTTCACGATTAATTTCATTAAATGAGACACGTTTCAACCGGATCATATTACTTGTGACCACAATATCTGCAAATGGGCCGAAACTTCGAGTTAGAATGTGATAATATAGTTAAACGTGATACTATCCGGTAAAAAATTTTTTTTTTTGTATTTAATAATATTTTTATATCAAATAGTTCATTATTTTTAGGTTTGCTTCTTTTACTATTATGCGAATTTATTACTATATTAGAACTATATTCGCACATGAACATAGGTGTATGTAATAACTGGCAGAGCACATGGCTCAGAAACAATAACTGGGACAAACGGATATTTGGGACGAAAAGGTATTACATAGCTTTCCGAACGTTACGCAGCCGAGTTGGATTCGACGTTTGTCCTCTTTCTTGTAGTTGGACCTGAGTAAAGTGTCAAGTACACAAAATTCTCCTTCTAAACATATAATAAATCTCCAGACAAACACCAACTGTATAGCCCCAAAGTAAGCAGAGCTTGTGTTATGGATGACCATACAGCGAACTGGAGGGACCCAGAATAAACATACATAAATTAATATAAGCAACCATGACCCGAGAGCAAATACCTGTGTTCATCACACAAATGAACGCCTCGACCAGGACTAGAACCTGAGACCTCCGGCGTGTGAGGCAGGGTTATTGCCACTTACACTATTGGGCCGCTACTTTTGACCACAGGGTGTCGCTGATGCCAGGATATCGGAAACATTGTATACGTACATACATACTAGGATAAGGAGGCAAGTTGGCATTGATTTGACGCTTGGTTACACTGTATAATGTAACCGATTATAATCGTAGGTATTGGCACGGAATTTTATGAAAATTATAAGAGTGAGCTGATATTTATTTGCCAAGGGTTCCGTATGTATGAATGAGGTAGAGCATTTTGTCGGCCCCAATAACGCATACTGGTGCCAAATTTGATTCCTGTAAAGAATAACGATTTGTGTTATAAATAGGTGTACCTACTTTCATGTGCATTCTTTCCTTTTGTCGACGAATACTACCTCCAAACTTAGCTAACATAGAACTAAACATTTTAGTTTATCTTAAAAATGTAATATGTATTCATTTTTGTAACTTCTCCAAAAATAATTTAGAACATCAAGAACTATCTAATATGTAGCTATATACACCTAGGTACGTGTTAACATTCACGTAAAAGAACATACTTACAAACGCTTCCGTTTCCACCATCCTCGCTTGACGCTTACCAGCTCAAATTCAGCAATAACTGAAAACACCGGTTGGAAAATTTCATCGAATCCGGTTTTTCGCAAGTTCCCGTTATCAGTCAGGGTCAGGCTAAGTTAGTTTGCGTGCCGCGGTTGTGCAACGATGCGTACGCGCCGACCGCCGACATCTCAACCGTGACTGTTTGCTTTCTTTATATTGATTTGATGCTAAGGTTATTGGTAGCTCATATGGTTCATATACATGATTCATACATAAAAGATAAATATGGTTCACTAATGATCTATATCTGACTTAATTAATAATTAGTGAGTGGACTGAAGTTACTAAATATAAGCTAATAGGTATATGTTTTTTTTTTATATTTTCGGGGTTATCTTGCTTACCGTTTATAGATTCTGCTTCACACCTTTTTTCAACAAGTTAGACGGAAAAGAAACAATTGCGCTTTAAGCAAATGAAGTAAAAAAATATCTTGCCATGATAGAAAGAGACGACGACGGCTTGTCTTGAATATAAAGTAAGGTACTTAAGCGCGTAATTGAAATGTGTTGATTACAAGCAATAGTTGGATCGGTCGCGTGAGCATATCCCCATATGTATTATAAAGTTTTATTTAAAAGTAAATTTTCATGTTAGTTAAAATATCAAAGTATTTTCTTGCCAATTAATTTTAAACACACTTAATGTTCAAATAACTCAGTCGTTTTTACAATAATTTCGAAAATACTGACTCGATTAGAAACTTCATTCTTCACAATATCTACCTGTCTTGCGGCCGTACTTTGTACATAATTGATGAATTATAAAAATAATTTCATACAATAATTCACTTCCGAAAAGTTCATAATTTTTTTTTATGCAAATGTAAGTATATAACTAACTTATTTATTAAATAAACTATGCTTAGACATTGATTTAAAATTCACTGTATTACAAAATGTAAACAAAAAATTTAACACATTGTAATTAACATATTTAATGAATAAAATGAGTAAACTAAAAACAGTATGTGCATAGAATATGATGAGTGTTAAGTGTATTTTAACTAAATTCAAAACCGTGCTTGTAATTTTTTCTTGCCTTTGGTATAATATATGTAAAAAATATATCTATTTTAATTAGTAGTTTTTGTTTTGCTATAAAGTAATCTTCTACTGGCGTCATAGTTTTTTCCTATTTTTTGAGAGTCAAAGATAGTTAGGGATTAATGCAAAGTTTGCATTATCTGATCACATCGTACAGGTGAACTTCAGCACGAGTGTCACCTAAATAAAAGTAGAATATAAAGAATTGGAAATTTTGAGGATCATACTACTTTTCCCGCTTTAACTGAGCTGTCAGGCAAAAAACTTTTAACTTTTATTTTAAAGAAAATCCATGTGTTGCAGGCGGATGTTTGATTCAGACATTTAAATAGCTAGCCGTTTGGTTAATTCGGTTTGTTCAGCTTACCGGTTAGCGGTAATGTTGAATATTAGATTTCAAATCCAGGAATATGCTATTTGTTAATTATTTTTTTACACACCTGTTGATATCCTGCGCTTTGCCATTATGAGAGTTGAAATAAGTATACCAAGCTAAAGACCGATAAACTATGAAACGTTCAACCACACCGCAAGTTGTTTCGTTGCATACACACACATTACATAATATAGACAGATGCGTTAGTCAAAACGACATAAATCGTATAATTCATTTTTATGATGACGCCTGTTGTTTAAGGTCTATAATAAAATTTTTCTGAAACATAATCTATATATATTTCATTAAAATAAGATCTGGTACCACCACTCGCGTTCACGAAAAGCTAAGTAAAAAAGGACCCAACTGAGAAAGATTCAGAACGATTTAAACAAGCATGATCTTCTGCAATTTTACATTGATCACAGGTAATAAAGCAATAAAAAAATGGCCGACAAACGGTCTTGAATATCAGCTGATAGTGATTCTTCAAGTTTATAAAATACCAATATTCTTGTGACTGCGATATTGATGGCAACTGTACAGCCTTCTTCAAACATGTCCCTCGCATTTCCTTAGCAATATTTTTTTCACAGGCAGCAAATTCAAGCCTTTCATCGACTTACTGCTTGACTTAAAAGGCGCGTTCACGGACCAGGAGATCAGGGAACACGTGGATACCATGATAGTTGGCGGGCACGACACGTCCGCCGCCGTTCTAATGTATACCATGCTGCTGATGGGGTCTCACCCCGAAGTTCAAGAAAAGGCTTTTGCTGAGTAAGTGTATGAAGTATAATTGGATTCTAAATCTTGATCTTGCTTAGAGTTATTAATGAAGTTTATAATTTTTTTTTCTGTCAATTATGTCATGCTGTATCGGTTAAACATGTGTTTTTACCTCTCTTAATAGATAAAACACCTCTTTATTTAATAAATAAAATAATTCAACTATCACCTAAATTAATTTCATTCATTAATTTCATTCATAAATATACCTACTTTTAAGGGGCGCTACGTATCCGGGTAGTATTTCTTTGAACGACAGGGCCGACCCCAATCATCTACTACGCATTTAGTGCCTTGTTCGGCTGATGCAATTCGAGAAGTATATTCCAGATAATATTAATCATCAAGTCTAATGTAAAAATTTTATTAAGGGTATAAGACGGGTTTGTTTTTTCAGACATATTACCCCCGAAAAAGTGGGTAGTAACATATCACAAAAACATTTGTCCCTTCTTATTGGAAGCGGGATCCGAAGTCAAAATCCGTTCAAGCGTCAATATTTGCTTGAACTTATATGCTAAGATTGTCTTGAGAACAAAGAATAGTCCTGAAGCTAAGCTTCCGAAGGAATCAAGTTCTATATAACTACTTTAGGTACTTTCTGAAGTAGACACGTGATTTATACCTTTCGAAAGTTTCTGTGTGTATATCTCATGACGAACTCTGGTGTTTCTATAAGGTAGACAATTACTTAAATTATTAGAATTATTTATATTTTTATAATAATAATTCATGAAAATTTTAGTCACAGTCACATTTAATGACATTATAATATAAAACAAGGTTCTAGTCCTGGTAGGGACTTACATATGCCGTATGCACACAGGTGCATGTTCATCAGATATATAACGATATTTATAAAGCCTTCGTATGGCTTTGCATACCTGGTGGCAAAAAATTGGTGTTAGTCTGTAATTTTTATTATTACCCGCAAAATATATTAATAAATGCCCAATCTCCTACAGAATGCAAGAGATCTTCGGCGACTCGGATCGCGATGTGGACAAGTACGATCTGTCGAGAATGATCTATCTGGAAGCTGTTCTTAAGGAGTCCATGAGGATATACCCGATTGTACCTGTCACTGCGAGATACTTGGACAGGGATGTCAAACTTAGTAAGTTATTCAATTATAATAATAATTTATTGAAAAAATTTGTTAAATTTCAGGTAATAAAGTCGGCCTCATCATTCTCTCATTTACCTCACATTTACTTTCTAAATAACACTGGCTAGAATATCTTATCGCTACTTCTTTTACAATAATTAGTTTTGTATTTATTTTCGTTAAAACGCTATAGAGTATTTGAAAAAATACCTGCCCAAGAGACGCAAGGTCTCTCTCGTATAGATAATATCAGCTACGTTCCATCTGCCACTAATCAGGCTTAGTTTTAATATAAGATAATTTGTATAAATGGACCCAATTATGATCTGGCACGCAGCTTAATAAATATTTCAACTGTTCTCTTTATAAATGACTTTCTTACATGGACTTCACTAACCTAGTTTTGTACAGTATAATGCTCAACTAAATGTAGCTTAATATATATATCAAATCGTTTTATATCTGTCTTGTTCATGACACATAATAGCAGTGAGTAATATCTCCACGTGTCAAATGGCACTAAACTCTGCAATTTTTGTACCTTGCATAAGGAAGTATTTAACACTACGTCACCACTCGAGCATTACTAGTTACTCTGTGCCTGAATATTTTGCCGTAATGCGAAGGTCGTTTCACTAAATAAAACATTTATCGCTTAAAACCGAGATATCATCACATAAACAGGTCAGTAATTGGCCATTAATATTATGTAGAGATTCATGATTATTTTTTGTTGCGTTGATTCTAGGTATTTCGTTTTTATTTAGTTATTCACTTTCTTAGGAACACCTATCTTGATGATTTCAGAATAATGCTCAGTTAAGAGAATTTTGAGGTATCTAGCCATAAGTACTATTATCATTACCATTACCATTACCATTAAGTACTATTTTATAATTGTTACCGTTGGTGAGTCTAACAAAAAAATTTTTTTTTTGTGCGTTTGTCTAGTGCGTGTATTTGTCATTTTTTATTCAGCTTAAACGATATCATATTTTGTGAATTTAAATAAATTAACTACACAAAACGCTTTGATTAAACTCAAAATATCTTTCCATATTATAAACAGCCCACCTTTCCAAAGGCTTAGCAGCTACAGCAACAGACCGATAGTCTAGTTCAAATCCCGCTGGAAACATTAGACGTGGTGGAAAGTTTTATCATTGTTTGATTAAAGTTTTCTAATCAGAAATTTTACTTTATTTTACTACTTATTATACACAAACAAAACTATTAATACTATTAATACTAATTTTAATTTTACTACTTACTTTCAAAAGTTACTTGTGTAATTGTTCAAAAGAAGATAGATAACATCAAAATATCGACAATAGCATGCCTCGAGTTAGTTAAATTATAATCTTTTTCGTTATAATCATGCAATATTGTCTTCATTTTCACATTCTATCTGGTGGAATGAGACGAACGCCTGCTTCATAATAATATTGCCTGCCTGCTAATATATCAATATTATTATATAAATATAACACATATATATATATATATATATATATATATATATATATATATATATAATAAATAAAAATAAAAAAACAGTCAAATTCTGGATTCGTAAATTAAGTAAATTATAGTTAACCGATACACATACAGACACACAGACATACTGAATCCCCTTCCTTTTTGCGTCGCGGCTAAAAGAGAACCAGTTTAAAACATTTCCAAATCGCAGTGATTCATTTTTAACTTAAAAAATTAAACTAATTTATCGAAAAATACGTGAAAAATTAGTACTCAATTTAATGTTTAAGTATAAGTTTGTTTCCAATAAGTTATATTTGTAATACGAACGCAAAGAAGTGAAAATTGACTTTAAAACAGTACTGTTTATGATCTTTTCATTTCAGGGGACGCTGTCTTAACTGATTTTACATGTTCTAAATATCAAAATTGCATAAGGCAGCTATTATCAAATATAATTGAATTTAAGACTAGTTTAAAAGTTTCGCGACTTTACCTTGGAAAAAACTGTTAATTTAATGAACAAATAAATTTTAATTTAAATTACTTACGTACGTAACACATTTGTGACAATTTTTATCGTGCCAATCTAGGCTTACAAATTACCTCATTTTTTTAAATTTCGCTCTATTATAACAGTGTAACCTAAATATTTTTAAATTATAATTTGTCGTTACATTAACTAGTGTTTCGTAACATGTAAATGTTCTCACAGAATTCAAAAGTGAAACGCAAAAATGATTTTGAGATAGTTTTATAGTTGCGTGAACTTAGAGAACGTGACTAAAAATACTAATTAGCAGATCCCAATATTGTCGATAGCTTTATATAATATTTTAAAACCTTTTAAAATATTTACTTTTTTAGTTTGATCCTGTGAATAAACGGTTACTGTGAATTAAAAGTTTTCGCAGCGCACGCATAATAATGACTTCTATTAATGATAACATCATTGTAATTATCGTAAGGATTCTAATTTTTTTTAATTAAAATCTCCATATTACTTACTGATAATACAGCAAAAATATGTGAACTACATTTTAATATCAGTTTAGTCCTTTTTGAGTTCACTTTTACAAACAAACATACCAAAAATTAATTATTTTTTCATTATAATATTCGTATATCTGTTTAGAAAAAACAATTTTCATTGTGTCCGATATACTTGCGTAAATAGAATGATGCGCTTTGGAACTGTAACCAAAATATACAGAACTCCATAATGGAATTAATATGGCTAGAAGGTCTAACATATACAATATAACATCCAGATCTGAGATAAATTCTGGTTTCATTAACAACAATTTTGTCAAAGTATATGTATATTTATAAAGATTACGGCTCTTGCAGCCGTCGTGACATACGACTCTCAACAATAACTACTATTTAATAGGTTGCGAACATCTGCCTTTTATTTTATTTGGTGAGTTTTATGCCCCGTGTTTCTAAGTTAAAACAAGCTGAATAGTTGCAATGGCAATTGCAATAGAAATCTTTACTTGCAATTTAGACGTTACATAGACTGTAGCGGCCACAAAAATAACAAAATAATCATTTTACCTTTATATATTGCCAGTGAACTCACATTGTAGTGCCGGCGACTCGCCTGGCGAGTTCACCGTGAAATGTAGACGATATCCGTAAAGACATCATGAAAATCGTAGTGGCGTTAAACGCGAAAAATATATTTACTGTCACAAACAGTTAAAATAATTAAAATAATCGAGACGTTAGGCTTTCCGTAAGTATGGAGCAGAACAAACTTAAACAGACGGCAAAATGCTTACAGTGCATGAATAAGTTTAGGCTGCACGTGTAGTTTTCAAAATTTTGGACCCTGCAGGCGCATAAACTAATGTAGTAAACACGAGCAGATATCCATACAGAGGCCTAGATTCATACAACATTGCGGAATGGTTACGCTACTACATGCATGCGACGCATGTGTGCGTGTCCACACTCACGTGATGCGGCTGCACGTGTCGTACTTACATGCTGTTTGCAGGCATGACCTTACATCTAACATAAAGGCACAGTACACAATTTTATTAATATTACTTAAAATTAAGAAAAGACGGTCTACTCTTTCATTGTGATATCAACAATTTTAATTGCGAAAGCTATATTATGTAGAACTAACCGACAGGCCGTGGGACGCAACCTGCTCACCCTTTTCCTACGACGGGAAATGCCTGGTTTAGTTCCCCACAAAGAGATTAGCTTCCTTGTATCCAGGAATTATTCAATAAAATAAAATATTTTTTTTACTTCCAGGAAACTGCACGCTCGCCCGCAAGCGTACCTGCTTCATGTTTCTGTACGGCATCCACCGACACCCGCTATGGGGGCCTGACGCCGAGCTGTTCGTTCCCGAACGCTGGCTCGACCCCCAACGACTACCCGACAACCCTAACCTGTTCGCTGCTTTCAATATGGGACGACGGAATTGTATAGGTGAGGTCTAGTTTGATATAAAGTTACTGTTTATTTATAAACAAGAACAACGTCTGCCCTACTGTCATTTTACGCAAATCTAGACGGGCCTACAAAATTGTATAGGTAAGTTCGACTATATAACAAGTCGAATTTTAGTTGTCAGAGGCAATAACATATTACATATAGACAAGTGAAACCCAAATATTACCGCACAAAAAAAACGGCCTCTGCTTAACTATTGATTTGAACCTACCCGATATATATATATTAATGTAATTTGTGGGAGAAGGAAAGCATATTACGGTTTACTTGTTGTAAGAAAGAGATATCTATGTACTTCGTAACGTTGCTTCGCACTAATTGTTCGTGAGCGTACGTGACGTAGTATGTACGTATATTACCGCAGTATATAGCGATGTCTCTTTTACTCCCACATACAAAATCATATTACATCTCGCTCTTTGAGTTTGTTGAAATGTGTAGCCATGGCAATTTTAGAACGTCATTTTAAATAGCAAAATAAAATAATAATAAAAAATAGTACTTACGCATGAAAAGAAACTTAACTTCTTTCTTAACTGTAAGAGTGAAATTATTAGTACACTGTCTAAACACACAAGAAGGCATTGTACAGTATAAAAACACAGAATTGAGAATAAGTTTTGTTTGACGTTTAGCCGTGACACTGGGCTACATAAGACTAAGTGAAATGGCAGGCAATTGCCTTGAACTTGCATATTTATTGCAAGTTCTTTTGGTACAAGGAGTCGGCGTTTTATTTTCGAAGTTCCATGTATAAGAAAACATCCAAAACTTACTTAGGTAGGTACGATTGCTCCCGTTCCCATTCCCGTTGCCTCACATTTGCATTAAATTTATCTAAACAATTAAATCCCACATAATATTTTAAACGGCCAACGAGTGCCTACTTAATTTATTGTAATCGTAATACAGTGTAATCATACTTACAAACATAAAAATCACGAATTCCTCCTCGATTCGTGCCCCTGGGTTACCACAAGATCATTATTAATACATATTTGGTTTTTCAGGTAAATCATACGCTTTAATGTCAATGAAAATCACCCTAGCACACCTACTTCGACATTATAGGATCAAGGGAGACCACTCCAAACTGATCATCAAAATAGACGTCATGCTCAAACCGGTTTCAGGACATCATATCACGATAGAAAGAAGAACAGACGAAAATAATAATAAAGCCTAATTTTATGTAATGTAATGTTATAATTCTTTGATAATAAAGATATTAAAGTTTTACTGTGCATTTTTATTTATTTTTGGAGTAGTCTTATATAGAAATATATATATATAGTTTTTTTTATGCTTTACGGTTAAAATATTTTAAAAGTTGTGACGCTGAGAAATTATCAATCGAAACCCATCTTTTGTTTTCATATAGTATAGAGGACAGATATGGGAACTACCGGTTAGCGTAATAAAATAAATAAATTAACATAACAATTACTTTTATCGAGTAGTTTTACATAAAAACTTCCTAAAACCGATTGATTGTTTTCAATGTATATAGCCTGTGGTAATTTTAAAGGATAATGATAAAAGTTTATAAGAGTATTTTAATCAGAAGGAGTTTTAATGGTATAGGTTTGTTCATGCAAATATGCCTAAAACCCTATAAGAACAAGATACAAAGATTCATACAAACACGACAACTGTTGATGAGGGTTTATAAGTGATAATTGATAGATAAGTAACTATTTACTAGGACAACGCTAAACCACACACTGCAAAACAGACGGATACCAAATTAGAGGAGCTTCAATTGGAATGTCTAAGATATCCACCGTACTACCCGGACCTTGCTCCAACAGATTACCACTTTTTTCGAAATTTGAATAACTTCTTGCAAAAGAAATAATCACCTACGATTTAAAAAAAAATTGACTTTATGTTTCTTCCTTACTAAACGCCAATTTCATATGTAAGGACCTAATAGAACTTATGACCTGACTGGAGGGTAGAGCCAATAAGTGCAGTGCCCATTTCCATATCCTCGTTCGGTATAACTCCAAAATCCGACCACTACAGCCTAAAGCTATTCAAGATTCTTCACTTAACCTAATACGCAGGCGCAGTTTCCCCTACATTTAATAATATATATAAATTGAACAATAAATAATTTAATAATAAATTGAAATTAACTGTAGACAATTTTTATTTCAATCAACATTCATTTCAACAACTAAATATGGGGTGCGCCAAAGTTTACATCAAATTTCAACTCCGATAATTGGAAGTCCGAAAATTTTCTTCATAAAATTTTCATCCTAACAACCACTAATCCTAACTACCTACTATGTTCCTAATGACTAATCATTCCGAATCATCCAAACTCATAATACTGGAAGTAATTAACATCCATTATGCTACTATTTGTTTTTTTCCCTATATTTTCTCAACATAATCGTTTTTTACACTATTATTGGAAGTCAAATCTTTTTTATTTAGAATTATTTTTATTCATAAAAATCAACATTATACACATTAATTTTGCGTAACTTTTACAGTTTTGGTAATTTTTACATACCATGAATATAAAATAAGTAATATATTTCCTCAAAACCTTATTTGTCGACCCCTTAACCACGTAGTCTTATTGCATCGACCCTAGAGTGTTTTTGTAAAGCCGGTGGCACGGAGGGAGAGCAGCCCTCGCCCGCCGTAACGCAAGGGCGTTGGGCCTGCACTTCCCATAGCGCCGTATACGTTTCATTTCCAAATAGCTACCGCACAGACTTATGCTCTAAAATAATTTTGTGTAGACTTATTTCTAATGTTCAACATAGTAAATTTCAACAATTATTGTGCGCATACATATTTTATCAACTAGGTTAATAATTCTTTTATTTTTGAATATGAGTAAAAATATTATGGAAATGATGTTAAGGAACAAAAGCATTATGAAAAACAACAGTAGGAGTATAAATATCATCAGTGATATTACGAATAGCAATTTTCGGAAACCTGTGTGTTATGAACATCGTCGGTAGTACTACAAATTGTATGAACGCAAACTTTATGAAGAAATATTTTAGGCAGAGTGATCATTCGGATTACAAATCAGTAGGAACAATTTAGGTTAAAGCACTATATGTGAGCCAATATGGACCTCATGATATAATTCTAGAAAGTCGCATTTATTTTTTCCGTAAATGTACGGCAGCAACTAAACGTAGACTTGACGAAATCTTCATATCTAAGACACTCTGCACACCGAACTGAAGCTCGATATAAACTATACTATTTCCATTTCTTTATTTTCTCGATGACAATTCTAATTTGATATAATGTAGTGTTGTGACCAAATAAGTAATTATATCGATCGCATATATTTATTATATTTTGAACAAAGACAAATGCAAATACAACAAAAACATTCAAATATATTTTTTCAACACTCAATGGCCCACCGCCATTTTGTGTTTGTTTTAATCTGTCACTCGCAAGAAGACGGTCGTGCTAGTCGCTACATTTCTGTTCGCTGAGTTTTTTCACATTATCCATACGTCTCGTTGTGTATTTTGTGTTCCTCCATGTTGATTGCTGCCCAGCTGTCAAATATAAAAATGCCGAAAGGATCTGTTCTGAAAAGGCAGGCGAGAGAACTGGTGATGAAGGTTCGTAATTACTTTGAAGCAGAGTATCAAAATGGTGGCCCGCTATTACCACTGTCGCAAGTGTGAGAGCGTGTTGCGGCCGCATTAGCAATTAGTGGTCCTACTGTTTCAAAAATAACTATCGAAACTTACGGTAGAAGCGGCATGCAGGTCAAAAAAGCCAACCACGTCGTGTGAAATCGGTTGACAACTTCAACGCTGATGCTATTCGTCGTCATATATATGACCATTACTTGCGCAAAGAAATTCCAACACTGAAAAAACTTGTTGTTTCTTTACGTAAATGTGGTTCGTTCCATGGCCAAAAATCGTCATTAAGCTTAGTTTTGAAAGAAATTGGATTTTCTTATAAAAAATCGGACAAACGTAAAATATTGATGGAGCGTGACGACGTTGCTATGGCTCGCTGCGAATTTTCGAGCGAAGCCAAAAAGATATCAGATCAGTGAAACATTATTTTCACTGACGAGACTTGGTTAAATGCAAACCACACAGTATCTTAGAACTGGCCCGACGACACCGCCGCTTCCACTAGTTCAGTGCCAATGGGAAAAGGTGAACGCCTTATCATATGCCATGCAGGGTCTACGAAAGGACTCGTGTCCGATGCTTTACTGGCCTTTAAATCCAAGAAAACAGTGGACTACCACGAAGAAATGAACGCGGAGATTTACGAAGGATAGTATAAAGAAATGGTGCAATCTCTGGAAGAACTGTCCGTAATTATTATGGACAACGCTACATATCACTCCAGAAAAATTGACAAAATGCCGACGCAGGCCAATAAAAAACAAGAGATCATTGACTGGCTCCAACGTCAACTCAAACGAAAATGTCGATAGTACTTTATTAAAAGTACAATAATTAGTGAATATTTTAAAATCGGAAAAAAGCCTTTCTAAAAGATATGTTATCGACGAAATAGCTGCCGAATGTGGTCATTGGGTTCTTCGACTTCCGCCGTGTCAATGCCAGTACAATGCTATTGAACTAATATGGGCACAAATCAAAGGACACGCCGTTCGAAACAATACCCATCCCCTTTTTACGGCAAACAAGATGTTAGATTTTTTTTTAAATGCATATGCGGACGTAACTGCCGAAAACTGGGAAAAAATTGTGAGAAGAACCCAAAACATTATAGCGTCGGATTGGGAAATTCATGTGGCATTCGATAATATACAAGTACAGGAACTTATAATAAATGTTGGGGAGAGCTCATCGAGTGACAGTGACGATTCATCAGATTTTGATTAAAGTAAATGAATAAAGATTACCTGTCGTTATAATTATTTCGTTTCATTGTCGAGTACCTACCTATACCTACTTATTTTACAACAGCTTCGAAAATTTTAAAGAAGTTGACATTATAAATCAAGAATTAATACGTGTAACATCTTGTAATGAAATATAATATTAGATAATAAATTTGTACAAAAGTACCCGGCAGTAGTTTAGTTTCTTACACTTTGTTAAAAAATATCGGGTCTGTTATCGCGTTGCGTTTATCGATATAATTCATAATTCATAATTATAATAATTCATAATTCATTTATTCAGTAACTGTATACATAAAAGCCTTAGCTAGTGCTCGGAGTCTCCGTTTAAGTATGGGTAATACTTGTGTCTAGAGACACCGCTCTTCCTTATTTTATAGTATAGCTATTACAGAATAAACAAGATACAAACATAAATTCAAAGATACAAATTTTAAAGACTACCAATTCAAAAAGATTCGCGCTTAGTGTATGTGTGGGTGTGTGGGAGTGTATGTGTGTGTGTGTTTGTGGGAGTATATGTGTGTGTGTGTTTGTGGGAGTATATGTGTGTGTGTTGGTTTGGACTAAGAACAATATTTAAAAATGTTTTCTATATCATCATAGGACTTCATCTTCAGCCACTCAATTAAGATTTTTTTGCTCTCTTTAAGTGATTTAGGGTAAATATTAATTTGCTTGTTAATAAAGTTGTAAATATGCGATGACTGTTTTGCAAGTTGTCTTCTAGCAAAAACTGATTTTACAGCCACTCTCGGTGCAACTTCATATTTCCTCCTCTTTTTTAAAATTTTAGGATCATATGGAAGTTTCTTATGTACCTTGAGAACAATATTTAAAACGTACAATTTACGAACCGATAGAATACCGCTTTCTGAATAGAGTTGACTGGTTGGATATCTGTAGGGTTTAAAAAGCATAGTTTTCAATAATGACCTTTGTGATCTCTCCAAATCTATAAATTTTGACTTGATTGCACCCCCCCATATACAGATGCAGTATGTTAATACAGACTGGACTAAGCTCACATATATTTGACCAACAAGATTCTGAGACGCAACATGACGCAAAGCCCTAAAGAACCATGTGAGCTTTCGTACCCTGGTCATTATCAATTCCATGTGCATATTCCATGATAAACGTTGATCCATAATGATCCCAAGATATTTAGTGTAAGCTACTCTGTCAATTTCAGGGCATGAGCATAAAGAGCTTCTAGGATTGCAACATTTGTGAAGCTTTATATTTATATTTGGTTGGGTCTTATCACACATAGTGAAATACATAAATTGAGTTTTCTCTGTGTTTAGTGTCAATAAATGAGCTCTCAACGAGGAAGCTACTTTCATTATACCTAATTCAGCAGAGTACTTAACCATGTCCCAATTTCGAGCACTAAACACAAGCACCGTGTCATCAGCGTACGAAAACAAGTGCCCATTTTCTAAATGCATATTACAAAGACTATTTATATACAGTAAGAATAGCGTCGGACCCAGCACACTCCCTTGTGGAACACCATATTTAATTTCTATGTCTTCACTGTAATACTGCCCGATTTTTACTCTTTGTCTACGTCCCGTTAGATAGCACTTAAATAGCTGCAATGTTTTTCCACGTATACCAACGTCGTCAAGCCGATTTAACAGTATAGGGACAGATACGGTGTCGAATGCTTTTTTCATATCGAGATAAATGGCTAGGCATTTATTACCCTTATCTACTTGTTCCACAATTAATGAAGTAAGTGCAGAGATAGAATCATCAGTACTGAGACACTTTCTGAAGCCAAACTGTGCCATAGATAATATATTAAAGTTCTCAATATAGCTTATAAGGCGATTATTTATAACTTTTTCTACTATCTTTGATAGGGATGGTAACACTGAGATGGGACGGTAGTTATTGGGATCTTCTTTATCTCCATTTTTATATACAGGGGTTAAAACGGCTATCTTCAAGGCGTCAGGGAAAATACCCTTCCTAAAGCATAAATTAATTAAGTGGGTTATCAAAGGTACAAGTTCAGCATGGGCAATTTTTAAAAATTTCATGGGGATGTTATCATACCCAGGAGCACTTTCTGTTTTTAGGCTCATCAACACAGATCTTACTTCCGATTCATCTGTCTCGAGTAAAGCTAAAGAAGATACTTGATTTGCAGTATAAAATTTATTCGTGCTATCATGAGAAATCTTTATGTTTTCGGCTAGGTTTTTACCTACATTAGCAAAATAATTATTTACAAAATTGACTGAATCTTGAGAAGTTGATTTCACATTCAATAATTTAAGATTTTCTACCTGCCTTTGCTTACGATTTGTTATATTATTAATTGTTTTCCAAAGTAATTTTGAGTTTCCTTTCGCCTTGTATAATTGCTCACGTTCAAATTGTCTCTTAAGTTTCTTAATAATTCCATTGCAATAATTTCTATAGCGTTTATAAGTTATTTTTAAAATATCATTTCCAGGATCAGATTTCATTTTTTTTTTGCATATCATTTCTCTTTTGGATGCAGCGGAGAAGCCCTATAGTCATCCATGGCTTTAAGGTGCGGTTTTTTTAGAAATAACAACTGTAGAACTATTTTCCAGTAGACATTTTTGAAGTTTATTCAGCAAAGAATTTACTAAAACGTTGGGATCAGTGTGCAGAAAAAGCTTTTGTAAGTTCAAATTTTGTAAGTCCTTAAAGGCATTCTCGAAGTTTAATTGGGTTTTATATTTATTTGTTTTAGGATTACTTTTCACGGGATTTGAAACCTTCAATAAAATCATACTGTGGTCGGTTATGGAGGCATCTATTACTACAATTACGACATCGCTCATGTTTTTTTCAGTTTTAATCATATAATGGTCTAAACAGCTTTTCCCTCGCGTTGGCAATGTGTGCCCTGGCACCAATCCATGAGTAGATAACATATTGAGGTAGTTTATCCTATTTGTTCTTTCATAAGACTTTTCTTCAAGCCTATATATTAAATTAATATTTATATCACCGGTAAGTACTACTTCTTTGTAAAGTTTAATTGACTCTAGGTAAGCGCTTAGTGAACTTATAAAAGTATCAGCGTTTGCATTGGACGGAGAGCGGTAAATTCCAACTATTACAAGTTCATTAAAACTAATTTGTAAACATGATGCATCCTCCAGAGAGATTTCACAAACATGAGCAGTAAGGTCATCTCTCACATAAGCTACTACACCATCACACTGATTTACGTGTTTTGTTGTATTATAAGATATATAGCCGTTTATTACAGGTGTCGGTTTGAAATTGTCTAATCTACATTCAGTTAAAACAATGATGTTAGATTGTAGATTTAACTGGGTCATGGTTATATTAAAATCATCTATATTTTTATAAATACTTCTAATATTTTGAGAAACGATAGTCAAATCGGTATTTTGAATACTATGATTTTTTATAAAGTTATGAACTTCACATGAACTTGCCCGGGCAAAGCTTACACTATCTATTTCATTCAGAATAGAGAGAGAACTATCCATAATCAGTGTACATGAAAAAGTCTAAAGTTACATTTCGTGCTGAATCTTTTACTTGAGTATAATAATGGTTGTGCATATTTGTGTAGCGGTATAGTGTTAAATAATAGGATGTATATTTTGGGATGTAGAAGTTATGCTTTGTTGTGAATGTGGGTGTGTGTGTAATGTAATAAGACGTACTTTTTGTGATATAAACTGAATAATTTATTTGAAGTGTAAATGTGAGTGTGAAATGTGAGTTTGCGCTTTTAACATTGTAACAACTATTTTTAACTTTTTTACAAAAAATAAACATTATGAAAGAGTAACTGTTTAAGTTTAAATAAACTACACATAGTCAATCTTTTTGCATTAGATTGTTAACTTGCGTTTCATTTTTAATATGAATAATTGGCGAATTTTCGTTTTTCCTGACATAAAGTCGGGGAAACTAATAGGGATGGAGCTCCATCCCTATTAGTTTCCCCGACTCTTGTATTAGATAACCTTGTACGTGTGTAAACGTCATATTTTTATAAAATAATGCACACATAATGTAAAAAAAATACTCGCACAAGTTTTCACAGGAGCTATCATCGAGAAAATAAAGAAATGGAAATAGTATAAAAATAGGTACAGTGAATTAAAATAATTGAGTATTGATAAATATTTGGTGAACACATTTATTATTTTTATTTTAATAATTTTTATAAAAATAAAAAATCGTATGACCTTAATAATGTAATAATACACAACATCAAAAAAAATTTACAATAAAGTCTCTATGAAAAGCATTAGGTACATAAAAATATAAGTTCATCAGTTTAGAGTCTATTATAAGTTATCCGATGCGCTCTTGAGTAGAGATGCTAATCTTGTTCCTGTATGCGTGCGTATTTGTTAGAGAGATTTGATTTACCGTTATGATTTACCCTATCAATTGTTGCCGTAAAACACAGGCTGCTTTTTTCTTCAGCAATTTTCGAGCACTTTTTCTCCAGATTGGAGTCCCGATGGCTGGATCCCGTTTACCCCGTAAACGGGTGCTGTCTGACTAATTTATTCTCTAGCTTTTGAACCGGAATGAAATTAAAAAACATATTTTTATATGGATATCTCGACTAAAAGCAGTTAGTTTTTTTGATACATCGATAATAATGACAATTATACTTCCCGAAAATATGGCACCGAATTATTTTTTTTGGAGATTTATACCCGGTTTCTGAAAGACTGATCAACGCTAAAATTAATTACTCGGCTGTCAAATCTCTTGTTAAGTGATAATAGGTCATTCTGTCAGATAGCAGGGCTATCAATTTTTGATCCACAATCGTATATAAACCGCCATTTTGAGTTTTCAATAGGCTAGTTAGTTATGCCTTAATCATGTATTGAACTGATGTCAAATGACTTGTCAAGTAATTCGTGGTTTCCGACGAATAAACTGATGATTAGTTTGTTTCTTACATAAATCTTTTAATTTCTCTACAAATCTTCATTTCTAAGCTAAGTTTGTCCGATAGATAGGTGTTTAAGTATATTTTTTTTATACAAAAATTTTAAAAAAGCATACATATTTCGCTCTTGTCAAGTGGGACAAAGACAAATTGTCTTTTGTGTCATAGATATTATCATGTCTCTGTCAGACTTAAGCATAATGAAGATAAAGGACGTGAGTTTTTAAAACCAGAATGAATTCTTTCGAATACTTTAATAAAGAAGCGTTCAGCACTAGATATGACTGATATGACAGAGACTGTATTAATATTACTGCTTAACATGGTAGAGTCTAAGTTAAAGGATTTCATACTGATAAACAAATCCATAAGTTATTAAGAATTAATAATACTATATGCATTAGACGGCCGAGTGGTGTAGTGGTAAGCCTGCCTCATACGCCGTAGGTCCCAGGTTCGAGTCCTGGATGGGGCATTTATTTGTGTGACGAACATAGACGTTTGTTCTTGGCTCATGGTTGTTGTATTTATGTGTATGTTTATTCTAGGTTCTCCCTCAGTTCGCTCTATGGTCACCATAGCATAAGTTCTGTTTACTTTGGGGCCAACCAGTTGGTGCGTTCCGGAGGATGTTTTAAAAATTGTCATTATGCAACAGGAGCATTCCAAGTTTATGTGCGAAATAACTGTTGCTGAACATATAAGAGTCCATAAGTCCACAGCTTGTAGAACTCTACAACTCTAGCCTTGTACAAGAGCGAAATAGTGTAGTGTTATAAGCATTTATTTAGTAGTTCCTTCTGAAAGTTCCAAAATTTCACAACTCTCCCAGTTAGTGAAATGTTTTTCTTTTGGGGTTATTTTATTGAAAAATCTAACGTTTAAAATATATCATTAAAATCTATTTTAGAATAGCTAAAGAAAGTGAAGTTAGAGGTATAAAATTCAAATTGGAAAACAAAGTTCAACAGGTATAATTAACGTTGTCCTCGACTCGGCGCATAACAGGTTGAATTGCCGAATTGCTGACCTATTGGCAAAGAGGATGATTTGAGGTAAGTTTTAAAACGCGCTTCTGTCCTCTTAACCTTACTTTCATATAAAAATATATTAAATGTATCACGCAAGAGTAACCCTACGCACGTGTTCCGTATTCTTGCAAGTATCAAACCGTATCTACGAACATTTAAGTTCATTTTCGTGTGCAGCGTTGGCGCTCGGAAAATGTAGGACTCTAAAACGAAGTGTTTTATCTGTCTTGCAGTAACTGGTTAATAATCTGTGTCGGAATCGTTAAATCGAAAATCCGGCACCATTGCGCCGCCAACGCTCCATTAGATGCTCAGACGCTTAAATGTCATCAATTATTTGTCATATACGTATATCAGAGTGATTCTTTGCGTGTATTTAGATGGTTTTCCTAATGAATAAACTACAGCAAGCTGGCACCAGTATCAGTTCCAGATCGTGAGTTTCGCACGCACTGAAAGATGACAAGATGAACGTGACGGTTCCAATTGCTACCAAATCCAAATTGTAAGCATTTTGTAGCGATTGAGGAAAAAATAAACTTTAAAAATATTTCAACGCAACAATCTGAAGCGACACTACAACAGAAAATAAATTTAGGTATATATGCACTGTTACCCATGCGAAGCCAGACCGGGTCGCTAGTAATTTTATAAAGGCCAAAGTGGAAAATATGGAAATGTATCTAAAATATATAATATTCGTGAGAAACAAAACACAATACTTTCATCAATAATGAAAACTCGCGGGAACGTGTCTAGATGATAATAATTAGTGACACCAAGGTTTTCCAGTTTTATGAAAACAACTTTGATTGAAGATTAGATGATTGATAAGTAGAATTTTTTAGAAGTTTTTATACTGAGTGTTTTGTCAGTGCAATTTTACATAGAAAAATGTTGTAACAATCACACATGTTTGCAACGTATTGATATTATTTCGACTTAAGATTGTGGAAGTTGAAATAGCTGGCAACTCTAATTTAAATTGAACTTTAAGAATTAATATTATACAACGGTTAATACGTAGAAGAATTGGTGGCGTTTGGAACAAATTGTATTGATCTTCATCTATGTAGTTGTGGCGAATGATTGAACTAATTCTCCTAAACATAAAGAAAGTGCACTTGTAAAGCATGTTTAAGCTCAACTTTACAATTGAAGTAATTTACATTTACCGCTATATACGGCTATAATTTCATGTGTAGTACAAAATACCTTATTCCTATCCGTATCTGTGAGAGGAGATACTTTAATTTATACAAAAACGCGTTGCTAGCCTTTCTTACTGTTCTGTAAATACAGATAAGCAGTTTTTCATTGTTGATTAAAAAAACAACTCTTCCCCTGTCCAACTCACAGGATTTCACAGGATATTAGTATGAAATAAATACAATGGCACATTTGACGACCCCCTCTCTTCGCCTAAATGTCTAATATATGTGACAACTACATTAATTTACCTTATTCAAATCATGCGAGACAGTTATTATTTTGTATACTGAAATAGTATAAATGGATTGCTCTAACCTAGGCCCAAGATGGCGCGCGCACTTTGCTTGTAGTAACATTTATGAACATGGCCAAGAATTAGTTCACGAGGATGAACGTAATTGGAGTCGATTCTGATGTCGTCAATTAAATTTTAATTCCCAGAATGAAAACAAATTAAGAAATTTATATTTACCTGGGTATCCAAAAATTGACGCCAATATTATTTTAAAAACTAATTAATTTTTAAACAACAAAATGTTCAGTATTTTTTTATTTCTCAAATAAATACTGAATGACAAATGACAAATAATTGCAATTGAAAATTTAAATTTAAATAACTTACAATAAAAGTTTAATAAATAAGTATATTTTCAATAAAACAAACATTTCAATGTAACTGAATATAATACTATTGAAGATATCTTTGGAATGTTTAACAGTTAAAAATAAATTTAATTTTAAATATACTTTTGATGTCTATTTGTTACCTCGTAAGTTCCGAACTTTAAATAAGTATTCAGAGCTAATAGACATAATTCACTTAATAATACTAACTTACATTTAAATAATTTAGAATTCTTTTAGTCAAGATAATAATTAATAAATAATTTAAGTCTAGATTTTCACAACATTTTTGTAGATACAACATTATTATGCTGAGATGAAAAAACATATTTTATTAGTTATTTATAAAGTTCCACTTCTTTAAAGATTGCTTAGTCACAACTCAAAACATGCTCTATTTCCGATGTAAAACAACTAAAACCAAAATATTTTTTACAATCTCAGCATATAGATACATATTTGACATTTCATCTATTCTCCCTAAAACAACAATTAACTTTTAATTTTTAACAACTAAATTTTAACTTTAAAATCTAACATTTCTTTACACAGAAATACGCCATATAAAAAGTATGGGACAGCAAATACCTTTGAATACAAGTTTAGAGCTTGAATAAATTTAGAATGCGAAAAATAAATTATTTATGGCAATTAAATTATTGCAATAAATAAGGCTTTATAAGCTTTATTGGACGTTTAATTTTTATAATAACCAACATATATAATATATTTTTGTCAATTAATCTCTTGTTTTGTACTTAAATAAAAGATATAAGACTAGCATCATAATACTTTATAAGTCATGTTATTTCATTATTCAAACCTATAATTATAAAAGAGTTAAAAATAAATAATTATGTCATTTATTATATCTTAAAGTAGGTAAAGAATCTTATGACAAAAACTGGAGGATCAAACACAAGAAACCATGCCTTTTTTCTACGACTAGATTTTTTACAATTGTTTACCAGTTTTTATGAATTTTTGGCCTAAAAGCTTATCGTGGCTAACAAATGTTTTATTGTACGGAGTTAGATTTTATCCAATTTATTGACATTTCTTGTATAAGAAACTTTTCTACAGCTGTCGATTTCATGTTAGCTCAACAAGAAAACTATACGATGTATATCATTTACGTTGTATATCAATTATTTCAAAATAGGTACCTACTTTAAGAACGCAATACAATTATTATTCCATACGCTACAGATTTGAATCACATAACGAAAAGGGTAGAATGTTGTTACGTTATATTTAATTTTATATTAGGGCAACAAATAACAATGTTGCAACGAATCTTTTTTTAAATTTATTATTTAATACCAATAGGAGAGCCAATGTATCAAATCTTTTTAAAGAATCAAAAAGTGTTGGTTAATAATATGCTCAAAGATTACATGAAAATAACGTAATTTGGGTTTACAAATTACTTAGTACGGGAAGTCTAATATCGTATTAATACATTTATCTAGACAAACTATAGAAAATCTACAATATGAAATAGTTAAACGGTAATAGTTTTAAATTAGATAAACTAGATCACAGTCTATTTAAACAATGTTTTACTGTTGTACACTTAAAAACAAACACATATTGATATCTTGATATTTTATACAACAGGTATTTAGGGTCATTGTGAAAAAATGTACTTGCTTTTAAGTGTAAAGTTTGATTGTAATTTAAGCCATTCAAACATGATTTTAGACAAAAATTCCAATCAACTACTACAAATAGATTTAAAAAAAAACAATTATTTTATATAAAGGAAAGCGTCAAAACGACGATAAAGTTAAAATACTACATTACAATATAATAATACGACTGCTGACGTAACACATTAGTTACATAACATTTATGGAAAATTGATCATAATGACATACAGAAGTGCATACAGAGTTAGGTCCATTTTACGAATAAAAGTCCATTTAAACAGAATGACAGAGTGTTTTTTGCCGTGAAATGAACTTTTAAAACATTTTACATTGAATTTCAAATAAATACCACAGTATGCTATACTATTTTAGTCATAACCTAATTTGGACTAAAAAAAAAGTGATCTTGTACTGCTGTACACATCAAACTCCTTATTTAGTTGACAGATAGTGACGTAACTATTATATATTTCACAAAGACCAATTATATAGAAATGAACGACGGCATTTACGCATTGTCTATTATGTCATCCCTCATAAGGTAGAATAAGGTGAGTCCTCGACCTACATCATAATCACTTTCGATTAAGAAAACATCTACAGCTCTATTTTTTTAGCTTTTATTTTATAAGAAGATATTTAGAGGAAACCAAAATATATTGGAAGAACAAGCTACGTATACAATTTAGATTACTTTTAGATTGGATCGTTTGTATATTTGTAGTGAATTACTTTAAATAAGCGCTATCGTTGATTCAGCGCTTTTTTATTGACAGCGCCTCTACGATTGATAGAATCATCGATAAACGCGCAACACCATTAAAATTGGACTCATTGTTTTATATGTTCGAATCTGTTCTAGAAAATGATAGCTACTTAATTGTTATCTTGAAATTGTTCGATTAAGTTGTTGCGTTAGATAAAATATGAATAAACCTTTTAATGGACTTGCGTATTCTAAATAATTTTCCGTTCGTTTATAATTTGTATTTGACTAGATATTATTTTTTTACGTATTTTCATTTTGACTAAGTGAACATTTTAAAAGCTAGTGAAACTTTGTAACCAAAAAAATCTATATTTTAGACATGTACACTGTTCTTTATTAATATCTTTCCGCCATTCAATAACCATACTTTTTGATCTAATATAAACATATGATTTTTGAAGAGATGAAGTGTATTCTTTAACTTACTGTAAAGGAAAAGGATCCATCGTTATTATTGAATATATTGAAATATGTAAATAATAAGAACTGGCCTAGCAAATTCCATCTAAGAGAATAGTGCATCTTTTTCAAACTACGTCATTTACTACTCTGATAATGACTTTTCATTAAGTTTGCCTTTTCATTTCGAAGGGCTTATATCATTTGAATCCAGAATATCTTTCACTCTTACGTTTAGTCGATCGATTTGGACGGTTTCACTTTGTCCGGTTTGTCTGTACTGCTCTGGCTAGACCTGTGAATTAAATTCAAATTCAAATATTTTTTCCCAAGATTGACAGTTACTTGTTCTTAATGATGTCAAATAAAACATGACTCTACCACCAGTTCGGAAAAACCTTCGTGAAGAAGAACTGGCAAAAATCTTCACGAGTATATTTTTTTCAAAATTTATTTACAGTGTCTCTTTATGTCAAAATTATTCTTATCTGCATCTGTTGGCTGGGCAAGTCTTCCTCCCCCAAGTATCCAAACGACTAACACCCTCAATATTCGACGGCCTGTTTGGTATGGAGGTAGCTTTGCCTTCCATGCCAGAGGTCCCGGCTTCGATCCTGGTAGGAGCAGATATTATATTATATTTGCTCTCTAGTCATGGATGTATATGTATGTTAATTAAGGTTAATTTCTAATATTTATATATTTAAAAAAAATTTATGCGTGTTTATATATTTCTTAAGTTTATTTATCCGTTATCTAGTATCCACAACACACCATAACACAAGTTCTTAATGATACTTAATTTGGGCTCGATAATGAGGTGTTATTGTTAGAAATATTAAAAAAAAAAATTAAAATCGAGTCTCGAGGTTATTGTTGTTTTATCGTACACTTTATCGAGCAGTAACGCGACTACGCCACCTACCTGATGGTAAGTGGCGTCCGCATCCATGGACATGATCAGTGGAAAGTGTTACATTTATTAATACTGACTGTAATTATTATATCGAATTATGATGCGTTGTAAGCATTAGTTGAAATTTTAATTTGTTCCAGTGATTGCACTGGCCGTACTTTCCCTGTAAGGGTCGGAACACAATCAATAAGATGTAATTGATTATTCTGGCGGTCAAAATAGAAAGCACTGTTTTGCCCCAGACGAAATCTTAACCAAAGAAACCACTAATTTAACATTTAATTTTAGAACATTATCTACTAATCAATCGTATTAATATATTATTAAAGCATTTAATTTAGTTAGTTTAAATAAACACTTCCAAAGCAATTTTAAGAAAACTGGCCAGTCCTTGTTTCACTAAAACAAGCGGCATAACTTCAATAATATTCTTTAAGTTATTAAATAAAGATTAAAGTAAGGGGTTTTTACAAAAACTGGAATTATGTTTAAGAAGTCGATTTTTTCAATATTCTCAATTCGACAAACGAGCTGGCGACCCGCCTCACGGTAAGTAGCATCCGTGTCCATGGACATCATTAGTCATAGTGTTTTAGTCATGAATATTGATTGTGACTAACGAATACGTTGACGACCTTAGGTTTCGGTTAGAATTGCCTTTGTTCCTGTGATACCTGTTCCTTTCCTTTGACCGGAACACATCCACATTAAACGTGATTGTTATGGCGGTTGAAATAGAAAGAAACTATACGTTCACTGAAAGTCTGACAGTCAGCCCGTCAGCGTTAGCGGTTATAAAGTTGATATTTTAACAATGACAATACGAAACCAGTCAATTACTTACCAGTTAAAACTTAAATGTCACAACATATGGCACAACCTGCCCTTATGTTTAGAGGCTTTGCTTGCTGTCGGTGACGTCACTTCCGGAACTTCTGTCTCTTGCGTCACCGGACTTGGTTCTATCTCTTTCTTCGGTGCTGCCTTCTCTTTCTCTCCTTCTCGATGTGAGTTTGTCGCGTAGAGGGATCTGTAAGAGACTAGAAGTTTCACTTTGATAATACAACTGCTTTTGGCTGTATTGTTTAGGATTAAATATGTTTTGTTTGTGGGTAGGGTATGAATGACAATAAAATGATGAACGACAGTGATGAGGTCTTATTTTAAGCGATAGGTTAATTTTTTATACGTATTTTACCACAAAAGAAGTTTCATAAACAAATTGTGTTATGACTTACAACTATAAACTAAAGAAATAGAGACATGTGAGCTATCACATATTTTTGAAACAGAAATAATCTTACAGAAATATAAATATGTACGACTCGTGGTTTTCTAGGACAGGATTAACAGGATTTTCTTGGATTCAAACATGGGCGGTTACCACTAACAGAACAGATAAGGAACTGCATTATCGTTTTCTAGGGCACTTTTTCTGTATCGATTTAATCAAATATACAAGATATATTTTACATAAAAATATCTAAAAATTTTTATTTCATCCAAATTAGATTTTTTAGCACTAGATTTTACCCACGGCTGCGACAATGCATTTTCTGGTTGTAATCTTAAAAATCATTAAGCACAATATTGTTTGTAAAAGCACTTAGGTATCATCACCAATCCAATTATTAATTAATAGCAGATTTTAACTGAACTCGATAAGATATTAGACAAATTAAATTAGATACTGTATAATCATTAACCTATCCCTAATATATAATCCACATCCACACATGTTGAAGACCGCCAAGATGGTTACGCATATTTTGCTTATAATATATTAATATTAACGTGCCACCTACCGGCGCAGGAGTATTAAGAGTCTATGTCAGCCGACAGACGAAGTAAGACGCTGCTACACCACGCTAAAAATCAAGGTCTTAAGTTACTCAACTATCTTTGACCTTTCCTACGTTGAGCTATACTGTAGTTATACTGAGTGTTGTGCTATTATATACTTGGTGCTGCGTATATATAAACCCTGTAGTGAAGGACTTGGAGGAGCTGACCGGCCGGCAGCCACGTTGCACCGTCGTTGGTGGACCCCATCAATCCAACCTATCCAGGTTAATGTTACGCATGACCACTGGGTTTTAAACGTAGGTCAAAGGATAAATGCAAAGCCTTACCAGTAATTATCGTTAAGATACCGTTATTGACGCTAATACTTGAAGTTTATATATTTCTATACACGACATTATACGATTAGTTATATTGTGCTAGTTTGTTTAGGGCACTCGATACTCTTGAGCAGGGCCGGATTTAAAGGTCTGGAGGCCCTGGGGCAATAAAGGAGTGGAGGCCCCTAATTATTAAATCTCCGAATAAAATAAAAAATAAATCAAGTGCGAAACAAACTCAAATTATTAGAATCAACACATAATAAACACTTAATAATAATTAGTGGACATATTTGTGGAAGTTTCTTATTTGAAGAAGTGTTAAAAAACACATTTTTTTAAAAATAAAAACAGCTTTTTGAAATTTCTTATTTATCTCTATTGTGGGGGCTCCATCTTTGTGGAGTCCGGCCCTGCTCTTGAGAAACCCACACAAAGCTAGCCGTATGAAACGTAGGTAGCTCTCAAATGAATTCCTACTACGAGCAGCGTTCGACCTTAGGACTTGTTGGTGGTCATTACAATAAACTTGCAATTGTGGCACTTTAAATTTAAAAAATGGAAAATGGAAAATTATTTGGAATAATTGGAATTCGTCCGAACACACATAAAACGTTTTCCTCAAAATCTACGAGAAACAAACAATACAGTTAAGCAAACCAAATCCGACTAACACATCCAAATAATATTGTTATCAGTCAGAACCCAGATATTTAAGAAGAAAAACAGAAGTTCATGAAAATTAAATGGCTAATCGTATTTATCGAAATAGTTAAGAGAACATAGAAAACAAACCCAACTAACACTTCGTACGTGCAGAGTCAGCCAGCACCAAATTCCAGTTTACCAAGCAAAGCACCGTAAGCAAAAAATGTAAAATGAAACTAAAACAACAATACCCAAAAAATTTCAAACTGGAACCGAAAAAAACAACAAGCATAGCATATTTTAATTTACATTTACCAAAAGCATATAAACAAATGCGCGGGGCCATTCCGAAAGTTTTGCGAAAAAAGGTTTTTATGCATAGAACGCTGGCGAGTAATAATTTATTTTGAAAAATCGATTATTTAAAAGTAAACATATATTTGTTCGAAATTTAAATTTATTTACCATCGTTATGAAACTACTTTATGTCATAGAAAAATAGATCTGCGTCGGATTATTTTAAACCTGATCAATTGTTTTAATGAACTTCAATTAGCTGAATTGAACAAGGAGCCTTCTAAAGCAACTGTGTACCGCTGGTACACAACCACCTTTGCGTAGGTTGGTTCTTCCCACCATATTTACGCCATCATAACAGGTGACGAATCTTGGATTTATGATGATCCAGTCAACAGTGTGGACAGTGCCTACGAAAGTGAAACGATCCAGAAACGCTGGAAAATTTTTGGTCGCCAGTTTTTTTCCTCAACCAAGTATTTAGTATTTAAAAGAAATAAAGAAACCCTTGGTCCCTTAAGAAACCAACGTAGCATCAATGCAGAGTGGTACACTGCCAAAAGCTTGCCAGAAGTTTTTCTATTGCGAGCAAAATGATCATTGAACAATGAATAACTGAACAAAGAACCATAAAATATAAATAAATTGAAGGAAAATACAAAAGCATAGTAAATCTTAGCTCAAATCCGTTCAGCTGCTTTTGCGTGACTGAGTAACAAACTTCCAAACATAAAAACTTTTACATTTATACAAATGTAGGAAGTAGGATTATCTTGTCTTCAGGCACTATTTCTTTATCGATTTAATAAAATTTAAATAGACATATTTTGCACAAAATATTCACTTCAAATTATTTCATCAAAAATTTAAGAATTTAAGAAAGATATAATGTTTTGAGAGACCAATGGTTGAACATTCATTAAACAACAAAACTGTTCTTCTTCACAACTTAATCATTTATAAACCAATCTACTGCTTTTGATATACCACCTTATCCGTTTTTACAATGGGAGCAATCTATAAAAATTGCCTCATTCTTCTAATTTCTTAGTAATTAAAAAATCCTTTCTGTATGAATGCACATATTATAACATAATAGTACAACAGCTTATTACAGCTAAACTCATACAAACCCAACTTTGTATCTCTCTCTCTCAATGGCGCACTCAGGGATCTCTCAATTATTGATTTTGCTTAGCATCAATTCGCTATGCAAAATCTATGCTGAGGAGCACCTGAAGTGACCATTTCAAAACTATGACTGCGGCCGTCAGTACAGATCCAACAAAAACCTCTTATTTAAAACCGCTCAGTAAAGCTAAACCAACCTGGTAAAATATTTGTTCCTTCCCGGTCTAGAAGTGATGCTGCCACTTTTCCCACGTCGTAAGGATAGTGTAGGTTTCATCGGTTTTACCAGCGCCAAATTGGATTCATTGGGACGCGAGTTGAGCGTTTGTACAGTAAGTTCCACGTCCTTGATTGGTTCTCCTTGGAAGGAAACAGAGAAGGGATTAGTATAATGTTAATATTAAATTGATGTACATATTCAATAATTTTTTTGGTATATTGTTGTGAACAATCTTTGATAATGCACCCGCTCCTGAGTTATAGCACCCAATTCAATGAACAGCCTGGTTAATACGGGATATATTATTATTTATATTATATAACTACGGGATCAAAATTTTGCTTTAGTACTCTATAGAGTTATTATCATTTAACGATTACAATTTTATTTAATATACGTACACTTAGGCACATCACATAATTACAGTAGATATAACATTACATTAATGTAAGACATACAAAAATATCCTCGTCGTTGATTACAAGATAATAAAATTACACTATAGTATTTCTCACTGTGATTTTACATAGAAACCTCTTTAATTTCTACAACATTAACTAGTGGAATACATGATATCTTGATTTAGGCAAAACGCTATGCTCCACAATTTTCAATATTATAACTGAGATTATGTAATAGAAACAAAAAAACTTCCTAATAAGTAAGCCATAAAGTACGATTTCCATAAACTTGGAGATCATGAAAGCACTTTCTGAAATAAACTGGAATTAAGTGAACTAGAAACCAACGCCGTAGACAGTTTTATATAAATCTATACTCTATAATAAATAATTACGTCCCCTTAACTTATTACAAGAAAATAAATAACCAATGGTTCTAAAATAATTTAAAAAACTATGAAAAAGGAAACAAACAGTCTGGATTAAATGGAAAACTTACGGAAACCTTATCGACATATCAAGAATTTTCTATGAAATGAAGGTTTCTTCACGTGTAATCCAAGGATCTGTTCTCGCACCGCTCCATTTTTATAACTAATATAGCTGCTTTCACAACTGTCACCTCTTGTTATTTGCCGACTATTTGAAAATGAGTAAAACGGTAAAAAGTATAGAAGATTGTCAGCTCATCCAGCAACACTTAAATAGACTCCACGATTACTGTATAACAAACAACTTACATCTTGCTTATGAACAATGATTTACTATTACATTCACAAGAAACAGAAATCTTATAGAGTCAGACTATTACATAGAAAGCCACTTGACCCGCAAGGTTATAACAACTAAAAAACTTCGGTATTTTAATGGAATAAAGCTTATTTTCAACACACATATACAAACTATGATTTATAAGTTAAAAGCATACAAAATGTCTGGTTTTATTTTACGTAGTTCCAAGCATTTCGCCCATGCCTAGAGTATGCATCTGTTATATGTCATGCTTTGTACAACACTTGTAAAAAAAATTGAAAACATAAAAAAGTATCTGAGAGCTCTCAACTAAAGATACAACTAAAACTAAATTAACATACGAACAACTAAAACTAAATTCAACCCAAATTATTGAAAAGACAGAATAAAAGCAATTGATGCAACGATCCTTTTCAAATTATGCAACGGCGATTTAATATGACCAGAAATATTCCTGGTCGAAGAACAAGACATTCGCCTCTCTTTGCTCTAGCGCCACCTAGATCCAACCAAGGAATCCGAGCTCCACTCTACAGTATATTTTCATCACACAATAACACACTGCACACTATCGATATTTTCAAGAACATTAAACACAAATACAAAAACCACAAAGACCACAAATCTGTGGTCGGGGTTGACTGTTGATGAATGTTAAATAATTCATGAGATGTAATATTTCTTTTTTTCTTATTTTAAATGTTTGTATAGTAGCCTATTTTTTTATTATTTTAATCATCACTTTTTCAGATTTCCGAATGTTAATTGCCAATTAAAATAAAATCTTGATGTTTCACTATATTTAGAATCATGTATATTCAGTCATGACAAGATGGACGGACGTCGCAGGAAGTCGTTGGATGCAGAGCGCGTGCGACCGGTCGCTCTGGAAGTCTTTGGAGGAGGCCTATGTTCAGCAGTGGACATCCTGTGGCTGATGATGATGAATGATATTTAGTCGCTCAAGAGTAAAAGTATAAAATCTAAGCGAGAACTCTTTAAGGACGTATACTAAATCTTTACCCATCTGAGCTGATTGTTGATGCATCTATAATGTATATAACTGTTTGTTCTCCACTAAATAAAATAAAAATTTGTACAAAATTCTGAAAATGACCTATTTATTACAGCTTTCTCCATATTAATATAAGAGAAATAACATTTAGCCACGCGAAGCACTTGCGCGCACTAAATACCTACGGGCCGCTAGGTCGCCGTTGTCAGCGCGGAGAGAGAAGGTTAAGTTAAAAGGGCGGGAACACCATTTTTGGCACGGACTGATTTATCTGTTACGAAGTAACTTTATTAATATGTTGTTAAATATTTGTGGGAAATAGTTTTTGTTAATACAAATGACTTTATAGTATCCAGATAAAATTAATAAATCAAGTTCTACGAAACACTGACTAACAAAAGTACATATCTTCTATGATTATTGGGTCATGAAAAATTAGGACTCAGAAACAAATTTTTAACTTAACTTATCAATTCATTGTACATACTGAATTAAGTTATTTCATCTGAAAAATTTACAATTACGTAAGATCATTTGTTAAGATCAGACACGGTGGAGTGATGATTTGCGCAGGATGGCTGGCAGGAGCTGGATGCGAGTAGCCGAGGATAGACCTCGATGGCGTGCAATTGGGGAGGCCTATGTCCAGCAGTGGACAGATATGGGCTGATGATGATGATGCTGATGATTTGTTCTTGAAAAAAACTAACCTGTAAAATCCTCAACGGGTTTATCAATAGTATCATGATCGATCCAAGTTAACCCCATTTCAACCTTTTCCGCCAAGTCTTGCCAACGTTGTCGGTTCTCCATAGTGCCTGAATACAAGGGAGTGATCCATGGAAACGTGTCGGATAACACTCTGTACAATGGCAGACAGATCATATCTATGAAACCAACTTGCATTTGAGGTAGCTCGTCTTTTCGTTCCCTGTAAAACATTGTTTTTGGGTAATAGATATAGAAAAAGAACGGGTGGATTAAGAACGAATACCTTTTTTTGGAAGGGGTATGAAATGATGTAAAGTTTTGGTGATGGAACATCGCTTTTATGAGCTTTTGATTTTATCAATCAATACAGTAATAACCGAAACCAGGATTTTTATATTTGATATTACGAGCATGCGTCGTATGTGTAAACTTTAAAAAAAAAGGATTTTTGTTATATTGTTTTTAATTTTTGTGGTTATTTTATGAATACAAATTTCACGATACCTCTTGTTCCAACATTTAATAGAAAAGTTAAATAATCCAAAGCTTTTACCTTGACACTACAAATCAGCATCTACACCTTATACCACATGCGATATTATTATGAAGAGGAAAGATTTTTGGTTTATTTATTTATTTAATGATATCGCTATCGATAAATTCAACCACTAATATTTAAATTTTAACATATTTTAAGAGACATGGAACATTTCATCCAGAATCTCCTACAAGATTAGTAGTTACGGGAAAGAAACTCGCAATTAACCTCTAGCACCTCAACACTGACTGACGACAACCCTATTAATGCTAGTGCAGGGATTTCAGCGTCAACCATAGGGGTGGTATCAGGCAATCTATACTGCATGACACTGGCTTACTGTTGGTTGATAGATACATACCTTCACAGTAATTTCTTAAGTGGGTTTCCTCCAAACGTTTTGATGTGAGGACATTAGAGCAGTCGGCTTAACTCTAGTTTTAGTTGTCAACTTGAAATCTTTTTCCTTCGCAATTCGCTGTCCTGGCAGATTGTGTCACACTTTTAAAACTTTGACTTTTAGAACGACAGTTAATTTTTATACCTGTGTGCCCTTTGTTTGTTTTGATTGCCGTTTTGATTTTTATTGTAACAATATTTATTTATTTAACAATTTAATTCTTGTAGAAAGTGTATTTTTTTCAACAAGATGAAGGATCTAATGCAGCGTCAAAGGATATAATAGAAAAAATATAATAGGTGTGGGAAACGAAATAATATAGCGAGCGTCAATTGCCGTTTTAAATAGTAGTTTTAAAGCGAAAAATAGCCAATACCAGCGTTGCAATTTTTATTTAATTTTTTGACGTGCACGGCAAAAAGATTTTAACTTTTATTTAATATCACTTGTTTGTAAATCTACTTTGTAATTTTCTAATTTATTGTTTATTGTTTATGTTAATAAATTACTCATTCATTCATTCCAATTATTAGCCTCTTTTATACAATTTAAATTTACTGCGATAAACAAGTGTATAAGTGATTTACTTGTTTTATTGAACCAATGTAGGATTCCCCTACAATGTGAGTAAATTATTTAATTTTAAAAACCCACTGGTTCATTTAGTAGTCACTAGACTCAAACTCTGTAAATGCATAGCAGGTACGACAATAGTCCAACATAAGTACTATAAAGTAAACTAACCGGTCCATCATGGCAATAGGTTGCTGGTTCAACTGCAACTTCTCCATATCGCCTTGATCGAAGAACTCGTCGGCTACTAATTTAGCGACTTTGTGTTGAACTTCCCAAGGTTTGGCGATGGCGGACACGTCGCAGGCAGTCATCATCATGCCGCATAGTACTGAAAAAGAAACGTTTTGTACAACTTTACATTAATAACGCGATCATGTATATTTTGAGTGTTGAAAATAGGCGAAAACAGACGAAAAATATCGCGGTCAATAGCAAGTTAGAAAAATGCCTAATTAAGTCTCATTGAATTATAGACTTTAACGAAATTATCTGTAGCTGCGAGCATACTAGGAAAATAATGGAGAAATAATACTAAGAAAATGGCAGTTCATTTGAATCATTTAGACCGATTGATTTTTGTTGAGGTGAGGAGGAGAATGTTAAGTTTGATCTAATCTGAATATCTTATTTTATGATGATCAAGGTAGTTCCCGAGTGGCGACCACAACTCGGAAACGCAGCGTAGGTAAGCCCCACAAGATTGACCGACGACCTGGTCAAAATCACCGGAAGGCAATGGACCGGTGTGGATATCTTCAGTGGTCTTTGCCTTGCAGTGGATGTCTTTCGGCTGAACGAATGCTGGTATTTTTAACCACCGCCGCAAACCCAAACGAATTTATTGATTATGACGCGGGTTTTTCTTTGCTGTAAAGCTGATAATCACGTGAGTTCTTTTCCACGTTTGAAGAACATCGGTTTTGCCGTTCAAAAGTTATGCAGCCTTTTTGCCATCGTTTGGAGATTTTATAAAATAGCAGTTGTAAAATCCACTACTTACATTCCTTTTTCTCTTCACTTTGCCAGTCGAATTCTCCATTGTCAACCAGTTCAAGGAATTTAGACTTTTTCTTGAAGTACATTGCTAAGTCTGTAGATAAAATAGCCGTTTCGACTACACGCATTACGTTCTTATAATCGTCGGGTGATAATGCCTGGAAAAGCATTAAAGATCGTTATTATACTTAAGCAATCAACAACGGTTTGGGAACAAATAACATTGATAATACCGAGTCATGCGTCAATTCTCAAAATAAAAATACCAAAATAAGTATTATTTTTATTATGTGTTAATAAGATAGAGTTATTATATAGATTCTCAGAAAAACCTTTTATGTTTCTCTTTTTTTACTGAGTTATTTAATAATGAAATATTTAAAAAATGGTAACACCGACACGCAGTTGGACACTTGGTTCCAAGTCATGAAACTTACAGACGGGCGGTCGTCCGGCCACCGTTCGTGTTTCCTATGTATGTGAATGGATATTGGATATTGCCGTCGCCTCATTATCAGTAGTGTACTTGTCCAAGAAATTTATTACAAAATCTATGCAAACATGTTTGTTTTCATTAAAGAGACTTTCAAACGTCAACTTGTAATGTATTTGATTGATCAAAATAAATAAGTACTCTAAAAATGATCTTGTACCGGAAATATATACATGGTACAAATATAAATATATACATATATAAATATAACATATTCGGTTTACTATTGTTTGACAAAAAACGTATGACAAAAGATCATTTTACCAACAACGTTCAAAAATCTAATCATTTGACATACTTTCATTTCGAAAACATGTTACTTAAAAAATTATTACTTGACAAAATACAGGTTTCGCAAATATTTTACTTAGAAAACAATTCGATTGTTAAAATATTAACTACAAAACCTGGCGCTTCGCCGGGTGCAGCAACACCACGCACGCTTCGCTCGCTCGGCTCACGCGTGCATTAACTACATACAAACCTAACCTTACCCAATGTATTGTGACCAGGCAGAGAGCAATTGGAGTGAGCATCAAATGCATACATGTAGTTAAAAAAAAATAATCAATTTGTGAACTGATGTTTTGGCATAATGAAATTTTTTCTAGTAAAATTTTGTCAAACGTTGTTTTCATAATGAAAATTTGTTATTTGTTTTTTGTCAAATGATTGGATACATATTATGTTTATTAATTTTATGGTATAAATTGTCGGATCACATTTATAAGATTAAATCAAGCCGCAAGATGATATTTTGTAAATTAAAGATGAAATAAGTAAAATGTGAAACCACGGAAAGCAAAAGGCTACAATAAAAATTGGTCAATATTTTCGTTACTGTGTATTTTATGAAATAGTAAGCTCACTAAAAAAATATAACTACATTTTACACACTATTTTACAGTACAGTTTATGCCTTGAATTAGAAATGCACTAGGGCGTAAAATTTGACTCGAATCATGTTTTTGGTCAAACTTTAACCACTGACTGGCAACATTAGAGATTATTGATCAAAGATAATAACAACCAACGTACCTGAAAAATATTATTACTTTCACTATTCAAAATCATAACGCACTGATCGAAGTGATGATGTTCCATAGTAGACGTCGAGTACAAGATAGCCAATGGACTTTCAGTTTTCGTTTGAAAAGCATTATTAGTGCCTCGATGGTCTAAATCGTGGCAAAGGCAAGCCACTAATAGTCCTAATATTTCTAAGTCAGACATGAATCGTTCCATTTTTCCTGTTTTCAACATGGCGAACATAGTTTGTGCTACGTTCAAAGCGTGTCTCCAATTGTGGTATTTCACTGGGCGGTAATTCTTTTTGACGCTTAGTATCCAGCGGCAGAGTACCTGTAATTTGAAAGTAGATACTGTAGAACCTAAGATATTTTTTAAGCAAATAAATAATTGGCTGCGTCTTCGCACTCACTATTATTTTATTAAATAATATCTAAAGGGCTGCAGAAATTTATTTTTAAATCAGAGTAATTTTCTAAAATAATTACAATATTTTGCAACCGCCTTGTATTTATACGGCAGTCTTATAGAAATAAAAATATTTTTCAAAAGAGCAGAAAAAAGGTAACGAAAGCCAAGTTTTTTATACTGAAATAATGTATGCTTAATGGATGAAACATACTATTATCATACATTAATGCTAATTCCTGTTTTTTTATTTATTTACGTTTCAAAATACATCCTTACTGCTGGATAGCATGGCATAAAAATTTGGATGACACAAAAAAGTATAATTTGGTAGACTAATAACTACACAGAGATTTATTTCAAACAACCGTATTGTTATATGTTTAAATGCTTTTAATTCTAATTCTACCAAGTCTTTGTCTTCCCTTGTTATCAGAAGAAAATATCAATTAATGCATTGAAAATGTATATTATTATTAGCTAACTATGCTTGCAAATTAATAATTTCGTTTTGATGTTCTAAATTATTTTTCACTAGCTTTCCACTTAGTGGTGGTTAATTGTATATAAAGAAGTAAGTAGTTTACCTCGTACGGGATGTGAAACTTCTCTACCAACTCGCATTGTAGAAACATTCGCAGGGTTGCTCGGCAAGTGTCCTCGTCCGAAAGATCGAAATCTGGAATTTTTTTATAATTATTTTAACTAATTAAAGTAGACCATTTTGTAAGACTTACACATTATCAATGAATTAATGTTTTTATGGTAACCAGAAATTCAATAAAATTCAACCAATAATTTTATGCTCGAAAATTTCGAACGAAAAGGCAAGATCAAACACCATTGAAATAAAAATGTTTTAATATAGTTATACATGTTGAGGCAATGTTTTCAAACTTTTTTTACAAACAGGCCATTTGTTTTGTATGAAAATATGTTCCTTATTAGTTTTTATAAAATAATCATAAAGATGTTAACTCACCATGAAACTGAAAGCTATACAAGTTATAGATCTCCGCAGTAGGAATGTCATCTTGACTCAGTTTGACAGTATCTTCAGACGAAGCTGTCGCGTGATATGATAGGCATTCTAATGCTACCTGGAATTTATTGAAGTTCAAGATATTAGTTTTTGATTTTGGTATTTGAGTTTAGTCACGTAATTTATTTTTATTATTAGTTAGTTCTTATTTCTCACTATTAACAATTCAGATTTATTATTGACTTCAAAGATATTTATCTTAATATCTGCGTACCAAGCGTTAGAAGCTAAGTTTGTGTCACGACTATGTTATATAATTGATGAATAGAGGAGCTCAGAATAAATGTACCTATATGTATCAAAAGCAAAACATTCATAAATAAAAACAAATATCTATCGTTTATGAAACCATAACAGGATATGCAACCCGAAAAAGGGATGGCAGTGCCAGTGTAGGTATTGGTTATCATTTAAACACAAAACTGTCGATATTAGCAGTACATTTAAAAAGGTTATATTTTGCTACGCTTAATATAAATCTTAAGTACATTGCAATAAGAGCATCATAATCGTTTTAAGACATTTGCACTGATTTGAGTGGCGTAGTGAGTCGCATGCCTCTTCCTCAGGTTCAGGTCCTGGTCGGGGCATTCATTTGTGTGATGAACAAAGATGTTTGTTCTCGGGTCATGATTGTATATATATTATATATACAACGTTGATAAAGCGAGAGGCATTGAATGAAACCACATATACTATACGTACCTACTGTAAATCCGAAACTATTAAAAAAAAGTTCACGAGAAGTATACGAAATAACGTTTTTCAAAGAACTTAAATAGCTTAATAATTAAGTTAAAATGTAAACATCCTTTGTTGAGTAGCATGCCGCCACCTGCGTAACAAATTGGCAACGTCGCATTTGAATAGCATAGCGCGTGCGGCGGCGGGCTCACCGGCTCGCACACCTATCTACACAGTGGAGCGCCCGGGTTTGATGTGGATGATAATGTAAACATGTGTTGTAGGTAACGTTGGAAGGTATGATCAATGAAAATAATAAACAAAAATAATTAATTGTAACACTTACACATTAAATCTTCAATTGTTCAAATGTCCGCCATTTGCAATGGTACACAAATTATAACGACGTATAATATTGTTATGTAATCGTGCAATAAGGTCACTGTTTGTTGTTAAACTTTTTAATTATTAAACGCTAAAATAATCCGGTTCTTAAGTTCCTCTACGTCTACGGTATTCACGTCTGTCGCGTACACTTCACCTTTCACAAACCCCCAGAAAAAAAATCATGTCAATGTATTCTAACGCCGTGTATGTAGCACGAGGCATTGTGGAAGTATTACGTACTTACAAAATAATTAAAAACTACTCACGAAACTAAACCTAAAAACACTTAGTTACATGTCATGTCACAAAAGAAAACCAACCAAATAAATTCCGTGTCCTGTTACAGCATAAAAATGCACTATCACTAATAGGAATTTTGGTGTCCTATCACAATAAAAACAACAACATTAGTAAATGGGACGCGTGAGCAACAATAATCTGTGCTGAATTGCGCAACGTGCACCCCGGATGCAACGCGTCTTCAAACTAAACAAAGTAAAAATTGTGCCCTTGACCTAATTAGCCGAGCCGCCGCCGGCGCAATAGCAACATACATCTATTTCTGTTACGCTTATTACATTAGAGTGAGATTACCGTGATCTGTACTTTCTTTTAAGGAAAGATTTAGTACAAGTACTTCCTTGTTTGTACTGCAAACTTACTTACACGCTCGCGTGAATTTTGTCGTTTTGATAACTACGTATGCCTATAGTACAAACTTACGATCAGGTGATCGGGAAGATACAGAGTGTTTAAATGAAACTAAGTAAAAACTAAAAAACATTCCTGTGACTAAACTATGGCTTACATTGATCTGATTTTTGTTGTGTAGCCTGATAATGATACACAGAATATGTGGTTTCATTTAATGCCTCTCGCTTTTATAAACGTTGTATATTTGACGGCCTGTTTGGTGTAGAGGTAAGTACCCTTGCCTTCCATGCCAGAGGTCCCGGGTTCGAATCCTGGTAGAGGCAGATATTTTATTATATTTGCTTTCTAGTCATGGATGTGTATGTATGTTTATTTAAGGTTATTTCTAATATTTATATATGAGAAAAATATATATCTTTTTGTGCTTATATATTTCTTAAGTTTATTTATCCGTTATCTAGTATCCATAACACAAGTTCTTAATGATACTTAATTTGGGCTAGATAATGTGGTGTGATTGTGAGAAAAATTTAATATTTATTTATAAATGCTTGTTTATTTGCCCCCCCCCCCCAGTTTGCTTTATGGTCATCCATAGCACAAGCTCTGCTTAGTTTGGGGCAATACTCGTACAGTTGAAATGTTTGTCTGTATTAATTATTATAGTTACTGAGCGGCTATTCGCGCGGATTCCTATTTCTTCAGATAATGTATAAAACTTATCCATGGATTTTCTTACGAGTATTACCTGATTTCACACAGAGAGTTGGTGAGTTTAAAAAAAGTCTTTCTTATTCGAAACCATTTAAACACACATCTTTATATGAAAACTTTCCACTCAGAATTAACGAAACGCTTTATAATTAAAGCTGTTGATTTTTGTTGTCAGTTTGGGGTCTAAACACGCACTTATTAATGAAAAACTGATATGAGTTATGTCAACAAAAAATTGTGCGTACACAATCAAAATCGGACATTAACTAGTAAACAACTTATTTTGCTCAGCATACTAGGGTAGGATTTAACAAAGCGTTTAGTAAACTTGTTAACTGTAAATTTCTTACTTATCAGTCATCACTATTCTAGGAGTTTATTATGGTTCAACTATTAAACTAATATTATGAATAGTATTGTTAGATAACGCATGAACAGGTCCATGGATATGTAGATATAATATGACCTGGATTAACATACAGACTATAGGGGTTCTTCCCGGGAAGCCTTGAGTGTCTTCTTCAAACATACCTCATTTAGCATCAGGCTCAGATCCATCACGTCCATACTTCTTAGGATATGACGTTAAATTACAAGCTGCTCATAAAATATATAAAATAATATTATATCTAATAAATACATCCTGTATGCTGTTTTTATTCGTTGCTATTTCAGAAACTCAAATATTCGTAATTATATTTTTACAACGAAAATTAAAATGGAAAAATATAACATAAGATATAAAAAAAACATATAATAAAACAGATCTGTATCAAGCCTATAAAATAAGTACTGACATCAGAAAAGTATTTGCTTTTGTTAGAAGGTTAAGTCTTATACAGATATTTTTTATTTTATTTAAAAATAAAGTCATTAAATAAAGTGAATAAAAACTAACCTTCTGTTTCGCCATCAATTTACAAGCGTTTTCATACATCTGCGTGTTATGTATGCCGAGCCCGCAAAATATCGCGAACGCTTCAAATATTGATATGTCGCCGTCCGTGAACCGACTGCCGTTTTCCTGAAATATTATCAATTATATGTTAAATATTAATTGTTCTTGTATATTAATAATGATTTTTAGAATCTGTAATAAATGTGTATTTACGAATATTTATGTGCCATAGTAATGTTCTGTGAATCCTAGAGTTGGTATAATAAACGGAATATTTGTATGATGTATTTGGCATAGTTAGCAATTATTTTGGGCACTAGTTTGTTCTGGAGACAGGGGTACAGCCTGCCCAGGTAATTTCTCTGTAATTATTAAAGATATCAAAACCAACTGCCATCGAAAGTACGTTATCAAATAAGTAAAATTTATGTTTTGTATAAAACGAAATCTTAATTAAATTTTATATGAAACCTTCGTCCATACCTTATTAATGAGCTGTGCCACACCAATGACGTCTTTATTAGCGTTGACAATAGGCATACAAAGCATGGTCCTGATATCCGCCGCGTCATCCTCTTTGTTAGCTGTCATAGAGTTTTGCTTGCGCCATTCTTCTACGTTTGATATGTTTAATGCTTTGTTTGAACGGCCCACCTGAAAATTATGAGGTAAATAGGCTAGAATTGGTAATTTGGTTCACAAGACAAGCTATATGATGTAGAGTTCATAAAGTGGCACATAGTTCATTATCATACTCCAAGTTCAAATTATACCTTACCTCGAAAGAAAAAGAAGTAAAATTTCTGTCATGTCCAGAAGACAAGATAAAAAACAATTTCAAGATGCAAAAACAGCCCAGTAAAACCCGTTTAAAACTAAACTTTACCTTCGAAAAAATAAAAGTAAAAATGCTCGTGATTTCAAACCCAGAAGTCATGACAGTAATCAACTTCATCCATTCGAAACTCCATTTGAAACTTAACCTTACCGACAAAGCAATAGAAGTACTTTTGCTGTTATGCCCAGAAGTTATATTACAACCAGCAACTATAAATGCCAAGAGACCAAAAAAACTAACTTCCAAATTAAAAAATTCACAAAAGCAACCAACTGTAAAATGTGATAAAAGGACAATAACAATAATTCAAATTTAACTTACCGTGTAAGCCATAGAGGCCAAAGTACACTAGCAAACAACTTCAAAATGCTAGAACAGTCCAAAAAGACTTAAATTCACAACTAAACCTTACCGCCAAAGCAATAGACGCCAAAGTGCTCTTGCTGTCATGTCCTGGCGGTAGCGTCGTGGTAGAAGAATGGTCTCCGAGTTCGAAAAACGTATGAAATCGAGTCGGCGCGCACGGCGGTAAGGCAGGGGTCCCACTGGTTTTTCTGTTCCCTGGACGTTGCACTATTCTTTCTAGATGGCTCTGTAAATGTATATATTGTGGTTAAAGTTTATTCGGAAATGAACTGATTTATGTAGTATAATGCAGTGTAATGAGCAATAACATATAAAATATATGAAACCTGTGCAGTTTCAGTGTAAAACTAAATATAAACGATTACCTAGTCAGCAAATACTTTATTTTTTAAAGATAAATAATAATTGAGTTTATGTTACATTTGTAATTATTTACATTTTTTGTACAAAAATACACAGAGATACAGTTAATGTTTAATTTATAAGATAAATTAAAAAAAAATCTATAAAATGTAAAAAACGCTTTCACTATTAAATAGCCACTGTATCCAGTAGAAACAAAGACTAAACAGTATCCAGAAATTGTCCAAGAACCCGATTCTTAATGCGATTATGCGTGTTAATATGAGAGACAATCCGTAGGTACATTAGTAAAAAGTTACACCCAAAAGTCGGACCAAACGTTACACAACAAAACGTTTTTGACCAAATGAGGAATGAGTTGTCAGCGTCTCTTTTTCCTAACACGTATAGTCCTGGTGCCTTCAAGAGTAGAGTGAATATGCATTTCTGGAATAGACGTCTGCGTAATCACTTTCCATCAGGTGAGATGGAAGACAAACGCAAATTCAACACATAGTTAATAGAGCCAACTCACCGATTCACAATGGTCTGTATCGAGAATGAAGACTGCGCATCGCTCGCATTTGAGCAGCTCTCGAGCTTCCGTCATAATCTTGGTGACAAGGCATTCTAAGTTGCTCTGTTCTTCGAATATACTCCTGAAAATCGGGGATGAACACTGTGAAGTATTTTGTATACGAAATTAATGGGTTCTATACTACATGTATGTATACTACAGAAGTAGTAAGTAAGTACCTAAATATTTAATTACTTTTTAATCAAAGTTTTATACATATTGAATACTGTAATAAAGCAGTGTTGTTTAAATTTAAATTTACAAAATTTACTATTTGTACTCAAAAACTATTGTCTTGATAAACCTACAAAGGTTTATAGACAATTTTCACCCGTATTTGTACAATTTCTGTGTTTTATAATTAATAAATACGTGATTATAGGTTAGAACTAACTAATGCAATAAAATTTAAAACGAACATAAATAAATTTTTATTATTATTTTTATACCATGAACTTAAGTGATGCATTCGGTGACGGTTTCTTCTCTTGCTCATCTTCTTCCAGCAGTTTCGAAAGTGCCGATAGTTTTTCATCCTCTCCTCTGACATTGCACGAAGAACTCGCTTCTTTTTTTTTTTTAATAATCCATATAATTTAAAAATAATTCACATAAATGTACAAAGCGTTCCTAGTCATTACTCCGATCTTTTGGCTACTTTTACTACTAGCAACGCTGATGCAATACTCATATCGGAAACGTTTCTAAAACTCTCTTCCCTCCACTCAATATCCTCTTCCTGGGTTTTAACTGATTCGAAATGATCGTACTGGAAAGGGGGGCGGTGCGGTTGACATATACCTTCGAGCAGACATATCTCACACAAAAAAACAACTCTTTTTACTCTGGATCAGCTGAGCATCTTGGCATTGAAATAATTGTACGTCACACTAAAATTCTACTTACTGTTTTTTACAGTCCTAACATGAATATCAATTATTTTAATGATCGTGACAGCTACTTTCATAACTTTTCTTCAATATTTGATCATTTTTTATTGTTGGGAGATTTTAACACATGTATGATCAAAAACAATTCTAGATCCCGCGCTCTACAGTCGATCCTATCCTGCTACAACCTGTCTATGTTACCCCTTTCTCCTACCCATCATTTTCCTGGCTGTGATCCCTCCCTTATAGACCTTATGATAGTGTCATCTCCTAACTATATTGATAACCACGGGCAACTCACTGCACCCTTCTCTTACCACGACCTTATATATTTATCTTTTCGTATACGTCTTTCTAAACAAAAACCACCATCGATGCTTTGTCGCAATTATAATAACATCGACATGGAGTCACTACGGCGCGATGCCAGCATCATAAACTGGTCGCCTGTGACATCTTGTGACGACATCGATGATAAGGTTGAAAATTTCAACTCCTTGTTATTAGAATTGTATGACCGACACGCTCCTTTAAGAAGAGTGAAAATCACAGCTAATCCAGCTCTGTGGTTATCAGACTCTATTAGAGAAGCCATGTCTCTTCGAGATAAGGCAAAACACAGGTACAAAAGCTCCCCTACCAAGCAACACTTGAACCACTACAAATATTTGCGTAATCGCTGCAGCCGTCTATGTCGTGATGCCAAAAGGCGCCACTTTCATGATTCACAACTTGTACCTTTCCCGAGTCCTGGAAACTTGCTCATGTAATCCCGTTACCCAAAATACCAAACCCTAATTCTCTCGCACATTTTCGCCCCATATTCATCTTACCTTTCCTTTCCAAACTGCTCGAACTTATTGTTCATGAGCAACTCTTTAAATTTCTTGCACACAATAGCCTCCTTAGCGGTTTTCAATCTGGCTTCCGCCCTGACCACAGTACCACTTCGGCTCTTATAAATATCACTGACGATATTCGATGGGCGATGGAGAAGCGATCTCTGACAATACTGGTACTTCTGGACTTCAGTAGCGCATTTACCTCAGTCGACTTCGACATCCTTCTCGGAGTTTTAACATCACTCAACGTCTCCTCTTCTGCAGTAGCCTGGTTCAGCTCCTATGTTCGGGGCCGGTCGCAGCGGGTCCGCCATGGCGAGTCTCACTCCGATTGGTGCGATCTTGTTGTGGGCGTGCCTCAGGGTGGCGTCCTCTCCCCATTGCTTTTTTCTGTGTTTATTGACTCCGTTTCTACAGTCCTTTCTTGTAATTTTCATCTTTACGCTGATGACTTGCAGGTCTATAGCCATTTCACACTTGCATATTCAGCAACTGCTATTGCTGCAATCAATGAGGACCTCAGTCGTATAACTGACTGGGCTAAATCATTAGGTTAATGTGTCAATCCTAGCAAGTCTCAAGCTATCATAATTGGTAGTCGGCATATGCGCGGCTGCATCGATTTTGCCAATTTGCCCTCTGTCGTCCTGGATGGTGTTCCTATTAACTTCTCTGACACTGTCAAAAACCTAGAAGTAATTATCGATTCTTATCTTACGTGGAATGCTAACGTCAGCGAAATTAGTAGGAAAGTGAACTATTCCATCCATCAACTAAAAAGTCTTCGGAGTTTTCTGCCCTTCCGGACCAGGATCGCTCTTGCTCAAACACTCATTCAACCAATAATCAAATACGCAGATGTCTGTTACTTGGACATAACTGAAGAGCTATTAAATAAACTTTAACGATTACAGAATCTATGTATTCGATTCATCTTTGGTCTTAAAAAGTTTGAAAGAAGACAAACGCCTGCTAATTATTATTTAAAAAAAAATTATAATCTTTCTGAATACCGCGGACAACTCCGATGGCTTCCTATTCGGTACCGTAGAGATTCTCGTATCTTATCCCAGCTATTTGATGTACTGTTTAACCCATCTTCCCCTCGTTACCTAAGTAAGCGTTTTTCCTTCACGCACACCGATGATCCTCATTGCAGAAGGAATAAGCGTACTCTTCTCAAAATGAAACCGCATAACTGACTTTTTCTCTTATTCCTTCTCCATACACGCAGTTAGGTTGTGGAATGCACTTCCTTGCATAATCCGTGAATCGAAAACGTTATCCTTATTTAGAAAGCGAGAAAGAGAACATTACCTCTCTCGAGTACATTATTATTATCTTATGTTCATTTCTTTGAATCATTTGTCAAAGTCAAGTATAATGTATAATAATAAATAATAATAATAATAAATATTTCTAACAATCACACCACATTATCTAGCCCAAATTAAGTATCATTAAAGAACTTGTGTTATGGATACTAGATAACGGATAAAATAAACTTAAGAAATATATAAACACACGTAAATATTTTATTTATATATTTAAATATTAGAAATAAACTTAAATAAACGTAAATACACATCCATGACTAGAAAGCAAATATATCTGCCCCTACCAGGATTCGAACCCGGGACCTCTGGCATGGAAGGCAAGGCTACTTACCAACATACCAAATAGACGGCCTCTATATGTATACTTATATATCATGGATATTTTATTTATATGTAGATAAGTAGTTCATATTTATATTTAATACAATATGTAAGTATAATTAGCATTTGTTTATAGTATATATCTTATGTATATATAATTTAGTACACACAAAATTTGCTATTATTCACACTCTCCAGTCTCAGGTGTGTTGGAAGAGATTTCTTTTAGAAATAAGCAGTACCTTTGTACATTATTTGGTAACTACTTTTTATACTGTATTTAAAACCTGTGTGTACATTAATTATTAAATAAATAAATAAATAATCTGATTGCAAAATAAAAGATTGTTAGTTAAAAAAATGTGAAAACCTTTTAAGCATTGAACCTTTTTAGATAAAGTAAAATTTATATTTTGATGTAATTTAATCACATGAAGGACAAAATATCTTTATATTTACCATATGAATAATTCTTAGGCCCACTCGTAGTGCTTTGAGTTAGAGTGTTACCACACCAATCGATCAACGTTGCCTGTTCCATTCTACCATCGACGTCGATAGATTGGTGTGGTAACACCCTTAGCTAGCACTAGGCTAAACATAGCCTTACGGCTCTATCAGTTCAATAGATATATAAAGTGACGGAGGGACATTTTAATTTAATAACCGGCAAGCTTAGATTTGAGCAAACGGGTCATAGAATATATTTTCAGTAAAAAAGCAAAAATACTAATCAACTCACCTAGCCAAAGCCAGCAGTATCTGATTCCTCTTGTACTCCAAGACAGAGGACTCGAACAGCTGAGCGTTTTGTATCCCGATCCCGCAGAATGTCAGGTACCGTCGGAACACCTCGACATCTCGAGAGGAGAACTCTTTAGACCCTGGAATATTAATAAAAAACTAGTTAACTAACTTTCATTTGAGGATTATACAGATTATTTTGTTCTCATGTACGTAATCAATGTAAATTTGTATCCATAATATAATGAAAATCTTAACACACTGACACACTGTTAAAAACTATTTAGTCCACTCGTAAAATAACACTTTCAACATTCGTAGAACTTAAAAGCTTGGAACTTCAGTTGAATTACGGCATTTAAGCCTAGCCCTTTAAATAAGGGGCTGATTTAAACGTCGGTCGATGGCATATGCCATTTTGACGTTGTTCAGAAAAGGACATAGGATACCTTTAATTCGGAAAAAAGTACTGAGAAACACGACAGCGAAACCGCGGGCAAAAGCTAGTACAACCATGAATCATGTACTGTAGGCAAATCTGTAGGTACATGGTGAACACTACATTAATAAAAATAAATATCATTAATTTAAAATACAAGAACACATACAGAACATGAATATACATAGGGTTGTCATATTAAGTTCTAACTTTTTGTGGCACTTCTCTACTAAGACAAACCTACGCTTTATCCATCACGCAAAACAGCACAAAAGCGGGCTAAATCTGGTTTGAAAAAAGAAACATAACAGGGATAAAGTTAAATTGTATTACCATCAGTCTTATTAATAATCTGCGCCACGCCAACGACGTCGCCCTCATAGTTACAGATGGGCATGCACAGGATCAGCTCGGTCTTGTAGCCCGTTCGAGCATCAATCTCACTATTGAACCTGAAATTTAAATAGTAATTTATAAAACATATTTGTTTAGAACTTTGGAACGAGTAACTCAAGAGCCCGTGGGAGTCTTTTGCTAAGGTATAGCTATGTTGCTTCGGAAAAAAGTAGATAACAAATGGTGAGATTGAGATGACATTGAGATGACATTAGTTTGATTTCATGGAGCACATAATATCATTAAACGCTAAAATCTTCAAATCAAAATATATATTCAACTCATATAATATTAGAAGATTATTGTGCTGTACAGATTTAGAAATAAAGCTTTACAATATTGTAATTAATTTACCGTGACGTACCAACACGTAGTAAGCTTTAAAATTATTATATTTATTTGAAACTTACTTCATTTTACTTTTTTCATGGCCGACAAACCAGCACTCGACCCATCTGATAGTAATTTGCGCCCACGGACATTATTACGGTGTTACCATACCAATCGTGCGACGTCGATCGATCGTCGATCGATGGTAGAATGGAACAGGCAACGTCGATCGACGTCGACCGTCGGTCGATCGATTGGTGTGGTAACACCCTTAGTTAGGACGTAGTTATTTTATCGACTATTGATGCGTTGCCGTACGTTGCCTTTGTTCCAGTAACTGCACTGGCTATTCCCTACCTTTGACCGGAACACAACCATGTAAACGTGATTATTATGGCGTCCAAAATAGAAAGGAGTAGAATTACCTCCCCAGACAAAAAGACAAGACATAAAGAGAAAACTCTACTTCAATTTTAATCAATTATTTATTTACAAGCTCAACTGATAATTTCAATTGCTTATGACAAGTAGGTGTAATATATGAAAATTCATTCCATATTTTTCTTGTTAAGATAAAAAAAAATGTCAAGGCATTAGGATAAAAACACCGTATTCGTCTGATTCTTAAAAGAAGGTCGGGTTTTTGTGCCTACTCACAACATTAATCTGGGGCGGAGTGATAAATTATATGTTGGGACTCTTGGGACGACAGATTTTAGCACTTGGGACGAATTAATTACTTTGGTCATACGAGGAATATATATCTTAAGATCTATTGTTGTTTGAAATCATAGTCCGACAGCACACGAGTGTAGCTGACACTTTGTAAAATATGTAATTGCACACATACGGCGATTTTCTCAAAACAATTTTACCTTTGTAGTGAGTACGTTAAAACGCTGGGTGATTTCAATACATGTAGCTATGATCAACAGAGGACTATCTAAATAGGAAATCATGGGGTAACCTTTTTCGATAATTTAGTTTGATTGTGTTTACAAATGTTAATAAAAGCTTACTACCATAATAGTAGTAAATGATAATCGTTTCTAATACTTTTAGGCTTGAGTTACCTTTACAAACGTCACATAATACAATTTAACAAGAACATTTTAAGTAGTACAAAAAGAACACAGGGTTTCATCCCAATAAAAAGAATGGATCTCGCAGAATGCGCAAGAGAAACCGCAAGCAAAATCTACCAAATAAATAACAAGCATCGCACTTATTAAATCTTAGCTACATTCACAAATTCAATTCCAAATCGTCTCTTCATCAGCAACTTATAAAGGACCGAAACATAAGTTATTTGTATAAACGACGGTAATTATATAAAGGCAAAATCCGAAATCCAAACATTTTATCCAAAAAACATAATTTCAACATTTGTAAATCTTCGAAAGGAAATAAAGAGACTTCGTTAGAAGCAAAATATTATTATTAAAATTAACCTATTCAAAATAGATTGTTTATTTATAAATATATTAAAGAATTGAACTTTTGTTTCAAGCAGCACGGCTGCGTAGTGAAACCCTGATAAAAGCGCTGTATACTAAATTCGATCAAGAATTGTAGTAAACATACAGTTTTTGTTCTTTTTTTACTATTTTACAGCCGGCAAACGCCTTACGTAAAAAACTTACGACCCGCCTGGTGGTAAGTGGCAACCATGGACATCATGAGTGATGGGTGTTTTATTTATCGGTATTGATTGTGATTATTACATCGAAGAACGACGCGTGGCCGACCGTAGGCTCAAACTGGGATTGCCTGTGTTCCAGTAAATGCACTGGCTGTTCATAATTGTTATGGCGGTCAAAGCAAGAAGGACTGTAGTACCGCCCCAGACTAGATCTTTACATAAGAAACTCTACTACTATTCAATACCTATAATACAGTAGATTGGTAATCCGTAACCGTAAAGAAAACCGGTATACTATAATTACAACACATACAATTATTTCGGTTATTTTGAAGGAAGTTATTTCATAATAATTGGATGACCTTTAATAACTGTTTCTTGATGTCTTGCATTAAATTCAAAATGTCCATGCATACGCAAAATAAATATAACAAAAATTTTCGTTTAAACGAAACGTTGTAGGGACCCATAAGCAACCCACTGTTGTGATGTACATTCCTTTAGACAATCCTTCGACTCCATTCAAATAAATTAAACATGGACATATTCGTACATAAAGAGGACTAAAATAAAATATTAATGTGTCTTAAGCTCTTTGTATTTTATTCCAATTTGATATACAGAAGCCATGTTACTGAAAACTAAGTGAAACGGGTGGTGTGTGGTCATGTCCTTCTGGGAATTTGTGAGTGTAACACAAGCCCACTGTAACGAGTTTCATTTAGAAAAGCTTTTATAATTATACGTGAAATTTCATGTTAAATACATTTAAACAAGTAGTATAATATAATATAATATAATAATAATATAATATAATATATATAATATAATAATAAAATAAGTATATTTCGCATAGATCAATTAAATTATTACGTATTTTTACAATATTGACTAAAAATGACATGCTAAAGGTGTGCTGAAAACCAATTAGTATCCGAGATATGCCACAATGTGTGAAAAGTCAAATAAAGCACCTTAATTTTTTCTCTTGAACATAAAGTTGGATAAGACGCAAATAAAAAACTTTTATTTAAACTAGATCTTTCTGCAACCGAATCTTAAGCAGTCACGTATATACATACACGGCTAATAATAATATTATTGACGATTGGCTCTAAAGCCAATAAGTGAATTAGGCCAGAATGGGAATCAACTCATATGTATTTTCAATCAATAATCAGTTTTTTAAACGCGGCGATCACTGCGAATACATAGATTGTTTTTACTGATTTCTTAAGAAAACCTAATGTACATACTTCATTGCGTCAAAACAGAAACCAAGACCAAAATAAGAAAAGCGCCAAGAAAACCCACGTGCGTAGGTTCGTATGACGCACTTGCCTACTTAGTATTCCAAGGGTAACCATCCCGAACCTGACAGAATAATTTTGCCACTTCAGAGTCTAACAACAATCAGAAGTGACAGCCCAATGGCTTTTTCTAAAGCCCCTTCGACTGAAAATCAAGTCTTTTGGGAAATTTGAATACCGGAAGCCTCATTTATTTGGTTAATGCTAAATATGCTAATGGATTGTTGGAGTAATTTTCATTAAAATTTTGTTTATGTGTTCTCTCTCTTTCTTTATTTTGCGTTCGAAAACTGAGTCATGCGTAGTTGAAAATCTCTATATTAATCAACTAGAGTGCAATAGTAATTTATTTCTTCAGTCTCCGTTCATTTTAATAATACGTCATTTTAATAAGACATTCAGTTTAAGAAACAAGTATTCGACCTTATAAGCAAGCGCTTACGCTTATTTCTGTCTTGTTGTTATTTATTTATTTATTAACAGCACATAATAAATACAACGAATTTTAAAGCTAAAAAATTAGAATTAAACTGTGTATAAGTTAAAAACAAAATAATAGAACACATTATGCACAGAAAATGTCAAAGGGCACTGACTCAGCTTTCATGTTGCGGGAATCGCAACGCTGATCTTCCGTCAGCGCACCGGACGCCACATGCCGCGAATCACACATCGACTACTGACTAGGCCAAATGTATAGTGTAATAGCATGTGTTTTGTGATTATTTTGCAAAATTAAAAATACATAGATAATACATAAATAGTAGTTAAGTAAGAAAGGAAAGGGAAATGAGGATATGTAATTATATAACCTAAACGTATAAATCCAAACGAACAAAAAAAAACCAAGAAATATGAATGTAATATAAATATGCCACCAGTATCATGGAAGTGATTTTTGCAAAATCAGAAAATAATTTCTGTACGTATTTTTGAATCGACTTCTGTTTGTTATTTTTCTTATCGGTGGCGGTATATTGTTCCAGCACTTGGTGGCATTGTAGGAAAAACTACCTCGGAAAGCTACACTTTTATGAGGATGAGGAAGTAGCGGTTTAGTGCAGGATCTCATACTATTTTCTATCTTGTTTTCCCTTCGCCATCTCAATTTATTATACAAGTATATAGGTTCCTTTGTGCGGACTATGTCAAACAGGAGAGTAGCGAGATAGAGATCATACCTATAGCTGATTTTTAATAAATTGCAACTATTAATAAATGGAGTTACGTGAGTACGTGGTGGGATATTTAGGCAGAACCGAGCACAGGTGTTTTGAACACGTTGCAAGAGTTTCATAGGTTTTTTTGTGTAGTCTAGACCTAAAAACGATAGCTCCGTAATTTAATTTGGATAAAATGAGTGACTCACACAACATAACCCTAATTTTAACACTAATGAAATCCCTTATGTTATACAGCATCTTAAGTCGATAAAGGGAGTCCCGGACAATGGCATTTATATGATTCTCAAAACGTAAGGTGTCATATATGATAAGGCCAAGGTTTCGCGCCTCCTCTACTGTTTCTATTGGCACCCCGATTGCTGTGATCTGTGAGTTATGCGTTATTACTTGTGCTATTTGCCCCTTTGTACCGAGAACAAGATATTTTGACTTTTTGGGGTTGAGATATAGGCAATGTTTAGATGACCAAGTAGCAACGTTATATAAAACTTCATTCATTTTTGAAATTGCGTCATTGATGTTATGTCTGTTTGTAGGAATGTATAACTGGAGATCATCAGCATAAAGGTGATATTTGCAATGCTTGATTTGGTTTATTAACTCAGCAGTGTATATGATAAATAGTAATGGGCCTAGAATAGATCCCTGGGGAACACCTCGTGTTACAGGCAAAACACTTGATGTTTCGGTACAGTCCGAAAGAATTACTTTTTGCAAACGACCAGTTAAGTAACTAGAGAACCATGAAACTGTTTTCGGATCAAAACCATAGAAAATTAGTTTCTAAAGAAGTAAAGTAGTGTCGATGCAGTCAAAAGCACGTGAATAATCTAGCAATGTAAGGATAGTTGCGTAATTTTTGTAGCAGCTCGAGAGAGCATTGTCAATAACATCTAAGAGCCATTCGTACTATGTTTTTTTCTAAAACCCGACTGTTACGTAGCAGTAGACTTGAGGATAAACAATTCGTTCTAGAAGTTTAGACAAAAAACATAAAATACCTGTAAGTGTCACGGGTGCTACTAACATGTTCGGGCCGGCGTACGGGTCAGCAGTATTTGTTGAACGGCAATGCCGATTCGAACCAACTGCTATACATATTCAGCATATACCTACCGTGAAGTCAGTTCGGGCTTTATTCAGGTCGGCTCATCGCCAAGACCTGAACCGCATTAGCCTGGCAGCATTTTTCCCGAACGTTCATCTACACATATTCGGCTTTGCTCGTCCTATCAGAGCCGGTTGATGCGGGCCCGAATATGTAGGTAGATCCCTACATCCATCTCACAAATATAAAAACTATGTGGTCCTTATTTCATAACGTGCAAAAAATAAATACATTTGTTTTCTTTCTTTCATTCAAAAGTCATATAAATCTTGGATATTTGCTAAGAAAGATTGAACTTTATTTTAAAAGCATTAGCTTTTAATGCTCTCAAAAGAAATGACACTTTGCTTTATAACTCAGATTACGACTGACCTTTTAAATCCTGAAAGTTTCCTTTACTTTACCTGAATTCTAAGAATATTTACACCAATTGTGTCATTCAAAACAACAAAGGTTAGTCGGCTGTGTTTTACTTTAACATGACCTAATTTTAAAGTTTTCGATATTTCAGCTGGTAGTAAAACGCCTACAAACAACTTTTGTCTCGTTTTTTTTGTATTTCAAAATAAAAATAAAACTTGAATTTAGGAAACAAGCGGCTTCGAAGTGAATTGAAAAATAATGTCACAAGATTATTGAGATGTACAAACAGATTGGATTTTCCGGTGTATGCACTACCCCCAGAAAATATTGCTTGACACTAAAAGTAAGAAAGAAGAAAAGCCTCTTAAGAATTTTGTTCTACTCAACATCCTGTTCCTTCGTTATCTAACCAAAGTAAATTACAACTCGAGAGCAATAAAGAAGGAACCACAACCAAAAACGTAGCTATTGTCTTTGGTGTGGAAAAATAAAAATATAAGTAGATCTGCAGGGCAGATATCTGCAATCAATGCCCCAAAACTCATTAAGTTCAAAATATGAAGCATATGAAAACCTAGTGCAAATATAAGCAATGTTATCAACTTAGATAATTTATACTGTACAAAAACTATGCGAAAATAATTGTGTAATTTTACTTGCAGTTAAGCATTTGGTTACATTCTATAAACATCGCAAATACCTTATATGAATACCGGAATGAAAAAAGGCCCAACCTCAAGGTGAAATTTGTATGTAGTAGACCAAGAATTTTGTTTTGTTGACATGATTACCACGAAAGAAGGCTTGACAAAATAAACTTTTCGCTGTATTTTTTATTAATTCTTCATATTGAATATAACCATTGCAATATCTATGACTAATTAATTAAATAAAAATTAATCAGATCCCAAAAGAAACTGGGCAGTGACAAATGCAAACAAACATAAACAAACATTTTCAGAGTTAGCGATTAAGAGCGAATCTTGTTGGAATGTAACTACGATAATGTTGGTGATCTATCTTATATAATAATAACAATAATAATATTCGTGACCAAACATGTTAATATAGTACATTAAAATATTAATGGATTATTGGAGAAGTCATATCTATCAGCAGTTCCGTTGTGTCGATTGGAAAATGTTAATATGCGTATTGATGAAGTGAGTGTTACTGAGCATAATGTGATAAAATGTGATATGGGCTTGTTAAGTTACCAAATTTCGTATTAGCTTCAAACTTCTCAATAAACAACCGACGTGGTGGATCATGTATTTTAGAACGGAAAACTCAAGTATAGGACAACAATAAAAGAGATAGGAAATCTTGGTACATATTACCAATCTCATAGAGTGTACAGCTATTGAATTAATTAGTCATGATATATTTAGACTTCTAAAGAAAAGACAAGACACATACTAGTTAAATAAATTAAATTAAATATTACGTAAATTTATATAAAAAAAGAAAAAAAAATGTGGTAATATAATATATTGAGTAAATATATAATAAAATAAATATAGTAAAATAATATTGAGTGATTAGTATATATAGAATTTGTACAGTAAGTAAAAATTTTTGGTTTCAAACTAGCTATGTATTAGAGAACCCGCAAGGCTGGTTAGTGGCACATGTCTTGATATTTTGCCCACAATATAAGAGGATGTAAGAGTAAGATATAAGAGGGCATTGTCTGACTATACAAGCCAACTTCTAGAATGTCCAATAAAAGAAAAGTTTAGTGCACCATATTGGTTCAAAATCAAACATGATTACAATAAGGACAATGTAAGAAAATTCAAGAACTGCATGAAAGTTCTGAAATTTTGCGATACTTTCTTATACGAAAATCCTAACGACGCGATGGTTCCAATAATTTTTATGACTTGTTTAAACTTTTTATGGCTTTAGCTTTCCAATTATTTGAGTCAAAATACACATGTACCAACGGCCTAAATCCCAACAATGAAAACATACATAAATTTAAATTTTATACTCAAAGATTAAAAAATATTATGCAATTGATCAAAAAGCACAGAATAATTATTTTATAAAGCATCTGACAATAAAATGAAAGTGACATGGACAAATATAAGAAATGAAAATTAACCGACCTAGAGAATATACAGGGTGACTTGTAATTCGACGTATTCCTCTTGGAATGTGATAATACAACTAATTTCCAACAAAATTAACTATAATGTCCCTAATACCAAAGAGGCTCGTTATCGAGCTATTCAATATTTTTTTGTTTTGTTCAAAAAAACCACGAATTACCTACAAAAAATTAAATAAATAAAATACTAGTGTTTTGAATAAAGTTGTTTAAATTTTTATCAATTACCAATACGTCATTAAACATTTATTAATACTAATACTGGCACAAATATTATACATTTTAAAATGGCAAGTGAATTGATTCACTAATTTGGTCAATAGAAAACTGTATTTATTTTGAAAAATCAACAGTACATTAACAGTACACTGGACGACCATTGTGTTGGAATACCATTCATCTCCTTGTTACCAATTCCACAAGCAATAGCCTTAGCTCATTCCTCAAAAATTTCTCATAACACTCACCATTTAAATTGTTGGGCAAAAAGTCCAATCAAATGATTATTTATGACGCCCATCCAACTTCTAACAATAACAACTAAAAAGTTCCAGGTATTTATTGCAACTCTGCAACTTAAGCCGCGGTATGATAACAAAAGGTCTTACAATGCACGTGCTCTACGTACGTTTTTTTCTGGGAAATGTTGTTTGTGTCTTAATAATTTATCTTGTTTGGATAGCTAATAGAACAAGAAAGTTTTTCGAGTAGTTCGAACGGTTAATGTACTGTTGATTATTCAAAATTAATCCAGTTTTCTACTGACCAAATTGTGAATCAAACAAAATTTTATAAGAATTCACTTGCTAATTTAATTTTATATTTGTGCCAGTATTAGTATTAATAAATGTTTGTTGATGTATTGGTAACTGATAAAAATGTAAACAACTTTATTCAATACACAAATTTTTTATTTATTTAATTTTTTGTAGTTTATTCGGGACTTTTTTGAGCAAAACCAAAAATATTGAATATCTCGATAACGAGCCTCCTTGGTATTAGGGACATTATAGTTAATTTTGTTGGAAATTAGCGCTCCTAACATAATCCCACCTAAGAATTCAACTTCCCTATGTATAAGACCCACTTGTGCGAAATCTTGACGACTACAAAGGTCTAAAACACGCAACTAGTATCGGCTATGATAGTATAGCACCAAACATTATAATGAAAGTAGCCATCTACGTTGCACCGATATTGAGTTTTAATTTTAATCGATGTATAGAAAATGGTATATTTCCAAAAAATTAAAAGTCAACCTTTATTTTTTTTTAAATGATCGTGAATCCATGTCGATATTCAGACCAAAAGCTTTTAAATCAATATTTTGGAGAACATTTGAAACGGTTATTTATGAAGCTTTAGCAGTTTCTTTGAGAATTACAATATATTATCAGACGAACAGATAGGTTTCAGGAAAAATCATAAATCAGAGGCATAAAAATCAAAGGCAGTTTATCTCTTCATAATTTTTTAAAGAAAGTTGATATGAGCGTAGTTGATAAAAAAATACCAATGTGCGCCTTATTCATGAACTTGACAAAAGCGTTCAATTACATCGAACATAAAAATTCTTAGTTATGTAATCGGTAAATTACATGCATACGGATTTGGGGTGTGTCATTGGGTCTGTTAAAGTCACACTGAAACGAAAGAAAACAAGCCACTAAAATAACCAGAATATGTACAAAATCTCTTACGGAAACTGACTACTTATCAAGTTATAAAGAAGTCACATACGGTGTACCACAGGGTAGCATTCTGGGCCCGTTATTGTTTCTTATTTACATTAACGATTTGTCTATATTTACTCATCCAATAATATGTGCAGATGCTAGATAATAATGATATATAAATGATGTTTGCAGATGACAGAATGTTGCTGTGCAGACAGTACGTTGCATTTAGAAACATAACATTATAAAGACACTAAATTATGCAATGGTGCAATGCAATTAGACAAAAATAACCTGAGTTAATAATAACCGTTACAATGACATTAACATTGATTACAATAGACATTAAAAAAATTTGGATTAACAGTGGACCTTATATGGTCAAACCTAGAGGGCATGTGTGAAAGAATCAATCAAATCTCATATGCTTTACGGAAACTGTAACCAATTTTTTATGAAGAATTAACGGCATATATTTTTCTTTTGTCAAATCCACTATACGCTATGAAATAATATTTTGGGGAAATTCAAGAGATAGCAGTAAAATGTCCAAAGCTTAAAAGCGTTGTGTTAGGGCATTTAATAATTTAAAATGAGCCGACTCATGTAAACCTGACTTAAAAAAAGTTAAAAATTTTATCTCAGCCATGTCTTTTCATACTTGTAACAGTACCTTTCGTAAAAAAAGGTCCGATACATTTTGAAAACTTTAAAGTAACAGAAATAATGATTATGTCAATATTCAACCTCATAGCATTATTCTCTAAAAGTTTCTTCGGAATGGCTTCTAAAATATGTAATAAATTACCAAATACCCTATAACAAATAAGTAATATTATACATTTTTTTTAAAAATACTTATAGCATTTTTACAATATAAATGCTATTATAAATTACATGAGTATTTCAATGATTTACTACCACGACGTCGTCAAACTGTATACCTTCTATCCCATGTATATAAAAAAAAATTTTGTAAAGGCGGTCCGAGAGGTTCCACCGCCCTTTTTTTTTCTCTCAATCTAATTTTAAAAGCCGAAATTGTAAGTTTAACGTGTTCGCTTGATTTCTTTAAGTGTTTCTAGCGTAAATCAACAATTACATATCATATTTTGATTCTGATTGATAAAAAGCTACTGAATTTTCCGAAGTTCAGCGAAACTTGTGTTGTTAATCGTACAGCAAAAAAAAAAAGTGGTCCCGTTTGAGCCACTATTTTATGTATCAAAGGACTACAATACTTTTTCACATCTTTTATAAAGAGTACAAAAATCATCTATACCGAGAAAAAAACTCTCAGAATTCAAACCTGGGACTTCTGATTTTCTGGTATAAGAAAAGGCTACTATTATTTGCTTGCAGTCTTTGTCGATGCTATTACGTCAATTTATAAAATCTAGAAGTTTTTCGTCGTTTCTTTGACCCGCGTAAATCTTGGGAATTTCGGGATAAACTATAACTTCCTACATACTGTAGATTCCTAAAGGTGATAGGATTTCAGAAATCGGTCTAGTAATTTCTGAGTTCGTCGATAACATGCAAGAAACAAAGCTAACTATGATAATTTACTTCATTCAGAGAAGAGCGTCGGTAGCGCAGTAGTTAAGGTAATGGCTTCTAGATCTTGAGGTAGCGGGTTCGATCCCCGTGACTGCCAATCAACGATTTTTTACCATCTAAGTGCATAAAGCCAACTGCTCTAAGAGTGAAGGAAAACATCGTGAGGAAACCCACATACTTAAGTAATTATTTCGAAGGTATGTGTACGAATCTGCCAACTCGCAATAGGCCAGCGTGGTGGACTATACATTGCCTAATACCCTTAGTTGGGTGAGGGTGATGGTGGAGATGCAGTGGGATTATTTAGGCTGTCGTGACTTCATTCAGAGGGTCACTAACCTGGGGTCTGCGTAAGCATTCTTGATATTGATAGGGTTCTTCGTCTGAGCTGCCAGGCCCGCTACTCCGATGCCAAAGGGAATCACGACTTCTTGAGACTTGGCCATTCGAAGAGCATCGCCCAATTCTGAAATATAATGAAAGTTACATAAACAAATAACGCAAATTGGATAAACTAAATTATAGCTATTTTCTGACTAACATTAACTGTTTTACTTTTTCTTAGCCAGCGAACGAGTTCAAAACTACCGTTTGCTAGGTGACATACGAGTCTATGAAGATCGGCAATCATAGGCTTCAGTTAGAATTGACTGTGTTCCTAAAATCACGGGCTAATCCATCCCTTTAACTTGGAAGGATATATAACAAGGATGGACCGTTATAAAACCGCAGACGGCATCTCAAAAACAATATTTGCTTAAAAAATATGTCTATAGATCGCTTTGAAGGTACCAAACGTTCTGAAAAAATAAATAGACTTGAATAAGTTAATTAGACCCATTGTAATTCATAATACTCGTAAGTACATTGCGTAATAAGAACAACATGCCAAGGAGCCAGGTTACAATACTTGTTATACAGGGTAACAAGTATTACATACTTTTATTGTTACAATACTTGGTATACAATCGGTGTCCAAATTTTTACAGGAGGCTTAGAATCGGTAATATTTACAGTTACGATTACAGTAATAAAATCTTGTATTTTTTTGCAAATTTGCCCATTTTACTCCATAAAACACCGTACTCACTGGTCGAACTGTATTTGAATGAAAATTGAATAGTAAAAATAATAAGATAGTACAGTCATTCATAATTACAAAGATAAAACTAACCAATCACAATAATGAGATAGTATAGTCATTCATAATAACACACATAAAACTAACCAATCACACACTTTCATTCACCCCCCTTCGCAAACCCTCCGTCGCCTGAGCTGCGCACCCGTCGCCAGCGCGGCGCCGCATTCCAGTGCCGATTTGACCGTGACCGTGATTGCTTATGCTATTTTTAGATAATTATTGATTGAGATAACTCTTAAAATGGCAGCACAAAACCAAATAAATTATTCGAATCGCGAGTATTATGAGATGGTACGGTGCTACATTTTAAGTGGTGAAAGTTTACGTGGTGCGCAAAGTCTGTATGAAAGCGAGTCATTATTGCGCTTGCGAACCCAATAAATTAACTCTAGAGTACCAAATCGGAGGACGATTTTGGCAGCCAACCGAAGCTTATTGGAGTATGGGCAGTTCACTACACCAGCGCATGCATCATCGCAATGAGGTCATGCCATGATTGGCCCGGCTGTCGAGAATGTTGTGGTCGAGTTTATTTAACAAGGCCCTTGTACCAGCATCAGCGATGCAGCTCGACAATTCGGCGTGAGCCGTTACTACGTTTGGAACTTTCTTCACTCTATAAGATACTATCCGTATCATTCAATTCATCAACGAGTTAAAGCACTACATGAGTACGATGGGCCTCCTCGAGTGCAGTTTTGCAGTGGCTATTATTAAATCTTGAATCTGCTAATATTTTGTGGACTGACGAAGCCTTGTTGCCGCGGGTAGGACAATAGAATTACAATAGTCACTATGAACAATATTGGGCAGTGAACAATCCCCACGTTATCAAAGACAGTCATCATTAAGTGCGATTTAGAGGACATCAGAATTTTTGGAGGACTCTAGCAATTTTAAATAACTTTTATTACCAACATGACGGTGCACCACCGCATTACCCAAGTGCAGTGCGTGAATTCTTGGACAGTGAATATGGTGATAGGTGGATAGGTCGCGCGGGCCCTATTCCGGGGCCTCCAAGGTCACCGGACCTTATACCGTAGGACTTTTATTTGTGGGGAGAAATAAAGAGGCGTGTTTACTTTGAAGAAGCTTAAAACTATCAGGAACTTCGTAGTAAAATTATCACTGCATTTAGTAAAGTAAAAAGTGTACTCAAACACAAATTATATTAGTGAACAGTTTGAGAACGCGAGCTGAGCTTTGCATTGAGAGAAACGGACTCCATTTTGAACAATTGTTAAAATCTCAGTGATAGTGTATTTTCATGGGACTAAATTAGTAGGTAAGTTTAACTGTTGTAAATAGTTGATTCCACTTTTTAAATACGCCATAGTGAAACCGATCACTAGTGTGTAATTTGAGGTTAATAAAATAGTATTTTAGTATGTTTGCTTATTATGACGGTCCTAAGCCCGTAAAAAGTTTAAGGAAAATTGCAACTTATTTACTATTTTACAGTTGTTGGTAAACATTAGTAATGGGCGTTCTAGTCTTAATTAAGATAGGGTAGGTGGAAATATACTAAAGTGCTAAAATACTAAAATATGTCCTTATAAAACGTGGTTGTGTGTGTCATTGATAATTTTGTTATCAACAGGTATGTAGTGCGCCCATACGTCACTTACTTTTCTATTTATTTTAAAATGTATGTTATTCACTAATTATGAATGATTTTAAATTACTTTTGAAAATTGACATATTTTTTTTATAACTTTTACACGTAGAATCTGATAAAGAATTTTGGCTACCCTTTGAAAAAACAGTCTGAACTACATAGCGTTAACTTACTATGCTTTAAAAGCACATAGGACTTTAAAAATTTTAAAAGCAATACCTGACCGTAAAGGTAGCGTAAATTACCAGAGCTGTGTTGTGGATAAGTTTAAAAGCAAATCACCTACAGTAAAGACATTCAAAGTAATAAAAACAGGCATAGGCAGGCACGCAATCCTTAACAATATAGGATGGTAGGTGTGCTATCATCGTAATAACAGGTACTCAACCTATAAAACTACTGTCATTAAGCACAATCTGTGAACATTAGGACGAGCTTTTATTATTTTTTCACGTAGACCCTCTCGTTCAAGTCTATTTTTCCAGAGAAATATAGTCCAGAGATTTTTCGTCCAGATGGAACAGGTGTCTCTTCAAAAGGCAGGTACAGTTCAAACTTGAAGGTGTAGTGGAGAAAAAATACGTTTGTTAATTAAAAATCGATAAACTGTGGATCTATTCAAAAAACTCTTACTCTTTATTCTTCATTATTCAGAATTCGCAATCTTGTTTATAGTCATTATGACTGCTGATAAGCTGTAGCTGGACAAAGATTCCGCTTAAGAGTAGCAACTTCAATAAATCCTTCTTTAGCGATACTGTTAGGATTATCTCGATATGACATCATAGTGAACACCAACCATGTAGATGCGTGATGATGAATAGACCAAAGATGTAGTGGGGCGTGTCTTCACCGGTAGCACTCACTATGCGCTGCGCATAGGTCGCCGTTCCAGAAACTTGACTACCCTTGGCTGCCCTTTGTTCCGAATACAATTAAATATTAAACAACAAAAAAAACCGTTACCTACTGAATCTTTCAGCGTCCTCTAAATAAAATATAAAGCCGAGACCACCTCGTTTGACTCAGAAAACTTTTTATAATATAAATTTTGTTTCTGTCAGATCTGAAATCATTTGAAGATATGGGCCTCTCATAATTTTAAGAACAAAGCGTATTTAACTGGAATTTAAACAAGTATCGGAACTTGGTACATAAATTACCTTAAAATTTAAATTTAAAGCACACAATTACTTGACTACCAGGTCCAGTTTCAGATTAAATTGATATACAGGGGAAATTTTGCATTTTGCATTTAAATCTATGAATATTTATAAGCTTGCATTTAAAAACCGGGGAAATTTGTTGCGATGGAAAAGCTGAGAGAAAGAAAATGAACGCTAAGAATACATTTATGAAATGCATAGATAAAAACCGACCTAAGGGAAAAAAGAAGGATTATTCTCGAAACTGTATTATTGTATTGTTTTTAATAAATACGGATACTCGAGATTTGCGTACGTGCAAAATTTTACTTACATTTGACAGCTGCCTAGGTCCGAATCGGTCTTGATAAAATAAAGCCTACATTACTTCCTAATAATGTTTGTTTTTTTACTATTTTCATAGCCGGCAAATCAACACACAACCTACCGGATGGTAGCTAAGTGTAATCACCACTCACAGACCTCATTAGTCATTTAATTTAACAATAAGGAATGTGACATTAATTACTTGGAATAACATATGTTCCAGTAATTTGACTGTCTGATCCATCCCTTTAACCGGAACACCACCACCTAAACCTGATTATTAAAAAATATCTTTTATTTTTATAATTACTACCACTTATTATAAAAATCTGTTTCACAAATATTTTATAAATATGCCAAAACAAATATACCACTTTCACAAACTGTGCTTCCTAATAAACAAACGAACGACCAAATATTTGCTATTTATAATTTATTTAGTAAAAGAAAAGCTAAACCTACTTTAAAAAAACTTCCAAAAGAACGTGACGACTTTATAAGAAGTATTTTAGCAGCCAGAACAGTTTTAATACGTATTATCAGATAGCAGTTTTAAATATCAGCGTTCTTACAAAAACAAACGTTGTTTTGTCGAGGAAATATGTTTTAAAATAAATGAAATAACACAAGCATCTACCATTTAATTAAAAAGAGAAAATTAAAGTGCCTAGTATTATTTGGTCAGAAAATTAAATTTCGCCGTAATCCTACAGAACTTTGAAAACAAAATTGTGGGTTACATTTCGTAAAAGTAGTTCATTATATCACTTTCTATTTTCACTTTCAGTTTTTCCTAGAAGGGCTCTTTTTGTTTTATTTCTTGTGTTTCACAGATTAAATCCCATCGCAGACATTCTACGATGAGATTTCATCTGTGGAAAGGATCTTTAATTATGAAGACGAAGATTAGAAGCTATGAATAGAAATTATTATTGAATTGAAGGATTAAAATTAAACCAATAGTTTTTGATGATAGAATCTTAGTACGTGACAAAATATTTAAATAACAATAAACCCCAAAAAGTTGCAGGAATAAAGGCCGCATCAAGGTACGTCGAATGGAATTAAGGATAACTTAAGTAATGATTTTCCTTAGCTAATCTGTTCTTTACCTACACTGCTTCTAAGTCTAAGCAAGCAAAATCTATACTTAACACTGCCGTAAGACGTTGTGCGGACGCCTGTAACGAACCGCCGCGCCTGGGTTGGTTGCGTAGTCAGCTGACTTATTGACCAGCGGGTTGGGCTGATGGGGAGCGTTGTCAAAGTGTCAACTCATGATCTCGACAATAGGGGGTAGCTCGAGATCTTTATGCAGATCTAAATTAAAAACATAGGGCGGGGCCCCGACGCATTTGCGGAAGAGCCTATTTTGAATAACAAGCAAGTGATTGAGATTCGACTTGCTGGCGAATGCGAAAACCACTCTGGCATTTGTCATGATGGGGCGGATGCAAGTTTTGTAAAGTGTTAGCTTATATCTGTGCGAATTTTTACTCTTCTTGCTGATTAGAGGGTGCAGCCTACCCATGACGAAGGCGGCTCGTTTTATGTGAGCCAGAGTGTAAGCCCCGTACAAGAATAGGTTTTATAAGATTTCTTCCATCAATATACTTCTATCCGATATATTCAATGGTTTTACTCCCAAGAATTGCGCTACAGACGTCACAGAAGATTAAATGAGTGTAGGTCTTTGATTAAAGTAAAATAGCACTGTTTTTTTTTTTAAGATTAATTTCAGACAGTTTCATAATACAATAGTTCTTAAGTAAAACCTACAAAAAATTTTGACACATTTTATTTTGGATATAACAGTATCGCAAACATGCTTGCAGTTCATAAGTAAAAAATTTGAAAACTGCCTTTTAAAAAAACAATTTAAACTTACAATATGGAATCTGAATATCAAAAAAAAAAGACAGAATATGGGAAAAAATATTTTTACGTTACAAAAGTCCAAGTTATAGATGGCTTCCCTTACATACCTTTAGCCCTCGTAAACAACCACGTAGCAAAAAGCAAAATTAATGTTCAGTCGGGGAAGAAGGCGAAGGTTCAGGCTAAGGTGACAATCGCTTGCGCATTGTTTGGGCTTTTGTAGGCGCTCCGCACACTAATGGGCGCCAACACTGCAGGGGATTCGAATGCGAATCTGGGTTTGCACCATTAATATAAAGCACGTTATATGACATAGTGTAAGATGTATCGCCCACGCACTATTACTCAAAAATAAATAAAGTATTCGATTATACACTCTTGTAGTAAGAAGAGCTTTTAATAAGTAAAAAATCAGAATATCTTTGAGAACAAAGCTTACAATTCGTCGTCATATCGTGCCTGTTACCGTACACGTTTTTAAAATATATCTTATCAGAACAACTGCTCGCAGATCAACGTCTACCTCAATTCTAATTCCAAACCACAACTCCGACTAAAATTAATCAATTAAGGACCCCAAATAAATACGTCGCACGCGAAAATATCGATTTTCCAAAGTTGATTTAGAATAGGCGCGTCCCTCCTATTTTTACACCTACATTACGACATTCATCACGAAATTGAACGCAATTTCCTACGGAATTAAGTCAGAATTGGGTTAAACAAGTTTGGTTAGCAAATATTAGTATTACTTAGTTTAGAAACTTAGTTTGTGCTCCTAATTTAGTTCAAATTGGTTGACAATGATTAAGTGTTGTTGGAGTGCAAATTTGGATTCCTCCTATTGATTTGAGTCATCAAAACAAAATGGAACTTAGTTTGGGCGGTCTGTTGTCACAACGAGGAGGGATTTCGAGGAAAATCAAATTATTTCCTCAAATTCGAATAGAGAAGTGTTTCTAGCGAACCATTTGTTATTAAAGATACGATTTCGGCCTGTGTCATGGTAGCTTAGTTAGACAATCTTACTGCGGCTTTAAGGACTGATTTCTTATAAATTCAATGAACATTTATGAAATATACTTTTAATGTTTTTAGAGGAAGTGCAGAATCAAATCGTACAGTAGATCTAATGGATTCTATTGTATATCCACACCACGGTTACTTAGAAAAATTTAGGACAAATCATTAGCTTTCAAATCGATAAAGTCGCAAAAAATCGGACTATTCGTGCCTTTGAGAAAAAAACATGGATATACGATGCCACAGAAAAATACACAAACACCCACGTGCAACTTATAACAACACTCATGGTCCGGTGAGATGGACAGCAAGATCACCTGATCTTACACCACTTGATTATTTCTTATGGGGTTACGTCAAGAACGAACTTCACAAAGCTCGATATGAAATAGTTGAGAGCTTACAAAGCTCATTGCTTGGTATTTTATTGAGTCTTATTTAATTGAACTTACGCATTGAGTCAATGGAAACCATTTTGAGCAACTTATTAGTTAGGTAAAATTGAGATACTAAAAGTAAATCGTAAAAATTTGCTATTTCCTTTAATTTTTAGTACAACGTTTATTTGCAAAGATTGATACCCATAAGCAACAGAATCCATTGGTTCAATAATACAGGATGTAATTTTCCGAAACATCATTCGGGTCAATTTGCGTCAAAAGTAAAAGATTTTTGAAAAAAATAAATATGCAGTTATTGTTTTCTTATAAATCGAGGGCATGACTCCTTTCTCGACTTTTCCCTATTTCTCGTGGTTTCGGACTTGACCATCAGCGCCCTTCTCAAAGAACCACCCTGTATAGAGGATTTTCACGAGGCGTCTATCTTGTTTACAGTAAAATATAACTCAGGTCAGATTATAAAAGCGAAACATCCAAGTTAAGCATCGGTAAAACAATATCTACTTAATAAAAAACCCAGTAATTCAGTTTATCCTCATACATACCATACTGGCGTCTAAAAGTTACACAATTAACTCTTAAAGCAGTACAATCAATATATAATTAATAATTTATTAGGTTCAGTATGGTGAAGAAACGATTCACTGACTTAGAACAATGTGTCATTAAATAAACGTTAAGTTGATGCGAGTATTTGAGACCACACGCAGAACATAAATATCAATCAGTTGAGTGAAAAATATTGCACAACAGGAAAATACTGTAGTTTATATTTATAGCTGATAAAAATAAGAGACTGTATAAAATTTTGGTGACCTTTTTTTGTCTTTGTGATGATCATCAGAATGGGAGGGTCGATGTGGAATTTCTTTAGGCAAGTTAAACAAAAAATATTTTATGATTTTTGTGTCGTAGCTTAAAGAACAACTATTTTAACCATATTTTTATAGCTTAATGCCAGTTTTACGTCGTCGCTCGGGTAGATTAGATCGTGTAGCCTGAATATGCTACTTCTAACCTTTTTACAGTCATTTTCAAATATAATAAACTTTTTCTCTTTATATAACACCAGGAAACATAATCATCAATGACTATTTCCAAAACCTTATTCAAATGCTGTCAACACCAGAGCAAAAGGCCCAGAAATATCATTAACACAGATATATCTAAGCAATCAATTGAAAAAGTAGTTAAGGTTGTGAAAATCAAATCAGAATATATTTTCACCTTATAATAGTCGGGCTTCATGGTAGTGATAGAAGGAAAATGAATACTTAATTAATTAATTAATCGTAATACTATACTATATACTAATGTTATATATAGAAAATAAAGATCCAACCAACCAAAACAGTTTGTAAGTATTAAAATATAAAAAAAAAAGTTTATATAATTTTGACATCAGATTTTGTTTGACCAGTACCTACTCAGCAACTTTCAAACAGCACAAAATGTGAGCCGCAGTTTGTGGGGATACTCCACACTCACATAATGTTGTAGGTTTGGTTGATGTAGCCCAATTTCAGAAGGTTTTCTCCGTGTCTGCCAACCTGATCTATTAGGTGTTTTATAAATGGGCCAAGACAAATTGTGACCTGGAGGCAGCTTTCAGTTTAATACGAGTTCAGTTCTTTCGAGTATCGTTGGTAATATCTAAGTAATATACCTATAGAAAATGTGACATTACACTTACCAGTATCTCTAGTAACGTCGAATAATTTCGCTTGCAAATATCTGTGGGGTGGAGTGCCTTTTGCCAAGAACAGACTGCCTCGATCAGCTGCCGTCAGGAAACATACGTTTACGAGGATCTGTATCAAAAATAAACTTCGTGGTAGTAAAGTTTCTTATGTTAAGATACCTCCTGGAGCGGTACCTATTTTGACCGCCATAATAACCACATTTACGCGGTTGTATAACGGTCCAAGGGAAGGCAGGCTGGACGTTCCAGCAGTGCAATTATGGGAACAAAAGCAATTGGAACTAAACCCTGCGGTCGGCAACGCAGCGTTGATTACAAAACAGCTACGATTAATGATGTACATAGGTAAGAATGCCACTCACCATCAGGTGAATAGCGTGTTCGTTTGTCGGGTATGAAAATAGTAAAAAAAACGGTTCATAAACCTCCGTAAATAGAAATTAATATTATTCTTAAATAAGATTATTAAACAGTAAACCGACTAATAAAGACATAAAAGACATTTAAAATAGGTTTCCTTATAAAGTTATTCTTATAAATTAAGCTTTTCATTAGAATTTCCAAAATTCATTCAAGAGATTAAGGAAAATAACAACTCTTTTGTCAGAAAGAAGGTTAAATACAAAACAAATATTTACTCCTTGCTTAACACACAAAATCTACAAAGGTGGCTTTATTTGATTATAAATTAGAATATAATTTGTATTCTTCAAGTTCAAACAACATTGAGGTACATACCCAGTTGTTAAGTCTGTGTCTTTACTGAGAAATACGCTTTCGAGGCCTGACTTAATTATTATGGTACAGAGAATGGTAGGATAAATTAAATGTAAATTCTTTAAACTTTGACTGTTTTTTGTTTAGATTTACTTTTTGATACATAATTTATGTTTGGTGTTTGGTTCACCGATTGACAAGGTGGTGTTAAAAACTACTATTTCGTATTTCAAAGGTCTCACAACGGTCAGTTAGAAGCTCGATAAGATATGTGTAATTAAATCAACAACTGATTTAGAAGGCAGTAATGTAATCAGTAGGGTAGGCTCAACACCTCGTTCTCAAATGTGCTTAGTTCAGATATTAAATAGTAGTGGCGTAATCGGAGGTACTGTAGCAGTCTTTGAGTGACATCTAAAGCACAATAAAGAATAAATTTTGGAATTTTAGAAATCAATTATTGAGTGCATATTGAGTGCTTATTTAAACTGCATTATGTAAGAATATCTTAATCATGTACCACTGCAAAAACATCCATAAAATTGCCCAATTACCGAGCATTTCAAATAAAAATTCTAACCACGAACAAAATTAAAACAATTTCGATTGTAATCTTCACAAAATGCTTCATGTACGTCGTAAACAAGGATCATAAAAATTTACAAGTAACAGCGGCTGTGTTTTGTTTAAATTAAAGACCATTTTACTGCCGGGCATAAAAGTCTGGATGAGAAATCAGCTGTTTCTCAGTTCGTGTACATTGAACAGAGAGCGTAGCTAAAAGGTAGACGTGCGAAGTATGTGGGTAAAATCTTCGATAGCTATTGAAAGTTAAAATGTAAAAATATAATCAATTTGGATAAACTCTTATTAACTAGGGAGAGATCAGTAAAACATCCCAGTTTGAACCAACTGATTGGCACTTAAATGAATTATGTTTTTGTTATAGATCAATTTACAAATAGCAAGTCAGTACCCAGATTAAAAATAAAAAGTGACAATCCGTATTGAGCGAAGCAAAAGTAAAGCCCGAAACTATAAATATGAAAGTCTTTAGATGCAATCAAGTCTATTAAACAATTATTTTTCTAAACTTGAGTTAACAAATGCTTAACATCATGCATACCATTATATAAACCCGAGAACCAACATCTGTGTTCATTTGACAAACCCCTGGTCTCTTTTAGTTCTAGAAGAGATCAAGTAACCACCACTAGACTCCACATTGGACACACAAACGTAACACATGTCTATTTAATTATGAAAACCAATAAAACTAAATGCATATGCAGTGTTGATCTAACTGTATTTCATCTTCTAGAAAAATGTCAAGTGTATAATCGTGAAAAACTATTGTGTTGTGTACCTAATACCTTGAAAGAATGCTTGAACCAAGATGGATATCCAAAGACTCTTAATTTTCTGAAAATGATAAATGTTTATAAACGTGTTTAATGTAATTATAATTGTATCTTCTCGGTAGTCGCTAATGACCAGTGTAGTTAAAAAGCGACATAAGATAAATAAATAAAAAATGTGTTAACTGAACAGAACTCTAACCTGGATATGAGGCGTATGAGGCAGGGTTACTACCAACTTAGCCACTTCGGTCGTCTATTGTTAATATTTGCCGTCATTGATTTTATAAATTTTGAACAGATACATAATTATTGTTATAACGATTAAATTTTATTATTATTTAATAGTTTATATTGATAATTTAAATGATGTACTCTTTTAATTTTAATATAAATATTGAAACAAACACACATATTTACGATGCGCGTAAATTTTGCTTCTGTCAAAATTGTAGGTTCAAATAAAGCCTGTCAGACCTAACACAGGTACATTGAAAAAAAAGGTGAATTCATCAGAATAATCGTCAGGGGCTGACCTCTTAATATAGCTGGGTAAAACATTTAAACAGTATATAAAAATAAACAAGTCTAACTGTGTTTGTAGCAAGACCGTTTGTGTTTTGACATGGGTAGGAAGGAACCAACGAATACCTGTTGACGCATGCATGCTTCTTAGTTGTTTTTGCGATCATTTACGACCGATTCCGCCTTCATAAAATTTCTTACTTCCAATTTGTATGGAAAATAGCTCAGTTTAGAAAACAAATTTTCAAAACGGCCATAAAACATTACGATGCAATCCTGAAACAAGAACAACAATAAAACAAAGCACTTCATACCTTATGGCATAGGACATTAATGTCTAATTCGTTTGCCACGTCTTTGATGAGGTCCATAAAAAGATCGGCTTCTTCCAACTGCCTTTGCGCTGAACTGCTGGGCGATCTTGACCTCTAAAACAAAGAAGTTAAAGTTTATTTTTATCCGTATATATTGTAAAACTAAAACCTTGGGAATTAGAATGGATAAAAGTTTTAAGTTAGCTTTATATTACATAGGGTGAAATGCAAGCTTCGTTGGGCCAACGATTAGGCCTCTGTTTTATCGATATGCCCCCGGTTTCAACCCAGTAAAGACTAAATGTACCTAACATTACGCCGATTGCATCAATGGTGACTGTGACATCCCTAAGAATGTTTACTTATATGTTACATTCCTACGAAATTACTTCTCAGCTAGCCCTAACAAGTAATTTCGAAGGTACCTACGAGTTAAGTCGGCCTACCCTTAGTGACACTGAAATATAAATTGCCTAAAACCACCTTACTTTGGTGAGACTTATCTTCACATCAAATAATAAGCGAAACACAGATTGTTTTAATGAACATAACATAGTCACAAAATGCTAAAAGCAGCTTTATTGGAATTCATCAATCATTTGTAATGAGGTAAACACAATTAAAATTCAAGCATAACACAACATTGTTTTCCTCATTGTTCCCATGTTTTCAGAGAAACAGCAGTAAATAATAAGGATTTATAGCTACTAGCGACCCGGCCCGGCTTCGCTGCGTTTATACCTAAATGTCTTTTCCGTCGTAGAGTCTTAGTCAACTTAGATTTAATTGTCACGTTGATTTAACATATTCTACATATTTTCTTAGTAGATATATATCTGACATGTTTATAAGTTTCTTATGTCCTATCCTGCAAGTATTTGAAAACGTTTCTCGTATATCTCATAAATCGTACATACGTAACAAATAACTACTTTGATGAAATAACCTTTACTGAAATTTATTCAATCAAACTTATGTTCATTACAATCAATTTCAATTTTGAAAAGTTAAAACACCAAGCAAAAATATGAACTTTAAAGTAATCCTCCACTTAAAAAAAAAATATCGTATTCGTCTAGAAAGCTCTCTTTCTAATTACCACATTGTTTGTGACCAATATTTTTTACTATAAAGTGGGTATAGTAAGCTAATGGTAAAAGACATACGCCGTCGCGGATCTTTTTGAATTCCATCACACATTATTTTGTTATATTTCAAAACATATGACAGCATTTCCGTACAAAGCTCTCAGTCGGCTTGATTTCTTTAGACATCTTGAAATATCCTTCAAAATATCAAAAATCACTTCTTGGTATATAACAAAGGGACATCAAAACAGCTCTTCACGAGACCAGCACGCTGCGAACAGTTTTTTTTCCCTTATTTAATACAAAAAAGTAGGTACTCGACTATATAAACAACGAGAAAAGGAAAAGTAAACGTTTTCGCGAACACAAATGAGGCTTCCCCGAACTGTATTCAGCCGTGAAAATGCGCATCAAAAGTCAAAGGGAGGGTGACCACAAGTTTAGCGTTGATGAAATCTTTTTTTAATTTTAAACTTTAGAGGGTTTTTACTAGAATAAGGTAGTAAGTATAGTAATTTCATTTTATTGGATTGTACCTATACCATATTATACCATAATTAAAAGAATAGTATTTCTTAGATACATGCGTACAAGAACTACCAGTAAAAAATTATGAATGTTTTATCATCGACAGACCATTGAACATGTTTGGACTTTGTTAAACCTAAAATAACTCCTAGAAAACTAAGTAACTCCAATGTAATTGAACTCGTGTTCGTAGACCACGATGCACGTAAATATACAAACATTAATACTAAGCATAGCAAAGCAAGCAATGAAAAAACAAATCGGATAGCTTAAGTGGCAGGGCCACTGCCACTACACCATGAGGTTTTTCAAAATGAGTATCATATGTACTATTCGACAAAGCAAACTTGACGAACGGGCGGAATGGGGCTTCCACTTTCAATCGTTTGCTACTACGAAACATGAACTGAGAATAAAGGCCGTCCATGAACACATGTCCGGTTGGCTTGCTCAAATACCTACTTTGGTAACAATAGATTTAATAACAATCTAAAAACGAAAAATGTACGTGCCAATTCTTTTTAAATCTTATAAAGAATATATTTATTCACCCGAGCCATCTACAATATTTTATTTTTATTCTGTTTTATTTAGAGGTTTTTATCTTTCGACATGTCACCTTTAATTATTAAAATGTAAATGAAAAACGCAATAAAACGCAAGATTAAACAGAAAGCTAAATGGAAAAGCGTATAAATCCTGAAATCAAGGCACTCAACCTTGGCCAAACCCCTTTGTAAGCCATTAAGATAGGAGTTCTAATTCTTTAAAGCATGTTTAATCTGTCCTTTCATCTTCTTGAATTATGGCGGCCCTACGAAAGGGAAAGAGTTTGCTATCTATGGAAGCTTTTTGCGTGCAAAATCCGGGTTTTTCAGCACTTTGATATTACAATATTGTCGAGGTACTATCGTTGTTTGTTAACGTTATGAAAAGCTAAGGAATACTTAGATGTTGGTGGTGGCATTCATCGAATTAAACAAGGATGTTTTTGTTTAAAATGTGTTGAAAATATATGAAGTATGTATTTTTGTGTGTCTTTTAGACCTTTGACAATATCAAAAATAATCAAATATAATTAAATTGCCATCCACATAGATAGTGTATTTAAAAAGCATTTGCATTACTAGACATAAACGACAATTAATATTATCTCCAAAAAAAAAAAACACAAATATTTTGAGTTGAAACACATGAAACGGATTTGATTAGCTAATTTAAATGACGTCACAGGAAAGTAAACACTTGTAATTAAGTAGCTTTTTTAGAAATACTTAAAATAAATAAAAGTCAAAAATATTTGTAGGGTCGATCACCACAAAATATAGTGACATATTTTTCGAAAGCTAGTCAAATAGCTTATTGTTAGTAATTTCCTTGTTTTTTTTAATTGGTCAGGAAAACAATGAAATGGCCTTTGATTTAAAAAAGTAGTTAAAATAGTAAATTAAACAAATTTTTTTAATTTGGTAACTTTACTATTTTGGTATTTTCTAATTTCAATTTTAAGAATTATTTATTGGATTCATTCTTATACAATTATCATGGTTTATTTAATTATATAATTATCATCATTTATTACATTGGAAAATGTAATAAAGCCAAAGCTTTTTGTCCCAAAAATAAAAGCTTTTTTTGTATCGAAAAAGGATTAGACGTTTGTCTTCTATCTTACCTGATCGAAAGTAACTATGAAGACGAAGGACGTGGATAGACGTGTTGTTACACGTCTACCCACGAGAATACCTATTCACTCGACGCTTGAAAGAACTAGGGCTATAGTTTTCTGGAAAAACAGACGCAGGCAGTTCATTCCACACCTTGGCGACCCGCACCAAAAAGGAACTATCGAAGCGTTTGGTTCGACTTCTTGGGATGTCTACCATGACAGGATGGAAGGTCTATCTGCGTCTAGTAGTCCGATGCAAGAAGGGTGTGGGTTCAACCTGATAAAAAAGAGCATTCGCGCACTCTCCAAAATGTAATCTGTAGAAAACTGCTAAACTGGCAACTTTCCGACGTTGGTCAGGGCTTTACAGTTTTTTGGTGTCGAGGTCAAAGTTGTTAATAATTTTTCGGGCTCTTCGGTCAACTGCGTCCATCGCTTCTAGTTGGTACTTTGCAGAACCATCCCATCTTTGTATAGTTACTTATTTACATTATTATTAAGATTTAAATCAAATAAATATAAATGTTTGTATATTTGTAATAAATATAAATATAAAAATAAAATGACCCAGGCCAAGGGCGATCATCGCTTGAGCGTTGTTTAGTCTTTTGTGAGCGCTCGGACTACAACACTACTTGGGACAGCTTGACCCAACGCTCCCGACAGCCTACACGAGCTTTTTATTGGTCATAGTCACCTATCCTAAAGCCCTATCACATCCAGGCGGTGGAGGACGAAGTTCTCCCCAGAGACTCTCTCCCCATCATCGCCGACCCCGTCACAGTTTCTAATGATGAAATCTCACTTCTCATTAAAAGACAAAAGTCCAAAAAGGCTCCGGGTGTGGATGGAATATCTAACCACGCACTTAAGCACCTGCCTCAACAGGTGCTTATCTTGTTAACTGTTATATTCAATGCCTGCTTCGACCTTAGCTACTTTCCAAAAGCTTGGAAAGAAGCGACAGTCATAGACATTCCCAAGCCGGGTAAACCTCTGAATGTCCCGGCTAATCACAGACTCATCAGCCTCCTTACGGCAATGTCTAAACTTCTCGAGAGAGTCATACTCTCTCGAATGCGGAACCATCAGTTTCCAACGGATGGCGATCCTCTCATTATTCCCCATCAGTTCGGCTTTCGCGCTAAGCACTGCTGCCCCCAGCAAGTTCATCGAATCGTCGAGTACATAATCGACGGCTTCTACCCGCAGCGTTTTAAAACGTAACGTTTGACGTAGCCAAGGCTTTCGATAAAGTCTGGCACAGCGTCCTCATCTATAAACTCTACAAAATAGGCTTACCGGATCGCCTAGTTAGAATAATAGCATCATTTTTCAAAGACCGTACGTTCAGATTTAAACATGAAGGCACGCTTTCCGCGATCCGTCTCATCCCCTGCCCTCCATCCCTCCTGCCCCTCAAGGCTCAGTTCCGCCCCCCTCTATTGTACACCGTGTACACTTACGATATTCCCGTCCCGACGAAAGGCGTCGAACTCGCCCTCTTTGCCTCCGACTTTCGCCCTCCGACGACACTGTCCTTTACACCAAAGGGCTCAGTGTCCCGGGTCTCACCACCAGGCTCCAAAACGCTATAAATGCCCTCGGTGCTTGGTTTCAAAAATGGCGTATCGATGTGAACCCACAGAAGAGCTCTGCGGTTTACTTCGACTGCAAACGCCGTCGTATCCCCGACAATCTCCACGTTAGAATGCAAGGCATTCCCATCCCCTGGACACTTTCTTTCAAACCTCACGTCGATAGAGTAACGAAACTCGCACGTTTTTACCTAGGCCGCCTTTAAAATATGTTAGGTAGAAAAAGTAAAATGTCCTTCAGAAACAAACGCACACTTTAAACGTACACACCAAACCTTTCGTCCTGCACAAACTGCAGGTAGTTTAAAATCTCTTCTGCCGCAGGGCCACAAACGCACCTTGGTACGTGCGCAACGCGGACCTGCACAGAGATCTTGAACTACCTACAGTGCAACAGCACCTAAAAGCACTCTCAGAATCATCTTCAAACGCGCTGAAACCCATCCCAATCCTCTAGTTCGAGATTCAGTCTCATATACTGCTCCTGTCTTAGATTCGAAATTCAAAGTCGCTAGACCGAGAAACGCGCACACTGGCGAACCCACGCAATTAATATTAGATCTCGAAGCCCTTCAGGCCGCAACTTCTAATTCTAACATAAATTCGAATTGATTCAATTTTTATTTTTCATTTTGAACACCTTCAGTACTATGTATTCACCTTCAGTGCTTTGATCACCTTCAGTGCTATGTAAATCCCAGCGGGTGACCTCTTCTGGGCCCCGCTAGCGCGGCCTTTTTCTCCAATTGGTCGTCGCTCAGATGTAGGCTGCTGTTTGGCAAAAAATTACACGGGTCATTCAGGGGGTTTTTTAGTGGGTAGGGTTCTGGTAGGCTCGGAGCGAGTCCCACATAATGCCGGTCGCGCGCGCGGAGTATGCGTCAGAGCATGTTTTTATCTCCCGCCCTCTCTGTGGAGGGGAACATAAAAAAAAATATTCTAAAGCGTGCGAAATATCAACATTTAAGGCGGCTCACATACAATCACTATCACCTCTTCTTTTTCTTACAGTGCTTCTCCAGTAGGTTATTATTATTAAAATCGTGCGTCCATCTTATTTCATGTTATGCTAAACTACTCTCATTACAAAAATATTCACTTCATTCGAAACCTGATATATCTCATCTAAACTCTGATATTCTCCTTCTAAACAATTGTTTAGAAGTCTGTTTTGAGGACTAAATTAAATATTTCCACTACATCTTATTTAGAGAAATATTTTCACTTTCACGTCTCAAACGATAAGAAACATATTTTAGAATTCATATAACTTTTCCATGAATACAAAAATCTAGGGCAATGTGGAAAAGGTTTTGCCCTTTAAATAAGATTCATAAAACGTTTACTTACATAAAATTTATTTAGGATAAGATAACTAAAGGAAACATTACGATAAGATTTTCTTTTATATTTTCTACCGTAACTTTACTTGTTAGTGCAGACTGGCTTAACACGAATTATTTTCAAATCATTGAATTTAGAAAATGTTTCTACACAAAATACATTTTTTATTTTAGACATCTATCACACATAAAAAAATGTTAATCCTAAAATTACAAAAAATTCAAGGAATTAGAGTTATTGATTTTTTCCGAGCTGTCTTTATTTTGAGCTGGCGCATTTTATAGGTTAAGTAAATAGTGCCGCCCACGTATGGTCCATGCCATGCTGCATTAAAGTTAGCCGTATATATCCATTATCATATTGTCAGTTTTTCAAAGACACGTGTTACACCCCAACTAACTTCGGGATGGCTCATGTAACAACCGATAATCAATTACATAGCGAGAATAATTAGTTCATACAATTTATGTTTATTATTTATGTTTTTGGATCAACGAAAATATTTGTATTAAATAAATAAGGTATCTTTTCTGGCGGGTCTTGTTACGAGATATTCAAACAAGAACAGTTTAAAAAGGCCGAGACAAAATAAAAACATTGTCAAAAATTGCATCGTTCATCCGCCCCACTAGGTAGAGGTATTAAATAGGATGATATGGCAAACAAAAATATAATGTCTAAGCTAAGCCAATTAAACAAGAATTTTGCTGTTGTTATACCGTTTGTTTTTGACTTTCAAAGATAATTTACATAATCATCTTAACAACTTCCTTTAGCTCCTAATCAAACTTTGTAATAACAAGTGCCCACACAAACATTACTTGAAATCCTGGAATAGAACAGGGCGGCATTAATAATTTTGATCACGTAAGAAAATATCCGAATTCCAGAGCAGTCGAAGGAACTAATCCGGACCCCAGGGTCTAATTTACTCGGTACGAGCCTCGAAGGTATGCCATGAATATTATTTTGCCTTTATACTGAAACGAGTTGAGATGCTAGCAAATATGTTTGATTGTGCACTGGAAATGAACTGTTCATTATGTGTATATAGAAAAACTTCGCCCGCGCTTTTGCTCGTGTAGCACGCTTGAAGCTTTCTGTTAGACAAAATATTCATTAAGGGGTTTTTGCTTAACTTGCAGTTTTAAATGTCAGCTTGTCTATTATTTTTTCCTGCGTAAGTTTTTAGCACGGTTTCTCCCTCATAACAATGCCAACAAATTGAGTCTATTTTACCTCGGGATAATATAGTTGTTTTAATGACTAAATAATTTTAAAAAATCGTCAGTTTTAGAGTTATCAGTTACTTATGTTGTTGCTTCTATAGATATAATATATAAATAATTAAATTTTTACAGAATGAATTGGGAATGAGATTTTTTCAGTAAAAAAAAAGTTACTAGTTGATCACAACTATGGGCACTGTACTAAACCTGTAACTAAGATGTCAATGTCATATGAATGGCTCACTGAAGCGTCATTTTCTTCTTTTTTGTACAAAGAAATAGTTTTTAAATTATATTTGCGTCGATTCTTCATTTGCTTATGTCATGTATTCTAGTTTAGTTCAAAAAAATAAGCCCTGCCTATTCCATTTATTGATATATTTGTTTCAGTCTGAGCCACCTATTGTTTCAGTTGGTCCTATTTTTTTGAAATTTGAAACCTCTCATTCACTTGCATCTCTCCAGTTTGAAAAGCAACGAAGGCTACGAAAATGTAACATTCTATTTTACACTGAATTAAAAATAACTGAAATATATTTATTTATTATTTCAGATTAACTTGCTACAAATGAAAACAGCTTTCTCGTTCATTGTATTATATTACGGTTCCAGGGTTTAACTTAAATGTTAAATGTGTTTAACAAAACGAACGAGAAAGAGGGTAGATCGATTTATCTGCCTCTAACTGTCATCGCTATCTACCTACATCCGCCAGTCCGCGATTATGGTGCTTGCAACAGCATCGAAATATCGGACGCGCGAAATAAAAATCAAAAATCGTGGTAAGAATCCCGTAAATTCATTAAATTATAATTTTCAAAATGTTTAAAAGCTGAATTTTATAGCAACTAATAGCAATATATAAGTTTCTACTATTTAATGGCATTTCAGAAATTGTTCTAGAAAACAATTCGAATATCCTTTCTTTATATTTATGACATGCATATGTGTAAAATCAACCATTTGCCGTAATTACCTAACCTTAGTTCAATCTTACGCTTGATTGTTACTGATGTTTTGAATAAAATCACACCAGATTTATTAATATGCATTAGGGTGTTACCACACTAATCGATTGACCGTCGATCGACATCGACCGGTCGACGTCGCAGTAGGCGTGATGGCCTATAATTGTCTGACGCCACCCCTGAGTTGGTAATTTAGTAGTAAAATAATCCTATGCACCTATAAATTTATATGAAGGTATCTGTAGTCTGCCGGCCCGCAGTAGGCGTGATGGCCTATAATTGTTTGACGCCAGCCCTGAGTTGGTAATAGTAGTAAAATAATCCCATACACCTATACATTTATATGAAGGTATGTCTGCCAACCCGCAGTAGGCGTGATGGCCTATAATTGTCTGTCTCTGAGGTGGGAGAGACTGATATCCCTCCAGTGATTATTGAGGGTATTACCACACCAATCGATCGATGGCAGAATAGATCAGTCGACGTCGATTGACGGTTTCTACCACACCAATCGATCGACTTCAATCGATGGACGATCGATTGGTGTGGTAACACCCTTACTTTAACAAAACTGAAAAGTTTTGAGCATTAACTTAGGATAAAAATAATACCACATTTTCCGAAGAATCTTTTCAAATCCCCGTTCTAAGCACAAAAGCTCCTTCACAACTCCACGACCGCATAGGTGCAACAAATTCCTTAATAAGCTTTTCCGTGTCAACAGCTTGACACGTACCAATGAACTACCACATACATTTAAATCAGAAATAATGAGCAATGGACAATACATCCAATGACTACATAGCACGCAGGCCAATTAAGAACCTAAACACTGTAACGAGTTTTTCAATAAAATTGCAACCCTCGGGAATCGATAGCATAACGGAACATGTGTTTTAGGGATGTGAATAGACCTAGAATAAACATATAAGGACTCTGTTTTGTATTTAAATTATGCTTTTTTAAGTTTACCTGGGTTTGGTGTTGTAGTATTGTTTTAAAACTGAAAGATAATTTGGAAAAAAACATGCAAAACTATACTATACACATGGAACACTTAGAAAGTTTTGTGGAAAAAAAATAAAATTTTTGCCTCCAAAAGTGAAACGATCGAGAAGCCCTGGAAAAAGTTTATTGCCAGTTATTTCTCATCAACTAGGTATTTCATGTCAATTCCCTAAAGAAACCAAAGTAGCATAAGTGCAGAGTGGTACATTGCCAAATGCTTGCTCAAAAGTTTCTGAGTGTCTCACGAAATCGATTTTTCAAAATAAATTATAACTCGCCAGCGTTCCATACATAAATACTTTTTTTCGCGAACCTTTCTGAGTGGCCTGGTGTATTGCGTTTTACTCTGATTTCACCGTTACGCAACTCTTGGTGATTGACAACTTGAGAAATTACGGCACAAAAATGGTAGCGAAATTAATATTGATTTTAGTACTGCTATATTTTTTTTTCATAAATCTCCAATGTGGTAGGTAAGATTAAAAATAGTTATAATATGACAATAAAGTACGGTTGATAAAATACAACACTTCAAAATTAAGTCCATATGGGCCCAGTATTACGGGTCCACTTTTCATAATAACTTTCACGTCAGTTCAATGACCGTTTTACTAATATCAGTTTTCACGATTCATCATATTGCATAAAATAAATCACACGCGTGTATTTTTTTTTTACTGTATGTCGATGCATGCCTATGTGCATCTTGAAATCCGATTTATCTTGAAATTATTCGCCACGCAGGATATGCGGCTAACAACAACTAGCGGTACATCCCTACAGGAAGCCATATACAATTTGTGCCGACCCCCTCCCGCGGGGAGCGTCGTGCGAGCCTCGGCTAATACGTACAAGACATAAATAAGTGTAATTCAATACATATGTTGTTAGAATTTTATTTATTTTTTAACGAGCTCTCTGCGACATTATAATGCCTTGGGGAGTGGAGCAAAGGCTTTTGGAAAGTTTGATGGTGGCGAAAATCATAATGGATACAAAATATGATAACTGTCTGGACCGCTTCCGATTAACTTAAATGCGACTTTTTTTATAAAGTTATTAGGTAAGAATACAATTATCACCCAATAATAACTACCTAAAAGTTTGGTACATTGCCAAACTTGTATTTTTATTCAAGTTTAGTGATTTTTACAGTCCAGTACATAGACTTAAATAAACCTTCTTCTAATCCTGGTAGGGATACTTTTGGTGATGAAGACTGATGATTTTTCCGACTCACGGGATTACTCTATTTTTGTCTGTACGTTTATTTTGAGATCCAACCGCGCAATAGGTAAGTCGTCCATAACTAAAGATTTTTGTGCTCATAAAAAGTGTTTATTTAGGAACATCACTTTTTCGATATATTTATTGATACGAACTTCTTGAGACAAAGAAACTGTTGCTGAACCGTTAATTTATCTTTGTGTGCACCCTAAGGGTCTAAGAACGTCGAAGCAAAGTGAACAAAACATGTGAGTTCAGATAATAAATTATATTTTAAATTGAAAAATTGCTCTGCTTGAACCTACATGCAAACTTATACTTACATGAATTGGCAAAATGTTATCACTTACCACCCGTATTGTTAACTGTCAAACAGAGTTAACTGTACAACCACGACCCGTGTCTTAAATACAGTTAGTAAGAAATAATTTACTGGTATCAGAGAATAATTATAATTCTTAATTGTTTACGGCGGTTTCTATTCGCTTCGATTTCGATTTTCGCTTTCGATTCGCAACTGCACTCAAACTCTGAAAAGACAGTTGTCAAAGTATGCATTTTAAGCTGAGAAATAACCATAAAGATTTTTAACTTAAGATATTGAAATGCTATTACAAGATTTTTTAATTATTCATAGAATTCATCTTTTAATCTTGAACAAATATCACGCCACAAATCATGGCACAATATATATAGCTAAGAATATACAAGTTATTCGCAAGCTCACATTAAAAAACCTCTGCAAAAAGCTTCTATAACTTTTGAACGGCTACACCGATTTTATTCAAACATGCCTAGAACAGCCTCGATTTATTCAGCTTTTAAATAAAATAAAAAAACAAATCAAAATCAGCTCATTTGTAGTAGGGCTACGATGCCACGAACAAACACAGATACAGTCGTTACATTTATAACAACCCTCGTTTTGTGTCAGGATTAAAAATAAAATATGAGACTGCCCTTTACTACACGAAATATTTTTGAATTTTTGTGCGCAGTTACCTATAATCGATTGAAGAAACCTTTGCTGACCATACTTTAGTAAACATGAAGGGCAGGAACGGCAACCGGTTTACATCACTTTTTGTAACGTGGCTATTAGAAAACGCCTTATTTCCTAACCCTTTGTACTACTATATGGGTTATGAAAATTTCAGGCTTTTCGTACATAAGTTATTTTTTTTAAATCTATTTTAAACTATAAGTAAATATATAAAAATTTGGTTGTATCCAGTTGATACCTTCAGCAGTTTCATAATTCAAAAGATCAATATAAGAAAATGTTACGGTCAGAACTAGTAGATACAACTGTATAAACTGAATCAAAATGAGAAAGTTAAGACAAGAAATTCATAAATGTAGAAGTATGAAACACGAAACAAGCGCATAATTAATTAATTAATGATAATCAACAAAAAAGTAATTAACTATTTCTCGCCCTACTGTACAAACATTTCCGCAATAGTTATGCTATACAATAAATCACACATAGGAGAGGGAGGCCCCTCAATTCTAATGTCCAAACTGAGATACCTAGAAGGAAGCAATTTATGGATGTGCTAGCTAAATAGATTCAGCTGAACATGTACTAAATAATTAATCAGTTATACTTACAAAGTTGCCAAAATTTATTGTTACTAATTCTACACATTAATATTATTTGATCCCTCAATTTAAATAAATAGTTGAGTTCATTCCAGGCCCTCAATAAGCTTTTTATTTCAGTACTTTACGCAAAAAATTACTATACCTTAATTTTTATAACATTTTATAATAATTACTAAAAAGAAAGTCAGAACCAAATTATGTAAAAAAATATATAAAAGACATAAAAGCAAATCAAGGAATACTTAACTGCGTGCTTCTTTACCGACACAGACAAGGTTTTCGAACCATAGGTTAATCATTATGCAAAAAGAAATACTTGAGGTAATCTTTATGATTTAAAATAGATGACAAAGATATTCAGTTGAATAAATTACTTTTAAAAATGTCGAAATTATAACATATTAAATAATATCACAAAAAATATATTTATGTCAGCTTTATAGTCAAATATTTTATTTTTGTGCTTTTTATTTGCTTGGGTTTATGTGCGAAATTATTTTCTTTGATCGGCAACCCTCAATAAAAAACATTTGCTCTGTTTTTGTGCAACAAGGGAATGCAGCCTGCTTACTAATGAGATAGCAAACTAACACAATCAATAATTAATTAGTAGTTAATTGTTTATTTTTCCTATTTTTCCCTATTAAATGAAGTAACAAATATTTTTAGATTAAAGAATTTGTGGTGCAATACAGTATAGTTATTATAAGTTTATTCTAATGGTGGCTATTTTAACACTAAAAAATAAAATAACTAATTATTATTTAGCTCAAGTGATTATAAAATATGGTTTTAACCTTATTGATTATTATAATAAAAATAATTATAACTATATATTTTACTGAAACATAAGTGGCCGACGACACGAATATTTTGATCTCAACCCTTTAACATTGTTATCCAGATAATTTTACTGATACTGTAACGTAAAAAATCGACATTAAAGGTTTGGGTTAACCCAAACCCGAAACTTTGTACCTTAAATGCTTTTAAAAAACAAAAACGCTTTATTTAGGTCGCTTTTCACGTCATGTCTATTGATTCACGCTACACAAGAGGGTAATTTTCATACACCGACCATATATTCTTGTTTTCCTTGTTTTTAGTAAAACAAGTCATAATTAACGGTCTACTGAGTCCATTTTTCTTCGTCAAACTGTTATTTCCATACATTAACGACTCAACTTCTTAATAATTACAAAATAAGAAGTAAAACCACCAAAATGGCTGCCCTGTTATAGATATATTTGTAGCTAATGGGGTAATTATGAGCGGAGCGACTTAAAACGGTGTTGTAGACTCAAGCGATTTGCGTAATGTGAATTTTATGTGTTTTTGGTGTATCTTAAGTGAAAAGTAAGGAGATACTTATGTTGCGTCTAAATTTGAATTTGGTGTAATGAAATAAATGATGAGGAGTTTAGTTTATTATTTAGTTTATGTTCCTATAGATTCTATGTAATAGACTGGTGATCGAGGCGGTAATGGAAGTAATCCTTCACACGCCTATACGATTTGAAGATCTACGAATCTTTATGAATTTTTGAACTATCAAACCTATTTTTCTGAATATTTTCTTTAGTTCTAACGATTCATCATACAAAATAAAATACTTTTTTACCGTATTTTATCGAGTTTAATTATATATTTACATTTTAACTCGAAGTTTCGGTATCTTTACACACACCGTGGTCAATAGTGACTAGTGACCACTCGCAAGAAATAGCCGTTAAACACAGGTTATCTCCCTGTCCGTTGCTTAAATCTTCCTAAAATGCAGCTAAAGCGTTGCTGATTGACATTACCTCGAAGAATGAAGACATGCTTTGTTATTAAGACTTTCCTAGTAAGTTAAGCTTTGAGGCATTAATTATTTAACAAGGCAAGTTTGCCTTTGTCCTGTTGTATGGATTACATTTTAAGTACTCTTTTAGTAGTAGATTATAGAATACTAGATTAGATAACGTGTTTAAGTGAAATAAGATTTATAGACTTTTTACATCATCACTGATCTTGACAATCGTTTTTGAGAAACCTTTCTACAACTACGCCTCTAGTACTACACCTAAGTATTCGATATCCTTAAACTCCTATATACAAAATAGTTGATAGACGGCACACACGAGGACATGTCAGTACATTGGTTCTGGAAACAATACTTAAAAACCGGATTCGTCCGTCAACTAGTGCTTAAGTGGCGCGGACTCGCACTAGGGAGGCTGTCTCGTAATAAGAGTTTTATTCAAAAACTGTCACGGACATAAACAAGTCGCCGCGATGTTTCGACGGCAAGGACGCTCAGGCGCCGGCTGGCGCTCTGGCGTATACAGCATCAGCAGGGTCTGCAGCAGGCAGGATCAGGCTACGTCGGTAGCAGGCTCCGTCATAGATGTCAGGCTTCTTCAGTTACAGGCAGGGTCAGGAGTAGGTTCCATCGTAGGTAGTAGTAGTAGTATCCAGTAAAGTTTACAGCAGGCAGGGTCAGGAGTAGATTACGTCGGTAGCAGGTTTCCTCGTAGGTATCAGCAAGGTCTGCAGCAGGCCAGTAGGGTTTGGAGTAGGTCGCATCCATGGCAAGCAGCGGTAGTGGCAGGTTTCTTCAGTTGTAGCATCATATTGCGGCAGCTTCAGTATCAGGATCAGCAGCTTCAGCATCAGCATGAGTTCGAGGACTTCGATAGTTGCTTGCAGTAGGCTGGTTTGTTAAAGACTTTAGATGTTATCCTTAGACTGGCTTGTAATAGACTGCCGTTCTAAGGCCAACAATCGGCTTACATAGCCGGGCTCGCATTACATTAGAACCGCAACTTTAAGTTTTGAAGTTAGTCTTGCTAGTCAGGAATCATTTATATTTTCATACAATATATTTGAAAGAATTGTGTGTAGGCTTAGTTTGTTTGGCAGCCTCCATGTTGTCATAAAAAAAATTGATTTGAGATGATTTGTCAACAAAAGTAATCAATATAGATATTTAACAAAATGAAGAAAATCCAACAAAATACTAATAAAGTTCAGAAGAAGAAAATTTAACAATATAAACAAAGCTCAGTACTGTCCTTAGTACATAAAATTGCAAGTGTTACAAGGTATCGTTCCATACAAAGCGTGTGCTCTTGGCTATACAATGCCCGTGCCTAACTCGATTGCGCGACTAGTTGGCCGACGCACGCTTGTGAAAGGTTGCAATAATTATTTCTTTTCCTACATTTAAGTTATCACAATTAGTGGGGGAAGCTTAGAAAGGTTTTTTAAGATGCGGTGTAGCATATCTCCTGAAACCGTACACTCATCGAAGGAAAAACCTCGGTAAACCTGTGTTACTTCGGAATAAAAAAAGCTTGATGATGGAATTCAAAAAATTGGGTCAGAAATTTCTGTATCTCATACATTCAAACAAATATTGTAACACGACGCCGCGGCACTCGCGCGCGGGAACCAGACACACAGCGCAACGCAGGCCTGCCCCGCCGCCGCAAGCCCCGTTCGGACCATGCCTGACCTTATAAGGCACTCGCGATTTACAGCGCGCCTTTTCAGCCTCCTCAAGGCCATGTCTAAACTTATCGAGAGAGTCATACTCTCTCGAATGCGGAACCATCTGTTTCCAACGGATGGCGATCCCCTCATCATTCCCCATCTGTTAGGCTTTCGCGCTAAGTACTCCTGCCCTTAGCAAGTCCATCGAATCCATTTATCCACGGCGTAAGAAAACGGTCGCAGTTTTCTTTGATGTAGCAAAGGCTTTTGATAAAGTCTGGCACAGTGGTCTCGTTTATAAACTTTATAAATAGGCTTAACGGATCGCCTAGTTAGAATAATAGCGTCCTTTCTCAAAGATCGTAGGTTTCATTTAAGACATGAAGGCACGCTTTCCGCGCCTCGTCTCATAAAGGCTGGAGTCCCTCAAGGCTCAGTCCTCGCACCTCTATTGTACACCGTGTACACAAACGACATTCCCATTCCGCCAAAAGGCGTCGAACTCGCCCTCTTTGCTGACAACACCACCCTTTATACCAAAGGTCTCAGTGTCCCGGGTCTCGTCATTAGGCTCCAAAAGGCCGTAAACGCCCTCGGTGCATGGTTTTAAAAATTGCGCATCGATGTGAACCCAGACAAGAGTTCTGCGGTTTACTTCGACGGCAAACACCGTCGTGTCGCCGACAATCTCCACGTTCAAATGTTAGGTATTCCCATCCCCTACCGCACTAAGCGGAAGCGCCGGAAGCGCACTACTAAATACTTAGGCGTCACCTTAGACCAGACGCTTTCTTTGAAGCCACACGTCGATTGAGATACAAAACTCGCCCGTTTTTACTTAGGCCGTCTGTATAGTATGTTAGGAAAAAAAAATGACTTTAAGAAACAAACGTTCGCTTTATAAGACTTGCGTGAGACCCGTCATGACATATGCCTCGCCAATATTTGCCCACGCTAAACCCTCCGTCCTTCACAAACTGCAGGTAGTTCAATATCTCTTCTGCCGCGGGGCCACGAACGCACCTTGATACGATGAAACGCACAGAGATCTTGAACTACCTACAGTGCAACAGCACCTCAAAAAACTCTCTGAAGCGTTCTTCAAACGCTCCGAAACCCACCCCAATCCTCTAGTTCGAGATTCAGTCTCGTATACTACCCCTGTCATAGATTCAAAGTACAAAGTCGCTAGACCGAGAAACGCGCACACGAACGTAGCCACGCAACTAACACTAGATCTCGAAGCCCTAATTCGAACTTCTAATTCTAATGTAAATTCGAATTAATTCAATTTTTATTTTCATTTTGAGCACCTTCAGTGTTATGTATTCACTTTTAGTGCTTTGAGCACCTTCAGTGCTATGTAATCTCAGCGAGTAACCCCTTCTGGGCCCCGCTAACGCGGCCTCTTTCTCCAATTGATCATCGCTCAGTTGAAGGCTGTGTGGCAAAAATTTGCACGAGTCATTCAGGTGGTTTTTTAATGGGTAGTGCTCATTAGGAGCTAGTCCCAGATGCCTTGTAACGCGCGCGAGAGGTATGCGGAAATGCATTTTTTGCCACCTGCCCAAACGGGGAACAAAAAAAAAAGCGCACCGTCTGCGCTCGGAACGCTCTGAGTGTGTACTTCTCTGCATCGACTTAGGTCAGTCGTTGAATTACAAAAAGATGACCACTTCTACCCCTGGACTACTCGTCGGGGCGCCTTCGAGTCCAAAGGGGGAGCCTGTAACACGACGCCGCGGCGCTCGCGCGCAGGAACCACACACAGGGCGCAACGCAGCCCTGCCCCGCCGCCGCCGCTAGCCCCGTTCGGATCATACCTGACCGTATAAGGCGCTTGCGAACTACAGCACGCCGCCGAAAGAGTCTCGGTTTGCGTGCGGATTCGTTCGCACGTCGATCGCAGACGCTATTCCACCCTCTATCTAGTCCCTGCACTAGTTAAGCGCCATCATTTTCATACCGTCGATTTCACGACGTGTCCCACCACCCATATCCTTCGGAATAAGCAAAAATTGGACCAAGGTTTCGAATTTGTGCAGAGAGCCCAAAATCCTCTACACCCGAGCGACCAACTCGGGTGATTCTATTTAAATCTTAGTCTCGTCGTTAGACAATTTCTGAGCCCTAACTGAGCTCCTCACCGGTAAGCAATATGCTTACCACGGCGCGGTACTCAGGGGATTCCCGTTCGAATTTTCGAACGAAGCTATCCTAGAGGATCTGCAGTCCCAAGGCTTCCCGGCACTCGCGGTGCATAAAATGCACAGCAAGTACGGAAGGCGTCACCCTCTCGCTTTGGTGGTTCTCGCCAACGTCCCCAAGTCCAGGACGATCTTCAAAGAGGTCAGCACCATATGCGGCCTCTCTGGCATCTCAATCGAGATGCCTCATCGCCGCGGTCACCCCGGCCAGTGCCACCGGTGCCATTTGTACGGGCATGCGGCGGCCAACTGCGCCGGCCCGCCCAGGTGCGTAAAGTGCCTGGTGCCTCATTTCACCAAGGAGTGCAATCGCACTCCTGAAACTCCCTCTTCACCTGATTGCCTGCTTTGTGGCCAGTCCGGCCACACCGCAAATTACAGAGGCTGCCCTCGTGCACCCCGTTGTATGCGTTCCAATTCTAAGAGGGTGGCACCCAAAAATGTCCCGCCCCTTTCTCAGGTAAACTTTCCGCCGCTCTTTTGGCCGGGCTCCTCCGGCTGCAAAGCCTACACAGCCCAAGCCTGCTCCAGAAAACTGGAGGCAGCGCCCCGCTGCTTACCCGAATCCCATCCCGGCTCCTCGCCCATGCAAACCTACATCCCAATCCTTGCTAGCAGACGATATGCGTATTGTCTGCGAAGCCATCAAACATGTCGATGTTAGGAAAATTTCAGTCTTAGCCCGTAAACCGAAAGCTTCACGTTCTCCTACAGAGCGACTGCTAGCTCTGGCGGAGCATAGTTCCCTTCTCAATTCATTATAGGTTCATTTAAATGAATTGATCCCTAAGTCAAGCTTCGGCCGATCTCTGCGCAGCCCCGGCTTCACCGGAGGCCACCAACTCATGTCCCTTTGAGCACCTTCAATGCAACTTTCACATCCGGCGGACGACCCGCTAGCGGGTCTCCGCCAGCGCACCCACTTCCCAACGGGTGTCGCTTCCGATGAAGGCTACCCGGGGCGGCTGTTGTAGAGACCGGTGTAGCTGGCATTGATGTCGCCGCGGTGGGTGTTGAAGACACCGGGACGGGCGTTGAGGACGCCGGGACTTGTTTCGAGCGCTTAGCTTATTATTTGAATTAGTCATTCGTAAACTGCTAATAGTTTTGTCTTATTTACTTGGTTTTGTATTTACTCTCTGATTAAACTGTTATATTTTGTTATATATATAATGTTCATATTTGTCTCCCCATAATAAAACCCCGTTATAATATTAACAAATCTTTCCTATTTATAATTATAGCATATAATAAATTATCTCGTGAATCACAAATTTCAGTTCTTTTTCAAATCCTTGCGTTTTTTAATTAAGTGATGTTATTTAAAACAGCCGCCTTCTCGCACAAACGAGCAGCATTAAGTGGCCACTAATTATGCACGCTCACTGCGCTAGAGTCGTGTGAAAATTAAAAGAAAAAATGCTAATTGCTTTTGTGTTTCTGTCATTTGTTTTAAATCTTCTTTTATATTAGGTCTTTGCCTATGAAATTGCCGTTTATCACGAAATAAATGAAGCGTAATTTTTTTAATAGTTTTTATTTCTATTAATCAAAATAATCATACCATGCAATCAATGCATCTTTGCCAACGCATTGGTAGCTTATTGATGCCTTTTTTGAAGAAATCAGCTGGACGGGAGGCAACAAATTCTTCAAAGGCATTTTGTACTGCCTCTCGGGTATTGAATTTTTTTCCCGCCAAGAAGTTATCCAAATTCTGGAAAAAGTAGAAGTCTGTAGGCGCAAGGTCTGGTGAGTACGGCGGATGACGGAGAACTTCCAACCCCAACTCTTGTAGCTTGGAGACCGTCTGCTGTGCAGTACGAGGTCGCGCGTTGTCCTGCAGGAGCAGTGGAGCCGAACGATTGACCAAAGCTGGTTGGAGACGTGCGAGCTTCTCCATCATTGTGTTCAGTTCTTCACAGTACACATCTGCAGTAATGCTTGTCCCGTTTGGCAAGAAGCTATGATGAATTACACTCGCGTTAGACCACCAAACAGTGACCATCACTTTTCTAGGGGTAAGTTTTCGTTTAGGGCATTGTTTGGGTGCTGAACCAGGGTCCAACCAACTTGCTGAGCGCTTACGATTGTCAAACAGGATCCATTTCTCGTCACAAGTAACAATGCGGTTCAGAATTCCTTCATTTGTATGCCTGCTGAGCAGTGCAAGGCACGTCTCCACGCGTACTTCGCGCTGGCGGTCATTGAGTTCGTGGGGTACCCATTTGTCAAGCTTTTTTACCTTGCCAATTTGACGCAAATGGACCAATATTGTTTTGATGCTAACGTCGAAAGCTGCTGCTAATTCAGCCGTGGATTGAGTTTCATCAGCTTCCACAATTGCCTTTAATTCGTCATTGTCGACCAAAGTTTTCGGACGACCACGGGGTTCATTTTTCAGGTCAAAATTTCCAGAACGGAAGCGGGTAAACCAATAACGGGTGGTGCGTTCGTTTGTAGTGTTCGCTCCGTAAACGTCATTGATGTTGCGTGCCGCTTGTGCCGCTTTGCTGCCACAACGGTACTCATACTCCATAATTACTCGAATTTTTAACTTATCCATGATGACGAAAAATGTTCGAATGCGTTGAAAACAAAACACTAACTATTAAACAAATGACGATTTTAGAAAAAGAATTCCATGTTTGTCAAATAAAATTAATTTGAAATTAGAATTATCACTCAAAAAAAAATATTTTCATTTGAAATGGCCAGTACGGCAAAACGGCAGTTTCATAGGTAAAGACCTATTATTTACTTGATACGTAGATTGCAATACAGTTTCCGACAGTTCCGGTTTCAGTTTTTCCGACCTATGAAGTAAAAGAGAGTTTACGTTTGTATATTATAATGCACACGGAACCTCCGTGTCTTTCTCATCAGATTATAGAACCAAAGTCCATCCAAGAGATACTACTTATAATTCAAAACTCGATTTTCTTACACTATGGTATGTTCATGTATAATCTTTAATATTGTAGGGTTTTCAGCGCCAAATGAATCGCACACCGTACAGACTATTATTTTTCGAACTATTTGATACACTTCTGTCTATAATTTGTGTGTATTAGTGGACAGAAAAGCTTGATTTATGTACCATTGACTGGAGTACATAACATGCATTCATATTTAAATATTTTATTTACTACTGCTGGACTCGTCTTTTAAAGTAAAATTCATGTTGTTCTTTGCAGACTGTATAAAAAAATCCATTTTAAAACACATAAACTAATAAATCCTTGCAAAAGCTTACATTTCAAACAGACAGTACAACATTACAAAGAAAACATCGCTCTAGTTTTTCTACGAAAAGCTTTATAAAAACATGTTGTTCGCGCACATTTTTCCATTATGAACAATGTTTTCAACTCGTCCCCAGTGAATTACACTTCGGCCAACTTTACTTTTCATTTAAGAGAGGCGCTGCGTTCTATGCGTAAATTAAATTTGACCTTTACTCATGCAGCAAATGCTTTAGTTCCAGTTTTTGCTAGTGAACAGGTAATTTAGTAACGCCGTATGATATTGATATCGTCAAGTTGTCAATGGATGGATTTAATTTCACATAATGGTCTTATCGCAGACAGGTGACAACCGCTTGTCATGTAAAATTGTATATTGTGGGATATTGTTTATTTGTAATCTTGATATATCAGTACATTTCTTTTATCTGTGCTGATTGCGGGAAGGTAGAAAATGACGATTTCGTCTTCATGATGCCTAAAGGTAATAAAAGCAGCGAATATTTATGAAAACTGTATGAGTATTAGTTTTGTTTAATGAGTTTAATTAATTTAATTAAAAACCAAACATTTTTTACATTAAGTTTTAAGTATATGCTAAGTACATTTATTACAATTTAAAAAAAAACACCACAAATTATAAATGTAAAAAAATCTTTTGTCTGTTTATCTTCCGTTCACACCCCTTTATTGAGGGTATTTGAGGTGTAAGAAAGTGAAACATGCTATTTATTTTACTTATAATATTAAAAAAAAAACTAATCTTCCTACGGTAGCAAGCTTTAAGAAATGTCGCCATTTTATTACTGGATCTTTGTTCGTCTTCCATCTCACCTTGGAAAGTGATGAGGAAGACGAGGATCTTACACGTCTAACCAAGAGGTGCCCATTCCAAATCTGCTCTTGAAGATTTCAGGGCAATACGTTTTACGCAAAATAGTCACAGGCAGCTAGTTCCACATTTTGGCGGTGTGAAACAAAAAAGGGTTTTAACGTTTATAACGTTTGGTCCGACTTTTAGGAGTTAGATAGTTTAGTTGACATAATATTTTTTTGAAATTTTCAACACTACAAGTTGATATTTAGGGTGATAGTAGTTGGGTATTTGCAAGTTTTATAATTTATTCAGAATAAATAATTTGATTGACCAAAAAAAAAAGTTTTGAAAAATAAAGTTTTGAATTTAATATCTAAATTATATAGATTAGAAAATGTTAAAAAGAAGCAAAAATCTTATTAAAAAAAATGTTATTATTAGTTTTTTTTTGCTCCCCTCCGCGGGAAGGGCAGGAGGATAAAAATGCCCTGACGCATACTCTGGCGCGATTCCAAAGTTATGTGGGACTCGTCCCGACGCCTACCAGGACCATACCCACTAAAAACCCCCTGTCGGCTCGTGCATTTTTGCCACTCAGCCTTCATCTGAGCGACGGCCATTGGAGAAAGAGGCCGCGCTAGCGGGGCCCAGAAGGGGTCACCCGCTGGGATTACATAGCACTGAAGGTGCTCAAAGCACTGAAGGTGAATACATAGCACTGAAGGTGCTCAAAATGAAAATCAATAATTAAAACAAAAATTAAAAAATTGCAAAATAAAATTGAATTAATTCGCATTTACGTTAGAATTAGGATTTACGTTAGAGTTAGAATTTACGTTAGAATTAGAATTTGCGGCCAGAAGGGCTTCGAGATCGCGTGACAGTCTGGTGGATGAGTACGCTTGCGCATTTCTAGTCCTAGCGACTTTGAACTTCGAATCAAACACAGGAGTAGTATATGAGACTGAATCACGAACTAGAGGATTGGGATGGGTTTCGGAGCGTTTGAAGAACGCTTCAATTCAATTCGAACGATCAATTCATTTAAATGAACCTATAATGAATTGAGAAGGGAACTATGCTCCGCCAGAGCTAGCAAACGCTCTGTCGGAGTACGTGAAGCCCTAAGTTTACGGGCTAAGACTGCGATTTCACTAACATCGATATTTTTCATAGCGTCGCAGACGATACGCATATCGTCTGCTACGGAGGATTGAGGAGTGGGTTTGTATGGGCGAGGAGCCGGGATGGGATTCGATGCGGGGCGCAACCTCCAGTTTTCTGGAGCAGGCCTGGACTGTGTAGGCTTTGCAGCCGGAGGAACCCGACTACGCAGCGGCGGAAAGTTTTCCTGAGAAAGAGCCGGGGCCTGTTTGGATGCCGCCCTCTTGAAATTGAAGCGCATACAACGGGATGCACGAGGGCAGCCCCTGTAATTTGCGGTGTGGCCGGACTGGCCACAAAGCACGCAATCGGGAGGAGAAGGAGTTTCAGGAGTGCGATTGCACTCCTTAGTGAAGTGAGGGACCAGGCACTTGACGCACCTGGGCGGTGCGCGGCAGTTGGCCGCCGCGTGCCCGTACAACTGGCACCGATGGCACTGGCCGGGATGACCGCGGTGATGAGGCGCCTCGATCGAGATCCCAGAGAGGCCGCATATAGTGCTGACCCCTTTCAGGATCTCCCTGGACTTGAGGACGTTGGCGAGAACCACCAAAGCGAGAGGGTGACGCCTCCCGTACTTGCTGTGCATTTTATGCACCGCGAGTGCCGGAAAGCCTTGGGACTGCAGATCCTCCAGGATAGCCTCGTTCGATAATTCGAACGGGAGTACCGCTCTGATCTTACGCTCTTCTGACAGAGCATAAGTGTGATAAGCATATTGCTTATCGGTGAGGAGCTTTGTTAAAGCACGAAAGTCGTCTATCGACGAGACTAAGATTTTAATAGATTCACCCGAGTTGGCTGCTCGGGTGTAATGGATCTTGTGCTCATTGCACAATGTTGAAACCTCAGTCCATTTACCCTTTTCCCGAAGGAAAACGGGTGGTGGGACCTTGGCCTTGACAGAAGTTGGGGCCGGAGCGGGTGTTGAAGACACCGGGGCAGCTGGCGTTGAAGACGCCGCAGGGGGTGTAGGGACGGGCGTCGAGGGCGCCGGGTCTTGTTTCGAACGCTTCTTAGAGCGCTTCTTAACAAGCGTAAAGGAGGGAGACTCAGGGCCAGTTGGGGTGGCGTCCGAGGATGACTCGGTCGCGGGTGCGCGCTTGCGGCGCGGAGGGGCGTCTACTTCGCACTCCATGTCACTGGAGGAAGGGGACGCGGGAGGGCCTAAGACCAGAGCGGTCTGAGGGACGGAGGTGGCCTGAGGGGCCGGTGTGATCAGTGCCATGATTAGAGGGAGAAAGGATTGCAGTGTGCGAATCATATGAGGAGGGCAATGAGTGCCTTGGGCGTCGTAATCAGCGATCAGCTTATTGAGAACCTCCTCGGGGTTCAGGGAAGCCATTGCGGAGGGGTTGGGGAAGGACAACAATATATATATGCCTAGAGTTCCTAAATAAAAACCTAGCGAACCCTAGCGGCTAACCTCCCTACCAGCGGTAGGGGGGCTGGGGAGAATAAATTAAAACTAACCGTAGTACGCCGAAGGCCGCTACCTAGAAACCTAAAAAAGGGTACGCAGGTAAAGAGTTGACCGCGTTAGGGTCAACCTTTACCGACAGAAAGGACAAATATCAAAATGAAATATCAAAATGAAAAGTAACTAATTAAAGTAACTAAAAACATTAAAATTGAAAAATAAAATTGCATTAATTCGGATTTACGTTAGAATTAGAATTTGCGGCCTGAAGGGCTTCGAGATCTAAAGTTAATTGCGTGGGTTCGCCAGTGTGCGCGTTTCTCGGTCTAGCGACTTTGAATTTCGAATCTAAGACAGGAGCAGTATATGAGACTGAATCTCGAACAAAATGATTGGGATGGGTATCGGCGCGTTTGAAGAACGATTCTGAGAGTGTTTTGAGGTGTTGTTGCACTGTAGGTAGTTCAAGATCTCTGTGCAGGTCCGCGTTACGAACGTACCAAGGTGCGTTTGTGGCCCTGCGGCAGAAGAGATTTTGAACTACCTACAGTTTATACAGGACGGAGGGTTGGGCGTGGGCAAAGACTGGCGAGGCATATGACATGACGGGTCTAACGCAGACCTTATAAAGCGTACGTTTATTTCTGAAAGACATTTTACTTTTTCTTCCTATCATATTATATAGGTGGCTTAAGTAAAAACGCGCGAGTTTCTTTACTCTATCGCCGTGTGGCTTGAAAGAAAGCGTCTGATCTAAGGTGACGCCTAAGTATTTAATACTGCGCTTCCAGGGGATGGGAATACCTAACATTCGAATGTGGGGATCGTTGTAGCGATTACGGAGTTTGTGGTCGAATTGAATAGCAGAACTCTTTTCTGGGTTGACATCGCTACGCCATTTTTTAAACCAAACACCGAGGGCGTTTACGGCCTTTTGGAGTCTGGTGATGTTATATGGGACCGCGTGACCTTTAGTGTAAAGGGCGGTGTCGTCTGCAAAGAGGGCGAGTTCAACGCCTTTCGGCGGGATGGGGATGTCGTTAGTGTACACGGTGTACAGCAGAGGGGCGAGGACTCCAGCCTTTATGGGACGAGGTGCGGAGAGCGTGCCTTCATGTTTGAATCGAAACGTACGGTCTTTGAGAAACGACGCCATTAATCTGACTAGGCGATCCGGTAAGCCTATTTTGTAGAGATTATAAACGAGACCGCTGTGCCAGACTTTGTCGAAAGCCTTGGCTACGTCAAAGAAAACCGCGACTGTTTTATTAAGACGCGGATAGAATCCTTCGAGTATGTACTCGACGATTCGGTGGACTTGCTGAGGGCAGGAGTGCTTAGCGCGAAAGCCGAACTGGTGGGGAATAATGAGGGGATCGCCATCCGTTGGAAACAGATGGTTCCACATTCGAGAGAGTATGACTCTTTCGAGAAGTTTTGACATAGCCTTGAGGAGGCTGATGGGTCTGTGATTTGCCGGGATATTCATAGATTTACCCAGCTTGGGAATACCTATGACAATCGTTTCTTTCCAAGCTTTTGGAAAGTAGCTATGGTCAAAGCAGGCGTTGAAGATGATAGCTAACAAGGTAAGCACCTGCTGGGGCAGGTGCTTAAGTGCGTGATTGGAAATTCCATCCGCACCCGGAGCCTTTTTGGATTTTTGATGTCTAAAGAGAAGCACGATTTCATCGTTAGAGACTTTAGCGGGGTCAGCGGATCACCACACCCATCAGGGGACAAAGTCTCTGCGGAGATCTCCGTCCTCCACCGCTTTGATGTGAGAGGGATTCGCGGGTTGCGTGCTGGGCGAGCATTGTGAAGCAACGCTGTCAGCGAAGCATTTGGCTTTCTCTTCGACTTCGAAGGCAGTAGTGCCATCGGGACGAGTGAGAGGAGGAACGTGAGAGGCGGTGTCTACGCGTAAGGCTCGGGCCATTCGATAATACGCTTGGTGGGACGGGGAGATATTCTCCATGAGATCGTTAAAATGAGCGTCTCGGAGTTCCGCGAGGCAAGACCTAACTTTGCGTTGAAGCTGCTTCGCAGATGTTCTGTATGCGGGCGTGGGATATTTCTTGGCTCTCCGGAGAGCCGCGTTCTTAGCTTTAATGAGATTGCTAACGGCTAGGGAGAGCGTGGGTTTGCCTTGCTTAGCAACCTATTCGTTATCGCTGATGGCTGAGTTAATAGCATCAGTGAGAGTGTTGACTAATGAATCTATTTTATCCGGGCTATCAAATTGGTCGGGCGAAATCGCGAGCGGAGAGTTGGAACTGCGCCGCTCCACCCAGGTGCATTAAGTGCCTGGTCCCTCATTTCACCAAGCAGTGCAACCGCACTCCTCCCTCCCTCCTCCCCACCACTCCCTCTCCTCCCAATTGCGTGCTTTGTGGCCAGCCCGGCCACACCGCAAATTACAGGGGCTGCCCTCGTGCACCCCGTTGTATGCGTTCCAATTCTAAGAGGGCGGCACCCAAACAGGCCCCACCCCTTTCCCAGGAAAACTTTCCGCCACTGCGTAGCCGGGTTCCTCCAGCTGCAAAGCCTACTCAGCCCAAGCCTGCCCCAGAGAACTGGAGGCAGCGCTTCGCTGCATACCAGAATCCCATCCCGGCTCCTCGCCCATTGAATTCCACTCCTCAACCCTCCGTAACAGACGATATGCGTATCATCTGCGACGCTATCAAAAATATTGATGCTAGGGAAATTTCAGTTTTAGGCCGTAAACTTAGGGCTTCACATTCTCCTACAGAGAGACTGCTTCACCGGAGGCTGCCCAGAAAGGCCACCAACTCATGTCCAACTCATGTCACCTTCAGTGCAACTTTCACATCCAGCGGACGACCCGCTAGCGGGTCTCCGCCAGCGCACCCACTTCCCAACGGGTGTTGCTTCCGATGAAGGCTAACGGTAAAATATTGCCACAGCCAGCAAGGTGGTTTTTGGTGGGTAGGTGCCATTCTGGTGAGTCCCACATAACCCCCGCAGAGGTCGTTATTTTCCTGCGGCGGTATGCATGACGCATTTTCCACCTCCCTCCCGTGTAGGTGTTGCTTCGGCGGCAAAAAAAAAATCCCATACAATTTTTAGTACAATTTTGTCACGTTGTGACGTCACAACTCAGTACCATTTTGTATGGAGCACTTTTCAGCGACTAGCAACAGCTCCTAATTTTTAATTTGTATCTAAAACCTATTGATTTGCTGTTACTTCTGTGATATTTACTTTACTACTTAACTGGTGATAAACTATTTGAATATATAATGAAAATAATTAGTCAAATACCCCATTAATCGGGCATTACTCGATTGAAACAACCACATAAATATACTACACAGTGAAGAGTATTCTACATTCAACACAATCATCAATATATCAAACACAACGGGTGTTTCTGTGCCCAATGAAGACTTTAGACACTACCCCTAACCAAACTCACTACGTGGTCGTCGGTAATTCAGAACACTAGCATAAAAAGTGGACTTACCGTAACTTTTCGTTCCTCTTATTTTTTGTTGTCAACTTAAAACTTTTCTTTCTCAATTCTGTCATGGCGGTCTTAAACTTTGACTTTTAGAATGACTTGTTTTTTTACTCTGCTCACCTCTGCCCTTTATTTATTTTCATTACCGTTTTGACATTTTTTTGTAAAATAAGTTTTATCATTCAAGAAGACCTAGTTAATGCTTCGTACACAGGTACTTAAACAGCTCTTTAGTTCCTGGGGACTTCAAGTGATTTGAATTTGAAATGCAGACATTGATGCAAAAAGCTCAACTCACCAAAGAGATCAATCACGAACCGATATAGGCTGTATGATGAAGTAAACCGCGCGCAAGATAAATAAAAATAAAGTTGTAAAAAAAAGCAAATGCATTTCGCTTTCGTTCGTAATTGTTTACTCAATTCGCATTTTCCTTAAGTAGTTTTATAAAAAAAATAGTGTAGTGAGAATTAAATAATTCTACTCTCTACTATTCTTCTTCATAAGTTGCAGTTAATTATTTTTCTCATAGATGATGGATTAAGAGTACAATTTATCATTCGGTCGCAAAATTATATTTAACTCAGGCGGAATACTTTCAATCCTAGAATGCTTCATCACGTTCGTGATTCAAAATAGCATATCATTAAAAATATCATTTTGCTGCCATATGATACAATCTACTATATTTCTTCTAACAACTAAATACTTTTAAAAACAGTGTTTTTCCAATATGTAAAAGAATCTAAAATAGCTTCAAAGTATGAATAGAAAGAATATAATGCATGCGCGGGAAAGGATACATTATATTATAGCGTGCCATTTATAAAATGGCAAAATATGTACAAAAACTATTAAATAGTCAAACAGTATTCTTTTATACAATTTAAATTTACTACAATAAAGAAGACTACGACTGATTTACTTGTTTTATTGATCGAATGTAGGATTCCCCTACATACTCGATTGAGGTCGCCGGAAAGCAGTGGATGCGGGTAGCAGGAATTTATTTTACAATGCAAATTATAAACTTTAAATCAACGCTGAATGGTTAAAAAGAGAAATGGTTAGCTCCCTTGTAAACGTTGTATCTGACGCGGGAGCTCGCTAAGGTTACTGAGACTATTAATTTCTATTATAAATAGGAACAATTAGTTTGCTTGATTGTTTATGCAATTCATAGCGTGCAAAGACTTACTATCGCGGTTCATATCACAAACTGGACGGTAAATATATCAAATCGCATTGATTCGTTTGTTTGGTAAGTCACGCATGGTCGGTCCTTGCCACCACTGAAGACTTATTCCAAAAGTGTTTATTTTGCCCGGGCTACGCCTGCTGGAGCTAATAAATCAAAATAAAAATATTATTTTACTTTTATTATTCACTTCTAATATCTAGTACAAAAGGCACTTTATCCCGTGAAACCGTAACGGGACTTCTAGTGAATTGTAATATAAAAATACACTGTCATATACACTAAAACGGGCTCGTCTCTAGTAAGAGTTACTTAACTGCGTATGAATAATGACTTGAGAATTTGGTTCAGTAATTTTAATAACAAGGGATTGAAAATGGTTCACATATCTCGACTAGCATTTTAGTGTTTAGCAATTAACATTTCTTTATTAATCGATAAATACTGGAATTATTTTTGTGATAGTCATCTTCCAACGACTACAGAACCTAAGAAAACGCGCGAATCTTCTTATACTACTATAATATTAAAAAGAAAACGAAATATGTTTAATACCAACATATTTATAAAAATCTATAATTTCTTGCTATTGATAAAGAATCGATTTAAGTTATTTATTATTAGAACTATGTCACTATTGGACAATGTAACGTCGATCCTCTACAAATAATGTTTTAAAAAAACATCGCCACCAAGTCGTAAGCGAGATGGAGTTAAAGTAATTCCAAAAAGAGCACCGCGAGCACCACTACTTTTTTGGTCTATACATGAGCGAGTACAGGAAAAAAAAGTGGGGTGTGACGTCATGGATGACACTTACTATACTGCACCAGCCAACCGTTTTTTGTTTTCTTTGAAGCTCACTAGAATCTTCTTCACATATTAGAAGCATACTCAAGCATTTTGGTTTGAAATCATATGTAGCATATGATTTCAAACCAAAATAAATGTGTTCTTAATTTAAATCCACACTCATATTATATAAGTTTTTCGCACAACACTGTTTCTAGCCACAGGGAAATAGGCTTTTAGTCTTATCAACTGTTTCTGTTAGGCCGCCGCATGATAGGTTAATCCCGTATCTACAGGTTTGATAGGTTCGGCTGAGCTGTACTTGTGTAAGTGCTTGCTCTGGTTATGAATGGTTTATTGTATTCAGATAATGGACTCGGGTATGATAAAGTGGGAGTTTATCAATATCAATTAACACGTGTAACAGGATGGCTATTTGGATAGCAGCAGAATATACTGTGCTTACTTTTAAACGTCAAGGAATTTTTAGTTTTTACTGGTGAATTATAATTAAAAAGTGTTATTTATTTCAGGAATTAAATTGTCTACATATATTCATATGCGTCTTTCTGTTACTATAGTACTTGCTTTTCAAAATACTGAGATGTTTGATTTGAAAGTTTAAACTCTGGTGCATTATCTTTCAATCTCTTTTTTATTGAAGCTGTTGCCAACATACTGACCTGGCAGCATCGATCACGTATAAAAACTGGATAGACAATCAATGTCAGGAAAACGTCCTCATCAAAAGATTAGGCTACTTCGACAGTAAATACGTCAAAAATTATAAAATATACGCGTGTAGTCCTCTAAAAAAATAAATATTCTAGATTTTTTGTCAAGTATAGTTGTTATGTTATCAATGTATTGAAAGACTAATGAATTTAGTCGAAAAATCAGTATAAAAATCAACACTAGTTTAGTTCTTACAGAATTGCAATGTCAATCATGCACGTAAGGTTGTGTTTGCAATAACGTAATTGTTAAGTACCAATTGTAACTTTTTGACAAATGTTAGGGGCAGTTTAAAGTGGCATGTGTGTATGAAACTGTATATCTAGTATTAATTTGTGATTGAAGGATGCCAAATTTCATTTAAATTATAAAATAATTAGTTATTCAGATACTATATATTTAGAAAAGTGATAAAACACATATAGTTTTATCGGTTGGGATGCTCCTGGTTCATTTAAAATACAGGATACTCGTTATACATTATGTTGCGTTCTTATAGTGCACTTTATATACTTTTAATATATTTAGAATTTCCAACGAAAGGGGTAATAATAAAAACTATTGCTATCTGAATATCCAAGATCGAGTATAAGTTACCAAGTTGTACTTACAGTACTTAACAACACGCGATCACACGTCAAACCTCACAGATGCCAAATGTTATGATGTCACGAATGTTGACGCAAGTAAGTAATGTGAATTTAATGAAGTATTTATTTTTAGCGCTATTAACATAATCTAATTATAGCTAACCTGCAGGTTGTCACCACGTTTATATCGATAAGCCTAATGCTTTATGCAAAATAGCGGTCCCTGCGGTCTGTTAATTTGAAACTATAAGGAAAGACTATCAAACGCTAAATAAAAGTGGTAAGTAGGTGTCCAGGATCTGCTCGTACCATACCTACATTACATACAGCATGCGGAGTATAAAACGTAAGCTCTGTATCGCTAAATCATCACCATACGGCTGCGATACATGTTCAACTTCCTAATGTGAGAATCTGATTATAGTATTTGTACTCACAAATAAACCTGGTAAACCACATTATCTTTAATAACCAAAAACTTGTCTTGTCTCAAAAATTTGGCTTGTCTCATGTAAAACGCAACGCCCCACCGCCGCCGCCGCGCCGCACCGTCGCGTCGTCGCTAGCAGTTACATAGGAGTACTACTAGCCAAGCCAACTGTCAAACTTGACTTAATTTTTTTCGAATACGGACTGTGGCAAAAGAGCCTAAAATATTTATGAATTGTAATCATATCTAAACCGGGCTATATTTAGTTTATAGGTCAATATTAGACACGTATTTACCAAGCTCTAATATTGAGATAGTTGTTGGGAATACTTAGAAATATAATAAAATCCAATTATTCCCGCAACCATGCCATTTATTTTTTCTTCGACATCTAAAAAAATTATATACTGTCAATCTGTCAAACTTCAAAGATAGCCACCATTTCAATGAGCCCTTATGTCAATTGTCTTGTCAAGGTTCCCTGTTGTATCTACAATAATTGAAATTAGGGTGTTTTTTAATTTCAATAGCTTCATCTGATCACCCTATGAACGTTTTAACCCTCTAACCGTATTCGACCTATTAAGTAAACAACGTTTTCACGTCTTTTTCACATGTTTTTTGAGGTTAAATTATAATTTCGACATTTTATTCCCAACTGCTATATAAATCTTGTGATTGCATTTCGATTATCCATCATTCAAACAGTCAAACCCACATATTCAATTTGAGATACGCGAATGCTCTGCGAAGTAAAAGCGGTACCGACAATGTATGTGAGTTTGCTAATATTCTTTTTATAACTGTCGGTTACATTAAGCCAGTATTTATTTACCTGACTAAAATACCAAATTATTTAAGGGCTTCTTTCAGAACGCTAGTTTTGTTTTAAGTAGTAAGGGATTGGAAGAGGACTACTCATTTCGCCGGTTCGTCTAAGTCGCTTGGTCGACTAGTACAATTGTTCCGCTTCAAACATAGTGTGTACAACACGTCTTGTATAATAAAGCGCGACACGTGACAAGCATGCTTAAATGTTATCAAGTTTATTTAAGGTGGACTTTAATGTTAAGGTACCAAGAACAATTGACTTTTGGATTAAGGTAAATACAACTTGTAGATAATAACTGCCTAGTAGGTACTTGTCTGATTTCTCAAAATGTAATATGATTTGATGTTTTGTTCTATGAAACGTCCATCAGCTGAAATCGGCACTTATCTGAATACAGATAAGCATCCGAAAATATTGAATTGAATGAAACTGACAGTTAGATTGACTTGTCACTAGATTAAATTGAACAGGGAATTTCTTTGATTCTGTTTCTGATCTCAATATTGAACAATAGCTAGAATATTTTAAATACTGACATACAAAAATAATACTTTAATAAAGTATAAACAGCGAACAAAAAATTTTGATGTTTTATTTAGTAATGGTATATTTGTGAAGTAAATCATATCCTTAAAACCAGAAATAAAACCTAATTCACAAATTGTATATGAAGTATTATTTGTCGACTAAACTTTCCTAACACTATTACATTAACAGTCTTGAATACAACACATAAAAATAAAAAATTAACGCACTAACCTTAACAGGCGACGACGACAGCCACAACTGGAAGATCTCTGACGTCACCGACGTGCTCCTCGCCTCGTAATGCGGTCTCGGTGACAACGGTCCTGATGACGTCAGACTATGCAGCCGGTTCACCTCATCAACACTCGCGCACTCCTTTATATACCTCTCTAAAATCTTTGGTTTACTTTCCAACAAGCGTTTCAACTCTAGAATATCCTCTTCCGAACATTCTGGAGAAGTCCTGTCACTATCTTCACAGAATTGATCATCTATAAGCACTTCACCTTCCTGAACTTCATATACACCGTTATTGCTTAAATCTGGATTGGAGTCCTTGTAAAACTCATTACTATCACTTTTCTCTTTGTCACAACCATTTTGATCCGTTATTTCCACGATTGTGATCGGGGGGTTCTCTTTTAACATATTGGTGACTATTTCTTCAGGTAATTCGTAGACTAGGCGCATTAAGTCTTGGGAGCGATTTTGTTTGTCTTCCTTCTTTGGGTCTGGTTTCTTGGTGATTTCTTGGGAGAAGTTGGTGCTGTCCGGTTCTTTGGCGTCGACGTCTACGCTTTCGGCTGATGTCATGGCAGGTGGATTAATACTGTCTGGTGGATTTTGATATGTTGTGGATCATTTCTTTATGATTGGCAGGTTATCTGTTGAAAAAAAGTAAGAAAGGTAAGTTTAGATTTTGTGAAAACCAATTAGTTAATAATAATAAACTTTCAAAGTTTACATCCAATAAAATCACTCAGCGTTTATATACGGTACAAAAATAAACAACACATGTCGACTGCAAGACAAATTCAATAAAAAAGACGTATCAAACTATACATAGCCACTGAACGGACAATTCCAATAACTGCCTTCAATAGTGGCGGCCTATGAAAGCTATTACTGAAAGGTGTCCACTGTCATTCTGTCGTCAACAAATATTGTATAGTAGATGGCCGCGTTACATTGAACGATTCGATGACGATAAATAAAAATCGAAGGGGCCACTGCAGATTATTTTTGGTGTTTAAGATTTTGTAGCTACCGTCTTAAATAATAATGGAATTTCACAAACAAAATTCATTACATTTTTCGAGTAATTTCGACTTTTCACGTAAAAATAAGTATACAAGACCCGATAAAAACAACTAACATGGTCTTAAGATCAAAGATTCATTCCAAGATTTCTTTATGTCTTCAGTCCACAATATACATACATTTTATGTAAAACTTATTTATTAAATATAATTATGGAAATTTGAAGTAATTACAATATGTTTTTATCAGATTTTTTGTCAATGTTTATAATCGTCCCAAACCGATTGACACTAAATCCTCGGAGGGAAAGATATTAACATAACAAGTTGCAGAATTTAATAATTCAAAAAACTAGACTGCTCAAGGTTATTTTCGCGTGTTCCCACGTCCCGTTCCCGTGGGACTTTCGGGAAATAATATAACAGTTGACACCCCCACACTGAAACGCATCTAATGACACCTTGACATCCGTCAAACGGTTTAAGATGCAGAGCGTGCCAAAGGAATATGTATACATACACTCATACCTCCTTCTCACAGTCGGGTAAAAGGAATCATAATAGATAAGAGAAGGAGCAAGAGATTAGATGTAAATCCTTAATCTAAAACGGAAAGGTTTACCCATCCAATTTGCGTAAGATCTGATTATGTAAAAGGTAGTAAAATTTTACGTTTTCCCAGAAGTGTTATTTGGGCTGGCAGATATGAGTTTCTGTTAGCACACACCCCTTTAATTCAAACAATGGATGGAACGTTTACGAATAAGGTAAAAGAGCTGATTTGGAAAGGTTTCGGTATATTATTATATACATAGAGTAATCGTTCTTATTCTTTAAAAAAATTTTAGTATAAAGTGCAATAATATTGAGTTTTTTTAACAAGTTTTCACCTTTACAATTCTCTTTAACTGCAGATTGAGGATCAAAACCGTATTATACCAAATATCAACAAAAACAACATATTCGAGTTTACATTTTCAGGTTTATGATGTTCTTTGAAAGGGAGAGATCCTAAGGGATTCTAGTCAATTTACACGTTTACACATTTTGATTTTGATATACATTGCAATAGTAAAAGAATTACACTTTATCAAAATACCAAGTCAAATCAATTCAAAAAACATTTTACATTCAACCAAACTATCAAATAAATCCTCATCATTTTCAAAAGCTATCACATAAATTGGCAACCCTGTGCAAATCCCTGAATAATTGCCGCAGAGAATGCCACCTGCAAAAAATCCGGTATTTCCATTCATTGGGTTGCCATTAGGGGTTGTGAAAGGAAACGTTTAAAGGTTTGTACGTCATTAGATCGCTTTGACGCAAACTGCGAACTTGCGGCCTTTAGTACAGATTGCATACATGATGGGTTCAGAAAAGATTTTTGCAGATTGTACGTTTGTGATGCTTATTTTAAAAATGGTGTGAAAATGTAAATTTATTTATGTTTATAAAGGCTAATTTTTAGGATACGTTCGTGAGATTTATTATATGACAAAAGAAAAAAAACGCATAATTGATATTTCTTAGATATAACTGTTGACGCTCCAATAAATAAATTAATTATCTTACAATAAAAGCAATGCCTTTAAATTGAATGGTTATTTGATGGGGCAATAAGTGACACATGAAATAATGGGGCAATAAGTGACACATTCAGAATAGTGACTTCATAATATTGCAAATACCATTCTTGCTAACATTAAAGGCAAAAGCTGAACACTTTTTGTGAACTACTAACCACTAGTAAGTTTTTTATAACTACATCAGTGCAAACTTTGTTACTTTCGTTAAAATTGCACACTAATTTGAGAATTCATTATTTGAATCAAAATTAACTGTGACCTAGTTTTATATATAGAACAAATTTAATTTAATATTCAAATTTATATTTTGGTTTTCAATGTGTAATATCGATTCAATGCATTTGAAAAAGCCCATTTTTGTTCTGTGTTCGTTCGCACAAAATATCAACATAGGCCTGTTGATATTTTTAAGAATATCGGATTTTCGTTATATTGGCTATATTGTATTGCATTACATACCAATTAAGTTTCTTCCCATGTTTTTTTATTGAAATTATCTTGCACGTTTATTAAGAAATCATAATAATACAGGAGTGTTGGCGCCACTGAACTGACGACGCCATGTCAGTTCTCTGTGGTAACTGTCAAAACTATTAAATCGTTATTTTGTACACAAAAAGTACTTAGGTTTTTTAAAAACAACTATTTTTAGCATTTTAGTTATAGTATTCCCCAACTATTTCCCATGGCACAGCTGCTAGCCAGGCGTCCATACTAAAATGAAACAGGTCATTTGGGTGCCTGAATTTAGGTTTCATTTGTGTTAAAAAAATCTTTTCTTTATGATATATGATAAAAACAAGGCCATGATATACATTTTTTAAATGTTCACACTGAGATGTAACACATTCACAGGTCGGTAAAATTTTTATATGTGTAAATAATTAAATCAGTTAGGCAGTAATTAATGCTTTTTAACTATTTCCGATGGCTACATTTGTAACCGTTAAACAGACGATGGATGCTCTTTTGCCTGCTATCAAATAATATAACCTAACCAACGATTACAAATAGATGCGACAATTTATAAGAAATTCTCTCCCTTCGACGCGTAATTTGCCTCATGGCATACGAATGGACGCAATTAGAGTTTCTCCCTCCTTTAAATACTATTTACAATCAGATTAAGCGACATAAGTTTTTATGGCATAGTTGGAATATGAATAGTTTAATTTTGAGTTGTATAAAGGGAGTTTTAGGTCAATTTCGGAAGGTTGCAGGAGGTAGTTTAGCGGGATGAATGTCTCGAATAGCAGAAGTTATTTGGATTTTGAGATGACGAGGCCATTTATTGTACGATACTTGATATTTGTTTGCAGTTTCCTAATTCATGATCTTGTAGCATTTGCTGTTTTTATGACAATTTTATCCACTCATGCTATATATATTTTATAGCATAAGTGACTTCTGAATAATGCATCTTTTGAAGAGATATTAAAATCGGTTTATTGGTGACAAGGTTTGTCGATGATAAATAAACAATATGCTGAATCAGAATAATTTCAAAACCCAACTACTAAAGTTGATCCCATGGAGATTCCGATCCCGGAAATATATCTTAGATTACTCTCACAACTAAGATGAAACTAATGACAACTTCATATGTTGAAAATCATGAAACGGTTTAGGCTACAGCGCGGGCTGAAAAATAAAATATACATACATACAAACAAACAAACATACACTCGTAAAACCTAACACTAATTTTGAAAGTCGGGTTAAAAAGAAATCTATGCCATATATTAAGATTAATATGGTAATGAAGAGCTTCAGAAATGTCGGAGGCGATTGAAAGGGCTAGATTCTTGAATTATTATTTGGTTTATTTCAGATTGTTAAAAGTATATAATTATGTGTGATCCCGAGCGCGGAGCGGGTCGGAACGAGTCAACCGTATTACAATTTTGTTTTATAGTCATGTTCTATTCTTTATTTCAAATATGATATTAATTCTTTTAAAGTCTAACAAACCTTTTTTATAGAAACAGCCGTGACATTCCGATGCGCTCGTGTGGTTAAGCCATTACGGTACCATTGTCAATATTTTTTTTTGGCATTATATAAGTCGTACACCAAAGGACATGGAATGATCCCCAAAAATTAAAACCTTTGTTCCATTGTCCTAACCGATCCCTTTATGCATATTCCTTTAAATGGAAAGATCTCGTCCTATCCCACATAAAAGAGATGGATATATTATGATAGGATGAGTTTTACATTAATCGATTAATGTCATGATTTAATGAAAAACTAGACAATTAATTAAACAGGGAATGATAATTAAACAAGCTGTAAGAACATAGGTACCGTTTGCATTTATTAGAATTGATATTCGTAAATTTTTGATGGATTACAAGTTCCATACAGTTCCGTCGTAAAAACTTGGGTATTATAATAGACTCTGCAACGTCATGGAAACCGCAGTTAGAAGCAGTAAGTAGAAAGGTATTTTCTGAAGTAGGCTCTCTTAAAAGGCTTCGCAATTTTCTTATCTTACCAACCAGAATTGCTCTAGCGCAATCACTTATACTTCCCATACTGGATTACGCTGACATTAGCTATCTCGATCTCACGGAAGAGCAATTAAATAAGCTTGAGCGCCTCCAAAATACTTGCATGATTCATATTTAGCTTGCGTAAATATGATCATGTTTCTCAATTCCGCACAACGCTCAAGTGGTTCCCAATTCGATTTCGAAGGAATGCGCACATACTTAATTTGTTATACGGATTACTGTTCAACCCTATTCTGCCCCACTATTTAAATTAACGTTTTAATTTTCGGCATCAGCACCAAAAACGTATCTTGCAATCAGGTAGTAACTTTTTGCCGGCTACTGTTCGGCACACATCCCGTACTTATCAGCAGTCGTTCACGGTGAAATCCACTTCTCTATGAAATTTAATCACGTCAGGCAAACAAATGTAAAAAATTACTATTTTTCTCTGTGATATGTGTTGGTATACAATAAGATATTTATTACAAAAGTTTAATGACGGTATTTATTTATGTATGTATGTATTTATATAAGTATTTGTCTACCTCAATATCTTGTTAAAATGCACTGCCCAACAGTAGTTCTAGTAAATTTGCAATTTATAAATTTCAGGGTTTCCTGGAAGAGATCACTCTTTTAGTGATAAGGCCGCCCGCATTGTCATTCTCTTTTTTTCTTTTATAGATTTAATCTAAGTGTATTTTAATATTGCCAAACTGGTTTGGCAATAAAGTGTTTTATTATTATAATTATTTATTGGTTTGGATACGAAACATACATACACATTACACAGTACAACAATAGTACAACATACATGGATGCGAAATGTTTTGTCATACCTACAGTATTATTACCGATGAATAAAATTTTTGTAGGTTTTATGAGTAAAAGACGCTGGTAGGAGCAATGGTCTTTATTGATCGTAAAACATTAAATAACAGACAAACATCATGTACTTTGTTAATTGACAGAAACACTTTCCAAAAGCTTCAACAAGAGGTTTGATTATGGTACACGTATACTAAAAAAACAAGCCTGCCAACTTTAGGAGCACAGAGTTCATTTGATTAGTCAAAATTGTAAAAGTTTGTTTATTTAAATTGAAACTCTAAAACTACTGAAATGAGATGAAATGAAAAGTCATTTATTCGGCGTACGACATGCACAAATAAAAAATAAAATACAATAACAAAAAAAATTAAAATTGTAACACGTCGAAAAGGTTACAGCTCAGCACATTGCCTCCAAGCCTAAACTGAGGCGCTGATTTTCAGCTGAAACCATCGAGGAGAGCAGAAAAATAAGAAAGTTTTATGATAATAAAAGGTTAATATAAATCGAACAGACCAAAAATAAAGAAAAGATTAAAAATAATAATAAAAACATTTACACTGACTCGCGCTTAAAGTTAGACATAATAATACATCATATAGTAAGGACCATTAAATAATATTATACAAACTTAACACAACTTATTCTTTTTTTTCTTTTTCTTTTCTAACAATCACACCACATTATCTAGCCCAAATTAAGTATCATTAAGAACTTGTGTTATGGATACTAGATAACGGATAAATAAACTTAAGAAATATATAAAACCACATAGATATATTTTTTTTCATATATAAATAGGTATTAGAAATAAACTTAAATGAACATACATACACATCCATGACTAGAAAGCAACTATGATAAAATATCTGCCTCTACCAGGGTTAAACGGGGAAAATCTATCATACGATAATGAGTATAACAAATGTGAACGGCAATATCAAAGTCTAAAGAAAATGATAAATAAGAAAATGTGGTCAGAATCTCATAAAGATAAAGCGACTCCTCAGCTAGACATTCCGGTGTTCCATGGTAACTATAACGACTGGAATTCGTTCAAAGATTTATTTACTGAAGATATTCACAGTAACAGCACACTCTCGAATGCGCAAAAAATGCAGTTTTTGAAGTCTAAACTGAAAGGTGAAGCTGAAAGACTTGTAAAACACCTGCAAATATCATCAGAAAACTATTCAACTTGTTGGGAAATACTAAACAGTCGTTTCGAAAACAAAAGGTTCATATTCACTGCCCACATGAATATTTTATTCGGTCTTCCTAACATACAAGCAAATTCTACATCTCAAATTAAGAAAATGCATGACGTAACCAACGAAACACTAAACTCAATAAAAAACCTAGGGGTAGATACATCGACATGGGATCCTATTTTAGTCCATATTTTGAGCCAGAAGTTAGACTATGATACGTATTTGAAATACCTAGATTCTTTGAAAAACAAGCGAGAATTGCCTATTTTGCAAGAATTTCTTAGTTTCTTGGAAAGTAAATTTACCACTTTAGAAACTTCATTTCATAGAAAAAAAGACACCGCTGCAAATGTAAAACCTAATTATTTAAAAAAATCAGCAATTAATGTTCAACATAACGCACAGAAAGGAAATAACAACATTATGAAATCTTTTCATATTGCTAATATAAATTGCCCAATTTGCAAAAACGAACACGGAGTTTATAATTGCAAAACATTTTTACAAATGCCTAATGACAAGAAACTAAACTTTGTTAATAAATACAAATTGTGCAGAAATTGCCTATTTTCACATAACGGGAAACCATGCCATTCGTCTAAAACATGCCACAAATGTACTTCGAAACACCATACATTGATTCACGATGCCCTAGAACAGAAAAATGTAATGCCATCTACCTCCGGGACCCAACCTGTAAGAAACTCTGATGAACGCATATCGAGTAGGTCTAGTAATGTTTCTCAGGAAGACCACGCTGAGATATTATTATCTACGGCGCAACTTAAAGTACTTAGCGCACAAGGAACCTATGTGTGTATGCGAGCTTTGATCGATCAAGGTTCGCAAATATCGATAATAACAGAACGTGCGGCTCAAACATTAAGTATTAAGAGACAAAAATGCCAAGGAACTATTTATGGAGTAGGACAGCAAGAAAATAACTGCAAGGGAAAGTTAATTATACAATGTGCTTCTCTTCACGAAGACTACACGTTTAATACCGAAGTAATAATAATGAACAATATTGTAAAAAATCTCCCTAACAAATCTTTTCCAAAGCCCTCCTGGTCCAATTTACAAAACATTAACTTAGCTGATCCCGAGTTTTATGTGAGCAGATCAATAGATATACTGTTAGGAGCGGATATTTATTCAAATATTATATTGAACGGGATTATCAAGTCGGATGACGTAACAATACCTATAGCACAACAAACTAAACTGGGATGGTTACTCAGCGGTACAGCGAGGCCATTCCAATGTAACGTCATCATCAACAACCTGGCAGACCTACAGCAATTCTGGGAAATAGAAAGCATTACGGAAGTGGATAACTTAACGTCGGAAGAGACGGATTGTGTTAACTTCTTCCAGAAAACAACAATACGTCACGAGGATGGGCGATATGAAGTGAAACTTCCCATGAAACCTGATTTTCAAGAGAAGTTAGTCTTATCTAAAGCAAAAGCTATTGCTCAATTCAAGAATCAGGAACAGAGATTTCAAAGACAACATCAATTAGCAGAAGCCTATAGGAATTTCATGAAAGAATATGAGTACCTGAACCACATGGTGCCTGTAAGTGGTAACACGACACCCGAGTGCTACCTGCCTCATCATGGTATAGAACGAGCCGAGTCTACTACAACAAAATACAGGGTTGTTTTTAATGCGTCCTGTAAGACATCTTCCGGATTCTCCTTAAACGATTTAATGTATACCGGCCCTAACCTTCAGCAAGACTTGCAATTATTGTTGTTGAAGTGGAGACAGTATCCATATGCCATAACTGCTGACATTGAAAAAATGTTCAGAAATATTCTTTTGAATAAAGAAGACACGCCCTTACAAAGAATCGTGTGGAGAGAATCCCCCGAACAGCTAATTCAGACATTAGAATTAAGAACAGTAACGTATGGAACAAAGGCGGCGCCGTTCCTAGCCATGATGACTTTGAGGCAGTTGGCAGCTGATGAGCAGAGTAACTATCCCACAGCTTCGCGAATAATAGAAAATTCTTTCTACTCTGACGATTTGGTCCATGGTGCTTATAGCCTGGAAGAGGGAACACGAATTATACAGGATCTCAACCTACTCTTACAATCAGGTGGCTTTACATTACGAAAATGGTCGTCAAACAACGCAGAACTTTTAAAAGACCTGCCGATTGAACAAAAAAACAATCTAGTCTTTAATTTCAAAAGTGAAAACACCTCTAAAACTCTTGGTTTATGTTGGAACCCTGTATCTGATGTCTTTACCTTTAAATATAAATATACAAAACATTCTAAAATAACAAAACGCATTATTCTCTCTGAAATGTCAAAAAATGTTGATCCCCTGGGCTGGTTGGCACCTTTAGTAACTAAACTTAAAATTTTATATCAAAAAGTATGGAAATTAAATGTGAAATGGGATGAACCCGTACCCAATGAAATATATACAGAATGGAGTAAATTACAAAACGATCTACAACTAATTAATAAGTTTGAAATACGAAGATGGCTTTTATGTAAACAAAATGACGTAATAGAGCTACATGGTTTCTCTGACGCCTCTATGGAAGCCTATGGGTGTGTGGTTTACGCTAGAATAAAAGGAAACTCCCACGTAATACTAATCGCATCAAAAACAAAGGTGACTCCGTTAAAAAATAAACTAACACTACCTAAACTAGAATTATGCGGCGCTCACTTACTATCGCAACTAATAAATAAAATAAAATTAGCGTATTCACATCACGAAACTGAAACATACGGATGGACGGACTCAAAAATAGTCTTAGGATGGCTGCAAGGAGAACCCGGGGGCCGCCTGGCGCCGCCGGCGCAGCATAAAAGAGCAGCTTGTTTGCTTACAGTTCTTGACAGTCTACCAATAACAAACACAAAATTATTAACTTTAGTACATACATAATTCATATGTGATTTACAATCACAATACTTATCTAATGTTAATCCTAAAAATTTTGTTTTACAAGTTTGTCTATTTGTGTGCCCTGACAGTACAACTGGATCGTAGCAGGTGTAGTCCGATAGGTTTGGTATTGTATAAAACTAGTTTTCTTCAAATTAATTATTAAATTACATTTGTCAAGACATTGCGTGATTCAGTTAAGTGTTTCATTTGCTTCTGTTTCTAATGATTTAATATTATTTTCTTTTTGCCGATGACATAACTTTAAACATAACGTAAAGTTATGTCATCGGCAAAAAGAAGACAATCGTGTTTAGTTACATGAGGGAGATCAATAATAAATAATATAAACAAAAAAGGTCCCAACACACTGCCTTGAGGAATTCCAAAAGGATTTTGTATTTCAAATTGTGACTTGTACTCCTTTACTATATTACCACTCATTTGTGAAATTTCGACGCATTGATACCTACATTTTAAATAACTTTCTAATGAATTTAGTGCATTTCCGCGTACGCCATATGACTCGAGCTTATTTAGTAGAGTCGTATGACAGACTAAATGCGAGTCAAGGAACGATTTCAATTATTTTTTTCCAGCATTAGAAGGCTTCATTATAAACAAGATTATATTTTCCGCAGAAATTTACCCGAGATCACGCTTAAAACCTCGTGGATCTACGAGTTACTTACTTAAAAGTACATATTTTTTTACACATAAGTAATTTTTCGTATGACAACTTCATACAAAAAGAAATCGAAATTTTTTTATGAAATATTATTAAAAACCAATCAAAATCACAATAACACCACTTAAAACAAGCACCCGCTTCATATAAGTAATAAATTGACATTTTATCACGCCCCGCGCACCGGCGGCGGCGCAAGCGCAGGTGCTACATAATGACCTTAACCCGTAACTGTCACATGTCCTACATACAAACCACCTTGGCAATACTGCGAATTAATTCATTAGCATCAGTACACGAATCGATATAGTAAACCGGCCTTTTGAATATTGGTTTCTTTTTACCCTAGTGTCGGAAGCAGAGTTATGTTTTTCGAGTGTATACATATATGTATTTGTATATCTTTGGCCTGCTCTACAGCCTAAACCGTTTGACGGATTCCAACATTATTACCAAGAGTTCCGATGCAGGAATTACAGTAATTACACGGGAAAATAACTTTACAAGCGGGTTTTTAATTTGTCAAATTCTGCAGCTTGTTATATGTATATCATAAAAATGCGTGCTTTGTTCGTTTTATTATTTGTAATGGATGAACTCTGAAACTATTGAATCGTTTTTGATAATTATTTTACGTTATCCAAAATGACATTGGCTTTATTACAAACAGACATACCTACAGATCCAGGTGTAAGACGTACTATCCACATGTCCGGCACATTCCGGCTCAACGGCAAGGCCGCGCCGAAATGTTTAGTACACATATTTGGCTAGTGTCGATCGATTCGTCCATTCGCTTTTTGTCGGCTAATTTGTCTAGTTTCGTCAAAACCCGAACGTTCATTAACACATATGGCCGACCATTACACGCGCGGTTTAGTAACTTTGAAGAATAACTAACACCTTTTATTTAGTTTAAATGCTGGCAATATTGAGTCAAATATGATATGCTTTGTAAAACGTAGATTCCTTATGATAATTTGCTTAAATCGGGTCAGTCGTGACAGAGTTTTATTTTATAGATTACAAATTAATACAAGGAACCAGAACAAATTCAACGTGTGTATAATAATAATTTCTTCTTTTTTTCTGTAATTATAAATCGTGCACTTCTTAAACATAATTTGATTAAATTCATTCAAATCATAAAGAACAACAACAAGCCATTGCAAACTCAAATCTCTTGGCTAATCTAAATCTATACCTTATTCATGATAAATATAAAGATACAGATATGGTACCTCCAGGTGCTTTGTTCATTCTGACCGCCTTAGTAAAATATGCCACGGAAAACTGTTAGATCTTACATTATGGTTAGAATCTTCAAGAAGCTAATCCAGAGACAGAAAGGCAGTACAGAGGAACATACACAGTACCAAATATAATATGAATATAAATATACATAAATATAAATATTTGAATATTTTTTATGACATATTTATTTAAATAGTTTATTAACAGTAAAGAAATATTGCAGAAGTAACAGTATGTTTACGATCAATAGTTTACTAAATACAGCGATGTATTTGAGAGTTTGCAAGTCGCCGAAAAACGTTCCATACAAAACGGTCCCGAGTTGTGACGTCACAATGTGTAATCGTACAAAAAATTGTATGGGGGTTTGGATAATACATACTACAGCCACGTAAATAATACGTTTACATGCAAAGTGTCATAATAAAAGTTGTTATATTTAATGTCAGTAAGCTAATAATATTAAATAATGTAACATATTTAATGATAAGATCTATGCTTTTTTAAGTTTTCTAATCAATATAATTTCGATACACAAATCAAAACCTCATTTTTCAAAATATACTTTGGGTCAAAATAACGTATATTTTCATCAATTATATTCAATCGAGTGTGACAAAGAGACACAATTTAAACATAATTTGATATAATTCATTCAAACCATGAAGAATAACAAAACATTGCTAAATGTCGATAGTTCACACTAAGGCTCAAGCTATACAATGAGTAATAAAATAACGAGATTTATGTTTTACTGCAGTTGAGCAATACCAAGCAAATATACTTGTTATTTCAATTGTTAATTTTAATAAAAATTAGTTTTTGTTTAACCGGTTGTAGCAACGATATCCGATTGTTTAATATAAGTATTTTTAAATATTTGTATTGTATTTCAATGTTGTAACGCTCATCGTTGGTATATTATTATTGCATTGAAACCTTTCTGTAACAATTAAGTAAGGTCGACAAAACATAATTTTCTTGTAGGTTTATTGTACCGGCCGCAATTTAGGAATATATCTCGAACTCGCATCGTGTTTGCCGATATACATATACGAGCGTTCGTGCAAATCAAATCTAATTTGTGTTCAGTGATGTTTGTTTACGAAAGGGGTATCATTCATTGATTTGCATACGTTTGTTTATTCTAGTCTCTCTTACGATCGCATACGGTATCTTACGATATTAAGAATGCCTTAATTAACCGTTTGACGTGTCACAAGCTTCACTTATTTCGCGATTAAACAGATTATACGAAAGAAATACAAACAGGCAGTATGTTTACATTACCAATGTACGTTATTATAGGAGCAAGAGTTTTCAACTTATGTTTAACTGTCTTCCTACTTAAAATTCAGGGCTAGAATCCCATTAGCACCCTTTGGTTAAGCAACCCTAAAAATCAAAAAGTCAACTTCATTTCTTTTACCAAAAGCTGTTAACATCAGGCTTTGAAAAACAAATATAGAAGCAGATTTTTTGGACCAAAAATGGTCTCTGTTATGCGATTTACAACCTACAACTACAACTATGCAATATTCACCTGAATTCTCTATTCTATCCCTTTGCTCAGTTAAGTTTCATTTTTGGATAAAGTTCATCAAATTTATAAAAGTTTGTATGACCGTACTTAAAATTGTGAACTGAAATTAATTAAGAAATTGGTTGAGAAAGGGATTCGCAAGAACCATATTTGTTTCACAAACTGTGTATTTCCAAAAATTGTAAAATTGATGTTACTATGAATCCTATTATTTTTATACATATTGAAAATTTTTTTTCCTGATTATTTTGCTAGCCCGCAATTACCCATCCTCCAACTTCAGATTTAAACTACACAGAGTACAGTTCCTCCTAAATTCAACGTTTATTAAAAAGTTCAAGCAAATCCATTGAATTCTGCGAACACAATTTTTCCCGTGCAAAAGCCGAAAATTTTTACAAAGTTGTGAATGTTCGAAATAGTATTTTATGCTTGTGGTAAAGCTTAAGCACGGTATAATCTACTATAATACATATACAGGGTGTTTAATAAAGGAAGCATAATACTTAAGGGTCAATAAGCATACCATTGTTAGAATATACTGTAAAAGAATTAGAGTTAAGAGTTCTATAATTTTTATTTCAATTTTTTTACTCAACATCCTTGACAGCCTTAAGTGGTTCTAGAGGCTGAATAACAGCCCCAATAACTCCAATTCTTTTACAGTGTTTTCTAACAATGGTATATTTACTGACCCTCAAGTATTATGCTTCCTTTATATTGTCATTTAAAAACCCTGTATATTGTTATTTAAAAACAGAAGATTTTTTTTATGTTTCGTCTAGATCTAGTCTATCTTGTACCTCACCTGATGAAACTAAAAAAGAGGTTTTCGCATTAAATAAAATGCTATATTACATTACAAAAGTTAAACCGTCGCAGCTTACTTATTAATCAATCAGTAAGAAAAATAATTATTTAAGAAAACAGTACATTATGATATTTGTGTGCTATGTTAGTCATAACAATCGAGGCCTGGCGAAAAAGGTAAAACCTTTCTTGCCAGTTTAATATTAGCCACAGTACGACAATCTGGAAGAAAATCTCTGTTAGTTGCGTCTTCCGGAATTGCTGCAACTCTATTAAATGGTGGGAACACTGCTGCAAATGTACCCAAGTTGGTGGCAGATCAAAAAGAGCGCTCGATGCTATAATTAAAAGTGTGGAAAATAACAAGGGCGGCCTGTTTTTTTTGGTCGCGCCTGGCGGAAAAGGTGAAACCATTCTTGCCAATTTAATATTAGCCAAAGTACGACAAAGTTTGCTTTGTTATAAATAGATTCTTCGACATAAGATTCAGCGACTGCATCGGATGGCCATCCGCCATGACGCTTTAAGGTTAATATATCGGCCTTCGAATCAGCCAGCAGAGTATGAAAAATATAATAAACACTAAATAACGTTCTGAATACGCAAATTAAGGTTAATATATAGTGAAAAATATATAACTTGAAGAAATGATGATAATTTTGATGATTGATTAATTTATTTATCTATTTATTGTTTCATTCAGGAACAAACAGTCTTATACATAGTTTTAAAAGTTTAAAGTAAATGTAGACCTACAGCTCCCTTAATTATTTAAATACAAATATATATTCTTGCATTAGTGATAATTTGTACCTACATTTCCTGTCTAATTTCACTATGCATTTCTTTTTAAATACATTTAATGAACTTACAAACGCGTCAACATTGTTAAACTTATCATCGTAAATGCTACAGGCGCGTTTTATAAAACTGTTACTGCCAAAACAAGTTTTACTGCGAGCAATATAAAACTATTTCTTATCACGAACATTCCTTTCAAGTCTGCGAGGTGCTCGGAAATTAATATTTTCTAGCAGTGCGGGGGCATCGGCGATTTTGTGAATAATTTTAAAAAGAAAAAATACATCATTGCGTGTTACGACGGTGATTAAGCGATAAAAGTTTATGCCTTTGAAGAGAACTCTCGTAATCAATATATGTTTGGCCGGTACGGTAGTCAAGAATCTTGAGAAACTTAAGCTGCACTCTTTTGGAATGAATACTGTAGAGAGGACACCAAACAGCGCAATCAAACTCCAAAATACTACGGACATAACTGTTATATAAAATCCTATAAGGGCGTTTATAGAAGGTTTACCAACTCTTAGTATAAAAACCTAGCTGTTTAAAGGCTTTCTCTAATATGTGGTCTATATGAGGTACAATAGTTAATTTACAGTCCAGTAAAACACCAAGATTTCGTTTCTCTGTTACTCTTTTTAATTCTGTATTGTTCAGTAAATATGTGTGAGTTATAGGGTTGATTTTCTCGGTTACTATGTGGCATTTATCAATATTAAGAAACGTGTGTACTTTTAGTTTTAAAATGTATTAAATCTTCTTGCAACAACAAGCAAACACCAAAGTTGCGTACACCCCTTAAAGATCTAAGTGTCGTCTGAAAACAACAAGACATTTGAATTTCTTATATTTTTACATATAATGGGCCTAGATGGGATCCTTGTGGAATTCCTGACCTAATGGTTTTATACTGAGAAGTAAAACCACAACCCAGTACAACCGCTTGGCAACGATTCTCTATATAGGACTGGATCCAGCAAAATAGGTCTCTGTGTATACCGGCTTCCCAAAGTTTCAATAGCAATTTTTCATGTGAAATGTTGTCAAAGGCCTTTGCGAAATCAGTATACACGGCATCAACTTGCATCTTATTGTCCATGGCATTGAGAATGGTATCAGTAAAACTCAACAAATTAGTGTTCAACACTCCATTCTTTAAGAAAACCATGCTGACCAGGGTTTATATGACGATAAACTGCGCATGATAACTGATCTGTAACAATCTGTAACTTTTCGAAAATATTGCCAAACACTTAACTTTGAAATGGGGCGATATTTTTCTACATCCTGACAAACGGGACCCTTTGGTATAGGTGTTATGAGAGCCATATTTTCGGAACACATCCTTCAGCGAGAGATGTACTATACAATAGCGTCAGAGGCATGGCAAGAGCAGAGTGACAATTCCTTATGAACACTGGATATATCCCATTGGGCCCGGCACTTTTGTTGACGTTACCCGATTCCAAATGTTTAGTTACAATTTGGAAAGAAATCTCTATGGTACTTATATCAAGCGGGGGGGCCTGAGGAGGCGGTAAGTTATCAGTCATAAGAACATGACTGCTAGCTGGTTCAAAAATCGACTGAAAAAATCATTAAAATAGTAACAAATTGTTTTAACGTCATTAGACGTAGAACCCCTGTATGTACAACATCCTATAAGGTAGCCCGCGGCCAGAAAAACATTTTTTTTATCATATGTAACCTAAAATAGTTTATTTATTCACAAAAATACTCATTTACTTTAGACATAAAATATTTATGTCTAAAGTATACTTTGCGAAGATTGAAAAAAAAATGTAAAGATAAAAAACACTAGCGTGGTAATGTGAAGTTAAAAACACGAGTATAATACGCTGAATTATGTGTCTAAATCCGTTGTCATAAGAGTCACTGTACAAGCAAGTGTGTTGAAAAATAATTTATTTCATGCTCATCCTTAGGTAGGTATGTACTACTGATTACTGATAAAATTTTTCAGCAAGAACCTTCAAACTTCCCAGGCCTTATGCCCCTCCCATAAGGGTAAATTTCGATTAACAATAGACTCATATGATAAAGTTAGTGTCAGACTAGCTCTATTACCCAATTCATTAGTTACAAGCTGTTTAATAAAATGCTGTGACAAAGCCTACTGTAGTTTATTTTATTCGGTGGCGCTATGCCAAGCTGTGGTTCATACATATTTATGCATAAACATTGATCTTTGATTGTGACATACTGGTATACGGTTTGATTAATATTTCTATCGTTTGAACGTTGCTAATTCGTTGTTAAGGAGTTTGTACTTATAGTATTTATACATTAATAAAGTCGTTAATAAATACTGAATCGCAGATAGCAACCTCCAAACAACTCTCATAACAGCTTAAAATAGAAATAATGTAAAATCTAAAGAGAGGTATTTTAGGTGCATAGACATTGTACTTTTTAACGCTACAATTAGCTTGATTGCAATCAGCGTTGAAACAGAAATACGAACTATTTTTCAATAACATGGATTAATCCACAATATGTTGCTTAACTGTTATGATATTCCACAAGTATACCTCTTTTTTATACATTATTAGTGGTGCGCAAACTCGAGCAAAAAAAGTAGAGTAGGGGATGGCACATACTATATACTTGATTCAAAATACAGTGTGTACTCTAACTTGGTTTCTTACCATGCTGCTTCAAGATAATATTATCCTGTTACTATAAAATCAGTTTTTTATTAATCCAAGTATAATAATTCAAGTTCTCCATCGTTTCCAGCCGTATATCGCAAAGAGGCAACCGCACCGCGTCGCAACAACTACTGTGTTACGCAATTGACTAAACGAGGCTAACTGAAGGCATTTTATCCTTGTTTATATATTATGTATACCTATCCTGTCTCGTACGTATCGATTGACGAAGACTTACTTGTAAATACAATTTTGTGAATTTTAGTTAAGTTTTTTAATAAACAGGAGTTCGTACCTGATATTTCGAATTACACATCTTAGTTTGTTATGGCATCTTAAATCATCGTATGTTGTCTAACCAAAGTTCATGCGTCTATGTATTGTAAAGCGGCTCCAGTGGCAGTGTATCGGCTTTTAGTAGATTTATTAAGGTGGCAAAAAGTGAAAGTCTCAATGTGATCGTAGATGGAATTTAGCTATGTAGATATGTATTATAGATATGTAGTATAAGAAATATTAAAAATATGCTTAATAAATATTGCTTGATTATTGTTACGTTTCTTGAACTAGATTTTCTTAAAATACCATAATTGTTTTCACTTAGTGGTAATTGAAATTTCAAGAATTACAAAGTCACTTCCAGATGCTTAGAAACTACATCAGTACAAATATATTAACACTTCTCTTTTACTTCCAAAGTACTTTCCTACAATACCTGCTGAAAACGGATCCGATTATATTGTATTTTCACTCCTACAATTAAGTTTAATGGCTATAGTGAGTTGATCTTATTTATTATACAGAGTGCTTCTATTTTGAACCCCAAGCCAGCTATTACAACTAAGTGATAAGTAATAATTGTGTTCCGAATAAAGGAAATGAAAGAGCATATTTTGTAGAATTTTAGTTACAATTCAATCGTTTGATAACTGCGCTCAATCTACTATTTAACTAGAATTTCTACTCAGTTTCGTCCTGGTACTTGTAAAGTCAGTTATATCAAAAATAAAAAATTGCGTTTATTTCATTCATCTTGGTTTCAACATATTTCTAGAACTTCCCAGTGAGTAATCAGAGGATCTCTTAGAATACAAAAAAAAGAAAAATATAAACTAATAATTTAACAGATTTGATTTAAAAACAGTAGTAGATTATTTAGTATTTAGTAGTAGAGTAGTAGATTATTTGATGGAGGATCATTAATATCTTTTGCAGCGCTCGCCAAGTACTGGCTCTAACTAAGAATGACTCTTATAGGCACATTTTTAAGACCTCGGGCCGCTGCAGCCTATGTTACTTTCTGATAATGAAAGCTTTCATATAACTATGTGAAATCATTTTGAAAATTAGTTAAGTAGTTTTTTGTTTTATTTATTACAAAGAAACAATCAAATCTTACCTATTTATAATATAATTAATAGATAAGAAATAATATTATAGTAAAGGTATAGATAAATTCGATCAATCAGCAAACTCTGAAGGAACCGATCCCATTTTATTTACTACTTAAACTCGGTAGTTTGTCGGCCGCCTCCACTCCAGTCTCGGTCTGCGTGCGTTCTCGAGCGCACGTCGATCGCAGACGCCTTCCCGCTCTATTAGCCCCCACGCTAATTGAGCACCCAAATTTCACTGGTTGTTGTCGTAATATATAATTTCATAGTTGTTTACCGTAATAAGTTTCTAACGCCGTTTTCACGGCGGACAGTGGCTCGTTAACCGTACTTCTAATAAGTTTCTAACGCCGTTTTCACGGCGAACAGTGGCTTGTTAACCGTACTTCGTGGAACGTGAGCTTCGTCGACGGGAATTCGTCGTTCCAGGACTTCAAGTGCCGTGTTCGAGTAAGTTATCCGCGTCGTTCTCAACCGCCCAACTGCGTGTAGGGTGGTTTTAGGAAGTTAGTCATCGTTGTTAGGTTCATATATTGTCCCTCCCCAACCCCTCCGCAATGGCTTCTCTAAGCTCTCATGAGTTTATGAGGAAGTTACTTGATAGTACCGGTGCTGAAGGCATGTCTATAAATGCTGATAAGTATCGTTTCTTGGACTCTCTCATCCCGCATATCATGGCGTTAATTCCCTCAATGGCCCCTCAGGCCACCCCAGTCCCCCAGACCCCTCAGGTTTTAGGCCCTCCCGCGTCCCCTTCCTCCAGTGACATGGAGTGCGAAGTAGACGCCCCCCCGCGCCGCAAGCGCGCACCCGCGACCGAGTCATCCTCGGATGCCACCCCAACTGGCCCTGATGAGCCTCCCTCTTTCACCCTTGTTAAGAAGCGCTCTAAGAAGCGCTCGAAACAAAACCCGGCGCCCTCGGCGCCCGTCCCTACACCCCCTGCGGCGTCTTCAACGCCAGCTGCCCCGGTGTCTTCAACACCCGCTCCGGCCCCAACTTCTGTCAAGGCCAAGGTCCCACCACCCGTTTTCCTTCGGGAAAAGGGTAAATGGACTGAGGTCTCGACATTGTGCAATGAGCATAAAATCCATTACACCCGAGCAGCCAACTCGGGTGAATCTATTAAAATCTTAGTCTCGTCGATAGACGACTTTCGTGCTTTAACAAAGCTCCTCACCGATAAGCAATATGCTTATCACACTTATGCTCTGTCAGAAGAGCGTAAGATCAGAGCGGTACTCAGGGGAGTCCCGTTCGAATTATCGAACGAGGCTATCCTGGAGGATCTGCAGTCCCAAGGCTTCCCGGCACTCGCGGTGCATGAAATGCACAGCAAGTACGGGAGACAACACCCTCTCGCTTTGGTGGTTCTCGCCAACGTCCCCAAGTCCAGGGAGATCCTCAAAGGGGTTAGCACTATATGCGGCCTCTCTGGGATCTCGATCGAGGCGCCTCATCGCCGCGGTCATCCCGGCCAGTGCCATCGGTGCCAGTTGTACGGGCACGCGGCGGCCAACTGCCGCGCAACGCCCAGGTGCGTCAAGTGCCTGGTCCCGCACTTCACTAAGGAGTGCAATCGCACTCCTGAAACTCCCTCTCCTCCCGATTGCGTGCTTTGTGGCCAGTCCGGCCACACCGCAAATTACAGGGGCTGCCCTCGTGCACCCCGTTGTATGCGCTCCAATTTCAAAAGGGCGGCACCCAAACAGGCCCCGCGCCTCTCTCAAGAAAATTTTCCGCCGCTGCGTAGCCGGGTTCCTCCAGCTGCAAAGCCTACACAGTCTTGGTCTGCCCCAGAAAACTGGAGGCAGCGTCCCGCATCGAATCCCATCCCGGCTCCTCGCCCATACAAACCCACTCCTCAATCCTCCGTTGCAGACGATATGCGTATCGTCTGCGACGCTATAAAAAATGTCGATGTTAGTGAAATCGCAGTCTTAGCCCGTAAACTTAGGGCTTCACGTACTCCGACAGAGCGTTTGCTAGCTCTGGCGGAGCATAGTTCCCTTCTCAATTCATTATAGGTTCATTTAACTGAATTGATCCCTAAATCATGCTTCGGCCGACCTCTGCCCAGCCCCGGCTTCACCGGAGGCTGCCCAGAACGGCCACCAACTCATGTCCCTTTGAGCACCTTCAGTGCAACTTTCACTACAGGCGGAAGACCCGCTAGCGGGTCTCCGCCAGCGCGCCCAACTTCCCGACGGGTGTCGCTTCCGATGAAGGCTAACGGTAATAACTACAGCCAACAGGTGGTTTTTAGTGGGTAGGTGCCATTCTGGTGAGTCCCACATAACCCCCCGCAGAAGAATTTACCTGCGGGCGGTATGCATGACGCATCTTCCACCTCCCTCCCGCGAGGGTGCCTCGGCAGCAAAAAAAAAAAACGGCCGCCTCCATTCTCGCTCCGATCGCCACGCGGTGCGGACGTGCAAGACCCCGTTCTCCGTTGATCGGTCCCTTCCCGATATTCCGTGGCGCTCAGTCTACTGACGTCACAGTTTAGCGTGTTGGTTCCGTGCTACGGTTTCCAAGGTTTTTCTACTCCCTCTGAGTGCTATCGAAGTGCGATTTTTCTTTGCGACTAAGCCCCTTAGTCTTCAAAGTGCTGTGCTAAGTAGTGTTGTGCTTGTGCTGAGTGCAGTGTTGTGCCAAGCGTAAGTAGTCTGGTCTCAGTACAAAGGATACTTAACGGTGACAACGAATTTGTACTGAACCAGTCCTTTTATTTTTATTTTATTTCTCTTCTCTATTTTATTTATTTTTCTCCTATTTTTATATTTATTTATATTATATCTGTGTGTTCTTCGTGTGTATTTGTCCTTTCTGTCGGTAAAGGTTGACCCTAACGCGGTCAACTCTTTACCTGCGTACCCTTTTTTTAGGTTTCTAGGTAGCGGCCTTCGGCGTACTACGGTTAGTTTTAAGTTATTCTCCCCAGCCCCCCTACCGCTGGTAGGGAGGTTAGCCGCTAGGATTTTGCTAGGTTTTTAGGAACTAGGCATCTTTTATTATACTTATATTTATATATATTATTGTCCCAACCCTCCCTAATGGATCCGCTAATCGTTATTAACGCGTTCACCCAGGCGCTTGCTGCGGCAGGCGTCTCCATCCCAAAAGACATCCTAACGCAGGCCTTGCAGGCATCAATAGCGTCCCCGGCCCCTCACGCCCCAACCCCAGCCCCTCAGGCCTCCAACGCCCAGACCCCTCAGGTCTATAGCTCTCCCGCGTCTCCCGTTCCATCCGATATGGACTGCGCGTCGGTCTCATCCTCGCGATCATCTCGTAGGAAGCGTACCGCTCCCGGGAGCCACCACCTTAACCGGCTCTCCTGAGCCCGCCTTCCAATTAGTTACCAAACGCTCTAAGAAGCGTTCGAAAAAAGCCGCGGTGTCTTCAACACCCGAGCCAACCCCGGTGTCTTCTACACCCGCCCCCGCGCCGCTCATGTCACTCGAAGTGACCGCGTCTCCGTCGGTCCCATCGAAGCCAGCGACGCGCTGCGCTCCCGTTCCGCCGAAACCTCAGCTCCCTCCGCCCATCTTCCTCCGGGAAAAAGCGCGCTGGACCGCGGTTTCTAACTTGTGCAAAGAGCACAAAATTAATTACTTAAAAGCCGCCAACGCTGGCGATACAATTAAAATTCAAGTCGCGACCGTCGACGACTTCCGCGCGTTCACCAGGTTACTTTCCCTAAAACAAATCGCGTATCACACCTACGCCCTCCCGGAGGAGCGTAAGATCCGCGCAATACTACGGGGCGTCCCGTTCGAGCTCGCGAATGAAGAAATCCTCGAGGACCTTAAGTCCCAGGGTTTCCCGGCCGAAGCAGTGCATAAGATGCACTCCAACCGCGGTAGGCGTTTTCCTTTAGCTTTAGTAATCCTGTCAAATACTCCCAACTCGAGGGTGATCTTTAGAGAGGCTCGCACAATTTGCGGACTCTCAAATATCTCTGTCGAGCGTCCCAACCCCCGCGGTCACCCTGGGCAGTGCCACCGCTGCCAGCTCTACGGCCACGCAGCGGCTAACTGCTCAGCTCCCCCCAGGTGCGTTAAGTGCCTGGATCCACATTTTACGAAGGAGTGCTCTCGCACTCCCGAATCCACTTCCCCCCCTGCCTGTGTGCTGTGCGGCCACTCCGGCCACACAGCTAACTACAGGGGTTGCCCGCGCGCTCCGCGCTCCACCGCCAAGAGGGTCGCGCCTAGACCGGCGCCGCCGCTCACTCCCGCTAACTTCCCGCCGCTGCGCAACCGGGGTCCCCCGGATGCAAAGCCCGTTCAGCCGACGCCTACTCCGGCTCTGTCTTGGAGGCAGCGTCCGGCTGTCCCGCCTGCACCTTCCCGACCCATCCCAGCTCCCGTAGCTTCCGTAGGGCCGCGTCCTGCTTTGTCATCTTCACCTGAGTCGGCGCTGGCTGAGGACATGAAGACCGTGTTCGACGTCATTCAAAACGTCGACATTACGGAAATTTCTGTTCTCGCACGCAAACTGCTAGCCGCCCGCTCTCCTCAAGAGCGTTTATTCGCGTTAACCGAGCATCACTCGCTCCTGAGTTCGTTGTAATTTTTTTTTTTTTTTTTTTTTTATGAAATCGTAAATAAGTAAATTATAATGTCTAGACCCGCGAATTCCGCGTCCAGTCGTATTAAACCCAAGGGCTTATCCCTAGTATCTTTTAACGCTCGTAGCCTTAACACCAACCTTCCCGAGATTAAACTGTTCCTTCAGAACAAAGAACCTGACTTATTCCTTCTCCAGGAGACATGGCTTACTCCAAACCGCTCCAGGGGATTCGCTATACCTAAGTACGCGTTTATTCGTAACGATAGGCCCAACTCCGACGGTTTCGGCGGCACCGCTATATATTACAAAAGAGTTTCCATTGCTGTCCTCTCCCTACACCTCCTCTCCTCAACATGGAAGCCACTGTGTGTAGGTTGGCTATGACTGGTCATCCGACCACCATCATAGCTTCAATCTACATACCTAGTGGTACCAAACCAATCCGCAGCGACTTTGAGGCCATTCTCGCCCTCGGCCATTCAGTCATTATGTTCGGAGACTTTAACTCCAAACATACTGACTGGACGTGCCTATCGACTAACACCAGCGGTATCGCTCTCCTCGACATCACTAACTCCCTTGACTTAGACGTCATATCCCCCATCACTCCCACTCACTATCCCAACAACCCGACCTACTCTCCTGACATCCTCGACTTTGCAATTATCAAGCGAATCAATCTTCATCTAAGGTCTATTGAACCGCTCGATGACCTAGGCTCCAACCATCGCCCCGTCTCCCTCGTGCTAGGACCGCCGAACGATAACGTCTCATCTCCTAAGACCTTTACCAACTGGAAAGGCTTTAAAAATACGTTAGTTTCAGCCTTAGAGGCTTCGAACTCTCCACTCGCGATCTCTCCCGAACAATTAGATAGCCCGGATAAAATTGATTCATTAGTAAATTCTCTCACTGATGCTATCAACTCAGCCATCAGTGACAACGAAAACGTTCCTAAGCAAGGCAAACCCACGCTTCCCTTAGCCGTTAGCAATCTTATTAAAGCTAAGAACGCGGCTCTCCGGAGAGCCAAGAAATATCCCACGCCCGCCTATAGAATAGCTGCGAATCAGCTTCAACGTAAAGTTAGGTCTTGCCTCGCGGAACTCCGAGACGCTCAGATGAACGATCTCATGGCGAATATCTCTCCGTCCCACCAAGCGTACTATAGCATGGCCCGAGCCTTACGCGTAGACACCGCCTCTCACGTTCCTCCTCTCACTCGTCTCGATGGCACTACTGCCTTTGAAGTCGAAGAGAAAGCCGAATGCTTCGCCGACAGCATTGCCGCACAATGCTCGCCCAGCACGCAACCTGCTGATCCCTCACACATCCAGGCGGTGGAGGACGAAGTCCTTCGCAGAGACTCTCTCCCCATCACCGCCGACTCTGTCACAGTCTCTAATGACGAAATCTTGCTTCTCATTAGAAATCAAAAGTCCAAAAAGGCTCCGGGTGCGGATGGAATTTCCAACCACGCACTTAAGCACCTACCTCAACAGATGCTTACCTTGTTAGCTATCATTTTCAATGCCTGCTTCGACCATAGCTACTTCCCAAAAGCTTGGAAAGAAGCGACAGTCATAGGCATATCCAAGCCGGGCACACCTCTGAACGTCCCGGCTAATCACAGACCCATCAGCCTCCTCAAGGCAATGTCTAAACTTCTCGAGAGAGTCATACTCTCTCGAATCCGGAACCATCTGTTTCCAACGGATGGCGATCCTCTCATTATTCCCCATCAGTTCGGCTTTCGCGCGAAACACTCCAGCAAGTCCATCGAATCGTCGAGTATATACTTGACGGTTTCTATCCGCGTCGTTATAAAACAGTCGCGGTTTTCTTTGACGTAGCCAAGGCTTTCGATAAAGTCTGGCACAGCGGTCTCGTTTATAAACTCTACAAGATAGGTTTACCGGATCGCCTAGTCAACCTGACTAGGCGATCCGGTAAACAGCGTCGGTAACAAGGCGAATAGCGTCATTTCTCAAAGACCGTACGTTTCGATTTAAACACAAAGGCACGCTTTCTGCGCCTCGTCCCATAAAGGCTGGAGTCCTTCAAGGCTCAGTCCTCGCCCCTCTGCTGTACACCGTGTACACCAACGACATTCCCATCCCGCCGAAAGGCGTCGAACTCGCCCTCTTTGCCGACGACACCGCACTCTATACCAAAGGCCACAGTGTTCGGCACCTTGTAACCAGACTCCAAAAGGCCGTAAACGCCCTTGGTGTATGGTTTCTAAAATGGCGCATCGATGTGAACCCTGAAAAGAGTTCTGCGATGCGCTTCGACCACAAACGCCGTCGTCCCGATGGCGATCCCAACGTTCGAATGCTAGGCATTCCCATCCCCTGGAAGCGCAGTACTAAATACTTAGGCGTCACATTAGATCCGACGCTTTCTTTCAAGAGGTTTTGAACTACCTGCAGTTTGTGCAGGAGGGAGGGTTTGGCGTGGGCAAAAATTGGCGAGGCATACGTCATGACGGGTCTAACGCAGACCTTGTAAAGTGTACGTTTGTTTCTGAAAGACATTTTACTTTTTCTACCTAACATGCTATTTAGGCGGCCTAAGTAGTGACGAGCGAGTTTCGAAACTCTTTCCACACGTGTCTTTTGCCGCAGGGCCACAAACGCACCGTGGTACGTGCGTAACGCGGACTTGCATAGAGATCTTGAACTGCCTACAGTACAACAACACCTCAAAACACTCTCTGAAGTGTTCTTCAAACGCTCCGAAACCCATCCCAATCCTCTAGTTCGTGATTCAGTCTCATATACTACTCCTGTCTTAGATTCGAAGTTCAAAGTCGCTAGGCCTAGGAATGCGCAAGCGTACTCATCCACCAGACTGTCAGCCGATCTCGAAGCCCTTCTGGCCGCAAATTCTAATTCTAACGTAAATTCTAATTCTAACGTAAATCCTAATTCTAACGTAAATGCGAATTAATTCAATTTTATCTTGCAATTTTTAATTTTTGTTTTAATTATTGATTTTCATTTTTGAGCACCTTCAGTGCTATGTATTCACCTTCAGTGCTTTGAGCACCTTCAGTGCTATGTAATCCCAGCGGGTGACCCCTTCTGGGCCCCGCTAGCGCGGCCTCTTTCTCCAATTGGCCGTCGCTCAGATGAAGGCTGAGTGGCAAAAATGCACGAGCCGACAGGGGGTTTTTAGTGGGTATGGTCCTGGTAGGCGTCGGGACGAGTCCCACATAACTCTGGAATCGCGCCAGAGTATGCGTCAGGGCATACTCTGCTTATCCTCCTGCCCTTCCCGCGGAGGGGAACAAAAAAAAAAAAAAAAAACGGCCGCCTGGCGTCAAGTCCATCGAATCGTCGAGTATATACTTGACGGTTTCTATCCGCGTCGTTATAAAACAGTCGCGGTTTTCTTTGACGTAGCCAAGGCTTTCGATAAAGTCTGGCACAGCGGTCTCGTTTATAAACTCTACAAGATAGGTTTACCGGATCGCCTAGTCAGGTTAATAGCGTCATTTCTCAAAGACCGTACGTTTCGATTTAAACACAAAGGCACGCTTTCTGCGCCTCGTCCCATAAAGGCTGGAGTCCTTCAAGGCTCAGTCCTCGCCCCTCTGCTGTACACCGTGTACACCAACGACATTCCCATCCCGCCGAAAGGCGTCGAACTCGCCCTCTTTGCCGACGACACCGCACTCTATACCAAAGGCCACAGTGTTCGGCACCTTGTAACCAGACTCCAAAAGGCCGTAAACGCCCTTGGTGTATGGTTTCTAAAATGGCGCATCGATGTGAACCCTGAAAAGAGTTCTGCGATGCGCTTCGACCACAAACGCCGTCGTCCCGATGGCGATCCCAACGTTCGAATGCTAGGCATTCCCATCCCCTGGAAGCGCAGTACTAAATACTTAGGCGGCAAAAGAGGTTTTGAACTACCTGCAGTTTGTGCAGGAGGGAGGGTTTGGCGTGGGCAAAAATTGGCGAGGCATACGTCATGACGGGTCTAACGCAGACCTTGTAAAGTGTACGTTTGTTTCTGAAAGACATTTTACTTTTTCTACCTAACATGCTATTTAGGCGGCCTAAGTAGTGACGAGCGAGTTTCGAAACTCTTTCCACACGTGTCTTTTGCCGCAGGGCCACAAACGCACCGTGGTACGTGCGTAACGCGGACTTGCATAGAGATCTTGAACTGCCTACAGTACAACAACACCTCAAAACACTCTCTGAAGTGTTCTTCAAACGCTCCGAAACCCATCCCAATCCTCTAGTTCGTGATTCAGTCTCATATACTACTCCTGTCTTAGATTCGAAGTTCAAAGTCGCTAGGCCTAGGAATGCGCAAGCGTACTCATCCACCAGACTGTCAGCCGATCTCGAAGCCCTTCTGGCCGCAAATTCTAATTCTAACGTAAATTCTAATTCTAACGTAAATCCTAATTCTAACGTAAATGCGAATTAATTCAATTTTATCTTGCAATTTTTAATTTTTGTTTTAATTATTGATTTTCATTTTTGAGCACCTTCAGTGCTATGTATTCACCTTCAGTGCTTTGAGCACCTTCAGTGCTATGTAATCCCAGCGGGTGACCCCTTCTGGGCCCCGCTAGCGCGGCCTCTTTCTCCAATTGGCCGTCGCTCAGATGAAGGCTGAGTGGCAAAAATGCACGAGCCGACAGGGGGTTTTTAGTGGGTATGGTCCTGGTAGGCGTCGGGACGAGTCCCACATAACTCTGGAATCGCGCCAGAGTATGCGTCAGGGCATACTCTGCTTATCCTCCTGCCCTTCCCGCGGAGGGGAACAAAAAAAAAAAAAAAAAACGGCCGCCTGGCGTCAGTGGTTTCAGGTTCCGGTCCTGATTGGGGCATTAATTTGTGCAATGAACACACACGTATGTTCTCGGATCATGGTTGCTTATATACATATATGTACGTTTATTCTGGTTTCCCCCCCCCCCCGTTGGCTGTATGATCATAACACAAGCTCTGCTTACTTTGGTTGGTGTGTGTTTCTAGGGATAAAAAAAATATATCTACAACAAACTAAAATTCCCAGGAAATCACTCACTGACAGTAATTTTTACAGGTAAAACTAACAATGTTTCACCATAAGAATGCATTCCTATCCCGTATTTACAAACGCTATTTTATACTGAAATTCTGACGGGACACATGCGGTTGAAACCACGCAGGACGCAGATTATAGACCTACCACAAAATGTCAGATTTTGTGGTAGGTCTATTGAGTTGATTGAGAAAATTTGACATTTTGTAATAGGTTGTTAAGTTGTTGTCAGTACATAAAATACACAGGAAGTCCCACGCTTTTTGTGGTCGTATGCTACCCTGCCTTTTCTGTACCCATGACTAAGTATATGCAAAATTACATGACCATCGGTTGTCTATTAAGCAGTCAAATCGAAAAATGACGCCCAGCTTAAGCTGTTCGGGTTTTGGTGAAACATACCGAATGTGCCAACCTATATATGTACAACCTAAATGCACTAATAGACTGGTGCTGAATGAACGGTTGCCGTTTGAGGCTGGGGGTTCTTTTTATTGTTTGGTCAAGACTTGCCGAGTAAGCATAATGTTATATAGCCATAAAGAGACTGTGTAAATTTATTTGAGAAAATATACCCGTGAAGTTTCTTACCAGTTCTTCTTCACGAAGGGTTTTCCGAACTGGTGGTAGAGTCATGCTTTATTTGACGTCAATAAGAACATGTAATTATCAATGTTGAGAAATAAATATATAAATTTACTCGATTGGCACTAGCCGAATATGTGTGCTAATTGTTAAGTGTCGGCCTATACGCTTAACAAATACTGCCGAACCGAATCCGCCGGCCCGAACATCTGGATGGCCTATGTAAACGTAACGAATATACAAATGAATCCACTTTCTAATTTACAATATTGGTTAGAATAACCTTAAACCAAACACTGGTACATTGAAACCATGGAAACCGATAACAAGAAACTAATTACATTATACAAAAAATCGAGAATCCATTAAAAACAAATTTTTATCCTCAAAAATTGTACCAAAAATATAAAAAGCTTCAGCAACACATCGTTCATTTCGCGACAAGGTCGCTACAAGGCAATGTCACCTGAATCGAGAGTATTTTTAGAAAACCATTTTCCACGGTAGGCTTCGTGAACTCCGATATAAAGAATATATTAATTTCGATTGCCAATATTTTTTGTAGGACTTCAAAAAAGGCTTTCTCGGTAATATTTTGATTACACAAAATAGGGCTTTGCCAGTCTACATTGGCACTTAAATACTTTAAATAGTAACATAGGACGCTCTTAGTCACAGATTTTCCTTAGCAAATATAGCAAGTATAGATAAAGTAGAATGGTTCACCCATTGAGTAATGAACGAAGAAAAAAAACAAACCTGGGTAGATAAGTATTATTTTGCAATCACGGCGTTGATGTTGATATTTAAAAGTGAGTATAATTAATTGCAGTTACAATAATAGCGCCACTATCAAAAGTGAAGACAATAGATAAATCATAAAACGTGTAATTCACCCGTCCGGCCTGCGACATAATACCGAATGACTTTTTCCCCTTAGGACAACAGGCACAATTCGTTCCCAAAGAAAATGAAAAACAGGATTGAATTGTGCTCATGGCAATTCATGGGATCACCCATGCGCCAATTTTCCGAAGGGTAAAAAAGACACCCGGTTTATAGCAATTAACTCGCTTACCGTTAACTTTAACGAGCAGGTATTTATTTATTTATTTATTAAAGGAAGACTTACAGCCAACATAACAATAATACACATCTAAAATAGCAATAGTGGGCCAATTATGAGTCCTCACCAATATAAAATAGTACAAATTTACCACACAATTATGTTTAGGAATTTATGTTCTGAGTTTTTCATCACTACCTCATTAATTTTTTGCAAGAAATTTTGAAGTTGTGCACTGAAAGTAAACTCCCTAGTCTCATAACATAAATATAAAACACAAATATAGGTATATGTTTTTAGACAAAGGACAACTCAAAGAAAACCGTTAAAATAGTTCCTAGTGGAATATTTCCACGAAGCACAAAGCGTTGAAAAAAAAGTACTTTCATGCATAATACCGTCCTACGTTACCATAATGGATATACCTAAAACACTCTACAACAATGTCATTCTATCACCTCTATATGTCAACTTAGTAACCGACCAAGACCAGCCGGAAAAGATCAATTGTTCCATCAGATCTTGTATGGACACTTAACGAGTCGGCGACTGTTTCAACATACTACTCGACCAAGTGAACGGAATGCAGCTCCCCTTACAATCCTTATAATCCAAAATGAGCGCGGCGAAAGAAATACCATTTTGGTTATTTCAATAGGTAAATAAATACTGTAAAAAATACCGGAATCGGGAATAATAATACTGCTGTCCGTATCCGAAATAAATGACGTCACGTTTGACAGTCGTCTACTTGGGTTGGTCGAGTTGAACTTGTTATAGGACGTATTATGAAACTGAGACAATAGGTTGCGTGGAAGGATTGTATTCGTTGTTTTTTTTTTTTTTATATTGCATGGTGTTGTTGATTGTTATCGAATCAAAAGATCGTGTAATTGTTTTTATAATGGATGGTTATTTAAAGATAATAATAAAATTTTTTTCTTCAAAAGATATACTTCAACAAAAACGGTTTTCAAAGCAAGTATTGTTTACAGAATTTACAGTTTATATAATTTATTACGGAGGCAAATAGACAAGGTATTTATTTTACCAAAGTCAACAACGAATGTTTTTTTTCATCTCACTGCAAATTTTCGTAAGAAGAATGGTAAAATCCTTTTCGCACAGTAGTGGGTACGATGAAGCTACAGAAAAGGCATAGCTTAGTTTTGCCTTGTACTTTAAACGCCGCCTCTATAGGTAACTTACTTATATTATTCTGCTAGTAATCATAAGAAACACATTCGAGAACTCTACAAGTAATTAAATTGTTTGTAAACACAAATAAAAATACCTGACTGACAACAAAAAAAAGAAAGACCAAGAAAATCATGCTTAACTTATCAACGGCAAACCCGATATCGGTCAATCGTGCGTAAACCTCTCCATTCATTAAGCATTCTTTCATATAAGATATACGACGCCACAGACGTTCATCACAAATTCAAAGAGATATAGATACACGTGCCAAATTTACTTCATTTTTAGCCTCCGGGGCCTACAAATTCTTCACACTACACTCTCAGCTAAACCTCATACACATATCTTACTTACAACGTGGCTCATCTACCATCTTATAGTAAATCAACACCAACTCCATGCATAAACTGTCTACTAGTTTAGTACAGTTAGCAAGAAAGACTATGTATACAAGTTAACTAACTAGTGTTAGTCCGCCGTTGCAATCTGTACTTGTTTAACTAAACAATGAAGAGTTTGATGAAAGTAACACATTGTAGTGAAATACATTGTCAAGTTTATAACAAGTATGAACATATGTTTATTGTGAAACATTTGAACGCTCATATAACAACTATTCGAATCACTATGTGGAAGTAGACATTCTACTGTTAGGTAAGATTCATACGAGGCTTATACAGTCTTTCAAAAATTAACAGTAAGATTCACTTTATAAATACAAGTGAGATCGCTTTTAAAATCATTAATAAAAATTTCAACATGCCTCGTGGTCCGGATTCGAAACCACGTCCTTCTATTTATCGGTCAAGTGCTCAAACATTAATTAGTTCATCCTGTCTTCTAAGCACCTTAGTAGCTGAAACGGCTCGCACCAGACTTTGACCAAACGGCCAGGATTCAAATTCTTCATGCAACACAAAATGGGGCAGCTTAATGAAAAAATACTGAGGCACCAAAATGCAACAGACTTTAAAAAAGGATAAAAAAGTCAACTCAAACAAATCGGACAAAACAAACGGATCGGCTGCCAATATAAGGAGAATCGCTTTTTTATTTTTATTTCCACCATATGGTGTATCTATTTGTGAAAGTTGTAAAAATTAAAAAAAATTTCAAGTTGAAACTCGAAACCATTTCGAGTTTTATCTTTCAGAACACAAAAACATTTTTACGGATTATTTCGGTTGCTAAATTTCGTAGAAAATAGTAAGTATCCAAAAATAAGCCGATGACGTCACACCGCGGTTACCAAAAAATCAATTTAAGTATTTTTAAAATTTTAAAATAATCATTGAAAACACTCAGAAAATTTGGTAAAAATTATCTACAAAAAGTGTATATTTAATAAGTAATCATATGAAAAAATTAAGGAACCTTTTATTTACGAATTTACGAACGAATCAATATTGATTCTGTATATAAATATTTCTATAGACTGTCAAAAGGTTTTCCGTGAAAATATTTTTAACTTCAAATAAAAATTAAATATGAAACGTACATATTTAACAATAATAATAAAAATGTATGTAAAAATAGTTTGACTCTTCGGAACTCAAATAAAATACATACGCATTTATTTTATACAGGTTGTCAATTGGGTAGACAATTGACCAACTGACAGCATTACAATATTTATTATTGTTATTTATTTTTGAAACTCACTCAAGAATGCTTGATAAATAAAACAGGAGTATTGAATTTAAAAAACATATGGCTTAGAAAAAGCAGAAAGACAGCAAAAAAATTAATACCACAATTTGTAATTTTTGTGTTGTATTGAATACAAACACATCACTTTCATTAATACGAGGAGCGTTCAATGTATTCTCGGTATGGGCATGAAGAAAAAGGAGGAAAATTCTGAAATTATTTAATTTTTCTATATAGTCTCCCATAACCTCAATACATTTATTACTTATACTTATATAAACTGAGTTATAATATATATTGATATACTCAGATATTGTCTTAACCTAATGACATTTTTAAAGTACCCTCATAGTTACTTAATCACCATGATACCGAGAATACATTGAAGGCCCTATGTAGGTTTGTGCGTATTCCCATACATTTTGAATTTTAGAGTTTACGTTACGCAGTTGTGAGGTCACAGTGCAGTGCCATTTTCTAAGAAGCGTTTCCCATGCATATCAATTTATCCTTTAAACTATGCATAATCGAAGTATTGTTCTTTCGGTTAATTTTATAATATACAAATACAAAATATTTTTAAGTCGTCTACCTAATTGTGTACTTCCCCTGTAGGTATCCCCTTTCTGACCGGTAACAAAACGTCATCCTGTAAAGCCCAGCGGGTGACCCCATAAGGGTACCCGCTTGCGCGGCCTTTTCCTCCAATTGGTCGTCGCTTCAGATGAAGGCTGTGAGGCCAATGAATGCCAGAGTCATTCAGGGAGTTTTTTACTGGTGGGTAAGCCGTTGCGTGTTTATATGTGTTACAAAATAATTAAATTTAAAGATGATACTTTGTATATTTGATATCTATAACCAATGAAACTAACAAGGAATTTTGTAATTTTTTTTTCCATATATGGCCCACAAAAGTAAGATAGGCCACATTTTATATAGAAACTTTCTCGAGAAGAGAAGCTGCGCTTGTGAAACTAATGTAAAATGAAATTACTGTCCGCTCCTTGTGTCATGTTCTATCAGTCCGTAACAGCTACAGTAACAAGCTAAAAAATATTCTTTTGTTAACCCCTACGCAAAATAGGGGCGCCATACTTGATTAAAGTAAAATAGTTAAAGTTAGTAATTTTCAGAAGAACAAACATATCTTTTAATATTATTTCCCATTTTTGTTCCAGTACTTATTTAAGTTCACCCTTCAGTAAAGTACAGTTAGCAAAGACGGGCATGTTCGCAAGTTGTCTAACTTGCGTTAGGCTATCGCCGCTTCTGTCGGTACTTGTCCAACTAATTACTGCAGTTGTCGACAGTTGGACGGGATCTATTCGTTCGAGAAATTGGATGTGCATTTTGATTTTAATAGGGTATTAGTAACTTTGGTTCTTAAATTCAAATTTATGAAGCAAATATTATACGTAGTACCTAAATATAACTGTATATAAAACTAAAATTATACACATTTCTGACAAGCGAGTAGAATTATTTTGTTTGTTAATGTTAATTTTTGAAGTATAAAGTAATAAGAATTTTCATTTCAGATCTGAAATGTGTATGTAATGAATAATGCTACCACAAAAGAGTTGTCAGCCTCGCCCAGCCTAGAGGGTGGTTTCAGGCAAATTATGTAACCCCACGATGGGATATGAAATTAAAGGGGGCACAATTATATAATAGCTATAAAATTAAAACAAAATGAAATTTGTTTATTTCAGACCATGTCTATAGATGTTAGAACAATCTTAAGTGACTATATATAATAAGACATGTAAAATTTATAATAAATAGTAAAGATGAATTTAAAAAAATAAAAAAAATGTTCAATTAAGAAAAATAAAAATAAAAGGTCTTTGCCTATGAAACTGCCGTTTTGCCGTACTGGCCATTTCAAATGAAAATATTTTTTTTTTTGACTGATAATTCTAATTTCAAATTAATTTTATTTGACAAACATGGAATTCTTTTTCTAAAATCGTCATTTGTTTAATAGTTAGTGTTTTGTTTTCAACGCATTCGAACATTTTTTGTCATCATGGATATGTTAAAAATTCGAGTAATTATGGAGTATGAGTACCGTCGTGGCAGCAAAGCGGCACAAGCGGCACGCAACATCAACGACGTTTACGGAACGAACACTACAAACGAACGCACCACCCGTTATTGGTTTACCCGCTTCCGTTCTGGAAATTTTGACCTGAAAAATGAACCCCGTGGTCGTCCGAAAACTTTGGTCGACAATGACGAATTAAAGGCAATTGTGGAAGCTGATGAAACTCAATCCACGGCTGAATTAGCAGCAGCTTTCGACGTTAGCATCAAAACAATATTGGTCCATTTGCGTCAAATTGGCAAGGTAAAAAAGCTTGACAAATGGGTACCCCACGAACTCAATGACCGCCAGCGCGAAGTACGCATGGAGACGTGCCTTGCACTGCTCAGCAGGCATACAAATGAAGGAATTCTGAACCGCATTGTTACTTGTGACGAGAAATGGATCCTGTTTGACAATCGTAAGCGCTCAGCAAGTTGGTTGGACCCTGGTTCAGCACCCAAACAATGCCCTAAACGAAAACTTACCCCTAGAAAAGTGATGGTCACTGTTTGGTGGTCTAACGCGGGTGTAATTCATCACAGCTTCTTGCCAAACGGGACAAGCATTACTGCAGATGTGTACTGTGAAGAACTGAACACAATGATGGAGAAGTTCGCACGTCTCCAACCAGCTTTGGTCAATCGTTCGGCTCCACTGCTCCTGCACGACAACGCGCGACCTCATACTGCACAGCAGACGGTCTCCAAGCTACAAGAGTAGGGGTTGGAAGTTCTCCGTCATCCGCCGTGCTCACCAGACCTTGCGCCTACACACTTCTACTTTTTCCAGAATTTGGATAACTTCTTGGCGGGAAAAAAGTTCAATACCCGAGAGGCAGTACAAAATGCCTTTGAAGAATTTGTTGCCTCCCGTCCAGCTGATTTCTTCAAGAAAGGCATCAATAAGCTACCAATGCGTTGGCAAAGATGCATTGATTGCATGGGTGATTATTTTGATTAATAGAAATAAAAAATAGATAAAAAAATTACGCTTCATTTATTTCGTGAAAAACGGCAATTTCATAGGTAAAGACCTAATATTAGTATTAATAGTGTACTGACATTAAATTAAATACAAAATGTCAATAATTAAATATTATATCATTAAAATAAAGTCAGAATTATAATTAGTATTTTTAATTGAAATTTACTGAGATTAAGATAATTAGATTGTGTCGTGGAATAAAAATTAAAATAAATTATATATAACTGCACACACAGTTGCGGTATATTAATTACCAGCTAATTGAATGCCGCACTCAAGCTTCGCTTGAAAAGCTCGGCGATGTAAGTTTGAGCTTCTTTTAATTAGGAAAGTTTCGAGTGCGGCCCAAACTAGGAAACCGTACAGAGGTTTTTAAAGCTTTGTTCGATCAAAAGCGTGTTATTTTTTGCAGATTATTGTAAATGCTGGGGAAAATGTGAGGGTTTTGTGAGTAGTTACAATTGTTTTTATAGGGCTATGATTTTGTAAAGTAAATTATTATATCGTTGTTTATAAACGAATTACTTAGCATGTTGATTCTACCAAGGTTTTACTCAGAGTAAGCATAATAAGGACCTCTCACACCTCATTAACATACTTATCTATACTTAAATATACGCATTTTATTTAATGTAATGTAATAATATAATAATAATAATCCCCAGACAAACACACCAACTGTATGGCCCCAAAGTAAGCAGAGCTTGTGTTATGGATGACCATCAGCGAACTGGGGGGGAACCCAGAATAAACATACATATATAAATACAAACAACCATGACCCGAGAACAAACATCTGTGTTCATCACACAAATGAATGCCCCGGCCAGGACTCAAACCTGGGACCTTCGACGTATGAAGCAAGGCTACTTACCACTACACCACTCGGTCGTCATAGTTTACCCAGCCAAGAATATCACTACGCTGGCAACAAACTTCATACAACGCACCCATACATAGAAAGCTGCGGCATTTAATTACCAGCTAATTTCATCACACGCTCAAGTTTTGCTGGCAAAGCTTAAAACAGCTTAAGAGAGCTTCTTTTATTGAAAAAAAACTTTCAAGCGCACCCAAAAACTAGGAACTGCAATTACTAAGTTCAGTACAATCTTTTCGCCCGTCTAAGGCTAAAATCTAAATGTATGAAAGTGACGTAACAGTAAGAATCGTTCCGTGAACAAAGGCCAATTTGATACACTTGCCATTCTATTCTCTTTTCTATTCCATCATCGAACGGCACTGATTTTATATGAAGTATAAATAAAAAAAAGTATCAGAGAAAGCGGATTATAGGGTTCTGTACGATAGAAAGAGCTAAAGAAAACGGAACTACCTATTGGTAAGTGTGTCACAGAGGTCGTTGGATTAAAAATTAATTATTATTTTTGTTTTGCGGCATCGTATCTTCCATATTAATGGACCGTTTTTGATGCGGTTTCATAGCTGTTTGAAAGCTGACTAAATCTAGTATTCTTAGCCATGTTTGAAAAAAATCGTTCGAGCCGTTTGAAAACTACACGTGCTTTTTCTTTCAGTCGGTTTTTTATTTTACTTATGTCTACCAACATTTTATCATAAACATCTAGTTCACGCTCAAACACAATATCAATGTATGAACGCAGTTGTCAAATAATTTTAATAAGTATGTAATAAACTTGAATTTATTTGTCAATACACGTTTACATAAAAACGGAATATCAAATAATAATTTCATTCTATATTTTTGATATCGGTAGCGATTCCTGGTAATAATATGACTTATTTTGTGCTACACGTAAGAGGAAAAGATGATCGAAAAGGTAAATGTCAATGGTGTTTTTACAGATATAAGTATCACAGAAATAAACATGATTATATATATTGAAATCATTCTGCTGTTTTTGTAAAAACTATTATTCTTCTAAGAAACGTATACATATTTAAGGCTTAAGCTGGAGATTTGTCGATCAAAATTCAGTGGTATTTTATCAACATGAATAGTGAGTGAGTAGAAACAAAGACTAACAGCTTCTTCATAATGGCTGTTAGTACATAAATTGAACCACCATTTGGAAGAAGGGAACAAACCCAAAAATCATAAATGGAGATAAAATGAAAAACCTTCCCAATTTTGAATTTTCAATATAAATAGCTTGTAATGACTCATGAATGCAATTAATGTAATATCAGCAAATTCAAGCAATCGTCAATGCAACTTAAACTTACAATAAAGTTCGGTAAGTCAGACTTTATCATAATTATAATATTTTTATGCTTTACTTATATAATTTATTTGTTTAAAAAAAATTGTTTTTTTTTAATTTATATGACAAATTTTAAACAAAATCGACACTTCAGAATTAAACACTGACGGTCACACTCAGACACGTGAAATGGTTTCTTCAGGTACTTCTGAGTGTAGATTTTGCTTTGAGAAATTTACTTTATCTGTACTTCATCTAAGTCTATTTTGCTAAGCAAAATCTAAAATACCTAGTAAATCTAAAAGATCCTAAAGATATCTCGGCTCATTTGTGTGCGTCAAATAGCAACTGTGTGTGCGTGACAAGATGTAGAGATTTTACACGCACACTAAAGCGACGAGAACACGGTTTGACAAGACAACGGCTGCCAAACAAAGTTGCTTATTAAAAGCGCACAAATAAGTTAAACCGAATATAACTTCTAATCCCGCGGGAATAAGGGATAAAATAAAGTAACTTTATGTATAAATACAGTTACTTCCGTATAATGTACCTTGAGTACGGCGATTGCCACAATTCAAGTTAAACATCTGTTTATCTTTAAACACGGTCTAAATTAATAGCACAGGTTTATTAAGAAAAATTACGAACAATCAAAATGCCCTCCTTACATAATATTATCGTCGTACATTCATGACAATATGTGGTAAGAAATTTCTATGTCGCGTTTTACTCGAACGTTATAAAATAAAATGATAGCGGGCCAGCAACCCTCAGCGAGGGCGCACCACCCCCGTGCGAGCTCGGAATTAAATTTTCAGCCTCGTAATAGAAAATGATGCAATTTACTTTTTAACTTTAAAAAAAGTTGTTTTGCTTAAGATTTTGCGGGTTTGTGGGCAAAAGAAGGATAGATTGTTGTGGATTGCTCGTTGAATGAGTTTATAAAATGAATGTGAAGAAAAATATCTTTTAACAACTTTTTAACTATTATTCATGGTTATTTTTATCGATATAAACATTTAAAAAGATTCGATAAGAAGGCATCTATCGACACGCCAAAAAAATCCTTCAGCAGTTTTAACCAATTTGCTAGCTTCCTTTTTAGTTGCTTTTACAAATATCGCTGTAAGCAATGCAATTATCGTATAATTATCAAAAATGCAAATAATATGCTCAAGTTAACTTACCGAATCATTGCAGTAAAACAAACCGTCTTGTTTCAACATACTATCAAAAGATCAACGCCCACCGTACTTACCTGAAACAAAAGTGTTATTTTTAGCCCAAAAAAAACAACTTAACAAAATATGTTCAAAGATTCAAATAAGACCTTTGGATTAGGGACTTCGATACACTGCGAGATACATTTATTTATTTTATTTTACAATTCTTGGGAAACTTACAGCTATTTTTACACATTGTATTGAGATGATAGCGAAATGTGAAGGCCATTTACTGAGTTTCCACTTATAGGTATTAAGTTTAAACTAAAATTAAGTCGCATTTGACAAGCTTAGATAATTACACGCATAAAAATTACAATATTTGTTGCAAAGTTGTGTGCAACACCTTTCCAATTTACTGAGATACAAAATAACATAGACCAACAAAAGGAAAAGTGGAATATATTGATTAATATAACACAATGCTAAAATATTCTCTTAAGAATCAAAGAAACCTTTAGCCATGGCTGCTCTGACGCCTGAAATGGTGCTGCAGAAAAAATCAAAGTTGTTTATCCGATTAGCTATCTCGTTCACCAGCCTTGGTGCTCTGATCATGAAGGAGTTCTGTCTGTAATTGGTATTTGCGGTAGGAACTTGTAGTATGCTTGGATAACGGAAGGACTTTGTGTGTGCGCAAATACCAATCCCAGCCAGAAGCTCCGGGACATCTAGTTTATTATTAGCAATCCTTATGAGATTTGTAATATCGCTAATCTGCCTTCGCCTGCTAAGTGGCAGTATATGATGTCGTTTAAGTATATGATTCGAGAAACTGCACCATTTCGGGATAAAATACCGAGCGCTTGCCTTGATTAAATCATATATTTCTAATAGATAAAAGATAAATAGAAAAAAGAAATAACTGGAGAAAAATCATCAGGATCGGCAGTGACAATGGGTGTTTCCCAGGGCTCAGTTCTTGGTCCTTTCCTATTTTTAGTATATATCAATGATCTACCATCGGTCGTTAAGAATCAATGCGAGGTCATATTGTTTGCTGACGATACTTCCTTCTTATTTAAAATCAAAAGACAAGAAACTGACTATCGAGCAGTAAACCAATGCATCTCCAATACAGAGAAGTGGTTCACAGCTAATAATATGCTTCTCAATGAAAAAAAAAAACTAAATGTGTTAAGTTTACATTGCCAAATGTGAAACAAGTAAAAACAAACATTGTAGTTAAGAGCCAGGAACTGACTCCTGTAAACTCAACTGTATTTCTGGGCATAACCTTAGACGCTAAACTCCAGTGGGGACCGCATAGTTTAGTGAAAAGGCTTGGCTATGCCGCATATGCTGTTAAAAAAAATGAGATAAATTTCAAATGAAACAACTGCTCGTTTAGTCTATTTCGGTTACTTCCAAAGCCTCATGACATATGGCATTCTGTTGTGGGGGAGTGCTGCCGACATCGATACTATATTTGTTCTGCAGAAAAGGGCTGTTCGCGCAATCTATCAGCTCGGTCCAAGGGTGTCATTTAGAAGTAAATTTAAGGAAATAAATATTCTTACTTTCCATTCACAATATATTTTAGAAAATTTAATGTTATTAAAAAAGAACATAACCTTGTTCAAAAGAAAAAAGATCTGCACAGTGTTAACACAAGAGGCTGGCAGGTCATAATAGTAGGCTTCATAAAGTCACTACCTCATTCATGGGTCAATGTATAAGCTTTTATAATAAGGTTCCTGAGGATATCCAAGGTCTTCCTATTGACAAATTCAAAGAAACTATAAAGCAGAAGTTGTGTGCTAAAGCATATTATAGCATATTATAAACTATCCGATCATTTGGTTGATAAAAGCCCTTGGGTATAATCCCCTCAATAACAGGATTTTACTAGTATTTGTAACAAAATATGTGTAATGTGTCTGTTTGCTCGTTGAGTTCTTCGTCCCGATAAATATCTTAAGCGTCATTGTCACTAAAGTACGTCTTCTTATGGTAGCGTCGGGTGACGGGTCGCTCACTTCCCTCTAATATGGTTGAGGAGGGCGATGGCTGGATCCCACGTTTTTTTTTTTTATTGAAAAAGGATTAGACGTTTGTCTTCTATCTCACCTGATGGAAAGAGACGATGAAAACGAAGGTGTTACACGTCTATCCACGAGATACCTATTCACTCGACGCTTGAAAGAACTTGAACGGGTGCCGTTTGAGGGTGTCCGTCGTTTGGATACTTGGGGAGAGGGAGATTTGCCGAGCTAACGGATGCAGATAAGAATAACTTTGTAAAAACATAAAGAGACTCTGTAAATTTATTTTGAAAAAAATATACCCGTGAAGTTTCTTGCCAGTTCTTCTTCACGAAGGTTTTTTCGAACTGGTGGTAGAGTCATGTTTATTTGACATCATTAAGAACAAGTAACTGTCAATGTTTAGAAAATAAATATTTTATTTCATTTCATTTCACTTACTAGAAAACCTCCTTTTTTTGAAAATGGTAAAAAGTAAAAAGATTTATTTTTTTATTCTATAAAACTCCTAAAAAGTCACTGCACAATTTAATTTACATACGACGTTATTTACAAGAAGAAATGTCATTAGCGTTTAACCTAGCCTCTTGAAATTCCATTCAAAGTTCAAACTCAACTCCAATTTTAAATTTTTTTTTTTTTATAGAGATTCTCAATAAATAGGCCGCATTTGACATTCTGCCTTTGGATTTTAATACAGTCTCCTAGTTGGAAATCGCATTAAAAATTTGAAGATAAAATTCCTTTATAACGAAAATTATTTGCATAACATAATTTACATGCTTCCAAACAGTTTCGGTAAAAAATAGCTTTACAGTGTCCGCTTTACGTAGGTACATCGAAAATTCCTACTTTTACTAAAATACAATTTCACTCGTATATTTTAAATTGCCCTTTTTTATGATAAATGGCTTTAAAAGTGGAAGCACAGGATTTTAATAAATAGGTCGCATTTGTCATTCTGTGCCCTGGATTCTACGGAGTACACTAAATAATCGCTTTAGTAAAGTGTGGCGCTGGGTTCTATGCGTAAATGAACATTGACATTTACTCACTCAATAAATGCTTTGTTCTAATTTTTGCTACTGAATAGATAAATTGGTCGGACTGTAAGGGGTTTGAGTCATCGCGCCATTTTATATTACAGGAAAGATATGGGTGAACTCTATAAGGCCTTTGTGCTGGCAAGAGAAATCTGGCCATGACATATCGGTTTTTAATGCGTTGTAGGCGGAGAACGAAAGTTTTAGATATGGAGATGATAGGTTTGAAATTTTGCTTTTTAAATACATATCCTATATAAAAAGTGTTGAGTATTGTAAACGCTAAGTTAGTTTTCAGATTATAGGAACCCTTAGATAAATATCCTATGTCGAAATTTGTTACATATGATCGTACCAGGATGCGAACTCTGGACATAGTGTAGGAGACGACAAAAAGATACAAAACAAGGCATTTTTCTAAGTTTCAGTCACGCTGGATTTCTGAAGATACTAGAAAAATGTAATTCGGCTTAGTAGTAACAAAGAGTGTAGCTGATACTAAATAATCAGTTAAGATTTATTATTTACAATATTAGTTTAGATTAGACTACGTTACGTTATACACACATCAAAAAAGTCTAAGCAACACACATTATTTCAAATTCATTAATCAACTAGCTGTGCCCACGACTTCGTTCGTGTGGAATAGTGACCTTGGGCAGCATTTTTTAGAAATAACATTTGGTTAACATTGGATCATAAACACCATCGTTTTGGGAAGCTAAAAAAATCTGCTTTACAGTAATGCTTCTCTGTACACGATATTAGATGTATGGCCATCTGGGATGAAGGCATACAGGCTGCTAGGATTGCTAACACGTGACCGAGCCACATATAACTGACTGAAAACAGCTAATACTTAGATCCACACCCACAACTTTTAGCGTCTGATCTTGGGCTTTATTAATTGTCATTGCAAAACATAGGCTCACTGGAAACTGGACTCGTTTAAAACTAAATGGAAAATTGTTTGGAATGAGAGGAATCCGAGGAATAAAAATTTACCTATTCCAAACCCTGGTAAAATCTCTGCTTCTATCAGATTTCGTTGTAAATTGGTTACTTTTAATCTGGTACCGTTGCAAAGTTTTGGCTGGCTTAATTTTCTAAAAAGCATTATGGGTACGCCGACTTTTATTTTTATTTTGTGAGCTGGTAGTCCAGGGGCACTTAGGGATTATAACAATTGAACGCTGAAAATCACGTAGAGGATTAGAGAGGCCTTATGTCCGTCCATTTGCATAAACCCTTGGCTTCGACTTTACGTTGATGCATGATAATGCGCGTTCGCATATAGCTTTGCACACCAGGGAGTAGGGAAAACATCCAAGTATTGCCTTGGCCTGCACAATCGCCCGACCTCAACCCCATGGAGCACGCATGGGACATGCTCCAGAGACGTGTTTTAGAGGACTTGGACGGAGTGACAATATCCCGACATTTGATGTACATACTTACTAAAATTTCATTAAGAGCAATAGCCGCAGGATAACTTAAACAGTCTCATCGATTCTGTGAATAACCGTTGTCAGCAAGGTTGACAACAACGTGTCGTCCGCAAAGAGCGCTAGGTCTACTTTCTCCGTTCTTGGTATGTCACTAGTGTATAGTGAAAACAAAGTTGGAGAAAGCACCGAGCCTTGTGGGACACCGGCTAATTCAGGACGGGGATTGCAGAGTGCACCTTCCAATCTGTAGTGAAAGGTTCGACAGTGGAGAAAGTCTCGTATTATGTGCACGAGGCTGCCTGGCACGCCTAGTTCAAAGAGCTTATATAATAAGCCTTTGAGCCAGACCTTGTCGAAGGCTTTAGCCACGTTTTCGACCTACGTTCTTTGCTCCAAGATGTGCTCTGTGATGCGGTGCACCTGTTGGACGCAGGAGTGACGGGACCTAAAGCCAAATGGTTTATCCGGTAACAGGTGCTTCGAATGGATGACCTCTCGGAGCCTGTTCAAAATGATCCTTTCGTATAATTTGCCTATCGCGCTAAACAAGCTAATAGGACGGTAGCTTGTAGGTAGATTAGCCGGTTTTCCGGCTTTCCTAATACCTATGACAATTGCTTCCTTCCACGTTTACGGAAAGGAGCAGTTTGTTAGTAAGTTATTGAAAATAACTACTAACAGTTGTATGAATGCGAGTGGGAGAGCTTTCAGAACCCTGTTTGGTATTTCGTCTGAACCTGGAACTTTCCGCGGTTTTAAGTTTTTAATTATTGTCTGTACCTCTTCCACCGTTACCGGTTGCAGGTTGTCTGTCGGTGGGTTGCCGCATTTAGTTTCAATTGTGCTATTCACAGTTTCTATGTGGAGGGCATTGGTGCTTTCTGTACTTGGTGTACATTGTTGGGCTAAGCTATCGGCTAGGGTTTTGGAGTCATCGAAGGCGGGAGTCATGGGCGAAGGCCTAAGGAGCGGAGGCATCGATGACGCGGTAGAGTCCATCTTGAGAGACTTCGCCAAGCTCCAGTAAGCCAGATGCGAAGGCGAAATCTCTTCAAGAAGCGCGTCCCAGTTGCTAGACCGCAATTCGCGTATGCGAGATTCAACATCTCGCTGTAGGGCCCTCATACGGATGCGGTTTGCCTCGGTAGGAGCGTAATCGTAGCCCGGATAGCTGCGTTCTTTACTCTCAACAACGCCCTCACATCCTTACGCAGGATCCAGCGGCGATCATTCGCCACCGGAACCCGCCTGTAAGATACACTAACAGCAGGTGTCGTCAATCGGAGGTGGTTGGTGAAGGCACCGATCGCTGCATTGGTCTCCTGGATGGATGACAATTAATCGGGAACGGTGTTCAGGTCGGGGCTGTCAGTTGCCTTTAGGGCTTCCGTTAGTTTGGCCCAATCAATGTGTGCCCTCGTTTGAGGAACGGGGTCACTTGGGATATCTAGCTGCATGATTACCGGTCAGTGATCCGAAGTAAGTTGGTGGATGATTTCTACTGAGTGTACCTTTAACACTTTGTAGGATTGTTATGTCGAGAATATCGGGGCGATGATTTGTGTTATAGGGATAGTGAGTCGGTTCCCGTGGACCCACTACATCACAGCTTAGCGAATCGAACATGTGATGAAGACAACGGCCGTTTGGGTTGGTAACTACGGAGTACCAACTTGAATGTTTCGAGTTAAAGTCACCAGCTAGTATTACGGAGGGACTCATATCGAGTAGCGACTGTAGGTCACTTTGAAGTATAGCTTTATCTGGTGGTTGGTAGAGGATGCCAGCGTGATTGGCTGATGGCCGCTCATCGTTATTCCACAACAGGAAACTTCAATATACTCGAGCTGTGGGGGATTTTTATTTTTATTTATTTATTTATTATCGGATCGACAGGTATATAGTGTAGTGACCTTTTGTAATAGATGACGGTACCGCCTTTATCGGCGGTAAGCCTATCGTTACGTACGATTTTGTAGTTCGCTATTTTCGAGTCCTTGTGACTAGGTTTCAAAAAGGTTTCCTACACAAGTAAGAAGTCGATTTGGAATTCTCGAAGGAGTTCATGAATTTCATTACGCTGATTAAGACCATCGGCGTTGAAGTAGCCGATAGTAAGGGACCGAGGTTTTAATCTAGAGGACGCCATTTAAAAGTTTAATTTATTGAATTTTTGGACGTTGGCGATAAGCACCTGGTGTTCGATTGCGACGAAGCACGTCGCCTGGAAGTCACCCTTTGCGGCTCGTAGTTTACGAGCCAAAGTGGTGATTTCTGCCAAGTTGAATTCGCTTCGAAAACTTGAGGCGAATTCGCTTACAAGCGCGAAGTCTGAAAGTGGCTCTCCATGGGACCTGGCCGTGAGAGGAGAAGGCATGCAAGCAGGTGCTAACCTGACCTGCTGTACCTGAAAAGACGGGAAGGTGAGGGCTGCCAGGGCTGAAGGTGGTTTCCTCACCATGGTAGATGGGGTCACCCATGCGTTCTTGGGAGGCAGTGGAGGCCCGTGAGGGTCACATAGCGGAGGCTGCGGTTTATTGGGTGGGCCGGGCTTTGCAGCAGGAGCAGCGGGTGGACACCTTTGTTTTGCCTGCTGCGCCTTTTTGGGGTTGGGCTTTGGGACCGGGGACATCCTAGGTAATTAGCAGTGTGGCCAACCGACTTACATAAGACGCATGCAGGAGGTTCGACAGATTGCGGGATTTGCGCGCAATCCGCAGTGCCATGATCACCCAGGCACTTGACGCACCTGGGCTTGGCGTGGCAATAACTGGCCGTATGGCCATAGACTTGGCATCTATGGCATTGGCTGGGTATACCACGTTTGAAAGGGATATCGACGGTGATCCCCGGAAGTCATGCTATAGTTTTAAGGTTGAAAATCCCCTTGCCCTCAGGGGTGTGATCTAGTGTTACCAACACTAGGTTATACGGCATACGATCTTTGCCATACATACGGTAGACGGAAATGACCGGGAATCCCTGGTCTTTCAGATCCTGGAGAAGGAGTTCTGACTCAATCTCCTTCGGTATGCCTCTAAGAACGACGCGTAATTGTGGTACTCAATGGATTTCTCATTCGAATATTTGGTGAGTATATCGCGGTATTTTTCGCGTGTGTATACGCGATTTTTAAATTTGACATATGTGTGGACAAAAAGGACAAATACGCAAGGTAAAACACAGACATGGTAAAAATAAATATAAAAATAGGATAGAAAAATATAAATATAGAAAAAAAAAAGGACTGGATCAGTACAAATTGGTTGTCACCGTACGGTATCTCTGTACTAAAACCAGAATACTTTACGCTGGGCACACACCGCACTCAGCACAAGCACAACACAGCACTTTGAAAAAAATCACTTTGAGAGCGCTCGGAGGGAGTAAAAACCCACAAAAACCGTATCACGGAGCCAACACGCTAGTCTGTGACGTCAGTAAACTGAGCGCCACTGAATAACGGGAAGGGACCGAACAATCGGAGTGGTCTTAGAACGTCCGTACCAGGTGGCGGTCGCAGCGAGAATGCTGTAGTATGTATTATCTAAACGATCGTACAATTTTGTAGTAAGATTGTACAGGTTGATTGTTCAGATGTAAGCAACTAAGTAGGAAAACAATGACAGCATGTTTTGCTAGATTGAATTGCAGGCAGAATATTAGTAAAATTATTTTGTTTGCATTTCCATTTACCCAGAGCCCCTCAGAAAATAATATGAAGCATCGACTAAATATAGATGTACAAAATATGACATGTCGTCATAGTGAAAAATTTCAGTTTATTGATTTAAATACATTTATTAACAAGCCATATATGATAAATGATAGGTACAATTTGTACAGTAATGACCTACGACATATAGCATACTCGCTATCATATATTTTATTCATAACAGTCAATTCGTTGACTACAACCGCTGCTTCTATTGAGCAGTCACTTTATACTTTTGACCCGTTGGAATGTAATATTCCAAAACATAGTATTAGAAATAATTTAAACATAAGTTAGTGACAATAGATAATACATCTAGCACCAGTATTCTAAGTAGTAATTTAAGCAATAAAAATGTAAAAAATAATTTTCTGAACATAGTCCATCAAAATATGCAGGGCATTGATGGTAAGGAATTACAGATCGAACTATTCTTAAACTGTGAAAATATTCATATACTATGTATCACAGAGCACTGGCTCACACAGTGTCAAATTATGTCTTCTTATAAGAATCATGTAATTGCTAGTTCATTCAACAGAGAACAAACAACTTGCGGCGGCTCAATGATCATCACTCATAAGAGCCTAACATTCAAAGAACGCACTGATATTGTAAGTCTGTCTGTTGAGCAATCAGTTGAAATAGCCTGTATTCAGATAGGGAATATTGTTATAATAAGTGTATACAGACCCCCATCCTCACCATTTGAAGTATTTGAGAGCACTATGGATGAGGTATTACATAGAGTAAATAACAAAAACAAAGAAATAATTATTTGTGGCGATTTTAATATTGATTTATTAGTAGAGACATCACAAAGTAAACGATTCTTGAATCTTTTTAATTGTTACAACCTAAAAAATCTCTTCTTAGAGCCTACGCGAATCACAGCGACCTCAGCCACATGTCTTGATAACATTTTTACAAATTTAATGCCATGTACAAAGTCAGTAATTAATAAACTACAATCAGATCATAGTGGGCAGTTGGCCACTTTTGATATTGGGCTAAAAAAGACTTTAAAAAGAGAAATTACCTTTATACCCATGAATGAGAGACGGCTTGAAACATTTAGGAAAAATGTATTTGAAAAAACATTTAAATTAGATTACTGTGCAGATCCTATTACTCAATATAACTCTATTCATAATATAATTAGAAATGAATATGACTCTGTTTTTAAAAAAAAGAAAATATGTATAAATAATAATTTATTTAGGTTTAGTGACTGGGCAACAGTGGGAATATGCAGAAGTAGAAATAGATTATATGAATTGTACAGTGAAAGAACTTATAATCATAATAAGACATTTTATGAATATGTTAAAAAGTATTCAAAATTATTTAAACGAGTTTGCAGTGTAGCTAAATCTAATTACATTAATAATAAAATTAAATATAGTACTAACATTTCAAAAACTGCATGGAATATAATTAATCAGGAAACTGGGAGAGCAAAAGAACCACACACCAAATATAATTTAAAAATTAATGATAAAGTGTTGTCAACTGACAAAGAAGTTGCTGAAGCATTTGAAAATTTTTTTACAGCCATCCCTTTGTCAACTACTTCGAGTATTAATTCATGTTCCACTCTTGCACAGTCACTGCTAACGGAAAATGTAAATTCATGCAATATTGATTGTATTTTTAAACATGTTACTGTTCCACAAGTTTTAAATGCATTTAAAAGCATTAAAGTAAAAAATACTGCCGATTTAGATGGGATTTCTGTTAAAATTATTGAATCTGTCATTGATGGTATAGCCCCGTACTTAGCCAGTATATTTAATGACTGTGTTGATAATGGTGTTTTTCCTGATTTAATGAAATTGAGTAAGGTCATTCCAATATTCAAAGCAGGTAGTATGTCTGACCCTAATAATTTTAGACCTATATCTATACTACCAACGCTCAGTAAGATTTTTGAAAAATTAATTTTAAATCAATTACTTTCTCATTTTTACGGTAATAGTTTAATGAATTTTAAGCAGTTTGGTTTCACGCGGGGTCGCTCAACAACCGATGCCGGTGTTGAGCTCATAAAACACGTATTCAGCGCCTGGGAGGAGTCGTGTGATGCTATTGGTGTCTTTTGTGACTTGTCCAAGGCGTTCGACTGTGTGGATCATACTACTCTACTCATGAAACTACACCATTACGGCATTAAAAACCGAGCGCTTGCCTTGATTAAATCATATATTTCTAATAGAAAACAGAAAGTTGCAATAAATGGAGAAAAATCATCAGGATCGGCAGTGACAATGGGTGTGCCCCAGGGCTCAGTTCTTGGTCCTTTCCTATTTTTAGTTTATATTAATGATCTGCCATCGGTCGTTAAGAATCAATGCGAGGTCATATTGTTTGCTGACGATACTTCCTTCTTGTTTAAAATCAAAAGACATGAAATTGACTATCGAGCGGTGAACAAATGCATCTCCAACACAGAGCAGTGGTTCTCAGCTAATAATTTGCTCCTCAATGAAAAAAAAACGAAATGTGTTAAATTTACATTGCCAAATGTCAAACAGGTAAACACAAACATTGTAGTTAAGAGCCAGGAACTGACTCCTGTAAACTCAACTGTATTTCTGGGCATAACCTTAGACGCCAAACTGCAGTGGGGACCGCATGTTGATGGTTTAGCGAAAAGGCTTGGCTCTGCCGCATATGCTGTTAAAAAAATTAGACAAATTTCAAATGAAACAACTGCTCGATTAGTCTATTTTGGTTACTTCCACAGCCTCATGACATATGGTATTCTGCTGTGGGGGAGTGCTGCCGACATCGATGCTATATTTATTCTGCAGAAAAGGGCTGTTCGCGCAATCTATCAGCTCGGTCCAAGGGTGTCACTTAGAAGTAAATTTAAGGAAATAAATATTCTTACCTTCCATTCACAATATATTTTAGAAAATTTAATGTATGTTAAAAAGAACATAACCTTGTTCAAAAGAAAAAAAGATCTGCACAATGTTAACACAAGAGGAAGAAATATGCTGGCAGCTCATAATAGCAGGCTTCATAAAGTCACTAACTCATTCATGGGTCAATGTATACGCTTTTATAATAAGGTTCCTGAGGATATCCAAGGTCTTCCTGTTGACAAATTCAAAGAAACTATAAAGGAGAAGTTGTGTGCTAGAGCATATTATAAACTATCCGATTATTTTGATGATAAAAGCCCTTGGGTATAATTCCCTCATTAACAGGATTGTACTAGTATTTGTAACAAAGCATGTGTAATGTGTCTATTTGTGCGATGAGTTCTTCGTCCCGATGAATATCTAAAGCGTCATTGTCACTAAAGTACGTCTTCTTATGGTAGCGTCGGGTGACGGGTCGCTCACTTCCCTCTAATATGGTTGAGGAGGGCGATGGCTGGATCCCGCGTTAACTCGTGAACGGGTGCCGTTTGAGGGTGTTCGTCGTTTGGATACTTGGGGGGAGGGAGACTTGCCGGGCTAACAGATGCAGAAAAGAATAATTTTGTATAGACATAAAGAGACTCTGTAAATTTATTTTGAAAAAAATATACCCGTGAAGTTTCTTGCCAGTTCTTCTTCACGAAGGTTTTTTTCGAACTGGTGGTAGAATCATGTTTTATTTGACGTCAATAAGAACAAGTAATTGTCAATGTTGAGAAATAAATATTTCATTTCATTTCATTTCATTTCATTTCATTTCATTTCATTTCATTTCAGGTTGTGACGTCAGAACTCGGTACCGTTTTGTATGGCGCGTTTTTCGACAACTCGCAGCAGCTCCTTAAACATATCGCTGTATCTAGAGAATTATTGATTGTAAACATACTGTTACTTCTGCAATATTTATTTAATATTAATTAATATGATAAATATGTAATTTAAATTTTTTGGTCAAATACCCATTTTCATTTATTTCTTTTCTTTACCTTTTGCTAAATTTAAAAAATTCTGGTTTGTAAATAAAGAATGAAATGCGAGTCTCGAAAGTGGAGTCGGGAAAATTAGATTATTGTTACATGCCAAGGATAGATAGATAATACATTTAATAGAGAGCTGTGTCGTGAAACCTAGTTAGCTTATTCAATTATGGTTAAAGAGCACTGGAGTGTTTTGTACAATTACTTAATTGCATGTTTAAAATAAAGGATAACTGAAAGTTTGAGGACATAATATATCCAATGAGAGTATAGACTTAATTAAGAGAAACTTTTGAAAGTCATAAATATATAATCTTGCATTCAGGAAAAATGGCGCAAATTTTTTTTTAGGTTTTTTTTTTTAAATATCTCTTACAATATAAATCATTGTGGCATGTTCGATTCGATGGAAGATGTTTGCAGTCGATGTTGGCGATAGTAATAATAATTCATCTCCAGACAACAATACCAACTTTTTGGTACCATACTTAGCAGACCTTGAATCCAGAATAAACATACATATATTGATTGATATTTATCCACAACCTAAGAACCTAAGCCTAAGAACATCTGTGGACATCACATAAACGAATGCCCCAACCAGAAGTAGAACCCGGGACCCCCGGCGTACAAGGCACGGCTCCTACCACTGTCGCCAGTCGGCCGTCAAATGATGCTAGTGATGTGTCATTGGTGTTATGGTTCTATAATCAGATGGCGCCGACGAAGTTTGGATTGCGAATCAAAGGATACGTTCAATATATAATTATAATAGGTCTTTACCTATGAAACTGCCGTTTTGCCGTACTGGCCATTTCAAATGAAAATATTTTTTTTGTGACTGATAATTCTAATTTCAAATTAATTTTATTTGACAAACATGGAATTCTTTTTCTAAAATCGTCATTTGTTTAATAGTTAGTGTTTTGTTTTCAACGCATTCGAACATTTTTCGTCATCATGGATAAGTTAAAAATTCGAGTAATTATGGAGTATGAGTACCGTCGTGGCAGCAAAGCGGCACAAGCGGCACGCAATATCAACGACGTTTACGGAGCGAACACTACAAACGAACGCACCACCCGTGATTGGTTTACCCGCTTCCGTTCTGGAAATTTTGACCTGAAAAATGAACCCCGTGGTCGTCCGAAAACTTTGGTCGACAATGACAAATTAAAGGCAATTGTGGAAGCTGATGAAACTCAATCCACGGCTGAATTAGCAGCAGCTTTCGACGTTAGCATCAAAACAATATTGGTCCATTTGCGTCAAATTGGCAAAGTAAAAAAGCTTCACAAATGGGTACCCCACGAACTCAATGACCACCAGCGCGAAGTACGCGTGGAGACGTGCCTTGCACTGCTCAGCAGGCATACAAATGAAGGAATTCTGAACCGCATTGTTACTTGTGACGAGAAATGGATCCTGTTTGACAATCGTAAGCGCTCAGCAAGTTGGTTGGACCCTGGTTCAGCACCCAAACAATGCCCTAAACGAAAACTTACCCCTAGAAAAGTGATGGTCACTGTTTGGTGGTCTAACGCGGGTGTATTTCATCACAGCTTCTTGCCAAACGGGACAAGCATTACTGCAGATGTGTACTGTGAAGAACTGAACACAATGATGGAGAAGCTCGCACGTCTCCAACCAGCTTTGGTCAATCGTTCGGCTCCACTGCTCCTGCACGACAACGCGCGACCTCATACTGCACAGCAGACGGTCTCCAAGCTACAAGAGTTGGGGTTGGAAGTTCTCCGTCATCCGCCGTACTCACCAGACCTTGCGCCTACAGACTTCTACTTTTTCCAGAATTTGGATAACTTCTTGGCGGGAAAAAAATTCAATACCCGAGAGGCAGTACAAAATGCCTTTGAAGAATTTGTTGCCTCCCGTCCAGCTGATTTCTTCAAGAAAGGCATTAATAAGCTACCAATGCGTTGGCAAAGATGCATTGATTGCATGGGTGATTATTTTGATTAATAGAAATAAAAAATATATAAAAAAATTACGCTTCATTTATTTCGTGAAAACGGCAATTTCATAGGTAAAGACCTAATAACTATAATTATAACGTTCATATTTGCAAATTTATAAGCACTATAGGCTAGCGAGGTGGACTGTAAATTGGCTGAAACCACCCCCTCTTTCGGCTTTGTAGAAACTGTTTAACAAGAAGCTGTGAACAGTAATTAAAGAGGACAAAGCAGATATTGTCTATCCTTGCGTTAATAGAGTCACAATTGTGTCAGCTGCGAACGGACAGTTCGTTCGAAACTTGTTAAAAGAATATACAGTCCAACGACCTGATTCTGTCCACCAATATAACCAATTTTTGAGAAATTGACAAATGACCAATTTGGCACTATGTAGTAGGTTATAATTTTGACGTAGTTATATATTATTGATTGTTCAGTTATTTTATTTGAACCATTGCAAATACAAAAGTAAAACCGTGTAAAACTTGTATTGTTACAAAAATAAATCAATTTAATTTAACATTAAATTTAAAAAATATATTTACACTAGTTACACAATTGCTGTAACCAATTAACCATATTTTTTCTAAAAAGTTGTGCACACACATAGCTGTTCCGTAGCAAAATCTAGAACTAGCATTTATTGAGTGACTAAATGTCAAACTTCCATTACCCGTAGAACGAACGCCACACTTTACTGAAGAGATAAGTTGGTCGAGCTGAACAATAGTTAGCAGCATAATTAGATCTGGAATGGAGATACTGAATGAAATGTGGATTGGAATTCCGGGAATCATGTTCTGAATATAAATAGGGAAGGAACATTTTTAAAGGTGTTAGACGGTCGTGAAACCTCTTTGGAAATAAACTCAGAATAGACGGGCAGATAAAAATATTTTTTTATTAACTTAATATGAACGGGGTTTTAAACAATCCGTATGTTCTTTGTTTAAAACAGAAAGTTTATGTTTATATTGTATAGCTATTTAAATGCTATATGCTATAGCTTATACTATACTACATAATTCTTTAACTGTCTTATATCCTGGACGGGTCGGCTATGCCCACAAATTGGTCAAAGCCGACAATATATTGTTGTAGACGGTAAATATTGTCCATGGACGTATTTTAGTACTGTTATCGTAAGTGAGCTTTGTGCCCACATGACTTTATCTTATACTGTAACAAACAAGCGTTACGAAATGTCAGTATATGTATTATGTATACTAGCTATGTATCGCTAACCAGAAGCTCTGCTATTAAAGCTAACTTGAAAAAATTAAAGCTCCTTGTATATTATAGTTATATAGTTTTTGAATTTATGCACAATCTATAAAACAACCAAATATTTATAAACAAGAAACTAGCAATAACAAACTACAACCTCAAGGTACAGAACAGGATATTAATTTAAACCATACACCCTTATTACCAAAAGGGTTAAAACAATAAACAATTCTGAACCCTACACTTTACTTTACTGTACACGTACGTAATATAATTTTCACTACGTAATTATATTCTCGCACTACGTTCAAATTACCTACTATCGTCTTAGCTAGGAAGATGGTGATTAGAATCTATGGGTTAATATGATGATACTCCTAGGAGCTAAGATATTAAGTAATTACATATTATCAAAATGGAACTAATTCTATCATATGAATTGAGACAGTTTTAGCTCGAAATCATATCCACAAACAATACACATGAAAAGTGTCTAGGGATCAAGTACGTTTAAGAGTACTACACAAGAAAACAAACTACAAAAGAAGTATATTATATTGACTTTTTTGGTTTTTGATTCCATTTAGTAAATTTCATTCTTTACAATCAAAAAAAATTTTTATTTAGATTATAAAGAGAAAATCAACTATCAAACTAGCATTTCTATAAAACTTCGTCATGACGATTTTACAAAATCATTACAATTTCTGCATCAGAACTGTACAAAATTACACTGATATTGAGTGACGACGTCATTTACCTCGAGAAGAGATGGTGACAGCCATCGGAATGTTGGAAGCTGGCTCCAAACAACGTACTGTGGCTATTGCTCTTGGCACTACACAGAAAGTTGTAATCCGCCTCTGGGCATGCTATCAAACCACGGGCAGCGTAGTCGAGTAACAAGGAGGACGAGCGCTTGCATTATCACTTGCCGACAGGACCAGTACATCCAAAATACTGCTCGACGGAATCGTACCATGACCGCGACGATGTTGGTTTCGAGGCTACACAGCTCCCCAGGCTTGTTAACAAGCGATCAAACCATCCGAAATCGTTTACGTGAAGAGGGTTTGCGTTCCCGAAGGCCGCTGAGAGTCCAACCTTAAGCCCTCTGCATTCGTAGGGCTCGTTTACAATGAGCACAATGCACATAGCACACAGAGATTGGAAGGAAGAAGACTGGCGTTGCGGGTCCTTTTTGATGAAAACAGGCCGGATACGAGACACTTTCGAGTTTGGAGAACCTCTGGACATCATGAAGGTTTAATGAATGCACGACAATGCAAGACCGCACACGGCTAGAGTCGTACATGCACTCTTGCCGAAGCTGGTATTAACGTTTTACCGTGGCCTGCTCTATCGCCAGACCTCAACCTAATTGCGCACGCATGGGATATGTTCCAAAGAAGAGAGCCCTGCCGAGTATGGATGCCGTGCACACCCCAGAACAACTTTTTAATTTCTTAAAAAGCACGTGGGCGGCCATTCTTCAAATTGATTTTGATGAACTGGTATTAAGCATGCTAGATCGCCGCGCTTGTGTTATTCATATTAATGGAGGAAACATAGACTATAAGTTGTTTTTACTTTTACAACAAATACTTATAAATCTAAATGTTTGTCCTTTTTCCGCCATTTGATTGACGCCGTGAAAATTGAATTAATTTCCCACAATTTGCTAAAACAAGTAATTTTTCTTAATTTTTACAAGATATAATGGGTATGTTTTTAATTTAAACATGGGAATTAAAGTAAAAAGTCATTCTGGTAGACTAGATTGACTTAGTTTTAGTTGGTAAATACTGATTGGATAATATTTTTTGCAAAAATTTATTTGACCCCTAGACACTTTTGATGTGTGTACAAAACGATTAGTATAGCCTTTGTAGGTAGTTTAAGGCACTTGAAACTGCGGGTTAGCGATTACGCACACATCTCTAAAAAACTTCATATATGTGCGGGTAACCTCTAAATGTTTATTTTTACTATCAGAGCAGTCGAATTAGTGTAGGTAGTTTTGCAATTACTGAAAACGAACCACAGACACCACTATTTGTAACACTTCTCTAATGCAATCTGAACTGAAGAATAGACTGTTTGGTACGAAATCGCATGCCGGATAGTATGTCATTGCATCGTTTTGAGGCCTCCACATCTCCTAGTAAGACTTTTTTCAGAAACACAGAGTGCTTGATCACAATAATAACAAAAATGACCTAAATTAGGCATTAAAATACCGATTCTTGACACAAATGTCTAACCGCGCAAAGATTCAAAGATTCCATTTCACAGTGTACAGTCAACGACTTCTTAATGTAACAGATAACTGGGTTTCAGAGAATTCAAGTATAATATCAGAACAAAGTAATACCTACTCCTGCTATGTAGGTACACAGAGTATAGAATTTATCATCACTTTAGGGTCCGTAATAGCAATACAAAGTATGTCTGACATTTTAATAAGTTCATACTTAAATCCCTATTTTTTATTCTTTAAACTTGGTGATTTTCATCATATAGATAATTTATTTTACAATAAAAATAAATTATCTGGTATTTCATTTGGTAAATCAATGGGCTATTCGACTAGTTTTCGAAAACCATTTTACATTATTTTGTAGTGCCTATGGACCCTAAAAATAATATTGATTTTCATTTATTTTGAGTATTGCACACAAAAATAACAAATTACAAAGTACACTGATTATTTAATCTGTCAAAACGCTTGCTCCAGCAATATGGCGTAGAGACACGCCTGTGACGTCACACGATGGCTTGATACGGCATGCATTGACAAAAATAAGATGTTTACGTAAAAAGTTATTTAAAACTTAGCCAATCAAAATCGTTTAATGTCTTGATGTTCCAACTCAAAATAGATATGTTTATTTGTGTTTATTTTGAAGAAAATATTCATTATCGAGTATGTCTAGTAGTGCAAATTACTTTTACAATTAGGGATGGCAACAAATATTTTATAATTTTTTTTATTGTCAAATAGCTAAAAAAAGCGTAGCAATTTTTTTTCAAACTCGATGTGAAATTAACTGATATTCAAAATGACTCATTACGGCGAAATTGTGATATATTTATTTGTTTGCGTTATTGCTAGTGTCTTAAGAATTAAAATAAAACACAAGAAAAATACATTTTTATATAGTAATTGTACTGTAGTTGAGTGTACTTCGTTCGGAAGACAAGTTCACAATCTTGATGGGCCTCCTATCTTTGAGGGCCCTTCCATTTTTATCAAGATTAACATATGGCTACAAAGCACTTCACCATAGTAAGTACAAGTATTGTCTTATACCCTTTTCTGGAATATTTCACCGTAGCATTCTTAGATTATTAGGTACATGTGTATATGAGCTAATGTTGTGTTTTGTTCTTGTTGATGTGTTCATGGTTGTATAGACACGATCATTTTGCTGTATTTTTTGTTAACTTTATCGTAGCTGGCAACCGCGCGAGTGATCCATTGATTGTAACTGGTATCCGAGCCCATATACATCATTTAACGTAGATGTTATAAATTAATTTTACTGTTATTATTATCGATTAATGATGCGTTGCCGACCGTAAGCTTTAGTTGAAACTGCCTTTTGTTCCAGGAATTACACTTGCTTTTCCTTCCCTATATCCAGAATACATTAACGTTGTTATTACGACGGTTAAAATAGGAAGGGCTGTAGTACCACCCCAGGCGACTACTTTTACAAGTAGTAACTAGTAACCTACTAAATATTAATTTATGAGTCAGTATAGTGATTTTGGCATATTGATCGAAACTGTCCCAACCACTTTCCCTACGTTGAACTAAAATCACTTTCAGTGATCACAGGTTATTTAACTTTGTCAACGCCGGCAAACGAGCACGCAAACCCACGTGAGGGCAAGTGGCATCCGTGCCCATAGATTTCATTTATCGTAGATGTTATATTAATTATATTGTTATTTATTGGTCCATTTGTTATTGATTTATGAAACGTGGACGCCTTTATTACAGTAATTACTCTGGCTGTTCTTTCGCTTTATCCGGAACCAACCACAGTAGAAGGACCGCCCCAGACGACATCTGAACATACGAAACTCTCAACCACTAAGATGAAATGTATAGATGGTAAAATCATGCAGCGTAAATCTTACAACGATAAAATTTTTTTTTTTTGCAACAACTATTTCCTCTTTGTAAATACCCTTAAATGCAGTTGTAGATTATATGGTGATAATGGTGAAAACTCGCGCCCACTAACTTTTACGCGGCTGTCAGAAGGAAGGTTATGATTTTCGAGTGTAAGTTTGTATACATGTATGTATATTTCTTTGGAACGCTTTACACCATAAACCGCTTTACGGATTTCATCATACGAGATGTCTTTGAATTCGTCCCAGTTGTGGAAGTGACGTAGGGTATAATATTTTCCGGAATTCTCATGAGAACGGGATATACACGAAAAAATAACTTAACCACTCATGTTTTTTAATGTTGTCTGATTCAGCAGCTTATTCCTTTATCCAGCTTCATACTCGTAACACACGATGTCAGAAGTAATAAAACATAGGCTACTAGAAAAAAGAACTAATTCCTGAAGTATATGTGAGCCGCGAGCAAGTTCATACACAAAACCTGACACAAAATTACAAAACCGTTTCATCTCAATCTCATTGCAGCCTGCATAACTCCTTGTTCACTTCAATGTTTAAAGCATTAAACCAAAAAGCGCCAGTTTTGAAGAATTGCAGCAATTCTTTAGTTAGTCCGCCTTTGTACTCTTTGCTGTACTCAAAATCTTGATATTTTAGTGAGAACGGGCGTGGAGAGTTCAAATCGTCTTTAAGATGTTATTAGGGTTGACACACATCCAAATATTATGAACGACTTTTATATTCATCACATTGAATAAAAAACATGTAAAAGTTTTTACATAAAAATACCTATAACTAAAAATAGCAAAACCGAAAATTACAAAACGATTTTGAACAGAACAAACATATTTCTTTTCAGGAAAAGCATTTCATATGTTTTCGGTATTTTTGAATAAAACAATCATAACAAACATTGAATAAGCAGGTATTTTTGGAGTTCAATAGCATTAAAATTTATTATTTCTCATAATACTTCAGAACTGTTTCATCTCAATCGCTTCACATCTCATAGTATTAAACCGAAAAGCTCCAGTTTCTAAGGATCAGTAGCGAGTTTTCAGCCTTAATCCGTCTTTGTACTCTTTGTTTGGTGTCTGAAACTTGTGCATTTCACAATGAGACAGCGCGTAGAGAGTAAACGTCTAAGAGGTGTTTGTTGTTAGGGTTGATTGATACACGGTCTTTTTATTATGAGAAATAAATTGTGGTAAAACGAAGTGTGTGGGGCTGGGCTTTGTTTGCAATTATAATATAATGCAAATATATGCAATCTGTATGTGTGTGCGGTCATTATAAGTATATATTCGCGCGCCATTGCCAGCTTTACGTTTCCCGAAGTTTTACACTGCCAGCTAGATACCTAAGTAGTAGATAGTAGAGACCTACCTACTTATAATACATAAAAAAGACTAAACGATATGCCTTATACTTATAAGGAAATCCAAAACATAAGATTTTTAAAACGAACGTATATTTATACTACGGAATTATTCGAAAACAAATTAGGAACATAGAAATAAGCATGTTTCTGAGTGACGTTATATTTTTTTAAGAGCAGAGTATACGAATTAATTGTTCAGTAAAAAAATATTTTTTGAAAACTTCCACAATTTGAACTTTGAGGTAATTTTCGCGAAACATACCTTCGAATAGCAAACTTTCGAGGTAATTTTCAACACTAGTGCCGTTACAATTATGCTTCCGGTTCCAGTACAGTCGTAATGGGGTTCCATTGGTTTATTTTGTTAAGGGAACTTTTAAAGGAAAGGTTGTATCTTAGAAATAATAAATAATGTTATTTTTACCTGTTATTACTGTCAGAAATACCTTCTATCTTGTTAGGGGCACAAAATACACAAATTTTAATCAGTCGGTATATGTTAAAAGAAGTTTATACAAAACGCAGTTATTGTCATTCATACTTCTTGGGTGCAAGCAAATAAATCACAAAAAGGAAACGCGCAAAAAGGCGAATGGTGTGACTTGCCATATAAGAAAAAAGTTTCCTTATTATTCCGAATAGAAGACAAATTTAACATTATTATTTTAAAGTCACGGCTTTACAAAACTAAATCGAAACCATACTAATTTCTTTGTAAAATAAGTATTTTATTTCCTGGAATACATAATTTATTAGGCAAAGTAGGCATTAATAATATCATGCCTACTTCTTAATAAGGCGTTTTGAATATTTTATTTTATTAGCAATAATTTTAATTACCTACACAAGAAAGAAAGCGAATTATAGCATAGAATATACACATAGTAATTAGCACATAAAAACAAAAGAGAATAATTAACTATTACGTTATTAAAAATTCTGATTGTTTATTTATTCATTTATTTATTTATTACACACAACGGAATACAACTGTAATAAAATTAATTAAGACAAAACCTTAAACATACTTAATTCTAGGTTGCATTCCACAAGAATGTGTACATAAAAAATTCAAGTGACACTGATATAGACAAAATGGTATACTAATTTGAAAAGTACCTTAGTCTTCATTATAATTTTGCCTATACACAACATGCTTACAAAATAAAAAATGGTGAAATAAACGTAAAATTCCATTAAATCAAGGCCATATTATTCTGATAAATTATATTTTTAAGAGTCCTAACAAACAGAACTTGTTTCGGTAATAGAATATCGAATGCCGGGTTATTCTTGGCGATTTTGTTGCACAGACGAGCCATCCCAATCAAGGGATTGTAAAAGGAGGTATTGGTTTTTAAATACTTGCAAAGCAAAAAGTGCTGTTTGATTGGATCTACGAGCACTATAACGAATGTTAAAGTTTATTTGCGAAAGTAAATTAGGTACGTCTAATAAGGATTGAACTATTTTATAAAAACAGAGGAGATCAAAATATTATCTACGTGCTTCCAGCTTCTGTGCGTTTAATTTAATCAAACGAGCATCATAGTTGGGCGTGCTGCGCCCCAAGTGTTGACGATAACATAAGATCCTTAGGCACTTTCTCTGAACTCTCTATATATTTTCAATGTGAACGTTGTAGTGCGGACTCCATATTGGACTACCGTATTCCAACCCACTTCTTACGAGTGTATTAAACAAGTAAAGAAAAGAACGAGTGAATTTGAAGTCTTTGGTGGATCTAAAAATAAACCCAAGCAGTTGATTTGCTTTCAACACTATGTGCTGATAATGTTGCCGAAACGTTAGTTTACTGTCAAAAATAATACCAAGATCCTTAGCGACGTCAGACCTCTTGAGGACCTGGTCATCAATGGTGTAGTCATTAATAACTCCATGACGCTTGTTGGTGAACGATATCACTAAACACTTGTCAATATTTAGGTGCATCAAATTATGTCTGCACCAAGATGAAACAGCATTTAATATTTAATCTACGTAATTATAATAATGACTATCCCTTAAATTGCTTATCAAATTTCAAGTTAATTCTTATACTCGGAAGGAGGTTTTATTATTTTTATTTACATTTGTATGTAAATACAAGTTATACATGAACAATTTTTCTCAACCCTATAAAAAGCGTAGCAGTGGAGTTTCTTATTTATTTATTCATTTATTTTCTTTGTTTTTATAATTAACATTTCTTCATTTTCTTTCGTTAGAACCCAAATTTATAAGAGCTGTTGTGTAATTTATGCAAGCGTAGTGACAAACTTTACGAACGGACAACGAGTTATTTGAACCTCGCACTTTTGTTTATATGATTGGTTGCACGTCTGTTAGTGACCTTTAAGGCTGTATTAGAGTAACCAGTATTTTTAGAGCTTTGCGCAGAAGGTAGCCACAACTGAGCTGTGTTTACAAATATAATCTAAAGTATTTGACTTGATTAAAACTGCAGAACCCCGGTATTACTCTAGAGCTATCACGAAAACTAACCAGCAATACATACAATACAGAGAATTGTAAAAGTGATTAAACTAGAAAACTGGAAATAAAGCTTGCTCATGTGAGTGCCATTTTTGTTAGCAATCTTAACAACACGGTTTTCATAAATTACTACACAATTTCCAAGGGCTCATTTTATGTTATGGCATATACGAGTATCTAACGGCGTACCTCGAACATTCCTCGTTTAAAACGCTCATGTGACTTTAATTCGGCTTAGCTAAGAAAAAGGCTGAAAACCCCATATCTACCACTTCATATCTGCCACAAAGGTACTTCATAAAACGGGATGAATCCTTGAAATACGAGTTAACACCCACTTGGAAAAAACCTATAAAGATGAATGAAATGTCCATCGATTCTAGTTTACGATTATTACTACAATAACTTGAGAAAAGGATTCTGCTGACATCATCGAAAACTGTCATAAACGAAATATTTCTTCCCACGTACCTAATTTTAGTTAAGTTATATCAAATATGATTATCGTTTTTCTATTATTTAAGGTTGGTTACAAGTAAAGAGAACATTGCTTCGTGAGATTAAAGGATTTTTCGTTTGTTTTTAACAGCTGTGCCGAACACGGCCTCAATTTTTTATCCAGGGCTTTAGAAAATATACTTACCTTAAATGAGGACGTTTCTACCTTATGATGTTCGTTTATTTAAAAAAAACCGGCTAAAACTTCAGTAGGTTGCAGCTTCACTTCATTGGTTGATGTCTTGTCTTCTTGGTTCCTTGTAAAGATACCCCAATGATAAGAAAGGTTTGTCAAAATGCCTTCAGCATTTCTAATAGTCTGCCAACTTGTCTTATAATGTCATATAACACATGCGTCATTAAAAATGTATTTATTTAGAACGTCAAAACTCTTCCTACATAAATCATCCATTTTCACACATACAATAACTACCATTGAGCATCGAGAAACCTTATCTATCAATACATTAACAATTCCACAGAACAATTTGTCACTATGAAGTATTGTTCCACGTCCATCGGGTTTCCAATAGTTTCCACCCGCACTACTTGGAATGAAATAAGATAAAGCAATATCTTTTAAATCGCGGGTTCCGTAGTAAAAGAAATTGCTTATTTTATGATCAATACCCTTTTTAAATGACTTTAGGCTGTATTTATTGCAAATCTAAAGGTGCTTTTATTTTAATAGCTGAACAGTAAGTTTTAGGTTTTCTTTTAGTTTCATCGCTATGTTTTGTAGAATTTAATAGCATACGCTTTTTTATATGTGATAACCAATTCTTGACATGTTTAATGGTTAAGGAAGTCACGACAGCCTCAATAATCCCACTGCAGCGACATCACCCTCACCCAACTAACGGGTGGTATTAGGCAATTTATAGTCCACCACGCTTGCCAACGGGTTGCAGGGTTTCCACACGACGTTTTCCTTCACCGTTAGAGCAGTCGGTTTTGTGTACGTTGTAAAAACTCATTTCAGTCACGGGGATCGAATCAGCGACCTCAAGATCGTAAAACCAGCGCCTTAACCACTGCGCTCCCGACGCTAGGTTAAGTAAGGAAGGCTTCGGCTGAATTCATTACAACAACTTATAATAATATGTAGGCTGATATTCAAATGTCTGTTCTGAGTCACCACCGAGTGTGATATTATTCCTACTCAAAAGCGAAGAGCGCGTAAAAAGATATATTTCTCAATATACTGATATATTGCTGAATACTATAGAACAATACTAACCTCAATTTAGGAAGAACTAAGACGGTGTCATTTCTGAAGGAAGGTTGACGCTAGTTTTGATGGAAGACCTCACACTTCCAGGTAATTCGAACCTGGAAACAAAATTATTATAAATATTTGGGATTATTTTGACTACCAGTAAAAATAAACTTAGTTTAAAATTTAAACTTACAACACTTATTCCGTGTTGTAACTTTCTAACATAACCTAGAGAGCTAGAATGTCAAAACTCGTAAGAACTGTGCCAAGTCTGTATGCGCAGGTACAGTCGTACGTTCTTGCAGGCTAAGATTATCATTCGAATCCCATATAGAGCAAGACGCCTACAATAGATATAACAACGCGAGTGCGCCAAATAAGCCACGTGTATAACATTACAGGTTTACGTGATATTGCAGAGACTATTATAATTACTAATGCTTAAACAACATTATTATATGTATTAAAACACAAAATGTTAATGACTCACTAGCGACCGAGCACTTCATAAACCACACAAAAGCTCAAATCTTGAAATATATTAAATTTCACTCAAAAAAAACTTGTTCGCAGAAATAATTATATAACACATAGTACTATGTACTGTTACCTCACAAAGCGTGGTTTGCTTTACTTGTAGTAACCAAATGACCAGTGTGTAACCAAGGTATACTCGTATATATGTGTGCGAGCGCGAGTATTGTTTGATCTGCATGGTGACGCACACATTCGCAGCACGTTAGGACGCTCACAACTACAAGTAAGTCATGTTCAAGTAAAAGAACTAAGTTATAGCTTCTAGAGATAAAATAAGGTACAATAATAAAAACATTTCCCTTTGTGTCATTCCTTGCGGAACCCTAAAAATGAATAGAAAAAGGTATTATCTTTGTTTTATAGTATAATCGATTTCATAGGGGCATTGACTCCGGTCTTCTGGTGAATTTAATATTGAAAACCAAGTTCTATATTGTACTGGGATGTTGGGCGTGGGCGTGAGCGTAGAAAATAGAACAGACGTTGTTATTTCTTGATGTAATGTGAAAAAGGGGTTTAATGTGAGATTTAATTTGGATGAATGGAGTTAGCAATATAATAGATTATTGCATGTTTGGAAAGTCAAAAGCGGTAATCAAATATTAGGTCTTTACCTATGAAGTTGCCGTTTTTCACGAAATAAATGAAGCGTAATTTTTTTATATTTTTTTTATTTCTAATAATCAAAATAATCACCCATGCAATCAATGCATCTTTGCCAACGAATTGGTAGCTTATTGATGCCTTTCTTGAAGAAATCAGCTGGACGGGAGGCAACAAATTCTTCAAAGGCATTTTGTACTGCCTCTCGGGTATTGAATTTTTTTCCCGCCAAGAAGTTATCCAAATTCTAGAAAAAGTAGAAGTCTGTAGGCGCAAGGTCTGGTAAGTACGGCGGATGACGGAGAACTTCCAACCCCAACTCTTGTAGCTTGGAGACCGTCTGCTGTGCAGTATGAGGTCGCGCGTTGTCGTGCAGGAGCAGTGGAGCCGAACGATTGACCAAAGCTGGTTGGAGACGCGCGAGCTTCTCCATCATTGTGTTCAGTTCTTCACAGTACACATCTGCAGTAATGCTTGTCCACTTTGGCAAGAAGCTGTGATGAATTACACCCGCGTGAGACCACCAAACAGTGACCATCACTTTTCTAGGGGTAAGTTTTCGTTTAGGGCATTGTTTGGGTGCTGAACCAGGGTCCAACCAACTTGCTGAGCGCTTACGATTGTCAAACAGGATCCATTTCTCGTCACAAGTAACAATGCGGTTCAGAATTCCTTCATTTATATGCCTGCTGAGCAGTGCAAGGCACGTCTCCACGCGTACTTCGCGCTGGCGGTCATTGAGTTCGTGGGGTACCTATTTGTCAAGCTTTTTTACCTTGCCAATTTGACGCAAATGGACCAATATGGTTTTGATGCTAACGTCGAAAGCTGCTGCTAATTCAGCCGTGGATTGAGATTCATCAGCTTCCACAATTGCCTTTAATTCGTCATTGTCGACCAAAGTTTTCGGACGACCACGGGGTTCATTTTTCAGGTCAAAATTTCCAGAACACAAGCGGGTAAACCAATAACGGGTGGTGCGTTCGTTTGTAGTGTTCGCTCCGTAAACGTCGTTGATGTTGCGTGCCGCTTGTTTCGCTTTGCTGCCACGACGGTACTCATACTCCATAATTACTCGAATTTTTAACTTATCCATGATGACGAAAAATGTTCGAATGCGTTGAAAACAAAACACTAACTATTAAACAAATGACGATTTTAGAAAAATAATTCCATGTTTGTCAAAAAAAATTAATTTGAAATTAGAATTATCAGTCAAGAAAAAAATATTTTCATTTGAAATGGCCAGTACGGCAAAACGGCAGTTTCATAGAAATCTTTTCACTTAAAAGTATTTGAGGAGCAAAAAGGATTGAGATGTTCATTTTTATTAGTGAAGTGGATTATACCTACTCTCTGAAACGATTTTCAGTAAGTTTCTCATACAACAAACCTAGCTATCTAAAAATATCACTTCAACATGCTTAAAAGATTAAACCGCACATCCTTAACCATTTATAAAAAATATCCCCACCCCATATTATTATGTAGAGCTACACCCAAGACAACCCCTACCAACAAAGCGACATTTCCTCCAGTCGACCTGCGTTACATCCCTTTCACAGGCTCTGTAATTAAGTTATCCTAGTTTGTGAGCAAGCATTTTGCAGCGGATTTTCTGCACTCTCTGCGTATACAGGGAGATGCGATTTGGTATGTGAGAATTTAAGCCGTAAATTTTAAGCTGTATTATTACGTAAATGATTTGAGTACTGTAATTAAAACCTTACTTTATTAGAGAAAGTAACAAGTTGGAATAACGCTAGGTAATTACTAGTTACAAAATTACTTTTAATTATTAGATATTATTATTTACACAATCCGTTATCTTCCCTGTTGCAAATAAATAGTTTATCGGTTAAAGTTCAAGTTTCAAAATTTTGTACAGTAACTTTTAATTTTCCACATACTTATGTATATTACCAAATTACATCACATAATCAAGAACTGTAAAAGGTAAAAATCAATACAAGTTCCCCGAAACATTTATTTTTATAAATCGCTTAACATGAGTCTGATAGTTTCATTTTTGCTCCAGAAATAAATATTATTTGTGGAGTAAAAATAACTTAAAGTTGTTCAACAATCTAAAGCATCCTGTATGCGTTTGTTACGGAAAGCTTTTATAAGTACAACAGCAAAATACGTGGACACCGACATGGCAGAATCCCACGTACTTTGTAAATAAATGCATTTTATGTAGAACTGTGTGTTCGGTGAACATAACACGTTTTATTTTGTCTTGTTTTGTTTCTAGGAGGTATTGGATTAAATTGTTGCATTGACTGATCATCTTCATCTTATCGTGTGAGGGAGTGGCAAACTCTGGTGTCAGAGTTGATCAAGTCGCCTCAGAAACTCCATAGGCATCTTATGTGGCTTTAAAACTGTTATCTTGAGACAACAACCGGGACCGACAGCTTAACGTGCCCTCCAAACCACGGAAACGCTCAAGTTCTTAAGCCACTGGCGGTCATCCCTCCTAGGCCTGAATGATGAATTATGTATGAATATAATTTTTGTTTTCGTTGTCTTGCTAATTGGTGAGCCTAAATGGATCCTTAGTGAGTTATTAATATAAATATAAATACCTTGAGTGTTCAAATGTCAGTGAAATGGTAATAGGTATATTTAGTAACAAAAGCTTTCAACTTTAACAAATTATTAGATACCTTTATTTATGTTACTATTATACAACGTTGATAAAAGCGAGAGGCATTAAATGAAACCACATATTCTGTGTATCATTATCAGGCTACACAACAAAAATCAGATCAATGTAAGCCATAGTTTAGTCACAGGAATGTTTTTTAGTTTTTACTTAGTTTCATTTAAACACTCTGCGTCTTCCCGATCACCTGATCGTAAGTTTGTACTATAAGCATACGTAGTTATCTAAACGACAAAATTCACGCGAGCGATGCGACGTTGCCAGTTTGCATCGTAATATTGCAGTACAAACAAGGAAGTACTTGTACTAAATCTTTTCTTAAAAGAAAGTACAGATCACGGTTATCTCACTCTAATGTAATAAGCGTAACAGAAATAGAAATAGATTAGTATGTTGCTATGGCGCCGGCGGCGGCTCCGCTAATTAGGTCAAGGGCACAATTTTTACTTTGTTTAGTGCGAAGACGCGTTGCATCCGGGGTGCACGTTGCGCAATTCAGCACGGATTATTTTCGCTCACGCGTCCCATTTACTAAGTAAGTTTTTATTGTGATAGGACACGAAACTGAGTATTTTCGGTTTAGTTTTGTGAGTAGTTTTTAATTATTTTGTAAGTACGTAAGACATCCACAATGCCTCGTGCTACATACACGGCGTCAGAATACACTGACATGATTTTAATCTACGGGGAATCTGCGAATAGCTCTGCGAACTTACCGAGAAAGGTATATAGACAGCCGCGAATGTCAATGGATTTTTTTATCTGGGGGTTTGTGAAAAGTGAAGTGTACGCGACAGACGTGAATACCGTAGGCGTAGAGGAACTTAAAAACCGGACTATTTTAGCGTTTAATAAATTAAAAAGTTTAACAACAAACAGTGACCTTATTGCACGATTAAATAACAATATTATACGTCGTTATAATTTGTGTACCATTGCAAACGGCGGACATTTCGAACAATTGAAGATTTAATGTGTAAGTGTTACAATTAATTATTTTTGTTTATTATTTTCATTGATCATACCTTCCAACGTTACCTACAACACATGTTTACATTATCATCAACATCAAACCCGGGCGCTCCACTGTGTAGGTAGGTGTGCGAGCCGGTGAGCTCGCCGCCGCACGCACTATGCTATTCAAATGCTACGTTGCCAATTTGTTACGCAGGTGGCGGCAGGCTACTCAACAAAGGATGTTTACATTTTAACTTAATTATTTAGCTAGGTATTTAAGTTCTTTGAAAAACGTTTTTTCGTATACTTCTGTAATAGTTTCGGATTGACAGTAGGCACTTATAGTATATGTGGTTTCATTAAATGCCTCTCGCTTTTATCAACGTTGTATACGAGGTGATCATTGCGTGAATAAATTCAAATGTATTTAAGTAGCACAAAAAATACTATAATGATTTTAAGTTGGTATTTGCAGGTACCGAGTTCGAATCATATGAGCTCATTTCCTTTAGTCAGGGTACCCCGTATAGAACAAGGGGAAAATAAAACTTGCTTCAGATAAAGGCTACGCATCTATGAAAGCTGTGCGATGAAGCTTGCCTTCGCTTAGCTTTTCGTGTGTGGAAAAAAACCTAGTGCAACGAAATTTTTGTTAAAACAAAATGGCGAGCTAGGGTTGCTAAATGAGATTGTGGGCACATCCGTTTATCGTGTTAAAATTTGTCAATCATATAGGTAAGTCAAAAGAGTCCGTTAGGTCTCCAAGTTTTGTAACCTACATTTTCGAGCCGGCACATTCGGTTCGGCAGCATTTATTGCACGACTAGGCCAGCACGAAACAATTACAACACATATTCGGCTACTGTCGATTGGGTAGTCTATTTGGACTATACGAGTATTTAGTTCGGCTCATTCAGTTCGTCTCGCTAACATCCGAACAGCATAAGCTGGGTGTACTTTTACCCGAACGGCATCTACATTCTACCGCCCGGTAATGCCGATTAATGCCGGCCCGATCACTTGGCAGGCGAACATTACGCATTTTCGCACATCCCTAGTACCCAGCACAGCACAGCTTCTAAGCTTTAACAAAAACCTACTGTGATAGTTTATAAAAACACTAAAATTTTATTATTCTACGTATAAATACTCTGCGAGCGAAATGTTCCCACAAAAATAAAACTTAGTTTTTGTATAACATTTTTCTGTACAAGAGTTTGGTTTGAGTTTTCAAATCAAGCACCGTGAGTAAAGCAATCAGGAAACTAGGTTTCCGAACTAAAAATGAAAACTCGAACTGAAACTGAGCAAAGCAAGACAAAAATATTTATACGAATTTACCAATTTAAAAAAAGAGCACAACATATTTTTTTTTAAAAACAACATTCTGAATTACAGGTTTTTAAATGAATTATGGGTAGTGTAAAAACGGATGGTAAGCACATTTACTATCTTCAAATAAATGGGTTTTCATTCAAACATTTTCCCGTTACTCCGTTAGTCAATCAATATATGTAAGTAAACTGTATGGAGGATCACGTGATCAAACAATGGTCACGTGACATGCACCATAGAGTTCAAGCGTTTTCCATAGCGTTAGCGATCATAGACTGAAACCTGGCTAGACCCCAGCTAGTTAGTTTCAATCATTTTAAGCTTAAGGCCGCATCATAGTGGCTATCTGTGCGCCTAATTTCAGCCCGATTCGTCAATTTATCGATCACGTAGGAAATCAGTCATGTTTCCCTGTGATATATTTACGTAACTGGTTAATATTTAAAAAAAATTAAATAAATCGAAATATTAGTATAAGTATGAGTCCTATGGAGCATAGAACCTATGCTTGGCTTGCGCTGCCGGCTCGCATACCAATTTTATTCCTCTCTATTGGAACTTCTGTGCATGCAACAAAACATACTCAACGGCCTTTTCTATCATCACACCGACTTAACTAACTTACCAAAAATTTTACATAATTTTCATCTTCTTATATTCCTAATCCAACACCTAATCCATAGGCTGAAACTGAACATATTTAAAAGCCACAATAACTGAACTATTTGTTTGCAAAATTGTCAATCGTTTCTCTGTAGAACAATAATTGCAAAACTTTTTAATTTCTCCTTAAATGTTTTTACTGTTTTTATAGACTTGGTATTCTTCTCGAATTATCCTCACTAATTGTATAACTTCCCGAATTAAAAACTGTAATACGGGTGGAGTTCTGGTGTCCTGAAATACCGTCCCTAGGTCTAGTTTAGGCACCAGTCTCCAGGGCTATTTATTTATTGGTTTCATGGGACTATGTGGTCACATGAACTGCGCCCTGTCACACTGCGACCTAGCAGATCTATTGTGTGAGTCCACCTTTCTAGAGCTCGCCGCTTACTCCAATCGAGTCCAGGAAGCGAATCACCTTCCTGACGGCAATGTATCCAATCTCCCTTGTGTCCAGTTCATGTTTGTCCAATGATGATCGCTTCTGTACTAGTGCGGCACACTGACACAGTAAATGAAGGGGCGTTTCTTCTTCCGTGTTACAGAATCTGCAGCAAGTAGAGACCACTGCGCCTAGATTGTACATGTGCTTATTCAGCTTGCAGTGTCCTGTTAGTGCGCGCCCTAATGTTCTAAGTTGGGTCCTATTGAGAGATAATAGTTCCCTTGTGTAGGGTTTTGAGTATACCTCTATTAACGCCTTGGAGTGTTTCATGCCTTCTGCTTCGGTCCAAAGGCGTTTGCTTTCTTTTAGGCACAGGCTTGTTAGTATTTGTCGTGTTAGGCTCCTTGGGATACCGCAGAAAGGTTCTGGACCTATCTGTTCCTGCATTGCGCCTTTTCTCGCCAGTTCATCAGCCTTGTCATTTCCTGCGATGTTTGAGTGTCCTGGGACCCATTTTAGGTGTACTGTGTTTTGTTCCCTAAGTTTATTTAGAGTCTCTTGGAGTCAACTCTGAATGAGTTTAGTGCCATTAGTGCTGCTTTGCTGTCTGAGAATTTGTGAATAGTTTGACCTTTGTAGGATTTGCTGATGTTGATTTCCGCACATCTCAAGATTGCATAAATCTCAGCTTGGAATATTGAGGCATAGGCTCCTAGGCTTGAGTATTCGCTAAACCTGGGTTTTACGCCGTGTACCCCATATCCTACCGTATTGTCCATTTTAGAACCATCAGTGAACCAGATAAGGCTATGTCCTTCCCAGTGAATGTTGCCCTTAGTCCATTCTTCTCTGTTCGGAATTTCTATATGGTAGAGTTTTTTGAATTGTAGCTCTGGTAGCATGTTATCTGTGGGCATGTTTATAATTGGGTATTTGTGGATGAGTTTCTCCAGGTAGCCCGTATTTTTTGAAAGCCATGCATTTCCTCTTTGGGCTTTGGCTCTAATTATGCTCCCCACAGCCTCTTTTAAGGCTGTGAGATGCAGGGGCGGGAGCCCTAAGAGTGCATTTAATGCCAGGTTTGGCATAGTTGTCACGGCGCCAGTAGCCAGAATGCATGCTGTTCTTTGTATCATCCCTAGTTCAGTAATAGCGTGAGCTTCTTGTGCCATACTACACAGCTGTATGTCACGAACGGTCTGACGATGGCGTCAAGAATCCACATGACCATTTTGGGTTTAGTCCCCATCTTGATCCAACCATTCTGCTACACAGAGAGAAGGAGATTTTTGCTTTCTGTGTGGCGTTTTCTACGTGTTTTTTTGTGGGAAAGTTTATCGTCTAGGGTGATGCCTTGATATTTTTTTGGTGAATGGCACTATAACAGTTTTGGTGGCGTTGATAGTCAATTCGTTATCTTTGCACCATTTTGTTGTAATATTCAGCGCTCCTTGAATGAGGTATGATAGGACCTCCTGACATGATCCTCTAACGATTATAGAGATGTCGTCGGCGTATCCAATTACATCGTTGCCTTTAAGGCTTAGTTTCTCCAGGAGTGATTTCACCGTCAGTTTCCACAGTAGGGGGGAAAGTACTCCTCCCTGTGGACACCCTCGTGTGGTAAGAACTGTACGGTATGTCCCATTAAGTTCTAGTTTTGCTGTTCGCGATCTGAGCATTGATTCGATCCATCTTTTCGTGGTGAGGTCCACAGACTTGTGTTCCAGGCCACGTAAGATGGATTCCGTGGGAGTGTTATCAAACGCCCCCTCAATGTCCATGAATACGCATAATGCAATCTGTTTTTCCTCCAACGCCTTTTCCACTTTGTCGGTCAGGTCTAGAAGAGCCGTTTCTGTGGATCTGCCTTTTCGGTAGGCGTGTTGCGACGGTTCTAGCGGTTTTTGTATCAGGATATCATTCCTGATCCAAAGGTCAACTACTTTTTCCATCGCTTTTAGGAGGAAAGATGATAGACTGATGGGTCTAAATGATTTTGGTAATGAAGGATCCTTTTTTCCCGCCTTAGGGATGAAGATAAACTTTACTTTTTTCCATGAGGACTCATGCTGCTCAAGGCATAACTTGCTCTATATATTTTTATAAGATGTGGAAGGAGAATCTGGAGACCTTGTAGCAGAGCAGGGAAGATACCATCCTCCCCTCCACTTTTGTATCGTGAGAAGCTTCTTATAGCCCATTCAACCTTCCCCGGCCTGTCGCCAGTCTTCACTGTGTTGTCGCCGTGTTTGTCCGTATATCGGGTCAGATGCGGCGTTCTCTGGTACAAGCACTGAGCCTGGGAAGTGTGTGCGTGCTAGGAGTTCTAGGGTTTCTTCTTCATTTGTGATGAAGTTACCCTCTTGATCTTTAAGTAGGCCTAGATTTTTGGTTAGGGTTTTTGCTAGGAGCTTTTGAACCCTGGCAACTTGGGGCGTCGAATCCAATTCGTCACAGAATTTACGCCACGAGTTGCGTTTGGCCTTTCTTATTTCTTTATTATATTCTGTGAGGACGCTTCTGTATTTGTTCCATGTATATTCTGTTTTTGCGTTGTTGAATAGCTTCCGTGCCGTTTTCCTTAGGTTTGTCAGCTTTTCATTCCACCATGGTATTTTTCTGTTTTATCACAATAGCGTCAAAGGGACTTATAGGTAAGGTGCTAAGCTGGCACGTCAGTGATACAATTTCAATGTCGGACCATAAGCATATTCATTTCAATATAGAAACAAAACAATAAGCAGCGGAGAACACTTTCCGGAACCTAAGATGCACCAACTGGGAAACTTACAGGGAAGTACTAGCTGACAAACTAAAGGCTATGCCAAAAGCCATAAAATCAAATGAGATAATGAACCTGGCGGTAGCAAATGTGGTAGAAAGCATTACGCAAGCATACCATGAAAGCTGCCAACCCAAAACACAGAACTCCATGGCTAACTATACTCGTATATTGTATTGTATTTGGTAATTGATGCTACTGAACATTTTTATCTTAAACATGTAAAAATTTGTATTTGATTTTGGAGAAATAAATGAAATGAATTATTATTTATTAAGAAAATATAACTTATTTTACTCAAAAAATGTTTAGAACAAAAAGTTTTGCATTTAATGTCGAAACTATAAAGATTAGAAAACGTAAAAAAGAAGCAAAACACTTATTATAAAATATGCTTAACTTACAGACATTAAATTTAAGAGTTTTTATTTTGATAGTATGCATGTCTACTTAGCTTTTACATATTTTATCCAAACGCCGATACAATTTTAGTATAAGTTCCAGGTTGGGACCACACAACTTGGTAATTTTTGTATGGAGCGTTTTTTGGCGACTCACAGCAGGTATTCAAACATATTACTTTATACTGTAAATATATTGTTACTTTTGCAATATTTCTTTACTATTCATAAACTATTTAAATATGTAATAAAAATTTTACATCCAATACCCAATTGTAAAATTTACAATAACTTGTTAGTTTTAGTTCTCCAAACACAGTACTAGCCTAGTTCTCCAAACATAGGCAAGTCTCACACAACTTTATCTAAATAATAATTATAATTATTATTCCCCAGATAAATTTGGAGACTGGAACTGCTCGCGTCCGCAAGGTTTAGCCCTCGATGCCTTGTACGTGGTCCCTGGGTGGTGCTAAACGAGCAGTATCTTCTGGTGGTAGGCTTCGGCCGTGGCTTGTCACCACCAACTAAACAAAGCCATGCCGCCAAGTGACATGGTCGCGTTCCAGCATTATGTTCAGTGTAGCCATAGAGGAGGGTAGGTCTGAGTAATCATGCTGCATCAGAGAACTGTCTTCAGCTCGTTATTTATTAGCTCGCCGGGTAACTGGTTTTGGAGGGTAGCAGGATCCGAAAACGGTACACCGCTGGCCGGCTGCAGGTAGTAGGGGGCCCAAGTAGTGTGCTAGCCACATGTGAAGGGCTGCCCCACCACCTCGCGAAAAATCCCGGGAGGCTTCATCGTGCCAGCTGGCGACTGATTAGAGAGGACCCGATGACAATCCTGGGGGGTTAGGGCGTCGTCGCAGTCTTCAAGCCAGTTACCCATCGGTGCGTTGTTTATTGCGAGCTGCTTGGTCCCATTTGCAGCGCTTCAATCAACTTCTGTCCTCCTCTCTATTCACTCACATAACTAATATAAAAAGTCATAAGAAGAGTAAGGTTCTACAGCGGTTGCACTTCCTCTCTCTCAAAGTGCACTCCTGTAACATCAGAGGAATTCACTCAAATATCAACGATGACCACCACCATCTTGAGACAGAGATGCCTCACCTACTCTTCCTAACGGAGACGCAGATCTGTAATCCGTCAGACTCGGCATACCTTTGTTACCCAGGGTACAACCTGGAGTCCAATTTCCGCCCGAACGCCGGGGTGTGCATGTATGCCAGTGACGAGATCTGTTGTCACCGTCTCCGTTACTTGGAAGATCAGGACTTTTCCGTCATATGGGTTCATATTGATACCAGACTTGACAAATTGGTCTACGCCAGTATATACCGGTTACATAGCGGAGATCGAGAGACAACGAGGCTCATGGAGTATCTCGGGGATGCAGCAGATAAGGTTCGGCAACGTTTTCCCTCAGCGCAGTTGGTGTTCCTGGGGGATTTTAACGCTCACCACGGGCAATGGCTATACCCGTACCAGGACACTGACCACGCTGGAAGAGAAGCTTTTTCGTGACTCAAGGCATCTCACAGCTTGTGCACGAACCCACGCGCATCCCCAACGTTGCTGGCCACACTGCATATTGCTTAGACCTTCTGGTGACAACTGACCTTGACAGGTGCACGGTGTTCGTAACTGCACCTTTAGGGACATCCGTCCACTGCGTGGTGAAATTTGTGTCGCAGTACTCGCCGCCTGACACCCGCCCAAAAGGCGCTAGGCGAGTATAGCGATACAAGTCAGCAGATTGGGATGAGATAAGGCATTTTTTCGCGTCTTATCCTTGGCGGCAGACTTGTTTTACATCAACTACCTGCCATCATCAATCAACTGCCGCCAAGTCTTGCAAAAAGGTGATCAGGAAAGCTCGCTTTGACCACATTGGCCACATCGGAGACAAGATAGCGTCATATCCTTCAGGAAGCAAAGCTTTCTCGTCTCTGACCAAGCGGGCGAGTCGAACTTCTGTCGCCCATCGCTGCCACCTCTGAGGAAGCCTGACGGTTCATTGGCCCACACCGCAAAAGAGAAAGCAAACCTTTTTGTTAATCTTTTTGCAGACTATTTACGTCTAAAGTCCCACCCCAGTTACATCAGGCCAGCGGCCCCGATGGTATACCTGCAGTTGTGTTAAAATACTGCGCAGCCGAGTTGTCTCCCATACTAACGCGCCTGTATCGACTCTCTTTGGAATCCGGAAAGGTCCCTAAATCCTGGAAGCTGGCTCACGTGCAACCAGTACCAAAGAAGGGAAGCCGTGTAGATCCTATCAACTACCAACCTATTGCAATCACCTCCATAGTTTGAAAAGTTATGGAGCAAGTAATGAACAATTGTCTCCTACCTTGAGTCCAACGAGCTCCTTAGTGATAACCAATATGGTTTTCGCAGTGGACACTCGACTGGAGATCTTCTTGTGTATGCCACTCACTTATGGAGCAAAGCCTTGGAAGGTCACGGTGAAGCTATATCTGTATCCTTAGACATTTCCAAAGCTTTTGATAGGGTCTGGCATGATCGTCTCTCGAGTAAGCTTCCAACATACGGAATACCTAAAGGGCTCTGCGACTGGATATTTGATTTTCTTAGGGAACGGTCAATTCGAGTAGTCTTAGACGGCTGCTCTTCTGACTTAATGGCAATTAATGCCGGGGTACCTCAGGGATCTGTTCTCTCTGCAACGTTTTTCTTGCTGCACATTAATGACCTGCTAACCCCAGGCATTATTGGATACGCTGATGACAGCACCGTTGTAGAGAGATAAATGTCCAATGCGCGAGCGAGTCCTCAAGAAATCCGGGCTTTGAGAGGGTCCATGATTAAGTGGATGGACTTCGCCTTACAGAAAGTGTCCGATTGGGGCGAGTCCAACTTGCTCAAATTTAATCCGTCAAAAATACAGGCGTGTTTATTCTCCGCGAAAAAGAGCAGTTTCGACCTAACGCCCACTTTCCAAAATGTTTATGTACCCTTAACCAACCACCTAGGGCTTCTAGGCGTAACTATATCGTCCCAACTAAACAAACTGCTTCAAAGAGGTTGGGAATCATCTCGAAGGTCCGACGGTACTTCAACCCTGAACAGCTACTTAATTTGTACACAGCTCAAGTTCGCTCTTGTATGGAGTACTGTAGCCTTCTGAATGGTTCTGCAAAGTACCAACTATAAGTGATGGACGCAATTGACCGGAGAGCCCCAAAAATTATTAACAACTTTGACCTCACCAGCAAAAAACTGCAAAGCCTCGACCATCGTCGGAAAGTTGCCAGTTTAGCAGTCTTCTACAGATTACATTTTGGAGAGTGCGTAGTTTTGATAATGCTTTTTTTGATCAGGTTGAACCCACACCCTTATTACATCAGACTACTAGACGCAGACAGGCCTTCCATCCCTTTATGGTAGATATCCCAAGAAGTCGAACCAAACGCTTCGATAGTTCCTTTTTGGTGCGGATCGCCAAGGTGTGGAATGAACTGCCTGCGTTTGTTTTTTCAGAAAACTATAGTCCTAGTTCTTTCAAGCGAGTGAATAGGTATCTCGTGGATAGACGCGTAACACCTTCGTCTTCATCGTCACTTTCCATCAGGTGAGATAGAAGACAAACATCAAATCCTTTTTCAATAAAAAAACCAACAAGTAATTTTATTTAATTCTTTTTATACACTTAAAGTACGCAGCGCTTATGTGGGATGATCGTACAACAAACTGGGGGAACCCAGTGTATACATATATATTCATAATATATCTAAACAATCATGACCCAAGAACAAAATCTGTCATAAGATAATTGAATGCCCTGACCAGGTCTCAAACCTGGGATCTCCAGCGCATGAGGCAGGGCGACGCTACTCGGCTATCATTATTTCAGAACAACACCTAAATACCCTGTTATTTTAAAACTTAGCAAATATCGAAGTTGACTGAACAAAGCGAACCGACGCGCAACGAAACCTTTCGCCCGACTTGCTAAGCTCTGGGACGGGAATTTTCTCAAGAGTTTCCAACATTTTACATAATAGTCCAACATTTATTCAACGGGCAAACGTGTCCATTGTACAACTTGGGCGGAAGGAAAATACGATTGAAGAGAGAAAAGGATATTGATTCAGTGTAGTTACCTTCGTAGTAAGCAGGATTTATTTTATTTTATTTTATATACTCAAACATTGCACATATTCTTATGTAGATACATGAGGGCTTAATGCCCTATGAATTTATTTGTTATGCGAATTATATTAATTAATTTGAATATAAATGCGTTATGAATAAATTTGTAAAGGCATATAAATAAATATTCATGTATATACATATCCCCAGACAAACACACCAACTGTATAGTCCCAAAGTAAGTAGAGCTTCTGTAACGGCGACCACACAGTGAACTGGGGGGAACCCAGAATTAACATAATATATAAATAACAAACAACCATACATCATCATAAAGATAATCTCACGCGAGCAGAACATATGCGAATGGTACCTAAAAAAACTTCTAGCATCCTACATCTTGATTCACCCACAGAAAAAAGTGCAACATAGTATATCAATGAAATTGTACAACATTTTAGTAAACATCAGGTAATTTTTGTCGTCATGAGTGAAGACCTTAAAGTTTAACTCTGTAAGTATGACGTCAATTACTTTCTATAAAACGAAACTTTTGAAAGAATATTTCATAACTATAAACACAGCAATCTTTAACTTTATTATTTTTCTAAATTCTCATTTGAATATGGCGGAAAACCTGAATAGGCTATTTGATAATTTTTAAAAATAATGAAATATTTCTTGCCATCCGCAAAGATCATCCATTTTAAAGCAATTCGCATTACTAGCCAAAAATTATAATAAATTTTTATAATAATTTATAAAATATAATATTTATAAAAATATAATTTGTAATTAGTTTATGGAATAAATACTGAAAATAAACAAAAATATATATTATTTGGTGAGTCCTAAAAACGAATAAATGCTGTTGGTGTACCTAATAAATAAATAAATAAGCCCTTATACATCACAAAACAATGTCAGATGGTTTTGAAAACTAGTCAAATAGCCTATTAGGCGAACGAATATAGTATACCCTACAAGACTATAAACAAATAAGGTGTGAGGGGCGCTAGCCACATATGCAGGCCGGCAAAGTCGAATAGTATAGAACGTTCGGGAAAAACTCGGTAGACCCACGCTTTCTTTCAAGCCACACGTCCAGAGAGTATCGAAATTCGCCCGTCTTTACTTAGGCCGCCTAAATTTTATGTGGTAAGGTGTAATGGTAAGTAGCCTTGCCTCATATGCCGAAGGTCCCAGGTTCAAGTCCTGGCCGAGGCATTTATTTGTGTGATGAGCATAGATGTTTGTTCTCGGGTCATGGTTGTTTGTATTTATTTATGTATGTTTATTCTGGGTTCCCCCCCAGTTCGCTGTATGGTCATCCATAACACAAGCTTTGCTGACTTTGGGGCAACACAGTTGGTGTGTTTGTCTATAAAAAAAATGTCTTTTAGAAACAAACGTACGCTCTATAAGACCTGTGTTAGACCCGTCATGACTTGCCTCGCCAACCTTTGCCCACGCCAATTCCTCCCTCCTGCACAAACTGCAGGTGGTTCAAAATCTCTTCTGCCGCAAGGCCACAAACGCACCCTGGTACGTGCGCAACGCGGACCTGCACAGAGATCTTGAACTACAATACAGCAACATCTCAAAACTCTCTCGGAAGCGTTCTTCAAACCTTTCGAAGCCCGCCTAATCATTAAATTCGAGAGTCCGTCTCGTCCAGTCATAAATTCGAAGTTCAAAGTTGCTGGACCTAAAAGCGCACTCGAGTACGTAGCCACGTAGCTGACAGCCGATCTCGAAGCCCTTAAGCCTGCAAATACTATTCACCTTGAGCACCTTCAGTGCTATTAGATTTCCCAGCGGATAACCCCAAAAGGGTCCCCACTTGCGCGGTATTTTTCTCCAATTGGTCGTCGTTTCAGATGGCTGTGAGGCAAATTATTGCCAGATACATAAAGGTGGTTTTTTAGTGGGTAGAGGCTCTGGTAGGCTCGGAGCGAATCACACGTATCCTCGTATTGGCATGACGAGCCGAATATAGCACCGTGTGTACAGTCCAAACTGCTGAATCCCTGGATTTGACAGGATAAAATATATCTTTTGTACCTTCTAGATAACGTAACGGTGAAGGCATTTTTCATATCGGCTAAGTCATTTCCTAGTCAATCGATTGCGTCTAAACAAACTTACAAATAAACTTATTTTTCCACCTTATAATAATGATATTAAGAACTCTATAGCTATCATTTAATAGTGTAGTACTTAAGAAGGATAAGTTATAGTAATATAACGTGCTATGAAACGGTAAATATAAAAATAATCCCTACTTTTCATTATAATGCGAGTTACGACATTTTTTTACGACGGCTGTGAAGAAATCGATCTTAGATTATGACACCTAAGCCTTGTATTAGATATAAAACTAGACTTTTACCGGTTCCTACCACTTCTATAACTTGACTTTATTAAAGGCTTATTTTTATCGAGCGACTAAATTAATGCAGATATTCCTTCTAAGTGCATGGAATAAAACATTTTCAGTATCAATATTGAAAAACCTTTGATATGCCGTATTTTTATGTGCACATTTAAAGTATATTAAAGTTCTATTACATGGAAAAAACAAATTGATAAATCTGCTAAAGAATACAACATATAGTTAGTTATTAAGGACATAACTATTACTACTAAGCGAATGTTTCATAATATTGGAATAAAAAAAATAAAAAACGTTCGCTTAATTAATGTCCACATGGGAGAGTACCATCAAGACTCTCCAAATGCCAACCTCACTTGCCCGTGATGCACCCTGCCGGACAGCGGACGAGGCTCTGGCGACCGATGAATGGCGCGATAACCATTTTGCAGGTGGTAGGTTTCGACCGCGGCTTGCACCACCCTCTAGACAAAGCCATGCCGCCAAGTGACCTAGCCACGTTCCGGCATGATGTCTTGAGTAGCTATTGGAGGAGAATAGTTCCGAGTAATTGCGCAACGTATGAGAGCCGTTTGAACTCGAAGGGTTATGATGCACCGGGTGGCTCATTCTGGAGGGCAGCGGGATCCAAAGAAACGGTGCACCGCTGGCCGACCGCAGGTTGTAGGGGTTCTACTACTAAGCCTAGTTCTAGCCATACGTGAAAGGCTGCCCCAGCGCCTGTGTAAAATCCCGGGATTGCTCCATCGTGCCGGTTGGCGACCGGATGGAGAGGGCCGGTTGGCGACCGGATGGAGAGGGCCCGATGGCGATCCCCGGGGGGTTTTTGGCGTCCCCGCGGTCTCTATGTGAGTCGCCCACCAGTGGGTCTGACCAATCGAGTTGCTTGGTTCCAAACGTTGCGCTTCATTCAACTTCTATTCCTCTCCCCCATTCACCCTACCAACAACGGAATGGAAAAGTAAAAAAGAAAAATAAGTGCCGACAGCGGATGCACTCCCTTTCCCTAAAAGTACACTTCTCTAACATCCGAGGAGTGCACTTAAATCTCCACGATGTCCACCACCACCTTGAAACAGAGAGGCCGCTCTTATTGTTTCTGACAGAGACGCAGGTCTGTGATCGTTCGGATCTGGCATACCTGCATTACCCAGGCTATATCCTGGAGACCAAATTTCACCCCAATGCGGGCGTTTGCGCGTATGTCAGAGACGAGATCTGTTGTGTGCATCTCCGATACTTGGACGATCCGGATTTTTCTGCTTTACGGGTCTATGTAGATACTGCCTGGACCGAATTGTATACGCCAGTATTTACCGATCACACACGGGAGCTTAGGAGACAACTCGACTTATTACTGCAGATAAGGTCCAGCGACGCTATCCCTCTGCGCAGTTGGTGTTCCTTGGGGACTTCAATGCCCACCATGGAGAATGGCTGTACCCGTTCAAGGACACCGACTACGCTGGCAGAGAAACCTATCGGTTCGCAGTAACTCATGGTCTCTCCCAGCTCGTCCACGAACCTACGCGCATTCCTGACGTTGTTGACCATACTGCGTATTGCTTGGACCTTCTGCTGACAACCGATCCAGACAGATTTTCGGTGTCCGTATCTCCGCCATTAGGGACATCCGACCACTGTCTGGTGAAATCTGTGTCACAATATTCACCAACCGATACCAGCCCAAAAGGCAGTAGGCGAGGATGGCGGTTCAAGTCAGCAGATTGGGATGAGATGCGTCACTTTTCTGCCTCTTATCCTTGGCGGCAAGCTTGTTTAACTTCTGATGATCCTACATGCTGTGCTGATGCTGTCTCCAGTGTGATATGGCAAGGTATGGAGTTCTTTATACCGTTCTCTGATGTATCCCTGGAGTCCAAAGCCCGCCCATGATTTAATGCTGATTGCCTCCTAGCTGAAAAGCGAAAGCATGTAGCATACCAAGCCTGGGCTAGCGCTCGCAGAAGCAAAGCTTTGGATCTCCAAGCTAAGAAGCAGGCGTACAATGCTGCTGCCAAGTCCTGCAAAAAGGTGATCAGAAGCGCTCGTTTCGACCACATTGGCCGTATCGGGGACAAGTTAGCATCCTATCCCACGGGGAGTAAAGCTTTCTGGTCCCTTGCCAAGTCGGTTGAGATGAACTTCTGTCGCCCACCACTACTGCAAAGACCCATCAGGCCTTTGCAGTAGTGGCAGTAGTGGGGCAGTGCGCCCACAGCGCAAAACAGAAGGCAGACTTGTTCGCAAATCTCTTCGCGGAATGTTCACGTCTAGATTCCAAAGGTAACAGATCAAAAGGTATCACTTCCATAATTTGCAAAATTAAAGAACGTGTATTGAACCATCGTCTCCTGACGTACCAGGAGACCAATGAGCTCCTCAGTGACAACCAATATGGTTTCCGCGGAGGACGCTCAACCTTCTAGTGTACGTCATGCATCTATGGAGCATGGCCTTGGAAGGGCACAGAGAGGCAATAGCCGTATCTTTAAATATCTCCAAGGCCTTTGACCGGGTATGGCACGAATCCCTCTTGAGCAAGCTTCCTGCGTATGGCATACCACCTGGACTCTGCGACTGGATTTCTGATTTCCTGAGGGAACGGTCAATTCGAGTTGTCGTCGATGGCTTCTCATCGGACCTAATGGCGCTCCACGCCGACGTACCTCAGGGATCTGTTCTCTCTGCAACACTATTCCTGCTGCACATTAATGACCTTCTTTTATCGGAAGGCATTATTGGTTACACCGATGACAGCACTGTTGTAGAGAGATATATGTCAAATGCACGAGCGAGTCCAAACCAGATCCAATTTCAGAGAGAGTCGATGATCGAACGGGTTGATTTGACACTATGTAGGGTTTCCGATTGGGGTGAAGCCAACCTTGTCAAGTTAAACCCTTCCAAAACCCAGGCGTGTCTCTTCTCCGGTAAAAAGAACACATTCAACTTGACGCCCATTTTCCAAGGTGTATCTGTACCGATCACAAACCATCTAGGGCTTCTAGGCATGACCATCACGTCGAAACTTAATTTCGGTCGACAGATTGAAACCATGGCACAGTCAGCTTCCATAAAATTGGGAGTATCGCAAAGGTCCGGCGGTACTTCAACTCCGAACAGTTGCTCAAACTGTACACAGCCCAGGTTCGATCCCTTTATGGAGTACTGCAGCCATCTTTGGAATGATTCCGCTAAGTACCATCTTGAAGCGTTGGATTCTGTCGACCGAAGGGCCCGTAGACTCATAAGTGAAGACAAACTTACTTCTTCGAGACTGCAAAGTCTCGAACATCGTCGAAAAGTTGCAAGTCTATCGGTTTTTTACAGATTGCACTTTGGAGAGTGTGCGAATGCTCTTTTTCAGCTGATCGAACCTTCCCGCTTTCTCCACCGGTCAACCAGAGGCAGACAGAAGTTTCACCCGTTTGTGGTTAGCGTGCCGAAGAGCCGAACTAAACGGTTCGATAGCTCATTTTTGGTTCGTGTTGTCAAAGAGTGGAACGATTTGCCTGCGTCTGTTTTTCCAGACAAATATAACCCTAGAGCTTTCAAGTGTAGTGTGAATAGGTACCTATTGGATAGGCGTATATGATCCTCGTCTTCATCGTCACTTTCCATCGGGTTAGATGGAAGAGAAACACCCGCTAAATATTAATTAAAAATAAAAAAATAATAATAATTGCTACTATAATCTATACTATAATCGGAGTTAAATATTTATTATCCAGGTATTTTCTACCTGTTACAAATACATTTTTTAAAGTTAATTTTCAAAGCTCTGATTTATTTATTTCTTTAGCGATCACTATGCATTAAGCCCACGTTTGGCTAGTCAACGGCGGATCTATGTACGTTAAATTATATTATATGTATATTACCTACATACGTTATATTCTCATTATGTACAAGACGGTGTTTACGGATTAATACTGGAAAAGCAAGTTTCCTCTTGTTGAGCTTTTAATTTTAACGAGCTCTTTTCACTAGTGTTTATACGTACATGTTCTATGTAATCTCAAAAGAGATTTCAAAAATGAGAACATAACGCGTGCGTCCAATGAATCACGTACTATTTCAATTCTTGTAAACTAGTGGTACACTTGGCGTGTGTCATGCGCGTTGTTCGGTCTTATGTACGCGCACAGCATACTAGGGGACGACGACGACCCTATAAGAGATTCGAATGTGAATCTCAGCCACATCAGCCAGTAACTGATCGTATTTATCTGTTAGTCTGGAACAATAGATATAAGCTTTTCAAAGATGGCATTTATGTGGTGGGTATAAAATCACTCAGAAATTTTTTTTTGTGTGGAATGCTGGCAAGTTATAATGTATTTTGAAAATTTGATTATTTTATAGTAAAAATATATTTGTTCCAAATTTAAATTTCCCTTTAAATTGTTTTACAAGCATTGTGAAACTACTGAGTGTCATAGAAAAATCGATCTGCGTCGGGAACATTTTCATGCAATATTTTTTTGACTTCAAGTCCAACTTTAAACCTTAATCCTTGAAACGTTTAACCAACATTAATTAGTTTTTATGAACAAGGCGCCTTCTAAAGCAAGTGTGTATCGCTGGTATTACGAGTTTAAGTGCGGTCGTTTAATATTAAAGGATGAAGAAAGGAGTGGTCGTCCTTTCACTGCATTAATGGAAGAAGTGAAAAATTTGGTTTGACAAAACCGGCAAATCACATACAAGGATATTCAGATCTGCAGATTGGATAGGGTAGTGTTCATGATATTCTACACAACCACCTTTGAATAATAAGGATTGTTTCGCGCTTGATCCTCAAAAGAAGGTGCGCGTGGAATGGTGCCATGACACGAGCGTGGATTGAAAAGTTCGCGGCCTAAATAAGAAAACACAGGAATAATGCAATTTTTTGTATTTCTTTTTCTACATACTCTCCTCCTAGGTCTTGATGAAACAAAACTTTCTTGGTCAACAATCCTGGTCTTTAGACTTTATTTCTTCGCGTAAACGACGTAATAGTGTGAAGTAGTATGCAGAATTTACAGTTTGACCTCTTTCTAAGTAATAAACCAAGATGGATACCCTTAAAATCCCAGAAAATCGATGCCATTACCTTGTTTACTGAAAGACACACCTTGGCTTTCTTGAGGGTCGGAGATCCGGGTCTCTACCATTGTTTGGATTGTTGTTTGGATTCAGGAGTATAGTGATTAACTCATGTTTCGTTTATAGTAGCAAACCTTGCCAGAAATTCGTTTGGATCAGCGTGAAAAAGCTCTAAACAGTCTCTAGAAATCGTGAGCCGAGTTCGTTTCTGTTCAACTCAAAGGAGCCGCGGATTCAATCTTGCAGACACCTTGTGGAACCCTAATTCGTTAACGATCATGTTTTGTGTACGTTCATATGAAATCCCTAGAGCTTCAGCTATCTTAGATACTTTCGGTATTCTGTATCCCATTATGAGATCACATATTTTTTCAATGTTTTCCGAAGTCGTAGCTGTAGAAGGCCGTCTAGAGCGGGGGTCATCTTTGATATTCTCTCGTCCACGTTTAAAATCAGCTGTCCACTTTTTTATCATTGTATACGACGGAGCAGATATTCCTAAAGTAGTCACCATATTTTCATGAATGTGCTTTGGAGTTAAGTGTTTCTTGTGGAGATATTTGATCATGGCACGTTGCTCTAAACTATCCATTTTCAAAATTAATGAAACTTACTATCACTTAATGTTCAATAAAATAAATAATTACTCATGTATCTCAGAGAAAAATTGCACAGAGACTGACAAAGAGTCTAGGTTTCATATGAGGGTAGTTTTATAATAATATGACAACGCTATCTATGTTAGGCCGCGAACTTTTCAATCCACCCTCGTATGATTGATAAATTGTTTGTGACCCTTGGAATTATCAATATGGTGCAGAAACGCAGCGCCAGTCAACAGTATGGCTGTTTCAAAACGAACCAACGCCTATAAAAGTGAAAACATCGAGAAGTGCTTGAAAAATTTTGATCGCCTGTTTTTCTCTTTAACCGGGTAAATAATATCAATTCCTTGAAAAAGCAAAAGTAACATCAATGCGCATTAAAATCGTTAATAAAGAAAAAGAGATCTTTTAAAAATCGAAATAGCACAAAACCTGATTTTTAATATTAGTATAGATACGTGACAACCAAAAGACAAAGAAAAGATAGTGCTTTTATACCAAAGGACAATGTTGGGCCGATTCATATGGAGTTTTTCTACCAAAAATTGCCCAGCACCATAACACATAAGACAAAGATATTTTCTTATGTGAAATCAAAGATACATTCCTCATTTATTTAGCTTATTTTTAGATATAACGATTAGTACATACGTATTTTGACTTCTTCTAACCTTGATCAAAAAAGCTTTTACTGCAATAATTGGCACCACTTTTAAACGTCCGATTTCAAAAACACGTTTTATAAAAAATTTGGGGTTATGGTTAACCCACATGGTTAGTAGTGCCATAAACTGTATACAAAATGTACTAAGATATTTAAAATTTCTTTACACTAAACACTATTTTGTTAATTTCTTTTTGTATCAAAATTTTGTCTTTAGGCAAATTTATGACGAAAGAGCACTGTTGGAGGATTTGACGATACTTAAATCATGCATTAAGTCATCACGCAACGCCCATCTTAATCTTAGTTTTTCATATGAAAATATGCTGTATCTATAATATAAATAGGTACATAGAATGCAAAATTGCGTATTAGTTTGTCTTGTGCTTAATATTATTACATCTTGTGATAATTTGTACCAAGCACTATTAGATAAGTTACTAATGTGTCATTTAATACTAATGTATTTATGTGGTAGACAACACATTTTTAAAAAGTATTATGTTATTAAGTATAAAGTATTTATAGCAAAAAGAAAGTTAGTAAGGGCCTAAACCTTCTAAAACTATCAAAAACAAAAGTTGACCAAGCACATTATTTCCATTTCAAAACTACATGAATCTGCAAATGGCTTGGCGCGGCGCCATTTCGATTTGAAAACCTCCTTATTTCTTTGAAAGGCTCAAATGACATTTTTAAATTTTCTTTTGAGTAGGTAACATTGTTTGCCATAAGTATATTCATGGTTATAAAATGTTTCCGTTACAGTTTACAAATCGCTCACAAAAAGGGTTTTTTACATATTTAATTTGACGCAGGATTTTTTTTAACACTATGCATGAGATCTTATATATCTACTAGTATAATATAAAGGCAAAATTTATGTGCAACACTTCTATAGGATAAACTATGGACAAGCAGAACCTATTGTAGTTACTCTATAATAAGTTCTAGATAGCAAATATTTTATTTTCCAGAATCCGAAAAGTCGTAGGTACTGGATCAGGAAGCTCCATGGCGAGATTAAAACCCCGACGCAAAAAGAGGGGTCTTATAAGTTCGACGTGTCTGTTTGTGTGTTTGTCTGTAGCAAGTTGAATGACTCGAGAGTGTTATTAAACATCTTTTGAATAAAATCACTAACTACACTATATACACAACACTATATACATGGCAAATGAAACGTCATGATAAATATACAAATGAACACATCGAATCGATATCACAAGTTTACGTATTGACTTTAGATACATACATAAAATTGTAAACATATAATTGCAGGATACACCAAATAATAAACAACAAAATTATAAAACTATACGATACAAAACAAAAGTTGTGGAGCTGTTCTTAGAAGGTGAACCAGCGCAAGGCCGCCAGTTAAACCTAACTAAATATATTATAGGAATATGATATTAAGAGTATATGGTTAATAGTAGTGATTGTATATTATTTCCTTTGTTAACATCTCGTCTGCGGTACCTTCCTATTTTAACCCCCACAATAACCAGGTTTATGTGGTTGTGTTCCGGATAAAGGGCAGGTATAGCCAGTGTAATTGATGGAACAAACATAATGGCTAAAGGCCTAGTCATTAACCGATACTCAACAAATAACAGTATAATAATTGATAATAATGAATCAATAACATCTACGATCGACGATGTCTATGGGCACGGATGCTATTTACTATGAGGTGAATCGCGTATTCGTCTGCCGGCTATGACAATGTTAAAAAAACGTTCTAGTTGACTTCAATAACCTTCTGTACCTGTGAGGCAAGCAAAGGTCGAAGTAGTATAACTCTTTAGTGGTTTATTATTTAGTTTTGAATGAGTTTTTTAATAGTAAAATTTTCTATAGTAAGCACCTTTATGTGTCATAAGAAAACGATAGTAATCTTACAGTAAAAAGAAATATTGTAGCGTAGTGGTCAGTAGCCCTGTCTCATACGCAGGAGGTCCCAGGTTCGAGTCCTGGCCAGGGCATTCATTTGCGTAACGAACACAGATGTTTGTTCTCGGGTCATGGTTGTTGGTATTTATATATGTACTTGAATGGCAAGTTGTTGGCTATGATTGGGATGCGCCGTATAAGACCTTACGCTTTCGCGGTATAATTCTTAGTAGGTACGTGCTTTTTCTACAATTCCAAAAAATACAGTACGGTAGCTATTATAATGTATAAAATGTTTTTATTGTTCGATAAATAAAACTTGTTCGTTGTTCTGTAACCAAAAACATTTATTATCATCTAATATAAAAAAAAAATATTAAAGAACTTAAGAAACATACCTGTAACCGAAAATACGACATTCAAAGTTTATTTACACAATTTTTCCTTATATTCTTCAAATTAAAATTGTATTGTAAATTAAAATTATTAGCTCAACATAACCTTGTCAGTTAGCAATGACACGACCTATCAACAGTAGAATATGGCCAGGTAGGTAAATTAAGAGCCACAGCTCTTAATTTAATTACAGTTCACAGATTTCGTAATAAATAAATAAATAAAAAGAAATCCTGGGCCACCACCAAGGCGCCCGAGTGTACCATTATATCACTCAAAACCACGCCTACGTTTGTCCAGCCAAACACCTTTTTTAGCACATTTTGATTGAGCAATTTAGGAAATTAGGTTTCCTTTTTTGTTCTACACCCAATTTAATTAATTATCACTACGCGCTAAGCTAGTAGTGCCATTTGCTTGAATTAGAGCGTTGAATTTGGATTCGGTTCGATTGCATACTTTATCTGATATGTTTTGTTATACTGTGGGACTTTATACAGGTATTTTAATAAGAAGGTTACAAATTATTCACAATATCATTTTTTTTAATGCAGTGAAAACGATGAATGTATTGTAAAACATGCTTAGCTCAGAGACGTGGAAGATTTACTTAAAGCGGTCCCTATCATAGATTTTGTTTAGCAAATTTATGTATTATGCATTATGGATACATTATAAATACATAAATTCGCAAAGCAAATTCTATACTCAGGAGCGCCTTAAGCAATCTTTGACATCGTTATTGCCGCGCGAAAGTCCGACTTAAAAACAGTGACCTGAACTGAATTCGAAGCCTTTTTATTTTATATTTACAAAATTTAACTAAAAGATATGTAACGAAAGGCAATCTTCGTCCAGAAGTAATTACAAAAACATGTAACTTTTGAGAAGATTGTCTAAGTAATCTAGGTAAAGAAAATGTCTACTGTTTCAAAATGGCGCAGAGCCAAGTGATAGAAAATTTAATTGAACTTTCTAATGGAAGTAATATGTTAAGCTAACTTATGATTTTTACACCGAAAGATCTTTCTGTGTTTTTTTGATTTATATGTTTTTTTTTGTGTAGTAGCCCTGCCTTATACACCCGAGGTCCCAGGCTCGATTCCTCGTCGGGGCATTCATTTGTGTGATAAACACAGATGTTTGTTTATATTTATTTATGTATTTTTATTCTGGGTTCTTCAGTTCGCTGTATAGTCATCCATAACACAAGCTCAGATTACTTTGGAGCCATAAAATTGGTGTGTTTGTCTGAGCATTTATTTATTTATTGAATGCCTCTTTAGTGACTCCAATACGGAACCTCATATCTTGACACCAAAACTGTTATAGATAGTTGAAGTAATTTGTGCGCTAGGCTCTGGGTGTGCGTGCTGGAATATATACCGACAGACTGTAAACAGACGTGACGAAAAAGTATACACACGCACACCAAAGCGACGACAACACGTTTTAACAACATGAGGGCTGTATACGCACAAACGCATAGGAACGCGTGCACAAATGACTTGACTGTACCTACCTTCAAAACTTGACCATTTTAGTTTCTCAAAAGCATAAGTACAATACTACTCATATCATAATGAAATCGCCTACAAAATCTAAGTAATAAACACTCCAAGCCATCCCCACTCCTTTGATAAGTTACAGTGTAAACTCGTAAAACGACTATAAAACGTCACAGTACCACTATCGAAGATAAAAAGGATCATGGAAATAATAGGAAAAAAGGTCCCATCTTGAAATAATATTACTTCAGTGGAAAGGGCTCTTGAGCCAGTTATTTGCTTGAGGTCAAAAGTAAGGGCTGCGTCATTGTTGTGTGACTTTAACAAACTACCCTCACGTTTTTGTTGTAATTTTCACAGGTTGGGTGATTATTCTTACGTATTTCTTTAGGGCGTCTTGCTGAAAAAACGTATCGTGCGAGTCATTTTATAGCTCGGTAGTATTAAACCTACCACTCACCATGTCAGATGTTCCTGATAAGAAATTTAATTTAATTACGGTTGATGAATACTTTCTTAAGTTACTTTTAAAGAATCTTTCAGTGCCAGTACTTTTTCTGGATAAAGACACCCAATTATATTTTCTGTGCCCTTGAGCAAAGTGGCTATATCATACTGATACTTTAAACAGTAACGATTTCACGGCATATATACGAGGGTGGATTGAAAAGTTCGCGGCCTAAATAAGAAAACACAGGAATAATGCAATTTTTTATATTTATTTTTCTACATACTCTCCTCCTAGGTCACAGCACTTAGTCAAGCGGTCCTTCAAAGCCTTGATCCCATTTAAATAGAAGGTCTCGTCAAGGTCTTCAAAAAAGGCATCTACGGCCACTTTGACCTCCTCATTGGTAGAAAATTTTATTCCACCTAAGTGTTTTTTTAGTTTTGGAAAAAGGTGGAAGTCAGACGGTGCCAAGTCAGGTGAATGAGGGGGATGAGCAATTCGAAACCACAATTCGCTATTTGAGCCATCGATTCTGCAGATGTGTGAACACGAGCATTGTCCTGATGAAACAAAACTTTCTTGGTCAACAATCCTGGACTTTAGACTTTATTTCTTCGCGTAAACGACGTAATAGTGTGCAGTAGTATGCAGAATTTACAGTTTGACCTCTTTCTAAGTAATCAACCAAGATGGATACCCTTAGAATCCCAAAAAATCGATGCCATTACCTTGTTTACTGAAAGACACACCTTGGCTTTCTTAGGGGTCGGAGATCCGGGTCTCTACCATTGTTTGGATTGTTGTTTGGATTCAGGAGTATAGTGATTAACTCATGTTTCGTTTATAGTAGCAAACCTTGCCAGCAATTGGTTTGGATCAGCGTGAAAAAGCTCTAAACAGTCTCTAGAAATCGTGAGCCGAGTTCGTTTCTGTTCAACTGAAAGGAGCCGCGGAACCAATCTTGCAGACACCTTGTGGAACCCTAATTCGTTAACGATCATGTATTGTGTACGTTCATATGAAATCTCTAGAGCTTCAGCTATCTCAGATACTTTCGATATTCTGTATCCCATTATGAGATCACATATTTTTTCAATGTTTTCCAAAGTCGTAGCTGTAGAAGGCCGTCCAGAGCGGGTTTCATTTTTGATGTTTCTCGTCCACGTTTAAATTCAGCTGTCCACTTTTTTATCATTGTGTACGACGGAGCAGCTGTTCGTAAAGTAGCCACCATATCTTCATGAATCTGCTTTGTAGTTAAGTGTTTCTTGTGGAGGTATTTGATCAGGCACGGTGCTGTAAACTATCCATTTTCCAAATTAATGAAACTTACTCTCACTTAATGTTCAATAAAATAAATAATTACGCATGTATCTCAGAGAAAATTGCACAGAGACTGACAAAGAGCCTAGGTTTCATACTGCTCTCCCCGCGGAGGGGAACCAAAAAGAACTGCAAATGTTATTCGTACTTTTATATCAAAAGTTTTTAAATAGGTTCTTAAGTATCTTCAAACAAGCTGCTGAATTTGACAAATAAAAAACCCGTTTGCTAAAGTTATTTTTCCGTGTAATTTAAGTTCCGCTGGGAATATCGGGAAAAAATGTTACTCATACGCAACTGACTCGGATCGAAGGACACTCGGATGTTGAAATTCGTCAAACGGTTAAGGGTGAATAGCATGACGAAGTCCAACGAATGTCAAGACTCTCCTCTCTGCTTTCAGCCCGAAGATTTCAAAAATATTGTGTAAATTCATTTATCAATTAAATATTAGCCTATGGTTGTATATTGGTATTATTTCGTTCTATGTTTAGACATTTTGGCAAGTATTTTTAGGTAGGTGTAATTTTTTTTTTTTTTGTTGTTTAGACCTTGTCACCTACCTTTTAGACAATAGGTAATCGTAATTAGTTTAGTCATTGGTTCTTAGATTAGTGTGTTTTATTTTGTTATAGCCCAACGTCCAGCTAAATTAATTTTTTGGCAACTCTTTTTTGTTTTATATACTGTGTTCCACCAAAACGCGTTACTGGCAGAAATAGCCCGCCACACCAGAACGACGGCTGATTGCCATTTTTCAATTGTGACAAAAACTACACATACATACACTGGAATACATAACCCTCTTTCTGAGAGTCGGATATAAATATTCCTTTACTACTACTGTTTACATTTTTAAGATTAAAATTTCTTATCTTTATTCATGTCACCAAACCATTGAGAGGACATACTTCTTATCAGCTAATAACAAAACAAGTGTCTCACTTAGATTATCAAAAAAAACCCTTGCAATATCTTTGTGAAGCAGATGACAAATAATAACGTTAAATAACTACAGTCAGCATGACAATTGATGATTTATATAGGTGTCGTCAAATAATATAATACATTACTCACTGTTTTATTTTACCATGATCGCATTAAGATTATCTAGTTAGTCATCTTTAGTGGTCTATGTTATTATTAATAATAGATTAATTTATTACTTTTCAGTATATTTAATTAAAACTATTTTTAACTGTATTATATCGTGGACACGTGTTATCTGTTACCGATTCTGAATAGGTACCGAAATTTCAAGTTAGAGAAAGAAATATGAACGAACGCAATAAAATCCGGTTTCAAAGTGTTTTAATTTAATATAATGATTCGTGTACTTGAGGAAATGTTACTCAAAAACATTGCTAAAATATCTACAGGAAGTTTGAAAGCGCGTCCTTTAATTCAAATGATCTAACTAAGGAGTTACTTTGCCTCATGTTCAAAGTCATTTAGGCGTTATATTCTATGTATTATTATTATAATAAATCCCAGACAAACACACCACTGCATGGTCCAAAGTAAGCAGAGCATGTGTTATGCATGACTCTACAGCGTACTGGGGGGAACCCAGAATAACCATAGGTACTTCTCATATACTAATGAAATATTCGTTTTTATTCCTCGCTTTCCTTTTTTTTTTTAATATCCAGCTTATCCAGCAGTATTTTTATCAATAATAGGTACCCTATGTAGTTTTTTATACCTCTAACAACATATCTGCAATATTCCATGATCATCGGTGTAGCAATTAAGACGTGAGAATCGATGTCGATCGATGTGCGTGTCGACGGAGATATCGATTAGAAATAAGTAGGTAATAACAATAACAAATTTAATATTAAAAATAAAATGTCTTTATTGCACACAAACAATAATGTGAATAGTCACAACAACAATTGTAATACAGAGGCACCCAAAATTTTTATTTGGTAGATAACTGTAGAATCATCGGTTTACATAAAAATTAAATATAGTCATAAACGACAGAGCTTCCTCCTTCAAATTTAAAATGTTTTATTTCACAGGTAAAAATTTTACACTGGATAGTCTTCTTTATCATTATAATCTTCATGTTTTCGGCTTTTAAAAAGTAATATAGGCAGACTGACAGGGAAAAAGGCCAGCGGAAAATAGGCTTTTATAAAATACTTAAGGTTTCTGCAATTTGACTACGACATGAAAGAAACAAATGCCGCAGCCAAGCTGTTAAGATGTTATGTATATTTTATTTTTCACAAACAGAAACATAAATAGCCTGTGGGGACTTCAATCCTTTTAGTCATCTAAATAATCTTTAATCTTAGAGTGAGCTTTTCGGCATAGCGTTTCCTTAATAGTTTTCTTGAACTTATTGAGGGGCAGGGATTAAACTAACTTCGGTATTTTATTGTAACAACTTATTGACAATCCAATAAATGATTTGCTTCTTCTAGCCAGCCTAAATTTTGGAAACGCTAACTTACGATCATTCCTAGTTCTTACAAAGTAATCGTTATCATATATATTTTTATTGTTTTAAATAAATTAATGTTCTTGTGAATATACAAAATATTTTCATAAATATATTGCAATGAAAGGGTTAGTATTCAAATTTTTTTCTAAATCTGCACTCTTAGAGATTCTCCATTTCCTAATTTAATATTCCACGAATAGCCCTTTTCTGCAGAGTGAAGATCGTTTCATTGTCTTCGAATGGCATTTCCGCACGAGTAGGCAAATTCATAAGACATTAAACTATGAAAACAACTAAAATATACCATCCTGGCTGAATGCATACAAGTCAGAGAGCTAATTCTCTTAACTGCAAACGCTGTAGAACAAAGTGTACTCGCCAGTTGTGAAAGGTGGACCCTCCAATGAAGTTTTGAATCTATGGTTATACCTAGAAAAACAGTATTATCTACCAGGTTTTTCAACCTTTTACCATTAAGATACAAGTGTGATTCGGCTTCTTTTACATTAGGTGTTTTTTTTTCATTAAATGCTAGATTATTTCCATTAAACCACTGCAAGACATTAGAGAGAGCATTGTTTACATCGTCAAAATCGGTTTTTTGTACATACATTTTAAAAATTTATGATTTATCATCAGCAAAAATTACAATATCGTGATCCTTGCCTTGATGTAGGGTAGATCATTCATATAGACTAGGAAAAGAAATGGGCCCAGAATTGCACTCCCATTTCCACAACCCATCCAGACGAGCTTTTAAACCTCAACCATCTGAGTTTTACTACTCAGGTATGAATGCTGGAGTTTCCAGATTAACAGCAACGTCACAACATACGTTTTTGAAAAAGTTATTACAAAAAAATTTAATGTTTGTTTACATGATTGTTTGGATTGTTCAAATACGAAATATTCACCCAAATTATCGAACTCATACAAATCGAGTACCTTACCATGGGTACTATATTATATTTTGAAAACACTAAGAAACGTACACATGGAAATGTACAAGAGTAATTATCTTTATAACTGTCAGAAAGAAACATACAATACATTTCATTACACATACTTTCTGATATTTATAAAGGTAAGGTACTCAATTTGTAAAAGCTAGATAATTTGTGTAAATTTTTCAAACCTGTTATTGTTAAATTTAAAACTATAACATTCACAAATGTATAGATGCAAATGTTTTTTCAATTCGTAAGTCACATCAGTCTACGAGATCGTGTTAGTAAATAATGGTACATTATTAAACTAAGTTAATTTTAGTAAAATGTTAAAGTAGATTAAGGTACGATAGGGTTGGCATATCTTAAAAGATAAAAACCCTTATAATAAATAAAGATTTAAAAAAAATTGTGGTCAAAACGATGATCCCTCAAATCGCACTTTTCGCAAAATGAAAACTCGCTTTTTCTCTTAAACCAGTTAGCTTTTTGCTACAATTCTTTCTCCATAAATTCACATTAGAGTTAATTGTAATATACAAAAGCAAAAATACATACTTTTCAAGGGGTGCTAATTAAACGAACTGCTTTTTAATAGCATTATACGCCACAAAAAATCTATATTGCCATCTAAATTAATAACTCAGTCACAACCGACGAGCGTCTAAATAATAATCTCTTTGCCACAAAAATATGTTGTCACATGATGATTTTGCTGTACAATTTTGAATTGTCATTAAATTTCGATTATGGCACATCGCCGGGAGCTGCCGCACCACGCTCGCTTCACTCGCTCGGCTCGCGCATGCGATAATTACAGCCTAACATAACCCAAATTTAATTACTACGCTTTTTATAGATTATTATATAGAATAGTCGGCGTTGCAAAGAAGATGAATTAGTTTATTAGAGGCTATCTCATTTTACCGTGGCTAAGTTATTAAATTAGAAGTTTGATCACGTGGCCAATAAAGAAATCTGTGGCTTATAATTTCCCCTTTTTAAGTCTAAAGGCGTGGTTTTTAAGATTTGTTAATTCTCAAATATGAGGATCGAGGGACGGTTATAACTTTAGTCCAAATTTATTGAAATATTGTCAATACTAGTGAAAGACTTACACAATTTTTTTAAGGTTAAAGATTTAAAAGCTGGTTCTGACCAGTATTTGCTGAGGTTTGCGTTACACATCCTTTGCAAGCGTCCCGTGCGAGGGATCATATAAATTGATCATAAATGTTTTAATTTAAGCTTCACACATGTTTTTTCTTATGCATTCAATTTCCACAATTGTTCACTAAATCCTCCCTTGACTTTAAAACGATTACGTCAATTTTCAAAATATACATGATAGGTTTGTACCCTCCGTCCACACGCACGTCATACTTACAGGACATAATAATTGCGTTTAAACCTCTTGTATTATAATGATTAAGTACTTTTTGATTTTTTTTTATTATTGTACTTTATCACTCCGGTATGTATTCTATCGATCATGTACACCATTATGTAATTGAGGGACGCAAGTCCAAATCCTGTCTGGTATACCGTATCTATTTTAAATATTTACCTAAATATGAATAGTTCTTGTTAAAATTGATCTTAATGTCACACAAGCCCGTATTTTGTAGCTGTCAAGATCCACTCTACAGCAGTAAAGCTTTACGACTGGATACCACCGAGGTAGGACCTTGCCTTAGTATTTCCAACTTTATGACTTAGGTAATAAAGCATATTGCATTCATATTATGCCGCGGTGGAAGCAAAGTTCAAAGTAGTAAGATTTTAGATTCGTTTTGAGTTTTTAGTGGTTATTATTCAGTTTTGAATGAGTTTTTTATTCGTAAAATTTTCTATAGTAAGCACCTTTATTTGTAACAAAAGAAAATGGTACTTAGTTAACTTACAGTAAAAAAAAATATTGTATTCGACGGCCGAGTAGCGTCAGTAGCCTTGTCTCATACGCCGGAGGTCCCAGGTTCGAGCCTGGCCGGGGCATTCATTTGTGTGATGTTTGTTCTCGGGTCATGGTTGTTGATATTTGTCTATGTATTTTTATTCTGGGTTTCCCCCAGTCCCCCATCCATAACACAAGCTCTGCTTACTTTGGGGCCATACAGTTGGTGTGTTTGTCTGGGGATTTAAAATTTTAAAAAGCCAGTGGTAAGTAAGTGGTATCTGCGCCCATAGAGTCGTTAATCTTAGGCACCTAATTAATTAGTTACTAGTTAAACTGAGGTATTATACGATGCCATTTATCCTGTTTTTTTTTTTCAGGCACTGCACAGTTTTATTTTGAAATAGAATACCCTTATACGTAAAATTAAAAATAGACTATTTTATTATACTTATTTGCAGAAATAACATTAAAAGTAACGCCAGTGCAACTATACAAAATATAAAATCGAGTAGGTACGTCAAATCGATTTTTATTTACATCTAAGAAAATATTTATTCTTACTAATGAAGTAAGAAAGGCAATGTTTATTATGAACATGTAAATAAATTATTCAAGAGTGACACCTTTATTAGGTTGCAGAATATGGTAGTCAAGGTTTCAGTTTTTTAGCGACAAACTAGATAAACTCAAGGAGAATGCACTGTACGCGTTTAAACCTCATTTGAAGACGAACTATTCAACAACGACCTATCTAACCTATTTTCTTTTTGATTGAGTTTTCCAAAGTATGGAACGAATCGCCTGCGTCTATTGCCTATTTTAAGACGAATCTTGAGCTCTATTAACTGTAGTGAATTGACACCTCTTGGATAGCCGTGTAACATCTTCGTCTTTGTCATCGCTATCCATCAAGGCTCCGATACCGGTATATTCTTCGTAACGGGTCGCTCACTTCTAATACGGTTGAGGAGGGCGATGGCTAGATCCGGCGTTAACTCGTGAACGGGTGCCGTTTGAGGGTGTTCGTCGATAAGACACTTTGGGGGGGACTTGCCGAGCTAACAAATGCAGATAAGAATAATTTTGTATAGACATAAAGAGATATTGTATTTTATTTTGAAAAAAATATACCCGTGAAGTTTCTTGCCAGTTCTTCGTCATAAAGGTTTTTCCAAACTGGTGATAGAGTCATGTTTTATTTAACATCAATAAGAACAAGTCATCGTTTTTGAATTTGAATGGTTTTGTCTTAATTTCCTAAAAACTGGTCTGTTGCAGTTACGTTCGAGCTGAAAGTTATAAATAACGTTTTTGTAAAAGAACAAGAATAATTATCATTTTCGGTTAATAACTTTATTTGCGTTGAAAGTATTACGAAATTCGTTCAGCTGGTGTTTCATGGCAGCTCGGCTTATTTTCGTCGATTGATAAAACCAAGCTTAAGAACTAATAGTCGATTATTCTGTGAATATAGAAGGTAAATGGTGTTCACTTTTTCACTAACATTGGTTTAGCAAGCGGTCTGCTCGGCAGCGTCCTCCGGAATAAACCGGGTTTTGAAATCGTTCTAAATTCGTTTTCGTTCCGAACGGTATGTAACACAAAGAACGTGTTAGAAACGTTATTTTAAATGCCTATCCAATACATTAATATACAAAATTTTTCTTTCAATCTTATCTATAATATTGTAAGGTATATTTTTCAATACCGTTAAACAAAAATTACGAATTTTAATTATGTGAGCATCAATAACACAATGAAACTCCGGTTAAGGCATATATTGAGGGTTGCACCATTTTAGCAATTGTAAAAATGACCAGTTAGTTCTGGTCAAGTTAACTGTCAAAGAATAGACGTATAGACTTTAGCAATAACGAATAATACAGTGCAACACACAAACAGTTGAATTCTAACATCATTTTTATTGTTTTTAATGGTAATTTTACTAGAACAATAACTGAGCCTGTGGTGCAACTCACTCTTAAATTACAATTATGTTAACAAATAAATACAAGTTTATACAACATGGCTGAAGCTACTGATCTCTCAATTCAATGGCCTCTCAACTACCAAGTAATGTTTCGATTAGAACGTAGATCACGTTAAAATAAGCCATTTGCAAACATTTGTAATACAGGAAAAACGCACAATATGAACATTGTTACTTCCTCGATAAACTTTTTTCCCTATTAGGTCACGTTTAATGGATAAATCTTATTTGGATTTCAAAATTTCCGTTTTGTTTTAATATATTATAATTAAGGTCCATTTTCATGTGAAAAATATGATGGATTCGAGTGCATCCGAAGAAGGCACGGCGAACATCTTTTACGATGCGAAATCATCCTAATTGTTTTTCTGTTAATCTTTTACATTTTGTAGAAGGATTGGCAATGACCGCATGTCATTCTCTAACAACGAGTTTTACTGTGCCTAGTAGATAATAAATGGGCATTATCGCGGATTATTTTAGCATTAGCAAAAGTCGCTTATTTCTATATTTTACTTAAATTAATTAAGCACTAGTTTGTAATTAAAAATTAATAAAACTTTTAATTCATTTATTTTTATCTGTTTTTATAGGAAATTCCACATTTTAGTGGTGCGAAGCAAAATGGACCTGTCGAATTTTAGGCACTTTTAGGTGAATAAATCATTAAATGAACGGGTGTTATCTCTAGAGATAATTAGTCTTTGAGACTATAAAAAAGAGAGACGTTTTGGCGGTGGAAACCAAAAAGGACCCGTCGAATTAAGGTTCGATTGTTAGGTGTATTTAACATGAATGGGTGGAAATCAATAATATATATTCGAGATAGGTCATTAAAAAAATAAACTATGTAGAAGCAATGAATCCCGAAATTTCCACAGCACCGAAATTTGAACAGCTTGTATCAAGTTAAATCAAAAAACTGTATAGGTATACAATGTCCATTCTTGTATAGGCATAAAAATTGCTAGGGAAATCTTAATTGCCTCATTTATATCACTTAATTACTTAATGTGTCTTCCGTTGTATTAGAAGTATTAAGAGTAAAACAAGGACAGAGTTGAGCAACATAGAAAATTATTGTATGACTACGATCAACTTAAAATTTTTTTTTTTTGAAGTCTCCGCGGGGCGTCTGTGGGAAGATGCGTCATGATTACCTCCTCAGCCGATCTGCGGGGTGATCTGGGATTCACTAAAGTGGCACCTTCCCACTACAAACCACCTTTACGGCTGTGGCATGGGAATGCTATGCAGCGTTCATCGGAGCGACACCCGGTTAGGGAAGGGGGTGCGCACTTTTTACAATACTTTTGGGTCATCTTAATACCGGGTGACTTTTGTTACCTTCGGAAAATTTTCACATGGGCTAAGACCATAATTCTAAACAACTTTTCCAAGGATACCGTAAAGCCAAAAAGAAAAAAAACTTCGACTCTCGTCAGCTACCAATTTTGTACGAACGGTTGAGATTTTTTTTTTAAAGAAAGATCGTTGCTCAGTGTTGTTGTCTAAATACACGTTTTTCCGAACGGTATAAAATGTCACTCGGTATATACCTATTCTATCATTGGCCCTTCAATCAAGGATATATCAATCAAGATATTAGTTTAGTTAGTTTACAAATTAGGTAGTGCAAAATTTAAGCTTTGACAGATTAAGATGTTTGTGTTGGGCACTTTGCACTCTTTGGTTATAATTAAGTTAAAACAAGTAAAAAAAATAAGCCCTTTGTTATCTCAATCATATTTGAAAGTATTAAACTTTATTTTTACAGTATTTTGGCATGTATGTCATATAGCAATAGCCTAGCCTACCGTTATTACAATTTGTTAATATTGAGGAAGGTTATGGTATACAGGTAAACCTAATCATTTATAGGCCTACATGAGTAATAATCTACTATATCATTTTGAAATTTTAAAAAAATGTGTATCTTATAAAATATTATAGTTTCAAAATTGGTGGCAAGAATCTCCATATTCAGAGAGTCATTCTAAAAACTTTCTCTCTATAGAAGTCAAATTCTTTTTCTTTAAGATAAAGTTTGTCCACTACAATATTTTTGGATGACATTCATTTTTTTTCCCAAAGAAAAAAAGCTAATAAGTTTAATCATTTTAAGTAATACGTAAAATCATAGTAATCCATCCTAAAATGGATACTCGTAGGTACATTGCAAATGCAACTCAAAAAAACCATATCCAATTTCACTCTACGTTAATTAAGCACCTACAACATTATATTTCATATAAAAAGTGACTCCATACAAATCTACATTTCAATTAGTAATTAAGTTACTAGCATTTTTTAAACCTATTATTAGAGGCACTATTTGACTTTACCACCTGTCAACTTTTACTTTAGGTGAACACTACTGACATATTATATTAGTAAAAGCTTATTTACAATGTCAGTTCAGTAAATGGTCAAATAATTATTTTCGAAATAAAGATTCATTTTTATTTATTTTGGATTTTAACTTTAATCTTCTTACACTCTTCTTTTTAGGTACCTTTCTAAATACATCATAAAAAGAAGAATCAGAAAGAAAGAAAAGAAAAATCTAAAAAAGATTTAACTGGCCTACCTTATACAAATATAATTAGGTAGGTACCTACTTAATTTGATTTTATGGTCAGTTTTATATTGTTAAGAACCTAAATAATAAGAACCTAATCTTAGTTATCATAAGTAAAGCAATTATACACAGCTTAAATGAAATCACAGACTTTCCATTAAGATTCTCCTTTAATCTCATTAATTATTTATATCAAAAACTCCGCAAAATAAAACTCCTTGATTGATATGAAAACACTCGCCAATGTTATTGTATTCGGTTATTGATCCAAAGTTTCAAATTCGGCTTTTTGGCACACAACCGAACGTTCATACGCATTTTCTCTTATTTAATTTACCGCAATGACATTGTTATGTAGCCGATTACTCAATGTGTTATACCTAAAGTGCTAGATAGCACAAACAGTTTGCAATAGACTTACTTTGCCTGATAATTTTCTCAATAGCTCTTGACTAGTTCACATTACTGTATTAATTTCAAATACGTGTCCTCCAATATCACGATGACGTCACAGCTGGACAAAACAAAACACTGTCCGAAAATACTTTTTCACACACAATTTAATTGAAGATGAATGTTCAAAACACGCGGCTGGGGTGGTAGTATCAGAACGAGCGACGCGCACACCTCCCGCAGTTCAGAGGCAGACTGACTGAACGAAGTGACTGAAGGCTTTCGTTCGTCGGTTTGGCTGAGGTGAGCCCGGCCAATCGCCCCCCGCGCCCTTACCCCGCCCGCCCAGGATTCGAGACTTGCCAAAGACTAGAAATAAGTAGATGTGATGAGAGATAAACATTCATATCAGTTACCTTGGAGCTGTCAATTAGATTAAACTGTCAATTAGATTAAGCTCTTGACCACTTGAAGTACCTATCCGAGTTGGAAGATAAATGTGTAAGTAGGTATATTATGTTTTGGTTCCGTGTAAACACAATATGCGTATTTTGTATTTTAAATATGACAACACGGTCTGCGTTAATAATCACGAGTAATACAAACTGTGGCTTTAACAAATTACGTTCATAATACGTACGCTAGTCCAGTGATAAGTAAATGAAAGATAAAACATATAAGTAAACAAATAATTATGCGATACGATAACAATAGTTTTAAGCCAATTACTTTAACAGTTATTAGGTCAAAATTTTATGAATGGTTTATTATATCTAAATAATATATTTCGAAACTATAACTTTATTAATTCTGATAATATGCCGGTTTTTAAGTTTAGTGGTTACTTGCGATGAAGCAAACATATCATGACGTTATTATTTGCATGAATATGTCTACCCACTGCTGTCAATAGCTACTCACAATTACCTATTGTTTAATTTATATTGGTTCTCCTTTTGCGTTTAGATTTATAATTCTCGTACAACTAACAACATTGTTTAAGTTGACTTTTTAAATTATTTTAGTCTTTATGTTCTTCTTGAGTTGTGCTAATCCTAACTAATATTATAAATGTGTATGTTTGTATATTTTGAATCATAATTATTGAATTATGCAACCGATGATCTTGAAATTTTTGGATAAAAGTACGTCAACAAAAAGTTCCATAGGACTCTCTTCGTTCAAGAAAAAAGTACTGTTTCCGAGAACAAAGTCGCGGTCTAAACCGATCTGGTCCGAACCGGTCAACATAGGTATGAAGTCAACTATCGATTTATATAAAATATTTGAAATACTTATTACACAGTCATCTGTCGAATTAATCCACGTTTCAATTTCACCGTTTTTGTGAGTTTGACACCTAAGCTCCGATTTTTTGTCATTTCTTCTTTTAAGCAGTCAATTATCAGGTCTTATATTTTATTGCTTGTTTTTCCAGGCAAAGAATTGTTAAGATCCTGACCTATGTAAAATTATCATTTTATATTACATTGACTACTATAATATATTTGATACTAAGGCAACACACGACTAATACCTGAGTAACAAGCTTCAAATGTTTCAACAATGCACTGAAGCACACCTTTCAGTAAAAGTTATACAATAAATAAAATTACATAAAATTAATAAAATTTGAAAACTCTTTGCAACAAGAGGTTTTTATTTAGTCAATATGATTTATTGACTATTGATTAGGCATATCTGCCACACGCGTATCTAGACCCGGTGAGTGCAGCTGCAAATATACAATATAGGTACGTTATGCAATACTTGTAAAATAAACTGTTATATATTGAAGCTTTTCTTTTTAAAGTTTATTTAATAGGAAGTTTACTTTGACAACCCAACATCTTACATACTTCGGTACCGTTTTTGAAATGACACATCTATTACACGACACATATTCTTTGTCAAATCATTGTTTTTGATTTTGATGAAAGCCTACCTTAGATTTATTTTATTCTTGAAGAAAATAAAGTATAATTAAATGTTGTTTCATTATTGGTATAAATAAATTAACTTATAAAACTAAACATTGTTAAGTTATTAATTTTTCAAATCTAAGTAGATAGGTGCAAACTGAGGAATATCTTCTTGCATATCAATTGTGGATAGGTACTTATTGTGTATAATATGTGTGTAGCGAAATGTTCGAACATCCACCCATACGAGTAGTTGATACGTTCTAGAAGACCTAAGCTTTATACAGGTTAACTTTTGGGACAGCTGTTAAATTTGGTTTAGGCAATCTATTCGTGAAACTGAAAACCTTTCCCAAAGGCACAAGGGTTAAAATATGAAAAACAATTAAGGACTTCCCATTTAAAAATCGACGCAACCGATCATGCAGTTTGTATCCTATGCGACTTTTTTCATATATTAACCCTTGTTTCTTACACCACCTTTGTATACCAAATTTGACAACTGCCTAAAAAGTAACCCTGTTTAGTCCAGGGTTTGTCTTGGATTTTATGAAACCTTTCTTAAGTGAAGTGAACTCTTAAGTGGACAGCAGGTAACTAATAAACCTACTTAGTATTCATTCATAAGTCAGTGGTTTTGGCATATTGATAGAACTGTCCCAACTTTCCTTTCGTTCAACTTAAAAAACGTTTAGTGATGACATTTTTTTTAACTTTGTCAACGCCGGCAAACGAGCACGCAACCCACCTGATGGTAAGACGCATCCGTGCCCATAGACATCATTTATTGTAGATGTTATATACATTAATTATATTGTTATTTAATGATTAACGGATAATGATAGTTACACGGGGCGTTCCTTCCCTGTATCCGGAACACAACCAGAGTTGTAGAACCCCAGAGGAGATCTTAACTTAAGAAACTTTACAACCACTAAATAAGGTAGACATTGTAATTATGTATGCATTCATCATTTACGATCCAACCAATTTAATCTGGATCATAAATGTGTCAATAATCTAAAATACAGAGCCCACAAATTTCAGCAGTGTCATAATCTGAACCGTAAGAAACCCTCCATCACTGTTGGGTTATGCCAGCCAAGCTTTGATGATTAACGACTACACTCCGGGAAGGCATCGCAGCTGTTTCCAAATGTTGGCAAGATTGAATTTCATTGTGAAATTTAATTTCTTTGTAAGATTAAATTAATTATAAAATAGATTTCATTAAATTAAATTATAATATTGTATTACTAATTTCATATTTCAGAATAAAAACAAGTTGAATTAAATTATGGGATCAGATTTCATTAAACATAGAATTAAAGTTGAATTAGAATGCAAAATTAGATAACATTACAAAAGTTTGTATAATTAACTGGATTACAATGAAAATAATATCAATGTCAGGACTATTTGTAATAAAATAATAGAGAGTGATGTCTTTCTGTATCATATATTGTGAATTGTATGCAATAGTTAAACGAATATATGAGGGGTTGCTCAGTTGAGAAAAGCTCTGGAGAGGATGTTACTAGATCGTTGTACAGCCTACACATTCTTACAACGGGGTTGAAAAATAAGGTATTATTTCTGTAGATTTGAAGAGTAAAAACCTCATGTTTCGGGATCGTTTTTAGCAATCTAGTATTGAGGTTGAGGTGTGAGTAGGTTAGTTGAGTCAATCCTAGCGTGAAGTAATTTGTTCAAATGGAGAAGATCCTGCTGCTTACGACGTATTCCCAGAGAAGGTATTTCGAAGGGAAGCTATCTGTCACTATAAGATGCTATCTTTCGGGTGATTGCTCAACTAAATGCTTTTTTTTTTGTTATAGTAAGAATGATTTGGACCGCTGCAGCGGCGCGGTGGCATAAAAACCGCGCTTAAAGTTCAAGGAAGCTTAGTAGTTTTGGGCCAAAGGGTTAACAAGTCGTAATCGGTGTGGGACGTAGGGCATATTTTCCTTATTCAAAATCCAACAATCTAGTTTTTGGAAGAAATAAAATCCAAGATAAGTGAACTCACTGCAATCGAATACCAATGTGAACGATTTTATCACAAAATAGGTAATCGAACGTTCTGTTTGTAAAATAGGTTGAACGATGATGTAACAAAAATAATAATCGATTTTTATTTAAGCCGAAACTGATTTATCAGTGCTGGTGTCCATTTGCCTGCCAGACCCCGAGAACCCTTACAGGATGATTGTGAATTTGGTTTTCTGCATTCCCGATTGTGCATGACAAGAAACGCTGTATAATTACTAAACAGTTTATATTACAACCCCCTGAAAACGAAATGTTTTAAAATTGTACACATTGAAATTCGGTAATTTTATAAGTTAAATTTTTTTTTATTTTATGTGGCGGTAGTTCTGGGAGAAAAAATACATATTGTATTATACAGTCAACAGCTAAGCGAAGAACGTCACTTGCCATTATTCAATAAACCTGCCACTCATATTCTTACTTTGGTCACCTTTGAAGTATATATACCTACCATATTTTTAAATGGATGTTTATCGCACAACATATCAAATACATTATCAATATTGTAAAATTAGTCCAACATATAAATTTATTACAGAATAAATCTAGAGGTTCTGTGAGAAAAAGGCAACGCTTTATTTAGCCGGTACCGTACGTTAATACTGTGGGCAGTATAAGCCATTACGTGTTTTTATGGTACTAAAATAAAAGGAATCAAACAAAAGGTTTTTCATAGGAATTTAACATTTAGATAACCAACTTTGATTCAAATTCGTTGACGTTTGATTGGTCCTTAATTTGACACGTTAATATACGAATTAACATCAAAACTTGAAATAAAAATGAAACATCAACACGACAGAGAACGCAATGTTTTCATTATGTAGTGTGGCTGTATGACAGATTTGAAAATGCTTACCTAAAACAAAAGTAAACGAAATTATGAAGCATTGGCATTTAATCCTCGTTCTATTTATTTTATGGAGTGCCGGAAACATCCACACAAAAGCTAGCCAAGCGTCCCTTAAATTCTAAAATGTCTCTTTTTATATAATCCTTAACACTTTGAGAAGTTCAGTTTGGGGATCCGCTTTATTTACATCCAACTGGAGATGCATAATCACAGTTTTAAATGAAGAATGAATATCAATTTGGAATAGAAATGTTAAAGCTGGTTGAATGTGGACTTAAACAAATAATCTAGAGATGTTTTGTTTTTGTTTGTTTTTGATCTTGTTTATATTATTATTTTAAAGAAAAGAGTACATTGTTCCTCACTCGTACAACCCTGTATCCCAGAGATCTTTGCGTAATTTATACCCAAAGTAAAAAAAAACTCCATGTATTTTTATTTTATTACGGTCAAGCTTGTAAAAATAGTTACAGAAAAACTGGTATATAACCGGGTGAGCATTTTGTAATTTTAGATTTTTTTAAATTCACTATTAAAAAGCACTATTTAAATTTTAATTTCTTACATTTTAACTATTGTATTTACAATTAATTTTAATTGATATTGAAATAATATCAAATTAAAAACAGCTATTATTTACGAAATTTACTATTATTTATTTTACGAAAGTTCCATGTCATCTATGTGATTTTTGAGAACAAAGCTGTGAAAATACATAAAAATGTGTAGAGTTTCACTATTTTTCCTGAATTTAATGAACTCATTAGGTATTTACCTACCACTGAGTCTTTCTTGTATTCAAAGTCAATCAATGAATAGATAATTACGTTCATGGGCATGGTGATTTCTTTTTCCTTTTTCTTTTTCCTTTTGATATGTTGATAAGCTATTTATGATATATTTTTATTGTATTTCTCAACGTATATTTTAGTTTATTCGTGGTTTTTATTGTATTAATTATAAGTATGTGTATTTTAGTTTAGGAAATAATAACGTATAAAATGTGTAAACTTCAAATTACTTGCGCAGCACCTTGCTACTCAGGTGATAGCTGAAAATCAGTGATTTGTTCTATGAGCAAATAACACCACTGAGCTATGGCCTTTTTGCACTATTCTGTTATTATATGTAAACCTTTTCTCGTTTAATTTTTATTGTATATTTTTTTTTATTTCTTTTATTTTTTTTTTAAATTTAAGTTCCTTTTGTTGAAATATGTTTGTAATCTTTAATATTAATAGTTGCAAATAAACCTTCCATTCATTCATTCATTCATTCATAATTATCTATCGCTCATGTTCATCTCATCCAAATTATTTCAAAGGATTTCGATGCTATAATACTTCTCCGTGTGTTTGCCCTCTTTGCAATAAAATGAAAAATTAATTACACTGAAATATTTTTTCCAATTAGTCCCGGGGCGAGATTTAATGTATAAATTGAGGAACTTCTTAAGCTTTTGTAAAATTTATTTAAACATTAGAAAAGTACCTACTTAAAAAGGCTGAATATTCGGTACGTGAGGGAAACTGGGGAGTTTTATATTACTTCCATAAAACGAGAACGATATCCGTTGATCACTATTGTAAATTAAAATAGTAAAATAGATCTGTAAAGATATAAAACAATCTGATGTTTGCCGCTTAACATAACATTCTATATAAAAGAATTATAATAATACAAAAATCACTATAGTTAAATCAACATTTGCAGTGATTCCGAAACAACTACCTTAATCTTCAACAGATTTTGTTTTCGAAATCGAACTCGAAAACAAAATGGACGAAATCGAAATGGACTGTTTTTTATAGCCTTATGGGCCTTTTCAATTTCACCGGACTTTAGTGTCCTAGCGCTGAGGGCGTTCAGCCGGAACTTAAACTACTCCTAAATTCGATACGTCTAAGGGCACCCGAGAGGGCACGGACGTAGTAAATTGAAACTACCACTGGTTTGGAAGGGTCATCTACTGCCAAAATACCAGCACGAAACGCAATAGGAACACATGAGTAGGTAAAGTAGTAGAAAGTAAAGAGTAGGTGAGTGTTTCCCGTTAGATTACTTGAAAAATCTATATTTTAAATTCAGAATTTACCACACCATCAAAAGAAACAATAAATTATTAAAAACAAAAATTATAAAAGAAAATTTGTAGAGTAAGTAATTTGTAAAGTATTCTATCATACTGAATAATGACACTATTTAACAAATGATTTGTTAATTTGTCTTAACCTATTGTGACAACCCTACCAAAATAGGTAACAATTTTCACGTTCTTAAGAAGCTTTGTCTGTTAATCTACTCATGTGCTATTGTGTTGAGGTGTAAAAAACTATTTGTTTACCTCTTTATAATGAATTTTAGACCAACCTAACCTGAACATAACAAACCTCAGTTCACCGAATTACTTGATATAACGAATATTTACTTGTTCCCTTCCGATTTGTAACATCTAGGTTGCTGACTGTAGTTATAGTTGGAATTGGTTTTGTTCCCGTAATTTAACTGACAGTATCTTCCCTTTTACCGGAACACAACAAGCACGTGATCCACCTAAAGGTAAGTTGCATCCGTGCCCAGAGGCATTATTAATTATATCGTCGATTATGGACTGATAATGCGTTCCTTAGTTCTGTGCAGCGTGTCGATTATTACCTTGGTCAAAATAGGAAGGGCTATACCGCCCTAGACGAGATCTTAACATAAGAAACTCTATTTCCATCAAAACACACCCCTTAGATGGTCGTGGCTGGTATCTCTGTAGGATTATCAAGTACTTCATGGAGGTGAATAAATTAAATATACTTAATACTTATTGCAAATCATACATTTACAAGAAGGACCAACAGAGAGAAATAAAAAATAGAAACAGAAGAAGAAAACAAAGAGTGGTTTTATTACTACGAAGTGATTTCTCTCAGACAATCTTAGGTACGACACATGAAAACTTTGTGCTATTGTGTAAATCAAATATAAGAAGTTAAGTCATAATCTTTCAATACATTGTAATATAAATATTAAAATTCAAATATTTTTCCGTCATTGCAATCATCCATGACTTGTGTCAGTTCTGCTATTGTTGTTGGACATTTTATGAATAATGGCATTTTTCTGCCAATGCTTCTGTATTTATACTGTTCATAGTTGCCTGTATCATCCTGAACCTGTAAAAATAAAAACACAGGAATATATGGTGGCCTGCTGCTGTCAGTTCAATACAACAAATAAATAAATAATAATAATAATTCCCCAGACAAACACACCAACGTATGGCCCCAAAGTAGGCAGAGCTGGTGGTATGGATGACCATACAGCGAACTGGGGGGGAGCCCAGACTACATCAATATATAAATATCAACAACCATGACCCGAGAACAAACATCTGTGTTCATCACACAAATGAATGCCCCGGCCAGGACTCGAACCTAGGACCTTCGGCGTATGAGGCAGGGCTACTTACCACTACACCACTCGGTCGACAAATCACACACGATGACCTTGACGAAAAAATAAATAGTAGTTTCATAACATAATATATATGCAATGTAACAGTTCTAAGAGGGTTATATTTATTTAGGTGGGAAATTTGTCTGATTTTACATACTATATTACGAGCAAAGCCACTAAGCGTAGCAGGCGCCTTCAGTTCCCCGCTAATCGGCTTACGTTTCTCAGAAATTCCTGTCAGGTCAGTTTCTATAAAACCTAAAATATAAAACGCTGCTTGTTTTATCAATCTATACTTTCCGGAACTCTTTTTAGTATAATATTCAAAGAGATTCTTCCTTTCCCTAGGTATATATTCTAGGTATTCTAGGTTGTACTTGATGGTCAATTATTTGATAATATTCCATGATTTCATTTAAATTTTCCATATTGTTTTCAATTTACACGACCCACGAGTTTTATCCAGTATAATCTTTGTGGTTAGAACACGTTATGACCATCGTAACGTCAAACTGTCAACACAAAGCACCCTTAAACTTACCTCCGCCTGAGTTTAGAAATATATAGCACTATTGCATGTTTGGACCATAGGTAACCTAGAGACTAACGCTAATCTGTAACTCTGAACACAATTTTTACTAACACGGCGTTGGTAAGTAGTGTAAGGCTGGGTTAGCTTAAACCTCGAATTAGCAAATGCACTCTGAATCAGGGTGTTGATCTTCTAATGATCCAGAGCTCCTCCTTCCTGTCAATTAACCTTAATGTGCACGTACCCTGGCTTAGGCACATGTGCGTTAAAATACCGATGGATGCCGAGAATATGAAAATATTACTACGAATAATAACAATAATAAATAATTTTCTAAGAAAACACCAAATTAGGCAGAGCTTGTGTTATTGATGACCATACAGCGAACTGGGAGGGAAACCAGAGTAAACATACATATTATATAAATACAACAACCGAGAACTAATTTCTGTGTTTATCACTGAGGATCAGGACTCAAACCTGGGACCTCCGACGTGTAAGGCAGGGCTACTACTGCTACACTAGCAGGTCCACATCAAACACATTTTTTAATCCGACAACCTTGGCCAATTTTTATTAAAAGACTCTACACATACCTTCGACATAACTTAGAAGTATACTAGTTTCTTTGAAATACGTTCAATATTGACAAAATACAGAACCGCTAATAATTTATGCGAAATCAAATTTTTTTTCCAATACACATCGCATCACGAGAATTGGATCTCAATAAATGACGGCTTCTGCCGGAAATTGTAAAAAAAATCCACTTTCCAAGTAACAAAATGGAGGAAATTTTTTTATTTCCTTTTCTTTGATTGGATAAACCAATCTAAGATGGAAATCGTTTTAACTAGATCTAAAATCGGAGAAACGGCGGGGCTGAATCTAAGGCGAGAATTGCTTACCCGTTGTACGGTCTTTTGTAGGCGCTCGCATACTAAGGGGCGACAACAGTGCAGGGGATTCGGGAGCCAATCTGAGCCTCCGCCGATGTTCCACAGCGTACCTACTTACTTGGGTGTAGGATGTTACGTCGACTCACGAGTTGAGAAGGGCTGAAGTAATGTGGAATATCTTGAGGGGATCACGTCGATCCAGGATTTTGATAAAAAAATGGGTGCTAATTAAACAGACTTCTTTCTAATAGCATTACCCGCCTCTAAAAATCTACATTGCCTTCTAAATTACTAAGTCAGCCACAATTTACGAGCGTCGGAACGATACTATCTTCGCCACTAAAAAGATGATGTTGCATGATGCTTTTGCTACAAAATTTTGAATTATCATCCAATTTCGATTATGGCGCTTCGCCGGGTGCTCCCGCATGACGCTCGCTTCGCTCGCTCGGCTCGCGCATGCAATAAATGCAGCCTAACATTAACTTTAGAATACTTAGTAGGCGTTGCAAAACTGACGAATTAGTGTATAAGAGGCTATCTCATTCCCGTGGTTTAGTTATAAAATTAGAAGTTGGATCACATGGTTAATAAAGAAATTTGTGGCTTGATTTGTAATCTCCCTAAAAAAATTAAAAATGTCTGTCTTGAAAACTTATTCAACACTTTATTTTTATTTCAAATACAGTATTCACTTAAACTCTAAGCTGTAATCAATCGTACTTTTTTTTTACTATTTACATACACAGAAACACAAGCTTACCTGACAGTACGAGTAAATGGCATCGGCAGTCGGCACCCATAAACACCATTAGTCGTAAGAGTTTATTTATTTAGAGTGAATGTGTTACTATGTCGAATAAAGATGCGTTGCCGGCCGTATGCTTCAGGTGCAATTGCCTTTGCTCCAGTGATTGCACTGGCCGTTCATTCATTGTGACCGGATCGCAAACCACGTCAACGTGATTATTCCGTCTTTAAAATATGAAAGACTGTAGTACAGTCCCAGACAACTTCTTAGGAAAGAAACACTACAACAACTAAGTTAGTTAAGTTAATTAAGTTGATAACAGTGTAGGTTCGTATAATTGTATTATGAATAAATTGTTCTGATTCTATAAAAATAATGATTACTTTTTCTCGTACAACATATCATACAAGAAATTAAAAAGGAAACAAAAAAAAATAAAGACAATTAAATAGTACCTACACAAATGGTGGTTGAGCCAAACAGTTACCTAAGGCGCTTCTTTAAAGTATGAAGTTTGCTTAGCGAACTCATACTTTTGTGGCCTTAAGTAATCATTTAAAGTCTCTGAGTGCAGCTGCAAGGGATTTCTCTCAAATAACATTTAGTGTGACATTCGGATATTTTGTAATAGGGTGTAACTTATTTTTGTGACAAAGTTAACAGGTATAATGAAAGTATAAATATGTTCGATTTAGAATGTCACCGAAGCAAGTCTGATGCCTCGGTTAGATTTGAAATGAAACGAGAGCAAAGGTGATGTGTAGAGTTTTTTCGAGATGATATTATATATAATATACAACTGCCGCGAACACGCTGTGCTTGTTCGTTCATATTGTATAGTTTTGACCCGTAGGATTTATCGAGAAGTGAAATAGAAAAATACCACAAATACCTACTTAGTTGCTGACTAGTAATTTTACTAGGATTACATTTTAATATTTATATTTTATTTTTAGGATCATTTTATTAATATTGAAACCGTCAATGCTATGTAGGGGAAAGGGGGGTAAGACGGGGTACTTAACGTTTGAATCTCAATAAAACTAACATTTTCGTGTCTATATTATCTTTTTTATTTCAGTAATCATCTTTGGTAATCAGTCCTCCATAACTAATTCTAATTAGGAACATATGTCAAATAATTAAATAGAAAATTGACAAAAAGTAGAAAAGGTCAGATCTCCCCATCATACCCCTCCGTTGGGTAAGATATGGGTTACCCTGAGGGCAAGATGGGGTTTAAAAAATTCCAATTTATTTTTGCTGACAAAATTCGCAAGTAAACGTTGCGTCTTCATCTTCATCCTCTATACCAGCACAGCTACAGTGAGCCCATTTGCCGCATGCAGAACAGGCAGCCCAGCCTTCATTTGACTCCAAGTAACAACCATTACAAAACAAACATGGTGTATTTTCAACTTCACTATCACTGATCTCTTTTGATGGGGCATATTAAGATCCTTTTTTCTTTTTGGCCACTTTTTTTTTATTAGACGCAGATTTTTTTTTCTGTTTTCTTTAGTCCTCTTATTGCTTTTTTCTTTTGCTTTTCAACTTCTGCCAACTTCTTTTTTTAAGAGTCTCTTCCAATCCATTTTTATATGGCAATGAAGTTATAATTGGGGTTTTTCCTCGTTTTCTAACAACGTGAGATGCTTTGCGTGTTGCTGGAAAGGGCATTATTTGCTGGGGACTGCTTACGGAAAATGTTGATTTTTGTGGAGTCCAATGTAAAATCTTTGAAAAATCCCAACATCAATCCCACTGCAGGAACATCACCCTCACCCAACCAAGGGGTGGTATTGGGCAATTTATACTCCACCACGCTCGCCAACTGCTTGATGGCAGATTTGTACACATACCTTCGAAATAATTTCTTAGGTATGTAGGTTTCCTAACGTTGTTTTTCTTCATCATTGGAGCAGTGGGGTTTATGTACATAAGATGTATAAACTCGTTGGTATATTCGGCGGTCACGGGGCTCAAACCCGGGACCTCAAGATCAAGAAGTGAAGCCAGCGCTTTAACTACCGCGCCACCGATGCTCTCATTATTTAAAATATAACCTAAGCCTAATTAGTCCTGTGAATTGTGAGAAAAGAATACGTCCTCATAACTATACCTATCTACGTATATTGAGATACAGAACTTAATATGCAAAGCGCGTGCTAGTCATACAGACTATTCCAGACTGTTAATCGCCTAAATTTGTCCAAAGTTGGGACAGAAATCGAAACTTTTGTCGTAAATTGTGACAGCAGTTAGACAACTTTAAATTAATTGCTTCGCTTTAAGTTCCTACAGCGCTATCTTGATACGCTAAGTCTTCTAATCGCTATTCAATATCTTTGTAACTATATGATCTAACATCATAAGGTGTTTTCCAGAGATAGAAAACTTATATGAAACTACATACATTATATTAGTTCGAATATACATTTTGGCTTAGATTTATTATAGAGTTGTTATTAGAGATGACATTAACAATTTTTCGGTGCATAGGTAGTAGATTTTTCCAGTGATAGTACAATTTCTTTTGTTAATATCTCATGTAGGGCAAAATAGGAAGGACTCTAGTATCGTTTTCTTTATTCGGACCGCTGCTGTAATAATCACGTTTCGTAAACCTCGTGGTAGAGTACCGATTCCAGGGAAGGAACCGCCAGTGCAATGACTGGAACAACTATGATTTCGACTAAAGCCTATGGTCGACAGCGCATGATTTAGTCGATACAATATCACATACAATTTTGATAATAAATAACACCTACGAGTCATGATTTACGAGATATGATAATTTGAAAAACCTTATAATTTAATGAATTTACGGGATTCTGAAGCCGAGGCCAGTCCGCGATCATGGTGCTTGCAACAGCATCGAAATATCGGACGCGCGAAATAAAAATCGAAAGTCGTGGTAAGAATCCCGTAAATTCATTAAATTATAGTGAAAAAAACCGCGATAGTTTAAAAGAGTTATTGAAAAAACTTGTCCCAAATAGTAATAAAAACTCTCTATAAATATGCCCATTATAGTACCTATGCATTTTCCCGAATATGCGAAAAAGGCACCGCTAATCGTACTTAAACCCATGATTTCGTATGTCATTGGCAGTAGTACATTAAAATAACAAAATCGTTTCGACACCAGCTACTGAAAACTTCAACAAAAACCTTAACCCAAAGATTAAGTATTTACATACAAACCTTGCTAAATTATACAAAATTACGTTCCTAAAAGTTGTTTGTTTTGATCAATACTTCTAAGCGGATGTAAATCGACTTATTACCAAACGAATAACTCAGTGTATAGTTCGAAGTTAGAACCCTGGGATCACTTTTATGTGCGGTTAACAAGTATTAAGTAGTTAAGTTGTTATATAAATTTTAACAAAATTTTACGTTACTACATGTCACTTTTGTGTCCAAACGGATTAAGTAGTTAAGCTCATAAGTTCAATGAAGACGAAAATATGATATTCAAAGCAAGCTCCGCGTTCCAGGACTTCGAGTCTTCGTGTTCGAGTAAGTTCTCCGCGTCGTCCCTCAACCCCCTTACCGCGTGTAGGGAGGTTTTAGGAAGTTAGTCATCGTTGGTAGGTTCAAAAATTATATATTTATATATTGTTGTCCCTCCCCAACACCTTTAAGGTGTTTTTAGAGACCCTCAAAACCCAAAGGATTATAATTCCGCAATTCCTAACAGACCATTTAGCCTCTCTGGCACCCCAACAACCCCTTCAGACCTTTCTGGTCTTAGGCCCTCCCGCGTCCCCTTCCTCCAGTGACATGGACTGCGAAGTAGACGCCCCTTCGCGTCGCAAGCTCTCTCCCGCGACCGAGTCATCCTCGGACGCCACCCCAACTGGCTCTGAGCCACCCTCATTCACCCTTGTTAAGAAGCGCTCTAAGAAGCGCTCGAAACAAGCCCCGGCGTCCTCAACGCCCGTCCCGGTGTCTTCAACACCCACCGCGGCGACTTCAACGCCAGCTACCCCGGTGCCTGCCCCATTAATGTCACTCAAAGTGACTCCACCCCCTACCCCGGCTTCAGTCAATCCTCAGGTTCCACCACCCGTATTCCTTCGGGAAAAGGGAAAATGGTCCGAGGTTTCGACTTTGTGCAAAGAGCACAAGATCCATTACACCCGAGCGACCAACTCGGGTGATTCAATTAAAATCTTAGTCACGTCAATCGACGATTTCCGAGCCCTAACCAAGCTCCTCACCGGTAAGCAATATGCTTACCACACTTACGCTCTTCCAGAAGAGCGTAAGATCAGAGCGGTACTCAGGGGAGTCCCGTTCGAATTATCGAACGAGGCTATCCTAGAGGATCTGCAGTCCCAAGGCTTTCCGGCACTCGCGGTGCATAAAATGCACAGCAAGTACGGAAGGCGTCACCCTCTCGCTTTGGTGGTTCTCGCCAACGCCCAAGTCCAAGTCCAGGACGATCTTCAAAGAGGTCAGCATCATATGCGGCCTCTCTGGCATCTCAATCGAGATGCCTCATCGCCACGGTCACCCCTGCCAGTGCCACCGGTGCCAGTTGTACGGGCATGCGGCGGCCAACTGCGCCGCCCCGCCCAGGTGCGTAAAGTGCCTGGTCCGTCACTTCACTAAACTCCCTCTTCATGAAACTCCCTCTCCTCCCGATTGCGTGCTTTGTGGCCAGTCCGGCCATACAGCAAACTAGAGGGGCTGCTGCCGCGCACCCCGAACCATTTGACATATCAATAGGAGGGCGGCATCCAGACAGGCCCCACCCCTTATTAATACTATCAATTTCTCGCCGCTGCGCCACCGGGTTCCCCCGGTAGCTAAGCCCGCCCAGCCCACGCCCACTCCAGTGCTCGCCTGGAGACAGCGCCCGGCTGCACCCATCCGCCCTGCTCCATCAGCAGGACCACAGAATTCTCCTCAGCCTTCAATGGCCGAAGATCTTAAACTTATTTTCGACACCATTAATGGTGACGATAAGTCACAAGTAGCGCAGAGCGCACGCAAGCTGCGCGCGGCCCGCGATTCCAAAGAAAGATTCATGGTAATCGCTGAGTACCAGTCCCTTGTTAATTCATTATAAGTACATCTATAATGAATTCACCACTTAGCACCACGACTGGTCGCACGAAACCCAGGGGTTTATCCCTGATCTCTTTCAACACCCGAGGTCTAACTAACCAACTTCCGGAGCTCAAACTGTTTATTAAAAAACATAGAGCCCGAGTTAATCCTTTCAGTCTCGGTCTGCGTGCGTTCTCGAGCGCACGTCGATCGCAGACGCCTTCCCGCTCTATTAGCCCCCGCGCTAATTGAGCACCCAAATTTCACTGGTTGTTGTCGTAATATATATTTTAATAGTTGTATACCGTATTAAGTTTCTAACGCCGTTTTCACGGTGGACAGTGGCTCGTTAACCGTACTTCTAATAAGTTTCTAACGCCGTTTTCACGGCGGAAAGTGGGTTTTAACCGTACATCTAATAAGTTTCTAACGCCGTTTTCACGGCGGACAGTGGGCTGTTAACCGTACTTCGTGGAACGTGAGCTTCGTCGACGGAATTTCGTCGTTCCAGGTGCCTCGAGTCTTCGTGTTCGAGTAAGTTATCCGCGTCGTCCTCAACCACCCTACTGCGTGTAGGGTGGTTTTTAGGAAGTTAGTCATCGTTGATAGGTTCATAGTATATATACTTATATATTGTTGTCCCTCCCCAACCCCTCCGCAATGGCTTCTCTAAGCTCTGATGAGTTTATGAGGAAGTTACTTGATAGTACCGGTGCTGAAGGCATGTCTATAAATGCTGATAAGTATCGTTTCTTGGACTCTCTCATCCCGCATATCATGGCGTTAATTCCCTCAATGGCCCCTCAGGCCACCCCAGTCCCCCAGACCCCTCAAGTCTTATGCCCTCCCGCGTCCCCTTCCTCCAGTGACATGGAGTGCGAAGTAGACGCCCCTCCGCGCCGCAAGCGCGCACCCGCGACCGAGTCATCCTCGGATGCCACCCCAACTGACCCTGAGCCTCCCTCTTTCACCCTTGTTAAGAAGCGCTCTAAGAAGCGCTCGAAACAAGACCCGGCGCCCTCGGCGCCCGTCCCTACAACCCCTGCGGCGTCTTCAACGCCAGCTGCCCCGGTGTCTTCAACACCCGCTCCGGCCCCAACTTCTGTCAAGGCCAAGGTCCCACCACCCGTTTCCTTTCGGGAAAAGGGTAAATGGACTGAGGTCTCGACATTGTGCAATGAGCACAAAATCCATTACACCCGAGCAGCCAACTCGGGTGAATCTATTAAAATCTTAGTCTCGTCGATAGACGACTTTCGTGCTTTAACAAAGCTCCTCACCGATAAGCAATATGCTTATCACACTTATGCTCTGTTAGAAGAGCGTAAGATCAGAGCGGTACTCAGGGGAGTCCCGTTCGAATTATCGAACGAGGCTATCCTGGAGGATCTGCAGTCCCAAGGCTTCCCGGCACTCGCGGTGCATAAAATGCACAGCAAGTACGGGAGACAACACCCTCTCGCTTTGGTGGTTCTCGCCAACGTCCCCAAGTCCAGGGAGGTCCTCAAAGGGGTTAGCACTATATGCGGCCTCTCTGGGATTTCGATCGAGGTGCCTCATCGCCGCGGTCATCCCGGCCAGTGCCATCGGTGCCAGTTGTACGGGCACGCGGCGGCCAACTGCCGCGCACCGCCCAGGTGCGTCAAGTGCCTGGTCCCGCACTTCACTAAGGAGTGCAATCGCACTCCTGAAACTCCCTCTCCTCCCGATTGCGTGCTTTGTGGCCAGTCCGGCCACACCGCAAATTACAGGGGCTGCCCTCGTGCACCCCGTTGTATGCGCTCCAATTTCAAAAGGGCGGCACCCAAACAGGCCCCGCGCCTTTTTCAAGAAAACTTTCCGCCGCTGCGTAGCCGGGTTCCTCCGGCTGCAAAGCCTACACAGTCTAGGCCTGCCCCAGAAAACTGGAGGCAGCGCCCCGCATCGAATCCCATCCCGGCTCCTCGCCCATACAAACCCACTCCTCAATCCTCCGTAGCAGACGATATGCGTATCGTCTGCGACGCTATGAAAAATATCGATGTTAGTGAAATCGCAGTCTTAGCCCGTAAACTTAGGGCTTCACGTACTCCGACAGAGCGTTTGCTAGCTCTGGCGGAGCATAGTTCCCTTCTCAATTCATTATACCTCTGCCCAGCCCCGGCTTCACCGGAGGCTGCCCAGAACGGCCACCAACTCATGTCCCTTTGAGCACCTTCAGTGCAACTTTGACTACAGGCGGAAGACCCGCTAGCGGGTCTCCGCCAGCTTGCCCAACTTCCCGACGGGTGTCGCTTCCGATGAAGGCTAACGGTAATAACTACAGCCAACAGGTGGTTTTTAGTGGGTAGGTTCCATTCTGGTGAGTCCCACATAACCCCCGCAGAAGAATTTACCTGCGGGCGGTATGCATGACGCATCTTCCACCTCCCTCCCGCGAGGGTGCTCGGCAGCAAAAAAAAAAAAAGTTAATCCTTGTGCAAGAGAAATTTTTTAAAACTTTTTTACACCAGGGGCCTCACGATTCCTAAATACTCTCTTGTGCGTGCTGACAGGCCCGTACCGGTCCAACGAGGCGGTACTGCCATATACTACAAGAGGAGTATTCACTGCTCACGAATTTCCAAGCCTCCACTCACCAACATGGAGACGACTGTACGTAGGCTGGCTATGACAGGTCATAGGACCATAGTCTTGGTCTCAGTCTATATACCTAGTGGAACACCACCCCTTCGTAGTGACTTCGAGGCCTTACCCGAACTAGGAACATAATCCGTCATTATGTTCGGCGATTTTAATTGCAAACATACTGACTGGACGTGCTTGTCGACCAACACCTGTGGTGTTAAATTACTTGACAGCACGAGTCACTCGACCTCGACGTCATTTCTCCGGTCACACCGACTCACTACCCGGAAAACCCGCTTCACTCCCCTGATATCCTTGACTTTGCCAAAGTCAAAGGAATCAATCTCGACCTTAAGACCATACAACCGCTAATCGACTTAACTTAACTCGGCCATCAGTGAGAATGAAAAGGTTGCTAAGCATGGCAAGCCCAAGCTTCCCTTGGACATTAGCGACGTAATCAAAGCTAAAAACGCCGCTCTCCGCAGAGCCAGGCGCTACCCCACTCCCGACCATAGGCTAGCCGCAAACCGGCTACAGCGTAAAGTCAGATCCACCCTCGCGGATTACAGAGACGCTCAAAGGGACGATCTTATGATTAACATCACTCCGTCTCATACGGCGTACTACAGGATGGCGAAAGCCCTCCGACTAGACGCCCGTATTTACACCTCTCCGTTGTCTCGTCCCGATGGCACTATCGCCTTCGAGGATGACGAGAAAGCTGAATGCTTCGCCGACAGCATTGCTTCACAATGCTTCCCGAGTACCCAACCCACAGACCCTGCGCACATCCGGGCGGTGGAAGACGAAGTCCTTCGCAAAGACTCCCGTCCAGTCATCGCCGACCCCATTACTGTATCTAACGATGAGATTCTTCTCCTCATCACAAGACAGAAATCCAAAAAGGCCCCGGGTGCGGATGAAATTTCCAACCACGCACTTGAGCAGCTGCCTCGGCAGGTGCTTACCTTGCTTGCGATTATCTTCAACGCATGCTTCGACCTTAGCTACTTTCCAAAAGCTTGGAAAGAAGCTACAGTCATAGGCATTCCCAAGCCGGGTAAACCTTTGAATATCCCGGCTAATCACAGACCCATCAGCCTACTCAAGGCCATGGCTAAACTTCACGAGAGAGTCATACTCGCTCGAATGAAGGACCACCTGTTCCCAGTGGATGGTGACCCTCTCATTATCCCCCACCAATTCGGCTTTCGAGCCAAGCACTCGTGTCTTCAGCAAGTCCACCGAATCGTCAACTAAAAATAGTTGCGGTATTCTTTGACGTAGCCAAGGCTTTCGATAAATTCTCGACAAGCTGGCCTTATTTACAAGCTGTACAACACAGGCTTGACCGACTGACTAGTCAAACTAGTCGGCTCCTACCTTATAGATCGCACCTTTCGTTTTAGACACGAAGGTACGCTCTCCACCTCCCGCCTTCTCGAGGCGGGCGTCCCTCAGGGCTCGGTACTCGCCCCTCTCTTGTACATCACGTACACCAATGACATACCTATCCCGTCAAAAGGTGTTCAACTCTCCCTCTTTGCCGATAATACCGCCCTGTACGTCAAGGGCGTGTACATCGACACTCTCATCACCAAACTCCAGAAGGCCGTAAACGACCTCGGAGCCTGGTTTTAAATATGGCGTATCGATGTTAATCCATAGAAAAGCTCTGCGATGCGCTTCGATCATAAACGCCGTCGCCCCTGTGACCGCCACATCCGAATGCTAGGTACGCCCATCCCGTGGGCACAAACCACCAAGTACCTAGGCGTAACGCTCGATAGTACGCTTTCATTCAGACCTCACATCCTCAGAGTTAACAAACTCGCCCGCCTTTACATGGCCCGCCTAAACAGCATGTTAGGTAGCCACAGTAAAATGTCTCTTAGGAACAAGCGAACGCTTTTTAAGGTTTGCGTGAGACCAGTCATGACGTACGCCGCGTTTGCCCAGGCTAAATCTGCATCCCTCCGCTTTGTATAATCTATACATCAATCAATATAATCAATACAATCTCTTCTGCCGCCGGGCCACGGATGCTCCGTGGTACGTGCGAATCGCAGACCTCTCAGAGCGCACAGAGATCTTCATTTACCTACTATACAACAACACCTTAGGACGCTCTCCACCGCTTTTTTCAAGCGATCCTAAGAGCCCCCTAACCCCCTAATACGCGAGTTAGTAGCTTATACTGCTCCGTCCATGCCGTCGAAGTACAAAGTCCGTAGACCGAGAAATGCACTCTCGGATCCCCCCGATCAGCTCTCGGCTAATCTGGATCAGCTTAAGGCTGCCCAGGCCGTATAATCATCATATAAAATGTCATTTACACCTTAAGTGATTAAAATTCTCAGCGGGTGACCCTCTAGCGGGTCCCTGCTTGCGCACCCACCTCCCAACCCGGGTGTCGCTCCGATGAAGGCTGACAGCATTCCCATGCTACAGCCGGTAAGGTAGTTTTAGTGGGTATGTGCCACTTTGGTGAGTCCCACATCACCCCGCAGACGGCTGCGGTGGTATTCATGGCGAATCTTCCACCTCCCTCCCGTAAGGGTGTTGTTTCGACGGCAAAAAAAAAGGATCCTAATCTACTTACCACTTGTCACTTAACTGACTGTTTACACGCAACTTTTAACTTAAAATTTAGTAACCAATTTAACCACTTAACGCGTGTATATTTAAAATGTGTAAAATTAACGCGCCATAGTGACCTGCCTACCAAACAACTCTCACAAGTTTTCAGTATCCTGCGGTTATTACCTATAGTTCTTAAGAACAGCATGCAAACACAAACTACAAGCAAACTGGGTAAACATAAATATTAGTTAGCCTAACTTTATCATAAATATAAAAGACAAACCACCACTTTGTACTGTAGTTAGATTAACTCAGTATAATATAGTTAGTTCTGTCGAGGCTGTTACATATTAATATTTAGGTAGGTATGTCTTTGAGAAAGTCAGGCATTTGCGTGGTCCTCTTCAAGTTGGTACCTATCCTAGTTTATTACGTTATATACGGACAAAGGATATCGGCAAAACTACAAGATGATAGACACTAGCAAAGCCACGAGCAAACCTTAGTCGAAAATATACCTTTCTACTATTGCGATTTTTTAATATTGCCATACCGACAGGCGCAGTCTAGAATTATAAGTAGCATTCTTGCCAATGAACTTTATTTATCATTGTTTTTAGGCGGTTAACAAAAATGCAAGTCGCAGAAATAGCTACATGTGTGATTAATAGTGCCACTGAGTAAGTACGATTGCAAAATCCGTAGCCAAAACGGCTTGCGCATGAATTCATCGATTTCGTTCGCTCCGCCCCCCTACGCACAGTTTCTCATAATATTTTATCGTTCTTATTGTATAACACTCACAGAAAAATATGTTTAAAGAAATTATAGAAGTTTTGCAATTATCTTTCTTGATTAGGATGATAAAACAATGTGATGTTATATGATCATTACATCACGTTGTAAAACTTCTATTTTTCATTTAAAGTTGCGCCAAGGACCCCGACGCAGAATCTAACCAAAGGACATGAACAAAGTCATAAAATTTCCAGCTAATCTTTTCATTTTAAAATACTGACCATGTTTTGTAATTAGTTAAATACTTAAGACAAAGGCCGAAAATGTCAATATACAAAAAAAGTTAAGACAGTAAGAACTTGACGAAGAGTTTGACAGTTGTAAACATTGTATAGAAACGAGACTAATTTGCGCCGCGGGCAGCTTAAGTACATCTTGTGAGTAAACACTTTTGGAAAAAGGGTTGAGGTATACAAAACAATGCTCTAGCTAGTGTTTTAAAGTTTACTTATGAGTGTTGGAAAAATATATATGAGAAGAAATCAGCTTGCAGATATTTTTCTCTTTTATTATGTATTTATTCACAAAACAGATTAGTTTCAAATGAACGAAGTCGGTTTCAATCATCCTATTTCAAATTATAAAGAAGTTGTGTAACTTGCATCCACCTAACCGCACCAAACCTAACCAAAGAACGTAAACAATGTTGCAATATACCGAGCTCTTTTGTTTTTTTTATATTGCACACGTATTAGGCACTAATAACAAATAAATTAAGTAAATAGGACGATTTAAAATAATTTAAAAATATACTCAAAGGTAAAGAGACTCTATTAAATAAAATTTTGCTTTGAACACCGATGAGTTAAAAATGACTCTGAATTTACCTCTTCTTCTGAAAATATTCACTCAAATTGAATAATAATAGTAATAATAATAAATTTCTTTATTTGCTAGTATATCGGTACAAATGGGTATTAAAAACATATTGACGATCCTTACATATACTGCTGTATAATGCAGCGTGCAAATTAAGTGTCATAGAATTAGCATTATCATATTCTTGCAAAAAACAACTGTAATTATTGTATAATACAAGTCAAAAAAAACTAAACTAAAAGTAAAATTAAAATATATATATATATATATATATATATATATATATATATATAAAAGTAAAATTAAATATAAAATTAAATAAAAAAATTTATCATCTACAATTGTAATCAAATTTTATTACACATCTAAGAAAATAAAAAATTAAATTGAAGATCAATATAAAAAACAAAAAACAAAACTCGTAACATACAAAATTTAATCATCTACAATTATAACCGAATTCTATTACACATGTCAGAAAAAAAGAAAAAGAAAAAATTAAATCGAAAATCAAAATAAAAAACAAGAATATAAATGTTATAAAAACATAGGCCCAATAAAAGAAGAAGAATAAAATAAATTAATGTCAATAAACATAAAAATACAAGAAATTACAGAGTTTTATCGTTAAAGTATTCATTAATACTATAATACATTTTATCCAGCAAAAATTTGAATAATTTATTTTTAAATGTTTTTATTGGCAATTCTTTATATTTTAGTGGTAATCTATTAAATATTCTTATAGCCATACAACAAACGCTATTATGATATAGAGTGATTTTTTGTGACGGAACATATAATTTATTCCTGTGTCGACCACGCCGTCCAACCACATCGCTGTTCTTGTCAAACAAGTGCTTTTTATGCTGGACAAAATTTTTTTTTTTTGCTGCCGAGGCACCCTCGCGGGAGGGTGGTGGAAGATGCGTCATGCATACCGCCCGCAGGCAAAGTCCTCTGCGGGGGGTTATGCGGGACTCACCAGAATGGCACCTACCCACTAAAAACCACCTGTTGGCTGTAGTAATTATTACCGTTAGCCTTCATCGGAAGCGACACCCGTCGGGAAGTTGGGCGCGCTGGCGGAGGCCCGCTAGCGGGCCTTCCACCTGGAGTGAAAGTTGCACTGAAGGTGCTCAAAGGGACATGAGTTGGTGGCCGTTCTGGGCAGCCTCCGGTGAACCTAAGTTTACGGGCTAAGACTGCGATTTCACTAACATCGATATTTTTCATAGCGTCGCAGACGATCGCATATCGTCTGCTACGGAGGATTGAGGAGTGGGTTTGTATGGGCGAGGAGCCGGGATGGGATTCGATGCGGGGCGCTGCCTCCAGTTTTCTGGAGCAGGCTTTGGCTGAGCAGGCTTTGCAGCCGGAGGAACCTGGCTACGCAGCGGCGGAAAGTTTTCCTGAGAAAGGGGCGGGGCCTGTTTGGGTGCCGCCCTCTTGGAATTGGAACGCATACAACGGGGTGCACGAGGGCAGCCCCTGTAATTTGCGGTGTGGCCGGACTGGCCACAAAGCACGCAATCGGGAGGAGAGGGAGTTTCAGGAGTGCGATTGCACTCCTTAGTGAAGTGAGGGACCAGGCACTTGACGCAGCTGGGCGGTGCGCGGCAGTTGGCCGCCGCGTGCCCGTACAACTGGCACGGATGGCACTGGCCGGGATGACCGCGGCGATGAGGCACCTCGATCGAGATCCCAGAGAGGCCGCATATAGTGCTAACCCCTTTCAGGATCTCCCTGGACTTGGGGACGTTGGCGAGAACCACCAAAGCGAGAGGGTGTTGCCTCCCGTACTTGCTGTGCATTTTATGCACCGCGAGTGCCGGGAAGCCTTGGGACTGCAGATCCTCCAGGATAGCCTCGTTCGATAATTCGAATGGGACTCCCCTGAGTACCGCTCTGATCTTACGCTCTTCTGACAGAGCATAAGTATGATAAGCATATTGCTTATCGGTGAGGAGCTTTGTTAAAGCACGAAAGTCGTCTATCGACGAGACTAAGATTTTAATAGATTCACCCGAGTTGGCCGCTCGCGTGTAATGGATCTTGTGCACATTGCACAATGTCGAAACCTCAGTCCATTTACCCTTATCCCGAAGGAAAACGGGTGGTGGGACCTTGGCCTTGACAGAAGTTGGGGCCGGAGCGGGTGTTGAAGACACCGGGGCAGCTGGCGTTGAAGACGCCGCAGGGGGTGTAGGGACGGGCGTCGAGGGCGCCGGGTCTTGTTCCTCCATGTCACTGGAGGAAGGGGACGCGGGAGGGCCTAAGACCTGAGGGGTCTGGGGAACTGGGGTGGCCTGAGGGGCCATTGTGGACATTATCGTCATGAAATGAGGGATAAGAGAATCTAAGAAACGGTACTTATCAGCATTTATAGACATGCCTACAGTACTTTCAAGTAAATTGTTCCTAATCTCGTTAAAGCTTAGGGAAGCCATTGCGGAGGGGTTGGCGAGGGACAACAATATATAAATATATATACTATGAACCTATCAACGATGACTAACTGCCTAAAACCACCCTACACGCAGTAGGGCGGTTGAGGACGACGCGGATAACTTACTCGAACACGAAGACTCGAGGCACCTGGAACGACGAATTCCCGTCGACGAAGCTCACGTTCAACGAAGTACGGTTAACAACCCACTATCCGCCGTGAAAACGGCGTTAGAAACTTATTAGAAGTACGGTTAACAACCCACTATCCGCCGTGAAAACGGCGTTAGAAACTTATTACGGTATACAACTATGAAATTATTTAATACGACAACAACCAGTGAAATTTGGGTGCTCAATTAGCGCGGGGCCTAATGGAGCGGGAAGGCGTCTGCGATCAACTTGCGCTCGAGAACGCACGCAGACCGAGACTGATGCTTGCTGGACAAAACAACAAATTTCGAATATATAAAGCGAGGGAAGTGGCAAAATTTGTAACTTTTCGAACAGTGGGCGGCAGCTCTCGAGGAAATGAACCTTGCATATGGATCGTATACATTTTTTTTGTGTAATAAATACTTTATCCGCATAAACTGAATTTCCCCATAAAATGAGTCCATATCTGAGGACTGACGATACATATCCATGATACGCAATTTACGCTGCAGAAAACGATATAACCTGTGCTATTCTTTTGAGACAGTAGATAAATCTATCGATTTTTAAACATACGTTTTTTACATGGTCTTTCCAATTGCAATTTTTGTCAACGATAATGCCAAGAAATTTAACCGAGTCTACTACATTCAATTTGATGTCATTTAATTTTATATTTATTTGTGGAATCCGAGAATTCGTGAATTGCTTGAAAACGCAAGAAAGACAAAGAGGTGATTTTCTTTTTTGCCGGGATCAAGTGGAACACTGGAAAAGATCGCTGTAGTTCCTTGTTGTCATTTTACATTTTCTGTGATTATTTAGCCACATTTATAATTCATAAAATTTATCTTTTTGACAGTTGCAACATTGCACCAAACCAGTTTTTTAACCAAAATTTACGAACACAGCAACGTAGAACACTAAATATTTGTTGGTAATAGTAGTACACAGAATGTAAGGAGCAAAGCATCAGCAAGTGATACAGAAGATATTTTTGCGACTGCTAGAGATTGTTCTTCCGGAATGCAGTTAGATTTTCCTGAACTGAAATTGTTAATATAAAAGTAGAATATTATAAAAAAATGTGCGAACAATACGTGAGACACTTAGAAAGTTTTGAGAAAAAAAATATAAAAATGCTCTGTGAGTTATATTTTTTTTATTACATCTTTTCAAAGAACTCTTCACCAGTGTCTATCTTAAGTTTCATGCATTTAAACCAATTTCTAAACCACATTTTCCAGACCGCAGCAGGTAATTCCTCCTCAAGGCGGTGTGCTATCACCTTTATTATTCTCCATCTTCATCAATTCCATATCTATTTCACTATCTTTCACTTCCGCTTGCCCAATTATTATTGGACTTCTCTATATTCCTCCTCAATCTCCAATAAATAAGTATAAAAATTTGTGGAATACTCTCGAACAAATCAATACAACTCAACCAAATTCCAAAATTTGTGTTGTCGGTGATTTCAATCTATCCAACATTGAATGGCGTAATCCTAATAGTGAATCATTTCTTATTCCAAGTAATATAACGACTGAACACGAGCGGTCCCTCATAGAAATGATGTCTTATTTAAATTGACAACAATATAACTCCGTATGTAATGAAAATAAATGCATGCTAGACTTAATTTTAAGTAACGAAACTTGTGTAATAAATTTGCCTAGTCAACCAATCTCAAAGATAGATCACCACCATCCCGCACTAGAATTTTCCTTTCAACTTGCACCTAAAACTGTAACAAAAATGAATACACCTAAATATAACTTCCAAAAGGCCGATGTTGCAAATATCTTATCTAAACTATCAGCCGTAGACTGGCATAACTTACTGGGCCCGGACCACATCTATCCGTCTGAAGCTGTCGACATATTTTATAATATTAGGTCTTTACCTATGAAATTGCCGTTTTTCACGAAATAATTGAAGCGTAATTTTTTTATATATTTTTTATTTCTATTAATCAAAATAATCACCCATGCAATCAATGCATCTTTGCCAACGCATTAGTAGCTTATTGATGCCTTTCTTGAAGAAATCAGCTGGACGGGAGGCAACAAATTCTTCAAAGGCAATTTGTACTGCCTCTCGGGTATTGAATTTTTTTCCCGCCAAGAAGTTATCCAAATTCTGGAAAAAGTAGAAGTCTGTACGCGCAAGGTCTGGTGAGTACGGCGGATGACGGAGAACTTCCAACCCCAACTCTTGTAGCTTGGAGACCGTCTGCTGTGCAGTATGAAGTCGCGCGTTGTCGTGCAGGAGCAGTGGAGCCGAACGATTGACCAAAACTGGTTGGAGACGTGCGAGCTTCTCCATCATTGTGTTCAGTTCTTCACAGTACACATCTGCAGTAATGCTTGTCACGTTTGGCAAGAAGCTGTGATGAGTTACACCCGCGTTAGACCACCAAGCAGTGACCATCACTTTTCTAGGGGTAAGTTTTCGTTAAGGGCATTGTTTGGGTGCTGAACCAGGGTCCAACCAACTTGCTGAGTGCTTACGATTGTCAAACAGGATCCATTTCTCGTCACAAGTAACAATGCGGTTCAGAATTCCTTCATTTGTATGCCTGCTGAGCAGTGCAAGGCACGTCTCCACGCGTTCTTCGCGCTGGCGGTCATTGAGTTCGTGGGGTACCCATTTGTCAAGCTTTTTTACCTTGCCGATTTGATGCAAATGGACCAATATTGTTTTGATGCTAACGTCGAAAGCTGTTGCTAATTCAGCCGTGGATTGAGTTTCATCAGCTTCCACAATTGCCTTTAATTCGTCATTGTCGACCAAAGTTTTCGGACGACCACGGGGTTCATTTTTCAGGTCAAAATTTCCAGAACGGAAGCGGGTAAACCAATAACGGGTGGTGCGTTAGTTTGTAGTGTTCGCTCCGTAAACGTCGTTGATGTTGCGTGCCGCTTGTGCCGCTTTGCTGCCACGACGGTACTCGTACTCCATAATTACTCGAATTTTTAACTTATCCATGATGACGAAAAATGTTCGAATGCGTTGAAAACAAAACACTAACTATTAAACAAATGACGATTTTAGAAAAAGAATTCCATGTTTGTCAAACAAAATTCATTTGAAATTAGAATTATCAGTCAAAAAAAAAATATTTTCATTTGAAATGGCCAGTACGGCAAAACGGCAGTTTCATAGGTAAAGACCTATTATTATCTACACTATTATTGACCATGATGTTCCGTTAAAAGCGTGCGTAACAAATAAATACCCTAAATGGTTTTCCCCTCAACTCAAAAAAATTTACGGCAAAAAGAAAAGATTTGGAAAAAGTGGAAAACTTATAATAGTTTAGGCGATTATCGACAGTTTGGTTTACTTTGCTCCAGGTGTAAACTCCTACTGCGTGACTGTTTTCGTGATTATGTCAAAAATATAGAAATCGGCATAAAACATAACGTCAAACAGATTTGGTCGTACGTGCGCTCTTTAAAAACATCTCATAGTGACTATCCTGCTGCCATGGCATTTGAGAACGAGACGGCCGAAACGCGTAGTGATGTGTGTGAGCTTTTTTCAAAATTCTTTAGATCTGTGTATGAACCTAGGAGTGAAGTAAATATTGACGACATTGATAAAAGCACATGTTCTCATACTGTACTAATTATAAGCAATATTTTCGTTACAGAACAAAACGTGCACAAAAAAATAAAAGCTTCAGTCCCCAAAAAGGGCCCTGGACCCGACAAAATCACTCCACTATTTTTAAAACAAACAGGTTCTATCCTAAAAGTTCCTCTCTGCATCTTATTTAATAAATGTTTGTTACATGGTGTCTTTCCTGATCGCTGGAAACTGGCCTATATTACTATATTACTGGCCCCTATCCATAAATCTGGATCAAAATCTAATGTTTCCCACTACAGACCTATAGCCATCCAATCTACTATACCTAAACTCTTTGAATCTGCAGTTCACGAAATCCTTTATCCTATACTCTTAATAGCTCAAAAACTTAATAGCACAACAACACGGTTTTGTAAAAAGAAAATCTACAGTAACAAATCTTCTTTACTACACAGATTCGCTTTTTAAAACAATGGATAAACGTATACAAATAGACGCTATCTATACAGACTTCAGGAAGGTTTTTGTTACGGTGGATCATCTCCTGTTGCTAAAAAAATTAGCGTTCAACGGGATCAAAGGAAATCTCCTAAGATGGTTTGCTTCCTACCTAGAAAACCGGAATCAAAAGGTCATAATGTGCGGGCATGAATCCAGTCAAGTCTATGTTCCTTCTGGAGTAATTCAAGGTTCTGTACTCGGACCGTTGCTCTATATCGTATTGACCAATGACATAATCAACTGTTTTCAACATTGTAATATCCTATTGTATGCTGATGACCTTAAAATTTATAAAGCGTTTAAAAATCAACTTGATGGATGTTTAATTCAACAAGACTGAGATAGGTTTAATGCTTACTGTCTTGAAAATAAGCTCTACCTTGCCTATGACAAATGCCTTCACATAACATTTAGTAGAAAACGTAACTTAATTGATTTTAGCTTTAAAATAGGAGACGAACAAATCGCTAAATTTCAAAGCGTAAAACACTTGGGAATATTAATTGATAACAAATTAATATTTAACCAACACATTGATAACATAATCAGTAAAGCATATAAAATGTCAGGATTTGTTCTCCGTTGTGCAAAAGCGTTTAAAAGTGCGTCTACATACCTCACACTTTATAAAGCTCTCGTTCGTCCTTGCCTTGAGTACGCCTCTACCATCTGGAATCCTCACTATGAAGTGTACAATAAAAAAATAGAAACGATCCAAAAAAAATTTGTGCGGGCTATGCACTGTCGTCTGACGACACAAAGACTATCCTATGTTACACTACTAAGTAGATATAAACTTTTGTCACTCAAGAAGAGAAGTACAGCGGCTGATGCGTTCATACTTTTTAAGATTCTTAGCCCCTTATTTTATTTAGACGTGCATAACTCTAGGCGTGCATAGCTCGGCTTAGTTCTGTAGACTTATTTACCTAACTCAACTTTGAGAGATTTAAAAGTGAAATCTTCGACATGCTGTCTGGTTTGTCTGATAACAGTTTTTAAGTTTGGGTTAAAAAAATAAATAAAAAATTCTGATTAATTATTGAAAAGGAATAATCCTTTTTCCTATAATAACGGTATTGTACAATCAAAATATAACTGCATTCGTAAATTGTGATTCATGTTCCACCTATACTTTCTTTTGCTTTTTTTTTTTTTGTTTAATCAGTTTTGTGTTTGGCTGTAGCGAAGCTGTAATTGTGAGATCAAAAGTAATTTTTTTTTTCCATTACTTCTTAAAAGCAAACTGTGTCTGTGTCTGTATGTTTACCTGCATCTTTTATAAATATTGTTTTCTTATGTTTCTTAGTGAGAATGTTAAGGATGTATACTGTAACTAATGTAATATTGTCTTTTTATATGTAACCACTTGTATGCAGCTGTTCTTTTCTCCAAAAATAAATAAAACGAATAAAAAAATTAAATCTTCTTCCTACCACTTGTATGCAGATGATCTACAAATATATACACAAGCAAGCTACAAAAACGTCAGTCCAGCAATCGACACTATAAACCAAGATTTTGTGTCAATTCTTGATTGGTCCAAACGCTTTGGTCTTAAAGTGAATCCATCAAAAACACAAGTAATCGTTTTTGGTAGTCAATATGATTACTCAACATTTTCTTGACCAACTTCCACACGTAATGTTTGACAATTTAATAATACCTTTTAGCAATGAAGTTAAAAATCTTGGCATTCTCATGGATTCCTCACTCTCCTGGAAACCACAAATAAATTCGGTCTGCAGGAAAATTTTTGTAGCTATTAAATCACTTACAAGACTTCGGAACTTCCTACCCATAAATACAAAAATTGCAGTGTTGCAATCATTAATTCGCCTATTACTGGACTACTGCGATATAAGCTATCTTGATTTGACTGAGGAGCAATTAAATAAGCTTGAGCGCCTCCAAAATCTCTGCATAAGATTTATATTTGGTCTACGCAATCGTTCTACGTGATCATGTCTCTGTGTTCCGCACTAAGCTCAAGTGGCTCCCAATTCGGTTTCGAAGGAATACTCACACCCTTAGTTTTTTGTATAATATACTTTTCAACCCTATCCTGCCTTTCTATCTTAAAGAGCGTTTCACTTTTCGGCATGAAACTCATGAACGTAATCTGAAGTCAGCTAGCAATTTTCTACTAGCCACTCCTAGTCCCACTTCCCATTGTTATCAGCATTCGTTCACGGTAAAGCCACTTCACTCTGGAATTCAATTCCTGTATCATTGCATTCTTCAAAAACTATCGATTCTTTTAAAATGCGAATCAAAAACTACTGTCACAGTTTAGTTGATGATTTTTATTTTATTTTATAACTTATATATGTAGGTATTCTTTTTTCATGTATATATTTGTATATGTATGTATATGTATGTTTATCCACATTAGTTATTGAACTTAATCCTTATTACAGTAATTCATTTAAATTTGTCGCAATGCCCATCAGAATCCTATCATTATCATATCTCTTTCACCTATTAGGTTGCCTGGAAGAGATTGCTATTTAGTAATAAGGCCGCCTAAATTTTCTCATGCTTGTGATATTTAGTTATTAATAATTTTTATATATGTTTATGTTATTATGGCAATAAAGAATTATTGTATTGTATTGTACTTCCCTCAACGACCTTCTCTCAGCGCATCTTATGGCGATGAAAACTGTAACCCCTTGAGTTGGTTTTTAATTTTAGGGAACAAGAAGAAGTCAAACAGTGCCAAATCAGGGCTATAAGGCGGGTGACCCAAAGGTTTTACCGGTGTGGTGATTAGAAAGTCCCTAGTCTTAATCGCGGAGTGTGCAGGCGCGTTGTTGTGGTGGAATAAAAGGCCTCGGAGACCCGTGTTCGGGTTTTTAAGGATATTGATACCGGGAAAACTGGTGACCAAAATTTTTCCAGCGCTTCTCGATCGTTTTACTTTCGTACGCGTTGGTTCGTTTTGAAACTTATATATTTGAATATTTGAATTTTTTATGATAACTATTTATTTAAAATACTTATTTAAAAAATGCATAAGTATATTTTTAGTAACATAAATAAATATTAATAATAATAAATAAAAATAAAGTGAATTTCAAATAAAAGAATCAATTAAAAACCTATTACTTTCGTATTTTCCTTACATAGATGCGTGGTGCGTGGCAGCGCGGGGAGCGGAATTGCCTCAACGCTCAAGGCCATCGACGACACTATGCGCCTTTTAATGTCTCCGTTTTAAGGTTAGCTTCTTACAGCCATTTTAATGTTAAAAAAATGGTCAAATACAGTGCGGTAAAAAGGTTCCACGTTCAACCCCTGATAGGGAAAATTATATGCAGACAACATTGGTTCTTTCGGAACACCCGAATCCCTTGCAGTGTTGTCACCCCTTAGTATGCGGAGCGCCTACAAAAGACTGAATAATGGGCAAGCGATTCTCGCCTTAGATCCCCGTCATCACAACCCGCTGGTCAATAGGTCAGCTGACTACGCAGCCAACCCAGACGCGCCGGTTCGTTACAGGCGTCCGCGTAACGTCTTAATATATCCTGACGACGCTATTACAACAAGGAACGCTGGCCTTCCAGTTAGAAATAGGCAGCACGGCATTCTTTATCGCCTAACCCACCGGTGGGCCAGGCTAACGCGTCGTACGCATTCCTACTGAGTTTCTTGCTGGTTCTTTGGCAGTAGATAACCGTTATGAATCAGTGGTAGTTTTAATATACCACGATGTCCGTGACCTCTCGGGTGCCCTTAGGCGTAGTTTAAGTTCCGGCTGAACGCTCTCAGCGCAGGGCCATTAAGTCCAGTGAAATTGAAAAGGCCAATAGGGCCAATAAAAAACTGTCCTATCCGAAAAAAAAAAATTCGCCTTAGCCAGAGCCTCCGCTGAGTTCCCCAATAGTACTTGTCATTTGTGTATCATCTGTCCCTGAAAAGCGTTCCAAACGTCTCTGCTTTTATGAAAACTATGAAAAATTAACAAAATATACCTATCTACAAGTGCTAATAAACCGAAGCCGATATAGACAGCCGTGTGGTTCAAAAATAAAACGTCGCCTTACGGTAGCGTCGGGTGACGGGTCGTTCACTTGGCTGAATCCCGGGTTAACCCCATTCTCCATGGTTAACCCGTGAACGGGTGCTGTCTGAGGATGTTCGTCGTTTGGATAGTTTATGGGGAGGGAGACTTGCCGAGCTAACATACATAAGAGCTATTGTAAATTTATTTTGAAAAAATGATACCCACGAAGTTTCTTGCCATTTCTTCTTCACGAAGGTTTATCCGAACTGGTGGTAGAGTTATGATTTCTATAACTTCAACAAAAACAAGTAATTGTCGAAGTTGAGAAATAAATATTTTAAATTAACAATAGCAAATTAATTGAATTTTAATCATAGTTTATTGAACATCGTGTTACAAATGTAGGTAACTATACAACATTATAATTTTCAAATGAGTTTCGATTACCTAATTTTTGTTTATAAGTTTTTAAATAATTTAATTCCACACAGATGATTTCAGCTTTAAATACTCGTCAAACAGAAATGTTTGTGTGATAACATATCGTGTTAATCCCTAAAAAAAACTCATCACATACCTACATGAAGGGTACAGGGGAAAAAGGATCATTGTCAACTTTTCCACAAAAAAGAGCTACCAATTATTATTATTATTTTATTATTCATCAAATAACTAATATCTTGGGTTCTCACTACAAGTTTTCCAATATTTGGCTACGCGTTAACTAGCACGCAGTTTTACAAAGCCCTGTTAAGTTGTTTTCTTTAATAAATATAATAACCCATACGAATGCTATGCCATTATGCCATATTATATACTTACCATTTTTCATAGAAAAGTCGAAAAAACAGTTTATGAAGGAGATATTGCTGAATATGTATATAGTAAGTCTAATATAAATATTATACCGGGAAAAGTACAAATGAAAACGGAGAACGGATACGCAGCGTTCAAATTTTTTTACCGAAAAATAAACTGGAAGTGTTTATGGATTAAAATATGTGGCTGGAATGAGTTTCTTTTCGAAGATTTATTTCTCTAAGGAAAACAAATGTAAAAAATACCAAAAATAAAATAAATAATAATGGATGTGAATCTAAATCTTAACATTGCAACTTTTAACTGTAAAAATGTGAAACGTTCGATAAACTGTTTTCGAAAGTTATGTAACCAAGCAAACATTATTGCTTTACAAGAAACTTGGCTTAGGCCGCACGAGCTGTTCTTCATTGACAATATTCATGAAGAATTTCAAAGCACGGCGAAGTCTTCTATCGACACCGCGGCAGGCCTGCTGCAAGGGAGGCCCTATGGAGTTGTTGCTTTCTGGGGCGGAAATCAGTGTTTCGGTGTGTTACTGTGATTGAATGTGATAGTGATAGGATTGTTTGTGTAAAAGTGAGATCAGCGGGTCGAGAAATGCTGTTGTTTACCATTTACATGCCTACGGATTTAAAAATGGACTTGGTGGAGTTTTGTAACTGTGCTGGTATGATAATTGCTTGTATAAACAGTAATAACGTAGAATCTAAATGTGTAATAGGTGATTTTAATGCACATCCAGAAGAACCTTTCTGTAATGAAATGCAAAACTTTTGTTCGGAAAATAACCTTAATATGTATAGATATCTTGAAATTAGGAGAGAATTCAGACACATACACGTTCGTAAGTGAAGCTAACGGATCTAAACGCTGGCTGGACCATTGCTTATTGAGTAAAGCTGTGGCTGGATCAATAAACAATGTAAAAGTTTTATATGATGTGTACTGGTCTGACCATTTGTCAATGTACGTAGAGTGTAACTTCTTTAATATTAAACCTAAACATCATCAAAAATATGTAAAAAATAAAAACGTGTGTGTATGGGGAGTTAGAGATTCTTCCCAAATTAATAAGTATATGTTATGTAATAGGTAGCTTAAGGATATAGATTTTCCAAAGGAATTAAGCAACTGTTGTGATCGTATTTGCCATGACACAGCTCACAATCTTAATATGAAAGAAATTGTACATGGACATTGTACGTTCGCTTAGTAAAGCTGCCACACAAACCTGTAACTTGAATAATTATTCCAAAAGAAACCATGTTATTGGATGGAATGAGTTTGTTAACAGGGAGGCTATGAGTAGTTTTCAACTATGGGTTCAACAAGGTAGATCTAGAACGGGACATATTTTTCAGGAAATGTGTGATTGAAAAAAAAAGGTTTAAAAGCGCATTAAGAAATTGTCAAAATAACGCAGATCAAATTAAAATGAATAATATTCAATTTAAATTTAAAATTAAACTCAATTGAAAGGAAAAGGTTTAAGGACTTCTGGAAAAACACAAATAAGTTGAATCCTAAACATAGCCTCCCTGTGACTGTGCAGGGACAGAGCGACTGTAAAGCAATTGCTAATTTTTTTATGAGACACTTTGGTGTATCTGCGATAATGCCCGAGGTTAGCCGACAGAGAATCGACGCTGGGGTAGGCAATAATTTTGAAAATATCTGTTTTTCAGCTAAACAAGTTTCCTCTTTAATAAATAACATGAGTCGCGGAAAATCTCCTGGTCATGACGGGCTCAGCGTTGAGCACCTGAAACATGCTGGCCCACATGTCAACAGACTCCTTGCTATTTTATTTACGCTGTGTGTTCGGCACTGCTACCTGCCGGAGGATATGATAAGGACAGTGGTTGTGCCTGTCGTGAAGAACTGGAAAGGCGACGCCTCAGTCATAACTAATTATCGCCCTATATCATTGGCAACAATACTCGCCAAAGTATTTGATGGGTTAATAGAGCGGCAACTGCAAAGTCTTATTCAACTAAGCGACGCAAAGTTCGGTTTCAGGACAGGCCTCTACTGAAAGTGCCATTCTGACTCTGAAACAAACTATTAGGTGCTACACGGACCGGAAGACACCAGTGTATGCAGCGTTTCTCGATCTATTTAAGGCATTTGATAGAATAAATATTCCATACTTTTTAATAAATTACACTCCTTAGGTTTACCAAAATAACTGGTAAACATTTTGAACTATTGGTACTCAATCAGACTAATTGTATTAGGTGGAGAGACGCTGTATCTGATGAGTACGGCATGGAATGTGGAGTGAGGCAGGGGGTTTATCGTCACCTACCTTATTTTATGTTTATATAAATCAACTGATCGTGGAGCTTAGCAGCGCTGAGGTCGGATGCTCTATACATGGTAAAATAATCAATAACATTAGCTACGCGGACGCCATGGTGCTGCAGAGCCCCTCGATCAGTGCTATGAGAAAACTATTAAACATTTGTGAGGATTATGCCTTAAAACACGCCTTACTCTATAGGGGAACCCCGGGCAAAGCGAATAACCCAGGTAAAGCGGATAAGCGATGTTTCTAGAAAACAATAAGAGATGGCGTTACAAATTGCGGGTGCGTAGGCGAGTGCGCTCTCTGACTACGCCTTGACAGTTGATTCAGAGCAACTGACGCCGTTCTTTTTTTTTTGTGACAAAAAAATTGTTTTGAGCCTTTTTTTTACGATTTTCGACCAGGTTTGTTCTCATTTCATTTGTTTTTACTGTTAGTAACCCAGGAACGATTTAGTTTTGCAGATTAACAATGTTGTCTAGTGTTATTTGTGATATTAATATTACATTGAGCCGGTGTTAAATTTTAAGAAAAGTAGGTATGTTTAGGAATACATATTTTGGGCAAAGTGAATAGGGTAAATAGTGCTTCTGTGCAAAATGCAATTCAAGGCTTTCGGAAACCCGGAATTTGGCCGCTCAGATTTAGATGCCAAGAAAAAGGGAAAAGGAAAGGGAAAAATGATAGAGAGAGGAAATACAGGACAAGCCAAGGCTAAGAAAAAAATACCCAATATCACCAAAAAAGCAAAGGGAAAGTATGCATGCCTGGTCTGCACCGAAGAGTATGTAGATCCACCTATAGAAGACTGGATCCAATGCTCGTTGGGCACATGAAATATGTACGTCGTATAGTGGATTTAGCAGCTATTTCTGCGATGACTGTCAGGAGTAACCACCTAATCCGCTTTACCCCACGTAGCTTATCCACTTTACCCGACATGGTTGGGTAAAGCGTATAATGGAAGAGGTTTTAAAAAATATTTTTTTCAATATGAAGATATTATATTTTGTTAATTTTGATGTTACATTTGCAAAGGTGATTATATGTGCCATAAATGAAAAATAAACGATGTCCCTAAGTTGATTAAACCTGTGTTATTTGTTTGCTTTTCCTTAACTTATCCGCGCTGCCCGGGCTTCCCCTAATGCAAAAAAATGCAAGTTCATGGTGTTCGGTGCTGGTAAAAAGGTACCATCAAATGTTCCAGCCCTAGTGCTGAATAATGTAAAGTTGAAGCGCTGCTTCTTTACGCACCTATTTAGGACATGTAATTAATCCAAACCTAAAGGATGATGATGACATTGAGAGGGCACGTAGGGCTCTAGCGATAAGAACTAACATGTTGGCTAGAAGGTTTCGCACGTTGCAGTGTGCAAGTTAAACTAACATTGTTCCGTGCATATTGTCAGTGTCTCTACACGTGCAGCCTTTGGCTTTATTACACAAAAAGGTGTTTCACGGCCCTACGTGTCCATTACAATAACGGTCTAAGGATGCTGCTTGGACTCCCGAAGTACTGTAGTGCGTCAGGCATGTTTGCGGAGACACGAGTGGATGATTCTTCGCAATCATTCGAAAAAGATCAGCCTCTCTGATTCGCCGTACCTCTGGGAGCTCAAACAGCATCCTTAATGCTTTAGCAGATACGGTGGATCATCCAATCTTGAGACATTGGAACAAATCCACATCAATGTCAATAATAAATAGCGACATTAACTAATAGTACATACTAACATAGTTATGAATTCATTGAATACTAACACTTTTTCTTGTATTTTTCCTCACCTTTTTATATGGATTTTATAAGTTTCTGAAAATAAATTTAAAAAAAAAATGTATTCAAATATTTTAATACAAGTCATAATAAAATTTACAATAAACAATGTATGCCACTTTTATAGAAATTATATATAATTTATACAACAGCTAAATAACTACAACCAGATGCTATGTGCAATTTATACAAATGATCTTAGAAATATAAATTTCAAATTCGAATTGAAAAAGTAGGTACTATAAATATTTCAAGTTAATTAAGTGCGCAGCCTTATGTGTGTATTAAGTTTGTTTATGTATACACAGTGATCATGTGTTTGTGTACACGCACATCAAAGCGCCAAGAACACTTATTGACACGTTCACACGCAAGATGACCACACTGAGTTGCATATTGACAAGTACACGCACATACTTATAGCTCCGCGTGCAACGATGAGTTGCACTCATCGTTGCACGCGGCATTGAGTATCTATACTTACAAATTTTTTTGAGTTTCTCGCATATTGATGAATTTCAAAAAAAAACATTGGCACATAAAATATTGTGTATCAGTAGTTTAGTAATGATTATGGTACCGATAATGCGAATGATTCAAGAATTGGTAAAATACTGGCCAGTTCTTTCAAAACATTTTAAGTGGAGGCATTAATTTCTTAACTATAAACTAAAAAACATACAATGTTTCGGAAACCTAACATAAATATTTAGATAATCCAGGATTTATTAGCATTATTAAACTTAACAGGCATCTTAAAACACGAATATGAAAAAAGTGATTGAAAAAATAAAGAGATTTTGGATTAAGCACCACATTTCAGGGGTTCTATTAAAAATAATATATGCAGGATGACTTTTTTCCGTACGGAAAATGGGTACATGGCCTCAGACCACAATTCCGAGCAACTTTCTCAAAGAAATCATTTAGCGAAAGTGATCATGAAAATCGACTCCTCATATGGGTCAGCTGCTTTGACTGAACTAAAATAGCAGTAGACAGGTGACAAGCTTCTCAAAAATCTTGTTCCAGGTCGCCGATTTCTCCCAACGACACAATACAAACTAAATTACACGGAATCGAAATATTTTGTCTAGCTCGCTAGCCTACGTTTTGCATCATTGTATCTCTTTTAGGTCGGAGAGCAATGTTATTAAGTTTGTGTGAGTAAGTGTATATGTAGTAGCCATTTTACACGTAGGTTTTGTAAGAACGTTACAACATCAAAGGCCAGCCGTCATATTTGTAAGAGAGATTTTTTTAACCTTAAGTTTTGATTTATTAGATAAAACAAAACACTTTTTAACAGGATTGCCTACGCAACGCATGATTCATCATTTTTCGAACTAAATACTATAAAATATCGTTAACAAAATTTTTACAATGCTGCTTAGTCGGAAAACTTTCAGATTTCTTTAACTAAAATCTTTCAGTACTGACTATATACTATATTTTGAATGTATATTGCACATAAACAAACTGCGCGATATTTTTGAATTTGATGTGACCAGTAAGACCCTGGGTTAACCAACTTAAGATAATTTGTTTAAATTCTGACACAGAAAACCAAACCAAAAGGAAGAAGATTGTCTTATTATTGTAACACAGTAATTATAATCTTTTTTTTTAATCTTATAAAATCATAAATTTTTAATAAATATATCAGGTGACATGGATAACAAAATTTAAATATAAAAATGTTTATTGTTCCATAGGTAAATCAAGCTTTATGTTTTTTATAATTATTCTTTTACAAACCACTAAAAGGGTCTATTTTCAGAGTTAAAACAAATTGATGAAATATGTTGGAATTGCTTTATTTTGATGTTTTGAAAATATAAATTATGATATGTTCCTTTGTTGCTACAACATAATACAATACCTATGAAAGATATCTGTTAAGTCATTAATTAAATTTATAAAAAATTATAAAGTATAACTTTTCTTGCGTTTAATAAAACATTCTTATAGTAAAAGAATAATTAAATGGATTTAAAAGTTTTATAGTTTGCAACTTAACAGGAAATTAAATTTATGTTCGTTTTAAATGTGTGAAAATGACCCATATAAGATATAAACAGAGATACATATTGCAGTTTGGTAACAAACATAAAAATGTTGAATTTATATTAAGAAGCAGGTCTCATTTGCGACTAAGAGCTTGACTAAGAAGGATGAATATTTCTAGACAGTATCACCGCATATTCTAAGCAAAATCTATGTTTGAGTTAAGATTGTCTTGTTAGTTTCCTCATACAAAAAAATGTATATTTCAGTTGCAAGAATAACAGAAGAACATATTAATAAGCATGGTTTGAGGAACTTGCTTACAAGATAAACAGATAAAATATTTGGTGACATGCAAACATAATAACTGTCAATACAAAAAAGCTACTGTTTTTATGATGTCATCAAATTGAATATGTTCTAGCCCATGTATTAATTCATTTAAGAACAGAAGTTTTTTCCGCTGGATTTTTTTCCTCTCATTCGACCAATAATATCTTTTAAAAGCCGAAGTTCTAAGTTGTTCTAGTTCATCTGACTTTCTTTAAGTGTTTTTAAGGTAAGCAAATAATGAAATTAAATGTTTTGATTTTTATTGGTCTAGTGTTTTAACATGTTTTCGAAGGACCTTTAAATTTTATGTAGGTCTCAATCCAAAATTATAACTACATTGGTCACATATTAATATGTTCTTTTGTTCTGAAATAAATTTGTATATCTAGACTTTAAAAAATTCTTAATTCTAAACAATAAACCTATGTTAATCTACATGAATATGCAATATTTTATACAGTTTATAATATAATTGATTACTAAATAACAAATAAACGTTAGGTGTTTTAGGACATATTCTCTTAGAACTACTAGTGGTCAGGCTGCAAATAAATATAAGCTCAATATCAACATATGTTGTAGATAAAAATGGTTGCTCTGAGCAACTTCCAAACAGGTGGCAGCAATGCTTTATTTAATGTTAAAATTTTAAATAATAAAATATAATTTATTTAATGCTAAATAAATTATAAATTAATATAAAAAGGCTTTCTTTTCTGGGGAGAGGGGACTGGGCCCTTAGCACAGACTATTGTATAGTTTAGTAATGGGCTCCAGTAACATGAGCGTACAATGTGTGTTTATAGCCTTAAGTAATAATTAGACTAAGAACCTGTTGTAAAATTATCCTTTCTGTGGTATAATAAACTGTTAAACTGTTAATGTCTAAAAGAGCAAGTAATTGTCAATGTTGAGACATAAATATTTGAATTTGAATTTTTACCATCTATGTAAACCAAAACAAAATATGCAATACAATCACTAAATTTATGTGTGTATCTTTTTAAGGAAAAAATATTTTCAAGTTAAAGATATTCTCTCAATCACATGTGTGAAGAGAGACAAATAAGAAATCAAACCTGAACATAATAAGACAATACAAAATCTCATCAAAACTTTTACCTACTTATTTAGAAAGAACACTTTCTGCAAAGCAATTTTTATTAAATACAAGGGATATATAAAACTGAATGTTTTGTGCTAAGTAATAGCTTACATTTGAAACACTACAAATTGAACATGTCCTTAAACCCTTACAAAATTTCAAATAAATAACTACAACATTCATTAATAACCCACCCAAATAACAATGTTAAAATATATTTTTAGAAAACCATTCACACAAATAGTCAATTTCTTAAAATTTTTCTTTAAATGCACCGTATTAGTTTCGAAAACATGATTTTGAACCACATCTTAAAACCAATACCTTCTCTGTTACATAAAAAACTCTCGGTTTTCGTATACTGGTCAGGTGTGCCGTACTGATTGGTTTGAATTGCCCGTTGGGCTTTGTAAGTTGGGTAGGTCTACTATTGTGATTTCTATAACCCGAAGACCTCTTAGAATAGGATCTGTTATGTGAATGCCGCGTGGATTGTACACTCTTTCGTTTTGTGAAGCAATGAATTTGCTTACTTTTCTTAGATGCTGGAAAAGAGAAAAGAATAGTTATTAGTTTAATTTGTCAGAAATACTGTCAAAATTACAAAAAAAATTATCTCATAAGTGCATTGTTATAGGAATTTATGATAAGGCTCAGGTTTCATGCCTGCATAAATTTTTTTGTTTCTAGTTTGTATCAGTGAACTGTGTCTAACAGATAATGAAAGCTAAGTAAGTAGTGTTCAGTTATTAATGGCTATAAACATAGCACAAAAACATAATATTATTTATCAAATTTAAGAGGTGCAGACTATGACAACTTTTGTTATCACATAGAGTCCATTGACACCAAGGATTACAATATATATTGTTATGTGAAATCCCTGGATTATTTTTGGAACACATTTTAGTGACTAAATAATATTTTTTAGTTCATAGTATGTATACAAATGTTAACTATCATGCCCTTAAAGCAAACCAATCATTATGGACTGCTCCTGAAGTCAAAAAACCAAAATAATACTATGATGTTAACACAGCAAGTAATTATTGTTCGGTATAATAATCTTAATCTTAATTTAATCTTAATCTAAATACAGGACAAATCGTTCAGTATATTAAAATGTTTTATGCCATCACAAATTCACATAAGAATGCATAATAATCATACAAATTATAAATAATGAACAACCATGACCTGAGAACAACTATCTGCATTTATCACACAAATAAATACCCTGGCCAGGACTGGAACCTCTAGCATTTGAGGCAGGGATATTACCCACTGTGTCACTCAGCATAAAGAAATGTAAAAGAACTCTTAAAAATAGAAACCAGTTAATGTGTAGAATTAAAACATTTGATATGTAATTACTTAACCATTTTCACTTATAAAATAGTGGTTCTACTTATCTTGTTATAATAAAGTGAAAGTATTTATTTGTTTACTTTATTTATTGATAAACCTTAAAACTAGATAGATACTAGATTGAATCCAAAAACACTTCAATCTCTGGAAAGCAACATTATCTAAAATTAAAAAAGTATGCATTCTCATGGTTTAGGAACTATCTAGGTGAAACAGCAAGAATATTTATATTCAATAAATTAATATATAAGTCTTGTAGGTATATATAATCTTCATTAGTCAACTTACTTTTTCATAATGGGTTTCTGTACAAATGTAAATAAAGTAAGCAGTCAAACATGCAAGACATCCTTCACAATAAGTACTGCAGTCTGAAGTTTCTGCCATCTCAAAGTGCTCATTTAGCCTTTCCATTGTATATTCAAAAGTCTGTTGGTCTATCTGTAAATTGATATAATGTTTGACTTAAAATAAAACCAGTTAAAGACATTACTTAGTTGTTTAAATCTATTTGTATTACTAAATGTAACCCAACAAGGAATTTCTTCTAACACATACATTAACATAGACTATAACCACTAGTTTCAATTCAATAACTCATTTGAATATGAAACATCTTTATAAGCTCAATTATAAATTCCTGAGTCATTCGAAATCTTTCATATCCTGAAAAAGATTGCTTGGATTGTTCTTATTCCTATACTAAAATTGCAAATTACAAAATAGTAAAAAAGCATATAGATAAAATATGCTGACACCGAGTTTAATTCAACAAGTGGGATGCAGTGCTCCATTTAGGTTTAATCGCCTTGTCACATAGGCAGATTTGCTTACCCTGCCATCCAGTTCAATGGGAAATCTAGTTTGAAACTTAACAGCAGTGCCTTCAGAGTAATCTCTCTGAATAAATATTTTCAATCCTTGAGATGTAGGGGTTTGTTGACTTCCAGGGGTATTGGGACCCGAGGGCACTCGGTTGTTAGTATTCGCCATTTTCACTTATCAGTTTACAACGTTTAAACTAGAACGCACTATATTGTAACTAAATTAAAACTGCATAGTTTTATCCAAAAAACAAAGTAAAAATCGAGATTTTAACAAATTCTTCGTAAAATGACAAAGTCTGATGGAACTATGGAACACTACTAGTTCAGTCAGCCAGTTTCCATAATCAAGGTGATTAGGGCTGCGGGCGACTAACATGTCAATCATCAATCAAAAACTGATTGAATTGAATATGCATGATATGCAGTAAAATTTTTTTTTGCTGATAGTTATTAATTTATTGACATTTAATATAAAAAAAATAAACTATGTGTGAGAAACAAATTAAATATTTAAACCTATAATACTTTAACAACTATCGTTTTTAGGGTAGATACGTAGAAATCCAAGAATGAAGAATGTTTCATACTTACAACTCAGCCGATTGACGACAAAGCGACAGAGAGAGCATTCATACCATTGACCTTAACCAATGGACAAGCCCTAAGTAAGAAAAAAACGTGCATACCTAAACTTGAAATGTAACATAAAATGGCGTCCATTTTTAGTGTTGCACAGAGAGAATCGAATCTACTATCGATATTTTAGAACTAAATATTGAACTTGAAATATAATATTGTTTAATGAACTTTTGTAAGAGATTGACGTAAATGAAATAATCATAGTTTATGGTTTATTTACTTTCATTATAATTCTTTTAATATAAAAAAAAGAACTATACAGTTTATTTTCTTATTCCTGATATAGTCCCGTCAAATTATCCAGAAAAATAGTGGTCAGTTTGCAATAATTCCCAACATGCTGAATTTTGGTACAGACCTGGGGTACACTATTATAAATAAAACACCGAAAGATCCCATGTTTGCTTAAAAAGTTATTCAAGGTCAAGCTTCAAAGTTTTCGGTTCAATCAAAGTCTTGCTTGTCTCCAATGATTACGATTAAAAAATAGACAAAAAACTACCTGCCCGTTCAATAACGAAATTAACAATTCTAAGGAAACGTAATTTCCTCTTTCTTCATGTCTTTTTGTTTCCAAAATACACGCACAACGGCAAGCAAAGCAAATACCGTTTCGATATGATTTACTGCGTAAGCGCCTGTTATCATTTGCATCGAAAGTATGAAAAATAAAAACATATTAATAATGATTATCGATATCTGGTTAAATAATCAAAGCTCCGGAACATCACTTTTGACAGCTTTTTTTGACACACTTGTAACAATAAATGGCGATTTGTGGCACGCTAGCCACCTGCTATGAAGTCACTACACGATTGATATTTTAGTGACAACATTCAAAAATAGTACTATCTCTTTCTTTTATTACCATTTTTGTATAAGTAAAGGGAGACAACCAAGTTCTTCCTCTTCTATGATTCGATATACATAACTACTTATTTATATAGGACATTACGGCTAGTCCATGTATTTATCACCTCGCTGATTCATGCACATAACAAAAATAAAAATGGTTGAGCAAGTTTACTGCACGGGATGATCCCATACAAGCAGTTTTGTTTTTTTTTTGTTCCTCCCCACGGAGAGGGCAGGAGGATAAAAAATGCTCTGAGGCATACTCCGCGCGCGATCGGAGTTATGTGGGACTCGCTCCGAGCCTACCAGAGCTCTACCCACCAAAAAGCCTCCTGAATGACTCGTGCAATTTTTTGCCACATAGCCTTTATCTGAGCGGCGGCCAATTGGAGAAAGAGGCCGGAAGGGGTGACCCGCTGGGATTTACATAGCATTGAAGGGCTCAAAGCACTGAAGGTGATCACATAGCACTGAAGGTGCTCAAAGCACTGAAGGTGAATACATAGCACTGAAGGTGCTCAAAATTAAATTAAAAATTGAATTAATTCGAATTTACATTAGAATTAGAAGTTGCGGCCTGAAGGGCTTCGAGATCTAGCGTTAGCTGCGTCGCTACGTTCGTGTGCACCTCTCTCGGTCTAGCAACTTTGAACTTCGAATCTAAGACAGGAGTAGTATATGAGACTGAATCTCGAACTAGAGGATTGGGATGGGTTTCGGAGCGTTTGAAGAAAGCTTCAGAGAGTGTTTTGAGGTGTTGTTGCACTGTAGGCAGCTCAAGATCTCTGTGCAGGTCTGCGTTACGCACGTACCACGGTGCGTTTGTGGCCCTGCGGCAAAAGAGATTTCGGGGGGTTTGGAATGGGCAAAGATTGGCGAGGCATATGTCATGACGGGTATAACGCAGGTCTTATAAAGCGTACGTTTATTTCTAAAAGACATTTTACTTTTTCTACCTAACATACTATATAGGCGGCCTAAGTAAAAGGCGAGTTTAGTTACTCTATCGACGTGTGGTTTGAAAGAAAGCGTCTGGTCTAAGGTGACGCCTAAGTATTTGGTACTGCGCTTCCAGGGGATGGGAATGCCTAACATTCGGATGTGGAGATTGTAATCGGCGATACGACGGTGTTTGCAGTCGAAGAAAACCGCAGAACTCTTGTCTGGGTTCACATCGATACGCCATTTTTGAAACCATGGACCGAGGGCGTTTACGGCCTTTTGGAGTCTGATGACGAGACCCGGGACACTGAGGCCTTTGGTGTAAAGGGCGGTGTCGTCGGCAAAGAGGGCGAGTAAGTGTACACGGTGTACAACAGAGGGGTGAGGACTGAGCCTTGAGGGACTCCAGCCTTAATGGGACGAGGCGCGGAAGGCAAAAACGAAACGTACGGTCTTTGAGAAACGACGCGATTATCCTAACTAGGCGAACCGGTAAGCCTATTGTGTAGAGTTTATAGACGAGACCGCTGTGCCAGACTTTATCGAAAGCCTTGACTACGTCAAAGAAAACTGCGACCGTTTTCTTACGTCGCGGATAGAAGCCGTCGAATGTACTCGACGATTCGATGGACTTGCTGAGGGCAGGAGTGCTTAGCGCGAACTGGTGGGGAATGATGAGGGAATCGCCATCCGTTGGAATCAGATGGTTCCGCATTCGAGTGAGTATGACTCTCTCGAAAAGTTTAGACTTGGCCTTGAGGAGGCTAATGGGTCTGTGATTAGCCGGGATATTCAGAGGTTTACCCGGCTTGGGAATGCCTATGACTGTCGCTTCTTTCCAAGCTTTTGGAAAGTAGCTATGGTCGAAGCAGGCATTGAAGATGATAGCTAACAAGGTAAGCATCTGTTGAGGTAGGTGCTTAAGTGCGTGGTTGGAAATTCCATCCGCACCCGGAGCCTTTTTGGACCTTTGACTTCTAATGAGAAGTATGATTTCATCATTAGAGACTGTGAAGGGGTCGTTGGTGATGGGGAGAGATTCGTCCTCCACCGCCTGGATATGGGAGGGATCCGCGGGTTGCGTGCTGGGCGAGCATTGAGAGGCAACGCTGTCAGCGAAGCATTTGGCTTTCTCTTCGACTTCGAAGGCAGTAGTGCCATCGGGCCGAGTGAGAGGAGGAACGTGAGAGATGGCGTCTACGCGTAAGGCTCGGGCTATACTATAATACGCTTGGTGGGACGGGGAGATATTCTCCATTAGATCGTTCATTTGAGCGTCACGGAGTTTCGCGAGGCAAGACCTAACTTTACGTTGTAGCTGATTCGCAGCTGTTCTATAGGCGGGCGTGGGATATTTCTTGGCTCTCCGGAGAGCCACGTTCTTAGCTTTAATAAGATTGCTAACGGCTAAGGGAAGCGTGGGTTTGCCTTGTTTAGCAACCTTTTCGTTATCACTGATGGCTGAGTTTATACCATCAGTGAGGGAATTTACTATAAATCTATTTTATCCGGGCTATCTAATTGGTCGAGCGAGATTGCGAACGGAGAGTGTGGGGCCTCTAGAGCTGAAACTAACGTATTTTTAAAGCCTTTCCAGTTGGTAAAGGTCTTAAGAGAGGTGACGTTATCGTTAGGCAGACCTAGCACGAGGGAGACGGGGTGGTGATCAGAGCCTAGGTCATCGAGCGGTTCGATAGACCTGAGATCAAGGTTGATATGCTTTACTACTGCAAAGTCGAGGATGTCGGGAGAGTAGTTCGGGTTGGCGGGAGAGATGACATCTAAGTCGAGTTGCTCATGCCAAGGAGAGCGATGCCGCTAGTGTTGGTCGACAGACACGTCCAGCCAGTATGTTTGGAGTTGAAATCTCCGAACATAATGACGGAACGGCCGAGGGCGAGAATGGCCTCAAAGTCGACGGATAGGTCTGGTGCCACTAGGTATGTAAATTGAAGCTATGATGATGGTCGGATGACCAGTCATGGCCAATCTACACACAAAGGCTTCCATATTGAGGAGAGGAGGGGTAGGAAGAGGAGTGCAATGGAAACCTCTTTTGTATTAGATAGCTGTGCCGCCGTAACCGTCGGAGTTGGGCCTATCGTTACGAGTGAACGCGTATTTAGGAATAGCGAGTCCCCTGGTGCGGTTTGGAGTGAGCCACGTCTCTCGGAGAAGCAATAAGTCTGGCTCGTTGTTCTGGAGGAACAGTTTGAGCTCAGGGAGGTTTGTACTTAGGCTACGAGCGTTAAATGAAACGAGGTATAAGCCCCTGGGTTTTATACGACAGGACGCGGGATTTACAGGTCTAGACATTTTATATACATTTTATCGAATTTATACGAATTATTGAATTTATAAAGAACTAAGTAGCGAGTGATGCTCGGCTAACGCGAAGAGACGCTCTTAAGGAGAGCGGGCGGCTCGCAGTTTGCGTGCGAGTACGGCGATTTCTTTAATATCGAGGTTTTGGATAACGTCGAACACGGTCTTCATGTCCTCAGCCAACGACGCGGGACGCGGGCCTTCGGGAGCTGTGGGAGCTGGGATAGGACGGGAAGGTGCAGGTGGAGCGGCCGGACGCTGTCTCCAGGACAGAGCCAGAGTAGGCGTCGGCTGCACGGGCTTTGCTTCCGGGGGCCCCGGTTGCGCAGCGGCGGGAAGTTGGCGGGAGTGAGCGGCGGCACCGGTTTAGGCGCGGCCCTCTTAACGGAGGAGCGCGGAGCGCGTGGACAACCCCTGTAGTTTGGAAGCACACATGCAGCAGGGGAAGTGGAGTCGGGAGTGCGAGTCCTTCGTTATATGAGGATCCAGGCACTTAACGCACCTGGGGGAAGCTGAGCAATTAGCCACTGCGTGGCCGTAAAGCTGGCAACAGTGGCATTGCCCAGGGTGGCCGCGACGGTTGGGACGCTCGACAGAGATGTTCGAGAGTCCGCAGATTGTGCGAGCCTCTCTGAAAATCTCCCTCGAGTTGGGAGTGTTGGTTAGGATTACTAACGCTAACGGAAAACGTTTGCCGCGGCTGGAGTGCATCTTGTGCACTGCTTCAGCCGGGAAGCCCTAGGACTTAAGGTCCTCGAGGATATCATCATTCGCGAGCTCGAACGGGACGCCCCGTAGTACTGCGTGGATGTTACGCTCCTCAGGGACGGCGTGGGTGTGATACGCGATTTGTCTGACTGATAAAAGCCTTGTGAACGCGCGGAAGTTGTCGATAGTCGTGACTTGGATTTTAATGGATTCGCCTGCGTTAGCTGCTTTTACATAATTGATTTTGTGCTCTTTGCACAAGTTAGAAACCGCGGTCCAACGCTCTATTTCGAGGAGGAAAACGGGCGGAGGGAGCTGAGGCTTAGGTGGGACGGGTGCGCAGCGCGTCGCTGGCTTCGACGGGACCGACGGAGACGCGGTCACTTCGAGTGACATAAGCGGCGCGGAGGCGGGTGTTGAGGACACCGGGGAGGGCTCGGTATAGTTATAATAATAATAATAGTAATAAAGTATTTTTCCTTACCCTGGTGTAATGTAAATTTTGTTTAATTGTACAAATAATTTCCAAATAAACCCAAATTATATTTGTGGTGTATATAAGCCACATGATGCATTGTTTTGAAAAAATGCCCTTCTATGCCAAAGGTCTTGGGATTGAATCTCGGTTGGGTGGATATTTTCGTGATTATAGATTATATCACACAATAAGCAATGTCATATAAAAAGTAAACTTTTTCAATTAGATGAGATTGCTCGTGGATCGCTTGGAACGTAGGTTTAGGATCGCAAGTTTTCAAAACTGGATCGGCCTAGTATGATCCATGATCCACGCTCCACGATTCTGGATCACGGATCGCGGGATCGGCGAATCATTATGATTATTCGTCTTTATCTTTTCTCTTTTTTATAGTGACAATCGAATTAAATCCGGTACTTAGGAAAAGAAAGCGACTAGACATACAGTCAAAAAGCGTCTACGTTTTATACTGTTTCGGAAACTCATTGTAATAATTATTTTTAGCAATATCATATGCGTAGCATAACTAATTAGTTTGTGTATATCATAACTCATAAAACCAGCGGAGCTTAACCTATAAAATTGTAGTCTTGCAAAGTCAATAGGGATTGGAAATCATGGATTGGAAATCATATGTTCAATTTCAATCATCGATTCACAACGCTACTTTTATCTAATTGGCATTTGAAATTCTCTCCCGGTTGTCATTATTAACAATTTACTCTTCGTCCATAAACTAAAATAATCTTTGTTATAGTTTGCGGCACTTTCTGCGGAACTATAAGGTCTATATGTAAAAGAATAAATAAATGAATAATTTTCCTCAATCAAGTTAGGAAAAAATGCTAGTTAGTCTAACCTAACCTAACCACTAAGAAAAGCTGGTCCGAATCTATATTATAATATAAGTAGGCTGAAAGGATCACAAAGTTTCTACAGTACCACCATACGACTATACAGCATATACACTAAAAAATCATTATCTTTACATAATCAAACAAGTTTACAATTCTTAATTCGATGAGCCGAACTAAACGATTCGATAGCTCATTTTTGGTTCGTGTTGCCAAAGAGTGGAACGATTTGCCTGCGTCTGTTTTTCCAGACAAATATAACCCTGGAGCTTTCAAGTGTATATTGAATAGGTACCTCTTAGACAGGCGTGTATGATCCTCGTCTTCATCGTCACTTTCCATGAGGTGAGATGGAAGACAAACGCCTGCTAATTATTAATTAAAAAAAAACGATTTTCATTATGTTTTGTTATTTAATTTTGATTTCGTTTATTGAGTGATATAAATAGATCAGTTCAAATAAATAAAATCCATTTTGTTAACCTCAAAGCAAAAGAGGTTTCATATACCAATTCTAATGCTTACAAATTGATAGTGTTTAAAAAAAGTGGTTGAGTTGTTCAAAAGTTATGCATGGTTTTTGCTGTCAGTCGGCGGTTTTTTAAATGTTTCACGAAATACCTAATTACTCTTTAGAGGCAAAATATGTGTTTTAGGCAGGAGAAGGTAAGGTTCTTGTGGAAAGTCAATATACTTATTTTACCAGTAAGAAGGTCCGTGCTAGGCTTCATTTGATGCCTTTGCTCCTACAATATCAATGGGTGCGCATTTCCCCCATAAACAACAGAACTACGGAAACGTCAGCTGCTTAGGGCTTAAGTCCTTTCTTTAACTAACTTTCTTAAAGAAAGGAAATTGAGAATTTTGGGGGATATCGTTCGAAAATTACACATAATGTATTTTGTCATAACATTAATTGCACCTTTTAAAAGCCGAAGTTTTAAGTTGTTCGTATTGGTTGACGTCCATGGAGAGTTTCTCTTGTAAACCAATAATGAAATAAAATATGATTTTTTATTTTCATTTGGTTTGCGGGTTTTATCCTGGCAGGCTCAAGCATTTTTGTCAGGAACGCATTCGCATACGTAGCTAAGTTTATTTTGGCTCCTTAGCTCACAAGATAATACGGTTATTTTTTTCGGATTTAATTATTAGGTAGGTACCTAAATTACGTGCAGGCTTATAAATACATACCTATCTAAATCTCAAAAAAAATCGATATAAACGTTCCATGTAATCTTAGCGTTATATTTTTAAATATTTATTATACCTACTATTATAGCTGCAAATTCACTCCAAGAAAGTCTAGTTATAATGGTTTATATCACGCGTTGATAGACTTGCCTACTAATAAGGTTCCGTTGACACCCTTTTGGGCACGAAACATTCAAACGTGACCGAATTTCACTACAATTTTGATAATAACATTAAATCCCCAGACAAACACACCAACTGTATGGCCCCAAAGTAAGCAAATTGTGTTGTGGACGACCGTACAGCGAACTGAGGAGGGCGAACCCGGAATCCACAAATAAACAAATATACCTCTATAAAAATATCAACAACCATGACCAAAGAACAAACATCTGTGTTAAACATTTGTGTGATACAAATGAATGCCCCGGCCAGAACTCGAACCTAGGACCTCCGGCACATGAGGCTAGGCTACTATTATCTACGCCACTCCTACGCTACGAAATCTATCTATACGTGCCTATTTATTTTCGCACACTTACAAAGTCTCACCACAATATAATATAAAACAAAGAAATCGAGTCCTAAATACTTTCGCGAAAGATTTCAAACAATTGACATGCAATACACCGACTTGCGATAGAATCTAAATTAGGAGTAGAGAGTTTTAAGGAGGGTCCGACTTTCTTGGAATAAATATAATACCTACCCATGTAGGCGGGTGATACGTGATATTTTTTTCGGCATAATGAGGTTTGATGTCTGGATCTTAATGGTACTCTTTTTAAGCTGCCTCCTTAGCTTTTCAGCTCAGAGAAAATTTACTTTTGTGAGATATGTTTCAAGAGGAACTTTATTAAACCTAGGTCGTTGCCATTTTCTCTACCATTTCATCTGTCATAGAACCATAAACCATAGCTTAGAAAGAATCGTAGATTCGACACTAGTAGTCTAAATTGCTCTTCAAAATTGAAGATTTACCCATTCTCTGAGAGAATCTCTTTAATGATTTATTGTTATGTTGCCATATCTTAGTTCAGACGAATTTCTTAGACAGGTGCTACTAAGAGGCATTCAAAGGTACTTAGTAATTTAATTACCTATATGAGTATATTTTTAACTGAACCTTTACACAATTGAAACACACAATTAAAATTAAATACATTCGTTGTCGTTTTAGAATTAATTTCTTTATAATATTTTGTATAAATCGTAATGTTTTTCTTTTCTTTATGTAATGCTCCATTCGATATTTGAAATCGTTATTTTTCAGACTTAACAAGCATTTGAGGGAGTTATTGTTTTTAGTATTAGGATTGGAATAACTAGCTTTATTTATATTTATTTATGTAGTGAGTAGTCGCGACATTCTGACGTGCTCTCTAAGGCTTAGCCGTGACGGTACCTACTAACATCTTTATATAAAGAAAGAATGATCAACTATTATAAAAAAAAAACTAAAGAAAATAAAACCACAATATAAAAACTGATCCTTATCTTTACATTTTATTTACATTATGAATAAATAAATAAATAAATAACTTAATCGGAGGTCCGTTTGCAAGCGTCTTAGTTGATTTGTCCGGAGTATGCGATTTCATGGGCGTCTTCGTAAGACCTGGCTTGATATGGGCCGTGGGCGTCCCACGCGGGGGCGTGATGGTCCACATGATGCTCAACGTGGTGCTGGGGGTAATGGATCACCTCGTAGTTCACTACCTTGGGTTTGGTGAACTTGAAGATAACCATGGCACCTGTGGAAAAGGCAGAGTTGGTTTTTTATTAGTTGGTTGGAGAGAAATGGGACCCTACTTCTGGTAAGATTTTGTGATTAATTTTTAATTATGTTTATGTAATTTTTGTGATCCTTTAAAAATAACTGAAAAACCTTTATCTTCTATATCGCGAGCTGCAGTTAGTTCCGTTGGGGATAGAATGATTTTGTATTATATCTTTGCTATGATTTCATATTGGTAATCAAGTAATAAGTAAAATATGAAAGTCTAGTTTTAAATTTTTGTTCTTAAGATCATGTAGATTTTAATTACTGAATCTCATTACTAGCATATGAATATTAATCATCAAAAATAATAACAGTTACTCCCATTTGAAAGACGAGAACACCTACCTGATAGCACAAGGGAGATGAGACCAAGAGTCAAAGCCTTCCACGTCTTCAGAGCGATCAGAGCCAAGGCCAAAGGCACCAACACTGAAGCCTTGAACTTTAGACCCAAGAGGAAAGGTAGAAGAACTTTCTTGATGAAACCGTGCTCTGAAAAAATTACAACCACATTATTATTAATAAAGTAATTAGTAAAGGTAAATCGTTTCATGATAGAGAAACTAACTGCTCTTAATCCTCAAAGGCTTAGGCAGCTTAATCTTCTTCCTCCTTCCTTCGAACACTTCAGCATCTTCTTCACCATCCAAAGACATAGACAACTCTGAGGGCAGGTCAGAGAGAAGCGACCTTGGCACGTACTCAGCAGCCGCACTCTTAGTAACTTCTTCTGGAACTTTCACTCTGATAGCATGAGTTTGGAGAAAGCGGTCCACACGATCCACAATTTCATAAGCTGGGTCTTTTACCAGACGAGGATCAACAGACTCATCTTCAAGATCAGCGGTCTTGATCACTGACAAGTTATCCGTGATTTTGATCTCGTCATTATTGGAGACTTTCGTAATCCAGTCCAAGGTTCTAGGTTTGATGCATTCCACGGAATATTGACTTAAGCACTCGTTGTAAATGTTCCTGACGAGGGTGGACGCGGAGTAGCTTTGGCTGCTGGCTACTGCAGCTATGGATAAGATCACTAACAGCTTCATGATGGTCACTGTTCACTGTTGGACGGCAGGTGCGTTTGACTGCCGTCGGTCCACAATTCACAATGTGTGCCAATGAAGTTCAACAGTAGCTTTATATACGAGCATTAATACGTGATGTGCTGACTGAGTACGCCGTGTGCGTACGCATGTGGTACATTTTAATTGTGTTTGTGAGAGGTGACATTGTATTGGAAAACTATCACATTGTTGCCTGAGGCTTCGTGGATGTCCCTTTAATTAGATGGGAAGTGATGAAAGCGATTACACGTGCAAGTACTCTCCTTTCCAAGTACTTTGTTTTTAGGATACCATCCACATAACACATAGCATAGTCGATGCTTAAAAAACCTAATTTTAAGCTGATTTTAAATATACACAAATTTTTAATTAGACAAATATGTCAGTATTTTTATTGAACATGTTTTATAAGAGAATAACTTTGTCTTATTGGGTTAAGCGACATCCAAAGTATAGTTAACATTATAAGTGTTATGACCAATAATAGGTACAGCCTGGCAGTAATTCATAAGTAATTCTATTAACAAAATTTCAGATTTGTGCTTCATACAACATTACACAAATCCACCCCTGAAGGAAAGCGAGACTTCAACTGATATCTACTGAGAATCTAGTTAGATTTGGCAAGGATTTTCTAAAGTACCGGTACAAGTACAAGTAACTTTTTCTAAGAAAGCATATTCGGGTTCTATCATGGGACAAGGGTCTTTTTACTTTATATTCTTATAAAAACACCTAGATTACAGTTTTTTTAGTGATAACAAGAAAAAGGCGATTTACTACGTTTCATCTAATAAGGTAAACGTCCTTACACATTACTTTCTTACATATACAAACAACTTGAGTTACTAAATAATTTTTCGGACTTTCTGACAGAAAACCTGTAAAAAACTCCAAAACTATTACACCCTGATATCTATTAAATCTAGGAGAGTGTTAGAGGCAAAATATGAAACATTCTAATGCTTTAAAAGGGACAAAAATGCTACCTAATTAATGACTTAATAATTTTGTAACATACATTAAAACTGGCTGGTTCTCCTTGAACCGAAATAAGTAACGTTAATGATTAATCTAGTAAGGCAGGTAAATCGTGCAGTTTGTGCAAAGAATAGTCCGTTGTAGGCACAGTCCGCCTCTTGTTTTTATAATTTCAATGGCTGATCTTTCTCGTTGTTCAAAAACCAAACCTTCAAAAGAATAATATATATTAAATAAAACATTTTTTGTCACCCCCAACGTAAAAAGAGGGGTGTTATAAGTTTGACGTATCAGATTATGTGTTTGTTTGTGTGTCTGTCTGTGGCACCGTGTGGATGAATCGAGAGTGTTCTTAGCCATGTTTGGAGAATATGTTTTGGAGAAAATTAAAAAGTTATGCATGATTTATTGGCGTCAGTTGGGGTTTTTGTTAATTTTTCCTTACAAATAACTTGTTAATAGGATTTTATCTCGTTTAACTACATTTTTACATATCAACACAACGTTTCAGTGCCTTTAAAGACACCAAAAGTGATTCAAAAGTCATAAAATTTAATCATAACAACTTGAGGGAATACTAGATGCTTTGATTTTACAAGTATTCTAAGCAAGACTATCACTTGGAGTATACACCGAAATCCAGCTAAAACAATCTTCTAAAGGACATTGGCAGATCGCCATACATGGGTTTAGTTGGAGTTAAAGTGGAGCGTTTAGAAGTCAAAAATATCTAAAACTATGGGACATAAAATCCGGATCCATTTAAAAAAAAATTATATTATGGAGTATGTCTGGGAACCATAATAATAATTGCATTTTCACTAAGTACTTATTTTGAGGTTATTATTTCAAATTACCTATATTTACATAAGTAATTACTACTATCACCAACCGACCATGATAATAATCACACGTAAATGCTCATCAATATCTTTAACTTAATCAACTAGTCCAAAAATCACAGCAATAAGTCGTCGTAAGCGCAATCCATCGGAAGTTTTTTATTTCAAACTCGCCGGCTAAGGCAAAAGCTATACAGCCACGGTCCAGTGAGTAATAAATAATTTTCCTATGAGGAATATAAAAAAAATATTCTTTCATACAAATGAGTCCTTACATTCTGAAGTGACTATAATTTCCTATAATTAAAATCTACTGATATTACAAAATCAAATACTTGTGCTTGGTCACAATCAATCCTATGTATCGTAATAAAAATTGACAGGAGCTAAAACAAACTGATCAAGACAAATCAAGCTTATAATCAACTATTTTTTTGGATACTTCTACACATACAGCTAATATTATACAAATTCACATTAAAAAAAAGAATAAACAAAAGTAGGTACTAGTTACTTTTCTGAACGCTCCCTGTTTACTTAAATAAGGATTCGCCAATATTCTTTGAAATACATACTTAGACATAAAACACTGTCCAAATTACACAGATATGTAAATCTGCAATAAAGATATGTCAGTGTAAACTAAGGTAGTTCAATGTAAACTAATTTACTGATAGCTAATATATAGCTATATATAAGAAAGCCATTGATTTTGAAACCAATAAGGAATTTAGGCTGAAGTTCGCGCCTAAACAATAAGCATATTACATAGTTTTGAACACAATACTCGAAAAATACTACCTTCTTTTGGGACAGCTGGATAAATGTTATGCATATTGACGGCTTTTTCGCTTCGTGCATTGCATCTTGATTTCAAAAAAGCATTGTGAGTAATTTTAATGTCTGTCGCACGATGTTGAGTTTACGTAAGTGTACAAAAACAATAAATAGGGCTTTGATAGTCTTTTATTGTAAGTGGTAATAGCTTTGCTTCATAAACTAAAGGTCCCGGAGGAGGATTATTTTGGATCCAAACAGTTTATTTATTTATCCATTACATATTCAAGGACTTGTAGCAGTGCCTTCAATTATTCTCCATTGGGTTAAAGTCCGGAGAGCCGGCAGGCCACTGTTATGATTTTATTTGTTTCTGTTATGCACGTTTTATTTAAATTCCCGGATAAACTTATTAACTGTTTGAACTGAAACAGTATGCCCGGGAGGATTTGCGCATGTGTTTGACCCAGAGATGAGTTATATTGTATTAATTTTGTAAATAAAAACATACAAAAATTAATAACATTTTTAAAGCTTCGCATTTCTTAAAATTACATTTTCACATAGATCGGAAAAACAATTTTTTTTAGCCGAAAATAAAAAGAATATAATATTTTATAGTGTACTTGGACTTTTTTATGTGTGTATGTAACTCATTCATTTATCTTACGCCCCAGGCCGGATGTTGTAAGAAATGGTCTAACCCCACAATAATACCAGGCCAACATTTTACTTCAGCAGCCTTTAGGGATACTTAAATTTTAAATTGGACATTACGACTAAAATTGACCGCTGCGTTAGCCGCCATCTTGATTGTACGGTAGGAACTTTTTCCTCAATACCTCAGCCATTGTCAACTTTTCGAGAAAAATCATAGAGTATATTGGCAAATTTTTGACTTGTCTATTCATTTCATTTTACGTTTTTTTTTGTTTTTGTACGAACGGTATTTTCCGAGAAAAGAAGAAACGCAGGGAAAATATAATTATTTTCAATTTAGTCTCGATTTTGAATTTTAACTTTGAAAAGCTGATGGAATAAAACTTGTCCAAGAATTATTTCAGGGTAAAAGCCTAACCCGACTGGGCTATTATTTGGAGTTTAAGATTAAGAAACAAGTTCAGACCCAATATCATCATACTCGTTTGTTAAATGATGCCGCTGTTAATTGTTTAACTAGGCATTAAAGACAATTTCTATTCTGCCATGCTCTAACAAATGTCAAACTCGGATGTTAAATTTGATTGCTCAACTACTGGTACGCTAAAATACTAACAGACGATTTACTTCTGTCAAACAGTATCCAAATATCAAAATGGACGCGGTGGCGGTTTATAGTTTAATTTTCCAAAAATGTATGATATTTTGGTTAGTTTATTGTGTATGAAAAATTTGAGGCCTGCATTTTGTAAATTTGTTTTACGCTAAGAAGAGCTTGCAGTACTGTATGCTGCCGGAAAGTTTGTTACTGCATTTATTGGTTATGCCCCTCCCCTCATCTATCAAGTTATGCGATTGTATGGTTTAGAGCCAATGTATTTTTTTATTTAGTGACACAAATTTTCACAATTATAATTTTATGTTACAATTTAAGTTACTCATGGCTAGTCGAATGAAAAATATATCTATATAAGCGCTGAGGATTATGATATGGACAAGTTAGTTTTTTACTGCGTAAAATATCTGAGAATTCGATTGGGTTTCTTAATGAACAGCGGTCTGGTACCTCAAAAAATTGAGGGCTTGGCAATTTGAATCATTGCAATCTTTTTTTATTTGCATATGTATAATCATACAAAAAATTCAATTTTGTCTCTAAAACAATGATTAAAGTTGCTTTAAACCGTTTATTCAATCGATTAACTGGATATCTACAGAGATGAAGCCTCAAAATTTACCAACAACTGAATGAAATGAGAATCTTAATTTGCAAGCTTGCCTAGCTTCAAGAATACTCCTGCTGCTAATCTATTACCAAATTTTACGCATTACCCGAATTAACAAATATTGACAAATGTTGACGCAGTTTAATTTTTTAATAGACAGATAGGCATCCAAAAATGCCACCGAAATGCCTTCACTCTGAAGGTTTTTAAAGTAATTCCTATGATGTTTGATTTGCTAATCATCTGTTGCATTTCCTCCGTGGAACATACAAATTAAACGAAATTTTGACAATATTATTTTTAACAAGACATCAGTGAATGCCTGATTAGGAAAAAGTTTGGGTCAGCATTAGACAAACAAATTGATTAAGGCCTGTACACCTTATAATCATTAATTACACGAAATTGAGACAGAGGAGAAACTAATTTCGACCAAGACAGTCTAACTCTTATTTGACTATGTTATTTAGGCTAAATCTGTCCATATCGGGCTGTATAAAAGGTACTTGTGTCTATTAAAGTTTACGTTAATTGAAAGTGCTTTCGAAGTACACTACAGTATAGACTGCATGGTTCAAACTCACGATTACATATAAGTGTAAAGTAAAATATGTCTGAATGTGATTTATTTAGTTTTACCATTATTAATATGAAATAATGCACCATGATTTGAGTTGAATCGATAACCGCTGAAAGATATCGGTTGATTGATATTGGTTTAAAGTTGACATATGGTCGAAAGATGAAATAAGATCGTAGGCAAGCAATGTTCCACTGCCTTACTATAAGTGTTAACATTTAATTGGTTTTTATAATGAAGATCAAATTCCTTGTACAATCCATGTTATAATAACTTATTTTTACAAAACGGTAATTTCACAATAAAATTCGTTTTATAATATACGCATTTTTAGGGCGTTTATGTTTTTCCTTTGAGTAGGTATGTACTTACTGATGTGTCCCCAGTTCCATATGTCATACCATTTGATAATTTCTGAACAATACTCCATCATACCGGATTTAACCCCGTAATTAATTGAATCATATGTATTATTAGTGTACTAGATTTCTCATACGTAGAAAAACAATATGGTAACAAAACTCAATAATCAACCTAATTCAGAACCAGGTTACAAAGCCATATCATTGATAAGCCTCGTAGAAAGTGAGTCCGCGACCAAGATTAGGAATTGTGTTCGCATTCCTTACGTAATAAGGGGCATATTTCCAAAGCAATTAAGATTCCTAGCACAGGCCTAAGTGAAAGATGTCCGTACAAAACGGATGCGTAGACTTGTGATCGGAATTTAAAATAGGAATCCGAGCATATGACATTGGTCTTCGTTCTTAGTACTATCAGTTCGACCAACTTATCTGTGCAGTTCAGAGAGCCGCGCTTTCTATGTGCTAATTACGTTTTCAGAATAGCGGCCATACGTATCGATTAGTTTTAATTTTTGCCGGACGCATAGACAACTTGGTCGCACTGTAATAAGGTTCGGGTTTCGCCAATTTGCTGTAAGGGCTATGATTTATATATGATAACAAGAGTAGATTGTAAGTTGTTTTTTGATTTGCTTTTAAAGTGGAGCTTATGGGTTATGGCTGTGATGTTTAGATTTGCTGTATTATTAACTATCATTAAACGTATCTATTTTAGGTTTCATGAAATTCTTTTTATGAACCAAACAAATTATAATAATACATCCCAGACAAACACACCAATTGTAGAGCCCCAAAGTGAGCAAAACTCATGTTATGAATGACCATACAGAGAACTGGCGGAGAACCCAGAAGAAACATACACATTGTATAAATATATAGACATGACTCGAGAACAAACATCTGTGTTCATCACACACATAAATGCTCAGATCAGGACTCAAACCTGTGATCTCCGGCGTATAAGACGAGGTAATTATCCACTACGCCAATCGGCCGCTATAACATAAAAAAATATATAATAAGATGTGTTTTAAATAAAAGAGCATGTGAAACTGATAAAAAAGTGCTTCAGGTCCCATTACGCAGTTCGCTGTACGATTAACAAAACTCATCTAGGTAAGATATTCCTATAGATATTCTGGATGGAGTTCCCTAAAATCCCCCCTCGAAGAGTTACGCGCTAGGTTATAAAAGCGTGTAACAAATCCAGCTTTAAACTACCCAGAACTTCTCCTTTCTTTGGTGAAGGAAATATATGTTGAAGTAATTTAAGTTCTGACGAAGCAAAATAATAACAATAAAAATGCAGAACGTTTAATATGTTACTGTGCTCAAATTGTTACTGTTAATGCTCAAACAGAATGCATCGTAACGTAATGCAATGTATCTCTATTACCCGGATACCCTACTAGTTAAGTTATTTTTAAATTCCGATTTAATCCATCTTAATGTCGTGTTAAGACTTTAAAGCTCTGCTAAGCTTTAGACGTGCTATAAGTAAATTTGGAAAGATATCCAGGATAAATAGTTGATAAAAAACAATTATGATTTGAATTACGCGTGTGTGTACGAACCTGGGATCTGAGTATCTGAAGCGTCATTGTCACTAAAGTACGTCTTCTTATGGTAGCGTCGGGTGACGGGTCACTCACTTCCCTCTAATATGGTTGAGGAGGGTGATGGCTGGATCCCACGTTAACTCGTGAACGGGTGCCGTTTGAGGGTGTTCTTCGTTTGGATACTTGGGGGGGAGGGAGACTTGCCGAGCTAACAGATGCAGAAAAGAATAATTTTGTATAGACATAAAGAGACTCTGTAAATTTATTTTGAAAAAAATGTACCCGTGAAGTTTCTTGCCTGTTCTTCTTCACGAAGGTTTTTTCGAACTGGTGGTAGAATCATGTTTTATTTGACGTCAATAAGAACAAGTAATTGTCAATGTTGAGGAAAAAATAAATATTTCGTTTCATTTCACCACATCACGAAGACATTGATGTTTTTCCCGGTTTTACTGTTTTTATAGCCAGTAAATGAGCACCCGTTTCACCTAAAGTTAAGGCCCTCTTATCCTCACGCAGTATTCTTCACGAAGGTTTTTCTCGAACTGGTGGTAGTGTCATGCTTTGTTTGACATCAATAAGAACAAGTAATTGTCAATATTGAGGAATACATATTTGAATTCGAATTTGTATTTGGCATCTAATGCATCCCTAGCGCGCAGATCGAACATCACAAAGGCCCCAAGAAAGTAAACTCGCATGACACTTTTGAACAATCACAGTATAAAAATTGTTTGCAGTAGGACCACTGCACTTCTAGGTGAGAGTTGGTAAATAAATTCATATATTTTTATCACAAAGTTTTTCTAAGTCGTAAATGTATATTTAGGTGAAATTATTTATAAAACGAAAGCACGGCAGCAATGCACAGGTTTTTAATCTTACCCAAAATGTTCTATCAAAAAAGAGCATTGATGTTAAGTTCGTAAAAGAAGAACGCGCGACGTTCAACATAATAATTTAAGTTAATTTTCATTTTGATAGGATGGTCCCGTATAATTTATAATTGAACTGAATTCAAAGAGATCGAACCTATATAGTTGCAACCACATGATCGAGAGCACCATGAGCAGTCCACGTGAACATAAATACCATGGGTTTCTTGATTCGGCGTTCCATGATAGCTTTTTCTTTGTATCTTCGGCAGGTTCTGCCACTGAAGAACTCGTAATATTTTCCCATATTCAAAACATTTTGGAGTAAAATACAGAAGCAATTATTTCATAGTCCGATCAAGATAGAAATATTGGATCAATTCACACAGAACTATGATTGTGTACTGACCTTTGAGACCTTATTAAAATACTAAAAGTCCCCATTAAATCCACATGTCAAAATAAAAAGGTTAAATGTCAAAAATATAATTTTTTTAGCTTCCTGATTATTTCAAACTATACTTTTCCTTAAAATATTTTTCATAAAGATATTGATGATCTTAATTGATCACAAAAGACCTTTTCCGCTTTGAAAACCCGCAACTCAGAAAATAATGGTTAAACGGGGAATAAGGTTATGAAATGAAATGAAATGAAATGACACTAGCACAACATTCTGTAAGGACCAACTTGCAAAAAAGTGGTTTGGACATTGACTGAAAAAGAGCTAAAAATTCGCATATTTGACGATACTTTGTATCTATCTAATAATAACTTTGAATAATTAACAAGTCCGTTTATCTTTCTTAGTTATAATTAACAAATTCTAATTGGACCGACGGATTTTGGGACAAGTTCACAAATTCAGTGACAAAGTTTTGTACCATAATTCATACCATTCATACTTTCAAATTGGCAACGAATTATTAATTTATTTGGTTTATTAATTGATTATAACTATTATTTATTATAAGTCTTTTTTTTTTCTTTTTCTTTCATTTCAGTTTTGGTGTGTTGTATTGTTATTTATTTTAGTGACCTATTTAGATACTTCATTAGGTATTATACAGTTTGGGTTATGTATGTGATTGTTATATTTCTCGTTTATTAGGGTTTACTGTATGAGTTACATGTAAACTGCGATTACTCTTCTATACTGCTGGCGTGTAGACTACTTTTGATTAATTTAATACAAATAGAATATTAGAATATTATAATTAACTAGTATTTATTTTTATAATACACAATATTTGAAATTTTGTTTATTTATTGTTTACTATATGTTACAAGGTATTTATAATGTAGATGATAACTCTTCGGTTAGTGGTTCGAGTTTCCTAACTGCAACATCGTCACCTGACAGCAGTTTTCACAGCACGACTGAATCCTTAGACCTTTTGGTGGATTCTGTCTTCGCAGGATTTCCTAAAAATTTTAATGCCGTTCACATAAACGCTCAGAGCATTCCTGCACATTATACGGACTTGATTGCGTCGTTTTCAAATAATCCTAACTTACATGCTATATTAGTGTCAGAATCATTTTTAAAACCCTCACTTCCTTCCTCTACCTATTCTCTTCCCGGATTTCAACTTATTCGTAATGACAGAGTTGGTAAGGGTGGCGGTGGGGTTGCTATATATCTAAAATCTCACTTCTCTTTTCGTGTTGTAAGCAAATCCCCTTCTCAATACACTGAGGCTGCAGAGCACATTTTCGTAGAAGTTCTAGCTGGTCATACTACGGTTTTGTTGGGGGTATTCTATAGTCCTAACCTACACATTGACTATTTTAGTGCTTTTGAGTTGGTGTTGGAGTCACTCGTGCCTACTGTTGATCACACCATTATTATGGGTGATTTCAACACCTGCCTTCTCAGAAATGACCACCGTACTGCAAAACTACGCTCAATTATAGATTCTAAAAACCTTCATATCCTTCCATCAACTACAACACATCATTTTCCAAACTGCCAACCATCTTTGTTAGATCTAAGTATAGTCTCATCCATTGAACATGTTAACAACCATGGACAGTTCACTGCCGACGCGTTTTCGTACCACGACCTACTTTTTATCTCATATAAAATTAAATGTCCTAAACATAAGCCTCGTGTTATTTTACAGCGCAATTACAATGGCATCGACAAACAAAAGTTTATATCTGACTTAAGCAGCACAAACTGGGATGCGTTGTTTGAAGCGCCGACTATTGATGTAAAGTTAGAACTTTTTAATTCAATTATAACCCAAGCTTTTGATGTCCACGCTCCGCTTCGACCAGTTCGGCTCAAACATCTCCCCGCTCCTTGGCTTACTAAGGATATAAAAATTATGATGGCCAAGCGCAATGCTGCGAAGGTCAAATATAAACATAATCTTTCTGACGAAAACTGCTGCCGTTATAAAGAATTACGCAATAGATGTAGCAGAATGTGTAGAGATGCGCAACGTCAACATATTTACAGTTCTGTTTCGAATGGAAAACCTGCTAGGGTGTGGTCGTTCCTGAGAAGTCTAGGTATCGGCAAATCTCCTTCGTCGCTTCCCCTTCACCTTGCACCTGATTCCTTGAACAAACATTTCACCACAGTTTCCTCAGTTCCACATAATCAAAAACTTGCTACGCTGCAATCTCTGTCTGCCACGTCCTGCTCTCAACATCCTGCTTTCTCCTTTAGAACAGTATCTGAGCATGAGGTTGCGGCAAGCGTATCAGGAATCAAATCAAATGCTGAAGGCTATGATGGTATAAGCCGCAGAATGATTGAAATTGGTTCTGAGGTTCTAATGCCTATAATATGCCACATTTTCAATTTCTCGCTTAGTACTGGTACTTTTCCGACCTGCTGGCGCAAGGCAGTAGTTATACCTATTCCTAAGACTCCCAATCCCTCGCTTCCTTCTCACTTTAGGCCCATATCTATCCTTCCCTTTCTTTCTAAAGTTCTTGAAAAACTTGTTTCTAATCAACTGAATGCATTTTTGAATTCCAATAACTTCTTTAGCAAATTTCAGTCTGGGTTTTGTCCTGGGCACAGCACAACAACCGCGTTAATAAATGTAACTGACGACATACGTTTGGGCATGTCTCGACAACAACTGACTGCTATGGTTCTATTGGACTATAGCAATGCATTTAACACGGTTGATTGCGATATAATGTTGGCTATGCTGCGTAGGGTTTTTGGCTCAGACAAGGAAACAGCTTGGTTTAGGAATTATCTTGCAGGTCGTCAGCAATGCGTACGTGTAGATGATGTGTTTTCTGAGTTTTCTGATGTCATCGCAGGAGTACCTCAAGGGGGTGTCCTCTCACCTCTCCTTTTCTCAATCTTTATAAATTTTGTGACACCCCTTATCTCATGTCATTACCACTTATATGCTGACGACCTACAAATTTACACCCAGGGCACTGTCGAGGAAATCGATAGCATGATTGACAAACTTAATGATGACCTCGCCATAATAACTGAGTGGAGTCAGTCACATGGTTTAGCAATAAATCCTCAGAAATCGCAAGCCATCATCATTGGCGGTACTAAACAAATTGCTAAGCTTAAGTTACGTACTATGCCACGCATTTACTTAGGTGATGTTTCTTTAAATTTTAGCAGAGCAGTAAGAAACTTGGGCGTTATTCTTGATTCTACTCTCTCCTGGACGCCTCACATAACCGAGGTGAGCAGAAAAGTATATGCTGCATATAGTTCGCTGAGAAGATGGAGGAATCTTTTACCCATCAAGACAAAGATTGAGCTTGCGCAATCGTTGCTGCTGCCGATTCTGTACTATTCTGATGTCTGCCTCATCGATCTCAACGAAGACTTACTTGACAGACTTCAGCGTCTGCAGAACCTGTGCATCAGATTCATATATGGATTGCGCAAGTTCGATCATGTCTCAGAACACGAACGCAAGCTTGGATGGTTGCCAGTAAGGCTGCGGCAGGAGGAGCATGTTTTAACGTTGTTATACAAAGTATTTTATGACCCCCGCACGCCCTGTTACCTTAAAGAGCGCTTCAGGTTTCTTGGTGTACGACACAACCGCGACCTACGATCTGATGCTGATAACCTCATTGAGGCACCACTTACTCGATCAGGATATTTTCACGAATCCTTCACAGTTAAGTCCGCTCATCTGTGGAACAAGCTACCGGCTGTTGTACGGCACTCGAAGTCCATAACCACTTTTAAATCCAAACTCCATAAACATCTTTTGGGAAAGTTATGAGCTACAATTACTGATCTACAATTACAATTATTTATTATAAGTTTACTATCAATTATATATCAGTGTTATGTTATCATATTTGTGTATACAGCATTTATTCCTATTAATTATATATTTATTTATTTATTGCACTGTATTTTTTTTTTCTCCTTATAATGCACTACCTCTCTTTCTTTTTGTAGTTTTCCGTCCACACAAAGGTTGTCTGGAAGAGATCGCTTCTAGCGATAAGGCCGCCTTTGCCCACTTTAGTTTAAGTTTCCTATTGTAAATTTGTACTCTGTTTTTTGAGAGCAATAAAGTGTTTTTATTATTTTTTATTATTATTATATATATATATATATATATATATATATATATATATATATATATATATTATTCGTTGCCTTGAATTATAATTATAATACTAACTTATAATCTACTTTGTTACACTAGATATCTTTTTTCGGTGTAAGATTATTTTTTGAATAACTATTATTTTTTGACTTCGAGATAATTTACTAATTACTTACAAATGTACGTACATACTTATGTGTTAACCATCACTGCCATCAAATATTTTCTGAAGATAACTGTTTTTTGTTGCAATTTTCTAATTGTTTTCTTTGAACGATATGCTGTATGGTATAGTACTATTGAACCAGGAAGATGTAATTCTCTCTAGAACACCTAGCACATAGTGTTAAAATTCACGATTAATTAAACACTCAAAATCTATACCTACAGAAATTTTAACTGCGTCAATTATTAATCTGTCAACTTTAAAAAAAGTTTGATGAATTGAGTTAAAGGAGTTTAATATTTCATTTTAAAATAACTCAGTAAATGATGCTATATTGTATAAAAATATAGAGTGTTTTGTTAATATAATTTTTGTATCTGATGAATATTTCGTTATCACATCCTATTAAATTTTTTTAATGATTCACATTCACCGTACTGAATTACATATGAAGACTTCAGCTTTTTTTTTCTTCTTTATGAAAGTACACTGTCATTATGCTGCTAGTCTGGAAGACGAAATCCTATTTTACAATATTGAAGCGGTGCTATCGTTTAAGATATTTGAAAAGTTATTTATTAAAATTTTGTAACTTCATGCACAGGAGTTAAACCTTTTCATCTGTTACCACATAGAAAAATAATATTTTTTCTGAATATATTAAGTTATCAATAATCTGATCTCGATCCTTTGAAATTTTTTAATCAAATTTAGCAATTTGATTAAAAATATCACACATACTATTGCAAGCAGTCATATTGTTATGTGCCTATACTGTGTGCAAGTATAATAAAATTTTGTATACGTTCCCATGGTTACGGCTTGCAAAAGAACACAGTTCCTATTGATACAGCGCCTGGCCGGGTGGCCGGCGACTGACACAAGCCGCGATCGATATTTTATTTCGATATCAAACCGCGGTTTTATCTCTAAATATATTTCTAAATTCAGCACTCAACCAAGTCTTAAATTGCCCGCGCTCATGGACATTATTAGTCATAGGTGTTTTATTTATCAAAATTTAATTTGATTATTATATCGACTGATGATGCGTTGCCGACCGTTAGCTTCAGTTGGAACTGCTTTTGTTCTCATGATTGCAGGTAAATGTGATTATTGTGGCGGTTACAATAGGAAAGACTGTACCGCCCCAGACGAGACATTAACAAAAAACTTTACTACCACTAAATCAATAAAATGATTACACTGCAATATGATTTACAATCTCATTACACATCAATATTTAAACTGAAACCCTCAAGCAGCTATTCAGGCCGATTTCGCCGGTCGCTCTTTGAATAATAATCACTTGTTCGATATTTAAACTTTAGATAACCAATAAATCAATTTAGATTTAAGGATGTACAGGAACGTGGAATGAATAATAAGTCTTAAGTTTAATGAATGAAAATATCGTCAGAGCGTAAGGTGGAGTGGTTGGTTGTTGTATCCCTGTCTGGGTCTAAAAGTCGCATATTCGCATACCGGTGGGGAGAAATATTTGTTCATGAGTTTAAGATGTATTCTGTTTATATAAACAGACATTTTCCTATTTATGTAAATACCAAGTTTAGGCCTTTTAGTTATATGGTCATATCAAAAGATTTGCTAAGTTTGGAATCAAACAGAAGCATATCCAAAAATCGACCAATAGAAAAATGTCAAAAGGCCTGTTGGAGTGACTTTTTGTTCCACAAAATGACGTCCTAAGTACGATGTTAGCGAGCCTAAGTAGCGGGTTACAACTTGACAAGCATACAAGTCCGAGAGCACTTGGCTTTTTTAAAGTCGTAACTTCTTTACTCTTTCTTTTGCCAATGGGATAGATGTAACTAAAAAGCTTATAAAGTATTTCGTGTCATATCACGAAATACTTACGTCTGAGTATTACGAATTACGTACGTTTTCTTATGATAGCGTCGGGTGACAGGTGCTCACTTCCCTCTAATATGGTTGAGGAGGGCGATGGCTGGATCCCGCGTTAACTCGTGAAGGGGTGCCGTTTGAGGGTGTTCGTCGTTTGGTAATTGGGGGGGAGGGAGACTCGCCGAGCTAACAGATGCAGATAAGAATAATTTTGTCTTATGTCTACATAAGAGACACTGTAAATTTATTTTAAAAAAATATATACCCGTGAAGTTTTTTGCCTTCACGAAGGTTTTTCCGAACTGGTGGTAGTCATGTTTTATTTGACGTCAATAAGAACAAGTAATTGTCAATGTTGAGAAATAAATATTTGAATTTGAATCCTTTGCTTGCATTTCCTTAATTTTTTTCTTAATCAAATTATTTATGGCTCAACTCTTTTGGTAAAGACAAAACTTCCAAAATTAATTGAAAGTTTAAAAATAAACTTCTATGATATCAAAGAAAGCTACCTCAGTGGTCAAACCTAGTCTATGTTATCTTGGTCCAGTGCGAGGTGAGGTAGAGCCTGTAAAACTACCGCTATTTTGTCCAACCTTTTATATTCCATGTACGAAAATGATACAAAAGTCAAACATAGTTTTGTAAATCTCCAAAAAAAATAAAAACGTAAATTCAATTATCTTGCTTTTCTTATACGGCTTTCACAGGGTGTTGAAAGGAAAAAGGTCCAAAAACTTAAAACGCCATCTATGAATTTGACACAAAATAATCTGAATATGATACAAATGATCCGAAACATGCATTTTAAATTTTTTTTTTACTGTTATTTAAAAGACGTATTAGGTGAGGTAAAGACTCGTGTTATATTATGTACTATAATGTTTCAAAATGTGATTGTTTCCTTAATACATTTAATAATTAAGTGAAAGGCAATTAAATATCCCATATAGACGAGTCATACGCAAACATTACCGCACAAAAAAACGGCGTCAACTTAACTGTAGATACATACCTACCCGATATATAGATAATTTGATAGAGAGATAATATATATATATATATATATATATACATATATATATATAAATATATATAATTTGTGGGAGAAGGAAAGAATAATACAGTTCACTTGTTGTAAGAAAGAGATACCTATGTACTTCGTGACGTTGCTTCGCACTAATTGGACGCAAGCGTACCTGACGTAGTACGTAAATGGTCACAGCATGTAGTGTTGTCTGTTTTGCTCCCACATACAAAATCATATTACATCTCGCTCTTTGAGTTTGTTGAAATATATAGCCATGTCAATTTTAAAACTTCATTTTAAATAGCAAAATAAAATCATAAATAATATAGTATATAAAAATAGTATTTACGCATGAAAAGAACCGTTTATTCTTTCTTTAACAGTAACAGTGTAATTAGTACACTATTTAAACACACAAGAAGGCATTGTGCGGTATTAAAACACAGAATAGGGAATTCGTTTTGTTTGACGTTTAGACGTGACACTGGGTTGCACAAGACAAGTCAAATAGCGGAAAATGCCTTGCATTTGCGTTGCTATTATTGCGAGCGGATAACCTGTCTATATGTAATATGTCATTGGTGAAAGGTAACAGATTGGTTAAATAGGAGTGTTCCCGTGAATTGATATGACACAAAATGCCCAAGAACATCAAATACTGCTTCCTTATGATGACTGTAAAATTATCAACTCTAATACATACGATGACACAAAACTATGTATTTAGGAAAAGAGCTGGCAAATATATGCGCAAAACAAATATTTATATATTTTTGAAGCCTGAAAGTTTAGTGCTACCGGATTATATTATTAGGTAAAAAGTTGACCACTCTGGAGAAATCCTAGTCTCACAGCTTTACTAAGCATCCTCGTAAGTCACAGCTTCAAAGTGCATTCACGCAACCTTGTGTTATAATTTTTTAAAGTACCTACCTAACGACTTTCGTATACTGTCTTATGTAAATGTCAAGGTAAATAAGCAGAATTAACTAACACCACAATGGTAAATAATCTTCAGATTATTCCGTCATACATTAGGAACGAAAGCTATATCATAAACCCTACTCTTTTATGAGCATACTAAACGGCAAGGGTCACCACCAGATATCGCAAATGAACCAGGTGTGAAAATCTATTATGTTACCACCACTCACATAACCAGCGAAAAGGTGATTCTTTACATTTTTCAATGGACACAAAAAGGCTAAAATGTCTCGTTCGTTTAACAATAGAACTGGCTCGGGTGGAAATAAACAACAGTCTACATGCTGCCTTTGAGCGAAAGAGTCTGTGATTTAACAAATATGAGGTGGCTTTGTAAACTGTTTGGAATCTTCTTGTTAGTGACCAAAAATTGGAGTAATGCTGTAAGTTACTGTTATTACAAAATTAATGCAATCTTCCAATTACGATGTGGTCGTCAAAAATGTTTTTTTATTCTAACAAAGGTTTTGAGGATGAAAGATTGTAGTTTAAATCTAGTCTAACAAACCTCGAAGATTAAATATGAAATAAAATACTAAAATTTAAAACAACAATTCCGCTGTGACAAATATAGTGTACATGTTTATGGAAATAAATTGACTGTGTCTTATATGTTTACAAAGTTCTTGAACTCGATAGAACCTAGAATTATTTTTTTTTTTTTTTTTTTTTTGGTTCCCCTCCACGGGAAGGGCAGGAGGACATAAAAAATGCTCTGACGCATACTCCGCGCGCGCGATCGGAGTTATGTGGGACTCGTCCCGACGCCTACCAGAACCATACCCACTAAAAAACCCCCTGTCGGCTCGTGCATTTTTGCCACTCAGCCTTCATCTGAACGACGGCCAATTGGAGAAAGAGGCCGCGCCAGCGGGGCCCTTAAGGGGTCACCCGCTGAGATTCACATAGCACTGAAGGTGCTCAAAAAAGAAAAGTAAAAATAAAAACATTAAAAATGAAAAATAAAAATAGCATTAATTCGGATTTACGTGAGAATTAGAATTTACGTTAGAATTAGGATTTGCGGCCTGAAGGGCCTCGAGAGCTAAAGTTAACTGCGAAGGTTCGCCCGTGTGCGCGTTTCTCGGCCTAGCGACTTTGAATTTCGAATCTAACACAGGAGCAGTATATGAGACTGAATCTCGAACAAGATGATTGGGATGGGATTCGGCGCGTTTGAAGAACGATTCTGAGAGTGTTTTGAAGTGCTGTTGCACTGTAGGTAGTTCAAGATCTCTGTGCAGGTCCGCGTTGCGCACATACCAAGGTGCGTCTGTGGCCCTGCGGCAGAAGAGATTTTGAACTACCTGCAGCTTATACAGGACGGAGGGATTGGCATGGGCAAAGACTGGCGAAGCATATGACATGACGGGTCTAACGCAGACCTTGTAAAGCGTACGTTTATTTCTAAAAGACATTTTACTTTTTCTACCTATCATACTATTTAAGCGGCTTAAGTAGAAACGCGCGAGTTTCGTTACTCTATCGACGTGTGGCTTAAAAGAAAGCGTCTGATCTAAGGTGACGCCTAAGTATTTGATATTGCGCTTCCAGGGGATAGGAATACCTAACATTCGAATGTGGGGATCGTTGCGGCGATTACGACGTTTGTGGTCGAATAGAATGGCAGAACTCTTTTCTGGGTTGACATCGATACGCCATTTTTGAAACCAAACACCGAGGGCGTTTACGGCCTTTTGGAGTCTGGTGATGTTATACGGGATCCTTTGACCTTTAGTGTAAAGGGCGGTATCGTCTGCAAAGAGGGCGAGTTCGACGCCTTTCGGCGGGATGGGCATGTCATTAGTGTACACGGTGTACAGCAGAGGGGCGAGGACTGAGCCTTGCGGGACTCCAGCCTTTATGGGACGAGGCGCGGAGAGCGTGCCTTCATGTTTGAATCGAAACGTACGGTCTTTAAGAAACGACGCGATTAATCTGACTAGGCGAACCGGTAAGCCTATTTTATAGAGTTTAAAAACGAGACCGCTGTGCCAGACTTTGTCGAAAGCCTTGGCTACGTCAAAGAGAACCGCGATTGATTTTTTACGATGCGGATAGAATCCTTCGAGAATGTACTCGACGATTCGATGAACTTGCTGAGGGCAGGAGTGCTTAGCGCGAAAGCCGAACTGATGGGGAATAATGAGCGGGTCGCCATCCGTTGGAAACAGATGGTTCCGCATTCGAGAGAGTATGACTCTTTCGAGAAGTTTAGACATTGCCTTGAGGAGGCTGATGGGTCTGTGATTAGCCGGGATGTTCAGAGGTTTACCCGGCTTGGGAATGCCTATGACTGTCGCTTCTTTCCAGGCTTTTGGAAAGTAGCTATGGTCGAAGCAGGCATTGAAGATGATAGTTAACAAGGTAAGCACCTGCTGTGGCAGGTGCTTAAGTGCGTGGTTGGAAATTCCATCCGCACCCGGAGCCTTTTTGGACTTTTGTTTTCTAATGAGAAGCAAGATTTCATCATTAGAGACTGTGACGGGAACCTAGAATTAACTCATGTACTTGTATATATACTAGCTTCTGCCCGCGGCTTCGCTCGCCTGAAACAATAGTGGTCAATTATTTTTGTTTACTCGCTTTCTATGTTTTACTCTTTAGAATAATAAGTATGTTATAAGTTTTACTGTGTTTAACGGTGTACTGGATTTTAAATCTGGCTTTTTTTATTTGAACGTTGAATAAATTGAGATTTTTCTTAACTAAGTTTGATGGAAAAAGGTGTTGAAAGGTGTTGAATGTTTTTTCTTGTCAGTCGGAGTTTGTTCATTTACTTTTACAAATAGCTAATCTTATGCTTTCTAATGACCTAATATAGTAAAATATAAGATTTCAAAGATAAAATTTTTACACCCGTACACAGGAAAATAATCACAAATATTCAAACCACATTGGAACTCAAAGTGATAACTTCGTGCTGTGATATTTCAAGCAAATCATTTATTATCAAACCAAGCGAAGTAAAATCTGCTAAAAAATATTAATTTCTCACCTTCCAACACACATCCATATGAATGTACAAATATCATGTCTGTTACCATGAACGTAAACATGTAATATGTTAAAACGTGTAACATGTACTGTCCTCGGTTGAAAAATTATAATATAAATACTTAGAAATAATATTAGGTAATACCTAGGTGTCATTCGTTCGCCATTGACACCGAACGCTGTGAAAGAAGTGGCAATCAATACTATGATAAGTAGGCTACTGTGATATAATTAATAATAATCATCCCCAGAGAAATTAACTCCAAAGCAGGTAGAGCTTGTGTTATGGATGACCCTTCCGCGATAAGGGGCGGAATAAACATAATATTTAAGTATAAACAACCCTGACCAGAGAATTAAAGTATGTGTTCATAACACAAATTAATGAACCGACCGGGAACCGAACCTGGGACTTTTAGCGTATAAGGCTGGGCTGGACAATTGTTTTGGCACAAAATTTTATTCTCGTAAAACTATTTCATTTCCTCCGCTTATGGATGGAATTTTCAAACACGTGTTTACTTCGTATCTACTGAAAAAATACCCTAACGTGTGGTACACGGAGTTTTATTCCCTACTTCACCCCTAAATGACAGAAGTTTCAAAACGCCGAATTATGAATTAACTCATTATTGAATAAACCATTTTGAAAAAGAAAAAAAATCTATATTTCTATTTTAAAAATGTTTGTTGTTTGTGTTTTAAACAAAATCTAAAATATAAGTTTCATGCCTAATAAATCAGGGTCTCAAAATTAACTTCGTATCAAATTTCATCTCAAAATATGCAGCGGCTTGAGCGTGAAAAAGTAACAGATAGACAGACAGAGATACTTTCGCATTTATAATACCTATTTGTTTGGATTAATCACCTGGTAAAGAGTGTATTCTCCATAAGTTAGTCCCTCGTATAAAGTGGACCTGAAACATATCGTTGAAATTATTTACCATTGGACAATATCCAGAAAAATATTTTCTTAGCCTTGGTTAAATAGATATACTATGAGGGATTTACATAATAAAAATATAGTTCTAATTGCTTCGACAGATGGCGCTAAGCCAACCTGGTTCGAATGTTTAAAATTAAATAGCACAGGTTAGTAAGAAAACATTAGCTAGGTTAAGGGTGTGTAATTATAGTAGATAAACAACATGTTATTCAGTAATAGATAAATAAGTAATTTCAAACATAAATATGAAAAGGAGTATGGCTAAGAGCGTCCTCAAAGGCGAAATCATTTGTAACGTCATGAGCGTCATGGTGTTTCTTTTATGTCTGTATGAGTATTTTAATATTAGTTCAGGCAGTTTGTTAATATTCCATTGAAGAAAAATGTTACAGCTTTCCGAAGTTACTTTTTTTAAGCTTTTATGGTTCTTCTTACCAGAATGCCTACTTTTTTTGCTAAGAAACCTGTGTTATTTTATGAGTATTTTATATTAAATTCCACCACGAGTAATTTTTTATTTAATAATAATTTGTAAATTTTTAAAATTTCTAACAACTTCCTTTTCTTTTATGTGCTTAGAATATCTTATAACTGTCGCACACCGTTCAAACCTTAATTTATTAGTTTTACAATACGTCGTCGTTGGTTTCGATTTACAAAAAAATGTATAACGACGTATAACTAAATATAACGTTTATATCTTAGAATGTACATTGATCCTGTAAAAGAGACAACTACGCCTTGGTAAAGAATACTTTATAACTGTGCAAACAAGGGTTCATTCAGGTTTAGAGATAAACATCAATGATGTAAAGAATCGATGCTATTTTTATTTATATTCAGTTGACTTATAGAAATTGAAGTACTATCTGCTTCATATCTTTTTTTATTTTAGTTTTTGAATAGGCTTCGATATACTTATTGTGACTCTGCCAGCCACTTGAGAAAATACAATTAATATTTAGTTCTCAAATTCCAAAACTAATTTAATGGGGTTACATAGAAAGGTACACTGAATGCTGAAACCGAATCAGGCTCAATCAACAATATGCTGTGCAAACCGTTAGTGAGATCAATCTTCATGAGAAGGAGAAGCTCTCTCAGCATACATTTTTATAATTATAGTATAAAATTTTAATGCAGTTACTGTGGACAAATGAAGGAGATGGTTTGCAACCCGTCATATGGAAAAACTCGTTGAAAGAAATTTACCAGAGATGCAGCGTCATTATAAAACAATAAATTCTTCGAGAAAACAAGGAGGCTATGATGACCATCACTATACTGTGTGAACAAGCCATATTGTTCACGCAGAATATCTTTTTCCATTGATTTAATAAAAAAATGTAAAATAAGGACTTCAAAGATATAGGGCATGCATACAACCTAGATGGCATCCATCACCAACACCCTCGCCTAAATATCAACCTTTTATAAATAAATAGTTAAAATAAGGTCAAATTAGTAGTGTCGTCGAGATTTTTTCGTCTGCTGCGTTACTGCAAACTAATATGGTTCTACTGTACTAGGCTACAATTATCTCCAAGAATGCAAATAGTCAACCAATTTCCAATCTATTATAATTTTAAGTAAATAAGTATTTTTTTCTTATATTGTTAGGGTGAAACTTCTTGTGGTGGGGTACAGTAGACGAGGTCTTAAAAAACCAAACCCTACTTTCTTATTTCTTGATCATGAAACACTTCCAGCATACATTATGTGAACATATAAATGAGCAGCCGGTGAAATTACAGTAAGAGATGGCTTAAAAACAAACGAACGAACGAACGATAAAACAAACGATTAATTAATAATTGCATTGTTCAATTATAAAGAACTACAATGTTATAATTTGGTTGGTAATAATCCTCCGTTTCTGTTGACATTATATATGAACATAAATATGCTGAACGGGCTCATGAAATCAGACAATAGTTTCCTCTTGCGAAAATGTGTGCTAGCATTTTTGTTACAAAGGTTCATGAGCTATTACGAGTAAAGAAACAATTCGATTTTTTGGTTCTCATAACCTAATGATTTCGAAAATTGAATTGAATTTCATGATGCAATATTCAGCTTATTAGAGCGATAAGTGTAGGGAACAAAATGCACTGATACTTATAATGCTACAAAAGACTTTGTTTTTACAAAAGCACCAGTTGTTCTTTATTTTTTTAGGAAATAAATTTTTATAAGCGCCTTCTATCGTTTTATTTTTCTGAGCTGTCAGAAATTCCCTTATTTGTCGATACATTAAATATTTATTATTTCATTTTTCAGAGCTCTCAAACACACCTAGAAAATTACCAATACCCTCACAGAGAACAAAGTACGAAGTTCTTAACAATATTGAATCTCATAAAAATGAACCCATTGAAAAAATCAAGGATATTCAGAAACTTTTCTGAAAAAGTAATGCAATCAGAACTTGGAAGAGACCAGGCCCCTGTAGTTGAAGCTGAAGATGAAAACCAATCTGCGCGTCAGACTCCGAAACCAAAAGAATATGAGATAAGATATCCAGACTATGTCGATTACGGGTACAAATCTCCTCGCAAATATAACACGCTCCAACCACCACAAAACTCTCTAGACGATCTAGAATATCATAACACGAATCAAAACGCAGATACATTCTCGTTTAAAGATATTATCCCCGTTTCAGAAACTGTTCAAAATAAAACCTACGAAGCAAGTCAAGCCCAACAGAATCCATACATTTCAAATTACAATCCAAAAGAAGATTTTCAAGTTGATAACATTATCGATTTTGACCCATTAGCAGAATTAGATAGTGATACTAAAATTGAAAACAAAAATGGAAATGCAAACATGAAAAAGCTTAATAGTAATATGGACAACATTCACCAAATCATCAATATGGGAAAAGTTGGAAGAAGTTTTGATACAGACAACTTAGATGCAGGTCATGAAATTGTGTACATGAACCCTGATCAAAATGTCAATACAGAAGATTTAAACATAAATTTCAATTCCGAAAACTATAGCCGTAAACCTATTGATGAAAATTTTTACACAAATCAGAAATCAGAAAACTTTGAGAAAAATCATGTTGTGAACCACGAACATTTTAAAATAAGTCCAAAAACAGAAAATATCGAACAATCGAATAGGGCACCAAAGTTTGAAACTTTCAGCAGAAATATGGAAATCATAAATCAGAATGTAGATAGTTTGAATCGAAATCTGAATAGAAAGCAAAATTCCGAAGATGTAACTAGGACCAAGAAAACAGAAAACAAAATCAGAAATACAATTAAAGAAAACGTGGATAGAAATCCAAATATAGATAATTTCAGCAGCAAAATTAATGTGGAACATTTCAACAGAAATTCAAATACTGACAATTTTTTTATCAGAAACCCTGTTCTAGAACATTATAAGACAAATCCAAATACAGAAATTTATATTAATTCCAACAAAGAAGCAAATGAAGGAAATTCTCATATAGTAAAATCGGACGCGAAAACATACGTGGAAAACATACCAAACAGTGATGTTATAGCACACAGTGATGTTATGCCAACTGGGAATGGATATGTCCCTTCACAGCAACAAATCAGAAACTTCATAAATGTACAGATGAACTCAGAAAGTGAAGCGCGGAATGCACAAGAGGTGCGACCAGAACAAAAGGCACAAACTACCCCTCGGTATCTTCGTCAAGAAATATTAAGTATTTTTGATTCGATTAGTGATGGTGGTAATAATAATCCAGCCCCACAGCCTAATAACGGAAATAATGAATTCGAATCCTTGTTATCAGATATAAAGTATCATAAAATTTAGTTAATTTTGAATGCTGTAAATCGACATTATCGCTGATTTAACATGATTTTATTGTTTAAGGTATTTGTATTAAATTATTTTTACCTCTACTTTATGAATTTGATTGTTTTTAAAGTCCACCTTAGGCTGCGTTTAGAGAAGTTCCGTTTAAAAAAAAAACGTTTTTGGGAAAAAAAACTACTTACATGTACATTCAGTCGATTGAATGATGCCGAACGCCAATATCCAACATCGTTGAATCAGTTTATTATGGAATTGATTCTGCATTTATGTTGAGACGCTTCATTTCGATTAAAAGATGCCGAATTAAATACGAAATGTAAATGGAAGAGAAATGAACGAAACGTAAACGGTCTGGTAGCCTCTTTAGTTCACTGTCAAACTTTCTTTCGATAGCTATGGTGTGTATGCGGTCTTAGCTTTAGCTTCAAAACCTAAACCACAGTAGTAAAGTCTATTCATTTGGATACGGTGACCTTTGTATCGAGCCGACTTAGCACGTGCCACTGCTTGTTAAAGGATGCGGCCGCAAAATGGTCGCCGCGTGCGGCGTACACCTGCAAGTAAATTTGGCACTTTATGACTCCATCCGCCAGTCCGAGTGATGCACAAGTAATCATGTTTAATTTACTTTGACAGCACAACATATTTTTTGTTATAAACATTATCGTTGCTATCATACTTATGTGTATCATTTACATTCGTACTTTGTTACAATAAGTGTGTGCGGCTGTACCGACACTATCTAAGTGAATAATAGACTTTACAGTAGATCTAGTGAAAAGCTACACTTTCAACCGGTCGGCATTACATGAAGCTTATGATTTTTTGGTCTTTAAGTCCCTTTTTGCTCATATTATGTTAGATTTTAGGTTATTTCAAACCAAGCTATCGGTGAACTGACAAGTGTCAGTTGTGTCGTTTGAATGTTGCCATTTCATCAAACTGTAAACTGATTCCATAAAAACTTAATTGAAAAAAAAAAAATTAAATTAATGTCTAGTAAAAAAAATGTTGTTTCAGTATACCGGGTGACTTTTTTCGCTTTCGGTAAATGGGAACACGTGCTTAAACTGCATTTTGTAAGCAACTTTCCCTAACACACCATACAGGAAAATGAAAAGATAAATTCCACCCTTGAAACAAAATTTGCAGCTGCCTGTACGATTTGCGTGGAGAGTCGAATTTTTATTTTTAAAGTCACCCGGTATACCTCTTCAAGTAATATGAATGCACAGCAAACATACCACTAACAAAAAAAACTTACTTTTCACCTCTACCGTACATTCCAAAGTTTATGTTTTAATAACTGCAATAAACTTTTACGTTACTTCTTTCTTCTTTATTCATTGGCTCTATATGCAAAGCTTTGTAAAAACAATATGTTGAATGACGGACCCATACAGTAGAAAGATCCTGGGCTCCAAGAGTGAGAGGCATAACTTTCGCTTCTTTGTCTCTTTTCATTAGGTAATTTTGGAGGATTATCTAATTCTGTATAGGAAAAGTTATTATTTTTACAATAGGTACGCTTTTCTCCAATAAAACCGACAATCATGTATATATGTATCTATGGATTATATTTTTTTTTCTTTCTTTTCAATCTGGGTAAATTTTTTCAAATAATGTATATTAATATATATAAATAAAGTATCATTGACAAAAAAAAAGATTTGTATACATAATTGAGGGTTCCTTTTCAAACATCATCTGTTTTATTGGTTTTAAAAGGAGAACAATTTGTGAAAATTGTAAACAACAGGGATAAATATAATGAGTTAAAATTTATTCAACAAATGTCTATGAATGTATGAAATTTGTTAACAAACTGTTTTTCATAATTTTCTACCATCTTTGAGCAACCGAACTTTCTCGAAAGCTACGTCCTAGTGACTAAATGACAATAAGCCAAAATAATAAATAATTTAATTTTAATATAGGTACTATGTAGAAAAAAAATCTTTTAAGCTTAATTTCTAGGTTGGGGTATACAAATAAATTAATTTTAAAGTTAGGATAATAAATTAACTTGAAGAAAAATCTATTATTCCAGTGAACAAGTAATAAACTTAAAGTAAGAGAGTTCACTAAGAACAATATATAAATTATACATTGGTTGCATTTTGATTTATTGATTAATTTTGGACATAGCTGAAAAATTAAATAATTTTGTTTAAATTCTAAAATATAAATGATGCCTATGTATTAGGTGCTAGAATATTATTAAAATGAATAATAATTTTATTCAATTCAAGAATTTTAAAGTTCTAGCTCACTGATACATAGTGCGTTTCACTTAATAAATAAAATAAATACTTACTTAATTTAAATTTTAATAAATTATTATAAATACAAGATTTCGGGCTGATGTCAGATAACTTTTAAACAAGACTTTTCTTAAAATTAGGCTCAAATTTTCAAAATGTTCTACTGATAAAATTTACTTGCATTGAAAAATCAGCTCTTAAATGCAATAATATTCAAACCATGTATAAAATTTAAATTTAGTGTAGTTAAAACTCTGAAAACAAGATCCTAGCGAAACATTTTACCACGAGTCCCAAATCTCTGAAAAAATTTAAAAAATATAAAATCGCGCAAAATTTAAGAAAAAAATATTTTCACCATAAAGGTGTTTTAAATATAAATTCAAGCCTCGTATGAAAAATTATACAACGTATTTGTTATTTAAATTAACCATGTATCACCTTCAGAGACTACGTATATTGCAACCCGATTTACAATAAAAATATTTTTACGAAACAATAAACGTTTACTTGTTATAGTCTTGTCATAGATATATTTTTGTTTTTCTTTTTAAATGTATGCTACAGTCCGAGCTGTAATATTTTGGCTCTTAAAATTACAAAGTCCCTTTAAATAATTTTCACAACCTTTTTGTAGAAAACCAATGTTGCAATTAGACTTATACAGTGAGACATGACCCTATTCAATTTAATGTTACAGTCTTGAGTTTTAGAATTTTACTTTTTGTTATAATTTATGTTGCAATTGGGGTACAGAGTGAGGCAGTCCTTCTGTTCTTGTCCGTCTCTTGCGGCTTGAACGTAGCGATAGTAGAGTAGGGCGTTTCTACTGTCAGCTGGTGGTAGTAGTTCGGTTGTGTCTCTGAAATTTTTTTGAATTATTGATATAAAGGAAAAGCACAGGTCGTATAGAGAATTGAACAGAATGAACATCTTTGTTAATATTAGACTATTTGTCTGGGCCTAATAGTGTTCCGATCCGATATAGGATGGGTTATTACGATCGATTCCACGATCTCGTATTGACAATCGCATGTTACATCAGTCGGCCATGAGGTGGCCATACTTGCGTACATAAACATAGAAAGTTATATTATCATGGTTCACACAGAGTTAGATTGTTCACTATTAAGTATATTCTGATAGTAATACTTATATGATAATTTTATTATCTTATAAAATTATGTTCCACAGTAGGAATGTTATTATTTTATAAAAAGAGCAAAAAAAGAACAATTAAGTTCAAATTATAGCTTAACTCTTAGTTATACAAGGAAGAAAAATGTACAATGTAAGATATGTAACAATTTAACCAATTTAAAAATACTTTCACTATTAGAAAAGTACAGTTAGCAGATTATCAACTTATATCAAAATGTCAAATTTCCTCAATTGATTTTGAACTCTTCGACCGTGAAAATCTGAAAATCGTCCGAATCGTTTGAAAATCGACCGATTGGTGTAGTGGTCTTGCCTCATACGCCGAAGGTCCCAGGTTCGAGTCCTGGCCGGGGCATTCATATGTGTGATGAACACATATGTTTGTTCTCGGGTCATGGTTGTTTGTATTTATAAGTATGTTTATTCTGGGTTCCCCCCCAGTTCACTGTATGGTCATCCATAACACAAGCTCTGCTTACTTTGGGCCATACAGTTGGTGTGTTTGTCTGGGGATTTATTATTATTATTATTATTGAGAAAATTTGACATTTTGGAGTAGGTTGATAAGTTGTTGACCGGGAGTTTCATTGACTACATTTTATTCCAATTTTCTTGCAGGACCTCAAGTCCTTCATTAAAATATCATAATATATACTCACTTGCTCAACTCATTGGATACCAAGTTACTATAGGGCGCATGTTTAAACGGGTCCTGATACAACGCGCACACGGCTCGCTCCCGGCAGCCAGCGTCCTGAGCTCCCAGCGGCGACAAGATACTGTCCACCTTCTCCAAGAGACCACCGTAGAACTTCTCAGCTGCTTGGGTTTCCTGGAAGGGAAGTGAATATTATGTTTTTCTGAAGGTTGAGGGAAAAGTTCGGAGTTGAGTTGGTTTTTATCTGAGGGTTTTTAAAGATGATACGTAGTTTCACGAGATTTTGAATTTAGACTGGATTTGCAGGTATATAATTGTAGGGATGAAATAAATAACATGTGATTGTTACAGAAGACTGTGCCGTCAACAATGAATTTAATAGATCACATAATGGTATTCATAATGAAGCCAATTTCTTCAATATCTAAGAGGTATATTATATCAATAACGTTTCAATAACGCGCGTTTACGAAAACGAAACAAGAAAATAATTGCCTATTTAGATTTGATCTATTAATATAAATATGCTGTTCTATAAATTAAACAAAAAAAGTAGTTTGCAAGGTTTTTAAAAGAAACTAACCAAGTACAGATAAACTAGATGGTATTGAGTTCGATGATTGATAAACTATGCTATTATTCTGAAGAAAAACTACTTGACATTGTTAAAACTATGTTTGTTTATAAATTGAATCAATAAAGTCTGAATTAACACTATGAATTTCAAAAGTTCTTGGATCGTTAGAAGGGTAATGAACCGAGAAGTATCATCAGTTATAAAGCTTTGTATAGTTTCTTATGTTAAGATCCCGTTTTGGGCGATAGTACTGTCATGCTTAATTTAACCACAATAATAACGACATTTACCACTTCCTATACTATTTCCATTTCTTTATTGTCTCGATGACAGTTCTGTCTATCTCGTTTATCGATATAGCTCCATCCCTATCAGTTTCTCCGACTCTGGTATTATATAACCTTGTACGTGTGTAAACGTCATATTTTTATAAAATAATGCATACATTATGTAAAAAAAACGCTCGCACAAGTTTTCACAGGAGCTGTCATCGAGAAAATAAAGTAATGGAAATAGTATAATAAAGAGAACCAACAGTCAGTGAAATTACTGGAACAAAGGCTGCTCTAACTAAACTTGCGGTGTGCAACGCATCATATTTCGATAACCCATATAATTAATTAATAATAATTATATACATCTAAGATTAACGATGTCTGTGCACACGGATGCCACTTACCATTAGGCGGCTGGCGTGCTCGTTTGCCAGCTATCAATCAACGATATGTCAGATTAATAACAAATAATTCTGAACTAATCCCACTTCTCGTAGTTAAAATGGGTGTTAAAAATAATGCACATATTGAACTTTAAACTTTAGAAAGTATGGGCTTTGATTTTACATCGTACGATAACAACATATCTCGTTTGGAACGTTTCCGGTACATTTATCAATCAATAGCAATGCATTAAACATAATTTATCAAGTTTGGTAGCTTTTATTTTTAGAACATTATGAAAGCGAGGTTTTTAAAGATATTTTACTGTTTACCCAAGCACAATATAAAACGATATAAATACGAGTAAGTATAAGTAAAAATGATAAGAATATAATTTTACATTATATGCTTTAACGTTTTGAATATCTATGAGCATGCTTTTTTTTTGACTCTTTTAGTAACCGGCAAACAAACATGCGACCCACCTGTTGTTCCGTGGGTCCGCATCCGCGGATAACTTAGTAATAGGTGTTTATTTACATAGTATATAGTTATTTATCAATCAAATCAAATCAAATCAATTTATTTGCAAAATATGGTCGACACACAAGGCCTTATAATTATTTAAGTACCTACATCATATTTAACCGTGTCAAACGGTGTGCAAATCTTTGCGGCGTGATATAATCAGATCTTAATCGAATCAAATTATAAATTTAAAATTGTCAACAACAACTTCGAAAAACATTAAACATATAACAATAATTATTTAAGCTAAGGATTCAAATCCTTAATTACTAATAACTGTTATCTAATAAATAAATTTATTTTAAATTGTTTAAATGTCAAGTTCTTAATATTATATGATATTTATACATTTTAAAACTACAGCTTTTACTCACGCGTTTTTGTCGGAAAGGTCCGACTAGTTTCGGACTCGTATGGAGTGATCATCAGGGCCGAGTACAGTCGCGGCTGTGCTTCGTATCGCACTAGATTTAATGTCATTTTCATTAAGTGATGATTAGTTCGACCTACGAGGTGCATTGCCGACCGTGGCTCCACATTTGCTCCAGTAATTACACTAGCTGTACCCTCCGATAGGCGGGAAACGAGCTCGCGACCCGCCCTATGGCGACTGGCGTCCAAACTCATGAACAATTGCGGGTGGCTTATTAATTGTAGTAATAGTGATTAGTGTTTCGACAAATGATGCGTTGCCGCAATTTAAATTGCCTATGTTCTACTAATTTAACCGAAACACAACCACGCCAACATAATTACAATGGTGGTCAAAATAGGAATGACTAGCACCGCCCTATTCGAGATTGTAACAAAAGTACGTATATTTATATAGTTATTATATAAAAGAAAGAAAAAAAGAAATATATATACATTTTTTTTCTTTTTTATAAATTTAAAATTAGTAGTTATAAAAATAACACTAATTTTGTAGTTTTTAATCAAACTCTCCAGTCCCAGGTCTAAGTAGTACCTAACCTACCTACCTAAGTAGTACTCTAAAATAAGTAGTACCTTTGTACAAGCATTTTATCCCATTTATGATTAGTAACATTTTGTGAGTACATAAATTGTTAAATATATAAATAAAAGGAACTCTACCACTACTAGAGTTCGAGGCATCCCTTAAGTTTTTGTCATCACTCAACCCCTACTCTTAGATATACCTGAGACTTGTATCCGGTAAGGTCCTTAAGCAGACTATTGTGACTATTAAAATCGTAATTATTTACTTAATTGTATATTGTTTTGTATTTATATATGTATGTAACGACCGAACGATCTTTGATTGTTGCTAAATTTTTAATGTTATCATTTTCTAAACATTTCATTTTCAACTTAATAGGCATTAATTTACTCGAGACGTCAGTTGCTTACGGCCCTCCTAAGTACTGATTTTGCTTAGCGAGTTTATAATTTATTTGTAATGCTTCTAAGTCTAGATTTGCTTAGCATAATATATAATTAAGAGGTCCTTGAGTACTTATATGACATTTTTAAATGCGGTCGTAAATGATTTTTTTTGTGATATTTATTTGTAGACTTCTAATTTGCTGTACCACTGTTTTTTAGGAAATAAATATTGAACCAATTTGGGTTTTCCTAAGAATTGAAATAAATTAAATATATAACTTACCGGATCCTGTGCAGCTAATATCTTCTGCTGTTGTTTAACGAGCTCCGTCTCTGTCTTGATCCTGTTGTTTTCTGTCAGTTTGACAGCGGACACGCGAAGAATCTCGTCCCGGACAGGTCCTGGTGGCACCCTGGCCGCTAAAGCTGCGGCTCGTATCTGTGAAATTATAAAAATAAATGAATTGCGCTAAATATAAATTACCAGAATCTAATGCAAAACTAAGCTTACTTTGAAATGACTAGTTTTTGCCCACGATTCGTGAGCGAAAATTCCTGTTATTAATAAATATTGGGACAAAGTAAATAAATATTGTCGTGTGAGCGGCGACAGCGGTACTAGCCTCATACGCCGGAAGTGTCAGGATCAAATCCCGAGTCGCGGTTGTTGTTATTTATATATGTATGTTTACTTCTGGGGTTCCACCCCAACTGGCTGTTTTGCCATCAACAACACAGGCTCTGTTTACTTTGGGGCCATATTTGGGGACATTATTTATGATCTTGATAAAAATATTTTACGGCGTGGGATAGTTTCAAAGCACATAAAAATGTTTCAATACAAATACTAACCAAAGCTTCCTTTTCAGCTTGTATTGGATCATTCGGATTAACTTTCTTATTTCTATAATATGGATTCGGTGGTCCAACAGGTCTGAAAATAAAAGATGAAATATTGAGCGTCATAAAAAGTTATTTTTATTGAATAACCAACGGCAAATATTTTTTGATTTATTCTAAAGAATATTAAAGGTTGAACCTTTGTCTTGCGAAAACAAATGTTGACTTTTTATATGTTAATATGGTAAAGTAATTAGCCACTACTATTGTTTCTTTTATAAGAAGCTTCATAATTTTGGATGTAGAAATAAAAAAAAACCTTTGAGAACAATAAGGACAAAAAGAGATTGTCTTGAATTTATATGATAACCTTTAATACGCGTTCCATTTGGTAACTACAAAACATGGCGCGGACAGACACAGATAAACATCGAACCCATAGTTATTTTCTTCATATTAAAAAAGGTTTAACAAAAAAGGTTTGATAACTAACCTGCCAGGACCTGCTTGCTTGTTTCCTGGAGCAGTGACTACGTTGGGCGACAGATTGTTGCTGCTCGCTGCGTACTCTCCTACATTCATGGATTGACCTGGAAGATTTATAGGAATGTTTTAGATAACAGTTACTTTATAGCATAATAAAAAGGCTTATTCTGTTTTTTCAATTCAGTCTGCTAATATCGTAAACAAATATGGTGGAACGGGTAACAGTGCTGTTCCTTAAACCTTTTTTTCCTGAGTGATCTATAACAATACATACTACATCACAGACTTTATAGCCACGGTCAAAACAAAAATGTAATGGTCTGATTATAACTTAATTTCTATGAGAAAACCGCTTGTTTTGCCTTATGTTTAAACAATGACCGTATTCGTACTGAAATAGTTGACTCCAAATCCTCCGGGGCCTCTTGCTACAATTATTTTGTATACTTAACTTTGTAAATTTTGTTATATTGTATTTTGAATAAAGCATTTTTTGGTTAAAAAAATTTGGTATGCAGATAGATAAAAACAAAAGGAAGTATGTACTATATTTTCAAGGACCTTATATATTTACTTAGCAATATAGAAGCTATGTTAATCAATTAGTACAAACTGCTAACCTGGAGGTGCTCCAAGTCCCCACGCGTTAATGTCGTTTATGTCATTCACGTCGGGTTTGAAGTTCGAGATGGCGTTCCTGTGGATTCCTGCTGCGATATACCTGGAATTTTACAACCAGCAATCAATGTATGTACCTTACTCTCTAAGAGATTTGCTTGAAGACACCGTTCGAGGAAGTTTCTAGTCTATTAAAAAATTCGCCACGAACGATTATAAACTTTGGGGGTTACAATTTTTACTATCATATTTATCTTCTTAGAGATTTCATTTCGAAAACAAGGATATATCTACAGATTTACGTAAGAACGTTCGAGGAAGTTGCTAGTCTATTAAAAAGTTCGCAATGAACGATTATAAACTTTAGGGAGTTTTAATTTCCAGTATCATATTTTATCTCCTTAGAGATTTCGTTTCGAAAACAAGAATATATCTACACAGGAAATAAAAATGATCACAAACACAATGCACATAGCGCCTAAATTACAATGCACTTAGCGCAGACTGACCCAAAAGTGGCAGCGAAGTTGAGTTTCTTTGTTAATATCTCGTCTGAATTACTATTAAGAAATAAAACACCTACGATTGAAGATTTTCATGGGTGCCAACTGACCATCAGGCGGGCAGTGTACACTTTTTCCGGCTTTGAAAATAATTAAAAACAATCTGACTGATGTTGCGAGACGCAAGTTTCATTATCCTATAATGTCCTAGGATATGCCTTGAGCGTATCATAAAAAAAAATTTTAAATAAATTAAAATTGTTAGAAAAGTAAACTAAATTGTCTTTAATTCTAGTGTGGTACTTGTAACAAACAAATATGAGTAGACATTTTCATTGAGGATATATTATTGATATTTAACCAACACATTTCTATGTAAGAGCTGTTTGACACAAATAAAAACAACTTTTGAAAATGATCATTTCTTTCATATCTTTACCGTACACCGTTTATCGGCGATTAGTTCCAACTAATTTAAATTCAACTTACGAGGAAGCCACTGTACATAGAGATTTGTTTATTAATAGTAGGTAAGTTGTACAGAAGAAGATTAAGTTTCGCTGGTAAGGATTTTAATCTTATTTTTAGTTCAAAATAAGTAAATATATTAAAAAGAAAAAGACACCAAAATATGTTTTTAAGTACTAGAAAAACCACTAAAATTAAATTACTTTCTCATTTATTAGCCACAAAATTATTACTTACAGCGGCAGCTGGAGTTTGAACGACTTCATTTGGATTAAATTCAAAAATCACTATACATAATAATAAATGTTCTGTCCAACACAAAAATATTGCCTATTAACTTACTCGCTACCAAGTCCAGGTCCCGAAAGCTCCCAATCCGGAGAGTAATGGTCCAGAGGCTGAGGTGGTCCAGTTTCGATGTGGGGCTTCACCACCAGCGACGGATAGGGACCTGCACTGTGCCCATGGTGGGATGGCCCGTGGGGATACTAGAAGTTTAAAGATCAAGATGTTGAAAATAGTAAATAGTTGTTACCTAGTAATAAGGCCACCTAAATTGTCTTTGCTTTTTTTTGCGTATTTCTTTGTTTTTATTGGGTTTTTGATGGTAATAAATAAAATTTTATCATATTTTATAAACGTGATAAATCTAAATGTATAATAGCTATGTATGTTGCGTAAATGATTGCTTGTTTGTATGGTATGTTTTCGGTATGGTACTCCTAGTACAAAAATACTTCTCAGTGGTATTTAAAGCAATAAATAGTATTTATTATGAACAGAAATTTTAACGTTAAATCAAGCAGTATAATAATTTATTTATTTTAATATCTTAATATTACAATCAAGAGTGGATATGTAAAAATTTCAAATCCGCGTCGACAATATTACTGCAAAATCCTAGTTAATATCTGAATTGACTATCAATATTTTTATTTTATTAGGAAAACAAACAGTTTGCATGCATCTAAATATTAATACATATCAACACCACCATTGTTTTTACAGGGTGTTTTTTGAATACAAAATGAATTGATACGTTACACTTAAACACCCCAGAAAGATCAATTATTAAGTGTATGCAAACAATAAGAAATATGTTTGATAAACTGGTTGTTTATTCTCGAATTGTGGGCATTTTCAATACCCTATAACACTTAACAGTCTTAAGTGTGTTATTTTTAAGTCTTTTTTTTTTAAATTCAGCAATTCTTTAGGCATGACTTATTGGAATCATCAATGAGAAAAATAGTCATTTAAGATTGAGCTTATTCAGATTATACATTGTACGAAAGTATTATAAACGTGAAATGTAAAGAACCTGTCATATAAAATCATATTCAGGATTTTGGTTATTCAGCATTGCAGTCTTATTAGGACGCCGATTTATTCGATATCTTAATATTGCTGTAAAGTCATATAGGTATAGGTATCATCTTATTTTCAGAACCTGACATGTAAAACGTATTTAAACATACATTTCCCGAAAAGTTTCTTGCCAGTTATTCTCCACGAAGGTTTTTCCGAACTGGTGGTAGAGTCATGCTTTATTTGACGTCAATAAGATCAAGTAATTGTCAATGTTGAGAAATAAATATTTCATTTCAGTTCATTTCATATATTTCAATAAAATTATTACGTCGTCGCATTGAAAGTTTATCATTAACCATAGTATATTTCATCAGTAAACTGACCTTCGCAATACTTTGCAATCCTGTATATACACTAAGTTTTCACTTTGTTGTTGTAAAGATGGTTTTATATCCTTGGTCGCTATTTTATTACAAAGATGTGAAATAAAACCAAAAAGTTCTACTTTTAGAGTGACTTAGTCAAAAGACTGTCACGTGGGTGATAAAATTATAATATATTAACAATTTACATAACGTTTTTTCTTAAGTTTTCACGATACATACTTTAAATAAAACACTTTTTACCGGATATTATCGCGTATATTTTAGTTAAAATTAACTAAAATATACGCGATAATATCCGGTAAAAAGTGTTTTATTTAAAATTTACATAACGATTGTGAGACCTTTAAATAAATGAAACGCTGAACAAAATGGGCCCAAAATGCGTTATATAAACGTAATTATGACGTTCATAAGACAAATATCCGAAGCTAAAAATCTAATTAAGCTACTATGGTTTGATTTTTTGGTTAGCTGAAGCTTAAAACTTTCACATATTTAACTATCCATCCATTTATATATCGGATTCGGAACTATATTGAAACTATTGATAGAAAGTCTGGCAAATTTTATTGGTCGAACAAGACATCAAGGAAAATTCCAAGCTTAACTTTCACTCAACATGACGATGATTTATATTTAATTTTTTATTTGTAAAAGGTTTTATTGTAGTAATAAAACGAAGTTGCGTCGATAGTTTTTGTATCAGACCCTTGAGCGTGTAAAAGGTTTGAAACGTGAATCTATTTCTTATTCCGATTGAAATGGACCTTTTGAAGGGCCATATTGAATCTGGTGTAAATATAACTTTACTTATGTAACTTTCAAAGCGGCTCAATGTTTCATGTTCTTTGAAAATGACAAAATGACTTAAGAAAATGACCATACGAAATATTAGAGGTTCTCCCTAATTTTCTAAATATCAAAATAGAAAGATTTATTTGTGTGATGACATGACTGAGAATACAGGTAACCTTTTTTAATATAAGTAAAACTATTTTAATATTTGAACAAATATTTGTATTCAAGACACTGTCAGGATTTGAATACCGGAACACAAAAGAAAAATTATTTCTGACACAGAATTAAAAGAATGGAAAACAAATAAATAACCTCAAACCCTGAGTATACCAGAGAGTAACCATACGAGCTCAAAACTATTTGGATTGATTCTGCAATTTCAGGTCTTTATGGTTTGAATTGAAAAGACTCTCAAATATTTTATTGAAGTAATTACAAATAAATTTTGTCTATGAAAGATTTGTGGTCAATTTTAATTATAAAACCTACTTCTACTACGAAACGATCCTACTATTTTCGAGCCCGAATAGAGCTCTTCTTTAGGGGTTGAGTGCCTGGCGAGGCGCAGCCGTGGTAGTACTAGCCATTAGTATGTTTTATAAATAATTAAAGCTTCTAATAGTTTACTTTTACATAGTTTATTTTTACATTAGTTTCACAGCGGGTGAAAATATGGATATAGTTTAAATTGTAAATTTTCCAAAAGTTTATAAACTATGATACTTTTGCTTAAAAGGTAACAAATATTAAGCAAAAAGTGAGCCGATTGAATGTTTTTAAAAAAACGTCGACACTTACCTTATGGTGATGGGTAATCAAATGATGGTGATGATGGAACTTCGTGGTATGGTAATTATTATGGTACCAAGAGCACAACTTGAAGATATGGCTCAGAGCAGGGAACAGGAAGAGTAGGAGCTTCAGGAACATCTTTTTCGCTGTAGTTACTCCGAAGATGATGGGGAGGACGAACACTAACTTCAGGGCTATCAGTTTGATCACTAGGATGATTGCTAATGCTGCCATTACTAATTTCTTCCTGATGTATTTTTCTGAAAAAGATAATTCTTACTTTTATAAGCAAATTTGCTTATGTTTTCTTCAAGAGAGAATATACTTTCTTCATAAACTCTACGTACAGTCATCCAAAAAAGTGGTCGACCACTTTTGACAAGACTTTCTGTGTAAACAAAATAGCTGTAAGGTTGACTCAGTGACTGTCATAATACTTTAATATTACAAGGGAAAATCAACCTGGTTATGAAATCCAAATGAACTTCACGCGAAGGGTTATAAACCATATTTTGCCCAACTATACTGCTTTTAAAGTGTACGCCCCTCCACTAATTGTAATCACTTAAAATATGTGTGAAGGACATAATTATTGCAACTTTTCACTAGTGCGAGTTTAGGGATTTTGATGTAAACTCGGACTTCAGAAAGTAAAACGGTTCTAATGATAAAAGTTTTTTGAGCATTGAACAGTCAGCCGTTAAACGAATACGTATTATTTTCAAAACGCGAGAAAGGTATTGAAAGCGGTTAAGTAATTACAGATTAAACCAGTAAAAGAAATCAAATAATCAAGTATTTCTTCGTTAAAATATCCACTGTGGTTATATAGGTAAATATACACCAAAAGATTATAAAATCAGTTATCTAAACATTAACTTCTATTATATGTAACAAAATATTCAATAAACTGTTTTTAGCTTCGGCTTATCACAAAAAAATATAGTACTTATAGTCTGGGTGGCTGTTGCACGTTTAGTTGCAAGCAAGCACGCATAAAAGCAGGCAAGCATGCATGTAAGCAAGCAAGCAGGCATGCATGTAAGCAAAACAGCATGCATTAATGCAAGTATTTCTGGGAACTGATAGACATGTGACGTCTCCGGCGTTACGGGATGTTTTTTTTTGCCACCGAAGCAACATCCTCACGGGAGGGAGGTGGAAGATGCGTCATGCATACCGCCGCAGGCAACCACTTCCGCGACGGTGATGTGAGGCTCACCAGAGTGGCACCTACCCACTAAAAACCACCTTGCCGGCTGTAGCATGGGAATGCTGTACAGCCTTCATCGGAGTGACACCCGGGTTGGGAGGTGGGTGCGCAAGCAGGGACCCGCTAGAGGGTCACCCGCTGAGAATAAAAATCACATAAGGTGCAAAGGACAGTTTGGCTGATGGTTATTCGGCCTGGGCAGCCTCAAGCTGGTCCAGATTCGCCGAGAGTTGATCGGGGAGATCCGAAAGTGTATTTCTCGGTCTACGGACTTTGTATTTCGACGGCATGGACAGAGCAGTGTAATTTACTGCCTCGCGAATGAGGGGGTTAGGATGCTCTTCGGATCGCTTGAAGTGAGCGGTGGAGAGCGTCCTAAGGTGTTGTTTTATAGTAGGTAAGTCGAGATCCCTGTGCAGGTCTGCGTTATGCACGTACCTCGGAGCATCCGTGGCCCTGCGACAGAAGAGATTCTGGACTACCTGCAAATTACACAGAACGGAGGGTTTGGCATGTGCAAAAATTGGGGTGGCATACTTCATGACTGGTCTGACGCAAACCTTAAAAAGCGTTCGCTTGTTCCTAAGAGATATTTTACTGTGCCTGCCTAACATACTGTTTAGGCGTACATGTACATACGGGCGAGTTTGGTAACTCTGAGTATGTGAGGTCGGAATGAAAGCGTACGATCGAGCGTTACGCCTAGGTACTTGGTTTGTGCCCACGGGATGGGCGTACCTAGCATTCGGATACGGGGGTCGTAGGGACGACGGCGTTTGTGATCGAAGCGCATCGCAGAGCTTTTTTCTGGATTCAGATCGATACGCCAATTTTTAAACCAAGCTCAGAGGTCATTTACTGCCTTCTGAAGTTTGGTGATGAGGGTGTCGACGTGCACGCCCTTGACGTATAGGGCAGTATCGTCGGCAAAGAGGGAGAGTTGAACTCCTTTAGACGGAATAGGTATGTCATTGGTGTATGTGGTGTACAACAGAGGGGTGAGTACCGAGCCCTGAGGGACGCCCGCCTTGGGCGGGGGGTGGAAGCGTAACTTCGAGTTTAAAACGAAAGGTGCGATCTTTAAGGTAGGAGCCGACTAGTTTGACTAGTCGGTCGGGCAAGCCTGTGTTGTACAGCTTGTAAATGAGGCCCGCCTGCCAGACTTTGTCGAAAGCCTATGCTACGTCAAAGACTACCGCGACTGTTTTGAGCCGCATGGGGTAGAAGCCGGCGAGTATGTACTCGACGATTTGGTGGACTTGCTGAGGGCAGGAGTGCTTGGCACGAAACCCGAATTGATGGGGGATAATGAGGGGGTCACCTTCCGTTGGAAACAGGTGGTCCTTCATTCGAGCGAGTATGACTCTCTCGAGGAGCTTGCCCATAGCCTTGAGTAGGCTGATGGGTCTGTGATTAGCCAGGATGTTCAAAGGTTTACCTGGCTTGGGAATGCCTATGACTGTAGCTTCCTTCCAAGCGTTTTGAAAGTAGCTAAGGTCGAAGGAAGCATTAAAGATGATCGCAAGCAAGGTAAGCACCTGCCGTGGCAGCTGCTTAAGTGCATGGTTGGAAATTCCGTCCGCACCCGGGGCCTTCTTGGATTTCTGTCTTTCGATGAGGAAAATAATCTCATCAATAGACACTGTAATGTTGTTGGCGGTGACTGGACGGGCGTCCTTGAGCAGGACTTCGTCTTCCACCGCTGGGATGTGCGAAAGGTCTGTGGGCTGAGTACTCTGTCCGCGAAGCATTCAGCTTTCTCGTCGTCCTCGAGGGCGATAGTGCCATCGGGACGAGACAACGGAGGGGTGTAAGTTCGGGCGTCTAGTCGGAGGGCTTTCGCCATCCTATAGTACGCCGTGTGGGACGGAGAGACATTAATCATAAGATCGTCCCTTTGAGGCGGGTGTGGGGTAACGCCTGGCTCTGCAGAGAGCGGCGTTATTAGCTTTGATTAGGTTGCTAATGTCCAAGGTAAACTTGGGCTTGCCATGCTTAGCAACCTTTACGTTCTCACTGATGGCCGTGTTGATGGCAACAGTGAGCAAATCGACTATAGAGTCAATTTTATCCGTGCTATCGAGATAGTCGGATGAAATCGTGAGGGGTTGTCTGGGACTTCTAAGGCCGAAGACAGGGTGTGCTTAAAACCTTCCCAGTTGGTATAGGTTTTCGGAGCAGGAGGGTCGTTTTGGGGTCCTAGTATTAGAGACACTGGGCGGTGGTCGGAACCAAAGTCGTCTAGCGGCTGTATGGTCCTTAGATCGAGATTGATTTCTTTGACTATGGCAAAGTCAAGGATATCAGGGGAATGAAGTGGGTTATCCGGGTAGTGAGTGGGCGTGACGGGAGAAATGACGTCAAGATCGAGTGACTTCGTGATGTCTAGTAGTTGACGACCGCTGGTGTTGGTCGACAAGCATGTCCAGTCAGTATGTTTGCAATTGAAATCGCCGAACATAATAACGGATTGTCCTAGTGCGAGTAAGGCCTCGAAGTGACTACGACGGGGCGGTGTTCCACTAGGTATGTAGACTGAGGCTATGATTATGGTCCTATGACCTGTCATAGCCAGCCTACACACAGCGGCCGTCATGTTGGTGCGTGGAGGCGTGGGAATCGGTGAACAGTGTACACTCTTCTTGTAGTATATGGCAGTGCCGCCTCGTTGGACGATTTCGGATCTGTCATTACATACGAGAGAGTATTTAGGAATGTTAATACCCCTGGTGTTATGGGTTTTTAAAAATGTCTCTTGAACAAGGAACTCTGGCTCGATGTTCTTAATGAACAGTTTGAGCTCGGGAAATTGGTTGATTAGACCTCGGGTGTTAAACGAGATCAGGCATAAACCCCTGGGTTTGGTCCGACCAGTCAGTGCGTTAGGTGGAGAACTCATTATAGCTTGGTTTAATGTTTTCAATAGAGATTCGTACTGGACGATTACCATCAGTCGGTCTCTAGGTGTGCGGCCAGCGCGCAGTCTGCTTGCGCACTGGGAAACTTGTGACATATCAACACCTTGGATGGTTTCGAATATCAACTTGAGATCCTCAGCCATTGAAGGCTGAGGATAAGATTGTGGGCCTGCTGATGGAGCAGGGTGGGTGGGTGGAGCCGGACACTGTCTCCAAGCGAGCACAGGAGGGGGCGTAGGCTGGGCGCAGCGGCGGGAAATTCATAGTATTAATAAGGGGCGGGGCCTGTCTGGGTGCCGCCCTTCTATTAACTTGACGGATTGTTTGGGGTGCGCGAGGGCAGCCCCTGTAATTTGCAGTGTGGCCGGACTGGCCACACAGCACACGAGACGGTGGGGAGGTCTACTCTGGAGTGCGACTGCACTCTTTGGCGACATGGGGATCCAGGCACTTTACGCACCTGGGGCTGGCGGAGCAGTCGGCCGCCGCATGCCCGTACAGTTGGCAGCAGTGGCACTGCCCGGGGTGGCCGCGGCGATGCGGCATCTCGAACGAGATGCCGGAGAGGCCACAGATAGTGCTGGCCTCTCTGAATAATTCACGGGATCTGGGTGTGTTGGTCAGAATGACCAAGGCCAAGGGGAATCTACGGCCGTTTTTGCTGTGCATCTTGTGCACAGCTTCATTGGGAAAGCCTTGGGTCTTAATGTCCTGAAGGATGACGTCATTGGGGATCTCATCGGGGACTCCCCGGAGAACAGCCTTAACCTTACGCTCTTTAGGGAGAGCGTAGGCGTAATAGGCTAGTGATCTTAGAGAGAGGAGGCACGTCAGCGCTCTGAAGTCCTCAATTGTCGGGACTGAGATCTTAACGGCCTCAGACATATTGAGGGCCATAGTATTAGAGGGGTCTTCGCTTTCGCGAGGACCGGGGAGCAGCGCAACGCTGGCTTAGTGGGAGCGGCGGCTGAGCCGGCGGGAAGTGTCACATCGAGTGACATAAGAGGGACGAGGATGGGCGACTGTGGCACTGGGCAGGTGGTTGGTGTAGGAGACACTGGCCTGGAGGTGGGTGTCGGAGACACCGGAGTTTTCTTGGTCCACTTGGAGCGGCGCTTCACCAGTGTGAAGCTGATGGTGGGCTCAGGGGAGACGGTGAGCAACCCCTTCGCCTTTACGTAACAAAGCACAGGCACTCGTGCCCGTTACAGCGGGCGGGGGCTGCCCTCCCTCCGCGCCTCCGGGTTTATAAAAACACTCTAGGGCGGGACAGAAAAGATATATTTTGATTATAGTGGAATGATTATTTACAATTCATCATCATCATTTCTTAAATAATCTTGGTCAAATATTATTAGTTATTATTCACGTGCAAGTCGCTTTTTGGCATGACCTACATAATAATAATAATAACTGTTTATTGCTTACACAAAATAAAAATTACAATAAAAATATTTGCAGTAAATTACTTAAATCTAATGTCGGCAAAGGCGGTCTTATCGCTGGCAGCGATTTCTTCCAGACAACCTTTGTATAACTGGAAATCTAGTAAGTGCGCGGAAGATATTTTACTAAATTATAAAAAATAAAAAAAATAAAGCTCTATAAGCATATAACCATACAAATTTTAATATTCATAAATATATACATATATACTAATTAATAATATGTTACATTAAATTACAAAGATACATACACAGTTACAATCTATAATTTCTCTAGAGGAACTGACTAACCTGCTCCTCCTCACTGCGCTCGACGTCGCACCTAATATTTTTATTATTTTCAAGACTTAACATAAAGTAGGTACATATGATCTGTACTTGATAAATTAGACACCAAAAGTTTATTACTTTACATTTATGACTTTAGAAGTTATGGATACTTCCATTATGCGTTTTGTATTTTATGATAATTTATCTTTAGACGTATAACAGTTATGTCCATTACATTTATGCTGTATAAAATTATGATAAAGAAAATTTGAGTATGTTAAACTTATGGCAACGAAACCATTCTTCGTGTATAATATTCTGCTTATCTCAATTTATGCGAAAAAACTTTATGCTGAAACTGTTATCCCGAAAGGGCTCCCGTGGAACGTTTCGTAGTCCAACCAGTAGTAAGGCTTGCGGGCAAGCTAAAATATTTCATCACCGTATAATTTCGTTTGTATTTGTATTGTGTCATATATTGTGGGTTCTGTTCGCGTAGTGAGTAAACCATTTGACAAGTAAAATCAAGCGACCGGTAACAAGATTTTTGAGGTCTGTAGCTCAAGGGCTGGTCAACTATTTTCCTCTATCTTACTTAAATCAAAATATTAGCTATTCATTTTACCAGTTAAACAGTTTGTTGCGCTTAATGCTTCAAACAAATACCAACTTCTGTATGTTGTTCAGCCACCATCACCTGTTCAAATGCATTACAAGATTCAAAACCTGGTTGTACAAACAAATAGCTTTCCAGCTTTAATACCTGTTCGCCATTCGGATTTTAAATACTTCAAAAATCTTAACTGTCACGGTAAACAATACATTTATTTAATAATAATACTCACTGATCTTCTTAAAAAACAGCCTCGCCTCGCCATTAACCGCCTTAGGCTCGAGGTCTACGTGGACCAATGCACCCGTGGACGTCAGAGCTCTGGGCGATATATTCAGGGTGGCTCCATGGAAGAACAGCTCGGGCAGCTGCAGCTTCATGTCGTGAGTCATGAGGAACTTGACACCTTTGTTGTAGAGCGCGTCAGTAACTTCTTCTAGAGGAGTTTCTGGAAGTGGAGGTGGTGGTTAGTTGGTGAGGTAATAGTAAGTTCTCTAGTAGGTTCTCTTAGTAAGTTGACGCTGGATATTGTATAAATAATATTTGGCTTACTTAGAGTTACGACATCAATGAAAATGCCGCATGGAACAAAATACGCTAAAACTATTATTATTACAATTATACCTTGTTTTTGTAAATAATGACGTTGCAATTGAAATATCTACAGATAAAAAATTTAATTATCGGTGAATAGTATCGAGTGATCCAATATCGGCGAGAATTCTCAAACTTTCTAAAGTGCATAACAATTAGTTGATTTATGAGAATTCATTTAATTAATTTTTTTCATTATTTTCATAGACGGCCAACGAGAAAGCGACCCGATGGTAAGTGACTTCCGCACCCATGGTCATCGTTACTCATAGATGTTTTGAATCTATGAGTTTTATATGATGTTTTGAATCTATATAAATCAATATTATTTGATTATTATATCACTAACGATGCGTTGCCGACGGTACGCTTCTGTTAAAACTGCCTTTGTTCCACTAACTGCACTGGCTGTGACTTCCCTTAAACCAGGATACAACCACAAAAACGTGATAATTATGGCGGTTTGATTGGGAGGCCTGGAGTACCACCCCAGACAAGTTCCTTACAAAAGAAACTCTACTACCAATAAAGGAAAGAATTGAGGTAAATAAGTATTCATGAATATTACATGTAAATGCAAATTCAAATTCAAATATTTATTTCTCAACATTGAAAATTACGTGTTCTTATTGACGTCAAATAAAACATGGCTCTAGCAACAGTTCGGAAAAACCTTCGTGAAGAATAACAGGCATGAAACTTCACGGTTATATATAATTTTTTATAAATGACAGTACATGTCTATACAAAATTATTCTTATCTGCATCTGTTAGCTCGGCAAGTCTCCGACAAGTATCCAAACGACGAACACGCTTAAACGGCACCCATTCACGAGTTAACGCGGGATCCAGCCATCGTCCTCCTCAACCATATAGAGAGAAGTGAGCGACCCATCACCCGACTCTACCTGCATTATAACAATACTAGTTCTCATTACTTATTTCCTAATCAAATCAGTGGAAATCTTCTGTCTAATAACGATTGCCATGTACAACCCTCTAACTAAGAACTTTTCCCGCTAATATACAGTTCCAATTACTTTTCACGGTGAGTTTATGTGAATTATTTTCTCTTTAACTGTCACTATTGTATTTTAACTAATGTTACTTCATAGTAAGTAATTTCTCTTACTTCCTTTTTTTATATGCATTGTTAGATCAGTACTTTCTTTCCTGATCGCACGGTCTACATTCTGTGGGTTCACTATTGATCTCGATGGCTCATATGTTGTATGGTATTAATTTTGTTATTTGCATCAAAACGTTAAATTAAAGAAATGTGTAGTGAAAGGTGGCACTCTATTGCTAGAAAAGCTATGCGGAACAATCACCTATTCTAACATAAAATTTGGTTCACATGGAATTTTGAATGATTCTTTTGAAAACCCGAAGCAGGACTATTTAAATAAAATGTAATATAGTATGTGAAGGCATTGGAAATTTGAAGATAAGTATTAATATTAAGATTCAAAATATAATAAAAGCAGATGTCGAAAGATTCGGTTGCCGTACAAAAAAACTTTGAACTTTAATGCATGGCCATACTAAGAACCCGAAATTCCCATCTATGAGTGAACAAACACTTCTGGTCATTACTTTAATACGTATCTCTACCAAGTTTAGAACACGGGAAGGTCCAGTAGGAACTTTTCGAAAATGTTTAAAACGGTCACCAAACGGCTAGTTGTTCAATTTAACGAATCATTGTACCATCCCCCTGTTGCCAAGCTTAGATCAACACGGTTATGAGATAGCAATGAACAATATCAACAAATCAATAGATTTGCTCATACACAGGCGGCTGGCGAATAAAGAAACCGCATTAAAAGCCTTTCACGGCTATGTAGCCTCAATTCTGAGATATCCTCCTGTGGAGTAATTCGGCTCAAATAAATAAAGCCTTTATTAAATTTAAATTTATATTAACAAAATATTAATTTAAAAAAAGCCGTTGTGGATCTCAACTCATGGACTACTTGCAGGCCTTTATTCAAAGAATGAAATTTTTAACAGTGCCAAGCTTGTACATAAATAAAATATGTGTACTTGATTTTATGACGCAAATAAATATGAAATGAAATATTTATTTCTCAACATTGACCATTACTTGTTCGTATTGACGTCAAATAAAACATTCACCAGTTCGGAAAAACCTACGTGAAAAAGAACTGGCAAGAAACTTCACGGGTATTTTTTTTTTAAATAATAATAGCGAGTCTCTTAATGTCTATACAAAATTATTCTTACCTACATCTGTTAGCTCGGCAAGTCTCCCTCCCCCCAAGTATCCAAACGACGAACACCTTCCTCAAACGGCACCCGTTCACGAGTTAACGTGGGATACAGCTATTGTTTGTATTATGTCTACCAAACATGAAAGGATTTGTAAGAGGAACAGCTTTACATGACAAACTAGCGTGTGGCATAAAATGTTTACCAATTTAATCAATTTAACTTTACTTCCCGATCCAATCTGCAGATTGTGCTAAATCTCCTCGTATGTGATTCGCCGGTTTTCTTGTACAACATTTTTCACTTGCAGCACGTTGTCCTCTGTAACAGCAATCAAAGGACGACCACTTCTTTCTTCATCCTTCAACCGTACTTAAACTCGTTATACCAGCGGTACATGGTTGCTTTAGAAGGCGTCTTGTTTATAAAAGCTGTGACGGTTGTCTATTTCGACCTCTTTTTGTCAGTAAATTTTATTTTTTTTGTCGTTCCCGACGTAATTTTAAACTACGAATTACGTAGTGTCGGAGAACGGCAATGTTTTGATTTGACAAGCCAGTCACGAAAAATTATCCATCATAACAACTAGAATCTATTTATTTATTATTGTTTCCGAGTTTATTATTCAAAATTACATGTCTATCAATTTTTTATTATCTACAATCGAAGTTTTCATGAAATCAATAATTTATTTTTACGTACACGAGTGTGCGTAGCCAAAATTTTTGGTAAGGATTCTCATTCATTAAAATTTTATTTTGTTGTTACTTTTTCTTTTCAGATCAAATTTAATTGTATTAATGTTTCTGTTTTATTTTGTGTGACTATTTTTTATTTCAATTTTGTTTATATTTTTTGTTTGTATTTACAGGCATTTTTGTATATTTTTAATTTTACTGCAAAATAAACATAGAAGAGAGCTTTGGTATTTCCTTTCTGGACCCTCAATTACCACTCCGCAAACAACGCGTTACAAAGCTAATTGACGTCGATCAAACGCTTCATCAGGTTTCCAGTTGGACTTGATATCGTAAAAAATGAACGAAAATGTTCCCAACGCAGATCCATTTTTCTATTGCACACCTATATTTCATGGATTATAAACATTTTAATGAATATTTAAAGTTGGAACATATATATTTTGAATTTTAAGTAATCGAATTTTCAAAATAATTTATAACTTGCCAGCGTTCCATACAAAAAAATCTATGTCTATTTGTGTTAGGCAAAATCTATGATTTTTATGAGCGCCTTAAGTACCCTTTGACGCCTGAGTGTTGCCGTAAGACACTCATGAGTATGTTATGAAAAATTAGAACGATGGTAACGTGATGTTAAGCAATTAACGTTTTAATACCTCACGTAATACGTTATTTTATGTAGCAGTTATTGAGTTAAAACTTACTATGTCTTATTACATATTACAGTTTATACATGGTTTCGTGATTTTGTGATATAATTGATTGAAAGTCGTATATGTTCGCTAGGTTTGCTTACAACTTTTTTTTATCTAATTTTGTAAAATTTTTCTGACTTATTAATTTATAAATGAAACTCTAAAACAAAATTTATTATCATTTCAGGTTAAAAATGGAATGTCCATCGTTGGCAACTTTAGGTCCGATACCCTCGGTCCTGTTTTGCTTTTCAAATGCTTGCGTTTAGTGATAGGTACTTAATAGAGTTTCTTTTGTTCAGATCATACTCGTGCCGGTACTGAAGTTCGTCCAATTTAAATTTCCTAATAAACATTCCGTGCATCCAAGAATGATGTCTATTTTCACGGATAATAATGAGATCATATGGATCGCAAGCTCGTTAGCCCGTTACGTTAAAAAAACTTCGAACATGTTATCTAACTCCATTTCGTGCTTAGATTTGTATATATGTTTTAAAATGTCTAGTTAAAAAATGCATTAAATCTTTAAAGGCTCACATATGAAAGATTTCAAATGCAATTCTAAAATAACTATCACCATCACACCACAACAAAATCAATAGAACCTCTTTCCACGGTCATTTATTGTGATAAAACTAATATAACTCCTATGATAAACGAAATAGAGGTCACTTTATCTTACGATCAATTCTAAAGTTTGTTGACCGAAATGACTAACATTACAAGATGGACACTACACCTGCTAATTTAAAATAAACTTTAACATTGAAATGTTAGGCTTCAAATTATGTTAAAGAACTTCACTTTCACTTAAATGCTTTCCAATCTTTGATCACACTATTACCTTAATGCAAATTTTTGAATTTGTTTAATGGAAAGTGATGTTTACACAGTGACATGTTCTATTTTTAAACTAGATTTTTAGATGGAGTGAAAAGTGTCAAGTGTTTATTTTTTTATTTCACCGAGCAGATTGAAATAAGATGCGACAAGCGTAATAGTATAGAAATAGAATAGGAATAGAAATAGACAAGCTAATGCGTAATAGTAAAGCGGAAAATTGAAAATTCTCAATTGTACAGTACCAAACCCTAAGATTTCGCGTATTTTCTTTGCGCATACTTAATAGAACAAGCCTCCATATTTTTTTAACGAAAAGTACATACAGAATTGGGAGCTGGAATGAACCTGCTTTGTTTTGTCTCGAAATTCTTCAGAGACTTTATGAAAAATGAATCGTGTACTTAGGAGCGACTTAAGTAAGAATTTGAAGTCTCTGAGTGTTACTACAATGATAGAGGTTCAAAGTGCAATTATGTGATATCGAGAGCCAATGTCATGCCGTCGTCGTGCACTTCGGCGAAAGTAAATTAGACGATTGAATAATAGATTGATTGATGACAAATGTCAACGAGAGGCCATTTTGGAGTAGAGTAATAAGTAAGCTTGAAAGGTACATGTTTCTTGGCTTGTTATTGGAAAAAGGAACAACCAGGGAAATTGCTGGAACAAAGGCAATTTCAATTTCAGCAACGCATCATTAGCCGATCATCACTGCAATTATTTACACCCGCGATTAATGGTGTCCTTGGGTGCAGAATCCACTCACCATCAGGTGGGTGCTAATTTCCCAACTATGAAAATATTAAAAACAAATGAAGAGGTGAGTGGATGAAGGTGATAAGTCGCATTTTTGGATTTTGGTGTTTTGTTTTGCGTAGATGCAGGTTATATGTCGATATAAACCACCACAAACCTTAAAGTCATGGTTTTAAAGTACATTCTAAGAATAAAATTTTTATATAAGTGTTATGTACACTAAGTTTTATAAATAATAGCGGATGAAAGTGATATGGAACCATAACTCTTTTTCGAAAATAACTAAAGTAAAACTTTTGCTTTTTTGTAGAGGAAGAATGTTATGTTCGTACTTATCACCTAATCAATGTCGTTCGAATGAAACTATATAATTTTTAGGTGAATGCAGGTGTTACGAACATATCACCTTCATTCACTGAATACATTCAATTGTTTTGATTTACACAGCGTCCACTTCTCGCGCGCTTTCGAATTTATGCATACCTTGGTTTGTTTATTTGAGAATATCGATATTTTTATGAGTCGATTTTAAACTGAACTTGAATCGGTTCATAAAAATATCGATATTCTAGTCTAATTTATGCATATAATTAATTTTTAAAAATACAATTTGCGTTATTATTGATACAAAAATTAAACAATGTAAACTTAACACCCAGTATATTTGTACCTCGGATTACAGAAAACTATAAAACAGTCAATGGAAAAAGGGGTTATGTACAGTTTTTTTCAAATTTAAATAAAAAGGAAACAAAAATGTTTAATTTCTATCATATTCTTGTTACTGCAGGTTATATAAATAAATTTAAAACATAAGTTTGTTGACATATTATTTCAAAAGCTACTAATTTCAAAAACCTTAAGTCAAACTTTAACCTTGATTTTCTCCAAATTACAGTTATGCGACTTATCACCTTCATCCACTTACGTCTTTAAATCAAGATTTATCAAATAAGTATAGATAAGTTAGAGATACCTGTGCTTATTGCCGTAATTAACTATAAAGTTATTTTTAAATGTAACAAAATGAATGAATCAATTAATCACGATAATCAACAAATCAATGCAAAACGCACGCAGCGTTACAAAAAAATGGCACCTTTAGACATAAATTCCTCGTAACAGGTAAAGAAAGCTTTGGAATGTCATCAACATCAGTGTCTAACTAACTTTTATCCATAAATAAATAAATTGACTTGGAACTATACTGAACCCAACGCAATAATAATATAGTTTATTTGCAAGTGGGCCAAACGTTGTTCTAGCTTCCATCTTTGATTTAAGATCATAAAAAGCTGTTTTTCACATTTATCTAAAAAAATGTTTACGTTGACGTCCACGTGCGGGGACTAATATAATGCGGGATATAATTAAGGTTATAATCGTATATTTATCTTTATATTTATAATACTTAATATAAATTAAGTATTATAAATATAAAGATTATGTTTTATATTTCATATTTAAACCTTAATTTAATTTTTTAAGTATAGATCTTACAAACTGTCGTTCTAGCTCGGGGGAGTCAATCGTTCTTATACTATGCTCAGAGTAAATATGCGATATCTTATGTTATTTGCGTATCGGATTTCGACAATTAAATGGGTAAGGCACACGCGCGAAATCCATCTTCCTCTTTCAATCCATTCTACATAAACAAAACAAAGAAAGGCAGCTTAATACTTTGCTAATTTTCTAGGGTTAGTAAAAACAGGAATACAATACCGAAATAAATAATAATACATAGTTTGGCTGCTCGTATCCAAAACACCTGACTTTTGACAGTTGTTGGTTGACTAGAAATACGAGACACATTATTCGCAACTGAGTTTTACTTAAGACATGTGTTTTAATACCGAGGTAATGAAATACCTATGTGCTAGAGAAGCACATACTTTTCAAACTTTGAAAGTAAAATCTGTATTGATTTTTGAAGCAATAAATCTTTTTATTTCAATTTCAGTATCAAGTGTTGTTTGTTATGGAGGTAAGTAGCCTTGCCTTCCATGCCAGAGGTCCCGGGTTAGATATTATATTATAGTTGGAGTAGATATTATATTATAATTGGAGTAGATATTATATTATAATTGCTCTCTAGTCATGGATGTGAATGTATGTTTATTTAAGTTTATTTCTAATATTTATATTAAAAAAAAAGGTATGTGTGTTTATATATTTCTTAAGTTTATTTATCCGTTATCTAGTATCCATAACAAAAGTTCTTAATGGTACTTAATTTGGGCTAGATAATGTGGTGTGTCAGTTAGAAATATTTATTTATTTATTATTTATAATCGGAGCAATCTTACCGTGAATACTTTAAAAACCAATACCCATATACAACTTGTGACCAACCTGTATATTTTTAAGCTTGAGATGGAATTTACAAAAAATATAAATATAATATAAATAATGTACAACAAATATAAATGAGAATAGAGCTTCTGATCAAATATCAAGTGAAATTGATTATACCTTAATACATTGTCCAGTTAACCAGGTGGGTGTGATAGAATTAAAAATGAGGCAAAGTTTTGGCGTCCTTAATAGAAAGCTTAACAGCATCTTGTTGGAGTAATGTTGTTGTTCTTTGGACAATTTTTAAATGATAACGATTGATTTCAACATTATTTTTATTAAATTTAAAATTAAAACATACACCTAATGTGAAAGAATTATACGCATAAACCTTCCCCTTGAATCACTGGATCACTTGGAGAAAACCGTATAAAAGTCCGTTTGGTAGTCTTTGAGTTTATCGCCTTCAGACAGACAAAGAAAACACGAAAACAAAGACAGTACCTGTTTTCAAAGATGGTGATCATTCTCTTGTACTATAGAACAATAGCCATATTGTCAATTCGAAACAGTGGATTGACTGAGAGTGCACTCAATTTAGAAAGGCGTTCGACGCTATTAATCACATTATCTTAAACGACAAATTAAAAAGATATGGTGAATTGAATCCGTTGCCGAGTTGGTTTAAAGCTTATATTGATAACCGGCAACTCAGAGAACGGGTTAAGTTCAGAATTATAAACCGCCACCTCGGGGATTGTTTGATTGGATGACATTTCCAACAGTTTAGTTTAATTTTTATCTTTTCGCAACTTTAGAACGTATTAAAAAACGTATTTAATTCGTCCCACCTACAGTCTTGCTGGTATTAAATAAGAAGAGGTTACCTGTATTGGAGATCTTGAAGTTTATTACTACAGTTTTTTTTTATTGAAAAAGTATTAGACGTTTGTTCTCTATCTCACCTGATGGAAAGTGACGATGAAGACGAAGGTGTTACACGTCTATCCACGAGATACCTATTTACTCGACGCTTGAAAGAACTAGGACTATAGTTTTCTGGAAAAACAGACGCAGGCAGTTCATTCCACACCTTGGCGACCCGCACCAAAAAGGAACTATCGAAGCGTTTGGTTCGACTTCTTGGGATGTCTACCATGAAGGGATGGAAGGTCTGTCTGCGTCTAGTAGTCCGATGCAAGAAGGGTGTGGGTTCAACCTGATCAAAAAAAGCATTCGCGCACTCTCTAAAATGTAATCTGTAGAAGACTGCTAAACTGGCAACTTTCCGACGATGGTCGAGGCTTTGCAGTTTTTTGCTGGTGAGGTCAAAGTTGTTAATAATTTTTGGGGCTCTTCGGTCAATTGCGTCCATCACTTATAGTTGGTACTTTGCAGAACCATTCAGAAGGTGGCTACAGTACTCCATACAAGAGCGAACTTGAGCTGTGTACAAATTAAGTAGCTGTTCAGGGTTGAAGTACCGTCGGACCTTCGAGATGATTCCCAACTTCTTTGAAGCAGTTTGAGCCATGGACACAATTTGTTGCCCGAAGTTTAGTTAAGACCATATAGTTACGCCCAGAAGCCCTAGGTGGTCGGTTAAGGGTACAGAAACATTTTGGAAAGTGGGCGTTAGGTCGAAACTGCTCTTTTTCGCGGAGAATAAACACGCCTGTGTTTTCGACGGGTTAAATTTGACCAAGTACTAAAATAAACTAAAGTTTAATAAGCACATCGATACTAAAATTCTTAAAGCTTCCAAATTAAATAAGCTCATATAAAGCGGCTGAAACGGATGGATTTTTTGGAAATATTTAAATATTCGCTCTGATTACATAAAATACATTGAGGTGAATTTTTTATGTTACTATCACTGAACAACATTTTTTGAAAGTACATTGTTTAAAACATTTTTTTACTTGTACGATTGTATTTTTCATAGGGAACCTTAAATCTCCACTTTTGAAAGTTATATTTTGTGTTATATATTTTCCTATTAAGCCTTTAAAGCTTCTGACTTTTATTTTAATTGTAACAATTGTACAAAAGCTTAAAGCATAAATCGGCTAACATTGTGTACATTCTGTAACCCTCTTCGGAGTCTATAATTGAGAGAACACCTACTAGCGAAAACGAAAGGTAAAGGCTTTCTAGAACGTTGATTTTTAGTCCATGTACATATTTTGTTAGTCCATAGCTATTTTAGTCCATGTACATATTTTGTTTAACCAAACAACAAAAGTTTAAAGTTTTTACATAAGTTAAGACTGAAAACCCGTATGTGTAACTAGCTAATTTAAAAGACCTCGAACCATACAAAAATGATTTGATCGACTTTACAATAAATGTAAGAGGTAACCCTAAAAATTTAACAGTGCCATGTTCTTAATTCAAAACAAGTTTAAGTACTGTTTTATTAGCATATACTGTATAACATATGCTGTATAACTTCAAAGTTATATACAAAAGAAATTCTCACCAATTTACGCGCTGCATCCATATTACAATCACGTAATTAATTTATCGGACAAGATTCATGTATTCGTTCTCGTTAAAATTTGTTATGTTTCAAACAAATCCAGGCTATAATATAAGCTATCTAAGTTTCATTAGTTCAGATGACACACAAACAGCGCAAATGGCACTGAGTATGTATTTTCCTTTGCGAATTTATATTTTATACCGGGTAAAGTCCACCCCACAGCTCTGGGCAACTTTCCCAAAGAAAACATTATACCAGAAATGACAAATTAATTCGATTCTTACCCATCAAAATCTGTAATTGAAAGCACCCTAAGAAATCGTTTATCATTTTTGAGCGTGGCGGCAATATTGGTGTGACAAAATCAAAGTATGTGTCGAGTGTATTCACTTGTGATGAGAGAAAACTTTTTGTCAAAAAATTTACTTCTTGAAAGAAGAGGTTGGTTGTATATACTTTCGGATGTGAGATAACGAATGCTTTTAAATATTCATTAGACTGTATGCAGTTTTTTCTATATAAAGCGTATTGACCGGTGAAAGTAAGATTAGTATAACTTTTATCATGATTTAAAATATTAAAAATCATCAAAACAAGTTGTTTGTTAATGAACTCTTATCTTTGAATATTAGAAAAATCTTGACTCAGTATTCATGAATAATTCATATCTACAAAACATGTAGACTTTTTCTATGTAGAATTAAGTAAGTAATTTAGTTGAAATGGGTAACGCGTAGGTTATGCGGTTATAAGTGTATGTAGTAACGTATTCAAAACATAAAACATTAACACTCAGGCCTTTTAAATTTTACCGAACTAAATAAAAAATAAATCGTACCTTTACTATTTTACTAAATTATAGTATCTCTTTTCAAAGTCCATTTCATCTCATTCGTCTCATTTCCAGTCCGTTTATTTAAAAAATAAAAAAATTGATTCTCGTTTTTTTGGTTCAATTAGACGGATCATGTTCTACGGATATACTTGTATAGAACTTGATACTATTAAATTGTGATTACTGTTGTATTGTACAAACGTAAATTCTTACAGGTTTTCATTTCATTGTGTCAAGAAAACCTAGGTATTATTAACTCGAATTTAATCTGTATTGTATCAATTACATGGAAATATTTGATCATTTGAGAGGTTTGATTAGATAGAAATGAAAAATCTAAAGACATAAGGCCAACGTTGAGTTTGGATAAGAGCATCGCTGGAACGGAGTCTATGAGATAAAAAGCGCAGACAAAATTATTGCCAGCACTAAAACTGTTGCGTATTGTCGTCTGTATAGACTTGATATGACACAAAAGCACTTGCGATATAATTGGTGCGTGTAATAAATGTATTTTTTTAATGATTAGATATATTAGTATAAAAAATATACGATATAATAATCACGATAAGAGCAAAGGGGCATGGAAAAAGATTGTACCTAACTTTATTTTAATCACCTCTCACAACATTGACAGCCGCACTACAAGGTCTTAAGGCGTACTTAATTATAGATTTTGCTAATAAAATATATAATTAAATCTAGTATAAATAAAATATAAATTCGCCTAGCAAAATTTTTACTTAAAAGCGCCTTAAATAACCCCATCACGTCTGAGAGTGCGGCCGTTATTCCAACAAGTAGCCAGAATTTTCACTACGAAGCAAAATCTTGTATGAAATAAACATAGTTCTTTACGCAAGTAGGTCACGATTTCAACACTTGTCATCCCATTTAGTGTAAAAGTCTTGACCTAGAGCTTATTTCCAACAATATTTCAGTCTATGCAAATGTGTTGTTTGTCGACAATGGCTCATTGTCCTACGTCCGGTAATCTTCGCAGGCTGGATTCAGCTGTTAACCTGGATTAACTAAAACGTGGTTTTCTTTTGTTTGCAATTTGAATCTGCGGTTATTTTTATGTTTCTATTGATCTGTTATTTTATGGCTGTTCTGCTTTATGTGGAATGTAGGAAGTTATAATTATATAACTAAATAGTACTATCTTTACAAACTTCATTTAGTTTGGTTTATCTTTATAATTTTTTTCATGGATCAACCACAATATACAAGTAACAAACGTCGCAGTTTTTAAATAATTATACGCGTGATTTGTTGTCGTTTCTGTTATGAGAATCATGCGTGTTTAGATTTTAATGTTAAGTTCTCGTCTGGGCACCACATTCCTTCCTATTTGGAGTTCCATAATAACAAGTTGTGAAGTTTCTTGCCAGTTCTTCTTCACGAAGGTTTTTTCGAACTGGTGGCAGAGTCATGTTTTATTTGACGTCAATAAGAACAAGTAATTGTCAATGTTGAGAAATAAATATTTCATTTCATTTCATAAGAACGTTTACGTGGTCCTGTTCTAGTCAAAGGGATGGAACAGCCAGTGAAATTCCTGGAAAAAAGGCAATTCGGACTTAAGCCGGAACTCACCTTGAGTTCCGGCTTAAGGTTGGCGAAGCATCATTAATCGATAAATAAATAAAAGACAATCAGGTAGCCCATTTGGGCTTTATACAGGTCAGCTCATTTTTTAATTTTGAATTTCAGCAGCACTACACATATTCGACTTTACCTCCTGGCAGAGCCTCTGCATGCAATGCATCTTCTTAGATCAAATTTTTTTTTTGTGTAACAAATACTATTTATTCATAATTATACAATACTAGCTGTTACACGCGGTTTTACCCGCGTTATTCTAAATTTCGTGGGAATATCGAGATAAAAAGTATCTTATGTGTTATTCCAGACTATAAACTATCACTGTGCCAAATTTCATATTTATTCATTTTATAGTTTTTACTTGAAAGAGTAACAAACCTCCATCCATACTTACAAACCTTCGCGTTTATAATATTAGTAGGATAGGATAAAATAAAGTTTTAGTTATAATTTTTTTTTGTACTTTGACATAATACAACAAAGAGGTAAATAATTATTTGTTGAGTGATTGTTTATTTGGAATGGCCCGTGTGTAATGATTACGTACAATATGGTGTATCTAGACTTCAAAGAACATGCGAATAGCCAATGTTCTTAAATTGGAACAAGTTAAAACTGTGAGTAGTATTTATACAACTTATTAACAGTATTTATAATTATAAGTATTATTAATTATTATTTAAACAATTTCAATTTTAAAGAAAATATATGTAATTAAACTTTTCAAAAATGTAACCCGCTTTTTTTGCATTTACGAAACTTCTGTCATATGGAATTAAGATAAGAATTTATTTAATAGAAGGCCCATAAAAAATAATAATGTACCAAGAAGATCCGAAACCGTCAATAAGATGTGATAATTAAAACTTTATATCAGAATCACGCAACTCACCTGATTCTTCATCATCTTCAATTTCATTTTCTTCATATAACGCCCGATCCTCAGCACTATTTTCACTCTTACTTCCTTTCATATAAATAATGTCCGCTTCCTTACTGAACTTCTTAATGTCCACATTATTCTTCTTAAAGCGCACACCACTTGACACTTTAAAATCACCATTAAACCCTAATTGATCATCTAAATACGTATAAAAGTTATTTTGCAAGCAACTAACAGAAGGTTTTACAGTGCACTTGTTTAAAATATTGTCCCATAATACATTTCCCGTGTAAAATGTTCCATTTTGGTATACGTCACTAAATGATCTTCCTGATATGGCATCGATAACTTCAAGTCTTTCTTTTACATCACTATCAAAATCTTTGTCTTCGTTGCATTTTATTGAACTAAAGTTGGTTATTACAGCTAAGATAACTAGAATTTTAGATATATTTGTTATTGTTTTGGCTATAAGCGATGGAAAACTAAACTGATATTTTTGTGCCATCGTCTAGGCATCACTGGTTACAAACAATGTGTGTAGTTTTCTTATATTTGAATGTCACAATGGGGTCTTAGAGATCATCTGTGTGTTGTTTTCTGTGTGCTTATTAGGTTCATGTTGTATTTGTTATGAATCTTAATATTTTCGAAAGTTGGTTCAGCTTTTAGTGTTGTACGGTTGGTTTCTTGGAAACTTGCTGTGTCGTCCCAAATGGTTGCATCTGTAAAATAAGATTAACTTGTTAATATTTGCTGTTTTATTGAAAAGCGAAAGTTGGAGAGTGGGACATTCAATAACTAATAAGATACATATTATATATGATATGAGAGCGTCGGAGGCGTTAAACCCCACATATACACATATACAGGAAATATTTCGTAATTTGCCTACTCCTAGTAGTCAAGCATGTTGGACTATAAACAGCCCAAACCCACCCCTTTTTTGGGTGAGGCTGAGGTCCCTGCAGTGGTTATTAAGGCTGTTGTGATGTAATGTGATGACATGGCAATACCCACAGAATAATACTAGCATTTACAAAAAAATGCTTTAAATCCTGCGAACGAAGACACTTTCAGCGTATAGCTTTGAAAAAGGAAAGCTCGTGTTAAATAAACAGGCGTTACACACCTTTACTGAATCAAATTAATGTTAAATTTATATTAAAAATAATTTGAGTTTCTTGAATACCAAGTTTTTTAACATTTCACATACCTGCAAAAATAATGATACACATTGTCGTGTACAAATATAGATGTATTCGACCACGTCGGTCAAACGTGACGTCACTTATTTCGATTATTACTTATTTCGGTATTTAATTTACTTGAGTAAAGTGTTTCTGAGTGAAATGTTTTGATAACTAATTAACAACTAATTATTATTGTTAACTCATAGATAATGAATTGTACAGAGAAGCCATATTTCGTAAGATCGTCTAGTTTGCTAGGTCGAGTAGCGTGAGAAAATATAATGATGTTAGAACCTTTTTCATATTAGAAACTATTCATCTCAAATTATGTCTAACGGCATCTACCTCCAAAAATAAGAGTTGTCACGAAAATGTCATCCAATTATTTTGATTGCTCGTTATATGAGGAATTACTTTCTAGCGTTCGTAGCTCTTGAGGAAGTAACATAATTATTCGTCAAAACAGTATTGTCTCTTGCGTGTTGGCATTTTATGTATACATAGCACGTATGGATGGGTGGAAAGCGTCTTCGCTACTTTCTTTTGAAGAGGTATTCTGATCTAAATAGCTGAATGCTTAGTGATTACCATCTAAATGTATGTGATGTGGTTTTTGATGAATTTACGTAACCACTTAAGCAGTTTTTAAATATTTTTAAAGCGTGTAGTCTGGACGTGGAGTAAATTTGTGAATGTTGTGTGCGACCATAGACCAAAAAGTAGTGGGTGCCTGACTTTGTGGAAGGTACTCACTATATACGGTACAGATCAAGTCTTAATATAAAATAAGCTTTTTGAAAAGCTAAAATTATATCAATTCTTAACTGTAGGTATTTGCTAATTTCATTACAATCCTTAGACTTTACAAATTTTGATTTAGGTCGAGAGCGCGTCGATAATTGTGTCTAATTGTGTCTAAATGTAAATACGACCAAATACGAGAAATGTTCTAAAATATAAAACTATAATATAAACGACTGTCCTACCACAAATGTTATACATATTCTAGGACACCAAACAAAACTATGTCAAAACCTAAAAATAAACAAAGTGTCACAAATCAGTACTTCAAAACACGGACACTTGGTAATAAAATTCACTTTATTTCTTTAGTATTATATAAATAGTTACAATGTAACTGTATAACGTTGACTTTCTGCTAAGGTCGAGTTACCGAGGTTAATGACTGTGATACAAACATTGATCTAAGTGAACTCAAATAAATATTAAATAAAGAGCGTCTATATTACATATAAAAGGAGGCATTTCAGTTTTTAAGCGGCGCTTGGCTAGCTATTGTACGAGTGTTCCCAGGATTCCATAAAATAAATGGGACGAGTATTAAATGGCAATATTCATAATTCCAGTTAGTTTTGTCTTAGGAAAACATTTTCAATTGCGTAAAACATCCACACTACATGACGAAAACATGGCATTATTTGTCATGTTAATACTTTATTTTTACTTAAAGTCATGATTTAGGACGCTCCAGTTAGGTATGTAGACCACTCTAAGAATGACCATTTCAAAGCCAAAATTCCCTAATTAAGGCATTGGACGCCAGATGTCCGGAAAACAGTAGTTTTTTTAATGTGTCTGTGAACTACATTACCCATTATGTGGGTAAAAAGATTATCATACAATTTAAAATCTGGATCTTATCTTGCACAGAGTCCGTCACTTTACAATTTTTTTTTAAATAAATCCCCTGATAAACACATTAACTCTATTGTCTCAAAGTAAGCAGAGCTTGTGTTATAGATGGCCATACAGCGCACCGAGGCTATAATAAATATACGTATATAATTATAAACAACAATGACCCGAGAACAAACATCTATGTTCATCAAACAAATAAATGCCCCGACCAGGACTCAAATCTGGGACCCCCGGCTTAGGGCAGGGCTACAACAAACTACGCCCCGGTGCCACTTTGCCTTATCTGTAGTTATTTTTCCATATTTTTACGGTTAATCAGTAAAAATTATTTTTTGTAAATAAAATACAACAAAAGTTGGTATATTCTCAGTGCTTTCGTTTTAATAAAATAAAGCCTACACTACTTCTAGATAAATATTGAGTTTAAATTTTAAAATAAAAATATTGTGTCAGAAGCTATCTAAAACAAACCAACAGACAAGCATAACTTATAGACACACATCACTTTCACACGGCTTTAACAAAAAGTTCAGTAGAACAATGTATATTTTGATCTGGAGCTTGCGGTGTAATGGTATAGACACAAAACCTGTGACCATGTGAATGACATTTCCTAGTTATTAATCTCTTTGGCTTAACGGGATACGGGCGTATAACTCCGGTGTTAATCTTTTGAAAATCTTTTTTACCGACGCAAACAAGGGTGTTTAACGTGTATGTCTGGATGAGTGGCTTGGTATTTCCCATAAGAATGGGCCTTTTGGATGCAGGTTTTCTGTTTACCCGTAGGCTTCCTAAGTAACTTGCGATAGTAAAAATCAGGCGTTATTTGCACTTTAAAACCATATAACGTTATAGTGATAGCAAATAAGTTGTAAGTAATAGGAATAGTTTTACGTGCAACGATGGTCGCGTGATAACAGCGTGCTAACAGCTGATCGCTGTTCTAACATAAACCGTAGCGGGTGTCAAAAAGTGACGGAATCTATTCTAATAAAGTAGAAATCTTTTTTTGAACGTTGCACTTTTGGATCTACTTTGGAGGTTCTGGTTGGATTTAAAAATTATTTTTAATTTGATTCCTTTCTCATGTGTAAGACTATGAAAGACTATGAAATAGCTGGACAGAATTGTACGAATAGAGCGCATAAATTAACATAAATCTGATATAGAATCTGATATTTGATAGTATTTTCATAAATCGATAGTCCGGTCTTGAATTAGGGCCATCACGTATGGTTGAGGGGGGCGATGGCAGGATGGCGTTAACCTCGTGAACGGGTGCCGTTTGTGGGTGTTCGTCGTTTGGATACTTGGGGGGAAGGAGACCTGCCGAGCTAACAGATGCAGATAAGAGTAATTTTGTATAGACCAGAGAAGACATTGTAAATTTGTTGATAAAAAATATACCTGTGAAGTTTCTTGCTAGTTCTTCTTCACGAAGGGTTTTCCGAACTGGCAGTAAAGTAATGCTTTATTTAACGTCAATGAGAACAAGCAGTTTTTAATGTTGAGAAATAAACATTTGAATTTGAAGGGCTACGCGGGTTTTTTTTAATTATAGATAATAATGTTGTAAATATTTTGCCATATCTCAGATTAATTATGAAAATGACACTGCTTTGACACCACTACTGCTTTGGCGCAAAAATGTTGGCAGATTGTTGAAGAAGGTATTTTACAGGAAGAATATTTTTACAGAATGTTTTTCTAGAATCAATGTAACAAATTGTTGATACTAAATTCAATAAGCATTCAGTGTATTGTTTTAATCTCCGGGTTTGATATAGTTTCCGAAAGGAAATAACCCGGGATTCATATTGTTTCTGGCAGTTGGATCAATTATTTAGTCTTTAATTTAATTTAATCTAATTAAGAATCATACGTTCGGTATACAAAATTAATAAGTATTTAATGCCCGGGTATCGAACCCCGTCAGATTCCAAAAAAATCGTATGTTTATTATAGATCACATATTGTGTACAAACGGTTTCGAAAGGAGTAGTGTACACATGATTTATTTAAAAATTATTAGTGTTCTTTTTTATTTTATAGAATGTTGCTATAATTTCTGGCGATAGCATTATTATTATTAATAAATAAATTTACCTACTGGAACCTATAAACTTTTAATCATAATAGTAATTACAATAAGCCCTAGGCTTGCATTCAAGAACATCGTTTGACAATTCGAAACACCATCCGGATGTAAATTAAAAGTGACACTTAAAAATCCAAAACCGTCGCCGTACAAAGGAAACGCGACATTATGAGTAATATTTTCTCATATACTCTAAGGTCGTTTTTCCTGTTCCTGTCTCCAGACTGGTTTCTTCAAAGGTATGAATTAACGGAGTAGTTGAACCAGAGGCCTACTTTGGGAACACACTTTTGAAAAAGATGAGCTGGTTTTCCTTGTAACAAGAAACCTGGTCGTTTAATAGGTTTGTACTGGATTTTTTTTATTTCCTACGTGCCTTTTGTGTTTTTATCAGTTGTTGTATATTACCTTAGGGGATATGCGAAGCTTTACCGAAGTAAAGTTAGATTTTTTTTTTTTTTTTTTTTTTTTTTGCTGCCGAAGCACCCTCTCTCGGGAGGGAGGTGGAAGATTCGTCATGAATACCTCCGCAGCCGTCTGCGGGGTTATGTGGGACTCACCCAAATGGCACCTACCCACTAAAAACCACCCAAATGGCTGTAGCATGGGAATGCTGTCAGCCTTCATCGGAGCGACACCCGGGTTGGGAGGTGGGCGCGCAAGCAGGGACCCGCTAGCGGGTCACCCGCTGAGAATACTTAATCACTTAAGGTGCAAATGACATTTATATATTGTTGATTAAACGGCCTGGGCAGCCTTAAGCTGGTCCAGATTGGCCGAAAGTTGATCGGGGGGATCCGAGAGTGCATTTCTCGGTCTACGGACTTTGTACCTCGACGGCATGGACGGAGCAGTATAAGCTACTGTCTCGCGTATAAGGGGGTTAGGGTGCTCTTCGGATCGCTTGAAATAAGCGGTGGAGAGCGTCCTAAGGTGTTGTTGCATGGTAGGCAGTTCGAGATCTCTGTGCAAGTCTGCGTTTCGCACGTACCACGGAGCATCCGTGGCCCGGCGGCAGAAGAGATTCTGGACTACCTGTAGTTTATACATATCGGAGGGTTTAGCATGTGCAAATATTGGGGCGGCGTACGTCATGACTGGTCTCACGCAAACCTTAAAAAGCGTTCGCTTGTTCCTAAGAGACATTTTACTGTGCCGGCCTAACATACTGTTAAGTCGACCCATGTACAGACGGGCGAGTTTGGTAACTCGGAGAATGTGTGGACGGAATGAAAGCGTACGATCGAGCGTTACGCCTAGGTACTTGGTGGTGAGTGCCCACGGGATGGGCGTACCTAGCATTCGGATGTGGGGGTCGTAGGGACGACGGCGTTTATGATCGAAGCGCATCGCAGAGCTTTTCTCTGGATTTACATCGATACGCCATTTTTTAAACCAAGCTCCGAGGTCATTTACGGCCTTCTGGAGTTTGGTGATGAGTGTGTCGACGTGCACGCCCTTGACGTATAGGGCAGTGTCGTCAGCAAAGAGGGAGAGTTGAACACCTTTAGACGGGATGGGAATGTCATTGGTGTATATTGTGTATAGTAACGGGGCGAGTACCGAGCCCTGAGGGACGCCCGCCTTGAGGGGGCGGGGGGTGGAGAGCGTACCTTCGTGTTTGAAACGAAAGGTGCGATCTTTAAGGTAGGAGCCGACTAGTTTGACTAGTCGGTCGGGCAAGCCTGTGTTGTGAAGCTTGTAAATGAGCCCTGCGTGCCAGACTTTGTCAAAAGCCTTGGCTACGTCAAAGAAGACCGCGACTGTTTTCAGTCGTCTGGGGTAGAAGCCGTCGAGTATGTACTCGACGATTCGGTGGACTTGCTGAGGGCACGAATGTTTGGCTCGAAAGCCGAATTGATGGGGGATAATAAGGGGGTCACCGTCCGCTGGGAACAGGTGGTCCTTCATTCGAGCGAGTATGACTCTTTCGAGAAGTTTGGCCATTGCCTTGAGTAGACTGATGGGTCTGTGATTAGCCGGGTTATTCAAAGGTTTACCCGGCTTGGGAATGCCTATGACTATAGCTTCTTTCCAAGCTTTTGGAAAGTAGCTTAGGTCAAAGCAAGCATTGAAGATAATCGCAAGTAAGGTAAGCACCTGCCGAGGCAGCTGCTTAAGTGCTTGGTTGGAAATTCCATCCGCACCCGGGGCCTTCTTGGATTGCTGTTTCCTAATGATGAGTAAGATTTCATCATTAGAAACTGTGATGGGGTCAGCGGTGATTGGACGGGAGTCTTTGCAAACGACTTCGTCTTCCACCGCCTGGATGTGAGCTGGGTCTGTGGGCTGGGTACTCGGGGAGCATTGTGAAGCAATGCTATCGGCGAAGCATTCAGCTTTTTCGTCGTCCTCGAAGGCGGTAGTGCCATCGGGACGAGATAACGGAGGGGTGTAGGTACGAGCATCTAGTCGGAGGGCTCTCGCCATCCTATAGTACGCCGTGTGGGACGGGGAAATATTAATCATAAGATCGTTCCTTTGAACGTCTCTGTATTCCGCGACGGTACGTTTGACTTTACGTTGAAGTTGGTTAGCAATTTGCCTGTAGGCGGGTGTGGGGTATTTTCTGGCTCTGCGGAGAGCGGCGTTTTTAGCTTTAATTAGGTTGCTAATGTCCAAGGGAAGCTTGGGCTTGCCATGCTTAGCAACCTTTAGGTTCTCACTGATGGCCGAGTTGATGGCGGTAGTGAGAGAATCGACTATCGAGTCGACCTTATCCGTGCTATCGAGATAGTCGGATGAAATCGCGAGTGGGCAGTCTGGGGCTTCCAAGGCCGAAGACAGGGTGTGCTTGAAACCTTCCCAATTGGTATAGGTTTTCGGAGCAGGAGGGTCGTTTTGGGGTCCTAATATTAGGGACACCGGACGGTGGTCAGAACCTAAGTCGTCTAGCGGCTGTATGGTCCTAAGGTCGAGATTGATATCCTTGACGATGGCAAAGTCAAGGATATCAGGTGAATGAAGGGGGTTGTCCGGGTAATGTGTCGGTGTAACCGGTGAAATGACATCAAGATCGAGTGACTTCGTGATGTCTAGTAATTTAACACCACTGGTGTTAGTTGACAAGCACGTCCAGTCAGTATGTTTGCAATTAAAATCGCCGAACATAATGACGGATTGCCCCAGATCGAGTAAGGCCTCGAAGTCACAACGAAGGGGCGCTGTACCACTAGGTATGTAGACTGAGGCCAAGACTATGGTCCTGTGACCTGTCATAGCCAGTCTACATACTGTGGCCTCCATGTTGGTGAGTGGAGGCGTGGGAATCGGTGTGCAGTGGATACTTCTCTTGTAGTAAATGGCAGTGCCGCCCCGTTTAACCGAGGCGGGCCTGTCATCACGCACAAGAGAGTATTTCGGAATGTTAAGACCCCTGATGTGCTGGGGTTTTAAAAATGTCTCTTGAACAAGGATTAACTCGGGCTCTATGTTCTTAATGAACAGCTTGAGCTCCGGAAGTTGGTTGATTAGACCTCGGGTGTTAAAGGAGATCAGGGATAAACCCCTGGGTTTGGTGCGACCAGTCGTGGCGCTGGGTGGATTATTTAATGTGTTCATTATAAATTATAAAATTTACAATGTTTTTAAAAGAGATTCGTACTGGATGATTACCATCAGACGATCTCTAGGAGTGCGAGCGGCGCGCAGTTTACCTGCGCACTGTGAAATTTGATTCATATCTACGCCCTGCATAGTATCAAAAATTAGTTGAAGATCCTCAGCCATCGAAGGCTGAGGGGAGGATTTTGGGCCTGCTGATGGAGCAGGGCAGGTTTGAGCAGCCGGACGCTGTCTCCAGGCAAGCACTGGAGTGGGCGTGGGCTGGGCGGGCTTAACTGCCGGGGAATCCCGGTGGCGCAGCGGCGGGAAGTTAGAGTAACTATTAAGGGGTGGGGCCTGTCTGGGTGCCGCCTTCTTAATAGTTGGCCTGATGGTTTTGGGTGCACGAGGGCAGCCCCTGTAATTAGCTGTGTGGCCGGATTGGCCACACAGTACACATGAGGGTGGAGTTGTACTCTCAGGAGTGCGGTTGCACTCCTTCGTGAAGTGCGGCTCCAGGCACTTTACGCACCTGGGGCTGGCGGTACATTGACGCGCCGCGTGCCCGTACAATTGACATCTATGACATTGTGAGGGATAGCCACGGCGATGTGGCGTCTCTACGGAGATTCCGGAGAGGCCGCAGATGGTGCGGGCCTCGCGGAAGAAATCTCGCGACTTAGGTGTGTTGGCCAGTATGACCAAGGCCAAGGGAAAACGGCGGCCGTTTTTGCTGTGCATCTTGTGCACAGCTTCGGCGGGAAAGCCTTGGGCTATGATATCCTCAAGGATGATCTCGTTTGAAAACTCAAACGGGACTCCCCGTAGGATGGCTTTAATCTTACGTTCTTCTGGGAGAGCGTAAGTGTGGTATGGGATATTATTGGTTGTTAGGATCCTAGTGAGGCTCCTAAAGTCGTCAATGGAGGGGACTGTTATCTTAACGGACTCCGAGAGGTTCGTTGCCGATAAGTAGTTAACTTTGTTGCTTGAGCATAAGCTCGAGACTAGAGGCCATTTGGCCTTTTCCCGTAGGAACACGGGGGGAGGGGTCTTAGCCTTAGCTAAAACAGGCGCGCAGCGCGTTGCTGGCTTGGTGGGGGCGGCGGTTGAGCCGACTGGGGGAGTCACGTTGAGTGACATGAGGGGGACGGGGGAGGGGGGCGACTGTGTCGCCGGGCAGGCGGTTGGTGTCGGCGACACCGGCCTGGAGGTGGGTGTCGGAGACACCCGGGATTTCTTAGTCCGCTTGGTGCGGCGCTCTACGAGCGTAAAGGTGACGGTAGGCTCAGGGGAGCCGGTGAGGGTGTCCGCTTCGGAAGCGGACTCGGCGCTGCTGCTAGACGCAGTGCGCTTGGAGGGGCGGGCGGCGGATGAAGCCGATGTTGAGGTAGCCGTCGAGGTGGCGTCCGAATCGTACTCCATTTCGGAGGCGGAGGAGGGGGGAGCGCTGTGAGGCAGCGATGTCGTCGTGGCCTGAAAAGCCGGGGCCTGAAGGGCCAGTGGAGCCAACAAGGTGGCGAATTCGGGCGAGAGAGCACAAAGCATTCGGAGGAATGCATGTGGTTGGAAGGGGGCGCCTGAAGCGGCTACGCCATCCACGAATTGCTTCGCAAGCTCAGCATGAGCTTGCGAAGCCATTGCGTACGGCGGGGGAGGGAATAGGGAGCTATCGATTATAATTGATATATAAATATATAAACTATGAACAACCTAGCACAAAACCTAACTAAGCCTCCCTACCGGCGGTAGGGGGGGTCGGGACGGCCGCAGCGGTGCCCCTAATTCGGACAGCGCTGGTTCCGTCACCCTGGGTAAGGCCCTGTGCAATGGGATCGGGACTTCCGGTTTATTGTTTGCCTGAAGGGCTAAACAGTGCGCACCGGGGCAACGCCGACTGGTTTCGTTGGCACCGTTATGCGTATCCACCAGCCCACGAAGTCTTGATCTCGGCGAACTTACTCCACGAAGAACACCTGGAACGTCGAAGCCCGTCGACGTAGCTCACGTTCGACGAAACACGAAGACGGTTAGCAAGCCACTAATCGCCGTGAAAACGGCGTTTGAAATTTAAAAACGGAAACGACTATGAAATAATAATACGGTAACGACCTTATGAAATTTGATTGCTCGATTAGCGCGGGGGCTAAGGGAGCGGGGGGAGGCGTCTACGATTGACGTGCGCTCGAGAACGCACGCAAACCGAGACTTCGGCGTAAAGTTAGACTTTGGGTTGTGTATTTATAGAAACTCATTGCTGAGAAGAACCAACTAGAAATGAATCACTTGTCGTACTGATCTTGCACGAGCATGACCTGTCACCGTGACCAATGGTAGCTCTAGAATAGTCTGGATATAGATTAAATTAAGCAGTTACTGAGATGTTGTTATTATTAACTAACAACATGAGGTTGATATCTGATTTTAACTATTAATACAATTTTTTTTAATTCAAAAGCGTTTGTCTACCATCATGTGTATAATCCGAAAGTAAGCACGATTTGGAATAAACACATTTTAATATCATAATATCAGACATGTATTAATTACTAAACACCTGCCGCTACCAGAATTCAAACCCAAGAACTCTAGTGTTTTACAGGGCCACTGACGAAAAACCTATTGTACTATCTATTAACATTACAATGTGAAAATGTATAAATCACTTAATTACGGTATAAGATGTATTAAGTATGTGTGAAACGCAGTTAAGTTCTACATCATGAATATTCCCTCCTTGCCTTATTAATGCAGAACTGTAAACATCTGTTACCGTTTTTATTAAAATAACAAACAAAAACGAATAAAGAGTTGTTTGATGAAAGCAATCAACTAGCGAGAAACAAACAACGACTAATAATTTTTTTTTTTAATTTTAAAATTGAATACAGGTCTATACATCAATATTGGTAAATGATTCATTATTATGAATAAATCGGATTGAATGTTTCGGATTCATTAAGAATTTTCATTGCCTCAAGTTTGTATTGAAACTTAACATTTTTTAAAATCTTGAATTCTAATTCAAATTCATATATTTAGTTCTCAATATTGACAATTACTTGTTCCTTTTAACTTCATATCAAGTATGATTCTGCCACCAGTTCGGAAAAAACTTTCGTGAAGAAGAACTAGCATGAAACTTCATGATTATAATGTTTTCAAAATAAATTTACAATGGCTCTTATAATGGCCGAAGAGGCAGAAATTAATATGTAATTCTTATCTGCATCTGTTAACTAAGCGAGTCCGCCATCCCACAAACTATCCAAACGACGAACATCCTCAGACAGCACCCGTTCACGGGGTTTATGCTGAATCTGCTAACAAATATATATGTTACGTTGTGTCATAATTAAATGGTTTCTTTATTGTTTTAGTATATTAAAATAAATTGAAATTTATATAATGCTATTCCCACAACAGGACCGCTGTTGGAGGCAGCTGTCAAACATCAACCGTCTAAATTGAAAGTGTATCAGACTGCAGCGCGTTCGTATGTTATAGACGCCTATATTAAGTATTTGAGTGCCAACCCATGCCCAATGAGCAGATCCGATCTGAGTCCGGACCGTTGAAGGTCGCTCCCGGCTACCGAGTCACGATTATTGTCTCACGACTTCTCTCGTAGCAATACTCAAACGCCACTCTCAGATCCGTTCTGCGTCCGGCCCCGCTCGGACGCGTTCGCGGTCGCTCCAGCTGTTGAGTCACGATTGTCGTCTCACGACGACAACTCGTAGCAATACTCATACGTCCTCGACGAATTGAGATAGCCTCTGTAGGGCTTACGCTGTGGCCGGTTTCGGTCGGCTGCAACTAAGTCGGTCTCACAGCAACAACAGAGCTGAGCTTACTACGGTCGATTAAATTCGATAGTGGTTCGCGAGGCTCGGGCTGTTTTTCTGGCTGCGTACTTGACGCTTGGCGCCTGTTATGCAGTCAGAGACTCGCTCTGCGGCCGGCCCCGGCCGGTCGTAACGTAGTCAATCCCGCACTCTGTGCACCCCTCGAATTGAAATCTCACCTCGGTGAGTGCAGCAACAACAGAGTTGAGCTTACAACGGTCGATTAAATTCGATAGTGGTTCGCGAGGCTCGGGCTGTTTTTCTGGCTGTGTACTTGACGCTTGGCGCCTGTTACGTAGTCAGAGACTCGCTCTGCGGACGGCTCCAGCCGGTCGTAACGTAGTCAATTCCGCACTTTTAGTGCAACCCAACTTCGTCAGGTCTACGACCGGTTTTTGTTGTCAATTTATTGACAACACACTCCGTAGTAGACTCGCGTTTGATCAGGTGGATACTTAACGGTGACAACTAAGCCTAATAGCTTTGCCCCGGTGCGCTTCCAAGGCCCTTCAGGCCAAGGAGAAACCGGCTGACCCGATCCCATTGCACTTGGGCCTTTCCCAGGGTGACATTACAGTGCTGTCCGAATTAGGGGCACCACTTCGCATCGTTCCCAGCCCCCCTACCGCGGGTAGGGAGGTTTAGGTGCTAGGTTTGCTAGGGAACCTAGGCATTTTTATATATTTATATATCATATATTGTAGTACCAAGCCCTCCAATGGACCAGCAAAGCTTGGTAAACTTTGCTAGGTCGTTCGCCCAGGCGCTCGTTGCGTCCGGCGTCACCATTCCCGATGACTTATTAACGCAGGCCTTACAGGCTTATGTCGCGTCTCCGGCTCCTCAGGCCTCAACTCCGGCCCCTCAGGCCTCCAACGTCCAGACCCCTCAGGTCTACAGCTCTCCCGGGTCTCCCGTCTCGTCCGAGATGGACTGCGAATCGGTCGCATCCTCTCACGCGTCGCGTCGCAAGCGCACTGCTCCTGGGGGCGACTCCGAACCCGCGTCTGATACGTCGTCAGATGCCGTCACCTTAACCGGCTCTCCTGAGCCCGCGTTTCTACTAGTCGCCAAGCGCTCCAAGAAGCGCTCGAAGAAAGTTTCGGTATCATCAATACCCGAGCCCTCCCCGGTGTCTTCAACAGCAGCCCCCGCGCCATTAAAATCGCTCGAAGTAACCGCGTCTCCGTCGGTCCCATCGAAGCCAGCGACGCGCTGCACTCCCGTCCCACCGAAGCCTCAGCTCCCTCCACCCGTCTTTCTCCGCGAAAAAGCGCGATGGACCGTAGTATCAAATCTTTGCAAAGAGCAAAAAATCAATTATCTAAATGCAACCAACGCAGGCGATTCAATTAAAATCCAGGTCGCGACCATCGAAAACGTTCGCGCGTTCACCAGGTTACTTTCATTAAAACAAATCGCTTATCACACCTACGCCCTCCCGGAGGAACGTAAGATCCGCGCAGTACTACGGGGCGTCCCGTTCCAGCTCGCGAACGAAGAAATCCTCGAGGACCTTAAGTCTCAGGGTTTCCCGGCCGAAGCAGTGCACAAGATGCACTCCAACCGCGGTAGGCGTTTTCCTTTAGCTCTAGTTATCCTGTCCAATACTCCCAACTTGAAGGAGATTGTCCCAACCCCCGCGGTCACCCTGGGCAGTGCCACCGCTGCCAGCTCTACGGCCACGCAGCGGCTAACTGCTCAGCTCCCCCCAGGTGCGTTAAGTGCCTGGATCCCCACATAACGAAGGAGTGCACTCGCACTCCCGAATCCAATTCTCCCCCTGCCTGTGTGCTCTGGGGCCAGTCCGGCCACACAGCAAACTACAGGGGTTGCCCGCGCGCTCCGCGCTCCACCGCCAAGAGGGTCGCGCCTAAACCGGCGCCACCGCTCACTCCCGCTAACTTCCCGCCGCTGCGCAACCGGGGTCCCCCAGAAGCAAAGCCCGTTCAGCCGACGCCTACTCCGGCTCTGTCTTGGAGGCAGCGTCCGGCCGTTTTGCCTGCACCTTCCTGACCTATCCCAGCTCCCGTAGCTTCCATAGGGCCGCGTCCTGCTCCGTCATCTTCACGTTGGCTGAGGACATAAGACCGTGTTCGACGTCATTCAAAACGTCGACATTAACGAAATTTCCGTCCTCGCACGCAAACTGCGAGCCGCCCGCTCTCCTCAAGAGCGTTTATTTGCGTTAGCCGAACATCACTCGCTTCTAAGTTCGTTATAAATTTTATTTTTGTATAAATTCGTAAATAAGTAAATTATAATGTCTACGCCCGCAAATCCCGCGTCCGGACGTATTAAACCCAAGGGCTTATCTCTAGTATCTTTTAACGCTCGTAGCCTTAGAACCAACCTTCCTGAGATCAAACTGTTCCTTCAGAACAAAGAACCTGACTTATTGCGTCTCCAGAAGACATGGCTTACTCCAAACCGCTCCAGGGGATACGCTATTCCTAAGTACGCGTTTACTCGCAACGATAGGCCCAACTCTGACGGTTTCGGCGGCACCGCTATATATTACAAAAGAGGCTTCCATTGCTGTCCTCTCCCTACCCCTCCTCTCCTCAACATGGAAGCCACTGTGTGTAGATTGGCTATGACTGGTCATCCGACCATCATCATAGCTTCAGTCTACATACCATGTGGCTCCAGACCAACCCGCAGCGACTTTGAGGCCATTCTCGCCCTCGGCCATTCAGTCATTATGTTCGGAGACTTTAACTCCAAACCTACTGACTGGACGTGCCTATCGATCAACACCAGCGGTATCGCTCTCCTCGAAATCACTAACTCACTTGACTTAGACGTCATATCCCCCATCACTCTCACTCACTATCCCAACAACCCGACCTACTCTCCTGACATCCTCGACTTTGCAATTATCAAGCGAATCAATCTTGATCTCAGGTCTATCGAACCGCTCGATGACCTAGGCTCCGACCATCACCCCGTCTCCCTCGTGCTAGGTGCGCCTAACGATAACGTCACTTCTTCTAAGTCCTTTACCAACTGGAAAGGCTTTAAAAATACGTTAGTTTCAGCCTTAGAGGCCCCGAACTCTCCGCTCGCGATTTCGCCCGACCAATTAGATAGCCCGGATAAAATAGATTCATTAGTCAACACTCTAACTGATGCTATTAACTCAGCCATCAGTGTAAACGAAAAGGTTGCTAAGCAAAGCAAACCCACGCTTCCCCTAGCCGTTAGCAATCTCATTAAAGCCAAGAACGCGGCTCTCCGGAGAGCCAAGAAATATCCCACGCCAGCATACAGAACAGCTGCGAATCAGCTTCAACGTAAAGTTAGGTCTTGCCTCGCGGAACTCCGAGACGCTCAGTTTAACGACCTCATGGAGAATATCTCCCCGTCCCACCAAGCGTATTATCGAATGGCCCGAGCCTTAGGCGTAGACACCGCCTCTCCCGTTCCTCCTCTCACTCGTCCCGACGGCACTATTGCCTTTGAAGTCGAAGAGAAAGCCGAATGCTTCGCCGACAGCATAGCGGCACAATGTTCGCCCAGCATGCAACCCGCGGATCCCTCCCACATCCAGGCGGTGGAGGACGAAGTTCTCCGCAGAGAATCTCTCCCTATCACCAACGACCCCGTCACAGTCTCTAATGATGAAATCTTGCTTCTCATTAGAAGTCAAAAGTCCAAAAAGGCTCCGGGTGCGGATGGAATTTCCAACCACGCACTTAAGCACCGGCCCCAGCAGGTGCTTACCTTGTTAGCTATTATCTTCAATGCCTGCTTCGACCATAGCTACTTTCCAAAAGCCTGGAAAGAAGCGACAGTCATAGGCATTCTTAAGCCGGGTAAACCTCTGAATGTCCCGGCTAATAACAGACCCATCAGCCTCCTCAAGGCAATGTCTAAACTTCTCGAAAGAGTCATACTCTCTCGAATGCGGAACCATCTGTTTCCAACGGATGGCGACCCTCTCATTATTCCCCACCAGTTCGGCTTTCGCGCTAAGCACTCCTGCCCTCAGCAAGTCCATCAAATCGTCGAGTACATACTCGAAGGATTCTATCCGAAACGAAAGAAAACGATCGCGGTTCTCTTTGATGTAGCCAAGGCTTTCGTCTCTTCTTTAAACTCTATAAAATAGGCTTACCGGTTCGCCTAGTCAGATTAATCGCGTCGTTTCTTAAAGACCGTACGTTTCGATTCAAACATGAAGGCACGCTCTCCGCGCCTCGTCCCATAAAGGCTGGAGTCCCGCAAGGCTCAGTCCTCGCCCCTCTGCTGTACACTGTGTACACTAACGACATCCCCATCCCGCCGAAAGGCGTCGAACTCGCCCTCTTTGCAGACGATACCGCCCTTTACACTAAAGGTCAAGCGATCCCGTATTACATCACCAGACTCCAAAAGGCCGTAAACGCCCTCGGTGTTTGGTTTCAAAAATGGCGTATCGATGTCAACCCAGAAAAGAGTTTTGCTATTCAATTCAACCACAAACTCCGTAATCGCCACAACGATCCCCACATTCGAATGTTAGGTATTCCCATCCCCTGGAAGCGCAGTATTAAATACTTAGGCGTCACCTTAGATCAGACGCTTTCTTTCAAGCCACACGTCGATAGAGTAACGAAACTCGCGCGTTTTTGCTTAAGCCGCCTATATAGTATGATAGGAAGAAAAAGTAAAATGTCTTTTAGAAATAAACGTACGCTTTATAAGGTCTGCGTTAGACCCGTCATGTCATATGCTTCGCCAGTCTTTGCGCACGCCAAACCCTCCGTCCTCTTCTGCCGCAGGGCCACAAACGCACCTTGGTACGTGCGTAACGCGGACCTGCACAGAGATCTTGAACTACCTACAGTGCCACAGCATCTCAAAACACTCTCAGAATCGTTCTTCAAACGCGCCGAATCCCATCCCAATCATCTTGTTCGAGATTCAGTCTCATATACTGCTCCTGTGTTAGATTCGAAATTCAAAGTCGCTAGACCGAGAAACGCGCACACTGGCGAACCCACGCAATTAAAATTAGATCTCGAGGCCCTTCAGGCCGCAAATTCTAATTCTAACGTAAATCCGAATTAATGCAACTTTATTTTTCAATTTTTAATGTTTTTAATTATTTACTTTTCATTTTAAGCACCTTCAGTGCTATGTAAATCCCAGCGGGTGACCCCTTAAGGGCTCCGCTAGCGCGGCCTCTTTCTCCAATTGGCCGTCGCTCAGATGAAGGCTGACTGGCAAAAATGCACGAGCCGACAGTGGGTTTTTTTAGTGGGTAGTGGTTCCGGTAGGCGACGGGACGAGTTCCACATAACTCTGGATCGCGCGCGCCAGAGTATGCGTCAGAGCATTTTTTTATCCTCCTGCACTTCCCGTGGAGGGGAACCAAAAAAAAAAAAGCCCAATGAGCACGTGGCATTTGCGACGTTGCCGCCCGAGTGCGAGTCGTGCATGATCCGGACGCTTTGTTAAAAAAAAAGCGATCGTCCGTGCGCAGGCCGACTACCGTACCGGTTCGGCCCCGCAGCGGCAGGACAGCAAACATCTAAATTGAATCACATGCACTTTAAAAAAATTCACTGCAGACGTTATTTTGCTATGACCTGGCTTCACAGTGGATCTTAAATTCTAACTGTAAAAATTACAATATTATAAAAACCAACAAACAATATGCTTAAAAGACGTGGACCATCTTCGTCTTCTTTGTCACTTTCAATCAGTTAAGAACTATATTACCAAGGTGATTCAGACTTAAAAATATAAAAATCGTGATTTTTGCTGTTGAATGAAACTTCTTTTTTTGTCATCACGAAATAATTTTGTCATGTTCGCGCGATCTACTCTACTTTATTCTTAGAATCAGCTTGTATTTTTTACGTTTGAAGAAGATGGAGTTAAATTACTTCCATCTCACCAGATGGTAAGTGATCGTGACAAGGGTGGTACTCGCCTGTCCAAGGATACCTATTTAATGAATGAACCGATTATAAAAATTGTTGCAACAAGGTAAAGAAATACATGTTATATGTTATTCCAAAGTTCCTACAAAATCAGGAGTTACGCGGGTAAAACCGCGCAGCGACATTTTGTATTGAAGATATAGAAAAAATCTCAAATGAATGTGGCATAGCGTTAATCTTTATGAATTTAACAACTTTTATAAAACGGTAAAAATGCACAACAAAAAATGTCACATCTCCAGTCATCTCTGCATGTTTTAAGACGGAATGTGCCGCACCGTAGCGTTCCGCTTTCATACTCCTGCGCAAGTCCGAGTAAATCAACCACGGATATATTGGATGCGCGGATACGGCAAATTTACCACTTTCTATCTGATTGTTGTCAAATTATTTCATAAAAATAAGAGGTTTTCTTATATAGGTATAATAATAATGATGTGAGTTACTTTCGAAATAATTGTGGATTATTTATTCCTTATTTAAAAAAGAATATTGATATAGTTCTTTTATACAATATTATTAAACAATATCGTTTTTAGGGTACATAGAATTTCAAGAATTAATAATTTTTCGTGCTTACAACTCGGGCCCTTGACTTAAAGCTTGATAAAAAGCATTAAAGGAACCAAACAACATTTAATTTGCATTTTGGAATAAGTTGGTGTGTTGTAGTGGTTAATAACACTGCCTCATACCGAAGGTCCCAGGATCAAGTCCTGGTCGGGGCATTTATTTGTGTGAAGAACACATATGTTTGTTATCGGGTCACGGTGGTTTGTATTTAAGTATGTTTATTCTGGGTCCACCAGTTCGCTACATGGTCATCCATGACACAAGCTCTGCTAACTTTGGGGCCATACAGTTGGTGTGTTTGTCTGGGGATTTATATTTACTATATAATATTTTCAATATTATTATTCGCTTCACGTGACTCAATATAGATTTTAAAATATTTCCAATTTTAGGCTTACACGTTAATACATTTTTTATAACCCTCTATCCCAAACCTTGCACCAAAATCATTATTATGTGTCGTGTTTAGAGTGTTTGAATGTTTAGAGTGAATATTTGTACTTGAGAACGATTGTCTAGACAAAGCTATAAAGGTTTGAAGACAATTTACACCCATCATTGTATTTTTATTATCAATAAATAAATAAAATATATATTAACATTTTCTTGGCTTTATTGGCATATGTAAGTTGTATCTTGTATACTTCTATGAACACATAACTCATATAAATTAAGTGATATTAAATTCGATAGTAAATCGTTGTGTCGAAAACAATAATGCTTTTAAATTAATTTATAGACATTTAAATGAACGTTACTTTATTTTGTAAACAGTATAAGTTATTGCATATGCACATATGCGATGTGCATACGATGTAGAGTTTAATATTTATCCCGTTAATTATCAGTTTTACAAAGATTTCTACGGCAACCGTTCGGACATATGGCGTGCGCACGCACATAAACGCACGCACTTTTGGTTTCAAACGCAAACCAAGTAATAGTTGTATTGCCCATGATAGACAATCATAACTGTTCTTTAACAAATAACGCCATCTTGATATCAAAATATATAATTGGAAAAAAGTAATTGACTGACGGACTAATGTATTATTGCACAGTTTATACAAACGAACTAATAAGGCTTATAAGAAGAATGGCAAAAGTGGATGTATTTTCAAAACCACCCAAACCCTTGACGTTTCATGAAGTGAAACTAGGATTTTTAAGAATTAAAATGCGTGTAGACCTTTAGGTAAATAATAATAAATCCCAGACACACCAACTGGTTGGGACCAAAGTAAGCGGAGCTTGTCCTACGGGTGACCATACCAGTGGTTGGAAATGGTTTTTTAAATATATATAAAATATATTAAATCATGAATGTATACCTACTGTTTTTGGAGCTACAGCAATTGAATTAAATTATAGTACAGGTACGCGTAAGTTTAACTAAGGCGTTAAAGATTGTCAGTATTAGGGACAGATGTATAATAAAAATGTATTGTTATTTGTAAAAGCAAATTCTAAAACCCCGGAATGGAAAATCTTGCATAGCATTTCAACGCTTAAACCATGCTATGATCATTTCAAAGAATTTTTTAGTTGTATGGAAACTAGCGACGTCTTTACTGCTTCTTCCATCCAGCGTCTCAGGTGCGAAACCCACGTGCTTCAAAAGTTTTTTGTTTCACCGTTAGAAAAGTAAAATATAATTGCTGATGGGTGACACCTTTTTAGATTCCGATAAATTCACTGAATGGCCTTTCTATGTCCCTTCTGTAATAGTAGTAGGTGTAACCGATTATCATCGTCGAACATGGCTTTGAACAATCTCGATTCATTCATATGGAAGATATCATACCACAGATAGACACACAAATAGACTTACAAATAGATGCACACGTACTTATAATATCCCAACAACATTTATGATTCTTTTCGCCCCAGAGTCCTTATAATAGGTCTTTACCTATGAAACTGCCGTTTTGCCGTACTGGCCATTTCAAATGAAAATATTTTTTTTTTTGACTGACAATTCTAATTTCAAATTAATTTTATTTGACAAACATGGAATTCTTTTTCTAAAATCGTCCTTTGTTTAATAGTTAGTGTTTTGTTTTCAACGCATTCGAACATTTTTCGTCATCATGGATAAGTTAAAAATTCGAGTAATTATGGAGTATGAGTACCGTCATGGCAGCAAAGCGGCACAAGCGGCACGCAACATCAACGACGTTTACCGAGCGAACACTACAAACGAACGCACCACCCGTTATTGGTTTACCCGCTTCCGTTCTGGAAATTTTGACCTGAAAAATGAACCCCGTGGTCGTCCGAAAACTTTGGTCGACAATGACGAACTAAAGGCAATTGTGGAAGCTGATGAAACTCAATCCACGGCTGAATTAGCAGCAGCTTTCGACGTTAGCATCAAAACAATATTGGTCCATTTGCGTCAAATTGGCAAGGTAAAAAAGCTTGACAAATGGGTACCCCACGAACTCAATGACCGCCAGCGCGAAGTACGCGTGGAGACGTGCCTTGCACTGCTCAGCAGGCATACAAATGAAGGAATTCTGAACCGCATTGTAGTTTGTGACGAGAAATGGATCCTGTTTGACAATCGTAAGCGCTCAGCAAGTTGGTTGGACCCTGGTTCAGCACCCAAACAATGCCTTAAACGAAAACTTACCCCTAGAAAATTGATGGTCACTGTTTGGTGGTCTAACATGGGTGTAATTCATCACAGCTTCTTGCCAAACGGGACAAGCATTACTGCAGATGTGTACTGTGAAGAACTGAACACAATGATGGAGAAGCTCGCACGTCTCCAACCAGCTTTGGTCAATCGTTCGGCTCCACTGCTCCTGCACGACAACGCGCGACCTCATACTGCACAGCAGATGGTCTCCAAGCTACAAGAGTTGGGGTTGGAAGTTCTCCGTCATCCGCCGTACTCACCAGATCTTGCGCCTACAGATTCTACTTTTTCCAGAATTTGGATAACTTCTTGGCGGGAAAAAAATTCAATACCCGAGAGGCAGTACAAAATGCCTTTGAAGAATTTGTTGCCTCCCGTCCAGCTGATTTCTTCAAGAAAGGCATCAATAAGCTACCAATGCGTTGGCAAAGATGCATTGATTGCATGGGTGATTATTTTGATTAATAGAAATAAAAAATATATATAAAAATTACGCTTCATTTATTTCGTGAAAAACGGCAATTTCATAGGTAAAGACCTAATATTTAGGGGTCAGCCAAAGCTCTAAGCATCGATGGAATGTTATTTCCATAAAGTTCTGTACCAATTCTTCTTCATGGAAGTTCAAGTTGTAAGCCTCTTCGAAACCCGTTGCAGAGATTTTTACGTAAAATTGAACCCGTCCACAGTGGTATAAAGTTCTAATTTGCAAACTTAATCAATATTATATCGAGCTGATGCAGGTAAAGTATTTTTGAATTAAAAAAGAGAAAAAATTAAATAATGTTGGTGTATTTCGCACTGTCACGCTTATATTGTTCTTTATTCTATTTCTTGACAAAATAAACTAAAACTAAAATTTTGTCGTATTAGTTTAGATTACAAACAAACGAATCGAATGATCTTGAAAACTTTGACTTGCATATTTATTAAATAAATTCATTACAAAGTCGAAACATTATAACTGCAATAATTAGAGAAAATTTGAATAATTTACAATGGTAGACCGCGAAGAGAATTTAATTAAAACTTTCATATTGTGCATTGTGATTAAAAACGACAAAACATTTATGCATTTTGTGGTAGAAATAGAAATCTAGTCACAAAAACAACAAAAGGCATTTTCCCGTTTAGGATGTAATAAGTCCCTTGCTCTTTGTTTGTTCCTTTAAAATTTAAATAGGAACGTAAATTACAATAGCTTAGTCAATGTTTCATGTAATTCACGACCACAAGTTTTTAGTAGATTCATTTGTTCACGGCTCTACAACGACAACAAATTCACGTCTTCGAGGTTGCGGAGTGGTTAATTAAATTCAGATTAGGGCATTACAGATTACACTTTGGAGAGTGAGCGAATGCTATTTTAGAGTCAATCGAACCTTTCGCCTCTGGTTGACTAGATGCAAAACAAAGTTCCTATAATGGTAGACGTGTTGTAGAAAGCGTTTGGTCAGCTAGTTCCTGGTTCATGTCACTAAAGAGTGGAACGATATGCCGCGTCTGCTCTTCCTGACAAATTTAACCTTTAAGCGTTCAAGCCCATATTGAATGAAGCTCTAGGACTGAGTCTTAGTCTAGTTATTCATCATCACTTTCTTTACTTTCTGAATCTCCCCTTTCATTACCCTATTTCCCCTCTGTACAAACTAGCAAAAGCTCTTCATTTATGCCAGTGCTGCTAGATCTCCCAGATTTACCGTACCTTTACTTCCCCGCAACACAAGACGTAACCAGCGCTGTCCCGTAACTAGTGTAAAGTCAAAGTTTTGCCACATTTTCTACAACTGTATTGCGCCCAAACTGTACAATATAATGGTACTAAAAGACAAAAACACTTAAACATATAGCAACCACTTTTTAAAACAAAACCTGTTTAACTGGCTGGGTAATATGTACCATGATGAAACTGAAAATCAACTGTGTGTATTCATGAGGTAGAGTACCTAGTAGGAGTACCTTGCTCTTTTACATACATAAGACAACGCAACTCACATATTTGACAAAACAAAACAAATTAACATCACACCTAAACGTTACCAATTAAAATTACGCGTACTTACATACAACTCTCATCTACTACTCCATATATTCTAGCATTCAACTCATAATCATCAAATAAAAACAAAAGTGTTTTTAGCATTTGTGTTTATTGATATTTTCTAAAAAAACACGTTATTATTATTGTTTGCATTGGATAGTGTAATTTTTTATATATTAAACTCAGTAAACTGTACTTGATTAAGACGATTAATTTAAAATTGTTTTATAATTAACGGTATAGAGATGACCATGACATCCACACTGCTGAGAAACCTAATGTGGGTGTCAGAGCTACAATAACTTTGTATCAAAATTTTTTTACAAACAGAGAATTTTTATTAAATTTTTTGTTATTTTTATTATATCTTACAGCACCAGAAGGCTCCTAAGGAAAAGGTACCAGGCCACCACTGCTCCGAAAGGTTAAAACCCTTAATGGTAAAAGAGGTCGAATCGAAAGATCTCTAAGATTAAATAACATTTAAAGTTTATTATTTATAACACAGTCATAGGGTTATCGAAATCTATTAATACATTGTTGGTCTCTAAAATAAGTCAAGGCTTAGTGAGCGCAGACGTCGACTTTCTTCCGTTTTATTACTCATATAGATTAAGTATATACTCTCGTAATGAAATGAATGGAAAACCAAAAGTGAATGTTGTAACATTCTCTTGGTACACAGTGGAAAATTTTGGAATCATAGTTGAGTCGTATCAATCAGTCTGTATATAAGTAGATAATGGAAGCCTATGAGTGAAAGAATGCTATAATTATTACTCTACTTTATTCAACATTTTAAATGGTTACTTCAACACAAGTTAATAATATTGAAATGAAAATTGACAGCCTAGTCAATATAAACTATTTATATTTGGCATTAGTTAACCGAATAAAAGTGATCATTGAATTGGATAGCTACACCCTAAAACTTGTATTTTTTTTGGGCCAATTATCAAATATTTTTTGTTAAAGTTAAGTTTTGACTGTCATAGCAGTACTTTATTTGATATAGATGACCATACCTCAGAATTAACAGCATAGGTACATTAATAGTTGAGTATAGGCAAAACAACCAAGAAGAAAAATAGTCGGTACAGAGTGATGGACTTTTCCTACGACTATCAGGTACAGAAGACAAACACCGGAAAACAAAAGGAGATATACTTATGGTAGAAGATACGCTTATGTTTTACGATGATTTTTATGTATGAATAATTACTTATCGTGATTTCTCTCTGACAACAATTAATTAGCCGATTCGTCGATATAAGTCCAATCTCCATAACGGTGGGTCAATGTTAAAACTTTATGCCCACCATTTCAAATTTTGATCTCCATCATACAAAATACCGGTTTCTTCAACTTTTTTTAGCATTAGTTGAATGTGTAAACAAAGATCGAGAAAGTTTGAGTGAAAATATGTGGAATTTGCCTTTTTAATTAGCGTCCAATTTTGGAGTTTTCCAAAACAAGAAGCTGTGTTTAAAAGGGTTTTATTTTGTTAGATGCTTAACGCGCAGATGATATTGGAGATTAAAAAATAATTTTACACGCAGTACTGGGGAATAAGTGTACGTGATCTTTGTGCAAAAGTATTCTGGGATTCACAAAAGCAAATCGGTTCTCAAAGATACTTTACAATTATCCGTCTGTTATAACTATAAGATCTATTCTTTGCAGCAATTTACGAAACGAACACATCTAGGTTTTTCACTTGTATGCATATATAAGTGACTAAAGTGCAATGGATGGTATTTATGGTACTCCTCTAGAGGTTCGCGCTACTGAAATTTAGAAGGTTCCAATTTACTTTTGTTCACATTTTTAATGGTCATCTAAACTTAATCAATACTGATGATTTTGGGCCTGCTGCACAGTCCCTTGTAAATAGTCCCTTGTTAATCTTGCCTTTTGGTGCGTAAAGTAACTTATCAATTAGCCCTTCCCGCTTTAGGTACGAAGCAAGATACATAATGCAGCACGCTTTGTAGCTTTTAGTGTGAGCCACGCCGACCCGTCCGTGTCCAAGCGTACCACTACCGTTGGTTCACCAGTCCCGGCTTTGTTTAAAAATACATCATTCTAAAGTAACAACTCATACGACTACACTTCAAAAAACAACTAAATGCGTTTATTGGCTTCAAAAACACACCAATTAGTTGTAAATCATAACTTTTACTCAACATGATTATTATTATGAAATATCTGAACGGAGATCGGAGATAGTGAAAGCACGGCAGATTGAGTACTTGAAACGAAAATAAAAGTGAGTCAAAATACTGGTTTATGTTTTGGAACAGTAAATGTGTAAATTTTCTGTGCTGGCTGAGCATATGGACTGATACTGTGTAATTGTTAAAAATTGTTAGTATTTATATTTGTTCCTATATCAGAGATCTTGGAGTCGAATCCTAGTAGGGACTGACCCTATCCCGACGTAGACGTTTTAAGTCTTTTCTACTCATATGATTTTAAGTTGATTTACTTCAATTTACTAGAGTACCTAAACTGATTGTAAACTTGATCACGGGGCTTTCTAAAGCCCGTCATGCAGTTGGTGGGTTCTTTCAAAACAGTGTTTAAAAAAAATTAAAGGATTTGAATTTTGATGTCGTATAAAACATAGCATCATAATGATCGGGAGCTCCGTTGCCGGAAGAAACAGTTTAGTGAACCTTGAACGTCATAAAAATAATAATTTATTGATACTTTTTCTTCAAATAGAGAGTTAAAGCAAATGGCTCACATGCAAATGTGGCCTCAAAATGCTGCGGTTTTAAAACAATAAGGAAACAGGCATAAATTCAATAACTTTATATGATTGTGCATTGTTTCATTCGGTCTAGGTTTTACCTCAATAGTGGACAGTATTTCTCAGGATTTTCTAGAACTTTCTATCGAAGAGATAGATGTCAATTTGGCCAGACCAAATCTTTCGAGAGCTCAGCTGTAGTAGTGTAGAAATAAACAAGGGTGGAATTATGATTGTGGTTTCGTTTCTATTCCAAATTTGATATTGTGTGGTGAATATGAAATTTATTTGCAGTCAGGGGGAATCATTTTATTTGCTTGCTTCATTCCTTTAGTATTGCAGAAGTAGGTGTTGACGATAACTTTGTTTTCACCTTTTTATATCCTACACATAGGTAATAATATTTTCAACTTTCTTCCAATAGAATCTTGAAAATATGTAAACAAATAAAGCTAATAGAACCCCTTGTTCATTCACAACCGTTAGCAAAGTGGATTTTGTACTTATTTTCATTTTAAGATAAAAAACATATTTTTCTGTTGTTGCCGATTTAATCAGTAAATTAGGCACTTAATAAAAAGTGAAAAAGTGGACTAAATTATGAAACAAACGTATACTTTTCCAAATTTTTATTGTAATGTTTCGGTGGTTTGTAGGTTGGTAGGTGTTATAGGCAGATTTTAAACTGAAATATGTGTTTCATTATCTGCCAAACTATTTTATAGTTTATCTGAAAAATTTAAGAAAGTAAAAATTTCACTCAAGAGCCCTGTTGACAGTAGAACAAAATTATTTTGTTAATAAATAAATAGATGTGAAAAAGCTACCGGTAACTGAATGTTTGAAAAAAAGAAGATATAAGATCATATATCTTTTTTTCCTCAAACATAAGAACTAACTTTTTTTATCTTAAGTAAAAAAATAAATAGGTTTGGTAGCGAGCGAAACTTCACTAAAACTTTCTCACAAATGTATATTCTTAATTTATCATTAACGAAATTATAAATGGGCCTGATTCTTTTACTTACTAATAATGAGCGTTCAGAAAAAGTTAAGCGTGTTTTACCGAGTTAGCCCCTAGTTAAATGTAATCAATTTTGTAAGAACAATTGAGCAAAGCCACTAAACCAAGGGTAAAATTATGAAGAACAGGAAGTAAGAAATATTAAGGCAAAAAGGGCAAACTGATTTAATTCTCCGTGTTACTAGATCAGTAGCACGATGTTCGTTTAGTGCTAAGCTGCGGTAATCTATGAAAGTAATTACTTACTCGGCATGAAATAATTTCTGTTACGTGGTTTTATAGAAAAATGACTCATGAGAGGGATTGGTTTCTTGTCCGCTTTATTCAAAATGGGACAGGTTTTGAGCAGCTTCTGATAACTGATGAAAAAAGTAATTAATGAAGTTATTTTTACCTGACTGTCAGAGACATAATTATGTGGTTGCATTAGATTCCTCTCAGTTTTGACAGTGACATATTATTTCCAGGAATTTTCACAAGAACAGGAATTACACGGGAAAATAACGTTTTGTCAAATTCGCCAGCTCGTTCAACGGTCTAAACTACTCACATAGTTAGCATAATTTCACGACTGCTTTAATAATCCCGCTCTGGGTCACCAGTCCACCCAATTAAGAGGATAGTTTTAGATAATTTTACCTTCATAATAATTCCTTAAGCAGTTTCCTCGCAATATGTTCCTTCACCTTAACCCTTTCCATGCGGCTGGCGTGATATCACGTCCGACCAAAATCCGTTTACCATACGGTGGGCGTATTATTCCGTTGAAACAAAATTGCCGCCATAAACGAGAAGATCAACGACAAGGACGGCACTCCTGTGCGTAGGTTATAGGACGCAACAGCGCTACTGAAACGGTGGAAAAATACTCACTTATTATACATATACATGATATGCTACAAGTGTTCCAAGTTTCAGGATTATTCAAGTATGATAAAGTGTAAAAAATATGAATGGTTAGTAGTTGTTTATATTTGTTCCTAATTTTTGTTATTACTTTTGTTATTATTTTTACTAGGTCCAGCAACATTTATTTCAATCTGTAAATCCATTAAATCCATGCCGAAAAGGATAAACATGAAACACCTATTCAATACACGAAAATGTCGAACTTTAACTTTATTTATCTTACCCACCCTGATAACAGTTTTTTCCATCCCGCTTTTTATTGTTTTAAATAATCATCGATAATTTTTTTTTATAATCATAAATTTTTAATAAATAAGAGTGATTAATGTTTTAGTTTTTTTTTAATTTAATAACAAAAAATATAGGTGTTTTATTGCTATTAAATTAAAAAAAAAAAAAAACTAAAACAATTAATTGCTCTTATTTACCAAAAAAAATATGAGAGTATAAAAAAATATATATATCTTTAGTAATATACAATAATAAAACACCTATTTTTTATAGCTTAACAAAAATAATAGTTGGGTGATATTTATTACAATGGGCAACACCGATGTTGTCTATATAATTTGGGAAACGTAATAATACGCCAACCGCGTCTGGTGATAGATTTGGGTAGACGTAATATTACGCCCTTCGTACAGATGGAGCATATTGGTTAGGACGTAATATCTCGACCATCGTTCTAGAGAAGCGATCTTATAAAAGGTCGTCCGTATAGAAACGGCGATATTAAAAGTAAGATCCCGCATGGAAAGGGTTAAGTAACCAAGTGAGTGTGTTCAGGTTGTAAAAGTTTATAGCAGTCACTGGGATAGAACCTAGGACCCAAGGATTAAAAATCCTTATTACCACCGCACCACGGACGCTCTCAGCATAAATGCTGCAGATCAATAATGGAAACCACGTCGAAACGAATAGTACAGGATGACCTGCGTGCGACTTAAAGACTTTTTAGTAACCAATTCGTTGGTGGCTCCTCTATTGGAATTACTAGAATGCTATTCTAGTAGAATGTCATTCAATTAAGGCATTTTTAAATAGTGCTATGGTAATATGTAAATAAATATGTAATATAAATAAATTTTAGTAGAAAATTGGAGTATAATACTTGGCACTTAAATTGATCTGATATTACTTATGATCTTTAAATTGAGGGTAGCGACTCCGTGGATCGTCTACCTGAGCAAGTGTCCCTTTCATGTAATATTTTAGTAGTATTTTACATCTCTTTCCTCATTTTTAATAATTTTAAAAATAGGTGCTTCCTCAATTTAAAGATCATAAATAAAATCAGATCAATTAAAGTGCCAAGTATAATACCTTTTTAAAAACAACATTAGATGCGCCAACTTTTGAGAGTAAATGCCAGCCTCATTTCGTACATGTTTGGAGCAGAGTAAATTAAGTATAAAAAATTGTAACAGATTTGTTTTTTCTTTGTTGCTTTTTTCTATCGTACCATAATAGATTTGATTGTATCAAAGGTTTATTACATAAGAACATTTAGTAACCAATTAATAACCGAAACAAAAATCAAAATCAGTCAACATTTACAGATTCAGCATACGAATTACTGCTATAAGGAGTGATTTTTCACTCATATTAGAAATCATCCTATATCTACTAATCCACATAGATTTTTTTTTCAAATATTTTTTTTTACTATTTTGACCATGGTGCGTGAAGCCTTTCCATTTAGACGTTGACCTTCTGGACACCCTGTATATAGTAGCAAATAATCACCTACGGAAAAAATCACAATAAAAACCTTATAGCATTTGATTAAAAGCGCCACAACGGATAAAAGTGGTATTATGCTAAGTTCATATTGATATTGCAGTATCAAAGATGGTAAGAGTTATTCAAATTCGTGGTTCTGCACGTTGTCTTGGATAATATGAAAGTTTTATTTACGAAACAAGCTTTAGCCCTCGACTCCATCTACGTTTTACTTTTCTTGAAAATTTGCATATGAAGAATTGTTTTTACATTAGTGAATTTTATTTTATGTTTTATATTGTAGGTCTAGGACGAAGCAAAAGTTAATAATTGTTTTATAACTACCATTTCTATAATAAAACTTCTATTTTATTGTATTTTTTTTTATTTTCAGCGGTTTTATGTAAAGATTTGTACGCTTACGTGTGTAGATGCATTTGTGAGTTCTATCTTCCATACCGTTAATTGAATTAAAATAGAAGGACCTGTAAATTTGTTAATAAATTCAAGATTACTACTACTAGGTGTACTGGAAATGTTTCTATGGTGCCTTTGTACAAGCATTTCTTCATTTTATAATGTAACCTCTGCATTGTAATACATGCTAAATACTTTGATATGTCGTAAATCATTGTCAACTACAATTCTTCTTGGGTAGGTACTCGAACCTACTGGTACCGGGACTATTGCGTCACTATAGCACGCGGCCTATAGAGACTTTTATTTTATTATATTATCGCGATTCAACGCGGCCATGTGACCAGCCTTTTCGCTACTTTACCCCACGTAGAAAATAACTTAGGCGCAGTATTCTCTCTTTGATTAGTTTCTTGCCCTGTTTTTATTTTTCTTTTTGTTAATTTTTTACTACTCTTGTTTGTAAAAAAATAAAGTTATAAATAAAACTAGACAGTTTTGAGCAGTTATATTTAAAAAAAGTTAAAAATTAATTTAATAACACTCACACAACACTCCACGTTTCCAACCAAAATATTTCAAACTGCAATGTAATTTTATTATATTAATTAGTCTTGAATTAATAAAACTTCTTTCAGTGTTCATAGTTGTTAGTACTTTTAAATTAAATAATTTTGCTAAACCGTCGCCATGTTTATGTAAATAAAAAATATTGTTGCACAGCGATCTTTCTGCGCACGCACATTAGCGTACTTTTACTAATATTTGCGTTTGTTTCTGACGTTCTGTGTGTTAATCTATAGAAACCTATTGACAGTACTTATTGGTGTGAAGAAGAAGCTATTGACAGAATGCTTTTGTCATTTATTTATTGATAAAGGAGTTATATGATCTTCTAAAGAAACCATTTTACACCACTGAGACCTAAGTCAACTTTGTCTATTTTGCACATGGAGATTTGTTTTAACACAATTTATAATTTCTTTAATTACTGAGAATAATATTATTTATAAGAAAAATTAATTTAAAAAGATTATTAGTAGACGTTTCTTATTACTCGCTCAATAGTTTGTACAAGATGCCTACAAGAGGACTGAAGGATAGTTAAAGAGAAAATTTTAACTACGTTAATCGAAAATAAACAAAATCTCATAACCCCAATCCAAAAATAACCAGTTATGTGCTATGATTGACATACACCATACTAACAACATCAGTATAAAAATAGTACCTAGACTTTTACGACTAATATACAAACATATGTATCCAACACAGAGATGACATAGTTCTACGAAATTTCAAACTAGTTCGGAACCGTCGACGCATGTGAGGTCTCACAAGATACTGTATATTATATGATATATTATTATATTTTAGAAAACATCTTATCAAAGACAAAAAATTAAAGATTCTTATCGAAGACGAAGCACACCAGCACTGAACATCCTCAAAAGTGACGCAAAGTTGACCATATCCGGAATAAGAAAGAAAGTTGTACTCGAAAAAAGGCCACGTTATAAAATTCTTTAGGAGTGGTTGAAGTACAAAATATGTCCCGGAGAAAACTGGTTTGATTGAGTTTTTGTTTTTAAAGTCAAATGTCACATTTTGTACTTAAATTATTTTCAGTTTTGCGGTAAATTGAAATGATGTATGGTAGGGACCTCTTTAATTTTTTACATGGTTTTTTAAGTCGTATTGTAATTCTTTTGTAATTGATTACCTACTTTTTCTGTGATTTACTGTAAATGTGGTTTCTATGAGACATTTTATTGCTGTATTATGAAAATTTTTATTTATGCAATATTGTGGACTTTCTTTTACCCGACTGTCAGATAGGGGGTTATATATTTATTTGTATGTAACTATTTTCATGTGAGGTGTCATTGAATTTGTTTCAGTTGTAAAATTGGATGGAAACAGGAATCACACGGGAAAATTACTTTAGCAGTCGGACTTTTATTACTGTCAAATTCCGAAGCTTGTTTTATTTACGTATTTGAATTTTTCGTATACCTATGTAGAAATATGAATATCTCAGAAACAAACGATATTAAGTTATTTTAATACAATTTTCCCGGTAAAATGAAGTCCCTAAACAACACACCGATTGTTATGCACCGATGCTACGGGTAGGTACTTAAGTCAAGGCTGAACATATTAAAGGCTAGTAATTTAAAAATATTATCAATAAGTAATAGAAGAAACACTTGCACTACTTTTAAACAAATATCTACATCGACTGTTCACGGAATTGATCTCGACCTCAATCTCTGGATTACAGGCAGGCATTCTCCAGCCGGGTAATTAAATAAATCACAATATATGTCATAATATGATCTAACAGCGGATATGAACGACAGAAATCCTTTAGTTCAACTAGAGAAGAAAGACATCAAAACCGACTTACACCCGGACACAAAAAATCAGCAACCTTACAATGAAATTCCTACTTTAAATCCACAGGGTAGAGTTGTAATTAGAAAGCAACAGTTAAGCAATAAGTGACGACTTTCCTATACTTTACGTTGACACGTGCTTGTGTTGCTGAGGAAGGATAATTACAATAGGTTATGTATTAAAGTAGGTCGTCAGTTAATGTATGTAAATTTCCCGCCTAAAGACAATGTGCGACTAGGTCTCAAAGAATTCGAAATTCGAAAATGTTTAGCATCGTGCAGCACGAAAGCACGAAACATAAAAAAAATCTTGTATGACATGGTAGCATCGCTCGTTTTACTTGTAAGTGGTATTTTTTTTACTTTTGGATCGTTCCGCTCTGATGTTAATTTCATGTTAAATGTTGATATTTTATTTTAAATAAACCACTTTTACTTTGACAGATATTCCACCACTCGTTTTTGAATCTATGTTTTGCAAAAATTTTTACAGTTTTACTAAAAACGTATAAAGGGTTAAGTCCATTTTAGGCCGTCAGTAAGCTTTTTGTTGCAGCACTTAATGGACGAATGGAATGCACGATAATTTGTATCATTTATGTAAATGCTTATTAAAACAAATATCAGAACTAAAATATTTCTCAATAAAATTATCTCAATTAATAAGAAACTAAACGTGAGGAGTCTCCATACAATAGATCGCAACTATAACTTTTTGTGAGTTTTGTTTATTTTTAGTTCGGGATCCCTATCACCAAACTTCAAATACGTCAATCAAATATTCGCTCTGTTATTTTGCAACAAGTGAATGTGCTTTTTTTCTTCCCATGATATTTCCTTTTTGATTTTTCTTTAAAGTAGAAAGTATTTTATCATAAAGTAAATAAAATTATCCAAAAACACTCTCCTATGTAACAAAATAAGAACTCAAGCTAAAAACAAGCTTCATAAGCGCGGAAGGTTGCGGGCATTACCAAGAATATGCATCTTGATCATATACTTAAACTTGTTTGCGTCTGTTATAGTTGCACGGGGCTAGAATTATTTTCCGAGAAGGTGTCTAAACGCGACAAACACTCGCTTCGGGTCGAGAGATAATGTAGCGTCAGTTTCTCGCATTTTGAGACCTCCTCGACTTGTCGCGGGTACAGACCTCTTCCTTTAAAAGCCTTTAGGTTAGTCTAATGTATAAATGTGTTTTCTTTCTATATTCTAATTAAAATTTTGGACATGTGACTCTAGTGTTGTACGTAAGATTTCCTTTGACTTCATTATTTAATTAAACTACCAAAAACAAAAAAGTTAGTTCAGTAACCTTTTAAATATGGTTTATGACTATATAGTCAATCTATTAAAAATAATCATGACGGTATTATATGCCAAAACATCATCGGCTGACGGCTCAAACACTATGGACTTAAGCCTTTCGGCCCACAACATCACTTTGACTTTTGTGATAACTTTTATTAAATGAATGGTGGACGCTAGATTCAAATACCATTTACGAATTTTACCCTTGTTCTGGTTGCACTATACTGAAAAACTTGTAATAAAAAACCGACCTTTCTTACAAATCATAAAGTAATAGTTCTAAGCTTAAAATTTTACGTGTTATCTTTATATACAATATGCAAAAGCTGCGTGTAGCTGTTATCTCAGGCCAAACTTCTATGAAATTTTAATGTAATGTTAAGTTAGAATTTAAAAAATATATTCCAATATGTAACTGTAATAATTGTAACAACTGTAAATGTAACAATATGTAACCTTACACGTTAATAAATAAATAATGATATAATTTGAACTCAAAATACCCTTAACTGAACATGATCCTGTTGTAACAAACCCTTATTCTTTAAACTTGTTTTCTTTTTGTCTGTATGGTGGCCCTTTGACACGTCGTCAGAAGAAAGTGGGTGGCTGCGATTAGTTCAAGAAAACATGTGTTACTCGGTGTTCTAGGATGTGTGATGCGTAAATATGAGAGAGATGAAAGATAAATTACAGATTTTAGGAATTGTAAGATTTTCAAGGATATCTATGTGTAATCGTACTTACTATCGAAATATGGTAGTGGGTTGTGGCTATGTATATATGTTCTTTTAAGATTAAAATGAATATAGCGGAACTAATGTGACAAGCTCCTGAACCACGGACCCAACAAATGTTGCCTCTGTCGCCAGATTTAAGTTAGTCGCAATCCGACTGTCCCTACGCGAATAGAACCGAGGCGATACAAGTTAAAGTACAGTTTAAACCGTCTTGCTCGCGAGCGTTGCCGTTGACCTGACTGACCTTTATATTGCAGATCGCCATATTTATAGTAGCTATATCGCATTTAAAAAATTAAAAAGGCTAAATATATGATTCACCTTAGACAGACACAATATACATCTCGTTTGAGTAATAATCCTGAACCTGCACCAAGACTCAAATTCAAATTCAAATTCAAATTCAAATATTTATTTCTCAACATTGACAATTACTTGTTCTTATTGACGTCAAATAAAACATGATTCTACCACCAGTTCGAAAAAAACCTTCGTGAAGAAGAACTGGCAAGAAACTTCACGGGTATATTTTTTTTTTCAAAATAAATTTACAGAGTCTCTTTATGTCTATACAAAATTATTCTTTTCTGCATCTGTTAGCTCGGCAAGTCTTCCCTCCCTCCAAGTATCCAAACGACGAACACCCTCAAACGGCACCCGTTCACGAGTTAACGCGGGATCCAGCCATCGCCCTCCTCAACCATATTTAGACTCACCTTTAGAATACTGTCGTGGTTATTTAAACGAATACGAACATTACAAGCTTATCGGTCTCTAACTGCCATCGCCAACCACATTTACCAGTCTCTGTGATCACCGCGCTTGCAACGATGTCAAAATATCGGATACTCAATAATCAAATTAAAGTTATGGTAAGAATCCCGCCAATTTCTTAAATAATAGTTGACATAAGAGTCGATCCTAGTTTGGCGCTCTCTTGATAATATATCAATTTAGAAGGACAGCATGTTAAGGATAACAAAGTTTTCAGATGTATAAATAAGATTATTTTTTCCGATGTCTGAGTGACTTTAATTTTAAACAATTACCTATTTTAAACTTAAACACTGCGAAATGTTGAATTTATAAATTGATAACCCCATACTAGATGTAGATTATGGGTCAATAGCATTTCACTTCGCATAATCTCGAGTACGTTTATGGTCATGTATCTCATAAACAACTGGTATTAGTGCGTGTCGTTTGACTGCAGATGAGGTTGCGCTCCTTGAATGCCAATGTAGGGCTTAGAGTTAAATGCGGAGTACAAAAGATGGCTCGCATAGACAGCGGTCCGATTCATTTCATACATTTTTTGAGTTGACGACGTATGTGACTCATGAATGTAGAGTTAATAAATAAAGCATGTAAAAAGGTAAAAGAAAAGGCATGAAGACTACGCGCTTCCTCAGGTTTTTGAGGATTCATTCATGATCAATGCATAGAAAGATATCGCTACGGAGGCTCTGAGATAAACCTTTTTTTTCCCTAAATTTAAGATGGCGTGATAGTTATAATTTTATCTAATAACACTTTATTCCTAGGTTGACAGGAAAGCAAGGAAGGAAAGCAAGTCTTACAAACATTCCTAGAAGATACTGAGAGATGCTGGTAGTAAGAATCAGGTCATCTATAACCATGGCCTTTTTTCAGGACCCAACGTACATAGCAAATGTACAATAACAATAATGTAATCCTTTAACGTCACCGCTTACAAGATTTTTCATCGAGTTAAATAAATTGCTAAAAGAAATAACTAGATCAAATAAAAAAATTATATTATGTGGAGATTGAAATATAGACATGTTGAAAAAAATCCAGTTAAGTCCGTTAAAGATACTACATGGGATACTAAATAATTACAATTTAAAAAATCATGTCACAGAACCAACTCGGCAGAACGCATGCTTGGACTTAATAGTCAGCAATCTTGACACTGTAACAACGAACTTTTTTCTATAGGCTTATTTGATCATGACAAAGGACAAAGTATTACGGCTGAAATAAAGCGATTAAATTCATTTCGCAAAAATATTCCTGAGTTCTGGTTTAAAAAAAAAGGGATTGTTCAAGTGATAATATTATAAAATTTTGAAATGGTTTGAACAGTCTTTCTTTTAGTGATGTATACAGTAACCATAATGCCGAAACTTTCAATTTATTTCATGACATAATAACATTGTTTTATGATTTATGTTTTCCCGAAATAATTGTAAAAATAACAAATAAACGGATAACTAAAAAATGGATTTCGAAAGGCTTAAAAAGATGCTGTTTAAAAAAAAGAATTCTTTACAATAAATATTTGTTGAGTAATAAAAATAAGTCTTACGTCTTAAGTTTGTGTGATACAAACACTTGTGTTTGTGTGGGCGAAAAGTCTGAAAGATTTAAACCCCAAAATATCCAAAGTAGGAGGCAGAAGAACTGGCGTAGTTGGTAACTATCACAACCATCAATTAGAATCCTATTTTTTATGATATTCTCATCCAAAGCGCTGATGAATGTACATAGATTAAAATGTAGAATTCTTGTGGTGGTCGAATGTTTGACCTCATTGTGAAAACTGGACAAATGGACCCATAACAATTGCTTTTGTTCTTTGGAAAGTAATAGGTCAAAAATCATAATTAAACAGATCGCAAGTTAAGAATGGACCACGTTTTAAATCGCGTTTACTCTATCACTTTTTATTTTAACGGATGAAAGTGAAAGACGTTACAACTTTAGAAAAAAAGCTTGTATCAAAAAATGTTGGCATTATACCTTTCTCTTATTTAAATTAATGTTTTCATGATATTAAAAATCAGGTTTTTTCTCTAGTTTTGTAGTTTGAAAATCAAATTCGTGATTCAAAGTTCCGGTATTCAGTTTTAAGCACGCTTTCTTTCAGTCTTTAGGTATTAGCATTCTTGCCATACTAGAAATCCCAAAAAACTTGTTTTATAAATTTAAAAGGTAGGTTAAATCTTTATGCTATTCGGATGATCATTCTACACTAAAAATAAAGAAACAAATTACCTGTTTGTCACTATAAATCCGCATCCACGAATAAGGAAACCACAAACGATACACAATTAAAAATTTTGTTTTTTGTTTACGTTTTCGAATATAGGTTATTTCGAAGGTCAGAGACGTCAAATGATAAGGCCTGCCCTACACATGCGGCGTGCGGGCTCACGAGTAGCTTACTAAGTTATCTCGATTGAGACTTGTGGGAGGGACGGCGAATTTACTTCTCTTTCGCACCTGTGGAGAATGTTGTGTTGGGAGAATCATTGGTATCGATACTGAAGTATTTAGGTATTAGGTTTAAAAAAAATTGTAGTATACACTTGGGGTGCTTTTAACTAGGACATAGAATGTATCGATTTGTTAGAATATTTCTGAAATAAGCTTAAAACCACGACATAGCATAAACAAGATGAGTATTGACATTGTATGAAGTAAAAGCACAATTGTGATGAAATCCATGAAGTGTTTGACTATTACCTACTACAGTTTGATTTCAAAACTATATTGATATTGAATTGGGAGCTTCCATATTCACTCCCATATTACTTTTGCAGACAAACATTCTGAATAATTGTTATTATATACTGCAGTTAGCACTTTACTTTAATTCACGGTTTGTCATAGCGCATTAGCCTTGCGGTCAAACCTTATGAAATATAAAATTCGTAATGGATTCATCTAACCATATACATAAACATAACTTGGACAGACTTTAACAAGCTCTAGTTAAAAAAATAACTAATAATTAAACTTAGGTAAGAACACTCTCGGTTATTTCAGCTTTCAAAGAATAAAACCTATTCAAAATTGGTTAAGAGTTACGAAGCCGCAGACATAAATATGGATAAACAAAGAGACAGATACACGCGTTAAACTTAAAACACACCTGTTTTTGCGTCGGGTTTAAAAAACCCTACGAGTCCTTATCAAAATTCTAATAGGAAATATTTGGTGTATTTAAAAGCAAGAAATAATAAGGGCTAGTTAAAAACTAATGTATTAGATGTTTTGTAACTTTTTATTCATAAAACGTATCAAATGCGTAAAGTATCGACACTTTATTATCGATAAATAAAACAACTCTACAATTTGCCAAACCATGTTCAAGAGCAAGGTGAAGATCTGGGTCTTTGACCGTATAAGAAGGCCCAGTGCCGCTAACCTCTCGCTAAAGTTAAACTAATGTGCAAAATTAAATAAGAAAATATTGAAATAAAACATTATGTCAGGACATTTGCTAAGGAAGGATATTTTCCTACCAGACGCGTAGAGCAGTATAGGTTTAGGTTTAGTTTAGTTTAGAGAGTACAGCAGTTACAGAAAACGTTAATACGAGTAATTTTAATCATATGACCTCCATAAATCGAGGAATGTTACTTGAAACCACCTAAAAGATTACCATTTTCTTTAAGAATTCGCTTCTCAAGTTTCCATAGCTTTTATTGTAATAACAGAGATAAAGTTTTAATTTTTTTGTTTTGATCCTGACTTTTCACTAAAATGTAAAAACAATGGTCAATGTTATATTGTTACAAAAGCCTTGAAAAGTTATGAAGCTTATATAAACGGCGATGGAGTATTTGATTTTTGATTTATTTTGCGATTACCTTTACAAATTAAGAATTTAAACTACTATTTTGTTTTCATCTGATGAGTATGAGAAAAAAGTTTTTAATTATTCATAATGCAATACACAAAAATTATTTTCTAGCTAGACGATTATTCTACTCATTTATAAAGAGATTGTTAAAATGCACAGGTCGCTTTGTAGTAAAATATTTGAATAATTTATTTTTTCACGAATGCATTTACTAACAATCAATTAAATACTAATCAAATAGTTTAACAACTTAATTGTAAACACAATTATGAAATTCTAGTCTGACGGTCAAAAGCTCACGTAATTTTTGAATGCTGCCCCTTTTTTTTCAAATATGGCTAAAAATATACACAGTACAACAATAAATTAATCAACATTTAGCTAACTTGCGGAGTGAAGTGAAACCGGGCCCATCTCTTTGGAAAGCCACGGGCACGAGTGGAATTGGTTACTCATTTGCGGCAATTTTGCCGGTAAACCGAGCGGAAACGAATAAGACAATATAAATGTTAGGCCGCGTTAATGTACTCTGCTCGAGATTATGTTATTTTTATTGTGGTTAAAGTAGACTTGTGGTAGTTGAGAGTTTAGGCCAAAATTTTACTGTCTTATTTATACCATTCGGCAGATATTATTATTTAAAAGTAAAAGTAGCATTATAAAAAATTGTGTTTTAGAGTTAAAAAAATGTAAAATCGTTGGTGGAGCAAAACTTATTCCGATACCGGGAATCGAACCCGAGCCTCCTGGGTGAGAGCCAGGTATCCTAGCCACTAGACCATATCGGATGATATGAAGTTTGTTCAAATTAAAAAATAGCAGTATAACTTTTATAATTATCTTCAATACAGATAACAATTTATGGAGCCCAGACAATCTAGCGTCGAAATGCACTATGGTAAAACGTATCACTATCGGCACACCAAAAATATTTACCATTATTACCTTGTTATCTGACGTAATCTGATTCATTTTACCCACCAAAACGTTTGATTTTTAAGCTAAGCTAAATAAGTGTAACAATAAAAATTAAAACTAGCCGTTAGGGCCTCGTGTTCCTGTGATATATGACTACTGGCTTTTGATAAGACAAATATGTTTATCAAAACTATCGTACGATGTTTAACACAATGAACAATCTTTTCTTGACAAAAATCTAACTAAGATTAAGAGACGGTCAAATATTTCAAGATTATGTGTCTGAATTCTTGACTTTATCATGCATTTTTTGATCATTTATAGATCTACCGTACTCCTAATAGGTACTTTTAAACACAATATTTATAAAACTATTTTCAAAACTTCTTTCGTTAGAGAGACTAGTCAAGAAATATGATAATAGTTAAAAAAAATATATTTTCAATCGTTTAACACACAACGAATAAAGCGTCTCACCGAAATATAGCAAACGCGAATTTGTATGGGTATCAAAATGTGCTGCCATCTACACAAATACCTTAGAACTTTCTTATACCATATTAATTATATATGAGTCCGGAAGAAGCGCTGTTAGTAAGATATAACCAAAAATAAACGTAGAATGTTTGTTAAAATATGTATTACGTAATGTACTTACAAATAAGAAAAACTATTTTAAATATAAATATATGACTGAAAATCCGGATCCGCAATACCATCAAGAATATAAAACTTGAACCAGTAATATAGTCATTGCCACGGATCCTGATCCACAGTATTATTCAAATTGGTCATCATTTTATTTATTTTCTTCCTGATCATTCTACTTTCCGCCTCATCTTGTATTTCACCCTTATTGAACTCCACAGCAACTATAGGTTTCGAAAAGTCTGCGTTTTCTAACTGCGTAGACTGAAGTTCTTTAGGTGTTTTAGCTCTTACTAATTTTCCTGGATAATATACGTATTTGATACCATTTACGACTTTATATCTCTGGAAACTCGACTTCTTGTTATTGCTGTTGAATGGATTTATTCCAAACATTTTATTCATCCAATACAGATAAGCGTTTTGTATAGCGTCGACGATGCCCCGTTTTTTTCTTGATTTCGGTTTGTCATCTTCATTTTTTTGATAGATTGGTTTATTGTTGGTATATCTGATGTTAGGTTTGACATATGTGATGATCGGTCGGTCATGTTTCTTGTTAATGTCGGTGTTTTCGACGGTTTTTGAGAGAATAGAGCGACGCTGCCATTGGGCGTTTGCGTCGTACCCACCGCCACTACCGTAATCTGGCCCTGTTATGACAATAATTTATGTTACGTTTAAATAAATAAAAAGTTAAGAAAAAAAAAGTAAAGATACCGAAACGGGGAGAGAAAATGTAAAAATATAATTAAACGAAAAAATGCCAACAGGTACGACGGAGGTCCCGTGTGCGAGTTCTATTCAGCTAATTCATTTGTGTGCTGTATATAGTTGTTTAATGTTTATATTTGCATAAGTACGTTTACTCTGGGTTTTTACTCGTTTACTCTATAACACAAGCTCTGCTTACTTTGGACCGATACAGGTGTGTTTGTCTTGGGATTTACAATTATTTATTATTTATATTTATACCCAGAACATATCAAAAGAAAACCCCCTTTACTAGACCAACAATACGTGTTCAGCATTCAAATTCAAGCCTTTGTCCCTGCCCGGGTTCAAACCCGTGACACCCCAGTACAAGAGAACGCATAGCAGTATTGCTTCTAGTTCTTAAATTAATTTTTATTTCAGTTTACCTGCGGGCATCCACGCACCTCCCCCTCCCCCGCCAGTAGCCCATCCCTGAAAAGAAAATGATATAAGTTAAGAAAATGGCACGCGCCAAATTAAATGAAATACTAAGGAATATACACTCTTATAAAAGAATAATAATATTGTCATAATAATATAATATTGTCGCACTAATATTGTTTATAGGTTCAATTCATTGTTTCTTTATTATTGTATAACAACGGCATTATAAACTTATTTTATATAAATTCCTAATATTTTTTTAGAGAAAAGTAGGGAAACTTATGCATGTTAATCCGTACTTAGCCACATGTTAAATATTTTACACATACCAAAAAATTATTATTTATTTTGTCACGTCACTTCTCAGTATGTTGGTAGCGTAAACTTTTACAGATTTGTAATTTACTATACACCAAGTTAACTGTTAACTTAAAAAAAACGATTTACAAATACTTACAGGATCTGCCCCAGCACCACTGAAGCTGTTCTTTTTTTCTAAAAGTTTCATTAGCAGCATCATCTGAAAGCCAAAAATGGAATATTAACGCTTTGAGTATCAGTCTTTAAGTGATGAAACCACCGCACTCAGAGACGTTAAGTAGTTTACTTATGGCGCAAATCTAGATCTAGATTTGATGTGGATAAAGTATAAATTCGCTTCAAAATATTTTTTATTAGTACTTTCTTTAGTAACCATTTGACATTTCTGCCGGCTGTGAGTGTTAAAACCTGAACTTTAACTTAAACTAAACTCAAGTTCTAATAATTATTGCTTTGAAATTGATGTTATTTTGATTAAAGAAAAAACAAAATGCTTTTATATTCATCAAAAGCCCGTAAATCATTGTTTAATTAGTTACTACTTTTCGATGCACAATACATCATATGCAAATCTTTGATATTATTTAAAGACATCATTCCATAGAAACGGTTAAATGCATTTCAAGACAATCGTTATTTGTGGCCTGGATTTTGTAAAACATATTTAGTAACAACCAATGTAATAAAATAATCATATAATAATCATCGGTCGAGCGGCGTAAGTAGCCCTGCCTTACCTTTGCCAGAGGTCCCATGTTAGAGCCCTGGTTGGGGCAATCATTGGTGTGATAAACACAGATGTTTGTTCTCGGTCATGGTTCTTGATATTTGTACATGAATGTTCATTCTTGGTTCCCCTAGTACGCTGTATGGTCATCCATAACACAAGCTCTGCTTACTTGTGGGCCATACAGTTTAAGTGTTCGTCTGGGGATTTATTATTTATAATTAAACGATTACCTTAGAAATCATGAAGGAAAACATGCTGAACATCATTCCCTTGAATGACATCATCCCCATCATGCCCATCATGGCTGGCACCATCTAGCAGCATTAAAATATTCTCAAATAAGTATTCTGTACTTTGATTTAAAGGGAAACAAGAAAAATTCTGTTGATAATTCTATTGAAGATTGATTCTTTATAAAGTCTAGTATTAATCGTGAATGAATAAATTTGACAACGTCTCAATTGTCTCACTTAAAAAATTCAATAATTTAAATTTACAGTGTTATAAAATCTCGACACCAAAACAATTGTATATTTTTAAAAGTGAACCCTTAAAAATTACGGAAGCAACACTTTTATAAATATATTTGCCATGAATTTTCAGCCTGAGTGCTTATTTAATTCTCTAGAAATATCGCAAATAGCAAATTTAATAGGGCACTAAAATTTTGTTAAAGTTTTTCTTCCTTACTAGCTTTTGCCCGCCGTTTTGCTCGTGTAGTGTAAAAGTTTTAGGTCAAAACTGCCCACATAGGTTTATTTTCCACGAGGTGTAGGAATACATAGAGGATCAACTTTCAAACATTGAGATTATTTTATATCAATATGTCTAGTTTTGCCAGTTTAGACTAAACTTGATAGGATTGAGTCTTTAGGAAAAACCTAGTCATTTACTCTTCGATTTACTATATCTGCTGTTATCTGAGGTATCTACCAGACAAGGCGATATGAAATGAAAAAATGATAGTAATTAGTAAATGGAAAAGTAAAGCAGTCAACAATAAAGCAATAATTAATTACCTTTATCATAATATTTTTCTTTTCTTTGAATACTGGCAGCTTCTAGTGTGAGACCGACCATCACGAGATTATCTAGGATTGTCAGGAGTATAGAAAAAGAAATCATTCATCCAGAAATCATTCATCATTCATCCAAAGCAAACCTACGCTGTATCCAAGGGATACGCGAACGTATTTGGAGGCAATATCTAGTTTATTGTTATCAAAAACTTATTATAACCTACCGCCATCATCTTCATCTTCATGCACATCATGGCCATCATCATCATTTTTTTCTTGCCTCCGTCGTCCCCGTGGTGACCGCCTCCGCCACCGCCACCTCCCTTCTTCTTTCTGCCCACAAACTCTTCGACTGAAACAGTTGTTGCTAATGTTAGGACTTAGTGTCATTTATCTATAACATGGACTATATACCACATACAGAGGACTCCAAGCTATATATGACAATTATACCCAAATGTGAATCAGTTTGTATTACAGAAATGTACATAATATCATGATGAAAATGATCCCCTAGATGAAAATGGACAGGCCTTGTTTTTTTTTTTCGTAATTTTTTACATAACAACGGCCATTTGATGGTAGTAGTCAAGAAGTCACGTTGTGACCAGATAGAGATTAAAATTCACACGTAATTTTATCCCAGGTTTTACCAATGAACTACACTGGAGCCTAAGGCTTTTCAGTTACTTAAAACCAGATAATACTTTCTTAAACATTTTTTTTTGCATAAAGTTCTGTTGCTCACCAGTATTGGGCATCAAGACTTCCTTCCCCAAGGCGCTGATCTTCATAGCATGAGTCTTGAAGAACCTATCCACTGCTTCGTCAATCTGTCGTGACAACTCCTCAGAAGTCAACTCATGGACGTCGGTGGGTATTTCATTATCTTCTTCTAGTGTTGTATCGTTGGTCTTAACTGGAATAGAAATGATTGTCACGGCAACGACGTCACTCAATTTGACATGAATCAAGTAATTACTAAATTCTAAGGTCGCCGTGAATCGAACGGTACTCATCTTGGATACCAGAGTCCGAGGTTCGCTTCCTACCCCGGGCAACAAGGTTAATGTTTGTTGGCTTTTTGTATTTCTACTATGAAACACAAATTTTCATATTTGGATCAAGTAAGAAAAATTATAGCTTATTCAAATATTTATTATGAATCGATTATAATTATCAATATTATTCTCAAATTTGCTATTTGGTTGTTCTAGTGAGTATAGTAAACCTTTTCCTAGGCTTTGCCTTCGTTTCCAGTCAAAATCAGATGACTAGGTACCCTCTCTGTCACAATTTATGTCCTAATTTAGGTTATAATAGAGCGTGTCATAGACATGGAAAAGAAGACATTGAAATGAGCCGTTCGCGCAATTCAATGACTCGGTCCAAGGGTGTCACTTAGAAGTAAATTTAAGCAAATAAAAATATTCTTACTTTCCATCAACAATACATTTTAGAAATTTTAATGTGTGTAAAAAAGAACAGAACCTTGCTCAAAAGAAAAAAGAAAGAAACGAAGAAATATGCTGGCAGCTCGTATTAGAAGGCTTCATAAAGTCACTAACTCATTCATGGGTCAATGTGTACGCTTTTATAACAAGGTTTATGAGGATATCCAAGGTCTTCCTATTGACAAACTCAAAGAAACCATAAAGTAGAAGTTGTGTGCTAAAGCATATTATAAACTTTCTGATTATTTGGATGATAAAAGTCCTTGGGTATACCTAACCCCTCATTAACAGGATTTTACTAGTATTTGTAACGTGTGTAATGTGTCTGTTTGTTCTTTGAGTTCTTCGTCCCAATGAATATCTAAAGGGTCATTATCACTAAAGTACGTCTTATGGTAGCGTCGGGTGACGGGTCGCTCACTTCCCTCAAATATGGTTGAGGAGGGCGATGGGTGGATCCCGAGCTAACTCGTGAACAGGTGCCATTTTAGGATGTTCGTCGTTTGGATACTTGGGGGGAGGGAGACTTGCCGAGCTAACAAATGCAGATAAGAATAATTTTGTTTAGACATAAAAAGGCTCTGTAAATTTATTTTGAAAAAAAAATATCTTTGAAAGATCTTGCCAGTTCTTCAACACGAAGGTTTTTTCCAAAATGGTGGTAGAGTCATGTTTTATTTGACGTCAATAAGAACAGGTAACTGTCAATGTTGAAAAATGAATATTTGAATTTGAATTTATGGGTTTAATTAAATCACATCAAATACAAGAGTATGACACCAAAATGATTAAAGCTGAATTGTTAACTACACGCTCATTTTTGTCTGTCTAGGAAGTCCTAAACAAATAAATATTAAATGATTTTAACGTCAGCAACGTTAAAATCATTTATTTAAGTTGGGCTAATAAGTCAAGAATTTCAGACATTTAAATTGTAAAGAATACCTTGGCTTTTGATACTTTCTTAGTTAAGATTTACTTACTGAACTTAAGATAATCTCCAACGATAGAAACTTCACTGGCACGGTCGATTTCCCTCAAATACAACAACGTTTTCTGTTGCAAACATGTATAGGACAGGTATAGGAAACATTCAGTATAAACACCATCAAATGCATTCGATTCATTAAACTTTTCTACCAAAACATATGTATCATTGTAAAAACTAGTATCACATTTATAAATACTAAATAATAAAACAAAATTGAGAAGTTTTGCGTATAGATACATTTCTGTGTTGCAAAGGAGATGTTTTCCAAATGAAACTTGAAGCATTTGCAGAAGATTATTTATGTTCTTACAAATATAGGCTATAAGGTCAAAAGTCATGGTGTTTGATAGAAAACTGATAATTTTGTTATTGAATTAATAAGATAATGATTCTGCGGTTTGACAGGGCGTCGATGTGGTTAAAGTGAAGACTGTACATTTTATTGATGCACTAACTTTGACATGCAGCTTTCCTTACGTATTATCAGGAACTCGTTGCATACTACTTATATTAAAATCGTTTTACACATCTATACAGTGTCTGGGGATTTTATTTATACAGTTCCGAATGAGACATTTAAATTACTAAGTACTAACTTAGTTAATTTCTTTTTGGAATCGACCTTGCTTCTACTAATGACGGTCCTATACTCAATGCTCTTATGAGATGTCTTCATGCTGAAAATATATAGAAGCTACAGCATAAAATCAGTATTCATACCTTTGAGGCCTTTTGTTCCTATACATTCTAATCTTATTGCATTGGTTCTACAGATACTTACTCATACATTTTATACTGCTAATTTCAAAAAATGTCTCTGATTTACTATTATAATAGTATATTTATAAGGTAGGTTATCTTGTTCTAGTAAACAAGTAACTCTCTGTCTGTATTAGAATAAAACTAAACACATTGTAGACACAACGTAGACGCAGTATAGACACAGTGTAGACACTGTGTGTACAGTTTAAGATGGTTTTGATCTTGTTGACATAAAGTTGTAACTTTTCTAATAACTAAAAAAAGCTTTTCCGATACATCTCAGTCGCAAAGCGTATACTCTGTTACCACATTCTGAGGACAAACCTAACGTAGTAACAAAGAATAGTAAAAGGTACCACATTGAGACTAGATATTGTGTATGTTTTATGGATTTGAAAATATTTTTAAATATTTTTAAATATTGGCATTTAATCCTCGTTCTATTTATTTTATGGATTGCTGGGAACCAAAACCTAGCCAAGCGCCACTTAAATACTGAAATGTCTCCTTTATAAACAAAATTATTATTACGAATTGTGGTTAATAATTAATTGGTGTTAGAGTTGTAATGAAGGACCAGTTCAACAAAATGCATTTAATTTATAAATTTCGTTACAAGTTTTATGTAAATAGCTATAAATAGAATAGACAAGAAACATAACATTAAATAAAAAATAAAATACTTATTGATACGATACTTAAAATAAATAATTTGTTCAAAAAATAATAAAGACAATATTATACTTAAACATAATATTTGGCATTGAAAGTTTTGAACAAATAAACTTATGCGTTAGACGTAAATAAAATAGATAAAATAAGAATAATATCACAGTTATTACTGCGTTCCTTAGAACTATAAATAAATAAAAATTTATAGTAAAACTAAATATAAGATGTGACATAGATATAAGAAGGTCCTAATGTATTAAAGTAATTAAAATATCTATAGCGATAGAATATACGATACTTTTTATAATATACACATGAAATAAGAGTATAATCCCAATGAACATAAATAAAACTTTAACACGCCCACTTGGAAGACTGCAAAAAGAAATTTAACATTCAAAAAGAAGAAGATAGGAGAAGAGCTTAACGTTTTAAAAAGCCAAACCAATCCATGCATTTTTCTTATCTTAACAATAAATTATTAAATATAAAAAATAAATGTGTACATTTTCGATTCTATTCTAGTTTCGTTTTTTCGTTCGTAATTGTTATTTACTACAATTCACCAAGTTTATTAAACAATTAAGGTACATTGTACAATTAAAATAAATAAATTAACCATAATTCAATCTTAGCTCCTTAGCTAGTAGTATACTGCTGCTGACTCGAAGTATCGTACGGCATATAACTATTATAATCAGCTTCGTATGCTCTTCTGTAACCGCCATGATGTCCGTGATCATGCTCGTGGGTTTCCTCATGGCTGTGGGAGTGGTGGTGGGATACCTCGGGCTTGGTGATGATCTCGTAGGTGGTGGACTTGTGGCCTCCATGGCCCTTGAGGCCGACGAGGGCAGAGAGCAGCAAGGACATGAGGGCAGCCATCAGAGCTTTACCGGCGAGTAGTGCGAGTGCTCCCAAAGCGGCTGCAGCAAGGGCTCCTGCAAGGTAAAGTTAAAATCATTTGGTACTCTTTTTATTTGATCATTACACATGACATCATTACAATGACGATATCAGAAACGTCATTGCTCTTGAGAAATTAGACCATTTGTTATTCGAGTTCGATAATTAATATCAGCATAGTAGATGTAAGTAGGTATTATGAACATTGAGAGAATTAGAAGTGTTATTTATTTTATTAGAATATGTGTAATATTTTTGTTTCACACATTATTTTGAGTTAACTTTCAACCTCAAAAATATAAGATTGACGAAAAATATATACCTTGTTAAAAAATAAAAATGTACAAGGTAAGTACTTATAAAAACATCAATGACATCTTTTACTGCTTCGATTTTGCTACACATATTTTTTTTATACCGAGACAAACACACCAACTGAATGACCGCAAAGTAAGCAGAACTTGTGTTTTGGATGACCAAACAGTGAACTGGGGTGGGGGCGGGGACCCAGAATAAACATACAACAACATGACGCGAGAACAAACATCTGTGTTCATCACACATATGGATGCCCCGGCCAGGACTCAAACCTGGGACCTCCGGTGTATGCGGCAGGGCTACTAACCACTACACCACTCGGTCGTCATTTGTACCTGAGACTACCATTCCATTTGACTTGTATATGCCGTTTATTCAATTGCGCCTTCTCACAAAATGCGGCAATTCTAGAAGGATGTTACATTGCATTCTTGTAACATGTTGTAGTTTCTGAACTTTCTTATAGTGTTACGATTTACGATGTGGCAGTAAAATAATACAAGGAACAAAAATGGGTGGCCCAAAAAGTATGTATAGCATAAGTATAATTATTAACACATTTATTTTTAATTTTGGGATCTTGTACCGCTTTCAAAGTTTTAAAAAATCCACTTTTGAACCACCTAGGACTACGAGTATTAACCGCATTATTTTAAGATTTTCAAGCACTTTAGCTAATTAGCTAATTTAGCTTTGTAATAATGGTCCTCTTCCAGCGTGACGATAATAGTCGTAGACGTGTATGATGAAAATCATGTAGACTGCGTGGTAGGTACCTTCCAGATTGAGCGATAGATAGATAGATTTAATTATTTCTAATGTACACAGGTTATAAGATTTCATAGGCACCTACTTCTTACAACTGTTTAAATTTGCCCTATGAATCGTTTTCTGCTTAAGGTTTATTTCTTTATAAGACTATGAAAGCCACCATTATAGTACATGCCAGGACATGAAGTCTGAGTTTTTGTTCTACCCCTCCCTCCAATATTTGTTATTGTGTTACCTAGAGGTTTTCAACAAACTTTATTAATAATATTGTGAGATTGGAATAAGAAATACTCAATCACAGGAATCTAGAGTGTACACTGGGTGACTTATTTACCGCTCGGAAAAGGGCACAGGGGTCACATTTCTAAATAACTTTCTCAAAGACAAATTTGTCGTTTTGTCCATTGCTAATTTTGTACAAATTGGATGCACCTGGATGAATGGTTCTGTATAAAGAGTCAAATTCATTTTTCCATTTTGCTATTTCATTGTAAAATTGTAGTTTGAGACCATATGCCCTTATTCCGAACAGTAAAAAAAATATCCATTACATTCGTAAAAATCCTGAATTAAGAAAGATTCTCATTCGGTATATAGAGTGCGTTTAAGTAGATCTAGCTACACATTATCTTTGGATGTAAAAAATCTAATCAATCATAGTGAAAGTGAAAAATAATAAGCACCACAGATAGGCGCACGAACTATATGGCCACATACTTAGCAAAACTTATGTGATGCCAGAGCATAGCTAGGTAATTCATAATTAGTATCTAAATGAAAAAACATCCATGACTTATGTTCATACATTGATATTCGTCACTACCAGGATTTGATACCGGTACCTTAGATGTATACGACTTCTTCCACTCACGCTCCACGCTCAGTAAGGTACCCAATAGGATATTTAACTTAATAAATAATAAAGCATACCTTTAGCCATCAAAGCCGCAGCTATAAGACCTCCACCTCCACCTCCACGATTGTGCCTCCGTCTCGCCGACTCTGCGCCTTCCTGCGCTGTACTTAAAGCATCCTTTGCCGTATCAGGATCCAAGAGCTTAAACCTCAAAGAATGACCATCCAAATAATCCTGAAGACGATACAGAAGGAACCTATTTAGCTTTTCCTCAGGTTTCCCGGGGAACTTTCTGGACAGTTCAACAGCTAATTCCTCAGGGCTTATATTTTTGGACTTATTCTCCTTCACAATACTAAGGCCTGGTAGGATTTGAAGCTCATCGCGAGAGCTAAGGTCCTCCAGAAATGATAAAACGTGTATTTTCATGCACTTGGTTGTTAACCCATTTGAACACTCCTTTTGTAAAGACCGCCCCGATCTTTCTGAGGTTGTCTTATTAACCTCATTAACCATGTTTGATTTCGTATCATCTATCATGGCATATCCAGGGTTAATAACACTCAGGATCACTATAGAAACAACAATATTCACTAGGGTTTTCTTCTCCATGTTGTCCACAAATACACTTCACTATTTTCGAGTCAGTTAACAGTCATGGCACGACGTCGGTTCTATACTGATAGAAATAATCGATTTGAGATTATTTTATACCATTTACTTTAAGTTAAAAAGAACACTATGTCAGTAGAAAAGGTAAAAAGAGCAAAACTATATGATAGCTTTCGGCAGCTCTTTGTGGCATTTCACTTTCAATTTAAAATCGAATGGTGTAACGTAAAAAGTTGGGTTAATTTTTATTTATTGTGTAAAAAGGGCTCTGTGGAGAAAATATAACATATTTTTTGGGTGTTTTGTTTGGGTCTAAAAAGGTTTTAATGTTTTCTATTACTTTTGCTGCGTGTAATCGAGTTTCGTTAACTTTATTCCTACTAAAGACGATGCCTTTGATGTTTCTACAGATTCCGACTCGCTTAAATTTTAAGTTCAACTCAATTTACTTAAACATCGGCAATGCAAATACAATCTGTTGAAATTTCAATTGAACCTATGCATTGCCCTGATATTCATACGAACTGACAGACATTATAGGCATATTAAAAGGGTCCGGTTGCCAAAATTTCTTTACGAAACCCTAAAAGCGGCACATATTGTTCATATGTTTTTTTATTCTATGGTATACTATTTTATACAAAAAAACTACTCAATTTTGTTAAGAGTTCCGGCCTTTCACTAAAATTATTAAAAATACTATTATTTGTTTTTACGTTCCAAGTAATTTGATTTGATAAAATCTTCTGTGCTACTGTGTGAATTCGTGTAAGTAGGTGTAAGAAAAATGATACGTAAAAATATATCTATCTACATTGGCGAAGGCCTCTGGAGACAATCGTGCTGGCAATTTTTCTATCTAATGAAATGCATTAGCTTGGCTCCAACGTCGACTTCTAATTGTTAGTATTTTAGGTCCAAAGACACGGGTACCTTCAATCTATAGCAGATGTACCCAGTTCTGAGTGTAAACTATTATGATAAATATTACGTAGTATTTAAATAGAATAAGAAAACAGTTTGTTGTCTGTAGGTATACCTTAAGTTAATAAATAAGTACCTTCTCTTGTTAACCGACTTTTTTATGAATTCATTATTTTTCTTTTTAATTTTCTATTATGCCGAGTAACTTTTTATCGTCAGAAAAGTCGACCGGTATATTCAAGTTTTATTTAAAGGGATCCTGATCCTAACTAATATTTTAAGAAAATTAGAAAGTTTGTTTATTTGTTTCCTTGTTTAATCAAACAGTGTTTACGTTATAAGTAGAATAGGACATAGAGTTTCATCCAGATAAAAAGTCATAAAAGTCAAAACATACCTAGTAAAATGTTACTTCAGAATCTCTTTTAGACAGGTGAGATTTACGGCCACTATAAATGCATGTTTCATGGTCAGCAGTGTTACTTGTGTTAGAATCTCGTCTAGGGTGGTACTACAGTCTTAATTTTTTGATAACCGCAATAATAATTATGCTAACATGGTTGTGTTCCGTTCATAGGGAAGGAATAGCCAGTGTATGAAATGAAAAGTGCATTAATTTATCACTTCCCTCTAATATGGTTGAGGAGGGCGATGGCTGGTTCCCGCGTTAACTCGTGAACGGGTGCCGTTTGAGGGTGTTCGTCGTTTGGATAGTTTGTGGGAGGGAGACTTGCCGAGCTAACACGTGCAGATAAGAATAATTTTGTATAGACATAAAGAGACTCTGTAAATTTATTTTGAAAAAAATATACCCGTGAAGTTCTTGCCAGTTCTTCTTCACGAAGGTTTTTTCGAACTGGTGGTAGAATCATGTTTTATTTGACGTCAATAAGAACAAGTAATTGTCAATGTTGAGAAATAAACATTTCATTTCATTTCATGATATACAATAAAAACACCTAAGACTACGTGTCCACCTATGTCCGTGGGTGCGAATGCCACTTACCATCAGATGGAATCACATGCTCGTTTGCTGGCTATGACGAAGCTAAAAAAACAGAGTTCTACGTACTTACCAACCACCATAAATAAATAAAGTGTTAGCAGTCTTGAAATCTTTATCGGTGGGACTGGGATGGACAGATAAATCCTGTTGATTTGTAGACTTTAAAAATAATCTACAATCTATAAAGATCTACGAATATCTTTATAATCCATTATGGATTCTCTTAAAAATAAGCCAAGATGGAAATAGTAATTCAGGATAAATATCGTTCAAAGGGACGTTTATGCTATCGATATGATACAATAACTTAAGAATGTAAACATTAATATTAAAATAAGTTGATGTAAGATAAGGTGAATAAAACTGTTGACTAAGATATCAAGGACGAATTAGCATGTGTGTTGCTGAATAAACTATTTAAAATTTAATTTGTGTTTAAGTTGGTGCTTCTGAAATTAAACATTGTAAGGAAGGACCCATAGTTGGGTGTCTACCGATAATCAAATTGGTTTCCCTAACGTAGGCAAACAATATGACTACACTAAGATATAACAAAACCATTTTTTTATACTACTTGGTACCCAAAGAGTGTCGACGAGCTATTACTAAGTCTCCGTCACTCCAACTATCTGACGGTAGACTAGGACTAGGTAGAAAATCTCTTATCTATTGGAATCTCAGAGTTTGTATATAAATACAGTTAGCTTTAAAGCTTAAAATATATAGTTATAACACTTAACAAAGTTAATTAAATAAAACATTTATGTCTTATTCAAATGACCAAATAACAAAAAGATTGATTATATAATCTGTAGTTTAATTTAATGTACTCATTTGTATCAAGTAGTTTCACTAATATAATTATTTTCGATACTTAAGGATTTTGAAGAGTCCGAGACAAGTGTAATGCTGTAAGGTGCTAAAGGTGTTGTAAAGGTGCTAAGTAAGGAATGTATGGTGGATGCATTACCACTGCTCAATTCCGGCCATTTCCTCTCAATGATACCCTTCAGCCTCGTCAGTTGTTAGCAGTAAAGGTTCAAATCGATAATTTTACCTCGCAGCAAATGCTCACAATAAACGATGCCCTTTCAATCTTACCAAAATTAAGATCACCATGTTGCGGGTTCATCCGGGTTTTCCCACAATTTGTGGTGCTGGACTGCAATTTGACTATGACCTTCTTCGCACGTTTTTTTCGTGCATGATCCAATTGTCCTCGCCAGTGATCATTCTCTTAAAAAGTTTCAAAAAGTATCATTACTTTTAGTAAAGAATCGCGTAAGTACAGAGTCCATTAAGTTTGTTTGAGAAAGCTCGTTTGGTAATTCAAATATCAGTCTTTTTCGTATTACTGGACTTTTTCAAATGGGTTAAAGCTTCTTTACCTATGTTACATCTGTTATGTTTTCTCATACTAGGATTCGAAGCCACGAGCTGTATTAGGGCTTATCACCACACTCGGCACGAAGCAGCCAAACAAGATAACTACTACATTGCTATTGACATTCAAAAGGAGCAAAGGAATTATTGAGTTCGTGGTTTTATCTATTTTCCCTTAACTTTTATTATTGTAGGTACTCTTAGTTCTGAATTCGATTTCTGGAAGTAAAACAAAATAAAATTTATAATATTTTTTATTACCAAATTGAATTAAGTAAGTACATTTAAGTGGACAACGTAGAGCTTTTAAATGAACTTTCATCAAAGAATACCTACAGTTTTTTCTAGTGTCCTATCCCTCATAACGAACTTCTGTAGATCCATCTGAATACACATGAAGAAGGTTTTTAAGAAATACAATAAAAAATACAGAATGATACAATAATTATTTATTTGCTATAACTTAAGCAGGTACAAACAAAAGGTAACAAAATAAGACATGCATGAGGAAATTTAGGCGGTCTTATCAGTAAGCACTATATCTTCCAATACATATACAGTATATTTACTGGAATAGTCTTTGCTCACTATAACTCTAATGTTAACTATATTTTTGAATCATTTATTGCACTGCGGGCAAAATTACTACATAAATCACAAAAAGTTAATTGTTATAGTTTTCTATTTTCACAATTTAAATTAAAGAAAAATCAGGAATACAGCGTTAAAATTTAAACATTCAAACACATTTTTCAATACATAGCTTTTATTATAACTTGGCTTCAACTTTTTCTATCATACTACATTTATAACAATTTGTACTAGGTAATACGTGAAATCATCATAATACAAGTAATGTGGCTATTACATTTTGCTTCATTTAGTCATCTAAATAATTTAGTCAAAAAATTCAGACAAGTCTAGCATTTAGTCAGTTAGAAACAGAAGGTCCTAACTAGCTTTCTAAATTTAGTCACCTAAATTAAGCCAAGTGTAATAACCACTGAAGGTGATAAAATAGATATTTTTAAAATCTTAGGCTTGTTTGGACTTAATTATACTCGAGAATACAAGTCCATTTTGGTATTATACCTAGATTTAAATTTCGATTGCTTTAAAAGACAGTTTATAAGAAATGTGCCTTTTGCTACTTGATAAGTTTACTATAGTAGTGCAAACATGTTACCAGGTGTTACTTAAATATACTATAACTTAACCAACGTCTTAAGCTAATGAATAAATAACTATCCTAATATAAATAAAAAAACAGATTTATGGTATTAATATTTTAACTAGACTAATTAATTCTCTCTCGGTATCTTTTGCCTAAAAAATAGAGATAGCAATCTTGATAGAAAAAGTATTGATTATTGTAATAAGTTACCTTTTTTTATTTATGATATTGTATGTAGGAGAAACAAAAATACTTACACGAATTTAAACAATACTTGAATGTAGATTCACTGGTATTATAGATGTTATGAGTATGTATATATGGAACGTAGATTGCCTAAAGTTTTGTTGGTTTTATAGGCCTACCAATAAAAAATACCTAGCCTAGGGGCACCTCAATTGCATTTTTTACTGGTACATATTAAAACTATGTGCACAAACGTGGCCAGAGAAACGCCATTGCCAAAGAAGTGTCAAAATGAGTATGAGGGTTCTCTTTCAATTTAGTAGCATTCGGATACTTCGACAGTAAATATTTAAATTTTTTTTTAAATATAACACACATGCAGTTGTCTAATAAAGAAGAATATTATATTATATTATTTATTTGGTAAAAGTTATCAATATATTAAAATACTAATGGATTTAGGCAAAAAAATAAGTTCCAGTTAAAACTCAACAGTCGAGATAAGTTCATACAAAACCGCAAGGTAGTCTTTGTTGCATGTTTCTAAATTACATTTGTATTTGCGATACCATAAGTAGTTATGTACCAACTGTCATTTCTTGACTTCTTAAGTGTCATATTTCATTGAAACTGTGTATTGAATTTGTACAAAATGAATTTTCGTCAACTTTTTCTCTTTTTTGTGGTTATTCCGCGATACTGGCAAGAAAAGCCCGTCGCACCGCATCGACTGCTGATTCCCATTGTTCAATGAACTAACTGACTTAAGTAGTTTTTTTTTATCGTATCGAAGGCTACACTTTGTGTTGCCTGTCTTGCCATACTAGAAATTAGTTCGATATGGTTTCCGCAAAATGATGAGGTGTTTTATTCTTTTGCTCAGGCTTTAGATAATTAGATTTTATTTCAAACTGCCGGCTTGGTTCGGCCAAACTACATTTTATACATATATATTTTTATGAGTAATAACCTTCACAATATTAGATTATTTATTATAATATTATACAATTATATTTTTAGGACTAAGGACTGAAATATTTAAAAGCTTATAAGTATTGGTTAGCATTTTAAAATCCAAATGTCTTCGTAACTTACAGGTGTAGTCTTTCAGATATATTCTGGGATCCTCAGTGAGTCTGCTGGAACAAAAGGCCATTCCAAATACGTATAACGTATACGTAAATACATTTTGTTTAGTTACCCTACACCCTACCCTCACCTACCTCTACCCTACACCTCAGTTTATGAATTACATTAAGTGTTTTCTAAAAAAGTAAAGTTCTATGCATAATACCAATGAATAAGCTTTTTAATAATCTGTGAATGCTTTTATATATAGTAAGCCAGTTGGTATATGCATTAAGGGCGTTGTACTTTGTGCCCTGATTTAAAGGCGATATACCATATTGGTAGCGGTTAATTTACTAGTTACTAACACACAAGTAAGTTACATAAATATTTATGTGGTGGTAAAATTATAAATATAAAATTGTATATGTAAATTCAAGATGTTACAGCAAAATGTATTTATAAGGTGTACCAACAGCTATATTCACGTTTCACTATAGAAATCAAATCTTTCTAAGAAGAGTGAACAGTGCATAGTAAGGTTCTAGTACATATCCATCAGCAAAATATTTTATTTAGGAACTCATCTCATATTTCTTTTTTTTATAATGCTTAGTATAAAAAATCCCATCACACGTAATACTTTGTTATTTGATTGTCTATCAGTATCAGTATTAGTGTATGTTTAATGATTTTTAACCCATCCTATAATAGTTAACTACTTATATTTTTGCATTTTGATTATCTAATAAATAAATATCTTATTTGTTAAATAATACTTAGTAATACAAAGTTGATATTATAAAATCTGTTTACACTTAACATAAAATTCTCTTTGCTGCCAATTAATCGTTGCTCGGACAGAATTTGCATCCTTGAAAGTTACAAGAAATTTTAGACTTTTAGTTGTAAAGCTGAGAAAATCATATGTTACGTGTAAACAGATATTAATGAATACCACACACAGCATACACCGGGAAAAAGCAGAAGTGAAACAATCCAATGCTTCATCAATTATGAACGCAAGCCGTCTTAAGATTACAAAAACCTTACAGATCCACTACCTCTTTTAAATTTGTGTGATTCCTACAGACAAAATGGCCACCCCTTGCCATATAAAAGGTTAAATAAAGCCCCATAAAAATTCACCTGTTACTCTCTTAAACTTTCTTCCCGAATATGAGTGCAATAGCCTTCCATCCTCAACGAGTCTTGAAACTGCGTCCATAACCTCCATGAGCATAAGCCCCCACTTCTTCATGCCCTGTCGAGTGCGTATGCGTAATGATCGGCTTGGCGATTACCTCGTAAGTCGTGGACTTCTGCCCTGAACTGATGGACTTGATTCCTATGACTGCAGATAGGAGAAGCGACATTAGAGCTGCTAGAAGGGCCTTTCCTGCGAGTAAAGCGAGCGCTCCTATTGCCACGGACATGAGGGTTCCTGTAAATTATACGGGAGAAAGTATTAGTTTTGTTGGTAGTTATGGATGGTAGTATTAGCAAATTGTAGCTAATGAGGTTATGAGGATTATAAAGAGTGAGAAGTGATTTGGTACGTTTCAAGTGGAACTCAGTCAGCCCTGGTTTTGTATATGAGTTTTCTTATCAGTCACTAGTTATATTTTGTTCTCGACTGTTACTTTCAGTGTCCTAAAGCAATAATTTTGTAGGATTTCTAAAGGAGAAGACTAAAGTTGGGGATACACTAAAGTTTTTTTAAACCAAACCTTTTTTTTGACGCAAGAAAATCTTCATGGATATCCGGCCCAAGTGGGCCATCAACCACGGTTGGTTGATGCCGGCCACCTACCGGCTAAAAACCTGCGGCTTCCATTTGGACGTACGAAGCTGGGTCACGAGGAGCTTGCGTATTCCGTTCACGGCCCGACAGTGTTAGCCGGCGACGTCCCGAGAGGGAGGAGTCCCTCTCTAGTCGTCCCGCATGAGATGGTGCGCAGGAAGTGCACTCTCCATCTTGAGCACTGGACCGGAAGCGGAATCCCTCGAAACTGCTACCAAAGGCTCATGGAATTGCGGGGAAGGGAAGCTCTGAGCGATGGAAGCCTTCCTCCGGCGTCCTGTGCGACGGTGACGAAGTGGTAGGGAGGATGCAGCATCCTCCCTCGCCCTCTCCCCCGCCTCTTTCGCGAGCAATACGGCCTCGCAGAAGGTTCGCACCGCCTGCCACGACCTCTCACTCTGGACCATAGCGCTAACCACGGTTGGGAGCGAGATATCGGCACCCACGCGGGGCATAGCTCCAGTGTGTGCTGGGCCGTCTCGTCTATTTTTAAACTAAAATATAGTTTAACTAATTTAAATGACTGAATGATCACGCAAACAGTTCAGCCATTTTCTTATTCAGTTATCTATGTGTCTAATTTAAGTTAAAATAGAAACATCAGAAATATCAATCAAAGTTAATCCAGTTATTAAATTACAAACCGAATTTAATTTCTTCATTTTAGAACTTTCTATGCTAACTAGTTACAGTGGATAAACCAATATAATTGACAAATGACTTTGAAAAAACTTGGAACAATTTCAAAAACCAATCTATCAAAGAGAAAGAAAAGATCCAATGAATGATTTTGATTACTCAAAAAACGCCTTAGACCATCAAAACCAGCCGACCTTACACTATAATTACGCTCGTGACAGTGAAAACTATTTTCTTATAGCGCTTGTGTTAAATTGTCGTATCATAATGGTGCCATTACGAACTTGACGCGTGTCACCATGCGTGGAACGAGAGGTCTCAATGTTTTTCCTTGAGAACTGATGACCTGATAATATAGGCTTGGAGTATAGTTTAGTGCATCAGTCTTCCTTCTTTTGACTTGTCGACAAACAAGTATGTGATCCATCTGATAATTAGTGGCATCCGACTCCATTGGCATCAATAATTCTTGATGAATTTTGTTGTTATCGATGATTTATGACGTTCCGACCGTAAACGTCAGTTTGCACAGCCTTGATCCTGTAATTGCAAAGGCTGTTCCTTAAGCTAAGCCGGGAACAGATAAACGTGGTTTTTATGGCAATTAAAATTGGAATGTTGGCCCCAGGTGACATTTGAACAAAAGGAATTCTACTGCCTATTATAATACTGATACAACAGGTGCCTAGCTTTAAGAAAATAATGTGGAAATAATAATAGACATGTTTAACGATAGGGTGAATGAATATCCTCTATAAGGTTCATTTATAATTTAAATACCAGCACCACTCGCAAGTGTTTTATTGGGTACATACAGCACGAGAAGAACTTATGAAAAGCACGATACAAATATTTGTGCATATAAGGTAAAATCTTAACTTGAGTTCTAAAATACTCGTAAATTTAAAAAATGTTGGTGTTTATTAAAAAATACTTTGGGTCAAATATTGGATTTTCAGAAAATCAACTAAACGAGTCTACCCCATACCAAGGGTTTTTGGTACCTTTTAAGAACCTTTGAGGGTCTTAAGTTCTTTGCATACTTAATTTGTATACGTACGAACTCTATAACCAGTTTAGCGTTCTGTACACTATATTTCTGCTTAAAAGAATAAAATCACTTGAAAAGGTATAGGGGCTCATGAATAACATTTGAACATGCTTTGTGTATAAAAGAGTGAAGTATCAGTCAGTTAAGAGTAGGTACTTGTTCAATACCCTTTTCTCATAAATATGACAAAGATAAAGTTACCAACTTTGATACTTCATTAGTCTACCAACATACAGAAGTAGGATTATCTATATTTTACTAAAACAGTTTTTAGATATCGTTATGAGCGTAAATACAAGTCTCCTGCGCCTTTGAACTGAGAAAATACGTAACGAGGACTCTCTAAAATTTCTTCTTATTGAGTTTAGAAGCATCATAACTTAAAACACTGGTCCTGTACATAGTTTACGTAATGATGCTCCAGCCCATTGAATTTTATATTGTATTAACAGTATTCTTCTAAGGACACCTAGTAAAGTATAATCTAGTATTAAGACGAAATTAGCACTTTCTACTTTAAGTTTTCTGTGTAATACATAATTCTTCTTAGGGTTGATTTTTAAATGCTCTAAGAATAACAATTATTTATTTGTTTAAAGGCTGATTGTTCAATGCTCAGATATTTTTTATCTTGAGAATAAATTTGACACTTGACAAGACTTTGCATACAAATTATGTCAATCTCTCTAAATTCCTCTACTGATAAAAGTCATCTGAACACATTATAGAACAATCAATAAATAGAGGGTTTACTATTCAGAAGCATTAAATGGACACAGTATTTTCTTTTTTTATCACAATTACCGCAGTTTTGTTGCAAATTTCACGTATAAAATATACATAGTAGACATTCTTTTATTTCAGTAGGTAATACTTTAGATATATTCTCAAACACGATAAGGTTCACAGGTAAAATTAGTAACGAACATCTATAAATTAATTTATTAACGTACCTTTCATCATAGCCACCAAAGCAAGAATAGCTCCAAATCCGCCTTTTTTCCCGAGGCCATGTTTTCCTCTCCCTTCCGCCATCAGGGACCTTGCATCTTCAGTAACATTCTCAGTCAGCAACCTCAACCTCACTGAATGTGTATCTAAATAACTTCCAATACTGTACAGCAAATATTTATCAATCTTCTCTTCAGGTTTCGGTCCCAAGTATTTCAAAAGATCCGACTTCAAATTCTGATCGTCTTTTTTTTCTCTGACAACGCTGATTCCTGGCAGAAGATGCAACTCTTCTTTTCCGTTCAAATTCTCAATTAGGGATATGACTTCTATTTTCAGGCATGTAGGATTTAAAATCCCATTATTACAATCAGTTTTTAGGGCTGGTTTTTCAACTGTTGGCTCCAATGTATTTTCAGTGGGTAAAGCTAATGCTGAGGTCATAATGATACACAAAATGTAAAGACGAAACATGTTGACATACGTGTCAGCTGAAACCCGCAATGACTGTGATAACGAAAACGGACTGCTCCGCTTTTATATGACTTACTTGTAACTTTGATTAGCAGTTAAGTACTCAAAACTATTATATTTTCATACTACGTTGACTTCGAGAAGTAGAGTTTTTGATTAGCAAAAATAAACCTTTGATAAAGGCATTAAGATACATTTGTTGTTTTTGAATATTGGTGTGGATTTCGGTCTATTATGTCAGTTGGCAATGGTTTGTGAACAAGATACTTTGACACATGTCTCTTCAATAATTGTAATAATAAGGGAGGAAAGTATAACAAATATACCACGACTGAAGATAGCCTATAACGAATGTATAATGCATTGTATAATGCGTTTACATTCTATATATCTATATACACAAATATATCTGTTATAATGCATATACAATGAAAAAAATTAAATGATGGTATAATATACACGATCAATCGAAACCGCCGCCCAGAATGAACAATGTTTGGCAAATTGTTTAATTAGAAGTGGGTGTAGAGTTTCTTTGTTAAAATATCGTCTGGACTTACAGGTCTTCCTATTTTGACTGCCAGATAAACAGAGATAAACTCTCTATTTGCTTAAATATGGTACAGTTAGGTATTAAATATAAATTAGTTCCATCATATACTGCTGATTATTTATACATTGATGCTTCAAGTCAAAAAGTTTGAACTTTGGACAAAAATGTAAAGAGATCTTTTTTGTGTAAAATAAAATTACCTTTTTTGTTTATTTAAACTTTTTTTTTGTAAAATGTATCGTTCGCAACGCGTTTTTCGGATGACGAAATGTCTCCTCCATACTTCCGGTCATGCGGAAACCGGCAGATTTTGTATTTTTAGTAAGTTTTAGATTATATTCTTCAAAATAAAAAAAATAAAAATCGCGCTCGAGAATGCCGGATTAACGTTTTTTTTTACAAGTTCCCGACCCTATAACTCGGCGGCGTCAAGGACTTATCGTCAGATTAGTTAAATTTAGTCTTAAAACACTAAAATCAACCCCCAATATCTTAATCTGACGCGCTCGAGTATTTCAGACTATTAATTTTTTTTTACTAATCTGATCGTCTATCCTAGGTGCGCGTCACTACATATAGAGCTAAATACTTTACAAGGTTGTTCTATTAGGTCTAAGGTATCTCTCATATCTTAAACTGCCACGCTCGAGTATTACCAAAAATTCCCCTATTCGCCTCCCTAACTAAAAGTGAGGTAACACATGTGAATGCTTGCTTGCTTTATAAACACATAGTTCTAATTAACATAGGCCACATCATTTATTGAAGAAAGATTGCAATCAAATAAAAACTGCAGCTATCTGCGGCATCAGCAGCGTCATCGTAGGGTAGTTCAACATTGCTACTGTTCCAATTGGATGTACCTAAACGTCGCCTTCGACACATTGAGTTTGCATCCACTTTTATTTGGTTCTCCTGTAGTAGTATTTAATTTGAAATATTTTTTTATAGAATTTCGTCTGTGACGTCCCCGAGTAGTTATCTTTTTAAAAATCGCATTACAAAGTTAATTTTTGAACCTGGAATGAACAGCACTATAATTTTCTATGGATTCCCGACGTATATTCTTATTGTAAACATTGACATGATAGTTTTTCTGAAGAGTAATTAGAAATTGATGTTACTCGATAACGTCATATAGAGGTTGAATGAGAGTCAATTTAATTTGCGCATTGTCGTTCAAATAAGCACAATGGTATTATTCTGCGAGTTGTTACTGACAAAATATATTATAGAAAAGTGATATCTCCGGGAGGGATTTCGAATTAGAATCTGATTTTTTTCTTTCCAAACAGAATTCTCTTTGTCTAGGATTACCAACACTTTCCTGGGATGGTGTATGAAACTAGATCAGAATGATAGAATACAACAAATCATGTATAAGATAAGACTGTATACGTATTGAAATTTTTTTTTAAATTAAAATAATATTTTGGCAAACAAGTATATTACCATTTCTTGGCCAGATAACGATCTTTTTTAAGTCGTCTTCAATTTAGAGTCGTGTATAAATTTTAATTGTCACCTTAGCCACATTACATTTACCTAATTCATTTTTATCAAAGGCAAATCTATCTCTATATTTTAAAAATAAGTCTTGTATCCCGTGATGTACAATCCTGCTCTAGCACTATACAACTTTTACTTTCCTACTTATGACCGATATTGACGCTTCGTAATCCACTAACACTGCGAATTTTATGTTTCTACACGTGAGTTCGATAAATGGACTAACCTTGGTGTTTTGGACGGTTTTTTTCTTATTGGCATCATTACAGCTCCGTCATTTACTGGTGATGCCTCCTCGAGTTTCGGTGCTGTTGGTTGGCATTTGTATTCCTGGTTGCGTTTGCATCACGCCGTCAATAAGTACTGGGTCGGGAGCTTCTATACTGCGGTCCTCTTTTTATTGCTTGATTAATTTCTTGAGATTAATTGCTTGGGTTGGGGGTTGATTAGGTGATGTGTATATTTGAGTTGGTCCATCTCCGTGATTTCCGCTGCTCGTACCCGTTGTTGTTGCTAAAGGGAGGTTAAATGTGATGCCTTGGGGTTGTACGGAAATATTTTTTATCTGTCTTATGGCCATTTTTAAATCATCTCTGGAATTGTAAGTATTAGCGCACAATTTATTCTTATAAAAATATGAACACACTTTTAGAAATTGTTCGATGAAAGTTTTGTCATCGATCACAGCCGCTTTCATGGCAAGTTCATCTAATTCATAAAAGGACTCGATTGGGTCTTCCTTGGGTTGTTGTTTGCGGGCGAAGAAAGCTGCCAAATAATTAGTTGTCGGCGGAAATTCCTCTGTTAATTTTGTTTTGAACTCATCATATGTTTTACATTTCGCACTCGCTTTTTTATAGAAATAAAGAGCCGGGTCTGACAAACGTGCCCCTACGTTTATTATTTTGCTTAATCATCCCAGTTTTGAATACTGGACTTAATATAATCTGCTAACTTAACTTAAGCCAGCCTAAGATGCTCAATCCTAATACAAAATCAACTAAAGACGGCTGACTCTATCAGCTTGCTTCAGAGAGGGTTTCTTTCAAAATATATTTAATATATGTCAAGTCATAAAGAGTGAAATGCCCTCTTTGATACTACTCTCCGCGAAAACCATCAAAAATTCGGAGGGCGTCTCATATAATCAAAACAGAATCTTTTAATAAAATCAAATCACCAACACATCGTTTTAAATTAATATTTTTGAAAAAGAACTTTACTTATGTATACCTGGCTAACTGATACAAAATACTGAGGAGGGACGATATTGACAATCAAATCTACAATAATCATAGAAATCATTAATACATCTGTCTCGTAACTTTAAAGGTAAAATTTAAACTTAACAACGAACAAACCGAGAGGCTCATAATACATAATACTACAATCCGAAATTGTTCTTTAGTTCATACCACACTCTCTGACATTAAAAGAAATGTCATTCGTTTTACGGAGCGTTCCGGTGTCCGGTCGATTTGTATATATAAATTATGAAATAAATATCTAATGAATAACTAATAACAAATCTTTAATTTTTACAGCTACGCCCCACGCACTCTTTACATACTAGTACATTTTTACGCTTTACAGATCTTTGTCATACAAATAGTTATTTTTGTGTTAATTAAAAACGCGTTACTGTAAAATCTATGTGGCCGTAACATCCCAATAATAACAGTAAAATTTAGGCGTTGTGTTCATTGTTTTTCTTTCCTAATCTTTATTTGTATATATTCTTGTTTGTTAATAAATAAAATGTAACTATTTACTTTTGAATCATACTGTTGTATTATTTTTATGTGTTTGAAATAAATAATTTTTAAATTCAATACGTTTTTGAGCATCCTCTTGCTGAGGCCAAATCATAATAATACATAAAAGTTCTCTTTGGCATTAACATTTTTAAGCGGGTTAAACTTTTGCTATTCCATTTTACCTTCATTCTTGTGTATATTCGAATCCCAGGGGTTAGTACGGTGCATGATAGTGGCTGTTGATGTGGGTGGGTCAATTAGTAAACCTTTAAATTTCTGTATGTAATTTAAACCAATCGTGATAAACTGGTTTGTATAAAAAAATTTGTCTTAACAATTATGTTATTTATTGGCAGTCGAATATAAATGTATTATTTTCTGGTTAAATTGCAAGTTATTATTGTCTAAGTAAAAGAAAATAAAAAGCAAGCAATAGAGAAGACAAAACAAACACACACGATTAAAGAGTATTTCATGAAGACAGTTAGTGTAATTAAGTCTAAATTTGTTTTTTCGAACCGCTGCACTCACGTTCGACCTTAATCTAAGTTTTGTTAAATTACTATAAAATTGGACACTTAATAAACCCTTCTATGTGAGCTTAAGTTAAAATCTACTATATTTGTGTATGAACAGACATCGTAACTGGAAAGAGACGGCCGCGTGTCGTAGTGGCCCTGCCTCATACGCCGGAGGTCCCGGATACGATGGTTGGGGCAATCATTTGTGTGATGAATACAGATCTTTGTTGTCGGGTCATGTTTATTAATATTTACATGTACATGTATGTTGATTCGCGGTTCCCCACCAGTTCGCTGAATGGTCATACATAACAAAATGTAACAAGATGGTGAATTTGACCGATTAAAAAACCTGAATATTAAAGTTATTTTGTGTAATTCCTATTCCCATGGTAAAATACCCATGTGTCACTTTCACAACTAAGGCTCATCTAATGACACCTCACAAGCTGAAATCCGTCAAACGGTTTAGACTTAAGAGCGTGCTTAATAAAAAATACACTCGAAAAACATAACCTTCCTTCCGACAGTCGAGCAAATATAGATACAGTATAATCCGGTTATAACCGGGACCGGTGACATTACGTCGTACTAACCGTAAGTCGTACTAAACGAATTGACTATTTTACTATTTGTTATTTATTAAAATAATCACATGCATGTATTTATTAGTAATATTTATGTGACTATCAGAGAAAAAAAAATTAAATCATAATATTTATTTATTTCATATAACAGCATAAGTAGTTTCACATAGACTTAACCAAATGAACATTATGTACTTTAATGTAGAATGTAGGATAGCAAAATAACTGTGCACGTACATTATGTACCTCTCTATATATCTATATAACTAAGAACAAAATATCTGGTGTAAAAGGTCTGTAATTTTTTATTGCTTTTAGTTTTTTATATAGTAATAAGTGCCGACTGCATTAAGCCAACGAGACTACTTTTCATAGGGTCATCATTAGAATTAGAATGCAGAAACACAGTCAGCACTTCTTTAGCTCTAAGAGCAGATACACGCAGATTGGTACATTTTGCTTCCAGGCCGTGGACATTATTATGGCTGCTATCTTGGCTGTTAACAATAACATTTTGTATATTTTGTATTATATTTTCGTCAGTGGGCTCCTCACACGTCGCGAGATCATCGTCGTTGTTGTAACTGAACAGTTTTGTGTGAAATTTCGTCGTTGCAAGCGGAACCCTAATAAACTGATATACTGTCATAGTGGCTCATATTAAAACCAAACATATACCAATACTTAGGTTGCCAAAAACGGTTGGGTGTTATATGCGAAGTCGTACTAAACAGTCTACACCGTATATAAATTACCGACAGCAAAGGATGGGCTGTAGGTTGCGGCCTGGTCACCACAATAACACCAGTGGGAACGTGTGATATAGTTCCTTACAGTATTGGGTAGCACGTCTTCCTTGTACTTTTAAGGTGTATTTTTGCTTTTACAAGAAATAAAGATAAGACTTTCATTGAGTGTAATATTTTTTACCTATCGCTCGATCCATTGATTGGGTATAATAATACAAAAGCATAAAACGCAATACTTTACTTTTTCATATAAATTGTTTTGTAATCCATTCATATATTCATTCGTATTCTATGGTTCATTCGTTGGGTATAGTTCATTCTACCAACGATATGATAAATTAACAATGTTTCTAATTATATAGAAAAATAAACAAAAACATAGCAATTAAATAAAACTCAACAATTCGATGAAGTACCTACCTAACTCATGTACCTTCTTAACAAAAGCCATGCCAAAAGGAGATATCAACTGTGTCACAAGATAACCGCTGCTTTTTATTTGTGATATATAACCACACTCGGCTCGACGAAAATTTTTTCGTGACCTTTTAGTTACAACTCAATGATTTTACTTTCATTCGAGAAAAGACGATACTATATACACCTACTAACTTACCTGTCAACTAGTCTCGTTTACATGTTGCCGTTTTATCGAAGTATAAACTATTCTCGTAAAAAATAAAAATAACCAAATCTTGTAAATTAAAAATGACATGAAAATTATAAACTGAATTTCTAAAAAAGCCAATTCAGAGACAACTTGGTAAATCTAAATTTAATAGGTAGGTTACCTACGTAGGCAGGAAAAAACCTTTAGTTAGGAACATCTCTTTGAAATACAAAAAAGCGCCATCTATTGTTTTATTATAAAATATATATTCATAACCTTTTAGATGGCGCTCTTAATATTGGATGCAAGTAGTTTGTTACACAAAATGAAATAAAAAGTTTTCTAAAAGGTCCATTCATCGGTTGAAGGCACTTTTTGCTTAATAAAACAATCTTCTTGGTTGATATTGCTTTGAGAAATAATTTCTGAAATGATAATTTAAATTAAAACTTATCAAAATGTACCTAGATATCTACCTACTCAACAGAATCTGAATAACGTATGAATAAGGTAAGGTAGCATATTCGTTTGCAGATAAATGTAAATAAATTAAAGAACAGTAACAGATAATAAACTTTTTAGAATCATTATCACCATACATATCCGTGGTTCCTATACATTTAAAAAAATATTCGAAAAATAAATATTCAAAAGTTACAAGTAATAATTACTAGATGGCGAGAACATGTCTTGGCATCAGAGATATGTACTATTTACATTACTTGCTGCTAGATGTCTCTAGTAGTTCGGTGTTTTAGTAAATAAAACAAAACTTTTAAGAAGGTTGAATGCCTATGAATGTCTGCTTTATATTTTCTTTTTATTAATGTTTTTTTAGGCCTTTCGAGAAATGAACTGAGAATAAGAAACTTCTAAACAGCGCAGTTTTTGTGCATTCCAAAAATAATCGAAACCGATAGCTTGTTGTTTACAATTAGAGAAGATCGATATTATATGGGGGCAAATATTTTATTTTTCAAATAATTTGCATGCATTTGTGGATAATAACTATTATAGTAAAAGCATTATAACCTCATAAAATTGCTTCAAAACATAATTATCGTACAAAAGATTTAAACGCGTTTCACCATTGCTCTTTTGTATTAGTTTTGTTTCAAAAAGATATATTTGACAATTATTATTATTATTTAATTAATTTCGAAAATATACTAAGTAAAACAAATATACTGAATACTAGCAGTTGTTTCCGATTCCATGAGATTTTCTCACTCACAAAGAGATTATTCTACTTCAGACATAGCTTTTAAAAAAGAAAATAATGGCTCTTAAAGCAAAAAAAAAATATATTGAATGTTTATGATAATAGTAATGTTTACTTTACAAACTGCCGGGAGAAATTCGTTAGAGTGTTAAGCGTTTTTAAATGGACAAGGATCTTGATATTTGAATATTGTATATAACAACATTACTTTAAATTACATTTGTAAAAAACAGATCAAGCGATTGTTATAATTCAACAGGTTTGAATCCTGATTAGGACATTCATTTGTGTTATGAACACAGATGTTAGTCTCGGGTCATGGTTGTTTATATTTATATATGAATGTATGTTTATACTGGGCTGTTCGCTGTATGGTCATCCATAACACGAGCTCTGCTTATTTTGGGCCATGCAGTTTATGTGTTTTTCTGGGGATTTATTATTGTGTTATTATTATTACAATAAAATATTATGTTGTAATGTTTTTTCTTAATTCATTATAATTTTACTTCATGGTCACAGTGATGTTTGATTCAATTTAATTATTTGAAGGGTGAAAAACAGTGCCCTTCTGGTTGTATTTTAAGAACAATAAATGTTATAATCACTAAGAGAACAAGACAATTCTCGTATAACTCTGTAACACCCATCTCAAGTGCCGGTTTCCATGGGAAGAAAGCACAGTTACTTACAGCAGGTGCATAAACTCGACGCCATTGAATCTGCCGCAGCATCACCCTACCAGTTGCGCTACATTCCAGCCGGCGTAAAATATGCATTTAGGCTGTGGCATGCGCCCGGTACACTAACATACTTCCGAGTTCTTTAGAAAACAGGGAAAGTACATATTAAGTCTGTTCATTAGTGTGGATGTTAAACGTTATTTATTTCATTATCACATAGCCCACAGCTCTTAAATAAGAAAACATATTCTGTATGAATGTTATTTTGAATTTTTTTTTCCTGAAAGAGTGAGATCTTGTAAGAAAAAAGATTTTCGTTTAATTTTAGAACAATTTTCAAACGAATTTGTTTAAGGACCTAACAAAGTAGTTGTCTTTTTGAAATCGCATTGCAAAGTTTATTACATTTGATGGAACTGTTCATTCAACTCTACAACTTTCGAGTCCTGCTCAGAGATGTTTGTTCTCGGGTCATGGTTTTTGATATTTATAAATGTATGTTTATTCTGGGTTCCCCCCAGTTCACTGTGTGGTCATCCAAAACACAAGCTAAGCAAAGCTTGCTTTGGGGCCAAACAGTTGTTGTGTTATTCTGGATATTTATGACTATTATTAAGCTTTTCGATAATTATTATACTTTCTATGGCTTACTAATAACATATATATTTTGCAAGCATTGGCATAACAGTTTAACCAAAAAGAGGTTAGAAAATGTTGACGTTATTAAGTAGAAGTCATATATATCCAGGTCGAGTCAAATTGTTTTACACATTTTCGATAAGTGAAACTTCATTCCAAATTCAACTATATTATAAAGATAAATTAAATTTTTTATTTATGTGTAATCGGTAACTCTGAAACTGCTAGAACCATTGTGAAAAAATTGTATCATTAAAATGCTACAACATTCACAAAGGAGCTCACATATTATATTTAATAAAGCTTTGTTTGGAAGTTTATTAAAGTATATTATTATTATTATTTATGCTGTAGTTCACTCAAGAATACTGCACAGGGACGTCTATTAGAATTAAATACTGTTTTTTATTTCAGGGTTATTTGTGCACTTCATTTGTACTAAATATGTTTCTATCTGGTATGGGGCGGTACTACAGTCCTTCCAATTTTTACTGCCATAATAATCACATTCACATGATTGTGTTCCGGTTACAGGGAAGGAACATACAATTACTGGAACTGAAGCCTACGGTCGATAACGCACCATTAGTTGATATAATAACCACATTCAATATTGATAAACAAAACACCTACGAGTAATGATGCCCATGGACGCGGATGCCATTTACCATCAGATGGCTCTCGTGCTCGTTTGCTAGCTATGAAAGTAGTAAAAAAAACACGTCAACATTATACATAAAGCAAAGAGACCAAAACGTTGGCAGAATGTCTTGGCTTTTGTAACTATCCTTGTTTGTAAATAAAGATTATGAGATATATTATAAAGTGTTGAATCCTCCAAAGCGTCATCTCCTACACAAAAAGCAACATTGCTTAAACTTAGCCATAGCACTGGCACGCTACTGGTCCATTCACACGCAGCCTCCCGCGGGGTCGACGACCGACTTTCTCCCAGTGGTGATGTAACGCTCGAGGGAAATCTGTGTGACTCGATGTACTGGCGTCTTTACTCTGTGGCTCTCGAAGTTTTTTCATTTGTATTGATTCGCTTATTTTTTATTTGAAATTGTGTATTTTTGATACAGTATAAGTATAAAGGCATTTTAGGTCTGAACAGTCTGTGCTAGTAAAAGCTCTGCAATGCTGTAAACGTTTTTTTTTTACATTTGACAAATTAATGTATTATGTTGGTGTTCAAATTCAAAGGAGGTTTTAATTGAATTAGAGAACTAAAATTAAAACTTAGAGCAGATCCATTGGTATGACCGCCCTAAATATTTGTTGCCATTAATTACATAGATACAGAACATTGTAACCAAAATAAAAGTGACTGACTTATTGTATAATATTTTGGCACATTTGTACATAATAAACTATGTACAAAAACTTTCATGGGTCGCAGGAAAAAAGTTATGTATTATTTAAAAAAAATTATAATAATTTATAAAAAAAATCATTAAAATATTACATTCAGCAGATTTATATGTATTACTACCTATGTGTTACTATCATAATCCAACCCTTAACACAATTTTTTTTTTTCTATAACATAACCTGTTTTTATTAGTTGCACCAGCATTGTTCCCGAATTTAGTATGTTTTCATTAAATTGACGAATCTTACAACTTGATAATGTAGATAGAAGATAACTTTATATTTCATTTCGGACGTAATCGAAGAACGCAAATAAACTAACAAATCTTAAATATTTATTATAATAGTATAGAAATAGTTATCTTGTAGATTAGCCATATCTGTTTTCATATTTTACACAACAGTAACCAACATTGGTACTTATCGTTATAGAAAAAAAAAATCTTATAATTTCTTAAACAAGATTTTCACCTTCATAAACTACGCATAATAAATATAATTTAAATTTGTATTCAAATCAATGATCATAACATTGCGAGAATCAGTCTGAGTACTAAAACATATTTAATAAAATATGCAACTTCATAAGGTATTTTGTTCAGGCACGTTCCATACTTTGTTTTTCATCTAAGCTACCCAATATGAGATCAAAATGCTGTCCTTTTATAGGACCGGCAAAAAAAGTGTGTTCTGAATAAGAAACATCTATATATAAAAAATATTGTAAACTGTTACTATTAAACAATTACCAAAAACGATGTAATGTTTAACACACTACCAAATACTTAACCACAAACTTCTACAAAAAGAGACTCTGTCGAATATAACCACTAAAAATTGTCAACTATTTCCTGACCAACCGTTGCATAGTATTACGTTGTACCTGTAGTGATTTCACGGATGTGTATTCGGCAATGAGAAAGTGGGCGTAAGTGGACTGCGCCAAATTGGAAAGTGGCGAAAGTGAGTTTGACGTGGGCGCTATTCGGTAAATGGTTACGTATTGCTGGATGTTACCCAGTCACGGGTTTGTCACGAAGTTTACTGATCTGTAGGTATTTATATGGTGTGTGGTAGGTAACAGATTTTTTGATAAAATAATCGAAAATTGACATAAAATATTAGTAAATTACAATATGTGTATAAAAAGATCCTATAAATTGTTACTGCATCAGAATATATGATCACTTTATCGATTTTTAACTGTATTATGAAGAAAAAAATAATAATTGAATAGCATTTTATTAGCATGAATATAATATGGGTTAAGTGGAAAATTTTCAAGTTATTTAAAAAAAATTTTGAGGTTAGAATCAATATTAAAGAATAATAATAATAATAATGAAACAAAAAGCATTCGTTTCACTTTCTCAATTAAAATATCAGATCCACAGGCTATGTACGCTTGTAAACGTCTAAGAAATCTACTGATACCTCCTTATTACAATATTATTTGTACACATAAATATATCTTGTATGTATGGAAGAACAGAGTCTCCTTGAACAGGCAAATTGTGTTCAAAAGGAGTCTCTTTCCCCCAAATCAAAAAAAAAAAAATGAAAGAAACGATGATTATTATTATTTTATTATTATAAATTTTGGAGGTAGGTTAGTTACACTCGGCACTTAGCCGGTGTAAATACCGGGAATATACGGGAACAAATGACAACTTTATCATTATTGTTAATTTATTTAAGGTTAGTTCTACTGTACATGCCTTGCAAGATAAGAACAAGGACCTTAACAATTAAAAGAATATGAATGTATTAAACTAAGAAAAACAAAACGTTACCATTTACCTTTCTAATAATCGCACGTCTCGGTATTATATTGGTTTTCTTTCAATCGCCATAGTCACTATCTTTTAGAGGAAATACTCCTAGCTCCTAAGGCAAGGAGAGCCAGTGAAGTAACAAGGGCATAAGGATAATTATAATATATAATAATAATATTTATAATTATAATAAATTCCAAGGTTAAAGCTTCGATAAAGCTGTGCCATCTATTCATCAAAAATCGATATGAGTGATAAAAAATGGTATGAAAACAATGAACATACACATCTCTGCTAATTATAATTATTAATTAATATAGTAATTATTTTTCTTCCCTCAGACTTTCAAAATCGTATGCATTGCATGCAAGTATTGCATGGTATGTTGATGAAGGATAGGTATGTTTCTATTTTATTATGTTTATTTTTGAGAAGTAAAATTAATTTTAATAACGGTAACTGAAAATGTTATTACGATTATTAGTTTATGATTATTACGATATATTCTGGTGAAAGCTGTTATCATTAATCCTGAAATTTATGAGCTTTAGCTTTAAAAAGAAAAAACTAGTTAGACAGTCAAAATATACAAGCAATGAAAGTATGAATCATTAAGAAACATTTAAGGGATCACACCAAAATCTGGATTATTACCCTCCCAAAATTCCCACTCTAGTAGAACGTGGAACCTTCAACAAAAGACCACCTATTGTAGTCCCTATTTATCTTAATATAGTATTGATTATACAACCTCTTTACTCTACACAGCCTCTTTATAATAAAATAACATCCTTTACCGAGCTCCGCAATTTCAAGTTGAAGTTCAGCCTTACTATTACGAAACTGCGCGTGAGCACAAGTCGGATATAGAATTTCTCTCGAGTCTCGAAATCTCGGTCAACCAAGTATGTAATCTTGTCTCATCATGAGACACCTGTGTGGTGATGTTAAGGCGAAGCTAGTCTTGCAATCTTGAGACTATGTTAATTGTACTATTACTAAAGTTAAGTACTTACCTATATTGTGAACCGTTTTATTTATGTATAATTTTATTACTGATTTATATCTAAGTATTTTGATGCATAGGTAGACATATACAACAGCTAGCATAGGGTTTGTGTTGCTTTTAAACATACACAAATAAACAGTATTACCCATTATATTTGTCAGAGTTTAGCAATTCCAATATTTTTTAAACGTTGACAATGATTTTTGACAGGTGGCAAATTTTCATTGATTTTAGCAAATAGTATGTAGCGCAAACCTGGTATTATTTTAATTATTTGGTGGAAGATAGTATTTATCAGACTCGTAAAAACATTTTTAGACATACTTACGGCATTTTTAGCACGAGGCATTTTAATTTGTTTATTCATAAAATAGAATCTTTATTGCGTATTTGAATATTTGTTTAACATATGTAATTATGTCATCAACATAATTAATCGTAAATGTTTTTGATTAATTGTTTATTAATTAATAAATTATTGATTAATGATGCGGTGCCGGATGTAGGCTTAAGTTGGAATTGCCTTTGTTCCAGTAACCGCAGCTGAGCTGTTTCTTCCCTGTACTTGAAACACAACCACGTAATCGTGGCTGTAATGGTAATTAAAATAGGAACGGCTGTAGTATTGCCCCAGACGAGATCTCAACATAAGAAACTCTATCACTGATTAGGTAAACATTTCTAATTAATTAAAGTTTTGAAAGGCTTGACTATACATTTTTGTTGAGTTCTATTGCCGTAATGCCTATTTTAGTGATTTATCATGAACCAAATACAAGGAACATCGCCTTAAGTAAAACCGAAGTCTTTCACCAAGATAGGAATTTGGGACCTGTGTGTGTATGTCCGTTTTCAACCTTTCTCTTTACTTTCTCATATCGTGGCCTCTTTTGTAAACTCGTAACAAAACGACGTAACTAAATAACATATTTTAAACTAAAATAACATTTAAATGTGAAGATAAAAGAATGTAAATTGCGAGTTACGTTTTTCAAAATGCTGAAAGTGATTTTTGTTTGAATGGCGTATTGACATAATTGTTGTTATGTAATAGTAAATTGATCAGCGTTCTTTGATGTACGTTCAGTTTTTGAGTTTCATACAAAGTATCTTTTTTATTTAATACTACCTATTTTATGTGATGTTGATTGACATGAAACGTAAAAAGGATCACCATTTGTAGTAAAAATCTTATGTTACGATAATATTTTCAATATGAATATTATGAATCTTAATTTATATACCTAAAATATTATTGTTTACCATTTTTATAACCGACAAACGAGGATGCCATCTGCCCTGATGGTAAGTGGCATTCGCATTCATGGACATCATTAGTCGTGGGTGTTTTGTTAATCAATATTGGTTGTGATTATACTTATTTTACTTATTTATTTATTTTTAAATTACAGGAAAACTTACAGCCAGGAGTTAAAGTAAATACATTTTTAAAACAAAGACAGACAAATAAAGTTTTCACAGATAAGTATGTAAAGTAAGGATAGAAAAAAATATATGCATATATAAGAGATAGACTAATAGGATAAAACACTTAAGTTACAAGCACAATATATAAATGCTTATTTATTATTAAATTTTTACACTTATAAAATATTATGCTTTTACAATTTTATTTATTTATTTATTTTTTCGTAACAAAAAAATCTCTAGCCAAAACCGTTCTAACATTTGGGATACTGGAGTGAAATATGTCAAAGTCATTTAATTCACGATTTACCCCGTTCACCAGATTGCAAGATCGAATGATGAATGAGTTCTGTCTATAGTTGGTACTAGCGGTAGGGGCGTGAAGTAAGGTACGATTTCTGTACAGTTTGGGGTGCGCGCAGATACCAACCATTGATACTACATTATATGCGTATGCTTCAGTTAGAATTGTCCTTGTTCCAGTAATTGTACTGGCTGTATCTTCCCTTTTCCGAAACACAACCAAAACAACGTGATTTTCAAGGTGGTCAAAACAAGAAGCACTGTAGTACCGCTCAGACGAGATCTTAACAAATGAAACTGTATTACCACTCTGCCATTAAAATCTGATGCTTTTGAAAACTCCGTTATTAATAGGTACATCGATATTATACCTTCCTTTGTTACTGGAGAGCTGCAAAGACAATTAAATCTACAGATCTGTGTGTGCCTGACAGTGCACCTGGAATTATATTACTTTGAGTACTTTAGATTACAAGACTCTTTTTAATTTTTCTGGTTGCATTCATAAAATACTTGTCAACATCTGCTGCATCTTTGCCGTCATTAGCTTGTTTTCATTCGTTCAAGTTTATTTTTATTTATTTTACTTTATTTATTAAAGGAAGACTAACAGCCAACATCCCAATACTACACAATACCCTATGATAGCAATAGTCGGCTAATTACAAGTGATCACCAATATCTACAAATTTACCACATAATTACGTTCTTTAAATCACACTTAAATCTACTCCTTAAAAACTATTTACAATTACTACGATAACCTAACATTTCCTTCACTATATAAACCTATTTATTATGAGAAAAAAAAACATTGCTCATTACTCGGCTCGCTGACGCAATGATGGTATTAAATAAATAAAAATCAAATTTTTAAGTCAGTTTATTAAAATTATTGCTAGCTCGCCAAATGAAGGTGTTTTGCCTATAATTCGATGAAGCTAAGGGTAAATACAAAAGTGAATTTATTATTTCTAAGAGTTTTGTTTTTATTATTGATTTAATATGGTTTATTTTTGATAATACTAATTCAAATAAGTTATTATATAATATCCATCTTTTAATTGAGTCGGTGATACAGGATGAGTATTTTATTTGAAACTGTATTTTTTTATTCATCCCTTACTATGTTTGTTCATAATTAAAATTAAAATCAGATGATGCAGTCAAGGTTACTGATTTCATGAGTACGTTAAAATAAAAAGGTAACGACATAAGTATTTAATGGTTGTCCTTTGGTCCTATTCGCTTTATTAAGAAGTGTCATCTAAGAGGGTATATACGTTACATAAAAAATAAGAATTTAAAGGTTCTTTAACCATAAAACAACATCTCAAAAAAGTAAAAAGTAAATGAATGATTAACAAAAACTCTTTTTGATATTCAAATGAACTCGGTTTGAAGTCTCGATTATTTTTGAGGATCCCTGTCATATTATGTCTTCTTTTGATCAATTTTATTCACATATTTGAAACGATCAAAAGTGTAAAAAATACACGCAATAATAAATACCTAATGCAAGGAAAATGAGTAAAATGAACTGCATTTTAAGAACATAGTGGTTGAAAAGAATATACTTTTCTACCTACGTATTGTAAATTGGATTGGCTATTACGTAATTTTCTAAATGTATACATGTGTAAATCATTATAGATCAATGATAATCGATATTTAATACTACGGCGTGAAAGCTGTACTTTTCATCGGAATTAACAAAACGGATGCGACCAACGGAGAAAAAAACCTAAGTGAAAGTTGCACTCACACATATAAACATTGTCTTAGTAGTGGTTGAGAAAGTTACTGGGTTCTTGTGGAACAAGGATTAGTAGAATCGTTAAGAAAATATATTTTTTGGTGCAGACGTTTTAAATGATTATTGAGAATAAACACATGGGATCGGAAATTATAAGGTTTTGGAGATATTTTTAGTTTTACTAAATCTTCATATTATTTAAGGAAGTTAACATCGATCTAAATTGAAAATGAATTACAATTTAGGTTTTCTTTTGATTAAGTTATCTACAATATCTAAGTACCGCATACGTTTAAGTATAAATGAAATGAGGGACTTGAAGTGAAATAGAAAACCTAAGTGAAACAACATAATTAATTTCAAAAATGCTTACTACTCGACAAATATCGAATTTCTAAAAGGTCAATGATGCATTTTAACTTATGCAATTAAAGCGTTTATTATATTATGTCTTTACAAACAGCATGCGAGAAAATTTGCGTTTAAGATGACCTCTTTTAAAAAAAATTAAAGACATCCTGTAACCTACATAAAAATAAAATCGGAAACGACTCTACGTCTTCCTTTTTCTATCAAATCTAAACCTGTGTGCGTAAGTGAGAGCTGCGTCTGTACACGAAAAATACACAACCACGTTTCATTTGTATGTGTGAAGATGTCGTGTACTTTTTTGTTCATTTTAATAACTAAACGCTACTATAAAAGTATTGTAAAAGTTAAGCTGCGTTTAGTTTCTATCGATGCATAGACATGTGCTCATTGAATATTGCTTTAAATGCAGGGTATTTTGGTTCGATGCCATTACGTTGAAATAAAAAGAACTGAGGGTAGATTAGTTTATGTTTTGCCCAAGTTAAAACGCCTTTAGAACACCATTTAGGTTTCGGTTATATATTGAAAGTTTTACAGGTATATTCCTAATTTTTATGGATAAAATATAGATTTCAGTTTGGTTTTACTATTTATAAAATTCTTCGTTAGTACATAATTGTTGCTATTTTAGACAAAAGGATATGGAGATTTTGACTTCTGTCATAGGATTAGTATGTACAATATATTATTTTATTTTAGACACACAAAATGCGTTGTTGTTTTATGTAGATAATTATATTAATTTTTTCCCAAAACTATTGAATAAAGTATTTGGTATATTTCGGATTGCTTACATATGTTTGTAGATTAAACGACTGAAAATTGAATATCTCTTCATCGATGTTTTAGAAATATAATACATTTGAAATTGGTTCACGATTCGATACACGATAAATCACATAAAATCATACTGCTATTATCGCTATTGTACAGTTTGATAGTTTGTAATCTAAGAACTTACTCTAAATAATCTCAATATTAACGCTAGTATCGAGATCAAAATATGTTATATATAGTCTTCTTCAAACAAAATCGATAAACTCATAAACAGTTATCCATCATACATAGGAATGATTGCTAGGTGCTTTACAAAGATCAACCAACATACTTACGATTTTTCAATATAGATGGCAGCACTTGTACAGTCTTTCGAATAAACGTTGAGTGAAAGTAGCATTTATAATAAGTAGCATTATTACAAATATAAGACCTTTGTCGGTTAGAGTTTGTATTGTTTGTTTAAAATAATAGATGCAGTTGTATTGTGTATTTTAATAACGTGATAGGTCGAGTGGCTTCATTGATGGCCTGAAATGCCGGAGGTCCCAGGTTCGAGCCCTCGTCCTGAATACAGATGTTTGTCCTCAGATTTGCATGTTTACTCTGGGTTGGCCCCCAGAAGTTGATGAAGAAGAGTTGGTGTGTTTGTCTGGAGATTTATTATTATAAAAAAACCTTTTTTTTTTCAAAAATATTACTTGTTCAGGAGTTCACGATATAAAGTAAACCAGCAGAGCAATTCTAATTCAGTCTTTTAATGCATATTTTGAATTTAAGACTCAAGTTTATAGACAGTTTTATCTCTACCACTAACAAGATGTCGCTGCATGTCAATCTGTAAACTTCGTAAAATGTCGAGTTTGTCGTACCCAGGATGGTAACTCTCATTTTTCGAGATAATCTCAAAGCGTTTTCGACCGAGATTTAAATAAATTGATATCCACAAATCCGTTCACAGCTACAAAAAAAACCACTGAGAAAATGTAATTGAATATGTATCAAACACTACGACGGAGCTTCAAGGCTCTGGGCATGTCAAACTCTTCATTTTAAGAAGTTTACCGATCTACATACATCGAGTGCTTTAAGTGACAAACTATATAATAAAAAATTTACGACCGGGTGATGTAGTGGTAAGTAGCCCTGCGTCATTCGCCGAACGACCCAGGTTGGAGTCCTGGCAAGGGCATTTATTTGTGTGATGAACACAGATGTTTGTGATCGGGTCATGGTTGTTTGTATTTATATATGTACGATTATTATGGGTTCCCCCTCAGTTCGCTGTATGGTAATACATAACATAATCTGCTTACTTTAGGCCATACAGTTGCAGAGTTTGTCTAGAGATTAATTTATTACAAAAAAAACGTCCATTAACTTCAATAGATTAGACAATTAGAAAAGCATCTCGGTATATGTCATTGAAGATATTTCTCAAATTGAGAATTGCCATCCCGACCCCGTTTTCTTAAGTGAGAAGTATTGTCCGTACATTCCCGTGCGGGGGGTTATGAGATGCAGGATTTATTTTAGTATCCCCCGTGTAATAGTTATAACTGGACGGCTAACGCGTCCCGGTAACATCCAATGTCAAAATAGGATTATGAATAAAATACAGTTAACATAGACCTCTTTCACTAGCTGATCCTTCCAGTTCTCCTTTTTTCCCGATTAGTTCATTTTTTAATGGTCCTAAGACCTTTCACACCTTTGACTCGTATAAATAAGGAAGCAGGTTTGAACCTCGGCTTGGGAAGGTGAGTTTATATCTTCCAAATGTTCCTAAGATCGCTACTAAAAAGAATTAAATTGAAAATAAAAAGGGATTTTTTTTTACGAAATCCTACCTGGAAATTGAGCTTTCGATCCACCAGATGGTAAGTGGCATCCAAATCCATGGACATCAATAGTCGCAGCTGCATATTTTATTAAAAGTGATCGTAATTATTATATATGGACTAATGATGCGTTACGGGCCGTAGGCTTCAGTTGATATTGCATTTGTTCCAGTAATTGCACTGGCTGTTCTTTTCCCTTGGACCGGAACCTTCCCTTCCCTTCCCTTTGGCGGTCAAAAGAGACAGGACCGTAGTAACGCCCCAGACGAGATATTGTCAAAGAAATTCTAATCCTGCTTGACATCTCGGTCTTACACTACAATGTGTGCTTTCAACAAAATCAAACTTGTGTGTTATAGAATTAAAATCTGGTTGACAACTCAAGAATTTCATAACCAATTATACGTTGTTTTCAAAACCTAAAAGACTAGCTTTTATAATGTACTACTACTACACTAATGTCCATACTTTTTCATCTCTATTTGTACATCAATTTACTACCACTACACTACACACATACACTACACTACATTACACAATACATGCACACAAATTACACACATACACACACCCCCACACGTGTTATGCCATCGCAATTAATGTTATTTTTAATTTATTGTATTGTTTTAAGTAATGTAAGACACACATAAAGTATAATGTATAGCGAATTGTAAATCCACGGATGAACACTGTACCTTAGGAATCAGGAGATAATCCTAGTTTAAGGGACAAAGTCACATATTTCGTATTTAATTATCTTACAATGTAAAATTCATAAATTGTATTTTATGTAAAGTTATGTGTGAACAAGCAAGTAATTTCCAAAAAAAAAAAATAAGTATAAAAAACAGGACTTTTCCACTGGTTTCTCCACTGGTTTAAGCACTGCCATATTATTAATTTTAGAAAAGGAAGTTACAATAAAACATGTAGGCGTATAATTTTAAAGTACGTTTAATATTAATTGTAAAGGCTAAAACAGTCTTATGATTGCGACTAAGAACTAATAAAAAAAATGAATATATAATATAATGAATACCCGTTATAATATTTTTATATTATGGCATGGAATAACATATTTTATTTTCAGAGGCGCTAAATTAAATCTTTGTTATTACGTATTCCAAATATTGTGGTTTCATGGCATACCCTGTAATGTCCATACCTTTTCATCTCTATTTGTACATCAATTTTCTTAACAAAATTAAAAACCTAATAATACAATCGTTTTGCACCATTTGTTCAGCTGCTCTTCATTTAAATTACATCTTATCTACGTTTAAATACGATTTCATCAAGTAAATATTTTATACAGTTTAAATCTTAAATCAATTTTGAAGATCATTGGAAACCTTTGTCATAAAACTTTTTATAATTAATTTAATTTATTGCAAACATTTGTTAACCGTTTAACGTTAGCTGATATTCTCTCGAGAAAGCCTTGAAGCTGCGTCATTGTGTTTGATAAATTTTCAATCACATTTTGATAGTTGTTTTTTTATAGCTGTGAAGGGATTTGTGCCTTGTATGCAAGGTCATTGGGGTCCTGTAAAGTGGAGGATCTGGCGTAAGGGTATGAAGATGCCGGGGCTGTTGGTGATGTCCATTGTTGAGGGTTTGATTGGAAGCTCGCGATCTGGGGAGAAACGTAAATGTTAAGTAAGGGGCGTATACATTATTCGTTTAAATCTATTTTATTTTGATAGCATTTTCCAATTTACACACAGATATAAAATCAATTAATGGTTTCAATGACTGAAGTAAAGTCATTTTACTTATTTTACGTCCTCCTAGCCTTGTTAGCGTACCTTTATATGTTACCATGTGTGTACATTTAAATCTTTAACTACACGGATTATGAGATTTACTTACAAATATAGCAGTTACAGGAATTTGAACGATTAATATTTTAACAAAATTTAAAATCATCCCCTAGTCTCTCATATTAACAAAACTCACCTTTCCACTAATATTATTTAAGCTACCAGCACTCAACAGCTTCTGGAGACCCAGCGCCGCAGCCACCAAGAACGCCAGCTTAGCTACCACCAGGGCCTTGGTCACCAACAGTGTGAGACCTCCGAACAAGAGTCCAGCTACAGCCAGCACTTTGACACCAAGACCGGCGATCAGCGGCGAGTACTTCTTGATTTTTCCACGAGCTGTAAGAAATAGCCGTTGGGTCATTATCATTTTTGTTTGATTTATTGTGTTTCGATTTTTAACGACACATGTATAAGTATATCTATGTTAATTAATATAAGTTACAAGTGACAATGAGCGACATGACTTTAAAAATAATTCTTATGTATTTTTACAAACACAATAAATAAAATTTTTCTGCCAGTTTTACTTTTAAAATTGCTTACAGTTTTTTTATTGCTTCATTATTAAAAATCGAATAAAAGTTACTTTGATCCATGCTTTGATCATTATACAAGTTACTTGAATCAGACGGTTTGACGAATGCACTGTTTAACTAAATTAGAAGAAGTTACGTCTACTGTTACCTCTTTTTTGATATAGAGTTATGAGATAGCTAACTTTTTTATCTTTATTAAGTCAAAAAAAAAAGAATGATTCCAGGCTGGAATTTAATTTGTCGTTCGTCGTTTGTCGTTAGCGGTCCAGCGGCGCAGATCTGCCAGCCCTTTGACCAATTTTAAAGAACGAATCAATTAACTACTGGATAGATAGTAAACTACAACATATTTGGGTAAATACCAAAACATTTACTTACTTACTTACTAACTTATGCATTTCAATAGGCAAAGTAGCCAAAAGGCTGCCAGTATTACAACGTTATATCATAAATTAGGAGATTATATTATTACGCTGGATAATTTCCAGCAAACCCACAACAAAGACATATTAGATCAATTAAATAAGATGCATACTTAAATGCGATCTCGTTTAAAAAAAATCACGTATCAAAAAAAAGTTTAACTAAAAGAAACTAAACATATGGTTCGAAAATCAATTAAACAATTTTTACTTAGTAAGATATTAAAGTAAAATAAGAGTGATCAATACGTAATTAAGAAATCTCTAAATTAATTTCAAAACGTTCTTTTCAAAATTCATTTAACTATACTATTGAACCACCGACAAATTGCAGTGACCTTGACCGCGCGCGTTGCGTTCAATCACGTAACTGCTCTGTAATAGTTCATTCAACTCTAATGCAATCTTGAGTTCATCTTTAGCTTTGTTTTTTTTTTCTTTGTTTTTCATGGTTTGATGGATAGTGAAGTTCTTGGCCTTTTGTTGTGCTGTTTTCTTTATTACTGACTTTAAAAATATACGTGTTTGTACGTTAAGGTCAGCTTTAAATAAATATCAATGTAAATTAATTATCAATATTTTTACATTTTTTCAACATATTATTGAGTTATTTTTGTAAAAAACGTCCAATTTTACTTTCTAGAGTATTTTAGTATTTTTATTTTTTTGAGAAAAAATAGGTTAAAGGAGCTTTAAAGTAAACATGTTTGTAAATATAATAAATCGGGATGGTTTTTAAACTTTGCGCTTATCAAACTTACCTTCTTCGAAAGTTCTAGCAGCTTCCCGAAGTTCGCCTGGCTCAAACTTTACATTTAGATTTTCCTCGCCTTTTGCGTCTCTGTAAAAATAATTCAATTAAAAGAAGGAACTTGGAATAACATTTTTTAAAATAAATGATTTTTTAAATTTATGTATACGTACTATTTTTTGTAATTAATCATTGTAATTAAACAAGTATTAGGTCATTACATATGAAATTGGCGTTTTGTCGTACTGGCCACTTTGATCTGTATTATCTCCACTTTGGTTTAGTATTCCAATTTCAAATTTATATAGCTCATTTGTGTTTCGAAAACCGTAACCATTTGTTTTTTCTTCTTTTGGTTTTTTCTTTGCGTCACTTAGTTTACAAAATGGAAAACTTGAAATATCGCATTATTTACGAGTACGAGTTCCACCGTGGCACCAGTGCTGCAGAAACAGCTCGAAGTATTAATACTGTGTATGGCGGCGGTGTCACAAAAGAAAACACAGTGCGTTTTTGATTCCAACGTTTTCGTACTGGGAATTTCGACCTGCAGAACAAGCCCCGTGGATGGCCGGAGACCAAAGTTGATAATGAACAATTGAAGGCTATTGTGGAAGTGGATCCATCGCAAACCACGTTCAAGTTAGGTGGAGGCTGCGGTGTTAGTGGTAAAACTGTTTTAATCCACTTGAAGCAAATTGGGAAGGTGAAAAAGCTTGAGAGGACTTCATGAATTGAGTGCAGCAAACCGACAAACGCGCGTCGACTGCTGCGTTACATTACTCAACCGGCACAATAATAAAAGGATTTTAAATCGAATCATACTTGTGCTGAAAATTGGATCCTGTACGACAACCGGAAACGCTCATCGCAATGGTTGAACCCTGGCGAAACAGCCAAATCCTGTCCCAAGCGAAAATTGACTCATAAAAAGTTACTTGTGAGCGTTTGGTGAACTAGTACCGGTGTTGTTCACCATAGCTTTCTTAAATCTGGCCAGACGTTTACGGCAGATGTCTATTGTCAGCAACTGCAAATCATGTAAAAGCTAGCTGTTAAACCACCGAGGCTGGTCAATCGCTCTAGGCCACTGCTGCTTCAGAACAACGCTAGACCACACACTGCACACCAGACTGCTACCAAATTAGAGGAGCTTCAATTGGAGTGTCTAAGACATCCACCGTACTCCACGGACCTTGCTCCAACAGATTACCACTTTTTTCGAAATTGAATAACTTCTTGCAAGGTGAAAAAATTCAACTCCGATGGGGCAGTCCAAAGCGCCTTTAAAGATTTTATTGATTCCCGTCCGAATGGTTTTTTTAGTAAAGAGATCAATGAACTACCTATGAGCGCATAGATAGCAATGGTACATACTTAAATTAAATAAATATATTATATTTGAAAAAAATTTACTGTATGTTCCTCCCTTAAAAAACGTCAATTTCATGTGTAATGACAATTTACAACAATTTTACTATAAGATCTTAAAATATCTGATTTACAATGTCAAACCGTTTATTTAGTAAACACGGCCGATTGGCGTCTTAGTACTTAGACTCATACGCAGGAGGTCCCAGGTTGTAGTCCTCTCAGGGCATCCATTTCACAAGCTCTGCTTACTACAAAACAAAAAACTACAATCGATAGTTCCTTCTTTGTTAGTAGACTTTGTACTTGATCTGACAATTTCTAAATATTAAATGCATTCTGGGTTCCCCACCAGTACGCTGTGAGGTCATCCATAACACTAGCTCTGCATACTTTGCGGCCATACACTTGGTGCATTTGTCAGGAGACTTACTTTTATTAATATTATTCTACGATATTTTTTTTATAATTTATATAGTTTGCTGTCCGTATCTACCGCAAAGTTCATCAAGAGTTCTTGATTTACAAATATTGAAATAAAATACATCGATAATTACACATATTATATTCACATTTCTAGGACATAAATATCGTTGACAAGTTATCTATTGTATCTACTTTGAAAATTCTCAGGACTATATTTTAAGCAGAAAGTAAATTTTAATATATAATTACTTGGAAAACAGCTAAAAGGAGAAATATTCAAACTATTGCATGATATTATTTTTATGTCGTAATTGTATTATTTACGTTTCCCTCAAAAATAAGAACTTAAAGATCCCTTTTCGATGTTTAAGATGATTAAATGTGATACTGACATTTGTAATAAAAGTTGTATGCTAAATGTATTTAGCAGAAGACGGCGTGGTGAGACAGGCATAGTTTAAACTAGATTCGGGACGCACAAAACAGAGATACGTGGAAGAATGAACAGCAGCCATTTGAACTGAAGTAATAATAATAATAATAAAACAAGTATTAAAACACGTAGTAAGATAGTTATTCTGTTATACTTTTATTTTTTATCTTTTTAGAAAACTTTCATAATCTCACCATACCGTGTCATATCGTAACATGACGCATGTCATCTGTCACCTCAATTTTCATTGTATAGCCAAACCAAGCAACATGTGCAGTGAAGGGCGGCGTTGCCTTCTATGTTAATATTTCTTTTACAACTAAGTTCCTATACGAATCTTTTGGTCATGATTTTGACTGCAGACTAGATAAGTTAGTTGCATTTTAATAACGAGTGGGACGAGTCACATTCATTTGTTCACAAAATTTCCATCTATGTACACAACTGAATGATAACAATAGCATTCCTGGACTTGACTAATGTTTGTCGACGAATTATGAATAGAATTAAATATATAATAAGTAGTAACATGTAATTTCAGAATTAGTCAAAAAACTTTCTGGGTTGATTGGTTCATGTAAAAAACTTCTTCGAAACTAGGAAAAATATTGAAATCGATTTTACTTCGTGTAGTTCGTTTGATCATCCTACTATATATCCTAATGTCTCTACAACACTATCCGAGTGATTAGGTACAACTCATAGATATAAACAAAAACACCAACTACGTGTACCACAAAGTAAGAAGAGATTGTGTGAACCCAGAATAAAGACACATACATAAATATAAACAACCATGACCTGTTCATAATACAAATGAATGCCCCGACCAGGACTCGAACTTGGGTCATCCGGCGTACGAGGCAGCGTTAGTACCAAATGCGTTACTCGACCGTCAACTTGGGACATCAATCGGTTTTATTCTGCGAGGTTTGTAACTTGCACAAACCTAACTATAAAGATAATTAAATTTGGTATTGTTCTAATATTTAGAAATAGACATGCAGTATTAATCATTTCAATAAGTAATGGCAACTAAGAATGTTCACCCTTTATATTTATTTTCAACTAACAAAAATGTTCTTAATGAAAGCTTCAGATTCGATTTACCTATGCTATAGGTTTATAACTTATAAGTAATATCAAATTCTTATATAATAATAACAACATTAGTTTCTAAACTTCCAGTTTCATTGTTCTTTATCTTTTAAACCAAAAATCCATTCAAAAAATAAATTGCCCCAAAGCCAATAAAGTGAACTGGAGCGAACTAGAATAAAATGAAAACTCCAATTAGTCGTAAACAAAGTTTGGTAATAATCAAACAAACGCCTATACCATGGATTCGAACTCATGACCTCCAATGTAGTAGCATGGGTCTTTCACATCACGTCACGAATTTAATAAACCATATCACTTACTTCTCGATAGAAACTCCAGAGAAGAGCTCAAGTTTCCCATCATCAGCCCCAGGGGCAGCACTGCAGACGGCCACGGCCACGATTACAAATACGAAAAACACTTTCATTTTTAGTTAGTTTTTTTCAAAACAGGTCCTTACACTCCGTAGGCAGAGGGCTGAATGACACGAAGCTGGGAGACTGCTTTATATATAGCCGGGATGAAATTTTGGAACAGCCTAAAATTTGGTTCGAGTGTCACGGAGGAAATGGTTTTGATAGTTTTTATTTAGTAGATATTTTTAGGTGACAGCTTTTGAAAGCAATCGTAAGTTAATGGTACAATATTTGTTTTTATCTCTGGCATGGTAACAAAAATGGATACAATTACTTCGATGTTTATTTAGTTTTCATTTCCTAATAAATAATATGACTTTGCTGGGATTGGCTCTTTTACATGGAATTGTTATCTTGAAAAATTATTAACGCTTATATCTCAGATCCAATAGTCAAACGTATCCAATAAAACATTTCAAATGTGGCATTTACTCTGCTCTGTAATACTGAAACCAGTATCAAAAGATTTAATTGGTAAATTTGACATTTTTATAGTCAAGTATCAAAACTTGTTACACTTTGCACGAGGAGCTTAACTATATACACAATACATTATTGTAGCTACGAAGAAGCTACGTTATTGTTCAATGTAGAGGCGTGACAAATTGCCAGAAATGTTTGCATTTCATACACATAAATATGACTAATACGGAAGTGAATTTATTAGCGAAATAGAAATCTAGATCTTATTATTAAAATTATTCTTTATTCAGAAGGTGGATGTGATAAAGAAATAATATAAAAGGATATATTAATCTAATTATATTCGTAATTTCTCTTAAGTTTCTCTTGTAAGTTAACACCTTTAAATATGTCAATTTTTTATAGGAAAACGGTGGCCACTTGTACAGTCTTTGTTTGCTTAAACGTGGACTCCTGACTCTGATTATCGTCAAATTTTTGTAGAAAATACAATAAATCTTTCTAAAATTTTTGTTATTTTTGACATGCATTTAAAAATATAAAGTGAAGTTTCTTGCTAGTTATGCGTCAGAGCTCGATCTTTTAAATTGATAGTCTACGGAATTCTAGAAATCAAAATTTGAAAACGTTCATGATTTTCTCTAATACTCTGAACATTTGTATTTTCTTTTATTTATGTTAAGTGTAATGCGTCACACCCAAAAATATGAATTATTTACAAGTAACTTGAGTAAGATGTCTTTGTAATGTTAAAGTAAACAAAGTTTCTTTTGTTTGGTAAATGAGATCCTCAAGCGAAAGTAGAAGTTTTGTAATTCATGTACCTACTCGAACGTAAGAATATTGAATACATTTTTAGTTGTGAATCGAGAACTGAATACTAGTGAGTGACGAACTCTCAGGAACTTAATTTTACACCTAATTATTTACTTATTATGTCGATTATTCTTTTAAAAATATACCTAAAATTGTTTCAAAATATCGTTAGTAGAAGCCGTAAAAAAGTTTTGTTCATAAAGACATTTATTAGTTATTAGAGACTATCATAAAGAGGCTATTATCAATATATATATTATAATTTAGAGTCATTTCGGTTGGTCAAGGCCAATGTTATCAAAACTTTCTCCAAAATCCTCTTAAATCATGCTTCTCGTGGCGCTGGTAAATCTGAAATAACTTAATAAAGTAATTAACATAAATATAGTGCAATAACAGATTTTTTACTGCATAACTTTTTATCATATCGCTTTATTTTTTTTGAAAATTGTCATTTCGGAAAAATATAGAATCTAGTTAAAGTATCTGACATTTCACTAATCCATTTTTGGTGTTTGTTTGGAAAACGATTTTTAAACTTAATCTTCCTAAAATAAAATTTAAAGTCATAGTTCCTACTATTGAAACCTAATCGATGAATCGAACTTATTGCGTAATCTGGTAAGTTTTGTTGGTCATTCTCACAAAATGACGAAACCATACGTTGAAATGCATGAGCCTGTGGAGATTATTGAAAAACAAAACCTTATATCCGAGTCACTTGGATAAAAACCAGGAAACCCACAGTTCCTACATCTCAATAACCGCACCGCGAATAGCCTGCGCGGGCGCATGCGACTCGCGACCAAGGCCGCGGCAATGAACTTCTCGCTTACTTTCTATTTGCTGGACGTGTAGTATATAGGTGGAGGAGCCAGATGAAATCACGAGATGGGTAGTGTTTAGTTTACACAAAATAATAAGGCTAATAAATAATAATAATAAATAATAAGGCATTTAAGGCTTACCGGTAAAACATGCAAGTGTAAGTGATAATGACTAACAGTTTCCGATGGACACTTATAAATTTTGAATACATGACAACAGTTAAACAAACAGTCGAATTACGATTCTCTTTTGAATTTAGGATTCAGCGGATTTGTATTATAATTAATTGGGTTCATAGGAAAAGAGATTACATGGTCAAACATCTCATAATTTCAATCATTTATCGGTTCAGTAAAACAATATGGTTTTTACCTATAAATTTATCAAAATAATTTGAATAAAGTACTTCTTATTTCTTATTTGCAATTATAGCAAAGTCTATGTTAAATAATTGATTGAGTTTGAAAACCTTTCTTTGATTATAAAACAAGTAAATAATTCTAAAAAAGACTTTATTACGTAAATGTCTTACCAAATAATGTCTTTAGTCAACTTCATTTAAAATTTTATCCACGCTACAATAAGCATTTGCTAACTCTGCCTATACTGTGGCATCTGTCCGAGAGTCGATGTAATAGTGGATATTACACAACGTACTGGTTTACAGAGCAATGACACACTTTCATGTTATATCACACATTATCTGACGGGAAATTTCAATTAATTATTTTATGTATACAGGATTTTATGTTATTTTTGTGATGTCGTAAGAATAGGAATATTTATCGATTGATTGAGTGATTAAGTTAAGTAATTGTCCTGGACAGTGTGAGTGGAAGAAAAGGAAACAACAATAAGCCAGTTAATCATCTTTATTACTAAAATATAGGAGCCTGTAAGAAAATATAATCAAAATAAAATACCCTACCAAATACTGAAAATATAAATATCATTTCAAAAAATTTAAACTCACCATCTAGCGGCTTCCACAATATGTTAACCGATACTAATAAATGAAATATTTTCGCGTTTAAAATTTAACGCGTAACATCAAAAGATATCATGACACCTTGGTCTGAATATTCAATTGAAATAAAGTTAAAAAAGGTAAAATAAATTGACGTTCTAAAAGTCCCAGTTTTAATAGTAAATGACCACAAAGAATAAGCCGACGCGCAGCATTATAATTTTATTTTCTTATCTCTAGTTGTTAAAAAATATTTTAAAGAAACGAGTAGTTAGTTGAAACATAGGGACTATTCAAATTATAAGACAAATTAAAACTAATATTTTGTACTATTTGGAATGACGTACATCTTGACATGCTGTACTATATTTGAGTGCTTTTTAAGCATAGATATCTCTAGACAATAAAGGCTTTCAGAGGCTTATAAATGAGCACTAGATCTGGTACTCTCACAAACTCTACACACGTGGAAAACTCAGAAAGTTTAAAAAAAAATGTTCTCAAAGAACTCTGCACCAGCGTCTATAAAAATTGTATGCATCGGAACTAATATTCATTACAAGTCCACACTAGGTTACTAGTCCACTTCCTCAACGGCCTTTCGAACGCAGAGAGTGCATCTTCTGGCGATGAAAATTCTAGAGGGTAATTTAAATTTGCAACAAATTCCTTTTTTAGTTTAAAAAAAAATTGTAATACCCACATAGAGAGCAATCAATGAGTTAAAAAAAATTGTTAAAAAAAATTGAAAGTACATATTGAAAGATTAAATGTTCAGGTATATGTAATATAATGGGTGTGGGTATGTAGTGTCTGTGTCTGTGAGGTGTGTGTGTGTGTGTGTCTATGTGTGCAAATTGTAGCAGTGAATTATATTAATTATAGTGTAAGAAACATTAGTGTTTCAACTTTTTTCATTCATGGTTAATTAACTTAATCCAAATGTTTTAACGGCACCACTTTGGTTCGCACCGGCAAAGTTCGCAAAAAGCTTCCGCGTTTATTTTTTAGTAAACATATATTTTTGATACGAGTATTTTCAAGTACCCACCCACAAAGTCGAATTTAAGTATGTTCAGAAAAACGCCGGCATTTTTTAATATGTGTAGTAGTTTGGTTCGGGTCAACATTATCATTCGTGAAGTGCTGCCGAGCCGAATGTGCCAGCCCGAACACGTGGATCGTACCCCTTACAAATCTTAAAGTCACAACTAATGATTTATAAACACCATTTTATTACACACTGGCCAAATTCGGAAAATAAACGTAAAAGTTATGCCATGTTAAAGTGTAGAATGAATGAGTATTTCTTGCATTGACGAGTAAGTTACAGGTCAGTGTTATGCGGTGGAACCACCTAAACTTCAGCATCGATCATTACGTAGATGTATATGGCGAGAGAGTTCATTTAAAAATCTAGAAAAAAATCATAACTGATTCTTTCATGAAATAAAAATAATTCGTTAAAGCCGTTTTATGCTGTAATTTTTGATAGCTTGGTATATAGGGACGCTACTCACATATTCGAGCCTGTATTTATCGGTATTGCCGGGTGGCACAATCGTATACGTGTGGATGAACGTTCGGGAGTAACGCTGCCCGCCCACAGATTTTTGGTTATTGGCAGGATGACCGAATTTGCAGACCTGTATAAAGCTCGAATAGAATCCCCGCGCGGGCACAAGCCAAATATTTGTAGTAATTGATCGTTAAATCGTTACAAAAATATCACCAACCCGAATGTGAGTCGCCCCTTATAAAGTTACTATGGGCAAAATTGCAGTTAGTTGCCCGCAGTTTTGATGTTATTAATTAATACCAAACAGTATGAGAAACAGGTTGTCATTCAAGGCAGATGGAAAGATAAAAAATGCTCTGTGTTATTAAATAAAAAACCACTCCTCGTTGCAATTTTAATAAATACTTACATTAATATTAACTATCTTTGGCTATAAATAAACTAAGTCTATTAACTAAGTCGCGGGGCTAAATGCATTTTCTGTATCACCTTGTATAACAATACTTTGCTATTCATGCTACAAAGTCAAGCACATGAAAATAGGCAATTTTTTATCGTTAGTAATCCTGCTTTTTCAAACAGTTACGGATAACTTGCTTCAAAATGTGATACAATTATTCTGTTCATTTTATATAGTTCCATAGTACATATAACACAAGTTCTTAATGATACTTAATTTGGGCTAGATAATGTGGTGGTGTGATTGTTAGTGATTAAGGTTGCAGTTCTCTCCCAGTTCAACATTCCGTGCTTCTTTCAGCCGAAAGACGTCCACTGCAGCAAAAGGCCTCCCCCAAGGATCTCCATGCCACTCGATCTTAACGTTACATTTATTTTATTGTCACATTAGCATGAATGAAGACCACTTAAAATTTTAGTACACATGTGAGCCTATCTGCTGTCCGATGCTGCTGCTGGAAGACTTAAATTAGGTTTTGGGATTGGGATGATGATGTACGTGTTCTAAAACTGGTGGTTACCCAAAATTAATAAAACGCAGAATCAGCTAAGTTGGGATAGGATTGGCTCCGTCACGCGTTCTGTGTTAACTGTATGTACAGGGTGACTTTTATGTCGTGAACTCTTATCACATTTTCCAATATGATATAACAATCTTGTTTCATTCATCAATAACAATGTTGTCAATCATGACGTCCGTTAATCAAATCTTGACTTTGTCGACTGTTCACGCCAAAATAAAGAATCCAGCCAGCTAATAGAGGCAATAAAGACCAAAAGGACCATGATGGGTTGATAATTTAGAAAATATAATAAAAAAGGTGAAAAACCGCTAACATGAGTTATTGGTGAAAATTATCGGTGCAAGTTAAAATCTCAGAGTGCGAGAATTAACAGTCACCCTGTATTGCTAATTGATGATGAGTTGATATTCTTCAATAGACTCTTAAATTGTGCAGCAGCCACTCAGTATCCAATCTTCATGAATTTTTATGCTCAGTTTCGTAGGGTAATGGAATTAAATTGGATTTTCTAGATACATTTTTGTAGTTGTGACGCAAAGCTTTTCGCAGGTTACACGTGTACGTTACTATGCTCTGCTCTTTTATGGTGCCGGTGGTGGCAACATGGGGACATAGTCTCCTCTTCTATAATGATCGTCATAATAATGCTCCTCGGTCTTCGCTGGTACTTGGATGATTTCAACCTGGGTCTTTGAATCGTCTTTCCTGTTCTGGTAGTGGTGGTGATTTTCAAATAATCCTTTTAGGCTCAGAACTGAAGCCAAGATGGTTGAGAAGAAGCCCATGATGAATCCTGTTTTAAAACCATTTTATAGGTGAGAAGTGTTAGGAAATAAAAGTAAACTAAAAATATTTCCAATATACTACTTTGATATATTTTACTACATTGTAATATGCATTTATTACAGAAAAGCGAAGTTGATAGGCAAAGTCAGTAAAACACATTCATGACACATCATGAATGAATTAGAGAATGATTTCCAACTAACACAGTAAACTTTTTTGTTATGTAACAATATAAAATAAAATCTCTTACCTTTAGCAGAAATAAATGCGAGCACTTTAAAAGCCACTGGTATCAGCAAACTTTTTGCCGCCAAAAGTCCAAGTAACAACGGAAACATAAACTTTTTGCTCATGTATTTACTAAATCCCTTTCTTTTACGTTTCCTGGCTTTCTTTAGAACTTTAAAAATACAGTTTTTGACTTTTCCTTTAGCTTTCCGCTTTTTATGTTTTTCTAAAGGGGCAATAATTTTCTTTATTTTTTTCTTAACTTTTCTTTCGCTTCGACTTTTGACTTGTACTGTTACTGGTTTTGATGTCGTTTGAAGAGATCTTGATGTTTCTGGTGCTGAAAAAAAGAACATTTACTATTATTATTATGCATAAAAAATATAACCATATACTACATATAGCAATAGAACACTATTATTCAATATGAAACCTGCACAATATAAAAAAATGTTTGTCAATAAAATTAGGTATTGAATATCTTTTTTTTAGCGCTACTTATAAACTAGATTTTTGATCACTAAATTATTATTTACACTAAACTTATCTATCATATAAACAAGGATTGATAAAAAATAATTAGAGTTAAACTTAGCATAAATAACCTATTTTCGCGACTCACCTTCAAAAGACTCCAACGATCTTCTTTCAAAATTCCCTCTCGTGATAATCCATTCCAATGGTTCCGTAGAATCTAAACTATTATTCAAAATTTCGTGCGTTGGTGTAAATCCGAAAACCGTTTCAGTTTTCACGATTCCATAGTTATTCGAATTATCGAGAATCAATCCTCTTGAATATGGCAACATTTTTAGCCAGCATGTTTCCACGCAGGTTCATAACCATATGACTATACTCTTTTCTGTGTATACTTTTTATAGCTTTAAAATTGGAACAGTTAACCTATGAAGCATTCAGTTTTAATAGTCGCTTGTCAGAAGTTCTTGCTAATTAAATGAGTAATTTAAGTTTTAGTGAAAGCGTCGTACGTGGTGCGTATGACATTGGACTTGACATAGATTGTCAGGACGTGTAATTTGAGATTTTTCGTACATATTCTTTGTAAACAGCTGTATTGTTGTAGATTTAATAGAGCGGACAAGGGAAACATAAAAATTTGGTTTTGTCAAAATTATGAGAAAACTTTCTAGACAACAAAAAAGGTAGATAGTTTATTAAACTAGGTAATAAAGGTGGCTCCATATTTTGTATAAAATTTGGCGTGCCATTATGACGTTGAATCATATTATTTTCTTTTTAATTAAAATCAAAGACAAATAATTTGAGTGTTCTGTATGGATAGTAAATACATCTATTAAACTGAAAGAAATCAGGATTTTCTTTTCTGAATGGCTGAAAATGTGCCTTAATATTGAATTTTAGTATTATTGTAATAAAATATCGCATCCTTGCAAACACCGCTATCTTTAGAAATAATCGATATTGAGAAATTAATTACTTTTATTTGAATCTTAAGATACATTCTTCTATGTTGATAATACTTTTGAAAAAGTGGCTACTTTAGGAGTTATTAAAAATAGCATACTCTTGCAAACACCGCTATGTTATTTGAGAGTCCACCATCAACAGTTTCTATGTTAAAAATACTCTTGCAAAGTAGTAAATTACGGCAACATTTGTGAAAGGGGAAAATCTTATGAATAAATTGAACCTACACAGATGGCGATAGGAGTGGCTGTAAAGACAAAAAAGTTGGATGATGTTCGTAAATTGGTGAACAAACATTTTGGCGAACATTGGACTACTGACAAAAACCTTAAATACTACAGATTTCTTCAAAAGGTAATAAGAGTGAGAGAAAATCCTGACGAAACAGATAATGAAGAAAGTTTGATGGCTGAAGAAATTGTACTCAGAGTTTTATTTTTTCTATTTCTATACTACATTTTCTATTGTTTTATAACTATTTTTATATTTCTTTTAAAGTAAATTTTCCATTTCTTTTTAACTATATTTCTATTTCTATTTAAACTTTAAGAGTTTAAAATTGTATTTCTTGAAAACTGATCCTTTGTTTATGTAAACTGTTTCAACACTTTCCATGTTCTTTTCTTACTGTTTCAAAAGCGTCTGTCTTAATTAGACACATCTGCATAACTGGCTATGATTACATGTACTTTTTCAAAACTGTCAATTTTTAAATTTAAATTCTAAATAAATATAAATATGTTAAACTAATTTTATTAATTAGCATTAAATAAGTCACATGCCAATAACTTTTATATTATTAGGACAATGAAGGACTTGAGACTGGCATATTAGTGAAAATCGATACAATCGATTTTCCGGTTTTTAGGATATATTAAGATCCCGGTCTTTGCAAGTGGGCTACTCCGTTGTAGATATGTATAACGATGAATGTTTAGCACACAGGATATTTTCATAGAAATGTTTATTTGTTATATTTTTTGCTCTAAATCGAATACCAGAGTTAAAAGATTATATGTTTCGTTATAGCATGATACCTAGCTAAATTGTGTGTGTATCCAAAATTTGTCAAAATATGTGAAGTTTACCTTTTGCAATGGTTTTGTTACGTAATAATAGTGATCTAATTTTTTTACTTTAGAGGCCAAAGTTTTATAAAATTTATTTTAGAAATTATAACTTTTTATAACAATATGATAGCTTGTATCATAATTGTGGCGACAAAGTCTTGATTTTGTTCCCTTAAAAATGGTTCACGAGGTCAGTATTTACCTCCCAGAACAGTAATAGATACAATTGTACATTCGGACTTATAAATAAATGCGAAACTGCTATTGAAATAGCACGTCCAAATAAAATACAAATGACTCATTTGCTAATATATATGAATCGACTTCGTGATTTTATCCTTTCATTTTAGAGTGTCCGCTATCAATTTAAGTTTAGAGCTAAATCCATTAAATACACAAATAAAAAAAGGACTTTAAAATCTTTGATAAAGTCTTATTTGATTTGAGTATTTATGCTATATTCAGGAGCTGTTGCCTCCAGGCCCGAACTACTAAGAAGTTTAGGTTACAAATGCCCGCACTTGTCAATTAGTATATTGAATTATTACTTACTATACTGAATACTATACTATATTACTATAACTGAATTATTGATTTATCTAAGCGAATCTGTATTTTATCTGAACTGGTTCTAAGTCTAGATTTGTCAGAAAACGAGAAATAGTTTGTTTGAGAAAACCTTTGTTTGAATTTTCCCTGCCCACATTACTCGCTACTTCTTGCCAATAGCTAACACGTGCAAATAACTTCAACCAATCACACCATTTTTAACACACGCTCCAAGACGTACGCTTGACGACGATTCGTTGCGTATATCGAGTATGAGGCCATACTGGATATACTTAGTTGCCAAACGCTCTAAGAAGCGTTCGAAAAAAGCCGCGGTGTCTTCAACACCCGAGCCAACCCCGGTGTCTTCTACACCCGCCCCCGCGCCGCTCATGTCACTCGAAGTGACCGCGTCTCCGTCGGTCCCTTCGAAGCCAGCGTCGCGCTGCGCTCCCGTCCCATCGAAGCCTCAGCTCCCTCCGCCCGACTTCCTCCGTGAAAAAGCGCGCTGGACCGCGGTTTCTAACTTGTGCAAAATGCACAAAATTAATTACTCAAAAGCCGCCAACGCTGGCGAATCAATCAAAATTCAGGTTGCGACCATCGACGACTTCCGGTCTTTCACAAGGCTTCTGTCGATCAATCAAATCGCGTATCACACCTACGCCCTCCCGGAGGAGCGTAAGATCCGCGCAGTACTACGGGGCGTCCCGTTTGAACTCAGTAATCTAGACATTCTCGAGGACCTTAAGTCTCAGGGCTTCCCGGCTGTAGCAGTGCACAAGATGCACTCTAACCGCGGTAGGCGCTTTCCGTTACCTTTAGTTATCTTGTCTAATACTCCCAACTCGAGGGAGATCTTTAGAGAGGCTCGCACAATTTGCGGACTCTCAAATATCTCCGTCGAGCGTCCCAAACCCCGCGGTCACCCTGGGCAGTGCAACCGCTGCCAGCTCTACGGCCACGCAGCGGCTAACTGCTCAGCTCCCCCCAGGGGCGTTAAGTGCCTGGATCCACACATAACGAAGGAGTGCACTCGCACTCCCGAATCCACTTCCCCCCCTGCCTGTGTGCTGTGCGGCCAGTCCGGCCACACAGCTAACTAGAGGGGTTGCCCGCGCGCTCCGCGCTCCACCGCCAAGAGGGTCGCGCCTTAACCGGCGCCGCCGCTCACTACCGCTAACTTCCCGTCGCTGCGCAACCGGGGTCCCCCGGAAGCAAAGCCCGTTCAGTCGACGCCTACTCCAGCTTTGTCTTGGAGGCAACGTCCGGCTGTCCCACCTGCACCTTCCCGACCCATCCCAGCTCCCGTAGATTCCGTAGGGCCGCGTCCTGCTTTGTCATCTTCACCTCAGTCGTCGCTGGCTGAGGACATGAAGACCATATTCGATGTCATTCAAAACGTCGACATTACGGAAATTTCTGTTCTCGCACGCAAACTGCGAGCCGCCCGCTCTCCTCAAGAGCATTTATTTGCGTTAGCCGAACATCACTCGCTTCTAAGTTCGTTATAATTTTTTTTTTTGTGTAAATTCGTAAATAAGCAATGTAATGTCTAGACCCGCAAATCCCGCGTCCGGTCGTATCAAACCCAAGGGCTTATCCCTAGTTTCTTTTAACGTTCGTAGCCTTAATACTAACTTTCCTAAGCTCAAACTGTTCCTTCAGAACAACGAGCCAGATTTATTGCTTCTTCAAGAGACGTGGCTAACTCCAAACCGCTCCAGGGGATTCGCTATACCTAAGTACGCGTTTATTCGTAACGACAGGCCCAACTCCGACGGTTTCGGCGGCACTGCTATTTATTACAAAAGAGGATTCCATTGCTGCCCTCTCCCTACCCCTCCTCTCCTCAACATGGAAGCCACTGTGTGTAGATTGGCTATGACTGGTCATCCGACCATCATCATAGCTTCAGTCTACATACCTAGTGGTACCAGACCAATCCGCAGCAACTTTGAGGCCATTCTCGCCCTCGGCCATTCAGTCATTATGTTCGGAGACTTTAACTCCAAACATACTGACTGGACGTGCCTATCAACCAACACCAGCGGTATCGCTCTCCTCGACATCACAAATTCACTTGACTTGGATGTCATCTCCCCCATCACCCCCACTCACTATCCCGACAACCCGAATCACTCTCCTGATATCCTCGATTTTGCAATAGTCAAGCGAATCAACCTCGACCTCAGGTCTATCGAACCTCTCGATGACCTAGGTTCTGACCACCGCCCCGTCTCCCTCGTGCTAGGACCGCCTAACGATAACGTTACCTCTCCTAAGACCTTTACCAACTGGAAAGGCTTTAAAAATACGTTAGTTTCAGCCTTAGAGGCCCCGAACTCTCCACTCGCGAACTCTCCCGAACAATTAGATAGCCCGGATAAAATTGATTCATTAGTAAATTCTCTCACTGATGCTATCAACTCAGCCATCAGTGACAACGAAAAGGTTGCTAAGCAAGGCAAACCCACGCTTCCCTTAACCGTTAGCAATCTTATTAAAGCTAAGAACGCGGCTCTCCGGAGAGCCAAGAAATATCCCACGCCCGCCTATAGAACAGCTGCAAATCAGCTTCAACGTAAAGTTAGGTCTTGCCTCGCGGAACTCCGAGACGCTCATGAGACGTCTCGGAGTTCATGATGAGAGAGACATGATGACGAGACGATGAACGATCTCATGGCGAATACCTCTCCGTCCCACCAAGCGTACTATCACATGGCCCGAGCCTTACGCGTAGACACCGCCTCTCATGTTCCTCCTCTCACTCGTCCCGATGGCACTACTGCCTTTGAAGTCGAAGAGAAAGCCGAATGCTTCGCTGACAGCATTGCCGCACAATGCTCGCCCAGCACGCAACCTGCTGATCCCTCACACATCCAGGCGGTGGAGGACGAAGTCCTTCGCAGAGACTCTCTCCCCATCACCGCCGACCCTGTCACAGTCTCTAATGACGAAATCTTGCTTCTCATTAGAAATCAAAAGTCCAAAAAGGCTCCGGGTGCGGATGGAATTTTCAACCACGAACTTAAGCACCTACCTCAACAGATGCTTACCTTGTTAGCTATCATTTTCAATGCCTGCTTCGACCATAGCTACTTTCCAAAAGCTTGGAAAGAAGCGACAGTCGTAGGCATTCCCAAGCCGGGCAAACCTCTTAACGTCCCGGCTAATCACAGACCCATCAGCCTCCTCAAGGCAATGTCTAAACTTCTCGAGAGAGTCATACTCTCTCGAATGCGGAACCATCTGTTTCCAACGGATGGCGATCCTCTCATTATTCCCCATCAGTTCGGCTTTCGCGCTAAACAATCCTACCCTCAGCAAGTCCATCGAATCGTCGAGTACATTCTCGTAGGATTCTATCCGCATCGTAAAAAATCAATCGCGGTTTTCTTTGACGTAGCCAAGGCTTTCGATAAAGTCTGGCACAGCGGTCTCGTTTATAAACTCTACAAGATAGGCTTACCGGATCGCCTAGTCAGGTTAATAGCGTCGTTTCTCAAAGACCGTAAGTTTTGATTTAAACACGAAGGCACGCTTTCTGCGGCTCGTCCCATAAAAGGCTGGGGTCCCTCAAGGCTCAGTTCTCGCCCCTCTGCTGTACACCGTGTACACCAACGACATACCCATCCCGCCGAAAGGCGTCGAACTCGCCCTCTTTGCTGACGACACCGCACTCTATACCAAAGGCCACAGTGTTCTGCACCTTGTAACCAGACTCCAAAAGGCCGTAAACGCCCTTGGTGTATGGTTTCAAAAATGGCGCATCGATGTGAACCCTGAAAAGAGTTCTGCGATGCACTTCAACCACAAACGGCGTCGTCCCGCTGGCGATACCCACGTTCGAATGTTAGGCATTCCCATCCCCTGGAAGCGCAGTACTAAATACTTAGGCGTCACATTAGATCCGACGCTTTCTTTCAAGCCACAGTTTTGAAACTCGCTCGTCACTACTTAGGCCGCCTAAATAGCATGTTAGGTAGAAAAAATAAAATGTCTTTCAGAAACAAACGTACACTTTACAAGGTCTGCGTTAGACCCGTCATGACATATGCCTCGCCAATCTTTGCCCACGCCAAACCCTCCCTCCTGCACAAACTGCAGGTAGTTCAAAACCTCTTTTGCCGCAGGGCCACAAACGCACCGTGGTACGTGCGTAACGCGGACTTGCATAGAGATCTTGAATTGTCTACAGGTCAACAACACCTCAAAACACTCTCGGAAGCGTTCTTCAAACGCTCCGAAACCCATCCCAATCCTCTAGTTCGTGATTCAGTCTCATATACTACTGTCTTAGATTCGAAGTTCAAAGTCGCTAGGCCTAGGAATGCGCAAGCGTATTCTTCCACCAGACTGTCAGCCGATCTCGAAGCCCTTCTGGCCGCAAATTCTAATTCTAACGTAAATTCTAATTCTAACGTAAATCCTAATTCTAACGTTAATGCGAATTAATTCAATTTTATTTTGCAATTTTTAATTTTTTTTTTAAATTATTTGATTTTCATTTTGAGCACCTTTAGTGCTATGTATTCACCTTCAGTGCTCTGAGCACCTTCAGTGCTATGTAATCCCAGCGGGTGACCCCTTCTGGGCCCCGCTAGCGCGGCCTCTTTCTCCAATTGGCCGTCGCTCAGATGAAGGCTGAGTGGCAAAAATGCACGAGCCGACAGGGGGTTTTTAGTGGGTATGGTTCTGGTAGGCGTCGGGACGAGTCCCACATAACTCTGGAATCGCGCCAGAGTATGCGTCAGGGCATTTTTATCCTCCTGTCCTTCCAGCGGAGGGGAACAAAAAAAAAAAAAACTGGATATACGCTAGGACCAACGCTTGGCTCGTGTTACCAACTCGCGTAGGATTTCTATTTCTCTATAATAAATGTGGCACTTAAGAGTGCCTTGATTAACCATTTATGTCTCCGAGTGCAGCCATCAAAATAATATTAAAAAACACGCCACCTTAATGACTAACTAAACAATTACATTTAAATATTGCCACATAATTACAGTCTTTTCATAACTTTCACAGCCAAAAGACGTATGGGTGCTATAGATAAGTGATTGCAAATAGTAGGCCTTTATTGAAACTACGTTCGTTTAATTCCAATGGCTGTTTCTTTACTCAAACCGGAACACAAACTACGTCATAGCAAATATAAAATAGGGCTACATTTTACAATATTATTTTTTATTAACTTAAAGATTTATTATCGTCCCAATCGACCTTGGAATAACAGGCGTAGAATTCGATAGGATAAGGTCACCATCTATGAGCACTTTGCGACCGTCTAGTATGGTCAATGTTAAATACTCTCTGTTATCACGTGATTCCTTTGCAAAAAAATAAAAGTTCCCAAGAAGTAATGGCGGAAAGAAAAAATGTTAAAAAGTGAGGCAAATTACTAATTCCAACTTCCAACCCTTCACCGCAAAATGTAATCAAGGGACGCAAGTGGACCGAAACTAATAGCTTGAAAAGCTTGAATATTTAACTGTAAATGTAGAATTTTATAATAAATAGTAAATTAGTTCATGGTCAAAATTTGTTCTTTAAGGTATGGGAGAATATTTTATATTTAATGACCTTAGGACGATAGGTTTGACATATTTTAGGTTTTAAAAAGAAATATATTTCATATTTTTCATTTCATATTTATGAAATTAAGCCAATGCAGCCATTTAGCAACTTAGTTTGATAAATCAATGTTCAGTTTGATTTAGACCGAGCTTTTAACGGCATTATATAATAAGTTGAAATCATACCTTGTTTTTTGTCATAAGACGTTATTTGGAGATTCTAACTATTATTCCCCTTGTTTTTATGGTATCTTCCAGATTAAACTACAGGAGCAAAAGAGATTCCAAAATGATATATCCAAACGGTCCTAATAAATCAATGTTTATTTTTTTAATGTAACATATTGGATAGTGGGTTAAATCCCAATCATTCCAATCGGGTTACAACTGGGTGATTTGGGTTATGACCCATAAACACCCATTTTGCTGGGTGATAATGAAAATTGTAATATAACACAGTTTTTTATAACGAATTAATAGGAATCAGCAATAAACAGTGAAAAATAAGGATTAAAATCTATAAAATATAAGTAAGAACGTTTAAAACAGAGATAATGTACTTTGACTCGATACTATACTTGTCTCTGTCGCTCATACTTTGCTAAAATATGGCGTTTCAATTGCACTGTACAGCGACAAGAGAGACAATTAGAATTACTTTTTTTTCGATTTAACCAATACATTTTATAGCTCTAAGAATTGTTAAAAAATTGAACGGGCTCTTTGGCATAGCCTTGTAAAAACATATTCAGTAGAGAGATGGTGACTGTACATTGTAAATTTTTTTGTGCTATAGGTAATGGTGAAAATCACGTTGAATAATTCACAGTTAAAATATAACGATCATTTGATTAACGTTTTTTAAACTATGTTTTTGTATTTTTGGTCTCATAAAGGCAAATTAAATAAAAATCTAATAAAACGGTTTATTTATAACTAAACACAGCAATACAAACTAAAAAATAAGAATTAAAATCTAAACATAAGGTATAATTTTATTTACTTTTTAGTCCGGATTGATATAGAAATGCTTCTTTTGATTTAATTTATTTTTTATATTTTCGGTCTCGCTAAGGTTAACAATTAGGTAACATATTTTATTTTTCTAACTGGATTAAAATGGGGATTCTACATAAGTAAATATTTATCTTAAAAAACTATTAAATAAAGGGAAAATGAAAATGAAACACATAAGCCTCAGAAGTCACATCATCCGTGTGCACTAACAGACGAAGTAAGTTAGAGTGAAGCTCACTAGAGTTCTCGAGTTAGTTCATGAGTCGATTCGAGTCGACGAGGCGATTCGTTGTCATCCATCAAGGAGACTGATGCTACGATCGGTGCTTTCACCAACGATCTTCTAACTGCTATCAGTGCATCTTCCAGGCAGGTTCCGGTGGCGGACAATTGCCGCTGGAGCTAAGAACGCAGCTATCCGGGCGTAGGACTACGCTCCGACCGAGGCAAACCGCATCCGTATGAGGGCCCTACAGCGAGATGTTAAATCTCGGATACGCGAACTGTGGTCTAACAACTGGGATGCGCTCCTTGAAGAGATTTCGCCTTCACATCTGACTTACTGGAGCTTGGCAAAGTCTCTCAAGATGGACTCTACCGCGTCATCAGTGCCTCCGCTCCTTAGGCCACCGCCCATGCCTCCCACCTTCATCATTTTGAACATGTTCCGAGAGGTCATCCATTCGAAGTACCTGTTACTGGATGAACAGTTCAGCTTTAGGTCCCGCCACTCCTGCGTCCAACAGGTGCACCGCATCACGGAGCATGTCTTGGAGCAAAAAAAGTCTTCGACAAGGTGTGGCACAACGGCTTGTTGTATAAGCTCTTTAAACTAGGCATGCCAGACAGCCTCGTGCACTTCATATGAGACTTTATCGAACCTTTCGCCACAGATTGGAAGGAGCACTCTCCTATCCCCGTCCTGTATTAGGCGGTGTCCCACAAGACTCAGTGCTTTCTCCAAAATTTGCTTTCATTATACACTAGTGACATGCCAAGGACAGAGAAAGTGCACCTAGCGCTCTTCGCAGAAGACACCGCGCTATACACATCTGATAGGAAGCTACGTAGGTTAACAATAATGCTCCAATCCGCAGCCAACGCATTAGGGGCTTGGATTTGGAGAAATGAAGAATAGAAGTCAACCCAGAAAAAAGTGCAGCAGTGTACTTCTCTCTCTCAACCTGGACAACCTCTAGGAAACCCTCCAAAAGATTAGGTCAGATCAGGTCTGTTTTGTACTCCGATCGATTGGGCTAAAAAGTCAAATATTTAGGAGTCATTTAAGATAGTGGACGTACATTAGCGGGTCACATAAAACGCGTCCGGGACCGAGCCGCCTTCGTAATGGGTAGGCTGCACCCTCTAATATGCAAAAAGAGTAAAATATCACTAAGAAATAAGCTTAAACTTTACAAAACTTGCATCCGCCCCATCATGACATATGCCAGCTTTCACTCAGGCCAGCAAGTCGAACCTCAGTCACTTGCAGGTTATTCAAAATAGGTTGTTAAGCAAATGCGTTGGGCCCCGCCGCACAAGGATCTCGAGCTGCCCACCATTGCCGCATTAATGAAGTTGGCGTCTAGACGCCACTTCGATAATGCTCGCCACCATCCCAAGCCGCTGATAGAAATTGGGCTAACGGGTCGTGCGCATTCCTACTGAGTTTCTTGCTGGTTCTTTGGCAGTAGATGACCCTTCCAAACCTGTGGTAGTTTCAACATACGGCGTCCTAAGCCGAGGTACGTGCCCTGTTGGGTGCTCTTTGGCATATCGTATTTAGGAGTAGTTTAAGTTCCGGCTAAGCGCCGTCAGCGCTAAGTTACAAAGGCCATAAATAAACTGTCCATTTCGAAAAAAAAGCGTCCTTCGTCTCTCAGCTCCCACCCACGTAACTCAGCCATATCACTGACACCACGTGATTATGTCAAACATAGTAACATTATAAACGTAGTGTATCATTAATTAATTTTACTTTTTTTATTTATTTTTCTTTCTTTTTATAAATTTTTTTAAATGTTTCAATAAATTTCAATAAAAATTTTTTTTATTGAAAGTTATGTTCAATAAACTACAATATTTAGTTATCACCCGCTCAAATGGGTTATAACTGGGTGATAACTAGGTGATAATGGGTTTTAACCCAGTCCTGGGTAACCCGGGTGATTACCTATCTCAAGCTACATCACGGGTACAGTCGGCCAAAAATATGGTCCATCACTCTTCGAGTGAAGTTCATTTGCACATCACAAAACAACTTGTAATAATATTTTGTCAGTTACTGACTCAACATTTCTAATTTGCTTATACAGAAAGTTTTGTCAAAACTTGTTTCGTCAAAAAGTTTCTTGGGCAACTGTATCGCTGCTGGTCTCCATCAGGATATTCGTTATCTCTGAAATTATATAAAAAACAAACACTGTCGTGAATATGAAGCTCTATTCTACATGAATGTACTTCCTAAATTTGTAAACAAAAACAGTACTTCATTTCGTGTAAGAGAAAATAATAAATCATGTGTTGTTATTATTAAACTTGTTATATCATTAAACGCCACACCTAATACGTTTGTCAGATAAATGTGTTATTGCACTATATTCATGTCTTATGCGCCATAATTATTCCTTAATAAATTTTTCCTACCTTTCTCTGTAACATTTTTGATCGTCGGTGCTTGTAGGGGGGGAAGACCTGGTGATCTAAATCGGACACCAGCTCTTCACAAATAGACTAAAATTTATTTAATTTTATGAGAACTTACGTATTTATTTTGTGCGATGATATAAAGAATTACTATATATTTATTCAATATTACGACAGTTATTTATTTCAGTCTGTATTTATGAAGACTCAGTCAAAAGACATCAACGCTATGCCGAACCCTTATGAAATGTTCATTAAAATCTATGCGTACTAACGCTAACATCTATTTTTGTTTTATTGAAAAGGGATTAGATTAGACGTTTGTCTTCTATCTCACATGATGGAAAGTGACGATGAAGACGAAGGTGTTACTTGGAGAATAATAGATAAAGTATAAATTTGCCAAACAAAATCTACACCGACCTAGGAACGTCTATTTGTCTGTGAATGCGACCGTAAGATTTCCATTTTAATATTAAATTTGTTAGTTTGGTCCATTTCTTTTGGGACGCGATATTCTTCCTTCACAATTGATTTAATGATTCTAACTGGTTACTAGTTTGAAAATTGCCTAGATAAATCATTATTTTCCCCTGTTTTCTTTTTCCTACTTTTAATTTGTACATATTGTTAAGCAACGAAATATCTTTTTAACATGTGATATTTCAAGTAATATACTTTTTTTTAACTAAATAAGATTGTGTTTCCCTTAATATGAACTAAAGTAACCTAAACTTTTTTGTTAAAAAATAAATTTAATAGTAGAGAATGCTAAACAATACATATTTCATAAGAAATCACTTCTTTCCTTCCTTTTTAGAATCAGGCGAAGGACGTAACTATTATTGATAAGTGATAAAAAGATTTGCGTATATTATTTAACTCCTAATTATTCCATAAAGAGTTCGTTTTTTGAAGGGCTATTTGAAGCTCGACCCAACATACATTTTTTAAACAACACTATTTTTAAATATAAAATAAGACTGATATCATAGATACTCACATTCTATACTTTGCCCACCAGGTTAGTCAGTTGTTGACTGTATCCATAGAACATTAAGGTTCCAGATAAAGTATTTTAATTTAGAAGGCGCAAAAAACATATACATATGTGAACGGCCCCGCCTTATTTATGATTTATAACAGACATTATAATACTTTAAATGTATCAGGTATAACAAATCAAATGTCAAGTATATTAAATTTAGATACATTATTTTACTTAATGATGAAATCGACTGTAATCGCTACAAATGAATAAATCGAAAATAAAAATTTATTACATAGATAAATCAGACCAAAAAAATACCTTTTAAACATCAATAAAATATATGAAACAAAGTAATAACACCCTATATACCTTTATAGTATTTTAAACAGAAGCCAATTCTTAAAGATTGTGGGTTTGTAAATCAAAAATTAAATAACAAAATATCACAAGTTACACGATACACTCGTGAATACTATATGTTAATTCTTGTTTTTGCTATATAATTACCTGCAAAATTGAATTTCAAGTTTTTTATGCACATTATATTTGAAAGTGAAAATTATAATCAATATTCGATACTACATACCAATTAAAGTGTCAATAATAGAATTGGTGATTGAAATGTTAACGTTTTGCAATTACTAGGTCCATCTGTTAAAAAGTGAATATGTTACCTTAACCTGTTGGGACACAGTATAGACATTAATTAGATTTGAAGTGTTTGTCTAACATCTTCGTACATAAAGAAGTAAAAGCAAATGTATTTATTTCTTCGCTGGTATATTCATGTATAAATCGCTGCGTTATTTGATGTGTGCTAAAGGGTAGGGGCTAAAAGGTAGGGTAAAAATATCAACAAAGATTGCATGTGTGAATAATTTATAATGTTAACTAAATATTTTCATCAGCCGTTCAACAAAATCTTATATTTAAATCTAAAATGGTAACTACTTATTTTAATTTATTCGGTCCACAATACAAACTAACAAATAAATTAAAGAAATAAATAAATTAGCAATATTCCATACAAAATCAATTTATGAAATATTTACAAAAGCGCGAGCCTTAAAATTTAGGTAATTGTCAAAAACTTTACAATCACGAAAAAAGTAGTTAGAGAACCTGTGTAAAAGTTTGTTTGTTTCATACTTTAGTGTCTAATCACTAAAGGCATTGGACTTTTACTTTTCAATCACAATCACAACACTGGGTAATCACTTCTGCGAGTTCGGTGGATCGACACGAATGCAGACTAGCGTTCTTGAGCGTTTAATTAAGTGCTAACTAAGTACGAATGGCAACTTGGAGTTCGTCGACTTTATTTTCTTCTTTCTGTTAGTTTTTTAGTATCCGCCTCCTTTTTGCAAGCCCATCACAGCAGCGAACAAGGCAAAGAAGAAACCAGCCATTCCTGTAGCGCCAACCAATAAAATCAGTCCACCAATGAGAACGGGCACCATTGCGAAATATTTCATTTTGTAGGCCAAGAGTAAGGGAAGCATGTATTTCCTGTATTTATGGGCCTTGACTTTAACTTTGTTCTTGGAGTTTGCTTTCTCTTTATCGTCCTCAGCCTCGTAATCCTCTTCCTCTTCTTCATTTTCTTCATCTTCATCTTCAAGACCCAGGGCAGCTGAAAAGTAAAACGGGATTTCATTACTTTTTGTTATTGATTTCATTACTAATTTGGTTACTATACCACAAAATGTCACAGTAGACATATTAAGTAACGAATCTGTAAAGAAAGAATTTAAAAATTGGACACCTCTGACATCAGATGTTGCCACTCCCTTTTATTGATTTATATGTTGGGGCCAAGTTAAGAAAAACTTACGACAAACTAGAATGGCTCAAATCACTAACTAAATTAAAATTTTCAATTACCTAAGCTATTCACATCCTTCGTCGATCTATTTTGTGAAGTCAACTTATTATTTTTCATTTAGTATCCGATTATTTCGGTTATTGCAACGAGAAAATGAATGAAATTATATTTTTCAAGTAGAGAAATTCACCAGCAACTTGATTAACTACATAACATCATTTATAATTACTTACAGTAGAGCTGATTAACAATAAGAAATTGATAATTATAAAATAGTCCACTTAAAGTAATAGCACTGTAAATACCATCTTTATCTTAATTGTCTTTTAGGCATGATATTAATCCAACCATAGCAAACACGTCATGTTTCTTCTTTTTACATCATATCACGCAAGTGATAAAAAAAATAGTTACTTTACTGTTAGAAGTACTAATCGATTTCCACGCAATCGATTTTAGTTCCTTGACTATATTTCCTGATTATTAATAGTAATTAGTTGTCATATGCAACAATTTTTGTTACGTATTTTAAGTTATTTGATTAGATAGAATTATGTGCCATAATAAATTCAATTGTGATAATAAAACTTATTTTATATAGCTTAAAAAATATTTGACAGTTGTTTTTTGCAATTTTTTTTCTATCTAAGAGCCATTTAAACTCTAAAAGAATACAAATATTATCTGTATCATGTCAACAGCATAGAGCTGTTATTGAAATTATCTCTTACCACAGCTAGTCAATTAATTTGTAATTCTTTTTGTTATAATTGAGTACTGCGTCTTATAGTTTGTAAATACATTTACCTATTAACAGTCAATAATTACATGGATATATGGTACAAAGTAAAGTCTACAACGACCGTTGTTGTACCAGGTAGTTTAAGCGCCCGGTCAACCATAAAATCATCCCATAATACAAATTTGTATTGTCAAGCGGAAAAAATTATACGTTGACGTTATGAAAATTTAAGGCTCTGTCGATAGTGAGGAGCGGTGAAAAGTAGCGGCACATAATGACAGCGGGGAGGACTCTGCCCGGTCCAGTGACTTTCATCGAATTAAAGAAAATTTGATCACGTTCTATAGAAATAATTCTATTTCATGAATAGAGTTTGATAGAAGAGAGAGAGAGTCTTTTTGAAAAGTTTGTTACAGAATTATGATGCAAGAACATCCGTAGTCTTGATTAACGTTTTATGTTAAGACACCTTTTACGCTAATTATTAAATTTAAGACTATTGTGGCGAATAAAAACTGATTGAGATGATTGTTAAATAAATATTAAATATATAAATATAAATATTACATAAGAGTTAAAATTTTAAGAACTAATTAATAGCTATCTTACATGATATAGATCTTCTAGAAGCCACGGCATCTGAGAATTCTCTAGGTTTTTCAGTTCCAGAATCAACCTCATCTAAATCCAACGATCTTTTTTCGTTTCCTCTCAATAAAGGAATAGCCTTAGGGTGGAATGGCCCTCCTTCCAAGGGATTGTACGATTCTTCTGTGGCATTTTCGGTACTTTTCTCTTTGGCAATTGGGAAATAATTACCAGGGAAAAGTATTTCAGTTTTGTACTTGTTCACATCATCCTGTGAATAATAAAGACTTCTTCCTTGAGGTTGTTCTGACCTCTTTTGAGGCAACGCGCGGGGCTTGAAAGCGTAAGGAGTTCTCATGTTTTTTGCTTGTCTAGCAGGTACGTACAAATTTCCATTGTAGCTCGAAGGTTGGATGACAATCGAGGCACTTGTCACATTAACCACGGCAGACCCATCACCTCTAGTAGATCCAGTCATCGACCAAATCTTAGTCATGTCATCCTCAGCTACCACTACGACGACCAAAACCGCAAAGATCTGACACTGAATTTTCATCATTTTGATTGATTAATTAATTTATTAACAATCTATATATACGTCACTGATTACAAAATGTAAACCACTTCACTTTCTTTGAGAATTTCTTGTTGTTTACACCCCGCGCGCCTGATTCACCATTTTGTTGCAAGCGATCGCGCAAAACTGAATCACTATCGTTACTGGACGTTATATTTATACATGTGTAAGTATAAAATTGCGTTTTTCCTGAGTGTTTACGGTCGGACGGGTTCGCGGAACCTTCTGTTACTAAGTTACAATTCGAATAGACGAAAACTTCGTTACCAAAAACTAGAGGTCTTACTATTACCCACGCACCGCATCGTCGGATAATGATCAGGGTGACGGTTTCAAAAGTACTTTATATTTTCTCTCTGGCAATTTATTATGTCGAAAATTTTCCCATTATTTAAATTACGTCAACTTAAGTGAAATAAGATGACATCTTGATTAACTTCGTTCATTTCACCTATGGTAAAATGTATTATTTTGTTCGAAGTGTGGAACGAATACAAGTATTTTTCTGTTCTAAATTAGTTGTTACATTTGAAATAAACTGCTATTCAAACTTGCAAATAATTTGGATAGTAAAAAAAGTTTAGGACATTTTCAACGTTAAATAAATAATGTAAAAACTATTCTTAGCCTACTGACTAACTTGTTATACTAAAATATAGGAAGCTAATTTACTTATTTTTTAAATAAATGAACGAAAAAATATGGATAATAAATAAATATACAAAAGAACTTTTATTACGAAACGAACCTATTTTAAAGATGAGATAATATTTTAAAATACTTATTTTGTGTTTAGGTTTTCTAGTATTTTTAGAATATCAAAACAATTGAAATATACTTAAACTAGAATTTAAAAAATAATTTGAACTTTCATATCTGATTTGTGAATCCTAAATGAAAAATTTAAGTATTTTAAATTTATTTAGGTCAATATATTTTTTTAACCGTTTTGGCGTAAATTGGCATTGGCAGCCCTGCTTCATGCGCCAGATATCTTAATCGTCTTAATTTGGGGCCACACTGTTGGTGTCTTTGTCCAGGGATTTATTAATTTGTAAAATTTTTGTACATTTTACAAAAAAAATCTTTTTGATTATTTTTGAACCCGACGATGTCTTCTAAATGGCTAACTTATTAAGATTAATCCATATCCTTTTGTTTTACAATCATATGGTTCGCTTGCTCGTTTTCCGGCTATATAAAAGCGTTCGTTTAAAACAGATATGGTGATAGAATTATACAACTCTACCTTCAATTCAATTTATTTAAATTTTTAAATAAACTATTTAATATGGATGATGAAAATGGGGCCAGATGCCATCAGAGTAGTAAAATGCGAGTTTGCAAAATTTACTCATTAATAAATAATAGATTAAAACGCCATGTGAGAAAGTGTCGCATGGATCATTACGTTCGATCATACGCGTATTATTTTGTAATGTATTCTGTAAACGCGAAATGTTTGTAGTAGCTGAGTAACGAATATAAAGTACATTTTTAGTTGCAATTGCTCCACGAATCTCTTAATTACGATCTCTTATTTAATTTTTGATCTGGATTCGGTATGTTAAGTAATTTTGAAGTATCTTTTTTATATTTGTCTATGGGTTCTTGTGACAGATATTAATTGTAAACATAGACATGTTTAACCAGAGAGTAATTAGTTGATTTTACTCGAAGACATCATACGGAGGTTGAATGAGAATGAATTTTATTTGCTCAAAATAAGCTCAATCGCATTATTCTGAAAGTTTTTACTGACAAAATAGATTTTGAGTTAGAATCTGATTTGTTTTCTTCACGTACCGCGTTTCGCTTAATACATAGTTACTTGTCAGCTCTAATAGTTATCTAACAGTTAATTAACATTGTTGCAATTTATTGCTTTTTTTATTTCTGGGTTTGCCTCAATATACTTTATATAATAATAAAGTAAATAAAGCTAAATTGAATTTGAATTGCAAACAGAAATATAATAATAATAAAGTAACTATGTTAGTAAGACATTCATGTTACTTAATTAAACTAAAACAGACATATATTGGAAGCTCCAGCTTATCAGCCAACACCCTCAGCAGATCATGATCACAGTATTATAAAATTTTTCGCACCTATGTACCATGTACGTTAAATATAGAGGCAATAATTTTTTGCATTTATAATTTACTTCATAAAAAACTTAATTAACTAAGAACTAATACTTTTAATCCGTTGAGATTGCTATAGTTTATAGTTTATGAGTACAAAACCAAAAATCTAAATCATCAAAGCAATAATTTACATAAAGCTCATATTTAAATTTCTCAGGAATATTACAAGGTAAGATAACTGACACTTTTTATATTGAATTTAGAAATTTTCCGAATTAGAATTGGCTAGATATCGATGCTTGGTCATGGACCAAGGTACGGATCATGGCAGGTACTCCAAATTGATGGCCAACCTCCAGTAATGGAGGGGCACCTACACAAGAAGAGGATATTGAAAATCGGAATGACACATAACCAAGAATAAGTTAAATACTTTGCTGCAAGTTTTGAGTATTGATTGTTTGAAGGATTGAAAATTAAAATAATTTAGATTTTTAGTAAATTATTGTATTTGTGTTTTTTTGCGTGCTCCTTAATGCAAAGTATGGTTCAAGACTTAGCATTTTGGTTGCATAGGTTTGAAGTTTGACGGCCGAGTGACGTAGTAGCCCTGCCTCATACGCCGGAGGTCCCAGGTTTGAGTCCTGAGCGAGCCATTCATTTGTGTGATGGGGACACATGTGTTTGCTCTGGGTTTATGTTTGTTAATATTTATATATGTATGTTTCAAGTTGGAATTATTGTGTCAATGTTTTGTGTTCTTAGCTTCCGTTTAACATGTATTACTTTGCAGATGTGACAAACAACCAGTAAAGTAACGCAAAAAAAGTAAAGCAACCAGTAAACAAAAGTATTGCCAGCCGTAAGCTTCAGTTGGAATCGCCTTTGTTCCAGAAATTGCACTAGCTCTTTCTCCCCTATGACTGGAACATGACCACGTAACTGCGGTTATTATGGCGGTTAGAACAGGAAGGAATCAAAGACCGTCCCAGACGTGAACTTAATAAAACAAGCTCTACTGTCACTGTATAATCACGTGCTTCGTGTCCTAGTTTACCGGCCATAAAAAAGGTAAAAATAAAAAAAAAACATTTCAAAGTTATCGGCATTTAGGATATTTGTAAATTATTTATAAGGTTTCAATGGGACTGACATTGTCGATTTATGACTAAAAGGCCTCCCAAAAAAAAGTACTACACATACTTTCCCGTATATAATTACAGTAAATATAAAGTCTTATTTGAATGTTAATTCAACCCCTGAAATATTATTAATCTAGTTTAATGACTCAACCAGGAATAAGCAGCGATTACCCAATTATTTTATTACTCTTGAAACATAATCCACGGGTTAATTTTTGTTGTTGATCGGGTGTTGTTGAAACGGGTGTTTTTACAACAATAGAATGAACAACTAAGATTTTGCCATCAAGATGCACATGTACAATATTGATTATCTTTTTGGCTACTTACTACTTTAAGGATAATTTAAGCCACACAATTTAAGCCACAGTTAAAGTGAAAATCTCGTGACAACTGATTATCATATTGCAAGATATTTAATGATTTATGTAGTATTTATTTTAAAGAAAATAATAATCATACAAACGCTATAAATTATTGTTAATAAGTTTAGAGCAACCTTGAGATACAAAGACGCGTGTACATGGCAGATCTAGAAAATAAGCATGAACAATAACATATTATATTATTTAAAGTATTTTGTGAATGATTACAGTTTTTGAATCAGCTATAAAATTAATTATAAATAAATAATTAAAATAATATAATTCTTTATAATATTAAACCAAATTTTGTTTTGGAATATATTAGCATAATTAAAATATTTGTGTTTCAGCAGTAAAAAAAAATTGTTCTTGTTTTCTTATGTTTTGTCACAGATAACGTCAAAACATATTCAAGTATAATGATCATCTTTGTGCCAAAGTGAACGACTCAAACAGGATAAAATAAATAATGTTTTGAAGTTGTCAGAGCTAATAACTTTGATCGTTGCCTTAGGTGGTGGCAGTCTCTAAGCAGCAAATAAATTGACATTTAATACTATACCAGATTGCAGAAATCAATACAACTCAGCTAATTATCCCTAACAAAACAACAGCTGAAAAACTTTGCTATTAATAATTAAGCGAAAACTGCATTCCAAAAATATAATTCCTATGAATTTCACAATTTCCTATTAAGTCAATAAGGGGGGGGGGGGGTTAAAACAGATTATGGGTGTTGCTCTGACAATTTTAGGGACCATGTATTTTACAACAAACGTAATACAAATATAAACACAACAAACTACTTATCATTTAGGCCCATAGGTATAAATCTCTCTTAGGTGTTCGCGCCATTTTAAGATTGAAAGAGCAAGACAATAATATTATTTCGATTGGGCAAGGTTTTTTGAAAAAAATATACCCGTGAAGTTTCTTGCCAGTTCCTCTTCACGAAGGTTTTTTGGAACTGGTGGTAGAGTCATGTTTTATTTGACGTCAATAAGAACAAGTAATTGTCAATGTTGAGAAATAAATATTTCATTTCATTTAATTTATTTATATGAGCTTTCAAACCAATACTGACATAATCGTTACAAGCCAAACAAAATTACAACGTGAAAAATCGATTGGGAAATTCTATGAATATACTACACCGATTGCACTAGTTTTTACATCTCGTGAAAAAGTGGCACTGATATATTATGTACGTATCTAGTTTAATAAATAAACAAATAATACAAAGTCGTAACAGTCACTGAAATCAAAAAAATTATTGATGTCAGTGAAGTGAGAAAGCTCAGAAAAAATTCCAATATGTGTAGATGAACGTTTAGGAGAAATGCCGGCCGGCCAAAGCTGTTCGGGTTTGGATGAGACGAGCCAAATGTGCCGACGTGTGTAAAACTCGAATGAACTACCCGATTTGCACTAGCCTAGTATGTGTGGTCATTGCTTCGAGCCGGCCTTGCCGTGCAACAAATACAGCCGATCCGAATGTGCTAATTTTTGAGGTATTCGTCATACGAATTATAATATAATTTATTTTTAATTTAAACTTTTTATGTAGTATAAACTTTATGATTCATAATTTTATTATTAAATATCGTACGTTCTTTGAAATATGTAAAGTTATCCATATTATTATACAGGGCGAATCTTTATAATGTGCACATATTAAAAAAGGGGAACCTAGACCAAATTTTATCGACAGAAAGAATAAAATAAGATAAAAAAATTTTTTTTGTAGTATATGATGTTTTTAATTTTTCATTCGGGAAATTGAAGCTATGTAAATAAATTGCTATAAATTCTAAACTAAATGGCCTATCGTGTTCAAATGGAAACTTTAATAACTGGAAAGCAATGGCAATACTAATTTATGAACAAAAAGTACCCATAAAATTTATCTTCACATGAAAAATAACAATTTTTTGTAAAAAAAGGATTTTTTTGTCTTAATTTTCAGGAAATTAACGATTTTCTATAAAAGATTTCATATTTAATTTAATTTTAATTTTACATATTAATTTTATACATATTTAATTTAATTTTTAGGATATTTAATTTTAAATATAGTATTTAAAGGTTTAGCCTCGTTATTGTTTTACCATGTAAACTTACTCTTTTCACATACGGCACATAACCAGACTTGATTTATTAAAATATGATGGAGATTACTGCTACTTCTTGTGAAAGGTGAAAAAATTCAGGTAGTGAATATAGGTCTAAACCATAACTGTGTTTGCACGCTGTATATCTTAAGTTTGAAGCTGATTTATAAAGTATTTCTTGTATTCTGTAAACAAGAAACAAAAAGGTGGATTATGTACCCAGACACCTCAATTTAAGTAACATTTCGTATAGTCATACATAAAACATTAGCATTAAACTAATGAACGTAAATAGTCAGTTATTAATCATCGCGTTCGACTAATGATTCTTAAACAAGTCATAAAATTATTTATTGTCGCATTGATTGACTGACAAATTTTCATAAATATGTTGTGGGTAAATATTACTCGGAAAAGAGATAAATAATCTTTTTTATATAAACGAGTATATTCTCTACTGCCTTAATAATTAAAAACTAATATTATAGAGCCCCATATAGTTGCCAATTGCCATAAAGCAATATTAGTTCAATAGTTTAGAGTTAGAGTTTCAATAAATTTCTTCCTTTGCGTGAGAAACACCATGCCTAAAACCTTAATAGAAATTGACTCAATAGCTAGTTTTCAAATTGCATAATATATTTTAGGCTATGTACCTGAGGTGGTTTTCTTAGTACTGAAATCCTATACAGGAACTCGTGCGATATGAGCCCTGCCCTTGGTACTGGAAGTGCGAATTCGATTCCTGCCAGAAATAGGTATTTTGATGTTGAGTGCAAGTGTCTGTGCGTCAGTCAGAAAATGTAATTTGTCATGTATGTTAAGTATGATTTTCTTCCAAAGCTGTGCGAGGAATTTGCTTTGAATATTAGGAAAATACAATAGTCCATAAATAGGAAACCTTGTTCTGGGTTTTCGTGGCGTAAAGTCATTCCATCGAATGCCACTTACAAAAAAAGTGGATTATAACAGTAAAACTGAGATGCGACATAAAAAATAATTTAAATAAAACACTTTTTACCGGATATTATCGCGTATATTTTAGTTAATTTTAAAATTATTTCGACGTTTCGGCATCTTTGCAGTTGCCGTGGTCACGATAGACTAAGGTGTTGTTCATCTATTGCCAGTAATAAAAACTACATGATTGTCAATACATATTATCGCCATCTGTTTCTCAGTCTTCTCGCATAACGTCCCGGATTGACACAAAAGGCACTGACTGTGTCCTGAGTTTGCAGTCTAACAGTTTGCTGGTTTTTCATTTCAGGATCCAATACTTAAAAACATCAAAATGAAAAACCAGCAAACTGTTAGACTGCAAACTCAGGACACAGTCAGTGCCTTTTGTGTCAATCCGGGACGTTATGCGAGAAGACTGAGAAACAGATGGCGTTAATATGTATTGACAATCATGTAGTTTTTATTACTGGCAATAGATGAACAACACCTTAGTCTATCGTGACCACGGCAACTGCAAAGATGCCGAAACGTCGAAATAATTTTAAAATTAACTAAAATATACGCGATAATATCCGGTAAAAAGTGTTTTATATAAAAAATAATACTCATTTTTTCAACTGAAGATGCTAAAGACGCTTTCTGGGTAATTATTATTTCTTTTAATCAAACATTTTACTTCGGTATAGAATACTTCTAGGTGCTGAACACTACGAACTGTAGTGTTCGTAGTATATATTACTTACAAATTATAACTTATGTTGCATTTTGAGCCCCAATTACATAAAAAAATTACGAGAAAGAAGCGTTATAATTTTTTCCATGTATTAAATTATTTAGTATATCTCATTTAATACGGCAAAATTGAAAAACATACCTCATTAATATTTCAGACTAGCCTACTTCGTTTCAATCGCGTAACTGCTGATGCCATGAGACTTTTGCCATAAAATACATTCTGTTTTTTTAGTCGTTACAGAAATTTAACAGTTATAAGGCTCTTTCAAAGGAAACCTGCAAAAAGTGCTGCTAATAGCGGTGGCATTATCTGCCCCCAGCTCTGCTTCGTCACAAGAATGGCCTCATCCTGCTCCTGTTATAATTGGTTGTACACATCACTGTTGTCAGGGGTTCACATGACTTAAACAATGCAAACAATGATTTTTTAATAGGAATGAAAATATCAAAAAATTACAAGAATTAGAATATAAAACAGTTTCGACAAAGGTGTTAAAAATAATAACATAACTTTAAGTTTTTTAAAATATCTAAACAGGGTAGGGGTACGCCTAAAAAACGAAAGGTTAACGCACAGCGTTACGCAACTTAACACAAATCTTTATTCTTAATAAAAATATTATAAATCTATTAATCTAACGGTACCACATTTAAATATCATGCCTTAATAACACTCTATTCTAACAAAATTCACCCACATTAGTCAAATAATTCAGTCTAATGAATTCGCATGTCCATTTCCACATACTTTGCATCGCACTTCCTCTTGCTCGTGAATTACACTGTTCAATAAACAGCGTAAGAACCGTGGAAGCGCGCATTTCCGCGGCTTTGTCGCGCATATAAATCATGGAATGGGCGTTGCGTGCAGTTGGTTTTCACACTACGGAACTTTGACGCGTTTGATTTGCTTAGACTTACTGAAGTAAAAAAACAATGTATGAAAATATGGAATTATGCTTTATTTATATGTATAATCTTATCGTAGTTATATTGAGAAATGTTACATACCATTTGGATATTAGTCTGTAAGAACGTAACGTAACCTATCTCGTTTGTCGTGTATGAATTTGGTAATGTCTGAAATTTAGTATTTTAAATAAGTCAATTCATTAATTTGTGTTGATGCCAGCAATATATTAAATGTATTCAGTTGATGAAGCATGAAAGGAAAAATAATAAATGTGTTCAAAAAACAATCGTTTTCAATTAAACTCTTAATGTTAAAGCATTCTGTTTGAGTTTTAAATTGCTTTGAAATATTCTACAGTTTGAGAACCGACCATTACTCAGAATTTAATTTTTCAATACGCTTTATTAATATATTAATATATTAGTATATTAGTATTTGTTCAAGAAATATTTACTTCTTTCCGCAAACTACCACGTTTATAAACACTAGTGTGAAAGCCAAATGAAACGAGCATTGCAAACACTTAAAATATCGTGCAGTAATACAACTCCGTTACACGAAACAGTTACGTGATCGTACCGATTGTACCAGCTGAAAAAGTTAGTTCAGTCAGTGGAATAGCGAAACAAGGTTGTTTTATGAGATTTGAAAAAAATTTAAAATGTTTTATATTTTTGGAGGAATGTTATGTTAAAGTCAGTTAATAAAAATAATTCTTTATTGCGATAAAATCAAAACTAACGTCTGTACCATCAATAGGAATGTAACAGTTGATTATTGGTCTAAAAGTTATTAATGAATTATTGGCGTTTTGTAAGGGAGAAACATAAACTAAATTTAAAAAAAAAATATAATATATTTATTTGATCAAAGTACTTATGTACCATTGCTATCTATGCACTTTTGCCATCTTATAGGTAGTTTCATTGATGCCTTTACAAAAAAAATCCATTCGGACGGGACTCAATAAAATCTTTGAAGGCGCTTTGGACTGCCACATAGGAGTTGCATTTTTTCCGTTACAAGAAGTTATCGAAATTTCGAAAAAAACGGTAATCGTTGGAGCAAGGTCCGGGGAGTACGATGGATGTCTTAGACATTCCAATTGAAGCTCCTCTAATTTGGTAGCCGTCTGTTGTGCAGTGTGTTGTCTAGCGTTGTCCTGAAGCAGCAGTGGCCTAGAGCGATTGACCAGCCTCGGTTGTTTAGCAGCTAGCTTTTCCATCATGGTTTGGACTTACTGACAATAGACATCTGCCGTAATCGTCTGGCCAGATTTAAGAAAGCTGTAGTGAACGACACCGGCACTAGTCCACCAAACGCTCATAAGTAACTTTTTTTGAGTTAGTTTTCACTTGGGGCAGGATTGTCGCACAGGATTCACTTTCCATCACAAGTATGACTCTATTTCAAAACCTTTCATTATTGTGCCAGTTAAGTAATGTAAGGCAGCAGTCGACGCGCGTTTGTCGGTTTGCTGCACTCAATTCATAAGTTACCAACCTCTCAAGCTTTTTCACCTTCCCGATTTGCTTCAAGTGGATTAAAACAGTTTTATCACTAACATCGCAGCCTACAGCTAACTCGGACGTGGTTTGCGATGGATCCGCTTCTACAATAGCCTTCAATTATTCGCTATCAACTTTGGTCTCTGGCCATCCACAGGGCTTGTTCTGCAGGTCGAAATTTCCAGAACGAAATGGTTCAAAAAAAAACGCACTGTCTTTTCTTTTGCGACACCGTTTTTTTTTTTTTTTTGTTCCCCTCCGCGGGAAGGGCAGGAGGATAAAAATGCCCTGACGCATACTCTGGCGCGATTCCAAAGTTATGTGGGACTCGTCCCGACGCCTACCAGGACCATACCCACTAAAAACCCCCTGTCGGCTCGTGCATTTTTGCCACTCAGCCTTCATCTGAGCGACGGCCAATTGGAGAAAGAGGCCGCGCTAGCGGGGCCCAGAAGGGGTCACCCGCTGGGATTACATAGCACTGAAGGTGCTCAAAGCACTGAAGGTTAATACATAGCACTGAAGGTGCTCAAAATGAAAATCAATAATTAAAACAAAAATTAAAAAATTGCAAAATAAAATTGAGTTAATTCGCATTTACGTTAGAATTAGGATTTACGTTAGAATTAGAATTTACGTTAGAATTAGAATTTGCGGCCAGAAGGGCCTCGAGATCGCGTGACAGTCTGGTGGATGAGTACGCTTGCGCATTTCTAGGCCTAGCGACTTTGAACTTCGAGTCTAACACAGGAGTAGTATATGAGACTGAATCACGAACTAGAGGATTGGGGTGGGTTTCGGAGCGTTTGAAAAACGCTTCAGAGAGTGTTTTGAGATGTTGTTGTACTGTAGGCAGTTCAAGATCTCTATGCAAGTCCGCGTTACGCACGTACCACGGTGCGTTTGTGGCCCGGCGGCAAAAGAGGTTTTGAACTACCTGCAGTTTGTGCAGGAGGGAGGGTTTGGCGTGGGCAAAGATTGGCGAGGCATACGTCATGACGGGTCTAACGCAGACCTTGTAAAGTGTACGTTTGTTTCTGAAGGACATTTTACTTTTTCTACCTAACATGCTATTTAGGCGGACTAAATAGTGACGAGCGAGTTTCGAAACTCTTTCGACGTGTGGCTTGAAAGAAAGCGTCGGATCTAATGTGACGCCTAAGTATTTAGTACTGCGCTTCCAGGGGATGGGAATGCCTAACATTCGAACGTGGGGATCACCATCGGGACGACGGCGTTTGTGGTCGAAGCGCATCGCAGAACTCTTTTCAGGGTTCACATCGATGCGCCATTTTTGAAACCATACACCAAGGGCGTTTACGGCCTTTTGGAGTCTGGTTACAAGGTGCCGAACACTGTGGCCTTTGGTATAGAGTGCGGTGTCGTCAGCAAAGAGGGCGAGTTCGACGCCTTTCGGCGGGATGGGAATGTCGTTGGTGTACACGGAGTACAGCAGAGGGGCGAGGACTGAGCCTTGAGGGACTCCAGCCTTTATGAGACGAGGTGCAGAAAGCGTGCCTTCGTGTTTAAATCGAAACGTACGGTCTTTGAGAAACGACGCTATTAAACTGACTAGGCGATCCGGTAAGCCTATCTTGTAGAGTTTATAAACGAGACCGCTGTGCCAGACTTTATCGAAAGCCTTGGCTACGTCAAAGAAAACCGCGACTGTTTTATAACGACGCGGATAGAAACCGTCAAGTATATACTCGACGATTCGGTGGACTTGCTGAGGGCAGGAGTGTTTAGCGCGAAAGCCGAACTGATGGGGAATAATGAGAGGATCGCCATCCGTTGGAAACAGATGGTTCCGCATTCGAGAGAGTATGACTCTCTCGAGAAGTTTAGACATTGCCTTGAGGAGGCTGATGGGTCTGTGATTAGCCGGGACGTTCAGAGGTTTGCCCGGCTTGGGAATGCCTATGACTGTCGCTTCTTTCCAAGCTTTTGGAAAGTAGCTATGGTCGAAGCAGGCATTGAAAATGATAGCTAACAAGGTAAGCATCTGTTGAGGTAGGTGCTTAAGTTCGTGGTTGAAAATTCCATCCGCACCCGGAGCCTTTTTGGACTTTTGATTTCTAATGAGAAGCAAGATTTCGTCATTAGAGACTGTGACAGGGTCGGCGGTGATGGGGAGAGAGTCTCTGCGAAGGACTTCGTCCTCCACCGCCTGGATGTGTGAGGGATCAGCAGGTTGCGTGCTGGGCGAGCATTGTGCGGTAATGCTGTCGGCGAAGCATTCGGCTTTCTCTTCGATTTCGAAGGCAGTAGTGCCATCGGGACGAGTGAGAGGAGGAACGTGAGAGACGGTGTCTACGCGTAAGGCTCGGGCCATGCTATAGTACGCTTGGTGGGACGGAGAGATATTCGCCATGAGATCGTTCATCTGAGCGTCTCGGAGTTCCGCGAGGCAAGACCTAACTTTACGTTGAAGCTGATTCGCAGCTGTTCTATAGGCGGGCGTGGGATATTTCTTGGCTCTCCGGAGAGCCGCGTTTTTAGCTTTAATAAGATTGCTAACGGCTAAGGGAAGCGTGGGTTTGCCTTGCTTAGCAACCTTTTCGTTGTCACTGATGGCTGAGTTGATAGCATCAGTGAGAGAATTTACTAATGAATCGATTTTATCCGGGCTATCTAATTGTTCGGGAGAGATCGCGAGTGGAGAGTTTGGAGCCTCTAAGGCTGAAACTAACGTATTTTTAAAACCTTTCCAGTTGGTAAAGGTCTTAGGAGATGAGACGTTATCGTTCGGCGGTCCTAGCACGAGGGAAACGGGGCGATGGTCGGAGCCTAGGTCATCGAGCGGTTCGATAGACCTTAGATCAAGATTGATTCGCTTGATAATTGCAAAGTCGAGGATGTCAGGAGAGTAGGATGGGTTGTTGGGATAGTGAGTGGGAGTGATGGGGGATATGACGTCTAGGTCAAGGGAGTTACTGATGTCGAGGAGAGCGATACCGCTGGTGTTAGTCGATAGGCACGTCCAGTCAGTATGTTTGGAGTTAAAGTCTCCGAACATAATGACTGAATGGCCGAGGGCGAGAATGGCCTCAAAGTCGCTGCGGATTGGTCTGGTACCACTAGGTATGTAGATTGAAGCTATGATGATGGTCGGATGACCAGTCATAGCCAATCTACACACAGTGGCTTCCATGTTGAGGAGAGGAGGAGTAGGGAGAGGACAGCAGTGGAAGCCTCTTTTGTAATATATAGCGGTGCCGCCGAAACCGTCGGAGTTGGGCCTATCGTTACGAATAAACGCGTACTTAGGTATAGCGAATCCCCTGGAGCGGTTTGGAGTAAGCCATGTCTCCTGGAGAAGGAATAAGTCAGGTTCTTTGTTCTGAAGGAACAGTTTAATTTCGGGAAGGTTGGTGTTTAGGCTACGAGCGTTAAAAGATACTAGGGATAAGCCCTTGGGTTTAATACGACTGGACGCGGGATTCGCGGGTCTAGACATTATAATTTATTATTTACGAATTTATACAAATATAAAAGAATTTACAACGAACTTAGGAGCGAGTGATGCTCGGCTAAAGCAAATAAACGCTCTTGAGGAGAGCGGGCGGCTCGCAGTTTGCGTGCGAGCACGGAAATTTCGTTAATATCGACGTTTTGAATAACGTCGAACACGGTCTTCATGTCCTCAGCCAACGACGACTGAGGTGCGGATGACGGAGAAGGACGCGGCCCTACGGAAGCTACGGGAGCTGGGATGGGTCGGGAAGGTGCAGGCGGAACGTCCGGACGCTGCCTCCAAGACAGAGCCGGAGTAGGCGTCGGCTGAGCGGGCTTTGCTTCCGGGGGACCCCGGTTGCGCAGCGGCGGGAAGTTAGCGTGAGTGAGCGGCGGCGCCGGTTTAGGCGCGACCCTCTTGGCGGTGGAACGCGGAGCACGCGGGCAGCCCCTGTAGTTAGCTGTGTGACCAGACTGGCCGCACAGCACACAGGCAGGGGGGGAAGTGGATTCGGGAGTGCGAGTGCACTCCTTCGTAAAATGTGGATCCAGGCACTTAACGCACCTGGGGGGAGCTGAGCAGTTAGCCGCTGCGTGGCCGTAGAGCTGGCAGCGGTGGCACTGCCCATGGTGACCGCGGGGGTTGGGACGCTCAACAGAGATATTTGAGAGTCCGCAAATTGTGCGAGCCTCTCTAAAGATCTCCCTCGAGTTGGGAGTATTCGACAAGATAACTAAAGCTAACGGAAAGCGCCTACCGCGGTTAGAGTGCATCTTGTGCACTGCTTCGGCCGGGAAACCCTGGGACTTAAGGTCCTCGAGGATTTCTTCATTCGCGAGCTCGAACGGGACGCCCCGTAGTACTGCGCGGATCTTACGCTCCTCCGGGAGGGCGTAGGTGTGGTACGCGATTTGATTTAACCCGAGCAACCTGGTAAACGCGCGGAAGTCGTCGACGGTCGCTACTTGAATTTTGATTGTATCGCCAGCGTTGCGGGTTTTAAGTAATTAATTTTGTGCTCTTTGCACAAGTTAGAAACCGCGGTCCAGCGCGTTTTTTCACGCAGGAAGACGGGCGGAGGGAGCTGAGGTTTCGGCGGGATGGGAGCGCAGCGCGTCGCTGGCTTCGATGGGACCGACGGAGACGCGGTTACTTTGAGCGATTTTAACGGCGCGGAGGCTGGTGTTGAAGACACCGGGGTTGGCTCAGGTGTTGAAGACACCGCGGCTTTTTTCGAACGCTTCTTAGAGCGTTTGGCAACTAACTGGAACGCGGGCTCAGGAGAACCGGTTAGGGTGGCGGCGACCGACGAAGCTTTGGACGCGGTGGAGTCTGAATCGCTCCCGAGAGCTGTACGCTTCCTGCGAGATGAGCGCGAGGATGAGACCGACGCGCAGTCCATATCGGATGGAACGGGAGACGCGGGAGAGCTAATAGACCTGAGGGGTCTGGGTGTTGGAGGCCTGAGGGGCTGGGGTTGGGGCCTGAGGGGCCGGGGACGCGATTGATGCCTGCAAGGCCTGCGTTAGGATGTCTTTTGGGATGGAGACGCCTGCCGCAGCAAGCGCCTGGGTGAACGCGTTCGCAAAGTTAATAACGCTTAGCGAATCCATTAGGGTGTGTTGGGACAATAATATATATAAATATAAGTATAATAAAAGATGCCTTGTTCCTAAAAACCTAGCAAAATCCTAGCGGCAAACCTCCCTACCAGCGGTAGGGGGGCTGGGGAGAATAACTTAAAACTAACCGTAGTATGCCGAAGGCCGCTACCTAGAAACCTAAAAAAGGGTACGCAGGTAAAGAGTTGACCGCGTTAGGGTCAACCTTTACCGACAGAAAGGACAGATACACACGAAAACACACAAATATGATAAAAATAAATATGAAAATAGGAGAAAAATAAATAAAATAGAGAAGAGAAATAAATAAAAATAAAAAGGACTGGTTCAGTACAAATTCGTTGTCACCGTTAAGTATCCTTTGCACTGAAACCAGACTACTTACGCTGGGCGCAACACTGCACTCAGCACAAGCACAACACAACTTAGCACAGCACTTTGAAGACTAAGGGGCTTAGTCGCAAAGAAAAATCGCACTTCGAAAGCACTCAGACGGAGTAGAAAGACCTTGAAAACCGTAGCACGGAACCAACACGCTAAACTGTGACGTCAGTAGACTGAGCGCCACGGAATATCGGGAAGGGACCAAACAACGGAGAACGGGGTCTTGCACGTCCGCACTGGGCGGCGGTCGGAGCGAGAATGCGACACCGCCGCCATACACAACATTAATACTTCGAGCCATTTCTGCAGCACTGGTGCCACGATGGAACTGGTACTCGTAAATAACGCGATATTTCAAGTTTTCCATTTTGTAAACTAAGTGACGCAAAGAAAAAACCATGGCTGCATAAATTTTAATTATTAACCAAAAAGGAGATAATACAGATCAAAGTGGCCAGTTCTACAAAACGCCATATATTATATTGCATTCTTAAAGTTTGTAATATTTTGCACTTTTCCAAAAGGCAAGACCCCAGCTTTAGGAAAATTTATTAAATATGTGGGCCTGATTCGGATTCCCCAAAGCGAGATCTACCTCTGGCCCACCTTTGGGTAGCTTTTCTAGGAACAATTTATACTGCGTAAACAAAAGAATGCCCTCCTCTAGTGAGAATCGACCTGATTTCAGGAAAAGTGCATTATAAGTCTGTAAAAGTTTAGTTCAGCAATATCGTAAAAATAAACCAACAACCGGTTTTTTCTATAGCTTTGCTCGCGTATCTTTTGTGAACCGTCTCTTTTCTTGGTCAAAGGTATCTTGAATTCATGTCCCTTACCACATGTATACACGATGTTCGGTTCAGGAGTTAAGCGTTATAAAGTTAAAAGCAAAGAATAAAACTAACTCTCACATTTATAATATGAGTTCGGATAAGGACATTTAGCAGCATTTCATGTAATATTTTTATTCAAATAGACAAAAAATTTAATTTACTATGATTAATATGAAATCAGTTAAATTGTATTGTCAATATTTCTTTAAAGCTGTCCTTCGTTACCTAGAGACAAGTGCGTAAATTGGTTTTCAATTAATATTTCTGAGAATAATGTAGTAAATGAGTAAAATGAAAACAAATGAATTGAATTTGTAATTGACTATAATTTTGATAAAATATCAACGTTTTAAACTTAAGGAGATTAAACCGCTCATTCTCAAATATTCAAGCGACGTCCGTCGCTTATCCAAATGGAGCCTTAGATACCTGAGTGCAATTCCAAAAGCAACGAGGTAGTGCAATATACAATTAGAATTTGCCAAGGAACTAAAGTTGCTACAGAAAAACAAAATATTATAAGTGACAATAGAGATTTTATTAAAAGCTGTGGCTGTTTTGCTGTTAAAGGGAATGAATGGCCCGTAAATTAAAGAATCAAATGCATTATCAACTACGGTGTCAACAGCGTATAATTTATCTATTATTCCTTCTCTGAAAAGATGTGTTATTTCATCTAGTACAAATTAGTTACCTACGTGAGTACAGACACATACCATGAGAAAAAACGCACACCAGCCAGCTCCTAAAAAAGTAAAGCGGTTGTAAACCCAAACAAACACTACTTTTACCTTTTATTGACAGAATATTAATAAAAAAATTGTATGACAATTATAAATTTTCTGAGGAACTGATTTACATAATTACTTCAACAAGTCTTGATAGTTGTGCAATCTAAAGCCCCGAAATACTTTTGTGTACTTGAAAAGAACGAAACCGTAATTTTTTCAGACGTATTGAAGATTTTTATGAATCTCAACAAGCACAGCAAACGGTTTATTAATTGATTACCTACTAAAAATATTTTGATTATTAGCGATCAAGTTCCTAAACCGTATAGAAAGGATAGGCACGTACCTACTAACTTAGGTAGGTACACCGTAATCCATCACCTCCAACATTAGACCTAAGGCTACGGTTGCTAAAAGCTTCAACACTGTTGTACCAGATGGCGCTTTTAATAGTTTACTAGTTTGTCCAGTAGGTAGATACCTATACCTAAGTCGGTAAGTATACTTATAACTATCTAGAACTACCTCACTACAAGAAATAAATGGGTTAATAAAAAATAGATTGAAATAGAAAAAAAAACAGCAAGTTGTTCAGTTACTAGTGAAATTATTGTTTACTAACCATTGCTCGCAGCATTGCTCGCGTAAAAAAGGGACGTATGCCATTACTACAAGTACATAATGATCTGCCTCGTTCGCTAGAGGTCCCAGGTTCGAGTCCTGGTTGGGGCATTGTTCTGTGTGATGAACACAGAAGTTTGTTCTCAGATCATGGTTGTTTACATTTATATACGCGTATCTATTCTGCGTTACCTCCAGTTCGCTGTATGGTCATCCATGACACAAGCTCTGATTATGCTACTCGTACTTAATTCGGTTGTAGCCTACGTACTGCTAAGATCCAGGAGTTTGTGAAGATATTACAATCCAGACCCACTTTTTTTCACATTATTTTATACAAGTTTTTGCCTACATTCTATGAACAACAGAGGGATTGGTGTTGGATTAAAGTAATAGTTGCTTTCTATAAGTACATGAATAAAACCTTATTGAAGGTATTTTTTGAACACCACCTTTTTAAAAGCAACCTTTTTTTTGCTCAACACTATTTTTCAAACCAGAACTTTTAATTTTGCATAAACTGATTGAATTTTCATAGTTTTTTCTGGTTATCAACATCTTACAATGACTGCACAAATTGCTTTCAAAACTAGCAATATGACCCATTTTGCTGAATCTGTTGAGATTAATCTTTAAGATAAACTAGTAAGATTTTGTATTATATTATTTTAAATTTTTTTTCAATTTGCAAGCCTTGTAAGACAGTGAGAAATACATAATATATAGTTTTTTATACAATCCAAAAACTATTTACAAATCACCATGAACGATATGTAGATCTTATAAACGAAATAAAAAGATATTGATCGATAAATAAGATAATCTACATTGACAAGAAAACCTAAAATAAAACAAAAAAATTTATGTCATCATTTTATTAAGAAAACCATTCACTTTTAGATATTAAACAGCATTTTTCAACATTTAACATTTATTCTTAACAATAAGGCACGATATTAAAATTAGATAAATCCTTAAATCTAAAATAAATAATCCTTTCATGAAAAGTACCAAAATTGCCCTAAAAGGCAATTGTATAAATAAATTACTTAAGCTAGGTCAATCAACAAAGAAATAAAAAACCAAAAAAGCACAAGACACATGTTCCAATTTTGAATTATAATTGAAATAATTGGTGAAACATGTGTCTTGTTCAGAATCAAATTAGAAAATGTAATCGCTACTGGCAAGAAATAACTTAGAAAATGCCAAGATGCAAACTAACACACATATATATCAGTATTGTTTTAGGCCCCTGCGCTTTGTGGTATTTGAAAGGAATTGCCATGATAATAGTTCTATCGACTACACGGTTGTTTTCCAATTTTTTTTATTGAAAAAGGATTAGACGTTTGTCTTCTATCTCACCTGATGGAAAGTGACGATGAACACGAAGGTGTTACACGTCAATACATAACATACAGCATACATTTTATTCATGCACGTGAATTTAATGAAAATTTTTCCATATAACTAATCAAAATTCCAAATAAGATACCAAATTAAAGTCTTGCACTTACTGATACAAAAAAAAACAAAAGCTAATAAAAAAAAAACTGAACAGATCATTTAAAGCCATTGATCCTACATGCTACTCTTAAGACACCTTAGTATAAACGTGTTTCTTTCTTCCTAATTCTGTCTATAGGCGCTGTAGGCTAAGTCAGCGGCGTCCAACGATCGTCTGTCCCAGCCACCACTGCTACCACCGCTGGACGACCAACCGTGACTTTCGTGGCCACCTCCACTGTTCTTCTGGGCGATAATCTTCTTGAGAGCTATGATGCCGGCTAGGAGTAGGGCGATCTGGAATCAAGAGAAATAGACGTTTCGTAGTCTTTAAACATACGTATATTACACATATTAGCGTTGGAGAGTCAATGCTTTTTTGAAGTTAACTCTCTATTTTGATTCAGGTTATAAAAACAGTTATTTATCGACTTGAAATTTGATAATACGTTACTAAGAATATTTGTACTGAATAATTGATTAAGAAATGTTTTAAAAGTAAAAATGATATGCAAAGTGAAATCACAGAAGAAGAGACCCCAGCTTTACAAAACTTTATCTTTACTTTAAAAAATCACATTAATCCTTAAAGTGTATTAAAAAAGACCTTGAAATTAATTATAATTCAACGTCATCTTTGACTTATATTCTTTTCTAAACGAATTTTTCAATTAACTAACTAACTAGTTAGCCTGTGGGCAGCTTTGGAAAACCAAAAGCTTTTTGCCATTAACCAGACTTCCATAGAAATTATGTCAAATTCTCAAAATGATTTACTGATAAAAGTTATTAGAACACAACCATGACTATGAAAGATTTCAATCTCGATTGCATGAACATTAAACAACGATTATATCTGCTATATTAAATTAAAATACGGCCATACTTTGCATTCATATTTCTACAAAGTGTAAAGAAACTTTTCTTAATATCGTTATTTAGCCGTTCATTGAATTATGGGTAATTTTTTTATTTTTAATATTTTCACGATGATTCATTCACGATGCCGCGCCCCACTTCTGTTTTGCTCTATAGTAACACACGATGTATTGATCAAAAAAGGAGAGAGTTATCTCACTCACTATAGCACCCCTGCCTGTTAACTACAGTTTTTCCGCTTCACATTATCACAAGTATATATATATTTTGGGATCATATTATATGCCTTTAATGTAAGCTATTTTGCAAGCTTTAATGTATAGCTTTCAAATCACGTACAGAAATGGTACCATAATTTCAAACATCTCCCAGGCACCATCGTGACCGTATCTCCTTTCACTGGGAAGGTGCTATTAAGCATCATACAACATCCCAACTTTCTTTCATGACCCATGACCCGTTGTCATGGTAACTGCACTTTCTAGAAATAGTAATTTAGACGTAACGAGTGTTTCTGAAGAACAACGATTTAAAAAAATGGGAATGCGCATGTGCTGAAGTCAGTGGTAGAAAATATTTTAATTTTGCTTACCTTATTGTAATAGATATTTTTTGGAAATTATTACATTAAAAGAAAATGTGAAGATCTCTTCCATTTACAGAATTTTTATGTCTATGTATTAACTAACATTAAGTTACGAAACAACCACAATTATCAACCACATAATCACATTAGGTTAAAAATACAATATAATTGATTAAATTAACATTCGATTAACCGAGCACATTATTTTTAATGAGAGAAATTATGTAAGAGTTTTTATATTTGCTTATATTTTTATTATATATTTGGTTTTCATTCGACCCGATAAAATTCAAATTAATGTCTGAGGGTTGCTTGAGGTAAATCTAAATTTACTGCAAAGAAAGGACCTATCATTTAAAAAAAAACGTTGGATGGTAGGCAAAGTAAACTGTTATGCAAAAGATACTATTTATAGAGTAGACAACCTAAATCGTTTCACGGGTTTCAAAATAGAAGGCGTCATTAGATTCGTCTCAGTTGTGAGAGTGACATAAAAAATTTTTTTTTCTCCCGTAATTTCCATGAGAACAGGAATTGGGTTACATGGCAAATAACTTTAGCAGTCGGGTTGTTTTTAAAATACTTAAGTAGATTCAGGGATTTATTTGCTTTTGTCGTAAAGGCTCTTTGCTATCGAATCATCATATACATAGAATTATAAGGTAAATGTATATACAGTTTTACAGTGGTTGTGGCAATGGTTATGGCGCAGGTCTTATTATTATTTATTAGCCAGCTATTATTATTATTATTTATTTATAATGTTTAATGCTGTATTAATTATTCTTATGAACCCAGATTTTTCTTCATCAATGTATTTTCATGATTATATTTGTATTTTGATTTGACGATCAGATTCAGTTTTCAAGTGAGGCTTACGCTTTTGTCCCATCTATTTGAGTTAGACCTTAAAGACAGCTTAAATGGTCCATCGAATTAAAAAAAAATAATGTTTTTCTGCCTTCAAAAACTAAACAAAATTACAAATAAAAAGCTACACAAAATAATGACATTATCATTATCTGTGTCGACTGCAGATAATCGCATACATTTTCTCACTAATGTTACCATCATTCAGCAACAATGTATTTTAAAACGTATTTTAATACGGTTGGCACCATAAGAAATATCTGTACATTTCCGACCAACTTAACATAATAGTTGAACGCACAGACACTTTAGTCGCGCTCTAATCTAAACTATCAAATTAGGGATGATTATAAAATACATGTACGAGTAAAATTTGACAGGTGACAGGATAGGCAGAATATGCTTCTGAATAGGTTTCAGGACTTGTATCCATTGCGGTAAATAATTAAAATAATATTTAAATGTCTTGATGATTGATTATAGGTAATTGGCCAAAACATTACAATCAATCATAAATAACCCACTTCACTTTGCAAATTTAGATTGCAAGGATATGCCAGAGCTTGCAGCGCTACTTTTAAGTTGTATCAGTTTCATAAGGTCAGCACAAAAAACACAAAAGAAGTTTTTTGCTAAAGTAAAGCCTACTTTTAGCATAAAAATATTTGGCATTGGCAAATTCAGGCGTTATTAAATTTAACTTCAGGTGCTTTGAATCTATGAGGGTCTATTGTATTAACATATATTTTACACATATTTATGAGGTTTGCTATGGTTGCCTATCTAACTATTGGTACTAAAGTCATGATAATTTTAACTGTTAAAATAAGGGTAAAATTAAATATATTTAGGAATTTAAGTCAATTGATAAATCAACAAGTATTGTACATGTATAGTATCATTGTATGTAATTCATGAGTATGTAATTAGGATGACCATATTTCGTTTCAACCAAAAAGAAAACTTAGAGTAAGGTTCAATTATTGCTCTTTGTTACCGCGGTTCAACAATGAAGTACTTGGTTAAGCGACGTCAATCAAAGAGTAATTTGGCTCATGATCCATTGATGGATATGGTTTCAAAGGTTAAACTGCCATCGGCGAAGAAATGGTCTTTGATTAATGTATAGTGATGTTTTCAGTATGTAAGCATACTTTCACTATTTTAGCAATTAAGTTCATGGTCCTGTCATTCAGCTGTTGTATCAAACATTTTTAAGTAATGATTTAGGAATGAATTAGCATTTGAATTTACCTAACGAGTGAGTAACCTCGAGTTGTATTGAGTGATGAAACTACATATATATTCATTAACGAAATATGGATGTTTTCAAGTCATCAATGTACATATATTATGGATTTATTTATTATTAAGCATACAGAAACAAATTTCAAAGCTTATTGTATGTCAATTTATATCTATATTATTATACTTAAATAATGTAAAAATTCAAAAATACCACTGATTTTCTATGACATAAAATCCATATCTTACATAATAAAAACCAATCATCTCGGTTCTACTAACCAGCAGAAAGAGATATTACAAAAAACTAGTGCCGACTATTAGATTCACATTATTGTCTGTTTTCTTGTGAAAACCATGTCATTACCCCTAATCAATGTCAAAGTCATTGGGAAAGGATTATGTTTCTAACGTAAGTGACAGTTATCAATATGGTATTTATGACTGTATTGATGTTTGACTCGATTGTCAATCGTTTCTTCAATGGTATGTAGATTAGGTCAGAATACAAAATTGATATTATGTAAAATGGGTATTGTTGTGTTATTGGCATTGTAGCTTAGGATTTATTATGTATTATTTTATGAAAAAGATACGCATAACGTTTTGGAATATTTTTATGTAAACTCTTTTTTGACTCCTTTCTAAAAGCTATACTTTTTTTAACCAACTCGCTTTTGCATCTTCCTCTCTTTTTAAAAGTTAAGGCTAAGCAAAGGGTGTATATTCAGTCATATCATGGTTATATTATGCCATACACAAAAAATGTTGTCTGTATGTCCTAGCGGCTTTATTCTCGATATTTTTGACACAATCTATTTCACCATCAGGCTGCACCGACCAAATGACGCACGAAAAATCCCTCTTACAAAATATATATTTCGATTACCCGTCTCTATAAATGATATTTATGTTATTAGTTCAATTTGAGTCCCAGTTTTCAGTGGTACAATTATAACGTTAAAAATTGTTCTTATCACGTGAAATAGGACCTGAACATCGTGACTTTGGTGTACTAGAATCGCTTTGCTGTTTCTATTTCTTGAGGCGTAGAGTTAGCAAAAGAGATACTCTCTAATGCCAGACTAAGCTTTGCCTTACCATTTGTAGAAGTGACATCGTAATCGTACTGATATGTTATACATTTATGTGATATTACTTTTTCTGAATAAAGAGACCAATGAAAAATCGCCTACTGAAGGCCTTAAAAAGAAGCTTGCCCTAATGCCAGAAGTAACACCATAACTAACGTTCTTTGTTGGGATGAACTTGTGTGGTGCCAAGTAACGTTTTGTAAAAAAGCACTGAACATACATAATTTTGTCATTTAGTAATACCAAAAGTACTATTACTTTGTTGCATCGTCGATATAAATTTAGAGACTTTTGTGTAAACTGTAAGTTCGCAGCTGTGTCTTTTGTTATTTTGCCAACCTTTCATTTGACACAAGTTTATATTGTAAGATAGAGTTCTTGCGGCGGAACAGCCATATAATTTTGCTTCAAAGTAATAAGGCGGAAGATATACTAGTATATTGTGGAAGAAAAGCTCTTAAATTGCCTTCAATGAAGCTTTTGAAGCTTTAGACAGCTATTTAATTCTGAGGGAAAACTTTATGTTTGTTTACTTTCGATTTTGTAAACGATCAGTTTTATGTAAGGGATAGTGCCCTTTAAATTTTTCTAGGAAACTATTCCCAGACATAATTAATTCTATAATTTAAAATTAGTAGCAAGTGAAGACTATTGAGTAAGATGCTTGGTCAAAAGAAAAGTTATATATTTCTTCCATAAATATATTTGTTTATTATAGATTCACAATGTTTTTGGTGTATTTGTGAATATTGATGTTTATGTTTTAATATAACTTTTCAAAAATAAACGATTAGACACTTTTTAACAATCGTCCAAAATGAATACTATTAGGCTTGTCCAAAATTGAATACTTATGTTGTTCTTGTCAACATACTAAGTCGTACTCAAAAAGGTACAAAAGAAATAGAAAGTTTACTTATCATTAGTTTAATACTCAAATTAATGTCAACAAGTGCTGAGTGAAACTAATGTCAACACTATATTAAATGATGTGGAAGTATCTCTTTTTTTGATAGTCGTACGTGATTTTTGTTGCAGTATGTAGAAAATTAGTAACTGAAAGTTTGCGTAGGTTTATACATTTTGCTAAACTTAATAATGGATTGTATCCATAAGCGACTATTTATGTGATTTGATTCTAAGATTTAATATAAATCAAACTTAAAGGTAAAATAGCCAATAAACATGTTTATTCCTTACGTAAAAAATTTCATCAGTTGTAAAAAAAGTTCCTATTTTGGATTTATTTTATTTTTCTGTCAAAACTGGATGCGTTGAAAACTATGATCATTTATATTCCCTAAGCCCTTTCGATCTCCTAATACGTAAACGCATGACTAATATTTACGATTACTACCACGTTTCTATCTAGATTAAACCTTAGTAAGTTACCACAGGCACAGAATACAAATAATAAGTTTTCACAACTAGCTTTAACCGCAGATACAAATCGCACATGTAAGTGTAATCTCCACAGGAATCAAACTCAGCTTTCTTAAGATCACACGTGCGATACAACAATACTTAACCTGATAGAACATTTCCCATGGCAAAATGATCTATATTCAGTTCCATAAAAAATCAATGAATGTTATCAATTAACATAATTTCTCTAAGATACACAATGGCAATTAAAATTTTATGCAAATGCCGGAAGTTGTCAATGAAATAATTGTTACTTTGCTGCGTTCTAGAATCTAAGTAGTGCTGTTGTTAAAAGTTCGTGGTGAAAATGGGAATGATAATGGAGATGTCAATCATTGTGTCACAAAAGATTTGGAGAAGCATCCGGAAGAATATTAAAGTAGTCAGAATTTTGGAGATAATAACTCTGTACACCTTCGAGGAGAATTTTTTTTTGGGTAATATAATTAGTTTGTGATTACTATGGAAAGTTATTTTTCTAAAATTCCCAGGCTATTGGTGTTTTGGGACTTTCATTTGTTGATAAGAATTATTTGAAGTCTACATTTAAAAATTTAAAATTAATCGGAAACAACGCATTTTTTTATCATTAAATGGTAATTCATGATTAAATGTTTGGTTAAAATTACAGGTTTTCAAGTATGGTAACTTCAAACTTTATAATATCAATAATTAATAGACAAAGCTTACCTTAGACACAATCAAGGCCTTGCCAGCCAGAACGAAAAGACCCGCGATGGCTAAAGGAATCATCGCAGCCATTTTCATCACTGCTCCTGTCATCATCATCCCCATCATCTTCTTCATCTTTCCTCGTCCTGAAAATCACCACAGTAAAATGATTTTAAAAATAACTCAAATAAGGGTAAAGTGACATTGAAAAATGCAGTTATGAATTTCGTTAACATTGAATAGGTGATTTTTAATAGCTCAGTGTAGCATTCTTAGATTAAACATGTTGTTTTGATGAATGCTATAGGTAAAATAAAAAATTTGAAGATATCAATTTATGCATGATGAAAATCATCAACCAAAAAAGTTAAAAACGATTTTGGCTTTTAAAATGTCTTCTTTCTACCAATGGCACTCAGTCAATGTTAATTGCATTAAATTTATTTTACCCATGTTTAGGAAACAAGACGTCTTAGCATTGCAATTATTACCAGGAAAAAACATAATCATATATTGTTTCTTTTTGTTCTTCATATAAAAGGAAGTGGATTCAATAATGATACAAAATAATCAGAAGTACTTATTACGCTTGATGCTTCAATGCGTTCTGTTTATCTATGGCTTCCTATTTAATTAATATAACGCAAAATTTACTGTTTCTTACTCGAGCTGTCTTATCTAATAAGTTTTTAAATTTATTATAGATGTGTATTGTATATAATATTTTAAAGCTGAAAAGTTTGCATCAAATGAGATGAGAGGGCAATGGATATAATAAAAATTAGCAAAATTTCTGACATTGTGACATTTTAACCTTGAAAGTCGATATATTTTCAGCACTGACAGTTTCCTCCTAAAAACATGGTAAAGCTTTTCCATTTCACATTGAGCTTTTGTAATTCATACAATGATCTTTGTAATTTATGTCAAATTTAATCGGAACTTTAACAAGACGTCATTCAAAAATAATTGTTAAAGTCAACGTTATAAGTTTCTTTTTTAGTATGATCTTGTGGTTTCATGAACAGTTTTGTCTGTAGACTCCATTAGGATGATAATAAAACAGATTTGAAAGAAAGTACATAAAACAGTGAAAGCTTATAACATAATAATAGCCAATTCGTAACGGTGGTTACTAAATTATTTTCTTCCAACAATGTTCTTCAACAAAGGTTGAGTTTTAATTTGAAAGTTATTTAGAAATTTTATACGGTACTTGTGTTTCAGTCTTGACCTTTCAATAAAAATAATGATGTAGATCTTGCTAGGTATTAACTAGCTTACCTATTGAGCTTTTTGTCCGCCCAATATTGTTAGGTAAATAAATACAACTTATATAGTAGATATTTTTGATTCATAAGATTCAAATCAAACACATAATTATATAAATAATTCATCGTTTGATAGGTAAGTTTACAATGAAATTTTTTATAATCAAACTACGGCATTTGAGAAACTTAAAGCGCCAAAAGGAATATACATACATACACATTCTTGAAAAACGTAAACCTCCTTCTGACAGTTCGGTGAAAATATATAATAATAACTTAAGCATGTGAATACGTTACCTTCTTCAACACCTCTATTTAAATCTTCACCCGAAATTTTTGGCATTGACAGTTGAATGGTCCTGGAATTGGCAAAAGACGCAACCCGCTCCCAAAGCATGTCGGACAATGCTTGATCCTTATCTTGCATGTTCCTGGGCAATGAAGCCTCAATTTCATTTTCACTAACAGGTGTTGTTTCCGGTTCAGAAGTCTTCACAACATCAATCCCACTGACTAGAGGAATAACCTGCATTTTGGCTGCGCGATCGAAAAACAAAATCGCCTTTTTTTTCAAACAGGGAACAATCCCGTCCGATTTTTGGCAGTCTTCGTATATCCTCATCACATATTTCATACCTAACTCGTCCCTGGCTGAGGACAAGTGAACTCCAACGAGAACAAGTAAGCACAATTTGGTATACATTGTGATGCTAGATGCACTCGGTGCGGGTAGCAAAAAAAGACTGTCAGGAAACCACCGTGCCGCGAACGTATTTATAGGCTATGATAGCGACTACAAAAAGAATAGTGCCTCGTGTATCGGGGGTACTGTAAAGGTCTGCACTCACTCAGTTTTCCCATAGTAATGCTCAGTAAAGATGCTATGAAACCAACGTTCACTCGTCTAGTGTTGGCAGATCTTAATGCGATATGTATGTGTGGGTGTATAGCGAAGAGCAGGTGGGTGTGTGTGTGAGGTCGTAGTTAATACTACGCGTGTCAGTCGTGGATATGGCATTCGTAGTCGAAAGCAATTGAGTTTGACTAATTCAATTGATTTTTGAGTGTTTATCTTAAGTGAAACTTCGTTGTAAGTACATTAGTTGAGTATTTTGTTTTATTACTATTAATAATTGGTAAAATAACAATCATTTAAGTACAAAGCTGAGTAAACTGTTGTGTATCAGAGAATTGGAATGCTTATTTTTTGTTTATTTATATTTTGGGGAGTTATTATTTGGCGTAAAAATGACACAAATTTTATAAATGTAGGATCTGAGTTTTCATTTCTAAATAGTTTTTAAAAATGAGACTTTTATGAAAATAGTTGCAGCTTTTGTCAACATATCATCATATTGGAAAAGAAACATTTTCTACTCCAATATGATGATAATTTGACTACCACCTTATAGAACCATACCATATCCATTAAAACAACAGAGTTCATAATACATATTAAAAATGGCGCGGCCCGAGAATTTCTCTGTGGAAAATAACACAGACACTTAATTAACTAGGCCATTAAAATTATTTTTCATTTATTATTATCATATTGGACTTTATTCGCCTCAGTGTTTTGACTTTCAACTATTTGACAAGTGAGTGAGATAATTGTTAAAAGTGTCAGAGACAATTTACATGTTCATTTTGACAGCTGCTCTTCTCTTTCAATTTGAAAGTTAATTATCTTGTAAATATTAAAGGTTTTCTTCATAGTCTAGCGATTATGTTTTAATTAACAACGATTAGAAGGTTTGAATGTTATTTGGACAAAAGTTTTTGTTATTTTTTTAGATAGATGAAAATGCACTTGGAGCGTTCTATATTAGCAATTGATTAAAATCATGAAGGTAGTATTAGCTAAAAAAAATTAAATGTCGTTTTTATTAAGGATAAACTGAAATCAAAAATGGGTTTCTATGTAGTAAAGTACTGAGAAAGTCCAAGGGATTTGTAACTCGTCAGTATCTGCAGTGATGTAAAGCTTAATTTTTAATATTTAATTATAATTATTGCAGTTTGATTCGTAGAATGAAACCAGAATTTGGCGACTGTTTGTTGTTGACTTGCCGAGCTAATAGATGTAGATAAGAATAATTTTGTGTAGACATACAGAAACACTGAATATTTATTTTGAAAAAATAATACCCGTGAAGTTTTGCCAGTTCTTCTTCACGTAGGTTTCTCCGAACTGGTGGTAGAGTCAAGTTTTATTCGTCAAAAGAACAAATAATTGGCAATGTTGAGAAATAAAAATTTAAATTGGAATTTTTCCAATTTACTAGTTCCAAGACACCATCATTCCTTAACTGGTCACAATGATGAGATTACCTATCACAATATTTCGTTTACACTTGAAAATGTTTCTCAATAATTGTTAGACATTATCCTCCAGATATCCTCCATTATCTGATAAGTCAGATGACTTCCGCTACGCTACTATTAAAATAGTATCCATCAAAGCTTCACCAAAGAATATCTTTATTTTTATAATCAAATAAAACTAATGAATCAAGAAATAATCTTTTTTCTCGCTCGCTTCCGGTTTTCCTCAAGTAACTCTAATAGACGCAGCTTTAATGTCCCCTATTTGTGGTTGAAAGGTTATATAAGTAGTTAAAATAGTGATTTTTGCTATTAGTGCTACAAGTTAGTTACGCTGTACTATCAGGGCACTCGCTGGAGGCTCAGATTCGCACCCGAATCCCCTGTAAAGTTGTCGCTACTTAGTATGCGGGGTGCCTACAAAATACCGAACAACGGGCATGCGATTCTCGTCTTACCCTGAGCCTCTACCAAGTTCCCTGATAGTACGTTGGACTTCTGTCAATGTAAAACTTTTTGGCAAACGCTTTCTTGGCGGTATACTTATTTTAAAACAAGGACGTTTGGAACGTCAAACTTTTTCCACCTTTGTCAGCTGCAGTTTTATTTCCATTACATTCCACAAGATGACCAAGTGGTGTAGTGTTAAGCAACCTTGCCTCATATGCCGAAGGTCCCAGGTTCGAGTCCTGGCCGGGGCATTCATTTGTGTGATGAACATAGATGTTTGTTCTCGGGTCATGGTTGTTTGTATTTATATATGTGTGTTTATTCTGGGTTCCCCCCAAATTGGCTGTATGGTCATCTATAACACAAGTTCCGTTTACTTTGGGGCCATACAGTTGCTGTGTTCGTCTGGGGATTTATTATTATTATTCTCAGATTTGAGTATTTATAATTTTTATAAAGGTACTCACTAGTAGGGACTATTATTTATTATTCATAAGTTTATTTTAGCATCAGCCTTGAAGATTGAAATAGTCTTAGTTATAATCTAGGAATAAGTACTCTTCCTTTCGCAAATAATTGGACTTGGATTAATCTTACTATAATATCAACAAGAGTTAATTCTATACAAATTGTCTCAATCTCCAAACAAAGAACGTACGTCATCAATTATTTATCATATTAAAATCACAGTTTAGGTCTTGTCATATACCTAGATAATATCAAATTAAATAAGTAATGTAATATGCGTAGGAACTCTTCCTTTGTATTTAGTTAACGACCACTAGTAAACTTGAGAGAAAAATACTATTAACTGCTATTTAAAAATACAGCGGCTGAGAGACGTAGTAGGTCCTGGTCGGGGCATTAATTTGTGCGATGAACACATATGTTTATTCTCGGGTCATGGTTGTTTAAATTTATATACAGGGTGGCCAGAAAAGTGTCATCGAAAAAATTTTTTTAGGTGCCTCGTTTTGAGGGGTTTCTGAATCACCCCTATGTATGTTATACGATTTTTCATAGCTTTCGGTTTTTAGGAATTTTCGCAAATTTGCGACCGAATCAGTTTCACAAATTTCAAAAAAAAAGTAGAAGGTTTCTTTGAATTTCTAATTTTGCTACTAAATCTCTTTGAACTGTAAGTTTATGCATAAAATAAATAGCCTCATAACTTTAATGAAAGTAAGTAGAAAAATTACCTAAAATTGAGAATTTATGTTAAGTGAGTTATCATTTAAATTTTCAACTTAACATTTAAAATCTAAACTGGTAGTTTCTTCATTTCTAAGTAGCTTCAGAAAATGCGTTACACTCTAAGCTTTCATAATAACAATAATAGTAATAAACAACGCAGATGAGAAAGGGTAACATACGACAGATAGCATACTCGCTATCATATATTTTATGCATAACAGTCAATTCGTTGACTACAACCGTTGCTTCTATTGAGCAGTCACTTTATACTTTTGACCCATTGGAATGTAATATTCCAAAACATAGTATTAGGAATAATTTAAACATAAGTTAGTGACAACAGATAATACATCTAGCACCAGTATTCTAAGTAGTAATTTAAGCAATAAAAATGTAAAAAATAATTTTATGAACATAGTCCATCAAAATATGCAGGGCATTGATGGTAAGGAATTACAGATTGTGCTATTCATAAGCTGTGAAAATATTCATGTACTATGTATCACAGAACACTGGCTCAGACAGTGTCAAGTTATGTCTTCATATAAGAATCATGTAATTGCTAGTTCATTCAATAGAGAACAAATAACTTGTGGCGGCTAAATGATCATCACTCATAACAGCCTAACATTTAAAGAACGCACTTATATTGTAAGTCTATCTGTTGAGCGATCAGTTGAAATAGCCTGTATTGAGATAGGGAATATTGTTATAATAAGTGTATACAGACCCCCATCCTCACCATTTGAAATATTTGAGAGCACTATGAATGAGGTATTACATAGGGTAAATAACAAAAACAAAGAAATAATTATTTTTGCCGATTTTAATATTGATTTATTAGTAGAGACGTCACAAAGTAAACGATTCTTGAATCTTTTTAATTGTTACAACCTAAAAAATCTCTTCTTAGAGCCTACACGAATCACAGCGACCTCAGCCACATGTCTTGATAACATTTTTACAAATTTAATGCCATGTACAAAGTCAGTAATTCATAACCTACAATCAGATCATAGTAGGCAGTTGGCCTCTTTTGATACTGGGCTAAAAAAGACTCTGAATGAGAGACGGCTTGAAACATTTAGGAAAAATTTATTTGAAAAAACATTTAAATTAGATTACTGTGGAGATCCTATTACTCAATATAACTCTATTCATAATATAATTAAAAATGAGTATGACGCTGTTTTAAAAAAAAAATATATGTATAAATAATAATTTATTTACGTTCAGTGACTGCGCAACAGTGGGAATATGCAGAAGTAGAAATAGATTATATGATTTGTATAGTGAAAGAACTTATAATCATAATAAGACATTTTATGAATATGTTAAAAAGTATTCAAAATTATTTAAACGAGTATGCAGTGTAGCTAAATTTAATTAAATTAATAATAAAATTAAATATAGTACTAACATTTCAAAAAGTGCATGGAATATAATTAATCAGGAAACTGGGAAAGCAAAAGAATCGCACACAAAATATAATTTAAAAATTAATGATAAAGTGTTGTCAACTGACAGAGAAGTTGCTGAAGCATTTGAAATTTTTTTACTGCCATCCCTGTGTCAACTACTTTGAGTATTAATTCATGTTCCACTCTTGCACAGTCACTGCTAATGAAAAATATAAATTCATACGATACCGATTTCATCTTTAAACATGTTACTGTTCCACAAGTTATAAATGCATTTAAAAGCATTAAAGTAAAAAATACTGCCAATTTCGATGGAATTTCTGTTAAAATTATTCAATCTGTCATTGATGGTATAGCCCCGTACTTAGCCAGTATGTTTAATGACGGTGTTTTTCCTGGTTTAATGAAATTGAGTAAGGTCATTCCAATATTTAAAGCAGGTAGTATGTCTGACCCTAATAATTTTAGACCTATATCAATACTACCAATGCTCAGTAAGATTTTTGAAAAATTAATTTTAAGTCAATTACTTTCTCATTTTTGCGGTAATAGTTTAATGAATTTTAAGCAATTTGGTTTCACGCGGGGTCGCTCAACAACCGATGCCGGTGTTGAGCTCATAAAACACGTATTCAGCGCCTGGGAGGGCGCTTGCCTTGATTAAATCTTATATTTCTAATAGAAAACAGAAACTTGCAATAAATGGAGAAAAATCATCAGGATCGGCAGTGACAATGGGTGTGCCCCAGGGCTCAGTTCTTGGTCCTTTCCTATTTTTAGTATATATCAATGATCTGCCATCAGTCGTTAAGAATCAATGCAAGGTCATATTGTTTGCTGACGATACTTCCTTCTTATTTAAAATCAAAAGACAAGAAACTGACTATCGAGCAGTAAACAAATGCATCTCCAACACGGAGCAGTGGTTCTCAGCTAATAATTTGCTCCTCAATGAAAAAAAACGAAATGTGTTAAGTTTACATTGCCAAATGTCAAACAGGTAAACACAAACATTGTAGTTAAGAGCCAGGAACTGACTCCTGTAAACTCAACTGTATTTCTGGGCATAACCTTAGACGCCAAACTCCAGTGGGGACCGCATGTTGATGGTTTAGCGAAAAGGCTTGGCTCTGCCGCATATGCTGTTAAAAAAATGAGACAAATTTCAAATGAAACAACTGCTCGATTAGTCTATTTTGGTTACTTCCACAGCCTCATGACATATGGTATTCTGTATAGGGGGAGTGCTGCCGACATCAATACTATATTTATTCTGCAGAAAAAGGCTGTTCGCGCAATCTATCAACTCGGTCCAAGGGTGTCACTTAGAAGTAAATTTAAGGAAATAAATATTCTTACCTTCCATTCACAATATATTTTAGAAAATTTTATGTATGTAAAAAAGAACAAAACCTTGTTCAAAAGAAAAAACGATCTGCACAATGTTAACACAAGAGGAAGAAATATGCTGGCAGCTCATAATAGTAGGCTTCATAAAGTCACTAACTCATTCATGGGTCAATGTATACGCTTTTATAATAAGGTTCCTGAGGATATCCAAGGTCTTCCTATTGACAAATTCATAGAAACTATACAGCAGAAGTTGTGTGCAAAAGCATATTATGAACTATCCTTCTTAAACTATATTTCTTAGTCTTCTTATGGTAGCGTCGGGTGACGGGTCGCTCATATGATAGAGGAGGGCGATGGCTGGATTCCGCGTTAACTCGTGAACGGGTGCCGTTTGAGGGTGTTCGTCGTTTGGATACTTGGGGGGAAGGAGACTTGCCGAGCTAACAGATGCAGAAAAGAATAATTTTGTATAGACATAAAGAGACTCTGTAAATTTATTTTGAAAAAAATATCCCATGAATTTCTTGCCAGTTCTTCTTCACGAAGGTTTTTTCGAACTGGTGGTAGAATCATGTTTAATTTGACGTCAATAAGTACAAGTAATTGTCAATGTTGAGAACTAAATATTTCATTTCAACATTGAACGTTCTAGCCGCGAGAACGGGCAAACTTAAAATTAAATAAACTTTCAAATTGTGCTAGATTTTAACTTTTCTAGAGTTATTTTTGGATAGTTAACAAATTAATCAATCTTACAAATGATAAAAAAAGGAATTTCTTTTATTCAAATTTTCCACCTCGCTGTCTTTGATGGCTGATTTCAGCGATTAATAATAGCCTATGACTACATAGGTTATGAAATCACTATAAGTTACATCTCAAGATCTAGGAGTTGCAGGAAATATCTTTCAAGTTCAAGTTATCAAGTATCAAGTTGAATTCTGTTATATTTGTTTAGGGGCTACAGAGATAAATTTTTATGAGTATCAAGAGTGCGGTGGTGTAAAATTCTTTCTTAGTTTAACCGCCATAATAAATATGTTGAACATGGTAATGTTCAAGTTGACACATTAAAAGGAAGAGTTAGGCAGTGAAACAACAGGAACAAGCATTTGTTTTCTCCAGGCTAGTAATTAAAAGTAAATTTCATGTTTTATTTTTTCGAAATGGACTGAGTATTTATTGCTCTATTGGTCTATTAAATTTCACCGGACTTTGTGGCCTAGCGCTGATAGCGCCACTCCAAATGCTCCGACTCCGAATGTAAAACAGCTTATCAACCTACCACAAAACGTCTTTCTCAGTCTTTTTTTTAGCCAGAGTTCACCACGAAAGTATTCAAAATCAATTGAGGATATTTGACATTTTGTGGTAGGTTGATGAGCTCCTGATTTTACATACCTTTAGTAAAGTAGTTATGCAAAAAGTCGCATCAGCATTTTTTGCTGTAAAAATTTGAAACATTGATGTCTATATAGTCTAAAGGAATTCAAGTAGGTTAGTACGTGTTATATTAATTTTACACTTCTAATTATAGAGCTTGTGTAAATCAGTATGTAGTATTAATTTGAGAGAGGCTATGTAACTGCTTATTAAAGGAAAGTGGGTTTGGTTCATTACCTATATTAATCTATGTACACATTAATATAAGTATTAATATGTTTAGGTTTTGTAATGAAGGGTGCGTGATTGGTAATAAATTACATCACATATCGGTTCGTTTCATTTTACTTATATCAGTAGTGCGAAAGTAAGTTTGAATGCGCGCATGTATATTCGTTATTTACTTTTGTTATACTTTCCTCAAATTTATATTGACGTTGACAAGGGTACAAAAAGAGGACCAAAAGTACCTTTTATCCACAAAAAAGTACTATTTTGTCCTTCAAAATAGTACTTTACTTGCGTACTAATAGTACGCAAGCGAAACCACAGGTAGAATTATGAATTTAATAAATATGAATTATCTAATTGAAACGAATAACTTTATGTAATATAACTAATAATTAGTACACATACATTCATTATTTTTAATTTTTTAAATAGTATATAGATAACTGCTTACCTTCTATATTGAATATAATCATAAGTTTTTAATTTATAAAGTGTCCAATTTTGATAACCTAAGGATAGTAACTAATAGTAATACCTAGTCAAAAGAATAATTTACGTCAAGAGATAGGATGAAATGAATGAATTGAGCAAAGGAATGATGGATTTTTTTAATGTTGAAAACCTCCATGTTAAAAACTTTATGTTAGGGTAGAATTTACAAATTCAACAAAATTCTGATCATGAATTATTAATATGTTTGTCTATGTGATTTTATTGATGGACAATATAATATTAATAAATAAAATAATTTTTTTGGAACACTTGAATTAATTGATCAGCTTAATTTGTGTCAAAAGATCACGTACCATCGGTTTAAATTTAAGTTTTCTATTACGTTCATAAGATACAGAACTCACTGATAGACTGAAAAATATATCAACCGTGACAGTCAATCATATCAATAACTCACCAATAAAGAGTACCATAAAACTCAACAAAATTCTGATCAACAACAACTAATATGTTATTCTGTATAATTATATTGATGTACAATAAACTGATAACATTTAAAATAAATTTAGAGGTAGACTTTCCTAACATAAGATATCAACGAGTTTATCGCAGCGATTAAGTTTAAAAGTGAGCTTTATTTGAAAAAAACAATAATCAGATGCAATTTTCTGATACAATTAGCTGCCCACAATAAAATTTAAACAATGATTTTTCTTCAAGTTTTATAGTTGTAATTTGTCAAGCTTGAAATTTTATTGAGATGTTTTATGAAAAAAAAAAAAAAAACTATTTGATTTTTTTTTGATAAAAATTTCCTATTTAGCAAATCGAAGTCATGTCCCTCAATTTCTTCCTTGCTTAACTATTAAGCTACTGTCACTTAATAGGCAAGACAAATAAACACACCATTTTAACTTTATTAAATGTCTTTACTACTCTAATTAAACAATGACGCTAGAGAGAACGATACATTATGCTTAAAGACCTTTTGATTGAAGTCGGCTTGTTGTGTTTATAATTTCAGATATTTTTAACAAGTCGTTTGATATCTATCAACTTTACTTAAGATTCGTTAATATTCAGACTGCTTGTATAAAATTCATTTTCAGTCAACATTATATTGATACTTAAATGAAAATCTACCTTAAATAAAGCAAGGGACCTACATCTAGTCTCTACGTGAAAATTTTCGTCTATCTATAGATTTAAGAGCTGACAGTCAAGATATTTTCTACATATTTTTTCAACAACTGTTTAAACCGTTATGTTTTTAAGGTGCTGACTACTGCAATCTGGTAAAGCACCTGTCACTTCAAAATGACAAAACTGCTTGATTTTTAGGTATAGTACATATAACATGTAATTTATGATATTTCACTTATGAAATAAATTATTATCGTATTAAAATTCAATGTAATTTTTTTTTGTTTTCATTCACAGGGTCTAAGTGGTCAATTGTAGTATTCAATAATTATCTAAACTAGATGGCCCAGAAGTAAGCAGAGCTTTATTTTTATCGACAAAAGGATGAGACGTTTGTCTTCTATGTCACCTGATGGAAAGTGATCATGAAGACGAAGGTATTACACGTCTATCCACGATATACTTATTTACCCGACGCTTGAAAGAACTAGGACTACAGTTTTCTAGATAAACAGACGCAGGCAGTTCATTCCTTGACGACCCGCACCAAAAAGGAACTATCGAAGCGCTTGGTTCGACTTCTTGGGATATCTATTATAAAGGGATGAAAGGCCAGTCTGCGTCTAGTAGTCCGATGTAAGAAACCCTTCTTTGGGTTCAACCTAATCAAAAAGAACATTTGCGCACTCTCAAAAATGTATTCTCTAGAAGACTGCTAAACAAGCAACTTTCCGACGATAGTAGAGGCGTTGCAGGTTTTTGGTGGTGAGTTCAAAGTTGTTGATAATTTTTCGGGCTCTTTGGTCAACTGCGTTCATCGCTTCTAGTTGGTACTTTACAAAACCATCCCAAAGGTGCCTACAATACTCCATGCAAGATCATACTTGAGCAGTGTACAAAATAATTAAGGTAATTAGCTTGTGTTTTAATTACCGGAGAACAAAGATGTGTCCATCACACAAATGAATGCCCCGGCCAGGACTCAAACCTCCAGCGTTCATACGTAGGTGCCATGAGGCAGAGCTACAACCCACTACTCCACTTGGTCGTCAAAGATATAAATAGCATGTGAAACATTTTACTGAATATTTATATATTAGAGTAAAACAAATTGATTTGTTAAGAAGAATGGGGAATATTAACATAAAAAGGATTCAAATGAACCCAAATCACAATAAATATAATTTTGCGTGAAGTCATCACCTTAAGAAAACACAAATAAAATGAAAGTATCTATCACTGCATCATATAACAATATCTTCTAATGAAACTTATTGATAGCTTGTGTGTATTCGAGGCCTCTTATCAGCAGGTTCTTGAGTACAATTCAAACGAAACAATTCTTAACCTTCGTAGAATTTAAGACGATTTTTTTAATGCCGAACCTATAAAATTAGTTATTAGATTGTATCGATGACTTCGTTCGCGATACTATGAAAATAATATTTCTCGTAAAAATTTGGAGGTAAAAAGCAATTATGTGTTGTACGAGATAAAGTTCTATGTATATACTTGCAACTCTGAGGGGGACCCCACACTTTCGAGCCGGCATCAATCCGCACTGCCGAGTGCAGAATCATTTTGGATGGAAGATTTTTGGATGGACTTTCGGCAAAAATGAGGTCCGGTAAGCGCTGTTTACGTTTCGAGATGAGCTGAATGAGCTATAAAGCCTGAATGGGCTATCATGTTGCTAGAGCGGCCCATACAACTGATATAAAGCAAATACTTGCTTAAATATTTATGTTTACAAAAATCAATACTCAAAATATTGACTTGTATTTCTGGTATATAAAATATTAATATTTGCATAATAATATGTTTCCTCTAACTGCTTTTACTTCATTAGGTGACTAAGTCTGCGTAGACAATTACAGAAACAAAGGCAATCCGAACGCGTCATTCATTAATTGTAAGCAACCACTAGGATAAATTGTATTCTGTGAAAACTCTTGTGTCCAAGGGCACGGTTTCTTTAACTTTGATCGTAACATAATTCATGCTTCACAAATGTACCTAGATACGAGTGGCATACAGACTGATAAAGTTTAATTGCGATTATGTTTCATAAACAGCAGCTTCGGTGAGGTACTTAAAATATTGAGTACAGACGCAAAACAAACTGTTCAAATAAAATGAAACCAGTATTTATTTTGTTTGAAGTGGCAGCTTTCAGAATAGTGGTATCGAATCTTAAAAGATGTTAATACATTAAAATAAGTCTAACAGGACTTTTATATACCTTATAAGACTGGTCCGTTACGTACGTACATTTTTCATGGATATGTCATTGGGGTTCCTTAACGATGTCTGTAAAAAACTCTTTGCTCTCCTATTTTAATATTTTATTGGTATTGTGATTTAAAATGTATAAAGTAAAATCATTAATTGAAAGACAGAATTTAAATACATAATAAAATATTTAAAATAATACAGACATTAGACTAAAACAAATATCTTATAAGATAACGCTATTTATTGCAGCTCGTAATAGATACGTGACAAATAATAAAAACATACAGTCAAAAGCGGAGCTCAAATCATGCGCAAGTAATAATAAAACCGATATTTGAACAGGTCAAACAAAAATGTGCATATACACATTGCAGTGCATAGACACACACCCAAATAAATTCAATCTAGGAGCTACTGGAGAAGGTCAGGCTTCTTTTGATACCTTTAAGCGTTAAGGCATTTGATGTAGTGCTATAGAATATTGCGTTGTCTAACTATGAAAAATTTACTTGTCGTAAAAGATGTATGAAAATTAAATTTGAAGATGGTAATTACTAACTAAATTATTGCTGGCATCGTTTTAATATGAATTTGAATATCTTTAAAACTTCATCTCTAAGTAACGTCACAGCTGAAAGCTAGCAAAAACTAAAGTCCATTGTGCCTTGCGTCTGTACTATAGTAGAATAACGGTTACACTTTCCGTTTATTGTGGTCTGCTGCGTTTGTGAAGATTATTATCTAATTATATTATATTAAGGGGTATTCTGCTGATAATACTTTGTTTTCCTTTTTATGTAGTAATTTATAGCAATTTCGGAAAATATTTTGTTTTTGGCATCGTGAAAAGGAAAATTTAAATAAAACAAATGTAAAGTTGCATAGTAACTTTAGATTAATTTTTGATGGTGTTCCTATTTACATATTATTCTATATCTTTAGTCTCTTTAGTTACGATATTGGTTTGAATGATCCTACTTAGACCAGTTTTCAAAAAATTATTGAAAACTTGCAAATTTAAGATTTCATTTGTGATTATGTCGTTACTTGCCAAAGAACTTGAAAATGTGTAGAGAAATAACTGTGGATTTTACGTGTAAAAAAACGTGGGATTTTCGTAACAACGTATTGACATTCCAATAAAATATTTGCTGTTTTTATTTAGCCAGCCTAAATTTTGAAAATGCTACCTTACAGTCGTTCCTAGTTCTTACAAAGTAATAATCATTGTCATGGTTATCTTTCTTAGTTTAAATTTATTAATATTTTTGTTAATATACATTGCAATTTCTTCAAACTTTATATTTATATAATAATAATATAATAATAATATTTCTAACAATCACACCACATTATCTAGCCCAAATTAAGTATCATTAAGAACTTGTGTTATGGATACTAGATAACGGATAAATAAACTTAAGAAATATATAAGCACATATAGATATTTTTTTTTCATGTATAAATATTAGAAATAAATAAACATACTTACACATCCATGACTAGAAAGCAAATATAATAAAACATCTGCCCCTACCAGGATTCGAACCCAGGACCTCTGGCATGGAAGGCAAGGGCACTTACCTCCACACCAAACAAATTTAATTGTTACCTTTGTTCATTTTTTAATGACAGCCATAGAAGCTGCCTAACAGACTAATCCTGCTGCTACACATGATTCTACTCAACTATATTATATGAAAATATGATTTCTGGCTAGCAAGACCAATTTTGAAACTTCAAATTGCGACTATATAAACTGAGGGCTGGCCTAAGAACGGCTCGCATACGATACCTAAGCCCTCCCGGAGGAGCGTAAGATCGGCGCAGTATTACGGGGCGTCCCGTTCGAGCTCGCGAACGATGTAATCCTCGGGGATCTTAAGTCCCAGGGCTTCCCAGCTGAAGCCGTGCACAAGATGCAACCGCGGTAGAGGTTTCCCTCTCGCGTTAGTCATTCTATCCAACACTCTCAACTCGAGGGAGATCTTCAGAGAGGCTCGCACAATCTGCGGAATCTCGAATATCTCCGTCGAGCGTCCCAACCGTCGCGGACACCCTGGGCAACGCCACCGTTGCCAGCTTTACGGCCACGCAGCGGCTAATTGCTCAGCTTCCCGCAGGTGCGTTAAATGCCTAGATCCTCATATAATGAAGGAGTGTACTCGTACTCCCAATTCCACTTCCCCCTGCATGTGTGCTGTGCGGCCAGTCCGGCCACACAGATACAGGGGTTGTCCGCGCGCTCTGCGCTCCTCCGCTAAGAGAGCCATGCCTAAACCGGCGCCGCCGCTCACTCCTGCCAACTTCCTGCTGCTGCGCAACTGGGGTCCCCCGGTAGGAAAGCCCGAGCCGCCGAAGACGTCTCCAGTTGAAAACTTGAGAAAGCGTCCGGCCGCTCCACCTTCCCGTCCTGTCCCAGCTCCCGTCCTCATCGTTGGCTGAGGACATGAAGACCGTTTTCGACGTTATTCAAAACGTTGAGATTAGGAAAATCGCCGTAATTGCTTGCAAACTGCGATCCACCCGCAGCTCTCCTCAAAAGCGTCTATTCGCGATAGCCGAGCATCACGCGCTACTTATTTCCTTATAAATTCTATATTTTGTATAAATACTCTAAATAGTAAATTTAATGTCTAAACCTGCAAATCCCGCGTCCTTACTGCTTCTCCAAGAGATGTGGCTCACTCCAAACCACTCTAGGGGATTCGCTATTCCCAAAAACGCGTTCACTCAGAACGATAGGCTTAACGCCGACGGTCATGGCGGCACATCTATTTACTATAAAAGAGGTTTCCATTGCTCTCCTCTTCCAACCCCTCCTCTCCTCAACATGGAGGCCACTGTGTGTGAGGTGGCTATGACAGGTCATCTGACCGTCATCATAGCTTCAATATACATACCTAGTGGCACCAGACCTATCCGTAGTGACTTTGAGGACATTCTCGCCCTCGGCTGTTCAGTCATTATGTTCGGGGATTTCAACTCCAAGCATACGGAATGGACGTGCCTATCGACCAACACCAGCGGTAATGAAAAAATGAAATGAAAAAAAGTTTATTGGACAAGTTACACATAATCATACACCATTTATAAAATAATATAGAAGATACATTTGTTTATGCCGAAATGGTCTCAGCTCAGCATAATGCCACCAGCGTTGACTGTGGCACTGGTTTTCAGCTGCAACTACAGAAGACAGCGGAGTGCGTACTTAAATTAGAGAAAAGTAACGTCATTTTTACCAAAACTTTTTAACAAAACTTTCACTGTTCATTTACAATTTATAAACCACAATCTCTTTTTAGCTACACAATAACACAACTGATATCAACTTCTTATTTGAATAAAAAATACTGAATGAATAAATAATATATAAGAGATATAATTTAAAAGCAATAAAAATAAATAGTTCGAAATACAATACAATTATTTGCATATTGTTTAAATGCGTAAATAAAATTAAAAAAATAAAATGAATATAAGTTAAATTAATCATGTTAACAATACACCGCTTAGTTGGCGATCAAGAAAATAGTTTTAAATTTTACGTCTAAATTTACTAATAGAAAGGAAAGAGGGATCTCGCAACGGTGGAGGAATGATGTTACAAATTTTGGCAGTGGTATATTTAAAACAACCTTTAAACGCAGATGTTCTATGATGGGGATATTCAAGACGTGAAAGTCTTGCTCTAGAGGACCAAGACAATTTATCGAACAGATATGTTGGTTTACGATTTTTGACGATACCAAATAAAAGCGTGGCGAAATGAATGCTTCTCCGAATGCTTCTGATTGATGTAAGGTGTTATATGACTTCTATGTGGAATATTCAAACAATACCGAATACAGGCATTTTGTGTACGTTGAATCAAACGTTTGGTTCTTTCCAACAGTCTTGGGCCATAAAGAGTATCAGCATAATTTAGCTTGGAAAGCACTAATGATCCTTCAAGATTTATGCGTAGAGTTATTGATAGATAGCTTCGGACTTAATAAAGCACCTTCAAACGGTAGAAGCAATTGCAAACTACCTCCTGAATATGCTTCTCAAATCGCAGCTCACCATCAAATAACACACCCAAGTTACGCGCGTAATTTGTTTGACTAATTGGCTCACCCTTAATTGTAACAAATGGATTTTGATAGCTATTTTATGTATCAGTGGTTTTGAACCTATGATCATAAATTTTGATTTAGAGAGCAAGGCAATTTTCGCTTGACCATCTTGAAATTTGATCTAAATCCTCATTGATTCTTTTAACAGTCATGCTGACATTATCAGGTTGGCAAGACAGATAAAGCTGTAAATCATCTGCATATAGATAGTACTTGCAGTTTTTAATACAGTTAATGATATTGGTAGTATAAATAATGAAAAGCAACGGTCCCAGTATAGATCCTTGTGGCACGCCACAAGCGACCGCTGACTTGGAAGATGACGATGTTGTACCATCACAACTTTTTACATGAACATATTGGAAACGTTCGCTCAAGTAACTGTGGAACCACTGAGTTGTAGGTACATCCAATCCGTAATATTTTAGTTTACACAATAATAAGGCGATATTTATCGTGTCAAAGGCGCGAGAAAAATCTATGAGGACCAAAATAGTTCCCGACCCTGTTTCCTGTGCTTCCAGAATTTAATTTGTAACGTCCATTAGTGCAGTAGCGGTATTTCTATGATTACGAAACCCTGATTGTACTTCTGGTGGGATAATAGTTGTTTCTAGATAACCCACCAGCTGCAAGTACACAGCTTTCTTTATCAGTTTCGATAAACACGGTAAGAAGCTGATTAGCAAGAGATCTTTAAAAGATTTAGGGCTAGTGATTTTTGGAAGTGGATGGATGATCGCGGTTTTCCTAGAATCGGGAAAGTACTCGTTGTTATAGACCTGTTTATTATAGCGTGTATTGCAGGTAGGGAAACAGGTAGAGTGACAAGGAGAGATATTGTTGTCCTCGACATCACTGAACAACTCGACTTAGATGTCATTTTTCCCGTCACTCCCACTCATTATCCCAACAACCCGAACCATTCTTCCAAAATCCTCGATTTTGCAACAGTAAAGTATATCAACTTTGATCTCAGGTCTATCGAACCGCTCGATGACCTAGGCTCTGATAACAGTCCCGTCTCCCTCGTGCTAGGATTGCCTAACGTTAACGTCTCCTCTCTTAAGACCTTTATCAACTGGAAAAGCTTTAAAAATACGTCACTTTCAGCCTTAGAGGCCCCGAACTCTCCACTCGCGATCTCCCCCGACTCTCTAGATAGCCCGGACAAAATAGACTCGTTAGTCGATTCCCTCATTGTTGCTTTCAACTTAGCCATAAGTGATAACGAAAAGATCATTAAGCAAGTCAAACCCATGCTGACCTTAGCCGTTCGCAATCTCATCAAAGCTAAGAACGCGGCTCTCCGTAGAGCCAAACTCTAGCCCACGCCTGCCTATATATTAGCTGCGAATCAGCTACAACGTAAAGTTAGATCTTGCTTCGTGGAACGCCGAGACGCTCAGATGAACGATCTCATGGAGAATATTTCCCCGGTCCACTAAGCGTATTTTAAAATGGCCCGAGCCTTACGCGTAGAAGCCGCCTCTCACGTTTTTCCTCTCACTCGTCCCGACGGCACTACCGCTTTCAAAGATGAAGAGAAAACCGAATGCTTCGTTGACAGCATTGCTTCATAATGCTCGCCCAGCACGCAACCGGCTGATCCCTCCCACATCCAGGCGGTGGAGGACGAAGTCCTCCGCAGGGACTCTCTCCCCATCACAGCCGACACCGTAACAGTCTCTAATGATGAAATCTCTCTTCTCTTTAGAAGTAAAAATGCAAAAAGGCTTCGGGTGCAGATGGAATTTCCAATCACGCACTTAAGCACCTGCCTCATCAAGTGCTTACCTTATTCGCTATCATTTTCAATGCCTACTTGGCTACTATCAAAAAGCTTGGAAAGAAGCGACAGTCATAGGCATTCCCAAGCCGGGTAAACCTCTGAATATCCCGGCTAATCACAGACCCATCAGCCTCCTCAAAGCCATGGCTAAACTTCTCGAGAGAGTCATACTCGCAACCATCTGTTTTCAACGGATGGCGATCCCCTCATCATGATCCATCAGTTCAGTTTTCGCGCTAAGCACTCTTGCCCTCAGCAAATAGTAAATACTTGACGGCTTCTCTGAAGCCTGACATCCGCAGTGTAATCATCACCAAACTCCAAAAGGCCGTTAACGCCCTCCGTGTATGGTCTTAAAAATGGCGTATCGATGTGAACCCAGACAAGAGTTCTGCGGTTTACTTCGAATTCAAACGCCATCACATCGCCGACAATCTCCATGTTCGAATGTTAGGTATTCCCATCCCCTGGCAGCGCAGTACCAAATACTTATGCGTCACCTTAGACCAGACGCTTTCTTTCAAATCACACGTCGATAGAGTAACGAAACTCGCCTGTTTTTACTTGGGCCACCTATATTGTAGGTTAGGTAGACAAAGTAAAATGTCTTTAAAAACCAACGTACGCTTTATAAGACCTGCGTTAGACCCGTCATGACTTAGGCCTTGCCAATATTTGCCCACGCCCAACCCTCCCTCCTGCACATGGTGGTTGTTTAAAATCTTTAAATTATGGTTTAAAATCTCTTGTGCCACAGGGCCACAAATCCACCCTGGTACGTACGTTACGCGGACCTGCACAGAGATCTTGAACTGCCTACAGTGCAACAGCACCTCCGAAACCTACCCCAATCCTTTAGTTCGAGAGTCCATCTCGTATACTACCCCTGTCATGGATTCGAAGTTCAAAGCCGTTAGATCGAGAAACGCGCACACGAACGTAGCCACGCAACTATCACTAGATCTCGAAGCCCTTCACGCCGCAATTTCTAATTCTTATTTAAATTCGAATCAATTAAATTCTTTTCCATTTTGAGCACAAAATTTTTAGTGGGTAGAGGCTCTGGTAGGTTGAACCTCGATGGGTTGGGTGGGTTATGCATAAGAGCATTTTTTAGTTCCTCCTGCCCTCCTCTTGGAGGGGAACAAAAAAAAACAAAGAACGGCAGTCTATTGCAAGCAAATCTACTGAAAACATCTAATCAAGAAAGAAACTCTACTACAAGAGTCAAAGAACAACACCAAGTCCTGATACTGATATTGAAGCTGCCTGGTTTTGATGTTGCCTGATACTGAAGCTGCCTGATTCTAATGGTGCCTGATACTGATGGTGCCTGATATTTATAATGCCTGAAACTGATGCTGCCTTATACTGAAGCTGCCTGATACTGAAGCTGTCTGACACCGATGCTGCCTGCTACCGATGCTGCTTGCTACGAATGCTGTCTGCCCGCGCCAATCCTTTAATAAACTTTTACGTGACACGTTGTCATAACTATATCAATTTTTTCATATATTCAGACGACACTTATGCTGAAAACACTTTTTAGGATTATAACAGGTCTTAAGTCAAGTCCTGAAGATGAGGATAAAGGCGCATTTTCAAGCGCGGAAAACCTCTGGGTTGTGCATGTAGTTACTCATTGCCTTTTTTTCTTATTCAGGCAAGGCAGAAGACAAATATTTGCCAAAATGAATGAATAAAAATCATGCTCAAGGGCAAACGAAATGATATAACCGATGAATAGTAAAATGTTTGTAAAAGCGCGAAGTACTTTGAATTTTACTTTACAATAAGTAAAATTCAACAGTAATCTGCAATAATATTCGTTATGTTTGTTATCTGACAAACTGTAAGGGCGAACTCTATAATATTCAAAATGTCAATATGTAGGGGCTCAACTCAAAGCCCGAGGTGACTTTTTATAATCTTTTATTAAAATTGTATACTATAACCAAAATGTTGTGAAACGTTAGAAACATGTATTTTTTTCGTTTATTTCTTTTCTAATTATAAAAATTTATTAAACATTATTTATTACACATTAAATAATTAAAATGTTAACGTTTACCTCAGAAAAAAATATACTCAAAAACTCTAATCATCATGATACTTTGTGTATTCATTCAAAACTGTTTGAGCTATAACTATACAGGGTATGAAAAGTCGAAAAAAAGAAAAAAAAACACTAGTCGGATTTTTTTTCAAATAACATTAAAATATAACAGGCCAATTTTAAACTACATTTAAATTGTTAAAGAAATCTAGTAAGTTTTATTTGGGAGTTGAAGGAATACAAAGGTAAAATATGAGAGGTATATCTGCAAAAAGGATTTGTTTACATATGTCACGTATATTTGAACAAATTAAGTTGGATCGTAATTGTTAAAATAAGCATAGGATCATTAAAACTGTTAGGTAATGATACATTTGTGGACATGATTGTTGGGTTTTATTGGTAAAAAGAATTATTACATTAACAATTACATTATTGAAATCACATGCTTTGCTTAGAGTCTAGTTTCTTGTGATATCTGTTTAAGAGTGTTATATGTTTGAAATACCTTCGTGGGAAAGCAGAAAAAAAGTTTCTCTAACTAATATAAAATATCATTTTTAAACCAATAAGATAGAAAGTGAGACGTACGAGGGGAGTTCAATGTATTCTCGGTATAGGTATGAAGGAAAAGGCGGAAAATTTTGAATAAATTTTATTTTTCAATATACTCCCCTAACATCTCAATACATTTATTTGTTCGTGAAAGTAACTTTTCAATTCCCTCTGAAAAATATTTTTCTTCATGGCCCGAAAAATGTTCGTTTATTGCTCCCTTCAACTCTTCATCGTCCGAAAAATGCTTTCCACGAAGGTCTTTTTTAAGATTAGGGAATAGATAATAATCACTAGGGGCCAGGTCCGGACTGTAGGGTGGATGATTGATTTCTTCAAATCCGTGCTCCCGCACAGCAGCCTGGGCAAGGCGCGCCTTGTGAACCGGCGCGTTGTCGTGAAGCAGCAACACACCTGCGGTTAATTTTCCACGTCTTTTTTCTTTAATTGCCTCCTTTATGTTACGCAGGGTGGTTGCGTATGATGCAGCAGTAATACTTTGACCTTTTTTTGTGTACTCGATTAGCAAGATTCCCTTAGAATCCCAAAACACCGTAGCCATGAGCTTTCCTGCGGACGGAGTGACTTTGAACTTCTTCGGCGGGTCTGATCCTTTTTTGTGCCACTGCATAGACTCTTGCTTGCTCTCAGGGTCATAGTAATGAACCCACGTTTTATCACCAGTAACAATCCGATCGAAAATACTTTGCGGATTATCACCACAGAGGTCCAAAAATTCCTTACAACAGTCAACTCGCACTTGTTTCTGCAGCGCGGTGAGCATTCGCGGCACCCATCTTGCACTGACCTTTGACAAATTCAGGCACTCATGAAGGATTGTGTGAATAGTACCCACGGATAGCTTAGTCATTTCTGCTAATGTTTTCACTCTTACACGGGCATCTTCAAGTACAAGTTTTTCGACTAATTTGACGTTTTCTTCAGTAGCGGCACAAATTGGCCCAACAGCGCGGGGGTCGTCTTCAATGCTCTCTCTACCCCGTTTGAACTCACTTGACCACTTCTGAATTGAAGATAGTGAAGGCGCAGAATCTTGGTAAACAGCCACCATTTCTTCATGGATAATTTTTTGAGTTTTTCCTTGTTTTGTGAGGAATTTTATCACTGCGCGATGCTCGATTTTTTTCATCATTGTCGAATCAGTCATCATAGTTGTCTTTTCGCAATGATATCTTGAATACTAATGGTGGCAATTAAATGAAATTTTGTATTTATACCCTCAAAGAGTGTCATTAACTAATGAGATAATTAAATTATCCTCATCATTAGTATATCACCTCGATACCGAGAATACATTGAACGCCCTACGTATTTTTGTTAATTTAAAAATTATTTACGGGTTTTAGATAAAAACCGTTTTCGAATTAATAATGCGCGTGTAGCTTGTGATACGTGATAACTGTGAAGAAAAATAATTATGTTCGTAAATAGCCTGTACACAACGGCTGCAAGTTACGTTCATTCTACTAAATTAACAATCTGAATTTTTGTATTGCCAAAATAACTTCTTAGTTGAGAGGTTAAGTTTTAATTTTCAACAAAAATTTTAAAACGTATAAAATGAAATCATCATTTCATAATTAAATGTAAACCATTTTATTCGATAGACATGATTTTATTATTTCATTTTATTAAATTAACGTAGTAATTTATTATAAAGTATTTGTTTAAAACATACCTCTGTTTTTACTATATGTTGCTTCTAAAGAAAGCTGAAAGACAGGGTTTTGTGTCTAACGTGAAATAAGTAATATTTATACAGGGTGTAATCGTTAAGTGTGACCAGGCGATTATTCCATAACTAATACAGATATTTAAAAACTTTAAACTGATTTCAAAAGTACGTTACCTAATGAGTAAAACGACATCAATAACTTTTTAAAAATCAAACGACAAGTAATTCAAAAATTTTGACATTAAACACTCCCATATATTTAGTATGAGATTAGTAGAAAGGATTTAGTTTCCTTATTTTAGTGGTCTATTAAGTGTCTTTATTAAGTGGTCTAGTACTCACTTTACCTTAATCATATTATATGAATACTTATGATAATTATGATTTTCAAGTAGATACACGCGCATATTAATTATGTTACCACTTTAATTTTTTTTTTAATGTTTCAATATCGTATTAATTTGAACTGGCTGAAAATCAACAAACTACAAAAAATAGATACACTTTGTGTTCCTTCTAAATTAAAAACCTTAATTGCGAATTGTCATTCTAGCCAACATATTTGTCGTGATTGTTTCATTTATTGGTTGAAAAATGGCATATTCCAATAGAGAACCAAATTTTTCCTTTATCAAAAATGTACAACAAGTATGATTTTAACAAAAGAGCGGCCATTATTGCTCACAGAAGAGAGCATCCAGATAGTAGAGAAGTCCCTTGTGGTACGCACTTTTTTTATTGAAAAAGGATTAGACGTTTGTCTTCTATCTCACCTGATGAAAAGTGACGATGAAGACGAAGGTGTTACGCGTCTATCCACGAGATACCTATTGACTCGATGCTTGAAAGAACTAGGACTATTGTTTTCTGGAAAAACAGACGCAGGCAGTTCATTCCACATCTTGGCGACCCAAACCAAAAAGGAACTATCAAAGCGTTTGGTTGGACTTCTTGGGACATCCACCATAAAGGGATGGAAGGCCTGTCTGCGTCTAGTAGTCCGATGTAAGAAGAGAGTGGGTTCAATCTGATCAAAAAGAGCATTCGTGCACTATCCAAAATGTAATCTTAAGAAAACTGGTAAACTGGCAACTTTCCGACGATGGTCGAGGCTTTGCAGTTTTTTGGGGGTGAGATCATAGTTGTTAATAATTTTTCGGGCTCTTTGGTCAGCTTCTGTACTTACGTAAGCTGGATAACAATTTGATAAATAATGGATCCTTGAATAGCAAAAAGGTTCAAGAACCAGAGCCTCAGAATTTAATAATGATTTAGATAATAATATTATTTACTACGTAGTAGATAATCCACGAGAATCGACGCGTTCAGTGGCACGATTATTTCCAGTGTCCCATATTTAGGTACATAAGTTATTTAAAAAAAATACAACTTTAAAGCTTTCAAGATAAAACCTACTCAAACGTTACACAATAATGATCCTGCTGTCAACTAGTCAATTGCAATTGGCTAGTCAACAGTTATATCAATGTAAGTTCAATCGCAGTTTTGGTTAATAGACAATCCTCGCCAAATCACTAATGTGAGAGCTCAGGTGCGATTCTCAATTAATGTATTGTAATGTATTAATGGTATTCTTAGAGATTGGATCATTGGGCCATATTTTTACAGTGGAACCTCAACTGGATAGAGATATTATACCTTTGTACAAAACGATATGCTAAATCTCTTAGAACAAATTCCAGACGATGAAAGACGGTCGATCATTTTTCAACAAGATGGAGCATTTGCACATAATACAAATGTTGTAATGATGTTCATACGAAACAATTTTGAAGTTTTAATAGCCAATAACAGTACAACCCCTTGCCTTGCTAGACCCCGGATCTCACGCCCTGTGATATCTTCCTATGGGGATTTATCAAAGACAACCTGTACGCTGAGAGAATGCACAGCCTAGAAGAGTTACAAAATCGTGTACATCGCGCAATTCTCGTGCAATAACTCCGCAAATGTTAAGAAAAGTTCATTTAGAAATTGTAAACAGAGCTTGCCATTGTATCGCACAACAAGCACTGCTGTTAATACAAAATTTTGTGCTTACTATAAATAAATATGATTCAATTAAAAGATAGTTTTATTACATTGTCAGGTTAATAAACAGTTTCCTTTAATATCAGTACTAAGCTAAAATAACTTTTAAAATAAGGAAACTAAAATCTTTCTACTAATCTCATACTAAATGTATAGGAGTGTTTAATGTAAAAATTTTGGATATTAGTCGTTTGATTAAAAAAAAATATTGATGTAATTTTACTCATTAGGTAACGTACTTTCGAAATCGGTTTAAAGTTTTTTGATATCTATAATAGTTACGGAATAATCGTCTGGTCACACTTAACGATTACACCCTGTATAAGTGTCCTTATTTAATTGTGATGGTATCAAAGTAAAAATGACAACATTCGTGAATGACGTTTTTAATGCCTTATGCCAAATTTTATCTCTAACAACAAGTAAGGTTTGGCAGCCGTGGGATCGTGTTGAAAAATTACCTAGGTTCATATTGTATTCAAAAGACATCGTATTTAAAATATTTTATAATATTGGAAAGCCTGATATAATTATTTTTAATGACTATACTTAGGATGATTTTACTTGTAGAAATGTCCCTTAATTTAGTGATGTAACACAGGTGATAGTTTCGGCACATTCGATTCAGTAGGATAGGCCATTTGACTAGTTTCTGAAAACCATCTCACATAATTTTAAGGTGTATATGGACCGTAGAGGTAATAATAGGTCTTTACCTATGAAACTGCCGTTTTGCCGTACTGGCAATTTCAAATGAAAATATTTTTTTTTGACTGATAATTCTAATTTCATGGAATTCTTTTTCTAAAATCGTCATTTGTTTAATAGTCAGTGTTTTGTTTTCAACGCATTCGAACATTTTTCGTCATCATGGATAAGTTAAAAATTCGAGTAATTATGGAGTATGAGTACCGTCGTGGCAGCAAAGCGGCACAAGCGGCACGCAACATATACGACGTTTACGGAGCGAACACTACAAACGAACGCACCACCCGTTATTGGTTTACCCGCTTCCGTTCTGGAAATTTTGACCTGAAAAATGAACCCCGTGGTCGTCCGAAAACTTTGGTCGACAATGACGAATTAAAGGCAATTGTGGAAGCTGATGAAACTCAATCCACGGTGGATTAGCAGCAGCTTTCGACGTTAGCATCAAAACAATATTGGTCCATTTGCGTCAAATTGGCAAGGTAAAAAAGCTTGACAAATGGGTACCCCACGAACTCAATGACCGCCAGCGCGAAGTACGCGTGGAGACGTGCCTTACACTGCTCAGCAGGCATACAAATGAAAGAATTCTGAACCACATTGTTACTTGTGACGAAAAATGGATCCTGTTTTACAATCGTAAGCGCTCAGCAAGTTGGTTGGACCCTGGTTCAGCACCCAAACAATGCCCTAAACGAAAACTTACCCCTAGAAAAGTGATGGTCACTGCTTGGTGGTCTAACGCGGGTGTAATTCATCACAGCTTCTTGCCAAACGGGACAAGCATTACTGCAGATGTGTACTGTGAAGAACTGAACACAATGATGGAGAAGCTCGCACGTCTCCAACCAGCTTTGGTCAATCGTTCGGCTCCACTGCTCCTGCACGACAACGCGCGACCTCATACTGCACAGCAGACGGTCTTCAAGCTACAAGAGTTGTGGTTGGAAGTTCTCCGTCATCCACCGTACTCACCAGACCTTGCGCCTACAGACTTCTACTTTTTCCAGAATTTGGATAACTTCTTGGCGGGAAAAAAATTAAATACCTGAGAGGCAGTACAACATGCCTTTGAAGAATTTGTTGCCTCCCGTCCAGCTGATTTCTTCAAGAAAGGCATCAATAAGCTACCAATGCGTTGGCAAAGATGCATTGATTGCATGGGTGATTATTTTGATTAATAGAAATAAAAAATATATAAAAATTACGCTTCATTTATTTCGTGAAAAACGGCAATTTCATAGGTAAAGACCTAATATTTGATTTTAATTATTTTAAGTGTTTCATTAAGTCAACACACTTGTTCCAGCCATATGGCGTCGAGACTGGCTTGTGACGTTACACGGTGGGCTCAAGATGCAGCATTGTATGGTATGCATTAACATAAATATGATTTTTACTTGCCTGTGAAGTCATTTAAAACTTATCCAATCGAAACCGTTGAATGTATAGATGTACAAAGTCAAAGAAGAAATGTTAATGTCAACCACAAATAACATTAGAGTTCAAAATTCAATATATTTATATTATAATATATTATTTTATCATACGTAAACATTTTACCCTTGTTGAAAGTCTTCTTTTTTTTCTCATGTAAATCGAGATTGCGTAAATACAACTTAACTTCGGCTTTTAAAAGGTCGACTGAGAAAAAAAAAGTTTGCGGACAAATAAAACTCTCGGCACTCTTGTATAAAATAAAAATTTGTAATGAAATACTCGGGGTAGAAAGTATACAATTTAACAACGACATGAGAGAAACACATAATTATATGACAGCTCATTTTGCGTGCTAAAAAAATGCCACAGCCAAGCCATACCATGTATATTTTATTTTCTACAAACAAAAACAGAAATAGCTTGTAGGGACTCCCATCCCACGCCCTTTTGTCATACAAACAATCATGGACCTTTTAGTTAGCTTTTTGGCAGAATGTTTCCTTAGTAGTTTTCTTGAACATATTGAGGGGCTAGGATCTAATTGAAATTCCAATTAACGATTTGCTGCTTTAGCCAGCCCAAATTTTGAATACGCTAACTAACCGTTATTCTTAGTTTTTACAAAGTAATCATTGTCATGGTTATCTTTTTTAGTTTTAAAGGAGGCTGAGTAGTCGTGAGCTAGGCAGTTAACAGGTGGAAATTCGTGTAAAAAAATAAGTTATATTAACCTTATTATAAATATAGTAAACCGCGAACGATTTAATTTCTGGAAATGAAATTAATTCAAAATATGTAAATTCACTGTGAATTTTATGAGTGGAATTTAGTTTTGACGTCGGCAATACTGATTTTCCCCCCAATAACGAGCGAAAAGAACGAACGACACGTACGTGATTGTCGAGTCACTCACTCATCTATGCCGTCAAATGGCCACCATTCTGGTACTCGTTTGTTTGGGTTTGTTCCATGCGCTCGAGTTGTTTTATGGTTTTCCTATTTTCTTACGACTTACGCTTGCTATATGGACTAACTACGATTTTTCTTTACTAGAATACTTTCTGCTTGCCTACCGGATCCCGAGAACCCGACGTACACGACGAATATTGGTTTTGTTCCCTTGGATACCCGATTTTGCATTTCGACATGAATCGGTGTGTTAACTGTGGCATTGCGTTTGGTTGCTGTGCTACTGTTGGCAGACGAGTTTTAAATGAAGAAATATTGGTTGTGAATCAGCAATGGCGTATGATTGAAACAGTAAGTAATCTATTCTTGCGAATAATTTCAAAGTGAACAAGATAATGATTTTGATAAATGTTTATCCTATTTTGGGGAGTAAATAAGGGGTAATAATGGTTTTGTTATTGAAGTTTGCAAGGAAATTAGGAGCAGCCTTCTGCTAGAGCTGTCGACTTCAAATGCATGATGGCTTCTCCGGGGTCAAATCCAATCGAGACACATTAGCCGAAAGACACATTTTATTTATATATTAGTTGACAACTCTCTAAGGGACAGAGAGTTCATTCTATCATATTATTGTAATTGTATTGTAGGTAGGAGAACTGTAGGCTGCTGCGCTTATGTGATATCTAAAGCGTCATTGTCACTAAAGTACGTCTTCTTATGGTAGCGTCGGGTGACGGGTCGCTCACTTCCCTCTAATATGGTTGAGGAGGGCGATGGCTGGATCCCGCGTTAACTCGTGAACGGGTGCCGTTTGAGGGTGTTCGTCGTTTGGATACTTGGGGGGAGGGAGACTTGCCGAGCTAACAGATGCAGAAAAGAATAATTTTGTATAGACATAAAGAGACTCTGTAAATTTATTTTGAAAAAAAAATACCCGTGAAGTTTCTTGCCAGTTCTTCTTCACGAAGGTTTTTTTCGAACTGGTGGTAGAATCATGTTTTATTTGAAGTAATTGTCAATGTTGAGAAATAAATATTTGAATTTGAATTTGAATTTGATGTCGATTATATGTTACCTCAGCTGGGCTAAGTACCGTCACGGCTAAGCCTTAGAGAGCACGTCAGAATGACGCGACATTTGAGTAAAGAGGTTAATATGAATTATTATGAATTAAGAATAAAGGATATTTAAATATGCTGTTGACAGAACAGAAAGAAATGAAGCGATACATTTTTGACTTGCTCCGTCATCGAAGCAAGATGTTCTAATAAATCTTACAACTGAAAATAAATATAATTAAATTATGTGATAATTTAATTTCATCGGTATTAATTTAAACTACAAGGGTAGTCAGTCGCGTGTGGGCGTAGTGCACCATTTAGTGGAGTGGCGCCGCGTTCGGTCAAATAGGACCAAGGCTACCTAAAAAAACATTATAAACGATTTTTTTTTTCAGAAATAGAAAAAACAATATGGCAATGCGGCAGTTCACCGGATTGCAGGGGAACGTAGAAGAGTTCCTAAATAGTTTTTACATCGTCGCAACGTTGAATCGCTACAGCGAGGAAGAAAAAAAAGTAGTTATCGCCTGTTTTCTTGAAGGGCCAGCACTAAGTTTTTTCTCGCAAGTCTCCAATAACTGCAATACATTTGAAGAGTTAAAAAACGAATTGATCAAAGAATTCCATACAGACATCGATCACTTAGCGTAGTTTTACGAAAGGAAACAAAAGACTGAAGAAGATATTCTAGTCTACTTTTATGCATTAGACGCACTTGCAGCCAAGGCTGGTCCAGCAATCTCAGAGAGCACATTTATACGACAATTCTTACGCACCTGTTCATACGCTAATAAATGCCGATTAGCTTCATAAGTGTTCGATAGCAAGGAAGCGCTGAAACGAACAATCATGCAAATGCATGAAATGTTTCATGTTGCACCCGAAATAAAGTGGGATTTACCAACGCACGTCACGTCGACGGCAGCGTCAACACATACAGCTCCGAGGGACGCAGGCGATATGGATCCGAGTCACATAAACAGGCAACATATAAAATTCATACCCAAACAAAACACATCTACAAAACCTAATACTCCCCATTACAATTTTAGAGACCGTGCAACCAATCAAAGCCAGGGAATGCCACTACAAAAGCATTACCCAAACACCTATCGGCGTCAGTAATAGCGTTTGTACAGACGCCGACGTCAGAAAAAAACCCTATCTCAAGTAAGTTCGTTCCATTTATTTCCGTTCAGATACGCGGCTGTGACACTATTGCTTTATTAGATACGGGGGCATCGGTGGTGTCTAACCGACTTTGCAAAAAACATAACTTAACAATGCAAAAAGCGGACGATCTGTTCATCAAAGCCGTAAATGGCCACAAATTAAATTGCTTGGGAAGCACGAAGACGTTTATAACGATAGATAATAAATTACATATTTAGGAATGCGTCGTGCTGAAGGATGTTGAGCAAGATTTAATCCTCGGACAGGATTTCCTACGAAAGGCAGAAGCCATAGTAGACTTTAAGAATAATAACGTAAGATTCGGCAAATGTATTTGTAATTTTCTATGTAAAGATAGTGTAAAAGTATATGTAATAATTATAATTCTTTACAGCTGATTCAGCAATAACCTAAGATATGTGAAAGTGAATATGTTTATTTTAGTAATCTTGTAGATAATTTTAAAGATAACTTATGGAGTGAGGTGGTGGCAAGACAAAACAATGATTTCGATTTATCGCCGGAATTATCTGATAGTGAACGTAATTCTTTGTCATTATTGTTAAATAAATAAAGGTCCACGTTTGCTTTCGATAAAAATAGCTTAGGTCGGTACAATATTGTCGAAGTAACCGTAGAGACTACGGACCAAGCTCCTGTTCATAAAGCGCCTTATAGGGGTTCTGCTGAACAGCATAGAATCATACGCGAACAAGTGTCAGACATGTTACAAAATAAAATAATTCGTAAATCAAGAAGCCCATATGCATCCCCGGTCGTGATGGTTAAGAAACCCGACGACACGTGGAGATTTTGTGTTGAATTTAGACAACTTAATAAAAAAGTTATCACCGATGCATATCTATTGCCAATAATTGATGATATTATTTCTCATTTAAACGGTGTTAATTATTATGCCGACCTCGATTTGAATTCTGGTTACTGGCAATGTGCCATAAAGGAGCAGGACAAACACAAAACTGCATTTATTACCCCATCAGGGTTGTATGAATTTAACGTATTACTTTTGTCTTAAAAACTAGTGGGACTATTTTTCAAAGAACGATGGACGAAGTGTTGGCTGGGCTTAAGTATAGGAATGTAATAGTCTTCGTAGACAATGTGATTATCTATGGGAAGACTTTTGAGGAGTTTATGAAAGCACTCGGTCAGGTGCTAGATAGATTAAGGGGTGTAAATTTAACTTTAAAACCATCAAAATGTAGTTTTGGGTATAAACAAATAACTGTATTGGGGCATACTATTTCAGGTCAAGGCATATTGCCTGATCAAAATAAAATAGAAAAGATTAGGAATATGAAAATTCCCAAAAATGTTAAAGAGTTAAAATCAATATTAGGTTTATTCTCTTACTATAGAAAATTTATAAAAAAATTTTCATCACTAGCTTTACCATTAACAAAACTTTTAAAAAAGACGGAAAAATTTGTTTGGACTAAATGCCAACAAAAAGTTTTCAATAAAATTTTATCATTAATTCAAAAAGGCATTTGCACTAGGCTTTAATTTGATGCAAGTGATCTAGCTATAGGTACGTGTTTAATGCAGGGGTATAATAATGAGATGTTGCCGGTATATTTCGCTTCACGACAATTAACCGATGCGGAAAAGAAATATGCTTTAACAGAAAAAGAATGTTTAGGGTTAGTTTTGAATTATTTCAAACATTATTTATGGGGTCTTAAATTTCAAATAGTGACAGACCATAAGGCATTATGCTGGCTTAAAGAACGCAAAGATATGTCCGGTAGGTTAGCTAGGTGGGCTCTAGTAATACAAGCGCACGACTTTGACGTTATACATTGCTCAGGAAAGCAGAACGTAGTAGCTGATTTTTTGAGTCGGAATCCGTTAATTGAACAAGAGCTTCCTCCGAGTGAACCGGTGGACGACGGTTTACAAGTGTATAAAATTTCGGTAATCCAGGTATCTCGCGAGCAGGGATTAGATAATTATTGTCGTAGATGGCGAAATGCAGTGGCAAGAAATAATCAGGGTTCTTTTAAAGGATTTGTAGTATATAATAATTTATTGTACAAAAATATTAGAATAAATAATGTAGAAAAAAAGTTACTCGCTTTACCTAAGTCATTGTTTAATAATGTAATGTTTGAACTACATGACAATCCATGTACAGGAGGACATTTTGGCCTAATGAAAACATTGGCGAAGTTCCGTTCTCGATATTTTATACCTAATGTAATTTCTGAAGTAGAAAGGTACGTGAAGAGTTGTGTTTGTTGTCAAGAAAAAAAACCATATAATAAGGTTGTGCCGTTGCAACCTATGATAGTTGAACGTTTATTTGATAGAGTCGAAATTGATATTTTAGGTCATAGCTTGCGTTGAATGTTTTTCGAAATACGCTGTATGTAGAGCAATTCCTAGAGCTACGGCTCAAGCAGTAAGTGATATTCTCGTACAGGAAATTTTCACGAAGTTCGGTAGGGTGCGAGAATTGCTATCAGATAAAGCCTCGATTTTTACGTCGAGATTAGTTAAGAATACACTGAGAGAGTTTGGTGTGCAACAATGTCTTGCGACCACTATGCACCATCAAACGTTAGGTCTTGTAGAAAGATTTAATCAAACAATTTCTCACATGTTAGCTAAATATGTTAACTCAACACAACGTAATTGGTGTAAATTTTTGCCATTAGTAGTGTATGCTTATAACTGTGCCAAACAAGCTTCCACTAAGTTTTCACCATATTATTTAATGTTCGCTAGGGAACCTGAAGTTTCGTCCGATGAAAGATTGAATCCCAACTTAAATATTGAAAATTTCGAAGTTAGGAGGAATAGATATAGAAATAATGTGAATTTCGTAAAGCTCATTTGGCGCAGAAAAGGCTTCATCTATTAATCTTCAGACAGGTCAATTTGTATTATTGCATAACCCAAAAATAGTGTCTGGAAATAGTAAAAAACTTAGCCGACCATTTAAAGGTCTATATCAAATATGTAGAGGTTTAAGAAACAACAATTATTTAATAAAGGCGGTGAATGGAGGTCGAGCAATAACTGTCCATGTCAATCGGCTGAAACCTTTTAAATTGCGATAATTTTGTTGAGTTCATTACAATAAAAAAATCTATCTAAATAATAATTGTAAATATGTAAATGTTGTAAAGTGTCAAAAGTAAATAATTGTTATTTTCTTGTTTTTAAGCTAAAATGAGGCGACATTAGCCTGACATATATCAATCTGAAAGATATATGACTAATGTGAATATGTTGATTATAACGTAGTAAATATTATTATATGTTATCATTAAGAATGTGTGTTGGCATATATGTGTTAGTGTTATATTTTAATGTACTAATATGTTCTTTCTTTTTCATATTGTGAATTATAACGGAAATGAGATGGCAGCCACTAGCAGATGAGATGGCAGCCAATAGTTGATGAGATGGCAGCCACTAAGGGATGAGGATCGATGACAACCCTCCCTTGGCGATACAAAAAAATATGAAATTAATTTTATCTTGTCTTAAAAGTTGTTATGTGTAATGATCAATAAAGATTTTTTTGCGTTGTGTTTCACTATGTCCTTATCTGGTGATGGAACCGAGGGGCGTTCATTTGTAATCAGGCGGTCACCAAAATCATATATTCTCTTAAAGAATAGGTGGCATGCTTTGCTAGCTGCAGGTGACAAGCTGATTATCGATGTGCGCAATAAGGTGAAGTTATCTGCCAGGGACGTGAAACAATGAAATGACATCTCTATAACGGTTCTGGCTCGCTTCTCAACATTCCGTAAGAATATGTGGCATGTGATTAGGAAACATTATATTGAAAGTAGCTTAGGCGACGTTCGCTTGCTTTTTGCGAGGTTTTACTGGGGGAATTCCTCTCGAAGCAGTTATTCATTGGATCATGGTGAAGCCATTGTTTTTGTAACGTTATATTTACTATTTGTACGTAAAGTATTCACACCAACCACCAGGAATTACCTAATCGACAGGGGTAGTCTGTCCTGAGGCCGTCGTACAAACATATCCCCGTTCAGGCAGGTAGTTAGAATAATTTTTGTAAGAAATTTATCCACCCAACCTTGTTTGTGTGAATAAATTTCATGCGGGCGGCTGATCGTCACGGCTAAGCCTTAGAGAGCACGTCAGAATGCCGCGACATTTGAGTAAAGAGGTTAATATGATTTATTATGAATTAAGAATAAAGGATATTTAAATATACTGTTGACAGAACAGAAAGAAATGAAGCGATACATTTTTGACTTGCTCCGTCATCGGAGCAAGATTTTCTAATAAATCTTACAACTGAAAATAAATATAATTAAATTATGTGATAATTTAATTTCATCGGTATTAATTTAAACTACAAGGGTGGTCAGTCGCGTGTGGGCGTAGTGCACCATTGTACCAACAAAATATTGTACCATCAACTCAATCCTTGGATTATGCACTATTAATAATTGAAGATGGTGAAGTAATTTAAAGATGAATATGATATGGTTTTACTTACACGGAGTTATTAATTTATTTATAAAATCTCATATATATTCTTATATTTATGAAAAACAAGTAAGGAAGAAGCCATGTGGCCCGATTAAAGACTGCCAGTTTTAAACCATTTACTTATTGTCAGTGAATTGTTGAATTTTGTATGACATGTTTATGTCTGTCTTGAATACATTTTTAATGTTTATCTTAATAGCATACTTATACATAAATATGTATAACCAACATTAGTAATATGATAACTAAATCTCGTCACAAAAACATATACTTAGGTAGAGGCTTCAAGATAGATATCTAAGTCCAACGAAATAATTTAAAATAACATTGTCATAACCTATCTAAACTTTATATGACACTACTAAAATATCTTATATCTTAACTTCTAGAAAAACAAACGTTTTCAAATTTTAGATGAACACTTCAAATGTATGCTTCTTATAGAAAACAAAATTTTTAAGTTGTTAACACCATAGCCCAGAAATGTATGGGCCGGTATCTGCCTACTTTATTAATATTTTTGTGAATGTACGAAATTAATTCATAAACGTATTGAGAGTTTTTTTGTTAAGATATCGTATAGGGCAGTACTACAGTCCTTCCTATTTTAAGCGCCCTAATAATTTCCGTTTCCTTGGATGTGTTCCGGTCAAACGGAAGAAACAGCCAGTGCACTTACTGGAACAAAGGCAATTTTAGACAGTCGCCAATGCAGGAGATAATAATCATAATTACTATTAATAAATAAAACACCCACGACTAATGATATCCATGTGCAGTTGCCTAAGATAGAATCTGGAAGGTTTGTCCTCTTATTAATCGAATTCTGGATGGGTGTCATAAGCAGGAACGTACAGTAGATATGAGTATCGATGAGATGATGATACCATTTTCTGGCCAATGTGGCATTAGAGTATATTTGCCAAATAAACCTAACTCATTGGGATTGAACTACCTTTCCTTCTGAGCTCATAGACCGTTACTGCTTGGGTGAATGTTCCATAATTTTTCTGACTCGATCCTTGGTACCTGGACATATAATACATTGTGATCGGTATTTCACTACTGTCAAGCTTACAGACACAATGTTGGAAAAGGGATTCTACATCGTTGGTACAATCGTGGCAAATAGAATACCCCGAAACGTTCCCATGATATCATTTAAAGAACTGATGGCCAAGGGTCGCGGAACAACTTTCACCACTGTTCATGAAGATGGGAAATTAGCTATAACAAAGTGGCAAAATAATAAACTGTGTATCTGCTTTCTTCTCGATATGCTGCTGAAAAAATAGACACATGTCAACGTTGGTCTAAAAAAATAAAGTATACGAGAACATAAATCGTCCAGAAGTGGTGAAAGAGTACAACAAATCAATGGGTGGTGTTGATTGGGCAGATCGCATGTTGTCGGATTGTCCATGTCGAGCTCGAACAAAAAGTGGAAAGTACGTTTTATGTTCCACATGTTGGATTTAGCTGTCCCCAACTCTTGGTTTATATATCGCCAAGAATGTGCTACGAAAGGAGTAGCTCGCAAAAAAATTATGCAACTGCAAGAGTTCAAAATGAATCTAGGGCATCATTTTATCGAAGCTAATGACGTGTGCACGGATGCAGAATCTGATGGAATGCTAGAACCAAAACAGAAGAAGAAAGGAAGCGATCGTCCCACTTCCATCAGATCATAAAAGGACTCAAAAAGTCTCTCAAACACCGGTAAAGACTTCAGTTCAAAACAGATGTGGCCTACCTGGCTGCAAACAAAAAAGCCGGACCAAGTGCTCGAAGTGTAACAACTACTGCTACACTATGCAACGCAATTGTTACCAAAGTTTCCATTCGTAAAGCATTATTATTGGACACTTTCAATTGTTTTTTTAGAGCTAAGTTTGATTCATATTTAGTTAGGTAGTAAGATGCCAAGTCTGATTTTTGTGATCACTAGCTATAACATATTCGTGTTTTGATAAAGTCTTGTAATATAAATGTTAAAAACCCGATATTACCTCTTTTATTCAAGGTATAGTAATACTAATAATAATAGTAATGCAATAAAAATCGATTGAAATAGTTTATTTATATCATCATACGAGGACTAACTTCGAGTGACCTGGTATGAGCACAAAATATAAAAAACGAGGAGGGAAGGGGAGGGGATTTTTTTCACTATTTTTTTTGGAGTCACTACTTTATTACTATTCGTAAAAAATAACTTTTTTAAACAAAGTCCGAAAAACGTAGTCCTGGGTCTCAGGAGGTTAAAGCTCTTTTTTGTGTCATGAAACAAGTCTGTATCGGGGGCAAACAATGTGTTGTAGGTTTGTTGAAACCGAGTTCTGAGCATATTTGGTTTTTGCATGTTCAGTGTTAAATAGGTAAGTGTGTCTAGTTCTTTAAGTGTGTCTAGTGTTTTAAGTTTCAGAGTTCATTTGGTGAGCTCAATGCTATCAATTGAACCACTGTGAAATAGCATGTCAAGTAAGTGGCGACGGTTTTACAGTGGTGATATGTTTGTGTGTGCGATAGTTTAAGTGTTTAATGAGTTCTTTTTTGTATAGATTCAATTTGTTCTCTGTAAGTAGTGTAGTGAGTATTCCAGATGGTGCTGCAGTATTCAAGTGTGCTCCTGACTTACAAATAGTACAGTATTTTTACACATTCTATGTCTGAGAAAGGGGCACTTACTGTTAGAATGAAGCCTAAGTTTTTATGAGCTTTTGTAACCATGGATGAAATATGATTAGTGTAGGTGAGCTAAGAGTCCAAAAGAACACCAAGGTCGCGCATAACATAAGTTTGAGAAACTATGGTGTTATTTATAGTGTATGATGTTAGGGGTGCTTTTTTTTCAGCTGAAACTTACATGCGCACACTTACCTACATTTATACTTATAGGATTATTGCAGAAGTAGTCATAAGGTCGGTCAAGATCTGCTTGTAATTTATTGTGTTCAGTCAGGTTATGAATTTTATTATAAATCTTCATGTCATCTGCATACATAATAAAGTCAGAATGGTAATATATTTCCCAATGTCAAATAAATAAATAGAATAAAGCAACGGTCCCAGTATCGATCCCTGTGGTACAAATTTAGTACATAGTTCACATTTAGCACATAGTACACATTTAGTACATAGTAGGAAGAATATCTAGTTACTATTACAAGGACCTATGTCATCTATCTATACCATCATCGATGTTTTAAAAGCTCCTTATTTTACGTAAACAAAGCCGTGGGCTATTTGTTAATTATAAATAAGCCCATAGTTCCGGTCCAACTATTTAAACAGTTAACCCATAAGTATTCGGTACGTAAAGTAATTTTGGTGTATCTTTATTGTAATAGGTGTTTACCTATGAAACTGCCGTTTTGCCGTACTGGCCATTTCAAATAAAAATATTTTTTTTTGACTGATAATTCTAATTTCAAATTAATTTTATTTGACAAACATGGAATTCTTTTTCTAAAATCGTCATTTGTTTAATAGTTAGTGTTTTGTTTTCAACGCATTCGAACATTTTCCGTCATCATGGATAAGTTAAAAATTCGAGTAATTATGGAGTATGAGTACCGTCGTGGCAGCAAAGCGGCACAAGCGGCACGCAACATCAACGACGTTTACGGAGCAAACACTACAAACGAACGCACCACCCGTTAATGGTTTACCCGCTTCCGTTCTGGAAATTTTGACCTGAAAAATGAACCCCGTGGTCGTCCGAAAACTTTGGTCGACGAATTAAAGGCAATTGTGGAAGCTGATGAAACTCAATCCACGGCTGAATTAGCAGCAGCTTTCGACGTTAGCATCAAAACAATATTGGTCCATTTGCGTCAAATTGGCAAGGTAAAAAAGCTTGACAAATGGGTACCCCACGAACTCAATGACCGCCAGCGCGAAGTACGCGTGGAGACGTGCCTTGCACTGCTCAGCAGGCATACAAATGAAGGAATTCTGAACCGCATTGTTACTTGTGACGAGAAATGGATCCTGTTTGACAATCGTAAGCGCTCAGCAAGTTGGTTGGACCCTGGTTCAGCACCCAAACAATGCCCTAAACGAAAACTTACCCCTAGAAGTGAAGTGATGGTCACTGTTTGGTGGTCTAACGCGGGTGTAATTCATCACAGCTTCTTGCCAAACGGGACAAGCATTACTGCAGATGTGTACTGTGAAGAACTGAACACAATGATGGAGAAGCTCGCACGTCTCCCACCAGCTTTGGTCAATCGTTCGGCTCCACTGCTCCTGCACGACAACGCGCGACCTCATACTGCACAGCAGACGGTCTCCAAGCTACAAGAGTTGGGGTTGGAAGTTCTCCGTCATCCGCCGTACTCACCAGACCTTGCGCCTACAGACTTCTACTTTTTCCAGAATTTGGATAACTTCTTGGCGGGAAAAAAATTCAATACCCGAGAGGCAGTACAAAATGCCTTTGAAGAATTTGTTGCCTCCCGTCCAGCTGATTTCTTCAAGAAAGGCATCAATAAGCTACCAATGCGTTGGCAAAGATGCATTGATTGCATGGGTGATTATTTTTATTAATAGAAATAAAAAATATATAAAAAAATTACGCTTCATTTATTTCGTGAAAAACGGCAATTTCATAGGTAAAGACCTAATATATTTCCCGAAAGAATGATATACTATGAGAAAACATTTTCAATATTTTTGGCTTCCATGCAGTATTATTAATTTTAAATAAAATTTTAAAGAATTTCGTCTGATCACGTAGTTCATAGTATCTTTTTAAAATCGCGTTAAAAGTTTAGTATTATACCCGGAATGAACAAATCTACAATTTTCTACGGATCTTTGTGACAGATTTTATTGAAAACATTGCAGTAACAGTTTAACCAAAGAGTAATTAGAAGTTGATGCCACTCGATGACGTCATATAGAGGTCGAATGAGAGTCAATTGAATCTGCTCATTATCGTTAAAATAAGCTCAATTGCATTATCCTGCGATTTGTTACTGCGAAAACATATTACGGTTCTCGGATTAGAATCTGAAATTTTATCTTTACTCACCGAATTGTATTTAGTCAAAGCAATAAACATTTAATTTCTTTTTTTACTTCAATTAACTGTTACTACGAATATAGTTTCAGAGCCTCAAATTCTTACAAATCCACAAAAGAGAAAAAACCTTGTCCTCAAAAGCTCTTCTTCTCAATATCAGACACAAGCGGACGTCAATCATTACGTATTAGTATTATCGATGGACGAGTAATTTAGAGCAGATTACCTTTACCCAGTGTTGCGGGTAAAGCGCGATAACAAAACTTGAGAAAATGGCTGACAATTAAAATATTTCGTAAATAGATTGCGACGCGTTATTATTTGGGGATTCTTAGGAGATGAAGTTAAGTAAAATATTTTTTTATTAAGTTTAAATAATATTATAGCCAAATATGTATACTTTTCTAAATGTAAATATAAGTAAGTAAGTACTAAAAGTTCGTTAATAAGTATTTTATACCGTCTATCAAGTATTTTTATATTTAGCCAAATCAGATAAACCTCGTATACAAATACTCGTCTACAGAATGATCGTTTTGATACCAACATACTAAAAATAAAAAATAGAGTGTAATGGATGACCAATCATCCACATAGTCCTCCAGATAGTCATCTATAACATAAACTTACTTTGGGTTCATACAATTGGTGTGTTTGTCTGAGGATTTATTTATTTATTTTATTTAACAGGTACACTCATTAATTTCAGGCTGGTCAGGCCCAAAGCTGTAGTTATTACGATTCGTCCGAACAATGGCCTCTGTATATTATAAATGGCACGTACTTTATGACGCCAACAAACTTTACAAACGCCCATTTTAGCAAAGTATGTGGCGTTTTATAGAAATATTCGATATTTGGACAATATACCCATTCTTTATGAATAAATTACAAAAAACTTCATACCCAAATAGGAAATGTACTTTTTGTATTCTCATCATATTTTGCTGGTTTTATTGTAATTAACGACATAAAAATAATTTCTAATAAAAGAATGCCTTAAGAAATAGACCCATCATCTATTAACTATTGACAATAAAATAAAATAAATAATCATATTTCTGTTTAAAATTAAATGAAGGTAATATATATATACTTTCTAGACCATTCTTTCAAAAAGCTAAATGCAAGAAAATAAAAAAACCTAATAATTAAAAAAATTTCTGTTTGTAACAACTGACCTTGACATTGCAATAATCCACTTCGTCAATGCAAGCGCAGCCGCTGACCACTCACACGCGCACAACTCACGCACACAAGCAAGCAATCCCACATGCACATGCACGCCTCAGTGCGCGACTCTACGATGCAACGATTGCACGCTCTAAAAGATTTATAGATAAATGCAGTTCCCGGTGAAAATAGATAAATGCCAGTGTTCATGTATTTTCTACACATTTCAATAGACGCCACCGAAGACACTGGACATTGGTCCAGATTTAGAGAACGGGGCCGCCGCGGTTTTAATTCAACATGTCGCACCGCGGAAGTATCGTCCTCTTATGTGTGTGTTCTCTCGCGATCGCATCAGCTGACTTTGGAGCTGGCATGAAGCTCCTCAAGAGAATGTATGACAGCTGCGAGGGGTCAGAGGAGATGATGAAGTGCTTCAAGATCCAGGCTGCAAGGTTAGCAGATCGCGCGGCCAGGATCGACTCATTACCATTGATGGATGGTATATCTCTAGTCAAAGCTAAGCAAACAGGACGAGCGTTTACGTCCAGTCTTCCTGAAGGAGATCTGAATGCCTTACCATCTGATCAAGTTGACAAATACCTTCAAACTGCGACTTCTAAGCTAATGGAAACGCATCGAGTGATCATCTCACCGACAAACTTCGGACCTGATATGGGAAGATCAGTGAACGAAGCGAGAGGAAAACTGAAGAAACTCATGGGACCTATCCTGGCCGCTGTTGCTATTAAAGGAGGTTTCGTCGCGATGGCGTTCCAGGCTATCGCTTTGATTGCTGGTAAGGCGTTGTTGATCGGTAAAATCGCTTTGTTGCTCTCGGCTATTATTGGACTGAAGAAGTTAGTTTCAAATGGTGAAGCGCACGAAAAGACTACTTACGAAATTGTGAAGCATCCTCAAGTTTCCCAGAGTCACACGTACTCCTCGTCGCACTATGGCAGCGACTTTGACGCCACCGGCCCTGGAGGCCACTACAGGAGGAGTGTTGAAGACGAAGCCGCGGCGCAAGACAGAGCTTACAGTGCTTACGCCCAAAAACAATAAACAAGCAATCAATATCAAAAACCTAAAATGGATTACGACTTATTTACAAAATACAACGACACGGCATTATAACACTAGGCAAGAATCTATGTAGGTTATGGTAATGGGGGATTTAAAGTATTTTGAATATTTATTGGAGACGTTATGACGGCGATTGTAGCTAAAATAATGTTAAGCTAATTAATGGTTATTCATGCTTTGTGTGCTGGTTATTTAAAATGAAGTTATTAATCTCGTTGCATTTACTAGAAAAGAATTATAGTAAGTTTGTTAAATCTTATGCTGTTATTGTAAATCTAATATTGTATGTTTAACTCCAGCTTGTGCTTTGGTAAATGGTTGTATTGTGTAATCAGTTGCACCAAATATTGTTGTATTAATTACATTGTAAGATTTAGAATAAGTAGTTTAGGCTAGTCGACGGGTACTGTGCATTTCTGTATTATCTAAGGTTCGAATGTCCAATTTTGTATAAAATAGAATAAGAGATATGATAGGAATTACTACATAAGTCATTTATTCATTTATTAAACGCGGTGCTGTTTAGGTTAGTGTATATAAATGTATGTATGTAACTATTATAATGTAAATGTAATTATACAGAAAATACTCTGATAATAATACCTTCTCGAAAATGATATCCAAAGGTTGTTACGCAAGTACCTTTTTATATTTATCTATATTTACTTCTAGTATTTAGCATGTAAAACATTATTTTCCAAATATTTATTTAACAATGACGTAATGTTGAAACCAAAATATTATAATAAACGAAAAGTCCAACGAAAACATATCTATAAAAAATTTGGCCTCAAAATCTATCGATTTTTATTTTCATCCCTTTTAATAATGTAGTTTACTAACTGGAAAGAAAACAGATATAAACAACTTTATAAACTTTTTCTTGTTTAATTTTTATACCCTTTTTTATTATAACATATTTAAGTTATTACAACATAAAAACCTTAAAAACCTTTTAAAGCAAAGTTACGATCAAAATATATCACACATTGCTAACATGTAGGGACCAACCGCCAATATTATTACTAATACATGATATCCGTTATAATATACATAAATTGCAAACAAATCAAACAATAGAAAACTTCCTAGAAAGTGAATCATGCTAATGGACCTACCCCGCGGCCTACAAAATCAAAATTCCTACTATAAATAGCGATACACAATAAAAGCTTAACTAACTATAGCACGTTAAAAGATTCATACTGCACTTGCAGTCATGCTCTATTTAATACTGATAAAAAATGTGTGTCATACGTTAGTTGAGGTGTGGTGCTATTGTAAGCGGCTTTAGGTCCTACACGTAGCATTGTTTAGTTACATATCCAGAAAATACTATGATTGTAGAGATAAGTAAAACTAAGAGACGATATCCCAAAATCAATTTCTCAGTTTAGTTTAGTTGATGTGAAACGATTAATAAGTTTACTCGTTAGTAATTATTGATTTAAACTTAGATAAGAACTATTACTTTATTGTTCAAAATGCAAATCTTTGCCAAACTGTAAGTGAATTAGATCGATTTCTAAAAATTATTTCTTGTAACCATGGCCTAAAAATACCTATTTGAAGCAATGGGTATTTTTAATGGAAGATGAAAACTTTAAATAGTTTATTAGCAGTAAAGACATATTGCAGAAGCAACAGTCTGTCTACAATCAATAGCTTTCTAGATCAAGTGATATGTTTGAGGTCCTGCTGCGAGTCGCCGAAAAACGCTCCATACAAAATGGTACCAAGCTGTGACGTCACAACGTGTAAATCATACAAAAAATTTGTATGGGCGTTTGGATAAAATATATTATAGCCACGTAGATAATGCATCATAATATTAATTGTTATCATTAATGTCAGCTTATAATATAAAAAAGTATAATCTTTTGTAATAAGTTCATTGCTTCTTTTTTAAGTTTCCTAATCTATATAATTCCGATATTAAATTCAAAACTTTAATTTTTGAAATCTTTTTTACGTCAAAATAACGTGTAATTTCTAAACAAAAGATAACTTGCATTTCAAAATGGTATCAAATATCCAACTGGTCACGGGTTTGCCACCAAACAATAACAGACGAGGATGATACTTTGCCTATCCAAGAAGTGCTAATGCACTATACTTTTGAAGATTCCAGGACTATAATTATGTATGACGAAATTCCAAGAAGTAGTTTTCAAATCGTTTGGTTTGACTTTTAGGTCTATTAACCGTGAATGGATGGAATCCCTGTCAGCGTCTCGATGTCCGATATTTGAATGGTAAGTTTATGGCGCAAAAAGGGAGCATTTAAATACTCTCTAAAATGCTTTCTGTAAAATACTAAAAGTATGGACAAGACTAAGTTTCAAGGCTCTTTATGAATGTTTTTGTTACCTTGTCTTTTACACTAGAGGTCCCAATTCAACTATGTTGATCTAGAAAGGTTTTCTCAGTATACTTTATGGGACAAACAATAGGCTTGTGTGTTCGAGGAGTCTAGTGAAGCGGATAACCTCATTCTATGTAGTTGCTTACACTGGAGCCATACCTCTCGCTTGCGTTTTATGAAACGGGTGCATAATACTCTCGCATCTTCACTGTATATCCGAGATGCTTCCTAGCCAATAAATAATTGACGATCAGCCGACTGCAGCTGGTAATGATTGCGATGTTCGGAAAAAAATTTGTTCTACTTACGGTAGGAGCTGCTACAAATATTCAGTTTTTATTTTATGTTTTCAGTTGCGTAGTTTTCGACTCTAGATCAAGTTTAGGTGCAGCTTGTTTTTCTGTAGCGTATTTTTATTTTATATCTGGTTGTTAAAATTTAAAAGTATTTAAAGTTTGCAGACACGCAGTCTTTGCGTCCAGATCTATTTAATGAAAGTCAATTTTTAGGTTCTTGTGTGGCTCTTTAAAAAATAACACATAATTAATAAAATACACAACAAACTTATTGTTACGACTATAATAAAAGCGTGAGCGTATAGTAAACTCTAAAGTAGCGAATGAAGCCTAAAGCTAAATATTTGTCAGAAAATGTTATTGTCAAACTTTTGTTTTTAAGTTTGTAGTAGTAAAATGTGTGTTAGGAGGAGGCGGTGCGAAAGACAGATCAATTTTCTCCACTACTGTTAGTTACTGAAGCAATGCCATGCGCCACCATGTTTTATTATTTATTTTATTTTATATTATTTTTAAATCAAAGCTTAATAAATGCATTACAGTCGGAACTACATCCACAAAGACCAAGCACATAGAACAGTAATTGCACTTTTTACAATATCTAGACCGTGACACCTAACCAATGCAGGATGTACCACTATATCAAGGGGGACATGAGAAAGATGCGCTGGGAATATGGCACCAATATTTGCAAAATTGTCTATAATCTGATCCATTGTTACTAATTGTAAGAAGAAATATGTATATTTTTAATTGGTCGAGCGTTATGTTGGTTTTGATTGTGTTTTTGTTGTCGTACTGTTTAACGAGTTGAGGAAAATAAATTATAATTTATTTTTACTTCACGTTTATTTTTATTTCTTTTCATATTAACATATTACACGGGCTGCTAGTAGGGACATGTATATTTTTATCTGGACGACCGGTGTTAGTTTTGAATGTGTTTGTTTATGTCGTGCTACTGTTTAATGAGTTGAGGTTAGTAATATTTTCAAATTTAAATAATGATCCATTTATAATTGATTGATTTTTTTCTTTTTCTATTCCACAGGGCTGAAGGGCTGAATATATACAATACTTTGGATAGCACGCACATTAGAATCGAACCACAAAAACAAAGAAAGCTTTGAATAACTCAATTTATTTCAATAAAAGATAGCTTAAAATAAAAAAAAATTTTGGATATCACAAAAAGACATATTATGACTAGACTAGGAAAAATTACAATTCAGAAAGGGTAGGGAGATGAAGAAATATTTTTAAAAATAACTAAAATTACTAACCAAATTTTAAAAATACAACAGATAATTCACACGAAAACTCGACATTCGATGTATGCTAGAAAATATGAGTAAGAATAACTTTTAAATATATTTAGTTATTATTATTTAATTATTCAAAATCTGAATGAGAGCTTAAAATATGTTAGTGCAGTATTAGTTTTAATTAAATTACTTGCACTGTCTGATAAATTAATTCAGATAGATTCATGATAGATGAATTAATGAAGAGCTTTAAAAATGAAATCCAATATTTATCCCTCCGGGCGTACAATTATAGGTATCTGGTGACAATCGATCAATTTTATTTATAAATTACAAAATCTGAGAAAGACTCGTAGTATATCATGTATATATTCGAAGCACTCGAAAATATTCATTCATTGGGATTTCAATTTGAGCAAGAATATGGTTTGTCCTTCATTTTATGAAAATATACTTTCCGTGATAAACCTGCAAAAATTAACTTAGGTATAAAACATATTTTATCCAAAATTTATCTTCCAACGTCAATAGGGGTCCAAGCGAAGTGTCTCGCGTTCCTAACTTTTAGATCTTCTCTGGGCTCATCTATCTCCTTTTTTGTAACGAACAGTCTTTCCAGTCTGTCTCTTAGTTCGTCAGGAGTTATGGGAGATGCAGTGGATTCTGGCGTCTTCTCTCGGTAAAGATACTCGCTAGCGTGAGGATGTCTGTAGTAACCTGAAAATTATTGAGATTCCATTTACTTATATATGAAACTATTTAGATGTTTATTTTAAAGAATACTGAACTCAAGAGGTCCCATGACATAATTACGGTTGAAATTTAAAACCAGTGTGTTTTTACCTGAAATAACAGACAGTACAATTTGACGTAAAAGTATGATTTTACGTCAAATTGTTTCATTAATTTATCACAAAATGCCATAAGAAATCTTAATTTGGAAAAGTAAATGATGTTCAAAATAAATAATTTCATACTTTAGGCGAACCGAACCAATAACTTTTTTGATTTATTTAAATCAAATGAAGTGAGATGTACTTAGTACTGTTTTGTTTATTTAGAATAGACTCCATTACAACATTTCTAAGTTATCACTTTTTTATTTATACTTTAATGTCCAATTTTTGTCAATGAGCAATTTTTATCCTCCAAACTTAGCAGGGTCTTTAGTATCCTACTAATATCATAAAAATGAAAGCTTGTGAGAATGTATGGATGATTGTTATCTTTTTACCTGAAAAGGATTTGTATGAGTTTCTTTCAATAACAAAGTTTAACAAAACTCAATACCTTAATACAAGCTTACGAATGAAGATTTATAAAATTGAAATTTCTAAGTTCATGTATTTATTAAAGCGATACCAATAAGTATATGGACATGACTGCTACTATTTAAATCAAACTGTGGTCGGTATGGTTTTTAAATACTCACTTATTAATATTAATTTTTAAACCACACATGTTTCTCGTGAAATCGGAATGGGGATGAAGGCTTTGACACGCCACATCTACATGAAGTTCGACGTGAACCTAATTTATTATAAAAATCATTTTATCATAAAAAATAACCAAAATAGGTTAGTTATTAATGAGGCACAGTAATATAATAATTATTTAATAAAAACACCGTTATTTTGCCGTATTAACTTAATTTAGACTTAGTTATTTTTTTATCAATGCAGACAAAGCTGAAGAAATATTAGTACCTAAAAAGCGTTTCTATATTACATATTGAAAAGAATACTGAATTCAAGCAATTTTCAGGAGGATGAGAGAGCAAATTAGTTTTTGAATTTACTTATATTTTTAATATCTTGAAAATGTTAGCTTTTTTTACATATCTTACATTCATATTGTTAATTTTCTATTCTTAGGGTTTCTTAAATTGTGAAATCATTTTAAAATTTACTTACTAAAAAACACTTGATCTCGTATATGTATATGATCCAGAAATCCAAATTAATTTTGATTGTAAAATAACAAGTTAGACAGCATATTTAAAAGGTTTTTAGTACTCACCACCGCCGTGATGACCATGATATGGGTCATGATCATATGAAGAGGTGTACGAAGACAAACTTGGTCCTGCATACCCTCCACCGAACGCTGGAGCAGCCCCCTGACCAAATGCGGAACCCCCACCAAAAACAGTCAAAGCTAAAAGAGCCAACTTTGCCAGAATGAAGGCTTTTTTACTAGCAATTAAAAGAAGACCCAATATTAGAGGTAGTAAAGTCGAAACTTGAAATTTAAAGCCCAACAGAAAAGGAACAAGGAGGTTCTTGGCTAATACACGACCTGAAAATATAAAACGATAATATAAGAACCAATGTTATTATTAAATTAATAACATGTCTTGAAATTCCTATACAGTTCAACTACTTCCCATAATTATAAAAAGTATTCTATTAACACCTATTAGAATCTGGATCATGTCAAATCGATTAAAGATGTATACTCAAAAAGTTCAGCCTATATTAACTAGATGGCGCTCAACTTCAAGTTTAAAGTTGTATCATAAACCTGTAATGTTAGCCTTGGAAAGAAAGTGGTCTTAGGTCCGCCAAGTAACGATAGATGGCATTGTTTAACAAAATAAATGGAATAAGAAATAAGTACCTGCCTAAATATGTAAAGGCCATGTACTATTTGAAGTAAACACTAATAAAATCAATCCTGCAGGCGCAATTTAGTTTATGTTTTTGTCCTAACAAATTGAGTTATGTACGAAAATATATCTCAAGTTTCACGAAAGACAGATGACAGGACCATGTGCTTACTAGTAGTGGAACTGTCTTGGCTTAAGTGATGTATCAATTGGAATGTGAAATCATTTAATATGTGTTAGCTGTTCGTTTTCCTTGAATGTAAATTAATAACGTAATAAATAAACATACAAAGATAATTTCATCATTCTTACCTACAGGATTGTCACTACAGTACTACACTATAGTTAATTTTTGTTTGGTAGGTATGACTCCTCATGTTGTCATGTAGACCGTTACAATGGTATCAATGAGAATTTTGACAGCTATAAAAAGTCAGTGCAATATCTTTTGCAGAATAAAATTCAACTTAAAATGAATACACACTCAATGTAGTGAAAAACTTACCGCTACTCATCTCGCCTTGCTGTTGATTAAAAGATCTATCCTTGACTCGTGGGTCCATCACAAATTCTAACACTCCATTGGCCAACGTTGGTCCAATGCGCATGACCAACCCAGGATAAAATGCACTAAGGTCCCAGTGTAGTGATCTTTTTGATATGAGATTGCTGGCGTCTTCCATTATTGCCCTAAAATAATACACGATAAAATATAACTACGGTTTCAATACTGCACCTAAACAAAGAATTGGCAGAGTGGCCCAAAGGTAAATAGAATAACCGCACTGCATCACTCTTGACAAACATAACGCGAGTTCCTTCAACTGACTAAGTTTGATCTTAAATCTAGGCCTTATTGAAACTTAACTAGATTAAGAGGAGTTTTGTGTTAGAAGTATCCATGTTAACAATTTCTTACCAACGCGTTTGCGCAACCCTGTGTACTTATAGTAATACATGAAATTTGTTCCATAAGTTTTCCGCAGAATGGCGTGGTGTTTTAATTTGTTGGTACGGTCGGACTATTTAATTTAACACAATAATATTTAGTGTATCTTTAACGTTGTTTTCGTGGTTAAAGCAGTAAATATTTAAAATACAATCTTAGAATAACTATTACGAATGAATTTGCAAAATTGGTTTACTTTTTGACAACCATAATAATCACGTTACGTGGTTGTGTTCCGGTCAAAGGTTCCCGCCAGTGCAATCACTGGAACACAGGCAATTTCACCTGAAGCCTTTTTATATGCCTTTTTATAGGCAACGCATCATTTGTCGAGATAATAATCATAATCATTATTAATAAATGAAACACCTACAACTAAAGATATATGCATATCTTTATATCACCATAGGTGCAGATGACAATTGACGACAGCTAGGTCACGTGGTCGTTTTCTGGCTATGAATACAGAAAAAAAATGTTGAAATGAGTTCTAAGTTATTATTTCATAATAACATATAAAAAGTTTTTACATAAAAATTTGTATTAATTGTATTTTAAAGAATAATGAGACGTTTGCAATAATTATGAGAACACTAATTCCTCTTTTATAGCCAATAAACTTTAAATTCCAACCTTAAATCCATAGGATCCTTATCCAAAAAGTTTCCGAAATCCCTGGGAACTTTCTCATCTCTCACAAAAGTCACTCCATTTGCCAAACTGAAGGAATCTGCCTCGTCATACTGATTCAGCTGATGCAGCACCTCTTTACCAAAGCACACGCCAACATCCGAACTCCTCTGAATACTCAAACATTCGTTGAAAGTAGAATCTTCTACTTGATTTTCCTTCAACTCTTCTTGCATCTGCAGTTGAATAGGTATCACTTCTATCAAAATCGATAACACCAGAAATAATACGAAAACTAAGCGATACTTCAAAAACATTTTTCATGAAACAATTTTCTTTGCTAAAATTGGATCACATTGCAGTTTGGAGATAAATGTGAAAGACACAACCTTTAACTCTGGTTTGAGTATTACGTATAGCGAAAACGTAACAATCTTCAGTGTATTTTATAGACTTTGCATGTTATGTCTGGGTGAACTTTGCCATTGTTTCGGCGGAATAATAGGCACGTCGTCGTCACGGGCACTTCTCACGATGGACTTACAATAGAGTGAAAATTCGAAGCAAATTATTTGCAAGATATCTTTGGCAAGTAATCTTCAGATCGTTATGTAATATGTAAAACAATTGAACGTCTACCTTAGACGTTGTGATTGCGATTACGATTTTTTTCTAAATAAAGTCGTTATTATGATGTTCAAATTACGTTATTTTAGAAGACTTCTTAAATTAAATAGAAGAAGAAAAAAACTTTAACCATAATCAATGAATATTCGACGCGGCAACTCTACCAGCTATTTGGCAACTTGTAAGAGCTTTTCTTTCTTGTTTGTAAATAAATATTAAAGACCAAAAATATTTGAGTAAATATTGCTTAAAATTTATAAGTATCTGTTGACAACAATTCAAATGCACTAGGAATATTTCTAATCAATTTTTGCTACAAAATTTGACAATTCAATAATATATTATATTCTAAATCGAAATAAGATGTTTTCATTTTCTTTGGACTATACTGAAGAAAAGCTATACTGCAAAAACTATGATCAGCATTAATAATATTGTGATAAAATCGAATATGATTGATTATTAGGTACGGACAGAAAAACAATTTTTTATCCTTATGTAGAATAGCTAAAAATGTTGACTTTATTTGTTATGTCAAGTTGTAACGCAACAAAGTGCGCTATGCTCATATCATAATAATTTATATGTGTACTACGGATGGTCTTTTCGTGATTTGTCTACTAGTAAAGTTACCATAAAGTATTACATTATTCATAAGTGTCGGATTTATACTACATTTTCGCACTCCAATCCTGACCAATACAACAAAGGTGCCAGTTTAAGCTGTCACAATTGAGTGTTACTTTAAAAATATTTCTTTTCGATATTTTGTGTAAGAAACATTTTCTTATTTTTTATATTTTTTGTAATTGGTCTGCTAACATACAGCTTAAACTGCTGAGCTGTTCGAGCTGGAATCGTTCATACAGCTACTATGACATAGATATCCAATAAAAATTGACATCAAGGGTACTAACCTAAAGTAATTAAATATACGGAGTATATTCAAGTATAGATAGTTCAAGTACTTTGTGCGCGTTGGCCAGTGTGTGCGTCAAGCTTTCATATATACAGCAACTGTGTGTGAGTGACAAATATGTATTGGTTGTACACGCACACATAGGCCACTTGCATAAATAAACACATGTCGGTCGCACCAAAAACACGGAACCTAAAAAAACTGGCGTCGCTCATTCATAGATTTATCATCATATTAAGTTCAATATGTTTCATATCTTAAACACTACGATCCATATATACTTGATAATTAGCTTTTACTGTATTATTAAAAGAAAGTAAGTACACAAATAAATCGTTAGACCCATTTAGACCAGAATGGGCGTTGTGGTTATCAACAACAGTTACCTATGTATTATTACCCAGCAAACAATAAAACATCAAACCATATATCCCGTGTAAACCGTTCTAAACCTATTATGAAAAAATGCTATTAACAGACTTTCATATAACAGTGTTACTGTAACAGTTAGGCTGGATCTACTATACTGAATGAGCCGAAGTTGCGTTCAGTATGCATTCCGTAGATAACCATAAGCCAAGCGTAAAAATTAGTGCGTCTAGATTCGTATCCGGATGGCTCGCGTTCATGTTACTGGGTGAGAAAGATAAATCATATTCAATTAACGTTTATATCAGCTATATAATGAAGCATACTTAGTTTCAGTAAAGGAGTTCTTGTTCAATTAGAAACGGTTACTTAACGCTTGTACCTGACAGCAGGCAAAGTTGACAGATGGTATTAATGTATGTCAATAAAATGATATACTGATTTTTAAAAAAACCTTTTTTTTTATCTGTCAGATGTAAAAAATGTTAAAATTTATTCCACCAAGCTTGCTGTTGGTGGTACGAATGTTTAATTTGAGGTGATACACTTTTCCCTCTCCTTCGCAATTAATTAGGTATTAAGTATACTTAGGTACGATTACGATTTTTAAAGAATAATCGGTTTAATGTATTAGAGTTTTAAAAACTTTTATCAATACATATGCAATCACCAGAATCGAGATTTTAACGAAATTTTAACGAGCGTTTAAGCTCTGCGCCACCGATGGCTGCTTAGTATAAATTTTAAAATGCTTGTATGTTAAGTTGACCACAAACCAAATTACCCATATTATTATCATTCCCAAAACAAAAAATAAATGTTAAACAGAATCATCCTAAAATTACACCTCAACAAGGCTTTGACCTCCCACTTGTATTACACACAAACGCCTTACAACTCCAAGCTCATACCAGACGACGTAACTTTCACCAACCCGCACAACATTTAGAGCTTTATTGTGTTTGCAATAAGATTAGTTATTGTCTGTTTTTATTTTAGGTGTAAGGTCGTTTTGAAGTTTATCATGCGCAAGTAGTGAAAGTTCAAGTTTTTTCTTATGTGCGTCCGGCTTGAGTAAAAGTTTTGTTTGAGTGACGTAATAGTTTAAGTATACCCGGGTTCAGTTTTCTCGCATTGTCTTAATGGTTAGGTGTTTATTTATAATAATAATGATGATAATAGGTTTTGCAAATGTTTGCTCAAATTTTATATAACAATGCCGGAATCTGATATTTGAGTTTGTAAGCACGCCTGCGGTTTAGAGTTAGAATTGAAATTATTTAAGGTTTTAGAATTTCATAAATAGTTAATATTTCGTTTCTAAAACATATTGTCTATTGCATGTTTGTATACGTAGTCAATTTAATATAACTAATGATAGGATTATTGTAAGTATGAGGTGTAATATATTTAAAATTATTTATTAAAAGTATTTATCAAGGCCTTTATCCTTTATTTCTAATAACATCTGAGGCTTGCGTTATTATAGGTTATGATTTTTCCTACAAGAAGATTGAAAATAACGAGTCACATATTTCTGACAAAACACCAGAAATGTCTTTTATCTCTACTTTGCAAAATTAAATCTAAACAGCCGGCTTAGTTTTGGTGTCAAGACTTATATTAAAAAATTGTATAGCCTGATGTGTCTAAGCATAAACATTTTTATTCCACTTCTGAATTCTTTCCGAACGAGCTACCTGAGTTTATTTTCCGTTTTGTTTGCTTCAAGAATATTATATTTGTGCAGTTAATTACTTCAATTATTAACATATATCATAGGCATATCTTGGGATAATTGTATCTATAGGATGGTCTGTATGTGACTACCTACTATTAAGCAAAGTTTTAAAATATAATCGATCTGTATTGTGCCTGCTATATAGCCTACCCATGGTCTTTTTTCAGATCATAGTGCATCTGTTCTGCGCATGATATAACCTTTTTGCAATCTAATTAAGACTAATTTATCTGCTTAAGCTTCTTTAAACAAAAGTAGTTCACATAGCCGCGAAACCAAATTTCCCTACTGACCCATGAAAATCAAATCGAATTTCAATCGATTGTCCATTTGGTCAGGAATGTACTACGTGTCGATTATAGTAAATCGGCATATTTCCTTTTTAGAAAGCTGTAGAATCACAACCCTAAGTAGGCCGGTGATGTGGGTGCGACTCCTAAGTGCGAACCTTGCGCGTCTTTTAGAATTTCTACTATCTCATAAATAATTTACTTTGTTTGATATTTTATTACTTTTATTGATTATATTTCTCGTTCTGGAATGTTGTCAAAGGACTGAAGGTAACTATTAATTATCTTTTATTTATTTTAGCGATATTTTACTTGATTTATTTATTGTATTATATAAACCATACCATCATCAAAATCGATTTCTATTAATAGAGTTTCAATCATTAGGATACAGAAAATATATGTACGACGGTACTTAAAGGAAAGATCGTCCTGCAGACCTACAAGTGAAGAGTTAAAAAAAAAATCATATTAGCATGTTATAAATACTTTTTGATTTTGGCCCCAAAACAGCGCCAAATAATGTAAATTATCAAAAAGACAATCGAATTTAATTATAAAAATGATTTATGTAATGTGGACCTATATTACTCTTGCCATATTTCGCATGTTCATAAAACAATAATTTTGTAACTGTACAAAAAAACACCAAAACTACTTGAATTGATCTGATTTTTAGTATTATTTGAGCCAATAAACATCTTTTCCTTCAGGTTTATAAAAAGATTTTGGTTAAAACGGGAAGCTTTGCCTAGCCGACCGTTAATTTAACATTATTTCTTATAGGTGAATATTATTTTATTCCTACAATTTTTACATAATTAAAAAAAATGAAAATATTTTATTTTATCAAGCGTAAAAAAGATTTACAGTTTGTGAAAGTCGTCCTTTTCTTCATCTTCATCTAGATGGTATAGTTAAATAGCAATTAACTTCGCATTGTAAAAGGTCTTATGGGTAGACAGAGTGGAAAAAAAAATTTTGGACCAAAATCTGAACTTGGATACTCATAATGTGTTCACAAAGGAGTGCAATCCCTACCAAGAAGTGAACGAATCATAACGAAACTTAGTAGCACAGTGACATAACGATCAAAGAATTTGTAAAAAGATGTTATCTTCTTTGGGTGCACGGAGTCACGTATTAAGGTATGACAAGTTAAAATGGGGACAAATGCCTGACACTACTTGTCACACATACTTTTATCACAATCGTATTGAGCGGAGAAATCCTTAAAGGTTAAATAAAAGTTTACTGTGTAATAGAAAAACTCAAATTGAGATATGTTTTTTTCACAATTTTTTATTACTAGTAGAAATAATACTCATAAAAGTAACCTACAATAAAAATTTTAGTAATATAAGCGAAATCTTTAAGAGTGCGAATCTTTAATTCAATCATAACTATATTTCTAGCATGATTATATAGATGAGTAAGTCAATCAAATGAATGTAGTTCGTTTGTTGAATTTATTTTATTACGGTGTTCAAATGCCGATCGAGTAGTCTATTCGGGTTTTATGTAGGTAAGCTCATTTGGCTGATTTGCCAAAAACCTGTAGAAAATTGGCCGGGCAGCAATTTTATCCGACCATAATCTACATAATATTTGACTTTGCCGCCAAACAGTGCCGATTGATGACAGGAACCTGTGGGAAGCTCCCTTTACAGCATTTTAAAACTATTTTATGTTATAAAAAGAAACCAAAGTAAATTTTTAGAACTATAAACGTAGATAACTACACGAAAGAGAAGCGTATCAGAGCTATTGGGTAAAGCCTTAATCTGTCGCTATCATTGTTGTAGTCCAAACTTCTGTGTGCTCGCATAGCTTTAATTACTGCCAAGAACACTGTTATGGTCAATGGCCATTACTTCTTACAACATATCCGTAAGACACCTTTTTTGAATTACCACAGGTATAACTTTCTCCAAGTACCAAAAAAGAGAATATCATGATTATATCAGTTTACCGAAAATGTATAATTTCTTATTTAAATAAAGATTCTAAACTGAAAATCTAAAATATGAAATAGAACCCATGTTCATTTTTAAAATAAGTTACCCTTTAGATTCTTAAAAATAAAAAAAACGAAATCGAAATACTTACATTAAATTAACCTCAATTAACACGAGGCATCGAAAACGCTACTCCAGTGTAATACCAGGTACATGTATTAAGGTACATGCATTACTTATGGTGCTTCCCCCAAAGTGGCACACTTGTCGAGAACGAGTTGATCTGAGTTTTCACATACTAAACAGAATTACTTTGCCTACTTTACAAGATTTTTAGGGATTGGTATTTCGAAAGTTTTTTCTTAATATTGGTTGTTGCTTTTTTTGACATTTACAAGAGAAATCATGTTAGGTTTATTCATTTTTAAGTAATGTACAGCTGTCCTCGCCCTGTACATGTCTCCTATGTTTTCTTAGGATTATAATTTTAGATGGTCTCAGCTGAAGACCTTATGAATTTTATTATATCGCAGCCATATTAGCAGAATACAAGAAGGATAAAGGTATGTATTCAGTTTGAAAGCCGTTTCCTCAGTTTCCGAAGTAGTAGACAAAATAGCTCCAAAGGTGAGGTCCAGTAAAATTGGTGCGTACGGTTTTTGTTTCAGATATGTTCCTCTGTACGTAACTTGGAACAATTATGACTGTTGGTCCATGTTCATGTTCGTAGTCCATTTATACCCCATATAGGTACTAACAACAAAAATATTACCTTTGTAAAATTTCAGATGTATATTAAGTCTGCAAATAAATTAATAGCAAAATACAGGCTGTATCATGAGAAATGTTTAAATGAACGCAAGAAGTAGCTTCTTACATTAAAATGCCACTCATGAACCATCTCACTTTTTTTCATGGTACCTCAAGTACCTACTAAAAATTGCATATCGACTATCCTACTAATGGAATATTATGCTGTTACTCAGAGGGATGAGGAGTGCGTCCTGTCTTATGGGAGTTTTCAGTTATGAAATTCCACATAATATTTGAAACTCTGAGGTGAAGTGTCAACACAAGTGTGTTTTAATGAATGGACGAACAGACTACTTTCACTCTTTGGTAGCCAATGAACTTATACCATGACACGATTTGCATATAAGTTTAAGTATAATGATTTTTTGATTAATGTCATCTAGTTAAACCAATAAAAGTAGAGTTACTGTGATGGTAGCTTGAGGTCCCCTTCCGCAGCTTTGAATTAGCTAGTACTAGGCCAAATATAGTTTTACGTCTCTATGAGTTCAATAGAAATAGAAAGTGACGGATGGATATTTCAACTAACTAGCCAACTAGTCCGGGGCTAAGTAGCTCAAAGTAAATTAAACATCTTCATATCTTCTTAAATCAAAGACGGATGCGTTCCAACATGCTTCTAACAATACCTACAATTAGTCACAATAAAAGTTCTCGACCTGACGTAATGAAATGAAATGAAATGAAATATTTATTTCTCAACATTGACAATTACTTTTTCTTATTGATGTTAAATAAAACATGATTCTACCACCAGTTCGAAAAAACATTCGTGAAGAAGAACTGGCAAGAAACTTCACTGGTATATTTTTTTCAAAATAAATTTACAGAGTCTCTTTATGTCTATACAAAATTATTCTTATCTGCATCTGTTAGCTCGGCAAGTCTCCCTCCCCCCAAATATCTAAACGACGAACACCCTCAGACGGCACCCGTTCACGAGTTAACGCGAGATCCAGCCATCGCCCTCCTCAACCATATTAGAGGGAAGTGAGCGACCCGTCACCCGACGCTACCATAAGAAGCCGTACTTTAGTGACAATGACGCTTTAGATATTTATCGGGACGAAGAACTCAACGACCAAACAGACACATTACACATGTTTTGTTACAAATACTAGTTAAATCCTGTTATTGAGGGGATTATACCCAAGGGCTTTTATCATCCAAATAATCGGATAGTTTAAAATATGCTTTAGCACACAACTTCCGCTTTATAGTTTCTTTGAATTTGTCAATAGGAAGACCTTGGATATCCTCAGGAACCTTATTATAAAAGCGTATACATTGACCCATGAATGAGTTGGTGACTTTATGAAGCCTACTATTATGAGCTGCCAGCATATTTCTTCCTCTTGTGTTAACATTGTGCAGATCTTTTTTTCTTTTGAACAAGGCTATGTTAAATATATTGTGAATGGAAAGTAAGAATATTTATTTCCTTAAATTTACTTCTAAGTGACACCCTTGGACCGAGCTGATAGATTGCGCGAACAGCCCTTTTCTGCAGAATAAATATAGTATCGATGTCGGCAGCACTCCCCCACAACAGAATGCCATATGTCATGAGGCTGTGGAAGTAACCGAAATAGACTAAACGAGCAGTTGTTTTATTTGAAATTTGTCTCATTTTTTTAACAGCATATGCGGCAGAGCCAAGCCATCTTGCTAAACCATCAACATGCGGTCCCCACTGGAGTTTGGCGTCTAAGGTTATGCTCAGAAATACAGTTGAGTTTACAGGAGTCAGTTCCTGGCTCTTAACTACAATGTTTGTGTTTACCTGTTTGACATTTGGCAATGTAAACTTAACACATTGATTTTTTTTTCATTGAGGAGCAAATTATTAGCTGAAAACCACTTCTCTGTGTTGGAGATACATTGGTTTACTGCTCGATAGTCAGTTTCTTGCTTTTGATTTTAAATAAGAAGGAAGTATCGTCAGCAAACAATATGACCTCGCATTGATTCTTTACGACCGATGGCAGATCATTGATATATACTAAAAATAGGAAAGGACCAAGAACTGAGCCCTGGGGCTCTGCCATTGTCACTGCCGTACTGTCACTGGTACTTAGCGATGACTAATAATCTCGTTACTGATAACACTAATTGCCCAACTAAGTGGTAGTATAAATAACACCCCTTTGTTTAATTCGGTTCGCTGCGATCGCCGCCCGGTACGGACGTTCCAAGACCACTCCGATTGATCGGTCCCTTCCCGATATTCCGTGGCGCTCAGTTCACTGACGTCACAGTATAGCGTGTTGGTTCCGTGATACGGTTTTTCTGGGTTTCCTACTCCCTCCGAGGGCTATCGTAGTGATTTTTCTTTGTGACTAAGCCCCTTAGTCTTCAAAGTGCTGTGCTAAGTTGTGTTGTGCTTGTGCTGAGTGCAGTGTTGTGCCCAGCGTAAGTAGTCTGGTTTCAGTACAAAGGATACTTAACGGTGACAACGAATTTGTACTGATCCAGTCCTTTTATTTTAATTTTATTTCTTTTCTTCTATTTTATTTATTTCTCTTCTATCTTCATATTTATTTTTTATCATATCTGTGTGTTTTCGTGTGCATTCGCCCTCTCTGTCGGTAAAGGTTGACCCTAACGCGGTCAACTCTTTACCTTTACCCTTTTTTTAGGTTTCTAGGTAGCGGCCTTCGGCGAACAACGGTTAGTTTTAAGTTATTTTCCCCAGCCTACCGCTGGTAGGGAGGTTAGCCGCTAGGGTTCGCTAGGTTTATTTTAGGGAACTCTAGGTATCTTTTATATACTTATATATACATATTAATATAATTCCCGCCCTAATGGATTCGCAAAGCATTATTAACTTCGCGAAAGCGTTCGCGCAGGCGCTCGCTGCGTCCGGCATCCCCATTCCAGACGAGGTCTTCACGCAGGCCTTATTAGCACTTAACGCGTCCCCGTCCCCTCAGGCCCAAACCCCGGCCCCTCAGGCCACTATCGTCCAGACCCATCAGGTGTTTAGCTCTTCCGCGTCTCCCGCGCCCTCCGACATTGATTGTACATCGGTCACATCCTCGCGCTTATCTCGTAGGAAGCGGACCGCTCCCGGGAGCGGTTCAGGCTCCGCCGCGTCCGAAGCTTCGTCGGTCGCCGCCACCTTAACCGGCTCTTCTGAGCCCACGATTCAGTTAGTTGCCAAACGTTCTAAGAAGCTTTCGAAGAAAACCGCGGTGTCTTCAACACCCGAGCCCACGCCGGTGTCTTCAACACCCGCCCCCACGCCGTTAATGTCACTCGAAGTGACCGCGTCTCCGTCGGTCCCGTCGAAGCCAGCGTCGCGCTGCGCTCCCGTCCCACCGAAGCCTCAGCTCCCTCCGCCGGTCTTCCTCCGCGGAAAAGCGCGCTGGACCGCGGTTTTTAACTTGTGCAAAGAGCACAAAATTAATAACTTAAAAGCCGCCAACGCTGGCAAATCAGTTAAAATTCAGGTCGCGACCACCGAGGACATCCGGTCTTTTACTAGGCTTCTATCGATCAAACAAATCGCGTATCACACCTATGCTCTCCCGGAGGAGCGTAAGATCCGCGCAGTACTACGGGGCGTCCCGTTTGAACTCTGTAATGACGACATTCTCGAGGACCTTAAGTCCCAGGGCTTCCCGGCTGAAGCAGTGCACAAGAAATGAAATGAAATGAAATGAAATTTTTATTTCTCAACATTGACAATTACTTGTTCTTATTGACGTCAAATAAAACTTGATTCTACCACCAGTTCGAAAAAACCTTCGTGAAGAAGAACTGGCAAGAAACTTCACGGGTAAATTTTTTTCGAAATAAATTTACAGAGTCTCTTTATGTGTATACAAAATTATTTAGCTCGGCAAGTCTCCCTCCCCCCAAGTTTCCAAACGACGAACACCCTCAAACGGCACCCGTTCACGGGTTAACGCGGGATCCAGCCATCACTCAAGATGCACTCTAACCGCGGTAGGCGTTTTCCACTAGCTTTAGTTATCCTCACCAACACTCCCAACTCGAGGGAGATCTTCAGAGAGGCTCGCACAATCTGCGGACTTTCGAATATCTACGTCGAGCGTCCCAAACCCCGCGGCCACCCTGGGCTCTTCGCTCCGCGCTCTTCAGCTAAGAGAGCTGCGCCTAAACTGGCGCCGCCGCTCACTCCCGCAAACTTCCCGCCACTGCGCAACCGGGGTCCCCCGGAAGCAAAGCCCGAGCAGGCGACGCCTACTCCGGCTCTGTCCTGGAGGCAGCGTTCGGCCGCCCCACCTGCACCTTCCCGTCCTATCCCAGCTCTCGTAGCTCCCGTAGGCCCGCGTCCCGCTGCGTCGTCTTCACCTCAGTCGTCATTGGCTAAGGACATGAAGACCGTGTTCAACGTCATTCAAAACGTCGACATTAACGAAATTTCCATACTCGCACGCAAACTGCGAGCCACCCGCTCTCCTCAAGAGCGTTTATTTGCGTAAGCCAAGAATCACTCGCTTCTAAGTTCGTTGTAAATTTTATTTTTTGTATAAATTCGTAAATAACAAATATAATGTCTAGACCCGCAAATCCCGCGTCCGGTCTTATCAAACCCAAGGGCTTATCCCTAGTTTCTTTTAACGTTCGCAGTCTCAGTACTAACCTTCCTGAGCTCAAACTGTTCCTTCAGAACAACGAGCCAGACTTATTGCTTCTTCAAGAGACGTGGCTCACTCCAAACCGTACCAGGGGATTCGCTGTTCCCAATTACGTGTTCATTCGTAACGATAGGCCCGACGGTTACGGCGGCTCAGCTATTTATTTCAAAAGAGGTTTCCACTGCACTCCTCTCCCTACCCCTCCTCTCCTCAACATGGAGTCCACTGTGTGTAGATTGGCTATGACTGGTCATCCGACCGTCATCATAGCTTCAGTCTAAATACCTAGTGACATCCATCATACCAGATCTATCCTTAGCAACTTCGAGGCCATTCTCGCCCTCGGCCATTCAGTCATTATGTTCGGAGATTTTAACTCCAAACATACTGACTGGAAGTGCCTATCAACCAAACAAAGCGGTAGAGAACTCCTTAAAATCACTCAGCAACTCGACTTAGACGTCATTTCTCCCGTCACTCCCACTCACTATCCCAGCAACCCTAACTACTCTCCAGACATCCTCGATTTTGCGATCGTCAAACAAATCAACCTCGATCTCAGGTCTATCGAACCGCTCGATGACCTTGGCTCTGATCACCGCCCCGTCTCCCTCATGCTAGGACCGCCTAACAATCACGTCACTCATCCTAAGACCTTTACCAACTGGAAAGGTTTCAAAAATACGTTAGCATCAGCATTAGAGGCCCCAAACTTTCCGCTCGCAATCTCGCCCGACCAATTAGATCAGCTATACTCTAAGTGTGTTCCGCGGAACCCTAGGGTTCCGTTATACCTCGGGCGGGTACTATACTTGTGAGCGCGCAGTATCTTTGATAAAAGCCGCCTCTGAATTAGACGCTATAGTTGTCAACAAGCGACTTTCGACTCTAACTTCAATGGATAAAGTTGATATTGTTTACAAGGCAATTTTTAAATTTCTGTTTTTATTTTTGCTTTTTGTTTATCAAAAGTGCCGACTCGAGTATTTTCGAGAATATTTGATATCGAGTCTAGGAGTAAGTAAAAAAGCAGCGATCGCGCGTCGCCCGTCGTCAGTTGACGATTAGCGTTCGGAGCGATAAGTACCTACTTACAAGCTCGCTAGCGAGAAACTAGTGTTCATTGTTTTACTGCCTGCTGTAGTCTGTTGTCTCAGTTTTATACATTTCTTCACTGTAGGTACTAAATTTAGTCTCTTATACGCAGTAACGATTGTGCATTATTTAAACCCCACTATCCTGACGTGTAACATTATAAATAAAAAAGAATGGAACGTTGGCTTAAAGGTGTTAAACGTGTTGCAACAACATCTTCTAATGACGCTGAATGTTCAAAAGCAGTGCGCGCGGAGAATATAGCAATCACCGATCCAGAAGACGATGCCACGACGTCAAGCTCGACGGTTTCAAAGACGAAAAGAAGGAAGTATGATGAATCTTAAATCAGTTTCGGATTTGTTGATTCTAACGGCTCACCTCTCTGCATGCTCTGTAGTAAACTGCTTCCTAATAGTTCCATGGCACCTGCCAAATTGCGCCGACATTTAGAAACTGTACACCCCGAGTCTAAAGACAAGAATAAATAATTTTTTGTTCGCAAAAAAGATCAGTTATTAGAAAGTCAAAAAAATATGATGCATGTAACACGAACTATCAACGAAAAGGCCACGGAGGCATCATATTTAGTTAGCTATCGCATTGCACATGCAGGTGAAGCGCATACTATCGCTGAGAAATTAATAAAACCATGTGTATTAGACATAACAAAATGTATGCTCGATGAAAAATCTGCAAAGCATCTTTGTACTGTTCCGCTATTAAACGATACTGTTTCACGACGAATCCATGATCTGGCAAGCTACGTCAAACAAGAACTAGTTACACGTCTACAAAATACACGATTCGCCTTGCAAATGGACGAGTCGACTGATGTCGCTGGTTTGGCTATCCTGCTGGTTATTGTGAGATATCCATATAAAAGTTCTTTTGAAGAAGACATGCTTATGTGTTCATCGCTGCTTACAAACACTACCGGGGAAGAAATTTTTAATAAAATAAGTATATTTTTTGAAGAAAATAATCTCAGTTGGAACAATTGACAGGTAAAACAGCAGGAGCAGTGTCACGAATGAAAAATAAAGCGCCTAATTGTAGTTCCAGTCATTGTATTCTGCATAGACAAGCACTTGCGATGAAGCAAATGCCGTCAAATCTAAAATTAGTTATGGATGAAGCGGTAAAAGTAATTAATTTTATCAAATCACGACCACTACAATCCAGATTGTTCTCATTATTGTGTGAAGATTATGGCAGCAAACATAAAACACTGCTGCTCCATACAGAAGTGCGATGGCTGTCTCGGGGTAAAACTTTAACAAGGCTTTGAATTTGAACTTAGAGCCGAGTTACAAATTTTTCTTTCAGCAGATACTTCTTTTAATTTAAAGGACCGTTTGTATGATAAAACTTGGTTGTTCCGATTGTCTTTTATGGCGGATATCTTTCAAAAACTTAACGAATTGAATTTATCGTTGCAAGGTAAACAGACAACAGTGTTTCAGGCCTATAATAAAATAACTGCTTTTAAAAGAAAATTTGATTTTTGGATCATTTGCATTGATAAGAAAGAAATAGAAAGCTTTACGTTACTCAGTGAGTTTGTTAGCGAAAACGACTCAGAAATGTTTGAAGAATTGGTCCAATATCTCAGTTCGATGCGCGCATCTTTTGAAAAGTATTTTCCCGAAGAACACAATACAAAAATTAAATGAATTCATGGATTCATAATCCTTTTTTACCCAACTTGGAAAAGCCTGAAAACATGTCAAACGAGATATATGAATCTCTTTTAGAAATGTCATCAGACACAAGTATGGAGTTACTGTTCAAAACGACGCCTCTCAATGATTTTTGGTGCAGAATCCAAGATGAATAAGCAATGCTTGGCCAAATGGCTCTGGATATTCTTCTCCCGTTCCCAACTACATATGTGTGCGAAACAGGATTCTCTACCTACGCAGCCACGAAAACAAAATATCGCAATAGACTGGACGCCGAAGCTGATATGAGACTCCAACTTTCTTCCATCAAACCTGATATCAACCAATTGATGAAAAATAAAAAACAGTTTCATACCTCCCACTAGTTAGATTTTTTCTTTTTAAATGTTTTCTATTATTGTCCTAGCCAAGTGGTGAAGTAAATAATAATTAGTAACTGTTACATTGTACTTTTATTATGCTGATTAATAAAAAATACACTTATAAAAACAATTGTTTTATTGTAGGGTTCCATCAAGTATTTTGCTTCCCAAAAGGGTTCCGTCATTTAAAAAGTTTGAGAACCACTGAATTAGATAGCCTGGATAAAATAGATTCATTAGTCGACTCCCTCACTGATGCTATCAACTCAGCCATCAGTGTTAACGAAAAGGTTGCTAAGCGAAGTTACCCAATCTATCCTTAGCCGTTAGCAATCTTATTAAAGCTAAAAACGCGGCTCTCCGGAGAGCCAAGAAATATCCCACGCCCGCCTATAGATCAGCTGCGAACAAACTACAAAGTAAAGTTAGGTCTTGCCTCGTGGAACTCCAAGACGCTCAGTTTAACGATCTCATGGAGAATATCTCTCCATCCCACCAAGTGTACTATAGTATAGCCCGAGCCTTACGCATAGACGTCGCCTCTCACGTTCCTCATCTGACTCGTCCCGATTGCACTATTGCCTTTGAAGCTGAAGAGAAAGCCGAATGCTTCACCGACAGCATAGCGGCACAATGTTCGCCCAGCACGCAACCCGCGGATCCCTCCCACATCCAGGTGGCTGAGGACGAAGTTCTCCGCAGAGAATCTCTCCCCATCACCGACGACCCCGTCACAGTCTCTAATGATGCAATCTTGCTTCTCATTAGAAGTCGAAAGTCCAAAAAGGCTCCGGGTAAAAATGGTATTTTTAACCATGCACTCAAACACCTGCCTCAATAGGTTCTTACCTTGTTAGCCATCATCTTCAATGCCTGCTTCGACCACAGCTACTTTCCAAAAGCTTGGAAAGAAGCGACAGTCATAGGCATTCCCAAGCCGTGTAAATCTCTGAATATCCCGGCTAATCACAGACCCATCAGCCTCCTCAAGGCCATGTCTAAACTTCTCGAAAGAGTCATACTCTCTCGAATGCGGAACCATCTGTTTCCAACGGATGGCGATCCCCAGATCATTTCCCACCAGTTCGCCTTCCGCGCTAAGCACTCCTGACCTCAGCAAGTCCATCGAATCGTCGAGTACATACTCGACCGCTTCTATCCGAAACGAAAGAAAACGATCGCAGTTTTCTTTGACGTAGCCAAGGCTTTCGACAAAGTCTTGCACAGCGGTCTCGTTTATAAACTCTACAAAATAGGCTTACCGGCTCGCCTAGTTAGGATAATCGCGTCGTTTCTCAAAGACCTCGCACGTTTCGTTTTAAACATGAAGGCACGCTTTCCACGCCTCGTCCCATAAAGGCTGGAGTCCCTCAAGGCTCAGTCCTCGCCCCTCTGTTGTACACCATGTACACTAACGACATTCCCATTCCGTCGAAAGACGTCGAACTCGCCCTTTTTGCCGACGACACAGCCTTTTACACCAAAGGCGTCAGTGTCCCGGGTCTCACCACCAGACTCCAAAAGGCTGTAGACGCCCTCGGTGCATGGTTTCAAAAATGCCGTATCGATGTGAACCCAGACAAGAGTTCTGCGGTTTACTTCGACTGCAAACACCGTAGTGTTGCTGACAACCTGCACGTTCGAATGTTAGGTATTCCCATCCCCTGGAAGCGCACTACCAAATACTTAGGCGTCACCTTAGACCAGACGCTTTCTTTCAAGCCACACGTCGATAGAGTAACGAAACTCGCCCGTTTTTACTTAGGCCGCCTACATAGTATGTTAGGTAGAAAAAGTAAAATGTAGTTCAGAAACAAACGTACGCTTTACAAGGTCTGCGTTAGACCAGTCATGACCTATGCCTCGCCAGTCTTTGCCCACGCCTAACCCTCCGTCCTGCACAAACTGCAGGTAGTTCAAAATCTCTTCTGCCGCAGGGCCACAGAGGCACCGTGGTACGTGCGTAACGCGGACCTGCACAGAGATCTTGAACTGCCTATAGTGCAACAGCACCTCAAAACCTCTCAGAAGCGTTCTTCAAACGCGCCGAAACCCACCTCAATCCTCTAGTACGAGATTCAGTCTCGTATACTACGTATACGAATTCAAAGTCGCTAGACCGAGAAACATGCACACGACCGTAGCGACGCAGCTGACGCTAGATCTCTTAGCCCTTCAGACCGCAACTTCTAATTCTACCGTAAATTCGAATTAATTTAACTTCTTTAATATTTATTTAATGTGCCTTCAAATTTTATTTTTCATTTTTGAGCACCTTTAGTGCTCTGAATTCACCTTCAGTGCTTTAAGCAGTGCTATGTAAATCCCAGCGGGTGACCCCTTCTGGGCCCCACACGCGTGGCCTCTTTTTCCAATTGGCCGTCGCTCAGATGAGGGCTGAGTAGCAAAAAATTGCACGAGCCGACAGGGGGTTTTTAGTGGGTAGTGGTTCTGGTAGGCGTCGGAACGAGTCCCACATAACCTGGATCGCGCGCGCCAGTGTATGCGTCAGAGCATTTTTTATCCTCCTGCCCTTCCCTTGACACTTTTTCCCATTAACACTTTATCCCTGCAACAAGCAACAACACCATGTCTACCGAAACTGAAAATTCTCGCTATTTTGAGCACCGCGCAGTGATAAAGCCCTTGTGAAAAAAGGAAAATCGACGAAAGGCATTTTTGAAGAAATGTCATCGATTCTTCAAAATTTTGGGCCTTGGTATTCCATGGTAAAAAAATTGGCTTGGCTTTTTCAACAAAGAAGAGAGAGCTGTGAAGACGGCCCCCGCCCGGGTCGCCCTGTGACGGTAGTCATTGAAGAAAATGTTCAAAAAGTTGAAAAATTAGTATTGGCCGACCATAGAATTAAATTGTGGCAGATAGCTGGAGAGTTTCAGATTAGCAAAGAGCGAATCGGATAAATTTTGCACCAAAATTCGCGTTGCGAGGGTTGCCTTAAAAGCCCCTGGGTTCGCAGAAATCGATCATCCACCCTACAGTCCGGACCTGGCTCCCAGTGACTATTTCCTTTTTTCAAAACTGAAAAAGGAGTTCCGGGGGCGAAGATTTTCGGATGATAATGAAATGAAGTTGGCCGTAGAGAGCGATTTTGAAGAGCAATCTTCAGAATATTTTTTAATTGGTTTGAAGGCCTTGTATTCACGGTGTGAAAAGTACATTTCATTTGAGGGGGATTACATTAAAAAATAAAAAATTATGATTTTGTTTTATTAAGTACCCTAGGCCATGAACTTATCAGCCGCCCCTCGTATATCCTGATGAAAATAATTTGTATGCATATTTGATCAAACTAATAGTATACAACAGCACGCCTTATGTACGTGTAATACCGTAGTTTATAAGTTTGAGATCCTTTGAAATACAGTTTCTTTTTTTTCTATATAGTACTTCAACCAGATATCTCTGATCTCTTCACCCACGTAATCTTTAGGTTATTTAAGTATGCGAAATTAAACATATATTTAAGTTCCTTTTTCTGAATAACTAATCGGTAACAATATTTTAAATTACATAGATTTACCGTTATAAAACTACAAACTTAATAAACTTAATCCCCTTAATAACTTCGGACTAAATAATATAATCATTTAGTTTTATAGTCATCGTAAAACAACAAGTGCAGCAACAAAACACAAGATAGAGCCCTCTTTAGAGAAATACAAGACACTACAATTTTGATAATTAGGTATTTTTTACCAGTGAAGGGGACTTAACCACGCGTTCTCAACAATCAAAAACGAGCTGACCATGGACGAGAAAATTTAAAAAGCTAATGTAGAATTAAGCAACGTTATTTTCAAAATGGAACAAAAAAGTTTTAAATAATAAGAAATGGTTATTCTGAAATAATTCACGCGCGCGCTGATCTCTTTCATGCTTATATTCTGAAAAAATATAATAAAAGGAATTATTTTATATTTTACTGAATATCATATTCCTTTTTAAACAGAAAGTATTTTTTTTGAAACCTCTCAAACTACAAACATCGTGCAATAATGAACACGCCAATAAATGAATACAGCAAGATCTCGTGTTTGATTCGTTTCATCTAACTTGCTAATTTAAATAAAGTGCGCTGGAGTGGCGTGCCATAGTACATTCAGAAAATGGCATTTAAAATAAAATGCGCGTTTAAGTAGCCATGCTTTAATATAATGGGTATCGATAAAATACTTAATGCAGCAATAGTGTTGTATAGTTTTTACTTTTTTGCCGGTTTGTAAAGATATCTGCGATCTACAATATTATTACTAATTACGTTTGGTTCAATTGAATATTATTTTTCTTAATTTGTTGTTTCTTAAAACCTAACAGATATGAGTCTTTACATCTTGTCAAATCTCACTTTAAACATATATTTATTGTGGAATATGTCCATATATTTATATGATTTAAGCGACAACTATTGACATTCAGTCACAAAATTGAAAATCAGAAAATTGAAAACACTAATTATTAAGTTGATACTTTCAAATAAAAACATTATTGATTGCGTTGTAACTAAATAAAGCGCATTGTGTTACATGTGGATCTCCTGATATAACGATCACCTTCCACTCATTTTATACAGATGTGTGAGGAGGCTTCTCACTAGCACGCATCAGGTCTTCGTGACAGACAACTATACATTTTCTACCGTTGGATAATATTCGTGAATTAAGCGAAATCAAAAGTTTTTATATAGTGTAGTACAGAAATAACTTTATCGTAATAGGTTCGATATTTACTCGACTTTGTCTGTAACGTCTGTAAAAGTTTTATGAATGAAAAGCGAACTTATTCGTTCTGCTAGATTCGAGATGTTGATAAGCAAAATACCGCCACTCTTTAGGTGCAGGAATCACAAAAATTATTTAATTTGTTATCGTTTTAATAAACAAAAATCACAGACCATGCATACGACATCAAAGTGCTACGTTTTCTTTTTTTTTTAAAACGTACATAAATAAATATATTCATAAACAGAACCGTCATCAAAATTTACTAAATCTACCGTTAAAATGTTTATACCACCAGAATATGAACTTCGAAAGATATAAAAAAGGTGGCAAACGTAAATTTTTGTTGAAATTTATTTCAAATTGGACGTTTAACTTTACCATTCCATTAATCTTGTAACCGATGTCGTTCGCAAACCAAATTTATCTACCACCAGAAGAATGAACTCCTGAGCCACCTGAACTCAGAGTTTTCACATAAAATTAGAAAGATATCTTCATACTTTCATTTAAAATGTCAATGGCCACCGATAATATAATGGAAAACTAGAAACTAAGAGTCATTGATTGATGAAGATAGCCATTACGTCGGCGCGTGCGCGGGTTACCTACACGTGATTGATACGAAATCATCTTTCATTGTACAGCGCCACCAACTCAATTGTTCAGTAAAGGGGTTCTACGCGTAAATGAAGTTTGACATTTAGTCGCGCTACAAGTGCTTTAGTTCCACATTTTGCTACTGAAGATAAATTGATGGAGCTGTATAAGTCAATTTGGCGTTGATTTATTTTGTAAAATAAGAAACTTTTAGAAGAAGACAATTTAAGCAATTTTAGTTAAATTCTAACATGGACTTTTGTTATTGCTGATTTTTAAAAATCTAATTTATGATATATTTATGTAGTAACTTGGTAGATATAGTTAATACAAGTTGTATAAAATGTAATGGTAGTTATTAGTAATAATAAAATAACGGGTTTTGATTTCTATTCAATTGAATTTATCCTTAAATAAAATAATTACGACCTACAAGAAAGCCATATCCTTCTTATCTATCTTAAAATTAAAATAAAATAATGCAATTTAATGATAGAAAATGGTTCAAAGTTAACTGGTGTATCAGCAACGTGGTGGTAAAAGGAATACGGATTCTCTTAGTTTCATTTCATTTTTAAATAGTTTTGAACTTATTATTGTAACACAACGTACACAATATTACGTTGTGGGAGCACAAACAAAGATCCTAAACACTTGTTTTTAGGGCACTTAATTTTTGAAAAAATTAGCAAGCTAACAAGGACATTATACCATCTAACAATGCTATTAAACATTGTTCTGGGAGAATGGCAGAAACGCATATATTTTCAGAACCGATAATAGATTGAATAATTAATGAAATAAATTTAAATATTCAATCCGTACATTTTAAACTTAAATATTTCTTTCAAGATGTATGTAAGATTTGTTCTAGCATTGTTAAAGTGATTTTCATAAATTATTGCTCTTTCAAAAAAGCGTGATAGGCTTTGTGGTCTAAGTTCGTTCATTATTCGATTTTCTGTGGTTTTTTTGAATATTTGGATTCTTTCGCAGAAAATACGTCATTTGTATTACGTGCTCCAACCTATATATTTTTTTATAGAAAATGATAAAAATACTATAATATGTACTTTACTTTTGATATCATTCATTTGTACGTAACAGGTGGCTCCCTCACTTACATGTGTGGACTTAAAAGCAAATGTACATGCAGCTTGATTGAAGATTACAAAGATATCGTGTCGTTCAATGGAATTTTCTAATCAATCTTGTTAGTCTCATAACAATGTACAAGTTACATACCTATGTGTAAAATACCATACATAACAACCATGTTATTTGGACCTAGTTTTCCACGCCCTATAAAGTATCAGTATTAAGAAGTCTAATAAAAAATAATATTTCTATCTCTTTCTAATAGATACACTAAATTTAAAAATCAATCTTGGTTGGTTATTACCACTGTACTACATTGTACTAGTGGAAACAAAAGTGGTTGGGGTATTAAATATAATACTGCCTTGCCTTGCAGTTTGAAAAATTTTTTTTTAATAGAATTTCTGATATTTGAAATATCATATTAGTTATATAACGTTTTTATAAATTAATTATAATTAAATACAGACCCATTTATCAGGAAAATTTAAAATTTAATACTGTAAATATAATAAATAATAAATAAATAAATCCCCAGACAAACACACCAACTGTATGGCCCCAAAGTAAGCAGAGCTTGTGTTATGGATGACCATACAGTGAACTGGGGGGGATCCCAGAATAAACATACATATATAAATACAAACAACCATGACCCGAGAACAAACAGATGTGTTCATCACACAAATGCATGCCCCGGCAAGGACTCGAACCTGGGACCTTCGGCGTATGAGGCAAAGCTACTTACCACTACACCAATCGGTCGACGAATTATAGTCTTATATCACGTCAAGTCACTTTGTATTTATTTGGAATTATAATCACACATACTCGAGTTCATATGGAACTAATAAAGTACAAGGAATTTTAAAACCGGTTCGTAAAGAAAGAAGTCCATATACTCCTCTCCCATATCTTTCTAACCTACGTTTTTAGTGAAAATCAAGCTGTAGATGCAGTACAAGAAAAGCTGTCTCTATTTAATTTTCGATACACTTCTACAATTTTCCACCCACCAGTACCATATTGCACAAATGCATCAATGCATCCCTCTCAGCAGAGCCCAGTGTACCGTGAAACTAAGCGCATATAAACACTAGTACCGCTCCAATTCCAATCACAGTGTCCACTTAGCCAAAGACGTGACAACAGCGTCAAAATGGTGCCAAATTACCTCCTCATCCTTACCCTGGCAGTGGCCGTCAGTGCCAGGACAGCGACTCCAAGCCAGAACGCTGAAGAGGCTAGGAGTTCAGAAGAAAGCATCCTTGGTGACCTTAAACTTGCTTACGAAACCTACAAGGACTGCAGCGGAGGAGAACTGTCAAACTGCCTGAAACTCAAGCTCGCAAAGTCGCTGAATAGGATATCGAGGAGTGACGAGATCTCCATCCTCAATGGAGTCACCATTACCAAGGACGAAGCTGCTCAAGTCGAGAGTGCTGACGTTGAGGAGGCGATTCCGAGAGGTCTTGATGAGAGCTCCTTGGACAACCTCATTTTTGACAAGATCGTTGGATTCATGCGTACTCATACCGTCCAGGTAAGTCTCAACTGTAGGGAGTACCAGAGTTTGTGATCTATCACAAATATATTTGATGATAAGTGTAAAGAGACTTGTGAATCTTAAGTAAGAAAATATACTTTGGCATGGATGAAATAATAGATGAAAAATTTATGGATCACCAATCTCGGAAATGTCAATGTAAGACGTTTCTAGAAGTGATTTGAAACCATTATAAAACAAACGTTGTGTTACACTATGACGATGTTACAGTATAAGTCAACTAAAACATTTGTTTCATTTTATAGATAAGAGTAGAAAAAAAGACATTGCATTTTTTATACAAAAACTGTTATTACATAGATCATTGAATTCAGTTAAACAAATAATTGAATTAAAACATGACGTGAGTTCATACATTAATCAACTGACAGCCAATAAGGAAGAGTTGTTTAGTAATTGCTACTTACAGTTCCGTTTCCAAAAAAATGTTAACGTGCTAGGTTTGACACATTCTTTGTCGATTTCATTAGATCGATTATCGAAGATTATTCCAGGATATTGTGAGTTATATGCAGGAGTCACGTATACTTTTTAAATATATTATTTATAAAAGACAATACATTTTATGAAAAGCTCATACATATAGTACCACGTCCACTAAATCTTAGCAGAGATACCCAAAAACATTTCAAAGTTCTCAGACATTTCGTGACCTAAAATAAAGTACTTGAAACGTTCTACTTTATATATATTTATATAAATAAAGTAAAGTAAGTAAGAAAAGTAAAGTATTTTCCTTCCTACTAATATTATAAAAACATGTATGTTGGAATGTTCGGATATTTGTTACTCAATTACACAAAAAGCCTAACACATTTCGATGAAATTTGATATACGGATAGATTATCGTATACCAAAAACCAAAAACTTTAATAATTCTACAAGGTTAGCACAACATTTTCGAGAAATACTTGGCAAAATTGCGGGAAGAATTAAGTATTAATATAAATTTCAAAATTATTTTAAATCATCTCAAATTATAATTAATAAACTTGGTTGACATAAAAGTCCTTAATTTTCCTAGGGTCACATAATACGTCACTGATTCCAACTAAACCTGCAAACTCAATATGGAATAACGATAAAGTTGATGATGCTATTAGATTCCCTCAATTATTCCTCTTTGAAAGTGTGACGTCACATATAAATTCATTTACATAAAGTGTTTTGTAATTATTAAATAATTTAAGTAATAATGAACTATGTGTTACATCAGCTACTTATAAAAATCGAATCTGGGTTGGCATATTTTAACAAAGTCATTTGTATGCGCTATCCGCTACGCACATGTTCAGAATTCCTAATCAAATCCTATTTTAACGCATTGAGGTATGTGAAAGATGCTTTGGAAATAAGTTACCGGTAAAAGTAAAAATATCGATATTTTCAATATTTTCAATTTTATTCCTAAGTGTGTCTCGTATTCACCCTTGTTATTACTTGTTAATATATTAAATGAATATGTATTCACTTGATAAATTAACAAGTATCATATATTTATATTTAGGCTTATTTTAATTTAATGATTAAAAAGATACAATTATTGATATGTACGTTATAACATGTATTTTTCTCTTGTTCGGTCTGTCTGTCGAGTCAGTAAAATCTATCATAGAAATCTAATATTTGCAATATGTAGGAGAAACTAACTATAAGTAATAAAATATAATTAGTTCTAAGTTAAATTCAATAAAACATAGTTGGATGTAAGTCTTACACTGAATGCACCCGGAAACAGTGTAAAACCAAGTGCATGTATAATGATTTGCAGTGAACTAGTGCATGATACAGTGTGATTTAATATACCATACTTTATTTCGTGTGCAATAAATTTGACCACATTTTACTGTTGTATATGTTAAACAAACATGATGTACGAAATAAGTTATTTTATTGGAAACTAAATTGGTAAAATAAATATAAAAACGATGGTGCGCGTCTAAAAAATAACTAAAAATATGAGTATAAAAGCTTTTAAAGCTTAACATTGACAGCTAAGAAATGTATTGAATAAAATTTTTCTCCGATTATTAATATTATAAACACTTCAATACTTGTTAACACCTCATTTCAATGGAGAAAAACGATACGGTTTCACCCGTTACTCCGGTACTAATCAAAAAACTAATCAAACCAACGGTTAATAAAAACAATCGATACATCGAATAAAAAGTATCGACATATGAAAAACTGCAACATGCTGCACGGCAGCAAGCGTGACCACTTTCTCGGTGGATCTCGGTAATTGTCGACAATTAGGTGCATCTCTACTTTTTTTCTTGTCATAGTCTATTTCACAGTTTTCTTATAGTCCGGCCTACTTGGCTAGTAATTACTAAGTTTGCTAATTAATGATTACCCATGGTGGTTTGTGGTTTCGATAACTGATTTTCGTTTATGTGTGCTATTAAAAAGTAAGGTCTTCTATGCAGTTGTGGTTGAAGTAAGCACAGGTGTTATATAGTAAAGCTCAAAATAATACGCAATTTAGTTTGTTAATTTTGATCTTTCTTCATCAAATTTTAGAATCTGAGGTTTAGATGTTTCTCACAACACTAGCAATAAGGCATGTTGAGGATGGACTCTTCTAAAAAAAGCTTAAAATGCATATTTGCATGTTTTATGGTGAAAAATACTACATTTGGTAATTTATGCGCTATTTTATTTATGCGCTAATTTGTGAGCTATTTATATTTTTATTATTATTTCAAATTTATGCGCTATAACTAACTTATCATTTTCGCCAGATCGCGATGTGAAGGGATCGCTGTATTTGATCAAGATAATTTTTTGCACATCCAAATTGTATAATAACTTAAATAAATTATTAGAAGTATAAGTAGTATCCAAACTTTAAATTTATTTTCGTCACTTTTCATCAGGTGAGATAGAAGACAAACGTCTAATACTTTTTTAATAAAAAAAAATAAAAAATAAATTATCATATCGCATTACAGTTAGATTACATAATCAGTAACGAGAAAACTATCGATGTCTCTAAGATAGTCACGGTTGTGGATTCAAATTCAAATATTTATTTCTCAACATTGACAATTACTTGTTCTTATTGACGTCAAATAAAACATGACTCTACCAGAGGTTTTCTATCTTGATTTTTAAATAAACTGTTTAATTAAGTTTTCAGTTATTTTTACGATATTATTAAAATGTTAATTTATTAATTTTGTATTACTTAATTTGATCCTTAAACAAATTCAATAATTTAGCACACTATTGATAGTAACTATTTTCTTTAGCACTTCTTTGAATGTTCTCGACATCTAGGTTGTATTTAGCTCATCCATCACGTTTGCGATATAGCTGACTAAGCAAATACAGGCAATAATACTTTTTATTAGTAAAATGTATTGCCTGGTTTGTCGTAAGTTGGGCGTCAATAGGTTCAATTAAACAAAGTATTAATATTTTAGTACTACTTTTATTGTACAAGCGGTACAAATGTAAAACACGTATTAGATTACATTTGAGTAGGAGAAAGTGCCCAACGAGTGAGGGTCTTGACCCTTGAAACTTGTATTGTTGTAATCGAGCTTTTACTGATGACTCATGATAGTTCGGGTTCCGATAAACAACATCCAAAAGTGTAAGAAAGCAGTAAAACAAAATGTATGGCGGACTATTTTTTTTCAGCGCTAAGCTACAAAGTCCGGTGAATTTTAAAATGCACATAGGGCCATATATAAACAGTCCATTTAAAAAAAAATGTATAAACATTGTAAACCATTCTGTAACGTAAATAAATATACAGAAATATGTTTTAACTATAAATTAAAATATAAAACAATTTGTTTGCTCACAGGTAACAAAATATCACACAATAAATAATGAATCAGATTTTAATTAAAAATTAGTGACATTATTAGATATGCAAGTTAGAACCTTAAGTAAAACCAACTCAAACTTTATCCCGATTCCAGGTCAAATTCCCTGGAACCGACCTGCAGCGCGCTTTCGAAGAAGGACGCTCAAGAAGGAAGAAGATTGCGCCCCTCCTCGCCATCCCACTCCTGATTGGAGGTATGATGGTGCCCCTGGCCTTTGGAGCCCTGGCGCTGTTGGCCGGAAAGGCTCTAATAGTCTCCAAGCTGGCTCTCGTCCTTGCTGGTATCATTGGCCTGAAGAAGCTCCTGTCCCCTTCGGGAGGTGGCCATGAGTCTCATGAAGTAGTGGTCTCTGCTGGTCACGCTGGTTCTGGATGGAGCAGGTAATTTATTTCTTTGAATTAGTCCTCGTAGTTACTAAAGATGTATTGTTGAAATTGAAATATAGAAATATAGCAGACACAAACTACTCCGCAACCTACCTAATTGTAATACAGTACCTATCTGTTTTAATTAATATTAAACCAGAAATACAAATTAGGTATGATAACTGAATATATTATTTGGATATGCTCATTTTTCACTATATATAAATTACGCAAGTTGGGGAAGGTAAAAAATGCAATCAGCTACGGACTATTTTTATAGGAACAATAACCAAAATCAATTAATGGATAAAGCAGTTTGACACAATTGTCCAATCACGTATTCAAGAAACGCTTCAGACGCAAGGACAAGACTCGACCAGCATAAAAAATATTTCCTGCTAATAATGACTGAAACCTAACTCTCATTTTAAAGAATCAACATTGTTAAAACGAATATATTTTCTTTTCTTTTCAGGTCCATGGACGAAGCTCATGATCTAGCTTACAATGCCCACAAACACTAGCCAATTTGAAACCCACCAAAATATATTATTTATTTAATTTATTTCGCGAATGCAACGAAGAAATCAATGTAAATGTTCGCCTAATTTATACGTGACTTAGAAAATATATAAAGTATATATAATATATAAAGTATGTGTGAATGTGCATATATAATTTATTTATGTATAGTGTTTTGATTCACAAACTTTTAGATTGCAGTATCGAAACCAAGTACATTTGAAAAAAGTATAAGTGAACAAATTAATACATTAATTTATTGCAGAATGGTTGAGTGTGGTTTTAAATGGTCAGTATTATCAATGAAAAGTGAAGTTTATGTTTTATATATTGGTTCGGATGTAACGATACATGGCTTTGGTATAATGGACTTTGACGAGGTTAAAACTTATTGCGAAAATATAATTTATTTATTATAAAGTACCTCGAATACTCAAAAATGATGAATCAGATTAAATGCACGTAAATATAAAATTGTATGATATTTATCAATATTTTTATACAAAACGTTTATGTATGTATATTATATTGTATTTTTAAATATTTATATTATAACGTGAGTCTTTGGAATTTGCTTTAATTTGATACAACGAGTGCCGGTTTATATGTAGTGTTGAATACACATATTTATATAATTTTAGTAAGCGCCATAAATATCTTATATTACCAATATTTTATTTGTAAATATGTATATATTTTATTTATTTATTATATTTTTAACAAATTATTCCATTACGATTGAGAAATACTATATATTACATATATATTTAAAACTAAAAGAAAATCAAATGTTAGTTTATTATGTAAAAAATTAAATGTAAATATTTTGAAAATGTATATAATATGTAAATAAAGGTTTTTTGTATTTAAAATAAATAAATTAAAATTTTGAAATTTATCTTATGTTATGTATGCAAATGTCGTATGTATGTTCATTATTATACTTATATATCAGTTTTTAGATCTCATATGTATATTTTGTTATGGTGCTTATATATAAAAATTATATGTAACATATTTATGATATTTATATAAACTCAAGTCAATGTGTTAATTTATTAAACTTATGAAGTTATTAAACTGTTGGTTACTCGTGTAGATTGATTTTTATTGACTTCCTTTTTCACTCATTAAGGTACTTGAAATATGTTCATTTAAACATGAGAAAAATACCAGTCAGTGAAATAACAGAACTTAAAGCACGCCATTCATTAAGAAAATAAATTATGAAGAAAAAGTATGGTTTTCTTCACAAATGGCCGAGCTTCCTTAGCGAGAAAAAGCGAATCCTTAATCCTCTTTAATAAAGTCGAAATCGACCAGAATTCACCCTCAACGCTTTTTTTCAACTGACCCTTTGATAAATATTGCATAAAATTCGACTTTATTCTCATAGCAAGAGTTGAAAACTATGTACGTGGGACACTCAGAAAGTTTGAGGAAAAAATAAATATGTTTTATAGGTTATATTTTTTTTATTACATCTTGTCAAAGAACTCTCCAGCAGCGTATTCATTAAGTGTCATACGTCTGAAGCAATTTTCAAAGCACATTTGCTAAGCAAGTCCCTAGTCTTGATCGCGGAACGAATTTTCTGCATCTACTAGCATTCAAATGACCCCAAACTTTGAAGTCAGACTTAATATTTACTTTTAAATAATTCTTGGACAGGTGTATAACTTCCTAGGCTTCATCGTCTATTTCTATTGGGACCAAATAAAGAATGTATATTAATTCTGCCAGCGTTTTGGCCTCTTTGCTCTATGTTGTACAAAATAATTAAGGCTTGGTATTCTTCTACCTTTAATTATTCCAAAATAAATAAAAGGAATGGAGTTTCCTTATGTAAATGTTTTTATTTGTAAATAAAAATTTCGTTACATATTTAAAAAAATAAATATGTAACAAAATTACGTGTACCTATGGGCAGTAGCGGACCAGAATATTAGTTTCGATTACCTCCTGCCAAAATTGTCCCACTAGTAGAAGGTACCTTTCGCGTCAGTCTTCATTCTTAAAAACAGTCAAACAATATTTTTACCGATTAGCAACTTGGTAACAAGTTGGCCACATATGAATTATTAATATAATGAAACGAACGTACCTCATTAATATAAATATAATAACTTTCGCTAAATGCAAATTATTATTATTTAACATACCAACTGTCCGCATTCTCATTTTGTATAAGGCAATCTATGGCATCGCATCTTGCACATCAAAATTTGATGGAACGCTTTTAAAAATCGAATGTAGATTTTTTAAACAGGATTTAAATATATGTTAATAATTAATTTTAAAAACTCTGCAAACAGCAGAACTCTCTGTTTTTCCAGAAAACTATAGTCCTAATTCTTTCAAGCGTCGAGTGAATAGGTATCTCGTGGATAGACGTGTAACACCTTCGTCTTCATCGTCACTTTCCATCAGGTGAGATAGAAGACAAACTTTAAAAAATGCATTTTTAATTATTTTTATAAAACCCCCTGAATGACTCTGGCAATCATTTGCCTCCATGCCTTTATCTGAAGCGACGACCAATTGGAAAAAAAGGCCGCGCAAGCGTTGCCCTTATGGGGTCATCTGCTGGGAAATATCAAGCACTGAAGGTGAATTCATAGCACTGAAGGTGCTCAAGGAGAATTAGAATTAGAATTTGCAGCCTGAAGGACTTGCATGATGCGCTATTTCAATTTGTTCATGCTTCATTCAGTTTGTGCTTCAAATATTCATGGAATCCATTGAAATTTCGTGGTTTGGATATCTTTTGTTATCCATTAACTTTAACGTCGGTCCATTGAAAAGTGCACACAACACTATTAGCTTTTATGATGCAGCGTATTATTTACCAATTACTCCTTTTTATTATTTTATTATATTTTATTTTTTTAGAATAACCCTCAGACAAACACACCAACTGTATGGACCTAAAGTAACCAGAGCTGGTGTTATGGACGACCATACAGCGACTTATATAAATAAAAACTACGATGACCCGAGAAAAAACATCCGTGTTCATCAAACAAATGAATCTCAAGACCAGGACTCAAACCTGGGACCTCCCGCGTATAAGGCAGGGCTAAAAAGTTGTTTACATTCCTTGACCACGACGAAGCTCGGTCACTCGAGCCTTCGGTGTTCTCTAGCCTCCATAGTTTCTAAGCCCGGGAGTTCATGAGGTGAAGTGTTCGAAAATTGATTTAAGATTGAAATTAAGAAATGGCTTTCTTAATAACCTACACACTGCGCCAATCTGCCGTCAAATTTTCAAAAGGTAACCTGCTATCTATCTTCATTATGCTATTTAAAAAGGAGGCAATCTATTTTCATATAATGATGATTTCTAGATATAAGAGATATATATTTAAGATTAAAAAAAGTAACGTGATCGATATATTCGAAAAATAGTTATGTATCAGAAACATTCCAAAACTAGAATACGTACATCTCAATTTCGTTAAATTAAGACACAAATTTTTGCAATCGTTTTGAAATTTATAATTTTCAAATGTTTTTGTAAAGATAATTAGGGATTCCGCTTCAAACCATAGAATATACAAAAACAGAAACCAAATCAAAAGCTAGTCACCACCAGTTGATTTTTTACTTCCTTCGCAGCCGGGAAGCGAGCACGCGAGCCGTCAACTGTTCGGTGCCATCCGCATCCGTGGGCATTCATCCTCGAGCCAGGTGTTTTATTTATCAACATTTAATATGATTTTTGTAAGGAATATGACGCGTTGCCGACCGTAGGCCTTAGTTGTAATTGCCTTTGTTCCAGTAATCGCACCGGCTGTTCCTTCCCTTTAAGCGAAAATGTGATTATTATGGTGGTTTGTAGTACGAGACGAGATCTTAACACAAGAAACTCTACTACAACTAAAATATAAGATTAATATTTTCGAAACACAAATGCGTGAGTAAATAGCTGTATAAATTTGAAATTGGAATTCTTAACCAAAGAGGAGATAATACAGATCAAAGAGGCCAGTACGCCAAAACGCCAGTTTTATATGTAAGGACCTAATATATACCCTTTTAACCTAATGAAAGTGCGTCGACGTATATTCACGTAAACTTATGTAATTTTTTTCAGCTTTATAAGCGTTATTACTGTGTAAAGTAGTGATATCCGTGGACTTTCCAATCAAACTCGTGGTGCTTTTAAAAAAGTTTTAGTCACATCAATTGCTAGAAAACTTCGCGATGGCATCTCAGAAATTTTATATCACAAATGGTTTTAGCACCATTGTATACCACGCAATCACAACGAATAGAAGCAGTGCAAAGAAAATTTACCCGACATCTTGCGTTTATATCTAGTGGTATATCGCACCGATGCTCATATGAAAAGAGAAATGAAGTTTTCAAACTACAATCTCTGCGTAATCGTAGAATACGACATGATTTGGTATTTTTATACAAGGTTATAAACGACGCTACCTCATGTGCTGAACTTACGTCCGGTATATATATAAATGTGCCGCGCTTGATGCCCCGAAGGCAAGTAACCAATATGTTTTATGTATCGGTTTATAAAAGTAATGTGGGAGCTAACAGTCCTCATACTCAGGCTCTGTCTTGGAGGCAGCGTCCGGCCGTCCCGCCTGCACCATCCCGACCCATCCCAGCTCCCGTAGCTTCCGTAGGGCCGCGTCCCGCGTTGTCATCTTCATCTCAGTCGTCGTTGGCTGAGGACATGAAGACCGTGTTCGACGTCATCCAAAACGTCGACATTAACGAAATTTCCGTACTCGCACGCAAACTGCGAGCCGCCCGCTCTTCTCAAGAGCGTTTATTCGCGTTAGCTGAGCATCACTCGCTCCTAAGTTCGTTGTAAATTCTTTTATTTTTTTTTGTATAAATTCGTAATTAAATAAATTTTAATGTCTAGACCCGCGAATCCCGCCTCCAGTCGTATTAAACCTAAGGGCTTATCCCTAGTATCTTTTAACGCTCGTAGCCTTAGCACTAACCTTCCCGAGATTAAACTGTTCCTTCAAAACAAAGAACCTGACTTATTCCTTCTCCAGGAGACATGGCTTACTCCAAACCGCTCCAGGGGATACGCTATTCCTAAGTACGCGTTTACTCGCAACGATAGGCCCAACTCCGACGGTTACGGCGGCACCGCTATATATTACAAAAGAGGCTTCCATTGCTGTCCTCTCCCTACCCCTACTCTCCTCAACATGGAAGCCACTGTGTGTAGATTGGCTATGACTGGTCATCCGACCATCATCATAGCTTCGGTCTACATACCATGTGGCTCCAATCCAATCCGCAGCGACTTTGAGGCCATTCTCGCCCTCGGCCGTTCAGTCATTATGTTCGGAGACTTTAACTCCAAACATACTGACTGGACGTGCCTATCGACCAACACCAGCGGTATCGCTCTCCTCGACATCACTAACTCCCTTGACTTAGACGTCATATCCCCCATCACTCCCACTCACTATCCCAACAACCCGACCTTCTCTCCTGACATCCTCGACTTTGCAATTATCAAGCGAATCAATCTTGACCTAAGGTCTATCGAACCGCTCGATGACCTAGGCTCCCACCATCGCCCCGTCTTCCTCGTGCTAGGTACGCCCAACGTTAACGTCACACCGCCAAAGACCTTTACCAACTGGAAAGGCTTTAAAAATACGTTAGTTTCAGCCTTAGAGGCCCCTAACTCTCCGCTCGCGATTTCGCCCGACCAATTAGATAGCCCGGATAAAATAGATTCATTAGTCAACACTCTAACGGATGCTATTAACTCAGCCATCAGCGACAATGAAAAGGTTGCTAAGCAAAGCAAACCCGCGCTTCCCCTAGCCGTTAGCAATCTCATTAAAGCCAAGAACGCGGCTCTCCGGAGAGCAAAGAAATATCCCACGCCAGCATACAGAACAGCTGCGAATCAGCTTCAACGTAAAGTTAGGTCTCGCCTCGCGGAACTCCGTGACACTCAGTTTAACGATCTCATGGAGAATATCTCCCCGTCCCACCAAGCGTATTATCGAATGGCCCGAGCCTTACGCGTAGACACCGCCTCTCACGTTCCTCCTCTCACTCGTCCCGACGGCACCATTGCTTTCGAAGTTGAAGAGAAAGCAGAATGCTTCGCCGACAGCATAGCGGCACAATGTTCGCCCAGCACGCAACCCGTGGATCCCTCCCACATCCAGGCGGTGGAGGACGAAGTTCTCCACAGAGAATCTCTCCCTATCACCGACGACCCCGTCACTGTCTCTAATGATGAAATCTTGCTTCTCATTAGAAAGCAAAAGTCCAAAAAGGCTCCGGGTGCGGATGGAATTTCCAACCACGCACTTAAGCACCTGCCTCAGCAGGTGCTTACCTTGTTAGCTATCATCTTCAATGCCTGCTTCGACCATAGCTACTTTCCAAAAGACTGGAAAGAAGCGACAGTCATAGGCATTCCCAAGCCGGGTAAACCTCTGAGCATCCCGGCCAATCACAGACCCATCAGCCTCCTCAAGGCAATGTCTAAACTTCTCGAAAGAGTCATACTCTCTCGAATGCGGCACCATCTATTTCCAACGGATGGCGACCCTCTCATTATTCCCCACCAGTTCGGCTTTCGCGCTAAGCACTCCTGCCCTCAGCAAGTCCATCGAATCGTCGAGTACATACTCGAAGGATTCTCTCAGCGTCGTAAAAAAACAATCGCGGTTCTCTTTGACGTAGCCAAGGCTTTCGACAAAGTCTGGCACAGCGGTCTCGTTTTTAAACTCTATAAAATAGGCTTACCGGCTCGTCTAGTTAGATTAATAGCGTCGTTTCTTAAAGACCGAACTTTTCGATTCAAACATGAAGGCGCGCTCTCCGCGCCTCGTCCCATAAAGGCTGGAGTCCCGCAAGGCTCAGTCCTCGCCCCTCTGCTGTACACTGTGTACACTAATGACATCCCCATCCCGCCGAAAGGCGTCGAACTAGCCCTCTTTGCAGACGATACCGCCCTTTACACTAAAAGACAAGCGATCCCGTATAACATCACCAGACTCCAAAAGGCCGTAAACGTCCTAGGTGTTTGGTTTCAAAAATGGCGTATCGATGTCAACCCAGAAAAGAGTTCTGCTATTCAATTCGACAACAAACGTCGTAATCGCCACAACGATCCGCACATTCGTATGTTAGGTATTCCCATCCCCTGGAAGCGCAGTATCAAATACTTAGGCGTCACCTTAGATCAGACCCTTTCTTTCAAGCCACACGTCGATAGAGTAACGAAACTCACGCGTTTTTACTAAAGCCGCCTATATAGTATGATAGGAAGAAAAAGTAAAATGTCTTTTAGAAATAAACGTACGCTTTATAAGGCCTGCGTTAGACCCGTCATGTCATATGCTTCGCCAGTCTTTGCCCACGCCAAACCCTCCATCCTGTACAAACTGCAGGTAGTTCAAAATCTCTTCTGCCGCAGGGCCACAAACGCACCTTGGTACGTGCGTAACGCGGACCTGCACAGAGATCTTGAACTACCTACGGTGCAACAGCACCTCAAAACACTCTCAGAATCGTTCTTCAAACGCGCCGAATCCCATCCCAATCATCTTGTTCGAGATTCAGTCTCATATACTACTCCTGTGTTAGATTCGATATACAAAATCGCTAGACCGAGAAACGCGCACACGAGCGAACGCACGCAATTAACTTTAGATCTAGAGGCCCTTCAGGCCACAAATTCTAATTCTAACGTAAATTCTAATTCTAACGTAAATCCGAATTAATGCAATTTTATTTGTCAATTTTAAATTTTTTAATTTTTACTTTCCATTTTTGAGCACCTTCAGTGCTAAGTAAATCCCAGCGGGTGACCCCTTAAGGGCCCCGCTAGCGCGGCCTCTTTCTCCGATTGGTCGTCGCTCAGATGAAGGCTGAGTGGCAGGGGGTTTTTTAGTGGGTATGGTTCTGGTAGGCGTCGGGACGAGTCCCACATAACTCCGATCGCGCGCGCGGAGTATGCGTCAGAGCATTTTTTATGTCCTCCTGCCCTTCCCGTGGAGGGGAACAAAAAAAAAAAACAGTCCTCTAGCCCGTGCCTGTAAAACTTACAACCTATTTGTTAAAACAGCTGATGATCCAAAATCTGATATATTTCATGACTCGCTACCAGTATTTTTTAAATAAAATTGTAAAAAAATTGTAAAATAAAATTGTAAAAAAAAAAGTTTAAATTAGTTTTCAAAATAAATTTATGTTGGACTTATCATTATATTGTTTTGGAGACATATTTGCTAAGTATTTTCAGAAAATTCATTTCTTTATTTTCTTTACTTAAAGTTTTGTTAACGTGTTTTTATTTTCGTTTTTGACATTATTTGTAATTTTATGTACACAGAGTTGTTTTGCAAAAGCTGATCATACCTAATTATGACATATGTATCAGAACTATGACTTGAAATTGTAACTAACTATGATTATTCTAATATGTATGTTGTTGGTGTGACTTTGAATAAATAAATAAATAAGCACGCACTTAAGAAAGGCGATCTATTGTTTTGTTTAAATAAAAATACACAACCTAAACTCAATAAATTGCGAGAATCAATAACACCGCGTATATGCGCGTCTAATATAATAAAAATTTTCACATTAATATAATCACATATAATATACTGAACAAGAACTTGTCGCTCTAAGTAAGAAAGTTAATAACTACAGGCTTTTGTTTGAAAATGAAATTACTTTCGTTTGTTTATCGACGCTGAGAAACTCATTACTGGGGTGGGACGTGGGAAGCCTTGCACCTCACGTGTAACAATGTTGTGACGAAATTTTTATGATTCCGAAAGCTTCAAGTGAAAGAATTTTATGAAAATTTTAACTTTATTGTTTTAATATTTTGGGATGGAGACCACAAAATGAATGAAAATTTTACTTGATTAAAAGCCTTGTGTGAAGAATATTTTATTAAATATAAGATACTTCACAAAATTCACTTTTTTCAAACAATATCTCATTTCTTTTTATTTGAGAATTCTATAAATATAGGATTTTTGTTACCAAAATACTTTTTTATATACTATAATATTGAGTTTTTTAATGACATTAATTGGTCTGTGGATAAGCAGTCATGGATTTAAAGGTCAAAGAGGTGAACATAACAACAGGACCCATTTGTTTATCGAAAATAATTAGTTTTTCTGTTATATAGCGTACATATTTTACTAAATGTTGTTTTATAGGCTATTTGCTAAATGTTAGAAATATGACTCAAGTCATATCTGCTACAAGGCAGGAAGTTCATGTTACGTCCAGTTTAATTTAAGCGACAAAACGACCTTGGCCCTAGTACCTTCAATAGTTTATCGCTCAAACGCTTAATTCGCTACGCCATGCGCCAAATGTCAGCGCCGCCGCCGCGCCCGATCAACACTTTGATGTTTTATTTCACTTTGGCATTGAAAGCTTGATAAAAATTTTTTTAAGTGCCAGTTTGAGTATAATTTTTTTTTAATTAGATGAGCAGGAGAAACTTAACAATTGATAGGTTTTTTTTAGAAATGGTAAAAGCTCACGATGACCAACCTCAGTTTATGATGGTCATAGAATCTTTGGACTCTTTTTGTATAAATTATCCAAATTATCAAACATATCTTACCGACTGATATATCGACTAAAAGCTCAAATTATGGGAAAGATAGGGCTGAAGTATATCAAACACTATGATTTTTTTTTTAAACAGGAACCCAGAATAAAAGTACATTTCTAAATATAAACAGCCATGACCCGAGAAATAACTATGGGTTCATCACACTGTTGAATGTCGGCCGTCATGGTATATACTAGGCTTCTACGTAGTATCATACGTAGGCAAGAAAGGATTATTCAATTAATAACCAAAAATAAACATTTATAACATGTTTAAGTAGTACCTAACATATAGAAATATTGTCAACATTTCAAAATATGTAGCGAAATCTAAAATTATAATGATGTACAACAATAATGGTTGAACCCTTTCTGAAACGTTTATTTCACCAGTTAGCCTCATGTAACTAGCGCGAAGCTTTGTAATTTTACTGGCAATTATAAACTTGAATTTGAAACTATAACAAAAAATATTTTGAGAATTCTCTAACTGAATTATTCAATGCTTTCTCTTTCTGTCTGCATATCGGATGTTGAATATAAATATAGTATAAGGAAATTGTGCAAATATATTTTTGTCTAGTAAAGATGACGAGACCGATATTCAAACGATTATAGATCCTATGCGATAAGAAAGTTTTTATTACCTAATAATAAAAGTATTAAATACCCTATTTATAAATATGACCCCATATATGAGTGTCCCTAACAATGCAAAATGCATACAAACTTCAAATAAATGTAAATGGTTATCAATTATACTAAAGAAATTTCTAATGCAATATTTTAATTTTATTTAAATTTATTTAATTTTTTACGAGTGTTTTTCAAAAAATTATATGCAGATTGTTTAAAAGAAACTATGCACATTTTTTCAAAGCTTGCTTTGTATTGCTATGTTAACACATTTTCGGGCCCGCAATATTAATTTATTAGTCCATTGCTTTCCATTCAAACAATCTCAAACTTAATTAATGTAGTTTAACCAGCAAATGCCTTTTCAAAGGAAACATATCTTTTCACTTTGTTAATCTGTCTAAACAATAGAGACGATCTAGTGAGAAAACTTGTAATACTTTGGGTCAGCAAGAATAATAGAAGAAAGCTTTTCATTCGGTTTTTCGCAGAAGAGAAGATAGTTTATCTTTATAACTGTGTCAGAATGTTAATATATCATTTCATTTGATGCTTTTATATGACTTTAATCTCATGACTTTTAATAATTTCAAAAAAATAACTCACTGTTGAAAACCAAGTACTGTTAAGATATAAATTAAAAGTAACCAGCTTAAATCTGTGACGGTCATAGGATCTCACAAATATCGCAACATAATATATTAATTGAAACTATGGAATCTAAAAACTACCAAAAACCTATCGCAACTAACAAACTTCATCGCGAATTCCCGTATGATTCCAAATTCAATTTCAATGTCAAATAGCAATTTGGTAACAAATAATTTTTTGATTTAAAGAAACGAACAGCTAAAATATTTAGGCAAAAGTATGAAGCAATGCAGGAGACGTTATCATCGAATATCCGTGTTTCTTTAAAGGTATGATTGAGTAATAACATCGCAAAACTTTCGATCTTAAACATCTTGAAATGCTTTACATACTTTTATTACCTGTTTTAGGAACTGAGTAGTTTTTGTGAATTTTCTATAAAATTGATCTATTTCAAGTTTAGTTTGTTACAAGAATTAAAATGCGTAAAATATGAAATTAAACATACGTGTGTCTTGACACGTAAGTCTCAAAAACAAATGTACTAGGATCATGCGACACAAGGCTTAAATAAAATGTTCGCTTTCAGAAGGAAGGGCCACTTTCGAAAACGAGAATTACACTGCAACCAAATCCGGTTGTATTGCATAATTTATATTCGCACTTTCAATTTTAAATTTCACAAAAAAAATGCCATAATTTTTTACCGCGAAATTATAGTTACGGTACAATTTTAAATTTTATATTTATAGTAAAAAATATATAAAATCGATTAACTAACGAGTTATCACTGATATGTATGCATTTCTTCGCAAGTACTTCCGAACTTATCGTACAAGAGCCTTGTCCAGTGAGTGCCGACCAGCGACACACTATCACAAACCCGCGCACACATGCACAGTAACCGTGTGAATGAACCCCGAAATTCGTGTTTACCGAAGCAACTGCTCGTATTAAACATGAAATTATATCGCCAGTACCAACTCGTTTAATCGTTCTCTTTTCGGCTCACTTTTCTCGAGCGACCATTTCCAAGAGTGGGGTGAGAGGCTTAAAACAGGCTGTGTTTTACACTGTGGTCACACTTTAGTTGAAGCGTCTCGTAGGGGTAGTTTAGTACACAATCCAACATGATACAGTACGGTCTTGTGTTGCTCGTAGCGTCGACGGCGTGGGCGATGCCTGCCCTAGAAAAGGAGGGGGATCCAGGACTCGTGAACAGCGTACTGGGGGTCGTGAAGGATTGCGTTGAAAACGATGTGTCCTTGTGCCTAAAGGTTGGACTCAGTGAAGTGATGAGTGAAGTGATAAGTGATAACGTGTGATCAGGATAATAAATAGCTTTCTTTTGCTTGCAGGAGAAGGCATTGAAATATGTTGAGACCATCTCGTCTGCTCGGGAGATGAGTCTCGCTGACGGTGTGACGCTTATTGGAACTGGGTCACCGCGGTCAGCCAGGGCGCTGGAACCTCTGGCTGAGGAGCCCAAGGCCAGGGAAATGCAGATCGAGTCCAGACTAGTAGACTCCGCTGCTGACCTGCTCGAAAACCATGTTCTACAATTCAGGATGCCTTCCGCTGCTGTCGAGGGCATCAAGCGTTCTCTTGAAGAAGGTAATTAACACTTCGTCTATATTCAATAGTTTTGCTTTTTACAGATCAGTTTCTTATAAAAAATCCAACCTAAATTAAATAAGATTAATTACATGAAAATGATACTTCATTCTTTTCAAAATTCATAAACTAAATTTTTACGCTCCAGTTATTTCGACACCCAAATCAACAAACCATCAATTTATAAGAACGAACAACCGTTAAACAGATACATGGAACGTATATTAACGAAATTATGTAAATTTCCTCAAGTCGCGTAACAGACAGCGTTCGAACTTTGCCAAGAACTTTCAATTGTTGTAGACGATGATTCATCTTGCATAACTACATTGTTGCGAAATAAAAAAAGGAAGAGTAAATCTAAAGAAAGCAATAAAAATTTATCACGAAAATGACCTAGAACATAAATTTGGGTCGTCAATTTATAAGCTTATTATCTAATACGTTGCAAACTTTCAATGTTAAACAAATAAACATAAAAGTGTAGTAATAGAGTGCCAACTTATTAAATGAAATCTGTATTCCTTGTGTCACAGTTTAATTAAAAAAAAACTTATTTGAAATCAATAAAAAAACGTGTTCAAGTTTAATAACACTTAATACTTTCTCTACGTTCATGATTACAATTAAGTATTATGACCAGAAAAAAAAATCAATTTCATCAAATATAAAGTTACGGGATATGAAGCAGAGTTATTTAGATTTATAAATAAGGTCGATCTTACAAGTGTTCCCATTTAAGTAAGCAACGGTAAAGCGAGTACGGTGAACTTAAAGAATCAAGGACGCATATAAACGAGTGGTTTAAGTATTCATGGTGTACGTTTGTCAAATTTGATACCTACACATCAGACTCACGTAATACCTTAAAGCGTGAACTGTGAGATATAAACCTTAAATTAGAGAGAGTTCCTTTTCTAATATGATTCTGTGATTTATATCCTTGACACAAATACTTGACATATTACGATTTAATAATAAAATTCACGTCAAAAAAGTCCCAAAATGCAGTTCTTTTCTCGTCCATAATCACTAATTTCTAATTCGTTCGAAGCCTGCCCGCACGCACACCGACACAAAGCACACCTTAACTTGTACTGGGTCAAGAAAGTGGCATTCCTTTTTCGTTCATTAAACAAGTCCATGGACACTGGTCCTTCCGGACATATCCTGCTTGGTTAACTTTCATTTTGTAAATAACATTCTTCGAGTTTCTCAAAATGATGTTAAATTGCGTTCGTTATTTTAGTATCTGAAAGTTTATTAAACTGTTTTTCTGTAAACTACAGTAAAATGTTTTAGAATAAAACTAACCGGTAACATTTTTGAAAACATGACATGGCTAATAGATGGATTAACTTAAATTAAAAACTATACATTTCAAGTGTGTTCCATATACTTTTTTTTCATAACAAGAAAGAGCTGAAATAAAAACTGATAATCTTGTATCACGCTGGCCTGTCTGACCATCGCACTTGGTGAAACCAGTCCAACTCACACGGCTATCGAGAAATCGCTCCATAACAAGACGATCTTAACGCTTAGGAAACTTTCATACCGGTGTAATTACTTAAGAAGGCAGTTTCATTACCATTTACGGGTTTTAAATGCATTTCTAAATACAAGTTTTTAGAAAACGGTCCTCAAGATTTTTCTGAGATAGTCATTTAACAACACTTAAATTTCTTTTCCGTTTCAAATATATCTTGGCTATCAAAACGTAGCACAATACTATATGAACAATTTTACTTGTTCTAGCGATTTTCCTAGTACAATGAAAACGTGATAATAGTAAGAAAAAGTTAGAGAATGGATAAATATAATAAAATGACAAACAATATACTGGACAAAAAAATAATTTTGAACCTACAATTATTTGTGCTCACGTTTACTTGTGGTAGGTAATAAACCGGTTGGAAAAGTGAAACCAGAAAACAATGCTTTCATTGATTTAAATTTACAACAACGTACTTTAAACCAGGACAGATTTGAATTAGTTGAAAGTAAATAAACATAAATTACCTTAACATTCTTTAGTAAATCAGGTTGTGGAAAAATTTTAGGCATTGTACTTTAGCTTTACCGCTTTTATTGTTTTCCAAGGTATTTTTGTTAAATAATGATACACTTAAGTATAGTGCTTAATATTTTCATGTCATAATGCATTCTTCTTGCAGCTCGTGGCAAAAAAAAGAAGCTGAAGGCTCTGATCCCTCTCTTGGCGTTGGCTAAATTGAAGATCACCGCTCTCATCCCCTTGTTCTTGGCCATCATCGCTTTTGCTGCTGCCAAGGCTGTCCTCCTTGCAAAGATCGCCCTTCTAGTCGCTGGTATCATCGCTCTGAAGAAACTCCTCGCAAGCAAACATCATGAAACCAGCTACGAAGTCGTGGCTCATCCTCACCACGAAGAGCACTACGCCAGCGGTGGACACGGATGGGGCAGATCAATCGATGATGCCCAAGACCTTGCCTACAATGCTCACGTCAAATCAGACTAAGATATGCCATGCAGTACAATACTATAGTACAAAGGATTACTCAGGGTTCTACAAATGGACCTTTGTTTTGGCCTATTGATAGAACGACTATTTTTCGAAATGGACAAAGTTTTGTAATGCGAAATGTGTACAATGACTTATTTATTATTAGTTTTAAGTAATATTTATAAAACATATTTATTGAATGACCCCTTAACCGGGGATGATTTTAATACCGATCGAGATTTGTTAAGTTGTTGTTGTTTTCATAAATGGTGTTCTGAATTTGTATGATCTTCTTGTTATACTATGTTAGTATATTTTCCACACTCTATACGGTATCCGTATTTGTGTATGTTATATTTACAAATATGTTTATATTCTTGTATCTATTTATGTTATGTCTTGATTTTTAATCTTGATCTAGTCCTATTTCAATAAGTTGACCCTCATAATATTTATGAGATATTATTATATGTTGTATATTTTTGTGTTTAAGTGTTTATTTTTGTGATATATTTTATATTTCTATATTTTTATTAATATATGCTTTGTAAATATTGTATATGTATGTATATATTATTTTTAGGCTATATATTTATACATCCGTATAACATATATCTACTGTATGTTTGTTATTCACAATCAAACTTGGCTGTCATCCATTTAAATATTTTCATTGAGTGTTCCATTTTTTCCATTTTCAATATTTATTTTTAATTATATATATATATGTTCATATCTTCCAGTAATCTCATTTTTTTCAGCAAGGATTCGTACAAATAAAGAGTTAAAAATATATATGTGTTTTATTTGAGAACTGTGTGAATTTTGATTGAATGAAAATGATTACTAAATCATTATTTGCCTTAAATGCACGATTCCCATTACGAGCCTATAGTGTTTGATAAACAACAATCTGTCAAACAAAACAAATGATCGATGTCATTACATTAAGCAAAAAAGAATGAATACCGTGAACATAGTTGCTGCTGCAGACTTACGTCTTAAATGGAGATCCCAAGGAAATCAAAGAAGCGGAAAGAAATGTGACGTGATGTATGTTTTCTACGTTCATCACAGAGTCTGTGTTTGTATGCAACTCTGACACAGGAATAAGTACAAGAAAGAACGCATCCGTGATTAGAAGAAGCTGCATGCAATACGTGATAGGAAGGTTTCCTAAACCTTAAGGTTATTGGTGCTAATATATTGCGCTTCCTAGGCAAAAATGATTTCGAGGAAAACCAAGCAAATATGAGTATAATCAAATTTTATTGGTGAATATCCCTTTTCAGGATTTTAGGATTCTGATGTTATATGTCCAAAGGATTTAGGGGTTTTAAATGCAAGTATGCACTACTTATAAATCTTCAAGCTTTTTCTAGCCCTCACCATTTTGCCATTATCATCATCGAAAACCAGCTGCCATCCACAGCTTTAATAATAATAAACCATTTATTCATTGGCGTGCAGGCTATGGGGTCCGAGGCCATGGTTTTTGTTAAATTTTGTCTCAAATTTTTTAAAGATAGTCGTGACCCTAAAACTGGCACTAATTCTGCAAAAAGTTCGTCAACTGTAGTTCAGAGCAGTAATTCTGACAGTTATTCGGCAACTTTGCTCTTTGTAAATGTAACTAATTACATTTCGTAAAAAATTATCTATGACACTTACCACTAGGTAACTTGACCGAAGACCGAAATCCTTGGGTTCCTCTGGAGAAATATAAAATTTTGCTGCAACAGAATATAAAACATATTTAAAATTACTATGGGTTTGCTGACGAATCCGAACTTTTACACACGGAATAACGAGCGCTTTAATTGTAAGGTTTTTGTGTATTCTCTAGAATGTAAGCAGACCGTAATATCAGACTAACTAGCTATTATTTTGATTGTATACTCTAAGGAATACAATTATTTATGTATGAAAAAATTTAAATTAGGATTGCTTTAAACCGTTTCTTTTACAAATTACCTACATATTTACAAAACATGAATCTTTACGAGGGTCAAACTGAAAGTTCTTAGAACTGGCTATATGTAAACAATATGATAAAAAAATAATTTTCAATTTTCAAAATGAAACTCTTTGGCAATATTATTGAGTATGTATTTCATTGCAGATTCGGACAAGCTTAGGCGTGAATATTTAGCTGTCAGGAAGCTTTGTGCCCGGTAGATACCTCATAATTTGACCAAGGGCCAAAAACTCCGTCGTATTGATTGGTGCACTGAAATGGTTGAAAGATTTAACGGAGGAAAAAGTTCGGGAAAACGACCTCGCAGACCTCCTTCACCACGAAAACGCCTCGATCGACTATTTCGTTACGTCAAGCGTAGAATTACTAGGTCACCCGCCGTATAGCCCCAACCTCGTACATTGCAATTTTTATTTATTCCCAAAAATAATAGAATAACTTCGAGGAAAACGTTTTATGGACTCCGCGGAAGCTGTGGCTGCGTTTCAGAAGGCCGTCAAAGAGGGTAAGCCTAAGGACGAGTCAGCAAAGTGCTTTTCTCAGTGGTTCCATCGGATGCAGCAGGGTATTGACATGAATAGACACTACTTTGAGTATATATAATACAACGAATAACTAGCTAGTTTAATCGGTTTTTGATTTTCTAAAAACTTTCAGTTCACTCAAAAGTTAACGTTAACATTAAGACAATGAAAAATAAGGAAAGTAAAAGAATTTGAGATAGACAACGCCCAAACTACTTTGTACATAGCACAGAGTGATGCAAATCCTGGCAGAATTGCCGCGTAGAATCGCTAACGATAAACCAGTAAGTTCCAGATAACCTTACACAGTAAAGCTAAGTGCACCTAACGGCCACACTAAAAAACGTTAGTATAGATTCTGCTCAGCGAATTTTCACTTTATCTTTTTTTTTTTATTGAAAAAGGATTAGACGTTTGTCTTCTATCTCACCTGATAGAAAGTGACGATGAAGACGAAGAAGTTACACGTCTATCCACGAGATACCTATTCACTCGACGCTTGAAAGAGCTAGGACTATAGTTTTCTGGAAAAAAAGGACGCAGGCAGTTCATTCCACACCTTGGCGACCCGCACCAAAAAGGAACTATCGAAGCATTTGGTTCGACTTCTTGGGATATCTACGATGAAGGGATGGAAGGTCTGTCAGCATCTAGTAGTCCGATGCAAGAAGGGTGTGGGTTCAACCTGATCAAAAAGAGCATTCGCGCACTCTCCAAAATGTAATCTGTAGAAGACTGCTAAACTGGCAACTTTCCGACGATGGTCGAGGCTTTGCAGTATTTTGGTGGTGAGGTCAAAGTTATTAATAATTTTTCGGGCTCTTCGGTCAACTGCGTCCATCGCTTCTAGTTGGTACTTTGCAGAACCATCCTAAAGATCCATACAAGATCGAACTTGAGCTGTATACAAATTAAGTAGCTGTTCAAGGCTGAAGTACCGTCGGACCTGCGAGACGATTCCCAACTTCTTAGAAGCTGTTTGAGCCATGGACACAATTTGTTGCCCGAAGTTTGGTTGGGACTATATAGTTACGCCCAGAAGCCCTAGGTGGTCAGTTAAGGGTACAGAAACATTTTGGAAAGTGGGCGTTAGGTCAAAATTGCTCTATTTCGCGGAGAATAAACACGCCTGTGTTTTCGACGGGTTAAATTTGACCAAGTTTGACCAAGTTTGACGGGTTAAATCTGTACACCATCTAAGTTTATATTTGCTAACGAAAACCTGAAGTTAAGAGCGCCTTAACTTTCCTTTTGAGGTTTCTGAGTACCGTAGCAGCTGATTATAAAATACTTTTTTTCCACTTATGATATGATTTCTAGTTAGTAATTTAAAAATGGATATAGTTTCCATATTAATTTTTAAAAACCTATATATTCAGATTTTTGCAAATAAGATATTAATTTCATTAACAGATTTAATTTTAAGTAACGTCAAAGAGATGTTAAACTGTTACTAAGGGCACTTTTAGCTATAGATTTTGCTTAGCAAATATAGACTTGACAAATTATAGATGAAGTATAAATTTATTTAATAAAATCAACACTAACGAGCGCGTTAACGAAACTAACTGGATTCTGTGAGTGCGGCTCTTACTTGATAAGTAACTGCTGACATAAAGCCCCGCGTTTATTGGGCGATCTTGAAATTAAATCTTGTTCTTTTATTAATATTTTGGGGTATTGATTTGTTGTTCGTTTGAAATTAAAAGATAATTTCAATCGAAAAAACAAAGTACAGTGGTCAGAGTAAACATACACAATGACGCATTTAAACCGTTCTGCTTACCAATGTTGGAAGGCGCTTGTATGGTTTGATCGAAGAAAGTTTGAAAAGTAGATATTGTTGATTATTGTTATATCGTGTAAATAAATCTGTTCAATTATTTGTTAATTTAATAAAATAATTAATAATTTGTTCGTTAAAATCCTAAAATCGAAAAGAATTTGCTGTAATAAATTTTGTTTTATCAATACTTTAAAATGATTAAGCGTTTGTCTCACTTCACACATTGGAATTAAATATTAGGTCTTTACCTATGAAATTGCCGTTTTTCACGAAATAAATGAAGTGTAATTGTTTTTTATATTTTTTATTTCTATTAATCAAAATAATCACCCATGCAATCAATGCATCTTTGCCAACGCATTGGTAGCTTATTGATGCCTTTCTTGAAGAAATCAGCTGGACGGGAGGCAACAAATTCTTCAAAGGCATTTTGTACTGCCTCTCGGGTATTGAATTTTTTTCCCGCCAAGAAGTTATCCAAATTCTGGAAAAAGTAGAAGTCTGTAGGCGCAAGGTCTGGTGAGTACGGCGGATGACGGAGAACTTCCAACCCCAACTCTTGTAGCTTGGAGACCGTCTGCTGTGCAGTATGAGGTCACGCGTTGTCGTGCAGGAGCAGTAGAGCCGAACGATTGACCAAAGCTGGTTGGAGACGTGCGAGCTTCTCCATCATTGTGTTCAGTTCTTCACAGTTCACATCTGCAGTAATGCTTGTCCCGTTTGGCAAGAACCTGTGATGAATTACACCCGCGTTAGACCACCAAACAGTGACCATCACTTTTCTAGGGGTAAGTTTTCGTTTAGGGCATTGTTTGGGTGCTGAACCAGGGTCCAACCAACTTGCTGAGCGCTTACAATTGTCAAACAGGATCCATTTCTCGTCACAAGTAACAATGCGGTTCAGAATTCCTTCATTTGTATGCCTGCTGAGCAGTGCAAGGCACGTCTCCACGCGTGCTTCGCGCTGGCGGTCATTGAGTTCGTGGGGTACCCATTTGTCAAGCTTTTTTACCTTGCCAATTTGACGCAAATAGACCAATATTGTTTTGATGCTAACGTCGAAAGCCGCTGCTAATTCCGCCGTGGATTGAGTTTCATCAGCTTCCACAATTGCCTTTAATTCGTCATTGTCGACCAAAGTTTTCGGACGACCACGGGGTTCATTTTTCAGGTCTAAATTTCCAGAACCAATAACGGGTGGTGCGTTCGTTTGTAGTGTTCGCTCCGTAAACGTCGTTGATGTTGCGTGCCGCTTGTGCCGCTTTGCTGCCACGACGGTACTCATACTCCATAATTACTCGAATTTTTAACTTATCCATGATGACGAAAAATGTTCGAATGCGTTGAAAACAAAACACTAACTATTAAACAAATGACGATTAAAGAAAAAGAATTCCATGTTTGTCAAATAAAATTAATTTGAAATTAGAAATATCAGTCAAAAAAAAAATATTTTCCTTTGAAATGGCCAGTACGGCAAAACGGCAGTTTCATAGGTATAGACCTATTATTTAAGGTGGAGAATATAATCAGTATTTTTGTTTGAATTTAGGTTCATACCTAGCTGGGTTTCTTGTTACCATGATCTAACTTACATAGAGGAATTAGATTTCTTAAAGCTATGGAATGATTTACGATGTTGATTACAATAAATGACACGTTGTGCAAAACGATTTAAACAAACAATTCGGCACAATAGGTCTATTTTTGTGTCTAGTATTTGTGTAACTAATGTTTTTTTGTTTCATAGCTGGCAAACAGTCACGCAACCCAGCTGGTAAGTGGTATCCGCACCCATGAACATCAATTTTAGTAGCTGTATTTAGTATTTATTGATAAGTATTGTGTTTATTATATGGACTAATTATGTGTTGCCGACCGTAGGCTTAGTTGATTTTGCCTTTGTTCCAGTAATTGCACTGGCTATCCCTTCCCTTTAATCGGAACACCATCACATAACTGTGTTTATAATGGCGATCAAAATAGGAAGGATTGTATTCCGCCCCAGACGAGAGCTTCATAAACTCTAGCACCACTTCAGTACAAGATGTATTGCTTACATGACTGTTGCCAAAATAATAAATAAATACGCGTTCGTAAACCAGCTGAAAAAAATTAAAAATATATAATATTCCAAAGCAGTAACAAAAGTCCAAAGTGTTATGTGACCTATCATTGAAATGTACCACCGTGTCTGATGCAAGTCCACCACGGAAACCGTAAAAAAGACGGATCTCTGTCAGCGGAAACAGAAACCGGTTTACTTACGTAGAGTTATATAAACAAGCAAGCTTTAATACTTGTACAGTTTTACTCAATTAAACATAAAACGATCGAAAGTCTTAAGGAAATTTATAAACTTGGTTAGTCTAAAATTGTCCTTCCAGTTCTAGTTCTTGAAACGTTGGAGGGCGTCTACTGAAGAAAGATTTTGTACTTCTGAAATTTACAGCGAAAAATGAAATTATCAAGTAAAAAATTACTTGTCAATAATTTACACTGGAAACTTCACCAAACTTACGTAGAGTGAACTTACGTGAGTTTTAATCCACTTGAAGCAAATTGTACCACTTGAACCATAGTTCGTATGTGTAGACAATACAACGAAGTTTGTAATGCCGATTCCGCTTTTGATTTAGATTTATTTGACTGTAATTTTAATAGATATAAAAGATCAATCTACAACATTTTAAAATGTGATTGAATCTTGCAACGATGTCCTCAGTAACATGGGTGCAAATACATACATGTTTAAATCAATGTAATATAATCTTTGTATAATTTCTTGTTATTTAGTATTATTTAGTGACCTATTGTAAACTAAGCTATACGTACCACTAATGCTACAACATATTTCTGTAACACATGTTTTGGCTTACAGTTAGGTTAAAAACTTAATGTAATATTATTTTTGTTAAGAAGGCTGTAATCTGTTTTGTGTTCTAATAAATAAAAATAAAATAAAAAATAAAATTGGGAAGGTGAAAAAGCTTGAGAGGTGGGTACCTCATGAATTGAGTGCGGCAAATCGACAAACGCGCGTCAACTGCTGTGTTACATTACTCAACCGGCACTATAATGAAAGGATTTTAAATCAAATTATTACCTGTGACAAAAAGTGGATCCTGTACGACAATCGGAAATGCAATCGCAATGGTTGAACACTGGCAAACCAGCCAAATCCTGCCCCAAATGAAAATTGACTCAAAAAACGTTACTAGTGAGCGTTTGGTGGACTAGTAACGGTGTCATTCATTACAGCTTTCTTAAATCTGGTCTGATGTTTACGGCAGATGTCTATTGTCAGCAACTGCAAACCATGATGGAAAAGCTAGCTGCTAAACAACCGAGGCTGGTCAATTGCTCTAGGCCACTACTGCTTCAGGACCACGCTAGACCACACACTGTACAACAGATGGCTACCAAATTAGTGGAGCTTCAATTGAAATGTCTAAGAATTCCACCGTACTCCCCGGAATTTTGCTTCAACAGATTACCGTTTTTTTCGAAATTTGGATAACTTCTTGCAAGGGAAAAAATTCAACTGCGATGGGGCAGTCCAAAGCGCCTTCAAAGATTTTATTGAGTCCCGTCGGAATGGTTTTTTTTTGTAAAGGGATCAATGAATTACCTCTATGAGATGGCAAAAGTGCATAGATAGTAATGGTACATACTTTGATGAAATAAATATATTAAATTTTTAAAACTGACTTTATGTTCCTCCCATAAAAAACTCCAATTTCAAACCTAATATTTGTCTTATAATAAGTTGATTTAAAAAAGCCAGGTGGCAAAGAAAGATGAACTTCGGTTGCCGTTGAGGTTTTGGCGACACGAGCCGAAAGAACCGACCTGCATAAAGTCCAAATGAACTATACAATCGGCAGTTGCCGAATATGTGTAATAGATGGTTTGGTTCGGCATTGCCGTGGCAAGGCATGTAGGTAACGTCCCTTAGAACTATAGTCATATTGTCTTGTAGTGATAATGATCCTCAGCTCCGTTAATTATTTGGTATTGTACATAGATTTCTTATTGAAGGAAGACTATGTACATATGTTTATTCTTAAAATGTTAGCTAAATTATTAGATACTAAAAGCTGAATGAACGGCAAGCCATTAAGTAACAGGTCACATGTATGGGTATGTGTTAACTGCATGTACATACAAAGTTTGTTAAATGTACAAGAAAATGTGAATTGTGTCCAATAATCTTTAAGAGAAACATTTCATTGGTCTTGGTGGGTTCCCTTACCCATTAAAGCATTTGAACTTTGTTACAACGTTTATTTTTATGAATGAAATAAAAATTAATGACACATTTTGATCAGCAACTTTCTCTAGTAAACTAAAATAATGTTTCTTTTAAACTGAATAAATCGGTAGGCAACCAGATAAGATGACACTCATAAGAATACGATAGTTTTAGTAAGGTTAATTAAAATTGTTAAAGACTTCGGTACATTACCAATTAAAAGACCAATAAAAAGATTTATTTTCGTTGGATATCATTTTTTAGATAATACCGATGGATCCCATTTATCCTAAAATATGAACCCTAAAGAAGTAATTTCAAAAAATATGACAAAACTTAGTTCAAGACTCGATTCGGAAGTAAAAACCTATATATACGAGCATATACAGTAAATGCAACTCAAACAGCACACAGCATATCCTCATTTCTTCCAAAAAAATAACAATTTGACATTTTTTTAAACATATTAAAAAGTTACCAATATAAAAGCCCATACACCGAGCCGCCGAAGTATAACCTAATGTTTATGAGAAAAGAGTTCAAAATAAATTGTGGAAATTTGTCATTTTGGGGTTGATGTGCTGTTGACTGTACTCGTATACCATTGATGTAACCGGTCCGGAGGCTTTTTACAAGTTTTCTTTAAGAAGTTTGTGGCTATTTACGCCGCGGCGTAATTAGTTTAACTGTAAGGAAACAGAGGTACCGACTGACTGTGAATCGTCAATCATTAATGTTGCATAATTATTTAAGGGGAGATAGGGGCTAATTGTACTGTTGTAGTTTTGTAGATATTATTTACCCTACAGTTACCTATATAGGTAACTGTAGGGTAACCTATATAGGTAACTGTAGGTATATATATACATTTAGTATGTGGATATATTTACCTACAGTAATAACAAAATAAGAAAAAACATACAATCTCTTATATATTGAAGTTGGTTAAAGAGATGATACTTAACACAGATCAGATTACAAACAGCTTTACTGAATTTCTTAACAAATTTTGACAAAATTTTCTGATATCTTCCGTAACTCATTCATCACTTGTAAATTTAAATAATACCGAAAATAATAAACACAAGTCAGTAATCACATACAAATCAATACTGTAATCAATACAAGTCACATACAAAGAATAAAAACACAAGTTGTACTGTATTTTTTCTTTGTATGTGAGCAATAAAGTGGTTTTATTATTATTTTTATTATAGTTTAGTTTGTGCATTATTTTCAGCATTATTATATCCTAGTGACAAAACTTTCATAATTTCAGAATAACAGTTCCAGAAATATGAAATTTACTCGCATTCTACTTATTTGTTAATAATTTGTTTTATGGAATTGTCGTTATTATCTCATAATTTAAATATTTAAAATAATGTAAGTAAGAAAGGTCAAATTTAAATTATAACGGTGGTACTTAAGTAACTGCGTAGACTAAATATAATTCTATGAATCTTATATTTACAAAATCAATACACAACAAGGCTGGTTATACAACGTACCTTTTCCTCCTACACTTTTTCACCCAGCCTACTCTCGCAGGGAAATTTTTGCACTTACACATTCACTCGGTGCCCGGAGCGATTGACGGATTCGTCGACTCAGCCAACTTAAACTCTAGAAATCATCAACTTTTACAGGCAATTCTCAACTGAAAAGTCATTAACTTAAGAGGTATTATCGCATACGTAAAAAAATATTTATAAACAACGAACTCTCTCTACTTTGCAATGAATGAACGGTCATCTCGAATAACCTTATGGAAATTACGCTTATAATGTTGTAAGTTGGAGATTCTGAAATATTAATAAGTTACTTAAGCAATTTGCTTTTCTTTTGTGCTCTGAAACATAGAACATGAAATGTCCGGACCAATTAAATACAGTTTTAACCATAGTTGAGTCAAAAACCTACACACAAAACATACTTGGAAAAAGGCTGACAAAATTATACATTCGTAAATTCAGTACAAAAGCCCTAATTATTTCTAATTGAGAATTTTTCATCTGTAACTTGAGAGCTTTATTGGAATAAGTTTAGAACAAGCCAGCCAATAATTTACTATGAAATCATGCTCAAAACATTAAAAGCAGTAGTAAACATAAAAGGTTTTTTCCAATTTCCAGAAATAATTGATTTTTATCTGTACGAGTACAATAATATGCAGACTTACGATCGCTAAGCAAAATCGATATTTAAAAGCGCCTGAAGTACGACCATTTGTCGTATCTGTGTACTGCCGTTAGTCACGTGACAAAGGTTTATTGTTAATTAATGATTGTTCTAGTTACCCCAAATTTGCTGCAGAGACTTAATCCAGAAAGTGAAGATTTGTTTGCTTTGAGGCGTTAGTATTGATTGGATCGTCTAGTATTTAATAGTATAATTTTTGAAGGTGTATTAAAAAAATTACTATAAGATTTCGCATATCTAGATAAATATTTTCTGGTAAGCCAGTAAATTAACTGAAGTTTTTTTCTGTGCAGTTCAATACTTTGTCTCTCCCACAATTGAGACGAATCTAAAACATATCATATGTTAAAATCTATCTAACGGTTATCTGTAATGTTTAGGTAGTAATACTTGCTAAAGAAACATGCATACATACACAAAGACACTCGAAAAACATAACCTCTGGCGCAGCGGGGTGAAAAATTCCGCAGAATCTCCTTTTTAAAATGGCACGAGATTTCTTTCTATTGTCTTTGCTAGTCTTTCATAAGATTAAAGTACTATACAAGTAAAATAGATAATTAACTTTTTTGTTACTAGGTCTAATATATATATATATATATATATATATGTAATAAATAATGGGTAGGAGCTGAATTTCTTTACAAAAATAATTATTAATTCTTTAAATTTTTAAATGTAACTTTAATGTTACATTTAAAAATTTAAAGGTTTTTTTACTTACTTAAAAATTACATGTAAATTAAATTAATGTCCTACTTAAGCATAATTGCAACAACCATCTAGGTACTTAAATACCGAAGTGACAAATATAATTTCCCTTTTAAGTAACTTTCTTTGTAGCAGTTAGTCCACACGTCGATTTCCTTACAGTAATACCATAATTCCGCAGTTTAAATTCAAACAAAGCATGCTTTATATCTAGCTGAACTTTCGCCCAAGTGCGGAATGCTTCGCAATGATTTTATTCGATCAAAATCAGCTAAGAATACAAATGTACTTATAGTAGATTATGAAATAAATTGTATACAAGTATTGTAATTGGCGAATAATCAATGGATTTTAGAAAGTTTTTGGGCGTAACAGTTACATGTGCAAAAGGTATGCAAAGAATCTTACGGACATCCGAATCATGTTAAAGTGGTTAAATTTTGAAAACCCGTTTTGAAACTCTTTTGAGCGCGCAGGTGAATTTATGAAGTTTTATCACTGGTTTCATTTGACCTCATATTTCGATTTCACGCGCTGTAGAGATAAAATTACTGAGCATGTGAATATCATACACAATTTCTATACGAAAAGATGATTTTTTTATACTGTCAGTTTTCCAAAATCGTGTTACGCATTTTAATTTACTGCTTTCGACGTCATTTTGTGAAGTAAAAGGAGTTTTATAACCGGTTTTTTGAGATAATTTTATATAAGTAAGTATGAATGAATTGATGTAACATGCTAATGCAATTTTTGTAATTTCCTTTTTTTACAAAGTTATTGGTATAAGTATATGGTAAATTTACAATTAAACTTCACAAATTATAACTTACAAGATTTTATTTTTTTAAGAATTTTTAAAAAACTAATACTATTTCAGTCGAATAACACATATTTCATTTTTGAAAAATCAAAATCGCAAAAAAAAATACATATACGTGTCAAAACGAAAACGCGCGAGAATCTACGGAGCTTTGCGCATTTCGTCATCCGTACACACCCAAGCGACGGATACGCCACGCCTCTTACCTAGAGCCTCGTCATCGCAGGCTTTCTTTTGCGAGTGTACTCCTAGTATACCCAGTGACATATGGAAATTTGAGAAGGGGGGACACAAAATAAAACTGTGAGTCTTACTCGCATCTTGACAATTGAACGTAAGATCCGGGAACATGAAAGCCTTCATTGCCTTTTGCTTCTTGGCTGCGGCCGCGGCTCTGCCGATGGCCAAAGAAGATGGAGCCTTGGACAAGTTCATGTCAACACTCAGGGACTGCTCCGAAGTGGATACCATGCTGTGCCTTAAGGTGTGCAAGTGAAGTGATTAAGTGATTAGTGATTAAGTGAATTAAGTGTCAAGGATATTTTTATTGTGGTGTTGGTTTTAGAAATTGAGCAGATTTTTATTAAACGTGTAGTAAATTTATTTAATGGAAAGATTAATTTAACTTTTGAACTAGCGGTTTTGAAATCTTTCTGTAAAATGACTGTTGTTTAACAGTATTCTGCGAGTCTAAACGGTTATAATATCAAGTGGTTAACTTAGCGTCATAAATAACGTATTAAAATTTTAGAGGATCCAATAATAGCAATTAGTACATTATTTATTTACAACACGATAAAAATCCAGAATTTATCCAATTTATAAATATTTAGGTCAATACTTTTTATTGATTTTATGATTTGGCAGCTTTAAGTAAATTTCCCCCATTAAATGTATCCTAAATAATAATAAACCCAACAAATCTTCTCTTTACAGGAAAAAGCCCTAAAATACACAGAGAACTTAGCGTACTCCAAGGATCTTGGAGTAGCTGATGGCATCACCTTTGCCAGGACCGGTAGCCCTCGCTCTGCCAGGAGCTACGACCCTCTTCCTGAAGACCCCAAAGCCAGGGAACAAGAAGTGGAGGACAGGATCTTGGAGAACGTAGTGGATTTCCTTGACAGCCATGCTCTACAACTAAGGATGCCCAAGTCATTCACTGAAGATAACTCAGTTGAAGAAGAAGGTATGGTTTTTTTTAAATATTTATTGATTTTTTTTGTTTAAATTTAATGTAATATATTGAAATGATTTATTACTTGAAGAACTTAATTTGCAGAACATAGGTTACTTACGTCCAGACGATGTATTTCAGTTATTTAATTGATTTTGTTTCCTATTGAAAGTAGTTCAATATGGTTTTACTTCTAGGAATATCTTTTGTTGCATTTTCTCAAACAATCTTACGGTCTCTGCTCGCAATGCATTATTTGCAGTTTGATTTATTTTAATTCCATTAAAAATAATATAAAAAGAAAAAAACTGATTTACTGGTGAATTAACGCACAGTTCAAACCTTCAAAAGATTGAGTTGAGAACGAATATGTATATAAAATGTTTTCTTTAAACTCAGCGCCTAAAAGCGTTTTTGTGGTATGACCGTGTTGTCGAAAATCTAAGAAAATACTGTGGCACTTATTTATTTGCGGCCCTGAAAGATAGATATCGAGGGTTTCTCCAATATATTATTAAATTCCTTGCAACGTTATATTGTTGTTCCTAGTGCATATATACTCAAGTGCTGTTATTTTATTACATTCAAATAAGGCATTCTCAAGATCATTTACAATCTCATAACCGATGTAGGTCTCGATGTGTCGTCTTCTTACTGTATAAAAAGTTACCGGACTCATATTCATAAAAATATAGATTTCTTACATAAACACCATTAAGTTAAATGAATTATTATGTAATCATCTACAAAATAATCAAGTTTTCTTGGTAAAAATTATAATTTTATTCTATTTGAAACCATCGACGTGTAAAACCGACGGATAAGCTACTTTGTAATGATCGACTTGAAGTAAATGAAGTAAATCGATCCGGTGGTAAATCGATAAAAAGCTCAAGAAAGCTCATTTAACGATTTATTTAACACTGTTCAACAATTTCTAGTAATTTTGAACAATGGATTGTGGTCAAGAAATTTTGTTTGGTTAGAAAACATGACCTTCTTTGCTGGCTTTCCACCAATGTTTAATTTTGCTGTTAGTACATAGAACGGTTTTTAGAAACACATTAAGAAGTTTTATGATATGCTACGTGTTGGCATTGTTTATGTGTCACGAGGTTAGAATTATAGACATGTACGTACCAGTACGACGTGTGTTGTGCGTACACAATGTGTTCTGTGTTAATATTTCGGGAATAATTTCAAATGACCAACTTTCTATAGCGTGCAGTTTAGAATTATAAATGTATCACATTTAAAACTTAAGTATGTATTTAATATGAAGCTAGGAGATGGGAAAAAATCCACCAGACCCTTTTAAAATTGGAATGCATAGTTCTCTGTATCTGTCAGTCGGACATCTTATTCTTACACCTAATTCAATTATTTGATATGCTATACATTAAATTACTGTATATTAAATAATGTGACTGATATGGTTCAACTATAAACTCGAAACGCAGTTAAAGTCTTCCTACATATCGGAAACTGCCATAGCAAATCAAACACCTGGACATTAAAAGTAAAGACTAGTAAAGTGACCGCCTCGTCTGGTGAACAATTCTTGCGTATCATAGCAGGTAATAGCGTGACATCATCACAAAGCTCATACACAATGCGTTTATCTAAAACATGATTCTTTGTATTCCACGACAGGCTGACCTTTCAGAACACTAGCTTTCTCTCTCATTGTATTACCAAGTAATGACATTGCAACTTTGTGTTGTCGTTCGAATGAATACGATTCTGTGTCATAGATTAATATTAATTAGAGCCGAAAGTAAAAGGAATGATTATTCAAATACTATGAGAAATTTGGAAGGTCTGTGTAATTTCAGGGGCTATGGATATGTCGCTTTCTTTTCTCATGGTTACGTGGATTAATTTAAATTAACATAATTTCGTAGCGCAGTTTGAGAAGCCTTGCCTTACAAGATTTGTGCTCTGATATTTGTATAACTTGGTTATGTTTGGTTATGTATATCTTGTCTTATACATGATTCATACACACAATTGATTTTACATGAAATAATGGATTCGCAGATTAGATGACTTCCTAGTTAAGATTGGTGCGAAAATAGTGTTATATCTAAAACAAGAACCTCAACTATGAGGTCCCATTAATTGTAATTAAGTAGATAGAGAATTTTATCAAGTTTTATGTCCAAGACAGGATCCTGTCTCAGTAAATAAAGGATCTTTTTATTATAGATGGGTATTCAATTCCTAAAAGGATTATAAAAAATCAGTTACCTTCAATTATTCGCATATTATTTTTGTACATTGATCCAAATAAATAAAAATATCTCCTTCCAGGCCGTGGCAAGAAGAAGAAGAAGCTGAAGAAGCTCCTCCCCATCCTCGCTCTGATCAAGCTCAAGTTGACTGCTCTCATTCCTCTCTTCCTCGGTATCATCGCATTCGCCGTGTTCAAGGCCTACTTGCTCGGAAAGATTGCCTTCATCGCTGCCGCTCTTGGCGCTTTGAAGAAACTCCTTGACTCCAAGAAAAGCAGCGGATGGTCAGAGCCTGCTCATGAGGAGCACGGATGGGAGAGCAACGGTGGTTGGGGAAGGTCCCAAGACGCACAAAGTCTTGCTTACTCTGGCCATGCTAAGCAGGCGTAAGAAGAGCTTTAAGCATTAAGTTCCCTGTAAAAGGACTTTGTATAACATGGTCTTTCAAAGGAATCGCTTGTACCAGTTTTATTCAATATTTATTAACCACCGTTTTGTATATTTGATTTAGTAGATGTGGTTGTATTTAAAAGTGTGAAAGGTTTTGATGAATGTTCAGGCTTTTTTATCAGTATTTTTTTTATATTTTTCCCTGTTTTATTTACTTGCCATATTTTTTATACATGTATTTATTTTAAATGTATAAATGCTTTGCATATTTTCTTAATATTTTTTTTGTAATGTTTTTATAATATGTATATAAATATTTATATAATTTTGACATATCTACATTTATGTAATAATAATGTATCTGAAATACTCATAATTATTTGGCCCTCAACCAAGTGGGCTATTATCTATTCTATCTATTTATGTATCTTCTCATTTATGTAAATACTCATATTCTATATGTGTAAACTATTCGTATATAATGTAATAATAAATACCAAATACTTAATAAGTACACCCAAAGATTATATATTTTACTATTTTAGTTTATTTAGATTCTTTGTTTTATGTTATTTTATATGAAGTGTATCTATGAGTGATTTTCAGTCAAATGTATCTTACAAAACGTGTATGACAGTCATATTTTATAATTTATTAAAAATAAAAAATCCAATTAATAATATTGTGTTTAATTTTCTTGATTGCAATCGAAGCTTGCCCCACACAACGTTGTAGAAGTATAGAAATATGGTAACCGTCAACTGGTTTCTACACTGTGTCACTAAATTAGATCCTTACTAATATTTGTTCATTAATTTGATATATTTGTTGCATTCAGTGCAATATTAATAATAAAATACTCACTATTAATATGTTTGTTAAGGGAAAACCTTAAGTTGCTTAAATACTTGTCAAGCTTGTAATGACTTGTAAGGCTGACATCAACAATGGCCGATCTATTCCTTAGATTACATTTTTAAGACAGTGAAAAATGTGTAATACTGATAATATCAGCACTAAACTAGTTACCATGACTTTAAGACCCAAAAGGTTTGAGTCAACTTTTGGAGTTACTGGGCTACCTGTGCCCTTTTTCTATAAAAATATGAGCAATCCTCATATTTACAGAATAAAATGTCACAGATGTAAACCACAATTCCTAATTTTCATATGACAAACGTCTACCCAATACGCGAAACCTTTACTTTTCCTTTCAGAATAGTTCTTGAGTTATCTCCCTAGATAGAACTTAAATATATTATTCGTTTCTTAAATAGTTTACGGCTATCTTCTTCTGTAGAAAGCCACATAAGGGTTTGAGAAAGCAAAAGCATTTTGAATCATGATTGCATTACCAAAACCCAGTGAAAACTTTCACTACTATCCGTCATTGAAATCAAATTTCGAAGACCCCAGAGCTTCCGTTACACGCAAAGTAATACAATGAAGTTATTTACAATATTTTATGATTTTTTTTTATTGAAAAAGGATTAGACCTTTGTCTACTATCTCACCTGATGGAAAGTGAGGGCATTAAACAATTTATACTGGGTGACTTTTATCCCACTTGGAAATATGGGCTCAGTTCACAACTTGAAGCAACTTTCCCGAATCACCAAGCGAAATTGTCAGCTTACACATAGGATTTGTATGGTAAGTCGAATTATAATTTTAATATTTCGCTATATCATAGCTTCGGGAAAGATGTTTAAAAAATTTGGTGTGAGCTCAAGTGCTTTCTTTCGAACGGTTTAAAAAGTCACCCGGTATACCTTTAAGAAAACTATAATGTTACACTCGTCGAATACTCGTTAGGAAATGCTACTGCTAATGTACTACTGCACTGCCAGAAACACAAGGACATTGAACATTTCACCAAATAAACTTGCAGATACGGACTTTATGATTCGAGATTTATCTCTGACTGTCATCTTGTGTAAGTGACTGAGAGATTCCTCTGAAGTGTTGTCGTGCCCTAGTTTGCAGGGCGCCAAGAAATTATCGAAAAACGCGCAAATAATTCTCACCTTTAGCAAAAGTGTAGATCCAGCCACTGATTTCGCCGAGAGGACCACATTGCTTGAAAATATTTTAACTATAAAAGTTATACTAAATAAAAGAACACCTTTAATCTTTATGTTGGAAGTTTCGAACGCTCCGCACTTGAAAATATTAAAATCATTAAATATCGAATAGAAAACTAGAAAGTTCCGTACATGAATACTCCTGACCCGTTTAAACTTTAACTTATAACCTTCGACTATCGCATAATAACTCTTTAACACTTAAATTCGTCACAAGCAATTTAACAAAAACTGTTTCATTTTCTCTTATTGAATTGCATGAAAATATAAATGTTTGTTTGTATAATATTTAATATTTATTTTAAAGATCGAATGTGTGCATTGGCTTTCGGTAAACGAGCAGAAGCATAAACAGTAGGGCCCCAAAGTAAGCAAAGCATTTATAATGGATGACCATACAGCGAAATTGGGGGGAACCAAGAATATAAGTACATAAACATAAACAACCATGAACCAAAAATAAACATCTGTGTTCATCACACAAATAAATCACATCACGCCCAGGGCTCGCACCTGGAACCTCCGGCGTATGAGGCAGGGCTACTTTCGCCGGGCCACTCGCCGGCTTATTTTTTCGTTTCTTTATATTTTGCCAAGTTTTATCCACATACATAAAGGTGTATTATTTGATCAATCTGTACCTACATGCATTGCTGGACGCCGGCGCCCAGAAGCGGCTCGTACCCAATTAGTACTAAACCAACCGTTAATTTTAGATCATTCCCTCATCGTGCTGAATGGCATTATACTCACTACTTTTTACGGCATCACCTTTAATACTCTAATTTATGAGCCTACAAGACAGCCCAACTGTGATTACCGTGTGCCACGGTCCTAGAGGACCTGTACCAACTGTCGCTAAAGTGAACTATGCTTTTTATTTCACAATTTATTTGGATCTGGTTTTAAATGTAATAAGAGTGATACGTTTTGAGTTTTAGGTTTGTGATTTGTTCACAAAACTCGTTATTACATTTAAAACCAGATACAAAATACAAAACAGTGTAAATTAGTTTCTTATATCAAGTTCAGTTATTTTTAGTTTATATTTTTCGTTTTTCTTTACAGAGGACTTAACCAAATAGGTGTATAACATAAAGATTGAAAAAAAACTCTTATTTCACAAACTCATATCTAAATTGGTAAATAAAAAAAAAATTAATCAAACTCCAGACGAAAACGATTTTATTTTTAAGATTTTGCCACGCTTGTTAAGAAGCACGACACGAAAACGGATTTAGTTTAATTTTTATTTAATTTTTAGTTTATTTTTTAGTTTAATTTTTACACGGTACCAACAAAACATTCACCACTAACGCTGCAAACTACGTAAATATATTTAGTCTCTCAAGATAATGTTATGGAAAAACTCACTTACGTATAGTCTGAGAAGTCGTCAACCACTTTTATAAGAATTATTCCTGCATTTAATTAAAAAGTTAGTACCAACGTTTGAAGAAACCGAACGCTCCGTTGAATAAAGCGAGCATGAAAGAATGAATGATTGCCAGTCTTTGTTTATTATCTGTGAAAAACATTTATACAATGGACTATCGCTGGTTTGACTGATCTCCTAATAGTCTTGGTTTTGTAATAAGAATACATTTTGAACCCAGCTACAACTGTAGTGCAGTAACAATCCAAGATCTGTCTGTCCTGCTGGGTTAAACCTGTACTATACTATGTGCGCTGTAGCATGGTGCGGGTGTCAGTTGCATGTCAGACGTTGACATCTGTCAGTACCATATGATACGTCTATGGAGTTAGTTACACGCATAAAAGTTCGCTTAATTTTTCTTTCAGTTAGATTTTATTTGTAGACTAGAACATTCTGTTTGGGTTTAATTTAATTTACTACAGTTATTAATGATTTAATGTGTTACGAATGTGGTACAGCTGAAATATTAAGTCATAATTTGTAAATCGCGGCTACTTTCAAGAGTGAAACGATACGTTACTGAAACTGTCACCCGCACCTTGCTATAGCGCAAATAGTGTAAAGCAAACTTCTATAATAAGACAGAATATATCTATGTGAACCCAGACAAGAGTTCTGCGGTTTACTTCGACTTCAAACGCCGTCGCATCGCCGACAATCTCCACGTTCGAATGTTAGGTATTCCCATCCCCTGGAAGCGCAGTACCAAATAATTAGGCGTCACCTTAGACCACACTTTCTTTCAAACCACACGTCGATAGAGTAACGAAACTCGTCCGTTTTTACTTAGGCCGCCTAAACATATAGTATGTTAGGTAGACAAAGTAAAATGTCTTTTAGAAACAAACGTACGCTTTATAAGACATACGTTAGACCCGTCATGACTTATGCCTCGCCAATCTTTGCCATTGCCCAACCCTCCCTCCTGCACAAACTGCAGGTGGTTCAAAATCTCTTCTGCCACAGGGCCACAAACGTACCCTGGTACGTGCGTAAGGCGGACCTGCACAGAGATCTTGAACTACCTACAGTGCAACAGCACCTCAAAACACTCTCGGAAGCATTCTTCAAACGCTCTGAAACCCACCCCAATACTTTAGTTCGAGAGTCCGTCTCGTATACTACTACAATACTGTCATAGATTTGAAGTTCAAAGTTACTAGACCGAGAAACACGCCCACGAACGTGTCCACGCAACTATCATTAGATCTCGAAGCCCTTCAGGCCGCAACTTCTAATTCTAATTTAAATTCGAATAAATTAAATTCTTTTTCATTTTGAGCACCTTCAGTGCTATGAATTCACTTCAGTGCTCAAAGCAAGCAAGCGGGCTCTGAAGAAACACTTCAGGATTCCGCTTGCGTGGGCCATTGTTTCCAATTAGTTTCGGAGCAAGTTCCACATAAACTCCATCGCGCGCGGCGGGATATGCGTAAGAGCTTTTTTTAGATCATCAATAGGTTACTAAGAGCAGTTGCCCAATAAACTGGTCTACCACTTTTGATAAAATGTCCTGCGTACCTAAAATAACTGCAAGGTTGAATCAGAATAATATTACAAGGGGAAATCAGCCTTGTTCTTTTATGACGTGCAAATATAACTCACCTGCATTTTTGAAGATCAATTGTAAATTTATTTTGAAAAATATTACACATTTCAAGTACAAGTAATTGTCAATTTTGAGAAATATGTATTTGAATTTGAAATTGAATGGTTTCTATATTATATACAATTTATTTCCACATAACATTATAATCCGCTCTAGTCCACTTAAAACGCACAAAATTAAAATTCATCACACATCTTTTTAAGTTTCCACATTACTAGAAGTAACTTATCTTACATCTAACTTGCAAATAACTTATGTACAGTGAGAAAGTACATTAACATGTTAAGCTCATTTAACGGTAATCAAGTAAGTGCCTAAGTAAAGGTTTACATAAATTATGATATCGCGAAGTCATTTTGAAAGATGTGTTTGTGGTAGGACTGTTTAATTTTAGTACTGCTTTTTTGGTTGTTATTATTATTCAAGGTAAAGCTTATTTCATTGCTATAAAATTATAACATAACACTAACGGCTGCAATCAAAGAAGTCAAAAGGTTGATTAGATTGCCCGTGCGCATGAACTTATGATAAACTGTGTTGTTATTGTCATCAACGAGTAAGGTTGTGTTACCGACCGTAGGTTTTGGTTGGATTAGCTTTTTTTGCATTTGCACTGACTGACTACCCTTATCAGATCAAGGATGGGTGACCGCCAGTGGCCAGTTCATCAGCATTTCCGTGCCTCGGAGAGCGCGTTAAGCCGACGATCCTGGTGGTTATGTGGTCACGAGGCCTGTGCGTTTTCCAGAGACGATTTGATCAGCTATGTATGACACTACAGGTAGCCGCACCCTCACAACTACTCAAACCTCAAACTACTCCTACATACGATACGCCTAAGGGCACCCGAGAGGGCAGGGACCTCGGCTTAGGACGTCCTATATTGAAACTACCACTGGTTTGGAAGGGAGCCCTTTCGGACGCATAATTTTTTTTATCATAATGTAGTTTAGCATAACAGTTTCAGCATAAAGTTTTTTCGCATAAATTGAGATAAGCAGAATATTGAGATTACATCTCACTATAATCAAAATATATAACACAATAATACAGAACCGAATTGGAACCACACGACTTTTCTGTCCCGTACTAGAGCGTTTTTGTAAACCCGGAGGCGTGGAGGGAGGGAAACTACGAAATGAGACGCACCCGTTCAATTGGGTTAGGTTAGCTTTGTATGTAGTTAACACGCGCGAGCCGAGCGAGCGAAGCGAGCGTGGTGCCGTCGCACCCGGCGAAGCGCCAGGACCAAATGAAGTACCATTTCCAGCTTTTCACGAATAGCGCCTTCGGTTCAATTTGGTTCAAACAAACATCACGTCTGTCCCTTCAGAAGTTGTCATTGTGAGAAGTGGGTATTCTGAGAAGTTGGCATTATGAGATGAAGGGGTTTTCTTCATCTAATTCGAATGTACTCAAAACCTTAGGTGTGAAAATAGGTGGCGATGTTGCATTTACCCATACATAATACTGACTAAACCACGTTGCTATATCGTCTGTAACAACCAAAGAAGTGTAAAAAATTTTAGGTTATTAATTTTACAGTCCATTCATTTTTGTCAAATTATGGTATTCTATATGTATGACTTGTCAACTTTATGCCATGGCGTGAGATGCCAATAAATGTTATGATAAGTAATCGTTATTGTAAAACCATTTATGCATGAACATTTAATGCTAATATATTATTATTATAAATGAAGTTATGAGGAAATAAATTATGCCTTATGATTTATTCTGTATGAACGTTATGCGAAACAAACAGCATTCCAAAAAACGTTATGTAGCCTTATAATATGCCAATTAAATTTATGCATCCCAATACGGACCTGGTTCGGAAGGGTCATCTACTGAAGAAGTACTAACTACGTTCTTATGGCTGTTAGAAAACGATCGTAGTACCGCAGCAGACGAGATCTTTACACAATATTAGTACAAAAACAATAAAAAATATAGTAACATATGTCAATTCATTTAAATTTCAATAAATGTATACCAATACCAATAAATGTTACCGAATGAGTAAGAACACACATTCGAGACTGCACATCGCAACATTCACAGCAAATATATTTTTTTAGAAACAATAAAATAATTGATTAATTATTTTACGATTATATATTAAAATATATTTACCTGCATTTAAAAGTGATCGTTATATCATCTATATATTGTTCAGTTGAGCTATGTATAAGATAATTTAATAAACTACGAAAATTGTGAGGTCTTTAAATTTTTTTGTGAAAAATTGTTAGCTATTATTACACGATTCTCAGGTAGGTATGAATACTTTCTTTTGTCTTCGCTTAATGCTAAATTTTGGATGCCCGTAAAGAAATATTACGTAACGAAGACCTTTCTCAATTGTAATAAAAATAATTTTTTAAGATTTAGTTTCTATAAATGTGTATGTAATGAAAAGCAATGGTTTTCCCCTTAATTTATACTTTCTGTCACAATGGAAGTATCATTTAAACTTAAATATTCTGCATTAAATTTTATAAAGACCTACAGTTTTATATTCCTTCTAATGGTTAATTTAAAGCTAAACTTTAACAGCTGATAAGCATAAACAAGGCCTAGGGTAACAAATTACACTCGGCGTCAAAAATATCGCCACTCCACGAAAATTTGTTTCAACCTACTTTAAATGCTATTTGACCAAAGGCAAGGGTATGAGTGAGAGGTATCAATTGAAAGGTAATAATGCCAATTTTTTAGAAAAACCAAAAAAAGATATTCTTTTCAGTCAGTTGTCAGTTGAAAGATGTTTATTGAAACTTAACATCGAAACAATGAATACATACTAAAAATTTACAAAAACTGCTTAATATTAACTTTAAACTTGTGGTACCCCCTCTAGCCCTTATAACAGCCTCTAAACGTCCCTTCATCGATCGCACCAACCTAGCAATGGTTTCTTGTGGAATGTTGCCCCATTCTTCAATGACTGTCTTGACTGAATGCATCCTGAAGGTCTTGGAAACGCAGACAAGGTCGCAGGACGGACGGTACTCGCGGCCAAGGGTCCCTGACTGCTCGACGATACATTGCCGAGATCCTGGAAGAACATGTTGTCCCATATGTGGGATACGTTGGCCCTGGATTCATGTTAATGCACGACAACGCTCGTGCAGTGTGTGGGACATTGCATTGATTATTCGAGATTATCTGGAGGAAGTTGAGATCCCTGTTTTGCCTTGGCAAGCCAGGAGTCTTGACTTAAACCCGATCGAACACCTATGGGACGAGCTGAAGCGAAAGGGTTCGGTCACGAGATGCCTCCCCAACCACTCTACAAGACCTCACAGTCGGGTCTAAGGAGACGCCTACGTATTTGGTACTGCGCTTCCAGGAGATGGCAATGCCTAATATTTGAATGTAGGGATCGTCAGCGGGACGACGGCGTTTGGGGTCGAAGCGAATCGCAGAACTTTTGTCTGGATTCACATCAATGCGCCACTTGTGAAACCATACACCGAGGGCGTTTACGGCCTTTTGGAGTCTGGTGACGAGACCCGGGATACCTTTAGTGTAAAAGGCGGTGTCATCGGCAAAGAGGGCGAGTTCGATGCCTTGCGGCGGGATGGGAATGTCGTTGGTGTGCACGGTGTACAACAGAGGGGCGAAGACTGAGCCTTGAGGGACTCCAGCCTTATGGGACGAGGCGCGGAAAGCGTGCCGTCATGTTTAAAACGAAACGTACGGTATTTGAGAAACGACGCGATTATCCTGACTAGGTAATCAATCAGGTAAGCCTTGGCTACGTCAAAGAAGACTGCGACCGCTTTATGACGCCACGGATAGAAGCCGACGAGCATGTACTCGACTATACGATGTACTTGCTGAGGATGAATGTTGTGGGGATCTCCATCCGTTGTAAACAGATGGTTTCACATTCGAAAGAGTATGATTCTTTCGAGAAGTTATAGCCTTGAGGAGGCTGATGGATCTGTGATTAGCAGGGATATTAACAGGTTTACCCGGCTTGGGAATGCCTATGACTGTCGCTTCTTTCCAAGCTTTTCAAAAGTAGCTAAGGTCAAAGCAGGCATTGATTATGATAGCAAGCAAGGTAAGCACCTGTTGAGGCAGGGGCTTAAGTGCATGGTTGGAACTTCCGTCCGCACCCGGAGCCTTTTTGGATTTATGACGTCTAATGAGAAGAGTGATTTCGTCATATGACACTATTACGGGGTTGGCGGTAATGGGGAGAGAGTCCCTGAGGAAGACTCCTCCACCGCCTGGATGTGGAAGGTATCCGCGGGTTGCTTGCTGATCAAGGCAAAATCAAGGATGTCGGGAGAGTGGTTCGGGTTGTCGGGATAATGAGTGGGAATGACGGGAGAAATGACGTCTAAGTCGAGTTGCTCAGTGATGATGAGGAGAACAATACCGCCGGGGTTGGTTGATAAGCACGTCCAGTCAATATTTTTGGAGTTAAATCTCCGGACATAACGACTGAATGGCTGAGGGTGAGAATGGTCTCAAAGTCGCTGCGGATTGGTCTGGTGCAACTAGGTATGTAGATTGAAGCTAAGATGATGGTCGGATGACTAGTCATAGACAATTTACACACAGTAGCTTCCATTTTGAGGAGAGGAGGGGTAGAGAGTGGAGAGCAATGGAAACCTCTTTTGTAGTAAAAGCAGTGCCACCGAAACCGTCGGAGTTGGGCCTATCGTTACGGGTGAACGCGTATTTAGGAAAAGCGAATCCCCTGGAGCGGTTTAGAGTCAAGTGAGCAACAGTCAGTCTGGCTCGTTGTTCTGAAGGAACAGTTTGAGCTCAGGAAGGTTAGTACTAAGGCTACGAGCGTTAAATGAAACTAGGGATAAGCCCTTGGGTTTTATACGACCGGACGCGGGATTTGCATGTCTAGGCATTATATTTACTATTTAAAGAATTTATCAAAACAAAGAATTTATAAGGAACTAAGTAGCGAGTGATGCTCGGCTAACGTGAAGATACGTTCTTGAGGAGAGCGCGCGGCTCGCACTTTGCGTGCAAGTACGGCGATTTCCCTAATGTCGACGTTTTGAATGACGTCGAACACGGTCTACGTGTCCTCAGCCAACGACGACTAAGGTGAAACCGACGGAGCGGGGCGTGGGCCTACGGGAGCTAAGGGAGCTGGGATAGGACGGGAAGGCGGAGCAGCCAGACGCTGGAACTGGAGACGGCTTCGGCTGCTCGGGCTTTGCTTCCGGAGGAGCTCGGTTGCGCAGCGGCGGGAAGTTTGCGGGAGTGAGTGGCGGTGCCGGTTTAGGTGCGGCTCTCTTAATGGAGGGACGCGGAGTGCACGAGCAATCCCTGTAGTTAGCTGTGTGGCCGGACTGGCCGCGCAGCACACGTGCAGGGGGGGAAGTGGAATTGGGAGTGCGAGTGCACTCCTTCGTAATATGTGGATCCAGGCACTTAACGCACCTGGGGAAAGCTGTGCAGTTAGCCGCTGCGTAGCCGTAAAGCTGGCAACTGTGGCATTGCCCAGGGTGTCCGTGACGGTTGGGACGCTTGATGGAGATATTCGATAGACCGCAGATTGTTGCGAGCCTCTCTGAAGATCTCCTTCGAGTTGGGAGTGTTGGACAGGATGATTAGCGCGAGTGGGAAACGTCTACCGCGGTTGGAGTGCATCTTGTGCACGGCTTCAGCCGGGAAGCCCTGGGACTTAAGGTCCCCAAGGATTTCGTCATTCGCGAGTTCGAAGGGGACGCCCTGTAATACTGCAAGGATCTTACGCTCCTCCAGGAGGGCATACGTATGGTACGCGATTTGTTTGACCACCCCCACCTTCTTTCCTATTTGCACATATGGTTGATTTTCGATCGCGTCTGAACAAATCATATCGCTCATCAAACAGCTCATGATCAAATACAGTTTCGTTGAGCCAAGATTCTGTTAGAGCTATAGTATCGTAATCATAATTTAAAACATTGGTATAAAAGTCCTCCGTTTTTGTTCTCAGGCCCCGAACATTCTGATAATATATTGATAACGAGAATTTTAAAAATATTAATAATAATAACATGCACCTTAAAAAATAAATTTAAAACAAATGCAATAAAACACTACAAGGAACTCAAGTTATGATCATTAACAAGTATGCTTAATATCATTAAAATGTTTAGTTTTCTCACTCAAGGTTTTGCTTAGGTCATCATATTGGGAACTCACAAAAGAAAGGCTAGTTTTCATTTCTTCCATAATATTTGTTAAAATTATAAGTTGAGATTCCATAGATCCCTTTATGTTATTAATAATTTTGGTGATTGCGCCTTCAATGCTCTTATCTATATACATTTTAAGATCTTCGACCATTTTTGAGCCTGAAGATACACACAAACTTGGAGATTCCGAGTGAACTGCTTGGCGGACGGGAGTATTTGTGTTATCACCTTTTTATTCTGTTCTTTTGCAGTCAGGGCATTTTAATGTCAACTTATATGGACTAGATTTTTTCCTAAAATTTTCAATATTAATTTCAAGACATTGAAAATGATAATTTCCGGAACAAAAACAACAGTTTTTTAATTCAACTGTTTTTACTGCCTTTTGACATGCCTTGCACTTCATTGCAGGTGTTTAATTTATTATCAACTTTAAAGAAGATTGGATTTACAAAAATTCAATAAATTTTGAAAAAGTTAAATAAAAATTTGTAACAAGGTGAGGGAATTTAGTTCTTGTCAATCGAAAGTCGTACACGTCAAAGTACTATTTGTATTTACGTGGAGGGTATTTCGGATGAATATTTATTTCGATTCTCACAATGTTAATCGTAAATTTTACTTGTTTAAGTACTGCCACAAATACTTTTACGGGCACATATTACGCAATTTCACAGTAATATGTTAGTGTAGTGTGTGTGTTTGTAAACACTTTATTGCACAAAAACATGGTATAGGATAATTTATAAAATTAATAATAAATTGTACAAAGGCGGACTTTTCCCAGTCAGGGATCTCTTCCAGTCAACCTTAGAGTATCTAAAAGGATTTCGGTATTTAGGGTTGGCAGGTATTTACAATCATCATAAAATATTATTTTATTCAACGTAATAAAAAAAATGAAAAGTAAATAAATAAACCTAATCAAAATATATATAAATTTAAAACTCAATAAACAATATAATAAACATATAAACAAATACATACAAACATATACATATACCTACTTGTATTCATCAAGAATCTCAACCATTTAGCGGTTCAAACGAAAACAATTTTTTCAAATTAGATTTGAAAGAGGACACAGAAGGAGACTTTCTTATATGCTCAGGGAGACGGTCCACAAACGCACAGCATGCACCGAAAACGATCTTGTATAGGTATGGGTACTGTGTGATGGAGTTTCAAGAGAAAAGTTAGTACCAGTCTCAGTCGCTCACCCAAAATGGTATGAAAATTAAACCTCTCACGGAGATATACGGGTGCAGATGGATTAAAGAGAACATTATACAATAAGCATAAAATATGTATATCTCTTCGGTTTCTAAAAGTTAGCCAGTTGATTTTGGAGCGGTATTCGGAGATATGGTTAAATTTTTTCAATCCAAAACTGTATCGGATGCATTGATTTTGGAGGCGTTCCAGTCTATCCAGCTGCTCCTCTGTGGCATCGAGAAATATAATGTCACCATAGTCCAAAAGAGGAAGGAGCAAAGCGTTAGACAACATGATTTTGGTTTTAAGAGGTACAAAATTTTGCAATCGCCTCAAGGAGTGCAATGACCAGTAGAGCTTGCGGCTGTCTTCATTGATGTGTGCTGTCCACGACAGTGTCTGATCCATAATCACACCTAAGACCTCCTTACAGATTTGGAGTACGGGATGATGTCGTTATTAAAATAAATACATGGAAGTGTGATATTGTTGGACTTTGAAATAAAATGGGGACTGCCAATAACAATAGCCTGAGATTTTGAGGTATTGACCAAGATTCCAAAATTTCTGGCCCAGCATGCAATTGATTTTAAGTCATTATTAACACCATCCACGGCCTACGTTAAGTCTTCAATATTTGCCGCAGTATAAAGCTGTAGATCATCAGCATATAGATGGTATGATGACTTAAGAGAGGAGGTGATACCGTTAATAAAGATAGAAAATAATATTGGCGAGAGGACTCCTCCTTGAGGTACACCAGCGACCAATTAGAACGACCATTTTCAGATTTTACAAGTTGGAAGCAATCAAAGAGATAAGATCGAAACCATGAATATGCCAAAGGTGGAACATTAAGGGCTTTGAGCAAACTCAGCAAAATGTCAAAGTCAACCGTATCGAAGGCATTGCTGAAATCCAGAAGGACAAGGAAAGTCAGTTTTTTGTTTTCTATATTGAGGCAAATATCATCAGTAACCTTCACCAATGCCGACAGAGTGCTATGCCCCGAACGAAAGCCGGATTGAAATACATTGGATAAGTTGTTACGTGAAAGATGCTCTGTCAATCTGGTGTACATAATGCTCTAAGATTTTCGACAATAGAGGTAAAATTGAAATGGGCCGGAAATCAGATAGGGAGGTGGGTTTAGTTTTTTTAGGAAGAGGGATCACATGTGCTCTCTTTCAGGCACCTGGAAAGATACCTGATGTTGGGGAGCAGTTAAATAAATGGGCTGTGATCGGAGAAAGGAGATCAATAATCGGTTTGAGCATGTCCAGGTTTATATCATCATTGCCAATGGCATTTGATTTGATGGACATGACCAATTTTACCACCTGATGTAATTGTAGGTATTGTAATGTACCACGTAATGTAATTAATACGTTATGTAATAAATTAATAATTAACGGAGTGGTACTTTCCACTCCGTTAATCGTTCAATTATTATTTAAACACAATGAATGATAACAATGTACTGTTTATTTGGTCGGGGTTGCCAACTCATAAAAAAAATGAAGTTGGGTTGCACTGAAAGTGTGGGATTGACTACGTTACGACCGGCCGATACTGGCCACAGAGCGAGTCTCTGACTAACTAAAAAATCAGCCCGAGCCTTGCGAACGAACGTCGGATACCGACATAAGTAAGCTCGACTGTTGTTGCTGCTCCCACCGAGGTGAGGTATCTATTCGAGGGGTGCACGGAAGAGCGAAATTGACTCGTTACGACCGGCCAAAGCCGGCCGCAGAGTGAGTCTCTGACTAACGTAACAAGCGCCCAGCGTCAAGTACGTAGCCAGAAAATCAGCCCGAGCCTTGCGAACGAACGTCGGACACCGACGTAAGTAAGCTCAACGCTGTTGTTGCTGCTCCCACCGAGGTAAGGTATCTATTCGAAGGGTGCACGGAAGTGCGGAATTGACTACGTTACGACCGGCCGAAGCCGGCCGCAGAGTGAGTCTCTGACTAACGTAACATGCGCCCAGCGACAAGTACGTAGCCAGAAAACCAGCCCGAGCCTTGCGAACGAACATCGGACACCGACGTAAGTAAGCTCAACGCTGTTGTTGCTGCTCCCACCGAGGTAAGGTATCTATTCGAAGGGTGCACGGAAGTGCGGAATTGACTACGTTACGACCGGCCGAAGCCGGCCGCAGAGTGAGTCTCTGACTAACGTAACATGCGCCCAGCGACAAGTACGTAGCCAGAAAACCAGCCCGAGCCTTGCGAACGAACATCGGACACCGACGTAAGTAAGCTCAACGCTGTTGTTGCTGCTCCCACCGAGGTAAGGTATCTATTCGAAGGGTGCACGGAAGTGCGGAATTGACTACGTTACGACCGGCCGAAGCCGGCCGCAGAGTGAGTCTCTGACTAACGTAACATGCGCCCAGCGACAATTACGTAGCCAGAAAACCAGCCCGAGCCTTGCGAACGAACATCGGACACCGACGTAAGTAAGCTCAACGCTGTTGTTGCTGCTCCCACCGAGGTAAGGTATCTATTCGAAGGGTGCACGGAAGTGCGGAATTGACTACGTTACGACCGGCCGAAGCCGGCCACAGAGTGAGTCTCTGACTAACGTAACATGCGCCCAGCGACAATTACGTAGCCAGAAAACCAGCCCGAGCCTTGCGAACGAACATCGGACACCGACGTAAGTAAGCTCAACGCTGTTGTTGCTGCTCCCACCGAGGTAAGGTATCTATTCGAAGGGTGCACGGAAGTGCGGAATTGACTACGTTACGACCGGCCGAAGCCGGCCGCAGAGTGAGTCTCTGACTAACGTAACATGCGCCCAGCGACAATTACGTAGCCAGAAAACCAGCCCGAGCCTTGCGAACGAACATCGGACACCGACGTAAGTAAGCTCAACGCTGTTGTTGCTGCTCCCACCGAGGTAAGGTATCTATTCGAAGGGTGCACGGAAGTGCGGAATTGACTACGTTACGACCGGCCGAAGCCGGCCGCAGAGTGAGTCTCTGACTAACGTAACATGCGCCCAGCGACAAGTACGTAGCCAGAAAACCAGCCCGAGCCTTGCGAACGAACATCGGACACCGACGTAAGTAAGCTCAACGCTGTTGTTGCTGCTCCCACCGAGGTAAGGTATCTATTCGAAGGGTGCACGGAAGTGCGGAATTGACTACGTTACGACCGGCCGAAGCCGGCCGCAGAGTGAGTCTCTGACTAACGTAACATGCGCCCAGCGACAATTACGTAGCCAGAAAACCAGCCCGAGCCTTGCGAACGAACATCGGACACCGACGTAAGTAAGCTCAACGCTGTTGTTGCTGCTCCCACCGAGGTAAGGTAACTATTCGAAGGGTGCACGGAAGTGCGGAATTGACTACGTTACGACCGGCCGAAGCCGGCCGCAGAGTGAGTCTCTGACTAACGTAACATGCGCCCAGCGACAAGTACGTAGCCAGAAAACCAGCCCGAGCCTTGCGAACGAACATCGGACACCGACGTAAGTAAGCTCAACGCTGTTGTTGCTGCTCCCACCGAGGTGAGGTATCTATTCGAGGGTGCACGGAAGTGCGACACTGACTAAGTTACGACCGGTCCAAACACAAAGAGGCTTATCTCAAGTCGTCGGGGACGAAGCGAGATATTGTACGAGGATCAGCGTTTGAGTCGTCGTGAGCCAACAATCGCGACTCGGCATCCGGGAGCGACTATCAACACATCCGAACGGGGCCGGACGCAGATCGGGTTTTTGACATATTTTGACCTTTTCCGGACCTTTTATACCCAAGGGAACAGGCAACAACTCGCGACCCTTTTAGCGAGATTTTTGACACATTTTTTTTAACGCTTTGACCTGGAAACCACGAGGGTTTTTATTCAAATTAACGAACTTTAATTGAAAGGTTAATAAACCTTGCTTTTATTTGATATCAGTATTCATAATATTTAGCAATTATTATGAAGTCTATGTTAGCTTAAATCAGATTTTCGACGAGGCGCGATATTTTTGACGCCAAGTGTATATAACTTAACTATTATGATTATAGACGCACAAGTGAGTTTTATGCTTTTATGCCATAACTATTAGACATATCTTCATGAGTTGTTTAATATTCTATGTGTTAAAAAGAACATAGTATCGCTTTTACTTAGCAAAAAAAGGTATCAAATTCGCATAATTTTGGAAGTATACTGGTTTTAATTAGAAACTCCACATTTTTAATTAGAAGAAACTAGAATAAAAAACAACAAAACCTTACAGTTATTATAAAATTATAAATCAGAAGATACCTTCTCGAATGTTCATCAATTTAAAAGTTAATTAACCTAGCTTAAAGTTCATAAAACAATTTACATAAATTACAACTGCACTACGGATCAATGCTGTCACCTACATAACTAACTCTTCAAAAAACGATAAACAGCTGATAACTCAGCTTAAGTCCCACAAATAGGTTAGCAAAACGTTGACAAGACGGATGCGTGCACGCAACGGTCGCATCTTGCTAGTGTCTGTATGGGCGCGGTGCTCGAAAGTTAAGACACGCCTTGTGATCACACGAGGTGGTGATTTGTTGCTTCCTCGTTTTGAGATTTTATTTCGTGAGGTGTTTCTAATTAATATTTAATTTATGGGTCTTAAGTACAATTAAATATAGTAATTTCGTTATTTTTTCAGTGAAAATTTATAATTTAACAAAAATTACTTTGCAAATAATTTTAGAGAGAAAAGGAAAATAGACGATAAAGGTTATAAATATAGAATAACATCCCATTACATTACGTTTACCCTGCATTAAATTAAACTGAAAATTTAATTTAAAAAAACATCAAAATAAAATCAAAAAATTAAACTGAAAGCATTGTGGCCAAAAGGCTGGTAGAAAACTTTGCTAAATCAGATTTTCTAAACATCATGTCCACCCACGTGATCATTTCACGTCATTTGAATGATGTTTGTAATTATGCTTGAATATCTGGTGAATGAGTGAATTTATGTAAATTCCAACTCAAAACTTTATTTTGTCTGATAAAAATATACATACATACAAGCAGACGAAAAGTTCCTCAAAAATCATGCTGCTTTAATGTGTGCTCGACTCAGTTTTCCTCGTTTTATTAAATATTAATTGTAAGAAGTAGACTATATATTAAAAAAATTTATAATTATAATTCAATAACTTCTTAGCATTCAAGCAAAAACCTACAAAATCTATATCCCAAAATCGGCCAGTGTGCGCCGACGCGGCACCTACAATACCGTTATGCTCAAGGTCATCCGCGCACTCCAACTGACTCATCTATACTGCTGTGACCACTTTCTTTGACAACCAGGATGAAGTAACAAGGTGGAGAGATAGTTTGACATAGTGCCTTTTTCTTCAAAATCTTTGCATTTTTTTCATCAGCACTGGTAAGTGATATTTTCTGAAAGTAGGCGTTTTACTTGTTGCTAAAAATATTAGGTCATAACATATTAAGTTGGCGTTTTGTAACGGAGGAACGTAAAGTAAATTTTTTTAAATATAATATATATATTTAATGAAAGTATGTACCATTGCTATCTATGCACTTTTGCTATCTCATAGGTAGTTTATTGATCCCTTTACTAAAAAAAACCATTCGAACGGGAATCAATAATATCTTTGAAGGCGCTTTGGACTGCCCCATCAGAGTTGAATTTTTTCCCTTGCTAGAAGTTATCCAAATTTTTAAAAATGGTAATCTGTTGGAACAAGGTCCGGGGAGTACGGTTGATGTCTTAGGCATTCCAATTGAAGCTCCTCTAATTTGGTAGCTGTCTGTTGTGCCGTGTGTGGTCTAGCGTTGTCCTGAAGCAGCAGTGGCCTAGAGCGATTGACCAGTCTCGGTTATTTAGCAGCTAGCTTTTCCATCATGGTTTGCAGTTGCTGACAATAGACACCTGCCGTAAATGTCTGACCAGATTTAAGAAAGCTGTAATGAATGACACCGGCACTAGTCCACCAAACGCTCACTAGTAACTTTTTTTGAGTCAATTTTCGCTTTGGGCAGGATTTGGCTGGTTCGCCAGGGTTCAACCATTGCGATGAGCGTTTCCGATTGTCGTACAGGATCCACTTTTTGTCTTAGGTAATAATTTGATTTAAAATCCTTTCATTTAAGGTTGAGTTGAGTGAGCCGGTTGAGTAATGTAACACAGCAATTGACGCGCGTTTGTCAGTTTGCCGCACTCAATGCATGAGGTACCCACCTCTCAAGCTTTTTCACCTTCCCAATTTGCTTCAAGTGGATTAAAACAGTTTTGTCACTAACACCGCAGCCTATAGCCTAATCGGACGTGGTTTGCGATGGATCGGCTTCCACAATAGCCTTCAATTCTTCATTATCAACTTTGGTCTCCGGCCGTCCACTGGTTGTGTTGATCGAAATTTCTAGAACAAAATGTTGGAACCAAAAACGCACTGTGTTTTCTTTTGCGACAACGCCGCCATACACAACATTAATACTTCTAGCCATTTCTGCAGCACTGGTGCCACGGTGGAACTTCTAACAATAAATAACGCGATATTTCAAGTTTTCCATTTTGTAAACTAACTGTCGCAAAGATAATACCAAAAGAGGAAAAAACAAATGAATTATGATTTTCAAAACTTGAATATGTAAGTAAATGGCTATGGCATGGCAGGCACTGGCGTGGCTTATGGTGGCTGGCTGTCGTTACAATCGGCCATCCTCTAACAATTGCTCCCGCACTGGGAATACACAGGGTGATTAGCTTTCTAGTAGGTAAATGAGGTCTTCGGTTTCTAATTGTTCATCAGAGCTGCTGGCACTGTCAGATATAGGAGCAATACTTTGGTAAGGTTAGTCTCTCTCATCTCTCAACGAATCCGCTGAAACTAACCCAACAAAATTTTTGTAACCCGTGAACCTTTGATTATTTGTTACCAACAACTGTAGATATAATATAAGGGCTTGAATATATATCATCTAATTTTGTATTCGTTTTAGAAGCACTATTAGCAGGGGCTTGACGCCATAATACTAAATCTCTCTTTTTATACGTTAGAGCTTTCTTTCGGCGTTTATCAAAATTACGCTTCATTCGATTGCTAGCTTTCTCTATACGAGCCCTAGCCTGAAGCACGTTTATCCTACGTTGACTCGATTGCACGTCCTGGTATGGACGTATACGTAATTATCACATAGTGACGTACTAATGCAACAGAACATCAGGTCGTATGGTTTAAAACCGGTACTATCATTTAATGTATTATTTATACCCCATATGACATCAGTTCCCAATCCATTCCAATTATTAGCGGCTTCACTAGGATTTGTGGTTCGTAACGCATTAAGAATTGTTCTGTTAGTGTGTTCTACTTATCCGTTTGAGCGCGGATACGCTATGGCTGTCAATATATGTTTAAATTGTTTATCTAAAGCAAATAGTTTAAAGTATCTACTTGTAAATGCTTTTCCGTGACCCGTAACGATCCTATCAGGATATCTGAACAGACTGAAGACTTTCTTTAACATTTTTATTGTTTCTACCGAATTTACAGTGCGAGTCGGTTCAGCAATAATGAATTTCGGAAATGCGTCTGTGATAACTAACATATATGCATAACCTTTCTTAGTTCTACAAAATGAACCTAAATTATCAACATGAATAGTTCGAAATGTTTCCGATGGTTTAGGTATTGGGTAAAGGTGACCTTCTTTCCTACCGTGCTCCCCCTTGCCGTAAGCGCAGTGTAAACAAGCTGAGACGTTCTTTGAGATGAAACGGGTCATTTTAAGGAACCAGAAATCTTTCTTTATTAAATCCAAACAGCGTTTGTGACGTAAATGCCCTTTATCGTCGTGGTGCATCTGAACGATTTTCCACCTGACAGGGCTGGGAACAATTAGTCGATTGCCGTCGAAAATTTTGCGATATAACCTATCATTTATTAACGCGTAATCTTTTGTTATTTCGAAGCTTGCTAAACCACTTTTCAACTGTTCTAAAATAGTTTTTAATGTATCATCTTGAGATTGAACCGTCTGAAACCAATCAGTAATATCCAGTCTGTTTATATTAAACGCATCAATAGGGTTTCTACTAAGTGCATCAATGTGTCGCATGCGATCACCCGGTCTGTACTCAAAGCTAAACTAATAAACTAAACTAAATAAAGCAGCCAACATTTAGAAATGATTAGTCAATGTAGCCAACATTACTCAAAACAAGTGAAACACCAAATTGCCTGAAAAGCAAACAGACAAACAAAAGGTCTCTATTGCTAGTACCTCATTGATTTTGTTAAAATGTAAATTTTTCTCTGATGAGAATGGAAACCACGGTTCCGAACCGAACCACCCACAGCGAGCCTCGATTTCTTCGCCAATGAACCGAAAGCCAACCTCAAATTGATGTATTTGACACTTCCTAATTGAAAGAAAATACTTCTCTCAGTGCTGATTAAAGGTATTTTGAGATAATTATTTAAGGGTAGGGATGTGTTTGGCTTACTATAAGAAGTTCTCTACTTTTAAATTTCCTCTAAGGCTTTAATATTATAAAAATTCGTTGATATCAAAATACAGGCTGGAATTGCCTCAGTAAAATCAACACAAAATACCTACAAAATACGTTAAAAAGGTACAATTTTAAGTAGAAAATCCTAAAATAAGATTATAAATAATTCCTTAAGTGTAATTATGTATATTGATAAGTATTTTTAGTATTTATTTATAGTAGTTTATTTATTTATGAATTAAATAACTACTACAAATAGGATAGCGTGAAAGACATAAATATTAATAATAATAATAATAAATTAATGTGCAATGTACCTAAATGAAGAAATTAATTATAGATATTTCATTTTACGAGTGCAAGCGATTACGTGTCTTATTAATATGGCATTTGATATAAATTGTCAACTTGAAATACAAGTAGGTATTCTACGCGAATGTGCTCATAACTCACTTCAGACTTGACTACAATACCGATAGGCTTTGAAACATTTACTTCAATTTTAGAACAACAATATAAAAAATTACAATATTGTTTTATTAGACCTTGTACTTCTATTTGTGTCTCAAATATTTAATTGTGATGCGGAACCCTCTACACAGGTTTTATTAGTGCTTGACCAAGTTTATATTACTAGGTAAGTAGATATCAATAGACTATACAGCTGTCAACTTCTTTTATTAATAACTATTATATGTACTTAGATTGTTCGATGTTGACATACTTAAAACCAGACGGACGTTTTCCATTTTTTTTAAACTAGACTGTGATTTAAGCCTGGCGGAATGAGTTCTGTGTGCCTATTAGTGAGTGGTTAATTCAAGCGATATCCTTTTCAACATATAATGAGACAAGTAATTTTTTATTTTGTGTTTTAAATCAAGAATGGTTATAGAATAAATGTTACAGCAACTTTTACATTTCATCAAGGCGTTGCAATAAATTACAACAAAAAGGTATAAACAAGAAACACTTATAAAAACTGACCACCATAAGAGTCAAAAGTACACTCCGTATGATTTTCCCACGGCTCCATCGAAAAAGTGACCCTAACCGAACATAATTTTGCCAAACGGCACAACAATGCGCCACTGAAAGGACATAAATTTGAGGCCCACCAGCTGATGGCACTTGACCCTTTTCTCCTTTAGAACGGCCCGCAGATTCTTTGCAAAAAAAATCAAGCACGCCAAGGACTTTCACTTGTATTCATAGCTTGCTGGTTTGTTACAGCGCGTTTTTCGATATGGTTACGTTGGTAATTATTTTGATTGTCACTTGTAGTTTTCGTTATCAGTCATCGTTAAATTACTTTGATGCACCTAATTACTTGATTTTAGTTAAATTAAAAATTACTTACTTACTTATTCTAAGGCAAAACTTTATGGCCTTATATCTTGTTTAGAGTATTATTTTTACAAATAACTTTTTATATATAGTCGTAAAACAGTAAACTTTAAAACTCACTTTAATTAAAGAAAACTTTAAGAACTAAAAGACACTGATCGTTTTCGGCAACTGATCATAGTATTCTCCAGCAATTCAAAATACAACTCCGCTGAAAAGCCTCAAGCGCTTCATCGCACCGCATTTGCAAAAGTTATAAAGGCAAGTACGCTGTAACGTTACTGTCGCGTTACGTCAGTACTGCGGTAACAAGTGATACTTTTTGAACTCGCTTTATTTAACCATTTTATAACAATTTTGGGTCATTCTGAATAATGATGAACGCCGACGTACCTGCTTTGAATTTCTAGCTCGAAATGTATGTGACGCGTTTTATTTTTTGGAGCTATTTAATTTTTTTACTTCGGACTGTTTTTATTGTTACAGTAACGTATGTTTGGCCAATTATGGATTAAATAACAATTTCATAAAAAAAAACTGAGTATCTTTATGTAATTTGTCATGGAACTCAATAACAAATTTAAATGTAAAATTGTGACTAGCCAAGCCTATGTCGGGATGCATTTTAAGTTTAAAGGTTGTTACAAGATAGTGCAAATACATTAATTTTAAAAGACAACATTTATCGTAAGCGATCCAACGGGGCAATTCTGGCCACTTGGCATTGTACAAAGATATTTAGCGTTGTATTCTTCGTTCAGCGTTGTATTTTTGTTAAGTCATAAATATTCTGTTTGTTGTTCTCTGTTGTTCTCAGTCGATCTAAATAAAAAAAAACAGATATATACGTGTTTGAATGAATACCAGTTAACATTATTCAAGTTTTTATTAAAGGAAAGCTTGAATAAAAAGTATAATCAAAAAATTGCTTTTCGGTTTCGTTTTATGTAAATTATATTGTTAACTATTTCTTGTGCATACAACATAAATTTATGACTCCACAACGTGGCTATGTTTACTTTAATCTCAACTGAAATAAAACAGTACCTTGTGCCAAAAATTTCGTTTAACCCATTTTGCAGGTCAAATTAGCATATATCTATAATTTAATTAAACCCTCGATGCGTAGGTACATATAAGAATTATTATTTTAATTATTAATGTAACGTTAATAAATGGCTGTGTCCAATTTTTTATTTTTACTTTTATGTGTGGAATACCTCATAAAATTGTAATTACAGGGCATTTATTCCACACGGTACCGCGGTAACTATAAAAGCTGTAAACATGGTGAGCGTTAGACTTTGTTTTGGTTGGAAATATAATTTTAATGAACAGCATAAAATTTCTTTGACTGTACCGGCAAAACAGTTGTAACAAGGTTTTAAGCGGCGTTTAAAAAAAAACCTCAAAAACTTAATCTTATGTTGGGGCTATTCTATTAGGCAGAGAATCTAGTGGAGATAAACCCAGGGTATTTGTAAAGAGAAATTTATTAAATTAACTTACTTATGAAAAGCTCATGATCAACTGACAATAATGTTTACAAACAAATAAGACATAGAACCGTTCCTATATACAAATAAATTTGACATGGTTCTATTTATGTCCAGTCTTGCTTGGCTAACTAGTATATTGATAAATAGGTCTGAATATCACATTAATTATGTGATAATTAATGTGCACATTCCTAAAAATAGTTCTCCTTCAACTTTGAAAGATATTTGTCCGATTAGCATACTTTGTTTCTTGTCTAAAGTTCTCGAAAGAATTGTATTTCTTCAGATTATTAAATATTGCGAATTGAACAAATTATTGCCAGAACTTCAATCTGGTTTCAGGCGGGGACGCAGCACTGCTACCGCGCTTCTCGATGTAGTGGATTGTGTGCTCTCTGCCCAAGACTCTGGTAATGTGACAATCATGTCTTTGCTTGACTATTCCCGGGCGTTTGATTCCATTGATATTGGTCTACTTATTTTAAAGTTAACGTTTTACGGATTTAACCACGCATCAGTTGCATGGTTTAATAGCTACTTAAGTGGAAGATTACAAAAGGTCGTGACAATCAACCCTGATGGATAGCGATCAGAATCCAAGTTAAGCCCTGTATGTCGTGGAGTACCACAGGGTTCGATCCTAGGACCTCTCTTATTTATAATGTACACTGCCGACCTTACTGAACATATTCTAAGCTGTAAATACCACCTATATGCTGATGATCTACAGATCTACACTCATGCAAATATAAAAACAGTGTTCTCTTCCATCGCAGAGCTTAATGATGACCTTGATAGAATTGCTGCATGGTCTGCTGATAACTCATTAACGTTAAATTCGTCCAAAACGAAATACATTGTTCTCGGCTCAAAGAATAAACTAAAAACCATGGGTGATATTAATCTCAAAGTGGAACTTTTGGGAACCGAAGTATCCAGAGTGTCTGAGGCACGGAATCTGGGCATTGTGTTCGATGAGTTGCTTCACTTTGAAAAATATGTTTTGGAATGTGTTCGGACATGTTTCTATCGACTGAAGATTCTCTACGCGATGCGGGATTATATTTCTATAGACTTACGAGTAAAGCTCTGCGACAGTCTTGTGTTGTCAAAACTGAATTACTGCATCCCTGTATATGGTCCCTGCATCCTGGAAAGATTTCATAGGCTTATTCAGCGTATCCAGAATGCATGTGCCCGTTATTGTTTTCGTATTCCATCTAGGGCACATATTACGCCTTACCTTAATCACCATAACATTCTACGTATGAAGGAACGTCAGAAATATATGACTGCATGCCTTCTCTTTGACATAGTATGGAAACAGGCCCCTTCCTACTTATATCATAGGCTATCCTGGCGTTCTACCGGAAATCGCAATGCTGTCAGATCCTACACAAACCCCCTCGCAATTCCCGAACATCATACTGCTGCATTTCGTGGAAGTTTTAGATATAACTCCACAAAATGCTGGAACAATATCCCTCCGCCCATCAGTCAAATCAAGAACAAGACGGAATTTAAAACAAAACTGAAAAATACCTTTTGGATAAACAGAGGGTACAATAATGACGAATTATCTATCCAATTTCTAAAATTTTACATATTCAATGGCCTACTTCTAAAATCTAATTAACGATACCTATTTATTCATTTATATTGTCCTCAATATAATAATCAATTATTTATTTATTATTTACCATTACGTTTAAGTACTAATATACAAGCACTACCTTATTTATCTTGAAAAATATTAACTCGGCTGCGATAAACTGACGCTGTGCTAGTCGCTGATAACGTGCGTCTCTGTTTGGGTCGCCGGCAGAATACCAGCGTTGCAATTTTATTGCAACACTATGCTGAGCCGGAGCCTTTTGACGGGCACGGCAGAAAAATTGAAAATTTGTAACTATTACTTGTATATAATATCTTTTCTTTGTAAATCTATTTTGTAGATTTCTATTTTTTTGTTGTGTGTTTATGTCAATAAATTATTCATTCATTCATTCATTCACATTCTAAATAAACGATAATACAATAAAACACATTAATAGGAAAGTTATATCAAAGAGCAATAAAAACTAAATAAACAATTAACAAGCTATGCCTAAACCACGCATACACTTATAGTGCATCACTCTAGGCAACGCCTTCGTTAATATGTCAGCAGAATTGAGTCGGTCGGTGTATACTTTAACTCAATATTCATATTGTTCTTTAATACATCCCTTGTAAAGTGATACCTTATGTCGATGTGTTTACTCCGAGAATGGAACATTGGATCTTTCGCAAGACAAATCGCCTCCTGATTATCTACATGCAAAGATAGTGGTGTACACTTACGTAGCCCGATTTCCGTAAGTAAACTATTCAAATATATTGCCTCCTTCATTGCTGATGCCAAAGCTCACATATTCCGATTGACAAGAAGAGGTCGATATGCATTTTTGCTTTTGTGACTTCCAAGATACGCATCCTAACATGAAAACACAACCGGAACAAGATCGTCTATTAATCAAACATCCACCCCAATCAGCATCTGAATAACCTTGCAATGTTTTCCCTGTTTTCGTAAATATTAGTCCATGTTGTTTCGTACATTTTAGGTATCGTAGTAGTCGCTTTGCTGCAGTCCAATGCTCTTTATTAGGGCAGTCTAAAAATTGGCTTAAAATAGCCACAGTGTTTGTGATATCCCGACGAGTCCCCATAGAAAGATACATCAAAGAACAGATTAATTCGCGATACGGATATTGATCTTTACATTTTTCGGTAGATTTGATTAACTTATTCTTTGTTTCCATGGGTCGCAAATATCCATACCAAAGGAGGCAGATACCGTCCCATACATTTCTGGGCTATGGTGTTAACAACTTGGAAATAGTGTTTTCTATAAGAAACATACTATTGAAGTGTTCACCTAAAATTTGAAAACATTTGTATTTCTAGAAGTTAAGCTATAAGATATTTTAGTAGTGTCATATAAAGTTTCGTTAGGTTATGAGAATGTTATTTTAAATTATTTCGTTGGACTTTTCAATAAATTACTTGAATAAACTATACTTAATGATGTCCCAAGATGAATCTTGTATGTATTTCACCCTTTGTATGCTCCCCAACATAGCATAAACATTTATCTTAACCACTATCTTGTTCACTTTGAAATTATTCGCAAGAATAAATTACTTACTGTTTCAGTCATACGCTATTGTCAAATCACAACCAATATTTCTTCATTTAAAACTCGTCTGCCAACAGTAGCACAGCGACCAAACGCAATGCCACAGTTAACACAACGATACATGTCAAATGCGAATTCGGGTATCCAAGGGAACAAATCTAATATTCGTCGTGTAAGGCGGGTTGTCGGGATCCGGTTGGCAAGCAGAAAGTATTCGAGTAAATAAGAATCGTAGTTAGTCCGTATAACAAGCGTAAGTCGTAAGAAAATAGGAAAACCACAAAACAACTCAAGCGCATGGAACAAAGCCAAACAAACGAGTATCAGAATGGCAGCCATTTGACGGCTTGATTGAGTGAGTGACTCGTCAATCACGTACGTTTCGTTCGTTCTTTTCGCTCGTTATTGGGGGAAAAAATCAGTATTGCCGACGTTTAAACTAAATTCCACTCATAAAAATCACAGTGAAATTACATATTTTGAATTTATTTCATTTCCAGAAATTAAATCGTTCGCGGTTTATTATATTTTAATAAGGTTAATATAACTTATTTTTTGGCATGAATTTCCACCTATTAACTGTCTAGCCCACGATTACTCAGCCTCCTTTTGTAAGCAAATCTTCAATATATTTTTGTAGTGACAATTTAACGCCAGTGTCACATTTGTCAAAATCTATGCCCAACACCCAACATGTATTTCATAATGCTATAATCTTTCAATTCAAATTTAGTTGCCAGTTCCCTTTTAAAGCTCGTTACACATTCCCCTCTTTGCGACGCAACTAGAATGTCATCTACATAAACTAGTACAAAGAGTTTCGTTTGCAAATCTACGTATTTAAAATAAAGACATGGCTCATTTAGTGAGGATCTTGCAACCCCATTCTCTTCAGCTGCTCATCCAACCGGATATTCCACTGACGACCAGCTTGTTTTAGCCCGTACAATGACTTCTTCAATCGGCACACGTCGCCCCCATTCTTCAAATCAGTTAACATCTTACTGGCTCTTTCTTATATAGCTGAATCTGGTGGTTCTAGTCGTATGAGGTCTTGTAGACATTTTTCTATAAGATCAGGCATTTTTATGAATATTTCTTCATATAACACACCGCTCAAGTACGACGTATTAATGTCCAATTGGTGTATTTCAAGATCGAGTTCCGCTGCAAGTGCAACTAGCAATTTTACAGTATCAAGTCTGGCAACAGGCGCAAAGGTGCTCTAGTAGTCAATGCCATAACGTTGACTAAAACCTTTAGCTACCAACCTGGCTTTCTTCTTCTCGGTCTTGTCTACATTTAACTTTGTTGTCAGTATATAACGACAACCAACAACGTTTTGGCCCATAGGTGTACTAACTATATCAAAAGTATCGTTCTTAATTAAACTGTTAACTTCTGAGAGTATTGTATCTTTCCATCCTTTCCTCTCACTACCGCATAAGGCCTGCTTTAGGGTAATTTCTGCTGCCCCAACAAAATCCTGACAATCTGAAAACTCATCCGTTGATGTGATGTCATCTTGCGTGGAAATATCTGGCACTACTTCAATCATGTTGTAAATCTTCCGCTTCCAACATGAATTCGCTCCAGTCGTGGTCGTCCTGGACCCCTCTTTGTTGCCCTCCCCCCCTCAACGTGAACGTGATCTTGATGATGTTGAGATGGTTCTGCAACAATTTCTGGATTCTCTGTATATTGACGGACTTGCTCAGGTTCAAGAATCACGTCTTTGACTTCTTCCTCGTGATTGGAGATGTCTACAGCTGGATTTTTGTGCAATTGAAATTTTACTTCTACGCTTACAGGTGAACTTGATACATTTTCCTACTTTATAGTAAAGGGGTCAAACTCTAAGTTAACGTTTTGTTTGTCTTGACTCTGTATTTTATTGAATTTCACATCTCTCGACATAATAACTTGTCGTCGTTACGGCAGCCATACTCCATAACCTTTTCGGTCTCTTGGATACCCAACGAAGATTCCTTCCAGGCTTCGTGGCGCAAACTTATATTTCCCGACTGTCTTGTCTAACATGTGTACCTTCGATCCAAACTTGTGCAAGTATTCTAATTTGACAGGTCGTTGAAACCAAAATTTTCCTGCATCGTTACAAAGATGTGAAGTACATCAGCTATCGAGGATCCAATTTCCATTCTCGTTCCATACAGCATTAACATCTGAAACACAATTAAATGTTATAAATTTAGAATCAATATTTGGTACTTCACTTTCACTCGACACATACTTCACAGTATCACTACGCTGTTCCTTGTTCTTCTTCGTGCAATCAGAAGATTTATGACCATACTGGTGACATTTAAAACATTTGTATCTAAATTTCGAATTTCCTTGCTCTGCACTAATCTTTGGTTTAAAAGATTTCTTTTCTTTTACAAAAAATGCCCTATCTACACTTTCTTTTCGATTTCTGGAAAGTTCCTCTTCTAAAATCTTAATCTTGAGTGTCTCTGGATTCGGCAATGAACCTCGAGATTCTATAGCTCACTTGAAATTTTCAAAGCTGGATGGCAAGCTGTACAAAAGCATTACCGAAATTAGATCGTCATGCATTTCGATGTCCATATCAGCTAATTGATTTTTCACTTCAAAAAATTTCGTACATGTTCCCTAATGTCTCGCCCTTCCTCCAATTTGTGAAGCAATAGTTGTTTTAATAAAGTCGCCTTCTTTGCAGGTCTTTTTGATGCGTAAATATTATGCAACTTCACCCATACATCCCGCAACGTCTTACATCCTCGCAGATGTCTTAGTTCGCTCGGGATAATTGACAAATCGGTAGGTTCAGCTGGTTTCGTGATACTCCCGTTGACGTATCTCCATGCATCATTTTCTATTAAAATTGCTTCCACTTGGATTTTTCTGGTCTCATAGTTGTTCTGATCGAATAGATCAATCTTCGTAGTATACAATTTCATAGTAATAAATTTCTTCCTGGTTTGTTCCTCTGGGTTGTTACTCTGAGTTGTTCCTCTGGGTTGTTATCCTGGGCCAATAACCAATGTTGGGGCTATTCTATTAGACAGAGAATCTAGTGGAGATAAACCCAGGATATTTGTAAAGAGAAATTTAATTAACTTACTTATGAAAAGCTCATGATCAACTGACAATAATGTTTACAAACAAATAAGACATAGAACCGTTGCTATATAAAAGTAAATTTGACATGGTTATATTTATGTCCAGTCTTGCTCGGCTAACAAGTATATTGATAAATAGGTCTGATTTTCACATTAATCATGTATATTCAATATCTTATTCTGTAATCAATTTATTATAAAAACAAATACGTATTTCTATGCTTAAAACAATGTAACATAAACTTAATATAGTTTTAAAATCGTTATTTTCGTAAATAATGTTTAAAATGTCTGAAAATCGGTACACTCAGCTTTAACTACTTACTAGTCAGTTACGGACCTTTTTTCTATGACTTTTCCATATGGATAGATGAAGCAAAATCTAGAACGATTGCAACAGTATTGCTCACACTTTCTAGTAAAATTACGAAAACAAAATAAAACCCGCCAAACAAATAGAAACAGAAGCAATAAAACTTGAAATCTTCACAAGTAACAGACAATCAATCTGTCTGTCTCTCGATACAACCTGTGTGAATTCAAACGTGTTAATTATACACAAAACTGAGTAAATTATGTCATTGGGTTGCATCAGCCACACTTTCACTCATTCATGTAATTGTTGGACTCCGGAAACACGTTACATGCTCTATGAATGAATTACAAATTATTCAAATATATTTATTAGGCAATTTGAGAAAAGCTCCGGTCTAAGCAAGGGACTGGTTTCAGAGCGCACACTGAACGTGCTAACTGAAAAACTACAGAAAAGATGATGAAGATTACCGTGAGAAAATTTTCTACCCCTTTTAATAAAACTTTCTGTGTAGCGGCCGAGTAGCGTTGTGGTTTGTAGCCCTGTCTCATGCACCATCATTCATTTTTGTGATGAAAGCAGATGTTTGTCTCGGGTCATGTTTGTTTATATTTATATACATATGTATGTTTATTCTGGATTCCCCCCAGTTCGCTGTATGGTTATCCAGAACAATAGAAATTTATGGTGTATTTATCAGGGGATTTATTATGTAACCAAAATAGGTGTAAGGTTTGGTTTTTTATTTATTTTTTATTGAAAAGGATGAGACGTTTGTCTTCTATGTCACCTGATGAAAAGTGACGATGTAGACGAAGGTGTTACGCGTCTTTCCACGAGATACCTATTCACTCGACGCTTGAAAGAACTGGGACTATATAGTTTTCTGGAAAAACAGACGCCGGCAGTTCATTCCACACCTTGGCGACCCGCACAAAAAAGGAACTATCGAAGCGTTTGGTTCGACTTCTTGGGATATTTACTATAAACGGATGTAAGAAGGGTGTGAAATAGAAGACTGCTAAACAAGGAACTTTCCGACGATGGTCGAAGCTTAACAGTTTTTTGGTGGTTAGGTCAAAGTTGTTGCTAATTTTTCGGCCTCTTCGGTGAACTGCATCCATCGCTTCTAGTTGGCACTTTTGCAGAGCCATCCCAAAGGTGGTTAAGTCAGTGTCTGAATAATATTTTACAAGGTTTTATGACGTGCGAATGAACGCACTCGTGGGGTCATAGACCACACTCTTGGCCGGTTGTACTCACAATATGGATTAAACTTTTTTTCGGGTTGAGTTCACTTTACATCGCATGTATTTTATTTACTTATTCTGTTAAAAATAGATTTTGGTTGTTCCGGCGGAGTATTGAATGAGTTGCCAGATAATTTGTAATTTTTAATGTGAACGTATGGAGCTGTCCTTTGACACAATAATTTATTTATTTTTCTTCTTAACAGTTTATCTAGTTTCTTGTCGTTTTTTATCGTTATGTGGTTACAAATTGGAAACATTTTTACTTTCATTCCGTTAAAAATAAATAGAAAATAGATGTAAATAGAAACCAAATAATAACCTAGAGTAAGGGCAAATTAAGTTCTTAAAGAAGATTCATATTTATTTCTATGTAAAAAATGACCTAATGAATAAGCAATTATTCTTATTTTGATTTAGAATCACTGTGAATTTAGACTGTTTGTTGATGTTTTCTTTGAATCTACCAACGCAAATTTAGTCGTCAGCATGGTTGTGCAAATAAGACGTAGCAACTCCTATTTAACTTCATCTTTCCTTGTCATATCTCCAATGAAACTCGATTATTTCGGGAATTAATGGGGAATCGGAAATTAATGGTGAAAAATGCCGGTTAGGTTTAAGCGAGCTAAGCCGAATGAGCCGATGTATAAAACCCGAATGGACTTGTGGCGAACAAGTGTAATAATTGATTTGTGGCTGTCATTGCCGATCAACAAATAGTGCCTCCCGAATGTGATAATCGTATACAAGGCTTTTATAATATGACTAGGTTAATTGCATTAATTTTTACCAATACAAAATACCTAAATAGAACACCGTCTTCAGTTTTGTACAAATTGATCGAAACATACTATTGTTCAATTATAATGATAAAAATCGACATCAAATATAATTGAATACTTACTTGAATCCCACCTCCACGTTCACTTTTCGATGAACCCATCATTATTTTAACAATAGATTCGATAGTAAAATACCTGTTTTAATAAATACGTTGAATTAAGTCAGGAATCTTCTTCCTATATTTGTTAAAACTTTGTAATTCAGCAGATTACTTTGTTATTATTTTTTGCTTGCCAGCTTTGGGTTGCGCACACGAGCGCGCGACCCACCTGCCGGTAAGTGGCATCCGCGCCCATGGACGCCATTAGTCGTGGGTGTTTTATTTGTGAATAGTGATTGGGATTATTGTCTCGACTAACAATACGTTGCCGACTGTTGGCTTCAGATGAAATTACCTTTGTTCCGGTATTGCACTGGCTGTTTCTTCCATTTTTAACACAACCACGTTAACGTGATTATTATTATTATTAAAATACCGATCAGACTATAGTACCGCCCCAGGTAAAATCTTAAGTAATAAACTCAAAAAGTTTTAAACTTTATTATAAAGTGCTTACTGTAAATGTACAGAATTTAGAACAAACTTATTAAATATTGCGTAAGATTTATTGCTATTTCGTCATTAATTTAATATTTACAAAATAATTGTTACCAAAAAATATATCATAAATATATATTTCAATATACTTTATATGTCAGTGGCCTATTTTATAACTTTAAAACATTTTTATTTTATTTCTTGACCAACAGTGTTATTCTTGTAACAGGTCTTTTAGTATACTTCGTTAAAATAATTGCTACATCGAATAGATTTATTTATCTTAAAATTATTTCATGATGCTAAGTTATATCACGGCTTGTAAGGTTCTAAGTCAAGCTGCGTCATATCCAAGCCTATGGTACTAAAGGTACTGATTCATATATTCAAGTCACATGACAGTCAAAATTGTATTGAATATGTAATCATATAAAAATTTTTAATTAATTTTGGAATCGATATGAAGCTAGAACTTTCCGGTTTTGTCACATAGTTGACCTAAAACTTTACAGAATCATAGAAATAACTACATACTTAATATAAAACGGATTATTCAAGACTGAACCACCCAAAATAATTTTGGATATACATTTTTTAAAGCGAAAAGTGTTTTACCTGTGCACGTTTTGATTATAAGTATTATTAGAAGCCTTTACAAATAAAAAGTGATACCACAAAACACGCAAACTCAACTACAGAACCTAAATGTTTTCTCTTAAAGCGAGTACCATACCTCTAAAAGTTACCCAATATATGAAAATCCAAACAATCGCACTTTTTCTTTCATTTCATTTACACTTAACAAATACCGGCGTAAGATCGTTTGTTTGTCTATACGCAAACGCTTTCTAGCATTCAATATTTATTTTTCCACTTATCCTGCCATACGAGTAATGCCCCGTACTGCTCTGCCGTACAAAACTACGCGTCTCCATGCGCCTTACGTCAGTCAAACTCCGTAGTGGGGGCCTGCAGGATAAAATCCATCACTTTTTTGGGAAATCATCATAACTTGTCCAACGGTGGCAGTCAAAACAGTCATCAGTGAACAAAAAAGCATTAAATATGTGGAATAAATTTGCAGTTTTTGCGCTTTTGGCAGCCGCCAACTGTTCGCCGGTGCAGGAGCATGGATTCACGGAGAATGTCGTGGGCGCTGTTACAGAATGCATCGAAACGGATACGTCTTTGTGCTTGAAGGTGAACACAGAAAAAACGTTTCGTGAAGTGCAGTGAATTCAGTGATTTTCATGGACTTTTTGGGATCCTCTCTTATAGAATTTTAAAATAAAGCAACATTCGCTATTCCAACAGAAAGAAAACAATTTGAGGGATATTTTTTTATCTTACATTTTTCACAACAATTTTGATAATACAAAATTGTTATAGAGTTTTCAAATAATGTTATGTGATAACAACAATCGATCGCAAAATAGTCATTAAAATTAACAAACACAGATTAAATGATGAATATTCATAACAAAAAAATCATAAATGAAACTCTAATTAAAGCTAAAACGATAATCAATAAATAAATGCAGTATTTTCAGCAATCAAGCTGCAATGTTTTCTCAACTATATCTCTATTAACTGTTATCTTCTTTACAGGAAAAAGCCCTCAAGTTCACTGAAAGGCTGGCCATCGCCAAGGACATTGACCTCTTCGAGGGCATGACACTCCTCAACACTGGATCAGCCCGCTCTGCCAGAAGCTACGAACCTTTGGCCGAAGATCCCAAGACCAGGGAACTGCAATTAGAAGAGAGAATCACCAACAATGTAGGAGATTTCCTGAACAACCACGTACTGCAGTTACGTCTTTCTGATGACGGAGAAGAATCTCGGGGTTTGGATGAGGAAGGTAATTCACAAGTTTATGGCTTTTACTCAGCTTCGGTTTTTGCAACTAATTTTATAACTAGTGACTTTAATTAATTGCATTTTCATGATATTTAAATTTTTAACACGTTCTTTTAAGAAAGATCACTCAACCAGGTTAACCCGATTCAACCCTTTCATTCAATATATCATATTAATATTTTAACTACAATTAAAAAATAAAATTTTAAATCTCGTCTTTAACGATGTATCTGAAAGTATTACGAATCATAAGTACAAAAGTTAAATAACACTTTTCGAATCTCCATACCACAACTTCGAAAGCAGTTGACACACCATTGTGAAATGTACACACATCTTTATTCTCCGGTTGACAATAGTTTACACTAGGCCTCGGTATTTACGATTTAAACACGAACTTTCTCTGCTAAATGTATTTGCATTTAGTTTAAGAACAATAGGTCTTTATGCGTCTTTTAGGAACCTCAAGTTACGGGTTGAACTTACATTTAGATAATTCTTGGAATGTAATCCGTTTTGATCTTCACTTGTTTGAAATGGGCACGCATTTTCTAGGTGATATCCCTAATTTTTTGTTACTGTTGTTACAGCTCGTGGCAAGAAGAAGAAGAAGATCAAGCAACTCCTGCCCCTACTCCTTCTCTTGAAGTTGAAGCTCGCCGCTCTCATTCCTCTCTTCTTGGGTATCATCGCCTTTGTTGCTGTCAAGGCAGTATTCCTCGGAAAGATCGCGTTCGCGATGAATGCCTTCAATCTGATCAGGAAGTTGTTGGCTAAGGGACAAGGGCATTCTTCTGCTGGGACCATCAGCTATGCTGCTCCCCATCACCATGAAGAACACCCTGGTTACTCCTATGAACCTGCCTCGCAAGGCTGGAGCAGGCAAGCTGGTGATGCTCAGTCCTTAGCATATGGAGGCCAACTGTAAATTGAATCATCAAATTATTTAGTCCAAGATTTATATTATTGCAGAATTGTCAAACAAAGTTGAATGTGTGTTATTTATTTGCGTGATGTGTATGTTTGTGTTGCCATGTACCTCAGTATTTAATTTATTTATAAAATAAATTATTTTGTTTTTATTATTGCCTTCTTATTGACCAATGAATCTCCTTCCAACCTCTTTTTAGAAATATGTACCTCAGAGCCTTAGTTGATATTGAACGGTAAATGCCTTAAAATAGTGGTGACAAAAGGAAGATATATTTTTCTTTTTTACCAAACTTAAAAAAAATTATAATTTAAGTAAAGATTGTCATTAAAGAAAAAATGAAGCATATGGGAAACTTTGTTTCTCATACAAAACGAAATCGTAAATGCGCGTTATTAATAAATTGTACACACGTATATAATAGTGTATGTAATTCCTCTTTGTATACCTATAGTTAAAGGACACACCATCAAAAATAATAAAAATTTTCTATCAGTAGGACAGATTTGGTAACATGGCAACAAATTTAACCTAAACTTTTTTCAAATAATGGATTGAATTGAAAAGGGTTTAAGCAAAATTACTCTCATAGGATTCTCGAATTGTGATGTATCCTAGTAGTAACTAGTTTATTACTTCAGCCGTTTCTGATTTTTGCGAGGCACCTCAGTATAATTATCCCTATTATAACCACCAAAATAACTACATGTAACCTTAAATGTATCTCCAATACAGAGAAGGGTAAACCAATATTATGACGGAATCAGATCCACCAAACCACAAGTCAACGGTGCCACTAAGTCATACCAACAGGAAAGTGTGATGTCTGAATGTGAACTTTTGTAAAACATTTACAAAGATATATAAAACATGTAAATCTATATTTAAGACCATGAAGCTTTATATTTGTAGGACTCAAAGTTAAAAGTGTTTCCAAATCCATCTACCGGAGTTTAGCTTAGCTACTATGACAGTTGTTTCGTTGCTACTGTTCACGCTAAAATGCATTGAAATGTAAATTAGTGTGCAGGCTTCATATTACACAAAGGCTCCTTTTTACACCGAACGAGGAAATACTTAAAACTATTTTTTGAACTGTGTATTATATTTGCAGGACAGGAAATCCAACAATGATATGAAAACTACTCTATTCCCTAAAATGTGGCCACACTGTGAACACTACGAACATATTATGATAGGTTACAATGTATATCGAATCTCACTCGCGAAAGGAAAGCGAAGGAAAATATGAAAAGCTTTACTTGTGCCAACAAGTACCTATTCAATTTTATAACAATGTGTGACAAAATACATTGTTATAAAACTCTTACTTATAATAAGTCATCAGGTTTGAGATACCATCTGAATAATGATTATAAATGACTGTGTGAATATTGGTTCGAATACTCTTTCTCTATGGAGATAAATAATTAAACTGGTATAAAGGTTTAAAATAAGTAGATACACAGCACCCTTTATGTGTGCTTTTTTATCTCCTTACGTGATACATCTATCTTATAGATCTGTAAGACTTTTGTTTCACTTTATTTTTGTATTAATGGGTACTCAATGCGTTCCTAATTACAAATTTCGCAGAGCATACCTAGACTTTGACTAAGTACTAGTGCAGATACAGTATAAATTCACCAAACAAAATCGATACTTAGGAGCAACTTAAGTAACCATTTGAATTCTCTGAGTGAGGCCGTATGACTATAATTTTTAAATTCAGAACAAGACAAACGTCTTGTATATTTATAGCATTCATTGAAATATTTAAAAATATTTGAAGCCATGCTATATTGCTCAGGTGCTACACCAGGTCCAACAATCCGATGTTACTACTATTTAAAAATGAACATTAAGGCAGGTTTATACTAACGCTTTTTTTAACAAGAACACAGCATCACCTTTTGTGCTTGCGTAACCAAAACAGGTGTTGGCTTTTGAATTTACAGTAATTAATTCAATGAATTTACAATCATTTGATTTTAAGAATGGCTTAGTAATCAATAGTTTGGTCGATAGGGATTGTCAACCCTTTTGCGCATGTCATCAAGATTAATATAATATATAAAAATATACAAAGCACTTGAAACGGACGAGTATTAAAAAATATATACTTCCAAATCCCAAATCCCAAATCTTTTTGAATTTTCGTTAACTTTTTTATGCTGGTTGGAACTACAACGAAGCATTTCTAATAACATGTCTACCAAAACAGGTTTCTGATTACCGTTCCAAAAACAACTTAGCTTTAATACGTGGTAAAATTTTATTAGTTCTTATTTTCAATTAAAAGACTTGTAGTTGTTTCTCGGCATTTAATTTTATTTGCAAGCTCTGATTGTTTTCAATAATTTAAATCAAAATAGTAAAAACTTAATAGTTTTAAACAATTAAGAAGCAAAAATAAGCACGCAAACTATATTTATATACTTTAAAATAAGTTTGTTTCATTTTGGCATAAAACCAATCATATAATAAAAGAAAGCAAAAGCGAAGAGTATCCAAAACGAATTGACATAATCCTATCATAGCTAGTATAAGTTATTAATTGCCATTAAACTTTCAACTTTCCTCCAAGGCATTTGGTACTAAAATTGAAAATTCATCTCAACATTTGTTATATTCTCATCCGCCTACGTTTTTAAATGTGTGCCACAAAAGAGTATACGATCGTTATGGAATTAGTTTCATATGCAAATATGTTTTTTATCAAAGAGGGGGAAATTTAGATAAAAAAGTGTTGTTTTGGTAAAGCATCATCATTCGGATTGATCGTGAGTCGAGGAGGCACAACGATGAGGTCTCTGGTAGTGATATTGAGTGCGGTGACTGTAGCGCTGGCGAGTCCTATCTCCCAGGACGAGTCGCCACTCCGTGCAGCTGTCGGGAGCTTTGTGAATTGCGTAAACAGTGACGAATTAAACATCTGCCTCAAGGTATGTGGTGTCAAAGTGGACAAGTGAAAATTGGTGAATGAAATATACAAAGTTGTGTTGGCTGTGCTCGTAAACTTCGAAAGCGAAGAACTGTGGATCCAAAGTGAAATGTTTGATCATTGATGGAATTTCGTATATTTTGTTCGACAATTTTGCTTTCAAGGAATATGTCAGAATTGGTTGTGTGATTTTTATATGCTTGAATGTGGTTAAGTGGTTTTAGTACCACGTAGTTTCAACACATCCTATGGTTTTTTGCATGCATGTAATTGAAATTCACACACCGGCCTCCCAATTTTTACGATGAATAATATTTTCTCACTAGAAAACAATACGCCTTATTACTTTAATAAATAATTTTTTTATAATTTTTTGACCAGCCTAAACAATTAAATTCGAATACAAAGAGTTGGAAATGCGCTCGTGCTTAAAATAAAATAAGTAGCATTCATTTAATTCATTACTATAGCAAAAATAATCTTCACAAACTATTTTCCTCCAACCAGGAACACGCCCTTAAAGCAGCCGAACGTCTCGGCTCAGTCCGCAAACTACGTCTCTCTGACAGCATCACTCTCATCAACAACGGAGACCAAAGAGAGTCCAGGAGTTTGGAGCCGCTGTCTTCAGATCCTGACGTCAAAAGCAGACAACTCACCGAAAGACTATGGCAAAATGCTGACTCTCTCTTTAAAAATGGAGAACTCGAACTCAGTTATGCTGCGAACGATGATGAAGAAGAATCTAGAGCCCTTGATGATGGTAAGTTAAAATTTCGCAAATTTTAGACAACGACAATTTAGTTAAATGAGAATCAGGAGGTTGGAACTTTCGCTAATGATGCTTGGTAGTGAAAGTTTGTGTGATTATGAAGTAGGGTATCGTTATTAGCTTAACCTACTAAATAATTTAGCTATTAATTTATGATTGAAAATTTTTTTTGATATAACTGTTTAATAAATTTGTATAGTCAGTGTTTTGTAATTGACGTACAGTTTGATAAAATTGTAATTGCTTCACTTTTTTTTTTACATTTTAAAAGTATATACTCTATTCATTTATCTGTAATACTTACGATGTTTTATTTCCACGCCAACCTTTTAGTTGATTAGCAGCCAGTATTATAACCAACCCACTTTTACAGTTGAAGAAGGCCGTGGCAAGAAGAAGAAAATCAAGAAGAAGATAAAGGCCCTTATTCCTTTGGCCATCCTCGCCAAGATCAAGGCCATCGCTCTCGGTCTTCTTGCCATTTGGATTATCGCCATTTCTCTCTGGAAGATCGCTGTGATCGTGAAGATTGCCTTTATCGCCAAGCTCATTGCCATCCTCAAGGCTTTGCTGGCCAAGAAACACCACCAAGAAGAAGTCTGGGTTTCTCAGCCCCACCACGAGGACCATGGATCTCATGGTTGGGAATCCAGCGGTGGCTGGTCGCGCACAAGACCAGATGCAAGCAACCTTGCTTATTCTGCGTACAGGAAATAATTTAGTCTTAAGATACCAAAAATATTTATTGCCATTATCATAGGGTAATTTATTTGTGGCCAGTACTTATTTATTTGCGTGGATGCGTGATTGAAACCTCTTTTTCTGTTTTTATTTGTTTTTTTTCTTTTTTGTTGTTATTTCTTCGTCCTTTTTCATGATTTGGATGAGAAGACTGATTAAGGATAATTTTTGGTAGTCCTGTGTTTAGTTTCTTTTAATAACTATTTCTTTGTTGTGATATATATTTTTAATTTGTTTTGTATATTTTTATCTATAGATTTGTAAATATTAAATTGATGTGTATATTTTTATGTATGTACTTATTCTATCTTCTATTTAATTTTTATTTATGTTTTACATATATATTATAGTATATTAATATCTATATATTTATTTAATATGTACTTAATATGTTTTTGGTATGTATGATTTATACAATTGTATTTGATATTAAAATATTCATATATTTGTACTATATGCTTGATCTCCTGTATTTTTGTTAATTTTTTTTTAAATTTGTATTTCATTGGATTAGAATGAATGTAATGTTGCCATGTATTCTTACAAATAAAAATCATCAATAATATGTTTTGATATTATTTCATAGTTGGTGGGTTTGTCTGGGGATATATTATTATTACACCATAGATTTCAAAAAATCGAAAGAAATCAAAAGATCTTACATTCTGACTAGTACCTATACCAATACAACTGATTATCTGGTTACGTTTTACTAATACACCTATCTTAAAAAAACGCCAGTTAATATTTTATTAACTGTGCCACATTAGAAAATTATAATAAACTTCAGCTGACGACCGAGTAGTAGCCCTGCCTCATACGCCGGAGGTCCTAAGTTCGAGTCCGGGCCGGAGCATTCATTGTGTGATTACCATAAAAGTTTGTTCTCGGGTCATGGTTGTTGATATTTATATATGTATGTTTATTCTGAGTAACCCCCCAGTTTGCTGTATGGTCATCCATAACACAAGCTCTGCTTACTTTGGGACCATACAGTTGGTGTGATTGTCTGGGGATTTATTTATTATTTATTTATATTCAGTGGGATTCGATCATAATCAAACAGAAGATAATAGAAGAAAATAGTTATTGTACGATACAAAATTTCATGTATCACCATTTCTTTCACGTTAATGTACAGTATTAAAACCTTTAGACATCCACAACTGCACGAACGAAACATTCTTCTTCTTCCTGGCACCAGCCTCTCCATTTATTGAAGATTGGTCATTTTTCCTGATTATATACTTACATGCATATGTAACCGAAATGATAGCTAAAGTGATTGTTGATAACGAAAATAATGTATATTGTCAAATTTAACAAAAACTTGGTAGGTACAACATCAATTTAAAACATCAGTGGCGAAACACATCGCTTTTTATGTTATTGGCACAGTAAAACAACATGGCAATTCATGCAGATAAACGAGTTCATATACTACACAATACAACAAATCTTAAAATCACAGTAGCAAAACGTAACCAAATAACAATTAATATTAAAAAATACACTTAATTATGAAAAGCAAGTTCTTCTAGGCAACCTAAGACATACATGAAAATTAAAAATGAAGAACGGTCAAATAAGCATTGGCACTTTAATTTTAATTACTAGGATAGATTACCAACAGTTATAAAAAAAAGGACGCTACCCTAATGCCGGCCTGAAGCCGGCACATTCGGTTCGGCAGTATATTTTAAGACGGCTCGAAGCAATAACTACCCACATTCTTCTTGTACGGATCGGGTAGTCCATTTGAGATTCATGCCGGTCGGTATATTAGACTGGGCCCACCAAAACCCGAACTATTTTGACCGGGCGGCAATTTCCGAAGGTTTATCTACAGTTTGCCGCTAGGCAGAGCCGATTAACAACGACCCCAATATGCGAAAAGTGGTAAGGCTTGGCGATCCAAGAATCTCAGTTCGGTATTTTCTTGACACTCCGAATTCGAACATTCGACAACTGCAAGGGATTGGGGTGCGAATTTGAGCCTGCACCAATATCCCCGACGGTACCTATATATACCTATATATTTAACAGAAAATAAAATACAAGTCATATACCTGGAAATTTTATTTCAAACTGTTGGCCTTGTGAGATATTTTCTACTTCTTGTGAGAGGTTTCGATTTGCGTCTTAACTGATATAATATTCATACAAAGAAGGCAATAACGACTTGCATCATTATCTTAAACCATATACATATAACATGTCTAGATTACAATATATAGGTTAATATGTGTTTGATTATTATCATTTAATCTGTTAAGTTATAGTTTAAGTTCGCAGCTTTTCATACATTTATAATACCTTATTACGAACAATAATCTGCAGCTTGAAATAAAATCACTTCGAGATAAGAATAAAGCTAAGCAATGTTAACATGTCGCATAATTGCTACGTGAATTTTGTTTCTGTAACTTTTTCAGAAGCAGGAGCAAACTCAAACTTCAGCTGAGCCTTAATCTAAAACTAGTCCTGTGATTTCGAGAATGACGATCAACTTTTGTTTTATTGACACTCTACATAAAAATTATTGTGGTTTTTTTTATTGTAATCGAATCATTGAATAAGTGAATTGGTTAAAGTGGTTATATACACCTGCATATTGTAAGTGACTAATAAATCTATAAATAGATCTTTATTTCTTCCAACCATTATCTTTTCTTAACGGAGTTTTAAAAGGATTTACGAAAAGGAGATAACAGTAAACTTAATTTTGTAATCCTTAAAAATATTAAACAAACTCAAGAATAAAAAAAGTACCGACACTAAATTATTGGTTACCAACCTCTCATAATTTGTACCCACGACAAACCTTACTTACCTATGATACCCCTGAGATATGAAAATAGCAAATGCACAAATCAAAAACTTTTTTTATGGAACTAAGGGAAAAAGATGGCTTTTTTGTCCGACTACACTTTGCTAGCAGCTGTTTCTTCTCTAATCCAAGATTTAATTTTACGTTGGAATATAGGAACCTTGAGATGTGGATAATTTGTGGTTCTACGAACGAAACCAGCTCGAAGTCATGCAAGATCTTGTACAACCTAGCAATGTTCATTATTTAAACCAAGGCGGCATTTTTCGAAAAGAAGAAAATAACGAGAATTCGTATTGCAAAAAGAACGGTTCTATATCAAGAATCTGAACAGTTCTGTTTATTTATTTATTTATTACACAAACATATAGCAGGCTATTCACGAAGTTTTTCAGAAGTGGCCGTCCTTTTACTGCGGTTACGGAATAAAACGTGCCACATGTGAGAAATTTAACTCAACAAAACTGGCGAATCACATATGAGGAAACTCAGCACAATCTGCAGATTGGATCGAGAAGTGTTCATCATATTCTACACATACCACTTTTGCGTAAGGAGGATTGTTTTGCGCTGGGTACCCCACAACCTTACTGATGCGCAGAAGCAGGTACGCACGGAATGGTGCCATGATATGATTGATATCGACGAATCTTGGATTTATCAATATGATCCAGAAATAAAGCGCCAGTCAACAGTATGGTTGTTTCAAAACGAACCAGCGGCAGCGAACGTGAAACGATCGAAAAGCGCTGGAAAAATTTGGTTCGCGAGGTTTTTCTCCTTTACGGGTGTTTTTGTATCGATTCCCTTAAGAAACCAAAGTAGCATCAGTGCAAAGTGGTACACTACCAAATGCTTGCCAGAAGTTTTAGCTGCTGCGAGCACCAAGCGACCGAATTCGCGACTTACAGCTCTGATTTGGCACCACGTGACTTCTTCTTGTTCCCTAAAATTTAAAACCTGCTCTAGAGGATACAGTTTCGACGCCAGAAGATGCACTCACTGCATTTAATAAGGACGTTGAGGTAGTACCTCATGTAGACTGTAAAATGAGCTTTGAAAATTAGTTAAGATGCATGATGCATTTTTTTTCTCAAAAATTGTATTATTCTTCTGAGTGGCAAATTAATATGTACATCAATTATATACCTGCATTATGGCTTCTAATAAATAACTAGAAAATTAATGATATGAATAAAGTTTCCATATTGGTCAATATTTTGAATATCACGATAGCTATCATATGAATATTATTATATATATTTATATTACGCCCCTGCAGTAAAAAAATGACAAATTCGCATATCCTATGAATTGCTACATGAGACTGGCTTGCTACAGTAACTTGGCATTTGTAACTAAGGATTTGATACAGCAAATACTTGCCTTGGCAAAGACTTCACCAAAATAGAATGCCCCACTTGTATAGCTTGCATCCGTTGCGTCCCTGCCAGTATTAACATACAGTAGTTCAAAACTAGGCTAGAACAGAATTATATAAGTATAGAAACAAGGAGGCATTTTACTAACTAAATATTTGCACCGTCGAATGATGCGAGAGTTAAAAAGTTTTTAACAAAGTTATGATCAAATGGAATCTTTGATGCAAGTAAAAGAAATATATAAAATTGTACGTTATCCATGAGCATTTAGGTAACAAAACAAAAGATCATTAAAGTCTCATCAAACGTCATTACAACGTTTTTTGTCACTTAATATTTTGTATTTCTACGAGATGCATCACTATTTTAGCTGATGAATTTCCAAGTTTTCTTTTCTAGTGCTCCTCCACACTATATGTGGAAAGTCTACAAGGTTTCTAGGTCCAGTGGTTTAAGCTATGCGTTGTCTGCCAGTCAGTCAAAGTTTATTATTAAGAAGATTAGGGCTATTTTTTACTTTGTCATAGCCGACAAACAAGGATCCATCTGATGGTAAGTGGCTTCCGTGCCTATAACTCACATTATTAATAGTAGATGTTATTTGTTAATTATATTGTATGTATTTATTGATTATCTATTAATGGTTTATGTGATGCCGACTGTATGCTTAAGTTGGAAAAGCCTCTGTGCCAGTAATTACACAGGCGGTTCCTTCCGCTTGTCGTAAACATAAATACGTTAACGCGATTTTTATGGCGGATAAAACAGGAACGACTGTATAATCGCTTCAGATGCGACCTTAACATAAGAAACTCAACTACCAGTGTAACTAATTAAAAGGCTAACAATATAATAAAAAAAGTACCTACCGTAGTCAAACTTAGGTAAATAAGCGTTCATCTTCCATCTCACCTGATGGCTTCTCCCTCTACTCTTCAAGGTTCCAGGACTACAAGTTTCAGTAATAATAGACGCAGGCAGCTCAATCTACATTTTGGCGGAGCAAACCAAAAAAAAACAATTTTTTATTGTAACAATGAAAAGGTACCTGCATGACCAAACCTGGCTTTATAGTGACTGAGCAGCCGTTTTGAGTTGGAGTTCCCTTTCAGATGATTCTCGGCCATTTACAAACTTTGTGACATAGTCTCAAATTGATGCGCGAGGTGAGTTTTGATGTTACACATCTGCAAAATTTGTATCTCTTTTAAAAATATGTATTATTAAAACGACCCTGACTCGACACTCAATATTGGTGAAGATTTAAGAAAGCGTTTGTCTACCACATATTACCAGATAAAAAGTGACGACAAAACGACAGTCCTGTCCAAAATTATTCACTCTACATATAAAACCCGGAAGCTGTATTTTATCCCGACGCAGGCAAATCCTTTTACGTCTTGGAAAAGTGAACTAAAACAACTTAATTAAATACGACAAATACATGTAGAAACTTTGAAAAATATTTACATTAACACAATTTTAAGTTGTTCATAGTAGTTTTATTGTTAGATTCAAAATAATATCAGTAATTTGGTAATACCTACGGTTGTAATAACTACAGTCATGGGAATAAGCGTCCATTGAATACGATCAAAGTACTTTATGGTAGGGAAAGCTGGGCTTAGAGGTAGAAGCGTAGTTTTGTTCTATGTAACTACGGTCCAAAAGGTTACAACTCAATACATAAAGCGGATTTGAAAAGTGATACGCCATTAGAATTACCCGAATTTAGAAACGCCTTGAGAATGATTTGAATTTTTTTACTGTTTTTTGTGATTTTTGTTAGGGTCTATCGTATCAATTTATGCTCTCGTTTTAATCGTGTGTGTTTTGGTTAGCAAGCTAGCAAGCTAATAAAGGAAAAAATCTTTACAGAATTACTGCCAAAATAGTCTCAAAGATCGAAAATTTGTGATAAGACAGATAAAGCTTAGAAGTTAAAAAAAAAACTGGATATGAGGGCATGATTTGGTTTCTCCAAAGTCTACCTCTAGGCTACCATTTGGCAGGTTTCCTTGGACACCCTGTATAAAATCTAACATATGTTGCTAAATTTTCAGTAGATTTTGCGTGAATAAATTAACTTCTAAGTGCGATACCAATGTGTTACGGATGAAGACACGTAACACAGTTACATTGATCTAGACGATGTTTGAATTGGTTACACAGGTTACCACTGCTCACTTCCTCCCTGCCAGCTACTACTTCTAGCTGCTACTGTATTTACAGCCAATCGATCAATAATCGTAAACTTAAGTACTATGAGCTTGACCAGGACAAAGTGGGGCCTACTTTTACCACAAACTCCCTGATTACTGGCATTAGAGATGAAAATTTCTACTTTATTTCACTTTCACTGTATAAGAAAATGTTCAAGATAAGTGTATCTGTTGTTTAGGTGGTATTATTTTGTTGTAATGGTTTATAGAAGCTTTCTCAATTATTTTTTATTACTCTCTTCAAAGCCGTTTTAAAGTGGAGATTATATATAAAACTTTTCCATCCTATATTAAAATGGAAGATATACCTTTTGATCGCAGTTGAAATATTTTGAGTATTACTCAAGGAGATTTTCTAGACAGTGATAATTTGAGTAAAATAGTAAAAATAGCGTGTAAAAGTATTTATCTACATAAATTAAATAATATAATATAATATAAATTAAAGGTACATAATTAACGGCTTAGGAAACATACTGAAATACGTTGTTACAATAAAATATCTATATCAGTTCAATCCTTGTCTTTCAATAAGTTCGAGGAAACTATTAAGGAACCACTATGCCGAAAGCTTACTATAAAGATCAAAGATAATTTGGATGCAAAAAGGGCGTGGGATTGAACAACAGGTTTATTCTTTTTCTGTTTCTAAAAAAAATAAACATATTATGTAAACAGCCTGGCTGCGGCATTTCATTAGCACGCACCATTAGTTGTCGTGTGTGTGTCATCGTCAACAATTTCTACCTATGATGAAATAAAATATTTCAAATTGCGAATTTTGAATTAGGCGTTAGTTTTCACAAAACGAGACTTGCTATCCCTCCCCAAGCCAATACACCTATTTATTAAGTCGCCTGTAAAGAAAACGGAAAATTGCAGTATGTAAACTAACTAAAGGCAAAGGTTTAACCATGATATTTTAAAAACTGCTGAGTCTTATTCATAAAAATTTTTAGAAACCAATACTGAACATGCCGTACTTTGCAAAGTAAACCAAAATTAATAATGCTTTCAATTCAATTCAATTTTGTAGGCTATGGTTACCAGCCGGTACTAAAAATAGTTTTTAAAAAGGAGTTTTAATGTCGTTGAAATATACAGTTGAATAAAAAAGTCAAAATAAACTGCCACAGTGTCTAACTCTAACATTATCAGTTGTAAGGTTGAACACACACTGTAAATTAATTCAATGTTGCGACAATGGTTATTGTCCTAAACACGTCGCATCAGACTTGTGTCTTGTTGGTGACGTTTCTAAATAATATGAAATGCTTCAATAATGCGTTATTTCATCTCTACCCGCGTTTGAATTTCTCTTTTAAAAATAAGTTTTCAACGAGCCCCGAAAAAAACGTCGAGTGGAGTAAGATCGGGCGAGCGCGCTGGCCAAGGATTTGCATATCTTGCGATCCATTGCCTCCCAAACATCTCACTCAACTTTTCTTGAACTTATAACTAGTGGTCCATCATTGTGATACCATGTCTCCCTCAATTGTGAGAGAGGTAAATATTCTAGAAGAGATTTACAGGTCCATTTAAAATTTCTAGGTAACATGTCTGTTTAAAGTTACATTAACAATACTGATCCAATGATTTTGTCGTGTTTTTCACAGCACACACATTTATTGGGCTAGATATGACAACTCTTCTTAGAACATGTCGGTCTCTGCTTATCTTACCTGAGACCCGATTGGCGTAGTCAACACGTCGAGAAAAGTCAGCTGGCTTAAAGCCGTGAACCTTATGTATTGAAAATTGACGTAGTTTGTCTCATTTCAGCACTTTGTTTCGACATTACATAAATTTATAAATAAAAATTATTGTCAGAAGTTTTTACTGACAGGACGATGTAAATATGCTAGCCAACAACGAAAGAGGAAAATGTTCAAATCGAATGAAATGAAATCCACTGAATTTGTTTGCGAAAAATTGTGTACAAATAGTTCTTAATTAAAATTGACAGTTCGACATTTTTTACTGTTAAACAGCATGTAAATATTTATAAGAAGTTAATTACAAAATGATGTACAATCTAAAAGCCTATTAAATAATATCAAAAAAGTATTTACAAATATTAATATTTAAATGTTATAAAAATATTACAAAACATTATGATTCCTAAACTTATACATATAGATTCATTTAATTACAATTCAGTGTCTTTAAAATATTCATCAATTGTGTAGTTACATTTTTGTATGAATAAGTCATATATTTTTGGTATATAGTCATTAAAATTTTAGTTTTTATAATTAAAGGGCAAACGTATTATATATATCGATAGCCATATAATAAACATTTCTACTAAATAATTTTATTTTCTAGGCGGCATCTTTTCTTTCAACAGTCCTTTACTCAAAATATCTTTATTTCTAGTTCTTAAAATCATGACATTACCTAGTTATGTTTTTTATGTTTTTTTAAAAACAATAATATTTCGAATATGTACATATTCGAAATATTATTATAATCTCGGCAAAGTGAGTAACTTTGAAACAGCAAAAAGAGGCCTGCACGGATCTCTGAAATCTGCTATACAAAGTGCTCTAACACATTTTTTCTGACACAAAAATACTTTCTGGATGTCTACAGAATTTCCCCATAAAATTAAACCATAGTGCAAGATAGATGAAACATAACCATGATAAGCTAATTTTGCTGCTTGTTGACTTACAGTTCTTGATAATCTACCTATGGCGAAAACAAAACTATTTAGTTTTTTTTTGTACCCTTCCACGGAGAGGGCAGGAGGATCTAAAAAATGCTCTTCCGCATACCCCGCCGCACGCGATCAAGGTATGTGAGACTCGCTCTGAGCCTATCAGAGCCTCTACCCACTGAAAACCCCCTGAATGATTCCTGCATTTTTTTGCCACACAGCATTCATCTGAGCGACAACCAATTGGAGAAAGAGGCCACGCTAGCGGGGCCCAGAAGGGGTCACCCGCTGGAAATTACATAGCACTGAAGGTGAATTCATAGCACTGAAGGTGCTCAAAATTAAATTAAAAAATTGAATTAATTCGAATTTACATTAGAATTAGAAGTTGCGGCCTGACGGGCTTCAAGATCTAGTGTTAGTTGCGTGGCTACGTTCGTGTGCGCGTTTCTCGGTCTAGCGACATTGTACTTCGAATCTATGACAGGGGTAGTATACGAGACTGAATCATTGGGGTGGGTTTCGGAGCGTTTGAAGAACGCTTCCGAGAGTGTTTTGAGGTGCTGTTGCACAGTAGGTAGTTAAAGATCTCTGTGCAGGTCCGCGTTACGTACGTACCAATGTGCGTTTGTGGCCCTGCGGTTAAAGAGATTTTGAAATTCCTGCAGTTTGTGCAAAACGAAGGGTTTGGCGTGGGCAAACATTGGCGAGGCATATGTCATGACGGGTCTAACGCAAGTCTTGTAAAGCGTACGTTTGTTTCTGAAGGACATTTTACTTTTCCTACCTAACATACTAGGTAGGCGGTCTAAGTAATAACGGGCGAGTTTCGTTATTCTATCGACGTGTGGCTTGAATGAAAGCGTCTAGTCTAAGGTGACGCATAAGTATTTAGTACTGCACTTCCAGGGGATGGGGATACCTAACATTCTAACGTGAAGATTGTCGGCGATACGACGGTGTTTGCAGTCGAAGTAAACCGCAGGGCTCTTGTCTGGGTTCACGTCGATACGCCATTTTTAAAACCATGCACCGAGGGCGTTAACCGCCTTATGGAGTCTGGTCACGAGACCCGGGACACTGAGGCCTTTGGTGTTAAGGGCGGTGTCGATGGCAAAGAGGGCGAGTTGGACGCCTTTCGGCGGAATGGGAATATCGTTTGTGGACACGGTGTACAATAGAGGGGCGAGGACTGAACCTTGAGCCTTGAAACGTATGGTCTTTGAGAAAGGACGCTATTATTCTAGCTAGGCGATCCGGTAAGCCTATTTTATAAGGTTTATAAACGATACCGCTGTGCCAGACTTTATCGAAAGCCTTGGATACGTCAAAGAAAACTGCGACCGTTTTCTTACGCCACGGATAGAAGCCGTCGAGTATGTACTCGACGATTTAATGGATTTGCTGAGGGCAGGAGTGCTTAGCGTGAAAGCCGAACTGATGGGGAATAATGAGGGGATCGCCATCCATTGGAAACAGATAGTGCCGCATTCGAGAGAGTATGACTCTCTCGAGAAGTTTGGACATGGCCTTGAGGAGGCTGATGGGTCTGTGATTAGCTGGGATATTCAGAGGTTTACCCGGCTTGGGAATGCCCATGACTGTCGCTTCTTTCCAAGCTTTTGAAAAGTAGCTAAGGTCAAAGCAGGCATTGAAAATGATAGCTAACAAGGTAAGCACCTGTTGAGGCAGGTGCTTAATTACGTGGCATCCGCCTTTTTGGACTTTTGGCTTTTAATAAGAAGCGAGATTTCATCATTAGAGACTTTAATGGGATCGACGGTGATGGGGAGAGAGTCCCTGCGGAGGACTTCGTCCTCCACCGCCTGGATGTGGGAGGGATCCGCGGGTTGCGTGCTGGGCAAGCATTGTTAGGCAATGCTGTCAGCGAAGCATTCGGCTTTCTCATCGACTTCGAAGGCAGTAGTGCCATCGGAACGAGTGAGAGGAGGAACGTGAGAGGCGGCGTCTACGCGTAAGGCTCGGGCCATACTATAGTATGGTAGGTTAGGATACGCTTGGTGGGACGGGGAGATATTCTCCATGAGATCGTACATCTGAGCGTCTCGGAGTTCCGCGAGGCAAGACCTAACTTTACGTTGTAGCTGATTCGCAGCTAATCTATAGGCGGGCGTGGGATAGAGCTTAGCTCTCCGGATAGCCGCGTTCTTAGTTTTGATAAGATTGCTAACGGCTAAGGGAAGGTCTGGTGCCACTAGGTATGTAGATTGAAGCTATGATGATGGTCGGGTGACCAGTCATAGCCAATCTACACACAGTGGCTTCCATGTTGTGGAGAAGAGGGGTAGGGAAAGGAATGCAGTGGAAACCTCTTTTGTAGTAAATAGCAGTGCCGCCGAAACCGTCGGAGTTGGGCCTATCGTTTCGAGTGAACACGTACTTGGGAATAGCGAATCCCCTTGAGTGGTTTGGAGTGAGCCATGTTTCTTGGAGAAGCAGTAGGTCTGGCTCGTTGTTCTTAAGGAACTGTTTGAGCTCAGGAAGATTAGTACTAAGGCTACGAATGTTAAATGAAACTAGGGATAAGCCCTTGGGTTTGATACGACCGGACGCGGGATTTGCAGGTCTAGACATTATATTTACTATTTATTTAAAAATGTATACTAAATATATAGTTTACAATGAACTAAGTAGCGAATGATGCTCGGGCTAACGCGAATAGACGCTCTTGAGGAGAGTGCGCGGCTCGCAGTTTGCGTGCGAGTACGGAGATTCCCCTAATGTCGACGTTCTGAATAACGTCGAACACGGTCTTCATGTCCTCAGCCAACGATGACTGAGGTGAAGAAAACGGAGCGGGAAGTGGGTCTACGGGAACTATGGGAGCTGGGATAGGACAAGAAGGTGGAGCGGTCGGACGCTGTCTCCAGGGGAGAGCAGAATTCGGCGTCGGCTGTACGGGCTTTGCTTCCGGGGGAGGGAAGCGCAGCGGCAGGAAGTAAGCGGGAGTGAGCGGCGGCGCCGGTTTAGGTGAGACCCTCGTAGCAGCGGAGCGCAGACCACGCGGACAGCCCCTGTTGTTAGCTGTGTGGCCAAACTGGCCGCACAGCACACATGCAGGGGGGGAAGTGGAGTCGGGAGTGCAAGTGCACACCTGGGAGGGGCTGAGCAATCAGCCACTGCGTTGCCGTAAAGCTGGCAACGGTGCCATTGCCCAGGGTGCCCGCGAGGGTAGGAACGCTCGACGAAGATGTTCGAGAGTCCGCAGATTATGCGAGCCTCTCTGAAGATCTCCCTCGAGTTGGGAATGTTTGACCGATAGGAGCCTAGTGAAAGACCGGAAGTCGTCGATGGTCGCGACGTGAATTTTTATTGTATCGCCTGCGTTGGAGGCTTTTACGTTATGAATTTTGTGCTTTTTGCACATGTAAGAAACCGCGGTCCATCGCGCTTTTTCGCGAAGGAAGACGGGAGGAGGGAGCGGGTGTAGAAGTCACCGCAATTTTCTTGGAGCGTTTGGCGAATAACTGAAAAGGGGGCTCAGGGGAGCCGATTAAGGTGGCGGCGTCCGATGACGCATCAGACGCGGATTCCGAGTCGCTCCCGGTAGCGGTACGCTTGCCGTAAGCGACGTGCGAGAGGATATGTTCGATACACAGTCCATCTCGGTTGGCACGGGAGACGCGGGAGAGCTGTAGACCTGAGGGGTCTGGACGTTAGTGACCTGAGGGGCCGGGGACGCGTTAAGTGCTAATAAGGCCTGCGTGAAGACCTCGTCTGGAATGGGGATGCCAAACGCAGCGAGCGCCTGGGCAAACGCCTTCACAAAGTTTACCACGCTTTACGAAGGTTCCATGATGGGGAGGGAAATACCTAAGTTCCTAACAACCTAGCAAACCCTAGCGGCTAACCTCCCTACCGGTGGTTGGGTGGGTCAGGGAAGAACGCGAAGTGTTGCCCCTATTGGACAAGCACTGTACCTTCACCCTGGGAAGAAAGACCCGTATACCGGGATCCGGTCTGCCGGTTTCTCCAAGACTTGAAGGACGCGAAGATGGGTTGCACTGAAAGTGCGGGATTGACTACGTTACGACCGGCCGAAGCCGGCCGCAGTGCCAGTCTCTAACTAACGTAACAAGCACCCAGCGTCAAGTACGTAGCCAGAAAATCAGCCCAAGCCTTGCGAACGAACGTCGGATACCGACGTAAGTAAGCTCAACCCTGTTGTTGCTGCTTCCCACCGAAGTGAGGGAACTATTCGAGGGTGCACGGAAGTGCGAGACTGACTTAGTTACAGCCGGTCGAAGCTGGCCGCAGCGTAAGTCCTACAGAGGCTTATCTCAAGTCGTCGAGGACGAAGCGAGATATTGTACGAATCTCAGCGTATGAGTATTGCTACGAGTTGTCGTCGTGAGATGACAATCGTGACTCAACGGCTGGTGTGACCGCGAACACGTCCGAGCGGGGTTGGACGCAGGACGGGTCTGGGGCTCCACTCGAGAGTGCGGCGAGAATGGCGTTAGAGTATTGCTACGAGAGAAGTCGTGAGACAACAATCGTGACTCGGCAGCTGGGAGCGACCGTCAACACATCCGAACGGGGCTGGACGCAGATCGGGTCTGCGTCTATTTAGTTTTTTACATAAATGACTTATATGTGGCTTCCAGTCACAATACTTATCTAGAGTAATTCCTAAAAACTTGGTACTATCCACCTGCTCTTACTCCGTGCCTTGAGATGTTAACCGAATTATATCAGCTTTACTTCTGTATATCTGGGTTTGCATAAAGTTTTATTCATATTAATGACTAAATAATTTTGATTCAAATAATTAGTAATACAGGTGAGTGCTCTTTTAGATTCATGTTCAAGAAATTTCGTATTTTTCGCTGTTATGTTTATTGTTATTTCGTCAGCGAAAAGTACACATTCATGCTCGGTAGCAGTAGGAAGATAAATAATGAATAAAATAAATAAAAACGGCCCTAACACACTCCCTTGGGGGACTCCGAATGGATTTTGAAACGACCTGGATTTTGAAATTTACCCTATTTCCACACATTTGTGACACTTCGACGTATTGATCCCTACGCTGCAAGTAACTCGTTAGTAAATTTAATGCATTTCCCCTTTTACCATATGACTCTAGATTTTTTAGTAGAGTCGCATGACAGACCAAATCAAATGCCTGACTCATATCCAAAAATATAGAGACGATTTGTGACCCCGAGTTAAGTGATTCTGTCACATGTTTAACATCGGAAAAAAAATTAATTAAAACGAAAAGGAATTTAATTATGAGATTCTCTCCGACCAATACAAAGCTTGGTTAAATGGATTGTTTTTAATTAGTTCACATACATAACTGAACATACCCAAGCTTTAAGTTCAATAACAATAACAAGTCAATACACACGTTATATAACCGAATGGTATAATTTACACCAATGAATCCACATCCAAAAAAATTATAAACTTGACCTGATTTTATTATAGCTTTTTATTTGTAGTATCAAGACAGATCAGGTATTATTTGTACATTAATTGAAATTGATGAATATCAGCGCTTGAAAGTTTTTTCAAACTTTTTATAGAATATCATCACATTTGAATTAGTTTAAAATCTGAAATTTATGATATAAATGCATTTTTGTTTTTTTTATAAGTTTGTGATGCGTTCACGCTTTACCACTACTCATCGATACTCATAAAATTTCAAAAACATTTTATCAGGAATGCAGTTAAGGCAACCCTAAGCCAAACAAATTACTCTTACTGTTGAATTTCCAAATCAGATTTCTACAAAACGTTAGCTAAAAAATGTACTGTGATACAAGTGGTCAACTAAAAAAATATAGTATCTAGTACCTGGTTGAAATTACCTGCTTACAACCGACCTAATTACGGCTCTATCCTACCTTTTTCTTTTTATATCATAAAAAAGTCCTAAATATCATATACGCGGTGCATTATATTGGTAATGTGTCAATTATCAAACACTTCATTTTAATTTAATAATAGTTGTTTAATCCGAGAATGAAACCGCTAGCGCTGCAGAACTGTTCCACCTCTATGGTTCGAAAAGCTTTAATCAGTTTTAAATATATAGTAATTACATCCATGAAACATGACTATGTTGAAAAAAAATCTGAATTAGTTGTACGAAAGCAAATAAAGAAAGCAAATTACGGTATATACGTACGAAATATAAATTGTCTTCTCGAAGCGTTAAAAAGTGGTACATATTGATATTTCACAGTGTCTTTTTTTATTTTTTGGACGTAAATCAAAGTTTTTTTTCAAATCAAACCAGTATAAGCTCAACAAAAACGATAGAAATACCAGCAAAACCAAACATTTTGATTAATCTTTCTTTCGACAAATGGGCAAACCATCAATTAACCATCGTTCTCCGGCAAACCATCAATCTACGTTGATTCACTACTATTACGAGTATTTCAAGTAGTATTAGTTGCGCGAGGGCGCGGTAAAAATATCACTAAAACAAATTAATGAAAGCGTCTTATTTGCTGTGTAAAGAGGATACTTCGCGCCTTATTATTCCAACATTCGGGTTATCTGGTTGACTTTGCTAATTATAAAGTACCTGCTTATATGTCGTTTGATGCCAGAGATTCGTAAATAGGTAGATGCACTATTCTGAAAATTATAAAGGATTTAAATTGCTATGTCATGGTAAGTTGAACATTTTGGAATAGCTAGCCTAAAGGTAACCAGAGAGTTAAGAAGAATAATTAATTATAATTACATAAACGATCTTATCTATATGAAATATAAAATTTTTAAAGTTTTAGTCATGAAGGAAAATAGCGATTAATAAACACGCTATAAGTAACTCTTAGACGTAACTAAAAAAAAACCTTCGTAGCTTACTAAACACAATTAATTTTGATACAGGCCATCAAGTGTCAAAATCTCTTAAAATAGCCTTTATGACCCACTTTAAATGTTTTGAAAGCTCCTTAGAATTCTAAAAGCGCATCTAAACCTTTAATAGAAGACGGTCTTGACCTTTCTCAGCATTAAGCTTAGAAGTGGCCCTTTACAAAACTTTCCTTCGCTGCAAACACTAGCTGTGAGAAAGCATATCATGCTCTACTTGAGTTAACTTAATTAAGTAAAGTGTGTGTTTGTCTTTTCCAATTTACTAAGTAGTCGTTATATAAGAAGAAATTGTGGTCTTTTTTATAAATTATGGCGCATGTTTACAAATTACTTGTTTTGTATGGTGGTTAAAGCATTTTATACAATGGATTTTGTGCACAAAACTCTTGTTTTGATTTCAATTTCAATTTCAATTTTTCGTTTTCAATTTGATTGTTTATATCTATATCTTATCTAAACGAAATGTAATATCAATTCAGTAGAACTGTGTATGTATTGTTCAAAAAAGGAGAAATATCGGGTAGATAACTGCATTCGAATATATGAAATGTTGATATTTGGTTATGAAAATACACCTAAGTATCTCTAAAAAATACTTGAAAACTAAACGAATTGTAATGGTATAAAAATATATACGGCTTAAAAATATGGAAATATGGTAAAACTATTTTAAAGCGGTTAAAAGCATTAAGGATTAAACATAACAACATATATTGTGACGATATAATATGGAAAACGGTAAATCTTTTTCATTTTAAATAATATTCTGTATATTTCCATACATTCAGAGCTTATGTTACCTAGTTGTGACGTCACAACTCAGTATCATTTTTGAAGCGTTTTCCGGGCATTATAGATATCAGTTTATCCTGTACACCATTAATTATAAACCGCTGGTTCTTTGGGCAAAATTATTATACTTCACAAATACGTAAAAATATTTTATAGTTATCTACCCAATTTTTGTCATACCTTTAAATATTAAAATAGAGCTTTCACATTGGTTACCTAATCAACAGTAATGGTATGCATATTCATGTAAAAAGTGTTACCAAAATGAGTTTGTAATCAAACTCATTTTGTCTCAGTTTGACAATCGAATTACTATTTGACAAGAAGCTCAACAACAGAAAGGGCAATTATTGTGGTCATAAAGTATATTAGCTTCAGTGCTGCAATAGGAGTTCGAATCCAAGTAAAGATAGACATTAGAGTTAGCCCTCTTGATTGTTAGTGCTCATTGTAGTGTTTAATGTGTTGCTCGAGTTAATATGTTTTTTTGGTTTGACGTATGAGAGTTCATAACACATGTTTAACCAAAAGTTTGGGCTAGCTGGCTAAAATTTAATTAAATATACATTTAAGCACCTGTTTCCAAGTAAATTCTCGAACAAATGCAAAAGTATTGTATTTAGATTAACTATAGTAATTCATATAGCGGTCACTCGAAAATGCCAGCTGTTTTCGAAAACACGTGTCAGTGAAAGCATAACGGGCTGTTTTGATATTGCACGCTTCGCAGTTCCAAAAACACATGATTTATGCAGCTATTGTATCTATCTATTAAAAAATAATAATAATTAAAAAGTGTCTTAAGTATTGTCAAGCAAGCAAACTTATGTGAATAACCATATATAATATACTGATTCTTGAATGACCCCAAAAATTAATAGATGTGCCCTTAAAATCGACTTTACCAGGTAGAAATACAAAAAATTCCAAAAAACATGTAGCAAAAATAAAAAATACAATTGTTTTTCACACAAAACTGGTAGCTGATTCGAATGTAGAGTGTGTAAAGTCGTTTTTTTTTTCTTTGGGAAAGTTGCTTAGAACCGTGGCCTGATCCTATGTGCCCGAACGGTAAAAAAGTCACCCGGTACATTGTTTCTGTACCAGTAGTATCAGGTACAGTAGTATCATACAACACTTTTCCTTATTCAAAAAACTATAGAAGAACTTGACCAAATTATAGATCAGTGGTTAAGCCCAACACCATGACACCACATGTTTTTGTCTTTGTTATTGTTTATAAGTTTATCTTGATTAGTCTTATGTACTCATAGATTGAATCTCAAAAAAACAAACAAATTACCTACACAGCCCACAGCCAAACAAACAACTTAACTTTTACTTTTCTTTCTGTTTCGTAAAAAAAATCACTCCCACGTGGACGACATGACAACTGGCACAGAAAAGCAACTTTCTTATATCAACATAATTATTATTAATGAAAACACAGTAAAATCAGTCGAAACCCAATATAGTAGAAAGTGGTAAAATATCATATATAGTAAAACCTGTTTAAAGCCTCCAAGAATCCAAACAAGTGGCTTCGTTAACATACTATGCTAAGTTTCACTAATGTATTATAATATATTATCTTATATATGCATGGAAGAAATAAAAATGGAATTTTCATTCATAATTTATTCAAGAGAGAGCCGAATTTGCTAAATTTGGGTTTGGAGATGTATTTAAGGCACGTGCTATTTAATTTATATAGTTACTAAATTATAATACTTGGTTTGAATCCGTTACTAATTATTTATTGGTATTTTGATATTAAGCAATAAATATTACCTACGAGTATTGAGCATACTATATTTATTAGCATAGAGTTTTTAGTATTTGAATAGAAATTTAAGATCGTCTCCATTTCTTTATTAAAATATAATGATTTTAATTTAAACCTATATTTAGCATTTTTATATAATTTAAGCTTTATTAAGTAACTACAGCTTTGCTTAAAATAGCGACAATGATAGATCATTCCATCGATCAATCATGGCAGTCAATCAAATTAGTAAAAGAAAGTATGAATGTATCTCTAAATGAAAGCGAATTGTTTATTCATATGAGTATAACACGAAAATGACTCAGAAAGTCTTTCGAGCAAAATGCCGGCAAGCTTTTGATATTATTTTTACTTGACAAACTAGTACTATTTTTACAAACACATTCGATTTCATTCCGAGATACGTCAAGAAACAACGGTTCACAGTATACAGGAAAAGGTACTTTCATTTTTTTTAAAACAAAACACCAATCGTAAACAGCAATGATTTATTTCCATTTATAAATAAATAAATTATCTTAACCTAGTAATAAATTAGTGTCTTTGTACATAAGAGGTTCTAGATCGGACATTGACCTTGGACAAGTCCTTTGAGCATTTTTGGTTGTATTTGCTAGTTGTTTTCACTTGGTGTGTGAGTATGCGCCGTAAGCTAAGTTTTGAGCTTCGTCAAGGTTTTTGTTCCAGTCTGCGCCGTAGCTGCCACCGCCAAAGCCACCTCCGTGACCTCCTACGTCATGAGCGACATGTTCCACGTGTTCTACGTGCACTGGATGGTGGCTCTCGTGATGATGAGCATGAGGCACCACCTCGTAAGTCGTCTTCTGTTCTCCCTTCAAGCAGTGGGCGACGAAGAGAATCACGGCGAGGACCAGAGCGATCTTGGCAGTGGCTAAAGCCTTCAGAGCGATCAGTTTTACGATGAGTAGCTTTCCTAACAGGACCTTTGCTCCGAGGAGACCAATCAGAGCGCCGATTCCACCGCCTTTCTTCTTGCCACGACCTGGAAAACAATGAGGCGTTTTGTTTTGATACAATCATATAATGACAAATGTTTCTTTCAGTGATAACTATAATTTACTTGAGCCGTTAAAGTTTAGACACGCCAACATATAAGAATTTAGATAACTTTATTTATAGATACATATTTTTAAATACAGATAATTAATGAATGACTTATATCTTAAGAAAATGTGAATTTAACAAACCCAAAGGCTAAAAATTAATTTTCTAATGAAACAATCTATCTTATATTTACTATAATAAAGTTCTCAAAATGCTTAACACATAAAAAATAATTTTACAAACCTTCTTCTAAAGATCTTTGAATATTCTCTTTATCAGCTGGGTTCATTTTGACCTCCAGGGCGTGAGTTTCAAACAGGCTGACGACTCCATCCACCAGTCTGTAGTTGACTTCAGCATCTCTGGCAGTAGGGTCCACTGGTAGAGCGTCAAGTTTCTTGCCAGTCCTCTTCTCTGGCTCTCCTTTCAGGATGACACCATCAGCGATTGCCACGCTTCGAGATGCCCGTACGTTATCGACAATTTTTAGTACTTTTTCCTGTAAAAGACGATGATTTTAAGTTACTTTTGTTACTTAAAGCCAGTTTTTTGAGTTGAACGGTTATTGAATGTAAAGAGATTATTATAATTAAAAAAAACACTTTAACACAATTAAAAAACACTGTTTCACAAAACGCACTTCACTTTCACTCATATAAACTAAATATAAACAAAATATTAACCTTGACGCAGAGTATGTAATCTCCTTTGCAATCCTTTATAAAGTTAATTGCCGTTTCTAAAGTATGATCACTTTCATCAGCCCTAGTAAAAGCTACGAGAGCTAAACAAAGCACGAAATAAATTTTCATTTTGATTCTTTTTTATTTTACTTTATTTTTTTAGTTAATTTCTGGCATGGAAGAATGCCGAGTTTGGTTTGGTGTAGATCGGAGCTCAACATACACTTTTATGATATACCCTCCCCTCCCTACAAACGGCTTAGACACGAGATCATTCAACTAGGTTGAGAGTAACATTTGAATCACATTGAGCTTTAATTTCTATGCAATAGGTTCGTTGAATTTAATAAAAACATTATAAAGCGAAACTGTATGTTTTCTGCCTATGTTTTATAGCATTTTTGTTCTTGTTTCTCGAACTTCGATAGAAACTTAAACAATTCTGTTATGGAATATTTTTTAAATCGATTAATATAAATAGATGATAATGCTATCGTCGTTTGTACCAAGACGATGTTACGAATAACATACAACTAACATTCTATTACTGAGGCGTTATGCCTAGCGTCTTAATCATTGTTTTAGTTTCTATATCTAATAAATTTTACAGTACGTTTGATTAAATTTATGTTCTAATTATTATATTAATAATTTTCAATAAAAAACAAATCTAAAAAACTTTATCAACCTTAAAGTAAACTAAAGATCAAAAGATTTTTTCATGATAAATTGTCTTCTGACTGATATTAACTGAAATGCATCCAAAATGAAAGAATTCCTTAATTTTTTTTAATTTTGATGGAACTTTACCGACATACACATAGTCTCATAACTTAACTTAGTATAGATCCAAAGATATATTTTTGATAATGTTTATCGTATTTGACTAGTGCATGTTGTTGTTGAAATAATTACTGCCGTTGATATTTTAATGACCGTTATAATGTATATTTGGCATCGCTTTTATCTGCTTCTTATTGTTTTAAAACGACCAAGAAAGAACTTTTAAATTTGAATTGAGTATTGTTTTTTAAAACTTTATTTAATTTGAACTAAGCTGAAATACGTTTTTATTTATAATTAATGAATAATTAACCTAACTAATATTCAAAACGTATAAAATTTGAATGAATGAACGCAATGAAATAAACACACTAACCCTTTCCTAATGCAGCTCGCGAACTGAGGGAGGACTCCCTATAATGAAAACACATACATTTCTAACAGACATATTTTTTATAATATATCGTTTCAATAAGTAGCATCCAAGATGATGCTAGGGTTAATAGTGTTATTGCTTATGTTACGAAGCCATATAATGAACAAATATTATTTCGGACTTGTTTAGGATTTCTGTATATTCCTTATTTAGCTTTCCCAAACAATTCATCAATTTCTATAAAACTTTACTTAATTATAAATAAAATTGTAAATGTATGTTTCAAGACGAATGGCTACAAATCTTACAAGATTAACTTGAAGAAAAAAATATGTACTTCTCTTCATAACTGGAATTTTACCTCTTATATTGGTGTGCCCACAGACCCATATCGAAGTGGGTGTGTCAGAAAGAAACTCGATATTTTCCGGACAATCCGGTGACTATTCAACTCAGTAGTCTTTCATTAAGTTAATAACCCGTCACAGTTGGAAACAAAATTTCATTACAGTTTAAGTAAAAGCCTATCATAGTGCACACATTCCCTTAAACACATGTCTCTTCAATGGGTTTGTCACTTACCAAGCGACATAAAATCTCTAGAAGTTTCAATTTGATCAAAATTTTAGTATTAAAATACAAAACAATTGGATAATTTATTTCTATAATGATGACATCTTTAGTGGGGTACGAATCATTTTTTTAAAGAAGGTATGAATAGAACCTGAAACATTTAAACATTGAGTGTACCAAATATAAGTTATGCTAATAGTCATCTTTAGTAGTAGTTTGCTATTTATTTGTTTTTTACTAAGCTTAACAAAGTCTTAGCTACTCAAGCAATCCCCATGAAATACAAATACACTTTGTCTGGGTACAAAAAGGACTTACCCTTCATATAAAGTGTTGTTCCTGAAGATATGTTCTGCTATGAAGGCTCAAACGAAACACACACGTGCAAAATAGGACCATCGGAAGCCCTTTCGTTGTGTTAAAAATTGTTCCTCTCGTTTCAGATTAAGATTTGTCAAATGTGACATTCATTCACGTAGTTATCAAGATTACGATTTATCAAAAACCTGCGAAAGTGTAAATACTTACAAATGTAGAGTTGCATATATTTAGGCAATGAAATGAAATGAAACGAAATATTTATTTCTCAACATTGACAATTACTTGTTCTTATTGACGTCAAATAAAACATGATTCTACCACCAGTTCGAAAAAACCTTCGTGAAGAAGAACTGGCAAGAAACTTCACGGGTATATTTTTTTTCAAAATAAATTTACACAGTCTCTTTATGTCTATACAAAATTATTCTTTTCTGCATTTGTTAGCTCGGCAAGTCTCCCTCCCCCCAAGTATCCAAACGACGAACACCCTCAAACGGCACCCGTTCACGAGTTAACGCGGGATCCAGCCATCGCCCTCCTCAACCATATTAGAGGGAAGTGAGCGACCCGTCACCCGACGCTACCATAAGAAGACGTACTTTAGTGACAATGATGCTTTAGATATTCATCGGGACGAAGAACTCATCGAACATACAGACACATTACACATGCTTTGTTACAAATACTAGTACAATCCTGTTAATGAGGGGATTACACCCAAGGGCTTTTATCATCCAAATAATCGGATAGTTTATAATATGCTCTAGCACACAACTTTTCCTTTATAGTTTCTTTGAATTTGTCAATAGGAAGACCTTGGATATCCTCAGGAACCTTATTATATAAGCGTATACATTGACTTTATGAAGCCTACTATTATGAGCTGCCAGCATATTTTTTCCTCTTGTGCTAACATTGTGCAGATCTTTTTTTCCTTTGAACAAGGTTATGTTCTTTTTAACATACATTAAATTTTCTAAAATATATTGTGAATGGAAGGTAAGAATATTTATTTCCTTAAATTTACTTCTAAGGGGCACCCTTGGACCGAGCTGATAGATTGCGCGAACAGCCCTTTTCTGCAGCATAAATATAGTATCGATGTCGGGAGCACTCCCCCACAACAGAATACCATATGTCATGAGGCTGTGGAAGTAACCAAAATAGACTAATCGAGCAGTTGTTTCATTTGAAAATTGTCTAATTTTTTTAACAGCATATGCGGCAGAGCCAAGCCTTTTCGCTAAACCATCAACATGCGGTCCCCACTGGAGTTTGGCGTCTAAGGTTAAGCCCAGAAATACAGTTGAGTTTACAGGAGTCAGTTCCTGGCCCTTAACTACAATGTTTGTATTTACCTGTTTGACATTTGGCAATGTAAACTTAACACATTTCGTTTTTTTTTCATTGAAGAGCAAATTATTAGCTGAGCACCACTGCTCTGTATTGGAGATGCATTTGTTTACTGCTCGATAATCAGTTTCTTGTCTTTTGATTTTAAATAAGAAGGAATTATCGTCAGCAAACAATATGACCTCGCATTGATTCTTAACGACCAATGGCAGATCATTGATATAAACTAAAAATAGGAAAGGAGCAAGAACTGAGCCCTGGGGCACACCTATTGTCACTGCCGATCCTGATGATTTTTCTGCATTTATTGCAACTTTCTGTTTTCTATTAGAAATATATGATTTAATCAAGGCAAGCGCTCGGTTTTTTATGCCGTAATAGTGCAGTTTCATGAGTAGAGTAGTATGATCCACACAGTCAAACGCCTTGGACAAGTCACAAAAGACACCAATAGCATCACACGACTCCTCCCAGGCGCTGAATACGTGTTTTATGAGCTCACCACCGGCATCGGTTGTTGAGCGACTCCGCGTGAAACCAAATTGCTTAAAATTCATTAAACTATTACCAAAAAAAATGAGAAAGTAATTGATTTAAAATTAATTTTTCAAAAATCTTACTGAGCGTTGGTAGTATAGATATAGGTCTAAAATTATTAGGGTCAGACATACTACCTGCTTTGAATATTGGAATGACCTTACTCAATTTCATTAAATCAGGAAAGACACCATTATCAACACAGTCATTAAATATACTGGCTAAGTACGGGGCTATACCATCAATGACAGATTCAATAATTTTAACAGAAATCCCATCTAAATCGGCAGTATTTTTTACTTTAATGCTTTTAAATGCATTTAAAACTTGTGGAACAGTAACATGTTCAAAAATAAAACCAATATCGCATGAATTTACATTTTCCGTTAGCAGTGACTGTGCAAGAGTGGAACATGAATAAATACTCGAAGTAGTTGACACAGGGATGGCAGTGAAAAAAATTTCAAATGCTTCAGCAACTTCTTAGTCAGTTGACAACACTTTATCATTAATTTTTAAATTATATTTGGTGTGTGGTTCTTTTGCTTTCCCAGTTTCCTGATTAATTATATTCCATGCAGTTTTGGAAATGTTAGTACTATATTTAATTTTATTATTAATGTAATTAGATTTAGCTACACTGCAAACTCGTTTAAATAATTTTGAATACTTTTTAACATATTCATAAAATGTCTTATTATGATTATAAGTTCTTTTACTGTACAATTCATATTATCTATTTCTACTTCTGCATATTCCTACTGTTGCCCAGTCACTAAACGTAAATAAATTATTATTTATACATATTTTCTTTTTTTTTTAAACAATGTCATATTCATTTTTAATTATATTATGAATAGAGTTATATTGAGTAATAGGATCTCCACAGTAATCTAATTTAAATGTTTTTTCAAATACATTTTTCCTAAATGTTTCAAGCCGTCTCTCATTCATGGGTATAAAGGTAATTTCTCTTTTTAGAGTCTTTTTTTAGCCCAATATCAAAAGTGGCCAACTGCCCACTATGATCTGATTGTAGTTTATTAATTACTGACTTTGTACATGACATTAAATTTGTAAAAATGTTATCAAGACATGTGGCTGAGGTCGCTGTGATTCGCGTAGGCTCTAAGAAGAGATTTTTTAGGTTGTAACAATTAAAAAGATTCAAGAATCGTTTACTTTGTGACGTCTCTACTAATAAATGAATATTAAAATCGCCACAAATAATTATTTCTTTGTTTTTGTTATTTACTCTATGTAATATCTCTGCATTTCAAAACCTTGCTTTTGTACCTTTCATCATGTTATTTCGTGGAATTTGCGAATGCTCTTTTAAAACACCTAGAATTTTGCCTTTCCTACATAAAAGTTTACCATACACGTAGATGAGATATCAAAAAGTCTTCTACTAAATGCATTTCTATTGATCCTTTTTTTGAAAGAATGATAAAGGCGTCTAAAAATTGCGCGAGCGAGAAGGCTGTAACAGAATTAAGGCTGATTGTATCAGTGAATGAAGCTGCGTGTCAAAATATGATTTTATAAAGTTGTCTTTTATATTACAATAATAATAAATCGACCTTATATATTATAAAAGACAATACATCGAACCCCAGAATAAACATACATATATAAATACCATGACCCGAGAATAAAATTTTAATTTCAACTTTAATTTAATAATGTGATACTTGAAATGGTTCAGTTTAATGCTAGCTTCAAAACGGATTCTGCTGACCAGAGAGCCCGACGAATTACATATCAACGACGCTGTGACTATACACAATAGAATATTTTACAGTATTTAACAGTTTGTAGTAACATACATGAAATTTGATGTAGATATTGTATGTTTTTTAAACTTTTAAATTTAGACGCTACGGGTAGCCTTCGAATGATCGACTTCTATACCACTACAGCACCTCTTGGTGTATCCAAAGGGACTTAGGATTATTCACTTGTGTTTAATGCGTAAAATGCGCTATTAAATATTGGTAAACACTTATCAAAAGGTTATCGAAGCTTCATAAACTGGTTTTATTTATATTAAATAAATATATGAAACCAAATTGTTTTTTCAAATTTTTCATTCTACGCCCACATAATTCAATTTTGTTTTGTTATTCTAAAAAATGGGCCAAATGCAACATCTGATTCAAAATATTTTGAGTGTGTAACCCAAAAAAACTTAGAATGAAAATTCCAAAACCAAAAAAAATTATAAAACGGCCGGTTATTTTAGAGATATGTTTTTAGAAAGTAGTATACTATAATTAAAAGTGGCGGACATCGGGTGTATCTGACCAATATGGAATGCTAGAATGAGATAGATAATATTGAAAAGAAGAGATTACCGATTGTGTCAGATCGATATCGAAAGTTAAAAGATGACAGTTAAATGTAGTGAGGACTTTTAGAACCGTCGATTTGCAGATGTCTTTTTTTATTTTGAATTAAAAACTACAGATCGACACAAATAAAAAAAATTTGTTTTTTCGAAATGTAAAGAAACTATTAAGAGTGTAACCCAAAAAATCTTGAGAAAAAAGAATTATACATTTGTCATAACTTTCCTGCAATGTGAATAAATTAAAACAAACTTGACTTCCCCAATTAAATTCTACAGATAACATAGTGTGTTTACGGTTATGAAGATCGTTCAACTGGTCCCTGAAACCATGTCCAGAAATGTACTCTGGCTTGAAGTGTTTATTTTGTAAGCCTCATTGTCCTATTCTGGCCGCCTTAGTAACCACGATTATTTGGTCATGTTCCTGCTAAACGGAAGTGACAGGCTCTGACACTAATGGAACAAATGCAATTGCAACTGTAGGCTATATCATCTCACAGCTTTCCTGACTTTCTGGGATGTTACCCGTTGGCCTACGAAAAAGTTTTCACGTAACTGTAATAAATTCAACAGAAATCGTAGCATATAAACAATGTTCGATGGTGTAATATTATAACAGTTTAAAGTCATCTTCACCATGACATGCTATGTAGCAAAGAGACTCATACTTTCGTTTTCTATCAACTTTCTTTATAGATTAGATTCATAAACTTATATCTTTTATAATTAATATTTATACGCCAGTGATTTTACGCCTACGGATTGTTGGTCGTGTCAAGAGGTTACGATACGAACTAGCTATTTTATTTATATGACATCCGGGTATATCTTTCCCGCTAAAATGTAAAATTTCGGCTGATACAAATGTTTCTTGTAAGCTAAATACTCGTAGATACTACCATATTGTACTAAGAGGACATTCGATATCGGACCTTAGTGTACTTTTGAAAAGGTTACCTTTTAATTTGCGGTAGAACAGACACTGTCTTGTTTTCGCATTATGTTGCTTTTATTTGTCTTAAAATGATTCAGTAACTTATACTTCGACTTTTAAGCCCAGGTCGTTAAACCCATAAGAGTAAAGATTTAAGTGGCAGTTCCGCTTTGGTCTAACTTGATTACACAATGAAGAAAGGTCAAATGACAAATAAAAGTTTCTATTGTATCCTCAGGTTACATTTTTTTATTAAACATAGTTAAATTTTAAAGTTGCTTGCTTTTTTATTTAAATGTATGTATTAAGGTAAAAGTGATGAACTAAAAACATTTATATTAATAATAATGAATTCTGTTCGTTTCATAGGAATTTTAATGACATGATTTATTAAAGAAAGCCCCAAATGTAGGTTATGGATCTGCTACGAAACACTAGATATAAGACACTGGGCGATATGTCCGTCTTCAATGTGTGATAAAGTCTGAAGGTCTTGGACAGGGATCTATTGACAGAGAAAAACAAATGATGCTCACTGAGGTTTCATCTTCTATACAATCATCAAATCTACTTAATTTGTTTTCTACAGAGCTCATGCGGCAAGAGCCACCAATTGCTCTTTTCGACCATATTATATAGACCGTAGAAGGAAGTAAGCTACTAGTCACTCAATAAGTTGTATTCCATATTATAGAAGTATAATAAACATTTGTAAAAATGTGCTCGTGAAATATACAGAAACAGTTTCTGTCCAAATTAGAATAATATTAGTAATCAATTATTATAGTTTTAATGTGTATTATACAAAATACTCATAACTAATCGTGTCTCTTCTAACTATGTATGATCAATTATAATATTCAACAAAAATATTATAATGGTTCATAAATAAATCATAAGAAAACTTTCATCGAGGTATTAATGAACAAACATGAGATACTTTATGGAGCAATTATGACTTGCATTTTTTCCGACGTTTTCACTTATCGTAAACAAACACTGCTGTAATATTTTGATGGCTGTGGTACCCATAGACTTACGACGAGCCTTACTGCAACTACAGAACTTGGAACATAGGTGTAAAACTGTGGTATAGAAATTCGATTAAATTGAACACGTCCTAAGACCGTCGGCGCAATGGTTTAGACACTGGATGTTCGAGATTTGATCCCCGTTACATTCAAATGCCCCTAGGAGCCACACATACCTAGGAAATTTTTCGAAGGTATGTGTAAATCATTGCCAACCCGCAGTAGGCAAGCGGGGTGGTAATTGCCTAATACCACTTTTTGGTTGGGTAAGTCGGATATCACTGCAGGATTATTAAGGCTGTAGCGAAACACGTCCTGTTATAATCCGTCATAGTAATTTCCGTGATTGTGATTAATTAAGGAGAATGAGAAGAAACCCGCACTAACATAAAAAATGTAAAAGCGTGTTTAATTATGTTTGTTTATCCTTCTTTCACGTCGAAACAAAGAGACGAATTGAAGTGAATTTTTGTATTGATATGGTTGGAGATCTGGGGTGTGACATAGGGTCAAAGGACGTGATTTTGCTGTATGAAGTTTAAACGGCTTTATTACAAAGGCGTCAAGTTTAAGGTCATTGCTACTACGCTGATACTCCACTTAGACGCGTCGGCAGATTATCCGTTTCACCCATTGATGTTAACTAACGAAAGTTATTAATTTACTTTTCAATACATCAATATCCCACGATCTATGTGTTTTACGGTTTTAATACCCACAATTACAGTAAGTGCGAATAATGATTCTTTTGTTGCGCTTTTTTCTAACTTTTCTTTTCAAATATTTAGATGAGTTTAAAAAGTTGGTAATTAAAAGCGATGTATGTGTGTATTAAGTTTATGTGCACGACGTAAACCTTGGTTTTAGTTTCAATTAAGATTAAAGATAAACCAGAACATGCAGTTGTAATGAGGAAAGATGTACGAGTATTTTAAAGTCTTGCGAGTACATTCAGAAAGACCGCTTTTGCGTTTACGTCAATAACGAATCTATAGGTTTGTCAGTCTCAGTCAGGGTCAGTCTATACCATATGCTTTCAGTTTGGTTGGTGAATGTTTAAAGCGAACCCGGTCTTTTTGATTAAAGTCGCATGAGCTCAGACCACAAAGTTCCCAAAAACAGTATATTGTAAAAGTAAAAAAAAAAGAAGTTCAACTTTTCAAAGTAATCCCTCGTCTCAGATGACAATTTTTATATGAAGAAATCAAATCAAGGATGATTTGTAATATAATTTTTTTTTTAATTAAAAAGTATGTATAGAACTGTTGTGTCTATACATGAGCCACTACACAACACTATGAAGGAATAGAAGTATTTTTAAATGTATGTTAAGCATTAACTTAATCACCTAGAAAGTGAAGGAGATTAAGGTGTGGTTCTGACACACTTGATGTCTTTAACGCATGAATTAGAATGTATTTATCTGTCTCCGTTTGAATATGATTGTACCTATTTAGGTTTTTTTGAACGCCTATAATTTTATTATAGGCAAAAGGTGTGACGATATCAGGAATTTCTGAGGTGACATAATAGAATTGGATAAAATAACGATGCCCTCTCATTCAAATATTGATTTGTTAACATTAGCAATTACTTGTTCTTATTGACGTTAAATAAATCATGACTCTATCACCAGTTCGGAAAAACATTCGTGAAGAACTGCCAAGAAACTTTATGGGTATGTTTTTTTCAAAATAAATTTACAGAGTCTCTTTATGTCTATACAAAATTATCTGCATCTGTCAGCTCGGCAAGTGTCCTTCCCCCAACTATCAAAAAAAAAAACGAACACAGTCAAACGGTACCCGTTCACGAGCTAACGCGGGATCTAGCCATCGACCTCGTCAACCATATTTGTGGGAAGTGACCTACTATAATTACTTCAACATTTTTCATTGAATTTCAATTTATTCTAATCGTTGTGCCATGTTCAGGTAAGTCAATAGCTAACGTCAGGCATCTTTAACTTTATGTCAATTCTAAGTCTTTACTCCGCCTTGTAAGCTAACACCTATAAAACATGTTTAGCCTTTTTAGCGTTGAAACAAGAAACGTTAAAAATTCGAATATTCAGCCAAGAAATTGTCATAATTTTCTTTATACCCAGCTGTCTGTGAAACGACATTTTTATGAAACTCAGCTGTCATCTTGAGATGATATTTTAATAATTTACTGGCTTTGGTCTGTATAGTTTTACCTTAAACGATACTTGCGACGCTTTTCAGTTCACATATACCAGGCTACACAGAAAGAAAAATAAACGATTTTGCTACCATAGTCTGATATAATACAGCTCACTGTTGAATATTATCAATTGATTTGATATCTGCCGTTTTTTTTTCGTGAGATAACCAAACTCGATATCTATTTAGTCACCCGGAAATATACTTCTTTTAATAAAATATATTTTAAATCTTTCGCATTGGAGTCTTGCACCCTTGTCTTGTCTTCAGGCACTTCGATTTTCCAGCTGAAATGGCGGCCACGCATGGAACCTTCATAAATCGATAGTTTACATCAATACGACCATTAAGTCTCTTCAGACAAATGATTCCTACCACTGTTATGCCAGGAAACTTAAATTAACGCAAAATCGCCGTGCACCGATTTTTTTTTAATTCCCCTCCACGGAGAGGGCAGGAGGTTAAAAAAATGCTCTGACGCATACTCCGCGCGCGCGATCGGAGTTATGTGGGACTTGCTCCGAGCCTACCAGAGCCCCTACCCACTAAAAAACCCCCTGAATGACTCGTGCAATTTTTTGCCACACAGCCTTCATCTGAGCGACGACCAATTGGAGAAAGAGGCCGCGCTAGCGGGGCCCAGGGGCCCTTGGGACCCGCTAAGATTTACATAGCACTGAAGGTGCTCAAACCACTGAAAGCACTGAAAGCACTGAAGGTGCTCAAAATTAAATTAAAAATTGTATTAATTCGAATTTACATTAGAATTAGAATTTGCGGCCTGACGGGTTTCGAGATCTAGTGTTAGTTGCGTGGGTTCGCTCGTGTGCACGTTTCTCGGTCTAGCGACTTTGAACTTCGAATCAAAGACAGGGGTAGTATACGAGACTGAATCTCGAACTAAGGGATTGGGGTCGGTTTCGGAGCGTTTGAAGAACGATTCTGAGAGTGTTTTGAGGTGCTGTTGTACTGTTCAAGATCTCTGTGCGGGTCTGCGTTGCGCACGTACCAATGTGCGTTTGTGGCCCTGCGGCAGAAGAGATTTTGAATAACCTGCAGTTTGTGCATAACGGAGGGTTTGGCGTGGGCAAAGATTGGCAAGGCATATGTCATGACGGGTCTAACGCAGGTCTTATAAAGCGTACATTTATTTCTGAAAGACATTTTACTTTTTGTACCTAACATACTATATAGGCGGCCTAAGTAAAAACGTGCGAGTTTCGTTACTCTATTGACGTGAGGTTTGAAAAAAAGCGTCTGGTCCAAGGTGACGCCTAAATATTTGGTATTGCGCTTCCAGGGGATGGGAATGCCAAGCATTCTAACATGGAGATTGTCGGCGATACGATGGCGTTTGCAGTCGAAGTAAACCGCAGAGCTTCTGGTCTCTCAGGTCTGGGTTCACATCGATACGCCATTTTTGAAACCATGCACCGAGGGCATTTACAGCCTTTTGGAGTCTGGTGGTGAGACCCGGGTCACTGAGGCCTTTGGTGTAAAGGGCAGTGTTATCGGCAAAGAGGACGAGTTCGACGCTTTTCCGCGGGACGGGAATATCGTTAGTGTACACGGTGTACAACAGAGGGGCGAGGACTGAGCCTTGAGGGACTCCAGCCTTTATGAGACGGGGCGCGGAAAGCGAGCCTTCATGTTTAAATCGAAAGGTACAGTCTTTGAGAAACGACGCGATTATTCTAACTAGGGGATCCGGTAAGCCTGTTTTGTAGAGTTTATAGACGAGGCCGCTGTGTCAGACTTTATCGAAAACCTTGGCTACGTCAAAGAAAACTGCGACCGTTTTAAAACGCCGCGGGTAGAAGCCGTCGAGTATGTACTCGACGATGCGATGGACTTGCTGAAGGCAGGAGTGCTTAGCGCAAAAGCCGAACTGATGGGGAATAATGAGAGGATCGCCATCCGTTGGAAACAGATGGTTCCGCATTCGAGAGAGTATGAATCTCCCGAGAAGTTTAGAAATGACCTTGAGGAGGCTGGTGGAACTGTGATTAGCCGGAATATTAAGAGGTTTACCTAGCTTGGGAATGCCTATGACTGTCGCTTCTTTCCAAGCTTTTGGAAAGTAGCTAAGGTCGAAGCAGGCATTGAAGATGATAGCTAACAAGGTAAGCACTTGTTGAGGCAGGTGGTTAAGTACGTGGTTGGAAATACCAGCCACACCCGGAGCCTTTTTGGACTTTTGACTTCTAATGAGAAGTGAGATATCATCATTAGATACTGTGACGGAGACGGCGGTGATGGGGAGAGAGTCTCTGCGGAGGACTTCGCCCTGGATGTGGAAGGGATTCGCGGGGTGCGTGCTGGGCGAGCATTGAGAGGCAACGTTGTCAGCGAAGCATTCGGCTTTCTCTTCGACTTCGAAGGCGATAGAACCATCTGGACGAGTGAGAGGAGGGACGTGAGAGGCGGCGTCTACGCGTAAGACTCGGGCCATACTACTACTAACTTTACGTTGTAGCTGATTCGCAGCTAATCTATGGGTGGGCGTGGGATAGAGCTTGGCTCTCCAGAGAGCCGCGTTCTTAGCTTTAATGAGATTGCGGATGGGTAAGGGAAGCGTGGGTTTGACTTGCTTAACGTTCTTTTCGTTATCTCTGATGGCTGAGTTGATAGTAGCAGTGAGGGAATTGACTAACTAGTCTATTTTTTCCGAGCTATCAAGAGATTCAGGCGAGATCGCGAGCGGAGAGTTCGGGGCCTCTAAGGCTGAAACTAGCGTATTTTTGAAGCCTTTCCAGTTGGGAAAGGTCTTAGGAGAGGTGTCGTTAAGGTTAGGCAATCCTAGCACGAGGGAAACTGTGCGTTGGTCAGAGCCTATGTCATCGAGCGGTTCGATGGACCTTAGATCGAGGCTGATATGCTTTACTAACGCAAAATCGAGGATGTGAGGAGGGCGGTTAGGGTTGTCGGGATAATGATTGGGAGTGACGGGAGAGATGACGTCTAAGTCGAGTTGGTCGGTGATGTCAAGGAAAGCGATACCGCTAGTGTTGGTCGATAGGCACGTCCAGTCAGTATGTTTGGAGTTGAAGTCTCCGAACATAACGACTGAATGGCCAAGGGCGAGAATGGCCTCAAGGTCGCTGCGGATTGGTCTAGGGCCACTAGGTATGTAGATTGAAGCTATGATGATGGTCGGATGACCAGTCATAGCCAATCTACACAAAGTGGCTTCCATGTTGAGGAGAGGACAGCAATGGAATCCTCTTTTGTAATAAATAGCAGTGCCGCCGAAACCGTCGGAGTTGGGCCTATCGTTACGAGTGAATGCGTACTTGGGAATAGCGAATGCCCTGGAGCCGTTTGGAGTAAGTCATGTCTCTTGGAGAAGCAATAAGTCTGGCTCGTTGTTCTGAAGGAACATTTTGAGATCAGGGAGATTAGTACTAAGGCTACGAGCGTTAAATGAAACTTGGGACGTGGACGCGGGATTAGCAGGTCTAGACATAATGTTTTTATTTAAAGAATTTGTACTAAATAAATAATTTACAAGGAAATAAGTGGCGAGTGATGCTCGGCTAACGCGAAAAGACGCTCTTGACGAGAGCGGGCGCCTCGCAGTTTACGTGCGAGTATGGAGATTTACCTAATGTCAACGTATTGAATAACGTCGAACACGTTCTTCATGTCCTCAGCTAAAGACGACTGAGGTTGAGACGACGGAGCGGGATGCAGGCCTACGGGAGCTACGAGAGCTGGGATAGGACAGAAAGGTGGCGCTGGAGCGTCCGGACGCTGCCTCCAGTAGAAAGCCGGAGTAGGCGTTGGCTGTACGGGCTTTGCTTCTGGAGGAGGCCAGTTGCGCAGCGGCACGAAGTTAGCGGGAGTGAGGGGCGGCGCCGGTTTAGGCATGGTTCTCTTAGCTGAAGAGCGTGGAGCGCGCGGGCAACCCCTGTAGTTAGCTGTGTGGCCGGACTGGCCGCACTTTGTTATATAAGGATCCAGGCTCTTAACGCACCTGGAGGTAGCTGAGCAGTTAGCCACTGCGTGGCCGTAGAGATGGCAACGGTGGCACTGTCCAGGGTGACCGCGGAGATTGGAACGCTCGACGGAGATATTCGAAAGTCCGCAGATTGTGCGAGCCTCTCTGAAGATCTCCCTCGAGTTGGGAGTGTTTCGACGCGCAAGAGGATGTGACCGATTCACAGTCCATCTCGGATGGCACGGGAGACGCGGGAGAGCTATAGATCTGAGGGGTCTGGGCGTTGGTGGCCAGAGGGGCCGAAGTTGGGGCCTGAGGGGCTGGGGGCGCGTTAAGTTCTAATAAGGCCTGCGTGAAGACCTCGTCAGGAATTGTTATGCCCGACGCGGCGAGCGCCTGGGTGAACGCCTTCGCAAAGTTTACCAAGCTTGGCGAAAGAACCATGGTGGGGAGGGAAATGCCTAAGTTCATAACAAACCTAGCAAACTCTAGCGGCTAACCTCCCTGCCAGCGGTAGGGGGGTTGGGGACGAACGCGAAGTGTTGCCCCTATTGGACAAGCACTGTACCTTCACCCGGGGTCTTTCTTCCCAGAAAGGCTCTTGTACCGGGATCCGGTCTGCCAGTTTCTCCAAAACCTGAAGGGCTTTGGAAGCGCACCGTGGCAACGCTAGCAGGCTTAGTTTTCACCGTTAAGTATCCACCTGCTCAACGCGAGTCTACTACGGAGTGTGTTGTCGATAAATTGACAACAAAAACCGGCCGTAGACCTGACGAGGTTGAGTTGCACTGAAAGTGCGGGATTGACTACGTTACGACCGGCCGAAGCCGGCCGCAGAGCGAGTCTCTGACTACGTAACAAGCGCCAAGCGTCAAGTTCGTAGCCAGAAAATCAGCCTGAGCCTTGCGAGCTACTATCGAATTTAATCGACCGTAGTAAGCTCAACTCTGTTATTGCTGCTCCCACCAAGATGGGGTATCTATTCGAGGGGTGCACCGAGTGCGGGATTGACTACGTTACGACCGGCCGAAGCCGGCCGCAGAGCGAGTCTCTGACTACGTAACAAGCGCCAAGCGTCAAGTTCGTAGCCAGAAAATCAGCCCGAGCCTTGCGAACTACTATCGAATTTAATCGACTGTAGTAAGCTCAACTCTGTTGTTGCTGCGAGACTGACTAAGTTGCAGCCGGTCGAAACCGGCCGCAGCGTAAGTCCTAAAGAGGCTTATCTCAAGTCGTCGAGGACAAAGCGAGATATTGTACGAATCTCAGCGTATGAGTATTGCTACGAGTTGCCGTCATGAGACGACAATCGTGACTCACCGGCTGGTGCGACCGCGAACACGTCCGAGCGGGGCCGGACGCAGAACGGGTCTGGGAGTGGCGTTTGAGTATTGTTACGAGGGAAGTGGTGAGACAACAATCGTGACTCGGCAGCCGGGAACGACCGTCAACACGTCCGAACGGGGAGTATATACAGCTGTTTATGAGTGGAGGCGTGTGCTGCTTGGGCTGTAATGTTGAATCTTATTAATACGAAAAAGAAGAAATTATTCAACTTTTTTTTTATTATTTCCATATAAAAATTCCCGCGCGTAAATAATTATGAAAATGTTTTTCTATATATAATCAAATTGTATTAATTGTCCATTTAAAATAATGCAATAACGGTGATCAGAACCAAAAATAAATCACAAAAATATTTTAAAAAAATTTTGAGCGATAACATTGGTGCGACTGAATTCAGAACAGCTCCGTTCTTGCCATGCTTTTGTTGTTTTGCATATAAATTACCATCTTAATCATGTAAACAAGAATTTTAAATAGCCATCCAAGGTACAATAGAAAGTAACTTTAATTTCCGGGCCGAATAAAGAGATATCGAGATAACCAGCATGAAAAAAACGGCAGATATCAAAGTTAATAGATAATATTCAATAACGAGCTGTCTTATAAAAGACAATGGTATCAGAATCGTTTAAACATAATAACAATCATCTACACCAATGCTATCTCCGGATGATATCATTATCTGAACACTCATTGGCTCATTTAGTTTAACACTTTCTCTTTGTTACAGAATACATTATTTGGTTGCCATAACTGATATAACGTTGTTTTAGGTAACGTGAAAAATAACGAGCACGCGATCCACCTTTTTTTTCGAAATTGACAGTTTATTTATTTATGGCCTTTTAAATTTCGCCAAACTTTCTAGCTTAGCTAGACTACTTAGTTAAACTACTCCTAATACGATACGCCTATACGATGGAGCACCTGATGAACAGTGGCATCTCTGAGCATGGACACTGGCAAACGTAGGCGTTCATGTTTTTGTAATTGATTGATTGCTTTAAAATATCGATTGGTGACGCGTTGTCGACCGTAGGCTTCAACTGGAGTCACCTTTGTTCCAGTAATCCACTGGCTGTTCCACCACTTTAGCCGGAACACAACCACGTAAAGACAATTATTATGGCGGTTAAAATAGGAATTGGTGGACTGTAGTACCACCCTACACGAGAAAAGTAATTATTTTTTAGTCTTGATAACAGGATAAAATAAGTATACAACAGTTATTTAAATATCATTATATACAGTGTAAAACATACATATTATGTCAGGTAATTAATTGACATCATGTATAAAAAAGTTCTGTGATATCTTATTATTGTAAAAGTTATATTAAAACTTCAAGCTCTAGATCTCATACGCAAAACAGCGACGTTTCTCAATTCTGAAATTCGTACAGTCTGACCTCATACGTGGGACACTCAGAAAATTTTGAGAATTTATCTATTTGAAGTAATTTTAAATGTAAGATTAATACCTAATCGGCGCGACAGACCGGCTACAGGCAACAGAAATGCATATATTCCGTTAACGCAAAAAATATCCTGTACAAAATAGTTCAATATTTTGCATTAGCAAAAACTCAATATTTGTGAATATTGTCTTTTTTTTCGATTTTTTTAACTAATTACTAAAAATAAAAACTATTTTTTTTACTAACTCAAACCTATTGAATCCTTTAGGAGTAGATTGGTACATTTATTATTACCCAATTGAATTATTCGAACAATTAAAAAAAAGACCCCACAGTTAATTAATAGTGACCTAACATCAATTACGACTACGGATATCATTTTTATTGTCACATTGAATAACATAATAGACCTTAACATATAATAAGTTTTTTAGTTCAAAGTTCACGTGACAGTTCAAGAGCACGCTATGTAATTACGAGTTCATTCGGTCGTTTTTATGTAATACATATACTTACTACGAATACAACAGAGTGATATTAAGTGGGGTGATGCGGTCTAGTGAAGTACCTTGAAGAAGTCAACAGAGGTCCTGAGTTCCAATCCTGGCAGTGGCCGAAGGCTGGAGATGAGGAAATGTCTCGAATAGGGAAACTATTACGACAACAAGTAATAACGAAATCGTTTATATACCTATCTCTATTTCTGCATGATTACTGTATATAATATGTTAGATACTTACACTAGCTTAAATTTAGTTTTTTGTTATTGCTATTGAATAGAAATATGATACTAAAATATGTTAAAGAAGAATTAAGTTAGTTCTTTGAACAACAACATGAACTTGAGAAATACTATCTGTATTTGATTTTTATAATGGATCTGCAGGTTTACTCTTGAAGAAAATTTGAAAGAACTAACTCTACACCAATCCAAGTCCAAAGATAATTTAAAGGTCACGTTTTTGTTTCCGATTGCATACTTGCGAATGAAGTTGGTTAGGTACGATTCAACAATGAATAAACAATGCCCTATCAACAACATTTGACATCTGTCAAAGCAACTCAAGAATTGCGGTTTAGTGTCTTTGGGTTAGCAAATGCCTATTTCAATCTAAAGTAGAATCATAAAATGGCCGTCATGAAACTATTGGCGCTAGATAATAAGACTACGAAATGTCAAAAGTAGATTGCCCATCAGATTCAGATTGTTTAACATTCTGCCATATATGATTTAATAAGTAATTTAATTAACAGTCCTGAAGTTACTTTAGCTTTGGATAAAAACATACATATTAAATTTAAATTTAACCCTGGGATGATTTCATGTTCCCGTTTAAATTATTTCCTTCTTCGCCTTTATTTTGCTCTTTCTGTGTAAAAAATGAAACGCGAGCTAATTAAAAAAAAAGATTTAACTGCGTCTTGTCTGAAAAGACAAGTACAAATAGATATACTTGTAGAATGCGCTACAGGATTCGTTTAAAATAATTAATGAGTATCTTGGTTCGGTATGCAAATAACCATTTTTACTACTTATCTATGAGGGTCAAATTACTGTGAGATCTTGTCTGCGATACCGGTCTTTAAGTCGGTAAATAGAAACAAAAAAATTCATTTAAATTTTAGAAAGAAACTCCATGTTATAGATATTATTTATGGCAGGTTCAATGAACATATTGCCATTAAACGTTTTCACTATTCACTAGTCGTTTCCCCTAAGTTTAATACAATTTTGAGTGGCGTAGTGGGTAGTATTTAATTAGCCGTGTCTTATATGCTGGAGGACTCAGGTTCGAGTCCTGGGCAGGGCATTCATTTGTGTGATGAACACATAATATGTTTGTTTTCGGGTCATGGTTGTTGATATCATATACAGTCCACTGTATGGTAATCCATAACACAAGCTGTGCTTACTTATTATTACTGGCAGTTGGTGTGTTTGTCTGTGGAATAAATAATTTCAGTTTGTATATACCACTTGTTCGGTTGAGCAATACTTGTTGCACGTTAAGGCTGGCCCGAAACAACTACTACACATATTCGGCTAGTGCAGAAGTCCCTTCGAGCTATATGCAGTTCGGTGTATTTAAACTGCGTACGACAGGTGGCGTTTTCCCGAACAGTTATTCCGACATGAATAAGTGAGTAGTTTTTCATGAGACAAAGTGTCTTACAATGAAAACAGCTCAGAGTATCCTTTCGAGACACTCATGTGCAGAATCTGTTTAAGAAATTATTTAAAAGTAAATTGTAAAAAATTTGATTAAATGAATTTATGAATTGATGAATTTATGTGGAAGGTCGAAGAGAAACAGATTACAAATAAACTCAGGAAATTTTTGAAAGACATATTACAGGTAAAACAATTTCAGCTAATCAATTAAGCTAAATATCAAGTATTTTAGAATAAAACTTTCAATTAGCCCTGCTATGTTTACTAATATATACTTGTTTCTTATTTTATGATCATCTTTTCTAGTAATACAAACCGGTCTTTATTCGACGGAATGCGCACAGAAAATATACGTTGTATTACTTTGGTGAGCCACATACGATAACTTGTTGGCGATTATGCTTGCTAGAATTTGGAAAACTCTAGTTAACTGTATCAACTGCTTATGTGTACGGGAACGACTTACAAGTAAATGATTATTATTATTATTAAAAGTTTATTGCACATCAAAATAATATACTGGAAAAAATAACAATTTGTGATCACAGTTAAACATACAATATAGTGTTATTAAAGCGATCTCTTCCAGACCACCGTTGGCGGTCAATGAACATTTAATGTTTAAGGCAACGGGTAAAGCCTATTCAGTACAAGTTAAAGCAAATAAAATTCCTTCACGTGCCTTCTTATAGTTAAAGCTAATAGCGTAGATAGCTCACTTTCACATATACAAAACCCCTATTTTATTGTTTTTAACAAGGGCTTGAGCTTGAGTTGTAAATAAATATGAACCGAAAAGGGTGATTTTCTGGCGACGTGCTTCGTTGCTATCAAGCACCACGCGCTTATCGCCAACGAGTAAACATTAAACTAATTAAACTTTTAAATAACACCGTGCTCCCTCACTAGCGGCTACTTCAATGCCGATGGTCTTAAACATCAGCGAAATTATATTCGCAAATTCGATCGAGAATTTCCAATCGACATCCTACTTGTGCAGGAAACCTTTTTGAAACCTAGTCACAAGAATCTTAAAATTGCGAACTACAACATCGTTTGCATTGATGTAAAGACGGTACGCTGATCTACAACAAAAGGTCTCTGCACTGTATACTGGTCGATCTCTCGACAATACAGATCGAGAAAATCGAAGTTTCAATTTTTCCTCAAACAAGGTGACACATCGATTGAGTCGAACTAACGGAAGCCCTTGAGACAACCAACAGCCCCATACTAAACGCTATTCCCGATTCGTTGTCATCTTCGAACTGCTAGCAGTGCATCCTCCAGGCATATTTCAGCGGCGAAAGATCGACGTTGGGTCCTGCCTGAGGATGTGAGCTGTTGAGAGCAAATAACGCAGCTATCCAGGCGCATGACTGCGCTCCGACCAAGGCAAACCGCATCCGTATGAGGGCCATACAGTGAAATGTTAAATCTCGCATACCCGAATTGCGGGACAAAACTGGGCTTCTTGAAGAAATTTCGCCTTCGCATCTGGCTTACTGGCATCTGGTTGCTTGGTGAAGTCTTTCAAGTCTCTGGTGGACTCTACCGCATCATCCATGCCTCTGCTCCTTAGGCCCGCGCCTTCGATGTCTCCAAAAACGCTGGAAGCCTAGCTGATAGCTTAGCCCAGTAATGTACACCGAGCACAGAAAGCACTAACGCTCCATATAGAAACTGTGAGCACAGTCGAAACTAAATGCGGCCACTTACCGACTGTCACTCTTCAACCAGTAATATCAAACAGGGTTTTAAAAGCTCTCTAATTTGCACTGGTACAACTGTTATAAGTTATAACAAAGTGATTGTCATACGCATTAGGAAATCCGGGAAACCAGCTAATTTACCTACAAGCTACCGCTCTATTGGCCTGCTTAGCGCAAAGGCAATTTGAACAAGCTCTGAGAGTTCATCCATTCGAAGTACCTGTTACCGGACGAATAGTTCGGCTTTAGGTCCCGTCACTCCTGCGTCCAACCGGTACAACGCACATGCATCGGAGCATATCTTGAGCAAAGGAACCTAGTTCAAAATCCAATAGACACGGGTGCGCTTTTCTTTGATGTGGCGAAAGCTTCCGAAAAGGTCTGAAATAATGGCTTGTTATTCAAGCTTTTCGAACTAGACAGCCTCATGCACATCATACAAGGCTTTCTACACTTTCGAACCTTTCGTTATAGATCTGAAGGCGCACTCTCCAATCCCCGTCTTTACTTATATACTTAGGTACTTTCTCCAAGCTTATTTTCACTATACACTAGTGACATGCCAAAGACGATACTGCGCTATACACATCTGATAGGAATCTACGAAAACTCTTATCCGCCGCAAACGCACTAGGCCCTTGGTTTAGGAAATGGAGAATAGAAGTCACCCAGAGAAAAGTGCAGCAGTGTACTTCTCTCAGTGCACCAAATTTAGGGACACCCTGTAGAATACCCCGAAAAAGATTAGGTCAGATCACTCTGTTTGGTACCCCGATTTCCTAAGCTAGAAATGTCAAATATTTAGGATTATTTAGCTCACTTACGTAGTCCGAGACCAAGCCACTCTATAAAGCCATAATAGTAGGTTAGCTGCACCCTCTAATCTGCAAGAAGCTTACACTGTACAAAACTGGCATCCACCCCATCATGACATATGCCAGTGTGGTTTTCGGTAACGCCAGCAAGTTGAACCTCAAGCACCTGCAGGTTATTCAAAATAGGTTCTTACGCACATGCGTCGGGGCCCGCCCTATGTCTGCAATTTAGATCTGCATAAAGATCTCGAGCTGCCTACCATTACCACATTCATGAAGTCGGCCTCTAGACGTAACTTCAACAACGCTCCCCGTTATCCCAAACCGCTGGTCAATAAGTCTGCTGACTACTTATCCAACCTTGGTGTGACGGGTCGTTATAGGCGTCCGCGTAACTTCTTAACAGATCCGACGACACTATTACAACAAGGAACGCCGGCGTTCCAGTTAAATATAGTGCAACACGGCATTCGAATCGCCTAATCCACCCGTGGACCAGGCTAAGGCGTCGTACGCATTCCTACTGAACTTCTTACTTCACTCTCGGTTACCCTAAAAAATAAGGTTGTAAATATCCAGGCAAAGCTCCCACAGCACTAAGTCATAAATTCCGGTAAAATTTAAAGACCTACAGAGACATAAATAAATATTATTGTTGAATTGTATTTAAAATGTATTTTAATAGAGTTATTAAAGTTTTTTTCTCAAAACTTTAGAAAAGATTACAACTCCAACACCTAAGCCGCACATGCTCTTCGCAATTAGCTCCCGTATATTCGAACTTTTATCTACAAAAGCTCGCGTCTGTCCGGTTCGGTACTATTAACACTTTCACTGCCCAAACCAGCGTGTGAACTCCTTCGTGAATGAATGAGAGTCGCAGTTAAATGGTTTAAAGTCTTATGTAAATCATTACTTAGCAGTGATATGTGAATTTTGCGTGTAAGTTAAAGTAATAGCCACTTTGTAATAGAACAAAAAGCGGAGTACTTTCAATTTTATGTATCTTTAAATTGTAAACGTATTTATAATTTAATTGTTGTAAACGTATTGTTTTGAGTAAAATGTTAATCGTTCCCTTTTAAAATAAACGAGTTAATTGAGAAATTCTATGCATAGTTAAGTAGAGTTAATGCTTACATTATCATATCGTATAGGTAAGTAACGAAAGCTGAAATTTAATAAAAATTATAAGTATAGAGGAAAATAAAGACAAATTAATAAGGAATAGATTTGTATGGTTCTCAGTACTCGCAATGATAGCATCGGTTTTACTGTGGGGTACAGCAATAAGAGCTAAATCTAAACGTTGAATTATTTACTAACAGATATTTACGGTTACGTGGTTTTTATTCATATCTCCCTTAATGGAAAGTTATTACAGTCATAAATCATTAAAAAGACCCGGAATTACATAAAACAGTTTTTGTCAAAATATCATGAGATTTTATTCACGTATTGAAGTTATAGTCATACCTCTAGACAGAGAGGACAACCCTATATTAATTTAGTAAACAGGTAATAAAGCTTACAATATAATTTAAGATATAGTATACAGTAAAATACTGAGATCCATACAGGTCTGGAACAACACCAAACAATCTATCGACCGCTGTATTACAGAGGTAATTTATGAACTTTCAAGTATTTTGAACTAATCAACGAACTGAAGATACAGAGGTCGTGAGGTGTAAGCCCTCACAAGTTGCGAGTTTAATTCCTCGTCTAGCATGGTCTTACTGCGGTCTTGGTTTCCGTAAATAATTGTTATTGTGTAAATGATGTAAGTTAAGTTATAAACTGTGTAATTAAACTGTTCCATTTCTGTAGCATCATTGGTAAAAATCGTAGTATCCTAGTAGATATTATTATTACGGGAAATACATCCCGTAATAATAATAATATCTATGGTTTTAGTTGCACAGAAGAGGGGCTCAAGGGCCGAAGAGATACTAATACAAATAATACTACAAAATAAAAAGATCGGTATTTTAATTCCTCACGTAAAATTAATTACATAATATTATTATATTATTGGATGTAGGTCACTTTGAAAGGTATGCTAAGTCAAACAAAAAATGACAAATATCTACGTAGATTTTGGTACCTTTATAATTTCATGGCACCTAGATTCAAGTTCAACATTTTAATAAAGGTACAAATATTTTTTTAAATCTAAAATCCTAAAGTTCTCTGACTAGGTATTTCAATGCCTACTTACAAAAATAAATGCCAATAATGCCATCTTTGAGTTATCTCATGAACTAAGAAGACATCTTCAGTAAAGTGTTTTTCCCAGATATATTTATTATCTTATTGGTTGTGAATAGCCAAATAATCAGCAGAAGTAGACTCTGTACTTATAATCTGACTGTAAAATCATGCAAACTCAAAAAATGAACCGTCAATAAAAGGGATATGAAGTAAAGTTAATAAACTACGACATTTATCATGTAACATGGATCGATCGATTGAGTTGATACGAGGTAGATATTAAAGCTTCAGACGTATGATGATAGATGGCGCCTATTTCAACAATACGATTTATTTAAAAAGGTACTAAAGATCGTAGATATCTTTTTATATATTTACCGGCCTAATGAAATTATAGCTTAAAAAAAAAGTAGGTACATGATTACGATTGCAGATAATAATTAATATTCTGATCATGCAATTAAGAAAACTAGCACAAAATTGTGTGATTGTTTGAATAGTTTCTCTATTTTGTATCATTAATATGACTAAAACTTGGTATAATTTTTATCAGAATAAAAAAAATAAAAGTAATTTGTATTCGAGTTGTCCTTTCAGGCAGACATAGAACGTTTAACAGAAGGTCCTTCTTGACTTTCAAAGTAAATGGAGTGTTCTAGACTCCGAATTTCCCTTGATGAATTAATTCTTCAGCCTTTAGGTCGCCATTCTAACGTAAATAATCCTGGTTCGGCTAAAAGTCATAAAATCATTAAACTCTTTATTCTCTTCGATCGTGCAAACAAAACTAAGACAACAATAATAAAATAATTCTAAGTTAGGCGCCTAAACTATATTATTAGTTAATACACAACTCACAAACTTCTCGCAGTCATAAGTGTTATTATATAATCGATCGGTTTTATAATAATACTTATGAGATATTCGATTGTTCACACATCGATCGTTACTATATTCTGGCACGATTGTTTCGAGTAGGTAATTGACGTATCAGTATTCGTTCAACAATAGACTTTTATGGTTTTGGCGCGTGAGTGAAAACTAGGACAAAAAAGTGAATCTATGGTGTTTATTTTGCATTTAGTGTAGCTTTTGATATCGAACTAAGCTACACTTAGTTGATTTATTTTGTTGTTAAAAAATAATTTAAATTAAGATACATCATCTGAGCTTTGTTGATGTAACATGACTTACACGTAGTAGCGTCAGAAATACGTGGTTAAAATCCGTTGAGTTATCAGGGCCCACGTTGTATGTAGGTTTATTTTGGGTTCTCCCCAATTCGCCGTATGTTCGACTCGAATCCCATGGGCTCAAAAGTCAAATATATAGGAGTCACTTTAGATAGTGGACATGCATTCGCGGATCACATAAAACGCGTCCGGGACCGAGCCGCCTTCGTCATGGGTAGGCTGCACCTCTAATGTCGCTTAGAAATAAGCTTACACTTTACAAAACTTGCATCCGCCCCATCATGACTTATGCCATTGAGGTTCGATTAGCTGACGTGACCAAAATCCACACTTTGCTCACGTCAGCAAGTCGACCCTTGCAGTTTATTCAAAATAGGTTCTTACGCAAACGCGTCGGGGCCCCGCCCTATGTCCGCAACTTAGATCTGCACAAGGATCTCGAGCTGCCCACCATCGCCGCATTCATAAAGTTGACGTCTAGACACCACTTTGACAATGCTCCCCACCATCCTAACCCGCTGCTCAATAAGTCAGCTGACTACACAGCCAACCCAGACGCGGCGGTTCGTTATAGGCGTCCGCGTAACGTCTTAACAGATCCCGACGACGCTATTACAACAAGGAACGCCAGTGTTCCAGTTAGAAATAGGGCACCACGCCATTCGCCCGCCTAACCCACCGATGGGCCAGGTTAACGCGTTCTACGCATTCCTACTGAGTTTCTTGCTAGCTCTTTGGCAGTAGATGACCCTTCCGAACCAGTGGTAGTTTCAATAGACGACGTCCTAAGCAGAGGTCCTGGCACTCTCGGGAGCCTTACACGTATCGTATGTCGGAGTAGTTTAAGTTCCGGTTAAGCGCCGTCAGTGCTAAACTACAAAGTCCGGTAAAATTTAAGAGACCGTAAATAATCTGACCATTTCGAAAAAAAAAGTTCACAAATGAAACAAAATTACAAGTTATAAACGTATCGTGTACTAGATACCACGCGCACACTAATAATGTGTGTTACTAATATTTTAAATATTCGTTGTTATAAAAGATAAGAATCTAAACATTCTAAAAACTGTAGTTTTCTACAATATCGTAAATTTCATTTATTATTATCATCATGGCGCTACGAAAAGATAAGATCAACGCAATGATCTGCATTTATTTTGGTAACTAAATTACGTTCTTAGAAAGGCACTGGTTAATCACAGTGCCCTTAAAGTATGGTAATATTTTCACACGAAACTAAAATAATGCGGTATTCATTATTCGGTTATTATTTACGCGTATTATTAATCGATAAACCAACCAATTACAGAATAGTTAAATTTAGGTACAACTCTGACAATTACTTATGCACATAAGTAGATCGTGCGCTCGCTACGACAAAAATACGAGATGCTTTTTTTTGTTTTGTAAAGAGTTTGAAGATTTTCGTAAGGGGCTAAGCATCATCTAAGGTCGTATTTTTTATCAAAATATCATTTTTATCAACACAAGGGTTGTGTATTCTAAGATTCATCTAAGAAATAAAAAAATATAATCCACTATGCTCTAAAGTCTAAAGTGTCACATTTCAGAGTTTTTACATATAAAGGCGACGCGAATTTTATACTTCGTCGTCTTACAAAACGTATTGTTTGCATGTAACATGTGCTATGGTTAATTTTATAATAAAACGAAGTTTAAAGTATTCTTTAACTGTTAAATGTTGGAAAAGGTCAAGAAGAGCTATTTGAACCCGTTACAGCGTGTAGAAAGGCTTCAAATAGGTTTTGTAGCTCCATAAAAAGTTTTATGTTACGAACTTTTTCTGCACATAACTCTAAAATGTGACTTTATAAAGCTAAGTGGCTATTTCCTCGTGTTCCTAAAAGTGTCTCCAATCGATATTATATAGGATAAACCGAACGCCGCAATTTTGTTAATACAACTAAAAATGATCAGTACCTTTTACCACAACCTGTTCAACTCAAAAATCTTTGAACAGTCACTGTCTGATCATAAACATTCTTTAGCAACTGCAACTTATAACTGCAGTGTTTACTTTCTGACCTTTAGACCGCCTCTCCTGTAACTCAAATCATAAAACTTCACACCACGTCTCTCACCGGCTAATAAGCTTCAAGTAACACGCTATTAGAATCCGACGCAGTGACATTGTTATGTCAAATTGTTAACTTTTCAAATAAATGTTATGACAATGAGCACGTGTTAAGAGGATATAATTTAAATTTAACTGTGTTACACTTGTTGCGTAACTATAGTTTTTATTCTGATTTAATTGGTGTATTTACTCCGTGTGGGCAGAGTCGACAGGTCCGCCAAAAGATGGACCGACGATGTGGTGAAGGTAACCGGAAGGCGGTGGATGCGTGCCGCACAAAGCCGAGTGACGTGGATTCCTCTGGGGCGGCCTTTGGCGGTAAGAATGAAGGAAAATGGCAAAATTTTTAGTTAAATAAGAATTTTTTATAAGTTAAAATTTGTGAAATGCCTTAAATAGATATTTATATAATAACCATTATCTGTTTTAGCTGTAAGTTTTCCGTTGAGAATAAAGTAAAATAATATAGTACGTACATGACCAATGTTATCCAATAATATGTAAAATGCTGTTGGTATACCTTTTTAATAAATAATAATAATAATATTAAATATTGATTCATACATCTGTAAGGTCGATTTATTTGTAACTGATCCGATATATGGAAAACGTGACAATAAATTGTGTACGTTTCTTCTTTTTTTACTAGAGTTTATTTCGTTCTCAAACTCTTCGAACTTGTGGCATACGTTATGATTATAAAATGCGCCTATGACGTATGGAGTTATATTATACATTTCATTTTTAGTCCGGCTTTGCCAAAATATTGTATGTTACGTATTTATATAGAAAGCGCTAATTAGTTTTGCATGGCAACATGCGTGATTGGCAAAAGTCGTCTGCCTTTCACGTGATGTAAGAATGACCATAATTTCGGACTTTGTACAGAAGTTCGCTATTTTTAGCCGTCTTTACTTTTGAAAATTGCGAGTGTACTCGTTTTAGCTAGGGAATCACTAGTCTACTTAATTGCAGAGATTTTTTTTTTTTCAAACAAAAATGTTGTTTTTTTTTTTATTTAAGTACAGAATTTTCACTTTGAAACCCTGTGAGAATAAAGAGAAAGACACACCAGGAACTATTATACATTATCCGCTGAAAAACTAAGGCGCAGTGTTTGTCCTGGATTCTAAATCTGGTAGGTACGGTTATGGGTTGAAAACGAAGGTTTTCTCAAATGCTGAATATTTTATATGAAATGTGCCATGGTTAATTATCTGTTCATTACTTGTTGAATGAGCTTAATGATCCAATAACCATTTACTTACATAAATTTTTAAAAAATTGGTTATATTCAAAGTTAGTACACAATGCAAATAAGCTTGCTCATTATTAGCAACAAAAAATTGTAACGCTCTTCAGTTAAGGCTGCTGATTTCACTTTCTAGCAATTCGCTAGCCCACCGCCTAATTGCATAATTTTAGAGAATTTGAATAGTATTTTTATTCATGTATTCAATTTTAAATAATTGCCATAATTAATTTTTCTCGAGTTTTGAGGTTATTTACTTTTGCCATTAACTTATTTACTAAGGGTGAAATTTACAGCGTACTTAGCCTAATCTCAGACTTATTTCAGCGAAACGGTCCAAGAAAATGTGATTTTATTTTATATCGTATAGTATTCTGAAAACATTTATATATATATATATATATATATATATATATACTATACGATATAAAATAAAATCACATTTTCTTGGACCGTTTCGCTATATATATAAATATATATGTATAAACTATATAAAGAACTATATTGTATCCCGATATTCTCACGGGATCCTTCCTTGGCTGAAGCCTTTAGTTTTCTAAAAACAGTATCGACCACACTCAAATAGCGATCTTATGCAATTATGCAAAGAGCCACTGCCTTATTTTACTTAATATGTGTGAATATTTTTCCATAATCTTAGTATTCACAAGAAATTTTAAATTTCATGGTTTTAGTCACAGCCACTTGCATTAGCATAGTAGATATGACACAGGGTTATACAACACAGTGCACTTTTATGAGGACAAAACTTCACCAGTGTCGTTTGATGTTGTCTGTGTACTTCTGTACAGAGAGCCTTAAACGAAGCCTTTTGGAAATGTCACTACACGCTTTGGAAAATTAAAGAAATTATTGTACACAATCAAAGTTTTAAATGCACTGCTATGTAGGTGGCTGGTTGTATTAAATTGCAGTAGGTATGTTATTTTACTTGAGTGAAAACAATCATAAGCACACACCCACTATCAGAGGGTTTCTCATTTGCTTAGGCATTCGCAAAAATATGTACAAACAAAGATGTCGGGCGAGGACAGAATACAAAGGAAACAGTATTTTCTTTTTTTTATCCTCCCCTCCAAGGGGAGAGTAGGAGGATCTAAAAATTCTCCTGCGCATACCCCGCCGCGCGTGATCGAGGTTATGTGGGACTCGCTCCAAGCCTACCAGAGCCACTACCCACTAAAACACCCCTTGAATGACTCTGGCAATCTTTTGCCTTACAGCCTTCATCTGAAACGACGGCCAATTGGAGAAAAAGGCCGCGCAAGTGGGGCCCTGAAGGGGTCACCCGCTGGGAATTACATAGCACTGAAGTTGCTCAAAATTAAATTAAATTAATTCGAATTAAAATTTGAATTTGAAATTTTGAGCACCTTCAGTACTATGAATTCACCTTCACTGCTTTATTTTTAGCTTTATTAAAAAGAAGTAAGATTAATGCGAATTAAAATTTGAATTTGAATTTGCGGCTAGAAGGGCCTCGAGAGCGTTTGACAGCTGGGTGGGTTCGTACGCTTGCGCATTCCTAGGCCTAGCGACTTTGAACTTCGAATCAAGGACAGGGTAGTATACGAGACTGAAGCTCGAACTAGGGGATTGGGGTGGGTTTCGGAGCGTTTGAAGAACGCTTCCGAGAGTGTTTTGAGGTGCTGTTGCACTGTAGGTAGTTCAAGATCTCTGTGCAGGTCCGCGTTACGCACGTACCAGGGTGCGTTTGTGGTCCTGCGGCAGAAGAGATTTTGAACCACCTGCAGTTTGTGCAGGAAGGAGAAAACAGTCGTGCTTTTCATTTAACAAGATCACTTTAACTAAAACTCTGTTCATTTCACTACAAGTCAACTTTAACAAAATTTACATAAAAGTTGAGATACTCCGCGGATCACAAACTCTTTAGCCCAGTCTATCTGTGGAAAGAGGGTCTAAACCCGCAAAAATTCAAGCCTAGTCATTATCTATTTCATTATGAGTTTTAGTTTTTAGTAATTCGGTCCGTTCAAAGTCGCAACCGAATTCAAAAACTGCAAAAACTTGGAAAATTATTGCAACTGTATGTGATATATTTCATATTAACAATTTTATATATTTAAAATGAGATATTCAGCTGCTTTTTTTTGTAGAACGTTACTTGCAATAAAAAATTAAAAAATAAAATTTGTTGCGGGCAGATAGTTGTTGGACTATGGGGACATTTAAATATAAGGTAAAAGCTTATAAAAATAAGTGACACGAGAACCCTACATTGCAGTAATGAATAATCGACCTGTTTTTTTTAAATATTTTCACTAAATTACTTTCTTAAACAGACCTTAACCCTATTATACCTTCGAATGGCCACTTCGTTAACTAGCATTAACTTTCAAGCGTAACCAAGGTTTAAGGCGACAGTATAACTACTTATACTGTCACACAAGCCTAATATGTAACATTTTCTAGCGTAAACACTTTTTTCCCGTCATTAAAAGAAAAGTCATCTTACTGGCGATTATGTATTAAATTTCACCGAGACCTTATTTACTGTTATCTCGTTTCCCAAGATTTACTTCATACGTCTTGTTGAACCATTTCTTGGTGTTATTTACGCTATTGGGAGAAAACATGTTTGATTTCAGAATTGTGTTAGAATATTATTTGGTAATATTGATTGTTACTCTGGATGGGCATCCAAAGAAAGAATCTTCTTTCTTAGAAAGGTCTTTTAATAGCGTTGAAATAGTTTTTGAATTTATCAGTACAAAATCTTATATTTTGCGTAACCCATACATTCGTTATATATGCACTTGCTTGCTTGCTAAAATACAAATTTTAGAAGGCTACACGACAAAAACATTGGGCTATAGTTATACAAAGGATACTTACTAAGCTGAGATGTTGATAATAATAATACATTTATTTATTCTTAAAACATGATTTTGCACTCTTATATTACAATATTTCCGTTTAAATATATGTTACTGAAAAACAAAGTGCTTGTAAGTTAGAATCTGGTGCTGCACTAAGCTTGTGGCACTTCAGCAGACAGCGTCTCTACCCACCGGAATTAACCGATTTAATGATGCGAAATGGTTCTCATAAATATTTTGAGGTCTAAAAAAAAGACCCTAAAGTTTAATAACCAATTAAACACCAGTGGCGACCTCCACGCCAGCCTTAATATGCCCAATTAAAGTCCCAGAGGAGCAAAAACTTCACCCAACTAAGCGAGGGGTTTCCGGCAGTTTGTCATCTACTACGCTTGCCTAATATCGGTTGCATACATACCGTCGAAATAATGTCTGTTATTTTTTTATATGTTTTACTTCATCGTTAGAGCAGTCTGCTTAATGTACTTAAGTTGTAAAAGCTCATTGGTACATTTCTCAGTTACCGGAATCAAACCCGGAATCTTAAGGCCAAAAGCCAGCGCCTTAACCACTACACCAACGACGCTCAGTGGCTGCTTCATTCGACAAAGAAAATATTTATGAGGCCCTAAACTAATCAGTTCATGTATTATAATAATATATTTTGCAGTCCAGTTTGCAATCTTTGCACAGTTTTTTGGTCCAGTCCAGTCCCTCGTTTGCCTATTCGTAAACTATAGCATGAAGTTAAAAATAGTAGACTGTATCATAAAAGAGAGAAATTATATTTTTAAGGCGAAGGCGCTATTTTGAAACCCCGTCGTAGTGAAGGATTCTAGGATTCAAATGTAGAATCCTAAAAGCAGTGAGGGATTCAATGTATTCCGCCTAAGACAAAAACTATTTTGAAGCCGAATGATACACTTCTCTTCACTCTCTATCAAAAAATAAGTAAGTGCAACTTATGAATAAGAATTTATGGAATTTAAGAAAAAAGAAAGATAACTCATTTTTATTTTGTAAATCTTTTTTACTAAGTCTCGGTATGTTGCAATCGCTTAACGTTTCTCCTTCTGTGGTGGCTTGATTCAATTCCTCTCTTCGAGGCAGGTCTCAGCGTGTCCGCCTAGATTAGTGAGATGATGAGATGACTCTGACTGGTGTGATCTCGATGCCGGCGTGCCTCAGGGTGGCGTTCTCTCTCCATTACTCTTCTCTATTTTTATTAACTTTCTAACTTCTGTTCTTTCATGTAACTTTCATCTTTACGCTGACGACTTGCAGATTTACCGTCATTTTCCTGTTTGCGATGTTGGCTCAGCCATTTCCGCTATTAATGACGATCTCAGCCGCGTAAGTGACTGGGCTAAGTTTTTGGATTACGTGTAAATCCTAGCAAGTCTCAAGCCATGATCCTAGGTAGTCGATACATGCGCGGTTGCATTACTTTATCCGATCTTCCTCCTATTGTGTTTGATGGCACTCGGATTGATTTCACTGACACAGCCAAAAACTTGGGTGTCATTTTTAAATCTTATCTCACTTGGCGACCTAATGTTAGTGAGATCAGTCGTAGAGTTTATCATTCAATACATACCTTAAAAATCCTCCAAACCTTCCTTTATTTACATTAACGATTATGCAGACGCCTGCTACTTAGATGTCTCTGAGGAGCGTCTAAATAAACTGGAACGTTTACAAAACCTCTCCATACGTTTCATATTCGGACTTAAAAAGCATGATCATGTATCGGAGTTCCGTAACCAACTTTTATGGCTTCCTATCCGACTTCGTAGAAACATGCGAATCCTCTGCCTCCTATTTAATGTTCTCTATAATCCTAACTCCCCGCAATATCTTCGCGAACGATTTTCTTTTACCCATTCAAAAGAGGCGCCATGCAGAGCACATAAGCGTACTCTCCTTCACATACATCCACATACAACAGACTTATTCTCCTATTCATTTACCGTTCATGCAGCCAGATTCACTCCCTTATAATATCCGCGAGTCAGAAACACTACTTATCTTTAAAAATAGGGTTAAAGACCACTACTTTTCCCTTATTAAGTAAGTTTTTTATTGTTTTGGCATTTATAAATTTTCCTTTTAAACAACTTTAGATTGTATATATTTTATTGTATTTTATTTTATTTATATATGTATATGAGTATATGTAAGTTTATTTACGGTGTTAAGTATATAATTTGTGTATGTTTAAAGTAGGCACACACTACTTTGTTATAAACTAATCTCTCCTCTCACAGCTCGGCTGGAAGAGATTTCTTTTAGAAATAAGTCGTACCTTTGTACATATTTAGTCTTTAAGGTATTTTATATTGTTTTCATATGTGTGTACAAACACTGTTAAATAAAATTAAAAAAATAATTGCGAGTTTGAGTTAACAATCACTAACAAAGGCGGAACAAAATAAAAGTTTTAATTTTATTAATACTTTTATTATACGGCACTAATATTGGAAATTGCCAGAAATAGTTATTGTGAAGTAACAACAGCTGATTGCCATGAAACACAAAATAAAATTTAGCTCGCGCGCGGTTTGCTTTATCATACAACCCGTAACTTGTTGGTAAAATGTTCGTAAAATTATTAAGTTTTATTTTATTTTTATATAACAACGGTTTAAGAATACTGTTGGGGCTGCCGCGGTATTGCCGCGCGTCAGGCATGTTCGCGGAAGCACGAGTAGACGTTTTTCGCGATTACAAGGAAAATGGTCACCTCACTGATGCGCCGGACTCTAACAGTATTCTACTAGTATTAAAGGAAAAGGTAGATCGCTCTATATTAAAATATTGGAATAGTTTCCACCTACAATGTAATATATACAATGTAATTATATGGATCAAGTGTCCGAAATAAATTTTTATTATTATTATAGCAGGGAAACAAGCACGTGACCTAGCCTTCGACCCTCCGGATGGCAAGTGGCATCCGCACCCACGGGACATCATTCGTCGTTGGTATATTATTTGTCAATATTGAATGCGATTATTATATCGACTAATGATGCGGTGCAGTCAAAATTGCCTTCTTTCCAATAATTGCACTGGCTGTTGCTCTGCCCTTTAATCGGAACATTACCTCGTAAACGTGATCATAATGGCAGCCAAAGCAAGAAGGACTGTAGTACCACTCTAGACGAAATCTCAACATCCGAAAAAAAAAATCTACGCCACCTACCAGCAAAACTGTTTAAAAATTTTCTTCTGTCGGTCACAAAAAATTTGAACTAATTTATTTGGTATGTAACTATATTTTACTAACGGGTTTCAATCTTATTTTAATACAAATGAAATGAAATGAAATGAAATATTTATTTCTCAACATTGACAATTACTTGTTCTTATTGACGTCAAATAAAACTTGACTCTAGCACCAGTTCAAAAAAACCTTCGTGAAGAAGTTAAGGATTGCATGTCAGCTTTCATTTGTATATTCAAAAAAAAATTCAGCAAATCAATTATTGCTAAATTAGAAAATCTTAAACTGATGCCATTTATTTCGAATAAAACCAGTGATTATCATTTTTTTTCCTTTACTGTTAGATTTGTTGTAAAAACTCATCAAATCAGACGCGATGGGATTCTGGACCTCATATCGAGAAACCTTAAAAAATACACCACTGTGAACGGATTCACTCTGTATTTGGAAATGGTTTCTGCCAGGCTCCTTTCCATCAGACTGCTTTGTATGTGGGTTGTTAATAAAGTTAACAAAGATCATTAATCCCCAGACAAACACACAACAGCTCCTTGAGCTTGTGCGATGGATGACCATACAGACTATATATTCATGGTATTATAAACAACCATGACCCGAGAACAAAGCCACTACTGCTTTCTTTATTTCTTTGTTTGATTATATGGGTCGTTAATGAAATCCATCACAAAAGTATTTCATTCTTAAATAAATACGTAGAAAAGGTTGAAGTTAAGTCAATATACTTTACTGCATATTCCAAAATTAAATAACACAAAAAATTTGGTATGCTCGCAGTAAGTCGGTCAAAAACTTTGAACACCTGCAATGTATGACAATTTAAAATCAAGCCAAATAGGTTTTCACTATCACTCACTTCGAGTGCAACTTTCACCGCACATTACGTCAAAAAAATCAAACGTTATAACAGTTATCAACATATGAATACATGAAATTAAATTTGCAAACGATCTGTACGAGTATTGCAGGCAACGTTACAAAAAAATGTTTGTGAATAGGCAGGTGTTTGTCTTTTTTCTCACATGATGGTAAGTGATGATGAAGGCCAGGTTGGTACAAGCCCGATTAATAATTTGTCTATTTTAAGAAAAGATTTAATTTGTCTATTTTTTTAACACTAATTGACATATCTTAATATTAAATTTGTACGTATATCTAATGTTCGCGTATACGTATGTTTGTTACGCAAAAACTACGAGACGCTTGATGACGCTTGACGAGACGTATGACTATAATTGAGGTACGGGATGGGATTTTTAATACACAGAGCATTTTAAATTGTTAGCAGTCATTTAGGACATCAAGATGTCAATGTGACTTTGAGATAGCCACTTCGGCCCGCAGTTTTTGATAAATTAGTATTACTACTGCCTCATGCACTAGAAAATCTTGGGTTTCATCCAGTTTGTTCTCAAGTTTCGGGTATTTTCTGTTTATTTACGCTGTTAACTCAAATGTAGCTTCTGATATTGCTGTGTGATCTGGTACATTGCAAACCTGCCAATTAGCTCAGCGGATAGTACTTATTTATGCCCAATCGAAGTAACTAACTGCTTTTCACCGCAATGCGGGGTCCACATCCTAGACACGCATATTAAGACCCTGTTTTTTATCACTTCCAGTAAGCGCTTAGCAATGCAAAGATGATCGAAAGCGGCCCATCCATACACGTTGTTTACTATTATAACCTTGAGAAACATTCATTTGACACAATTCTTGAGATCTTGAACAAGTTTGCTAGAATGTTTATAGCTAGGGGCAAGTCTACGATATGCGTTTAACTACGTCTTTATGGCTGGTTCCTATGCACTTATAACTACCTAGGTGAAAACTTTCTGATGACTGGCAGTTTAACAATTTAGACGTTTACTTCTTTAAAACTGACATAAAATAATGTCATTTGTCAGATGTCAAACTGTTTCAATTGTTTTTTGGTCTTGGCGTACAGGGCGTCCCACGGCTATACCACATGGAGGACAAGTGCCTTGAATATTGTAGATGGAACATTTTCCGGAAAGAAGACATTATTTTAATTTTAAAAAGAATTTACACTGCATTCATAGATTTTCAAATAATTACATGATTGGACCGGGAATCGAAACCGCTACATTAAACCAATAAAAACCATAAAAACCATTACCCTGTAGTTTATCATACTGATCAAAAGGCTTTATCATAAGGATTAATTTTTGCTTAATAACATAGTGTCAGAAATAAAAGGAAGACCATGAATTTTAACATTTCTTGTGAAATTTTGTTTAGAAAAATGAAAAGCTGTCGTTGACATTATCATTTTAAAGTACCTATCACTAATGAATGAGAGAATGAACCCACTTGAGAAGCACGCATGATTTGCCTATTATAATTTAAGTGCATGTTAAAATGATAAAGAAATGCATACGTAACTTACTAGTAATTCCCTACTCCTTAGTAGGAACCTGGTTGTATGCAACAAATCGAATTTCTGTCCAATCAAGTTTCTGCCGTATCCTTAATCTGCCGAAAGATGCGTAAATGTTTTTGTTTATCGCAATGAGGCTGGCTGATTATAAAGAAATAATTAAAAAATGTGTTTCATTTTCAAACTTTTATTCTTTTGTTTCTGTGATTTTAATTTTAGGTTTTTTGCATTGTATTGTGAATTTGTTACATAACACGGCGTATCAAAATAATTTCAATGTGATGGAAGCATACTTGAACCACAAAAGCATAACATTAGCCTTGATAATGGCACCGCGAAAAATATTCTGATAGATTATACCATCTCGATTAATTATGAAACGGTTGGTGGATAATCTGATAAATTTGGGATGTTTCAATCATCGCTTACCACAACCGTGGCACCAACTGACAAGCACTGACGATGAACTCGACATTTTGATATACTTTGAGGCAAATCTTAAAAGTTCAGTGAGGAAAGGTGAAGAAGAAATCGGAATTCGAAGAGCAAAATACACCGTGTACTTACTGCAAAAATTGAAGAGCGATTAGTATAAAAATTACGGCCGGGTGATGCCGAAAGACGACTTATTTTCTGACGGTTGCCATGAAATCGAGAGGCTTATTTTTTAGATTATTAGAGGCTTATTTTATTAAATTAGAGGCATTTTTTTTTAAATATTATCTGGTCAGACGAGACAAACTTCAGCAATAATGGTATGTACAACCGATACAATAATCGCATTTGGTCCAGGGAAAATCCCTTACGTATCCGCGAGCCTATAGTCAAGCGCGTTTTTCGTTCCACTGTTGGTGTGGGATTGTAAAAAATCAGGTCCTCTTAGTACATTTTTACGAAGGGCATCTGATTACGGAAATTTTAGAAATACTTGAGATTTTAAGAAGTGAGATAAATAACCTTCCGGTTGTAGAACGACAAAACCTTACTTTTCAGCAAGATGGGGCTCATAAAAGTCATAGAACAAGGTACTATCTCAATGAACACTTTCTGTCTTGGATCGGGACAAACGGCCAAATAAGATGGCCGTCGAGGTCCCCAAATCTAACCCCATTAGATTTTTTATGGGGTTATGAAAAAATTTTGTTTACAAGGACCAGTATGAAAGTATCCACGAGCTACAAGCAGAACTTAGGTGTATTATTCTAAATATCCACCACAACATGATCAAACAATCGACAGGGAGCGAAATAATCAAAAGAGTGCGACTTTGTAGTCAACAGAATGGGACTCATTTTGAGCATTTCATAAATGTATTAATTTTGTATTAAAAATGTTAAAATTCATGGTCTTCCTTTTATCTCTTACACTATGTTATTTAGCAAAAAATAATCCTTATGATAAAGCCTTTCGATCGGTATGAAAAAGCTACAGGGTAATTTTTTTCTCGTGTAGCGGGTTCGATTCCCGGTTCAACCATGAAATTATTTACAAATAATTTCATGCAGTATAAATTGTTTTGTGAATTAAAAGAATGTCTTCTTTTAGTAAAATGGTTCATCTACAACATTCAAGGCACTTGCCCTCCATTTGGCATAGCCGTGGGACGCCCTGTATAATCGATACTATTAATAAAGTGAGACAGAATCTTTTAAAAGCGTTTTTGATAATTTCTAAAGTCTTTGTTAAGTGACGCAATACTCATAGTGGTTGGGGTACAAGATATGCTGTTTTGTTACGTTCTTGAAAAACAACTATGGTATAAATTCAGCATTCAAAATTAGATTTTTCCTATAAAATTTTCATAAACAATGTTCTTAATAACACTTATAGATTACACAATGTTTACATGAAACAAAAAATAATAAATGGGAATTTTTATTAAATTTAAGATTATCTGCATTGAAACTGCTGAAAAGAGAAATTAGCTTTAATTCAACTTATCTGAATTATATCGGAATTTAAATATGAATGTAAAATAAATTTATTGACTGACTTAAATTTATTATTTCATTAAATAGATAGCAGTTTGAAAAAATTGATTTTAACAAACACAGGAAAGTGAGATTACACATCTGCTAAATCCTGATGAAAGTAATATAAAATTTGCTTTGCACAGAGTAATAAAAATAAAACAATACAAAATGAAACCCAAAAATAATCATAATACAGAATGGGTAAAAAACAAATAATATTATAAAATCTCTTGGCTTTATTCTGCACATGGGAACTCCATGTTTATTTTTTTTTTACTTGCGTTTAAGTAGGCACCCTCTACGTGTAGGAAGGTGGTAAATGCATCATGCATGCCCCGCAGCCGGTCTGCTGGCTGATGTAGGATTCACTCGAGTCGCCACCTCAATAGCAAAATTTTGCCGTTGGCCTTCATCGGAAGCAACACTCGATTAGGGATGGGGGTGCGCAAGCGAGCCCCTCTACCGATAGCTGATTGCACTTATGGTGCTCAAAAGGACATGAAGTGGAGCCGGGAGGCTGCCCAGAGCAGCTGAAGCCAGAGTATCTGTTCATTTGAATGAACTTGTGACGTAGTACCAGTAAAACACCAAAACTCTCTTCTATGTTTATTTTTTCAGTAAAATTAAAAATATACAAAAATGCCTGTAAATACAAACAGAAAAATATAAACAAAATTGAAATAAAAAAATAGTCACACAAAATAGAACAGAAATATTAATACAATTAAATTTGATCTGAAAAGAAAAAATAACAATAAAATAAAATTTTAATGAATGAGAATCCTTACCAAAAATTTTGGCTACGCACACTCGTGAACGTAAAAATAAATTATAGGTTTCTTAAAAAAAACTTTGATTGTAGATAATAAAATATCTTAACTATGTAATTTTGAATAATAAACTCGGAAACAATAATAAATAAATAGATTCAAGTTGCTTTGATGGATAATATTTCGTGACTGACTTGTCAAATCAAAACATTGCCGTTCTCCGACACTACGTAATTCCTAGTTTAAAATTACGTCGGGAACGACAAAAAAAAATAAAATTTACTGACAAAAAGAGGTCGAAATAGACAACCGTCACAATACCCCGGGGGCCGGGAAAAAAAAAATCTGAAAGATTTTTTTTAGTAAAATTTCAAATTCAAACCAAATCAAAATAAACCGCATATACATATCGAATTTTAATATTTAATCTGCTAAATGAAAGAACAATCAAAAAAAAAATAATAATTAAAAGCAAAATGAAAATTAATATTAACATCCTATAGAAGAATTTTTCTGAAAAAACATCCTGTATATATGAAAAAAAAATAATACTGATATATTGCATATCAACAAGTTACTTAATAGAAAAAGAAAACAAAACAGACGAGAGAGAGAAAAAAAAAATCCTAAATAATTATCTTAAATTACATGGTTCATGATTGATAAAATTTTAAACATGTTCTTGGAATATACAATGTTAATATACATCGTTCAACTCCATCAACGTACATTATAATTACAACATACATTCTCTTTCATACTAGTCTTATTCCAACTACTGGAAATAAAACATCATGCAGTTAGAGTTGCTTATGAGGAATCGTATCCTAAATAAGTCAACTCAACAGAGTTGGACGCAACGGCAAAAGGCTTTAATAGTTGCCATCCGCTGAAAATATTATAGTAGATATATTATAGTAGATATATATATAAATATATTATAGTGAATGTTAATGATTGAAAATGGTAACAAATAAAGTTTTATGCCTGACCTCAATAATAATTATAAAAAAATTATTTTTAATGTTGCAATTCTTCTGTTGATATAGTTCCTCCTCTCTTCTCCATAAACTACGTTTGAATATTCGGGCGCCAGTATGTGACGTAGTACCAGTAAAACACCAAAACTCTCTTCTATGTTTATTTTTTCGGTAAAATTAAAAATATACAAAAATGCCTGTAAATACAAACAGAAAAATATAAACAAAATTGAAATAAAAAAATAGTCACACAAAATAGAACAGAAATATTAATACAATTAAATTTGATCTGAAAAGAAAAAATAACAATAAAATAAAATTTTAATGAATGAGAATCCTTACCAAAAATTTTGGCTACGCACACTCGTGAACGTAAAAATAAATTATAGGTTTCTTAAAAAAAACTTTGATTGTAGATAATAAAATATCTTAACTATGTAATTTTGAATAATAAACTCGGAAACAATAATAAATAAATAGATTCAAGTTGCTTTGATGGATAATATTTCGTGACTGACTTGTCAAATCAAAACATTGCCGTTCTCCGACACTACGTAATTCCTAGTTTAAAATTACGTCGGGAACGACAAAAAAAATAAAATTTACTGACAAAAAGAGGTCGAAATAGACAACCGTCACAAACTGAGAAGGGAAGTATGCTCTGTCAAAGCTATGAGGCGCTCTGTAGGGAAGCCTTAAGTTCTTACCAAAATTCGCTAAGAGGGAGACAACGGTTCAGGCTATCTTAGCTCGCAGAGATGTCTTATATTAATAAAGATGGATTATATTAATAAAGATTTCATTGCCCCAAATGCATGTATTCAAGCAATGAATATGTTGATAATTAAAACTCCAGTAGGCCTCTTTTTAAATCAAACTATTTTAATAATTCTAATGATTGTCACTGCCGAACTACAGACAATATCATTATATTACCTATTACATTAAATTAAATCGACAAATTAAGGGCTGATTGTTGATTGCTTATATAAATCTTTTAAGTTTTTAATTTTTACACATTTTTGGGAAACTTACAGCTAAAAAATACTACAATATAAAGACAATTGAATCTGATGGCCATTTAACACCACCGGTATACAGTACAATTGATTAACAGCAGTATCTACACTGAACACAACTGATACAATAAAAAACAGAGTACATTAAATAAATGAAATAAAGTAAATGAAATAAAGTGTGACACTGATAACTTAATTAATCGGTAAGCTTAAATTAATTAGTTTGGAACGAAGAACTTACAACTTAATTTATTTAATCTGTCGCTATTGAGGTGTTAAACAAGTCAATATCGTTGTCATCACCACTAATGTCATTAAAGCATCTGCTTGCTCCAATAAGATACGAGTTTTGTTTATATTTCGTATTACTGATTGGCACGTGTAGTAAGGCGGGCTTTTTAAAGGATCTAGAGTTAGTACGTAATCCTATTTCACTGAGTAGCTCCGGACAGTCAACCTAGCCATTACGAAGGAGAAATGTAACGTCCGCTACTCTCCTTCTTTCACTCAGGGGGAAGTAGTGGAATTTAAGGCACCTTGCCTCATAGTCCGATAAAAATATTTTGGCGTGAAATTGTAGGTACCGCATTAACTTCCGAATACGTTCAAGCCGAGAGGTGTAAACATTATATTGGGGATTCCACACCTGAGTGGAGTATTCTAAATGACTACGAACATATGTATTCAACAGGATTTTTATTGTTCTCAAGCTAACAAGGACTCAAGAACAAGGACCTCGGACGACATTCGAAATACAAACCCTAACGCCTTTGACGCTCTTTTAACAACTGCGTCGATTTGAGCATCGAACAAGAGTTTGCTGTCGAATAATACTCCCAAATTTTTGACTGAGTTGACTCTATAAATGGGGCTAATTATCAGAAGGTAGTCAAAGGTAAACACAACTTTTTTGCGTGTGTATGAACAAATAAAGCATTTCGATACATTAAGATCTAATTTGTTACGAGAACAGTATGCCTGAAAGCTGTTAAGATCTTCTAGTAACAGCATTGCATCGTTGTGATTTTTGATTGGGCATAAAATCTTCATATCATCCGCATAGAGTAATATTTTGAAAGTGAGAAAACATTAAGAGATATCATTCACAAAAATTGTTAATAATAGCGGACCCAATAATGAGCCTTGGGGAACTCCAGAAGGTATGTAACGTGTAGAAGACGAATAAACATTCAGAACCACAGTTTGGCATTTGTTTCGGACATACAATGAGAACCAGTGGTATAATTCTCCTCGTATTCCGATAGCTTTGAGTTTGTCTAGTGAGATGTCATGGTCAATACGGTCAAATTATTTACTGTAATCTGTGTAGATTATATGTACCTGTGATTGCTGATTTGGCGACCGAGTGGTTACTAACCACTGCCTAAAACGCCGGAGGTCCGAGTCCTGGCCGGGGCATTCATTTGTGTGATGAACACATGTTTGTTCTTGGGTCATGGTTGTTTGTATTTATATATGTATGTTTATTCTGGATTGTCCCAGTTCGCTGTATGGTCATCCATAACACTAACTCTCCTTACTTTGGGGCCATACAGTTGGTGTGTTTGTCTGGGGATTTATTATTATTGCTCTGTCATATGATGCAAAATAAAGTCAGAACAGATTAGCAGGTTCGAGGTAGTGGATCTTCCTTTCAAAAAGCCATGCTGGCATTCACTAAAGGTGATTTTGAGGATAGAGTACACCTGTGCGTAAATAATTTTTTCTAGTAGCTTGGCAAATAAGCATAATTTAGAAATTGGTCTGTAATTTTCGATTTCATTTGTAAGACCTTTTTTGTGGATAGGGTTATGTTTGATGTTTATGATGTTATTTAGACGGATTTCCATATGAGTGGAATAATATCTGCGGACACTGATCGTTGAAACAGTATGGTGATGGGATTAGTTAGATTTTTAGCACAGTTGTAAACAAATATAACCGGTATATCATCTTGGCCAGCTGACTTATTTAGGTCCATTGTTTTAAGTAGTTTTAGTACCTCAACTCGCGTGATATTAATGATGGAAATATGTCGTCCAGATCATTTAAAGGATCTTGGGGGATAAGAGGAGGAGCTGAAAACGTAAAGACAAAGTAATCTGCAAACATATTGCAGATTTCTTCGCCGTCCTCGGACGTACGAGAGCTATAATAAAGCACTGAAGGATAAGATTTGCTCGATTTTTTAGTTTTAACATTTTATTTTACCAGTAGAAACGTTTTTAGAACTTATAACACTTGAAACATTTTTTGGATAATTTCTATGGAAAGTCTTGTCAAGTGCCATCGTTATTGTACTGATAAAAGATAGAACAATCAGCCCTTAGTGGCACCAAAATATAAAAATACACATGGCTTTTGATTTGAATATTATATAGATGTATGACATAAAACACGTTCATAAATGTAACACAATTGTTATTTAAGGCTGTGCTCTTATTTGTATCAAAAACTTGTGCATAATCAAGTTCCCATATCTTCAAATTCATTGCAAATGACAACTACTCTTCTACATGATTGAGAATATGTAGGAACAGATCTGACTATCGTGGTAAAACACTAATGAGCAAATCTTCTTCCCTTTTGTCATAATCCAAATGGTATTCAAATACTGTATAATTTGACTGTTATCTGGCCATTAAAAAACAAAAGATATTAAAAATAATACAAAAATCATAAGACAAAAATATATTCACATCTATTAATAATATATATACCTCTTTCACATCTACTCTAAACTCCCCTTCATTTCTTTTTTTAAGTCAAAATCGAAAAGGACCTGGGTTGCTAGAGTTTTTTTTTATTTTGAGGGCACTGTTTATTTGTTTTATTTCTTTGTAACTTTTGGACGTAAACGGTTCTGTACTAAATAAGAAAACGCTGTAAGCAAAAACATTTACAATTAATCCTGCACAAAAGCCTCATAGAAACTAATATTGACATTCATTACCTAAACTAGAAATATAACAATTATGTTACTTTAAAAGACAGACGTTAAATAATCTAGGAAACATAAACATATAAGGCCATAACAACTTAGGTCAAGGTGTCGGAAAACAGTCCTATTAAATATAAGTATGTTAATAACTTAGATTTAGTTGCAAATCGCATTATTTTTACTAAGCCTTTAACCTAATAGAAAATAATAAAATTAATTTCCGTTTCATTCGCTTTTAACAATCTAAAAATGATCTAATCAGTTTACTTCAAAAAGTTCCGATTTTATTTGATTAAAACAATTCTTACTCATTTAATATCAGTTTTGAAAACAAAATGGAGTTATTGTGTTGTTTAGTGCGTGTTTTTGAAACATAGAAAATGTGTTTAAAATAAAAAGGCTTAAAAAATAAATTTTTATATTATATCTTTTTTTTACTCGTAGCTATCGGTACATGATTTATTTCTATTGAAAAAAATTCCTCATCATCTGAAGCTCACTACAAGCAACTTTTTCCTTGATATAATATTTATAGCACATTCTTATTGGATTATTTATCGTCGCTTTGTTGCCTGTTACCCATTGTAACAGGGTTTTCAACTGTAGGTAATTTGAAGAAAGTTAGTTTTTTTCGAAATAGACTGTTTATTGGCCTATTAAATTTCACCGGACTTTGTGGCCTAGCGCTGAGGGCGCTTAGCCGGAACTTAAACTACTCCTACATACGATACGCTTAAACAAACCTTGGCTTAGGACGTCGTATATAGAAACTACCACTGGTTCAGAAGGGTTATCTAAAGCCAAAGAACCAGCAAGAGTAGTATTGCGTACCTACGACGCGTTAGCCTGGCCCACCGGTGGGTTAGGCGATTCGAATGCCGTGTTGCCCTAATTCTAACTGGAACACCGGCGTTCCTTGTGGTAATATCGTTGTCGGATTATATATACTAGATTATTTTTTATTTTTAGTCAAAATGAAAAACGGCATCTGAATATCGTTAATTTCCTAGCAATAAAGTTATAGCTTTGTAAACTTGTAGTAATCGGGGTGTTTAACATCGTCTTTAAACCATAGAAATTGCACTCTCATATCTGTATTTATACGAAAATTCTCTTCTCACTAAGGGTGCATTTATATGACTTAGTTTCCAAACGGCGGCAGCGCAGTGTATTGTATGTACGTACACTACATCCCTAAAACTTTTTGGGTATTAATAATAATCAGGGTTTTCCGCCTTAAAAGACCTTTAGATATATAATAATAAATCCCCAGACAAACACACTAACTCTATGTCACCAAAGTAAGCAGCTTCTGATACGGGTGTTCACGCAGCGAACGGGGGGGAACCCAGAATAAACATACATATACCGGGTGGCATTATTTTTAACGTTCGGAAAAAGGGCACATGTGCTCAGACTACAATTCTGACCAACTTTCCCAAAGATACCTTTTACCATATACGGAAAATGAAAAAATATCGACACTTCATAGTGAATTGGCAAGTTTAAAAAATTGTTGCATAGTATTTTAAAATGACTAAATCCGTCTTGCGAATATTACAAAGCCATACGCAATTTTCATAGATTTATTTATATCGATATGTAAACAAATGTGATTTAATACAATGTTTTCCGTAGTTAAGAAAGAAAAGCCAAGCTTTTAATTTATTTTACATTTAGAAACTCATTTAACGCGCACAATGAATCTTTAATAGGGAAACAGCAGGATCTTCTCAATAACATAGATACAAATCAACCATTTTACAATTTGCTTCTTTTCCGCATTAGATATTTGAAATCGCACACACAAGCATATGTTTACACATATCTACGTAGACGATCTTTTCCTAGACATCTGCACTTAGCCTTATCCTCAGCGGTCGGTTAAATCTAATCTCAATCAAGGGCCACCTCAACCGGTATTTTACAACATTCATGTTTTGCAAGTGGGTACATTCCTAATGCTCTGTGAGAAATCATTACTTTCCTTCGCAGTTTCCGTTTTGATATACTAGGAATTTCTTTTATTTATTTTGTAAAAGGTTTATAGTGTGAATTTATTAAAATATTAAAACTATTTATAAATCTTCTGGTTCATTCGCACATTTTAATTTTATACCTAACCACATTTGTTGTGAAGATTAAAGTTATTTACTAAGCTATTGGATCCTGGATCAGAGCTATTTTACAGAATTATTCATCGTTATAAAAATTATCCTGTATCCCTGTTTACTAGGGCTTTTGGACTTGAAATATAAATCTGAATTAACTAATGAACAATTTTGGGTTGAATGGTAGGAATGTATTAAAATTAAATAGACCTACACTTAGCTTACTTTGAAAACTTTGCTTAAACCTCCAAAAAATAGAAAAACTTATTAAAATTATTGAGTCTAAATCAAGGCTACTCCATTATTATTAATACTTGTATTTTGGGAGATAAGTGGTATCTGCCTGATGGTAGAGTGCCATCCGCCCCATGGACATCAACAGTCATCATAGCTGTTTCGAGGGATTTCCTGTTGTTGTTTTAATTTATCAGTTATTGACGCGTTGCCGACCGTTGTAGGTCTAAGTTTAAATTGCCTTTGTTCCAGTAATTACCCTGGATGTTCCTTCCTTCGTTTAGCCGGAACACAAAAAGCGTAAATGTGATTATTATGGCGGCAAAAAAAGGAATATCTTAACAAAAGCAACTCTACTACCGCTAATTACTTTTTTTAAGGCCGCCTTGCGGGAATCCGAGTAAAAAGTTTAAGCGAACACGGATTAAAATATCGCTGTATGTCTCTGTCAGTAGGTACTGTCACGGCTAAGCCTTAGGAAGCACGTCAGAATGCCACGATGTTTCAGTAAAGAGGTTGATATAAATTAAGAAGAAAATAGGTATATTTGAATATATGTTTGACATAAAAGGAATAAAAGAATCAATACATTCTGACTTGCTCCATCATCGGAGTAAGATGTACAGTCGGCCGCATAAGTCGCTTAACAGAATCAAAAGTTCTACTTTTGGAATTAAAGCTTTCAGCAACTTATGAATCAGTTGTGTTATGCTTATTATGAACGTTTGTAAGATAAGTTTATTTTGCGCCCTTGTAACGACAAAGACTTATAGTTTGTTGGGTGTTCAGTTGTTTTGTACTTTTGATTCTGTTAAGCGACTTATGCGGCCGACTGTACTAGATTAAAGTTATTAAAAATAAAAAGGATAAGTTATATCAAATCAATATTTTTTTCAAACACAGCGTACTATAGAAATCGACAGTGATGGAGGGACATTTTAACTGACTAACCTGCTAACACCGAGGTTAATTATTAACTCAGGTTGGTGCAAGTCCGCCTATTTCTTGCAAGTCTATTCAACTCCGCTCGAGTGAGAAGTCTCCATGCCAACTTTTTACAAATTGTCTTATTTGTTATTCTATAATAATATTACAATCGTAGTGAACTTGGATTTCCTTCGGTTTTCCGGTCGCCTGATTTTACTTGTCAAACGGTTTAGTTACGGCTCGAACCAAACCGATAATAAACGACCCAACACGAATAGAAACAAAATTATGCGGACACGACATATTTTGTCTTGCTTACAAGCCCCTGTTTTTCATCATTCCATCTCTTTTATGTCAGGTATATAATTGGGTTAATGGATATGTAGTACCAGAGCCATTTATTCACGTACTTTATGTAAGAGGTCAAAATAATAATGACAAATGTCTTTATTTTACTCCAGTTGTAAATTTTATAAGAAATTATCAAATTTATTATAAGAAAAGGAAAACGTGCAGAAATTATGGAATGTCGTTTAGCCAAAAGCAAGTTTCAAGCGAAGCTATTAAACATTCATACATAGTTCTATTACAAGTAAAAATTGCTGTTAATATCTATGAACACCTAATAATAGATTATAAATGATTGAAGAACTGGTTACAATCAATTATAATTTTTGGCCTAAATTGTCGGTATCATCAATAATGTACTCGTATGTGCCTCTTTGAGTTGCTTGAGCGTTTTTCTTCAAGGATGTAACCTGATGGAATGTGGGTACACATGTTATGAAATCAGGAACTACGATAAGTGAATGAAGTACGCACACGATATTTATTTTATAATCACGTGAGTGTTCCGCTCAACGGTTTAGACAAGTCTAGCAAGCTACATGAACAAAGATAACTCTACCTGGAACCTATGGGCGGTAAAGAAGTTTAAATCAATATCAATTTTAATCAACTGACACAAAAGACAGCCTATGGGCACGAATATAACTTCTCACCGTCTAGCATTCCCAGGATATTATAATTTTGTGTCAGGTAAATTATCTTTGCATTCAATAGTATGTATACTATATTCGTGTGCTACAGTGACATTCTGGTAGCCATATTGAATTGATACCAAGAAGAAAGTAACCAGATAAGAAAAAGCGTTCATACGTTTGTTTAGTAATGTTATCTATGTGAGGAAATATGTATTTAGGGTCTCCCTGTTCACTATAAGGCTAAATTTGAGCTTTTGTGTGTATAAATATGTCCGTGTTCACTAATTTAGTAAAGTTATGCGTAATAAAGGTGCTTTGCAGAAAAGTCTAATCATTTAGTTCTTTGTCGTAATTAAGGAAATAGGTATAAATAATAAGGATTTACTTTCCAAAATAAACTTAACTATCCGAAGGTCACCCGTAAATTCCCAGACAAGATAAGATCGGTACCATGTCACGAAAACTCGGTAATTTTCAATCTTAGATTGCTGAAACAGTTCTATCTCAAGTGTTCCATTTTATGAAAATGTAATTTTCAATTGAGACTAAGCATAGCAGAGTTTGCAGTGACGAAACCCGAAAGAAGCTACTTATCTACCAAGGTATAAGTGGTGGATTGGTGGCGTACTTAAAAACACTCACTAACGGGATATCACCAAATTTTTTTATTAAAAAATGCCAAAAATAAATGAATGAAACCTTATTAGTCGGCTTTTACCGCGCACGGCGTTGGTAGTAAACTTCAAAATTTATCTGCCTAAATCTATATCTAAATCTTCAATAGATTATCAGTTGAAGGAAATAAGCTAAAAACAACTTAAATAAACTAAAAAAAGCTTTGGCAAAGATCAAAATAAAGTAGTCTTGATATGAGAACAAACATGCTTGTTACTACCACCTGTTTCATTCTGCGCTTGATAACATTCTGACCTATCTAAAAATGCACTGATTTTTATTGCAAGTTTTTGATCATACTAAAAACGTTGATCAAAAACTAATATAAGAACTAAGTATACAATAACAAATTTTTTACTAAAAATTGCTCGCTTTTTTTGAAAAGTGCACACCTGGACATTAATATCGGTTATATAATTTTAGAAATCGTCACATAAATATTATTTTTTTAGAAAACCACCATTGAGTAGACTCATTCACAAGTGGAGTGGCCAATCAAACAGCTCCTTGAGTACTCGAACCTACTAGCACTTGTTGCTGCACAGAGCTATGCAGGTTCAGAGACGACTCGAAATTGGAGCAGCGATTAATCAGGCGTGCGTTTTGGGCAAAAAGATGGGAAAATGTATGCGAACATTGCTAACTGAATTTTTGTTTTGACACTTATTACATTAAAATAAAACTGAACTAATTACATGTAAGTTAATCTATTTTACAGCAATTTAATTATTTCTAAAACTTAGACATTTCCCCACTTGTTTATTATTTTTTGTCAATCAAATTTGACTATTATACATTTAATCCACAAAAGATGTGCTTAGAACTTTGGTTTTCACCATTGAGTATCAATCATTTGATTAATAATATTGTCTTCAGTTTTAAAGTTATAAATCAATTATTTTTAGAAATGCTGTTGATATCACAGACAAGTCAACTACACTCATACTCCAGTTATCAATTACAAGCCGGCAGCTCTAAACTTGCCTACCTCTGCAGCTTAGATAAGTTAAATTACGCTTGCGTACAATTTGGTGGGATCGTACACCTTGCAGTGGGGGAATGCGGAATAAAACCGCTAAGATACCCTCTTAGTATTACATTTCACTTAGCATCGTCGGACGAGTCAGAGAAGGACACAGCAGTTATGAAGATAGTCCTTCTTGTTTTGGTCAGCGTGGCCTTCGCCACTGCCAAACCCACCTCAGCGGACGACGACGTTGTCAACTCGGTTGTCGGAGTTGTCAAAAGCTGCTCGGAAGAAGATGTTTCCTTGTGCTTGAAGGTGTGTGATAGTGACCCCAGTGTTCCCAAAGGACACGAAGCCTATAGACAACTGCCCGGCGTTAACTTCCAGAACGTTACTAGTTTTTTGCAATTTTTCGGAACTAAATTGGTGAAGTTGTTCTTTAGGGTTCTTGTACAAGCTATTTTTAATAGGCTAGGGTTTCAGTGAAGATTAAAGTTTTATTCTCATTGTGTTCTTAAAGCTTTAAATATCTCCTGAATCGGATAGACATTTTCTTATTTATTTATAAATCTAGTCATTTTTTTATTTATATTAGCGGATATAAATAATATCAGGTTATCTCACTCTGCGCCAGAACTTAGTCTTGTAATAAAATGTAGTTACCTGTTTAAAATCTTTTATTATAGCAAAAATATCCTTAGGTTCCTTATCCTTTGCATAAATATAATGGATAAAATGTATGTATTAATGGCCGATAATTACTTTTAGTGTTTTAGGAACTTTAACCAAACTTTCTATTGCTTTTCACAGGAACGAGCACTGAAATATGTTGAAAACTTGGCTACTTCCCGGGAATTGAACATTGTGGACGGCATTAGCTTAATTGGAACTGGCTCGCCAAGATCAGCCAGGTCCTTCGAGCCTCTCTCAGAGGAACCCAAAGCCAGAGAAAACCAGGTGGAGTCAAGACTGGTGGACGCAGCCGCTGACTTTCTTGAAAACCATGTCATCCAGCTGAGGGTGCCCAAGAGCACAGTCGAAGACGTCAAGCGATCTCTTGAGGAAGGTCAGTAACTAATTTAAATTTTAAATTCTGTAGGCTTTATTAAATAACTTGTTTTTAGGTAATAATTGATATGTAATATTTATAAGTAGAGAGTAGTAGTGAAATATTAAGCTTCTTTGCTTACGTACTTTAATATAAGCGGTACCAAAAACCATCTTATAATTATTTGGCAATTAAAAATCATAAACCATTCGAGGAATTAAGTAGATTCACTAAGGGTATTGTTTGTTCATATAATCATATAATAGCCAGTACCATTACTGTCAGAAAAATGTCCAGATTAAAATTACCAGCCATCAACTCGACAATTTGATAAATTATCCACATTACATTCACACTCCGTGGTTACACTGATTGACAGAAATGGAGATCTCGGTTACAAATAAAAGTTCTCTCTTAAATTGGAAAACAACAATTTTCTTTTACACTTACCTTATTTTCACGTCCATCATACACTTAATTTTAAAAAAATCAGTGTACTGGAACATTGTATACACCTCAAGTGAAAATAAACAATACGTTGTACTTAAGGCCGAATTCGATTGCATCTAATTTTGTTTAAAAATCTAAGTTTACCACGAAAACGGCAACAAAAAGGCATTCTTTTTTTATGTAATAAAATTATTTCAGAAACCAAAACACAGATCTTGGACTAAAAGTGAAAGCACGTGCAATTAAGATAATTATTATTCCGGTGAAATTAAAGTATAAACCTCAAATTTGGCGAAATAAATTAAAAAGATATTTACTCAAACTTAACGCACCTGTTAAGTTTACGATTTATTAATACCAGTAACCAGTGTGAGAAGATGCTTAAAATTTTCTCAAATTAAGATCTAAGTTAGAGCTATTAACCTTAAAAAAGCTTATTACGAAGCAGAAAGTAAAACATAACGACCCTATACAGTGGATATGAAATCTAGTTGAGGTCGCGTAGTTTGGTTTCATTTTAAAATTGTTGGTGTACGTCGAAATATTGACCAAAGCGGAACCGGATATTGTGATTATGTGAATTTATTTCATCATTCCAAGTCGATTTATAGACAGTTTATATAATAAAGAAAAGTGTGTTTATAAATAATTTGGATTTAGTTGTTACGTATTATTTATTATATTGGGATGTTAAAATTAACTGTTTTGCGAAAATATCTCAGTCCAATTATAGATTTGTATTTCTTTTTTTATTTAATTAGAAGTATTTTGTATTTTTATGAAAATATTACCCTAGTGTCTGACATAAAAAAATCAGCGCCCCAGTTGATCATGTGCTGCAATCCAAAAACGAACGCAGGCACTATAAATGCCAAACCGATCTCATTTAAAAAAATAAATCCACAAAAAAAAGTCAAGTAATGAATCTATAATGATTCTGCTCTCACCGAAATATTAATTACTGTTATACACTTGTATAACTGGTCCAATCTGTGTTACACAATTTTAAAATAGAAAGTAATCATGCACGCTTAAAGAATCAGTTACACTTAATACACCAAATTTTCTCATTGAAAGAGTAAAAATGTGTAATATAAAATATTAGAAACCTGACCGAGAGACGTCTAGAATCGGAAATCCGTATCAACTGGTTTCAAGTAACATATACCATAATAAGAAGATACTAGAAATCAGCACGGTCAAACTAGTCTGGGGGAGTTTCACTAACCTATTAACTAAGCCATTTATTGTGGAAAGCTAAGAGTAGTAGTAGTTATACTTACACGTACAACTTTCATGATAGAGTGACGTCACCGACCACCCCTAATTCACTTGGTCACAACTTGAATGTAGGTTCAGCTTTCGAATATTGGTGCCTTTAATCAATACACTTTCTAACTGACGATGTTATGCAAACGGACCGTAACACAGAATGACAATGTTAAGGACATTACTTAAATTTCAAAAAACGTTTCTTGAACGCAATGAATTTGAATTCGCTAAACAATGGACATACTAGTTGTAAGCATTGACTGCTTACTGATGAATGAAATATCGTGACCTGCTATGTGTAACGCTTCCTGATAACTTTCGAATTCGGTTTGAAATTCAAATTTTGTTTTTGAATATAATGGTTTTTTTTATTGTAGGTCGTGGTAAGAAAAAGAAGCTGAAGGCCCTGATCCCCATCTACGCTCTGCTGCAGCTTAAAATTCAGTCACTCATCCCACTCTTCTTGGGTATCATCGCTTTCGCAGCCGTCAAGGGTCTGATGCTCGCCAAGGCCGCTCTCTTGGCCTCTGCCTTAATACTGCTGAAGAAGCTTCTGTCGAAGCATGAGTCACATGAGAGCTATGAGGTGGTAGCTCACCCTCACCACGAGGAGCACTACAGCCATGGAGGCCACGGTGGCTGGGGCAGGTCAGCTGACGCCCAAAGCCTCGCATATAAAGCCTATGCTAACTAAACCTAAGAACCAACAGAGGACCTAAGACGCACCCCTGCGGTGCACCCTTGTTAATCTTTGGTTAGTCTCGAACGGACCTCAGATCACAATTAATTTATTATTTATTAATAATTTATTGCAATTATTTAAGCTCAATGTTGATTAATTTATTTGTGTGTACGAGTGAATCTTGTTTCTTGGCTATGTATACAAAGCATCACCTCTTTCGTTATTGTGATATTTTACTTTAGTGTTTTGTTATATGTTGTTTACTCTACTTCAAAGTACCTGTTATTTCTGTGTATTATAATTTTAGAGACATCACCAATGTGATGTCGTAGTTTTTTTATTATTTATATTTATATTTACTGCTATCATTTCTTACTAGTCAAATGCGAGTTATAAAACATATCGTCTTATATACTTATTATTACTATTAATGATCTATCTTAGAGCCTTTATATCTTTTGTAAATATATTTCTTATATGGAGTATTTACGTAAAATATTGTTTTTTGCATCTTCGTTTGAATGTATTTTATTGTAATATAATATTTTATATATTATTTATATATGTACCTATCTATTCTAAAATCTATCTTTTATCATGTGATGTGTATTCTTGTAAAAAAATATTTAACTTTTATTCTACCTTTTTGTGACTGGAAATCATTGTGTACAACTAATAAATAAAAAATCGTTTAAAATGTGTTTTTTTACAAGCAACAAAAAAACAAATCCTTACATAAATACTTCTAATTCCTTGATCGTGTTACTAGATGGATGTTCCATATGATAAAGGCTTTGCGCCGAATTGCCCATCAAACATATTAACTTAAGATTGCGCCACTTGCTACCTATTTTATTGATTCCTACTAATGGAATCCATTAGTAGGAATCAATAAAAAAGGTTGCCGACAGGGCTAATATTTATCTGTATTGTCTACCTAAATAGTCTATATTCTTACTTAAACTTTTCATTATAAAGATTCGAATCTAATTTACAACAATGAAATATCTAACATGAAAGATATGAGTCGAATTCTGTTATAGGTATATTTTTATATCCCCCCTTCGCTGTATAATCATCCACGACACAAGCGCTGCTTACTTTGCCATACAGTTGGTGTGTTTGTCTGGAAATTTATTATTAATTATCTAATGTTTACTGCTTTTTTGATAAAGGAACAGTGTAATTCCCACAACCATCTATAAATCTTCCGATGCCTCAAACACCCACTGAATGTCTAGGTGGTCCTGATCTACATATTTAAAACGAAAGTTACAGGCAAGTACATACACTGACCGTTATATGAATGCACGGTTTGAGAACCACGTGCGAGAGTAAGATTGAGTGATAAAAGTAGAATTACGCTTATCTTTGCGGTTTAAATTCTTATCTCAGTCGAGCTGTGTTGTTTTTGTAACAAGTATGTGATGTTGGATGCGAATAATATATAATAGCCAAGAGTGGGAATAGCCTAGCTTTTGGCGGAGGGTAACATTCAGCAATGGATAGCTAAATAATTGAAATAATATCGAATTATAAATTAAGGAACAAGTAGAAATACTTACAAGGAGCGTGTCGCATTGGGTAAGGCACCACGATCTACACAAATTATTATTTACAAGCCGTAGTTATAATCCTGACTGTCACAAGGGATAACTATTTTCACGAATAAGTAAAAGCATTCTTTTTCTTGTATATCTGTAGGACACCCTATAGTAAGTCACTAGAACCAGTTTTCATGACAAAGGACATTAAGCTGACTCCTTTGATTGTGAAGAAAGGCATCTTGAGGAAGCCTACAGTCCTAGGGAGTGTATTCTAGGATCAGTGTAAATTCCACTAACCTGTAGTCACCACCAACTAATTAGTGATGCTACGCATCAGACGAAAGTATTTCTAACTACAACACTAGGAACCTACTTTTTCAATTTGACAACAATTTTTTTTTTATTAGATTGTCCTTCGTTTCTTAATTTTAAAATGACGGCATTGGATTTTGGCGTAATGCAATTGTGTCAGCGCCAAAGCCCCTCTACTATTCTACAAGATATTTTACTAAAAGATAAAGGTAAAATAAATAATAATAAATAATTTTTTTTAGTTCTAAACTTTGTTTTATATTTTTATATGCTTTGTTTGTATTGCATGGGAGGTAAATTTTTATTTTCTAGAAGCGAGACAGCAATACCTTTCAATATTCTGTTAATTATGTTACACCAATTTAACACCGTTACTCTTATTGAGTAACCCAGAATACATTTCTTCTCAAAATGTTTGTGGCTCACAAACAATTTACGAAGTTTTACCACACTTAAACCTTGTAAGCACCAAGCACTATTAGCACAAAGACACGAAAATTAAATTTTGCGTTTTATGGCTGTAATAGTTACCTCACAATAACTACATATTTCTGCCAATTTCAAGTATTAATATAATAAAAGTAGTTTTAACATAATTAAAACATTGAAACATAACCTAAAACCGTACATCATTGATTGAACATAGTGTTATCATTTATCATTCACATTAAAGAGACATATGACAATTGTTCGCTCGAAAAGTAGCAACGGTGCTGTCATAATCAAAAAGTTCCAAATAATTACTTGTTTTTTTTTATTATGAAGACTACCTGCTATAGTAGTCACCAAGCGAGGTGGACTTAAAATTGTCTGTTATTTAATTGGTCCAAGCATGTCCACTTAAAACAGTAAAGCCTTTTTTGTTGTCATCTATACTGAGGCATGATAGTTTTTTCTGGTTAAAGGTATATCCTTGCTTACATAGGCTGCCGAGAGAATTTATTAAAAGCATTATTTTGCGATACATTAGCTAGTCTATGATATGAATCCGAGATAAACACACAACAAGTAGAGTTTCTTGTCTTGAGTTCGAAACTGTCATTGTCTTGCAAGTTATGCATCATAATGAAGCCAGCAGTAGGTGATTTTATGGGGTCCCGATGAGTTATTTATACAAATGTTACCGTAGTAGGAATAAACACAATCTCACATTCAAATGTTTTTTCAATTAAATTCCAAAGCCCTTTTACTAAAAATAATTACATAATACAATTATCAAGTAGTTAAGATTGACCCATGTAAAGAATTCAGGAAAACGTTGTGAAGTTATAAAGTGATCGTTAATTTGATGTTGAATGAAGCTTGGTTCTTATAGAAAGGCCGTAGTCTTAGTATACTGGAATCCTCAAGAGAAATGTTACTTTTAGTTCCTAGAAAGTAAACCTTCGAGTTAGTCTAGTATTGTAAATGTTACAAGGTGCGTGTTGAGGTTATTCTTGACTTAGTGGTTACTTTTGAAATTCATTTTTAAGACTAACCCGTTGCAAGCTCTATGCAGTAATTATAATACAAAACAAGATTTTTTTTATTTTCATACCTATACTTTTGCACAAGTATTATTTTTGTTCCTGTGAAACAAAACATACATTTTAATTATGAATAGTATTTTAAATACTGTGAAGTATACATCTATTTACTTAGGTGTATATTTTTTAAATATAACATATATTACTGACTCAAAGGCGTTTAACGAAAAGGTATGTATATGAACAAATGTATTTTTTTCATTAAAAGTTAGTTTATGGTAACAAAGCTTTTTAGGTCAAAGTTATACGGTTAAAATGGAGGCTTTTGCCTAAACCAACAAACTTCAAAATATAATCATGACTAGTTAGGTAAAAAAACAGTTTTATACCTAATCATGTTACAGCTTAGGGCGCGGCTTCACTCTCCTCTGAACTCCGAATCAAACCAAAGAGAAACAAGAGTAGGCTCGCCGCAGGGCTTCGAAATCGAAAGCTAAATTATTTCGATCGTGACCGAAACTCTAGAGTGTCGATACACAATCAATATGTTTTATTACATGTCAATTAAGCTAACAAAGTCATTGGTTTGCGTTTATTTTTTGACAAGTTGTACTAATTGGCTTTTTTTGATATGTGGCTCTCCGTCATATGACGTAGGTCACCGACGTAGCTAACAGCAGGCGTAGCATGACATGCCAATACACAACTCATGTCACGGATTATAACACGATTTTGGCGATATAAACGCTCTTAACGGTAACTGTGAACCCAATATTCGACGGGAGTTTGTGATAGACGCGCCAAATAGTGACTCAACACAGCTTTGTCTTATTTGATTAGCATGGCTACACCAATGCAATCGGGCACACTTTGATATGTCGTAAAAACTTATTTTGTCACTGTTGTTTGGAGGTGCAGATAAAAGAAAATCCACATTGTTTTTCTTAACGTACCGAATTGAAAATGTTACACCTAAAGAAAGCGCTTAGAAAATATGAAATATCCTGATGGCTTACTTTTCTACCATTTCTACCGGACTTGTTAGAGCCTAGAGAAAACATAAGAGAATACATCGGAAGGAAAGTCTGGCATCTAGGTGGTGAGGGCTAATAACCAGTTTTAGTGCGACGAGCTTCGGAGATTTTCAACGGGTTTTTTGTAAATATTTCATAGTAGCAATAGTTATTTTTTTAAACGAAGACTCAAAAGGTTGTCGTATATGTAGGCGCTACCCACATATTCTTCGGGCAGGCTTTAAACGCCACTGCCGGCCGGCATAATCGAATATGTACAGATGAACGTTCGGAAAAAAGGCGCTCGGCTAGAATCGTACGGGGTTCTGGCAAAACGAGCCAAATGTGCCGAAATGCTTGGAGACCGGATGGACTATCCGATCGGCACTTGCCGAATGAAAGTAGTGATTGCTTCGGCCCGGCCTAGGTGTTACACAAATACTGGCCCAAAAATAGGTGGCGCCAATAATGCGTACAATATTAATTAAAAAAATATATGTGTTTAAAATATTGTAAGTACCTAACATTGAAAAAGTTATTAGGTTGGTAAAAAAATCGTTGTATTGCATCGAACTAAAATTGACATGGTGTCGTTTTGAGCCTTTTTCATTTGTTTTTCTAAATAAATTGAACCCCGTATTTTCTAAATTAGATTGAGCAGGGATCCTTGGACAGGGGTGTTACATTCTAGTTTTCACCATCACTTACCATCCGCAAAGAATGGCTGCAATTTGTAAATGTAAAAAATGCATTATTGTGAAGATTTTTTTTATTTTACTTATACTAGCAAAAACCTTTCTATACATATACCAGACCGATGACATATCATTTATTATTTCATTACAATCACATGTGGCAAGCTCACGCGCGGTTAATGGAATCGAATGCTCTGTTTCCAGGTATATAGTTGTAAATGAGTTGTAGGAAAAATGTACAATTGTGAGCTTTAAATTGGTATCAGTTCATCGCGGGTTGCCAACATGGACGACTTTCATTTAATTGCAATAAACCGTAGCTTGTGTTATATCATTTGAAAGGTAATTTTGTTAGCTTTCCAATGATATCAAAAATCAAGAATTAACTGTAATAGCTCGAATTGATAACGTCTAAATAAAATAAAAATCAAAGATATAATAAAAATTTATTTACAATATTTCCTTCAGTATTTTGTGTTACTCCCTCGGGCCCTAATTACTGCTTGTTAACGGTTTTTCATTGATCGAATGAGTTTCCTGATGGAATCATGTAAGATTTCTTGCCACTCTTCTCAACTCAAAGCTCTTTTGAGTTCTTCTATCGATGCTGGCGCTGGACTTCTTCCTCGTACCCGCCTTTTCAGCTCGTCCCACAAAGGTCGCGATCAAACTGTAACCGGGCTTGTCGTTGAGCTGGGGACAATTTGGGTCCAGTGGCTGGCCTTTTTGGGGTTAAGTTTTCTCCTTTTAGTCTCCGTCTCAATGTCTACTTGCTAAGAGCCCTCCCTCGAACTTCTCTGAGCTGTTTCTGGACGTCCACACCGGTCAGGTGTCGATTGCGCAGAGAAGTGGTGACAATAAACCTGTCATCTCGCACCGAAGTGCATCGTTGTCATCGTGATCCTGGTCTTCGGACTAAGTTACCAGTCTCTCTGAACCTCTTGTACACCTTGGAAACACAAGACTGACTCAAATGAAGTTGTCGAGCCATGGCACGCTGAGACAAGCCTTGCCGGATAAGCACAACGATTTGAGTGGCTTCTGCAGGTGTGGTTTCCATTTTCTTAGAGCTTCAGTATTTCCAGTGACGTGAAATTTAGGACCGATTTCGTAACAGTTCGCTTTTTTATATATTGTTTTTTTGTTATGAAAATTGATGTCTTTTGTTTCTACGTTTTATAACATAGAATGAATTTTTTTTCTCTATTACATTGAAAGAGGTTGAAAGCTATCAAAACTCCCTTTCAAATGATGTAACACAAGATATAGTTTATTGCATTCAAATGGCAAAACTTTGTCTTGAGCAACCTGTGATGAAATAATTCCAATTTAAAGATCGCAAGTGTACTTATAATCCACTGCAATAAACTTCTGGTAGTAATTATTGATTAGTATTGAGACCTAACATTAATATTCTATACTAATAGCGCTGATATTTACATTTCTAGTGAAACTTTTTTTAATAAGATTTAAAGGATAAAAATGGGGCCTGAAATCTGCCCGTTCATCCAAATCGCTTGGTCAATATTGTATCAAAGCTGGAGGAAGAGGCAAGATGGCGTGGTTTTAGAAGTAGCAGAGTTTGTTTTTGTTCAGATCTCGTCTGAGGCGGTATACAGTCCTTCCTGTTCAGACCGCCTTAGTAGTTTACGTGATTGTGTTCCGGTTGTAGGAACAGCCAGTGCAATCACTGGAACAAAGGCAATTCTGACAGAATCCTACGCATCATTAATCGATAATCAACAAATAACAATGTAGTTAATCAATAACATCTACATAATGAGGTCTGTGGACATGGATGTTACTTCCTGTTAGGTGGATCACGAGCTAGGTTGCCGGCTATGGCGAAGTTTAAAAAAATTCTTATTTTGATTACACTGGCTGTTCCGTTCCTTTAACCGGAACACAACTAAGGGAACATGGTTATTATGGCGGTTAAAATAGTAAGGATTTGTAGCACCGCAGCAGACGAGATCTTACTGAAAGAAACTCTATTATCACCAAAACTGAAGATATTATGTATTATAATAAATAACAACTAAATAATATATCTACTTATATAATTTTGCACCAAACAGGGTGGTATGTAGTACAGCAAACACCCACTTGGCGTTAAGTAAATTAACCCATTAACGCCTGCCGTACTCGCGCGAGTATAGTCATAATAATGCACATTTCTAAAGAATCTATTTGATGGCCATACAAGTTAGTTGTGATTGAGAAAATAAATATGGGGGTAGTTGTATTTTTATGATGAATTCGTGAGTTACAAGATTGGAGTTTGAACTAACGCGTCAAGGTAAGATATAATAATAATAAATATTTATTATTATCAATTAAGTAATTATAATTATCACTGATTATTATGCATTGTTATTGTGTATTTCATCATACAAAAGTATTTTAGTAATTATTCCTTATGATAAACACGTTAAAATATTCATTTTAGTTTACCGTACTCGGTCGAGTACAATGGGCACTTATGTTCTATTTTTCTACAGCTATTTTTACAACTTTGGAAATGGCGAACCGTTCCTTTTTTATGGGTCCAAATGCTTATTCAAGACTGGAAGAAGCCCTTGAGTCAATATTGGCTGATGACAATGACGATTCGGAGTATGATGTATTATTGTTACCTCCGGAGCCGGCGGTTGTTAGTGATGAAGAAGAAGGAAATGACAATGATCTTACATGTTCATCCCTTCCAAACGAGGTGCCTGGGACTGTGGAGGTTATACCCCGTCATTTAGTCAGTGATGACAATTCAGACTGGAACGAGAGTGATGATGAGCCGCTTTCAAATCGTGCCAGGCCTTCGAAAAGATCTAGAATTCAGGATTCCAATGATCCAATATGGACAAAAACAAAACCTTCGTATAGTGCCCTTCCTGAAACCACCGACACTATTGCAAACAGACAAAGAACTGTCGTAGGATTACTGAAGTATCACAATCCATTGATGTGGTTTGAAATTTTTTTTCGATAATGAGGTTATATATTTAGTTGTTGAAAATAGTGTATTGTACGCAGGTCAAAACAATAGACACAATTTCGAACTTTGTGTCGCTGATTTGAAAAGCTTTTTAGGAATATTGTTGTTTACTGGTTACCATGAGCTGCCTACTGAGCGTGCATATTGGAGTTTAGATGAAGATCTTGGTATTCCATTGATTACAAACTGTATGTCACGTATTAAATATTTGGATATAAAAAGAAATTTGCACTTCGCTGACAACTCTTCAGCTGTAAATTCGAATGATAAACTGTTCAAAGTAAGATCATTGTGTGAACTTATACAGAAAAATTCATGTCAGTGGGGTATTTTTCATGAAAGTTTATGTGTGGATGAATCCATGATAAAATATTTTGGCCGTCATCCCGCCAAACAATTTATTATGGGCAAACCTGTACGTTTCGGCTATCGTAACTGGGCGGCAACCAGTTCGGATGGATATTGCTATGATATTGATGTATATTGTGGAAAGTCAAATGAAGTATCTTCTGATCCTTTAGGATCAAGAGTTGTAAAAAGCTTGTTAGCAAAAATGCCTATTTTTCCTAATGAACATGTCATATATTTCGATAATTTTTTTACGAATTATCAACTATTACATGATCTACGACACTTAGGTTACAGGGCAACGGGTACAATACGCGGTAACCGAACAAAGAAATGTCCAGTAACTTCTGTAAAGGATATGAAAAAGAAACAAAGAGCGGAATTTGACTATCGTTTTGATACTAAAAATGAAATAACTATCGTTCGTTGGAAAGATAACAATATTGTAACAATGGGATCAAACTATGATGTCATTGAGCCTTTGGGAAAAGTGAAGAGATGGTGCAATGTTCGGAAGCAAAAAATTGATTTCAATATCCCCAGACTGTTCATAAATTATAATAAGGGTATGGGTGGAGTTGACCAGATGGACCAGTCAATGAGCCTATATCGAGTAGCCATAAAAGGAAAAAAATGGTGGTGGGTCATCTTCACTTACCTGTTAGATATGGCAGTTTCTAATGCTTGGCGGCTGCACGTTCTACTAAGCAAGCATGAGGGGATAACGACTTACATGGATCAGTTATCGTTCAGAAGATCTATAGCACGTGCATACCTGCGACCAATAAAATCTCAAAGTCGACCTACTTCTTCTTCAATCACTGGAATCCAACGAAACAATAACGGCCACAATCCAGAGCGGATTGAAAATCAGTTACGGTGTTTTATTTGCCACAGCCGGGTACGATGGCGTTGCATGGTTTGCTTGAAAACTTTGTGTGTTGAAAAACCATGCTTTGGACAATTTCATACCTAATCCGCCCATTGTACTCGGACAAGTACACCCTCATATTTTCAAAATCAAAAATAATTTTTTCAGTTTTTGTTAAATTTCCTTTTGTTAACTTCGAAATAAAGCAATAAATAGCATAATCAAAGATTGTTTACCTGTAGTGTTATTTTGGGCGTTAATGGGTTAAATTTTTGATCTTCTCATTTGATCCATTCATCTTCACGACCTTGACCAAAAAAGTAGGTAAGTAGTGAAGCGCGTCTTTTGGGATGGCAATCAACAATCGGTCAAAAATGTGCCCTGGTGACCCTACGAATAAAGTTCATTTGCAAATTATAAAACAAGGTTGATTTTCCCTTGTTATGCTATTCCGACGATTACTCAACCTTACAGCTGTTTCGGGTACACAGGAAGTTTTGCCAAAGTGGTCGACTTTACCTAGTAATCTGTTTTTTTTTTTCAATGTCGTTTCGAATGCAACTTTCATTATATTACTAAACAGTTACCACAATCAATTTATCTTACAATCTCTTGTTTAATCGGCGCAAGAGCTTCGGAGTGGTTTAGGCGCTGCCTTCTCGATCTGAAGGTCCCGGGTTCGATCCCCGGTAAAAGTCAAAGTAACAAAGAGTTAAAACAACTTTTTTACATCCAACCGACTTCTCTTAAGGTAATGGAAAACATCGTGAGGAAACCTTCCTTAACAATTATTTGGAAGACATGTTTATAAAGTCTGCCAACCCGCAGCATGCTAGCTATAAATTGCCTGAAAGGACTCGTTTGTAAGGCTGTCTTAAATTATATTAGTTACATCCTCACTGTTTTTAAGCTGAATGCAAAACATTGAAAGTGAAACCAGCCTGTAGAACTTCACTCCAGAACAAATTATTTTCAAAAAGCGCCATCTATTTATTATGAAGTCAACTTAGTCAATGCCAAGGCTGCAAAATGCGCACTTGTACCGCGCCATCTATTATTTACGTCAAAAGGAACTAGAAGTTCAATGGCAGGCACAACTTTACTAGTTCAAGGCAAGTTTTCGTCTGTGGTTTCATATGGATTAAATCGAAAGATGACTCTCTATTCATATTTAGTCTAACCGATCACAATATAGTAGGTAGGTACCTAGATAGCTATCTTACATATAAATTAAATGCTAAAAGAATGTTATTGAGTTTAAAGATTTCCAATACAATATTTAAATCGATGTGTTTTTATTTATTTATAAAATTTAACAACATCTTAAATTTTAGTTTTGTGCACATTTATAAAGATCACGGAGGTTTATCAAAATGAAATGAAAATGAAAAAAATGAAATGATGAAAAAATTCGTCGTCATTTACCCACAGTGAAAACAATAAAATCTATTATTTCTACGTAGGTAGGTACCCCTTAATGCAAGTTCATTGAATAAAGAAGTTAATCGATAGCTAAATATTTATGTAATACTAAAAGAATTAATTCTTGTTTGTGTCTTTATATAGATATTTTTTACTTAAACTCATGATCCATGCAAATGTGCATTATTTAAAATTGTGAAATTTGAAATGAAAATTAAATACTGCACCGAAAGCAGAAAAAGGTACTTAACGAGTTTTTACAAAATACAATCCTTCAGAAAACACTATTTGAACAAATAAAACTTGAACAAATATTTATTTATTTAACATTCACAAAAATATCAAAAAAATTAGTTTACCTACTTACCGAACTACGAGTATGAACGCAGCAAGTCGCCTGTCGCAAACATTCTTGGAACGAATGTACAATAAAACTGAAAAGTACTAATAAAAAAAATTATTAATAAGGTTTTGTTTGCGGTTCCCTAGTAAATAATAATATGCGAAGTAATTATTTCAGCGTCGAAGTTATTGCTTATTTTACTGAACGCTTTAATAAATTTGGCAACACAGTATCTACCTGATAACTAGCATTTAAGGAATCCAATATAAAATTCGTGTAAGAGACCAAATTAGTGCTCACGCGTTATGAAATCTGTGTTGTTCGTCAGTGGATACACGAAGCATTTGAGGTAATATTTTTTTCGAAAATCATGCTGCAGATTCAAAGTTTTGTTATAGGACTGTATTGCTAGCTATATAATGCTTATTTCCACCTTTTGATACAGGGGTTACTAAGGACTTTTTCCAGATATTAGGTCTTTACCTATGAAATTGCCGTTTTTCACGAAATAAATGAAGCGTAATTTTTTTATATATTTTTTATTTCTATTAATCAAAATAATCACCCATGCAATCAATGCATCTTTGCCAACGCATTGGTAGCTTATTGATGCCTTTCTTGAAGAAATCAGCTGGACGGGAGGCAACAAATTCTTCAAAGGCATTTTGTACTGCCTCTCGGGTATTGAATTTTTTTCCCGCCAAGAAGTTATCCAAATTCTGGAAAAAGTAGAAGTCTGTAGGCGCAAGGTCTGGTGAGTACGGCGGATGACGGAGAACTTCCAACCCCAACTCTTGTAGCTTGGAGACCGTCTGCTGTGCAGTATGAGGTCGCGCGTTGTCGTGCAGGAGCAGTGGAGCCGAACGATTGACCAAAGCTGGTTGGACACGTGCGAGCTTCTCCATCATTGTGTTCAGTTCTTCACAGTACACATCTGCAGTAATGCTTGTCCCGTTTGGCAAGAAGCTGTGATGAATTACACCCGCGTTAGACCACCAAACAGTGACCATCACTTTTCTAGGGGTAAGTTTTCGTTTAGGGCATTGTTTGGGTGCTGAACCAGGGTCCAACCAACTTGCTGAGCGCTTACGATTGTCAAACAGGATCCATTTCTCGTCACAAGTAACAATGCGGTTCAGAATTCCTTCATTTGTATGCCTGCTGAGCAGTGCAAGGCACGTCTCCTCGCGTACTTCGCGCTGGCGGTCATTGAGTTCGTGGGGTACCCATTTGTCAAGCTTTTTTACCTTGCCAATTTGACGCAAATGGACCAATATTGTTTTGATGCTAACGTCGAAAGCTGCTGCTAATTCAGCCGTGGATTGAGTTTCATCAGCTTCCACAATTGCCTTTAATTCGTCATTGTCGACCAAAGTTTTCGGACGACCACGGGGTTCATTTTTCAGGTCAAAATTTCCAGAACGGAAGCGGGTAAACCAATAACGGGTGGTGCGTTCGTTTGTAGTGTTCGCTCCGTAAACGTCGTTGATGTTGCGTGCCGCTTGTGTCGCTTGTGCCGCTTTGCTGCCACGACGGTACTCATACTCCATAATTACTCGAATTTTTAACTTATCCATGATGACGAAAAATGTTCGAATGCGTTGAAAACAAAACACTAACTATTAAACAAATGACGATTTTAGAAAAAGAATTCCATGTTTGTCAAATAAAATTAAATTGAAATTAGAATTATCAGTCAAAAAAAAAATATTTTCATTTGAAATGGCCAGTACGGCAAAATGGCAGTTTCATAGGTAAAGACCTATTATTTGGAAAGTGTCCTTCAGACACAGATTTTTTTTATTACCATAAGTGGTAATAAAAGTTCCTTACATATCCAACTTAAACGAATAATCCATCCTAACATGTCCAGCACCCTTGTGTGGGCTGCATTTGACTGTAATATTTCAATTGTAGGTATATTAACTGATAAAAACGTACATTCGTACCATCCATCGTCCATCTATAAACGTGTTGTAATGAATTGAGTCATCACGAGAAAGAAAAACTGAGTTAAAATAGTAATTAAAGTTGATATTATTTATTACAAATTAGATATATTCGATTTGATAAAAGTCCAAAAATATTTTGGTGAAGTGTGGATTTTGCCCTCTGAATAGGTTATGTCTAAATATATATGGATGGAGGATCTTCGATATATTAAATAAACTATGCATTATTAAAATATACAGGAGAAAACAATACATTTCTCAGTCCACAGAATTGTCACTCTACTGTGCCATACCTTAACGGAACAAACGCGAGATCACCAACTGTATGATTTCACAAGCCTTTCCCTGGCGGAGGGCAGGCGACCTGGATCTATGGAAAGCTAAGGTAATGAATGAAATGAAGACGGGTAAAACACGATTTCGTAGAGTAATAAACTTTACATTTCATTTGTTTAGGGCTTAGTTTTGATGTTTCAGGTGAACGATTGTGCTTTTAGAACTTGGGCTTGAATTTTTTTTTATTGTGACCAACCAATAAAAATGTCATAATCAAGAGAATAGTTGAATGTGTTAAATCATTAAAAGAATAAATTTTTACTGAAATAGACCAATTTTGTCCCAAAATGTTAAGAAAATGTTTCGCAAGCGAATGAGCGAGTAAAAGCTGGCTTGCCATAATAAGAACCGATTAACGATAGTATAGTCAGGGAAGTCGGCAGTCTCAGGCTTAGGCGAGAATTACTCGAATGTGCTTCGTATGCTATGGGGCGACAACACTGTAGAGCAGTCATGTCTAAGATACGGCCCGCAGGGCGCATCCGGCCCCTGGGCCGTATCAATAAGGCCCGCTCTTTTATAACTTTGATATTATTTTGAACAACCGTATATTATATATACTTACTATATAATTTAATAAATAAAATGTTATAATAATTCAGTTCATTTTTTTTATTTTCAGTCTGGCCCGCCTACGAATTCAAAATTTAATATATGGCCCTCTGCAAAATTGAGTTTGACACCTCTGCTGTAGAGGATTTCAATGCACGCCTGCACCAAGTTCCCCGACTATACCCGCTACTCGTGTGTGAGTCTCGGTTTCAAAGGACAACACTTAAGTAAGACGACATGTCTGGGGATTATTTGCCCGGGGATTTGTTATTATTATTATTATCTATGCTGTTTTTATAAAAAGGAAACATGTGTTAACTTCCATGTTTGTTTATATGTAGTCAATAAAATATAAGACCCATTTCCAGCTTTGGAAAGATTCATTTTTCTTGAGTAACATGAAATATTTTATCCAAACTTTCAGTAAACTTGAATCTAAATACGCATACCTATTGTTCACGTGCTTCATATAACAATGAAATAGGTGCAGTGCATGTAGTATTCAAGTATTCAAGATTACAATTCTGGACCGTGTTTAAAGGTACCACTGTAGGAGGTACTGTCACGCAAAGCGATCAATTTACTACCATCTGCCATATAAACATTCTAGTGCAGATTCGTCTTCGAAACCCTACGAAACGCAAGCGATTCTCACCCTTACACTGGGCTTGCGTCGAGAATTCCCAGTGAAAGGAAATACAGCACAACCGATTTTTTTTCTGGTTTTACGAGGTACAGACACAACATATTCAAATTCAAATATTTTTTTTTTATAAATATTGACAATGACTTGTTCTTATTGACGTCAAATAAACCATGACTCTACGACCAGTTCGGAGAAACCTTCGTGGAAAAACCTTCACGGGTATAACTTTTTCAAAGTAAATGTACACTGTTTCTTTATGTCTTTACAAAAATTTTCTTATCTTCATCTGTTAGCTGGGCAGGTCTCCCTCCCTCCAAGTATACAAACGACGAACACTGTCAACTGGCGCCCGTTCACGAGTGAACGCGGGATTCAGCCATCGCCCTCGTCAACTATATTAGAGGGAAGTGACGCTATCGACGCTATCATAATAAGACGTACTTTAGTCAATGCCGCTTTAGACATGAAGAACGTAACGAACAAACAAACACTTTACATATTTTATTACAAAACTGTAAATGAGGGGCTTTTATAGTTCAAATAATCAGATAGTTTATAATAAGCTTTAGCACACAACTTTTCCTTTAGAGTTTCATTGAATTTGTCAGTAGGAAGACCTTGGAAATCCTCAGGAACCTTATTATAGAAGCGTATACATTGACCCCTAAATGAGTTAGTGACTTTATGAAGCTTGCTATTATGAGCTGCCGGCTTATTTCTTCCTCTTGTGCAGATCTCTTTTTCTTTTGAACAAGGTTAGCAGGCCCGCGTGAAGTGCTGCCATGATATGATTGATAAATTCAAAGCTGTTTCTTCTCCCATGTTTACGATATCATATCAATATGATCCAGAAACAAAGCGCTATTCAACAGCATGGCTAATTTCTCAAAACCAAATTAACGCCTACGGAAGCGAAACGATCTAGAAGCGCTAAAAATGTTGATTTACCAGTTTTTCTCCATAACGAGGTATTTAGTATAAATTCTCTTAAGAAACCAAAGTAGCATCAATGCAAAGTGGTACACTACCAAATACTTGCCAGAAGCTTTTGCTGCTCCAAGCAAGAAGCGGCCGAACACGGGACTCCGAGGACTTTTGCTCCACCACGACATCGCGCCCGCACACTTCGCAGTGAAGACGAGGGCGCCACACCCTCCCTGCCCACACGCCCTGAACACCATACTGGTAAAACTTTTATAAAGGCCTAAAAAAATATGACCTTTAGAACAATTTTTTTTTCTCAAAACTTTCCGAGTATCCCATGTATTGTATGACTGACACTTTTTAATTCAAATATCAAATTTTTCCCAATATATATGCACTTTTAAAACTTTCTAATTCTTCTGTATATAAAGGTGGCTCATTCTAGAGGGCAGCGGGATCCAAAAAAGCGGTGCACCGCTGGCCGACCGCAGGTTGTAGGGGGCCCAACTAGCGTTCTAGCCATTCGCGAAAGGCTGCCCCACCGCCTGTGTAAAATCCCGGGATTGCTCCATCGTGCCGGTTGGCGACCGGATGAAGAGGGCCCGATGGCGATCCCCGGGGGGTTTTGGGCGTCCCCGCGGTCTCCATGTGAGTCCCCCACCGGTGGGTCTGACCACTCGAGTTGCTTGGTTCCAAACGTTGCGCTTCACTCAACTTCTATTCCTCTCCCCTATTCACCCTACCAACAACATAATGGAAAAGTCCAAAAAGAAAAATAAGTGCGACAGCGGATGCACTCCCTCTCCCTAAAAGTACACTTCTCTAACATCCAAGGAGTGCACTCAAATCTCCACGATGTCCACCACCACCTTGAGACAGAGAGGCCGCACTTATTCTTTCTGACAGAGACGCAGATCTGTGATCGTTCGGATCTGGCATACCTGCATTACCCAGGCTATATCCTGGAGACCAAATTTCACCCCAATGCGGGCGTGTGCGTGTATGTCAGAGACGAGATCTGTTGTCGGCATCTCCGATACTTGGAAGTTCCGGATTTTTCTGTTTTATGGGTCTATGTAGATACTGGCCTGGACCAAAATGTATACGCCAGTATTTACCGATCACACACGGGAGCTCAGGAGACAACTCGACTTATTGAATATCTCAGTGATACTGCAGATAAGGTCCAACGACGCAATCCCTCTGCGCAACTGGTGTTCCTTGGGGACTTTAATGCCCACCATGGAGAGTGGCTGCACCCGTTCAAGGACACCGACCACGCTGGCAGAGAAACCTATCGGTTCGCAGTAACTCATGGTCTCTCCCAGCTCATCCACGAACCTACGCGCATTCCTGACGTTGTTGACCATACTGCGTATTGCTTGGACCTTCTGCTGACAACCGATCCAGACAGATACTCGGTGTCCGTATCTCCGCCATTAGGGACATCCGACCACTGTCTGGTGAAATCTGTGTCGCAATACTCGCCAACTGATACCAGCCCAAAAGGTAATAGGCGAGTATGGCGGTTCAAGTCAGCAGATTGGGATGAGATGCGTCACTTTTTCGCCTCTTATCCTTGTCGGCAAGCTTGCTTTACTTCTGATGAACCATCATGCTGTGTTGATGCTGTCTCCAGTGTGATATGTCAAGGTATGGAGTACTTTATACCGTTCTCTGATGTATCCCTGGAGTCCAAAGCTCGCCCATGGTTTAATGCTGATTGCCTCCTAGCTGAAAAGCGAAAGCATGTAGCATACCAAGCCTGGGCTAGCGCTCGCAGAAGCAAAGCTATGGATCTCCGAGCTAAGAAGCAGGCGTACAATGCTGCTGCCAAGTCCTGCAAAAAGGTGATCAGAAGCGCTCGTTCCGACCACATTGGCCGTATCGGAGACAAGTTAGAATCCTATCCCACGCGGAGTAAAGCTTTCTGGTCCCTTGCCAAGTCGGTTGAGATGAACTTCTGTCGCCCATCACTGCCACCACTGCAAAGGCCTGATGGGTCTTTGGCCCACAGCGCAAAAGAGAAGGCAGACTTGTTCGCAAATCTCTTCGCGGAATGTTCACGTCTAGATTCCAAAGGTATCCACGTTACCCCCATTCGACCCCAAGATGGAGGCCGTCCAAATTCACCAGAAAGAGGTACTCAAATGCTTACTAAATCTAGACGTGAATAAAGCCAGTGGTCCGGATGGCATTCCCGCAGTGGTTCTAAAGCACTGTGCAGCCGAGTTGTCTCCTGTTTTGACACGCCTATATCGACTCTCTAAGGACAGGAAAAGTTCCCCAATCATGGAAGTTTGCAAACGTACAACCCCTACCAAAAATTGGCAGTCGAGCCGACCCTGTCAACTATAGACCTATTGCAATCACTTCCATGATTTGCAAAATTATGGAACGTGTATTTAACCATCGTCTCCTGACGTACCTAGGGACCAATGAGCTCCTCAGTGCTCAGTGCAGACGCTCAACAGGAGACCTTTTAGTGTACGTCACGCATCTATGGAGCATGGCCTTGGAAGGGCACGGAGAGGCAATAGCCGTATCCTTAGATACCTCCAAGGCCTTTGACCGGGTATGGCACGAAGCCCTCTTGAGTAAGCTTCCTGCGTATGGCATACCATCTGGACTCTGCGACTGGATCTTTGATTTCCTGAGGGTACGGTCAATTCGAGCTGTCACCGATGGCTTCTCATCGGACCTAATGGCGATCAACGCCGGCGTACCTCAGTGATCTGTTCTCTCTGCAACATTATTCCGCTGCACATTAATGAACTTCTTTTATCGGAAAGTATTATTGGTTACACCGATGACAGCACTGTTGTAGAGAGATAAGTGTCCAATGCGCGAGTGAGTCCAAACCAGATCCAATTTCAGAGAGAGTCGATGATCAAACGGGTTGATTTGACATTATTTAGGGTTTCCGATTGGGGTGAAGCCAAACTTGAAGAAGCCAAGTTCAACCCTTCCAAAACCCAGCTTCTCTTCTCCGGTAAAAAGAGCACATTCAACTTGACGCCCACTTTCCAAGGTGTATCTGTACCGATTACAAACCATCTAGGGCTTCTAGGCATGACCATCACGTCGAAACTTAATTTCGGTCAATAGATTGAAACCATGGCACAGTCAGCTTCTAAAAAATTGGGAGTCATCGCAAAGGTCCGGTGGTACTTCAACTCCGAACAGTTGCTCAACCTGTACACAGCCCAGGTTTGATCCTGTATGGAGTACTGCAGCCATCTTTGGCATGATACTGCTAAGTACCATCTTGAAGCGTTGGATTCTGTCGACCGAAGGGCCAGTAGACTCATAAGTAACGACAAACTTACTTCTTCGAGACTGCAAAGTCTCGAGCATCGTCGAAAAGTTGCTAGTCTATCGGTTTTTTACAGATTGCACTTTGGAGAGTGTGCGTATGCTCTTTTTGAGCTGATTGAACCTTCTCCATCGGTCAACCAGACGAAGACAGAAGTTTCACCCGTTTGTGGTGAGCGTGCCGAAGAGCCGAACTAAACGGTTCGATAGCTCATTTTTGGTTCATGTTGCCAAAGAGTGGAACGATTTGCCTGCGTCTGTTTTTCCAGGCAAATATAACCCTGGAGCTTTCAAGTGTAGGGTGAATAGGTACCTCTTGGACAGGCGTGTATGATCCTCGTCTTCATCGTCACTTTCCATCAGGTGAGATGGAAGACAAACGCCTGCTAATAATTAATAATAAAAAAAATTTTTCAAGCAAGGGCCAAAGCTCCCTCACATAACTTTAATGGAACCGTATTGTCTCTTTTATTCATAATTCAAAGCGTGGTGACGAATCCGTGCTCAAAACAACTGTTTATTTCTGAAAGCCGTTGAACTATTTGCGGTTCCATTTTTTTAAGCAACGATTAGTTCCAGTAGTAAATAATAGGTGGTTATTTAAATTATTGACGAGACAAAGAAAGGTGTTTTTGGTTTATTTTGATACCAATTACATAATCATTCTATGGAAGTTTAGAATCGTTTCGATTCTGTACTTTATAAAAACGCCTTATGTGTTCTCTGTGAGAGAGGTTTTGGTAACTGCGTTAGGTGGATAAGCGAGCGTCATTACATTAAAGGAATGTCAATCAAATTTCACTTTACTGTAGATATCATAAATAATCATCTTCATAACGTTCCAGTGGCATCCGTAGTACTAACCCTGCATCATACGCTGTAGGTCCCAGGTCCGAGTCCTGGTATTCAGTCGGGGCATTAATTTGTGTTATGAAAACATATGTTTGGCCTCGGGTCAGTTTTTTATATTTATATGTGTATGTAGGTTCCCCTCCCCATTCGCAGTATGGTCATCCATAACACAAGCTCTGCTTACTTTCAGGCCATACAGTTGGTGTGATTGTCTGGAGATTAATTCGTATTATTATCTAGTGTCTCAGCAAGTGCAACGAACCAGACATCCTTGCCAAATTTCGGATAGTTTGATAGGATAAATTGTAAAAGGTGGTGCATTTCATAGATAATACAGAGAGTTTTTATTTTATAGAATTACCGGGATTCTTGTCACGATTGATTGATTTTACTGTCGAATCTCCGACATTTCGATAATTTGTTAAATAATAGTTTAAGTTACCACGTACTCTAAAACAAGATTTGTTATTACTATTTAAACATATTTTCCACAAAGAACAATTTGTTAAAATAGGTACCTGTAGACTTATAATAATGGGCGTGTATAATTCACAGTACAAAGAATAATGAATGAGATGTCATTATTAAATTCAACTTTGTTTTGAAAAGCTATCGTTGAAGCATTATTTAATACTTCATCTTCCATCATTTTTTCATCTTTATCATTATTTAAAATCAATCTTTCACGTTTTTTTAAAGAGTGCTGCAGAAATGATACCGTAAATAAATCTTGCAGAAGCTAAGTCAAACCTAAAATTGGTTCATCACGTACCTGATTCAATGAACAACAATAAAATGCAGATGTTTGTGACAAATTCATAGACCCGACTATTAAAGTTATTTTCCCGTGCAATTCCTATTCCGCTGGGGATTTAGAAAAAATATTCACTATGTCACACTGACAACGGAGACAAGTCTTATAGCACCTCATTTTAGGGAAAATAGAAACGGCAAATAAGCTCATAAGTTTAAAATGGTCTATAGGCTTCTTAGCATCCGCGCATATATAATATAGTCTATAGAAGTCATTTAAAATCAAGAGCAGGTCATATGAAAAGATGCATAAAAATGGTTCTAAGAGGCACGTTTAACAACATTATCTTACTTTCTTACTAAATTGTCCACGATCCATGGAAAATTGTATGTCATTAGATAGATGTAGTGTTGTGTGCAGTGAATCAAGATGCATCACATACAAAGTAATGTTTGTGCCCGATAAAGTTCCATAAGAATTTTATTTCATACGATTTTGAGACATTAAACGGCTGAGGGCCTGAAACTAGTCTTAAATAAAGTTAAGTTTATAACTATACTGTGTACAGAAATTCATTAATTAGTTCATACAATCCGGTATGACGAGAAAAAAGTTCTGATTCTAATAACTCAAAAGACTTTCTATAATAAAAAAGTAATTTGACTTATAGTCAACCTCTATTTGACGTCATCAAGTAGCATCCTTTTCTATCTTCTTTTTGGTTATCAATGTCAATGTCAAATTTTTCAATAAACACCTGTCATCAAGAATCCATAGAGAATTCATTCCAGGTAATATTAGGTCATTACATATGAAATTGGCGTTTTGTAGGGGAGGAACAAAAAGTCATTTTAAAAATATATAATACATTTATTTAATCAAAGTATGTACCATTGCTATCTATGCACTTTTGCCATCTAATAGGAAGTTCATTGATCCCTTTACTAAAAAAAACCATTCGGACAGGAATCAATAAATCTTTGAAGGCGCTTTGGACTGCCCCATCGGAGTTGAACTTTTTCCCTTGCAAAAAATTATCCAAATTTCGAAATAAATTATAATCTGTTGGAGCAAGGTCCGTGGAGTACGGTGGATGTCTTAGACATTCCAATTGAAGCTCCTCTAATTTGGTAGCCGTTTGTTGTTGCAGTGTGTGGTCTAGCGTTGTCCTGAAGCAGTAGTGGCCTAGAGCGATTGACCAGCTGCGGTTGTTTAGCAGCTAGCTTTTGCATCATGGCTTGCAGTTGCTGACAATAGACATCTGCCATAATCGTCGGGCCAGATTTAAGAAAGCTGTAGTGAAAGACACCGGCACTAGTCGACCAAACGCTCACAAGTCACTTTTTTTGAGTCAATTTTCGCTTGGGGCAGGATTTGGCTGGTTCGCCAGGGTTCAACCATTGCGATGAGCGTTTCCGATTGTCGTACAGGATCCACTTTTCATCACCAAAAACGCACTGTGTTTTCTTTTGCGACTCCGCCGCCATACACAGCGTTAATACTTTGAGCCGTTTCTGCAGCACTGGTGCCACGGTGGAACTCGTACTCATAAATAACGCTATATTTCTAGTTTTTAATTTTGTAAACTAAGTGACGCAAAGAAAAAACCATAAAAGAAAAAAACAAATAAATTACGGTTTTCGAAATACAAATGCGTGAGTAAATACCTCTATAAATTATAAATTGGAATTCTTAACCAAAGAGGAGATAATACAGATCAAAGTGGCCAGTACGACAAAACGCTATTTCATAATGTAAGGACCTAATATAACATATAAACATAACAATACCTAATTCTTACAGAAAAAAAATATAAATAATAATAATATTCCTCAAAAATATGCATAACATGCCGAATTAAGGGCCTCATTCAAATTATGGTTGCATTAAAATCATATACAAATAACTTAATTACATGATTTTATCTAAAAAGTAGCTATTTTCAATGTGTTAATTGTCTATGGCTAAATCTTTTGTATTTTACTCAAATTATAATAATATTGATTTTATAGAAACGAATCTAATACTTGTTCATATTAAAAATTCATAACGAGTTATAATTAATTAATTCACAATAAATAAATATAACTACAGGATTTTGTAGTTGATATTAGCCAGATAGAGTAATTTGTATTTAATAAAATTTTGTTGCAAGGTTTATTTAGTTGTAAATTAATAATCAAAAATAATTTGAAAATAATCATAACGTCCGGCATCATTTCATGTCTTTGCTATTAAATCCAAACGTGGTAAAATCGTTACTCATGCTTCTGTACGTGAAACTATACTGAGTTTGTAATAAGTAACAAATGTTCATACATACTATATTTAAAACATGATTGAAATCATCGACCCAAGGTATCCATCGTGATAAATCTTCGAATTAAGCTTCAAGTTACAAATAAAAATTTGTTCTTAGAAAAAATATCAAATATTTTATCCTCAATATGGTGTACCAACCGCACCATTGATAACAGCAATTTGATCCCATACGTCTAAGAGTATCTTCATCTAGACTAAGTACCCTGTGGTTACACGGAAAAGTCCCATAGATTACCATCAATAGAAAATATCGCGGCAACTTTCTCAGCGGTAATGTGACGTCCTGAATTACTCGCACCAGTTTCTACTCGTTTGTCTGTAAGGCAAATATCACACAACCTGGTTTGGGAATTGGAAAAAAAAACATACCACTTTTAACTTTTTAATAACATTTTCATGATATTTAACATTATTAATTTAAAAGAAATATATGTTTCTTATTAAGAATTAATAAATATATCTTTGATATAATTAACTATTTTAACCTAAACCCATGGGCAAGGATGAAAGTGTGATATTTTATACTTAAATACATAAAATACTTATTGATATATTATACACTTAAAAATATTAAAGCCAGGCATTGTTCACAATGATACAGTATTACATATACTTACTTATACTATCGCAAGAAATTGAGATAACTAATATAATTAAATAATTTAAAGTTAAATAAATTAAATAAATAATACAGAACAATAAATATTCACAAAATAGGTATACTATTACACATAGTTACTCAACGCACCTATAAACTTTAAAAAAGAAAATAAATACTGACTATGTTGAGCGAAAACATAATGGCAATATTACAGAGTCCTGACATACAATCAGTCAATATAAATACAATCTTACACCTCAGGCACACAACTTGAATAAATAACGTATTTTAACAATTGATAGCTGTCGACTCGGAGAAATCGTGATGGGGTCGCGGGAGTGGGTCAGTGGTTCACTGGGGTTTCTGCGAGGAATACGCGAGAGACTGAGCGTCGAGGGATCGGCCCCAGCCGCCACCGCCACCGGCGCCGCTGCTGTGTCCGCCGCCGCTGCTGTACCCGCCGCTGTCACCACCGTAGCCAGTACCACCGTAATCGTGGCTCGATGTATGAGACGACGTGTGATGCGGATGTGCCACCACCTCATAAGTCACGTGCTTCTGCTGACCCAGCAACTTCTTCAACCCAATAATCGCCGACAACACCAACGCCAACTTACCAATCAGCAACGCTTTACCAGCAATCAACGCAATCGCTCCGATCGCTAACGGCAATATCGCCATCATTTTCAACGTAATCGCCATTATAATTGGTCCCAAAATTTTCGCAGCTTTTTTCTTCTTGCCTCTACCCTCGTCAACTTCATTTTCATCAGTGAATGACGAAACTGTATCTTCTAAAGCTCTTCCAACACTTGTCACTGTATTGATCATGTCCTTTCCTTTCACTTCGACTTGCAACGAATGAGTTTCAAGATAATTTTTCAATCTGGACAGGGGATCCAAAGCTCGCGGTGCTCCATTTTCAGCTGGGACGTCGGAAGCTCGAACTACGGTGACCCCGTCGGTCAACGAGAAGGTTTCCTTTTGTCCAATCATCTTGTCGACGAACGAGAAGAATTTGTATTTGAGGCATGATGTGGAGTCCTTCCGTAAGCAGTCGTTGAATGATTCTAGATCATTGTCAGTGTGACCCGTGTCTTGAGCGGGGAGCGCCAAGCACGCCGCGGCGAAAGCAAGAAGCGACACTGTCCTCCACATCGCGAGTTCAGTTTGTAACTATGCGGCGCCGGCGACCGCAGCCGCTTATATACCTCTCCGCACCCCTAGGACGGGAAAAAAGCCCGTCGAAATGCTTTTTACTTTCTCAGTTCTGGAAGTAAAAGTAACGTCCCGGTTTCATAATACTTACGCGAAAGCCTGCGAGCGGTCAATGCGAAGTTCGTGAACTTGGGCTCTTATGTAACCTGCATTTATGGCTCTACCGGTTAGTTCAGGTTTACCGTTTGAGTCATAGTTAGTAAGTAATTAACTTCAATTGTTCTGTACATGTGAATAAACTAGCTTGAAGTGATAACTTATTGACTTTAAAAACATAAAAAAGCTACATTATTTTATGACTTTATATTATGAAATGGCGAAAGAAATACAAACAATGCTTGATTTATAGTTGCATTAAAAAAACTTTAAATCCACAACACAACCTTAACGTCCAAATAGAAAACCAACTTCTACAATTTATAAATACTACAATTATAAAAACTTCCTACACATGTATTTATGGAAGTCCTTGAAGAACGTGTTAGAAAATGCCAACATCGGCATGAAAGTTAGAAAGCCATATATAATAGCTGCATTGCCTGCATGTAGTCTACGGCGGCAAAGTTGACCCTGGCGTGTGAGGTCAGAATCTTACACTGATTTTTTAAAGATGTCTTTGTTTTGAGAATGAATCTGTGAACCACTGCGACACAATTAAGCAACAGTTTTAGTAACACGGTATCAATGTATGAAGGCACTAGTTTAATACAATGCCTTTTTTAACTTTGTCAGAGCCGGCAAACGAGCATATGATCCACGTGATGGTAAGTGTCATTCATGACCACAGACATCATTAATCGTAAGTTATATTTATTAATTATTGAATAATGAAACGTTGCCAGCCGTAGGCTTAAGTTGGAATTGCCTTTGTTCCAGTAACTACGCTGGCAGTTCCTTGCCTTTATCCGGAACACAACGTAATGTAAACGTGGTTATTATGGCGGGTAAAATAGGAAGGACTGTAGTACCGTCCAGGCTAGATCATAGCAAGAAAATCTACTATCACAAAGTTATATTTATCTTAAAACACTCACAATACACAAATAGCAACGCAAATGTCGAAAAAGACAACTACAAATCGTAAACAAGCAACTTTTATTTTGAAGTAATGAAGCCTGAAAGATGTACGCCATGACGTCTGGACCAAAGCAAGAAAATGTTACCGCTTGTGGAATATAGTACATATATATTATGTTCCTGCTACTGTATATCGCTAATACGTCGGATAAGAAACTCCTTTTTTTATCATTTTTAAATTAACCAATCTTACAAATAACAAAAAAAAAGGAATTTATTTTATTCAAATTTTCCACCTCGCTGTCTTTGATGGCTGATTGAAGAACTACTTTATTAATATTATTATTATGAAAGCTTAGAGTCTAACGCATTCTCTGAAGCTACTTAGAAACGAAAAAAACTACGAGTTAAGTATTTAATTTTAAGTTGATAATTTAAATAATCACATCAGATAAATTCTCAACTTAAGGTATTTTTTTTAGTTACTTCCATTAAAGTTATGAGGCTGTTTATTTTGTGCATAAACACACAGTTCATAGAGATTTAGTAGCAAAAATAGAAATCCGAAGAAACCTTCTACTTTTTTTTATAAATGTTTGAAACTGATTGGGTCGCAATTGTGCGAAAATACATAAAAAAATATCCTAACTCGAATACTATAAAAAATCGTATGACATACATAGGGGTGATTCAGATACCTCCCAACACGAGGCACCTAAAAAAAATTTTTGGACGTCACTTTTCTAGCCACCCTTTAGCCTATTTTAAAAGTTAAGCTTGGCAAGGAAGTGTCAGCAGTAGTCCAACCTGCAAACGGCTTTTTTTGAAACGCGGCTGTCATCTAGAGATTTGCTTGCCACTTTTATAATTTACTAGCTTTGTTATTTAAACAAATCTTAGCTAGCGACTCTTGTGTCACAGACATGTTGATCGGTTTGTATGCTTTTACTCTTAGGTACAGGCAGTGAACGTAATTGAACGACTTCAACCAGAGACCATTAATTTTATGGATTCGGCCCACGGTGGGACAAAAAGAAACTTCATAAAAGCTAACGCTAACTAACTGACAAAATATAAAACTTTGTCTAAGGGATCTTTTCTTGTGTATCACCAAGTCTATAAATACATACTGTTTGAATATTGCCCTAGTGGCTTTTAAAACTTCACCGGACTTTGTAGCTTAGCGCTGACGGCGCTTCGCCGGATCTTATACTACTCCGACATACGATTCGCCTAAGCACCCGGGAGGGTACAGCTTGGAAAGAAACGCTTCCGATCAAGAAAATATAATATAGATGGGAATTGTTTATTTTTATTTTTTTTTTATTGAAAAATAAGCGAGCTTTTGAAGTAAGAGAAATATTTCTAAAACATTGCTGTCTACCACGCTTGTATTTTTAGAAATATCTGAAAGTTGTGAAAGTATTTAATCTTAAGTTCTTCTTAGGTTTAAGTCTACTGTGACCGGGACTCTGTGACGGTAATCAAAATTAAAACTTTACGTAAAATATAATAATAAATTTTCTTCTTTTTTTAAATAGAAAATATTTTATGGGCTTTTGTTCTTGTGTGTGATATAAAGAATAAAACAAATCTTAACATATATATTTTTACTGTAAGCAACAAATCAACTGGTGTGTCTTAATATCTTACCGACCAGAAGTTTTATTTTTGTACAGTAAACTTTGGTCGCAGTATACCAAGGAGTATAATGCCCTGCGTGCATTTATTTTTCTGACAACTGTTTTCCGTCACTACCTTCTGTCAAATTTGTTTCTTTACCACCCTATACACTCAAGTATATTCTTAAAAAGCAATAGTTTACATGCAACTAAATACTAATCATTCCTGGTAGGACTATGTCTAGAACAATCGAGAAACTCGGTTTAAAAACCTTCTGTAACTGAAAAAAGCCTTTAATCCTCATTACAAAAAGGCCTCGTTTCAATTTTAACCAATTGAAGAGGTCATCACTGTAACGTTATTTAACTGGCCGCTGAGTTCGTCGATCTAAAGACACAGATAATAAACTTGAAGAAAGTAAAATTTTATTTGAATTAGTCAGCATGCGCATCCGGCATTCAGGACGGATTTTGTGGTTTTACGTGAATTGTTAGCTAAGTTGCGAGCAAATATTTGTATGTGTGCAAGAGAATTCTTGAAGTAATATAGATAGGGACTTTGATGCATGAAAAGACTCGCATATATTTAAGGTTTTAAAAACGTCACATTGATATATGAATATATTATTTTTATCTTGCGAACGAAAAAAAAAACAAAAACAGCCTCATACGCTGGAGATCCCGGGTTCGAGTTCTGGTCGGGGCATTAATTTGTGTGATGATCACAGATATATTCTCAGGTCCTGGTTGCTAAATTTATATACTTACGTATGTTTATTCTGGGTTTCTCTCCCAATTCACTGTATGGTCATCCATAACACAAGCTTTGCTTATTTTGGGGCCATACAGTTTGTGTGTTTGTCCAGGAGTTCTTATAATACAATTATAAAACAATCGGACAAAAAAATTGGATCGATGAAATTAGGAGCGCTAAATTCTAATTTAAAAAACGAGAAAATAAGCAACTCTCAGTCGGATATGACGCAGCCTTTGCAGTACGACATTTCAACTCTGATTAAGTTTCATTCATTTATTTTAAACTTTTATAAACAATCAAATGCGCAAGATACCTAAACCCGTATCGCAATAGAATATTTAGTAATTCAAACATCTTTGTTTCAAGTAATTGTTCAAATATTTTCTTTTAGCTACTTGTTAACCTTTGAATCAAACAGAAGAATGATATAAGTTTGTATCGCTGGCCTTCTGCCTTCTCTTTGTGATTGATACGCTTCCTTGGCATCTAGAACTTCAGAACCAAAAACGACCAAAATCTATTATTTTTATTTTGGCCCTTAAGGAGATGAGTTTCTATTTAAATCGTTTTAAAGAATACATTATTCAATTTTATAAAATGAATTTCTCTGAGAGTCTGATGTTTTGTATACTTTATATTTTATTTTTATTTATTTTATTTCTAAGTTGCACAAATTTATATAAATTACAGTAAATGTTATCAACATAAGGCCACTGTGGTGAGTAAATTACATAAGACATTTCTAAATTGGGTCTAATGTTTTTATATCTTTTAGTATGTTCTTAGCGTTTATATTTTTAATTATTGATTTCAGGCCTTTCTTAGTTACTAATAAAGTGTACATATACTTAGCCTACGTCTTATAGCTGCGTCTTACTTAACGCTACAAGTTAAACTTGTATGCCTTTATGTGGCATCGTAAATACATCAACCGGAAGCTTTTTAATTTATGTTTACTATGTACTGCATGTATTATATAAATAAATAACGATGTATTTTCATTAGCATTTTTCTTTAAGGGCGCTTTGCATTGTAAGTGTAAAGTAAGGCATTCAGTAAATCGTTTATCAACTACACACAACACATCAAAAAAGTCTAAGCAACACACATTATTTCAAATTTATTAATCAATTATTATATCTTTTCTTACCAAGTAGGTAGTACTAAAATAAACTTTTTTGTTCTAAATGACATACTGGCTGGTTATAAAAAAAATTTCGGCTATCATTTGCTTTTGCACAAAATTTAAAGCGAATGCATGTTTTCGGATTTGAATGCGTTTTCTTTGTGTAGCGTGAGTGTTGGAAATTATTTATTGTTCTTAGCTTTTATTGATAAAAATTTTTTGAGACATTGTTTACCTGATACTAGAAGGGTAAGAGTGTACCGTCGTCTTAGAATGACTGAGAGACTGAGGTGCGTTCAAGAAGTTCATCCATACAACGATTCAACAATTATGGTATGGGCGGGTATTATGAAGAACAGACGAACTGAGCTCGTTTTTGTAAATGGAAACATGAATGCTGCAAATTACGTTGAGGATGTTCTAAGGGCTTAAGTCCGTCCATTTGCACAAACCCTTGGCTTCGAATTTACGTTGATGCATGATAATGCGCGTTCGCATACAGCTTTGCACACCAGGGAGTACTTGGCAAGGGAAAACATCCGGGTATTGCCTTGGCCTGCACAATCGCCAAACCTCAACCCCATCGAGCGCGCATGCGGCATGCTCCAGAGATGTGTTTTAGAGGACTTGGACGGAGTAACAACATCCCGACAACTGATGGACTCACTAAAATTTCATTGGGAGCAATTGCCGCAGGATAACATAAACAGTCTCATCGATTCTATGAATGATCGGTATCAGCAAGGTTCTCGAGAACAGAGACGGCCACTCTTTGTATTAAGTTATCGAATTTCTTTTACAATAAATTAATTTTTTTTAACAATTTCATTAGTTTATAAAATGTTTAGTTGCTTAGGCATCTTAGTTTGTACTACGTATGATACAGTACTTGCAATATTGTTAATTTATGTTATTAAAATAAAAATTATAAAAAAACAATTGATTTTTTACTTTGAACAGACACTAAAGAATAATATAAATAATAAAATACTAACGATTTAATGTAAAATACATTGTAAAACTTAAATTTGTATATGTTGCTTAGACTTTTTTGATGTGTATATTCTAATACCGTTTAATAAAATGCTTATAATTGGAAGAAAACTTACTACATATTATGTTCCTAGTAAAAATCAACGTAATCCTCATAAAATATTCTTGACAAAATTTTGTATAACTAATGCTTAGACGTCTTGTGTACCTATAATTCTACATTCTTTAAATTAGATATACACATGCACTATCTCACCGTAAGTTTAAAATGTTAGCTTAAGAAATTTTAAAGGAATTGTTGTAAATTCTGTTACTGCCTAAAGTTATTATATCCATTATTGCGTTTATACAAAATTTAGTATACTGTGATGTACTTAGTAACTTATTTGTGGATAGTGGTGTGGACTGTACCTGTATAATTATTTTGATTTTAAAATTTGTTGCCAAGCTGATCTTGTACAGTTGTTTGTTGTCCCTAGTAAAATAAATAAAATAAATATAAGTAAAATTTTAAAACTCGGTCTCTCGAATAACCCTTCACATCCAAATAGCTTTAGAAAACGTTTTAGATACATTGATAAATTATGTGTAAAACGTACCAGGAAATATTTAATAAAATCAAAAAGGTATTTTATTCATCGACATTTATTTTATCGCCTTCAAAGTACGTGCCTTCTCTAGCAATAAAGTTACGCCGGCGCTTGATCCAGCCCTCCATATATTTTATTAAAGCTTATTGATCAAGTCCTGCAGTGACGTTTGTAGCGTCAACAGACTCGAAACGCTTTCCTCGCAGTGTTAGTTTTAGGACAGGAAAAAGTCAGACGGAGCCATATTAGGTGAGTACGGCGCTTGGTCAGTGACATTCTTTGAGTTGTTGGCTAAAAGTTCTTGCATAGTGGTGGCTTCATGCGATGGGGCATTGTAATGGTGTCAAATCCATGAATTGTGAAAATCTACAAATTTGGTCGTTTTTGGTGGATATTCTCTCACAAACGCCTCATACCAACTCAACAATATTATTCATTCGGTTTTTGTCCTTCTGGAAAAATTTCGTATTGCACTACACCACGGTAACTTTGATTTTTGTGTGGCTATGATGCGGATTTTTTGGGGTTTCGGCCCTTTTTTGAGGTGCCGTTCTCAAGATTGTAGATTTGTGTGCAGCTATTTCTTTTGGATAAAATTGAGCTCTTTTGGAACTAATCGTGCGGCGACGCGTTTTCTGCCCTAAATGTCAAGCAGAATATTATGAAGCGACATAAAAGAAATGTGCACACCTAGGGCTAACTCTGCCTTTAAAGTAATAATTTAATGACTTGTAAGTAAATTGGTTTCACCCGGGGTCGTTCAACAACCGATGTCAGTGTTGAGGCCATAAAATACATATTCAGCTCCTGGGAGGAGTCGTGTGATGCTGCTGGTGTCTTTTGTGACTTGTCCAGGGCGTTCAACTGTGTCAATCATATAACACACTAGTCATGAAACTGTACCATTAGGTATGGCATAAAAAACTGCGTGCTTAGCTTGATAAAATCATATTTTTCAGATAGAAAACAGAAAGTTGTAACATGTGGCAAAAAATTATAAGGATCGGCAGTGACAGTGGCATTTTCTTATTTTTAGTTTAAGTCAATGATCTGCCTTGGTTTAGATTCAATGCGAGGTCATATTGTTTTCATATACTTCCTTCCTATTAAAAATTAAAAGACTAAAAACTGACTGTCGAGCAGTAAAGGAATGTATTAACATAGAGAAGTGGTTCTCAAGCAATAATTTGCTCCTTAATAAAAAGAAAACTAAATGTATTAAGTTTACTTTGCCAAACGTCAAACAGGGTAATACGAACATTGTAATTAAGAACAAGGAACTGACTCCTGTTAACTCAACTATATTGCTGGACCTAACCTTAGACGCCAAACTCTAGTGCGGTTCGCATGTCGATGGGTATTAACCTAAAGGCTCGGCTCTGCAGCATATGCTGTCAAAAAATGCGACAAATTTTAAATTAGTATTTCATTACTGGTCGATTAATGAACTTCAGCTACTCTCATAGCCTCTTGAGGCATATGGCATTCTGTTGTGGGGGAGTGCTACCGATATCGATACTATACTAATTATTTTGCAGAAAAGAGCAGTTCGCGCAATTTATCAGATCGGTCAAAAAATATAACGTAAAAATAAATTTGAGGAAATAAACATTCTTACTTTTCATTCCTAATATATTTTGGAAAATGTAAGTTTGCAAAAAAGAACATAACAACGTTAAAAAAAGAGGTCTGCATAATATTAACACAAGAGGAAGAAACAAGCTGGCAGCTCTAATTGTTGGCTTTACACATTCGCTAACTTATTCATGAGTCAATATACATGCTTTAATAAGGAGGATATCCAAGGCTTCCTACAGAAAAATTTATAGATACTCTAAAGCAAAAGTTGTGTGCTAAAGCTTAATATTACGTCCTTACATATGACATTGGAGTTTTGTCGTACTGGCCACTTTGATCTGTATTATCTCTTCTTTGGTTAATATTTCGAATTTTAAATTTATACACATATTTATTCATGCATTTTTGTTTTGAAAGCCGTAATCCATTTGCTTTTTCCTCATTTGGATTTTTCTTTGCGTCACTTAGTTTACAAAATGGAAAACTTGAAATATCGCGTTATTTACGAGTACGAGGTCCACCGTGGCACCAGTGCTCCAGAAACGGCTCGAAATATTAAAACTGTGTATGGCGGCGGTGTTGCAAAAGAAAACACAGTGCGTTTTTGGTTCCAACGTTTTCGTTCTGGAAATTTCGACCTGCAGAACAAGCCCCGTGGACGGCTGGAGACCAAAGTTGATAATGAAGAATTGAAGGCTATTGTGGAAGCAGATCCATCGTAAACCAGTTCCGAGTTATCTGTAGGCTGCGGTGTTAGTGACAAAACTGCTTTAATACACTTGTAGCAAATTGGGAAGGTGAAAAAGCTTGAGAGGTGGGTACCTCATGCATGAATTGAGCGCAGCAAACCGACAAACGCGCGTTGACTGCTGCGTTATATTACTCAACCGGCACTATAATGAAATGATGATTGACATAATATGTGAAGAAAAGTTCCTGTGATGAACAGGATCCTGATAACGGCCTGTTTGGTGTGGAGGTAAGTAGCCTTGCCTTCCATGCCGGAGGTCCCGGGTTCGAATCCTGGTAGGGGCAGATATATTATTATATTTGCTTTCTAGTCATGGATGTGTATTAACGTTTATTTAAGTTTATTTCTAATATTTATATATATATAAAAAAATATCTATGTGTGTTTATATATTTCTTAAGTTTATTTATCCGTTATCTAGTATCCATAACACAAGTTCTTTAATGATACTTAATTTGGGCTAGATAATGTTGTGTGATTGTTAGAAATATTTATTATTATTATATTATTGTTATTATATCCTGTACGACAATCGAAAACACTAATCGCAATGGTTGAACCCTGGCGAACCATTCAAATTCTGCCCCAAGCGAAAATTGACTCAAACAAAGTTACTTGTGAGCGTAAGTGGACTAGTGCCGGTGTCATTCACTACAGCTTTCTTTAATCTGGCCAGACGATTACGGCAGATGTCTTTTGTCAGCAACTGCAAACCATGATGGAAAAGCTATTTGCTAAACAACCGCGGCTGGTCAATCGCTCTAGGCCACTGCTGCTTCAGGACAACGCGAGACCACACACTGCATAACAGATGGCTACCAAATTAGAGGAGCTTCAATTGGAATATCTAAGACATCCACCGTACTCCCCGGACCTTGCTCCAACAGATTATCACTTTTTTCGAAATTTAGATGACTTCTTGCAAGGGACAAAATTCAACTCCGATGGAGCAGTCCAAAGCGCCTTATGAAATGGCAAAAGTGCATAGATATTAATTGTATGTATCAGTTGGTTTTCTTTGTCATTATAAGTATGTGTGTAAGTATTAAGAAAAAAAAATATGTACATCTTGTAACTTTTTTATTTTTGGTTTTTTTTTTGACTACTACTTGCACTTTTGTCACCTACTTTTGTCATTGTGTAATTATCTTCGATTGCCTGGGTTGGCTGGAAGAGATCTCTTTTAGAGATAAGCCCACCTTCGCTAAATAACTTATTTTTGTACCTAGTTCTTAAGATTTGATTACGTGCAATAAAGAATATATGTTCCTCCCTTACAAAATGCTAATTTCATACGTAATGACCTAACATATACTATCCGATGATTTAGACTATAAAAGCAGTATAATCCCTTTATTTACAGGATTCTACTAGTAAGTAGTAATAGTAAGCGTATGTTTGTTCTTTGAGTTCTTCGTCCCGATTAATGTCTTAAGTGTCATTGACACTAAGTCACACATCTTCTTACGGTAGCGTCGGATGACGGGTCGTTCACGTCCCTTTAATACTCGTGTAAACCTCGTGAACGGATACTAGAGGTGGTCGTTGAATCAATCAACAGTTTTTTTTAACAGCTTTTCATTCGTCAACGAATTAACTGTTATTCATTGATGAAATAACAGGTTGAAAATATTAACTGTTAATTTGCGTCAACGAACATGACACGCATTAAGTTCAATAGACATTAATTTATTCAATTCCAAAAAAGCGGTTGAAAATATTAACTGTTAATTTCTCAACAGTTTCTGCTCAACGGCAATACTTTATTAATTTCTGAGAATCAACTGGTTTCCCAAAATAACACTTTCGAACGAAAAAATGCATAGAAAAGTAAACCATAAACCGATATAAATAAGAAACACAATGCTATTTATGAAAAAAATACTTCGATCTTCAACATTTTTTTAAATACAATTTTGCGCCTTATTTATCGCAGAACAACGTTTGATATGATTCAAAATCCTATGCAAGTATTTTCTCTGGGCACCACGTCTACGACCAGGCACGTGTCGTCCGCGTGGCTTAGTTTCTTGGGATGAGACGCCAGTCATAAAATATTTGTATAGAAAAGCGATCCATATGTCAATATAAATAGGAAACAAAATCGTAAAAAAAAACATTTTCGCTTACAACCTTCAAAACCTGTTATTTAATTAACAGCTTTTTTAACCTGTTGACCATTGAGGATTAACAGTTCAATTTCATTAATCAAAAAACCGTTAATGACCCATGCCTAACGGATACCATTTCAGGGTGTTCGTCGTTTGGATAGTTGGGGGAGGGAGACTGGCCGAGCAGATAAGAATAGATTTGTATAAACATTGTACATTTATTTTGAAAAAATTATAACCATGAAGTTTCTAACCAGTTCTTCTTCACGAAGGTTTTTCCAAGTTGGTAGCAGAGAGATGCTTTATTTAACGTCAACAAGAACAAGTAATTGTCAATGTTGAATAATAAGTATTTGATACGATACAAGATACGACGATTTTTAAGTACCTATTTCTTTAGATTAGATCGAACAGAACGAAGCGAATCAGCCACCCGTGTTTTTAAGATGCACGAATCACCGCAAGCCTTTTGCAACATTTTCAGTGATTTGGCACAGGACATTTCGTTTGATACACAAAACTGAAAGCAAACTATTTGTTCACCGAATGTTTCCAAAATCGCCGAGCACTTAAAACAATAAAAAATAAAAATATTTGCAGTAATTACATTATGTAAACTACCAACTTATAGTAACATTGGTTCATAAGTTTGCCGCGCATTTTGTAATTTATGAATCTCGGTACTTATTGCACAGAGTAGTCGATACAATACCAAATACAAAAACCATGTCTCAAATTAAACGAACCCTGTACCATACAGCAAACGTAGAGATTATACAAATGCCTCTTTCACACCAAAAATACCAAAAACCTGTTAAAAAAATGTAATATTAGTTAGTGCAATAAACTCAGTCATTACTTCCATCTTACTGAAAATTAATTGTAATTTTTACGATTAAAACTTTCACGTAACAATAAAACAAAATTAGTGTCTTCTTCTGACGCACATTCGAGCAAAAAATTATGAATTTTAAAGAAAGTTGAAAGTGCGTGCGTGGCATTTGTAGACAACGTTTATGCAGTGAAACACATTTTGTCCGAACAATCTAAGGTAATGTAAACTTAATTATCACCATAAAAACCTTTTTAGTAGCTGTTTCACTTGAAATAAGTGAGAAAGATGTAGCATTGAGACATAACTTTGTCTCGGTCCTTTTCTATCAACTCCGACGGACGCTAAGTTACATCATTAGGTAAATAAAAATATGTGTTGAATGATTACACAGTATAATTTAGAAAAACTTTTCTTTATGTATAAGCACATGTTTCGGGGAAACCTCAAAGTTTAATTTCAAATGAGTTTGTGAAAACATAGTTTAGATATTCCTAAAATACAATTTTTGATTTTTGAAGTTGACTAACTGTAAATGAAATGACATAAGTAAAAAAAAAACACCTAACCTATGTTTTTTGCGGAATAAAACCAAAATTAAACATTTTTCCTATAACTTCTGACTTTTAAGAAATGTCTGTATGTATAATATTAGCTCCAAGGCTATTAAAGATAAGATATTGAATAAAGCTAAAGTAGGGCCAACGAGACAAGGTAACAGTTGGTGGACGACGGTCGTCGTTGCTTGATTCGTGGTACAAGAAAACTGTCAGAACAGAAGTTATCAATCTGTTCATGCGGTGCACAAGGTTTGAACCCCTGAAAGATTGTTGACATTTTTTATCTCGTCTCGTTGTCTATGAAGAAAATTACAATTTTAAACATTGGCATGGCCTGTCAGCGTCAATGAATTTGTCAGAATGTAGGCGTGGCGTGACGTAATTGGCAGCTCTCCCAGTAGTCCAGGTTCCGAATTCTGATAGGGGCAGAGTATATGCAATGAACGTGATTTATTTAATTCAATATATCATTTAATAATTAAATGTTAATAATAAATAATAAATCCCCAAACACACCAACTGTATGGCCCCAAAGTAAGCAGAGCTTGTGTTATGGATGACCATACAGTGAACTAGGGGGGAACCCAGAATAAACATACATATATAAGCACACACCAAGCATGACCCGAGAACAAATATCTGAGTTCATCACTCAAATGAATGCCCCGACCAGGACTCAAACATAAGGCTTCCTGCGTATGACGCAGGGCTACTACCAATGATGTCTGCCATGCCATGTCTCTCACGGTACATTTATACACGGTACATTAATACAGGGTAATTTCACGTATTACCTATTTTTTAACTATGTATTGTTTTCTTTCAAAAATATATATTTTATTGCTTTATTTAATCAATTTTTAAGTAGATCGACAGCTTAACTACAACAACACCTAACGGTAACAGCAGGGTAAAGTTTTCTTACAAAATGTTGAGACTAAGTAGAATACAAATATTAAAAACTGCACACAATTTATCACTATTTTATATTCTTCTCTTCTCTTGGTATTAATTTCATCGATGAACATAATTTTATACAAAATGAATGTCTTCAACCTTTCTTTCAAATACCCCATTTTTTACGTGCTGCCTGTCTAATATTACGGCCATTATCTTTTTGCAGACCTTTCTAGGCTTCATCTACAGCTCGATCAACTTTCCTAACTAAACGTGAAGGTCAAAATGCCATGTCAATCATTGAGGGTGAGTAATTACTAATTAGTTTTAAAACGATATGTAAAAGGTGAAATGTAAAAGGTATGATGAGAACTTTGCAGTACATTCACATAAATGACAAGAGTTATGGTAAATCATTAAAACTTCTGTCTCTTCTAGAACTTTAATTCAGAGCTTCTAGCATAGGAAGTAGCTTTCTGTTATCTATACCAGACAAGGACATCAAATTAAATATCCGCTGACTAATACACCACATGTATACCTGTATTTATTATTTGATTATTTTTTAATGAGAATTTGTGATGCGCTTACGCAATATACACCGTAATAGCACACCGAAATGGTGACACACGATATCAATGATGAGTATGAACTACAAGAGAGATATGGATTCAATTGGCGGCCAAAATAATACACATTATGCAGTATGTATAAACCAGGATACCATAACCAAGATTATTTTTAGCAATGGAAATAGTGACCTACACATAAAAGTTCGAAAATATATTGTCAACAATGATAAATGGATACATACGTATTTATTAATCATATAAATTTTTGGAATTTCCTCATTCCTTTTTTCAAAAAGCAAAATGCTTTGTATGTTGAATATGTTTTTCTAAATCTACCCAAGAGTCTCAAGTAGCTTTCAAAAAACCTCTCTTAAAGTACCAAAAATTATTGATAAGTACCTTTATATAAAAAAACACAGTACTTATAAATAACCGTTATTTACCATTCAATTACGAAGACGCCTCTTACAATAAGATGACTCCCAGCACTTCTCAAACAGATATCCGCGCTTATGGCACTTAATGATTTTCGCTTGAATCAAAAATTACTTTCGTTTTTTTCTCTGATGGTTATTACAGCTATTGTATCGTGTACAAAACATATTTGGATACTTTCACCAATCACTGTGTTATTCTATGCTGGAGTGAATTATGGACCGACGAGGTCTTCAAAACTTACTTTATTTATACCTACCTAGCACCATGGATGTGTTATGGTCATTTACGTGGCCTAGTAGTATTTTGACTGCGAAAGTTTGTGAGCATGTATGGGATGGATTGATTGTAATTCTGTCAATCAAAAACTACTGAACCATTGCCAAACGGATTTAAAAACAGTTATTGTTTTTTGTTTGTATAGCTATATCACTTTTGGGCTACTTACTTAAATTTTATCACATATTTCGTCCTTCATTAATGAACATCCAAATTAAATAGTTCTTGAAGAATTTGTGTATCGTCTTATTAGATAAGTCTGCCTAAAAAAGGTGGATTACTTTTGCACAGAAGTAGAAACAGTAATTTTTTAAGGAAGCGTTCTCCACAATTGTACTGCAATGTTAAAGTTAAAATTTTGTAGTCAAACACATCCATATGGCAGAAACAAGAAATAAGAGTCGGGCTTTTTGTTGTGGCTGGAAGACTTGTTCATATTAAGGAGCTAAAATAGCTCAATTGTGTCCTCTTACATTCCGTTTAATGTCTATAGCGTCATTTTCGTTATTCTTTCTTTAATAAGAAAAGCAGTTGAGTAAGGCGATCGCTGGATCCCGCGTTAACTCGTGAACGAGTGCCTTTTGAGGTTGTTCGTGGTTTAGATAGTTGGAGGAGGGCCTGCCGAGCTAACCGAATATGATGCAGATAAGAATAATTTTGTAAAGACACTGTAAAAATTTTTTTGAAAAGCCAGTGCTTTATTTTATTTATTTTATTTTTTACCAACTCCAAAAAAGGAGGTTCTCACTCAATTCATCTGTAATTTTTTTTGTGCAAGATCATTATTAAGAATAACTTTAATGTTCCTGGACCGATATGGATAACTTTCTTGTGCTCGATTCATATTTAATAAGCTTTTTTTCACAAAAGCAAATCTGATCAGGTATTTTTATTTATTATTTCTGCTTTGTTCTCTATAATTTGTTAAGAAAATATAACAATTAATGTTATAATGAGTTCATTCATAGTTTCACAATACTTGGTCTGCGTTACTAATCACCATCGAGAACAATTATTTCTTCGCCGCTGTCATGAAGAAAGTGTGAGAATCTGAAATTTTGACGAACCTTTGCCATTTTGAGATACCCACTAACTTTTCACCATACATATCAGTAGGTAGGTTTTGACAAAGGATAATATCTTGCGGTAGGTTCTATAACATCCCCACTTTTTATTATGATCACTGAGTAAAGAGTACCTTACAATCGTGGACTTGCCTTTGTTACAGCAATTGCTCTGTTGGAATTGCCTTTCGACCGGAACGCTACCACGTAACTATTGTAATTATGGCGATCAAAATAGACAGGACTCTGGAGACCCCATGCGAGATCTCAACACTAGTCTACTACCACTAATCTGAAGTCATGGCCGTCGTTATTTTGATCCATTCATGGCAAAGAAAAGTTACGGACAAATAGGCAAAATCGGCGGAGAAATAGAATAAATAGTATTAAATCCCCAGACAAACACACCAACTGTGTGGCCCCAAAGTAAGCAGAGCTTGTGTTGTGGATGACCATACAGCAAACTGGGGGTGAACCGAGAATAAACATACATATATAAATATTAACAACCATGACCCGAGAATAAACTTCTGTGTTCATGTTTATTTCTGAGAAAAGTGTACATATTATAGAACACTTTGTAAGCTAAGCTAATGTACTTTTTCTTTTTATCTTGTTTTATTTTACACAATTTCAAATTGCGGTTTCATAGCCGAATGTTTCTTTATTACATAACAATGCACTCTGCACCCGAGGCGAATGTATAATCTTCACCGAAGCACGTTTCTTAGATTTGCCATTTCACTTCACTTGAGTGGAGTTCTCATTAGATTGTTACGGTCTATTATTTGGAAAACAAACATTTTATTTAACACTAACATTCAGCACATCTGAATTAGTCACATATTTTTTATTTCTTAAGAGTGGATCTTGATCTCTTTTGAATGGACTTTCTCTAAATTTTGATATCTTTTCCCAGAATTATACCTAATTCTTTTGTGGTTTAAGCCGAAGTAATATTCGCATTAGTTATGTTGGACAAGATCGATGTTTTTAAAACCTGTAGTTACAATTCGTTTTAAATGAATCTGTTATAATCTGTACAGCTTTAGAATTACTAATTTAGAACAGAAATTACAGGGAGTTCCACCAACGAAGTCACACCCCACAACTTTTTTGGTCTAAGATGACATTAACTACACCTTTTGTAATCAATAATTATTTTGAAAATGGTGTTAGACCTAAATTCAAAATATTGTCAACATTAAGAAATAAATATTTAAATTTGAAGGCAAAGGAGACATTTCAGTGTTTAATGGGCGCTTGTCTAACTTTTGTACGGCTGTTCCCAGGATTCCTAAATAAAATAAATAAGACTAGTATTAAATTCCAATATTTCATGATTTCGTTTGGTTTAGTCCTAGTAAAACATCTTCATATCGGTAAAACAGCCACGCTACCTACCGAAAACATGGCGTTATCTGTCATGTTAATGTCTTAAGTTTTGAGTATAATTCTATTATAACATTTATTTTTCCCAGTTATCGCTTATCCAATTTACGGGCTCCTTTGAATTTATCGTTTGATTTAATTATTCTACTAATACCATTTATTATTTATTACTGATATTACAACAGTAAACAATATACGAGTATTTGAAAAGAATATTTTGATTATTTCAGGCTGTCAAAACAATTATGATCTATGTAATCGATCATTAAACACCACCAACGTCGTTACAGCAACCTGACTACGTCGTAACTCTTAGTGCATCGATTATTGAAACCATACAGTCAGCTCTAGTTCAACAACGGACCTTAACAAACCACAGACTAGAAAGACAACAAGTTGCCAAAGACTCAAAGGTACAAGCATGCTGTTTAATTCAACATGGCGGTATACGGAAACGTCACCTCAGTGTGTCCCCAAGATGTTTTGTTCTTTGTTTCAAATAAGAATATAAAGCAGAATATAATAGGTCTTTACCTATGAAACTGCCGTTTTGTCGTACTGGCCATTTCAAATTAAATTTTATTTTTTTGACTGATAATTCTAATTTCAAATAAATTTTATTTGACAAACATGGAATTCTTTTTCTAAAATCGTCATTTGTTTAATAGTTAGTGTTTTGTTTTCAACGCATTCGAACATTTTTCGTCATCATGGATAAGTTATAAAATTCGAGTAATTATGGAGTATGAGTACTGTCGTGGCACCAAAGCGGCACAAGCGGCACGCAACATCAACGACGTTTACGGAGCGAACACTACAAACGAACGCACCACCCGTTATTGCTTTACCCGCTTCCGTTCTGGAAATTTTGACCTGAAAAATGAACCCCGTGGTCGTCCGAAAACTTTGGTCGACAATGACGAATTAAAGGCAATTGTGGAAGCTGATGAAACTCAATCCACGGCTGAATTAGCAGCAGCTTTCGACGTTAGCATCAAAACAATATTGGTCCATTTGCGTCAAATTGGCAAGGTAAAAAAGCTTGACAAATGGGTACCCCACTAACTCAATGACCGCCAGCGCGAAGTACGCGTGGAGACGTGCTTTGCACTGCTCAGCAGGCATACAAATGAAGGAATTCTGAACCGCATTGTTACTTGTGACGAGAAATGGATTCTGTTTGACAATCGTAAGCGCTCAGCAAGTTAGTTGGACCCTGGTTCAGCACCCAAACAATGCCCTAAACGAAAACTTACCCCTAGAAAAGTGATGGTCACTGTTTGGTGGTCTAACGCGGGTGTAATTCATCACAGCTTCTTGCCAAACGAGACAAGCATTACTGCAGATGTGTACTGTGAAGAACTGAACACAATGATGGAGAAGCTCGCACGTCTCCAACCAGCTTTGGTCAATCGTTCGGCTCCACTGCTCCTGCACGACAACGCGCGACCTCATACTGCACAGCAGACGGTCTCCAAGCTACAAGAGTTGGGGTTGGAAGTTCTCCGTCATCCGCCGTACTCACCAGACCTTGCGCCTACAGACTTCTACTTTTTCCAGAATTTGGATAACTTCTTGGCGGGAAAAAAATTCAATACCCGAGAGGCAGTACAAAATGCCTTTGAAGAATTTGTTGCCTCCCGTCCAGCTGATTTCTTCAAGAAAGGCATCAATAAGCTACCAATGCGTTGGCAAAGATGCATTGATTGCATGGGTGATTATTTTGATTAATAGAAATAAAAAATATATAAAAAAATTACGCTTCATATATTTCGTGAACAACGGCAATTTCATAGGTAAAGACCTAATAATATTGCAAATATTTTTAGTGTGTTTACTAATTTGGTTCAGATATTTCAAACTGGTGTACATTGCGCTGACCGAAAATGAAAAGTCTCCTTTGGGTATGTAAGGTTTTATAAAACATACCTACTTACTCACGTGCATTTTATTTTATTTTGAATGACGAAATTCACTTTCCGCTATTTCACGTTTCAGGAAAATAATGTATACAGTATAATAAAAGTATTGTCAGGCTTAAATTTTCAGTTACTCTCACTTCACTGTACGTGTGGTTAAACCCTGAAATTTGTATCTAAATAAACGTATAAAGAAATAACTAGGCATACGTAAACTCCTTTGATGCTTTATTCCAAGGACAGTCATGCGTGACAAATTTATAAATTAATATGATACCTACGGCTGAATATAACAGACAAAAGTTTAGAACTTGCGTTCAAACGGAATGCAGGGTTACCATACATTAATTCCTACTAATAATACTATTAATACATACCCAGCAAAACACGCCAACATTATGGTCCTAAAGTAAGCAGCGTTATTGATGACGATACAGCGAACTGGGGGCGATCCAAGAGTAATCATACATATTAAATATAAAAAAAACCATGACCCTAAAACAAGCATCAGTGTTCATCACACAAATTAACTGGACTCGAACCTCGGAACTCCGGCCTATGAGGGGCGTACTACCCACAACGCCACTTAGCCGTCAAATTAATAAATAACAAAAACAGCTGGCTTTTGTTGATTTCTGTGAAAAGGGTATGTAGGTATATGTGTCAAAGAGCATTGTCAAGTTATCGGAGAACCGATGGATTGATATATTTTCTTGCCTCCCACGCCTGTATGTAGTGTAACTTGAAGAACTCAAATAAAAGACTAAATTATGAATAAAGTTTTCATAATTTTAAATAACTTGTCCTCCAACAAACCTGATACTGATGCAGGTTACATAAAAATTAACATAAATAAGTAACTGTTTTAAAGTGCTTAGTAATAATGGAATTAAAAGAGATCGATAAATCGTATTTAAAAACAAATAAACTGACTTAATGGCCTCAGAGCACACATAGCTTGTGCTATGGAGGACCAATCGGCTGTCTATGCCTGGATAACAGATACTTTGTAATACTGTGCGGATATTTTGCCAGCTTAAAACCTTTTTTTCTACAGTCAACGATTATCAATCCATCACAAAATGTCAAATTTGCAAAAATTGAGGTTCAACTTATACATCATTACTTAAAAGTTCAAAATCAGTTGAGGAAATTTGACACATTGTGATAGATTGATGAGCTGTTGACTGTAAAACACGCTGTCCTTTTAAGACAGACTTTTGTAACTTCAATTTATTTTCATATACCTACCTCAAATTCAAAATTCAAATTTAATTACGAATATTTATTTCTCAACATTGACAATGACTTGTTCTTATTGATGTCAAATAAAACATGACTTTACCACCAGTTCGAAAAAACCTTCGTGAAGAAGAACTGGCAAGAAACTTCACGGGTATATTTTATTTCAAAATAAATTTACACAGTCCCTTTATGTCTATACAAAAATTAATCTTATCTGCATCTGTTAGCTCGGTAAGTCTCCCGCCCCCAAATATCCAAACGACGCACACCCTCAAACGGCACCCGTTTACGGGTTAATGCGGGATCAAGCCATCGCCCTCCTCAACCTCTGTCAACTTCGATTTTGAGATTCTGTGATTTTAATTTATTTGGAAAAATAAATAATTTGCGAGTGTACTGTGATGTCTTGCATGTTAATATAAGGATTGAACACTCTCGAACTTATTAGTTATACCTAATATGAACCGTTATCATACGTTTTTCCAACCAGGATTCGATCCCAGAATCTAAGGTATCCCAGATATAAGGTAGGGTTCCTACCGTTTACACTAAGAAACCTTCAAACGATATACAGAATTGACTAAGACACAACCTTTCTTTATAAACGCAAATCGTAGCAGCTTGAAATGGGAACGCATCTTGCAGTACATAATATTATTTAACGCATCTTGCCAAAGTTCAAAACCCGCTTCTATTACATAACAAAGTCACTTGTAATATAATGGAGTTGTTCTACCACATGGATATGTTAATAAATTTAACAAATTAGCACACATCCCAGAGGCACACTAAGAGCATAAATATTTCTTTCAACACATTTTATTAAATACATTCATAAGTAGCATTGTAACTCGTAAAATATTTTTTATTTTTGTTAAGAATTATCAAAAACTAAAGCATAGGTAACTTTTGCGCAGGTTGCTGTTATATTAGGTCTTTACCTATGAAATTGCCGTTTTTCACGAAATAAATGAAGCGTAACTTTTTTATATATTTTTTATTTCTATTAATCAAAATAATCACCCATGCAATCAATGCATCTTTGCCAACGCATTGGTAGCTTATTGATGCCTTTCTTGAAGAAATCAGCTGGACGGTAGGCAACAAATTCTTCAAAGGCATTTTGTACTGCCTCTCGGGTATTGAATTTTTTTCCCGCCAAGAAGTTATCCAAATTCTGGAAAAAGTAGAAGTCTGTAGGCGCAAGGTCTGGTGAGTACGGCGGATGACGGAGAACTTCCAACCCCAACTCTTGTAGCTTGGAGACCGTCGGCTGTGCAGTATGAGGTCGCGCGTTGTCGTGCAGGAGCAGTGGAGCCGAACGATTGACCAAAGCTGGTTGGAGACGTGCGAGCTTCTCCATCATTGTGTTCAGTTCTTCACAGTACACATCTGCAGTAATGCTTGTCTCGTTTGGCAAGAAGCTGTGATGAATTACACCCGCGTTAGACCACCAAACAGTGACCATCACTTTTCTAGGGGTAAGTTTTCGTTTAGGGCATTGTTTGGGTGCTGAACCAGGGTCCAACCAATTTGCTGAGCGCTTACGATTGTCAAACAGGATCCATTTCTCGTCACAAGTAACAATTCGGTTCAGAATTCCTTCATTTGTATGCCTGCTGAGCAGTGCAAGGCACGTCTCCACGCGTACTTCGCGCTGGCGGTCATTGAGTTCGTGGGGTACCCATTTGTCAAGCTTTTTTACCTTGCCAATTTGACGCAAATGGACCAATATTGTTTTGATGCTAACGTCGAAAGCTGCTGCTAATTCAGCCGTGGATTGAGTTTCATCAGCTTCCACAATTGCCTTTAATTCGTCATTGTCGACCAAAGTTTTCGGACGACCACGGGGTTCATTTTTCAGGTCAAAATTTCCAGAACGGAAGCGGGTAAACCAATAACGGGTGGTGCGTTCGTTTGTAGTGTTCGCTCCGTAAACGTCGTTGATGTTGCGTGCCGCTTGTGCCGCTTTGCTGCCACGACGGTACTCATACTCCATAATTACTCGAATTTTTAACTTATCCATGATGACGAAAAATGTTCGAATGCGTTGAAAACAAAACACTAACTATTAAACAAATGACGATTTTAGAAAAAGAATGCCATGTTTGTCAAATAAAATTAAATTGAAATTAGAATTATCAGTCAAAAAAAAAATTTTTTCATTTGAAATGGCCAGTACGGCAAAACGGCAGTTTCATAGGTAAAGACCTATTAGATACTGAGCTGATCTATGGACCTTCACTCCTCTTTTGACTAAAAATATACCTTTTATTTTCTGAACTGCTCTAGATTTTTTATCGATACTATTATAGTATAATATTATAGTAAGTATAGTAATCGTACCGCATAGTTCCATCCGATTAGCTCCACATATAGTGTACCTTTACTTTTTGATTTTTAACGGATCAATAATTACCAAGATCGGGTTCAATAGATTCAGAATTCATCCATGGAAATATTAAGGTAAACTAACAAATCTTTCCCCTTTATCATAGTACTGCCCATACTATGAGGTACCTAATATGTCCGTCGTCACTCGATGTTTGTGCTTCCGCGCGCTAAATACCTACCGGCCGCTGGGTCGCCGGCAGTCGTGTTTGAGTTCATTTTGGCACGCAGTCGTCACCGTGCGGAGGTTTAGCTAAAAAGGCGGAATCGCTGTAGTTTGAACGGATTGATTTAAACGGAAGTAAAAGCCAGTGCATTCACAGGTATAAAAGCAGTCCCAACTAAAGCGTACAGTCTCTTCAATAATCACATTCAGTATTGATAATAATACATTGTAATCCTACTTCCTACTAATATTATATACGTGAAAGTTTGTAAGTATGGATGGAGGTTTGTTACTATTTCACGTAAAAACTACTGAATGAATCAATATGAAATTTGGCACAGTGATAGTTTATAGTCTGGAATAACACATAGCATACTTTTTATCCCAATATTCCCACGAAATTTAGAATAACGTGGGTGAAAGCGCGTGTAATAATAAAATAAAACATAAATAATAACACACCTACGATTAATCGTGGCCATGAATGCGGACCGCGGTTCCCACTCCAGTGGGTCATCAGGTGCTCATTAGCCAGCTTAAATTTTATTTTTTTAAATGGCTCCCCTTAATAATTATCCAGAAGTAACATAGATTATTACTTTTTTTTATATCCACGAAGGTTAGACCGCACGCGTCTTCTATAACATATCCACAGTCCACATTGCTCCCATTACATCACAACCTATACGCGCCTCAAATACAACCTTGTTTTTAAAAAAACAGGTTTCCATTCGGTCAACGTCTTACATTCAACTCAATCACAAGTCACCTGTATGTTTGCTTGCTTGCTTGCTAGACACCACGTGTTCAGGTCATCGATCTGTGGGAAAACCGGCTTTGTGTTGCATTATCTTAAGGTTTCAAGTTTAATGAGGTTACTGGGTCAAGTTATGGCCTATTGTAGTTAAGGGAAATACATCAGGCTTGTTCTTGTTTTTATTTGATTGGTTATTACTTACGATGTTTCGATTATAATAAAGTATTTTATAGTAGCATTATAAGTAAAATAGAACATGTGTGTGGTAGAACCCTGTTTCAAATACCGGAAGTCATGGATTCAGGACCAATTAGGATGAGATCATTATTCCTCATTATGTAACCGTAGAAGAATGTAAAGGCATTAGATATGCTACCCAATTCGATGTTGCGTAGTATTTCTGCCAGTACAGGACGCATTGTCCTATAAAGGTCAATATTAGTAGCCTCTCTATTTCCTCTTTATTTTAAACTAGTTTTATCCTTGTTTTAATCTAGAATCTGCATAACCCTGCTGTAATTTATTTCCGTGATAGTAGAGATACGTCTGGGGCAGTACAACAGCTCTTCGTATTTTGACCGCCATAAGATTGCGTTCTGGTCAAAAGGAAGAATCAGCCAGTGCAATTACTGAAACAAAAGCAATTCGAACTGAAGCCAACATCGGCAAGGCATCAAGACTCGAGATAATAAGCATAAGTAATATTAGTAAATAGAATACCTACGCTTAATGTTGTCCATGAGCGCGGATGCCTCCGACTATCAGGTGAATCGCGTGATCGTTTTCCGCCTATGAAAATAGTAAAACAAAATCACATATTGTTATGGCTTAAGCCATACACAACATGCGAAAATTGTACCTTATTACAGAAAGCACGGAACCCTAATTTGTGTCTGTCTGGTAAACTGCCAGATATTATACCATATAAAAATAATAATAATATTTCTAACAATCACACCACATTATCTAGCCCAAATATCTGCCTCTACCAGGATTCAAGGCAAGGGTACTTACCTCCACACCAAACAGGCCGCTATATGATTTGTATGAAGTACCTGTTATCTCTGTATTCTATCTTTAATTTCTTCATCACAAAACACACTAAAAAAACCAACATCATTGCGGAAATACATTCATTCATGTGATTCTTTCACTCTTATTTGCATAAAGATAGTTTAATTGCAACCTATTTTACATAGTTTGATCAATGCGTTTCTATGACACAATGATGTGATAAGAAAATTTCGAAAACCTTTATTGTGTGTTGAACAATAAAAAGTTCGATGCAAGCAACTATCTAGCTAGATTATTAATAATAATAAGCGTTATTATTTCTTAGTATGGTTAAGTTTTAATTGACAAATTCAAAATAATTCAATATATTTGACGAAATCAATGTAGGTATACCTAAGTACGTTGCTACGAGTTTACGTAGATATGTAGATTCTTAGACCATTACGACGATACCTGGAAAGACATATGCACATTTTTATTGGTCTCTTCGGGAAAACATGAATTATTTTAGATATAACATCTAATTACGGTCGTTGAAATAAAACATCTTCATATTTTTGCACTCGAAAGGCGTTTTTTTACGTCAATTTTCTCTTACAACGGTATCCGCTCTTTTTGCTTCGGGGGTTAAAATAATTTAATAATTAAGTACAGTTTGTAACATAATACAAATGAAACTATGAAACTTACTGTTCTCGATCCTGTATGTATATGTAATCCTGTAGCATTATTACCGTTGATTCTATTTTTATCTTCTTGAAAAACTATCTTAATTGTTTTTCCTATGTAAATAAAAATATTTGGCATATCACTTAGACAATTTAGTTGATATTGATCACTTTGTCCAGTTGTAATTTTTTAATTATTGTAACGTAAACCAAACAAGTTGGATTAAAAAGTTCACAGCTTAAATAAGAAAACACAGGAATAATGCGATTTTTTATGTTTATTTTTCTACATACTCTCCTCCTAGGTCACAGCACTTAGTCCAGCGGCCCTCCAAAGCCTTGATCCCATTTAAATAGAAGGTCTCGTCGAGGTCTTCAAAAAAGGCATCTACGGCAACTTTGACCTCCTCATTGGTAGAAAATTTCATTCCACCCAAGTGTTTTTTTAGTTTTGGATATAGGTGGAAGTCAGAAGGTACCAAGTCAGGTCAACAAGGGGGATGAAGAAGCAGTTCGAAACCACAATTCACTATTTGAGCCGTTTCTGCAGATGTGTGAACACGAGCATTGTCCTGATGAAACAATACTTTCTTCGTCAACAATCCTGGTCTTTTAGACTTTATTTCTAAACGTAAACGACGTAATAGTGTGCAGTAGTATGCAGAATTTATAGTTTGACCTCTTTTTAAGTAATCAACCAAGATGACACCCTTAGAATCCCGGAAAACCAAGGAAATTCTTGGGGGTCGGAGATCCGGGTCTCTACCATTGTTTGGATTGTTGTTTGGATTCATTAGTATATAGTGATGAGCCCATGTCTCGTGTGTATGTGTGTATGTATGTCTCATAGTAACAAACCTTGCCAAAAATTCGTTTGGATCAGCTTGAAAAAATCTCAAACCGTCTCTAGAAATCGTGAGCCGTGTTCGTTTCTGTTCAACTGAAAGGAGCCGCGGAACCCATCTTGCAGACACCTTGTGGAACCCTAATTCGTTAACGATCATGTTTTGTGTATGGCCATATGAAATCCCTAGAGCTTCAGCTATTTCAGATACCTTCAATCTTCTGTCTCCCATGATGAATCACATATTTTTTCGATGTTTTCCGAAGACGTAGCTGTAGAAGGCCGTCCAGAGCGAGGTCATCTTTGATGCTCTCTCGTCCACGTTTAAATTCAGCTGTCCACTTTATTATCATTGTATACGACGGAACAGATGTTCCTAAAGTAGCCACCATATCTTCATGAATCTGCTTTGGAGTTGAGGGTTTCTTGTGGAGGTATTTGATCACGGCACGGTGCTCTAAACTGTCCATTTTCAAAATTAATGAAACTTAATCTCACTTAATCAATCAATAAAATAAATAATTACCCATGTATCTCAGAGAAAAATTGCACAGAGACTAACAAAGAGTCTAGGTTTCATATGAGGATAGTTTTATAGTAATATGAAGACGCTATCTATGTAAGGCCGCGATCTTTTCAATCCACCTCAATACTAAAGGCAACCGTATACAATACTAAAGGCGAAAAGTATGCACATCATGCATACTTTTTAAAATATAATACTCAAGGCGGCGATTATACCCACTCGGATGAATTCCCACCAATAAACACGACTACAGTAGCGCCCTCACAAGTAATAACTCGTTCGATTATCCCTGGCCGGCAAGACGGATTCTTCAAACAACAGCTTCGACAGAATACGATTTTTTTATAAAAGCCCACACTTATCGAAGAAAGGGAGTCGATCTCGAGCTTCGGAGTTGTCAACATAACTACCAACAAACCTTCACTACTTCTACCTTGCGTGCCAGTCGGTCTGCGCGTCTTCCTCGTTCCTGCCTTGTGACCCACTCTACCCGCGCGCCTTCTCTATTCCTGACTTGCATGCCAGCCCGCGCGTCTCTCCATTCCTGCGTTCATGCCAGTCTGCACGCCGACTCCACTCCTGCCTTGCGTGCCAGTCCGCACGCCGCCTCCACTCCTGCCTTGCGTGCCAGTCCGCACGCCGACTCCACTCCTGCCTTGCGTGCCAGTCCGCACGCCGACTCTACTTCTGCCCTGCGTAGCAGTCTGCACGCCTCACTATTTGCATCTTGCGTGCTAGCCAGCACGTCCTTGGCGATCGTGCTACACATGCCAGCTAGCTCGCTCTTACGTCGCCGCTGCTGCCTCACGCGTCTCCATCAGCGACACCTGGATACGCCTCGAGTCACCTAGTTTAGTATTTTATTTATTAAATTTAATGTAAATAACCTTTTTGTAAATACCTTGTAAATTAACTTCTTTGATATATTAAATCTAACTTTATATTCCCGATAACCACTTGTTTCATTCCACTTGCGCAGGACAGTTACCGGAGTCATTACGTCCCTCATTACGTGACAAGTTTCCTTAATTGAACCGTTCCACAACTGAATAATTTTGGTTTATGCGTTCGATACGTATGCCGAAAGCAGCATTGCTCTTTAATGCTCGAATCGTGCATAGGATTCTGTCTCTTAGTTCCTAAATCCCAGTAAAGCCGTTGAATTTTAACGATTTACACGAGTCAGTCAATAAATAATACCAACCCACGTTAACAGCCCAAAGGTATTCAAAGCTTGTTAACCAAGGGAAAACCTAGATACGGAAGCTCCTACATTTAATCAAGACAAAAACCGAACGCAAGAATAATTTATGGCTGATGTGCTCCAATAAGTTTATTCTCAGAGCTTTTCCAATGACAATACTAAATCATAGACACCCCGTGACCGTGGAAACAGAATCTGTGGCTTTATTGTTCGTATTGAGAGTAAAAGGTTAAGATAACAATCTTTTTAACCTATAAAGAGTTCATTGTTTGCTGTTGTAATTATATGTTGATTGATTATTGAATGAGAATCGGGTGGATTGGTATTTTGATTGATACTTTAAGTAGATATAAGCAATTTGTTGAAAATTATAACGATGAGTATGTTTGTACTTACATTGTACGTACATACAATTATAGAAATTGTTTAAGATTGAGAATATTTTATATTCCATGGTGGGTATCAAAAGATTTATGTTTATTATAGCATTCCAATTTAAAATTAGTAAGAGTCAGTGGTTTAGAAGTGATGAAGTTTATCAACTTATAAATATAAATAAAAACTTGGACCAATATAAACTTGCACCACAGTCAATGTTATTAAAACCTACGCATTCCTATTGAGTTTATTGCTGTTTCTTCGGCAGTAGGTTACCCTTCCGAACCAGTGGCAGTTTCGATACACGACGTCCAAAGCCGAGGTCCGTGGCCTCTCGGGTGCTCTAAGGCGTGTCGTACGTAGGAATAGTTTTCGTTCCGGCTAAGCGCCCTCAGCGCTAGGCCACTAAGTCCAGTGAAATTTTAAGGCAAATAGATAAAAGCCTATAAAACCCATAAATAAACAGCTCATTTTGAAAAATAATATATTATTATTAAATCTATAGGTATGGATCAATAAGATTCATTATATCAAGACGTTAACCGGTATCTCTACGTCTATGTAACGCCTTGAAGTCTCGGATTCGAAACCAATTAGCCTAATAAACCTATCCGTCTTGTTCTATAGGTACATAGAACAAGATGGATACTGGATGATAAAAGTTAAATCTACTATACTATGTAAACAGCCTGGTTGTGGCATGACACAGCAAGTACGATTATCTTTGATTTGTTTCTATGATTCGATAACCCGCCCGAGTAGCGACAGTAGTCGCCCTGGCTCGTACGCCTAAGGTCTCAGGTTCGAAGGCATTCGTTTGTGTGATGAACACAGATGTTTGTTCTCGGGTCATGGTTGTTTATATGTATATTTATTCTAGGTCACCCCTCCCTCCCCCCTCCACTGTTCGGTCATCAATAACATAAGCTTTGCTTACTTTGTTGCGTAGTTGGTATGTTTGTCTGGGGTGCCGATTTTATTTATTTGAAATATATTATTTAGTTTATAATCGAATAGAATGTAAAGTTACATTATTAATTATAGTTTAATTTGTGGATCTTACTAGCTACTCGTAATAACCAACAAAAGGCACATTTTTATCAAATAACCAACCTCCAACTGTCCCCGGAGAATACGCATGCTAGGTACTAAGGAACTTACGAGTGCGTGGGACACTCAAAGTAAAAATGTTTTGTAAATTATATATTTTTATTACCACTTTTCAAAGAACTCTCTATCAGCGTTTATACAAAGTTTCATGCAGATGATCCGAAAGTTTAGGAAGTCCCTCGTTTGATCGCGGAGTGCGCGGGCGCGTTGCCATGGTGAAGTAAAAGGCATCGGAGTCCCGTGTTCGTCGCTTGTTGCTCGCAGCAGCAAAATTTCTGGCAAGCATTTGGTAGTGCATTAATGCTTCTTTGGTTACTCAAGAGAAAAAGGTGGCGATCAAAATTTTCCAGCGCTTCTCGACCGTTTCACTTTCGTAGGCGTTTGTAGAAACAGCCATACTATAACTGGCAGATTCCCCGTAATCATAAAGATGGCGGGAAGAACTTGCTTTGAATTTATCAATCATATCATGGCACCATTCCACGAGCGCCTGCTTCTGAGCTTAGGTGAAGTTGTGGGGTAACCAGCGCGAAACAGTCCTCCGTACGCAAAGGTAAGTAAACTCATAAAAATACATAAATCGTTTTTAGTGTAAAATTTCTTAATTTTACTCAAAATTATCCTTAAGCTATATATATATATGAAAATTTTCTAAAAGATATTTATTTTGAGTGTTTTATTTGTCTGTCAATTTGTAGGTAGGGGTGTCTTATATAACATTGATAATTTCAGATCAAAATCTATTTAGTCCACATATTGCTAGTGAACCAGCAGAAACTCTACAATTCCCAGGAATAGAGAACACTAGGTAAAGTAGGTAACGGACACAAATATATATTATATTTTACACATTACCTGAAAGCACCAGGCATTCTTTATATTGCCTAGCTATTGTAAATAACATCTGAATTAATACAGATCACCGGTGACGTACACAAACTTAAAAACAAACGTAAACTCCTTTCTTCATCCTTCAAATTTAAGGGCCGCACTCAAGTTCACGTTGGTTTAGAAGGCGCCTTGTTCATAAAGGCTAATTAAAGTCGATTAAACGGTTCATCAGGTTTCAAGATGGACTTGAAGTCGTAAAAAGTCATCGCACGAAAATGTTCTCAATGCAACGGTTTCAAAATGCTGGTAAAACAACACATCTTTTGGGACATTTAAATTTGGAACAAATATTTCGTATTTCGAATTTTTAAAATAAATTATAACTCACCAGCGTTCCATAATAACTTTTTTCGCAAATCTTTCTGAGTGGCCTGGTATGTAATAATTCTTTTTAAAAATGAACCAAGTTGTAAGAGTACCAAGAGTTGTATTTTCGGTCTATCATTAATACCTTTTTAAAAGTGGAAGTAACACGTTGCAAACCATTACATTCAGTGCGAGTCCTTACATACCTACTGTTAATAAAATTATTTTGGATTTTTTAAGTCCTTAACTCAGATTAAAGTAGATAGGTATATTACGTACCTGAAAAAAGGGTTTTGGTACTAACTGTACATCTACTCACAAAAACTTAATTATATTGCTCCCCAAAATAAAATAGATACAAGGATGCAAAACTTGGGGTTGCGAGGAAGATCCAATAATAATTTTACCTTAACCGAAGGTATATAATGAAACTTTGGACTATATGTCGAACGATATTAATGAGGTTATGGCCAGTAACTTCTCAGTAAAGAGACCTTTCGGAACAGCAAATACTAATTTTAGTATATAGATTTAAGATAGATAGATTTTAATTTTATATTCATGTAAAAAGGACAATTTATTTTTGACCTATTGTCTTTGAACCCTATGATACCACCTACAGCATAGCTAATAAGATCTTAATAATACTTATTACACATGGCACAACTTTTTATAACGGCTTAAGAACCCGGAACCTTAGAAAGAGGAATGAGTACCAACTTTATAACAACAGATCTCTCTAGAAAAGGTAATTCACGATAAAATAAACAACTCAAAATCTTTAAGCAGGTACCTTCGTGTAGATCATGTTTATCCTAAAGTCATCATAGCAAAATGCACAGCTTTCGCTTATATCTTACTTTCACTGGTACGTTCGGGCACAAAATTCGCTTTTAAAGGTACCTTGGTGGGTAGCTATAATACTGAACAAATGGGTGGAATTTGCATCAAGTAATGTGAAAGTTATTAACAAAAATGTAATTTCTTTATTTTTTGTTAAACGTGGAGTCTGAAAAATGACGTAATGCAGGCAATCTGCAGTGCAATGCCGATGACATGATCAAAAAAAAAAACTACAAATCAAGTAAATAAATATATATGTGTGATATTTTAATTCAATAAAGAAACAAGTTAATGAGTTCGAAGTTACGAAGGTATAAAAGCGTTATTGTTAAATAATTTCTGATTTTAGGAATTTGGAAGACAATCACTTGAGTTACTGCAACCAACCATTAATTATAAATAATTAATTAATAATAATAATTTAATGATAATCACAATAAAAATATAACAATATTTTTTATTTTCATAACGATAGACATTTCGTGATCTTTATTGACTATAATTGATTCCTTAATTTGCTTTGCAGTGCCTACACTATGCCCATAACTGTACATTCAAATTTTAATTACATCTGAATATTGTTATAACATCTATAACTTATGGAACCAATAAAGTTTTTTAGTTTGACTTTAACTGTCTTTTGCTACACTCTTCTTTCTAGTTACCGCTTTATGACTTTAATGCTCGACTGTACACGGATCTCATAATATTGCTGGTTCTACTCGTCCCGCAGTCTAACACAGTAAAATAGGCTGTCACGCAGGTCTCGGAATTTTAAGTAGACTAAGTTAAAGAAAAAGGACGTTGAATGTTGTGCTATCTCTTTCTGTGTATTGGCGGTATTTAGCCCATTTGTTTTTGTTCTCCAAAGCAATACATATTTATTTATTATTTCACTTTAGGTAATTATTACGGTTAATACTAGTTACAACTATTAAATTATATTTTTGAATAGTGCTCGTAATTATTATTTTGACTTATGACGCGGAGCTGACCGAAGGCTTGAGTTCTAATTGCCTTTGTTCCAGTGATTGCACTGGCTGCTCCTTCCCTTTGACTGGAACACAACCACGTAAACGTGATTATTACGTCGATCAAAATAGGAAGACTGTAGTAGCCCTCTATACCTGAATATGGTTGGGGAGGGCGATGGCTGGATCCCGCGTTAACTCGTGAACGGGTGCCGTTTGAGAGTCTTCGTCGTTTGGATACTTGGGGGAGGAAGACTTGCCGAGCTAACAGATGCAGATAAGAATAATTTTGTATAGACAGAAAATGACTCTGTAAATTTATTTTGAAAAAATATACCCGTGAACTTTCTTGCCAGTTCTTATTCACGAAGGTTTTCCCGAACTGGTGGTAGAGTCGTGTTTATATTTGACGTCAATAAGAACAAGTAATTGTCAATGTTGAGAAATAAATATTTCATTTCATTTCCTCCAGACGAGATCTTAACAAAGAAACTCTAGAACCGCTGACTAATTATAGTCACATATAAACATGTAATCTGTTCATGTATCTGAGCAAAACCGCGAGCATAATTCGACTGCGCGTGAAACTACAAAAACAATACAAATAACAAATTATTTTATAATAATTTTTCTGATGGAAGCAAACCGATTTGCACAGTGATAATATTTTAAGAAATTAAAATACTATGAATAAGACCCGAAGCTGCGCGCTTTGAGCGAACTAGCACTAGACGAAATATTGCTTTATATTAGGTCTTTACCTATAAAATTGCCGTTTTTCACGAAATAAATGAAGCGTAATTTTTTTATATATTTTTTATTTCCATTAATCAACCCATGCAATCAATGCATCTTTGCCAACGCATTGGTAGCTTATTGATGCCTTTCTTGAAGAAATCAGCTGGACGGGAGGAAACAAATTCTTCAAAGGCATTTTTTTTTCCCACCAAGAAGTTATCCAAATTCTGGAAAAAGTAGAAGTCTGTTGGCGCAAGGTCTGGTGAGTACGGCGGATGACGGAGAACTTCCAACCCCAACTCTTGTAGCTTGGAGACCGTCTGCTGTGCAGTATGAGGTCGCGCGTTGTCGTGCAGGAGCAGTGGAGCCGAACGATTCACCAAAGCTGGTTGGAGATGTGCGAGCTTCTCCATCATTGTGTTCAGTTCTTCACAGTACACATCTGCAGTAATGCTTGTCCCGTTTGGCAAGAAGCTGTGATGAATTACACCCGCGTTAGACCACCAAACAGTGACCATCACTTTTCTAGGGGTAAGTTTTCGTTTAGGGCATTGTTTGGGTGCTGAACCAGGGTCCAACCAACTTGCTGAGCGCTTACGATTGTCAAACAGCATCCATTTCTCGTCACAAGTAACAATGCGGTTCAGAATTCCTTCATTTGTATGCCTGCTGAGCAGTGCAAGGCACGTCTCCACGCGTACTTCGCGCTGGCGGTCATTGAGTTCGTGGGGTACCCATTTGTCAAGCTTTTTTACCTTGCCAATTTGACGCAAATGGACCAATATTGTTTTGATGCTAACGTCGAAAGCTGCTGCTAATTCAGCCGTGGATTGAGTTTCATCAGCTTCCACAATTGCCTTTAATTCGTCATTGTCGACCAAAGTTTTCGGACGACCACGGGGTTCATTTTTCAGGTCAAAATTTCCAGAACGGAAGCGGGTAAACCAATAACGGGTGGTGCGTTCGTTTGTAGTGTTCGCTCCGTAAACGTCGTTGATGTTGCGTGCCGCTTGTGCCGCTTTGCTGCCACGACGGTACTCATACTCCATAATTACTCGAATTTTTAACTTATCCATGATGACGAAAAATGTTCGAATGCGTTGAAAACAAAACACTAACTATTAAACAAATGACGATTTTAGAAAAAGAATTCCATGTTTGTCAAATAAAATTAATTTGAAATTAGAATTATCAGTCAAAAAAAAAATTTCATTTGAAATGGCCAGTACGGCAAAACGGTAGTTTCATAGGTAAAGACCTATTATTATACTTGTTTACAACCTTAAATTTTTTTCTTACAATGATGCTATAAGTTAATGGTAAAAAAACATAAACCTTTTACTCTCTATGCTAGTCATGGATTTACATTTTTATGCATTTTTCTTATATTACGTATTCTGCCGTACCTGCACATCTGAAACACGATGATGACATTTTCATATGTTTGAGTAGAATCACTCAATATTTTATTACATTTGCGGTGTCCTAGAGTGTCCGTCACTCTCTGAAAACATTTGATTTTTTTTTTCATTTCACCATTTCAATTTCATCTAAAATCGATTTACGTAATTACAGTATGTTCCCTTGACATCCTAGTGGCGTATTGGTTAGTAGCCCTGCCTCATACGTCGAAGGTCCTTGGTTCTAGCCTGGCCGGGGCATTCATTCGTGTGATGATCATATATGTTTTTTCTCGGGTCATGGTTGTTTGTATTTACATAAGTATTTTTATTTTGGGTTCCCTCCAGTTCGCTGTATGGTCATCCATAACTTACTTTTTTACATAACAGCACTTTGGGGTGTGATTGTCTGGGGATTTATTATTATTCACATTATTATTTATAATCAGGAAAAGTTTTAATCAAAGTGTTTATGATAAAAATCGTACCTATATTGTGTTACCTTTACCAATAAAATGAAATAATGTATAGTACCGAGCCATACTTTAACTTTTAAATGTGTTGAGGGGCGGTAATATGGTAAATCCCATTTATCAAATTTTAAATTAAAAAAAAATTACAAATAAAGTTGGTTGGCGCACTTTTGGTATATTTAAGTTAAAAATAAATTAAATTAAGTGCGTTTCTAGTATAACATGTAAATAAAATGACTATCGATATTTATTTTCTCAAATTTAATAATTTTTGCGTGACCCTTTTTTGTTTTGGATACAAGTGGAGGTCAAAGTATTTTTTCTGGTGCGGGCCATTGGTTTATTTAGGAATGAACTTTGCAATATAAAAACCCTTTGCCTATAAAACGTTTTTTTGCTTCGTGTCGTATATTAACTACAAACAATGTTTTTATTTTTATTAACTTATTAAATAGTTTATTTTCCTTATAGAGGTACACGGTGTATGGAAATGTATAACAAAATAATATCTTAAATCAACAACATTGAATACTTGAATACTCACAAAAAAAAAACTTAAAAAAATCTGGTATATGAAACATAAAAATGACCATTTCCCGATCTACCTTATACAACTTATTTGATTACCGTGTTAAGCACATTTTGGTGTCCAGCTGTCTATAAAATATTCGTTATAAAAACAATTGATCAAGTTCAACAACTTAAACGCGCTTACGAATAAGATGCTGCTAATAAGTTTTCTTTATTGAAAAAGGATTAGACGTTTGTCTTCTATGTCACCTGATGGAAAGTGACGATGAAGACGAAGTGTTACATGTCTCTACACGAGATACCTATTCACTCGACGATAACTAACTATACTCGAAATAACTAGGACTATAGTTTTCTGGAAAAACAGACGCCGGCAGTTCATTCCACATCTTGGCGACCCGCACCAATAAGGAACTATCGAAGCGTTTGGTTCGACTTCTTGGGATATCTACTATAAAGGGATGCAAGGCTTGTCTGTATTTTTTAAATAAGATACGTATAACACAACATCAACCGAACTAGGGTTTCTGGGCATAACCATTACGTCGAAACAAAACTCCAGCCGACAAACAGAAACCATGTCCAAACACAGCTTCTACATTTGGAATCAGTACAAGGTGCTTCAATTGTGAACAGCTGTTTAACCTTTAAACAAGACAAGCTCGATCTTGTATGACATACTGCAGTAATCTTTGGAATGTTTCCGCGAAGTACCAGCTTGAAGAGGTAGACTCTGTTGACCAAAGAGCCCTTAGGGTGTTACCAGACCAATCCATCGACCGTCGATCGACGTCGACCGGTCGACATCGTTTAGTTTGTAAGACAAACTAAACAAACACAGTAGTTTCATTATTCAGTATGATGGAATACTTTACAAATTACTTACTCTAATAATTTTCTTTTATAATTTTTGTTTTGTCTAATTTATTTTCTTTTGATGGTGTGGTAAATTCTGAATTTAACATATAGTTTTTTCAAGTAATCTAACGGGAAACACTCACATGGCATATCAAATTTACAATCTTTAATACGTTTAAGTATTTCATTGCCAATATAGATAATATTTATTTCAAGATCGAAATATTCGCAAAACTTTGGCTCGAGCAATTCAATTTCATATTTTTAATAATTATTCATACACACAGTACAATAAACAACTATTATTAATAAAAAATACAACGTTTTTACATTAACATATTCAAACTTGTAACTAACAAAACAACGTGCGTCGCAATGACCCTGAGATTGTCAACTGGCTGTGCTTTTGACCTGTCTCGCCGCGTACGTGACAAGCGGCCAGTGGTCACGCACACATGCCCCGCGTGCTTGTAGTAGTGCAACCGATTCGTGCGGTTGTATGAAGCTTTGTCTCTGTTCTGTTTATCTACTCATGTGGCTGAACTAAGCGTTTCGACAGTTCATTTTTAGTCCGTGTCGCCAAATAGTGGAAAGATTGCCTGCGTATGGTTTTCCAGTCAAATCCAATCCTGAACGTAGAGTGAATAGGTACATCTTGGACAGGCGTGTAGGTACTTCATCATCACTTACCATCAGAGTAGATGGAAGTGAAATGCTTGCCAACAATATACGGTAAAAAAAATTTTTAAAACATTTAAATTAAATTGTATCAAAAATATAAAGATATTATTTTGATTTTTCTTACATTTGAGACATTTTCTGATCCTGTATCAGGTTTTAGCAAAAACTTTTCCCTTTTTTTCGGCATCAGTAAATTTTTTTTAGTTATTGCGTCATCTATTAAGTCCAAAATAATACACACTAGGCTAGGGGCACTTACTGTACACATATTAAGTATCTTTGAATCGACGTAGCACTTGCGGGGTTCATGGTTTTTAAATTTCCCGCTTCCAGAGCATTCAGCGAAAAACGGATCTTTGATTCTGGAAGATCTCATCATAGGGATTTCAAATATGTCATGAAAAAAAACGCAAAATTGACTTAGTATGTTTATGATTAGTGCAGGAGTATTTTTGTCTAATGTAGGTATTGTGGTAGGTATAGATAGCAGCGCTATTCAATATGTTGATTAAAAATACGATATTTTTTTACGATCACAATTACGATTTGCGAATACTTAGTTTTGGATCACTTGCAGTTTTAATTTAGGAAAATCGATCTTATTTTGCTAATAAATGTTTATAATAATATAGATGATAAATTGTCTTATATACATTTATGAAATAATTCTGCTAAAATGTTTAAGTCGCCTTAGCAGATTGCGTTTACTTTCACCCAATCTCTGATGCTGGGTACTAGATCCTAAAGGCATAGTAAAATCAAAATACCAATTGGATTATAACTAATTTTGCTAACTTTAAGGAAACAGTCTAAATCTAAACTGACAAAAATGGGCCTATGGCAGATCTAAGCTAGCCGGTTAGTTGGTTAAAATATCCTTCCCTCACTTTCTAGTTCTATTGAATAATTGTTTGTTTATATAAATATATTTTTTTATTTTTTATTTATTCTATTGTTAGGTATATATAATAATGATTGTACAAGATGATTTATTTTTTTATGTTCATCTTCTGATGAATTTGAGAGTGCTGAGAGTGAAACATTTTTCACAAAGGGATGCTGACCCGCTGGAAGTAAAACTTAAAGATATCTTTGTCCTTTCACTATCTTTCCTTAATGTTGTGCATGTTAATGTTCAAAGTCTTTTATCTCATTTCACAGATTATTACCTACAGTTCGTTTAGTAATGGTACAGTAGACTGCATTCTTGTGTCTGAGACCTGGCTTAAGCCGTCTATTTCCTCGACAAGTTTCTCTTTACCGGGATATAAACTTTACCGTAATGATCGCACGGGTGTGGGTGGTGGTGGAGTAGGTATCTTTCTGAAAAGTCATATCAGTGCTAGTGTAGTTTGCACCTCTCCTAATCTATATACTGAAAACATTGAGTACCTTTTTTTAGAAATAATAATTCATCTTTTAGGTGTATTGTACAGGCCTAACGATAAAATTAATTATTTTAGTACACTGGACGGAATTCTTGAGATACATGTAGGTACCTCATTAGGACCACGTGATCTTAATGGGTGATTTAAACACGTGTCTTTTAAAAAATAACGAAATTCACAGAAATTCACAGACTTGACTTCTTCGTATAATCTGTCTGTTGTCCCAATGTCTTCTCCTACGCATTATTTTCCAAACTGTAAACCATCCCTAATATATTTAATATTTATTTACAATTCTAATTTAGTCGCCTGTTATGGTCAAACCTCAGCTCCTTTTTTATATCATGATTTAGTATTTGTAAGTTACAAACTACGACCTCAAAAAGTAAAGCCTAATGTTCTGTGGCTTCGAAACTTAAAAAAAATGAATATTGAACATTTAAAAGGGGATGCTAGAAGACTTGACTGGAGCAAAGTCTTCAACTGTGAGGATTTGGATTGTATGGTCACCACTTTTACACAGGAGTTAATAAATCTGACACTCATGCCCCTGGGCGACCGGTACGAGTCAAGCGATTGCCTGCGCCGTGGTTAACAAATAGTTTCAAAATATATGTAGGTATATGTTAGAGCGTGATAAGGCTAAAACTCGTTATAAAAAAGATCCCTGGTCAAATAGTTTATTGTCTTACAAACACCTTAGAAATATGTGTAGGTAATCGTCTGTGTCGAGATTCTAAACGCCACTACATCCATTCCACGATTGAAAATCTAAATCAGACACAAACATGGAACTTTCTGAAGACATTGGGCATCGAAAAAACCTCGGACCCTTGTATGAATAACCTAGATTTAAATTATCTTAATAACTACTTCTCTACCCCTCCAATCACTCTGGATCCCGAAATTAAATCTCAAATGTTTTACCATCTGTCAGTTCACTCTTCTTTTTCGTACCAAATACGGAAGAGATAGTAAAAAAGATAATCCAAAACATTTCAACAAAAGCTATTGGAAGTGACAGCTTAAGCTGAATGTTTGAATGTCTTTCCAACTGAGTGGAAAAAAGCTCGTTATCCCACTTCCTTAAACATCAAACCCTTCATCATATTACCAGTAGGTACCGACCCATTTCTATCCTTCCTAAAGTTTTGGAGTCTATAGTTCACTTGCAATTACACAAATATCTTACCACCAATCTCCTTTGCCCTTACTTGAAGTTGGAGCACTGTTGCTGTAAGCTCACTGTGTTAACGTTATTGGACTTCAGCAGTGCATTTAACTCAGTAGATTTTGATATTAATCTCTTTCTGCTCTAAATATTTCTTCTGAGGTGTTAGAATGGTTACGAACCTACCTATATAGCCACCGGCAGTGTGTGAAGAGCAAGGATACATCATCAAGTTGGTGTACTCTCGCTGCTGGTGTACCCCTGGGTAGCGTATTATCACCATTACTTTTTTCTATATTTATAAACAACATCTCAAAAGTAATTTCTTCAAATTTTCACTTATACGCTGATGACTTACAAATATATCGCCATTTTTCGCTATCCGAGGCAGAAAACGCTATTCAAATGCTTAATATGCATTTGTCCGCTGTGCAGACTTGGGCCAAATGTTTTGGCTTCTCATTAAACCTGCCAAATCACAAGCTTTAATAATTGGTAGTGGGAGACTTGGACGTTGGACTTTAAAAAGGTACCAAGTGTTAGCTATGATGCAGTAATTATTCCATATTCTGATAAGGCAAAACATCTAGGACTTATAATGGATTGCAACATGTCGTGGGCTCCGCATATAGCCAGCATTAGCAAACGCATGCACTACACTTTCCACTCCCTTAAGCGTCTGCAATATTTCCTGACTTACCAATATTAGATTATGCAGATGTCTGCTTCTTGGATGCGACTGAGAAGTTACTAAATAAGTTAGAACGTTGGTACAAAATTTGGCCATTAGATTTATTTTTGGTCTTAGGAAATATGATCACGTGTCGCATTACCGAAATCTGTTAAAGTGGCTCCTTATACGACGTCGTCATGAATTACACATATTAACATCGCTGTATAATATCCTTAAAGACCCTATGAGTCACACCTATCTCCGTTCCCGTTTCCAACCGCTATCTCCTGGCACGCGCTCAATGCGGTCCTGTCATACCAAATCACTTGCCTGTCCAAAAAGTAAGACTAAGTTCAGATTTGAGTCTTTCACAGTCCGAGCTATTCTTTTGTGGAACAAGCTGCCGAGGAACATACAAAATAGCCCCTCAGTTTGGATCTTTAAAAGAAGATTAAAAGAGCATCTCATCTCAAGTCATCAATCTCCTCGTCATCTCTGTACATTATATGTATTAAGTATACATGTATAATATGTATGTATAATCTGTGTGTATCATATGTTTGTATCAGTAGGTTTTCTTTGTTATTATAAGTACGTGTGTATTTAGTATAAGAAAAAAAAATTATGTACATTGTCACCTACTTTTGTCATTGTGTAATTATCTTCAATTACCTGGGTTGGCTGGAAGAGATAAGTGATTTTTGTACCTAGTTCCTAAGATTTGATTTCGTGCAATAAAGAATATAAAGACCACTCTGAAATTATTACTTATTTATGTAAATTTGTATGTAACCTGTATCAGTCTTCGGTTTGCTGGAGGAAAAATTATTGTAAATTATGAACACTTAATTCATAATTTAGTCTTTTATTTAAGTTCTTCAAAGTTACACTACATACAGGCGTGAGAGGTTGACATCAGAACCTAGGGCCTCATATGTGACTGACTTCAAAGATACCTCATCTTTTAGTACTTCAAATGTGACGCTCATTGCGGCCTTACTTGAAATTTGTGACGCTTTGGTTTCGGAGATATTAGTGGTTGAATGGAACTGATTATGAACCTAGGGCTTACCAGTTTTCATCAAATTACTCGTAAATTATTGCATTTCGGTTTGATGTAAGTCGTCACGATAGCGTCACATTTGCGTCACTAATTAATGACGCAGGTGTGATTTTGTAACACGAGCCATCGTCGAGATACAGAGAAGCCCTAGGTTCTTAATTATAGACCTAGGGCTTCTCTGTATCTTGGAACCGGATGGTCCTAGGAACTAAGAACTTGGATTAATCGTTAGAGACGAAGAATTTAAGAAATGTTGACAATCATTTTTGTTTCGAACTAGTCATGGAGGATAGTTACCTACATGCAAATGAATATTTCTGCTGACTAGTGTGACAATGATAATTGTCAAAGATTTATTAATAATAGTTTTCCCTTGCTTATTTTCGATCATGGGATAAATGAAGACATATAGAGTTTCTTAAATTTTTGTGTCGCGTCACGAATCACATTTGAAACAAATACGTCACTTGCTCTTCAGAGTTTAGAGAGAACTGAGATAAATTTTTATTTTTACTTTTGTTCCCCGTTTGGGCAGGAAGCAAAAAATGCATTTCCGCATTCCTCTCGCGCGCGTTACAAGACATCTGGGACTAGCTCCTAATGAGCACTACCCACTAAAAAACCCCTGAATGACTCTTGCAAATTTTACCACAGCCTTCATCTGAGCGACGACCAATTGGAGAAAGAGGCCGCGCTAGCGGGGCCCAGAATATATATACTCGACGATTCGATGGACTTGCTGAGGGCAGGAGTGCTTAGCGCGAAAGCCGAACTGGTGGGGAATGACGAGGGGATCGCCATCCGTTGGAAACAGATGGTTCCGCATTCGAGAGAGTATGACTCTCCCGAGAAGTTTAGACATGGCCTTGAGGATGCTGGTGGGACTGTGATTTGCCGGAATATTAAGAGGTTTACCCGGCTTGGGAATGCCTATGACTGTCGCTTCTTTCCAAGCTTTTGGAAAGTAGCTAAGGTCGAAGCAGGCATTGAATATAACAGCTAACAAAGTTAGCACCTGTTGCGGCAGATGCTTAAGTGCATGGTTGGAGACCTCATCCGCACCCGGAGCCTTTTTGAATTTTTGACGTCTAATGAGAAGAGTCTTCCACCACCTCGATATGGGAGGGATCAGAGGGTTGCGTGCTGGGCGAGCATTGTGAGGCAATGCTGTCAGCGAAGCATACGTCTTTCTCTTCGTCTTCGAAGGCGGTAGTGCCGTCGGGACAAGTGAGAGGAGAAACGTGAGAGGCGGCGTCTATGCGTAATGCTCGAAACCCGAACTGATGAAGAATGAGAAGGGGATCGCCATCCGTTGTAAACAGATGGTTTCGCATTCGAGAGAGTATGACTCTCTCGAGAAGTTTAGACGTGGCCTTGAGGAGGCTAATGGTTCTGTGATTAGCCGGGATAGGTGCTTAAGTGCATGGTTGGAAGTTCCTTCCACACCGGAGCTTTTTTGGACTTTTGACTTCTAATGAGAAGAGAGATTTCATCATTAGACACCGTGACGGGGTCAGCGGTGATGGGGAGAGAGTCCCTGCGGAGAACTTCGTCCTCCACCGCCTGGATGTGGGAGGGATCCACGGGTTGGGTGCTGGGCGAGCATTGTGAGGGAATGCTGTCAGCGAAGCATTCGGCTGTCTCTTCGACTTCGTGCCATCTGGACGAGTGAGAGGAGGAACGTGAGAGGCGGCGTCTACGCGTAAGGCTCGGGCCATACTATAATATGCTTGATGGGACGGGGAGATACTTTCCATGAGATCGTTCATCTGAGCGTCTCGGAATTCCGCGAGGCAAGACCTAACTTTGCGTTGAAGCTGAGTCGCAGCTTATCTATAGGCGGGCGTGGGATATTTCTTGGCTGTCCGGAGAGCGTTCTTAGCTTTAATAAGATTCCTAATGGCTAAGGGAAGCGTGGGTTTGCCTTGTTTAGCAACCTTTTCGTTATCACTAATGGCTGAGTTGATAGCATCAGTGAGGGAATCGACTAATAAATCTATTTTGTCCGGGCTATCTAGAGATCCGGACGAGATCGCGAGCGGAGAGTTTGGGGCCTCTTAGGCTGAAACTAACGTATTTTTAAAGACTTTCCAGTTGGTAAAGGTCTTAGTAGAGGTATCGTTAACGTTGGGCGATCCTAGCACGAGGGAACGGGGCGGTGATCAGAGCCTAGGTCATCGAGCGGTTCGATAGACCTGAGATCAAGGTTGATATTTATTTATTTATTTATTTATTTAAGATAGATCACCAACATAATAATATCATAACATGTCAATAGTGTAAGTAAAAGTAGTTACATTTTAAATATTACCACAATTATAGATGACGACAGCATGCAAGTTTAAGTAAATGTAAACAATGAAAATTATATAAAGTAAAGTAAAATAGTCAAGCAAGAAAAACAAAAAATAAATACAAGTCTTAATACTAAAAATTATTCAGATTTAAAATATCTTTCAATTTAAAGTAGATTTCGGATACAAAAATAAATACATCAGATTGTGTGAATAAAACAGAAGAAACAGTGATACATTTTATGAGCACAAAAATGTCAAACTATGAAAAGGTTTCAAAAATTTAATTAAAAAATAAACTTTAATTCATAATAAAAATTTAAAAATTTAATAATATGTAGTTGAAATTAATTTAAAAGTAATGATAATTAGTGCACAGGAACAAAGTCAAATAAACCTACACAAAACAAAAATTAAATACATTAAATAATAAAAATAGTAGTATTATTAGTAGTATATTACAATTTAAACTAATTTAAAGCATTGTTTTATTTTCTTCTCACTGTCATGGAAAATATCGATTATGTTAAGTTTAGACATGGCATTATAATTTCTTAAGAATCTAGGTAAGGGAGAGTTGTGACCAAGGTTGGATTTAAAACCTCTCAAATTCATTAGGTTAAACCTAGAAGCTCTGGGTAGTCTAGCCGGTGTAGAAAAGGATATGGATTCCAGTAGGTCCGGAGTGTCACGGGTACCATTAGTTAACTTATAAAGGAACATGGTGTCAAGCAGACGTCGTCGCTCCGATAGAAGGCTTATTTTAAAGTGTTCGAGTTGATCGTTATACCGGACAAGTTCTTTACCTAAGTTGCAAGAGAAAGTAAGATGTCACAAGAAACGCTTCTGAACGCCTTCTAAACGCTTTATATAAACATCATAAAAAGGATTCCATGCCACACTACAGTACTCTAAACCACTCCTTACCAGTGCGTTATAGAGTAAGATTCTTGTAGGGGATTTAAAATCTCGTGAGTTACGCAGTAAAAATCCTAGACATCTAAAAGCTTTTGAGACAATACTTTCAATATGAACATCAAAACGCAGCTTGGAGTCCAGAAACACCCCAAGATCACGAATATGGTCAACATTTGACAGTACTTTACCTGCAATTGTATAGATCGGATGTAACACAGTTTTTTTTCTAGTAAAAAATATGGAAAAGCACTTTTTAATATTAAGGGCCATAGCATTGGAGTCACACCACCTGTTCAATCGGTTTAAGTCTTCCTGCAGCAGAGCAATGTTTGTATTGTCGTTTATAATTCTAAAGAATTTCAAGTCATCGTCAAATAAAAAGAACTGTGAATTAAGAAAACATGTGTTAATATCGTTAATAAATACATTAAACAAAATAGGGCCTAAATGAGAACCCTGGGGTACTCCTGACGAAGCAAAAAAGGGTTCAGATTTGTAACCATTAACAACAACTAGAGAAGTTCTATCCGCCAAGTACGATTCGAACCAACTCGTTAAAGGTTCGGCAATACCCTGTTTCGAGAGCTTTTGCAGTAATATATGGTGGTTGACCCTGTCAAATGCTTTGCTAAAGTCTGTATATATTGCACTGACTGATAAACGGTTATCCAAAATTGACGAAACTTTATTGATAAATGATACAACGTTGGTGGTAGTGGATTTACACTTGATGAATCCATGTTGTTGTGGCAGTATCAAGTGTCTTAAGTGCCATGATAGAATTGGGTATAACAGTTTTTCAAAGACTTTGGCAAAAGTCGACAGGATAGATATTGGGCGGTAGTTAGAAATAAGATCGCCGGACCCACTCTTATGTATTGGAACGATTAAAGTCTCTTTCCAAACCTTGGGAAAACAGCCTGTAGATATAGATTTATTATAAATCCGACACAAGGGATGCGCCAAAACCGATGCGCATCTGGCAACAAAAATAGAGGGTATGCCATCCGCGCCAGCACCCTTATTAAGGTCAAGTCTTTTTAAAATGTTTAAAACTTGTCCATCCTTAAACTTGATTTGAGACAAAAAGTTATTAATATGCTTTACTATTGCGAAATCGAGGATGTCGGGAAAGTGGTTCGGGTTGTCGGGATAATGAGTGGAAGTGACGTGAGAGATGACGTCTAAGGCGAGTTGCTCAGTGATGTCGAGGAGAGCGATACCGCTGATGTTGGTCGATAGGCATTTCCAATCAGTATGTTTAGAGTTAAAGTCTCCAAACATAATGACTGAACGGCCGAGGGCGAGAATGGCCTCAAAGTCGCTGCGGATAGGTCTGGTGCCACTAGGTATGTAGATTGAAGCTATGCTGACGGTCGGATGACTAGTCATAGCTAATCTACACACAGTGGTCTCCATGTTGAGGAGAGGAGGGGTAGGGAGAGGAGCGCAATGGAAACCTCTTTTATAGTAAATAGCTGTGCCACCGTGACCGTCAGCGTTGGGCCTATCGTTACGAGTTAGGTCGTATTTGGGAATAGCGAATCCCCTGGAGCGGTTTAGAGTGAGCCACGTCTCTTGCAGGAGTAGTAAGTCTGGCTCATTGTTCTGAACGAATAGTTTGAGCTCAGGAAGGTTAGAACTAAGGCTACGAGCGTTAAAAGAATCTAGGGATAAGCCCTTTGGTTTCATACGACCGGACGCGGGATTAGCAGGTCTAGACATTATGTTTGTTATTTATGGATTTATACTAAATAAATAATTTACAAAAAAATAAATAGCGAGTCATTTATTTTTATTTATTTATTTATTCGAAGGAAAACCAACAGCGAAATTAACAGTATAAGCACATTACAGTAGTAACAGCAAGCAAATTACAGGTTTTCACGTTTAGAAAAAAAAATTTACGATACATCACAGTCACACAGAAAAAATCAAACAAACATAATTACTAAACCTAATAATAATAAAAAAACTCAACAAGAAAAGAATTCTTTGCTCAACTGCTGTCTAATTGTATTGACACTCGTACAAAACAAGTCAAAGTCAAATCGCTTACACAACTCATTAAAATCGCTGCCCACTCGCCAAATGAATGAGTTCTGTCTAAAATTCGAACCAACTACTGGAGTGTAAATGGGAGGATTCCACCTAAGCAATCTCGATGGAGTATTTAGGGTTATTTTAGCAAGTAGGTCAGGGCTGTTGATGGTGCTTGAGGTGATTTTTAATAAAAAGGTAATGTCAGCAATTTGACGTCTTCTGATTAGAGGAAGAAAGTGACATTTTTTGCAAAGGGTTTCATAATCAGAGGATGAATATGGAACCTTTAAGCGGAAACAAAGATATTTAACAAACTTAGTTTGAATACGTTCGAGCCTATTGATATAAATACCATAACGTGGGTTCCATATTTGTGAAGCATATTCCAGTATACTACGGACAAAGGTACAGTAGAGAATCTTAAATGTTTTAGTTTTATAGAAATTTGCTGAACTCCTCATAATAAAACCTAGAGCCTTAGAGGCTTTAGTGACAATTGCATCAATGTGGTCTTTGAATAGTAGTTTCGAGTCATGAAATACGCCGAGGTCTCTTATAACGGAACATTTATGAAGTTTGTGTTTTTTGAGTGAGTATGACGACTGAATTATATTAAGTTTACGAGTGAAGGTAACAAATGAGCATTTCAAAGGGTTAAGATCTAGTTTATTTTGGCAACAATAGACATCAAGTCTCCTTAAGTCAGCTTGCAATTGAGAAACATCATCGAGAGAATCTATAATTTTATAAATTTTCATATCATCAGCAAAACATAAAATATGGCTGTTATGAAAACAATTAGAAATGTCATTAGTAAAAATTAAGAATAATAGCGGTCCGAGCAATGAGCCTTGGGGGATACCACTGGGGATAGTAATCCAACTTGAAACATAATTATTAATCACAACAGCCTGAGATCTGTTTTTAATATACGAAGTAAGCCACCTCAACAAATCTCCTCTTATACCCATAAAACTAAGTTTAGTCACCAAAAGATTATGGTCAATTCTGTCGAAGGCTTTACTATAATCTGTGTAGATAACATCGACTTGATGGCCGTTATCCATTGCTTCTGTAAGAAAATCATTAAATAAAATAAGATTGGAAGTAGTGGAGCGACCTTTAAGGAAACCATGTTGGGATAAGTTAAAAGAGTGCTTAAGAGCTGCGTAAATTTGATTATAAACAATTCTCTCAAAAAGTTTCGCAATAATACATAGTTTGGAAATTGGCCTGTAGTTAGTAACTTCGGTTTTAGCGCCTTTCTTGTGGATAGGTGAGACAAAGGCTGATTTCCAAATGGATGGGACTATATTATTTGAGATTGATTTCTTAAAAAGAAGAGTTATCGGAACATATATGGTTTTAGCGCAACTTACAAGAAACAATGGGTGTACGTGATCAGGACCGGCAGACTTGCAAGTATCAAGATTAGTCAATAGTTTGAGAACCTCATCCTCACACACCTCGATTGAGCTGATGTCATGAGCTAGATTGCAATCACTGAGATCTGATGTTTGGCCAGACGACTGATTGACCGTAGGTAAAAACGTTGAGTTAAAGTAGTTGGCAAACAAATCACAAATCGACTCTCCGGTAGTTGCTTTACAATCTAGATAATTAAGACATGTAGGAATATTGTTAGACTTAGAGCGACTTTTAATAAATGACCAAAATTGCTTCGGTTGTTTTTCGATTCCAGTTTCTATGAGGGACATATAGAAAATAAAATATTTTCCAAACATATTTTTCATGCTTGGCTAACGCGAAGAGACGCTCTTGAGGAGAGCGGGCGGCTCGCAGTTTACGTGCGAGTACGGATATTTTCCCTAATGTCGACGTTTTGAATAACATCGAACACGGTCTTCATGTCCTCAGCCAACGACGACGGAGGTGAAGACGACGGAGCGGGACGCGGGCCTACGGGAGCTACGGGAGCTGGGATAGGACGGGAAGGTGGTGCGGGAGCGGCCGGACGCTGTCTCCAGGAAAGAGCCGGAGTCGGCATCGGCTGCTCGGGCTTTGTTTCCGGGGGACCCCGGTTGCGCAGCGGCGGGAAGTTAGCGGGAGTGAGCGGCGGCGCCGGTTTAGGCGCGGCCCTCTTTGCGGATGAGCGCGGATTGTGCGGACAACCCCTGGAGTTTGCTTTGTGGCCGGACTGGCCGCACAGCACACATGCAGGGGGGGAAGTGGACTCGGGAGTGCGAGTGCACTCCTTTGTGATGTGAGGATCGAGGCACTTAACGCACCTGGGAGGGGCTGAGCAATTAGCCGCTGCGTGGCCGTAAAACTGGCAACAGTGGCATTGCCCAGGGTGCCCGCGAGGGTTGGGATGCTCGACGGAGATGTTTGAGAGTCCGCAGATTGTGCGAGCCTCTCTGAAGATCTCCCTCGAGTTGGGAGTGTTGGTTAAAATGACGTGGGCGAGAGGAAAACGTTTACCGCGGATAGAGTGCATCTTGTGCACTGCTTCAGCCGGGAAGCCCTGGTACTTAAGGTCCTCCGAGATATCTTCGTTCGCGAGTTACCGTCCCGTAATACCGCGATATTACGGTATTACTTGGCGTTGCCAAGATACAGAGAAGCCCTAGGTCTATAATTATGAACCTAGGGCTTCTCTGTATCTCGATGATGGCTCGTGTTACGAAATTCACACCTGCGTCATTAATTAGTGACGCAAATGTGACGCTATCGTGACGACTTACATCAAACCGAAATTCAGTAATTTACGAGTAATTTGATGAAAACTGGTCATCCATCAGGTCAATCAGTTCCATTCAACCACTAATATCTCCGAAACGAAAGCGTCACAAATTTTAAGTAAGGCCGCAATGAGCGTCACATTTGAAGTACTAAAAGATGAGATATCTTTGAAGTCAGTCACAAATGAGGCCCTAGGTTCTGATGTCAACCGTGAAAGGCAAGAAAATATATCAATCCGTCGGTTCTCCGATAACTTGACAATGCTCTTTGACACATATACATACATACCCTTTTCACAGAAATAAACATTGTTTTTATTATTTATTAATTTTAATGGCTAAGTGGCGTTGTGGGTAGTACGCCCCTCATAGGCTGGATTTTCCAGGTTCGAGTCCAGTTTATTTGTGCGATGAATACTGATGTTTGTTCTCGGGTCATGGTTGTTTTAAATTTAATATGTATGATTACTCTTTGATCGCCCCCAGTTCGCTGTATCGTCATCAATAACTCTGCTTACTTTAGGACCATAATGTTGGCGTGTTTTTCTGGGTATTAATAATAGTATTATTAGTAGGAAATAATGTTTGGTAACAAGTTCTAAAGTTTTATCTGTTATAAGTCAGCCGTAGGTATTATGTATTAAATTGTTACATGTATGTATGTCTGCCCTTAATTTGCCACGCATGGCTGTCCTTGGAATAAAGCATCAAAGTTTACTTATGCCTAATCATTTCGTTATACGTTTATTCAGATATAAAGTTCAGGGTTTAACCACATGTACAGTGAAGTGAGAGTAACAAAAAATTTAAGCCCGACAATAGTTTAATTATACTGTAAGTATACGCTTTTTGTAGACATGATTTTCCTGAAACGTGAAATATCGGAAACTAAGTCATCATCAAAATAAAATGTAATGCGTGTTAGTAAGTAGGTATATTCTATAAAACCTAACATACCCAAAAGAGACATTTCATTTTCGGTCAGCGCGATGTACACCATTTGTAAATGTGTGAAAAAAAGTAGTAAACACACTAAAAATATTTGCAAAATTATTTATTTATTTTAATATATTTAAATATTTATATATTTTTATTACTATTTATGCATATAATTATTTATTTCAATTTAGTTAGTGCCATCTTAGACCGAAAATGTTGTGGGGTGCGACTTCGTAGATGGAGCTCCCTATGATTCCTGTTCTAAATTTGTAATTCTAAAGCTGTACAGATTACAGATTCATGTAAAACGAAACGTAACAACAGGTTTTAAAATATCGATCTTGTCCAACATAACTAATTCGAATATTACTTCGACTAAAATCATAAAAGAATTACAATTCTAGCAAAATATACCAAAATATAGAGAAAGCCATTCAAAAGAGATCAAGATCCACTAAAAAATAAAAAATATGTAACTAATTCAGATGTGCTGAATGTTAGTGTTAAATAAAATGTCTATTTTCCAAATAATAGACCGTAACAATCTAATGAGAATTCCACTCAACTGAAGAGAAATGGCAAGTCTAAGAAATCTGCTTCGGAGAAGATTATACGTTCGCGTCGGGTGCAGAGTATATTTATTTATTTCAACTTTATTGCACAAAAAAAAAGAAATGTACAAAGGGCGGACTTAATGCCACAAGGCATCTCTACCAGTCAACCATCGATCAATTGGAGAGGTCAGTAGTGTGGTGTAAAGAAAAAAATAAAAAAAGTATAAATTACAATATAAATTTGCTCGATAAAAAAAATACATATATTCACACCTATAAGATACATATTATAAAAATATAATAAAATAATTTTAAAGGAATAATAAAATTAATATTATCCAATTAACCCTTGACAAAAAATGAGCTTTTACGCGTAGTTTAAATGAAAGTTTACTAGGAGCTTTCCTTAATTCTACCGGCAAGCCATCCCAAAGCCTTATAGCCTGAACCACAAATGAATAGGACTTGTTATGTAATAAAGAAACATTCGGCTATGAAACCGCAATTTGAAATTGTGTAAAATAAAACAAGATAAAAAGAAAACGTACATTAAACAGTTAGCTAACACAGTGTTCTATAATATGTACACTTTTCACAGAAATAAACATAAGCCAGCTGTTTTTATTATTTTATTAATTTGACGGCCGAGTAGCGTAGCCCTTTCTTATACGCCGGAGGTCCCAGGTTCGAGTCCTGGTCGAGGAATTCATGCGTGCCACGAACACAGAAGTTTATTCTCGGGTCATGGTTGTTGATATATATACATGTATGTTAATTCTGGGTTCCCTCCCTAATTCGCACAACCCACAACACAAGCTCTGCTTACTTTGGGGCCACACAGTTGGTGTGTTTGTCTGGGGATTAAAATACTATTTATTCAATTTCTCCGCAGATTTTCCGTCTTTGTCCGTAACTTTTCTTTGCCATGAATGGATCAAAATAACGACGGCCATGACTTCAGATTAGTGGTAGTAGACTAGTGTTGAGATTCTCCATGGTTTGGCCACGGTAGATTTGTAAGGAGGTACCTAAAGGTTATATTAAGATTGCGCTCTGGCCACTATCCAACTAACAAGTTTGCTTATTTAATAAAAAAACATAACTCCCCAAATTGTGATTCTTGTGATAAATTAGAAGATGTGCAGAACTTATTGGTTGAGTAGACCAAAAATCTCGCAGAGAGACAGACAGTCTCTATTAGTCGCGATGAACATGACACTACTGAGCGTTGGCATATTTCAATCTCTTCTGTCAGAACCAAATTCGGATGCTGCGAGGCTAGTATGTGACGTGGTCATTGCGTCGCATAGACAATAAATGAACTTGTGTATTAATAAAATGTATTAGTTTAAGAAATTTAATGGGGTTGACATATCCAGAAGGATAAAAATACTTTAATAAATAAAGATTTTTTTTTAAATAACACAATTCCTGAATTTTACTTTGTGAACCTGGCTTAACATCACTGAGTGTTTTTGAACGTTTTGGAAATCGAACGACACTTTTTGTAAACAAGAATTAAAAAAACCGAACTTCAACAATGATAAACTTACTTATAATCTTAGCAGCACAAAAAATCGACACAAAGAATGGTAGCGGTGCTCATAATGTAATGTCCTGTAATAGGTTTTTTTTGGCATGGTTAGTTATAAAGCAAGTCGCAAAGAATTAATAATACTCACAAAATAGAAAAAAGGGAACAATAATTGAATGATGGGTAAATTTTGTAATGTTATGCTAAAGATAAATATAATTAAATAAGTAGCTTCGCATATTGATTCATTTATTCTCATGGAAACTGTATGATAAAATCGTAGGATAAGTATGATATGGAATGATAATTCTACCTGATTTATCATTACTTTCTACACAGCTAAAAGTAAATATGTAGTATTTTTCTCTATGTAGTTGACTTGGTTCTGAATAACAAATACAAAAACTCTTATATATATATATAATCACTGCTCGGGCAATATATTCCACTTCAATAATGGACTTAAGTCTAAGATACCTGGTTCAATCTTTTGATTGGGATGATGTATTAAATGCAACAATGCTTTCTGTTCATTCTTGGCCTCCCATTTACAAATTTGACACATCCAAACAAAAACAGCTTTCTTTCTACGGGACCGGTCCGATTTGTAGAAATACTGATTGTGGATATCGGCCATGTGCTTTATTCTCATAGAAGTAGAGCACAATTTGACAAAGCATTTATCACATTTTTTTACGTAAGTTTTCTGATGATATCTGAGTTTTACTTTATTGGGGAATTCAGTTTTGCAATGTTTGCATGAATATCCTCTCTGGACTTCGCCTTCTTTTAGGATACCATGGGCTTTAGCCATATGATTAGCATAAGCCCTTTTACTTGTGAGCACCTTCTTACATTCTGTGCATTGGTTCATTCGGTGGTTTTTCTCATGTTTTGACAAATTGTTTTTGGAGACGCTCCTGTAGTCACATATAGAACATTTGAATGGTTTGATTCCTGGAATTTTACAATTTTAACAATTTAAAGGTTAATTAGAGATGTCAAATTGTAAATGTAAAAGTTTGAGGTGCAAATATCTAATCATTGATTGATAACATCTTCTCAAAAAAGTTGTCAGGTTTTTCATTCTTCATTTGTTTTAACTATGTTGTGAATATAACTATTAATTGCTTAAACTTATAACTTTATTATCTCTATTGCATAACATTGGGCTGAGAAAATTTTGGAAATGAATAATAATAATAATAAAATGAAAAAATAATAAAGAACCAAAACCTTATCACTGAAATTGGCAGTTTAATATTAATATCAGAGAATCAGTAATACTATATACCTGGATAGCTTGTTCCAAATAAAATGAGGTAATTCTTTTTACACATAAAAAGAGGTTTTATTATCAAACTAGTAATTCTTGTTTTTAAGATATGTAGTGACAAGTAATAAATATAAATTTATAATTTAAGTTCAAAAGACAAACAAATTGTAATAAGTGCTATAATATATACCTCTTATTATACATTATAATACATGTTTCCGATAAATAGTGAACCATGTCTAACAATTCTTGAATTCAGAAATGTTAACGACTGATTCATAATGTAAATTCCCCATTGATTTTAAAAGCTACACAGGTAAAACTGCATAAACCTATTAGTGTCTTTATTATTTATGTCTGTTTATTATTAGTGTCTGTCTAAAAACTGTAGTGGTTAGATAATAATGATTATTATTTATTTGCCTGAATGTGTGCACAAAGTGGTGTTAACATTAACAGAGTTATTCCAATTCAGTCTGATGGATGTACATGCAAAGCATAATATAATATACTTTCATTGTCATTTTTTTTATTGAAAAAGAATTAGATGTTTGTCTTCTATCTCACCTGACAGAAAGTGACGATGAAGACGAAGGTGTTACAAGTCTATCCACGAGATACCTATTCACTCGATGCTTGAAAGAACTAAGACTATAGTTTTCTGGAAAAACAGATGCACGCAGTTCGTTCCACACGTTGGCGACCCGCACCAAAAAGGAACTATTGAAGCATTTGGTTAAACCTCAATTCACTTTAGACCGGTGTTAGTATAATTGATTATACAAACCTCGATGCCATCTTACATGATCCTCAAAAACAGCTTTATTGTAAGTGCTATAATCACACATAACACATTGAAATGGATTTTCTCCTCTATGCACTTTACGGACATGTCGTAAAAGTAGGTCAGGGTCTGTGGTTGTGTAGCGATCACATTCTGTACACTTGAGCTTCTCTTGTTTTGAGTCCTTTGGGGTTGTCTGAGTAGTGCTAGATCTGAAATTGATACAATATTAATTTTAACACTATACATAAAAAGAAAAATTTATCCAAGGTAGATTGTACCAAGAACAAGAATAAGAGAACAGAACTTAGCACATGTTATATTTTACATTTTAATTAATTATGGATTTTCTGAATGAAGTAGGCAAATAATCACTAGGCTAAATTTAAAAATATATTGTTAGTAAGTAATTGTTAAGAGTAAAATATAGAAATATGAAAACAGATTATTAAGAAGACTTGTGAAATGAAGACAGAAATGGTTACACAACAGTACATGCCAGGTTCAATTTTTTGTATTAAATGCTTTCTGTTCATTTTTGGCCTCCCATCCAAACAAAATATGTAAGATACATTCTGAGTAAGACAGATTTTGTTAATTTTTAAGCTTTCTACAATACTTTTTAGAATGTACTTTTTATAGCCTGATTCTAGAAATACTAAAATGAACCAATATAATTTTGGCAATCCTACATTCAGATGACTGAAAACCAACATTTACTTTATGCATATTAAAATAAATCTCTCGCATGGTTTCTGATGAAATTTATGATAAAACATAGCCTTTGTTACTAGATAAGTAGCTTTTTAATGGAGAAAGAATTTTTAAAACAAGTTGTTACATTTTGGTGCTATCAATTACCTACATCCTGAAATAATAAACAAATACCTATATAAAAAGTTCTTTCCTATTTATAATAATTGTACAGAAAAAATATAGGTCCCAAACTCATTTCACTAGTGGAGAACTATGCTTTTCACTATATCACATGGTCATTCATAAAAATATTTCTTAATAGTGCTAGATAACAGCAGACCATAAACTTTCATTAAACTTGGCTTTAGGTCAACCGTAGAGACAGGCACAAATATACCATACTTACTCTGCTTCTAATTCTTCTTTCATTGTTGTGTTTAAAGCTGCATCAAATTCTTGTGTGATTTGTCCAGGAATAACTAATTGATTAGATTCATTTGCCATCCCAACATATAGAAGCTCTTTTTCCAAATCACACATGTTTGATGCTGCAAATTAGAACAATAATAATCGTACAATGAAAATAGACACAATTCATATATATTTATGTAATAACCGGCAATTTACTACAACTTCAACTGCAAAGTTTCGTGCAAAAAACTTAATGATGGTTAAAGTTGTTCGAGGTATTGCGCCCTAAGCCTTCAATTTATATTTTTAAATGAATTATTATTTCAATATAATCAATCGCCTTTATTTATGCACGTTACCACCACGTTACATTAAAAATAAACTACAATTGCTGCCTAATAGTTACCAACATTCATGATTTTGTTTGTCATACTACGTACTTAAGTACTTACGTACGAATGCACTTTTGTAAATTATTACCTTTTAAACTGCAATTACCAAATCAAAGAAACCCAGGTTAGAAAACAACAAATTCAATTCATTAGAAACGTTTAAAAGGAACACTTTATTTTAAAAAATGAAAACAAACCAAAATCCAACACTCAACCAGCTGTGGCCATACACCGACCACCCCTCAGTCTCAGTCAGTACAAAGATAGCTACATAGCATGTAGTCTTTATACAAGAAAAACTAGGAATTATGTCTATGGTTAGATGTTTTTTGATTGTGACAGCTCGTTGCTACTTTTTGAGCGAACAATTGTCATATATCACTTTAATGTGAATGATGAATGATAATACTATGTTCAATCAGTGATGTACGGTTTAAGGTTATCTTTCAATGTTTTAATTATATTTAAACTACTTTTATTATATTAATACTTGAAATTGGCAGAAATAGTTATTGTGTAGTAACTACAGCCATAAAACGCAAAATTTAATTTAATTTTTAATCAATCACTTTTCAAGAACTGAGATAGGCCTTTATCGTGTCTTTGTGCTAATAGTGTTAACTTACGAAGTTCTCATTCACTACCAGTACTTGCTGTACGTTGTGAAGCACCATGAATGCAAATTAATTACTATATTTGGGAATTGAGAGGTTATGTTACGGAAATTGATCAACGCAAACTCTTCACTCGTCAAACATTGAAACCGTAATGGCAGATCGAGCTGATTGATTGAAAATTAAATTAAAAGCGTTTTGTGGCAATCAGCTTTAGTTACTACACAATATAAATGTTTTGCATTACAACAAAACATGTATTATGTGTTGAATAAAACACACAGCGTTAGGTGAAGAAAGCTGTTTGCGAAAACCCTTATATTCATAGATACTCAGCAACTTGTTGCAACGCTGTGTGTTTTATTCAACACATAATACATGTTTTGTTGTAATGCAAAACATTTATATTATATGTCTTTCTAAAACACACAGCGTTAGGTGAAGAGCTGTTTGGTATCTGCTGGTGTGCACAAACGCTATGTGAAAATCTTAACCATTATAAAAAAGAAAAAATATATTTAAAAAAAAAATAAGCATTTATTTGTTAACTGTAAATTTCTTATTCTAATTTCAGTAATAAAAGATGTTAATCAAGCTAAAACTAACAAAAGATATTCTTTTTAAGTAGTACTGTCTTAAATAAACTTTGAAAAACTATCAGTATATATTAAATAACAGAAAAATTATTAATAAGTAAATCTGAAGAATCAACATTACTCATTGGTTTGATTTCTTTACAATAAAATTTTCTGAAAGTTTCAAAACATTTCCAGTTTCCTCTTGACAATATCTCATCAACTGGTCTATTTTCTAACCAGCTTTTAGAAGCTACTGCAGATCTAATGTTTCCTGGAGAAGCATCCAAATTAACTTCTTTAAATATAGTTTTTATCCAACCAGAAATTGTAATAAATAGTGATTTTAACCCCTCCCGCGACGACTTGGAAAACCCTAAAATGCCCTGAATGCGTCAGGTTTTATAAACAAATTTTTTGTCTTGGAAGGCCTTTAGAAAAACGAAGAATTTGTTAACAATAAGATATATATACGGTGTATATGATACCTTTTTGGATTTGTTATGAATTTATCTATCTGATTATAGCATTCAATAAAGCAATAAAACTGACCTCGTTATATAAATATGCGTTATTTTACCATATTTAATGATTTTTTTTTCACATAACCTTGAAACTTTAGCACATTATATCAAATTTACGCACATATTCACCAAAACAACACTTAATTATTTTACCTTGTATGTCTAAGTAGACAAAACAATAATAACTTCACTTCAAATCCATCTGTTTACACAATAAAAACTTGTTTATCTAAACTAAGAAAAAACTACGCGAAATGGCTGCCGCGTGCGAATGCCGTCGGCTCAACATAATTGTCTATATGTACCGTTAACACAAAAATGCATTGATTGCAATAATTGTTTTCAATCAATTAATTAATTCTTAATCGTAGTGATAAATGTTATTGTAATTTTAATCTTAAATTATTATTACTTTAAATTAATTTATACTTTTTCGATTATATTGTTCTAATAATATAGGTAGCTACTATTTTTTTTTTCAACTCAAGATAAAAAACTGTTTCAATCATCGTTATTATCATATTGTGGACAGCTATATAGAACGATTGTCTCAATAATATCTAAATAAATATAACAACAAGAAATACAACACCATATTTAACAAGGGACCTTGAGGTAAGCTCAGACAGATATTTTAGAAATCTTACTTTTTTAAATATTGTTTCTCTTACACACTGAGTGATTAAAATATAATTTTATTTTAGTAAAACGTAATTGTAGATTAGTTGAATAATGTCGTGGTATTCTCTGGAATTGTTAAGTTGTTTAAGATAATAAAGATAATTTTATTGATATATCCTGCATTACTGTTTTCACTTGCGGGTTAATTTGGAGGCCCGAGCGGACAAGACGACTCAACTTTGCGTTTGACCCGTTGCGTGATATTCGTGGTGTTAAAAGCAATACTGTTTATTCTAAGAGAAAACTGTGAAAGGTTCAAAATAAAAATAAAACAATATATTTTATTAAGAATTATATTTTACAGTAAAAAAAGCTGTAAAAATTGTGTGTTGACCAAATACAACATGAAAGAGTATTGACATGCAAGTCTCTTTATGCCTATACAAAATTAATCTTATCTCCATCTGTTAGCTCGGCAAATCTCCCTACCCCTAAGTATCCAAACAACGAACACCTTCAAACGGCACCCGTTCTCTCTTCAACCTATTAGTATTATACTTCTATTATGTTCAACATGTAGAGAACCGCCTGGAGTCCCCTGGACAAGGAACGCGTGTAGGCTAGAAAAAGAAATACAAATAATTGCACCGAAATTAAACAAATATAGCTGTACGCTGTACAAAAATACATACCGCGGAGGCAAAGGGACAGTTGAGGATCAGAGCCCCATAATAATGGCTCGCCTGGCAACGCACTCCCGCGATGGTCCATGTGGTTCATTTTCACTACGCGACCTCAGCTATCTCTCCATACTAAAAATATCACAAAATTAACTATTTGAGTGCTCAAAACCATATCTCTTAATATTTATAAGTTTTCACAGAATAATACACTACAATAAAATAAAGAGAGTAAATAAGAGTGGGGCGCATCGTTTCGGATCGTACAAACCATACTCATTTGATTTTATTATCATAAAATTCATTATATAAATTTTAAACTTGACTAACAAGAAAATAACAACTTATTATGCATGTACAAATCTTAAATTACATACAAATTAAAACTAAAATACATAATATAACAATAGTAATTTATTCTTGTTGAAAAAGTCTAAAATTTTTAGTTCCAGTCGGAGAACAAACTTTATTTGGAATAAAATACCTAATATGACACCTCCTACGACAAGAAAATATAAAAAATTGATTGATAGATAATACTTTTACTGACGTTTTTGCACTTCGTACTCTTTTCATCATTTTGCATTGATTGTTCAGAAATTCATATTTGAAATATGATTGCGATGAAATTACACAATATTATCAATATCTGTTTGTTAAATTATATTCTTAGATAAATTAACTACCAACTTATATATATTTTAACCACATTTAAGAAAATTAATACAATAAATATTGTAAAATATGGCGGACACGGCGTCGAAGTTTAGTGCATTACAAAAGTTTTGCTACTTTATCATTGTAATTATAATCCCTTTCAATATAACAATGACTAAAAACAGATTCTACAGTTATTTCTCAGTAATTCTATATATATGATATAACCAGTTACTTACCGCTTTCTTCTTGAATTCATATTTCAATTACAACAAAGCACTTCCGAATAGTTCCAAACCATCATACAAAACAGTAATGGCGTCTCGGCGTCGGCATTAGTTTTTTTCTTTCTATCGTTCGGTATATCAGTATTACCATTAAATGTTCTCGCCTGTGCTCATTTAATTTTATAAGCAACTTCACATGAAGCACTGGGCAAATTGCTCGATTAGGATTTTCTGAAATTAACCATCCTGATTGTCTATGGCTGGAGGAATCAGTTTTAGATCCAAAACAAGGCCACAAAACAATCTCCTTTTCTCTTTCTATGAAACATTCTTGTGAAATGTTTAGTAAAGTTAAATCATGTATGCGACGTCCTGAAGCTAGTAACAAAATCAAAGCCGTTCTTCTAGATATATCGAATAATGTGTTGGTACAAGGAGTAGTCATTAACCAATTGTAAACAATTTTAGTATCCCATGTTGGAACCCTTTGTGGTACTGGAGTAGAGAGGGAGATTGCTTTCAGGACTTGACGGACTAAAAAACATGATGAAAGTAATGATATATGTGAACAGTAACAGTACAAACTGCAGATTTATGTAGTAATATTGTTTTATATGCTAATCTATCTTTTAAGTGAAGATTGGCTAAAAATCTGGCTAAATCTTTACCTGCTGGATTTTTAAAGTCTATATTATTTTCTGTACACCAAGTTACCCATCTTTTTATGGGTGGGCCATAAGTCACTAAAGTAGTTTGTCTCCAACTATTTTTTAATAATGCCTTTTCTTCTGGTAGCCATTGAGTTAGCTGATCCGCCCAGCCCCAATTTTCCAAGCTAGAAGAGACAGTTTGTCCACCTGTGGAGGAGGAGCCCCAGTTGTTTGATCTATTAGAACTTTCCGCAAGTTCTTTATGGGGATTGGCTTTTCCAGAGCTCTGGCTCGGAGGTCCGGGAGCCAGAAGCACTTGTTCCAATGTGGAGCTATCACTATGTAAGTTCCTTTGCATTTGTTTAGATGTAGGAGCACTCTCGGGATGAGACTGGGAGGAGGGAATATCCATGCCAGTGTGAACTCCCACTTGCGACTGAATGCGTTGCAAAAATAGGCGCAACCATGTCTGCCATCTAAGGTTACGTACCTTGATACGACTGCTGTTGCCTCCGAGGCGAACAGGTCGACCTGTGGCCTGCCCCAGTGTTGAAAAATGGCTTCTACTGCTTCGGGCAGTAAGTGCCATTCTGGAACTAAGCGGCCTCTTGAGAGGCGGTCGGCAATGTTGTTTAGCCTCCCTGGGAGGTAACATGCTGTCAGGGTTATGTTCAGTTGTGCGGTTAGGTTTAATAGATGCTGTGTTAGGGTCAGGAGGGTTAGTGAGTGCGTCCCCCCTTCCTTGTTGATGTAGGCCACTAAGGTTCTGTTGTCGCTCTGTACTAGTATGTGAGCATTCCGAATATGTCTCCTTTCTTGTTTCATTGATGCATATACTGCATACATTTCTTTCACATTGGATTGCCAACATCTTTGTTTCTTTGTCCAGGTTCCTGATAGATAAGCCTCGTTGAGGTTAGCTCCCCAACCTCTGTCCGCTGCATCTGTGGTCAGGTAATGTGTTATTTCTTTTTTGTGCAGAGGTGCTGGCTTTGTTCTATTGCTTTTATCCACCAAAGTAGATCTTGGATAATTTCTTTTGTCAGTGTCTTTCTTTCTCTTTGCCGGCCCTGTTTGAATTGTCTCTGAAATATCTGTAGAAGACGACAGTGCAGACGTCAATTTTTTATTACTTGACAAGCAAAGTTTAAAAGGCCTAATATGCTTTGGCATTCTCTTAGTGTGCACACCTTCCTGTTCATCACCTTCTGAAGTAGATTTTTGATCTTTAATTGCTTGTTTACAGGTAGTGACACTGAACACTTGTGGGTGTTCCATACAAGACCCAAGTATTCCAACTCTTGAGTAGGAATCACTTTTGACTTTTTCTGATTGACGTGCCAACCCAACTGTTGTAAGAGATTCATCGTTTCCGCAACTTGATCTTTCAATTGCAGGCTGTCCTGATTCACAATCAAGAAATCGTCGAGGAAGACCACAATCCTGTATCCTTTGCACCTTAGGATTTACGCAATCCAGTTGGTAACTGCAGCAAAGGTTCGAGGGGCAGATGACAGACCGAAAGGGAGGCATATACAATTCTGAGGAACCGTCTGTGTGGTTCTGCAATGGCTAAATGAAAATAAGCTTGGTGCAGGTCTATTTTCACCATCCAATCTTGATCTTGGAGGAAAGATGGTAGGTCCGCTTGAGAAATTAGTTGAAAGGGTCTTGGAAAGATGAAATTGTTGAGGCCTCTTAAATCGAAGATTGGGCGAACTCCACCATCTGATTTTTTCACAAGAAACATTCTGGAGATGAAACTGGAGTCCAGTGTCTTCGGTTTTTCCAGAATATTTTGTTTCTTTAGATCCTCTATCATCTTTGTCATTTCCGGGCTGCTTCTGGTTTGGTATTTTATTTGTAATGATTGAGTTGGGTAAAGTAAGGGGGGTTTCTTTCTGAAGGGTAATCGGTACTGAGATATTACTTTTAGAATAAATTGACTTGCATGTAACTTCATCCAAGCTGGAAGGTAATTTCTAGGCACCCGCCTTTGAATACATAGTCACTTTTCTTTATTTTTGAAACGAAAGGAATTATTATGCTTTTTAAATTGTTTTTTGGTTACTTTCTGATTACTTACATTTTTTGTAAATTAAATTCATTGTTAATTCAGAGTTTTTATACATGGCTGACCCTGGCCCGAAGTAACACATAATCTTTTCAAATAAACTATTTTTATTCAGATCACTTGGATTATTTGCTGCCCAATTAACAACCTCTTGCAACCCTGATTGAATTAACTCTTTCTGTTCTAATACAACATTTGAGAGACCAGCTAAAAATCTGTCATTGAAGGCGATTGTATCTTTATTCTTAACAAGATGACAAAGCTCATCATTTACTTTTAATTCTGTGAAACCAGGGGTAGCCAAAACTGATTGTAAATCCTTGGCATAACGAATTCCATTCCAAGATAGGCTGCCAAATTGTTGTAGCTTATTCAAAGCTTCTAATTAGTTATTATTAATTAGTTTTAATTTCACCTAAGTCAATGGTGTTGTTATTCATTGCGGGATTTGTTAAAAACTGTCCTGACAAATTAGTCGGCTCGTGCGTACTGGTACTTGGTACCGGCAAGTTGTGGTTTTGTGGTAAATTCATCAAGTATTCAGTAATATAACTTACTTGACTTATAAGGCTATCTACTCTTGGGTTCATAGTAGACGAGTTGAGTCAACGTTTTTTAGTGGGTGGAGGAGATTCCAGCTCAATGTTCTCATCATTTTTCTCCGCGGACGATGATGATGAATAGTCTGGGCAATTTTGGTTGCACTCAGACTGAGATGACGGTTTGGAACAATCATTGTCTTTCTGTTTAGGCACTTCACTCATATTTATAACTAAAATACCACCTTACATGCACAAAACCACTATGTAATAATTATTTTGTAACTTTAGGTAAACTTTTAGATCACAAAACTATTCTAGAATTGTGTTTCAAAACTTTTCCAACCACTACGAAAAGTTTTCACAAACGCTATGCAAGTTTAAACTTGTTCGACCACCTCCTCGCGTAGTCGGTGGCGCCAGCTGGTGAGTATTGAGAGAACTAAAACCAGAGACAAACAGGTATGTTCTGAGTATCTATGAATATAAGGGTTTTCGCAAACAGCTTTCGTCACCTAACGCTGTGTGTTTTAGAAAGACACATTATAACTATTTCTGCCAATTTCAAGTATTAATATAATGAGAGTAGTTTAAACATAATTAAAACATTAAAAGATAACCTTAAACCGTACATTACTGATTGAACATAGTGTTATCATTCATCATTCACATTAAAGTGACATATGACAATTGTTCGCTCGATAAGTAGCATTGAGCTGTCACAATCAAAAAAATCTAACCATAGACATAACTCCTAGTTTTTCTTGTATGAAGACTTCATGCTATATAGCTATCTTTGTACTGACTGAGGGGTGGTCGGTCTATGGCCACAGCTGGTTGAGTGTTGGATTTTGGTTTGTTTTCATTTTTTAAAATAAAGTGTTCCTTTTAAACGTTTCTAATGAATTGAATTTGTTGTTTTCTAACCTGGGTTTCTTTGATTTGGTAATTGCAGTTTAAAAGGTAATAATTTACAAAAGTGCATTCGTACGTAAGTACTTAAGTACGTAGTATGACAAACAAAATCATGAATGTTGGTAACTATTAGGCAGCAATTGTAGTTTATTTTTAATGTAACGTGGTGGTAACGTGCATAAATAAAGGCGATTGATTATATTGAAATAATAATTCACTTAAAAATATAAATGGAAGGCTTAGGGCGCAATACCTCGAACTACTTTAACCATCATTAAGTTTTTTGCACGAAACTTTGCAGTTGAAGTTGTAGTAAATTGCTGGTTATTACATAAATATATATGAATTGTGTCTATTTTCATTGTTCGATTGTTATTGTTCTAATTTGCAGCATCAAACATGTGTGATTTGGAAAAAGAGCTTCTATATGTTGGGATGGCAAATGAATCTAATCAATTAGTTATTCCTGGACAAATCACACAAGAATTTGATGCAACTTTAAACACAACAATGAAAGAAGAATCAGAAGCAGAGTAAGTATGATATATTTGTGCCTGTCTCTACGGTTGACTTAAAGCCAAGTTTAATGAAAGTTTATGGTCTGCTGTTATCTAGCACTATTAAGAAATATTTTTATGAATGTCCATGTGATATAGTGAAAAGCATAGTTCTCCACTAGTGAAATGAGTTTGGGACCTATATTTTTTCTGTACAATTATTATAAATAGGAAAGAACTTTTTATACAGGTATTTGTTTATTATTTCAGGATGTAGGTAATTGATAGCACCAAAATGTAACAACTTGTTTTAAAAATTCTTTCTCCATTAAAAAGCTACTTATCTAGTAACAAAGGCTATGTTTTATCATAAATTTCATCAGAAACCATGCGAGAGATTTATTTTAATATGCATAAAGTAAATGTTGGTTTTCAGTCATCTGAATGTAGGATTGCCAAAATTATATTGGTTCATTTTAGTATTTCTAGAATCAGGCTATAAAAAGTACATTCTAAAAAGTATTGTAGAAAGCTTAAAAATTAACAAAATCTGTCTTACTCAGAATGTATCTTACATATTTTGTTTGGATGGGAGGCCAAAAATGAACAGAAAGCATTTAATACAAAAAATTGAACCTGGCATGTACTGTTGTGTAACCATTTCTGTCTTCATTTCACAAGTCTTCTTAATAATCTGTTTTCATATTTCTATATTTTACTCTTAACAATTACTTACTAACAATATATTTTTAAATTTAGCCTAGTGATTATTTGCCTACTTCATTCAGAAAATCCATAATTAATTAAAATGTAAAATATAACATGTGCTAAGTTCTGTTCTCTTATTCTTGTTCTTGGTACAATCTACCTTGGATTAATTTTTCTTTTTATGTATAGTGTTAAAATTAATATTGTATCAATTTCAGATCTAGCACTACTCAGACAACCCCAAAGGACTCAAAACAAGAGAAGCTCAAGTGTACAGAATGTGATCGCTACACAACCACAGACCCTGACCTACTTTTACGACATGTCCGTAAAGTGCACAGAGGAGAAAATCCATTTCAATGTGTTATGTGTGATTATAGCACTTACAATAAATCTGTTTTTGAGGATCATGTAAGATGGCATCGAGGTTTGTATAATCAATAATATTTACAGTTTGCAACTTGCAGACAGACCCGTCTATAGTGAATTGAGATTGAAATGATAATGTAAGTATATAATATTATGCTTTGCATGTACATCCAGCAGGCTCTGAATTGGAATGACTTTGTTAATGTTAACACCACTTTGTGCACATATTCAGGCAAATCAATAATAATCATTATTATCAACAGTTATATGTATTTCCATTATGGTTTTTAAACATACACTAATAGGTTTATGCAGTTTTACCTGTGTAGTTTTTTTTCAACTCAATGGGGAATTTACGTTATGAATCAGTAGTTAACATTTCTGAATTCAAGAATTGTTGTACATGGTTCAGTATTTATCTGAAGAATGTATTGTAAGTGTAAGAGGTATACATTATAGCGCTTATCACAATTTGTTTGTCTTTTGTTTAAATTTATATTTATAACTTGCCACTACATATCTTAAAAACAACAATCACTAGTTTTATAATAAAACTTTTTTTTTGTGTTTTAAAAAAGAATTACCTCATTTTATTTGGATCAAGCTATCCAGGGATATAGGATACATACTGATTCCCTGATATTAATATCAAACTGCCTATTTCAGTATTAAGGTTTTGTTCCTTTATTATTTTTTCATTTTATTATTCATTTCCAAAATTTTCTCAGCCCAATGTTATGCAATAAAGATAATAAAGTTACAAGTTTATCTAATTATAAGCAATTAATAGTTCTATTAACAACATAGTTAAAAACAGTGAAGAATGAAAAGACTGACTTTCTGAGAAGATGTTATCAATCAATGATTAGATATTTGCATCTCAAACTTTTACATCTCTAAATAACCTTTCAATTGTTGTTTTCCAGGAATCAAACCATTCAAATGTTCTTTATGTGACTACAGGAGCGTCTCCAAAAACAATTTGTCAAAACATGAGAAAAACCACCGAATGAACCAATGCACAGAATGTAAGAAGGTGCTCACAACTAAAAGGGCTTATGCTAATCATATGGCTAAAGCCCATGGTATCCTAAAAGAAGGCGAAGTCCAGAGAGGATATTCATGCAAACATTGCAAAACTAAATTCCCAAATAAAGCAAAACTCAGATATCATCAGAATTCTTATGTAAAAAAGTGTGATAAATGCTTTGTCAAATTGTGCTCTACATCTATGATAATAAAGCACATGGCCGATATCCACAATCAGTATTTCTACAAATCAAACCAGTCTCGCAGAAAGAAAGCTGTTTTTGTTTGGATGTGTCAAATTTGTAAATGGGAGGCCAAGAATGAACAGAAAACATTGTTGCATTTAATACATCATCCCAATCAAAAGATTGAACCAGGTATCTTAGACTTAAGTCCATTATTGAAGTGGAATATATTGCCCGAGCAGTGATTAAATGTATTAAAGAGTATTTGTATTTGTTATTCAGAACCAAGTCAAGTACATAGAAAAAATACTACATATTTACTTTTAGTTTTGTAGAAAGTAATGATAAATCAGGTAGAATTATCATTCCATATCATACTTATCCTACGATTTCATCATAGTTTCCATGAGAACAAGGGTGTTACCACACCAATCGATCGACCGTTGATCGACGTGGACTTGTCGACGTCGATCGATAAATAAAACAGTCGACGTCGATCGACGGATTCTACCACACCAGCGTGTATGCCGACCGACCTGTGCAGATTTTTTGACCTGCACAGGAGACCGGAGCAAATCCAAAAATTGATTTTGCTTCGGTCGCTCCGTACGGTGAACCTGTGCGTGTGTGCGTGCCTGCAGGTCATCCGTCAGTTGTTTGCTGTCTCGTGGCCGATGACGGTCATCGTCGTAGCTCGAATTATATTACCACGTGGTCAACACGCCAAAATGGCGACATCAGAGTCTACTAGAAATAAGAGAGTGCTTAAAGAATTCATTGAAATGTATAGAAGTCATCCATGTGTGTGGGAAATAAAAAACAAAGACTATCATAACCGAGATAGAAAAGAAGCGGCTTACAAATTGCTTATAGCCAAATTGAGGGAAATAGACCCAGATGCGAACAAAGCAGCAGTTGTCAAAAAATTAATAATTTGAGAAGCAATGTTAGGAAGGAAAAAAAGAAATACGATGAATCTGTAAAGTCTGGGACAAGTCCTGACAATGTGTACCATATTAAATTGTGGTATTACGATTTATTTAATTTTTTAAATGATCAAAGCACTCCCAGGAAATCTTCATCCAACCTGGACGATAATAGTTCTGACGTAAGTAAATTATATTATGTAGGTATTTTTATTAAGTTTACACAATATTATTATTAATTCAAACTACACAAAAGCTTATAACTATTTACAACTACTTACGCATCTATCATTTATTTAGAGATGTATTTTTATTAAGTTCATACATTATTATTATTATTTAAATTACACAAAAGCTTATAACTAAACATCGTTAGCATATTATTAGGTATTAATAAAATACAAGCCTTATTTAATGTATCTGATCTTCTTGCCTTAGTACTCTTCCTTCCTGATTAAAATAACTCATAAAATTTTCTCGACCAATCTTTGCTTTGTTTAAAATATTTCCTGGGTTTCTTATTTCTAAATTTTCCATGGTACTATTTTTTGTGTTATATCCCTCTGAAATTATAGCCCCATTTTCAGAGTTTTCTCGATAGAAACACGTTTGTGGTGCATACAACTTTTTTGAGTGTACAATTAAAAAGTATGTAATGCACAGGAAGCTTTTACTATTTTATCGATGTTTTCGGGTTGTAAATTTATATGAGTATAAAATATCCAAAATCGTGATGCCAAAATCCCGAAAGCGTTTTCTACGGTTCGCCTGGCGCGAGATAATCTGTAATTCAAGATCTTTTTTTCTGGCGATGTTAAATAGTTGAGTTCATTCCAGGCCCTCAATAAGATTTTGATTTCAGTACTTTGCGCAAAAAATGACTATACCTTAATTTTTATAACATTTTATAATAATTACTAAAATGAAAGTCAGAACCAAATTATCTATATAAATATTCAAAAGACATAAAAGCAAATCGAGGAATACGTAACTGTGTGCATCTTTACCGATACGGACAAGGTTCTCGAACTGAAGGTTAATCATTATGCAAAAAGAAATACTTGAGGTAATCTTTATGATAGATGACATAGATATTCAGTTGAATAAATTACTTTAAAAAATGTCGAAATCATAACATATTAAATAATATCACAAAAAATATATTTATGCCAGCTTTATAGTCAAACATTTTATTTTTGCGCTTTTTATTTGCTTGGGTTTATGTGCGCAATTATTTTCTTTGATCTGCAACCCTTAATTAAAAAAAACATTCGCACTGTTTTTGTGCGACAAGGGAATGCAGCCTGCTTACTAATGAGATAGCAAACTAACACAATAAATAATTAAATAGTAGTTAATTGTTTATTTTTCCTATTTTTCCCTATTAAATGAAGTAACAAATATTTTTAGATTAAAGAATTTGTGGTGCAATACAATATAGTTATTATAAGATTACTCTAATGGTGGCTATTTAACACTAAAAAAATTAAAAAGGACTAATTAGTATTTAGCTCAAGTGATTATAAAATATGGTATTAACCTTATTGATTATTATAATAAAAATAATTATAACTGTATATTTTACTGAAACGTAGGTAAGTGGCCGACGACACGAACATTTTGAACTCAACCCTTTGCCTGCCATCATATAGGTTTATCATATCGGGGCGTAATGGAAACGCGCCATCTGCTACAAAAACATATGGCAAATTTAGATTACTTCCTGTTAAAGATTCAACGCTTGGAATATGTAATTCATATTTTGTAATTTTTCAAAAAAAGAGGTTTGTTGTTGTACCCTGCCAACATCTATGTACACAAATTGGTATTTTGCATCAACAATTGCCATAAGAACCACACTATGATGTCCTTTATAATTATAAAAGTACGATCCACTATTAGCTGGTGGAACAATTGCTACGTGCTTCCCATCTAGCGCACCAAGACAATGAGGAAAGTTCCATCGTTCTTCAAACACTTTTGCTATTTCTTTCCATTCTTCTTTAGATGTAGGAAACAAAGCAACAAAGTTCATCCACGTTTAACAGTGAATTCACTGACAATAACGAGGACCAATCAACATCGTCAAACAATAAGTCTACTCGCCCACCGAAACCGGATAAAGCAAAAAGAAAAGATGACACCATAGAAAAAGAATTGCCGGTCTGAACGTGGTAAACGTCCTCGTCCAACCTGAACAGAAGACCGCTGTGATATCGGCAAAAATGTAGCCATGAAACTGAGGGCTTTAGATGCGAAACAAGTATCTATTGCAGAAAAGCTTATTAATGATTTACTTTTTGAAGCAGAAATAGAAAATCTTACTCCGGAACACATCTATATTAGTATTAGAGATATATTGGGACAAAATAGACGAAGCCACTTTCCAGCACAGCAATATCGACAACAAGTTTATTATCAATCCTCTCCTCCTTCCAATAGGAATTATACCCCTGTAAGTTTTGTTCCTTCAGGAAGTCCTAGTCCACCCTGCCTTTCTATTTCCTCCAGCCAACATTCTGAGCATCTTTCCCAATCATTAGTTAACCAAATGACCGGCATTCCCCAAGGCAATCCCTACTCTACCCAAATGCAAACATCTACAAATCCAGAATATCAGCTCGGTGGTATCGGGGTAGTTCTGTCGATTCCAGAACAACCTGCAGCGTCATTTCTTATTAAGAAATATACCTTTCAATGATGAATAGTTTCTACGCGACAGTAAATTTTTTGTAGTTTTCAAGTTGAAAGTTGGAATTTTGTCAAAAATATTATAATAGTACGTAATACATAATAAGTGTTTTAATTACTCACCTTCAAATAATCTCTTCTAAGAACTTCATACAAGGCTTCACATGTTTCAGGAATAATTTTTCCAACCGCTTGCGGTGAAATAATTGCTGAAAATAACAACAGCCATTATGGGCTCGGCTGACATCTTTGAACAAACACACGGAAAAAAATTCATTTAAAAATAGATTTGAAATATAATATGATTATTAATAATTATTAGGTAGTACCAACATTAATTATTAAAAAAACAGTTTAAATAAGCTTTTAGTTGATTTGTATAGCGACATCATCCATTTTTACAATCAAAAGTGTTTTTATCATGATGAGAACTTTCAAAAATGTATTTATGTATTTTACAATATTTTGCTATCAAAATAATCAATACGTCAGTATGCATATGGTTATATAGGTTGAAAACCTACTTTACGTCGAAAAAATTATCGTGGAATATTTTAGTCTGGCAAAAATATGGTTTATGTCAATGTTCTCTCAATCTGTCAATCTCATTCGCTCGCATTTCGCGTGGGTTTGTTGGTGCTGGTGCGTTTTCGTTTTGTCTGAATGTTTTTTTTTTAATTTTTGGTTTTTAACGACGACTTTTGCTATTGAAAATTGACTCCCATAGATCTCAACCCAACGACCACGGCATGCCCTCGGACTAGATCCTTCTTCAAACAATGACTCTGGCATTTCTCGGCATAATGAACCTTCTTTTCAGGATGATCTGCGCATGAACATGGATTTACCAATTTTGCCTCACGAATCAATGCATTATGTTTGTGGTACTGCAATCACGCATCGGAGAAGACATATATAAGACATAAATGATTAATCGAAAATAATTTATATTGTTTTATTTAACTGACTTGGTACTAAAACACCTTCAGATATCTGATTTCGTTGGTATAAACATCTCAAAACAATAAATAAAACAACAATATTTTGTTGTTCATGTCCAAGCCCAAGCACTATACAATGTGGTTAATGTCATTTCAGGTCTTCATAACTTCGGCCGGTTGCGAGAAATCTCAAAGTAACTGACAATCTTTCGTGCGCAGCAATACTATCCTACTAATATTGTAAACGCGAAAGTTTGTAGGTATGGATGGGTGTTTGTTACTCTTTCACGTAAAAACTACTGAATTAATCAATATGAAATTAGGCGCAGTGATAGTTTATAGTCTGCAATAACACATAGGATACTTTTCATCCCGATATTCCCACGACATTTAGATTAACGCGGGTGAAACCGCGTGTAACAGCTAGTTTCAACAGTATCTTTTTTTGGGTCAAGGGAGTAACCATTGCAAGCAATTTTAGGTATGTGTTCTCGTCCATTCGGAGATAATTTTTGTAATCTCCAGGTTCGAATTTTAGTTCGTTTAATAAGTTGACATAAGTATTAGTTTTTCTTTTTAGTAACCAATGCTTAGATACAGTTCTTTTTTCGCTTCCTTTTCACTCTCCTTGTATCGTTTTTCCTCAAAATTAACGCAAGACCTAGCAATGCTATTGCTTCCTCGTCCTCACTTGCTGCCATCGCAAAAAGGAACTGAAAACCACTCCAGTACACCGGAACGTCCCCACAAACGCTACTTGACCTGTGCAGTCAAACCAGCACAGGTAACCTGTACGGTGGACCGTAACCTGTAAGGCCTACTTAAGGCTTAGCCGTGACGGTACCTAAAAACAAAGACTTTTATAGATTTGTGTATTACTTGTTAATAAAATAATACTTGGAAAAACGCAGTACTTCAATAATAAATATATTATTATTTTTATGGCAAGCGATCGATATTTACGACGGAGTACGATAGCACTGGGCGAAAGCGCGGGAAAAAAGCGATACGTCCACATTCTGGAAGGCCTCGGCCGGTACAGTTTATTATGTATTATCTATGGCCGGTACTAACTAAATTCAAGCAGCGCTTGCATCAGATTTTATATCAATTTTAGACATTTTTAAATAGATTTTTTAGAAGTATTTTTAAATGGACTTGAATAATATATCTGTTTTATTTCATTAGTTACATCTTTGTTAGTAATAAAAAGTAAAAATAATTACTTTTGTAACAATGCAAGTGTATCGAAAACTGCGACAAACTAGACTGAAATCCAACTTTTTCTCGTTTTTATTTTTATGTTTGAGCCGTTAAAAAAATTTTTTTTTTACTATTTTATCTATAGACCCTTTTGACAACAAAACAGAGACCATAGCAAAGTTTTCTTTTTCTGTTTGAATCAGTTACTTTTATACTTATCGAACGGAAAATTTTGTCAATACATGTTTTAGACGATGAAATTTCAAATAATATTTTCATCGGAAACAAACACTGAAAATTCCTAAAAATTGCACGATTTTGTATAAACGCTATTAAACTTAAATAATAATAAACCCCCAGACGATCACAGCAACTGCATGTAGCAGTTAGTAAGCAAAGTAAGCAGAGCTTGTGTTATGGATGACCATACAGTGAATTGGGGGGTACCCAGAGTAAACATACACACTTATATTAATGTTCATACATACATACATATTATGTCAACAACAGTGACCCGAGAACAAACATTTATGTTCATCACACATATGAATGCCCCAGCCAGGACTCGAACCTCCGGCGTTTTAGGCAGTGGTAGTAACCACTACGCTACTCGGTCGTCAAAACGTCAACCTTAATTTTTAAACGTTTAATTAAAATCATTGTTTCAAGATATCTATAAATTAACTCTTTAAAACGCTGTTTACAACACAATAGATTTTTATTGGTACCTATAATGTCTACTCATAACCGTTTAATTGAGGGTGACTTCCTAATGCTGTATGTTGCGTTTGTATTAAGTTTCCCGCTGACTAGTTTTTTGTCATAACGTAATATTTCAGTTTTAATGAATGAAACCTAAATATTTTTTATTACATATGTATAAAGTTAGCATAGCCCCAATTATATACATATATTTTAGCTTGGTCACTTAAATAGAAAAAATGTTACCCGCTGGCTAGAGGATTTTTGAAAAAATTCGATATCTCGGAAAATAATACGGAACAAATTCCAGTTGTTTCACCAGTGATAGCCCTAATTATATAGATCTATATCACGGTAAAACCTATATCAAATTACATAGTGTTCCTGCTGAATAGACACACAATTTACTACCACTGGTTCGGAAGGGTCGTCTACTGCCAAAAAACCAGCAAGAAACTCAGTAGGAATGCGTACGACGCGTTAGCCTGGAACATCGGTGGGTTAGGCGATTCGAATGCCGTGTTGCCCTATTTCTAACTGGAATGCCCTCCGTTATTTGTTGTAACAACGTTGTCGGGATCTGTTAAGACGTTACGAGGACGCCTATAACGAACCGCCGCGTCTGGGTTGGCTGTGTAGTCAGCTGACCAGCGGGTTAGGATGGTGGCATAGTATAATAATGAGTATTGCATACAGTACGGCCACTTCCTGCCTCCCACTGAATGCGTTCCCACCCGCGCTCAGTTACCTCACAGTTACCGACTGCCAAGGACGCGGCGCGCAGTGAATGACATCGAGAATATTTTTCTAATATTTTTATATGGGCATATGCTGTGCTATTCATGAAATTGTACATTTCGTTCGTAAAAAATAAACAATAAAATTTCGAGCATGAAATTTCATTTTCCTTCGATTCTCCTTATGGTATAAGAGGCTATTGCAAATAGGGTAGACTGGGTACAGTTGAAACAAAGGATGGTTGAAACAGAACAAATATCTCATAAACGGTTACGCGGGGAGTGATGGGTGTAAGAGGAAAACGAAGCGTACTCCAGGTCCGGCCATGAATTCAGAGCCGCGCCGCTTCCCGCGCGTTGTAGTTTTGTGCAGGACGCCATATTGTTTTTTGCTACGCAAAAGTAAGTATTTTTCTTCTAACATTAACGCTTATATTATTATGTTCTTTTGAAGTGAATGCATTGAGCTTGTGTTTGCGATTATTACGAAGCTTGTAGAATAAGGGACAGTGACTATTTTTTATGTGTTATTATTACTGTTGTAACTATAAAGTATATTTTAGCAAAGGTGAGGCTGGGGACGGTTGCAACATTTTTTGTGGGTACGGTTGAAACAGAAAATATATTAATGTTTATTTTTTGTAGATACCGAGACTTCGGGTGAGGAAGACTTCCAGAGGGGAAATTGACTTGTCGAGCATATGAGGAGGTGAACGCTGGAGATTCACTACGGAAAGCGGCGGACAAGCATGGTATAAACCACTGTTCTCTGTTCAGGTACATTAGAAAGCGATATGCGACCGGCAAAGACAATGAAGGTATGGGATATAAAGCACACAATCGTTTTTTTAATGAAGATCAGGAGCGACAAATTGCAAAATATTTGATTCGTTGTGCTGATATTTATTTCGGACTGTCTGAGAAAGAGGTGAGAAAATTAGCTTATGAACTTACCATTAAGTATAATTTATCGCGACCTAGGACTTGGGAAGATAACGGAATGGCTGGTGAGGAATAGTTTCGGATGTTTATGAGAAAAAAAACCCGAGACTATCCGTACGCGCCGCACAAGCTACAAGCTTGTCGAGGGCGACGAGCATTAATAAAAATAAACGTAGACGTCTTCTATGATAATTTGTCCATTGTTATGGATCGTTATAACTTTGAGCCCCATGATATATATGATTATAACACAGATGAAACCGGCATTACCACCGTGCAAAAGCTAGACAGACTTATAGCTAGACGTGGAGCTCGTGAAGTTGGTTCATTAACCTCAGCTGAAAGAGGTACATTAGTAATAGTAACCTTTGCAGTAAACGCCATTGGAAATGTTTTCCCACCATTTTTTGTATATCCACGTGTGCGATACCAAGATCATTTTGTTAGGGATGGGCCAATAGGGTCTACTGGAATCGCAAATCCCTCAGGCTGGATGCAAGATGAGTCATTTCTGCATTTTCTAGAACACTTTCAAAAGCATTCTAAAATTTCTCTGTCACACAAAGTGTTACTCATACTAGACAACCACTCCTCTCACGTACACATGAACACATTGGACTATTGCGAGCACAATGGGACTGTCTTATTGTCCTTTCCTCCTCATTGCTCTCACAAGCTCCAGCCGCTCGATCGATCCGCATATGGCCCGTTAAAGAAAGCTGTGAATTCCACGTGTGAAGCATGGATGAGAAGCCACCCAGGAAAAACAATGTCTATTTACGATATACCGGGGATTGTAGCGTCTGCTATTCCTCTCACTATGAACCTTCCAACATTCAAACCGGCTTTCGTAAAACGGGAATTTACCCATATTACCGGAATCTGTTTACTGAGATCGATTATGCTCCTGCATTTGTAACAGATAGGCCTTATCCGGAAAATATAACTGAGAGAACATATATACGTAATCCAGAAAATGCTATTGAGTCTACAGTTGTTCCTATATTTAATGAAAATCCAGCCGAAGATCAAACACCTCCATTATCGCCTTCTCTTTTAACTGAAGAATTACAGTTGCCTCTCCCGACAACGGGTGAACAACATGCTCTCTATGACGCAACAATTCCGGAAATTCAGCAAGTATACGTTCCTGAAGCTGAAGAAACTATAATAACACCACCCAGGCTTATGTATCAAGAAATTTCACCAAGACCATCTACAAGTGCACAAACTACTAACGATCGCATCGTCTTTACTCCGGTGCTTTTGGTACGGCCATTATCAAAAGCACCTCCAAGGAAAAGTAATAAAGGGTGAAAAACTAGAAAATCAACAGTTTATACTGACACACCAGAGAAAGAAGAGATAAGAAAAGAGCATGAAGCAAAATTTAAACGGTTCAATGCTAAGCAAGTTAAGAAAAGTTTAGACGGCAGAAAAGGTCAAAGAAAAATTTCAAAAAGAAAAATTAAAAATATTCAGCACGAATTGTCACCAGAAGAATCAGAAAAGGAGGAATACTACTGTATTGTTTGCTTAGCGCTTGTTAGCTTATATTCAGAGAGCAGATCCAGAGAAAAGTGGATTCAATGTACTTCATGTAAACAGTGGGCTCACGAAGAATGCACAGAAGGTGGTCTTAGCTACATTTGCCACAATTGCGACTCCGAATACTCTGATAAATATCTAAGCAATATGTTTTAAAAAATAATTCTCAGTATTTATTTGATTTAAGAAGTGTTTTCTTTAGTGTATTTTGAATGCTTATTCGATTTAAAAAAAAAGGTTTTCTTTTAGTTTATTCAGAATGTTACTTTTATTGTAATGTTTATTTGATTTTGGAATTATCTTTAATTTAGTTCATTTTCAAAGCTTATTTGTTTTTAGGAATGTTTTTGTTTAGTTAATTCTGAAATTATCGTTTCTTTAATTTTTTTTAAATGTTAACTACTTGTCAAAGACTGATGTATATTTTAGAAGTATTAAAATCATGGAGACTGATTTATATTGTTATGTATTGCCATTATGTTTCGTGTAATTCGTACTATTAGTACTACTAATAAACCATGTTTCATTAGTATTTATTGTATTATTGGTATGTGTTTCAACTGACCCCAATCGTTTCAACCGCCCCTGGGGAACAGTTGAAACAAATATATATATTTTTTAAATTTCATATATTTCTTAAAATAGTAACCCAGGAACTATAATGCTGGAGCCATATCATAGCTAAAACTTCACATTTGAATTTCAGTTTTCATTATTGTCACTTGGCTTATAAATAACAAAATTATAAACGATAAACGCTAAATTGTTTACTACTCCTATACTTAATATTTTATGTTATTGAAACTGATTTATTTTTCTTTCTTTCTAACTACTATTTGATAATAATGTCAGAAAATAGAGTTTTAAACTTTTTTGTTCATAATAAATAATTATAAGCACTCAAAATTAACTCGATGCCGCTATTACTAGGTTATCTCATATTGCTGTCTCATGCGTTCCCGAACACAGTACGATTAAAACAAAATGGCGCCAACCCTAGCATGTATTTTCTCACTCACACAAACATGGCACGCGTTCAGCCGCACGAACTTATGACTGTGTGAGTAATAGGTTATTAAAACGCCTTTGTTTCATAGATTTTGCCGCGAGTGGCAGAGGTGTGATGGTGGGGAGCGTTGTCGAAGTGTCGTCGGCGCACCGACGCATTTGCGTAAGAACCTATTTTGAATAATCTGCAAGTGATTGAGTTTCGACTTGCTGGCGTGAGCGAAAGCCACTCTGGCATATGTCATGATGGGGCGGATGCAAGTTTTGTAAATTTGTAAAACGTCTCTTATTTCTAAGCGGGATCTTACTTGTATTGTGGGCATACAAAGAGAAACTTTTATAACACAACTAAGGTTTGATCATCGCGGGGTAAACAATCCTATATGTCTTTCATTAATTGGCTACACGTGTCCTTCAAGCTGTAATCCTCATTTTTGAAATCTCAATGAAAACGAATTTTGGCAATGCTAAAAAATAGTCATGAAATAGTGATAGTCATATATGTAAAAAAATAGTCGTATAATATTTTCACCGTTATAGCTATAGGTTGGTGAGGATTATGGCTTGAACGTCAAGCTGTAATCCTCACCTCTAGTGCAAGCAAACGGTAAGTCTATCGACTTGGTTTAGGTTCTAAAAAAATAGTCATGAAATAGTGATAACGACATGCCAATTCTCAGAAATAGTCGATGGAAGATTTCAGAGATATGAAAGTACCCTGGTGAGGTTTATGGCTTGAACATTTGAAAACTTCAAATTCCTCGGGAACGCCTTAGACTTTCAGTTTAAAGTTTGTGCCAAAAAATTAATAAATAAATTGTAATGAAATAGTCGTATGAAACGAAAATAATTTTGAGCGGATTTAATTTGAAAATGAAAACTTTTTATTTTCCCTATATTTCTATGGATGTACAGTCGCGTACAGCCATTATTTCTCTTTGCTTAGTAAAAAAATTGCGCTCTGTTGGTTTGTTACTCATTTCCATTACTGTAAATTATTTGTAGACAGAGCTCTGAAATCGGTTTTTAACAGGTACTTGGAATTTATTAACCCTAATTGACCGGTAAAAAAAATTGGAAATGAAAAAGCGATTTATTGTAGGTACGTGACTATGATTATATTTTTAGAACGGTGTTCCGTGCCCTGGTTTTAAGTATGAATAAATGTGACGTTCTACGGGTAAAGGAAAGTAAGTACCTTTTGTCGATTATGAGTTACACGTTTCTGTTTGTAATCAGCAATAGAATGTGGAATTCATTGGTGTAATAAAAGTCGTTAATACCTTAGGTACGTTACTATTAAGTTAACGCTACTGCTAAGTTAATACCTTTACCCGTGAAACGACACAAATGTAGTAGGTAATACAAAATAGTCAAACCAAAAAAATAAATGTTTATAAATTGTATCCATATTTATTACAATTGAAAGCTTGCAAATACGATGCATTCGAGTGGAGACAAGGATAGCGTTATTTATCCAATTCCGAGAAACAAAAGCGCGCTACTATCGTTCACTCACCACCGAGATTATTTACGACGCATAATTTGCGTCGTAATAAGTGCGCCAATAATAATATTTACTTTTAAGTCAATAATGTATAGGCACTTCAACTATACTGTTATAACACTTAAATTCATATTACAAATGATACAAGTTTAACAAAACTGAGTGAAGTATAAGGGAAGCATGAATTTATTTGTTATGTATGTTTATGAAAGTAATTGCATCGTAGCGTATCTTTGTTTTGAGCACATTAACAATACAACTTGACAAAATCCATAAATGAAGTGACATACTCACTTGTTAATGTTTTTACAATATCATAATACGTGAATACGCCACACTCAAAAAAGCAAACAACCTTTCTCACATGAGGGCCGCCCGCCCATTCTGCAGCACGTGTGTACAGCAAAGAATCATGGCAAACTCTCATACTTACATAAAATTAGTTGAGAATAAATGGCGGCGTCTATACGTCAAAAATATCTTAAAATGACAAGCGTGAGTCCCTGAGTAACTATATCGAAACACTTTATCTTGGCAGGGCTTCAAAAGATATTTTGATTTGAACTTTTTTAGGTTATAACTTATGTCTCTTGGAAAAAGTGCGTCCTATGATTGTCAGCCACATTCTCAACATAATATATCTACCTACGTAATTAAGCTTTTTTAGATGATTGATACTTTATATATTTATAAAACATTCCTACGTTTTTTGGCAATTGTTCCTACAGTCAGTCAGCGTATATTGAGTATTGTTAGCCACATTCTCAACATAATATACCTACGTAATTAAGCTCAGTAATCTAAAAAATAAAGAAATACAAAAATAAGTACAATACTGACATTGACAATAATTCTTAATGTTCATCAGTAACTTACCAGCTATACTATTTCTATTTCTTTATTTTCTCGAGGACAGTTCTAATTGGATATAATGCTCTCTAGCTCCATTCCTATCAGTTTCTCCGACTCTGGTATAATATAACCTTGTACGTGTGTAAACGTCATATTTTTATAAAATAATGCATACATAATGTAAAAAAATCATCGAGAAAATAAATGGAAATAGTATACTTAGTTGTAATAACATATATGAAAGTAAACAGTGAATTTAGAATTTTTCTTATATATAATGCAATGTTTGCATTTGCATTGCAGTGCAATGGTTTACTATGTTATAAGGTAGATAGGTACTTAGTATGAGTGGGTATACCCAGCTACAGAGTAAACTAGTGACTCTTGGATCGACTGTTAGGGCAGGATAGCGGCGCAACGTGTAAACGCAAATGTTGCAATTTACACATAGGATTCGCGTTAATCTGCTACGATCTCCCATTGTTCAAGGTTCTGAATAATTTAGGCACGTACAAGTCACATAAAACGAATCGAATATCAGTCCGTAGGCAGTCCTAGTCAAATAGAAATAAGCAAATAGCAAAAACAACAATGAAAACAACACAAACACAACCGACACGAATGGCGCAGAAGCATTAGTCATTGGAATGACCGCTGACAGCGGCATGTCGCCCTTCGTTGACAGTGACATTTCATTTGTAAGTGTTGTCATAGTAAGATGGAGGCAATGAGATATATATTATTACTCTTATAGCCAATCGATATTCTCAAAAATCTATGCATCTAAGCTTTTATTAAAAAATATTTTTATTTGAAAAATCATAGAAAAATAAGTAACTTCTATTTATGTAAAAGACACTTCTAGACGCAAAATTTTTTGTCAACTATTATACTGCCATGAGTATTTGTTCGCGACTGATAATCGATAGAAATGTTGGGAAAATAAAAAGATTTTATTTTCAAATTAAATCCGCTCAAAATTAATCCGTTTCGTACGACTATTTGATCACTATTTTTTGGCACAAACTTTAAACTGAAAGTCGTAGGCGATCCGGAAAAATTTAAGTTTTCAAATGTTCACGTCATAATTTAATCCTAACCAGGGTACCTTTATATCTCAGGAATCTTTCATCGACTATTTCTGAGATTTGGCATGTCGTTATCACTATTTCATGACTATATTTTGGAACCTAAACCAAGTCGATAGATCTTACCGTTTGCTTGCACGAGACGTGGGGATTACAGCTTGACGTTCAAGCCATAATCCTCACCAACCTATAGCTATAACGCCAAAACTATTATACGACTATTTTTTTTTAACATGTATAACTAAGTATCACTATTTCATGACCTTTTTTAGCATTGTCAAAATTCGTTTTCATTGAGATTTCAAATATGAGGATTACAGCTTGAAGGACAATACACTGCGCACTAGGCCTCCAGAGCAACATGCGCCTTCCAAACCTGTCATTCAAACTTAATGGTAAGTAATGATAAAAATAAAAATAACAAAAACTTGTGTTTCTATACAACAAGGTATACTGTGACAAAGTACCAAGTGATTTTGGATACCAGCTGCTATTCTTCACTACTAGCAGGTATATTCCAGAAGGTATTTTTTCTGTTAGTCGGTATTACCCGGTCTCAGTTTCGTAAACAGCTACGAAAACAGATTACACCTACCTTATCTTTTAGCATAAAAAGCTGTTCTATTTTAGAACTACGGTTCCTACTTAGGTACATTATCAAATCATAAAGAAGGCGCGGTAGGAAGAAACTTATGATAAAGTATGATAATATTTATAAAGAATGATAGGATTTATTTACCTACCTTCCTGCTTTCATAGAATCGTCTTTTTTTTTAAATTACATCCAGATAAGTCATCAACACAGTTTTTTACAACATTAACAATAGGGCCAGGTAAGGTCCGCTTGGGCAGCTCGGAAATAACAAGCACTAGGTTAAATAAATATTGCTTTATGTCTATCAGTTCAATAGAACTAGAAAGTGACGGAAAGACATTTTAACTAACTAGCCGACTAGCGCGGCGCTAAATGGAGCTTCGCACGTGGCCCTTAGATGCCTCATGTAAATTTATCATCATCGTGTACCTAATGCCATAAAGGGCATTAAAACAAAAATATTAGGAACAAAAACTACAAAACAAAATAAAATAATAGATATAATAACCAAACATTTAATTTTTACAATTGTAGTCGATAACTGTTCACTACTAATAAAACATATCCCCAAATGATAGAATACAAAATAGCTAAAAACGCGAACCTCATTACCATAACAAATTGCACATTACCAAAACAACTTACAGAAAAATATAAACAATACAAAATAATTGCCGCTGTTAGTAGCCAAGTGCAGATAATGTGAACGACACTTAGAAATAGGAAAACCAACAAGCCGAATTCTTCTTGGTATGTCGCTCCAGCTAAAAGAAATATACTTGCAACGAAGACTATTATAACAATAATAGCAAAAAATACGAAGAAGTAGTACTGTTCATTAGATTTGTTAGAAAAATCCTGGAGAGAATCTGTGGACCCAAACAATATTCCGGATAGCACGTACAGTATAGCTCCGATCCCGTATATGAGACCGAGTATCGCAATTATAATGCATCCAGCTCTTAAGGAAAGGCAAACCAAAAACCTGTCTATAGTTTCCACGTCATCCCATATACGGGCCAGTCTCGACATCTTTGTGTATCAATGAAAATATATTCAGAAAATATTGTAAACAGATGTTTAAAAATTTCACGTGATTGACATTTTGCAATTCTGACAAGTTTATGGTGAAAAACGGAGAACTCTAAAAAACTTTTAACATCTATGGTTTTTATGATAAAGAACGGAAATATTATTCCGCTTAGGCAACATTCACAATAAGTATCCATCAGATCTCCTTTAGCAAGGAGATATACTTGAAGCTCTAATTGTTTTAGTGTTGAATAAACGTAGTACAATTCTCTTGTGGCACCATATTTTCAAATATTTTGTAGATTTCGAAATATGGACGGGACTGGTCTGAGATCCTCTCTTGAAGACAGCGAAGAATTCTTATGCTAGATTAACACCTAGCAATCGTCCAAAATACATAAAAATCCGTTTATTCGTTTTGCGTGATAGCGAACATCTTTTCATATATAATAATACAGGTTGGCCAGAAAAGTGACGTCCAAAAATTTGTTTTAGGTGCCTCGTGTTGAGAGGTATCTGAATCTCCCCTATGTATCTATATAATGTTATACGATTTTTCATAGCTTTCGAGTTACGATATTTTTGTGAATTTTCGCAAAATTGCAACCGAATCAGTTACAAAAATTTCTAAAAAAAAGTAGAAGGGGTCTTCGGATTTCTATTTTTGCTACTAAATCTTTAAGAACTGTGTGTTTATGCATAAAATAAACAGCCTCATAACTCTAACAAAAGTTACTAAAAAAATACTTTAAGTTGAGAATTTACGTTATGTAAGTTATCATTTAAATTATCAACTTAAAATTAAAATGAATTGGAATGAAAATGAAAAATGGTATGACAGTCATACATACCCGTCTTGATTTGCTCGGCCGCCCGACAACACGTCCAAAATTACATTTTGCTTGGAGAAAACTGTTCAAATTTTGAACACTCGAAGTAGTCGAGTAGTAGTAGTCTGCATAAGGTGATTTTATAGTCAACTTCCTAGTTGCAGCTACTTAAAGTGAAAATTTGTGGAAAGCAATAATCAGCTTTACTTAATACACGATCTAAATTTCAAGTATTTTGCATGTGTAGGTACCCATTTTCCCAACGGTAAAGAAGTCATCCGATATCATCGAGTTATTGTTACTACGTAGCAATAATAGAATAAAAAAACATAAAATACGACATATATAAGACCTAAAAATCCAACTACGTAGATTACTAGATATTAATAACTCAATACCCGATAATCCCGGTATACATTCCAACTTTTCAAGTTTAGATATAGATAATGTGAGGGTGTTACCACACCAATAGATCGTCCGTCGATCGACGTCGACTGGTCTATTCTACCATCGATCGAGGTCGACGTCGATCGATTGGTGTGGTAATACACATAATATTCACAGGAGGGATATCAGCTCTCCCAACTCAGGGGTGGTGTCAGACAATTATAGGCCACCACGCCTACTGCGGGTTGGCAGAGTACAGATACCTTCATATAAATTTATAGGTGCATTGGATTATTTTACTACTAAATTACAAACTCAGGGGTGGTGTCAGACAACTATAGGCTATCACGCCTGCTGCGGGTTGGCAGAGTACAGATACCTTGATATAAAGTTATACGTGCATGGGATTATTTTACTACTAAATTACCAACTCAGGGGTGGTGTCAGACAATTATAGGCCATCACGCCTACTGCGACGTCGACTGTTCTATTCTGCCATCGACCGACGTCGACTGGTCGATCGATTGGTGTGGTAACACAACTAAGGAGTTGGACTTAATCGCAAATAAAACACAATAAAACGTCTAAAGAGTTTATGAGATATGAATAATTAAAATGACAATAAGTATCAACTCATATAAAGTTTGGACATGGTTTCATTATGTTTAAAAATAGCTTACAATAATTATACTCTCTCTGAAAAATCTTTGTAGAGATGGCACAAAAATCCATTCTTTAGTATATGTATTTGAGTAACTATTCGTGAGAAACTATTCGAAGATGGGAATTGTACCAACCCGCAGTAGGCAGGCATAGTGGACTATAAATTGCCTGAATCCATCCACTTACAGCGAGGATGGAGTTCGTTAAATCTGATTGAAATTGAAATGGGGAGTAACGCGGTTCAAATCTCTAAACTATACCTATTAAAAGCACATAAATGAAACCATGTCAACATATTACCTTATAATATAAAAAAATCAATTTCTATTAAGTACACATTAACCAGGTACAAAAAACATGTTTGAATAATTAAGTATAAATAATCTTTGGTAAACTAACATAAACTCTATCGAATAACATAATAATACTGATAAAAGTGAATATCTAACTTTCTGATAATTCCGATTTTGAATTTGGCTAAACTACGCAAATTCAACAATGAGAGCCAATGAGTACTCGCACTTGCCTTGTATTCGCGAGTTATGATTGGTTCTTTATAGCTAAGTTTAGTTCTTAACTTATAATCGGCGCTTATCCCTTTTAAGTATGAACTTAAGGCACGGACCAAATTACACGACACTTTACGGCAAGTGTTAGAACAGTGCCACCAATTTATCTTTTAGTGGCAAAAACTGGAATTAACGAGACTAAATGTAAAACTTAATTTTTTCACATAAAACGAGCGCCACGCTTAACTGGAGAGATAAGTTGGTCGGACTGTACATTGCCCCTACGCGTCCAAGGCGAGATAATAACTAATAAAAACTCTTTATTAAAACAAAACAAAGAATCACTGTAAGGAGTAGGCTTGAAAAGTCGATAAATAAGGATTTATTCAATTTTTATCCTGTGAATATCAAAGAGAAGTACGCTGTACGGGCGAAAATTTTTTAGAAATGAGTTTACGGATCAAGTATGGTTATGCCCCATTAATATAGTAATAAACTGGTAAGGTGGTAAATTCAGTCATATTTTGGTCCGAGCTTTAATCAAAGATAAAAAGGAGCATGACTTCACAAGAAATATAAAAAATAATATAAACGTGTACCAAGAATGTGGTGATATGAACGTAAACGTAAACAAAAACGAGTTAACAGCCTAATTTAAATCTCGTCCGAACATTTCTAATACACACTTCAAAGCGTGAAAATTCACAAAGTACACAATATTAAAATCTCTTTCAAATAAATATTTAGAATTCAAGCTAATAAAAACAAACAGTATTCTAGTTTATTTTTTTAAGTACATTAATTCAAATTTAAAAAGAGTATTATATAAAATATTTGACTAGATAGGTAATTTATTTCCAACCACAACATCTAAACTCTTCTAAGATAATTTCATAGAGTATTCGTGTAGGTACAGTAGTAATCAAATTCATAAGTTTATTTAGTACACACATGACTATCTAAAACATTTAAAGATTTGTAAAGTATATTAAATATTTTCTCCTAACATTTAATATAGTTTTCATATTAAATAGACACCAATATAAAATAATATTCGGTATATTAACTACACATTAAAAGATGCCTTAAAAGCGAATCATATAGTATATAGTAGTATGGTTTGTGGTCAACAATAGTCTGTTTTGTACATTCACAGATGTAGAGACAAGGACCAACTGTGACAGCCGGTAAAAGTTTCGATTACAGTTCAACCAAATATCTGTGAAATGACAAGCGTCGCGTGTATCGTTTAAATGTTGCCAATTTATTAAAATGTATGTATCATTAAAGTATAGGTACCTACTAGTTTCGATAAAACTATAAAGACCAAATTGTAAATTATAAAAATGGCAAAAACATTTCAAGATTTCGGCCAAGATTCCAAAAAGACCGTTTCACCGACATCTTGGTGGGTCTATGATAATTTCTCATTTTCCTATGTGTGTGTGGAAGGTAAATAAACAAAAACATACAATTATGCTGTGCAAATATGCCGCATGCGCGTTTTACCTTTACACGAAATTCGAATATTGAAATCTATAGATACAGCGAGTGAATTAACTTTGTTTCATACTAAAGATGAGGCTGAAACCTCGTATTCGGCACACTGTTTTCTGTTTAAAACCACATTTCACACGATAGCCTTGACAATGCCACTGCATGAATATCAGCCAAGCAATACTTATAGGTTTTATAAACTGGGTTAAAAACTCATATTATTTCAGTAAACGGAATAAAAACAAGCTTTTAAGACATCTTTGTAACAACACATTTACACTACAAATTGGACTTTTATCTACTTATAAATATTTTTTTTCTCTCAAATTAAAGCAACGGTTTTAATTCAAATTGGCAAACAAAATCTACCCTGTTATGTTTATTGGCTAGGTTCACATTAGAATTACCTTGAACTAAACAAATGAACAATTGACGTAAATACATTGGTCAGAACGTTACAGCGCTACCAACTTAACTGTAGAGTCGCAAAAACTGGAGTTAAGAATAATTGCTTCCTGACTTTGCTGTCAAACTTCGATTACGGATAGAACGAAGCGCCAGCCTTTACTGTACAGATAAGCTGGTCCAACTGTACATATATTTTTGTTATAAATTATAGATAACGTTTACAATAAACTTTCCAAAGTATCAACCCTGTCACCTATTATACAAGGATAAAGAATGTTGAAGAAGCATTGAAATAGGAAAAAATATGTAGGTACTTGCAAGGTATAATTTTTAAGTAGAGAAAAGTAAACTATTACATAAGGGTAGGTTCTTATAATACAAGTCAACTCGCTACAGATTTCAACGCGTTTTGATTTAGGTAGATATATAGGTAAACATTCTAAATGTCTAAATGTCATCTAACTATTAAACATTATTGTGGGTATGGCAAGTTTTTATCTGATGGACTTTCAGTAAATCTTCACATGATGACGACGGTCAAGGTAGGACCTTAGGATCTTTGCATTCATCGCCATTATGTTATTGGAACTTTTTTCCTTTCAAGGTAACAAGACGCACTACAAATTAATCGTACTCTGGCAGATTTTTTATACAAAGGACAATAAAACCAACCAGCTGCATATTCATAAGGTGCCTTAAGTACTCGTATATAATAATAAGATTCATAATGTTCTATATATATGTATAACCAATTTGTTACTACAAAAAACGTACCCATAGACATCTAAAAATTCTCCCTAGGGATCGTTGAGTTAACATGAACACATATATTCGAAGAATGCGAGTGAACTTTTTTAATCAACATTTTTCATAATATATTCGTAACTGTTTAGTTATTGAAAACTATTTTGGATTATTATGCAAGGATATTTTAAATAATTGTAGACAAAAGGTAAACACATATTGCATAGATTACCTACCTATATTTTGGAACGAAAATGCATTCAATATAATAATATGCCATTGTATGTAAATAGAGAATATTGAAACAATATTCTAGAAATAATCTTTGGTATGACGAACTAATAAATAAAATAACTTACGGTTGTAATTAGACACTATTTATATACCATTATCCTACTATGAAATACCTTTTAATAATAATCGTGCATTAAGAAAAGCTTATGCAAGTTTATTTATGAAAACCTAAAATAATTTAAACGTTGACATCAGAACCTAGGGCCTCATTTGTGACTGACTTCAAAGATATCTCATCTTTTAGTACTTCAAATGTGAAGCTCATTGCGGCCTTACTTAAAATTTGTGACGCTTTCGTTTCAAAGATATAAGTGGTTAAATTAAACTGATTATGAACCTAGGGCTTACCAGTTTTCATCAAATTACTCGTAAATTACTGAATTTCGCTTTGATGTAAGTCGTCACGATAGCGTCACATTTGCGTCACTAATTAATGACGCAGGTGTGAATTTCGTAACACGAGCCATCATCGAGATACAGAGAAGCCCTAGGTTCATAATTATAGACCTAGGGCTTCTCTGTATCTTGGCACCGGATGGTCCTAGGAACTAAGAACTTGGATTAATCATTAGGTCTATAATTGTGAACCTAGGGCTTCTCTGTATCTCGACGATGGCTTGTGTTACGAAATGCACACCTGCGTCATTAATTAGTGACGCAAATGTGACGCTATCGTGACGACTTACATCAAACCGAAATTCAGTAATTTACGAGTAATTTGATGAAAACTGGTAAGCCCTAATTTCATAATCAGTTCCATTCAACCACTAATATCTCCGAAACAAAAGCGTCACAAATTTCAAGTAAGGCCGCAATGAGCGTCACATTTGAAGTACTAAAAGATGAGATATCTTTGAAGTCAGTCACAAATGAGGCCCTAGGTTCTGATGTCAACAAATATTTGAAGTTGAGTACGCATATGACTCATTACCAAAACTACGTTGATGGAGTTCAATTTCTAATTGTTTTTACTTCAGCTACACGTCCTGCAATGGGGCGCGCTCAACAAATAATCAGCGTGGGCACGGAAAAGCCAATCAGTCATACTTGTACAAAGAGAATCCTACGAATAGTTTCATAGTGGAAACTCCATTCATGCTTCAAATCCGCCCTAGTCGCTATCTGCGTTTATCTGTGATACAGCGCGTACATTCTGTAAATCGGAGCTCAAACAGTCAAACAGCCGCTAGCCACGAGCAATAAAATGAGGGAAAAGGATGCTGCCTGTTGCGTTCTATGCCTCACTTACTGGGAGACGCGTCCGGACGTACCAGTATCTAAAATATAATAAAAAGAAAATATTTATAAGTGACGGATACAGCATGGGTAGCGACTGTTCGGTACTAATGTAGGCTTTGATGCAACAACAAATGTATTCGATAAATCATTAAAATCTGCGTGATTTTATTACACGACACAGCGCGGTGCAGTGTGTAATAATCGCCTAAAATCTAAGTATTCTGTTTTAAAAAAGAAAATTCATATCAACGTCGTTTCATTCATATATTTGTAGCTACAATAGCTAGCTATCAAGATTCTATAGGTAGGTACAAACAAGTCTACGTAATATGTTTGCAGCTTACTTCTAGAAATGTTCATAGAATTTAGTATTCCCTACTGGAATGTATAAACCTATTAAAAGAGTATTAGTTAGAAGATATAATAACATACCTTTAAAAAAAAATTATTGCTTCGATTTATAAGTTAACTTTTAAAGTAAGTAAGTACCTAGTACTGCGAGAGTAAGCAGCGACCAACAAAGTATATTATTAAATGATGTATATTTTATTGACTAGAGAACAAAGTTCAATTGAAATAATGGCAAGTATAATAAAATAACTGTCCGTACGTAAACTTTCGAAAGTGGAAAGTGAGCATTTTCTAAAGATAAGTGTTGCTTATTATATCATGCTTTTACTTATAATCCTTAAATACGTATAATGTTTTCTACTAAGAAGGTTTTGGATAAAAATTAAATACGTCAACTTATACGGTATATAACGACTTTCACGACAATAGAACGATACATTGTAAACCGATTTATAGGTTTGAAAAATAAAAATAGAACCATAAATAAATAAAGAAGCTACCACAAATTCTGCCGCGCTATCTGTCTCTCAATATTCATAAATATTTGAAAATGTTATCTCCAGCTTACTTAGCTCTAATATAAATGTGTCATAAAAAAATTGCATTGCACTAAAATAATTTCTTGAATAAAAAAACAAATTATATTAATTTTTTAGGGCAGGCAAATAAAAAAATAATAGTCGTTGTAGAGATTGTTTTGTTAAGATCTGGTCCGGGGAGGCTTTAGTCCTTGTCAATCATAGATTTCGGTTGGAATTGCCTTTGTTACCTAAACTGCACTGGCTGTTCGTTCCCTGTAACCTGAACACCACCATGTTAGCATGGCTATAGCGGTTAGAATAGGAAGACCTATAATATCTTCCCAGACGAGCTCTTCACAGCAGAAAGTCTACCACTAAAATCAAAAATAAACAGTCTAACAGAAGATAAACAGAAGTAAACAGAATATGTCTGTGTATGCTTATTCGCCCGCCCTAGGAATACTTTATATCTAGACTACTGTTTTTTTTCTTTAATTATGCAATTTAGATGTCAGTTTCTTTGAATATATTGCAAGGGGTGTCGGGACTGAAGTGTATGTATCTGGTGGTAGGAGAATCAGTGACTTCGGAACTGATTTGCTGTTCGTGGTTGTCAGCCTTAATGTGCTTCGGTGATGACTCGGAGTAGTACTCTTGGCGAAAGTTGCCTGCAAAAGGATAAATTTGAGGTCCATATGATATATTTTTGCAATGATACGTATTATAACGTTGTGGTTGAGATGTAGATTCTCTCTCGAGGGGACACCACGATTTCGTTCGCATGAGCCGTTTACGTCAGAAATTCTATTATGATCAAAATCTCCAAATTGGTTAAGCAGTTTGAGCGCGATAAAATAACAAACTAACACACAAACTTTCCGTTCATAATATTATAGCGATGTGGTATCTCCGAATGTGACATTCAAAAAACTCATTATAAGGGCGTTCGTTCAAAAATAATATTTATTTATTTATATAAATCTACATTATATCATATGATCGCGACGCATACTTAACTATAAATTGCATTATAAGTTCTTCACCTAATCTGAAATATTTCGTCATGCAGATCTAACTTTAACTCAAAAATTTAATTATAATCCAACTTTGCTTAAAGTAAAATAGCGGAAGATAGGTTACAAACTCCTGAGGTCACCTGATTTTACTTGTCAATGGTTTGTTCTCAAAACGCGCATCGAACCGACAAAAAACGATACGACCCGAATAAAAACGAAATTATACGGACTCGAAATATTTTGTCTTGCTCGGAAGCCCATGTCTTGCATCATTCTATCTCTTTTATGTCGGGAAGCAATATAAGTGAAGCAATATAATGTATCTGTGGCCATTTTTTAGGTCCGGTATGTAGGAACGTCACCTATCTTCTGTTATTTTACTTTAATCAAAGCAATACAAACTGTAGCCTCAATGCACTGTGCAAAATTTAACAACTAAGACAGTAACTAACGTCTACAGTGAGGAAAAGCTTTAAAAAATGATAAAAAATGCAACACAAAAATACTTACAGGCAATATAAGCTTTCTTATGCGGGGTCGTTCCACACAAACAACACTATCTAAAAATAAATGTATTAGTGGAGGTTTATTCAATCTATTTAAAAAACAATTCTCAGTAAGCAATTGCATCAAGACAAGTCTCTGATATTCTATTGGTCACTTCAAAACATATACGAATTGATTATGTAAATATTAGAATAGATTGAAATAAATTAATTAGGTACACTACAGCAGCCTTGATATATGGTGCGTTCCGATTGCCAATATTATCGCTCACAGCGCTCATACACACGTTCCGAATGCCTGTGAGCGCGCTCACAGCGATATCGATACGTCATCAATGACGTCATAAACGCCACCATGTTCCCGCTCACACTGCCTAAGCCACGGAGCATGGTCGCTAGGAACGGCCAGCCAAAACTGAAAAATGACAATTCTTTGTCGATGTTTTTATCAGGCGATTAAATTTTCTTTTATAATAATGCTAAAAAACGGCTCCTGTTTCAATCAGGGTCAATGTTCTTAATGAAATAATAACTTTAGATTTAAGCAACGAACCATCAGAATATTAGCGCGATATTTACCGTTCCGATTGCAATAGCACAAATATTACTTTAAGGGCGCTCAAACGACTCGTAAAGGTTATGAGCAGTTTTAGCGCTGACAGCGTTGTGAGCGGCAATCGGAACGCACCAATAGACAATAGGAATGACTGACATCACTACGCGTTGATTAGAAATTTCAAGATTTTTCAACTGTCTTTTGGCTCATTCTACTGCCGATTGCTAAAGGTTTATTTTCTTTTGGTTTGATTTTAATAAAAAACAAATAAATGATTTCTTTGTATTTGGATTCAGTAACTCATGAAACAAATATAAGAGGCCTTGTGGAGTGAAAGGGACAAAAAGCATGCAAACCATAGCAAAAACAAAAAAAACAAACATTAAATTGTATTGATCGTGCATGGCTTTATTAATAAAAAAATACTAACACCGGTTGAATGTAAACACATTTACGTACTACAAGACAATGAAGATTTACGTACTGTTGCCATTATAAAAATAATTATAAATAGTAATACTATTGAAATATAATGTCACAATACATGTGATAAAATCCTGTGTGAGTATAAGTTTTAAGTCCACTAAAATGTATAATCACACACAATATAAAACAAGCGTAACACTTTGTGGAGGTTACATCCAATGCAAAAAATATGAAATGAACAACCTGCATTACAAAAAAATATATTTCTATTTAGTCCAGACAAAATCTTTGTTCATATAGAAAATTATGCCATGATTTCACTCGTAAGGCAGATTGTTAAAAATATACTACAACAAAAAAAATGTAAAATACAAGTTTAAAAGACAATCGTGACTAAAAATAATGACTACAAACAAAAATTGCATTGGTTATTCGAATATTCAGTGGTTTCTAGCAAACATAACAAACATTCCATTGTTGCCCGCTTAAAAAAATTTCAAATGGACGGAGCTCAATAACCTCATTACAAAAAAGTAAATATTTTCAACTTGAAAAAAAATTTTCATTGAATTCTAAAATATTGTCACATTAAGATTCATTAAAATCAAGCACGTTTCTAGAAAATTCACCATCGTGTGGGATGACAATAATTTATTTTTTGTAATCACAAACCTGTTTTTTACGTAGCCTCAATAAATATACTTTTTAAGCAAGCAACAATTTGGAAGGAATATTATCCGGCTTTGCGGAACTTAAGACTAGATTAATAATAATTAAGCCATTTTTGGTATTTATTTTTACTTAAAATATGTGATGTTAGAATGATAGAGAATGAATTATTGGGATTTTTCTTTGAAAAAATACTGTTTAGAGTTCGAAATTTATAAAAAAGAATCATTAGCAATAGTCAATTTATTTTAAACCTTAAATTGTAACTTTCTAGGCCAAAAATACATTGCAGACATAATATAACTTATTATGTAGACATAATTACAAGATGTTAAAGTGATACTGAATAAACTGTAGATTTTATGTAACTCGTATTTACAGATGCAAAGCTAAGCAACTCTTGGACATAACGTAAATTATGTAATTATGTACTCGTACGATTCAATGTATGCTTATTTAAAATTAATCATAAAATAAGAACTTATTAATGTTGTAAAAACTATGTTACTTTCAATTATCATGTTCTATATCATTCTAACATTGAACTATTTATTTCTTTGTATACAAACCTCACTTAAATAAATACGTAACATTAATTAGTGTACGTCATTGCATTTATTACATTTTTAAACGAATAATTCTTGCTACCGACTAGTTTAAGACCACAACAATATTAAGTTGCATTTATTAAAACAAATATTAAGTTACGTGCATCATTCATTAGCACTAGGTGCGTCAAATAAAACCATTCAACATTTAATGAAGAAAAGATATTAATTTTTTGTGCGTTACACTTTAAGTGCGTGCAGAAAATTAATTTATTTGAAATATATAATCAAGAATTTATTTCACGAGACCCCATATGTATCGAATTAAATTCCATTCCTTGATATTTGGTAACATTTAATAATTTAACAACTAAAGAAACTTAATCGTGAAAAATTTCCATAAATCAAACGTCAATTGATAAAAATGGTTATGGTAGTTTACCATTTGTTTACGTAGACAAAACCTATTACGGTTGTCATACAGAAAGCGTTTCGTATTTACAAAAATTTTAACTATAGTACCTATGAATGACAAGCAACACCACACATTAACGAAGCAAATTGAAAGATACGCCAAGCGTTTGTCCTTTATCTCATTGCATGAAAAGTGATATTGAACGCTAGGATATTATGCGCATATCTAAGTGGTACCTATTAATTTTTCCTTTTTTTATCCTTAATATGTGAATCATTTTAAAAGCAAGCACTTGGTATTGCTTGTCATTGGTTATGCTATATTTATTAGGTTACATTAAAAGCACCATTAAAGTTTTTAAAACAAAACATTTCTGCGTGTCAACAAATAAAATAATATTGCAGCTATAAAAAATAAATAGCCTTTTATACTAATGTACGTCATTATGTAACTAAAGATATATTGAATAACACGTCATTGATATACATTATTACCATCTTAAAAATATAGACAATTTTAATGCGAAAGAGAAAAAGATAATAAATGTTACGTCGTATTTTTGAAAACAAACAAAGTGTCTAGCCAAAGTCTAACCCGCTTTAACTTTAACAGTTAAATTATATCGTTGTGCAAAATACACGTGAATATTTGGTATAATTTTTCCATTGATTGATAAATTATAATCAAAGCTGGAATATGAGTAAGTAAAATAAACGTAATATATATTAAAGACGGTTAATTCAACAAGTGCAACAATTTAATCCGCTACAGTCACACGTAACTTTGCGTGCTCGTCTCCTACAAAAACTATAACATTTCAACGCAAAGCAACATAAACCACTTTTCCTGCTATCCTTAGATTTACAGGAATCGCTACTATTCAACCTGTGCAATTCGGGAACATCCTTTAATTTATTATCGAGTAACATATCTAATCGAGTTTTGAGTTGAGTCGGACTAACTGACCGATCTCGATTTTTGTTCGAATCGATTTTGATTTCGTTGGTTTCATCCGAATTTGTAGAAACGCCTTCGATGTTAGGCGAATGTGAGTCTATACTTTCAGGGGTGTACGGGTCTACGCATTGCCTTACACTAAGTAGAGTATGATCGATATCGTTAACGAAGATACCGTCGAAGCTAATGTAATCAGCGCCTGTTATCTCTACGTCAGGGATTCTTAGTATTCGTTCGTTTAGCGATCCAGTGCGGTTTCTTTTGAAATTAACTGATTCTGGATTACTTAAGGTTGAGTTGAGATTGCTAAGCGATTTATATGAAAGGTTTGGATCGGTGGGTAAGCGAGGTAGTTTGGGGGGACAAAGGGGTAAATTGGACGGGAAAGGAAGGGTATATTTGGCTGATATGTCACAGGGGGTAAGCCTACCTCTGTCACTTTGCAGCATTACTCGTAGGTAGATAGGCTGTAAAATAAAACAAGATGATTTAGTATCTAAAAACCAAAAAATAATACATTAAGGCATTGCAGCCAAATAAAATTGGAGACATTTTATGTATAGAAAGATTATGTGATGGAATGTAACGTCACGTTAATATCAATTGCAATGATTACAATACAATTACTAGGTTACGTTAGAGTCAATTGTAGTTTAAAGAGAGATTGTAAACACTTTTCGAAAAATATTTATAACAATATATATAACGTTAACACGTCCCTAAGATGTATTACCTGCACCTTTTGAAAAAACCTAAATAAAACGAACCTTATGATCCCCCATACACGCTGTATCACCTATAACACCATATTCGTTTCTTTTTCTAGTCGGAGCCTCCAATAATCTTCTTAACTCACAAGATAATGCTTCACTTGGTTTAGGCGACCCTTCTGACTGGTTGCGAACTAATTTACGACGAGTGGGCGATTCTGATTCACCCATTCTGTTGGTGGAAGAAAATTGCTTTAGAAATTACAAAGCAAAGACAAATGCATCAACTTGATGACCGAAATATTTAAAATGGACGGAAAGGTATCACACGTTCTATGTAATTTCAAGTGTGTAACTTCCGTGGAAAGGAGACATTTCAGTATTTAAGAGGCATTTGGCTAGCATTTGTATGGGTATTTCAAGGATTCTATTAAATAAATAGAACGAGTATGCCAATATTTCATTTTTTGGTTAAGTTTCGTCTTAGGAAAACATCTTCAAATCTGTAAACAGCCACACTACAGAATGAAAACATGGTGCTATCTGTCATGTTGATGTTTTATTAATTCTGTTATTTATTTTATCGCTTATCCAATTTACGAGGCAATTTGGAGATTTTATTTGATTTAATAATTCTATTATAATCCTTATTATTATTTACATAGCTACTGCAAACATCTTGATTTGTAATCGAGTAATTGGTAATGTGTAAAAGGATATTTTTATTATTTCAGGTCGCCAGAAAGATTATGATCTTTCTAATCGATCATTAAACACCTCTTAAGTCATTCAAATGTTAATTATACCTTAGTTTGAAATATGTTTATAAGTCGTTACGGTAAACTTACTACGTCGTAACTCGTAGTGCATATCGATTGTTGATACCAGAACCATTTCACATTACGGTGCACATCGCGCTAACCAAAAATGAAATGTCTCTTTTAAAAGAATATTACATTCTTATATAACACAATATAATGAACTAGCTACTGCTATTCATTCCCACAACTTATTTCTTTGGAATAAGCTACCATTACAGTTCATGCAATGTCAATCTTTAGAATAATTTAAATTTAATGATTTATATAAAATGAACTGAAGTGTGATAGCGTAGTATATTATTGTATATATGTAGGTACATCAGAGGATTCTGGTGTTTTTCTGAAGACGGGTTGATCAACTTTTACACTAGAGCTTACATCTCCATCACACGATAGATAGAATATTGTTTTAAGGTGTCAAATATTCATGTAATTACATATAATTTATTATAATTTCTATAGTGATTGCCATTCACGAAGAAGCGTCCAACTACTCATTTGGTCTATTCATCTAAGTGTGCACAGATGCCAAAAAGTAAAGGGGCTCGTCTTGACTAATCTTTATTTCTAAACATTGAATCTCTTCAATCAACCATTAATTGTGCAAGAAAACTTCGCTTTGTTGAAATTGAATCATAAATTGTTGTTATGTTTTATTCATTCTCAGTAATTTATAGTAAAATTTTTGATTAAAATAAAATAGCGGTACATAAACTCAATTACATTGGTCCTAGACATAAAAGAATAATAATTATGCAAATGACAGGCTTGCGAGCAAGAAAAACTATTTCGTGTCCGTATAATTTTGTATTAGTGTCGGTCGTATTTTGTCGGTCCGCTTCGCGTGGTCATTAAACCATTTGACAAGTAAAATCAGGGGCCGGGAACAAGATTTTTGAGGTTCTTGCCTCAAATTCAAATTAATTTATTGCTCAATGGATGGCAAAAAAGTTGTTTACAAAAAGTAATGTTCCACATACAAAACTGTTATACAGCATGCAATTGTACAATAGTATGTTTCTTAAAAGCTACAAAAAATGTCACTACAATTCACTTCATTCAATTAAAAATATCATTATTAGATGTCACAAAAATTTAGTTAAAACAATTACAATAATATTATTTTAGGTACATTCTTTAAGATTTATGAAGTTTGCAATACATTTATCATAATTTTGGATTTACATTTCAAATATTCATTAAGTTTATAAATACATTTTTCTGTTAACCAATATGAGGGTTCGCTTTTTAATTTGTTTTCTGGCAATAATTTAAAACGGTTTGGTAGCGCCTTAAAATGTTTTATGCACATTGCGTATGTTTGCTTGAGATATAGTTGCAGGCGCGGTTCGTCGTCATACACTAGTCTTTTTCCGTGACGCGTAGCCCTGTATACGTTTTTAGCTCGACTAAAATAATGAATGTTACGTTTAACAAACATAGCAATTTCCAAAATATACATACACGGCAGAGTCAATAAATTCAAAGCTTTAAAAAGGGGTTTGCAAGGTTCATAAGGCTCCTTGCCTAGCATCGCCTGTAAACACTTTTTTTGTGCAACAAAACTTTTACAAAAGTTCGTTGAGTTACCCCAGATTAACAATCCGTATCTAAAGGTTGAAGCAACATATCCGTGGTATGCAGTTAATACTGTTGACCGAAAACAGTTTTTCCTAAGTCGGCTTAGTACATATACATAGCTATTTAGTTTACTAGACTTTGTCGATATGTTGTTTCCAGTTTAAATCTATATTAATGCCAAGAAATTTCACACAATCTTCTTCTTTTGTTTTAGTATTATCATATTTTATGTCAATGTTTGATAGTATTTTATTTGTATTAAATCATACATCTCAAATTCGTTTTGGTTAAGTTAACAGTAAGATTATTTTTTTCTAGCCATTTAATTATTAATTTTATTGTATTATTTATGTCATATATATAGTCATTTGTATTATTATTTGTCAGAATTACAGCAATATCGTCAGCAAAGAGAAAATATTTGTGATTGGTCAAGTTTGGCAAGTCAAAAAGGAATAGTATCAAGCCCAGTATGCTTCCCTGTGGTACACCAGTAGCAATTTCTCTAAATTCAGACCTGTGAGACGATTTCTGATTGATGATTTGCATTTTGTGTTTCAACACATTGCTGCCCTTGCGAAAGATACGAGCTAAACCATTGTAAGAGCGTGCCTCGGACACCGTAGTTTTCTAGTTTTTGTAGCAGGACAGTCACGTATCTTAATACAATAGCATTTAAAGAAATCTGAAAAGTATGTCAATATTAACTCAAAAAATGTAACCAATTTCTTATACTAACCTGGCGTGAATAGCTTGGTGCAACGTAGTAGGGTCCGCGATACTCTTCCTGCTCACATTTATTCCAGGTACAGCTAAAGCCACTAGTTCTGCCGCGACCGCTTTTTTATCTGAAGTTTTTACTGGACTCGACTGTAAACGGAGAGAACCGTTTCGACGTAGATTTATTTTGTTGTATTATATTGAAATTAATTACTTATGAAAATTAGTTTATTCTGTTAAGGGCTCATCTGGTAGGTATGGTAGATGACATTAATGAATTATAATAAGGTTACTGTGTGGTTATTATTGGTAAGTGGGGCATTGGAGCTGTGGTTGTTGGGTCGAATAAGGAGGGAAACGTAGATTGATATACTTTGGTAGTAGTTTCTCGTCTGGGGCGGTAGTACAGTCCTTCCTATTTTGAGCGTTCTAATTCTCACGTTTCCGTGGATGCGTTCCGGTCAAAGGGAAGAAACAGCCGGTGCAATTACTGGAACAAAGGCAATTTCATCTGAAGCCAACAGTCGGCAACGCGTCATTAGTCAAGTTCATAATCACATCACTAATTATAAATAAAATAACCACGACTAATCATGTCCATGGGTGGGGATGCCACTTACAGGCAGGCGGGTCGCGCGCTCGTGTGCCGTCTGTGAATTTAGTTTAAAAATATATATTGGAATATTGATTATATTTGTTAATATATATTTATTGACTACTCCTTCCCTTTCACTTGATGTAGACGTGGTTAAAACAGGATGGACTGTAGTACTACTTTAGATTATTACTATACTAATATGCTATTTTAAAACGACAAATTACACAATTGATATGCAATGAATGTTAAAGCTTATTTAAACCTAACCTGATGATTAGCATTATGTTTGGGTGGTGAAGACGACCTTGCAGGACTGCTGTCGGAAGAGGAAACTCTGCCGCTGCTTTCTGTCGAATCTGCCACTGATTTCCTGAAAATATACAGGATATATCAAAATGTCATATGTTGAAACCAGTTTTCTTTTACGATTCGGTATGTGAAATAATTTTGTCGGTATGTAAAATAATTTTGTGGCATTTTTTTAGATATTTTTATATTAAAGGGTAAGTTTGTCTGTAAAAAAAATTGCATGATGCTTGTTTAGAATTATATTTTGTTTAAATTTAAAAAAAAGTTCGAATGATGGCGGCACGGTCTTTTAAAGTCGGAATGTTAAGAATTTTATAGTTCCTAGTATGAACAACTTTACAACTTTCTATGGATTTATTGATGACAGAAATGTTTTGCAAATTGATATCAATTGACAATATATTTAACCAAAGAGTAGTTATAAATTGTAGTAAAGTGGTATCTCCATATGGTTTTTGAATAATAATCTAGAGTTTTTTCTTTGCATACCTAAATTTAACAATTTCTGGTTAAGGCGTCAGCTTAACAAACAAACTCGGCAAAAAAATGTGCAAAAATGCCGAATTGTGTATATTTAAAACTACTTATACAGGGTGCTATAATGATGGCGAATTTATTTTGGCGAAATAATATTGTCTAACAATATTAACACTTCTGCAGTGCATACATATTTTACTAAGTGCAAACAACTGTGTGAATGTCAGTTTTTCGTCTTGTTTACGAGGTTTGTGATATGATCGAGTTTGTAGTTATGATTTTCTACATTTTAAATGGTAACTGGTAACGAAATAGCATTTCGGGTGTGTGTTTAAGTGTCTTAAGTATTATTCTTACTACTACTGCTGGATAAAATAATTAAAAATTTTGCAGTTTTAGATTTTTAAATTGACTTGGTACGGGAAGTCAATGTTTATTCAATGTAAGTAGTTTTTGTAACTAAATTATTGTTTGATTTTGTTCTCAAGAAGTTATCTTACAAACAGAATTGAACCAGGAACCTCAATAAAGGCATAAAATAAAAACCTAAAAATTCACTAAATAAAATTCCAAACATATTTAGATGATACCCTAGGTATTAACAATAAACTCACTATTAATGCAGCACTTTCCCCCAACAATTCCTTTGCAATTTACTTATATTATTATTTCAGCCTGACTTAACAACTTCTGGATAACATAGCTTTCGAGTTTTTGAAACGAATTTATAATTTAGAGGATGTCCATGAATTTTGTCACTAATTAAAGGAGGTTCATCAAAGTGTGATATTTGTTATTGCAAATACATATAAAACCTTGAGATATGGAGGTCCAAAAATCATGTAATGCCCATGACAAAATTTACGAAGTCACCCTGCCCCCCCCCTCCTCTTCTACGAACCAAGAAATCTTGCCTGTTAGCAATATTCGTATATGAATAGTTATATTTACCTGGACGAATGCCTTCCTTCTGGCCTCGCGTCTTGATGTTGGAGCAACAACCTTGCAGATTGCGATAGAAGAATGCGATCGCACCACGCAGGGCATCTGAAAATTTATTTTATTATACACTGAATGAAAATATAAATAGGAATTATATTATGTGTTTCTTTCATAATTCCTATTTTAGTTTATTGTAGTAAGGTTTATTTTAAAGTTTCCCAGCCATTTCAACTTAACTTTAAAGAAAGAAAGAAATTTCACCTTGCCTAATAGCAATTTCGTGTGTATTACAGAATACATTTTGGGGTGTGAGAAACAAGGCATAAAACCCTCTCCTTTCCTATATCAAATTACTAAATCATATTTCTTAATTCTCATTCATCCTTTAGTTTTCGGGAACACCAAAATGTGGTTTCCAAATTTCCACCGAATTTCAAAGTGTGGAATGGCTCAATTTTGGCAGCCAAATGACGTCAGTGGTTGTAGCGCTGGCTCATAAGACAGAGGTCCCAGGTTCGAGTCCTGCTCGGGGCATTCATTTGTGTAATGAAAACAGATGTTTGTTCTCGGGTCATGGTTGTTTGTTTATATATTTATTCTGGGTTCCCACCCCAGTTCTCTGTATGGTCCTCCATCCATAACAGAAGCTCTGCTAACTTTCAGCCCATACAGTAGGTCTGTTTGGGGATTTTACAGTGAATAATAATTTTACTATTATAAAAAAATGTCCAGAAAAATATAGTCCCAGTCTTTTCAAAAGTAAAATCACTAGCTACCTTTTAGATAAGCGTAAATATTTTTATTTTCATCATCACTTTTCACGCTAGATCGAAGACTAACGCCTATCCAATTTAAAAAATACACGGATAACCTCCGTTTTCGAACTCCGTTAAAAACCTAATAAACACTAACCTAGTCTTCATATAATGCGTCGGTAAATGCACATCCTCTTCAAATGGATATGAAGGCGGGAATTTAACTGGAAATTCATACAAATGTGGTCGAAGCGCTTCCAACTCTCGATCGAAACGTTGCAGCTGAAAAAACACTGATATTATACGAACATTTTTATAAATATTTTCATAATATGTAGAACAAAAGAGATCTACCTGATGTTGGGTGTTATAAGGCTTCATTTTGGTACAGGGTTTTTTGCATACAATATGCAATAATGCTTCATATGCAAATTTCGCGATGCGCGAAAAGAGATCCTCTTTTATAAAGTTTTTTGTAAGATTTTACTGGTCCGGATGTCTGCATCAACTTGGGAACCGCTCTAGAGGTTATTTAAAAGTATTGCCGCTAACATATTGTAATTATTTTATTTAAATTTAAAATAAAACAAAAACATTCACACTTGTTTTATTTGCAATCGTATCTATTTAAAAGGAGGTCATTGTAAGGTCTTTAAAATACAGTTTATTTTTGTACTTTGAAAACAGCATTGTTTACGATTTTGATACGAGATTACGAACTCGAGCATGGTAAGCTACAGAAACAGACAGTTATTCCATCTTACTTATCGTATGAGCAACATAGGATTACAATCGCAAATAATATTATAAATGAGAAAGTTAGTTTGTTCGTTTGTTAGAGTGGCTTTTCGCCTAAATCACGCAACCGAGCATCATACAATTTTGCGTACATGTTGTCAGAGGTAAAGAATGCAGGATAATTCAAATCCAAATATTTATTTCTAAATGTTAATAATTACTTGTTCTTATTGACGTCAAGCATGACTCTACCACCAGTTCAGAAAAACCTTCGTGAAGAAAAACGGGCAAGAAACTTTACGGGTATAATTTTTCAAAATTAATTTATAATGTCTCTTTAGGTCTATACAAAATTATTCTTTCGTTTCGTCTTCGTTAGCTCGGCAAGTCTCCCTCCCCTAAGTATCCAAACGATGAACACCCTCAAACGGCACCCGTTCAAGTTAACGCGGGATCCAGCCATCGGCCTCATCAATCATATTAGAGGGAAGTGAGCGACCCGTACCTTGTATACAAGGTGTAAAAAAAAGTACTATTGATCCTAAGACAGGTGAAAGAGTTGCTTAAACTGAACAACTTACTTATAGAAACAAAGTGTCCAAAATGCTTAAAAAAACAATATACTTATAAATGTACTGCAACGTGTAACCGACACGCGCAACGAGAAGCAACGCGCCCCACCATGCGCGTACGTGGCGGTTTCACCGCTGCTTCAAATTCAAATATTTATTTCTCAACATTGACAATTACTTGTTCTTATTGACGCCAAATAAAACATGATTCTACCACCAGTTCGAAAAAAAACCTTCGTGAAGAAGAACTGGCAAGAAACTTCACGGGTATATTTTTTTTTTTTTCAAAATAAATTTACAGAGTCTCTTTATGTCTATACAAAATTATTCTTTTCTGCATCTGTTAGCTCGGCAAGTCTCCCTCCCCCCAAGTATCCAAACGACGAACACCCTCAAACGGCACCCGTTCACGAGTTAACGCGGGATCCAGCCATCGCCCTCCTCAACCATATTATAGGGAAGTGAACGACCCGTCAGCAATCAGCCAGTACACTAACGCTGCAGTGCAGCTTAACGGAATTTAACAGAAAAATATAAAAATACTTTTTGTGCATTTGAAATGTTTGTCTTCAGAAAATTTAATTATAGTATTTATAATATTAGTACATACAGTGTATTTTTTCAATGGGCTTAGAATCGGTAATATAATCGATTACAGTAATAAAATCTTGTTGTTTTTGTTTTCAAATTTGACCATTTTACTCCCTAAAACACAGTACTCACTGGTCACACTGCACTAGAATGGAAATTGAATAGTAAAAATAATAAGGTAGTGCAGTCATTCATAATTACGAACATAAAACTAACCAATCACAATAATGAGATAGTATAGTCATTCATAATAACAAACATAAAACTAACCAATCACACACTTTCATTCAACCCTCTTCCCAAACCCTCCGTCGCCTGAGCTGCGCAACCGCGGCCAGCGCGGCGCCGCGTTCCAGTGTCGATTTGACCGTGACCTAGTATTTATAAAATAGTATTTTAGAATGTTTGCTTATTATGACGGTCCTAAGCCCAAAAAAGTATGAAGTGAAAGTAAAGTGGAATCTAACTTATTTACTATTTTACAGACGTTGGTAAAAATTAGTAAAGGGCGTGCTAGTCTCAATTAAGATAGGGTAGGTGGAAATATACTAAAGTGTCGGTATCCTTATAAAACGTGGTTGTGTGTGTCATTGATAATTTTGTTATCAATGGTATGTAGTGCGCCCATACGTCACGTACTTTTCTATTTATTTTAAAATTTATGTTATTTACTAATTACGAGTGATTGTAAATATTTGACATATTACACGTAGTATAACATTTTTTACACGTAGAATCTGTTAAAATTTTTTGGCTACCCTTTGAAAAAACACCCTGTATATACATATATATATAAATAGAGACAAATTTTTATACAAAAGAACAACATACCCAAGGCTCTCTAAATATTTTCTGATGGTCGACATGCGAAAACTCCTTCTTGCCTACAGTAAGTACAACTCGGTCATCAGATTTAGATCTGTACTGTAACTTTGAAGATTCTACGTTGGCGCCGTTTTGTAATCGGCATGATGACAGCTCCTCAGTTACTTTCTGAAATTAATTTAAATATGTTTTTAATACATCCACTCACAAAAGAGGTTCACAGCCTGTCAGATTGCGAACTAGGTCGTGTTTATGACAGCCGGCCGCATAATTTACACATTACCAGGGTCGTAAGCTAAGGGCTTTAACTGAACTAGGAATAACTCGTTCGCTAGTTTTATAATTATTAGCATATTATGCTTGCGGCGTCTTAATGTTACTTTCTAGCTTAAACATTGAATGTGAACGAGAAGTGATGTTGCTTGGATTTTATTGTTTGTAATAAAGAGTAACTATTATTATTATTCTTGTTCTCAGAGCGATTTTCAGTTTTGCCTGATTTTTAAATAGGTTTAAATTGATTCATATCAACCGTAAAATCGTCAATTTAATTTATGAAAAAACAAACCAAAAGGATATAAAATACTTTAGAAACCATACAGTTCAATTATTCTCGATTAATCAATTCAAAAGTTCTTTTAAATTCAGAAATGTTAGGACTTCACTTTTCATTTATTAAAACAAACAGCTAAAAGATTCTTGCCTTCACAACGCCACCGGTATCCGTTCTAAAGTTGAAATCTCCAAAGATAAAATATGGCGCCGCATCCGGATCCGAATGCAAATGGCGGAGCGTGTGACGTAAAGCACGCCTGCGACTTCGACAATACACCTGGAAATGTATAAACGTGTATTTGGACATGCATTTTTAAGTTGATGTGAGAACGCATAAAAACATAAAACATAGGAATATTAAACTAAACAAGACAAATGGACATCAGCCTCAGCCTCAAAATTGTCACAGAAACTTTTTCGAAATAACCTTTTAAAACCCAAAGTAGACCAGCGTGGTAGATTTTAAAGCGCTTGAAATCATCCAGCTCTGTTGGCTGTTGAAGGCTGTTGTGTTATACTCACTAATAAAATATCGATACACAACTCACACCACAGGATATATTGAGTTATTCGATTAGGATAACGAATGCAATAACTTGCTCATGCTCACAGGCTTAGTTGTAAGAGTACGTAAAATTGACATTATTTTCTAGGAAAATAAATTTGACGGTAACTATAATGTTAACCTCAATTATATTTTTCTGCAACAAACAACGGGTTGATAACGATAGGTAAAACAAAACGGAATTATGTTAAGGATTAACTGTTAAAACCTTGCCTTAGAAATTATTATATAAGAAATGTTTCACTTAATTCAATACGGACGTATTCGAAGACATGTTAGTTATTACGGATCTTAAATTGTAAAATTCTATAAACATCACAAGTTTTTGAATACACAGTATATTTTTATAATGTGCTAATTTTATATTTAAACAGACGTCACATTTTTTATAGCTCAAACCAAAATAAACTCTGATTAAAAGAGATATTTCAATAACTTGTTAAATTTTATGAAAATAACATTGAGAAGCATATTTTGGCTGACTTCCAATAGTAGATAGGATAAGTTTTAATAGTAATTTATTATAAACAATAACAATTTGATTAACATCCTTCATGGACACTGTTTGTCATTGCAGAATATAAATAGATCTCGATAATTGTTGTAAAAAAATTGTCTTATGAGAATTTATAAGAATCTAGCAGCTGCGTACGATTTTATATTTTAGTTTTATTTTATTCTTCTTGTATGCCTGATAAAATATAGCTAAGATACTTCTTTGGTTCAGCAATTTCAGAGTTGATCCATAACAAATTAAAAAGCAAATAATCCCTTTTGTCAGTGCATGTATTGTACGCAGTTACAATTGAAACCGTTTGTAGATACGTGAATTAATGTGTAGATTAATTCACCAATGGTAAGAGACCATTTTAACAATATTTAATAATAGTATTTTTATTATTAAAACCACTGAATAATCATCGGTACTCTGTTTTAATTTAATACGATTATTTGGTAAGCAGACTGTTAGTGTTAACGCTGTTTTGGTCCCATATTGTTTCTGTGTACCTTTATTGTACATTGAGTCTATTTACAACTAATCGAACTATTAAAAAAATCATTTTTTTTACCGGATTTTATCGAGTTCAATAGAAAAGTGTTTTATTTACTATATCATGAAAACTTAAGGAAATACGATTCCAATTATTTCTTAATACAACAAGCAGTTTTTTCATGAAAATTAAATATAGAGACGCGTCGTAGACGTTTACAAATTTTGAAAATGGAGTACAGGCTAACCTAAAAATTATTTTAAATGCAAAACTAAGGTTTTTGACTACTCAAGCGATCAACATCTCAAATAATTTATCATCATTCAAATATTTTAAACACAAGAGAACATTGAATATATGTTATAGAAAAAGATCTCCGGGAATATTACATGCGTATCTCGTACCTCTCTGTATCTGTCCCGATAGATACGCGAGTACGACGGTGAAACGTAGTATATAATACATTATGTAACGAAACGACATCATTCAACCGTTCCTTTAATATTCTCAACGTAATTCGAGTACAACTTAATTCAAGTAACTTCAACTTACCGAAGGAAATGGCTCCATAGCCAGCAGATTGGAGGCGTCATGAAATAGATGGATGTTGACAAACTCTAGCGCAGTGCCGCGTATCAACCAACGAGTCCGTAGAAATCCTTTGCGTGACCATTTGCACTGGAAAATTCGGTATTATTTATGTTAAGAGGAGGGTTTAAAAAATAGTTTTCATTGTGACAAAATAACAAAAGATATAAGACTTATATAATACTAACAAAAATATATAATACATAAGATTTGTAAAATTTACGTATCGTAAAATATGTTGTTCATCAGCAAGATAAAGTTTTAGAATTACAAACAAATTCTAACTTTATAATCTAACCACAAAATTATAATTCACAAAACCGCTACACCAGTAAAAAATTCATAAACTCTGCTGCTGTTTACGTCTGTTTACGGTGCCACCGAATTATCTGTGCATGTGCACAAAATTGGAACTAAAAGATTTGTCTGGCAATTATGTCATAAACAGAACATAGAAGGAACGCCGCCATGGACCGCACAGATAACTTGGTCGGACTATACAACGGTTTAAAACAAGCTGGCCCATTTGAATAATTGATTACGGTCTTATTTTCGTATTTAGACGTTAGATGTAGAATTAACTTTGATGTTTTGATTTAAAATCTGTGGTCAGACGTGTTAATAATAGAATAGTAATTTTTAGAAACGTTTGATTACAAGCAGATTTCAACTAAAATTGTAGCAGTTTCTTCGTATTTTATTCAATTACTCGAAATTGCTCCTGGTACAAGATTCGTGGTATCAATACGCAAGTTAAACAAAATATAGCTAAGGTAATTGATGATAAGTTGTCAGTCATGACTAAACCGATAATTCATTGGAAATCACTAAGTTGTCATAGAACAACAATCACTAAGCGCTTGATATCTCGAAAACATGATCCTGAATCATTTTACTTGTTTCTTTTATTATTTGCATACGGTATATTTTTTAAAACATACCTTGAACATCGTAAAGTTCGGCTAGAAAGCATTTGAGATTAATTAAATATTCTTTACAGTTTACAAAATTTAATCAAACCTATGCAAGAGCTAATTTTAAGAGCCCAGACCCTTTGTAAAGTAAAAATGGTAAAGTTCTTGTCCAGCAAAGAAAAGTAACGGTTAGATGTTATCTATTACTTAGTTGATCAAATTAACTTTTCATAGTGTTGCAATGTAAAATAGTTTTGTATATATACCTCGTTAACGTCTATTTATATAATAGAAAAATTCATGAAAAAAGTTAGTCTACCATGTATCAAAAACTAGGTACATACTTAACTAAATTGTTTACTTGTACAAGGTGCTCTTAAGTATAGATTTTGCTTAGCGAATTTACTTAGATCTAAACCTTAACTTACTGAGCAAAATCTCTATACTAAGCAACGTCTTAAGTTACCATTTTACACCCGTAAATCATGCAATCCGTTCAGCCATTTTAATGTTATTAAGTCAGGAAAATGCATACATTACATATATAATAGTAGTAGGATTTACAGTTAACTGTTGTTAGTTCAAGGTAAAACTTGGCTGCGTACTACATTCTTCTTTAACTATCCCACTACAGTGACGTCACATAACCTAACTAGGTGTGAGGCAATTTGTAGTCTAAATAGCTTGCCAACTGGTTGACAGACTTTGCACATCTTCGAAGAATCTCCTAGAAATATGGGTTTTCCTTACGATGTTTCCCTTCGCCGTATATAAAATTCAAATAATTCAGCACTACCTCGAATACGCTGTAAATCTGATTGATACATATATTGACCGGGATCGAATCCTGGACCGTAAAATCGAGAAGCCAGCGCCACCATAAGGGCAGCATCTTCGTCTGAAAAAGATAGCTCTAATAGAAAAAAACTCACCTCAGGAAAGAAATGCTGCGGAAATTTGGCCTTCTCTTTGGTAGTGACTTTCTCGATGTTTCCACTATGGACCTCTTTCCCAATCACTTCTACGTACGCTTTCTGTTCGAAATCCCACATCTTGAGATCGGTCAATGAAGAGTGCGCAAAGTACATGTTGCCGAGGGCCTAAAGAGATCAAAGAAAAATGTAAATTAGGAATTTTCCAAAATGTTGAAATTTGGTTGTTTTAATCAATCAGCTATAAAACTATCGATCGCATTTTAAGCAATCTATCATAGCTAAATTTTGCATACATGCTGGTACACCTCCAAAAATAAAACATTTTTGTTTGAGAACTACGCAGGTAAAAACACGCATAACTTGTCTTGCATAATACGTACAGTAGACAAAAAAAAACTAAGAATAAGTGACCAGTTTTGTTTGAAATATCTCATTCATCGATCAGGTGTATATTGGATCTTTTAACACAAAATTAACTCAAATTGGGACATACATATAACAGTTTTGAAAACTAAAATACCGAGTTATACTCATTTTCTTAAGGAATATTTAGTTGTACTTTTAACGGAACCTACAAATCAAGATATACCTAAACAGAAACGCCAGCCATTTCCACCGATCCTATTGTAAATGTACGACATTTCAGCACCCGACGTCCAAAACCCGCTAAATAAGTCAACAATGCGAACCTACGTCAAATAACACAATAGCGTTCAGAATTCTATGCTGCGACGTACTTCCATCTCATTAGTAGGGAAAACAAGGCCCGTTAAGTATGTTACTCGTGCTGTAGCTAAAATTAATTAGAGTTATAAACTTTTTACATTTTGGAGGAGTGTTTGGGGAAGTCTTTCTAAAACAAGAGATGGCTTTTTAGTTGTAAATGAGAGTTGAAATTTAATTTTAAGTACCTATCACAAGTTTTTGATTGTAAATTCTGGTTTCCATTGAAACAAAATAAAAGCATATCGGATATTCCAGATCAACACTAATAAATTAAATAAAAATTGCATTATTTCTCAATTTATACATTTAACAACTCTTGAATCTGCTCTAAAAAGTAGTTTTACACACTTGTATAGAGCATGACTCGGCTCCTTCTATAGTGTTTACATAAAAAATCTCGAGGATAAAATATGTACACGCTAATAAAATACATACTAACACATTTTTTTGTGCTTTTTACAAATTTTATTTCAAAAAAATACATTTAAATTTTATTTTACATTTTTTTATGAGTTTAACTGATAGAAACCTTGAGAGCGTAGTCTACATGTGTGGAATCCATATGCGCGCGCGCGCTTGTCTATGAGTGTATGAGAAAGTGTGTTTTTGTGGAAAAACAAAAACGCAATGATGTCGTTATTTGAGTCTTTCAAATTATAATACAAGTTAGCTAACTCAAAAGTTACATGCGAGGCTGACATTGGGCACGAGCCGCAGCCGAGTGCTTAATTTTCAGCCGAGTATGTCATTTTCAATAGCTTACGAGTGTTATACGACTTTTTCCAACACCATTGAGAGTAATTAAACACAACTTTTTTAGGTAATAGCATATATAATTCATACAACATTTAGTGAAAGTACAATCATTATTAAATAGTAAGTAAATATTCAAGTCAATGGCGCGCGGTAATTTTGTTTTGAATTGCTGTTGACAGTGTTGAGCGCGTAGACTAACGTCACTAACCGTTATACAGCCAATTATAAACATTAAAATAAATGCAATGTTTCTGTGGATTTTAAATGAAATAAATGTTACATGTCAAAAATATGTCAATTCAAAATAATTTGATAAAATAAAATTAGATTTTTTGATATCTCTTTGGTTGCACCTATATTTTTTCTCATAAATCAAATCGTGCCTTTTGATTGCCGATACGTGCTGTAATTTGAACATTTGTAACAGGTTGATTTCAGTTTGAATCTTATAACCAACTATAGTTGGTAACTCATTATAAAACTAAAATCGGTTTAATAACATACAATGAATCGTTTGAATGGTATATGTAATCGAATAGGTCGTATTAAAACAAAATACCAAACATCACATTTAAAATATGAATATTAAAAGTAAAATGAATACTAAACAATCTTTAAATATCACACAAAAAACATGCTTGTTAAAGTTTGCTGCAATTCTTATTTTATTTATTCGAGAATCAAACAACAAACAAAATTATAAAAAAGGCACAAAAAGCCCGAATGCCTCAAAAAATAATAATTGAAATATTTAAAATACATTAACTAGCTTTAGGTTTGCACAAAGCCTCGCATATCTCACCGTAACATAAGTCAAAAACATCGAAAATTATTATGCATAGTGATTTTATTACATTTAAAATCATATTTTTCCTGTTAAAAGAAGCTTATCTCTGGTTCAGCTGGGCAAAGTCCGTCTTGCTTTAAATGACTGTCAGCGTTCGTTATAAAGATTTTTCCACACATATTTTTATCATTTAACAAAAAAAGTCTTGACCAATGCCTTTGATAATAATAATCTTTAAATTAGTTGTTTGACTATTTTCCCATCTTCTGTCATAGTTTGATTGCGAATGTAAACTTAGTTTTGGAGAAGGTAACTGTAGTACCTGGTATTAGACGTAGCACCAATAAGTAAAAATATATAATCCTTCGAAAACTATATCTAACAATAATAAACAATAAATTGTCAGACAAACACACCGACTATTTGGCCCGAAAATAAGCAGAGCTTGTGTTATAGATGACCATAGAGCGAGCTGGGGGCGAACCCAGAATAAAAATACTGTACATAGTACATACATCTGCGTTCATCACACAAATGAATTTCCCGGCCAGCACTCGAACCTGGGACCTTCGACGTATGAGGCAGGGCTACTACTCACTACGCCATACGTCCGTCAAGATAACAAGTAAAAGTACTAGTAGTACTACTAAAAGTTCAATATGACAATTTGTAGTAGGTATGATTATTCTGGGATCAAGTTTTTAATGTGAGGACTTCCTATTATTCTCGAGTTGCAAGAGTTACAAACAAGATCTAAAGCGGACTCCGCACGGTAGTAGAGTTTCTTTGTTAAGATCTCGTCTGGAGGGGTACTACAGTCCTTCCTTATTCCTTATTTCAACCGCCATAATAATCACGAAGAAACAGCCAGTGCAATTACTGGAACAAAGGCAATTTCATCTGAAGCCAACAGTCGGCAACGCGTCATTAGTCAAGTTAATAATCACATCACTAATTATAATCATGTCCATGGGTGGGGATGCCACTTACCCTCAGGTGGGTCGCGCGCTCGTGTGCCGGCTATGAACATAGTAAAAAAAAGGAGTCCTCGCGAATAAATACACTACATTTAATAAGACTGCCATAACAAAATTCATGACTAATGCCTACGTTCCGAGCTTCTTATCAGGAAGCCTGTCACATCTCCCTGTAAAACTCTTAGTGAAAGGCAAAAACTTTTACTCGTTTTTGGTGGAAAACACACTTCAATAAATATTTACAGCCATTACAGCCATTTTTAGCACAAACATCGGCTCTGTACAAAATAACTCTTCGCAAATTTAAGTTCATATCGAACCTCTGAATCTAGGACAAAAGCTCATGCGGTGACTGTGGCTATAAGGTTTTACGAACAATATTTCAGTCCATCTGGAAAACTTGAACTTTTACGCTTAGTAGGGCAAAGTTGAAATTGAAAGCTGGGAAAAATAAAAGTTTACGATGTTATCTGTACTATTATCATGAAGGTGAAAGCTTTTTTGGTATTTGTGATCGATAAACTTTGAAAATATTGAAGCGAACTTAATGTTCGTTTACTTTTTACTTTATTTACTTTATAGCTGGTTTACTCGCATGTAGTAGTTAAGTTGGTAACTAAATTTTAAGTTAAAAATTACGTGTCAACAGTCAGTCCAGTGCCAAGTGGTAAGTTAAAATTTAGTACGCAAGTGATTAAGTAGATTAGGATTCGTTTGGACGTGATTTTTTTGTTAAGTGTTTTAGTTGTTAAAGCTGTTTCATAAGTTTGTACTTATTTCGTATTTTCTCTTTTCGTCGGAGTGGGGTTTAGTTTAAACTTTAATATTTGTTGAAGAATATATAAAATAGGAATGCTTGTAGAATTAACGAAGTAAAAAAATTTTGAAAGAAAACATATTCTTTTTGAGATTTTAATTTCCGAAACAAATGCTTTTCTGAATTTGGCCAAAATCCCGTTTATCGCATATCTAAGTACAGAATTGACGAATTCCTTGACATTCATCACTCGTCATTCACAATCGTCTTTATTGAACTTATGAGCTTAACTACTTAATCCGTTTGGCAAACAAGTGACATGTAGTTACTTAAAATTTAGTTACCAACTTAACTGCTTAATGCGTGTAAACCGCGCATTAGAGAGCTTTATCGCTTCATGTTGCGAAACTAATGTCGCAGGGATATTGGTTCATAAATAACTTTTCTACGTTTATTTATTGATTTTATTTCCGCAGAGACAAAAGCACGCTGGTCTATTTCTAAATATTTGAATTAACTTGCTATAACATCGACTACCCGGATATAATACAGCGAATTTGACATTTCGACGGCAAAACATTTATTACCTTTAAAGCTATATAAAATACAAAGACAAAACAAAAACCCAAAGCCCGTAATACGTTACGCAAGCAGCATCATTTCTTCACATCACTGTGCAAGGTTCATGCAGAGGTGGGTTTTGCATGGTGTTTAATAAAAGCATCTGCCTATAACAATGACTAATGATAAACCTGCCAGCCTTAAACCCACGAAGAGGTCACGCTTTGTTGCCTTACTAATTAGAAACTTGGAATTCTGAAATGTTATGTTATAGGTGGTCGGGTTATGGCAAGTGTTATCGGTGCCCGTAGGCATCTTTAATCGGAAAACTTTGTTTTCGGGCTTTAATTCGATATTTTACTCTTTTGAAAAATGTAACGTTGGCCACTTTTTTAATTTTTGCTAAGGATTTTGTTCGTTCCTGCAATTTACTGGCTGTGCCATCTTTTTGAGACACCAGAGGCGCTATCCGAGTTGCAAATTATGATCGCGAACGCCATAGTACACTCGTAAACTGAACGGAGTATATCGTTATATCACGTGATATAATTCTATACAGGCCAGGGTCCCAGTTATAGTTAAAGTTGACCAAGAAGGATGGAGTGGACCTCTCCAGACGAGATCTTACCAAAAGGAAATCTGACAACACTTTAATCGTTGTTCAAGCTTTGTAAATAATACTATAAAAATGTCATTACATAGCGAATGATCAAGTTTTAAAATCAGTCTTTGCCGGTGATTGAACCTAACATTGCCATCTAACCAATAAACGAGAATAACACTATTTCAATATGCAATTTATAAGCATGCGTTTGCGCACGCGCTTTAATGTAAACGTTTGTACGCACAATAATTTGACGTCACGGCTTTATTTCTGCATAAATATGTTATATGTACGACAGAGAATGAAAAGCAGTACCTATACAGTATGCTAAATAATTAATGATGCATTGTAGTTCAGACTCTTACTTTTTTATCTGTATATTCCAGGATGGAACTAGAAGACATTTGATCATTTGAAATGAAATTTATTTTTATTATTCAATGACAAAATAGATACATTTATAACAGTTGTATCGCTAAGTAAACGCAGCGTTTCTAGTATAGCAGTATACTCGTAGATAGTGAGGCTGTTTTAAGTTGTTTTGGTTCCTACTTACCTGTGACAAAGTCTATCAAACGTCTTATTTTACTCAGGCCCACTTACTTGAGCTGTTCTTAGATAGCTAGCACTAGGTTAAATATTGCCTTATGTCTTTATCAGTTTAATAGGAATAGAAAGTGAAGATACCACGAAATATGTAGATAAGTTAAATTAAAACCGCATTACAAAAATAACCTGAAATTTGTATAGATTTAATACAAATTTCAGGTTTTTTTGTAATGCGGTTTTAATATAACTTATTTATAAAGGTACATAATATAACAGATTGCACCTGTCATGTTAGGCTTGGGGTTACAGCAGTCTGTAATAATGTAGATAACGGATATCTCTATCTGCTTAAAACATATTTAAATTAATATTTGCATTATTTGTACGTGCAACAAAAACTACATATTTCCTTAAAGTTTGGTAGACTGAAATTTTTATTATTTTGTGTTCGACGATCTAATAATGAGTATTCGGAATAAATTATAAACTTGTTGCACCATTTTATGTCATTTAAATTTCGTTACACAAATTTAACAGCGTACACAGGGTGTCCCAAAAATCTGGGTGTCCAAAAAAATGTCCCAAAAAAAGGAAGCAGGAGATACAACAAGTTATAACAGCTATCAGAAAAATAAAAAGTAAATTCTTGACCCTGTAGTTATGAAACTATAAGTATTTAAAAACAAAAACAAAAAAAGGCTCAAAAGTTTGCTTATTCAATACAGATTTCTTAATGGACAAGACTTGCAAGATTACTTCTAAAATAAAAAAACAATTTACTAGAAACCATACTAAATTTGCCAAAGTAGTAATTAAATAATTAATAAATAAATAATTAATATATTAATAATTAATAATAAATAATTAAATAATCAGACAAACACACCAAGTGTATGGCCCTAAAGTACGCAGAGCTTGTGTTATGAATGACTATACAGCGAACTGGGAGGAACCCTAGAATAAACATACATATATAAATATCAACAACCATGCCCCGAGAACAACATCTGTGTTTACCACACAAATAAATGCCCCGGCCAGGACTCGAACCTGGAACCTCCGGCGTATGAGACAGGGCTACTGACCACTACGCTACTCGGCTGTCTAATGACTTTATATTAGAAAATTTTACTTTTAAATTTTACTTTTTAAATTTTACTAAAATATGCTGATATTATAAAGAGAATCTTTCACCAATAAAAAGTTAAATTTTTCAGGAGACACCTAGACTATCTTTTAACCTGAAACTCATTCAGGATCAGAAGTTACCCAGGAAAAAAACGTACAGGAATCCCTAATGATAGAAAAACATACAAACCTACATTATTTCAAATCAAACGTCAAACTTCTATATTCTTACATTTGAACTAGGTACTAGACAATTATACTAGAGTGGATTAAAAGTTAGCGTTGTCATATTATTATAAAACTATCCTCATATGAAACCTAGACTCTGTCAGTCTCTGTGCAATTTTTTCTGAGATACATGCGTAATTATTTATTTTATTGAACATCTGCTCCGTCGTATACAATGTTAAAAAAGTGGACGGCTGAATTTAAACGTGGACGAGAGAGCATCAAAGATGACTCCCTCTCTGGACGGCCTTCTACAGCTACTACTTCGGAAAACATTGAAAACATATGTGATCTCACCATGGGAGACAGAAGATTGAAGGTATCTGAGATAGCTGAAGCTTTAGGGATTTCATATGAACATATCCAAAACATGATCATTAACGAATTAGGGTGTATTCCACAAGGTGTCTGCAAGATGGGTTCCGCGGCTCCTTTCAGTTGAACAGCAACGAACTCGGCTCACGATTTCTAGAGACTGTTTCACCTGACTTGGCACCTTCTGACTTCCACCTATATCCAAAACAAAAAAAAACACTTAGGTGAAATGAAATTTTCTACCAATTTGGCCGTCAAAGTGGCCGTATGTGCCTTTCTTGAAGACCTTGACGAGACCTTCTATTTAAATGGGTTCAAGGCTTTGGAGGACCGCTGGACTAAATGCTGTGGCCTAGGAGGAGAGTATATTGAAAAAAAAATAAAAAATTGCATTATTTCTGCGTTTTTTTATTTAGGCCGCGAAATTTTCAATCCACCCTCGTATCTATAGATATGCCCCTTAGAACGATTACCAACGAACGAAAACACGAAAACTGAGCTCATAAGCCTGCTAACGGATTTTGCCAAAACTTTGTAAATAGAAAAAGTATCAAAATTATTCGCAGAATCTAATGACGATGGTTACAGTATAGATACTGCCCGAATAAATCTTGGCAGTAAATTCAAATTATAAATGTTTAAGTTAAAAGTAACATGTTATGTTGATGTAGGCTTATGAACTGTTCTAAATATGGATCGCGTTTAGCGTTAGCAAACAGGAAAATAAGGGTACCGTTGATAAATGTACCGTTGGGCCTATCAGACGAGATGAATTCAACGAATGTTGCTTTACAAGTGAAAAGTAAGTTATCCTTCAGTAAATATTGGTGCTTTCGTCGTATTTTCCGTCCATTCTTACCATTGGGGATGAAATTTTGTTTGCGTGTTATTACGGGCACTATTTTATTTGTTCTCCAAATTCGTTCCTGCCAAACTCATAATCGTTTATAAGTTATTTGCTCGCGTATCCTCGTACTTAGAACCCCTGACAATCTTTCATCCAAAAAAATTACTACCTTTCTCTGAGAATTTGCGGGCGAAACCGTGGGCAAAGCTACATAGTAGTGTAAATATAAACCCGCCCACCCAACTACTACGTAATACTACAGTCTACTTCACATATGCAAGATAATCCTTAGTATGAGTACATAGATAGCCAGTAACCTTGAGTTTCGAATCAGGTCAGCCGTGGGCACTAATTGAATACTGCCAGCAATTAGAATGCCCAAATTTAAGTGGCTGTTGATCCAGCGCTTGAGATTAACAGTTTTATCGTTGTGAACGGGTTTCTGTTAACTTATATCATATGTTGTATCCAAAATGCTCCTAGCACAAAAATATCTATCACTCGATTTTTAACAGCTGTTTAAATGCAAAGAAGTTTTGTTAGCGGACTTTTACGAGCATTATTAAAGTATGCTCGTGTAAGCTTGTAGTACATTCTGCGGGGGCCTAGGCTAAAGGCGACAATCGCTTGCGCGTTGTTCGTACTTTTGTACGAATCCGCATACTAGTGGCCGCTGACACTAGAGAGCATTCGAATGCAATCTTGAGCCTGCACCAACTGCAAGTATTTTAGGACTTAAAACGTTTCGCAAAAAAGGGTTTCTTTTATTGCTAACTGGACATGCGTTTGTCTTCCATCTCTCCCGATGAATAACGATGATGAAAAGGATATTACATGCCTGTCCAAGAGGGCCTGTGTAAATCAGTTGATGTCTTCCGTCATTACATATAGAATGAAAAATTTACAAGGCGGAGCGCTATTGTTTCCCGATTTTTAAATAATTAGCAGGTATTAAATGAAATATGAGGAATTATTATTATATTATTACGCTCTATAAATCAAAACAAAATGTAAGAAAGGGAAACTAGTCACTGCGTACGAATAAAAAGTTTTCTTCCGTACGAACCAGCAAACTTACTACTAATGTTAAAACAATTATTGAAATTAACCTATTTTATAGTTTTCTTTAAGATCAATTTAATAACTAACTACCTATTGACAGCGTTAAAATAGATTTTCAAAGAACACAGCAAGAAAGAGCAATATTCAGCCAAACTATAATTTTTATCTTGACACTTGTCTTTGAAAATAGGCTGTTCCAGGTTATTTTTACGATTTTTTTTTTTGGTAAACTTTTTTTAAATAATGTTTCCTACAGTATTTGTCCAAACTGTTCTGACAGAAATGTTCAGATATAACCGACATTTTAAAATTATAAATAAGATAAGTAACAATATCAACAGCTGTTAAAACACGCGGCAAATATTAAAAATTAAATCAACGATTTATGATCACGTACATTTTTTAAGGTAAAATCGACCCTACAATTAGATTATTTTTATTTCATTAGAAGTTCAAAATAATAATATGCGCTTTTAATTATACGATCGAGTAAATTGTTAAGTAGTTTTAATATTTGAAACAAAATAACAGGAAAACAATATGAGGAAAAGATATTAGCATTACGCACACGAATATGTAGAATTGTATGTAGACTATGCGTGGAGCATTTATTGCCATGTTCTAGTTGCCGTGAAGTTTGGTTAATATTGTTACGTAAAAGATAATTGGTCAAGTACCAAGTAGTTTCCGCAAATGCGGAAATATAACTGCGGTTTAATGTGCGGCGTGACGAGTGGAGTATCTTCACATTTCTTCACGTGTATAGGTAACAAAATTTAAAATACGTATCGTGCATGTTTAGATATTTGTATGAGCCAAATGCGTATAAAACATACACTATAATAAACTTACCTAACCAATAGACCCAAATGAGTGGGTTCTCTTTCAGTTTAGCAGCATTCGGTCACTTCGACAGTAAACATGTAAAAAACATTTCGCGTCTAGTATTGAATCTGCGCAAAAATGTATTAAAATACTTTTGAATTTAGTCAGGGTCAGTATAAAATCAAAGATTAAGCCCAAATAACAATAAACAGCATAACTATGTTCTTATAAATTAAAAAGTTTGTAATCTGCTTTCCAAATTCTATTTTAAATCATGCACGTAGGGTTGTATTTGCACGTAGCTTCTTTCGAACGTCTGAACTTTTGAGGGCAGTTTAAAGTGTCATATTTGTATTTCTAGTTTTTTGTGATCGATGCGTATATAGGTAAACGAGTTAAGAATACCCTTCGTACGTGTTTCGAAATTTGTATAAGACACATAAAATAACTTACATAATAAAATTTATGCCCGTCTGCATTAATCTTTGACAGCTCCTAAGTTGATACTTAAGTCTCTACGACTTGCTTAACAACAAGAATTGCGTTGCACTAAACTTAAGTCAATGCCTAAATGCTTAAGACATTCCTAACTTTAGGACACCGATTTTCCATGTCATAACGTTAAGCAAGAACTTAAGCATAGGTACCACGTCGCTCAAACAGTTATGCGAATACACTAGTTAGAAAAATTGTACGTTTATTATATTAATATTTTTCCAAGGAGTTACCTTTAAGAAAAAAAAAACACGAAACATCATATCTCCAACGCGAAAAATTCCTTTCTCCTTCAGTGTTCGTTGGTACATTGAAGAAACCTGAGCTACACAAGTTCCCACAATACTTTATACTATTCTCATTACTTTTCGATCGGCTCTAAATTGTATGTTGCTGTATTTTGTAAATATTGACATTTTCGTTCATTGCATTAAGATTGCCATAAATAACCTCGCATTATGCACTATAACTAGCAGCTGAATTATGTATTGATATAATAAAATATATCGATTTCTAAATAAATAACATTTACGTTTTGTTTGAACTTTTGATTGAAGGGATAATCAGTTAACCTTTCTATACCCACGTTAAATTGTTAACACCTATACCCGCGCTTGGTCTTACAGACGGAAAATTCAGGACACAATTTCATTGTTTTTTTTTTTCAAGAATACCTATAGCAATACTCCACCATTGCAAGACTTAGTAAATTTTATAATAGCATATCCAGGGACTCGGGAATATAGACATTTATTGTAACAACTTGTATAAATTCAAGAAAAACATCGTGACTAAATTACAGGCTCCTAGACCTTTTTAAATCTCTTCTGTATTTACTCGACTCTGCTTTTACATTTTATTTTTACCTTATTTTAAATTAATTTAAATGGTATTAATTTCAAGCAGTCGTATTTTGTTTTCATCTCAAATGTTTATTGTTTTTGCACGCTGTGGTTTCTTGTAACTGAAAAGCACAAGACTCAACACTGCAACTATATTATTTAATTTGTGATGTCCATTTTTCGTTACAAACCCAAATAAATAATTAAATAATATTATTATATAATTAAAATAGGAGATAAATTAAATTAAATAAGCACAGCATATAAAAAATATATGTTTTATTTAATAACTAATAGTTTTTCAATACAGCCTATGAAATATAGGAACTATTTCATACGTGCTACGAAAATGTTATCAAAAATAAAGTTTTGTGGCACAACGGCCAATTGTACTATTGGCAGCTGTTACTGAGGATTCTGGGCCATCTAATATACATATTTCAGAAGACTTAGCTTTATCAGTCTTGGCAAAGAGGAATTGACAGGAATTGATCGTCTTCTTAAAATCCTCCACCTCGCTGTCGTTTTGATCTTCATAGTCAGAATCCGAAATATCGTCATCCAACAACAAACTTATTTGATGATCATCCATCTTGTCGTAAACTAAGTCCTAAAAGTAATAAAAGATAATTAAATTATGCTAAATAATAACACAATATAATATCAAAATCAATAAAACTGAAATTATTACTTACCTACACAAACAGTTTCAACTGTACCCACATCGGTCTCACAGACCAATTGGCGCCGTATACGATCGCGGTAACAATCATGCAGCTAACAAAAAGTGCATACCTCTAGCATACACGAAAAAAGAAATAGATACGAAAATTTACTTCGTTGGTATCACAGACCAACGCGCGGGTATAGGAAGGTTAAATAAACCGTCAGGCAGGACAAGTGACAAGCAAAATCAAATCATACATCAAATGCTGCGTTCCGTTTGCCGCTTACAGCGCTCACAGCGCTAAAAGTGCTCAAAACCGTTCCGATTCGTTTGAGCGCGCTAAAAGTGTTATTAGTGCTATTGCAATCGCAACGGTAAATATCGCGCTAACATTCTGATTGTTCGTCGCTTAAGTCTAAAGTTACAATATCATTAAGATCTTTTACCCTGAATGAAGCAGGAGTCATTTTTTAATATTATTACAAAAGAAAATTAATAAACAAGCTTTTAAAATCTTTAATCGACTAATAAAAACATCAACAAAGTAACGTCATGTGTCAGTTTTGACAGGCCGTTCACAGCGACCATGCTCCGTAGCGTTGGCTCTGTGAGCGGGAAGATGGCGGCGTTTATGACGTCATTGATGACGTATCGATATCGTTGTGAGCGCGCTCACGGGCAATCGGAACGGGTACATGAGCGCTGTGAGCGCTGTAATCGGCAAACGGAACGCAGCAAAAATCAAAGACAAAATAGACTTTTCGTTCTTTCGTTCGCTTTGTTAGGCAACGATCGTTCTAGGAGTCACTTGACCACAAACTAATTAGTGATACTACGCATCAGACGAACGTCTTCCTAACTACAACACTAGGAACCCACATTTTCAATTTGACACAAACAATTTTTTTTTAAGTTCGACTGTCCTTCGTTTCTTAATTTTAAAATGACGGCATTTGACTTTGGCGTAATGCCATGGTGGCAGCGCGAAAGCCCCTCTTCTATTGTACAAGATATTTTAACAATCTAAAAGATACAGAAGGTAAAATCAATAGAAGACTCGTATATTTATGAATTTCTTTTTATTTTTAAACTTTATTTTATATATTTATATGCTTTGTTTGTATTGCATGGGAGGCAAATTTTTATTTTCTAGACGCGAGACATCAGTACCTTTAAATACTCTGTTGATTATGTTACACCAATTAAACACCGTTATTCTTATTGAGTAACCCAGAAAACATTTCTTCTCAAAATGTTTGTGGCTTACAAACAATTTACGAAGTTCTACCACACTTAGACCTTGTAAGTTAACACTATTAGCACAAAGATACGGTAACTAATGTAAAGTCATCTCTCAGTTCTTGGAAAATGATGGTAAATGACGTCCTTTCGCTTACTTTTTCACTAACTACACAGCACTAGTTGTACACTGTGAAGCACCATAAACGCAAATTATCACTATATTTGGGAATTGAGAGGTTATGTTACGGAAATTGATCAATGCAAACTCTTCACTCGTCAAACATTGAAACCGTAATGGCAGATCGAGCTGATCGATTGAAAATTAAATTCAATTTCGCGTTTTATGGCAATCAGCTGTAGTTACTACACAATAATTATTTCTGCCAATTTCAAGTATTTATATAATAAAAGTACTTTTAACATAATTAAAACATTGAAACATAATTGTTATCATTTATCACTCACATTGAAGTGACATATAACAATTGTTCGAAAAGTACCAACGGATCTGTCATGATCAAAAAGTTCTAACCATAGACATAATTCCTAGTTTTTTTTGTATGACGACTACCTGCTATGCTCTTAACGTAAGCTGGTTAGTGCAGAGCAACGCAGAGTAAGTCGATGCTTATGTGTGACTTAGTTTAGGCATGACCTAAGTCTATGCTTTGTAGAGTTTAGTGCAGACGGGCATTACAGTTCAATCAACTTATCCTTTTAGGAAAGGGTGTCGCTGCGTTCTTTGCTTCAATAAAGTTTGAAAGAATGCTATAGTTCCAGTATAAAATGTTGGAGACGCTGTACACACAAATCACCGTCGAGACAGAAATAGTTGATAGAGATGTTTGTTGGTTTTGGAATATCAATAAACAAACGGATTATTTTTTACGAGCAGCGTATATGTGATGTGATGGCGTATGATAGTGTGGAAAATTGCGAAGATAAGATTGGTCTTTTGGCTTTTTTGAAGGAAAACTACATACCGTCGAAAAAATCCATATTTTATCCATGTTGAAAGTTTCAAAAATCATCGAAAAAAACGACGCTGTCGGTGAAAAAAACGTAAATCGCTCCGACAATTTTCAGTGTCATCTTAATTTGAAATGTAGTTAGAAACATTTACCTACAGTATGTTTCTTTTAGAATGTTGAAAGGAATGACATAAGTACCTACATCAAAAGTTAACCAATCACGTAAATATAGAACAAGCCTACTGCTACAAATAGTTACAGATAATTTTAACTTTAACAACCATCGATCGCCCTGAATATTTGTAATCAATGCGGTTTGTAGCTTTCGCAGCTGCAGTCGTTGAGTTAAAATATGTCACACCGCAAGTTTATAAATAAATGTTGTAACAGATTCACGAGCTCTTCTCCTGTTCGGGTATATACGGGTTTCCGCTGGGTTTTCCTAACTTCGACATAGCCGGCAAACGAGAACATCTATTGTAGTCTACATCTAAAGTACGTCTTCTTATGGTAGCGTCGGATGACGGGTCGCTCACTTCCCTCTAATACGGTTGAGGGCGATGGCTGGATCCCGCGTTAACTTGTGAACGGGTTAAGTTTTATTACAATTTTTTAATACTTTCATTTCTTAAAATTACTTACAAATTGGTACTGAAGGTACTCGTAAAGTACCACTACAACTCTTTTTTATAACAAATGAACGATTAGAGGCCTACTTACTCGACCTTTTTGCTTAATGTGACGCTGACACAGACGTCATGAAATAGCTGATAAACGTCATAAGATACCTGAGAAGTTACAGTTTCTTTAATTAAAAATCAGTTTGAAAATCCTCTTGTATACATTATAAACTCATAATTATTATATATGAAGCTCATTATATAGTAATTTTACCTGGAAAAACACCTACGCTTTTGTCCCTAAATTGAGGTTAACGGGATTAACCGCCAAAACGTGGCGGGAAAAAAAGCGAAACATTTCCAAAACTTGACAAACATCAATTAATATTGCCTTTTTTTGATAATTCAAGTGGAGTTTCAACAGGTATGAGATGTCAAAACACATACAACTCATTATACAGTGTCACTGTTTTGTTTGATGGACCTGTGTCTAACTTGTGAAGTCAATCATGGATGGCCCATAGGGAATAACAATGGCGATATTATTTTGATGTTATCAAGTACACATACTCGTAAAATAATTTACCAGCCAAGCTCACAATATAATTTTAGTATTTAATACTACAACATATCCCTCACCAAAAATATACTAACCTAATAATATTTTTTAAACCATCAAATGTACTCACCGTAAACTTTTCTGGTGAACTGAAGTCCTCATCCAGATATATCCTGATTTTGTCATACAGCCGAAGCTCCGGACAGTCGCAAAGTCTTTGAACGAAATCCTTCACATATTGCATGGATTTTTCATAGGTCTTGCCTCCGACTTCCTGAAGATGTAACGCTATGAACTTGGGATCCATTCTTGAGACAGCTTGAAGGAATTCGGATGTCCATATTGGGAGCATGACGGAAGGCTGCAAAAAGATAAAACTTTTTAGTAGTGTTGTCTGTTGAAATTGCTTGGTAGGGTAATATTTTGTTCAAAACATTAGTGAGCATCAGATAAAAGTGTTTACATTTCCATGTAAGAAAACCTTTGGTGTTTGTACATACATAAGTCGTTTAATTTATTCTTGTTTGTTTGTTTACATGTTTTCTCAATTAAAATTACTACTATAAATGCAGTTACAAAGCCAGAAAGTTAAAGCAACAAAACAGTTATTTCTTTACATTACTTTATTTAGTAATTAACCTTACATTAATATCACGCCTGTGGTGGTAGAACTGTCCTCCCTACTTTATCCACCGTAATAACCATGTTTACGAGGTTGTGTTGTGGATAAAGAAAAGGAACAACCAGTGATTTAGTGGAACAAAGGTAATCCCAACTTAAGCCTATGCTCAGGTTATTGATTAACATTCAATCAATAACATCTACGATTAATGATTCTACAGGCAAACATGACACTTATCATCAGGAGAATAGCGTGCTATTTTGTCTTTATGACAAAGTTAAAAAAAATTACCATTTGAGACTGGTAATACATAAATCATTGAAATTATTTACATTATAGCATTGGATTTACAGTAATTTCAATTGAACACACTATTTTTCAAGCCAAGTTCAAAAAATGTAAGTTGATATACAGGAAAAATAAATAAATCTTTATGTGTATTATATTGAGTGGACTCCCACAGTAGATCTTCTAGGTAACAATGTAACAGGGCACAATAAAAAGTGACCACATAATCCCATACTAACAAAAAATAATATCTAAACTAAATCTGCCAATAATTCCCCAGCTGTAACTGATTGCAAGGTATAAGTTAACTGAACTGATGTCATGGATAATCATGCATTGAATCAAATCAAATCAAATCATTTATTTATTCATAATCATAGGTAATACAAAGGTGGTAGACAATTTAATAATGAGTACAGCTATGATTCGCCGAAGTAGCATATGAAATTATATATTTGAAATTGTAACCATGTCAGTTAAATGTATCAAAATTTTGTACAATACATATTATTATTATTGCTCATGTCGAGACAAAAAGAAACAAGGAATAAACATCAATTGGTAATCAGATTTAAAAAATATAACAATAATAGAGCAACATTAAATAATTCACATAACATGTCAAAAATAAAATAAAAACATAATAACTAAGAAAAATAAAAACTATACTGCCATTATTTAGATATCATGTCTTGAAAAAAATCATTTATATTATAATACCTATGCCTTTTCAGCAAGGAAACCATTGAATGCAGATTTAAATAAGTTGTCATTTGTTATGGATCTTATGGACTTTGGAATTTTATTGAACACCTTTGGTGCCATGCTGTTGATGCTAACTCTTTGTAGTAGGGTTCTACGTGTGTGAGTGACCTTGAGAGTGCCCTCACGACGACTACCTATTGGGTTTGCCTCAAAGTAGTGGGAGTTTTTCCTAACAAAATTAGCAATTTCGCTTAAATAAATTGAAGGTAATGTCAAAATTTTGTAATTTCTAAAATACGGCTTACAGGAGTCATCCTGCTTTAACCCAAACATTGACCTAAGACACCGCTTTTGGGCTATAAGAACGCTCTCTCTTTCTGTTGTGTTGCCCCAGAAAATTATACCGTATCTTAAAATTGATGCAACATATCCATGATACGCTGTTAAAAGAGTGTTATTATTTGCAACATCTCGCAATTTGTAGAGTGCGTATGAAAATCTGTTGAGTTTTACAATTAATTGTTCAATATGAGCTTTCCATGTCAATTTGTTATCTAAAGTCAAACCCAAAAATTTGGTAGAATTTACTTCCGTTACTGGATTATCAGGATAATAAATATTTAATTTTAAGGCATTGTCATTTCTTAGTCTAAAATTTATAAAATTTGTTTTGGTAAAATTCAGTATTAAATTATTAAATGTCAACCAGTTAATCAAAGATAAAAGTGTATTATTAATGTCATTTTCAAAATTGTCAAAAGTGTTGCAATTAAATAATACAGTGCTGTCATCAGCAAATACAGTCATATGATGATTAGTCACATCAGGTAGATCATTAATGTAAATAATAAATAATAAAGGACCCAGTACACTACCCTGTGGGATGCCTGTGTGTACGGACCTTTCTTTAGATGCATAAGTAATGTTAATTCCAGTTTTGGGACCCATTCTGTTTATGTGCGTGATCTGTCTTCGATTACCAAGATATGATTCCATGAGTTTAATGGCGTTGCCTCTCACCCCGTAGGATTCGAGTTTTTTAATCAATGTGTCATGACTTACTATGTCAAATGCCTTAGACATGTCCATAAACAAAGCTACTGTTGGGTTTTTCTTTTCTACATTAGTAATAACTTTCTCCAAAAATTCATATACTGCCATGTTTATTGACTTATTTTTACGAAATCCATACTGATTTTTACTGAGTAGCTCATTTGTTTCAAAAAATGGTTTAATTTGTTATAAATGACATATTCAAAAATTGAAGTAAAGATAACCAGAATAAAAAAAACAATGTAAGTAGACACCATTCAGATTTAAACTCTAGTTCCTGCACAGCAAAGTTTTAGCTATCTACTATCTAGCTATGTGTTTTAAATGTAAATATAGTATAAAATGTAGTTATGTAACAAATGCCTTAAGTCCCAGATTTTACCACTAAACACATAAGTTGGTAGCACTGTAATCATAATTGGCTGTAACTATGTATCTTAAAATTATTATATAGATATACTTGAGTTACTTATGGAATCCAAAAACAGTTGTAGCTACATTTCTAATATACAAGAGAATCTTATCTGTATATAATACAGTAATATACAAGCAGCAATTACGTTGATAATGCTGCTACATGTTTGCATATAAAAAGACACAATTAAAGTGACTCTGTGCTTTATCTAATATAATATGTAAATGCATCTATTAAGATAAAATAACAACAGTATTCATTTTGAGACGATTAATCTAGTGCTTTTTACTTTGTATACTAATTTGATTTAAAATTTTTGTTTTTGAAAAAACTTTACTGAATAATAAATTTTGCATGCCAACAAACAGTTTTGACAAGTACCCAGTGGAATACTAATTTTATAGAATAGTCAACATAAACTCCACATTAGCAATGTAGAAATAACTATTTATGTAAATTTGTTACATTAGGTAAACCTACTTCTTCGAAAAATTTTTGATGCTTTATACTACTGTCTAGTAATTTCTATACCTACGAAATTAACAGTGTCATTGCCTTAGTTATCAGATTCAGTCTGTGTAATAGGATCCAACCAGTGACTAGAGTTTTGAAAAAAATTCTGATTCCTAGTAACATTATTGGATCAATTTATAATCGTTTCAAAGTGGTTGTTGTAAGCTAACCAGTTACTAAATATAAGTGTTTATGCAAATAATTTTTCTTTTCTGTTTAGTTATGAAACTACATTTATGCCGCAGAAACAAGGTGTTTTAAATAAATATCAGTAGAAAGATTCTGTCAAAGATAACCAGTGTTTTGTACACAGGCAGTTGCATAATAATTGTACCATAAACAGCCCATTATTCAGGATTATCTAGTTTTTTTCATAGCAGAAATAACGTTATTAATCTGAATGTATTTTTACTCTGTGAACACAATCTAAAAATCATTATCAAGAGAAAAATTTTACCGCATTTCGGGATATTGCGAATAAAAATAGAACACAAATCAATACCAACTTCAGTTTCACTATTCGTTCATTGTAACAGTTAAAATTTATTTCAAAGTATTTTACTTACATTTTCGAAAATAGAACCAACGTTTGCAGTGACAAGAAGAAGAGGAACTTTATCTGAACCCATTTTTTTGAATTTCAACATGATCTTTAGCACAATATTAGGAAAAACAAGTGCGCTAAATCAAGCGAGGACTTTGTCGTTTATAACGCAATTATTTTCTTGCCTTTGTAATTGGGCGCGCACAGGCTTTCACATTCAACGTAAACGAAATCATTGTTGCAAATAAATTTCACTATTATTTTTCAAAAAGGTTCTTTCTTTTACGAAAATAACCCGATTCGCCCCGTTCTTGTACCCCACTGACTGAACTGTAAGTTCGGTTTCATTCGCTTGCTAGTGTTTCCAAGTGATAACTTTCAAAATGACCTAAAAATTATACACCAATTGCAAAAGCGAATAAAAATTTTCTCTTTGCTTTGAAAACATCAGCCAGCAACATATTTACAGACGAACATTCAATATTATATTATTGAGAATTATTTTGGACTTTTGTAACCTTTATTTATACAGGTGTATTTCAGCAAAATTTTATTATTTCCTACATATCAATCGCTGAAATAGCTTTATATTCCAGCTTGCATCTAATGATGTTTAAATAATTTTTCATAGAAGATTAACTATTTGTTGTTTGAAACAGGTGGATGACAACATCTTATTAAACAATCAATAAATCCATCAAACTTATAATTTTCAGTTAACCATAAATGATTGTACGATTGGTAATAATGCAAGATAGGTAATTTTTCTATTTGATTATGGCTTGTGTTCAAGCGCCTACCAAAAATGTATCTAATACCTACCAATAAAATTCGAAACGCTTACCAAAATGGATAAATGCCCACCAAATTGTGTTTCGTAAAATATTATAAAATATATCCAATATTTTTGAATTGAATTTCATTAAAATATATTTGATTGAAAATTAATCTTAGACCAAATTAGTCGTATAGAATCAAAGTCGGCAATCTTACTTTTAGCAAATTTTTGGGTAACTGAAAAAAAAAACGATTTAATCAAAGGATTGAGTTCAAAATGTTCGTGCCGTCGGCCACTTATGTTTCAGTAAAATATACAGTTATCATTATTTTTATTATAATAATCAATAAGGTTACTACCATATTTTATAATCACATGAGCTAAATAATAATTAATTTTTTTTAATTTTTAGTGTTAAAATAACCATCATTAGTGTAAACTTATAATAACTATATTGTATACCACAAATCCTTTAATTTAAAAATATTTGTTACTTCGTTTAATAGGGAAAAAAGGAAAAATAAACAATTAACTACTAATTAATTATTTATTGTGTTAGTTTGCTATCTCATTAGTAAGTAGGCTGCATTCACTTGTTGCACAAAAACAGAGCGAATGTTTTTTTATTGAGGGTTGCCGATCAAAGAAAATAATTTCGCACATAAACCCAAGCAAATAAAAAGCACAAAAATAAAATATTTGACTATAAAGCTGACATAAATATATTTTTAATTGATATTATTTAATATGTTATGATTTCGACATTTTTTAAAGTAATTAATTCAACTGAATATCTATGTCATCTATTTTAAATCATAAAGATTACCTCAAGTATTTCTTTTTGCATAATGATTAACCTTTAATTCGAGAACTTTGAGTCGGTAAAGATGCACGCAGTTACATATTCTTTGATTTGCCTTTATGTCTTTTATATATTTATATACATAATTTGGTTCTCACTTTCTTTTTAGTAATTATTATAAAATGTTATAAAAATTAAGGTATAGTAGTTTTTTGCGTAAAGTACTGAAATCAAAAGCTTGTTGAGGGTCTGGAATTAACTCAACTATTTGGACTGTGTATTTCTCCATTAGGATTGAAATTTGAATAAAAAAGAGCATCACAATGACGTTAAAAACATCAATACTGTCTTAGTTTCGTATTAAGCAGGTTTTTTAAGTATAAAATATAAATATAGCCATCTTTGATTCTAACAATTGAAAATATCCGCTTTTGATTCCAACCTCGAGTAAGATAGCCGCCTTTGACACCAACTATCTTTAAGACGGCCGTTTTTGATTCCAATATAAAAAAAAAATAATAGGGTTGTGCCAAATGTAACATAAAGTATCAAAGCATTTAGTTGCAAAATATTTATTAACATAAAAACTTTCCTTTTGTTTTAATTTTTCAACAAAGTATGTCAAAGTGGTATTATGACTTTAAGTACTTTTAACATTATTTAGCAAAAATATATTGTATTGCTGACTGTACAGCAAAAAAATTTTTCATGTCATACAAACGAAATTGGATATTTAAATGAAGAAAACATAAAAAAATACTACACACATAGTGTAAACTACAATAATAAAACATTATTTAACACTGAACAACTTTGTTTAAATACATTACATGATTCAATCTCAAAATATTGTAAGCCAAATTAAACGAGCATTAAAAAAAGGTATAGGTTATCGAAAAAAATCTCAAAAAATATTTTAATAAAAAAGAACTGTGCCAATCCTATGTCTGTAGACTTACCTATTCCTTTTGGCAAAATTCTTTTTCCATTTTTGTGGATCACGTCTGGGTTTTTTTGTGAAGCTACTGTTGCAAACTTTTGGGTAATTATCCATGTTGCTTAATCCAACTCAATTTTCAATATGTATTTAATAACAAAATTATTTAAAACAACAAAACTGCAGATGCTAACTCATACAAAAATCGTTTTGCGCCATATTGTGTTTCGTCGGAGACCACTGCTGTGATTGGTTAAGTGCACACTATTGCCATGTTTGACTCTGACCTACTGCAAGATTGCCGTGTTTGGCACCAAAACAAGATATTGATTCGATTTTACAATGAATATAGCCATGTTTGATTATGAGATGTCTCACTGACAGTCCGAATTCAATATTTTTAAAGGGTTAAGTCCATATTATTTGAGCCATCGGCCGATGATGTTTCAGCATATAATACCGTCATAATTATTTTTATTAGATTGACTATACAGTCATAAACCATATTTAAAAGGTTATTGAACAAAATTTTTTGTTTTTGGTATTTAAATTAAATAATGAAGTCGAAGGAAATTTTACGTACAACACTAGAGTCACGTGTCCAAAATCTTATTACAATATAGAAAGAAAACACATTTATACATTAGACTAACCTAATGGCTTTTAAAGGAAGAGGTCTGTACGCGCGACAAGTCGAGGAGGTCTCAAAATGCGAGAAACTGACGCTACATTATCACTATTCACTTGTTGGAAAATACATAAAATAACAGAGTAAATATATTTGACTGACGTATTTGAATTTTGAAGTTTGGTGATAGGGATCCCGAACTAAAAAAAAACAAAACTCACAAAAAGTTATAGTTGCAGTCGAAATAATGCTTAGCAAGATTATACAATTAACATAATTAAGTTTGTAATATGTTTTAGATTTTATTTATTTAGATTTATATGTTTACTTTACTGTTTATGAAAAGCTTTATGCCTTTATCTTTAGAATCAGCCACCAGCAAAACTTATTTTGCATTGAATCGGTAACCCCAACGTTGCGCAGCTATTGTAGATTGCAGATAATTTTATTGGGAAATATTTTAGTTCTGATACTTTTTTAATAATCATTTTCATAAATGATACGAATTATCGTGCATTCCATTCGTCCATTAAGTGCTGAAACAAAAAGCTTACTGAGGCCTAAAATGGACTTAGCCCTTTCTGCATTAACACTTAACAAACACAACTATTGAGGAAAAGTGCCAAAAAGTAAGATTGGCACCTTTGATTCTATACAACTCAAATATTAAACATTGTCACTAAGTAGATGTTACCAATATTTAATGTACAAGATTATACAATAGCTTCAATTTCTTAAATTTTTCCTGTGCTAAAAAAACTAACGGTCGATTGACCCTCTAACGAACCCTCCTCTACTGAACTTTACTGATTTTTGAACTTAAGACTTTAGAGAATTATTAAATTTTCTGAATAAATCATGCCTTTATGCAATTATTAGTTCATAGTGTGGTAGTATCACCTATGTTCTGTAAGTATGCCCAAACGTCCAAATCCATTTAGCGTAATTGAGTAACCAAACATTAAAACATGTAAACTTTTAGATTCATAATCCTGTTAAGTACATACCACTTTATTGCCAGCCAAAAATACAACATTACAATTAATAAACATTACATAGAGATAATACAGTCAAACTTATCACTCACAAGTGAACTCTTCGAGGCAACCTTATTGGGCAATAATATTAGTAGGATACTACTAAAATGCCATACTGTAAAAGTTAAAGTATCATATGTCAATAAATGTTTTTTTTAGTAAGTCAAGATATATACTGCGTTAGATAATAAGAAAAAGCAAAAATAATTCAATGAGATTATGGAATTTCACTACCATAGAAAATTTTGTAAAATCACTGCTACTATAAACTACACATAAAATAATGAACTGCATATTTTTTTTATTATTCCAGTTTTATGTAAAAAAACGACAAAGATACGTAATAAGGGATATTTTTTAGCAGTGATTTATAATATCTATTCAAAATCATTTCGTTAAGTTCATTGAATAAATCGCAATTTATGCGCTGGTCCCGCTAAGACGTTTACATTCTCTCTCGCACAGATTATACTGGAAGAAACGAATTGTTATCCTTACTTGACTGACTGCCAGCTGCCACTCAATGTCAGTCAAAGTTTATGTAAATGTAGGTATTTATGTAAAGTTGTTTAGTTTAGTTTGAGCATGTATCATACCATATAAATAATTAATCATTCTTATTAGTTTAAGTTATTGTACGTGTGTTTTATTTTGTTTTAGCCTATAATATATCCCAATGCAAAACGGAATTTATTTTTTGGCAATTTTTATTTTATTTTTTGTACTTTGTCCCACCAATACGCGACACTGGCAGAAATAGCCCGCCACACCAATCGCGGCTGATTGCCATTTTTCAATTAACTAACTAACTAACTAACGTCGAATAAAAAGGAAGAAGACAGTTTTTAACCATGTTTTGGCTACTTTTTAATAATTTTGTTTTTTTGTTTGAAAAAAGATTTTTGTATTTGATATTCATAAAGTTTTTTTTATTAAAAATACATATGTGCTATATATCAAAAATTATAACTTAAAATTTTGATTGTTATACATGGATTGAATAACCTGAAACCTGGGGGCGAGGGGCTCATTCATTGCCTTTATTCGAATTTATGATTGGCTTAGGTACACACGTAGGCCTGCCTAACACAACAAACTATTGCGATCCAGCTTGGTAATTCGACCAACCTTTTGGCTACTCTGCCTGTAATAGATTCTAGTTTAGGTGTAGTTTTTTTATTTGTAGCGTATTTTAATCTTATAATTTTTAATTTAATCCACTATGTACCATATGTACATTTCAGAATTGTAAATATTTTTTATAGTTTGTAATAATAAGACTAACTCAGGGCATATTTGACATCATTTGGCTGAAAATACCCATTTGACACAAAAAATGTAACCTATAGTTTGAAGTCTTCATTATGTGTCAATAAACATTGTAATTTTATGAAGCCCTGCTTATATTTTTATGCCTGATGATATCAAACTTCACAACGGCACGATCTTTAAATCGATTTTAATCGAAATTGAAAATAATAAAAAATTGAAAAAGAACGACGCTGCTGTAGGAAATGCTCCATTCTTTATCAATGTTATATATATAGAGTCAGATACGCTGAAAACTATTTTAACTATTTTCCTCGAATTTAGGTAATGCCCGACAAAGTCGTTAGTCACATTTCAATAAATAAATAAAAAATACTTACTTTGTTTTTACTGAAGGTACTTATGTAATGCTTAATTTCTCCACGTATCTCTTTTGTCCTTCTAGTCTAAGAGCCCGTGAACCCCAGACCTTCGTTATTTTATAAAAGCTGAAAATTTTTGTCAGCGCCTGCTCCCAACCGGTAAGAACGATGGACCATTATGAAGTTTGAGTTACCGTGGCTTTGGCAGGTAAACGGTACTAAAGGTGTGTAAAATACCGATCTAAATTCATCAAATAATAAATTGCGATTTTTTGGTATTACCTTCAGAATATTATGAAAAATCACGTTGTTCATTGCCAGACCCTTAAAATCGTGGCAACCTCTTGCCAGACACCCTTTATGTTGATGAAATTATAATTTTACTTACGTTATACATAGAATAAAAGTTGATTTTTATATATAATACTTGGGTAATAAGTAAAGATGTTTCATGATGATGATAGTTCCAACCTCTTGCCAGACAAGCATGTAGGGTAGCTGTAGGAGCGAGTGCGAGGCAGTATAGTATACATGAGTGGGTGCGAGTGAGATGCGCTTGTATTGTTTAGTATTTATATAGTTTAATACATGCTTACATCAGCTAGAAAAATATTATATAATATCTTCAAGTATTATTAATTAATTAATCATTATTAATTTATATTAACAACATAAAATATTTCGATACAGTAGCCGCCATGTTAGGTACATTTATACTTTTATTATTTTATTGTTTGCGTGAATAAAACGTACCAAATTTATATTGAAATAGCACCATGGAAGATGGTTTTGTAAAGGGAGACAGCACAAATTTACCAATAATAAATGCGTTAATGGTCGGAAAATTCTTTTGCTGCAAGTCCCAATTTTTGTTCTTCTTAGTTGCGGAACGTTAAAACGTCGATGTATATAGTCTCTTATACTATTCCTGTTATATAATAACTCACTTAAACTATCTTTAAGTTATACGAAAATTAATAACTCCAATAGAGGCCAATAACAGGGCTTTGTTTACGTGACCAAGTGACGTCATGAGCACAAAGCGACACGGCGGCGTCCAGCGTTTTCACCAAATTACGCGCAAAATGTTAAATGTTAAATTTATACGCATTTTTATGGCACTTATCGATTGAAAGAAAATGTTGGAGATTCTTTTAGTGGTTCATTAGCAACTTAGGATAGGATTGAAAAACTTTTCAAAAATGGGTGTAACACCTACCCTATATAACCTGGGAAAAAAATCTTAAAATCTATAAATATATTTGAGAACCTGAGAATGCATTTGAAAAGTGACTCACACTACCGACTATCAAAGACAAAATATTTATATAAGGTTATTTTAATCAATATACGTAGGTAGTTAGTAGGTATATAATATAGAATCTTCTTTTCTAAGCAGGTATTAAAAAACTCAAAGGATTTCATAATCTCATATAAAACTGGGCTGTATTTTTATAAATAAGCATTACAACAATATTGTTCTAATCAACATCACGTAATGCCTACACGCCTTTAACACTTTAAAATTTCAATCGTAATGCACGCACCCTACAGATTTCGACGGCCGAATAGCGTAGTGGACAGCATAAATTGACTGTACCTAAAATTATATTTTTGTTTTAATATTAAACTCTATCGCGCAACTAGAGCGTTCAAATTTCGTTGGCCGGCTACCTGAAGAATTTTCATATTTTCACAAGGGCGTGGGCACGCATGCGCAAAGCATACAAGCTTCAAAGCACACGGCAAACGTGCCGTTTATTTAGGTCTGTCCCAATTATTTCAGCCGTACTTCAGTAGACAAATCGTTAAAATCCTAAAAGTATGTTTCTGTTTTGAAGACTTTTTGTGGCATATTTGTTATATTGAGTAAGAAAAGTGAGTTTGATATTGAATCATAAGTCTTGTGTCGTGTTTTTTGTTCAGTTTTGTTCTTATCAATTCCATAAGGTAAGCCGTGTAAGTCATGTTGTCGAGAATGTAGCAAGTCTTATAAGGGTATTCTTTTTGAGAAATTATTAATTGGTGAGATTATTTCGAACTTAATAAAGCTTATCCAGTCGGAGCAGCCACTATTTTTCACAAAGTGTTGTTATTTTTAATTACTTCCGTTTAATCCTATTCCGACCGTAAATAAAAACTAAACTGTAGAAACCAAAACTGTTCACAGAATAGGTAGTTACGTCACCGGACATACCACCCGCGACCGTTACAGTTAGAGCGTAGACGCAAACGCTGCACTTCTAGGTGGTACGATTCTGGGAACGAATAATATTAAGGATGTAGGTTTAAGATAAACTATGTAATGTTAAGTTAGTTCTTAAGATCAGACAGTCTGCATCTAACTCTGCGACCATAGGTTACTATTCTAAAATTAAGTTCCTTTATAAAAGTTTAAATAAAAGTTCTATTTTAAAAATCAAATAGTGTTTTTAAAAAGTCGATCCCAGTGCTCCCGAACTTGACTGGCGCAGCCGGTAGGATCGTGGTTTGCATGCATCGTCCATCAGTACGTGAAATAGTGAAAATTAGACTGTACATTTTCGTGAAAGTGAAAATTCTTCTCCGTGAATAAAAACATACTATTTCTCTACACGTCGTGTCGGTGTGGCCTACGATCCGCGAACCAAACAAATAAGTCATCGGAGGAAAATCTGGAAAATGAACGTGAGAGCGGCTGGTTGGTGAGTAAGCCTTTTCACCATTCATCGTGTCGATTGTTCTGTTATCTTGAGATAGGACTTCTCTCATTTTAACTGAAATACTAAAGTGTACCTAGAATTAATGTGTCCCTATTAGTTTCTTTTCATTTTATCGATGAAACTATTGATTAAGTGATACTAGTTATAAGAATTTTAGTTAATTGTGTTTTATACTTTTACAACCTTTTTAATTTTATAAAAATTCTAAAAATTTTTATTTTTATAATCTTTATACAGTTTCGTGTTATTTTGTTTATTAGTTTTATTCTTGTACATTGAAAATGGAAGGGCAGGCTCAAATAAGGATGATTCCTAGTGAAATGCTAAAAATTATTCCCATGTACAACGGAGATAAACGACAGCTTAATTTATTCATTAGAAAAAGCGAATATATTATAGAGAAATTTATGGGAAATGATATTCAAAACGTTTATGTATTTGAATCAGTTACGAGTCGATTGACGGGCGAAGCTGCCTCTCTTATCAGTGAGCGCGATGACATCACGACTTGGTCACAATTAAAAGATTTGTTAGTTCAGTATTTTGGAGATCCGCGTAGCGAGGAATGTATTTCAATAGAGCTTGAAAATTTAAAGATTAAGTCTGGTGAGTCTTATTTAGATTTTTGTGGTAGGATACAAACTGTTAAATCTATTTTAATTTCTAAAGTTAATTTAATAGAGGATATTAGTATGCGACAAAGTAAAATTATAATATATAATAACAGAGCCCTTAAGGTTTTTCTTTATAACTTAACTGAAAATTTAGTACGGGTAGTTAAATTAAAGGCCCCAACCACCTTGGAAGAAGCCCTTAGCATAGTGTTAGAAGAGGTTGATTTTTACGATTGTTTTCATAAACAAAAATCTTTAGGCAACTCTTCTAACCCTAAGCCACAAGGTATACAGAGTACATCTAATCAACAAATAGTTCCGCTTAACCATAAATTCGGTATTCCTAATTTCAACCCAGGCTTTAAGTTCGGTATTCCCAATTTCAACCCAGGCCTTAAATTCGGCATTCCTAATTATAATAATAATCCAGGTTTTAAATTTGGGAATAATAATAATCAACCCAGATTCACTTACCAATCGAACAATCAAGTGCCTAGGTTTAAGTTTGGTATACCTCAAAACCAACAATTTCACCAACGTGGACCAATAGGATACAGACCGCAATTCGGATATAGACCCCAGGGCCTTCAGCCACAACCACCTATGACACCTCAACAATTTATGCAACATTATCAGAATAAAATTCAAAATAATCCGCAACCTCATAACTCGACTGACGTATCAATGCGTACCGCCCCACCTTTTAAACCTCAGCAAGGATTTCCGTTACACGAATTAGACTTATATGAGAATAATTACGCTTACCCGGAGTATGACCATGACTATGACCCTTCTTATTACCCTTATTATTGCGACTATGACCAATACACACAAATCCAAGACACTTCGCAAAGTGAGATGACGTTGACTGAAAATGATCAAACAGAACCATTAGAATTACAAAAATTTGACGAAACATCAGAAAATTTTCAAATTCAAGCCTCCACAAAACCAGAGAAAAAGTAGCGTTAAACTGTGACTCTAATACCTTACAATTACCATATATTTACATACCTGAAATTGATGCCAAATTTATGATTGACACTGGTAGCACTAGGTCATTTATTGCTCCTAGAAAAGCTTTTGAATATTTTACACCATATATGTACCACGAACCATTTGAGGTTATTAGCACACATGCCTCAAGTAAACACGATCAAGTAATAGAAGTACCTTTATTTCCAACTTTCAACTGTAACGAAATTCATAAATTCTACGTCTTCAATGTAGATTCACGCTACGATGGCTTGATAGGAAACGATCTTTTAAAACAAATTGGAGCAATTATAAATCTTAAAAGCCTTACTTTAATAACGAACACCACTAAAATACCTATAGTTCATAATAACCTAGATTATAAAATTAATTTACCCCCTCGTTGCGAACTGAAAGTTAAATTACCCACAGACACGTTTCAAGGTTTTGCTATTTTGAATTTTACTGAATTTTGCAAAGGAGTGCGGATGCCTGAAGCGATCGTAGCCTGTGAAAACGGTTATGCTTATACTGTAATTCAAAACACTAAAGATGAACATTTTACAATTACCGTTACTAGACCTTTTAAGACATTACAATACGAAATAACTGACTGTCACATTAATGCGTCCAACGTACAACAAAACCCTAGTGAATATGACAAATTATTAACAGAAAATTTATTTAAACTCCGACTTGACCACATGAACGAAGAAGAACGACAAAGTATATTAAATTTATGTACAGAATATAAAGATATATTTTACTGTGAACATATACCTTTATCATTTACCAATGAAGTCAAACATTTTATCCGTACTAAAAACGAAGACCCCATTTACATTAAGCCTTATAGGCAAAGTCCGGTAATAGCAGACGAAATTAAAAATCAAGTAACTAAACTTTTAAGGGATAACGTAATAAAAGAATCCTTCTCACCCTGGAGTGCACCGGTTCATCTCGTACCTAAGAAGCCTGACGCTTCTGGCGAAATAAAATATCGCATGGTTATTGACTACAGACGGCTGAACGAAATTACTATCGATGACAAATACCCACTTCCAAATATTCATGACTTATTTGACAAGTTAGGTAAAAGTACTTACTTCACAACACTAGACCTTGCGAGCGGCTACCATCAAATAGAAGTAAATGACCTTGACAGACAGAAAACCGCTTTTAGTACACAATTTGGACACTATGAGTTCTTAAGGATGCCTTTCGGACTCAAGACAGCCCCAGCAACTTTTCAAAGGACAATGGATAATGTTCTGCGTGGGTTGCAAGGCATTCACGCCCTAATTTACCTTGACGATATCCTTGTGTTTTCCTCCAGCTTACAGGAGCATTTACAAAAGCTAAGAGCAATTTTTGATAGACTTAGAACGACAAACTTAAAAATACAACTTGACAAATCTGAATTTCTCCGAACTGAAGTACTTTATCTGGGACATACTATAACTAAAGATGGTTTGAAGCCTAATGACGACAAAATTAAAGCCGTGTTAAATTATCCCATCCCAAAGACGACCACTGAAATAAAAAGCTTTTTAGGCTTAATTGGATACTATCGACGATTCATAAAAGACTTTGCAAAAATTACTCAACCACTCACAAATTGCCTTAAAAAACGAAATAAAATAATTATTGACGAAGCTTACATAGACGCCTTTGAAAAATGTAAAGAATTACTAACTAATGCACCATTGTTGCAATATCCTGATCCTCAAAAGCCTTATATACTTACTACAGATGCTTCGAATGTGGCCTTAGGCGCTGTGCTTTCTCAGGGATCAGTAGGTAATGATAAACCTGTAGCCTATGCAAGTCGCACCCTCAGTGATACCGAATCTCGATACAGTACCATAGAAAGGGAGTTGCTTGCTATTATTTGGGCAGTGAAACATTTCCGCCCATATCTCTATGGTCGAAAATTTTATATTTACACCGATCATCGACCACTAGCCTGGCTTTATTCATTAAAAGAACCAAATTCCAAACTTACCCGTTGGCGCCTTAGACTCCAGGAATACGACTTTGAAATATTGTATAAGAAAGGCAAACAAAATTCAAACGCTGACGCTCTTTCCCGTATTAAATTAAACGCTCTAGGATCAGACGATGATCAACTATCCATGAAAGTAAATGTAGACAAAGAACGAGACATACGCAAATACGTAACTGAGTTAACTGACGAAATTAGTAAACTTTCCCGACAACGTCCCTCTAAAGACACATCAGAGACTATAACTGTATCAGACTGTGAAAAAACTATATCCATATCTTCAGAATCTGACATCATATCTGTAATTGACCCGCAAGACAACTTGACGTATCCCGTTCCTTCAATATCCAATAGCGATTGCTCTACAGTTCATTCCGCTATAGACCCAGACGCCGCTGTTATACCAATTCTACATGAAGCGGTTGATACTAAGCCCAATCAGATCTTGGTTTTCGAATGGTTTAAAAATGACATGCAAGTTAAAAATTTATCTAGGAAAAAGCAAAATGTGTTAGAAGTTTTCATGCCCATTAATAACGAGGATATAGTTAAAAGATTCCTATTAGAATACATTAAAAATAATTTAAAATACTTTATATATTTCGAAAAAGAAGCTCATCGTAAAATCTTTTCTAAAGTAGTAAGAGAGCTGTTTAAGAAAGGTGCAGTCTGTTTTTATGAATGCACTGAACGAGTTATATATATAGAGGACGAAAATGAACAGCGAGCTGTAGTTGTTAAATATCACGAGGGCAAGACGTGCCATCGCGGTATCAAAGAAACTATGACTAGAATACGTAGAAGTTACTATTGGGAAAACATGCAGGAAACCGTAGCAGCTATTATTAACAGTTGTGATCTATGCCGTAAAATGAAATATGACCGTAAGCCGCTAAAACCATTCATCCAGTTAACACAGACTCAAAGCGCACCATTTCAGGAAATATTCATAGATCTTTTTAGTATAGAAGGCAAGTATTTTCTCACGATTGTAGACGCATTCAGCAAACTTGGTCAGGCAATAGAAATCTCCAACCGTTCGACACCCGAGGTAGTAAGAGCTTTGATTAAGTATTTCTCTACATATGGAATTCCTAGAAAAGTATCATGTGATCCAGGCTCTGAATTTAACAATGAACTTTTAAGAGAACTTATGGATATGTATAAAATAGTTTTGCACATAAGCACACCTAATAATCCGAACTCAACAGGTATAGTAGAAAGATTTCACTCTACACTCATAGAAATATATCGCTTAGCCAAATACGAACAAAAATGTACAGACGCCGCTACGATAATGACTTATGCTATTATGGCCTATAATAATACTATACATAGCGTTACAGGATTAACCCCATTTGAAGTAGTCTTTGGACACACAGACAATAATAATAGCTTTGATATTAATTTTGAAAAGTCATATATACAGCAGCTTATGAAAGATCATTCAAAACGTACGAAATACTTATATAATTACATTTCAGATAAAATGGTTTTAACAAAGGAAAGGATTAAAGAAAAGAAGGGGGGTGAAATAAATAGGGAATTTCAAGTAGGTGAAGTCGTCTTCGCTAAAGACGTAAATACCCGTAAAAGCAAGGATAAGCCACGCTACGTTAAGGCCATAGTAATAGGTACAACAGAAAGAAATGTAGTTCCCATTAGAATAGGAAATAGAAATACCAAAGTCCCAGTTAAAAATATTAAACGTTCTCCACAGGTGGAGTTTGGTCCTGATGGGCTTGGCCCAACTACTTCCTCAGACCCAAAGCCTTCACATTCGCAAGCTAGAACTTAACCCAGGGTTGTTACCTGTAAAACAAGGACACGCGTACAGACAGGTGGATAGTTGGACTGTAATCAAAATCATAGACCTGATTAAAATACAAAATGACTTTATTTTTAATATCAATAGTTATAACAAATTTATTCATCTTCTAGATACAGACAAGCCTTTCGTTCATGAATTTATTAGTATGAAAAAACAGACACAGTTTATGCTTGATAGGACTCTAGATAAAATAAGACAACTTATTCCTTCTGGCTTTGGCCGAAACAAAAGAGGCATTTTTAATCCATTAGGATCCTTTATAAAAATTATTACCGGTAATTTAGATAATCAGGATGCCCTTAAGTATGATAAATTTATTTCACAGTTTGAGCTTGACCAAAGTACCGTTTTTAATAAAATTACCATTATATCTAAAATGCTGGATTATATGATCAACAATACGGAAACCTTACAGAATGAGACCTTAATACTAGATGAACGCTTAAAAAGAATTGAAATTATTGTTAAAAATATAGCCACCAAAGAAAATAATTCCATATACGCGACATATATTTTAGGAATGTTCCATACCTTTATGAATAATTTTAATATAATTTATACCACCATAAGTGAAATAGAAACAGCTTTGGCCCTAAGTAAGGTTTCAGTATTGCATCAGTCTGTTATAAATACCACTGAATTTATGTATATTTTAACATCCATAGAAAAGAAAAGCCATTTAATCTACCCCGTTACTGAAAATAATCTGATAAAATTAGAAAGAACATTGTCTGTTAAAGCGTTTGTAAAGGGACACCAGTTAACATTTATTTTTGAGATACCTATTGTAGATAACTTTACATATAACTATTTTAAATTATATACGTTACCCATGTATAATATTCATGATAACAGAACATCGGTAATCATACCAAAATATCAGTTTCTAATGGTGAATGGGCTGAAGTACTTACCAGTCGCGACGCCGTGTGCTGACATAGATGCTGACGAGTTCCTGTGCACCGAGAATAACGTAGTAACTTACCCTGAACAGACGTGTGCTGAGATGCTGATGAAGTTCCACGATAATTCGACTTATTGTAGGTCTTACAGCGCTGTGATAGAGGACATAAAGCTGCAGCGTATCGGGCTGAATAATTGGATATTATTCCTGAAAAGAACGGCTGTCATGGAGGTGCATTGTGATGGTGACATTACTTATGAGTCTCTCCAAGGGACTTTTATCCTTGACGTCCCTGATAACTGCGAATATCGTCTTGGCAGCTCCAGGCTTGTGTCCCATAAGCCGTACCTGACATCAGCGTTCCGGTCAACTACACCGGTAATGAACTTACCTATCTTAAAAGATCAAAACTTTAATGACTCCCAAGTAATCAACCTAAAGGGGATGAATTTGGACGAACTTAAACATTTATCTTTAGAGCTTCATAGTGAAAAACATCAAACAAGTGTGAGTGAATCCGTTGTGAACGTTTTCAATGTGGTAATTTTAAGTATTATAGTAATAAGTTTTCTTTTGTTTCTAGCATATAAATTTAGAATTATATTATGTAAATCCCTGCGAAATAATCTTGACTCTAATTCGTCAGATAATTTCGCACTTAACGGGGGAGGAGTTACGTCACCGGACATACCACCCGCGACCGTTACAGTTAGAGCGTAGACGCAAACGCTGCACTTCTAGGTGGTACGATTCTGGGAACGAATAATATTAAGGATGTAGGTTTAAGATAAACTATGTAATGTTAAGTTAGTTCTTAAGATCAGACAGTCTGCATCTAACTCTGCGACCATAGGTTACTATTCTAAAATTAAGTTCCTTTATAAAAGTTTAAATAAAAGTTCTATTTTAAAAATCAAATAGTGTTTTTAAAAAGTCGATCCCAGTGCTCCCGAACTTGACTAGGTAGTAAGTAATTTATTTTGGACGTTTTATTTGGAGTGGTTTACATTGCGTGGTATGTTCAGTCGTTTAGTGACTTTAGTATCAGACAAACAGGTAAATTCTTTAAGATGGATTGAGGCTAAGATACAATTCTCATAACAAATACAATGCAAATAATATTTGTATTATAGAGCGTGGCATCGGTACATGAACCGTCCTGGAAATAAGATTCGTAAATGAGGAATAGTTATGCAATTACTTATTCTACGTTATGGAATAAACCTACATCAACTTTATGAGTAAGTTAGATAGAGAAAATGATCGTTTGAACGTGAAACAAGTATAGGTGCCATTAAAATCAAAGCTCTTATGATTCTTTCTGAACTTTCTTGCGTTTTTCAAGCATATTTCAAGAACTAACTAACTTAAGTACTTTCTGACGCAAAAACTAGCAATACGGATAGACTCAATGCAAAGGGAATAAACCCTTCTGGGAAAATGGTTAGCAACGTAATAATTAAAAAACACGGTAAACGTAAAATTACTTGCGGAAAAAAAGCATTATAAAATAAAATTGAAATCTTGAAAATCTATCACGGTGTCAAGCCCACACATTCCCTATTTTAGCCTTTGATTTCATTATGCTTATTTTAATTAGTCCCTCTTACCGGATTGTCTATTTTCAGCGATGATGCTTCGTTCCTGGTTGCTCCTGTGTACAGCAAGCATAGTTTTTGGGTTAGAGCATCATGCCATCGAGACCGAAATGTTCGCTATACCCATCAGCCCAAATCTGTTCAACTGGACTTTCCAAGGTACAATAATATTAATAATAAATCTTATGGTATGGATACAGCGAACTGGGGGAACCCGGAATAAACATACATATATAAAAAAATAACCAAGACCCGAGAATAAACATCTGTGCTCACCACACAAATAAATGAATGCTCCAGCGTATGAGGCGTAGCTACTTCCACTGAGACGCCACTCAACCGAAAATATAATGCGAAAAAGAGAATGTTATATAATAAAACTTTCAAAAAACTTTGGATAAACGTTCTTGGTTATTGGTTAATATTGTTATTTGTTTTATTTAAAGAATTTTAAGATAGATTAAATATTTAAAAACAGTTTTGAAAGTCTTATCTTAGTCTTATTGCATTTTATACAGCAAGAATATGCTTTCATACTTATATGGCTATAAATGAGGAATTATTTTCCTCTTTTATTATTTGCACATTACCATAAAAAAGCTTTAGCTAATTGTTTTAAATGCCGTAAATATAATAAATAATGTTCCAGAATTCGACCAGCAGTATCGTTTCCACGCATCTTTACAAGGCAAACCGGAGCTTCCCTCTTGGTTGCGCTACTTGTACAGCGCAAGACATCATTCTGGGTTCATCTTTGGTACTCCGCCCAAAGTTGACAAGCAGCCGATTATGGTATTTTCATATTTTTCTAATAAAATTATTGCACTCGGTTTCGTTCTATGCCCTTTATATTGTAAAATAAAGTTTCGGTGACGCAGTGGTAAAATGCTGTCTTCTTGATCCAAGGTCCCGGCGTTGTCAAATGAGTAAACACAACTTACGTATTTTAAGCATACTGCTCTAATGGAGAAGGGAAACATCGCAAGAAAACTGCATACATAAAAAAATATCTTAAACGTATATGTACTCTTGGTATATTGTCTGTAAGAGGGGAGAGTGGGGTAAAGTGGAACAACTAAGGTCAATTGCCAAAATCTTTGCTTAGTACTAAAATAAATTTACTATATTTCTAAAAAAATCTTCTTTTTCAAGCTAGAAGTAGTCGGGCTCAACAGACAAGATTTCGAAACACGTCGAATTGTCATCTCTCTGTACATTCATAGCAAAGCGGTGCCGGCTACGAATGAGGTCCAGTTCAAGATAGACAATCTCAATGTTGAAGACCTGCTTGATATCCATCGGTAACTCAAGTTTTTATACATTGTTAACTGTGTACAGTCAGTGTCGTCGACGAGACGCGGCCTACTCCTTTATTGTCCTATGGTCACATCCTACGATGTATAAAACAAAAAGTCAGGGAGGGGGGTGTTGTTCCCGCGAATGTCACGTACTGTATATGTAATTAATAAAGTGCTTAAATTTCCCATTGGTTTCACCAGCGTAGCTATTGACTGCGTGAGAATTTTTAGCTACAACAAAATCTACATTACTTCTTAATAATGCAGTTTTCCAACAGGGTCACCAATTATGTAAGACCCATTTGCGTAGATCTGAGTTAGCACTTTAAAATCGTAGTAAGCTAACGCTGAGTAACAATATTGTTACTCGTCTGTCGCAGTTCTGCGATGAAATGTCAAACCATCTCTACATACGGTAAACCAGAGCTGCGCAACTGTCCGTACAACAAATCAGTACTAACAGTCATGTAGCTACGAGGTATCGGAACAATTTCCAATTGGCACTGAAAGGCGTCTATAGAGACTCACAAGAAAAGTTTGCACTTTTACATAACTTACCATTAGTACGAACTACTTATTAGACGACTCTGAGTACGAACGCTAGCTTATGCTTATATTACATTCAAGATGTCTGGAGTTCAAGAAGCAACTAACCTTGCAGCTTTAGTGGAGAAATAGAAATACTCCAATAATTTTAATAAAATAAAAATCCTCCACCTCCTGTATTTGTACTAACATTATTTAAGAAACTCTCTTAGTATATCATTTGTTTCTTTTTGAGTTCTCATCCACCTCTTTTCTTTGTTTTAAGTTAAAAAGGAATAAAAAATTATTTTTTATTTTCTTTCTTTCTTTGAATTATGATATCATAACAATATATATAAAGATTAAAATTACGCACATTATTATGGGTCTAATATTATTTCAATGCTCTTTCAGAATGAACCAACTGAAAACAATTCTTCGTATGAAGCTATGGATAGAAAGTACCGACGACCTGTATGCTACATTTTTAGCATCTGCCATTGATATGGGAGCACGGCATCCATTGAAGCCTGAAGATGGAGAGGGGTAAGTGCATCCTACGAAAGAACTTAAAGATTTCTGTTGAACTGCTGTTATAATTATTTCCTATATTATAAACTATGAAAATCCTTTGATTTGCGCGATCCGAGGGAACAAAGTGAACGTGGCACGGCAGCACTCAACGACGTGCTATTGTGAAAATTATCTTAATAAAAGTACAAAAAGAGCAAACATTTTTACCTGTTGTTGGTAAATCTGCTAATCATACCATCCACGTGCGACACTGACACATAAACAAAGCGTTTCCAGCGCCTCTGTCGGTAGTTAATGGGACCATTGAACGATATGATGAAATTTTGGCCATTTCGATTTTTTATTATTGATCAACATGATGTGGCCAGTGGACATTCAATTCACGAAATTTCACTGTTTCTTACGATCACTACAAATATCGACCGAGTTTCACCTCATACTTGGAGTTTTTGTGTGTCATTAGATTAACGATATTACTAGGATAAGTGCTACCCACTAATTCATATAATCATAGATAATAATAAAATGGGTGCTAATTAAACAGACTTCTTTTTAACAGCATTATTCGCCTTTAAAAACTACATTGCCTTCTAAATTACTAAGTCAGCCACAATTTACGAGCGTCTGAACTATACTATATTCGCCACTAAAATATGTTGTTACATGATGTTTTTGCTATAAAATGTTTATTTATCATCCAATTTCGATTATGGCGCTTCGCCGGGTGCTTCCGCACCATGCTCGCTTCGCTCGCTTGGTTCGCGCATGCGATAAATGCAGCCTAACATTAACCTAACCCAAATTTAACTACTACGCTTTTTATACAATATTTAGTAGGCGTTGCAAAAAATACGAATTAGTGTATTAGAGGCTATCTCATTTTCCCATGGCTAAGGCAATTATAAGTTTGATCAAGTGTTTCATAAAGAAATTTGTGGCTTGACTAATAATTTCCCATAACAAATTCACAACCGTTGTCAACCCGATGGCAAGAGTTATACTTGTCCACGGACTTCAGTAATCATACGCCTTTTGAATATTGATTAATCACGCATAGACGTTTTTAGATTTCATTCGGGAATGGATTTCCTGTAATTTCACTTCCTTTTCCGTCCCTGTAACTGAAAAACAACAACGTTAACGTAGTTAGGATGGCGGTTAAATTAGGATGTTTTCTAGTAGGGTACATCTACATAAAAACGAAAAACTTAATTCCGATAGTCATAATCACGAATTTCAAAATTCCGAATTTTATAACACTGAATGGTTTATAATTCCGAAAATGAAAATTCCGTGTTTCATAATTCCGAATTTTTCTTCTTCGAAACTTCAAAATTCTGATCGTTTATAATTACGAAAATCAATATTCCGAGTTTGAAAATACCAAACCATACAAATTCCGAATTATTAATAGTCCGCAATATCATAAATACGAATCCCGAATATAAAAATTCCAAATAATATAAGTTGCAATAACATATGCCTTGTAAAACTGCATGATCACATCAATTTATACGTTCGAGCATTCAAGTAGTCCGCTGAAAATGGGAAAGTTTTTTTAGTTTTTTGTACCGAGTTATAGTTATTAGTTTATGTACTGAAAAGCGAATCCCTTTTTGGCGCTTCGCCGGCCGCTGCGGCGGCACGCTCGCTGCGCTCGCTCGGTTCGCGCTGCATTATCCACATACAGACTTACTGCTCCTCCTCGCTTCGCTCGTCGTCGCGCCTAATTTGTATAATTTCAAAATGTGCCTTATTAATTTTAATTTGTCTCACAGGAGATTGAGATTATAATTTTTAATATATACCCGTTTTAGATACAAAATCTGAATGTTACCTTGGAATTTTCGGAAAATTAAAATTCGGAATACCATATTTCGGACTAGTAACAAAGCGGGTTTTTAATTCTTCGTACTAATGAAAGTCGGAATTTTAAAATTTCTTATTTATGAATTTCGGTAAAATAAGAATCGTGTTTTTGAATTGTCGGAATTTAGTCCCTTAGGGATTGTGAAATTCGGAATTTTGAAAATCGGAATATTCAAATTCGGAATTACATAATTCGGAATTGTTGGGTGTTCCCATTCTAGTAACAGAAGAAACTCTACTACTACTAAAAAGATAAAAAGTTATTGGCAAAGTGAAGGGAAAAAAACGAAGAGAAGTCAAGTGGGCAACGTCATAATTTTTTTTAATGTTGATAACGAGTACTTCTACGGTTTTTGTTTCCAAAACTAATAATAAAGCAAAAGTTACTATACCATCTCTCCAGGGTGGTAGTCCGTCTCGGCAGCAACGCTCCATTCTCCAAGGAGCTGATCAATCTCCGAGAAGAAGTGCGTCCTCTCTCAAAACTACCAAGTTGTCCACGCGAGTTCAAACGCACCACTGTAGAGAGATGGTTCAGGGACGCCGAGTTCACCGTGGACTGGTGCAGCTTTGAATTGGTATGGAATTTAACCAAGTTTTTTGTATATTTTACCTTTTTTTACATATATTTATGTACAATTTACGAAAACGTGTCCAAATTACCAAATTATCATCGCGAGTTTAAAAGCATCCTTGTATAGAGATGATTCTGGATGGATACTGAGTTCACTCTAGAATGGTGTAGCTTTGGATTGTAATGGCTATATATTAAATATTATCGATATTTTACCATTTATTGTTTATTCTTTCATAATGTTTTTATTAAGAGGAAAAGTGTGTTTGTTTTTGAGGGATCTCTACTGAAGGGATTATAAAATTTCTTTCTCTGTTGAAAAGGTTCGTTAGGTCGAAGGCTATATTTCATGCCAAATGATCCGGGGGAATCCACTGGATCAGGGGCTAGGCCGGTAAAACGCCAAGAGTCCTCTAGTGTATTATAAAGAGAATCCAAATATTTTTTGTGATCAAGAACAATGGTATTGGTTCCATTGTCACTGGACTAAAAATATATTCTTTAGAATTCTACCAATAATCAAGTCAAAGGACCTCGGAGAGTCCTCATAGGAAATGGCTTTCAGCTGAATTATTTAAAGCTGTGTGAAGTGATAGTCAAAACAGACACGTAGAACTTAAAGCCTTCATATTTTATGCCAAAATCTCCAAATTTAGTTAAAGAGCTACATTTTGTCACTCGTTATGTGAGTGTATGTGTATGTATATACGAGTACGTTTTGAAGTATAAATGAGTACATTAAATAAAAACCCATTTATCTCTGATAAAACCATTACACCCACGCTTAGGCTATATAGCGTATGGGCATAAAAATGGAACTTTGACAGGCTCTAGCTCTTAAACTAAGATATTCGGAGCTTTGAGCTTACGGAGACCTTTATTTTACGTGTTCATGACTATCATTAATTAATCATCAATTAATCATCATTAGACATCAATTATTTTAGAATCATATATGTGCTTAAATTATTATGACATGAATTTTATTTTACTAACATGGTTTCTAAGAATATTGTTACTAACATAATATGGAATAATTCCCAATTAAATTGATTTGATTATTATTTTACAAAGTTTCCAACAAACTAGCCGAAACCATTTTCCATATGGATTCTGCGGAGCCAATTGACTTGATTATGGGTAGAATTCCAAAGTATAATATTTGAGACCTTTAAATTTAAAATTTTTTTTTTCAGTAAAACTTTTTGACACTACTTCACTGAGTTATTTTGTTTCCCTGAATATTTAATTAATCAAAAACTTCGTAAACTTCCAAAGCTTTTCATTTCAGTATAAAACAATATACACGGAAACCTCATCACAACTAATCGAATATCTAAACGAAATACCAAAAAACAAAATGGCGAACCAAGTGAAACCGCCCGACTACCACGTTTGGTCGGCACCCGCCAAGAACGCGTTGCCAACCAGGAGTTACGTCAAGCAGTTGGCATCCACTATTGCTGTACCGTTGGTATTGCTAATTCTAGCTGTTGGTACTTTGACGGGTATTATGTGCTTCCATTATGCTACTATGTAAGTACTTTTCTTCATTTCTTTCTACAGTAATAATAAATCACTATTTACATTAAAATTTGCTTCGTACAAAGGTTGCTCGTAAGAGATCGCTCCTAGGGATATGGCCGCCTTATATTTAAGTATGCATTTTTAATTGCCATGTTTATTTTATTATTATTTAATATTGAGGTTTTTCTCAACAGTATTATTTTTTATTTTTACCTACTTTATATTTCTTTTTATTTTTTCATATCCTTTTTTTTTCAGAAACGATCCAGAATCAGAAAATTTTTTAGAAAATATTTTTCATATCTGTAGCGAATACAAGCAAAGAAGGTTTTTTAATTTTAACTTTTGAATTTTAATCTTTTAGTTTCTTGATTATACATTAACATAACTATAGAAATAATGCTAAATTATAAAAAAATATTCTACTGATAAAAACTATCCGAGCAATGAACAATCAGCCTTTTTACTAATTTATTTTCGTTTTAATGACTAACTGTATATCTATTCTATATCTTTCAGCGGACTAACTTACCTGCTTAATAAGATTAACACAGTTTTAAGACTATCTAATAATACGAAAATTTAAAGCTTTTAAGAGTTTGTTTTGATCATTTTTACATGATGAATTGTGATGCTTTTGTGTTCTATCACATCCGATGGAATACGCCAATATAGTCTTGGATGTTACACGGCTATACAAGAGGTACCTATTCATACTAATAAAAAGCTACGGGACTATTTGTCAAGATAAATATACCTGTATCAGAAGTGATTTTATAAAAAGGTCATCATGAATATTACAAAAAAATATGTTATACTAAATACAGTTACAGTTATAATAAAATTATTTATTGATATATTTTACTATTTTAGAGCACATAAAGCCAACGTAGAGTTGTGTAGATACGGCACGGGGATCACTGATCAGACGCACTTGGGAGATAGAACCAGCCTTAAGAGTCAGGGAATCAGGTAAGGTGGTTTTTACAAAAATATAGTAAAATGATTACACAATAGCATCAATTGCATGGCCGCAATCTAATACCCTAGTGAACTTTGAATGATACTTGGATACACATACATATTAATTACATAACATCAGTTATTTGGGAAAAACAGCTATGAAACGTGTTTGTTCGCAATCTCTGGGTGTATAAGGTTATGTGGTTAGAGGAGACATAAATCACATTCTCGCTCCGATCGCCGCCCGGTACGGACGTGCAAGACCCCTTTCTCCGTTGATCGGTCCCTTCCCGATATTCCGTGGCGCTCAGTCTACTGACGTCACAGTTTAGCGTGTTGGTTCGGTGCTACGGTTTTCAAGGATTTTCTACTCCCTCTGAGTGCTATCGAAGTGCGTTTTTTCTTTGTGACTAAGTCCCTTAGTCTTCAAAGTGCTGTGCTAAGTTGTGTTGTGCTTGTGCTGAGTGCAGTGTTGTGCCCAGCGTAAGTAGTCTGGTCTCAGTACAAAGGATACTTAACGGTGACAACGAATTTGTACTGAACCAGTCCTTTTATTTTTATTTTATTTCTCTTCTCTATTTTACTTATTTTTCTCCTATTTTCCTATTTATTTTTCTCATTTCTGCGTGTTTTCGGGTGTATTTGTCCCTTCTGTCGGTAAAAGTTGACCCTAACGCGGTGAACTCTTTACCTGTGTACCCTTTTTTAGGTTTCTAGGTAGTGGCCTTCGGCGTACTGCGGTTAGTTTTAAGTTATTCTCCCCAGCCCCCCTACCGCTGGTAGGGAGGTTAGCCGCTAGGGTTTTGCTAGGTTTTTAGGAACTAGGCATCTTTTAATATACTTATTTATACATATTATTGTCCCAACCCTCCCTAATGGATTCGCAAAGCGTTATTAACTTCGCGAACGCGTTCACCCAGGCGCTTGCTGCGGCAGGCGTCTCCATTCCGAAAGACATCCTAACGCAGGCCTTGCAGGCATCAATGGCGTCCCCAACCTCTCAGGCCCCAACCCCAGCCCCTCAGGCCTCCAACGTCCAGCCCCGTCAGGTCTATAGCTCTCCCGGGTCTCCCGTTCGTCGCGACTATCGACGACTTCCGCGCGATCACTCGTTTATTCTCGCTTAAACAAATCGCGTACCATACTTACGCCCTCCCGGAGGAGCGTAAGATCCGCGCAGTATTACGGGGCGTCCCGTTCGAGCTCGCGAACGAAGATATCCTCGAGGACCTTAAGTCCCAGGGTTTTCCGGCTGAAGCAGTGCACAAGATGCACTCAAACCGCGGTAGGCGTTTTCCGTTAGCTTTAGTTATCTTGTCTAATACTCCCAACTCGAGGGAGATCTTCAGAGAGGCTCGCACAATCTGTGGACTCTCGAATATCTCCGTCGAGCGTCCCAACCCCCGTGGTCACCCTGGGCAGTGCCACCGCTGCCACCTCTACGGCCACGCAGCGGCTAACTGCTCAGCTCCTCCCAGGTGCGTTAAGTGCCTGGATCCTCGTATAACAAAGGAGTGCACTCGCACTCCCGAATCCACTTCCCCCCCTGCCTGTGTACTGTGCGGCCAGTTCGGCCACACAGCTAACTACAGGGGTTGCCTGCGCGCTCCGCGCTCCTCAGCCAAGAGGGCTGCGCCTAAACCGGCGCCGCCACTCACTTTTGCGAACTTCCCGCCGCTGCGCAACCGGGGTCCCCCGGAAGCAAAGCCCGTGCAGCTGACGCCTACTCCGGCTCTGTCCTGGAGGCAGCGTCCGGCCGTTCCACCTGCACCTTCCCGTCCTCCCCTCCAGCTCCCGTAGCTCCCGTAGGGCCGCGTCCTGCTCCGTCGTCTTTACCTCAGTCGTCGTTGGCTGAGGACATGAAGACCGTGTTCGACGTCATTCAAAACGTCAACATTAACGAAATCTCCGTACTCGCACGCAAACTGCGAGCCGCCCGCTCTCCTCAAGAGCGTTTATTTGCGTTAGCCGAGCATCACTCGCTTCTAAGTTCGTTATACATTTTTTTTTTGTGTAAATTCGTTTATAAGCAAATATAATGTCTAGACCCGCAAATCCCGCGTCCGGTCGTATCAAACCCAAGGGCTTATCCCTAGTTTCTTTTAACACTCGTAGTCTCAGCACTAACCTTCCTAAGCTCAAACTGTTCCTTCAGAACAACGAGCCAGACTTATTGCTTCTTCAAGAGACGTGGCTCTCTCCGAACCATACCAGGGGATTCGCTGTTCCCAATTACGTGTTCATTCGTAACGATAGGCCCGACGGTTACGGCGGCACACCTATTTATCACAAAAGAGGTTTCCACTGCACTCCTCTCCCTACCCCTCCTCTACTCAACATGGAGGCCACTGTATGTAGATTGGCTATGACTGGTCATCCGACCGTCATCATAGCTTCAGTCTACATACCTAGTGACATCCATCATACCAGACCTATCCTTAGCGACTTCGAGGCCATTCTCGCCCTCGGCCATTCAGTCATTATGTTAGGAGATTTTAACTCCAAACATACTGACTGGAAGTGCCTATCGACCAGCCAAAGCGGTAGAGAACTCCTTAAAATCACTCAGCAACTCGACTTAGACGTCATCTCTCCCGTCACTCCCACTCACTATCCCGGCAACCCTAACTACTCTCCTGACATCCTCGATTTTGCGATCGTCAAACAAATCAACCTCGATCTCAGGTCTATCGAACCGCTCGATGACCTTGGCTCTGATCACCGCCCCGTCTCCCTCGTGCTAGGACCGCCTAACAATCTCGTCACTCCTCCTAAGACCTTTACCAACTGGAAAGGTTTTAAAAATACGTTAGCTTCAGCCTTAGAGGCCCAAACTCTCCAATCGCGATCTCGCCCGACCGATTAGATAGCCCGGACAAAATAGATTCATTAGTCGACTCCCTCACTGATGCTATCAACTCAGCCATCAGTGTAAACGAAAAGGTTGCTAAGCGAAGTATACCCAATCTACCCTTAGCCGTTAGCAATTTCATTAAAGCTAAGAACGCGGCTCTCCGGAGAGCCAAGAAATATCCCACGCCTGCCTATAGATCAGCTGCGAACAAACTACAACGTAAAGTTAGGTCTCGCCTTGCGGAACTTCGAGACGCTCAGTTTAACGATCTCATGGAGAATATCTCCCCGTCCCACCAAGCGTACTATAGTATGGCCCGAGCCCTACGCGTAGACGCCGCCTCTCACATTCCTCCTCTCACTCGTCCCGACGGCATTGCCTTTGAAGCCGAAGAGAAAGCCGAATGCTTCGCCAACAGCATAGCGGCACAATGTTCGCCCAGCACGCAACCCGCGGATCCCTCCCACATCCAGGCGGTGAAGGACGAAGTACTCCGCAGAGAATCTCTCCCCATCACCGACGACCCCGTCACAGTTTCTAATGATGAAATCTTGCTTCTCATTAGAAGTCAAAAGTCCAAAAAGGCTCCGGGTGCGGATGGTATTTCTAACCACGCACTCAAACACCTGCTTCAACAGGTTCTTACTTTGTTAGCCATCATCTTCAATGCCTGCTTAGACCACAGCTACTTTCCAAAAGCCTGGAAAGAAGCGACAGTCATAGGTATTCCCAAGCCGGGTAAACCTCTGAATATCCCGGCTAATCACAGACCCATCAGCCTCCTCAAGGCCATGTCTAAACTTCTCGAAAGAGTCATCTGTTTCCAACGGATGGCGATCCCCTCATCATTTCTCACCAGTTCGGCTTCCGCGCTAAGCACTCCTGCCCTCAGCAAGTCCATCGAATCGTCGAGTACATACTCGACGGCTTCTATCCGAAACGAAAGAAAACGATCGCAGTTTTCTTTGACGTAGCTTGGTTGGCTTTCGACAAAGTCTGGCACAGCGGTCTCGTTTATAAACTCTACAAAATAGGCTTACCGGCTCGCCTAGTTAGGATAATCGCGTCGTTTCTCAAAGACCGCACGTTTCGTTTCAAACATGAAGGCACGCTTTCCGCGCCTCGTCCCATAAAGGCTGGAGTCCCTCAAGGCTCAGTCCGCGCCCCTCTGTTGTATATTGTGTACACTAACGACATTCCCATTCCGCCGAAAGACGTCGAACTCGCCCTCTTTGCTGACGACACAGCCCTTTACACCAAAGGTCAAAGTGTCCCGGGTCTCACCACCAGACTCCAAAAGACTGTAGACGCCCTCGGTGCATGGTTTCAAAAAAATTGCGTATCGATGTGAACCCAGACAAGAGTTCTGCGGTTTACTTCGACTGCAAACAACGTCATGTCGCTGACAATCTGCACGTTCGAATGTAAGGCACTCCCATCCCCTGGAAGCGCACTACCAAATACTTAGGCGTCACCTTAGACCAGACGCTTTCTTTCAAGCCACACGTCGATAGAGTAACGAAACTCGCCCGTTTTTACTTAGGCCGCTTATATAGTATGTTAGGTAGAAAAAGTAAAATGTCGTTCAGAAACAAACGTACGCTTTATAAGGTCTGCGTTAGACCAGTCATGACATATGCCTCGCCAGTCTTTGCCCACGCCAAACCCTCCATCCTGCAAAAACTGCAGGTAGTTCAAAATCTCTTCTGCCGCAGTGCCACAGACGCACCGTGGTACGTGCGTAACGCGGACCTGCACAGAGATCTTGAACTACCTACAGTGCAACAGCACCTCAAAACACTCTCAGAATCGTTCTTCAAGCGCGCCGAATCCCATCCCAATCCTCTAGTTCGAGATTCAGTCTCCTATACTGCTCCTGTCTTAGATTCGAAATTCAAAGTCGCTAGACCGAGAAACGTGCACACGAACGTAGCGACGCAGCTGACGCTAGATCTCTTCAGGCCGCAACTTCTAATTCTAACGTAAATTCGAATTAATTTAACTTCTTTAATATTTATTTAATGTAACTTGTAATTCTATTTTTTTTTTTCATTTTTGAGCACCTGCAGTGCTATGAATTCACCTTCAGTGCTTTGAGCACCTTCAGTGCTATGTAAATCCCAGCGGGTGACCCCTTCTGGGCCCTGCTAGCGCGGTCTCTTTCTCCAATTGGCCGTCGCTCAGATGAAGGCTGAGTAGCAAAAAATTGCACGAGCCGACAGGGGGTTTTTTAGTGGGTATGGTTCTGGTAGGCGTCGGGACGAGTCCCACATAACTCCCATCGCGCGCGCGGAGTATGCGTCAGAGCATTTTTTATCCTCCTGCCCTTCCCGTGGAGGGGAATAATAAAAAAAAGAGACATAAATATTATTTCAATGACAGATAGCGAAGCTTCTATATATACCCATTTAAAAAATGATCACATGTAAAACTAAATTAATTTTGAAATCCAACCATGGCTATTAACTTTTTATCTCCGTAAATATTTCCTAATTTTTTCTGTCAGCAATTTCATCAAAAAAAAAATCTTTATTTTTCAGTCCAAACAACAGTCTTGTCCGGCCATACAGTCCAAAATCCACCACGAATTTAGCTGGCAACTATAATCGTCCCCAACCGCCCCCTTATGTAGGATCGACCAACAATTCCTTACACCACCGAAAATCTGCCAACATTGATACCCCATCTACTAGTGGACACACCCCTGAACATAAAACTGCTTTAGAAGAATCACTAAAATTGTTAAATGAGGCTAATATACTAAACTACGAGGGTATCATTAAAGACCCTGTCGTCGATATAAACGATGGGTTGGAAGATTACGTCGCCATTAAACCGTCTACTACCGGATATGTGTCAATGAAAGCAAATTTGGATGATATTGTTGTTCCTGATTTGGGATATGTTGGGGTCATTTGACATGAGGTTTCTTTGGATAACGGCGAGCCTCCGGTTAAAACTTGGTTTTGTTAAAGGATTGAGTGAAGGGAATGACTATATCTGAATGAGTTAACTTTTTAAGCGCTTATTAAATTTTTATCAATAAATATAGAGAGTTACTGTATGAATTTCGGAAAACAAAGAAGTGGAACAATTTTTTTTTAATTTATTGAGAATCTTAACCATTTTATTTCTAATTTTTGTGTACATTTTGCTTGTATATGAAATAAGGAGTCTTATACGCACTTAGATGATTTTGTATGGATATTATTTTGTTTGCGGTGGAATTTTGAAAAAGTAACATAAATAAATATTATATCTGAAAATTTTTTACTCTTCAAGGGGAAAAAAACTTTATTTAGATAACAGCTTATTTAGTGATTACTGCGTATTTTTTTTGTTAACATTGTAGAACGTGAAAAATTATTACGAAGTAGGATCTAGTTTAGATAAAAAAAGTTTTTGAACTTTTGTATTTAAACTTGAGACTTTCATAATATATTATTGTAATAGCTACATTCTGTAGTAGGTTTAATCGTGGTTATGATAACTTGCAATATGGTTATTGTAAAAAAAATCGTTTAGAATTTAATAAATACTCAACATATCGATATTGTGTTTTATTGCAAAGATTAGAATTGTCAATTGGGTAACTTGTAAAGTCAAATTATTTACGGTTCTATTACAATAATAATAATAATAATCCAGAGCTTTTTCTACCTGTGATTTAGCCTTAATATCAACTGCACAACCCCAAGTAAGCAGAGCTCGTGTTATAGATGACTATACAGCGAATTGTATATTATAACTGGTAAACCCAAACATCCATATAGATACATCCACATATAAATAAAACAACCATGACCCAAAACAAATATCCATGTGAACAAACAACTCAAACCTGGTACCTCCGGCTTATGAGGCAGGGCTACTTACAAACCACTACACCCGACCGTTGACAAAAACAAAAAAGTTAAACGCAAATATGTTTCTCTTTAGACATTGTTTCAAAGTAGATAACCCAGGTACATACAAAAAATATGCAACAGTTACTATTAATAGTCGTCAGGGATTGACGAATTTAGACAGTTGTCTAAAGATACTTATACTGTTTCCGTTACTTTATTTTCTCGATGACAGATCCTGTGAAAACTTGTGCGAGCGTTTTTTTTACGATATGTATGCATTATTTTATAAAAGTATGACGTTTACGCACGTACAAGGTTACATAATACCAGAGTCGGAGAAACTGATAGGGATGGAGCTATATCGATAAACGAGATAGATAGAACTGTCATCGAGAAAATAAAGAAATGGAAATAGTATAGTGATAAAATTTTTTGTAAGGCTGGCACTTTTTAATTCGATATTTAATAATCGAACTTGGATGTTTTCCGGTATCTGATCAAGTATGAGTACTTCAAAAGAAACACACTTTAGATAATAAACTTATTTATTATTATAAGTTATAATAAATTTACATTTAGGTACATAGACGATCGTGACAACGAAATCTGACAATACAGATTATAAAATAAAATCTTATGCAAAACATCGTTTAAATTCTTCCGTAGTATAATTAATTACAGTAATAATACATTTCAAAGGTATATTAGTTTATTTCATAATCTGAACATTACGATTACATCTGCTAATTTGTCTACAGGTCGAACTGTTACGAACTAAACTTAATATTTAAAGCCCGAACTAAAACATATAATACCTAAGTAACTGAAAATTGTAAAATTTTGGTTACAGGTAGATTATAAACTATAGAGAGTCGGATTAATGGCGGTGATTCAGTGTTCCCAAAAATCGTTCAACCTCTAGAACATCGTTTGACAGTCTTTCCTGGGACACCCAACAAAACCCACACTATTTTACAATTGTTTTCAATGTAAGACTAATGGAACTTCGGGCGTGTTATAATTACAGGCAAGAGATAAAGCTTAGTTTACTTATGACCTTTGTTTTAACTTGTACTTTCGGTGATAACTATAACTCAAACTTCTACGTACTTACTGGCTTTGCTACTGGCACTCAACATTTCGTGCACAAAATTAATCTATTTTGTATATGCATATTGAAATTGTGCCATAATATCATTGCAGTAAAGAAGCATGTTGTTATAAATTTTACTCGAAACTTATTTAAAATTACAAACATTCTAATAATCACACGCAAATCTAATCAGGTAAGATATAATTTATGCCATTTTTCTAAATTAGTTTTGAAATCGTTCTGATAACAATATATCTTTGATTGACTTAATATCGTAGATGTTGTTAATACTTGTCAAATTTAAGCTGTATCTTAAAAATAATATTGATACTAGCATAAACTAATTTAGATTGTCATATAACGTGCATTGATTAGGTATAACTTTTCCAGCAATTTCGGCAACATTATATTGTTACGGTTTTGACAATATTATCTTCTCAACATATTTTTGAACTTTCATTATTTCTCTTGTATTCGCATTCAGACAAACGGTAACTAAAAGAACACCTAAATCCTAAATAAGAATCCGATTAGCGAATTTATCTTTTATCCATACCTCATGTAAATATAGATTTGCTAAGCAAAATCTATAATAAGGAGCGCTTTAACTAACCATTTGATGTTAATGGTTGTTACTCGCAATTAGTCGGACCATTTTAATATTTAGCACAAATCCAGTACAATACCAATCTATTTATCACACCCAATCTTTCTCTTATATTTAAGTTACATATAATGCTAACGCGAACTAGTCAATAGGTTTCCAGCAGATGATAGCGCGCATATCGTCCGGTGCTTTGCCAAAGATTCTGTTGCCATTGGAGTCTACGTATTCGTTGATCTGGTAGTCCAGGAGTGTTTGGAATCCTAGGACATCTCTTCCAAGTTGCTGGAAGGAAAAGGTACTTTAAGGTTTTTAAAGGCTTGCTTTCTTAAAAGTTTTGTTTTCGCAATTAGATTCTTACTAATCTTGATATAAATTTTAATGAAAAAGCAGTAAAGGGTGACTAAAGTTTATTATATGTTGATTATAATGGTGGTCCAAGAATCGTTACGAGATATAGGTTTGTAAAGAGGAGTAATTCCTATTTTTGAAACATTTCACTGTTATTTAAATGTTTTCTGTTTAGGAAGAAAGACCATTTATTACACCGCTTAGAAACAACCTATGCTTGTACGTCATGTAAGAATGTCACCAATCTTCAGCCAATTTCATTATTCAAACTCAACCATTTAAGAGGCAAGTGAGCCATCAATTGCACTTCAGACATGGATGCAAAGATTTTAAGCCTCACCTGTGTGAGCGGGCTGGTGTTGGTGGTGAATAGCGCGCGGTACCCCAGCGTGCGCGCGCGGCGCTCGGTGGCGCGCTCCAGCGCCTGGATGGCGGACACGTTGTCGCGGGCACACAGGTGCGCCGCCGTCGCCATCATCTCTGAGTGGAGGACTGCTCCTGGATTACAGAAAAATAACATATTTTTGAATAAAAGTTCGGTTTTGGGACATTCGCTTTTGAACATGTGGTCGTAATGAAATCAAAACAAGATAATAACAAAAAAGTTTAAATGAGAGATTATATATATATATCAGATATCTTTCAGAATTATTTAGTATTTTCTTTTCTGTGTATTTGATTTATAGTACACAGACGTCATTTAATCCTAATTCAAGCACACTATGTAGTTTCATATTTCAAATAAAAGTGTTTAGCATCACAAAATTTTTTTGAGCAAATTGTTCTCCCTGTTCCGTGTAAATGCTCGAATGGAAATTTTGGTGTCCCGTAAAACTTTCGACCTCTTGAGAATACATTAAAATAAAAATGAAAATCCCCTGACAAACACACCAACTATATGGCCCCAAAGTAAGCAGAGCTTGTGTACTGTTTACTCAGAATAAACATACATATATAAATATCCACAACCATGACCCGAGAACAAACATCTATGCTTATCACACAAATGAAAGCCCCGACCAGGACTCGAACCTGGGACCTCCAGCATATGAGGCAGGGCTACTAACCACTACGCCACTGGCCGACTCTTTTTCATTGAATTAATAATCTATGGAGTGTGACTTCTCAGTCTCTACTTTAAGCCAATATTTAGCCAAGCAAACTGACGAGTTTATCACAACTTTACTGTATTATACAAAACACTGACCTTTCTCCTGTGGCAGCATATGTCTTACAGTTCCTTCAACGAATTCCAAGAACGCCATGATCTTGGCGATGCCGCCCGTGAACTCCACCTCCGGCTCGTCGTTCGCGTCGAAGTTCAGAGCCACGGCTATTACTGAGTCCGATTCTAGAGGACATTATTACAATGTAGTGAATAAAAAAAAATACGTATAGAAGATTTTAAATAATTTGATAAAAGAATGCAATGTTTGTGTAATGGATGCTACACCCCATTGCTATGCATTCAGATGCTACACAGCGCCAAATGGGCTTTGAAGAAGTTTTTGCATTTGAAGTGTTGTATACAGAATTACTAAACCTGGAACAAATCTGTTTCGAAGCTGAACTGACTGTTCATACTTACAATCCAGAATAAATACACATATACCTACAGGCAGACGCTCCATAGGCATATAATCTGTCCCTTGGTAACTGTTTGCAAAAGCTTTTGTTCCAGTAATTTCACTTCATTTTAACCGAAACACGAGTAGTACCACCCAGACAGGCTCTTGTAAAAAGAAACTACTGTCACTAGCATTAAAGTAAATTATTTAAAAATGAATATGGTGTTCTCACCGTCTTTCAATACAACACTGAGGTCAGCTTCGAGCGACTTCCTCCAGCATCCCTCGACCAGGTGCGCGTAGTCCTCCGGAACTATCTCACTCTTCACGAATTGCTCTAATTCGGCCTTCTCGTAGAATGAAGAGACTATCATGCTGTAAACAGTCAATTATTTATTGCATGAATCACTCACAACAATACTTTATGCCAAAATATTTGTTTGTGTAGCCTGATAAAACAAGCTCGCGATTTATTGGATATTGGAGATCGTACCCAAGGACATCATGAATTATAGTTTTTGAATACTAATTAATGTTGTCAATGGTTGCTTTTAGTTGGAATTGTCATTCTTTGCTGCTGCTTTCCTTTGACCGAAACGCATTCATAATACAAAAGCTGTTAAAATAAAAACACGCTCTTAAGAGAAAATATTCAACTACATATAACAGATGCACAGGAATTTTCTTGAAACTCTATCGAAGAATGAAATTAGTTGACCAAATTCAAGTTTTACGGAATTCATTTTGCAAAATACCAATTAAATTGAGTCCAAAAATAAGTAGACTTACTCAATAACTCGTTCTCTGTGTTCATCTCGCATGGGTTCTGCTGTGAACTTGGAGCCACCCTCGTCCAGGCAATCAGGGTTTGTGCTCATATGAGTGAGTATGTCGCCCAAAGTGGCAGATTGCAGGAAATCCGTGATATCTACAAAGTGGACGATCTTATTCATATTTAGCTTGCTGCGTTTTGGAATGTAAGACAGAAAAAAATAGGTATGTAATTTCTTACATTACTGAAACTTCTGCAGTCATTTCTGCAGCTAAAAATTAGGTATAACGGGATATAATGTAAGATTACTTCCACATGGTTTTTGTAACATCTTGTGTGAAAATAAAATATTGTCTTTTTTCATAGTAGTGCTTTTACCATTAAATTGGACCATTTAACGCCACATGTCATTTTAACACTAAAACAAGTTCAGCAGACAAAAGTTACAAAGAATAATATAACATGAATCCTTTATTTTAATATACCAGTTAAAGATGTTTTCATGTGTACTATTCGTAAATAAAATAAGATAATATGAGTCAAACCACCAAGCTTCCTTAATTATATTTTAGATTTTCACCATTCAACTAGAAAATCTACCTAAACACAGAAAGCACGCACCAATATAATAGCCCCGATCTCTCAACCTCGTAATAGTATAGATGGAATTCAGCGAATTTCCTCCCAGCTCATAGAATCCCACTCGCATAGAGACGACGCCTCTCACGGCTCTGCCCAGTACGTCGCCAACAGTTTGGAACAAAACCTTAGCGGCCTGCATGTATTCAGGGCTTATGTCGGAGTAGTCGAATTCTAGCGGGATTTCAGAGTCATCTGAAAATTTTGTAATTAAATGAAGTTAAACAAAATTAGCGTACATCAACTGAGTAGAGTAGAATTTTTTTTTGTTTTGATGTAGTAACAGACAATTATTAGAACCATTTATGTATGCAGCGAACAAGGGGGAAGGGAGTAAAAAAACATATGCGTTTATCAAATAAAGGTTGGTATCAGGAAACAAACGTGAGATCTCTGCGCAGAAAGTCGCTATATGATTTACTATACTGACTCTTTTAGTTTTTGGTTCAGCAATAATTATAATAAATTATCATAATATCAATACCAGCTTACCATTATTATTCGTGGACTCGTACATTTTTAATAACGCTTGTCTGTCAACTTTTCCATTAACAAGTTGCGGCACCGTATCGATTATTATAACCTGGAATTCAGAATGCCTTAAAATAAAAATGATTTAGCTAGTACAGTAATTATTCAGAAGGATTTTTTTTCGAATGGAGGACGTATAATCAAATTACTCAGATAGCAACAAAGAGTAAATGGGGCCTCAGTAATATAAGAATATAATTAAATTATTCATGATTAATTTAATCTGTCTGATATTTGTTTTAGGTATATAAATAATTTCTTAAACTTTCTTTTTTACAATAAAACAAGTTATTGTCCGCTGCTTCTATGACGTAGGTAGATATTTCTGCATCAGTCCTTTCTACATGCCCCATGTATCTTTCTGTGGGTATTCGTAGCAAGGTTTACGTACAACATAACAATTACTTAAATAGAAATTTCATAACAGGTAACCATCGAACAATCACACTTTGACATTAAAAACATTAGGTAGGTATAAGGCCAGCTGCACACCTGAGGAATCATGTAACTGGTCAGTTTAGAGTTTAAAGCGTTTTCAATGCGCGAGGAGTTTAGTCTGGCGTCGGGTTCTATCGTGACGAACGCGAGAATCTCAGGGTTTCCTTGGTCTAATCCGTAGCAGAGTACCACGCCTGTAAAGAAAAAAAGTATGATTAAAAATATAAATGATACTCTGCTGCTAAAAAAATCTCTTACTTACAGTTCTGCGCTCAGTATGCAAGATTGACTAGTTATAGAATGTATTCCCACTCACACTTCTCGATTCCCGGTACACTTGCTACTGCGCGCTCGACCTCCAGCAGGTCCACACGATGACCTCTAATCTTCACCTGCGAGTCAGTGCGCCCCGCGTAGAGGATCACTCCTTTACTCAGCACGCCGAAGTCGCCTGTACGGTAGAGACGGCGGAAATCTGTGGTACAGGTTATTTATTTAGCTAGCGATGTATGTATATATACAGATCTATTTAAATTCATTGACACAGCAAGTAGGAAGCACAGGTTTAAAGGTGGGTACTAGTTATTTTCTTCCAGCACTTTTTAGTGACAAATTTTTAGGCGTTTTATGTACTGAAAATTTGCAACATTTACGGTAAAGTGACGCTTCATACTTATTGGGATCGGCATTATTCGGCACTAACTGGCGTCGACTTATATCGTTCGGGTTTTGGCGAGACAAGCCTAATGTACAGATCTATATTTAGCCCGAATGGAATGTTCGAACGACGTGAGCCGAATATGTATGGTAATTGTTTCGGACTGGCCTTGCTGTTAAACAAATTTTGCCGACCTTATTGTGCCGAACCGAACATGTGGCTAGCGCCATAACGCAAATGCTATCTTTTGTTTGTTACTTTATCGATCACCATAATCAACATAAAACATACTGTGATGCATATTTTTGAACATTATTGTAGACACAGGGTGGCCAGAAAAGTGACGTCCAAAATTTTTTTTAGGTGCCTCGTGTTGAGATGTAGGTAATCACCCCTATGTACGTTATACGATTTTTAATAGTTTTCGAGTTATTTCATAGTTTTACGCAAAATTGCGACGAAATCAATTTCAAAAATTTCTTTAAAAAAACGTAGAAGTTTTCTTCGGATTTCTATTTTGCTAATAAATCTCTATGAACTGTGTGTTTATGCATAAAATAAACAGCCTCATAACTTTAATGAAAGTTACTAAAAAAATTACCTAATTTATTTTTATAAATCCATTTTGGAATATTGCTAACTAAAACTGCCGCCTGCGACAAATTACTTACAAATCTAACAAGGAACAATATTCAAAACTCAATCTCTAAGGAAGCAAAATGAAGTGATATAAAGGAAACTCCGAATTCCGAACTCACCGGGATGGTTGGCGTGCGGGTTGTCAACGAACTTGTTATTAGTGCCGCCGACGTACGCCGCCGCCAGGTTGTTGCCGCTCACCCACAGCTCACCCGCCGACGACGGGGCCAGCTGTTCGTCAAGAAGATAGATGGCGCAATTGTCTAGAGGGAAACCTGAGAGGAAAGGAGTAAGTACTGTAACGAATAAATGTCCTGATCCTGACTGATTACTTACTCATCATTTACATGAAAAGATAGGGACGGTGGGTTTGATACAAAATTTTCATAAATAGTGTCCCGAGTTAACATTAACAAAAATATGAAAATATAAAATCACTTGAAATGTAAGTCGTGTATCGTTCCATTACAGCTAATTTGCTGATTATAAAATTGTATACCTTATGTAGCTGCAGCTAGGAAATTGACAATTAAATCATCTTTATGCCGCTTCTAATACTTCGAGCGTTAAAATTTTGACAGTTTTCATCAAGCAATATGTCATTTAAGATGTGCTGTCGGGCGGCCGAGCAAATCAAGAATGGTATGATATTCGCACCATTTTTGCATTTTCATTCCATTTTTGCCCGGACGCTTTTGAAAACAGACCAGAACTTAATTGTTTGTAAGTCAATGTTACGCAATAGAGAGCTCAAATTTTTTTGCGCCATTCATTTGACGGTTGCTTTCCTATACACCCTTTTTCTATAATCTTGTAACATTGTTTTTGTAACAACTCGGTACCGTTTTGTATCAGCAACTCAAACATATCGCTGTATACAAAAAACTATTGATGACACGTTTACATGGTTATTATAATCCGCACGCTGAATGATGATCCCTATGACAGTTCGTTAGCGCTTAACATTGTACTGACGTCCTATCACATCAAATCCTTTAGAGGTCCATTAAAAAGACGAAAAAATCATAATTGTGTACAATTGTAAATTATAAAAATGAATATTAAGAAATTATTCGTAATGTTCGGAAATAATAGAAAAAAACTCAATGCAAATGTACATGGTACGTGCTGCAAAAGTTACGTCGTCAAGCTGTTATCGACTAAGAAGGGACACATCGATAAACAAAATATCGATAATTTGTTGGAAATATAAAACAAATGCTTTGAGCTTGTATTTTATTTATAATATTAATTATGATTTCTATTTATGAATGCTAATTATGAATTCTTTAAAATTCAATTCAAAAAGAATTTTAAATTCTTTAAATTATGCAATTTGAATAAAAATTAAAGTATAGTAAAATAAAATATAATAAGGCTGTTACTTTTTTATCTAGTGTTTTATGTCCATCAATGCGCGTAGTCTTTTTTTCAAAATAAATAAATATTGCTTATTATGTTGAATGACCTGGCTGAATGACATGACATTTGCCTGAAAAAACAGTATTTTATCGAAATTGTTTCGCATAACTAATACAACTGTCAGTTGAAACGTCATAGGGATCATCATTCGGCGTGCGGAGTATAATTTAGTTTTTAACTTTGTATAAGACGGCAAAGGTCACATGATGGCATTCGCGCCTACGCACATCATTATTCGTAGATCTTATTGATTAAATATATTGTTATTGATTGATTATTGATTGATAAAGCGTTCCCGATCGTAGGCTTAAGTTGATATCGCCTTTGTTCCAGTAATTATAATGACCATTATTTCCCTTTATCCGGAACACAACTGTAAACGGGTTATTATGGTGGTTAAATTAGGAAGGTCTGTAAAACCCCCGTTAACGTACTCATTGAAAAAGAAACTACTGCCAACTCTAATATTGGTCTATTATTATTGGTCGACTCTATCTGGTCTTGGTAATTGTTTTATGTTAAAAATCTGTACTTTACTGTGTGTGTCTAAGTGCTTTTATTGTTATATTTTGTTGCTGTAGTAATTTGTGAAATAAATGAGTTTGAGTTTGAGTTTAATATCTGATTTAACATTCAAGCGTAGAAAGATTTAATAAAATCTAAATAAGGATACCCCGTACCGATAGGTATAGTAGGATGATTATCAAGCTGCGCATGGTTCTCAAGGACATAATATGTCACATCTCCCATGACTTCTGTACTTCCATAGAAGTTGGCCAGCTTATATCCGTCGTGGTCACCGAAATACTTGAAAAATTGTGATGCCAAATCTTTGCTTAATGTTTCTCCCGAACAGATCCAAAGTTTCAGGTTTCTTAGAGGCCTCTCAGCAGGATTTAGAGAAAGATATAGAAGGATTGAACGCAAAAGGGTTGGTACGAGAATTAAGCGCTCCACCTGAAATTTGAATAAATTAAATTGGTTAAATGTGTTTCACCTCTAATCACCTATAACTTACGTTTGTTAGGTAACTATATTTATTGATTTCAATTGATTCATTTTTCTCACTAATAAAGATTGTAGCAATCAAATCCTTCGTTGTGGATGGTTATATATACGGTACTGGTAATTTAATATTTAACCTACCGTTGCTTTGTTGAGAATTTGGAAATTCGAATGACAATAATTAAACCTAAGTAACATAAACAAAGCTGGTATATAATACATAAATAACAAACAAATCTGCTTTAAAAAGTCATAAGCAATTACCTGATTCTCACTCAAAATCCGCACCAACTTCTGTGGATCCCTCGTAGTTTCCTTCGATAGAATGAGCAACGTCCTGCCCTGCAGCAAGGGACCCCACACTTCACTGACTGAATCCACGAACGTCAACGACGTCTTCCATACACAGACTCTCTCTGTGTCCGAGTAGGGGAAGGTCCGGAATTGCCACCAAAGACGGTTGCAGATAGCTGAATAGGGTAGACGTACTCCTAGAATGGTATATGTGAATTGAGGAAGAGTTTATTGAGTAGGTTATAGAAAATGTGGAATATATAAAGTGCTATAAGTACCCACTTCCTTCATCATCTTTATTATTTTTATTGAATAACACATAACATTCACAAAATATAATTCTAAAATAATACAAATAAAGGTAAAATACAATGCCTGAATAATATTCCTTAAGTTTTCACGATTCATGATATTGAATAAAACACTTTTGTGTTGTATGGACACCAAAACGACGAGTTAAAACGTAAAAAAACGCGATACTCTATGTGATATTCAATTTTAAAATCTTAAATTTCTTTGACCTCGATGTTAGCAAGTACATGAAGAAAAACCTTTAAAATCTATCTTGTACTGCCAGAGAAAAGCGCATTCAAACGATAAAAACCTACCTTTAGGAATGCCCGTACTCCCAGACGTATACAGAACAATTGCTATGCTGTCAGATCGGACATGAGTCATCATCTCAACATCTTTGACGTCGTCCGTTGGTAGGCTGCTGGCTTCTTGCAACAACTCTTCAAACGACACGCTGTTTACTGAGAACATGCTAGAATTTGCTGGAAAAGTGGACAAGGATATTTTATGATTGTGTAAGATTATTTGATTAATTACTATAGAAAGCTCTTCCTGACAAAAGATTTTACTAACAATCAAGAATGATGTATACTAATAATGTTATGGAGACAAATGCCTTTTTTTATCGATAAACTTTTAGTCCATTTTCAAAACTTTTTTGCCATTAGAAGTAAATCTATACAAGCAACATAAGCTGTTGCTGTCAAATTGCAAACTTCAGTAAATACCTATTTCATGTATTTAACCATTAACATATGCTGTCGTAGTCAAATTGCAAACTTCAGTAAATACCTATTTTATGTATTTATATATTTATATTTTGATAAAAGAGTGTCGAGTAAACTGTTTTACCTGTGATGAAATAGAATACTTTGAGTTTTAAAATAGAATCATGTTGTGTAAAAATATAAACGATAATTTATCAGAGCTTTGCTTGCTTACCAGCTTCATCATAAATGACCAGCGCTGGTTCCGCATCTTTCAAGATATGTGAGATCCTGCCTTGAGGGAAACTCGGCTCCATCGGGACGTAGGCAGCTCCCGCCTTCCATATCGCCAGCATGGCCGTGACAGTGCTGAAATAGTGTAGGTTACTATTGAGAGAGCGCTCTTTAATTCTGGTAATAAAGTTTATCGAATTTAAGAGCTCATGTGGGGCAGTAATACAGTCTTTTCTCTTTAGACCGCCGAAATTACCACATTTACGTGGCGGTGTTCCATTCAAAGGGAAGTAACAGGCAGTGTAGTGACTGGAACAAAGGCAATTCCAACTTAAACATACTCAGAAAGTAGAGTCCGCAATTGGGCTATCGTTAAGCAGAGTCTGTAGATGGTGGGAGATCTCTGTAATCCACATTATCCCCCATATGCGCTCGACTGATTTGTTGACTGGCGAATGTCAGTGGTCATAAACTCAACCAGGTTGTAAAGAGAACGTAAGGTTTTTAACAATTTGAGTAACCAGTCAACGAGTTCGCAACCTACGTAATGATTGGTGGCAACCAAGCCACAGACAACATTGAACGTTGATAATTAATTGAATAATATTGATTATTATACTGAAAGACCGTTTGATTCTGGAGTTTCACAAGCAGGCAAACACAAACTGTCCTCTCACGTGAACGCAACCACGTAAAAATGGTTGTTATTACGAATGTACTTTATTAGCACCCAAGACTATAATAATATCTTGACAGAATAAATACGAAGTATTACTTTTGTTTCATAAACCAGACCATGTCATTTTATTTCCTTATTTACCTAGTTCAGGATTCTAGGAAGATGGCGGTTTCTGGCAATATAATTTAGTAAGATTAAAAATCACTTTACTATACTTACTTATGAGTAGGCTGCATACACACAGAAACGACATAATCGCCTTCCCGATTTGCGCCAGTCTGTCTCGCTCTAATAACGATAGCGCGAGCGAGAGCGTTGCTGAGCGAAGTTAGCTTCGCGTAGCTCACTTGGTGCGTGCATGTAGCATCTGAAAAAAATATGTATTAAAAAAGCTAGGGTTGATGGTATGGTGTGGAGATTTGAATAATAAGAATCAAGGCCACTGAATACAACATAACAAAATTCACGGTGTAACTTCGACCTTGCCTGGTATTCTTCATCGAAGAATTTAAGGCAAATCAGAGAATTTGAGGAGACACATTTGGTTTAAACAACAAAAGTTTTATGTTAGCGTTGTCTTTCTAAAATTCCAAACGAAAATACATAGCATTCATCGCGCGGTCATGGATTGGAACCTACTGGAATACTGTAGTGAAAATGCTCAGTAATATTATCTTTGCATTTCATATTATAAATATGCCACCTACCCATTTCGAACTTCTTTTTAATATACGCTAGTCTGCAGGATAGTTAATTTTTGAGAAACTTAGGTATTTAAAACCGCCCAAGTTGTGGCATGCGTAATAACCCGTGGATATCTCGATATTCTATTCGGACAGAATTCTTTTTTATGGTATTTCTGTAAATAAGTAAATAATACCCCTGTCCTCACCTGTGTAGACTAGAGCCGTGCCGTCGTCATTGGCCAAACACTGCAGATGCTTGGCGAGAGGTGCCGCAGGGACCGAGCGGCGCGCGCCCGTCGCCACCGATACACGTGGGAGAGAGCCCATGCTCCTGGAATAAGGGACAAACATTAAATAAACCGGCTTAATAATGGTTTCAATACATCGAACTTGGTTGTTTTCGTAAGGTACCAGTCGTTAAGGCCATGTCTGATGCCTATGGAGTTTCTAGAGGCATTTGGATAAGTGACGGTAGTCTTACGAAAAGAAGAATAACTAGCTTTCATGCGCAACTTTACTATCACAACGGAATTAAAAACATTTACGCACTTCGTCAACGACTCATCTTTACTAATATTATTAAAAGCAATGATAACTTTTTGATTAATTTTTGACCAATTTTAAATATTTTTTCACTATTACAAAACTACATATCCCGAAGTCACAGAGGCAGAAAAGTGCACACAATAATATAGAAATCCTTGCCTTTAAACAGACATGTGTGCAATCATATGTTTGTTAAAAAAATATTTTTCGATACAGAAAAAGAGGTTTTTTTATAACTGTTATTGTGCGTTGGACTTTTTAAAATTTGTATTTATTTACAAATTTGAAAGAAATTCAGTATGGTTTGAGAATTTCGAAGGAAATAACACACAGCTAGGCTACTTTATTTAAACCGTTACAAATATTTGTTATTTTTATAAAAAAACATTTTGTTTAACGAATGTTATTTAAATAAGCGGCGGCTTGATCAACTCTGAAGAAGATTAATTAAAAAGTTTTACGGATACACGATTGTATGCGCCTGTTGATATTATCTACTGTTGTCTTTCTGAAGTTGTATTGCTCATATTCTGTATAAAGTAAAGATTCGAAATTTATTTTTAAACAATAACATGAAAACAACATCATTTTTTTTTAGTTTATTTTAAACGAGTTAAAATAACATAAGGGGAACTTATATAAGGATAAAATATTTTTTTATTTGTCGGTTTGGTATCATTAACTTACAATACTGGTAAGTACCTAAACAGTTAATATAATTACTTCTGTATTTGAACGATATACTACATTAGTAAGATACATCAGGTTTCGTGGCTTAAATACTAAACAAAAATAATACTGAACTTCTGATTTCTTTCTCGATAATATTTAAAAAGACAACAAGCAATTACCTTCGCTATTATAAAAAAATCTGAGGAAACGGAAACAATCTTACTTTTAAAACCAACAATCAGATTTTAAATAGTAAATTGTTGGTCAATTTATTAATAACCTCGACTGTAATTCGTTGATAGAGTAATTTGTTTAAATTGTGCGACGGTAGTCAATGGTTAGAATCTGGCATTCAAGTGGTTATCACAGATTTTATTGAGGCTAATTGCAGTTAGAACCCGATCAAATTAAATTGCTGTAGGCAGCGTATCATTGTGTTTTTGCTGCGATTGGCTAACATGATTTCAAATTTTAATATCAAATAGATGGTTTGCCATGTTTTCAAAATGGGCGATAAAATGTGAGTTCTATTATGAAAATTTTTGATCAATATATTTCGGGCGTTAAACGGATCAATGGATCCCAAGGCAATTTCTGGACAAAATAAGACTAGCTTACATCATTTTTTAAGCAATTTTGACTACGACCCGACCATTCAGGTCAATCTTGTCGTTGTGTTCAATGCTTACTGAGTATGAGTAATGAGTATTTATGTGGATAATATTTCAGTGGCTAATTTGAGCATCTTACACTGAAATGTACACAAAAACTGCGTTCATAAATTTGCTGTTGCTGGATAGTTTGTAGATGTTGAGCTTGTTAACTTCGTCAAGGGCGTGGAAACCTCAGTTGCACAGTTTTTTTTTGTGACCTTTGTTGTTAATTATTGTGTTTTTAGGCTACCTTGACATATTTGTTATTTTTATTATCATTGTTATGTTTTACAACGGGATCTTAGAACTACTTAGGAGACACATTTCTGTCAAACCATTAAGAATCGTCTCTTCAGTAAGGTATAAAGTATTTCAAGGCTTTTAAAATAAGTTGTAAATTTTACTGAATTCTATAAGGTGACTAGGACTGCTATTACTTCAACGATGTTTTAATTAAGGACTACTTTACTAATAGGTGTCAAGAGGCACACTTTATGGAGAGATTCCTCGTGAAACATTATTTATGCTACAAAGTTTACCTTATTTATTGATTTTAATTGCATGCTGTTGCATTTAATTACTCGCCTGATTCTCAGCAAATCGCCGTTGATTAAGAGCGCGGGTTCTTATTACGCCAATTAGCTTATTTCTTACTTATCTGCCTTCGACTCTATTGTCTTTGTATTATTCTGTTGTATATTTTTGTGATTGCTGCTGAATGGGAAGTTTGCGTGCTCAAATACGTAGCCTTAGCACTACGACTGCGATGTTGGACACAGTGGATACAATATTGGCAGAACAGGACCAGGGTCGTGGTACTTTGCTTGCTCTTCTAGATTTTTCTCGCGCCTTCGATTCAATAAATGTACTTCTTCTGCTTTCCAAACTGTCCTTTTACGGTCTCAGCTGTCGAACAGAGGCTTGGTTCAGCAGTTACCTCAGCGAGCGATTTCAATGCGTAAAAGTCGAGAATCAGTTCGGTGCTCCTTCTTTTTCTGGTTTGCTTCCGGTTGAAAGGGGTGTTCCGCAAGGTTCGATCTGGGGACCCTTGCTTTTTCAAGTTTACACAGCTGACGTCACTACTCAGATACAGTGCTGGAAATTCCACCTATATGCTGATGACACTCAGATATTTACCTCATGTCATCCACAAAATACATACTTTGCTGTGAACGCTCTGAATGAGGATCGTTCTAGAGTTGCAGATTGGGCCGAACGCAACTCTTTGGTGCTCAATCCATGTAAATCTAAATTACTGGTTGTGGGTTCCAAATTGCAGGTGGATGAAATAATAGAGATCCCTGTGTAACGATTAAAGATCAAAGAACACCAAGAGTAGCTGAAGCACGTAATTTGGTCATTCTATTCGATAGTAGGTTAAAGTTCCAAAAACACATAGAGAACCTTGTCAAGTATTATTTTTTCTGTCTTAAAGTACTGTATAACATCAGGGAGCTACTTCCAACGGATATACGTGTGCTGTTGTGCGAAGCTCTGGTCTTATCTAGGCTAAATTACGCTGATTCGGTGTATTGTTCTATGGCTACATTTTCATCCAAGAAACTTCTGCAATGGGTCCAGAATGCTTGTTGCCGATTTTCTTTCAATATCCCTCCTCGCACCCACATTACACCGTATTTGCATAAAAATAACATGTTATCGATTGTGTCACGCCAAGAACTTCATTTTGCTGGCCTTGTTCACCAAGTTGTGACAGCTCAAGTGCCTAGATACTTGTATTCAAAATTGCGATGGTCCAGCTCCGTAAATCCGTATGTCACGAGAACCTGTAAGTACCTATTGCAGATATACAAACACCAAACGTCTGCATTTAGGGGCAGTTTCCGCTATAGGGCTACCTCGTGTTGGAATTACCTACCCCCACCTTTACAACGTCCTCTTGCAATTATTTAAAAACAGGAAGGACCTCATCAGGAGCCTTATAGCGATATTCTGGAAAAATTACTTAGTTTATTGTTTATGTATTTTATTTTATTAATGTCACATTTATTGCAAATTATGTTTAGTGTTTTGTTTTATATATTCATTTCGTTTTTATCTGTGTATTCCTAGTTATTGTTGTTTATTTTTCTATGTTATTTTGTTTCGTCGTGGTTTAAATGTATAATTATGTATTAATAAGAGTGTACAGTGGTGGCGCTACTTCTTGGCCGCAACTGAGAATCGGCGCTTTGTAGCCTTAAGCTGCATAGCAAAGCTGAGTTTGTGTGTGCCTTTGTTTCGGCAGCACCGGCTTCCTAACTAGGTTAAGTTTTTTTTTCTATTTTTATTTATATTTCTGTGTGCTGTTGTAACAATAAATTGATTTTTACTTTTTACTTTTTACAAATAAAGATTTAGGTACGCCTAACAGTGGATGGTGATTTATGGACGATATTGGCGATCTTACTATGAAAGGAAAAAGTTTCGAACCTTTTAAAATTGGGATGAAGTTTGAAATGAATGTCAATTATGACTGCTCAATAATGAAATACATTTTGAAATATTTATTGATGATGCATTGCCCACAGTAACCCAGTCGGGATGATAAAAAAGGTCTGAAATTGTTCTATACATTTTAATTCACTAGGCTTCAGGCGAGGTCACTGGGACAATTTCGACCGCTGCGTTAGCCGAGATCTTGTTTTTACGGTTGAAACTGTTTTTCTTTTTTTAATATACCTTTACCCCATCTTTTTTACAAAATTACATCACACAATTTTCTCAGAAGTACAGCATAAATAAGTTTTTATGGAAGGTAATCAGCCAATAATACTCTTTCCAAATCCCAAAAATGGTTATCATCCATGAGTATGAAATTAAAAATCATTTTTTTTGACTTTAAACTTTTTTGGTGGCTATTTTCTCCTTTTTTTCGAAATGCCCTATGGGCCTTTTAAATTTTACCGGACTTGAATTTCACCGGACTTATATTTCACCGGACTTGGCTATTTTCGCCTTTTTCTATCCACTGTTTTGATTTTGGTTTAGACGCTAGATGGTATTGTCAAATTTAGGTTTTATCTACAATGGCGATACGGTTGCAAATTTTGTCCACGTTGTCCTTGCACAGATCTAAAACCCTAGTGAAGTCCCAACTTGACGCTGTTTGTCATGCGGCGTAGGCTATTTCAGCACCTTTTACCCTCAGATTTTATTAATATGCAGGTAATTGTGCCAAACATCTCCAACGCGTTTCTTGTGCATACATAACTCTTCTACTATCTGCCATATTTATACTCAAAGGTCTTCTAGTAATTTGTTTTAATTTCGGCGATGTTTTCGACCGTATTGGCAGTGTTGGGGCGCCTGGAGCTGGCGTCATACATGAAAGACTCGACTCTAATTAAATAATTGTTCCCATCGCATTAATATGGCAGACGATGGTCCAAATTCGTACACGTAGACCAATGTACACTCGGTTACTAACTCGTTATCAGCTCAGCCATGCTCAGCCGTATACTGAGTTTAGGATGGTGAAATTGGTCAACGATAAAACATTCATTAACAACAGCTTACTTATTAATATAATTTCGATAAAGAAGTAAAAACGAGAATCTTACGCGTCATAGAATTAAACATTATTACAGCAAGGTGTTAAACGTTTTAATACTAATTAGAGCGCTTACTTGTTATTTATCTCTTCGGTTGATATTATTATATTAAGTAAGTATATTAAATTTATTAATAAAAAAAAAATAGTACTGCCTGACAGACCGTTTTGTTAGGCTGACAAACTGCTGCCAGCCTAAAAAACCACTTAAAGCAGAAATATGGCAAACGAATGTTTGCATAAAATCATTAAGTAACGACACCTAAAAGTCCATACTGTCCGAGTCGCGAGAGTTATTACAAACTCTGTAATTTAGATAACCTTTTTATAATAAAGTATTTATAATCAATTGGATGAAAAATGGTTGCCAAGTTGAAAATATTTGTAACTATGACCCAGCCAAACTAAACAATTTTAAAAGTCGAAGTTAAGGTGCAATAATAAATCAATAATAATTGTTCAATCTCGATAAAGCTGGAAAAATTGAAGACAAGTGTAACTTTTTTGCCTATGATGAAATCAATAATTTTATATTTTGAATTTAGAAAAATGATGAAGATCGGCAAACATATATAATATAAGTAGGCAAATTTAATGCAATAATTTTACGATACCGGATGAGAAGTAATTAATATATTCTTCCTTCCCGTATAAGACGATAATTTAATAATCAAGCAAATCATTTTTACATTTTAATCTGACAGGATGTCAAATACAATAGAATTACAGTATCATATCAGAAGCACTGAATAAACATAACAATAAATAATAATAAAATGCGATAGAATACGATCCGTCGTTATAATAAATGTCTTTTACGTCATTGGTAGAATAATCTTTTTACGATTTTTTTATATTTTTGTTGTTTTATATTTGTGACCAAACGATTTAGTGCACATTAAACTTTCCAAGGTTTTCGTACCATTTGTTGTCTGTCCTTAATAAAATTTTTCGAATGGAATTGTTTTCAGTCAATTTTCTATTTGCATTTGTAGTGAAAATTTATTATCAGTGATAAATAAGCCTAAGAGATTCGAAGGTTTCACGAGTCTGAATGTTTCAATTAAATTAACTTATGTGACATCTGTATAACATAGCCTTCTTATGCAGAAAATAGTAGATTGTATCATGAGGGAGTAAAATTATATTTTTAAGGCGACCTCACTGCGTTTATGAATCTATATTTGAATTCCTATTACTTCACTGTCGGTGAACTGTCAACAGCCTGTGCTTGGGGCAGCGGTATGGCCTTTACTGTGGACCAACATTTGCCAAGGTACCATAATTTAAAGATATACAGGCTAACTTAAATCGATTATACTTAAGTACTAAACCTAAAACCAAGTTGAACGCCTAAGGCTTGGTAAATAATAGGCTAAGTAACAGGTAGGCAAGATGATTTCGCAACACTTCAGTAGGTATGATTCATTAGACCAAGATACCGACCTTCTAGTCCTATTACTGCAAATAGTTAGTACTTTATTATTTAGTATTATATCAAAAGTAAAAGGTCTTACACCCCACAATCACTACACAAATTTAGAAATTACTTTATATTTTTCTTCTAAATAAACATAATAATAAATCCCCAGACAAACACACTAGAACAAACACCTGTGTTGTTTGACCAGGACTCGCACCTGGGACGTCCGGCGTATGAGGCAAAGCTATTACCACCGACGCTACATTCGTAATAAATATCTGAATATTATTTAAACTATTTGATACTTGGCTACAGGTTTAGTGCTGTTTAATCTGGATAACTTTTGGGAATCTCTGGACAATATTCCCTAATATTATTAATAGCTTACGTTACTTATGGAGAATTTTGCTTCTTGTATTAATGACCATTTTAGAGTTCAATTAAGCACATTCAGAGTTTGTCGACAGCACATAGACAAATAATGTAATGGGTCGTTCATTTTACGTTGCAATAGGCAAGGAGGAAGGGGTTCATGACACATTTTGTCTGAACCTATTTGATGAACCGTATTGAATATAATAGGTCTTTACCTATGAAACTGCCGTTTTGCCGTACTGGCCATTTCAAATGAAAATATTTTTTTTTTGACTGATAATTCTAACTTCAAATTAATTTTATTTGACAAACATGGAATTCTTTTTCTAAAATCGTCATTTGTTTAATAGTTAGTGTTTTGTTTTCAACGCATTCGAACATTTTTCGTCATCATGGATAAGTTAAAAATTCGAGTAATTATGGAGTATGAGTACCGTCGTGGCAGCAAAGCGGCACAAGCGGCACGCAACATCAACGACGTTTACGGAGCGAACACTACAAACGAACGCACGACCCGTTATTGGTTTACCCGCTTCCGTTCTGGAAAATTTGACCTGAAAAATGAACCCCGTGGTCGTCCGAAAACTTTGGTCGACAATGACGAATTAAAGGCAATTGTGGAAGCTGATGAAACTCAATCCACGGCTGAATTAGCAGCAGCTTTCGACGTTAGCATCAAAACAATATTGGTCCATTTGCGTCAAATTGGCAAGGTAAAAAAGCTTGACAAATGGGTACCCCACGAACTCAATGACCGCCAGCGCGAAGTACGCGTGGAGACGTGCCTTGCACTGCTCAGCAGGCATACAAATGAAGGAATTCTGAACCGCATTGTTACTTGTGACGAGAAATGGATCCTGTTTGACAATCGTAAGTGCTCAGCAAGTTGGTTGGACCCTGGTTCAGCACCCAAACAATGCCCTAAACGAAAACTTACCCCTAGAAAAGTGATGGTCACTGTTTGGTGGTCTAACGCGGGTGTAATTCATCACAGCTGCCTGCCAAACGGGACAAGCATTACTGCAGATGTGTACTGTGAAGAACTGAACACAATGATGGAGAAGCTCGCACGTCTCCAACCAGCTTTGGTCAATCGTTCGGCTCCACTGCTCCTGCACGACAACGCGCGACCTCATACTGCACAGCAGACGGTCTCCAAGCTACAAGAGTTGGGGTTGGAAGTTCTCCGTCATCCGCCGTACTCACCAGACCTTGCGCCTACAGACTTCTACTTTTTCCAGAATTTGGATAACTTCTTGGCGGGAAAAAAATTCAATACCCGAGAGGCAGTACAAAATGCCTTTGAAGAATTTGTTGCCTCCCGTCCAGCTGATTTCTTAAAGAAAGGCATCAATAAGCTACCGATGCGTTGGCAAAGATGCATTGATTGCATGGGTGATTATTTTGATTAATAGAAATAAAAAATATATAAAAAAATTACGCTTCATTTAATTCGTGAAAAACGGCAATTTCATAGGTAAAGACCTAATATATTGTGACAAAGAAATTTATGTATGGCCTCTAGTTTTATACTGGACTCTTACCAAATACCTGAATCTTTTACTCAGGTATTATGCCTATACAAATGTATTGTATTTTCTTTGTAAATAATCAGTTTGTGGTAGTATCATTCGTGAATTTTACAGAATACCAGGCAATTTTTTTGTATTAAATTCCAAACCCTTTTATAATTATTCTGCTTGAATTTATTTTAGCATAGTGAAACTATATGTATTTGTAGTATTACAGAATTATTAACTCTGAATTATTATTTGTGACCACATATTATACAACTCTTCACAAGAACGTTACTAAGTAAACTGGTTTGAACAACCAAAGTTTTACTTAAAGTTTTTATTTGAAAAATGGGCACTGCTTTTTTCTAATACAACACTAACGTTATCTAATAATGCTATTGTATACACAAATAAAAGAAAATTCTTCGTGAATTTGCACGTTTACCATTCACCCTGAACTTGTTACAGTTATCGAATCGCGGCCTTGACAGCGGTTTAAATTTGGAACCACGTTTAAATACGCGTGGTGAAAGTAACCGTCGTTTGGGGAAGGCTGCGCGATCGCTTATAAATAATGCATTGGGGTGACATAGTTATCACTATTTTATCGTAAATTTCTTACATATTATTAAGAAGTATAGAAACGTTGCCGGTCTCTATTTAGTGGTAACGTAATAGTCAAGTAATTGACTTCAATGACACATGGCAGTTCGTGCATGATGCTTGCCCCACCTTTTAAATATAAAAACACTTACAAAAATACCGACAATTGGGTTCCCCAAGCGTAAAAATTACATTGCACCCACTAAAGAATATTACATTTCACTGCGAAGTTCAACAGTAACTATAATTTGTGATTTTAGAATAATACAATGAGTTTTATGAATTCCTGGTCTTTAAGTCGACTTTGAAATGTTAATGCATTTGTTATACTTGGTATTATAGATTAGTTAGGGATTAATTATTAAGAGAAAATGCATTTCAATTAAAAAACTCAAGACGATATCCTCGGTTTCCTCGAAGGGTTTTGAAAAAGTTTGAAGTAATAGAGAAATGAACTTCAAAAACTTTAGTTACTTGTTCTGATCTCTTCCATGCATGAGCTGCCCATTCCTTAGGGTAACTTGGGATTTTGAATCACCGGCTTTAACTAACATATTTACTTAAATGCTTATCAATGTTCGAAATCAAAAACATATAAAAAATAAAAGCGAAGTAAACATTATTCATTTGAACACATTTACATTTTTTATTTTCACATTGTTTATCTTAAACGATCCAATGTGGCCATTCTTACGTGGCCAGACTTTCCCCTATGTACAAAGTAATTTAGTCGTTGCGTTATATATTTAAATTCTTTTTTTCCTCTTGCAAATTTGTAAATAGTTTTATATATTTTTGATCGATGTCAGTTTATATTGTTTGTTTTAATAACATGTTTTGTAACGATACGTACACTAAAGGCATATACCTAATACCTACTTTTTATTTACCCTTTTTTGAAGGGGAGCTCTTCGGACGCATATTTTTTTTATCATAATGTAGTTTGGCATAACAGTTTCAGCATAAAGTTTTTTCGCATAAATTGAGATAAGTAGAATATTATACACGCAGAATGGTTTCATTGCCATAAGTTTCACTTACTCTAATTTTCTTTATCATAATTTTATACAGCATAAATGTAAAGACATAACGGTTATACGTCTAAAGATAAATTGTCATAAAATACAAAACGCATACTAGAAGTATCCATAACCTCTAAAGTCATAAACGTAAAGTAAGAAAAAAACTTTTGGTGCCTAATTTATCAAGTATAGATCATATGTTGAGTCTTGAAAGTAAAAATAAATAATACTAGGTGCGACGTCGAGCGCAGCGAGGAGGAGCAGGTTAGTCTGTATGTAGGTCATGCCAAAAAGTGACTTGCACGTGAATAATAAATAATAATATTTGACCAAGATTATTTAAGAAATTATGATGATGAATTGTAAATAATCATCTCACTATAATCACAATATATAACACAATAATACAGAACCGAATTGGAACCACGCAACTTTTCTGTCCCGTCCTAGAGTGTTTTTATATACCCGGAGGCGTGGAGGGAGGGAAACTACGAAATGAAACGCACCCGTTCAATTGGGTTAGGTTAGGTTTGTGTGTAGTTAATACACGCGCGAGCCGAGCGAGCAAAGTGAGCGTGGTGCGGCAGCACCCGGCGAAGTGTCAGGACCAAATTAAGTACCATTTCCAGCTTTTCACGAAAAGCTGGAATTTCACTTCGGTTCAATTTGGTTCAAACAAACATCACGTCTCTCCCTTCAGAAGTTGTCATTGTGAGAAGTTATCATTATGCAAAGTTGGCATTGTGAGAAATTGGCTTTTTGAGAAGTTGGCATTCTGAGAAGTTGGCATTTCGAGAAGTTGGCATTCTGAGAAGTTGGCATTTCGAGAAGTTGGCATTCTGAGAAGTTGTGATTTTGCGAGCGGTTGGCATTTTGCGAAGTTGGCATTATGAGATGAGAGGGTTTTCTTCATCTAATTCGAATGTACTCAAAACTTAAGGTGTGAAAATAGGTGGCGATGTTGCATTTACCCATACGTAATACCAGAGACTAGGTAATACTGACTAAACCGCGTTGCTATATCGTCTGTAACAACCTTAGAAGTTTAAAAATTTTTAGGTTATTCATTTTACAGTCCATTTATTTTTGTCAAATTATGGTATTATATATGTATGACTTATCAACTGTATGCCATAGCGTGAGATGCCAATAAATTTTATGATAAGTATACGTTATTGTAAAACAATTAATGCATAAAAATCGTTAATGCATGAACATTTTATGCTAATATATTACTATTATAAATGAAGTTATGGGGAAATAAAATATGCCTTATGATACATTCTGTATGAACGTTAGATACGCGATACAAACAGTATGCCAAAAAACGTTATGCAGCCTTATAATATGGCAATTAAATTTATGCATCCCAGTACGGACCCTTTTTGAAGAACCTACACAATTATCAAAAGTCAAATAATAATGCTTCTCAAATTAAGTAAATAAGTGGTTTTGAAGTGTCTATAATTTTCCAGCAAACACAACTACTTTCAGTGTAAGAAACTTATCAGCCATACAAAAAATGAGATATAACAATCGTTTTATATTGTTATTATTGTACAATATTCGACTGATAATATATATCCCGACTCACCTCTTGAACTGTCGATTTTTACAGACGTCAAATACAGCTTAACAAATCCATTTTGAAAGCATTTATTATGAAGATAACATCAAAATAAATCATAGAACCTCATTTGTAAATAAAAAATGCACATATATATTTATATGAACAAAAATAAATAAATTTTACTTAGAATGTGTAGTAATGTGTTTCTAGGTAAATATACTTTTGAAAGAAGAACACTTGCAGAAGCACAGTAACGGCTAAGATAGGCTAGTCTTAATATTTAATAGAATTAAATAAATAATAGAAGATTCTGTTCAAAATGTCCGTTGTAAAATATAAAGACGAGGCTTCAGGTTGTTCTAACCTAATAACGATAACCAAACAATCGTACGTCCTGTAAATAATTGAAACAAAAATTAAGAGTTGTGACATTTTCCAAAGATTTCAGGACAACTTCATTGTGATCATGACATGTGATCAACTCAACGGCATTTGACCATAAAAAAACCTGATAATTAATTACGAGCAGTAGAAACAGCATTGATATTCAAAAACCCAATAACTCATTATAGCGGTTCAAAATGTTTATGGTGCCCATTCAATTACATAACATTACATTCTAACCTCAAAAGTGCGAAAACAAATAAAATCGTTATTCTAACAGTAAACCAACCTTGTCGGGTAGATTGCATAAACAACGCAGTCGAATACAAATAGTTTAATGATAGACAAATTCGCTCTTGACGGCCATTGCTTAGACTTTTGACTTAATTGGTAATATATAAAAATAACTCTGAAGTTAAAAGGAACATGCGTGACTCATTCTGCACTTTATGAAAATGACTGGACGCAAATGACAATGTTTTAAAGTTATCCTAATTTTACCGACGTCAGTATATAAACTGTGACTTATTTCTATATATAGGAGATAATTGAAGTTTTTTTTACTATTTTTTTTACTATACTAAGTGCCAGATGGTAAGTGGGACACCAGTGGTAAGTGTTTTATTTATGAACATTGAATATGATTATTCAATGACTAATCATGATACTATGATATATGATAAATACTGAAACGCATGACTAATCATGCGTTTCCGACCGAAGGGTTCAGTTGTAATAGCGTTTTTAATACGCAAATAATATGAATGGCTAGACTATCATATAACAGTTATATAATATAATAAATAAGTTAGTGAACTATATGGCGAGGGGTGAAATTTCGACGTAGTCTTAGTTTGGTTTTACTCTGGACAAATGGACTCATTAACCTTCATGGCAGCCTTAAAGCGCACGCACCCTAGTACAGGGGTAGTTTCGGGAGATCTAAAATTCACGTCGATTACCTATTGTGATTTCTCTGACTTAAAACCATTTCAAATACCTTTTTATGTATGCGGATTTCTTGTTATGTTTTTCTTCGCCGTTATTGAATATTTTAAAGAGCGCACAACTTAAGATAACATTTTGCAGAACGTTCAAGACTTTGTCAACTTCATTAATATTCACTGATTCTTTTAATACAGATTTATTGCAAAGGCCGTGGCAAACTATACTTTGTACAAGGTCTAGTTTACATATTTATAGACCGTTATGTTGTTAAGTACTTAAATTCGTTGTAAATTATTATTTTCGGCGGTAACCGCCATCTTGGTTTTTATACATTATAGTTTTTTTTTACATTTTATAATATAAGTACTGATTTGTGTCGACCTGTATATCTTTATCGAAACACTAGATGGCGCATGTGATGCGTGGAACAAATTGCATGGCTGAGAATTTGAAAGTTTTCGTGCAAAAGTAATACTTACTGACCGACAATGAACTTGATTTGCCTCTGTGGCTTAGCGCAAACAAGTGGGACAACAGCTGCGGCCACCGCCTTTATTCCGTATTCGGCACAATCTGATAAAGACAGTTCATAAGGTTTTCATGCGTTCGGTAGGGACTCGCCACACTCTTGTAGCTGGCGGCCATTTTCAGGCCATTGCTGTACCAAAACAAGTGGCGGCCACCAACACAATTTGAATTTGAAGACACAATATTTGAAAGACCGTCTATAGGTATTGATTTAATTTCTTATTGAGATACCTTCGAAAGTAGTGTTTTTTTTAAAAAGGTAGGTCTAATTAAATCCGTCTCGCCAGATTTTATTTATTACAACTTATTGCAAACATACTAATAAAACATTAAAAAAAATAATATTGTGTTGGGCTAAATTATTATAAATTTCATCCTTCGGGGCAATAACAAAAATTAGGTTTACATTCTAATATATTCATAATCCAAAAAGTTATCCGTCCGAGGCTAGGTTGTCCTGAATTAGCAGTGAACTTGTCGAGATAAAATCGCGCTATGCTGGAGTTCCACCAAATTGCGACGATTCGTGACAGGTTACAGCGATGAAACTTCGTGTTCGAATTACGACGTACTTTATTCGCCACCAACAGAACTTCGCAACAACGCGATAATTCAGGTGGCAAGAATAAGGTGTTTTTTCTTGTGGTTATGCTTTCAGTAGTTCCACAATATTGGTGCTGATGCATAATTTTCTATGAAATAAAATAGGACTCATTACTTTAATCCATGATACAATAAGCGTCAGAAAATTACCTTCAAAATATTCAAGCAAACCGCTCAATAATACGTCTCGCTGTCAACAAAGCGCTTGAAGTGTAGCCCAGCCGCACGAACTTTAATGTCATAAGAACCTTTGATGTGTGAACAATTTGATACCGACAATGTCGCAAAGGGCTTTTGTGTTCGCAAAATGACAAATAGCTTATCCACATGCGTCGCGACAACGCGAATCTTTGCATTATCGCGCTAATGGAGCCCTACTGGGACGATTGGACTGAAACATCACACCTAGAGTTATATAACGAACATATTTTTAATTATTTGATTTATCATAATAATTTAATTGACTTACCTGGCAAGCCTAACCACCGTTTTTAAAACAAATTATTAGTAAAAACGATAGAGGTCACAGAAAATTTAACTGGAGTTTTTATAAACAAGGTCTTCTTAATTGGAAATAACTATACTTCAAAACCACCGCCAAGCAATTTGCAAGTAAGATTAGGTCTATATGTATATGTGCTTCCAACCTTAAATAGCTATATATTATTTTAAATGAAGCCCGCCCTTGAGGGCTCCACGCTCCACAATTTACAACTGGCCAGTAGACTTTGTCCTGCAGCGTTCGCGGTTAAGAAAAGTCGCTCGTTTACTGATGTGCCAGGATGGTATATTTTCATAGTTTAATGTCTTATGGTATATTACTGTGGGGAAATGCTGCCGACATCGTAACAATCTTCAATCTGCAGAAAAGGGCTATTTTTTGGAATATATAAATTAGTAAATAGAAAATCTCTCAGAGAAGAATATATTTATGAAAACATTTTGTATATTCACAAGAAAATTAATTAATTAAAAACTAAGAAAGAAATACATGACAGTGATTACTTTCTAAGAAATAGGAACGACCGTAAGTCAGCGTTTTTAAAATTTTGGCTGGCTAAAAGCTGCAAATCATGTTTTGGAATGTCAATATGTTGTTACTATAAATACCGAAATCAGTTCAATCAAACATTTTGGTGCAGCCCTAATAAGTTCAAGATAATTATTAAAAAAGCTTTCTTGATCAAAGATTATTTGGATGAGAAAAGGGCGTGGGATGGAAGTCCCCTCAGGCTATTTCTGTTTTTGTTTGTGAAAAATAAAATAAACATATTATGTTGAAAGCTTGGCTGCGGCATTTCATCAACACCCTAAATTAGATGTCATTTGTGTGTTTATTTCATATCGTCGTCAAATTATACTTTCTGCCCCAAGTTTTATACAGAAAACCTTTTTATAAAAGAGTGCCAAGAGGTTTTTTTTCGGTGGGTTTTTTTCCTCTGTCCACCCATAATACCTTTTAAAAGCCGAAGATAAGTTGTATTTACGCAATCTCGATGAAGATGAAGAAAAAAAGACTTTCGTTAAGTGAAATTTTTTATCTATGATGAAATAAAATATTTCCAATTTTGAATTAACAGCCTTAACAGGCCTATCGCAAACCTACCCACTTTAGCTTACTCAACATCAAAATTGCTCTGCATTGAACTTAAAATCGGCCTCTCAGGGGTGCCTGGATATATGGGTACATATCCCGGGCGGTATTAGTCGGCTCAACCGCGTGGCAAACTCGAATGTACAACGCTTGTCCATACAACAAAGTAACTTCAACAGTATTATTGGTTCAATGCCGAGGAGCAAGGATCGGCTACAGTTATTGTTTTTATGATGTTTTTTTTTGTATTATCATTAAGTTTTTTTTTGTTTAACTATATTTATTTTTTCTTATTACCTACCTATGTAAATACATATTATATTTGTAGTAAATACATTATCTGTAAAAACATATTGAAATAAACTAAGTCTGTACTAAAATTATATAAATGTCGCAGTTTGGTAAAACGTTTATGATTTCTTTACAGACTTCAACTTTGCTACCGCACAATACCCGCTTAGCTTACTTGGGTCTTGAAAGTCGCAGGATATCAACAAGTTTATAATAATTAACGAATAATTCTTTGCTTTATAATTGACAATTCTACATGACACCTAGCCGGTTAGCTGAACAATCCATTATACCAAACGGCTAGCCGTTTAGTTGAATGTCTAATTCAACCATCCACCTGCGACATAAACGCCAAACTGATGTAACACAAATTATCTATTGCAACTTCTCTACTACAATAACCACTCAGGTAGGGTCATGGACCAAAATCGAACGGTTCATTCATAACTGACAAAATTGTCGTGACTGCCAATCAATTAAACAATAACAGAAGCATTGTCTTATAGCGTGACTAACTAGCCAGGAAATTTAATTTAAGGGCTCGATAAAAACCTTTAGGAATGCGTTTAAGCAAGTATTGTTATGACAAGAATATTCGAAATTGGTGTTTCGTCTTTACCTTTAAACATTGCAATTTAGACACTAACAAACCTTTAATGAATAAATATATCTTTTTAAATAGATATCTTTTAATATAAGAAGCGTACTAATGATTTGAAATAGTAAATTCTAATTTATATGTCTTAGAAAAAAAACAGTTACAGTATTTACAGTAACATTAGGTATTCAACATTTGTTATAGAAATTTCAATTTGCATGCAAAACACTGTTTTATTTATACCTACTATGCTATGTAATTACTTTTGAAATAAGTTATTAATATAAAGAAACTTATTAAATATCAGCATGTATACTATATAAATATTGATTCGATATCAAAAATGAATAGTCTTGTAAATATCATTGGGCTTGGTAACTAGGCGACGAGGGTGACTGAGTTTGATGGATTCGCAATAAATAAATAGGTATCCCCAGACAAACAATCAAACTATATGGCTCCAAAGTAAGCAGAACTTGTATTATAGATGACTATAGAGTGAATTGGGGGCAGGGGGCAAACATATATGTTCATCACACAAACGGATGCCCTGACCAGGACTGGGGCTTTCGGCGTACGTAGCAGGGCTACTACGGCCACTACTACTACTTCATTCGCGCCTAATTCATCCAATCCTCATGAGAATATTAATATCACATATTCGAAACATCTTTCAAATGAATATTTTGATGTTTTGAATATAGACGATAGTGGCAGTTATTGGTAATTTACGCCATGTTTAGTCGTCTTATTTGAAACGCTAACGATTAGGCTGGGTATAATGTAGCTCCAGCATTAAAAAAATCTAATAATATATTTATTAAAACTACGACAGCACCGTAATAAATAGCTTCTCCTAGCAATTAGACAATGAAATACTCATTAACACGAGTACTTCGTGCAAACTTATTCAAGTACCTAACCATTGAAACACACAATAGTTTTTATGTATCCTTGACCACAATTCGGAAGTGAACGGACTGCAAGGATTTAGGCATTACTAGGTTATTACTCTCATACATTTGGGTCATTTGGAGCTAACACTTAGCAGATTTATTTTAAACCTTAAATCTATAACAAAAAGGTTAAAAACTGCATACTTTATGAATTTTAATAGTTATGAGACAGGATCGAAAACGGTGTTCGGGCTTTAACTCTTGATGATACGACTCGCGGTGCATTACTCGTTTTTCGAGTTTTTTTGAATGCATGTGTAAACCGGTCTCTCTACGAGTATAGAGTTTTACGTCAGTGCATTATGATTTTATTGTAGACCATTTCCGTAATGTTAATGTCGATTTTGGTGTAAAACACACTTCACTATTTTTAAATTATAAGTGATACAGAAATTTCACCTTATTTACTTTATAAAAAGAAAAAAATTTTGTGTATGGATCTAAGAACTCTAATCTATCATGAAATGAATATATTTGAAGACCTTTTTATTCGTTTTATTAAAAGGCCAATGACCTACTTGGTTCTATGAAAAGTATTCCCCAAGTATTTTTTTATCTCCTAGAATTTCGTAAAGATCATGGTGCAAGACCCAATATAATTATTTTTAAATTATTAAAAGGATTAATAAAAACAATGCAACGTTCAAAATGCAATGACGTCAATTGTTACCTCCTGAAATACACGTATATATCCTTTTTACTACACTCGATTAATTAACATTTTTGAGCGAAACACTTTTTTTATAATATCATTGCAGGCAAACAAGCACTACTGATGGTCCGTGCATATGAACATCGTTGACCGTAGGTGTTACGTTAATTAATATTATATCGAATACACTAGCATATCGATAAATATGCGTTGCCAACCGTTTCCTTCAATAGGATATATCAGGGACTCCAGTTAAAACAATGCTTACAGTTATTAAGTACCTAACACTAACACTTATGACTGTAAGATACTGTAAAGTGTTGTAGGCAAATTTTTTGTAAAATTTTGATTTCTGGGCGCTATGTTCCAATAATCCATTATAGACTACCATACACTTTTGTCACAAATTCACCCAGATCAAATGCAAATCGGTAATAATCTTCGCGTCAGTGTTTCTTGATTAGTCAGTTTTTCTTGATTAAAAGGTAATAAGGCACTGGCTTACCTATATTTTGCAATCCGATCCGACAATATTATATTGATTGATTTAGTAAACAAACAACGTTCAGCGTATTTGTTTACCAAATAGGATAGGGATAAAAAAGTATCCTATAGGTATCAGTGTGTATTTTCAATTCATAATTTTGAAAGATAATATTAGTATTCTGGGCTCAAGATAGGTTTTATAAAGCTGTTTGTTCCGGGGTTTCATAAAGATAATCTATGCTGGTATTGGTTTATATTATAAAGAGGTGAAAACGCCTCAAGTTTTTATCTTTAAAGACTTATCTACTACTTTCTTTTTATCTTTATGTTTGTAAAGACTGTTATACAGGCTATGTAAATATAGTGAAAATTCTCTTGTTTATGAATATAGTATAGCATTTAATATTCCCAGTTAGTAACTTCTAATATTATTTTATTTTAATAAGTGTCCTAAGTGTTCAGTTAAGTTCTTTGTTGTTTTTTTATAATAAACATGTATCTACCTACATAATTCTGATGTTATCACTACAAATATATTTTTTTATGGCTTTTGTAAATAATATTTTATCTGAATATATGTTTAGGTGGATCATGCTTTTCATTTGCGTAACCAAATGCCTAGAGAAATAAAATCGCCTGCGTATCTCCAGGGCCCCAAGTCTGCCAATTTTAATTAATTGTCATGTTATTGTCATTTAATTGTGACTCAATTTCGATTCTGCTTTGGATCTCAATGGAGTCGTAATTGAATGGTAATTCAAACGTAATTGACTTTTAGTAGAATGTTTAAGGGTGTTGCCTTCTAAAATCTACCAAGAGACCAAGGAAGTAAACAGGCTATTTTATTAAAAAGAATTGTTCTATTATATTATATGTCTCATTGTCTCATGATCTATTTATCAGATCCCGTGAGTGACTCTTTTTACCGTTCGGAAAATATTCACATGGGATTCAGACCACAAAAAAGCAACTTTTTCGAACAACTGTCATAGTTTACATTTGGGGCAGCTGCCCCTTTTTTAAGTAGTGTCTATTTTTTTTCAATTTGTTATGATCAACCCTATTGAAAAAAACAAAAGGTGCGATTATTCTACAAAGAAGATCATTTAAAATTTTCATCACAAATCTTGGTCATATAGGAAGATTGCGAATCACTTGCGAAAGAAATACTAGTAAATTCTATCATGCATTACAATAATTGTAAAACTACAGAAAATATACCTAGGATACCGAGACCCAGAAAACAACATCACATGATGACACAAGGATGAAAATGTTAGCAAAAAAAGAACCGTTTAAAGGATCAGAGCTTATGCGTTTGAAAGTATTTGGAACGGAGGGTTGTGAGGTCAGCAAGAACAATAAGAAGGCGATTATGTGGGGTAAGCTTATTTGGAAGGATATCTCGTAAGGTGCCACTGTAAAAAAAGCAAATGTCAATGCTCGATTAGAGAACGAAAAAAAATATGAACAATGGACTGAACGTGAGTGTAATGATGCACTATTTTCGGATGAAACAAAAATTAATGTGATAAATTCTGATGGAATGTATGTGTGCCATCCTCCGGATAAAAAACGGATCCAAGGTATACAAAGAAAACAGTTAAACGTGGAGGAGGAAATTCAAAGTTTGGGGCTCTTTTCCCGCACATGGTATTAGAAGTATCAGGAAAATTTTAGGCAGTATGGATTAATCGCAGTACAATTTTTTTTTTTGAGGAAAGTATGTTGCCCTATGCCGGAGATAATTTGCCGGTGGTTTGGACTTTCCAACACAATCCAAAACACACTGCAACAGTGGCACTTCTTCAGAGATAGTCAATAACGGCCTTAGATTGGCCACCGTACAATCCTGACATCAACCTTATTGAAATGTGTGGTATCATGTGTTGAAAATGGTGGCTACAAAACATACCACTAACGTTTATCAACTTTATGATACTGAAATATTTAAAATAATTTAAATATTTATCATAATAATTTTAGAGAGACATAGGAGCGAATCCCAATGACACATTGCAACAAGTTGTTCTCTTCAATACCAAAGCAATGCTAGGCTATTATCTACTGCTGCTAAAGGACATGCGACAAAATTTTGTCAAATATATTATATTTATTATATAATATATTAATATATTATATATTGACAAATATTGTCTTCAAAATATATCTACAATTATTTAGAAAAAAACTTCGTTTATCTTTTTACTGTTGTTTTGGTTTTCTTAGTGACTTAGTTACAAGTGTACTTAAGAAGTTGATTTCTAGTTAAAAATCAAAAAAATGTAGGACGTCTCAACTTTATCCAAAATATTAAGCTTTTTATATCTCATAATGCCAATACAAATAATTTACATATTTATTGTTGCTAGTTATTATGGTAATATTAATTAATATAAAAGAATGAATATCTCAGATAACTTAATATCCACCAGTATATATATAAACATATTAAATACGAGTATATCTATCTTCTTCTTTTAGGCTGTGTCTCCAATTAATGAAGATTGGCTCTTGTACGACTTACAGTAATAAGCATTATGCATAATTACAAGTAAAAAAACACGCTAGGTGATAAATGATGTTTTCTATAGAATTGTTAGCTGATATCCTCGGTAAATGGGGTTCCTAGGTGATTCTACGTAAATCCCCGGATGAGGTAAACGAATTTTTTTAATATGTAGGTATGAAGGTATTTATTTTAATAGGTAAATATGTGAACTAAGCACTGGGTGGTAGGTTTAGATCGTTTGTTTTAAATAAAGCTGATCTTATTATTAAGAGAGCGGATAATTAAAATTACATTTCAGTGAAAAAAATTAATATTGAAGTAAGGTTTTTAGGTAAAACTACTAGGTATTGTTTAGACAAAGATCCTCCGGCTTATTTTATAATACGCTATCATTATTAAACTTGAGTTGTAGTTCAAAAACATTATCACGCTATTCATAAGTAAGGTTACTTTTGCTATCAAAAATTTTAGGAGCAGGGACCTGAATTGAACGTTTAGTTTAGGAGTTTTTTCTAGCATTACAGCAAGGTACTGTGACTTAAACTGTAAAAATTTCATTTATTGCTTAACACTTTATGAAAAAAGCAATGTTCATACTTCCGCAGATTGGTTCACTAAATTAACCAGAACAGGAAAAACTGTCTGGAACCTTAAAAAAGTCAATTACTATTTCTGTTTTTTGGAGATCTTAATTTTTGTGAGGCTGGTTTTGGCCTTGTATCTTTCGAATGCAGTGTTTTGTCTATACTATCTATTGATATAAAGAAAAGTTTATTTAAAGTTATAGATTTGTACAAAAATTATGGATTCCAATCGGCGATACAATTATAATTCTAAGATGATAATAAAAAAAATATGGAGTACTCTTGACAAAAACATTAAAACAGGCACGTCACTATTAGGCATGCGTCTACGCAAAATATATCACTAGAAAGGTCCTTCGAATAAAATATGGAACATACTCTACATAAGGGTACACTACCAATTAATAAAATTGGTACTGTACCCTTCGCGCGCCTTTTCACGTTTAATCTTAGTCGCATGGCGCTGACATAAAAATATACTAAACACTTAAAAACATATATTCATCAACACATACCACTAAACCTTAGATTATATTGAGAAAAATCAGCAAGGAAATTAGCAGGAATAGCAATGTTTAGTTAATTGTTTGATTACCTAAACATTGACGAACATTAATTTGGTTTTTCCACAGTTCTAAGAAGCCTAAGTAAACCTTTCGCTTTAAAATCCATGTTCGCACATGATAAGTAAACAGTAAAACTAGTTCTTGGTTCAACGCTTTACCTACCAAAATGTTCTTGATTATTTGTATTGAATACACCAGTTACAGGTATTTCCTTCTTCAATATGTGATTATGTGACTGACTTACTTCCATGAAATTAATATAAACAGTGTAGGCGACACAGGCTAATGTCAATTTTAGATAAGTTTATATTATGAAAGTTTTATCTTCAACGCAATAATTTTGTATTTTATTAATTGTTTTAGTTATGTTATATAAAGAAAAATATAATTAATGAAGGATGTATAGATATAAATTCTTTGCCTCAAATGTCTGTACTTTAGTTTAAAATAAACGAACTGTCACTGCTGCTGTCAGTAAGCGAGTAAGCAAAATCGTGCGCGGCAACTTAGCCGAGCTCTGCGCCTTTTGTCTTATGTTTTGTAAAGTTGCTCATTATTCAGTAATTAAATTCGTACTAAGTGCTATCTGTGTGTTTTCGTTTTTATTGCACTGTAGCGAAGGCAATTTTTACTGAAGCCAACGGTTGGCAACGCACCATTAGTCGAGATAATAATTTTATTTTTTTGGCCGCCTAAGCAACACCCTCTGCGGGGAGGGAGGTGGAAGATGCATCATGCATACCTCCGCAGCCGATCTACGTGGTGATGTGGGACTCACCAGAGTACACCTGCCTTCCACCCACTAAAAACCACCTCGATGGCTGTAGCGAGATTTTGCCGTTAGCCTTTATCGGAAGCGACACCCGATTAAGGGGGTGCGCTAACGGGTCGTCCGCCGGTTGTTAAAGTTCCAATGAAGCACAAAGGGACATAAGGTAGGGCCGGTCTGGGCAGCCTTCGGCGGAGCCGATAAGAATCAGCATCACTATGAATAAATAAAACACCCACGACTAATCATGTCCTTGGGTGGGGCTGCCACTTACCCTCAGGTGGGTCGCGCGCTCGTGTGCCGGCTATGAACATAGTAAAAAAAAGATTTTTACGAAAATTCGCACGCACCACGAAATTGTATCGAAGTCGTCTACGACATCTGATCGAAACCTCAAGATAAGAATGACACGTATGTAAAACGCAAACTAGAACAATACAACAAAAATGTAGAGAATATGCGTGGTCCAAAAAATAATAAATAAAATAAAAACATGTTCATTGAAGGAAGCCTTTATAATTAGAGCCAAAAAAACTACGTTCAATGACTTTGAAACAAGTTATTACGAAACCAAACATTGTTTTATGTAATTCGAGTGTTTTGTAATATTTACCGAATGTTAACCTGAGTTTATCACCGCTTTAACATTGACCTAGTATGAGTTAACTATTAAAATTAAGTACTCAAAGTAAATACTCGTTACGAATTTATTACTAAAATGTATGTAAGTTGTAAGTTATACGTTCAGATTAATGTGAGAGCGATTTCTATGCTGATCCTGGGCTTCTTAGTTATGGTTGGTACTGGTTGGATTCATTGAAAAGTAGTTCTAAAAATTTATATAAATATATTAAGAAACAGGAGTTAGAAGAAAAGACGCGGTAGTAAAAACCCAACAAAAGCTCATAACTACAGGTGTCAAGTTTTAAAAATCATTTACATTATAATGGTAGCTCATTTTTATTAGCATAGATTATTAAAATATGATCACACTCAGATGTCCACCGGATTTGAAAAAAAAATAATAATACATACTTAATTGATTATTTATATAATTCGAATTAATGCAAGCGACAAGAATCAGGAATAACGTCATTTTTCATACGGAAATTCACAATTTGTTGAAAAAGATTTAAAAGGTTTAATTAAGTACATAAGAAAGAAAAATTTGATGACTTATCAGTCATAAAGCAAAGGTTGTGCTTCGGTATGTAGTTAACTTTATGGCGAATTTAATTATTTTATTTTTTAGTGTTATTTAGTTGCAATAATATTTGTTTACTGTTTATAATCAGGAAGACATCTCGATTAACTACCTAATGTAATAAAACAAATTCAAAAATCCTTGAAATATAATTTATTTTATCAAAGTGTGTTACACACCTAATGCAAAATAGACCGGAAGAGAACTTTTTAAAAACGTTTTTAAATTGCGAAACATACTCCATTGAAAAAACAACTTGAGCAGTTGTTTGTTTTTAAAAACCGAATTTGAATTTCAGTTCCTATTTTGAGATAAGGAAGGAAGTACTAAATACTCTATGTCAAAAACCGTCACGAAATATTTAATTGAAATAAAAACATTCGATAATTACATTGCAAGGGTACTCTGCCAGTATTTAAATTCTTTCAAGATAATAGGTCTTTACCTATGAAACTACCGTTTTGCCGTACTGGCCATTTCAAATGAAAATATTTTTTTTTGACTGATAATTCTAATTTCAAATTAATTTTATTTGACAAACATGGAATTCTTTTTCTAAAATCGTCATTTGTTTAATAGTTAGTGTTTTGTTTTCAACGCATTCGAACATTTTTCGTCATCATGGATAAGTTAAAAATTCGAGTAATTAGGGAGTATGAGTACCGTCGTGGCAGCAAAGCGGCACAAGCGGCACGCAACATCAACGACGTTTACGGAGCGAACACTACAAACGAACGCAACACCCGTTATTGGTTTACCCGCTTCCGTTCTGGAAATTTTGACCTGAAAAATGAACCCCGTGGTCGTCCGAAAACTTTGGTCGACAATGACGAATTAAAGGCAATTGTGGAAGCTGATGAAACTCAATCCACGGCTGAATTAGCAGCAGCTTTCGACGTTAGCATCAAAACAATATTGGTCCATTTGCGTCAAATTGGCAAGGTAAAAAAGCTTGACAAATGGGTACCCCACGAACTCAATGACCGCCAGCGCGAAGTACGCGTGGAGACGTGCCTTGCACTGCTCAGCAGGCATACAATGAAGGAATTCTGAACCGCATTGTTACTTGTGACGAGAAATGGATCCTGTTTGACAATCGTAAGCGCTCAGCAAGTTGGTTTGACCCTAGTTCAGCACCCAAACAATGCCCTAAACGAAAACTTACCCCTAGAAAAGTGATGGTCACTGTTTGGTGGTCTAACGCGGGTGTAATTCATCACAGCTTCTTGCCAAACGGGACAAGCATTACTGCAGATGTGTACTGTGAAGAACTGAACACAATGATGGAGAAGCTCGCACGTCTCCAACCAGCTTTGGTCAATCGTTCGGCTCCACTGCTCCTGCACGACAACGCGCGACCTCATACTGCATAGCAGACGGTCTCCAAGCTACAAGAGTTGGGGTTGGAAGTTCTCCGTCATCCGCCGTACTCACCAGACCTTGCGCCTACAGACTTCTACTTTTTCCAGAATTTGGATAACTTCTTGGCGGGAAAAAAATTCAATACCCGAGAGGCAGTACAAAATGCCTTTGAAGAATTTGTTGCCTCCCGTCCAGCCGATTTCTTCAAGAAAGGCATCAATAAGCTACCAATGCGTTGGGAAAGATGCATTGATTGCATGGGTGATTATATTGATTAATAGAAATAAAAAATATATAAAAAAATTACGCTTCATTTATTTCGTGAAAAACGGCAATTTCATAGGTAAAGACCTAATATTTTAGTACTTTTGCATTTTGATGATTTTAATTAGATAACTTCCTAAGGAAATAATGTTGCATACACTTATATCCAAGATTATTATCACAACAGACAGTGTCTAAATATTGTCTTAAGTTTTCACGATACATACTTTAAATAAAACACTTTTTACCGGATATTATCGCGTATATTTTAGTTAATTTTAAAATTAACTAAAATATACGCGAATCTATCGTGACCACGGCAACTGCAAAGATGCCGAAACGTCGAAATAATTTTAAAATTAACTAAAATATACGCGATAATATCCGGTAAAAAGTGTTTTATTTAAAGACAGTGTCTATACCGACCGGATACACCACGTTGCAAAAAAAGCGCTAAGCGCCCTACCGGAATCTATGTTTAATACGATTTATTCAATTTTTAAAAACGCGATAGCTTAGAAATGGTGAGTCTTAGAAAAAAAAGATTCATTGTAGACAATTTTATGATCTACTTATAAAATTTCTAACATATTTAATGATAAAACTTATACGAGTAGTTCGTTAAGAACTTGGAAAAACTGATAATTTTAACATTTGAGTGACAGTTTGGGCGGCGAGGCTTAGATATAACGCAATAAACGTATACGTTGGCACTTTTTTTTTAAGCCGCCTTTTTTAAGGAGCCCCCTCACGGGAGGGAGGTGGAAGATGCGTCATGCATACCGCCGCAGGCAACCGACTTCCGGGACGGTGATGTGGGACTCACCAAAGTGGCACCTACCCACTAAAAACCACCTTGCTGGCTGTAGCATGAGAATGCTGTCAGCCTTCATCGGAGCGACACCCGGGTAGGGAGGTGGGTGCGGGGATTTAATACGAGTATAGTGCCGCAATGGTGGCGTGCAGATTCGCAGTGGCAGCCTTCGTTTGGTTTTCTGTATTTGACATCTGAACTCTCCGAATTTAAATCCATTATTTTTTTTTCAAAAAATATTAGCTATTCGCGATGCTAACACTTGCTCCTAAGGCTCGATCACAACGGCATCTAGATTGTTAACCCTTATATTAAAAAAACTTCATGTTTAATCTCTATTTATCCTTAAATCGCTTAAAAAAGGAAGACGTATTCTTTATAGAGCCTCCGTGTAAGTACGTACCTATACTTTAAACTGATAATTGTTACTTTTTTGACTAAACAATATATACAAAATTTTTTTACCTTTTTTGATATTTTATAAACAGCGAAATATATATAATACAGTGTACCTACAATACCTTTTAAAAGCCGAAGTTAAGGTCTGTTGAACGCAATCGTTATGAAGATGAAGAAGAAGAACATTTTCAACAAGCGCCAATAATGAAATAAAATATGTTTAATTTAGATTTTTTGTTATAATACGGATAAATATAGCATGACTTAGTTTAAGTTAACTTTAAAGGTTAGTTTTTAAATTGTGAAATGTAAAAGAAATACATTAATATTAATTATGTAATTCTCTGCACACACAGTCTAGGGATAGGTATATAATAGTTATACAGTTTTTTATATAACACATATATATAACGTGGATGCCCATAATAGAACCAACATTATAGGACATCAGCCTCACCCTCCCAGGGGGGTGGTTTCAGCTAATTTATAGTCCACCACGCTTACTAGACTAGGGGTGGACAGACATCACACACACCTTCCTAGATATGGGGTTTCCTCGCGAAATTTTCCTTCACCATCAGAATATTCAGCATAATGTAATCCTTGCCAGGACTCGAATCAGGGACCTCTGCTGTTAGGGTGTTACCACACTAATTGATCGACGTCGATCGATGGCGTCGTTCGAGCGTCGATCCATGGTAAAATGGAACAGGGAACGTCGATCGATAGGTGTGGTAACACCCTTAGAGGGAAGGCTTTCTACCCGCTTTACCTTCAGACGCTCTTAGCAGAAGCCGTAAGGTAACTTTTAAACCGAATATATATTTTACGTTAAAACAACCCATGACAAATCGTAGTTAGCATTGACTCTGTGATTTTACTATCTACCTTATCATTCCATATTTAAATAAAAGTCAAATTATTTCACATTTTTACAAACGAAACACACATAGTATTTGTTAGAAAAGCAAATAGAAGAAATAAATGCCATTCATTTAAAATGCAAGTGCCTGCTCTTAACTTTTTTGAAAAGTTCTGACATACTTACACCTTTATCTTTATAGTTTTCAGTACTATAGAAACATTTCTTCTTCTTAGCATAATTATTCAACTGACAGACTTTTGATAAATGAATGATGAAAATGAGTAAAAAGTAAAGTGTAAACCCAGTACATAAGTATAACACTTTGTTTCAAAAGCTTTAATAAGCTATTACTACCGCCTATTTCAAATAATTCATGAGTAAATCAAATATTGTGAATAAATAAAAGGATTCCTGTCATCATCATCATCATCAGCCCATATTCGTCCACTGCTGGACATAGGCCTCCCCAATTGCACGCCATCGAGGACTATCCTCTAAAGGATTGTATATCTTATTAAATTAAATTAAATTAAATCTTAAATAATTAAAAAAAAATTAGAAAAATTATTAAATCTTCTAAAATTAAATGATTTTAGTTTCTTAACACAAAAATATTGTACGTAAGCCATCAAATTTATTGCCCTACTTTTATTTAAAAAATTTGGGTTATAAAATAAAATCAATTAATAATTTTAACAATGTATGTTTTTTTTGCTAATATATAATCCTGCTCCAACACTTAAATCTTTTGTATTGAATTTTTTAAATCACTTATGTACATGAAATTACAAGTAAGTAACACCAAAGTTAAGTTTTAACAAAATAAAATCAACTTTTAGTGACAATTATGAAAATTTGTCTACAAATATGTTCTATAATTTTCCCACTCTAAATTAAAGTCTATTATAGTTCTAAGTACTCACGTTTGATCTTCAAGCCAGACGCACAAAAAAGTTAATTTACACCAAATAAAATGTCACAAGCACCGTGAAAACACCACAGCGTTAAAAATATAGCTTTTCAAAAAAATCCGTACGCATCAAAACTCCGACAAAAAAAATTGCGCGCGCTCGCGTTCTAAATTTGAACCAATGTCCACGTATGTTGTTTTTTTTGTTGCAAGTCTATGCACAGGCTAGTGGTTGCGTACTGTCAAGTGTACTTGACCACTGGCAATTTATATAGCTAAGTGCATTACGGAGCGTGCGTCCAGAAGAAAATCTCGTCGACTCAACGTAGCTGCAACCTTGCTGAGAGAATAGGAAGAACATAGATTTCGTAGAGCTCTGTCCTGCTCTTGCCGTTGTTTTTCGTGTATGTTTTTATTTAGGACTCGTGCGTCTGATCCCCTTTATTTGATGATTGGTAATAAAAGTACTTCACAACAAATAGTTCAGTTTGGCATGTTGGGAACAAATAAAGTACTCGAGTGCAGGTACCATTCGTAAGTATATTGTACGAGTAAACTTCAGACTATTTTTTCTTGGAAAGTCATAAATATAAAAAAAGTACATAGAGTAAATCAGTGATTGCCAATCAGATCAAACTAAACTTAACTGTCCTTGTCTTTAAAGTTATAGCTATACCTAGTATCTTAACATTTATTTTTTAATAACAAGGTTGAACTTAACTTTGAATCAAAGGCTAAAAAATATTATAAAGAAACGTGTATCACTATTTTGTTTAATATTGAAAGAGCATGTTATGCAATTTTCGAAACATTTGATTATACCCATTTATTACAGGAGCTTTCTATACAAAGTACCTTGTACTTGTTTTCAACACTTTGGAAATTTCATGACCAGTATTTATTTAAAACAAAACTGTACTGATGGAAATCACAAAATTATATGACATGATTTTAGCTGCCTACATGTTGTTATCTTCTTCATAGTAGGCAAAAACGTCTGAGATTCAACTGCTGGTAACATTATTACCTTTACCTAATAGTAGGTGTTCGATTATTTTATATTAACTACTATTATTATTATTATAATATCGATCAAATATTGTATTTACGATTGTCGATGCGATTTTACTTCCTGTTTCTTCCCTTTAACTGGTACATAACCATATAGACTTAGTTGCGTAGAACGTGAACCGCATTATTTCAACAGTAGCTTTCCTTATACTCGCAGCTTTAGACAAGAAGCCCAAAATATAATATATAAGAAAATGAAAGCTTGTTTTCGTTCAAAATATTTAAGATGAATTCTTTTTTCACAGCTATTTTTTTAGTATCCACGTTACAATATTGATCAAGAAAATTGTTAAATATTTTATTAAATCACTATCCTTACGTAGTTGCAAAAATTCTTGTGAAGCTCTAGTTTTACCGGCTGTACTTATATGTATTCTGTGTCCTACCTAAGATACCTCATTCTTAATGTATTATCCACTGTTCGACTGTGTGGTTTGTCTGTAAGCTGTCTGTATCTCATTAACCTATTAAGGTTAGGTTATTGATTCACACTCCAAACCACTATCAACCTGTTAAGATAGATACGATCATAGAGTGTGAATTCTATTGTCATAACAGACAATATAAAAAAGAAGGAATCCCTTCTGATATATTATTAGGTCATAACATATGAAATTGGCGTTTTGTAAGGGAGGAACATAAAGTCAATTTTTTTTAAATTTAATATATTATTTATTTAATCAAAGTATGTACCCTTGCTATCTATGCACTTGCCATCTCATAGGTAGTTCATTGATCCTTTCACTTAAAAAACCATTCGGACGGGAATCAATAAAATCTTTGAAGGCGCTTTGGACTGCCCCATCGGAGTTGAACTTTTTCCCTTGAAGAAAGTTATACAATTTTTGAAAAAATTGGTAATCTGTGGAGCAAGATCCGGGGAGTACGGTGGATGTCTTAGACATTCCAATTGAAGCTCCTCTAATTTGGTAGCAGTCTGTTGTGCAGTGTGTGGTCTAGCGTTGTTCTGAAGCAGCAGTGGCCTAGAGCGATTGACCAGCCTCGGTTGTTTAGGTTGTTTAGCTAGCTTTTCCACCATGGTTTGCAATTGCTGACAAAAGACATCTGCCGTAATAGTCTGGCCAGATTTAAGAAAGCTGTAGTGAACAACACCGGAACTAGTCAACCAAACGCTCACAAGTACCTTTTTTGAGTCAAATTCTTGTTTGAGGCAAGATTTTGCTGGTGCACCAGGGTTCAAACATTGCAATGAGCGTTTCCGATTGTTGTACAGGATCCACTTTTCGTCACAGGTAATGATTCGATATAAAATCCTTGCATTATTGTACCGGTTGAGTAATGTAACGCAGCAGGCGACCCGCGTTTGCCGGTTGCTACGGTTTCACCTTTCCAACTTGCTTCAAGTGGATTAAAACAGTTTTGTCACTAACACCACAGCCTACAGCTAACTCGAACGTGGTTTCGATGGATTCGCTTCCACAATAGCCGTGAATTCTTCATTATCAACTTTAGTCTCCGGCCGTCCACGGAGCTTGTTCGCAGGTCGAAATTTCCAGAACGAAAACGTTGAAACCAAAAACGCACTGTGTTTTCTTTTGCGACACCACCGCTGCCGTACACAGCATTAATACTTCGAGCCGTTTCTGCAGCACTGGTGCCACGGTGGAACTCGTCCTCGTAAATAACGCGATATTTCAAGTTTTCTATTTTGTAAACTAAGCTACGCAAAAAAACCAAGAGAGGAAAAAAAATGAATTACGGTTTTCGAAACACAAATGCGTGAGTAAAGAGCTGTATAAATATAAAATTGGAATTCTTAACCAAAGAGGAGATAAAATAGATCGAAGCGGCCAGTACGACAAAACGCCAATTTCATATTTAGGACCTAATATTTTGGAGGATCTATACAATTTAATCATTTTATTGTTATAGTCTATTTCATTATTTGTAACATCTAAGTTCAATATTCTTTTTCCGTTCAGCCGGTTACTAGATAAGTGTGGATTTTCCTACTAATAAGTTACTAATAAGTTGTTCAGTACAAAGAGAAAATGTAAAAAGATAAAAAAAATATTATCATCAGATTCAAGATAATCAGATTCATTCCTATTTCATGATTTAGCGAGAAACTCATTATAACGATATCAATTACTCGTGTAAAACTGTTCATATCAAACTATTTAGTCTCTAGTCTAGTTTACCGATAGCTGCAGGAACTAGATTTTTACTACAGCCTTAACAGTACTAATTAAAAACTTATCTAATTATTAGTTTTGTTTAATGTCGCAACAATTTAAAGTTGTTGTAATGTTTTAATTAAAATAGTTAAAATATCTCTTTCTTTTTAGCATGAGATGCAAATAATGAGTTAATGAATGAAAAGAAGACAAAAGTTTGATACTGAAGAAAACAAGAAAGACTGCAACCATAGAGAACAACATTAAACATTTTGACACTTTTATTTAATTATATATAAAAAATAACTTAGGTTGTTTAGAAATATAAAACTTGAACTAAAATTAAATAGCAACGTAATATTTAAAATATTTTTTCAGTTTTCTTACATGAAATTTCAAAATTTAAAAACATCAATTTTGTGCCCAAAAGAGTTAGATAAATGTGTAATTTTAATACTTGAAGCTTTCTTGATACTCAGTTGAAACCCGAATACAAAAGATATCTTACAAAACGAGCCTAAAATATTGTTGTTGCGTTATGTTTCAAATAATTTTGATGAAGAATATTGTAACCAAAATTCCTTTCCCTTGCTACATGTTACGGAAAAATACATTTATTCTTATTTCTTCAGTAAAAATTAATTGAAAGAGATATGAGTTTGATGTTAGGACGAAAAGACAATTCATACGATTGTAGAAAAGTGTCTTGATTTAACTGTCAAATTGGCTTCGTCTTCGCTATGCAGTTCGCGATCTGTGAAATGCGTGGTTTAGTGCCTACAGTGCCTATAAACTCATTTCTAATTTGAAACTTGATTTTGCAATCCTTTCATTCGCTTGAGAATCATTTCATTTCTGGAAACTGGAATCAAAGTCCTTTGCATTGCCTGTTCAGTGGACTATAATTTATGAAAGCATAAATTCTAAAGGCTATTTTATATTCCAGGAAATTAAAACAAAGTGAAATCTAAAAAAAGCTAATCTACACAAAAATTCATATTAATAATAATAATAATTCTAAACAAAACGTGACCCAAAAAATTAATTTATTAATATTTTCAAGTGCCTTGTGTCTAAGGTAAACTTGTTATATCGCTAATCATTCTAGATTAAACTAGAATACCAAAGTAATTAAAGCAACCTAAAATCAGATATGAAATGAAATATTAATTTCTCAACATTGACAATTACTTGTTCTTATTGATGTCAAAAAAAACATGACTCTACGACCGGAAGTTCGGAAAAACCTTCGTAAAGAAGAACTGGCAAGAAACTTCACGGGTATATTTTTTTCAAAATAAATTTACAGTCTCTTTATGTCTTTACAAAATTATTCTTATCTGCATCTGTTAGCTCGGCAAGTCTCCCTCCCCTCAAGTATCCAAACGATGAACACCCTCAAACGGCACCCGTTCACGAGTTAACGCTGGATCCAGTCATCGCCCTCCTCAACCATATAAGAGGGAAGTGAGCGACCCGTCACCTGACGCTATCATAAGAAGACGTACTTTAGTGATAATGACGCTTTAGATATTCATCGGGACGAAGAACTCAACGAGCAAACAGACACATTACATATGTTTTGTTACAAATACTAGTAAAATCCTATTAACGTGGGGATTATACCCAAGAGCTTTTATCATCCAATAATTGGATACTTTATTATATGCTGTAGCACACAACTTCTGATTTATAGTTTCTTTGAATTTGTCATCAGGAAGACCTTCGATATCCTCAGGAACATTATTATAAAAACGTATACATTGACCCATGAATGAGTTAGTGACTTTATGAAGCCTACTATTATGAGCTACCAGCATATTTTTTCCTTCCATTGTGCAGAACTTTTTTCTTTTGGACAAGGTTATGTTCTTTTTTACATACATTAAATTTTCTAAAATATATTGTGAATGGAAAGTAAGAATATTTATTTCCTTAAATTTACTTTTAAGTGACACCCTTGGACCAAGCCGATAGATTGCACGAACAGCCCTTTTCTGCAGAATAAATATAGTATCGATATCGGCAGCCCTACCCCACAACAGAATGCCATATGTCATGAGGCTGTGGAAGTAACCGAAATAGACTAAACGAGCAGTTGTTTCATTTGAAACTTGTCTCAATTTTTTGACAGCCTATGTGGCAGAGCCAAACCTTTTCGCTTAACCATCAAATTGCGGTCCCCACTGGAGTTTGGCGTCTAAAGTTATGCCCAGAAATACAGTTGAGTTTACAGGAGTCAGTTCCTGGCTCTTAACTACAATGTTTGTTTTTACTTGTTTGACATTTGGCAATGTAAACTTAACACATTTCGTTTTTTTTTTCATTGAGGAGCAAATTATTAGCTGAGAAGCACTTCTCTGTGTTGGAGATGCATTTGTTTACTGCTTGATAGTCAGTTTCTTGTCTTTTGATTTTAAATAAGAAGGAAGTATCGTCAGCAAACAATATGACACCGCATTGATTCCTCATGACTGATGTCAGATCGTTGACATATAGTACAAATAGGAAAAGACCAAGAACTGAGCACACCTGGGGCACACTCAATATCACTGCCGATCCTGATGCTTTTCTCTTTTGCTGATGATTTATTGCAACTTTCTGTTTTCTATTAGAAATATATGATTTAATCAAGGCAAGCACTCGGTTTTTTATGCCGTAATGATGCATTTTCATGAGTAGAGTAGTATGATCCACACAGTCGAACGCCTTGGACAAGTCACAAAAGACACCAATAGCATCACACGACTCCTCTCAGGCGCTGAATACGTGGTTTATGAGCTCAACACCGGCATCGGTGGTTAAGCGACCCCGCGTGAAACCAAATTGCTTAAAATTCATTAAACTATTACCATACAAATTAGTAAGTAATTGATTTAAAAATAATTTTTCAAAAATCGTACTGAGCGTTCGTAGTATAGATATAGGTCTAAAAAATTATTATTATTAGGGTCAGACATACTACCTGCTTTGAATATTGGAATGACCTTACTTAATTTCATTAAATCAGGAAATACACCATTATCAACACAGTCATTAAATATACTGGCTAAGTGCGGGGATATATCTACCATCAATGACAGATTGAATAATTTTAACAGAAATTCCATCGAAATCGGCAGTATTTTTTACTTTAATGCTTTTAAATGCATTTATAACTTGTGGAACAGTAACATGTTTAAAGATGAAATCAATATCGCATGAATTTACATTTTTCATTAGCAGTGACTGTGCAAGAGTGAGACGTGAATTAATACTTAAAGTAGTTGACACAGGGATGGCAGTTAAAATATTTTCAAATGCTTCAGCAACTTCTCTGTCAGTTGACAAAAATTTATCATTATTTTTTAAATTATATTTGGTGTGGAGGTCTTTTGTTTCCATGCAGTTTTCGAAATGTTAGTTCTATATTTCATTTTATTTTTAATGTTATTAGATTTAGGTACACTGCATACTCTTTTCAATAATTTTTATACTTTTTAACATATTCATAAAATTATTGAAAAGATCATGTCACGACTCTAATAGGTCCTTCTACAATCGTTTGGTGACTCTACGCCTCAACATCATCTGCCTTTTACCGCGGCAAATGGCGATGGTGTGGTCATGATAGAGTCATATTTTATTTGACGTCAAGTAATTGTCAATGTTGAGAAATAAATATTTGAATTTGAATTTCGACTACATCGGTTAGTATTCTAGCGTACCGGGTACGAGATGGTCAAATTCTATTACTGGGAGGACTTTCTATCTATGAAGAGATAAGCACTTTATACTTTTATTTAGAGTAATATATTTAGTATAGGCACAATATTCAAAGCATTTTTTGTAATCTTAATCTTATTAAGGCCGCTGCCTACAATAGAATGCTCTAGAACATTCTTTCTTATTAATCTTTTAATCAAATTACATGACAGATTTGTAAGTTGCCAGCAAGTTTGTTTGTGCGATAACCTCTTCTATTCTGTACAGCAGAAGCAAACGTTGCAGTATTGACTGTCACTTCTTTCGCAGCACTTATTTTGTATATTAGTAGTAAAGGATTGAAAAGGGAAGCCCTATTCTGCTTGTTCGTCTACTTAGCTTGTTTGCTACTATCAGCTATACCAACTAAGCTAGTCTCAGTTGAACATGTCTTTAACTTATACAAATCATCAATGAAAACTTGTTGTTCGCACGGTTGGGATGGCAGAGGGTTTGGTCGCCATTTTACCGTGTTATTGCTATTTGAATGAAATTAAATTAATTTGAAATGAGTTTGACATGGTTCACTTTAACATTATATGTGTACGGAATTGTGAGTAATAGGTACAATACAGATATATATTTTATGTTGTCCAGTTGGGCCTAAGGTCAATATGTCTTGTCGCTGCAATTCCTTGCAAAGAACGAATACTGTTAAATACTAAGAAGTGCTGTTAGATAGTTATTTTACATGAAAACCTCACATTGACTTGCTATCGAGTAGAATAAGGAAGCTTATAAATATGTGTGTTTAAAACTCTTCGCCATGTTGCTGATCACAAACTATTAATAACATTATATTATGCTTTGGCCAGGTCTTTATTGACATACTGTATCACGTCTTGGGGTGGAACGAATACAACACACTTATTAAAATTAGAAAAGGCGCAGAGGGCTCTGCTTAAGGTGATGCTCTTTAACTCCTCAGGTATCTAACGAAACAACTATACTCTGATTGCGACATTATGACTGTGAGACAACTATTCATTCGTCCGGGATACTGTCATGCTTCAGCACAAAAAGCTTATTTTTGATCCCAAACTTTTAGAACTTCGAAGAAGGAACAAAGTTTGCCCGACCACTAACTTTAAAAACGCTTTTATTAATAAATTTCAAATGTTTCTCGCCCCATCCTAACATAATAAAGTAATTAGATATTAAATTTGTACAGCTGAAATACCAATGCATGTAAAAAAACTCTTAAATTCTTGGCTTAAAACTTTAGATTATGTCCAAACTGAGGATTTGTTTGCCATAATGAAATAGTTTGGCAAATATTATTAAAACTTGTATAAGTTCAATGAAATTTTTCATTTTTATCTTTAAGTAGTAAGTAACGCATGAAAATAAATGTAATGGCAACCACGGGTAGGGACTTGTATCTAAGACACAGGCTCAGCGTAGTTTAGATACAAGTGACAATAAGTCTTTAAGACCTTTTAAATCTTTATGTTTACTACATAGTTGTTAAGTTTTTAATGAGTGTGAAATAAATAAATTTTATTATTATTATTATGTTACAGATTTATTCATCAGCCGCATAGAGTTAATTTTTAATTATTGTTCAATTATAAATTTAATTTTAATATAATTTTTATAATAATTCTTAATTTAATGATTTTTGTTGTCTCAATGTTAAAAATGTTGCTGTTTTATTATTTCGAAAGTATTGAACAAAAAAAAAAAAGATAAACATGTTATGTTTCTTTGTTCTCGTACAGGTATTTATTTGAACAAGTAGTTTACTGATTCTTTTTTTTAATGAGCCTCTTTTGAGGTTATATTATGCCATGTGTAACATGCATAGTTCTTTAGTGCCTTGGTATAAGACTTAATTGGAAACTAGCCAATTACCTAAGTTTTTTTTAGTTTTATCATTTATTGATGCAATATTTAGCAATGTTGCCTCACTTTTGAAACATATGAACAAAGGAGGAGTTTTATTATTTTTCCGATTACCTTTAAAACAATATTTTTTGTTCAGTACTGTGGTTAAAGCATTGGCCAGTTTTCAGGTTTTTGCACATGGTAATTATAATCAGTTCACCAAAACCATACAACGCATGTATAAAGTATCCAATTTCATGTGACAATCCAAATTAGTATTATGTTTTCGTTTTTGTTGGTTAATCGAATTCTTAAACAATTTCGATACGGTAATTATTTCACCAATACAATAAATACTGCTTTTTGATCGAAGTTACATATATACTAAGATAAACCTGTGTCACTAAGTCAGTAATTTTTTTTTTTATTATTGAAAAAGGATTAGACGTTTGTCTTCTATCTCACCTGATGGAAAGTGACGATGAAGACGAAGGTGTTACACGTCTATCCACGAGATACCTATTTACTCGACGCTTGAAAGAACTAGGGCTATAATTTTCTGGAAAAACAGACGCCGGCAGTTCATTCCACACCTTGCCGACCCGCACCAAAAAGGAACTATCGAAGCGTTTGGTTCGACTTCTTGGGATGTCTACCATGAAGGGATGGAAGGTGTGTCTGCGTCTAGTAGTCCGATGTAAGAAGGGCGTGGGTTCAACCTGATCAAAAAGAGCATTCGCGCACTCTCCAAAATGTAATCTGTAGAAGACTGCTCAACTGGCAACTTTCCGACGATGGTCGAGGCTTTGCAGTTTTTTGGTGGTGAGGTCAAAGTTGTTAATAATTTTTCGGGCTCTTCGGTCAACTGCGTCCATCGCTTAATGCATTGTAGTATGTAGCACCCTCGATAGCTACATTATTAGTATATTTTATCAAGTAATTTCTACAGGACATTAGCGAGCTTAGAACGTGAAAATTATAATCAACTATTTATTTTATGCTTGTTTGTTAACCTTTAATAATTTCTTGTAAATTCATATACTTAGAACCTAAATAAAGAATATTATATGAAATATTAAAATCTAAATATGTTATTATATGACGACCGAGTAGCGTAGTGGTTAGTGGTTAGTGGGGAGGTCACATGCCGGAGGTCCTAAGTTCGAGTTCTGGCCGGGGCATTCATTTGGGTGAGATGAAACGACAAACATGTGTCCTAGAGTCATGGTTGTTGATATTTATACCCCCCCCCCACCAATTCGGTTTATGGTCATTCAGAGCACCGCTTACTTTGTGGCTATACAGTTGGTGTTATTGTCTGGGGATCTATTTATTTATATTATATTATTTTGCATTGTATAAAACTTTTCAAATTACGTATATTTTTTCTGGTTTCTTGTACGGCAAAGTTTCAGGCTAAGACGTGAGAGCTTCTGCTTTTTTGGTTCTTTTGTATGCGCCCCGCGCGCTAGTGACGACAACTGTGCAGAAGATTCTGGTCCTCCACCGAGTTCCCCGACTGTACCACCACCGTTGAACTCATCATTGCAACTGGCCTATAGACTAAGTAAAAGGGACATCTCTAATGTAAGATTTAATTAACAGGTTTTTTTAATATCACTTATATTGCTCTACTTGCCACATAGAGTGATAACATTACACAACTTTATCTTACTAGCTAATCATTCCCTTTAACTGTAACGTTAGCACCCTATATTAAAATTATTACTACCTATATTTAAACAAGTTAAAGGAACCAATGTAGCTAACAATATGGTGAATTAATCATAAGTGTTTTAATTTAAATTTCACAAATTGGTATTCTACATCGGATTTCCACACCATCCACTAAATCCTCCCTTGATTTCAAAACGATTTAAAAAATGGATCCCTACGTCCACACGCACATCCACATAAGTGTTATATCACTGTATTGTGTTTTTGTTTATTCCTAAAGGTCCCGGTGAGATTGCAGCCGCGTAACTTCTGAACCCTTCCCGTCGAATTTCTGGGCAAAATTAGGGTATTTTATGTCTGAGTATTGTACGTTTTAATGGTAAATGGATGTTTTAAATTCATAATTTCTCGATAACATTTACTTGTTTATCAGGATCACCAACAGGACAACATTATTACGAGTAATTGCGCATTATATACAAATTACAACATGAATATTGTCACAATTATAGGAGACAACTGCATGCATTAAAAATATTTTATTATATATCATAGAAAATTTAGAATTCTAATATTTACTCCTATAATAAAAAGAAAAGACAAAAATGATATTTAATCCTAGGACAATAAAGTGTCCGTTAATTTAAGTCTATTTTAGAGTGCCATTAAAATTATAGATATGTCCAATATTATTGCCACAACAATAATCAATTTAATATTATTTATTAATGTACATATTATTAATTAGTCAAAACCAATTTGATTTCCACCAATGTCAAAGAAAAAAGTTTTTTTTATTGACATTAAACAAAAAGTAGTTCATTATTAATCAAGCGGAGAAAGTGGCCGATTACCAACGAATGACATGTTTTTTGAGCCGAAGCGCAGCTGAGATCATCATTATACACGAGTTGGGAATCGCACTTTCGATTGATACACAGTGCTACTCCTACGAAGAAAATAAAAAAAACATAATAAAAATTAATAATTCTTCATACACCTTGCTGTACTTTTGCCTGGAGTTTTCGAGCAGTAGGATTTTTTTATTCCGGCGTCGTCAAATGGATTTCCATATACTTCTAAAGCAGAATGTTCATTATTTTTCCATCCCGCATATTTTTTCAATATTAATGACGTACATTCTTACCTGTTTCAAAAAAGAACTTGTTCAATTTCCGACCGGGAGTAGTATAAAACATTTTCCTCTCTAAAATAATAGTAGAGACTTACAAAAGAAACCAAGTCAAATTAAATAAATACAGATAATAACAATGAATGTGTTTTATTCATCACCTACATACAGTTATTTATATGTAAGATCTGAAAACCTTATTTCATTGGTGCATCAGCTTGCTAAAACGGTTTCTTTCGACCTAAAAGATGCGGATATTGACATGTGCACGAGAATAGCAAAAACAAATCAATCCTCTCCTCGGCCAAAGTCTATAATTGTCAAACTTCGAAGTCCGATAGTACGTGATGGGTTTCTTGCGGCTGTGATTAAGTATAACAAGTCCCATCCAGCTGATAAGATTAATTCAAGTCATTTAGGCATAGGAGGTGAAAGAAGACCAATATATGTGATTGAACATCTCTCATCCTTTAATAAAGAACTTCACAAGGCTGCAAGACTTAAAGCAAAAGAAAAAAGCTACAAGTTTGTATGGGTGAGAGCTGGCCGCATTTTTGTTAGAAAATCGGATACTACACCGGCAATTGTCATTAAGGATATGTCTTCGATTCACAATTTAAACTAATTTATATAAGTTTGATAGATAAGATAAGATTAGATAAGATTTAAGTACTATTTGTATAAAATTCGATTCTGTAAATTGTTCTTACCAGAATTGTAGAGGTTTGAATACGAAGACTAACGAATTCTACACGAATGTATGCCTAAATAACTATGATATTATTGTGATAACTGAAACGTGGCTACAAAGTAATATTAGCGATTCGGAGTTGTTTAATGATGAATATGTAGTTTATAGAAGTGACAGGGATCTAAGCAAAAAGTTTTCTAAGAAAACTGGTGGAGGTGTATTGATTGCTGTTAACAAAAAAATCGATTCGTGTAGACTTAGTGAATATGTTAATGTTAATGATAATATAATTGAGAACCTTTGGATCTCAATCAATGTTAAGAATGGCAAGAAAATTGAAAAGTATTGTATATGTGCCCTTTATATACCACCTGCTACTAGCTTTTCGAACTATGAACAGTTTGTAGACGACGCTAGTATAATTTTATCAAATTACGAACACTCTCTGGTTCTGGGGGACTTTAACCTGCCGGGCCTAAGATGGATAAAAAGCGAAGACAGTTCATCTATTGTTTTACAAAATTCTCAAAATTGCTATTACTATCTCATATCTGAATTTTTATCCTTAAATAATCTCAAACAATTCAATATTATCGAAAATCATAAAAACACAATTTTAGACTTAGTATTATCATCAGCTACTAACATATTCTTGCAAACAGCGGCAGAAGCATTGACGGTTGTAGATAAATATCATCCCCCACTAGATATCCAAATAAAATTTGATTCGAAAAATTACCTAAAACCATTGCAACAACCGCGGTTTAATTTTTACAGAGCTGATTATGCATCTATCACAAGCGATCTTGAATGCGTTGGTTGGGTGAAAGAGTTGTCATCTTGTGGTGATGTGGATGAAATGGTTTCAAAATTGTATGATATATTGCGTAAAGTTATTAGAAAATGGGTACCAATGACTAAACCCAAAAACAAGAATTATCCTGTTTGGTTTACTCGGAGCCTTATAAAATGTCTAAAAGAAAAAAACAAAATTAGATTACGCTTTAAAAAGTATAATCATCCAATGGATAAAGTTGCTCTGGATTTCTTAAAAAGAGGATGCGACTTCTTAATAAAACAGTGCCACAAAAATTATTGTAACCGTCTGGAACAAAATATTTCATGCAACCCAAGGTATTTTTGGACGTTTCTCAAGCATAAACGCAAAAACCATAGCAACTTACCATCACGTATGCATTTAGATCATGAAGTAGCAACCCATGAATCCGATATGAGCCAACATTTCGCAAAAAATTTTTCTTCAATTTTTAATGATACTTTAAATTGCCATGCCCCGAAAATTAAAAGTAGAAGCACAAATCAGTTTTCCTTAAATAACATAATCTTATCCAAATGTGAAGTTTACAATAAACTCAAAAATATTAATATATATAAAGGTCCAGGTCCCAATAGTCTGCCAGCCATTTTTGTAAAGCAGTGTGCAAAGCAACTGTCTTCTCCGCTCTCTATTATTTACAATGAGTCCCTTAGATCTGCGCTGTTCCCATCATACTGGAAAGTTGCCAAAATCGTTCCTACATATAAACATGGAGAAAAAAACAATATTAGGAACTATAGACCTATTTACATCTTATCTATTTTTGCCAAGGTTTTTGAAACACTAGTTCACCTACATCTCTATAATTTGGTCAAATTTCAATTATCTGATCGACAACATGGATTCATCCGGCGCAGATCTACCGCCACCAATCTAATTGCTTTTACGAACACCATCGCCTACCACATATAAAGGCAAACAAGTGGATGCCGTATATACGGATTTTAGTAAGGCATTTGACAAAGTTGATCATGAAATATTATTGACGCGACTCTATAATTATGGTGTCGATGGCTCTGCTCTGGATTGGTTCAGGTCGTACTTGACTAAGCGAAAGTCATATGTTGTTGTTAATGGTGCTGAGTCGGATTATTTTGTAGCAACCTCTGGTGTTCCACAGGGTTCGAACCTGGGTCCTCTCCTTTTTTTAATATCAATAAATTCAGTTACTGAATGCTTTCAGAACACAGATATATATCTATTTGCCGACGACCTTAAAATAATACGACCAATAAGGTCGCTAAAAGACAGTCGGCTGGTACAGGATGATTTGAATAGACTTGGTTTCTGGTGTAAGCAGAATAATATGATGTTAAATACAGATAAATGTAGGCACATATCGTTTACTCGTAAAAATATGCCGGTACCCACTAGCTATGCAATCAATAACAGCTTACTGAAGCAAGTGAACACTGTGTACGATTTAGGCATACTATTGGATAGTAAACTATCGTTAATCTTACATGTAAATAATATAGTCGCAAAAGCATCCAAAATGTGTGGTTTTATATCTCGTAACACAAAGCACTTTAAGCACGCCAGAACAATGTTGCTCCTTTACGGAGGTCTGGTGCGCAGTGTCCTTGAGTACTGCTCACAAGTCTACGCTCCTTTTTATGAGATACACAAAAGCAGAATTGAGAGAGTGCAGAAAAGATTTCTCAGCTTGCTTGCTTTTAAATTGAAATGCCATCGTAGTCTCAGATCATATACTGAACGTCTTAAATATTTTGGCATATCCTCACTGACTAACAGGCGGAAACTTCATGATCTTAGGTTCTTATACCAGCTATGCATTGGTTTGATAGATTGTCCCGAACTGGTAGCCCAAATTAATTTAAGTGCACCTTCTAGGTTGCCACGCAAAAGTGCTTACAAACTGTTCAAAGTTCCTGGTAGTAAAACTAACTTAGGCATGAATGCTCCTTTGAGTAGAATGGCAAAACTTTACAATTATATACCTGTAACCGAAAATATAGATATTTTTAATGATCATTTAATTGAGTTCAAAAAGAAAATTACCAATTACCTGAATAAGGAACAACGTCCGTTATAATTAAATATGTTAAATAAAATGTTAATTTAAGTTAATTTTTATCAATGTATTATTCAATTTTTTTTTTAATTTTTAATTTTGTATTTAATTTAATTTTTGTAAAATTGTAGTTACTCTGTTTTTCAAATATCAAAAAGTACGTTACAATCAGTGTTAGCTGTGGTTGCCTATAAGTGGGTGAGCACAAACCTTGTTATTTGTGAATTCAATTGTATGTGTTTAGTGTGTTTTACCTGTTGACGATCTTTATAATAAATAAATAAATTTGTAATATGTCTACTTTATTAATGACACAAGATTAATATGATTAGATTCTGTTTTTCTGTGTAAGGAAACTGCGAATCCTGCTTCATGAATGTAGGTAGTTTAAATTGGATCAGATGCTAATGTAATGAACATTTCATTATAAATAACTGCTTATTATTGTATTATGGTTCCGACGATTTGATGATGACAAATAAATGTAGATAAACAAGGCCTTCCTCTTTAGAGTTACCCAACGTTATCGAAGTGCAACCTTTACAATCATACATTTTAAGAAACCTCAAATATGGACTCTATAGCCCCACAGAATTGTTATCAAAAATGAACCATAAGTTATTTAGAATCTTCCGAAATGAAATTCATCCAATAATTATTACAAAGTAATGTATGGACATACCATACCATACAATAAAGGTGTTAAAAACTGGAATGACGAATACAAGTATTGCCTTATTTGATAACGTCTTGCATGATGTACTACTATGCACAAAGATCTACCAAGTCAAAAGAACTTAATCTTTATAAGGAATTAACCACTGTTACGGTTTAATATTTTTCACTTTATTATGTAATCCTTACTTAATAGTATTACAGTTTTTATTGTATATCTTTTATATATTTATAATGATTAAAAATTGATCACATGTGTCGTATTAAACATACATATAGAATCAAGAATTTCGTATGCTAAAACCTCAGTTGCCTTGCATATAATAATAATAATAAAAACTCTTTATTGCCATTAACAAAACAAAAACAAAGTACAATAAAAAAAAACAATTAATTAAAGAAGCAGACAATTTGGGCGGCCTTATCGCTTAAAGTGATTTCTACCAGGCAACCCTCTATAAACTATGACAACAGAGTAACGAAATTGGGCAGAGTTTTTAAAGATTTGAATGTAAGTATAGTATACTATAATGAATAAAAAGCATAATATTACACATACATATTAAGTAGTTATACATAAATACTATGTATAAAAAAATACAATTAATGTATAAATGAATAAAATGTAATGTTGGATAAATATTAGATAGATACTTTTTAGTACTTTTTGAAATAAATCTTGAAAAAAGTGACAGTCCTAGCAGTATGTAGATGAGGAGGTAGGGCATTCCACAAACCTGCAGCACGCAGTGTAAATGAATTGTGAAGAAAATCAGATGTGTGATGCGGCGTGGACAGAAGCATGTAGTTAGATGAACGTAAGGATTGGTCGTGATCCTGATGTCGAAACCTAAAACACTCCTTTAGGTACTTTGGAATAGATGGGTTGAACAGTGTTTCATAGAGAAGAGAAAGAATGCGTGTATTCCTGCGAAGTCAAATTGGGTGCCACTTGAGCTTAGCGCGGAAATCAGAAACATGGTAATCTTTTCGTAATGAAAATATAAACCGTACACAAACATTTTGGAGGCGCTCAAGTTTATCAAGTTGCTCCTCGGTAAGATCTAGATAGCTTATATCTGCGTAATCCAGCATAGGGAGGAGAAGTGACTGTGCGAGCGTAATTTTTGTCGGTAAGGCAAGGCAATTTCGAAGTTGCGCCAGATCCCATATCCTAACGCAGCGAATAACTTCTTGCTAACAGTGTCAACTTGGTGTTTCCACGATAAGGTGTTGTCCATGTAAACACCAAGGTTTTTGACGGCTGAGCTAAAAAGTATTCGCTCACCTTCAAACATAACAGGTGGCAATGAATTGAAGCCAATCCTAGCTAGCATATTTGAACTACCTATGAGTATCAACTGTGTTTTAGAAGGATTAACTTTTAAACCGAAACGTTTACTCCAATCTGCAATCTTTAGCAAATCATTATTAGTGGTATTTACTGCATGGATTATGTTATTGGGTGAGGCATAGGTGTAAATTTAAAGGTCATCTGCATACAGGTGGTAGGAAGAAAAAAAAAAAGACTGAGTTATTGGATTAATAAAAATGGCAAATAATAAGAGAGATAGCACACCACCTTGAGGGACGCCGGCAGTTGTGTCACACCAGTCGAATACGGTCACATCCACAGATATACGCTGCCTGCGTCCATGTAGATAACTACGAAGCCAGCAAATCACCGTTGGAGATATGTTGAATTACTTTAAGAACATCAAAATCCACAGTAGCAAACGCATTACTAAAATCAAGTAAGCTTAGTAGTGTCAGTTTCTTATTTTCCATGTTACTGCGAATGTCATCTGTGATTTTAATCAGGGCAGTAACCGTACTATGACCCGGACGGAATCCAGATTGAAATGGATTTTGTAAGGTTATTTTTATAGAGAAAGGATAGGATTTGATGGTGTACTAGGCGCTCTAGACCTTTGGAAAGGAAGGGAAGTGTAAAAATTGGACGAAATTCAGAGAAAGAACTAGGATTGGTCCTTTTTGGCAAAGGAACTATGTTTATTGATCCAGGCCTTAGGGAAGGTTGGTGAGGATAAGGAATTATTAAAATTTTTTGTGATGATTGGAGTTAGGAGATCGAATAAAGGAATAAACATATTGCAGCTAATGCCATCGTAACCCACAGCGTTGGATGAGATGGATATGATACTCTTCCTAACATCACAAACGGTGAATTGTTGAATTTCCAATTGAGGAATATCTGGGTACGGCAAAGATGAAAGATATTTTAAGCTATGGTCTTTTATAGATCCATCCATGGTTGAAGTGCATGTGAAGTGTTTATTTAACAGATTCAAGTCGATATTGTAGGACATACAATCACATTTAGATTTGCCGATACCAATCATCTTAAAAATTTCCAAACTTTAGCTGGATTTTCATTTTTTACAGATTTGTGAATGTGGTGGCGTTGTGCATCCCTATACACTCCGTTGCAGTGATTACGAATAGTTTTGCAACGCTTTCATATTTGCAGCGCGCCGAATTCTTCTTTTTTAAAAGCAATTTAATATCATCCGTTAACCAAGGAGCAGGTAAATGTTTTAATTTCACTGGCCGATTAGGAGCGTGTCGATCGTAATGGTCTATAACTGAATAATTGAATAAGTTGATCTGATCGTCCACACTCGTTAAAGTATTCACTATAAACCATTCAATATCGGCTGCATCTTTATGAATTTTATCTAAGTCAATGCCGGCAAAATTACGACGCATCAGAATTTTAGGCTTTAGGAAATCGGATCTTATAAGATAGAAACAAAAGGTCATGATAGGAAAATGCACCCGCACTGCTGTGACTATGTTTGAAAATGCAGTTGACTGATGACACCAATATAAGGTCAAGGAGGGAAGGGTCACAGTTTGGAAAGAAATGTGTGGCATTCAGTTGAGCCAAGTGTAGGTAACTTGGATTTTGTCACTTTGTCACTTGGTCACTTTTCAGCATACAAGTATTAAAAGTTTCGATGTACTGTAAATAACTCCTAGAAGAACTTTAACATGTGACATTACGACTTCAATGAACAGATATTCTAATTGCGCAGCCATACTGCTCACATGATTTAGTGATAACAGTGTAGGGAATTCCTGTTCTGAGGTAGATTGCTTCTCCACCACCAGTTCTGGAACCCTGTCATTGTGAATCAGCTGATATCCAGGCAAAGAATATGAAGTGGAAGGTAAACATGGCTTAAGCCACGTTTCCGAAACAAGTATAGCATGGAGGCTATCGACATCAAAAGTATTAAGTATGATTTGAACTACATTAAAATTACGGGGCACATGATTGAATTGAGAATCTAAATATTCACTAAGGGAAGGAGAGGTGCTCTGAAAACTGAGGTCACTGTTCAAGCCATCTGAGGAGCACGTTTAACATTGCAAAGAGTCAGTGTCACTGTATATGAATAAACTTAATATCCTAACCTAACCTTGAAACAATGTTTAATGTCTGTATTGCCAGTGGTGAGATTATAGAGGATATAATAAAGCATAGAAAAGTTCTTCCTGAATTTCACTCAGGTGTCATTATCACAAACCCTTCCAAATTTAGAATTATTCACTAGGATGTTAATAAATTTATAACCAAGAAACATAACAATGATAATAATAATAATAATAATTTATTTCGGAAACTTGATCCATATAAAGAGTTAGTAACAATTTTAAATTTATATATTAATGCTAGTAATCACAATTTAATGATTTTTTTCAAATGTTTTATTTGTAGGTGGCAACTATTCCAATGTAATAAAGAGACCTTTTCCTTTAATACTAGTAGAATACTGTTAGAGCTGTCGCAGGTCCAGCGCATCAGTGAGGCGACCGTTTTCCTTGTAATCGCGAAACTCGTGCCTCCGCAAACATGCCTGACGCGCTGCAGTACCGCGGCAGCCCCAACAGTATTCTAAAACCGTTGTTACATTGTATACGTAGAGCTGAGTCATCTTTCTTTTTATAATGATTACTCTGTAAGAACTAGGGACGAACATAAGTTAGCGATTTCGAAATTAAAGAAATTATTTGGATGACAAAAGAGCGTGGGATCGAGGGCTCTACAAACTGTTTTTGGTATAGTTTCTCAAAATTAAAAAAAACCTCTTGGTTAACCTATAATAAAAACCCTTTTAAAAACGAAAGTTAAATTCATATTTATGATATTATGTTGAAGATAAAGTATAATATGACTTTCGTTAAGTGTAAAAGTTTTTACCTATGATGAAATAAAATATTTTAAATAATTTTTTCATTTTTTTTAAATCTATATCAATTTCGAGTATAAAAAGGTTTAACGATTAAAGAAATCACTGAGCTCAGTACAATATGGGAACATAAAAACTAGCTTTAAAATATTATAGATCATTTTACAGCGACTCATTTTAGCGATAAAATACATTTACCAACCAACTAAAACCCAATAAGCAACCTTCCAACACTGCACTTGAACTTGAGTGATTTAAACCGACGTTCAACTTTTTTAATCGAACGGAACTCCTGACATAACCTTCTCAATTTGCAATATTGTAATGAACGAGTTTACGCATGCTTAGTTTTATTTATTCAATTTTTTGAGCGGTGTTTTAAGTTTGAATTATAATATTCAAAGGTATATCAAATCAATATCAATTTAATATCGTTGATTAAGTTTCCTAACAAAATGTCAAAGTTAGTGTTAGTGTTTTCACTTTTTTTATTAGAGTGTACGGAAGTAGGAAACGGCTTTCATCAAAAAAGTATATACTCGTATATATACACGGTGGAATTTTTCGGATGCCACCTGGAGAAGTACTCTTGTTACTGGAGATAGCAGGTTTGACATTTAAGAAGCACTCCTATATTTAAAAAACTTCAGATATATTGAATGATAGACATTGAAGCTGCGTAGTAATTTATATAGCTCTTTACGAATTTGCATGACAAGCGGTTCGATGGCTTGTGTTCTACACATCAGATGAACACTTTCTTTTTTGCAGTCGTTGAATAAATAAACTGCTAACCTACAATTATTTTCGATTATATTTTAAAAGCCTAATGAGATCTTATTTCACGTCAAAGGCACGTTCTACCATGTATTGGATCCTGATACATACATTGGATTTTCGATAGAGCTTGCCGACTTTACTACTTTGCCGAAGCTGCGGTGCGGCGTATATCTAACGGCTGCTGCCTGGGCCGCCGCCGGTGGCACTTAACAAAGTTGATTGCCTAATGCCTACAAACACGCCACGGCCGCGCGCTTTTATCTACGTTTACAAATAAATTACGTTCTGTAGAATTGTATGCATGATAAATTATATCAAATAAAAATTAAGCTTGGTTTGCCTACCTAAATTGTAGTTTTATTCATTTTAGGAATGCAATTGATTTTCGGTACCTGGCACGGGGATGGGTTATAAGAGACGGGAGCGACTCCCTAGATCGTCTACCTGAGCAAGTGTCCCTTTCACGTAATCTTTTAGTAGAAATTTACATTTCTTTACTCATTTTTAAAAATTTAAAAAAAAAAAAGGTGCTTCCTCAATTTAAAGATCATAAATAAAATATGATCTATTTAAGTGTCAAGTATTATACCTTTATAAACGATTATAAGGAGTGATTTTTCGCTTATTTTAGAAATCATCCTATATCTACTGAACTAATCCACATTAATTTTTTTAAATATTTTTTTTACTATTTGGACCACGGTGCGTGAACCCATTCCGTTTGGACGTTGACCTTCTGGACAAAAGTACTAAAAATAATCATAGATCAAAAAGTTAACCCACTTTCTATAATTGGGTATTTGACAACATATGAAAATTCAACTTCTATAATTTTCTTTGAAAATATAAGTTGACCCAAAATAATAAAAAAATAAGTTTTGTGTAAAAAGATTAATAGATTAGAACACTTAATAATGAAGCAAAATCTTATCATGTTATAAGTAATTTTTTATATTATTAGCTTACTGTCGTAAAATATAACTATTTTTATTTTATATATATATTTTTATTATATGTTATGGAGAGTGAGACGAAAATATTTAGCAAATAAATTTACGATGAAAGCTAACTCATGAAATAACAATATTACTTCTGTTTTGCTCAATAAACTGAACGATGTGTGCCCCAACTACTACTGGTATATACGAAAAATCCTTTACTTGCTTTAATTTCGAGGAAACCCGAGCTCTACCCTTGTACTCTTCTTATATATTATACAATTTCAGCTTAGATATTTGGCTTACGTATATAGATATTATCAATTACATACAATCTGATTTAGAATGTGTTGAGCAAAGAAAAGATGAATATCAAATCGATATTTATTTTAATTGAACTTCAAAACAAATATGACGGATGGCATGAAATATATACAGACGGCTCAAAAAATAACACAGACCTTGGGGCAGCCTTCTATTATGTAACGATGAAGACTGAAATGTTTTTTAAAATAGTTCACAATATGCCAATAATGTTTGTGGAACTCATTGCAATTTACAAAGCATATATATTAGTATGCTGCTAATATATATGGTCATCAAATTTTAATATTCACTGACTATACTGATAGCGCCCTTCAACATCTGGCTCGATGCGCTTCTGGTAGTAGCAGAGGTACGCCGACAGCCTATAATATTTTAGAGAAACCACTTAGTTTCCAACAAAACATCTACAAACAAGTATTGCAATGGGTTCCAGCACACATTGGTTTAATGGTAATGAAGGGGCTGACCGTTGAGCAAAAACTGCTTCGGAGAATGGCACAGAAGTTTGGTAAACTTACCAGATATTAGTACACATTTACCAACATTCAAGAAAAATGTATATAAATTATGGATAAATCGCTTCAATTACCAATCACTGAACAAAGGAATTTGGTACAAAACTATCCAGAGTCGACCTTTTCAGATACCATGGTTTTGTATCATTAATTGGAAATATTGTTTGTTATTCTAGTTCTAAGATCTTATATGGCCACTATCCATCAACAAAATTTGCATTTCTAATGAAGAAAAAACTCGCAAAATTGCGACCAATGCAATAAAATAGAAGATGTGCAACATTTGCTTCAGGAATGTACCCGAAACTCTTGTCAACGAGATATAATATTATGCTGAGAGCTCAAGCCATCAACGTACTGGAAGTAGGAATAACACAATCAATATTAACAGAACCAACGTCTAGCGCTGCATTCTCGCTCCGATCGCCACGCGGTGCGGACGTGCAAGACTCCGTTCTCCGTTGATCGGTCCCTGCCCGATATTCCGTGGCGCTCAGTCTACTGACGTCACAGTTTAGCGTGTTGGTTCCGTGCTACGGTTTTCAAGGTTTTTCTACTCCCTCTGAGTGCTATCGAAGTGCGATTTTTCTTTGCGACTAAGCCCCTTAGTCTTCAAAGTGCTGTGCTAAGTTGTGTTGTGCTTGTGCTGAGTGCAGTGTTGTGCCCAGCGTAAGTAGTCTGGTCTCAGTACAAAGGATACTTAACGGTGACAACGAATTTGTACTGAACCAGTCCTTTTATTTTTATTTTATTTCTCTTCTCTATTTTATTTATTTTTCTCCTATTTTCATATTTATTTTTATCATATCTGTGTATTCTTCGTATGTATTTGTCCTTTCTGTCGGTAAAGGTTGACCCTAACGCGGTCAACTCTTTACCTGCGTACCCTTTTTTTTAGGTTTCTAGGTAGCGGCCTTCGGCGTACTACGGTTAGTTTTAAGTTATTCTCCCCAGCCCCCCTACCGCTGGTAGGGAGGTTTGCCGCTAGGGTTCGCTAGGTTTTTATTTAGGAATCCTAGGCATTTGTTATATAAATAAGTGCTAGGTTTGCTAGGGAACCTAGGCATACATTATATATTTATATATTACATATTGTAATTCCAAGCCCTCCAATGGACCTTGTTAATATTCTTAGGTCGTTCGCCCAGGCGCTCGCTGCGTCCGGCGTAAGCATACCCGCTGACGTACTAACGCAGGCCTTACAGGCATCTATTGCGTCCCCGGCCCCTCAGGCCTCAACCCCGGCCCCTCAGGCCTCTAATGTCCAGACCCCTCAGGTGTATAGCTCTCCCGCGTCTCCCGTTCCATCCGATATGGACTGCGCGTCGGTCTCATCCTCGCGCTCATCTTGCAGGAAGCGTACCGCTCCCGGGAGCGATTCAGACTCCGCCGCGTCCGAAGCCTCGTCGGTCGCCGCCACCCTAACCGGTTCTCCTAAGCCCGCGTTCCAGTTAGTTGCCAAACGCTCTAAGAAGCGTTCGAAAAAAGCCACGGTGTCTTCAACACCCGAGCCAACCCCGGTGTCTTCTACACCCGCCCCCGCGCCGCTCATGTCACTCGAAGTGACCACGTCTCCGTCGGTCCCTTCGAAGCCAGCGTCGCGCTGCGCTCCCGTCGCACCGAAGCCTCAGCTCCCTCCGCCCGTCTTCCTCCGTGAAAAAGCGCGCTGGACAGCGGTTTCTAACTTGTGCAAAGAGCACAAAATTAATTACTTAAAAGCCGCCAACGCTGGCGAAACAATCAAAATTCAGGTCGCGACCGTCGACGACTTCCGCGCGTTCACCAGGTTACTTTCTATAAAACAAATCGCGTATCACACCTACGCCCTCCCGGAGGAGCGTAAGATCCGCGCAGTACTACGGGGCGTCCCGTTCGAGCTCGCGAATGAAGAAATCCTCGAGGACCTTAAGTCCCAGGGTTTCCCGGCCGAAGCAGTGCACAAGATGCACTCTAACCGCGGTAGGCGCTTTCCATTAGCTTTAGTTATCTTGTCGAATGCTCCCAACTCGAGGGAGATCTTTAGAGAGGCTCGCACAATTTGCGGACTCTCAAATATCTCCGTCGAGCGTCCCAACCCCCGCGGTCACCCTGGGCAGTGCCACCGCTGCCAGCTCTATGGCCACGCAGCGGCTAACTGCTCAGCTCCCCCCAGGTGCGTTAAGTGCCTGGATCCGCACATAACGAAGGAGTGCACAGGATTCGCACTCCCGAATCCACTTCCCCCCCTGCTTGTGTGCTGTGCGGTCAGTCCGGCCACACAGCTAACTACAGGGGTTGCCCGCGCGCTCCGCGCTCCACCGCTAAGAGGGCCGCGCCTAAACCGGCGCCGCCGTTCACTCCCACTCACTTCCCGCCGCTGCGCAACCGGGGTCCCCCGGAAGCAAAGCCCGTTCAGCCGACGCCTACTCAGGCTCTGTCTTGGAGGCAGCGTCCGGCCGTTCCGCCTGCACCTTCCCGACCCATCCCAGCTCCCGTAGCTTCCGCAGGGCCGCGTCCTGCTCCGTCATCCGCACCTCAGTCGTCGTTGGCTGAGGACATGAAGACCGTGTTCGACGTTATTCAAAACGTCGATATTAACGAAATTTCCGTGCTCGCACGCAAACTGCGAGCCGCCCGCTCTCCTCAAGAGCGTTTATTTGCGTTAGCCGAGCATCACTCGCTTCTAAGTTCGTTATAAATTTTTTATTTAATTTTTTTTTTTTAGTATTTTTTATAAAATCGTAAAAAAGTAAATTATAATGTCTAGACCCGCGAATCCCGCGTCCAGTCGTATTAAACCCAAGGGCTTATCCCTAGTATCTTTTAACGCTCGTAGCCTTAACACCAACCTTCCCGAGATTAAACTGTTCCTTCAGAACAAAGAACCTGACTCATTCCTTCTCCAGGAGACATGGCTTACTCCAAACCGCTCCAGGGGATTCGCTATACCTAAGTACGCGTTTATTCGTAACGATAGGCCCAACTCCGACTTCGGCGGCACCGCTATATATTACAAAACAGGCTTCCATTGCTGTCCTCTCCCTAACCCTCCTCTCCTCAACATGGAAGTCACTGTAGGTAGATTGGCTATGACTGGTCATCCGACCATCATCATAGCTTCCATCTACATACCTAGTGGTACCAGACCAATCCGCAGCGACTTTGAGGCCATTCTCGCCCTCGGCCATTCAGTCATTATGTTCGGAGATTTTAACTCCAAACATACTGACTGGACGTGCCTATCGACTAACACCAGCGGTATCGCTCTCTTCGACATCACTAACTCCCTTGACTTAGACGTCATATCCCCCATCACTCCCACTCACTATCCCAACAACCCGACCTACTCTCCTGACATCCTCGACTTTGCAATTATCAAGCGAATCAATCTTGATCTAATGTCTATCGAACCGCTCGATGACCTAGGCTCCGACCATCACCCCGTCTCCCTCGTGCTAGGTACGCCTATCGTTAACGTCTCATTTCCTAAGACCTTTACCAACTGGAAAGGCTTTAAAAATACGTTAGTTTCAGCCTTAGAGGCCCCGAACTCTCCACTCGCGATCTCTCCCGAACAATTAGATAGCCCGGATAAAATTGATTCATTAGTAAATTCTCTCACTGATGCTATCAACTCAGCTATCAGTGACAACGAAAAGGTTGCTAAGCAAGGCAAACCCACGCTTCCCTTAGCCGTTAGCAATCTTATTAAAGCTAAGAACGCGGCTCTCCGGAGAGCCAAGAAATATCCCACGCCCGCCTATAGAACAGCTGCGAATCAGCTTCAACGTAAAGTTAGGTCTTGCCTCGCGGAACTCCGAGACGCTCAGATGAACGATCTCATGGCGAATATCTCTCCGTCCCACCAAGCGTAGTATAGCATGGCCCGAGCCTTACGCGTAGACACCGCCTCTCACGTTCCTCCTCTCACTCGTCCCGATGGCACTACTGCCTTTGAAGTCGAAGAGAAAGCCGAATGCTTCGCTGACAGCATTGCCGCACAATGCTCGCCTAGCACGCAACCTGCTGATCCCTCACACATCCAGGCGGTGGAGGACGAAGTCCTTCGCAGAGACTCTCTCCCCATCACCGCCGACCCTGTCACAGTCTCTAATGACGAAATCTTGCTTCTCATTAGAAATCAAAAGTCCAAAAAGGCTCCGGGTGCTGATGGAATTTCCAACCACGCACTTAAGCACCTACCTCAACAGATGCTTACCTTGTTAGATATCATTTTCAATGCCTGCTTCGACCATAGCTACTTTCCAAAAGCTTGGAAAGAAGCGACAGTCATAGGCATTCCCAAGCCGGGCAAACCTCTGAACGTCCCGGCTAATCACAGACCCATCAGCCTCCTCAAGGCAATGTCTAAACTTCTCGAGAGAGTCATACTCTCTCGAATGCGGAACCATCTGTTTCCAACGGATGGCGATCCTCTCATTATTCCCCATCAGTTCGGCTTTCGCGCTAAACACTCCTGCCCTCAGCAAGTCCATCGAATCGTCGAGTATATACTTGACGGTTTCTATCCGCGTCGTTATAAAACAGTCGCGGTTTTCTTTGACGTAGCCAAGGCTTTCGATAAAGTCTGGCACAGCGGTCTCGTTTATAAACTCCACAAAATAGGCTTACCGGATCGCCTAGTCAGGTTAATAGCGTCGTTTCTCAAAGACCGTACGTTTCGATTTAAACACAAAGGCACGTTTTCTGCGCCTCGTCCCATAAAGGCTGGAGTCCCTCAAGGCTCAGTCCTCGCCCCTCTGCTGTACACCGTGTACACCAACGACATTCCCATCCCGCCGAAGGCGTCGAACTCGCCCTCTTTGCCGACGACACCGCACTCTATACCAAAGGCCACAGTGTTCGGCACCTAGTAACCAGACTCCAAAAGGTCGTAAACGCCCTTGGTGTATGGTTTCAAAAATGGCGCATCGATGTGAACCCTGAAAAGAGTTCTGCGTTGCGCTTCGACCACAAACGCCGTCGTCCCGCTGGCGATCCCCACGTTCGAATGTTAGGTATTCCCATCCCCTGGAAGCGCAGTACTAAATACTTAGGCGTCACATTAGATCCGACACTTTCTTTCAAGCCACACGTCGAAAGAGTTTCGAAACTCGCTCGTCACTACTTAGGCCGCCTAAATAGCATGTTAGGTAGAAAAAGTAAAATGTCTTTCAGAAACAAACGTACACTTTACAAGGTCTGCGTTAGACCCGTCATGACATATGCCTCGCCAATCTTTGCCCACGCCAAACCCTCCCTCCTGCACAAACTGCAGGTAGTTCAAAACCTCTTTTGCCGCAGGGCCACAAACGCACCGTGGTACGTGCGTAACGCGGACTTGCATAGAGATCTTAAACTGCCTACAGTACAACAACACCTCAAAACACTCTCTGAAGCGTTCTTCAAACGCTCCGAAACCCATCCCAATCCTCTAGTTCGCGATTCAGTCTCATATACTACTCCTGTCTTAGATTCGAAGTTCAAAGTCGCTAGGCCTAGGAATGCGCAAGCGTACTCATCCACCAGACTGTCAGCCGATCTCGAAGCCCTTCTGGCCGCAAATTCTAATTCTAACGTTAATTCTAATTCTAACGTAAATCCTAATTCTAACGTAAATGCGAATTAATTCAATTTTATTTTGCAATTTTTAATGTTTTTTTTTTTATTATTTGATTTTCATTTTGAGCACCTTCAGTGCTATGTATTCACCTTCAGTGCTTTGAGCACCTTCAGTGCTATGTAATCCCAGCGGGTGACCCCTTCTGGGCCCCGCTAGCGCGGCCTCTTTCTCCAATTGGCCGTCGCTCAGATGAAGGCTGAGTGGCAAAAATGCACGAGCCGACAGGGGGTTTTTAGTGGGTATGGTTCTGGTAGGCGTCGGGACGAGTCCCACATAACTCTGGAATCGCGCCAGAGTATGCGTCAGGGCATTTTTATCCTCCTGCCATTCCCGCGGAGGGGAACAAAAAAAAAAAAAAACTAGCGCTGCACAGGTGTTATACGATGTGGCGGCGAGGGGAATACCCCAAAATTCTGAATTTGAATATTCCGATTTTTTTATTCCGAATTTCACAATCCCGAAGAGCCTTAATTCCGACTATTCAAAAACACAATTCTTATTTTACCGAAATTCATGAAAACGAAATTGTGATCTTCCGACTTTCATTAGTACGAAGAATTAAAAACCCGATGTGTTACTAGTCCGAAATATGGTATTCCGAATTTTAATTTTCCGAACATTCAATGCTAGCATTCAGATTTTGTATCTAAAACGGGTTTATATTAAAATTATAATCTAAATCTCCTGTGTCACAAATTGAAATTAATAAGGCACATTTTGAAACAATAAAAATTAGGCGCGACGACGAGCGAAGCGAGGAGAAGCAGTTAGTCTGTATGTAGATAATGCAGCGCGAGCCGAGGGAACACCAAAAAGGGATTTGCATTTTAGTACATAAACTACATACTCAAGAAATAACTCGGTACAAAAAACTAAATAAACTTTCTCATTTCCAGCTGACTACTTGAATGCTCGAACGTATAAATTGATGTGATCATGCAGTTTTACAAGGCGTTTGTTATTGCAACTAATATTGTTCGGAATTTTGATATTCGGGATTCGTATTTATGATATTGCGGATTATTAATCATTCGGACTTTTTATGGTTCGGTATTTTCAAATGCGGCATATTGATTTTCGTAAATATAAACGTTTGGAATTTTAAAGTTTTGAAGAAGAAAAATTCGGAATTATTAAACACGCAATTTTAATTTTTGTAATTACGAACCATTCGGTGTTATCGGAATTACGTTTTTCGTATTTATGTAGTGTACCCGGCGGCGAGTGCTCATCAGATAGATAGTTAATTACTTTATGTAAAATGGGTTTCTTCAACTGTGTTATGCATTAGGGCTGAGATGTTAAGAACAAAAGCCTTTCCAAAATAAAGACTTAAAAAAACAATTTTTATTATGACCGTATGCTAGCTATTATACATTTTATCCAAACGCCCAAACAATTTTTAGTATGATTTACAGGTGACGTCACAACTCGGTACCGTTTGGTATGAAGCGTTTTTCGACAACTCGCAGCAGCTCCTCCAACATATCGCTGTGTCTAGAAAACTATGGATTGTAAACAAAATATTACTCTTGCAATATTTCTTTACTGTTGATAAACTATTTAAATATGTAATAAAAGAAGATATTCTCGAATACCCTATTGTTTGTAATAATATTTGGGACAGTACACGAGTAATATATGCTCTGATTTGAATCTGACTGTTAAAAACACTATATGGTCTACTGTTTAGATTAGCAAACATATTAATATACCTATATCTTCCAATGTAAGGGCAACTTAGAATATAAAAGATTTATAGCACATAAAACAATAATTTTACATTTGGCCTTAGGATAATGTTACCTGAAAGTTTCTTTGCGGATCTGAGGTTACAATCTACTTTATAAAAAGCAATCATTAAATGACTGTTGGTCGTTGGCATAGCCTAAACTAGTGGACCATGCACCGAGAATCATTAAACTTTGTACTAAGTTTAAGATAGCGGGAGGAAATAGTGTTCGTAAAATCCTTATCTTAATTCAAAACTTTTATCTTACAAAAAAGTCACAAAATAGTCTAAAATTAATGATGTCATTTCATCGCGATTGCCGTGGGGCCATCGCCATTAAACGAGATGTCGATGAGAAACCATGTCGGAATTATAGTAGAGGCAAAGTAGATGGAGTAGATCCCAAGCGTCACAGACATATACTTGTATGTCTGCCATTACGACAGCGTGCTGCAGCGGTGAGGTACTGTCCAGGACCTCCATCGTAAGGCGACCACTGACTATTAAGAAATCTCAAACAGAGTATATGCGTCATTTCGTCGTCGGCTTGACGTACGGAATCAAATCGAAATATAAGAAATTGGGAAAGTAAGTTTGTTCGTTTATTTGTTAAATATTCCCGTCTAAACTATTAAAACGATCTTGATGAAGTTTTGCATACCTTTATTTAGAAATTATGGGATTCTTACCAAGATTTTGAATTTTTATTATAGAGTTTCCGATATTTCGGCATAGTTGCAAGACTTGCAAGCGCTATGGTCACGGAGGCTGGAAAATGTAGGTAGTTGGCGATGGCAGTTAGAGGCAGACGTATCGGTCTAATAATCGCTCAATCAAAATGTTGGTACGAATTTCGTTTATTCCTTAATTAATAGTTTATATAACTGTGTTAGTATAAAACGATTGATATTTGCATTTTGTAATTGGCACAGAATAGTATACAGGGTTCTTTTTGTCCAAAAATAAGGTCGGTACCGATCAAAAGCTAGTCTTTTATACAGTAGAAGCATTTTATTGTAAATACTTATGTTTACAAACAATAAAATACATAAAAGTAACTTAAAATATCTTAAATGGGCTTTTAACATGATATCTTATCTGTTCGGTAATGATACATTATTATTATTTTGCGTCATGGTGAAAAAGTAATCGAAGTTATTTTTTAAAGTTCCGGTCATTTCCGGGAATAATTTTAATATAGGGCTAAATAACTCGTTTTCAAAGCTGTGACGCACATTTTCACATTGGGTCGGTTTTCAGAAAGTTGCTCGTTCTTGGGCGCAAGCTTTTTTTGTTTAATTTTGGATTTTTATTTTTCGAATTCAGAAAAACGAGTTTTATAATATGTTTTGAACGTTACTCGATAGGTCTGTGCGTTAATTGCGTAGCGGATATTTGCGATAAGAAGGTATTTCCCATTGTTTCTTAACATTGTGCAATATTTTTTTTGAAATCATGTGAAATCGGGAACATGACATTTTTTGAAATTTACCCTGAAATACCCATGTCAATGTGATCATGGTAGTTGCGACAATTCATCAGATTATAAAAGCTTCTCAGTAAAATAAAACGATAACATAATTATTTGGATTAAATTAAACTAACGGGATGTAGGTGACGCTCTTACATTACGTACCTGAAAAATGGTTCTGGATACATTTACTCACTCAAACTCAATTATATTGCCGTCCGACAAGAAAGCGATGGAATGATGCAAAACATGGGTTCCAGCGAGAAGTGGGCAACATTTTCAGGTCCGTATAATTTCGTATCTGTTCGTGTCGTGTCGTATTCTGTCGGTTCAGTTCCCAGAGTGCTTAAACCATTTCACAAGTAAATCAGGCGAACAGATTGTTGAGGTCCGTGCGTCAGAAGCCTTGGCGCCTATATCCCGCTATTTTACTTCAATCAAAGACATTGTCACAGGTCAGCTTAACAATAATGTACTATGTCTAAAAATACACTTTTGTATCAGTAATATGTTAATGTTTGAATAGTCCATTGGTAGCCTTAAATAACACGTCATATTATTTTTTTATTAGTATCCTAGCCGGCAAGCGAGCGCGCGTCCCATCTGAGTGTAATGACATCCGCACCCATGGAGACCTTTAGTCGTAGGTGTTTAATTCAGACTGGTATTGACTATGATGCGTAGCCAACTGTAGGCCTTTTGTTCCAGTAAGTGCACTGACTTTTCTCTTTCCTCGGCGGTTCCTGCAGCGAACAACACTCTGAAGACCATCTCATTCACTCATTACTTATTTATTTAATTATCATGTAATTTACCAGTGTTAACGTAAACTATAAAGCTTTGTTTATATTCTAAATTTGTGTGAATCTTTCCATATAATAACAATTGTGACCCCACAAACAAAGGGAATTGTAGCGGCGTACCTTATAATAAACGTGTGTATTTTTAAATCGCATTTTATTCATTCTCCAGGACGCTGCGCAATCATTCCCTTTATACGGGATTCCACTATAGTGCCAGGCGCACTATGCAGCAGGGTAACTGCAAGGGGCGCTGAATTTAATACCTACTTCATTCTCGATCATAAGTAATAATTTAATGATAAAATATAAGATGAATCCAATAGTTAAATTATTGTAGTGTCTGCGAGTTTCACCTAACTGAGAAACAGGGTAAAAACAGGTAAAATCTTCTGATTGTGAAATTATTTATTATTGCAACTTAATCCATACCCGGTATGGATTAAGTTGGTTAATTATATTGATGTAGACATGACTGTAACGGGTGTGTACGGCAGAACTACCGTGGCAAAGTGAACTGACTACAGAAATGAGTAACAGAGAGCGGTGCATCGTAGAACCCGTTGGTTGATTTATATGTAAAACTTCGATGGTATTTAAACAAAACTATTTCAACAATCATTATGTTCATATTAAGGGAAACAACTGATTATGTCTTGTGTGCTTGTGTTTAGTGAACCAATGATCAATAAAACTGTATAACATATAAATCCGAGCATAATTATGGAAACAGATAATATAAAAGTGTGCACAAAATCAATTTAAATGGAAAAAAGTACTTTTTTTAATTTACATTTTGAAATCGTATAAACAGTATATCAATTTTGTCAAGGAATATTTGTTTTTGTTTTTACTTCCTCTTTCTATTAAGGTATGTTTCATAGGTGTGCGCCAAATAGTGGAAATTTTGGTACGTTCGCAAGTTTAGGTATGCCATAGAGGTTCGAAGGCCTATAATAGAAACATAGGTCACTCAAAACTGCGTACACAGTTTTTAAATTTAATATCTTTAGGGTCTGAACAAGGTCATACTGGACAGAGTGCCTATTGGGACGACAATGGCCCATTTCCTCATTATTCCACAATTGCTGACCATACCTCCGTATTTAATTTATTAATATGACAATTAACTTTTGTGGGAATTCTTTGCAAAGATTGAAAAACATTCAATTTGACCTCGAAATAAGTTCTTTTAAGAATACGGATATTAAAGGATTGCGGTTGTTGACCGAGTAGCGTAGTGATTAGTAGCCCTGCCTCATAAGCCGGCGGTCCCAGGTTCGAGTCCTGGCCGGGGCATTCATTTGTGTGGTGAATATTAATGCTTGTTTTCGGGTCATGGTTGTTAATATTTATATATGTATGTTTATTCTGGGTACTCCCCCGTTCGCTGTACGGTCATCCAAAACACAAGCTCTGCTCACTTTGAGGCCATACAGTTGGTGTGTCATTGTCTGGGGATTTATTATTATAAGGTTTAAACTTCGTTTTGCCTTGGCTTTGTCCACGTACATGCCGGGTCGAACATTGAAAAAAATTGAAAAAGACATTACTGGTAGTACAGTTTCATATGTTAAGATCTCGCCCGGGGCGCTACTGCAGTCCTTCCTATTTTGACCCCCGTAATAGTCAAATGTGCGTCATTGTGTTCCGTGCACAATCAAGGAAAAACCCAGTGCAAAAACGTACAAAAAAGCAAAGTTAAGAATGATAATACATATAGCATCTATGTTATTTAAGGCTACTAATGGACCATTCAAACATTTGTCTTTTAACATATTATTGATATGTTGTTAAGCTAACTGTGCCAAGCTAAGCCAAGCTATAGGTGCCAAGTTTGTGATGCCGGACCTCAAAAATCTAGTCTCTGGTCGTTAAATTTTACCGAACCGACAGTATATGACACGACACGAACAGAAACGAAATTATACGGACATGAAATATGTTGCCTACTGTCGTTAAATATATCCTGAATGGTATTGGATGAATCTCTAAGTATGCAAGTATTGGCTATAGCCTGTAATTGCATGCTTATAGAGATTCGTCCAATACCGTTTAGGATGTATTTGACGACACCTACCTCTTGAGCCCATGTTTTGCATCGTTCCATCTCTTTCTTGACGGACGGCAATGTAATTGAGTTTTAGTGAGTAAATGTATCCAGAACCATTTTCCAGGTACGTAATATTAGCGTGTAGCCTACATCCCGTTAGTTTAATTTAATCAAAAGATGATGATATCGTTTTATTTTACTGAGAAGCTTTTATAATCTGATAGATTGTCGCAACTACCAAGATTACATTGACATGGGTCGATGACAAAAAGAAGGATCGGCGTGAATAAAACAAGATGGTTGTTAAAATAGTTGTTAAAACAAATACCATTAAACAACAGCAGCCTCTAGCTCCAAAAACGGAGGACGCATGCGCAAAAAAGAGGCGAAAATTGAAAATTTTGGAATGTTATATTTTGGTATAACTTTTATGCGAACATTTGTTGATGACATTTAAAGATTGTTAGTTGGATTCTTATAGGTATCATAAATAATTATATACTATAGCACACACTGTAGCATAAAGCTAAAAAAAAATTAAAAAGAACAGAGTGCGTCAAAATCCCACTTGTTTTATCAAAACTATTATTAGCAACAAATTATATAAGAACTGAATCAAATCAAGAAAAATCTGCTTTACAAAGGCTTCGTTTCTTTTTATCTCATATAAAATTGTAAAACTAATAAGATCAAAATCAGTTTCTCGAGCGCCGTCAAATAGTGGTCATTTGGAATGATTATTTCATGCAAACCTCTTCTTGAATTAAAAAAACATTTTTGGCACACTACGAACGATTTTCTAAAACGAATTCCATACAAAAATAAAATACAGAAATACTTTAAGCAGTTATGTCACCTTGTGTTACGGAGCCAGTGTGTCCAGTGAGGAAGGGAAATGGATTAAGGGATGGAATACATTTCTTTAAATAATAATATATCTCATGGCTGTACAAAAAACAAAATGTTATAACACATTTACGAATCTTTCTAGGTTTGTGCGCACTCGTTCGGTGCGGTATCGATAAAAACTCATAATAAACCTACTTAGTATTTATTATGTCTACTAAATTACATTAGTACGTACGTTTCACTAAATATATGAAGTAAACTAATCTAAACTAATAATAAGTATACTTTAATAAAAGTTTAAAAAATCTAGTGTTTTGGGTTAAAATATAAAAATTGGGCTTAGAGATTAAATATGACACTGTATTTTTTTTTATTTTTTACAAAACTTGACTGTAAAGCAAAAAGAAACTAAGTCAAATACCTATGCCTGGGCCCAGATTTTTTCAAAGTTAGCAAGATGAACTTTGTTTACAGAGAGATATGATATTAATGACTCATATTCGAAAATTTTACAACATTTGTCAATCTTAAGGTAGAGTTATTAAAACTTGAAAATATGGAGTAAAAAAATAACAAACAGCGGAAACTCAAGGTTGTATGAACTTAAGCTGGTAACAATTCTGAATACCGCTTACCATCGGATGGTGGTAGCCCTGTCTGTCAGTAAATTATGAAATCCTATATAAATCAAATCCATGTACATGTTTGTTTATATTATTTGGCATATGTCATTGTGTATTGGAATTTGTCATGCAGCTGTGATACCAAACAAAAAGCAATGCAATCGCAACATTTTGTATGTTTTTTGTAAACTTCTTAAAATGCTTTGAATTCTCACGTGTAAAATTGTCAAAAAGCATATTTTTCCAATATTTGTAATATTTTTCCAAAACAAAATTAATTAAAAATTAAAGACGTAAAAATCAAAGTATCACATATTTTTAATTTTCTTGCTCCACAGATCTAATCGCTATTTTCGTACTTTTTTTATACAAATACAATAAAATATAACCGATTTTCAAAATACATTCCGTTTTGTTAAGCAGGGGCAGCAGCCAACTCGCATCCTCCTTTATTTTGTTTTGTATTTAATAATAATAAACAGAAGAAAAGAAACCGCATAAATTTTTTACTCTCATTAAATTATGAGTTATTGATAGAGAGTCGTATCTCTCTACAGAAAAAAATATTGTTAAATATGCAAATACCTGGGTACAGGCACTTAGTTTCATTTCCCTTTGTGAATTTTGAATTAACTTTTGCAAGTTTTTATAACAAAACATTTTGAGCTCTTGAAAGTCAAAAATCGATTCACTTGTCAAATTGTCGATTGAACGAAAAATTAAAATGCAACGAGAGAATCTTTTTCTTTTAATGAGATTTTTCCTTAAATACAAAATGTATTTAATGGCTTTTTTTCATTTGCTAAATACCCTGACCGCTTAGGCTAGGATATAGCCGACCGTATTTGTTTGGTAATCCAGCACCTACGCTGGCTATATACGCTAGAAAATACCATTTTTATCAGGGTATTCCCACTAAAAGTCGCTTATAAATCTTGTTATTCTTAAATATTGTTATATAACACAATCTTCTTCTATAATATAAAAATGAATCGCTGAATGTGTTGCTAAGCGCAAATCTCGAGAGCAGCTTTTTTTATAATATTCCTTGAAGTAAGAGGATGGTTCTGAAGGACAGAAAAATTAAAAAATTTGCCTGAAAAAGTCTAAAAACAACACTTTTCTATATTCCCATACAAAAGATCCGTAATAATACTTAAAAGTCAATTTGAACTTTAATACCATACTATAAAGTTTAACTGTTAGTGGAGGGGTAAATATACATTTAATTTTACACTAATTATTAATTAAATCTAATTTTAAACAAATCAACATGTAATAATTAACGTTTTAACATAAACTGTTACATATTTACAGTATAATATTTTTTTTAAAGTCCTCACAATTATTTACAAATTTTCATTTTTATATCACATGTAATATATATTTTTTTTAATAATTTAGATATATATACACCCTTCAAAGAAGTCTAAGCAACACACATTATTTCACATTTATTAATCAATTATTATATATTTCTTACTTATCTTTACTATATCTTTCTTTGTCACAAAATTTAAAGCAAATGCATGTTTTCGAATTATAATGCGTTTTCTTTGTGTGGCATGAGTGTTGGAAATAATTTATTATTATAAATTTTTATTGATCAATTGAGAAAAATGTTAATTGTAAGACATTGTTTACGACATGGAGCGACGTCATTTGACCTCACACGATGGTGTAGAGAACACATAACATGGACCCAGGAACAATAGGATCTACTTGGGTTTAGGCCTGATACTAGAAGGGTAAGAGTGTACCGTCGCTCTGTAAAATTAAATTAAATAATTTAAAATACTGAGAGGCTGAGTTGATGTTCTAAAGCCTTATCTCCGTCTATTTGCACAAACCCTTGGCTTCAAATTTACGTTGATGCATAATAATGCGCGTTCCCATACAACTTCGCACACCACGGAGTACTTGGCAAGGGAAAACATCCGGGTATTGCCTCGGCCTGCATAATCGCCAGACCTTAACCCCATCGAGCACGCATGCTCCAGAGACGTGTTTTAGAGGACTTGGACGGAGTGACAACATCTCGACAACTGATGGACTTACTAAAACTTCATTGGTTGCCGCAAGATAACATAAACAGTCTCATCGATTCAATGAATAATCGGTGTCAGCAAGTTCTCAACAACAGATGCGGCCACTCTTTGTATTAAGTTATCCAATTTCTTTTATAATAAATTAATTTTGTTCAACAGTTTCATTAGGTTTATAAAAAGTTTAGTTGCTTAGTCATCTTAGTTTGTTCTACGTATGATACAGTACTCGCAATATTATTAATTTATGTTATCCAAATAAAAATTATAAAAAACAATAGATTTTTTTTACTTTGAAAAGACACTAAAGACACTAATATAATATAAATAAATTACTAACGATTTAATGTAAAAAGACTTTAGACTTTTTTGATGTGTGTATATCCTTATTCGCATTTTTATATCTTTAGAATATACATTAAATTTTGCTTATTAATAGTTACGGTAACTAAATTATTATGTCGTTACATAATTATGAAATTGGCGTTTTGTAAGGGAGGAACATACAGTCAGTTTTTTTTTAAATATAATATACTTATTTATTCAAAGTACGTACGATTGCTATCTATGCACTTTTGCTATCCCATAGGAAATTATTGATCCTTTTACTAAAAAAAGCCATTCGGATGGGAATCAATAACATTTTTGAAGGCGCTTTGGGCTGCCCATCGGAGTTAAATTTTTTCCCTTGCAAGAAGTTATCCAAATTTAAAAAAAAATGGTAATCTGTGGGAGCAAGTTCCGGGGAGTACGGTGGATGTCTTAGACATTCCAATTGAAGCTCCTCTAATTTGGTAGCCGTCTGTTGTGCAGTGTGTGGTCTAGCGTTGTCCTGAAGCAGCAGTGGCCTAGAGCAATTCACCAGCCGCGGTTGTTTAGCAGCTAGCTTTTCCATCATGGTTTGCAGTTGCTGACAATAGACATCTGCCGTAATAGTCTGGCCAGATTAAAGAAAGCTGTAGTGAACGACACCGGCACTAGTCCACCAACGCTAACAATAACTTTTTTTGAGTCAATTTTCGCTTGGGGCAGGATTTGGCTGGTTTGCCAGGATTTCACCGTTGTAATGAGCGTTTCCGATTGTCGTACAGCATCCACTTTTCATCATAGGTGATTTGATGAATAATTCTATTTAAAATCCTTTTATTATTGAGCCAGTTGAGTAATGTAACGCAGCAGTCGACGCGCGTTTGTCGGTTTGCTGCACTCCATGAGGTACCCACCTCTCAAGCTTTTTCACCTTCCCGATTTGCTTCAAGTGGATTAAAACAGTTTTGTCACTAACACCGCAGCCTACAGCTAATTCGGACGTGGTTTAAGATGGATCCACTTCCACAATAGCCTTCAATTATTCATTATCAACTTTAGTCTCCGGCCATCCACGGGGCTTGTTCTGCAAGTCGAAATTTTCTATTAATGCTGCGTAATTTGTTCGATGGACCGCTTACACAAACATCCATCTTCAACTACATCTATAAACGGCGTACCATCTTTGGTGACTCTAACTTCCTTAATTGCTGCTTCTCTTTCCCTCTCGCCGGCTTTCTAATATTATTTCAGGAGAAGCGCTATTTTCCTCAGACTGTTTTTCTATCTGAAATAAATAAATATATATAAATATTTGAATGATACGTTTTTCTATGAACTGACTTTCCAACTCATTTAAAAATTATATTGAATACCTACTGTTGCTTTTGATACACGTTGAATGTCATTTAAAAACTCCTTATTTTTATTGTCTGCAGTTCTAAAATAAAAAAAAATATCTAAGTGATCTTAAAAATTTGCTCTGTTTACCAATGAAGTCTAACGTGAGCAACACATTTTGTATCTCTGCATCATTGGCCAATTATTATCATCTTTTCTGTAAAGTTTTAAATCTACATTATTATAGATTTAACTAGGACACGTAACACGTATCGAAACAAAATAACCGTGTTTATAACCACTCTTGAGAATAAAAATAAAAATTGTTGTCCTTATTCAGTAATTTGTGCTTTTGATGGTGACATAACTTTTGTGGATATATTATCTAGTGAATGACGTTAAAACACCTGCTAAGAAACAGTTATTTAATAGTGGATTTAGTGAATAACATTGAATTTTATCGAAGTAGAATTTACAAACTACCCAATCTAAACTTGTTCAACAAAACGCGTAAGCGACGCCGTTTTAGCGGCGCTTAAGCCCTTTTTCTCGCGACCGAGCATCTATACAATATCGAAGAACTTGAACTGGGCCTTTATTGATGTACCGTAATTTTCGATAAAAATATATTTTGTACTGAATTTTTGCGGGGCCATTGTTAATGCTGCGTCTGGCTTATTAAATAGATTCAATAATAATAATCAAACATAAAGAAGGAATAAATTGCGTTATTATGTCCGACGGTTCGAATGCTGTCTGGGGTTGTTGCGCACAGGATAAAGACGCTGAAAAATACATTGTTTGCAGTAAGTGCGCAAAGTACCATCATTTTGCTTGCGTTTCTGTGACAGCCTTAGATGCTGAATGGCTATGCCCTGAGTGTACGATTGAGGGCCAAAAAAAAGTAAACAACGACAACACCCCTGTACGATTTAACCCAAACACTGCTGTACGATGTTCTAAACGTCCAGCTTTATCATCACCGCCTAGTGATAAAGCAGGGCATGTTACACAAGAAGAGGTTCGATCTATAATGGATGATGTTCTCAAGTCACACATGGCGGAGTTTTTAAAGGAAATTAATACCAGTATTTACAAGTTATTGGACACAGAACTGAAAGCCGTTAAGGAAGAGTTGTTTGATGTTAAAAATTCTTTAACATTTATTAATGATCAGTTCGAAAAAGTGCTTAACGAACACAATAAATCGCTTCAAGTGATCAAACACCTACAAGGCAAAAACGACTCTCATCAAAAAAATATCGAAAATCTTCAGATGCGCATCAATCAACTTGAGCAAAACGCAAGGTCAAATAATATCGAGCTACAGTGTGTGCCTGAAAAAAAAACTGAAAATCTTCTATCTTTGATTCAAGAGCTAGGAAACGCTATAAACTGCCAGGTAAAGGAGGACAATATTATGCGAATCACTCGTACGGCAAAGTTAAATCAAAATAACCCTCGCCCTAGATCTATTATTGTTGAATTCAATAGTCCTAAACTACGTGACGGATTTCTGGCCGCAAGTATAAATTATAACAAAGCTAATCCTACCAATAAATTGAATAACACGCACTTGGGATATTCTGGAAACAAAACTCCTATATACGTAAGTGAACATCTATCGATTACGAACAAGGCCTTGCACGCAGCGGCTCGCCGTACAGCTAAGGAAAAAGGCTTCAAATTCGTTTGGGTCCGTGGAGGCAGAATTTACATGCGTAAGAGTGAGAACAGTAGTTACATAGTTGTAAAAGACCTAGAATTTTTGTCTAAATTAAACTAAAAGTAATTAAATTAGTAATTATATTAATATTTTATCATGTCGTCTCATATCTCTAGTTTAACTGCCTATTATCAAAATATACGTGGTTTACGAACCAAAACTCATTTATTCAGTAGTAATCTACAAGTCTGTAACTTTGATATTATTATTTTAACAGAGACGTGGCTGAATAGCAGTGTATTAAGCACAGAACTGTTTGATGACAGATATAAAGTTTTCAGGAGAGACCGCGAATCATGTGGTTTTAATTGTTCAAAGGATGGTGGAGGGGTATTGGTAGCTGTATCTAAAAAATTATTGCTAGAAGTATTGATAAATGGAAAAGTTTGTGTGAAGACCTATGGATAATAATAGATGCACCTTTTATAGGATCAAACAAAAAATTAGCTATTTGTGCTGTATACCTTCCTCCACCTGTCAATCATCCTATGTTAAGCTCTTTTATAGACAATTGTAACAGGATCATTGACAGTTTTGATGGCGAAGTATGTATTGTGGGTGATTTTAACCTAAGCAATGTCATGTGGAGTCCAACAAATTCTACAAATCTACCAAGTTCAACGTCTTTATTGGGTCAAAAATTGATCGATTTCACAAACCAAAATAATGTTACACAAAATAATTCCGTACTAAACGCAAAAAATAAAGTTTTGGATCTCGTGTTAACTGAATTACCTTGTACGGTTAGTGAGTCAGATGACACTTTAAGTAAAGTCGATGTATTACACCCCCCCTTGCTAATAGAATTTAAAACAGTAGTTTGCAAGAAACTAGATAATAATATCAGAAAGTCGTTTAACTTTAACAAGGCTGACTACGATAGTATTAATTATTTTATTGCTGATTTGAACTGGGACCATTTATTCAAGAATTGTTGTGATGTGAATGAAATGGTTGGAATATTTTACGATTATGTTAGAAAGTCTATATTACAATTTGTACCATTAAAAAATACAAATAAATCCACGAAACATCCTATTTGGTTCGATCAATCTCTTGTCAAAGCTCTTAGAGAGAAAATCACTCTTAGAAAAAGATACAAAAAATACTTGAATCCATTAGATAAGATTGAACTTAAAATTTTAACTAAACGATGTAAGAATCTCATGTCTAATTGTTATCATCGGTACATAAACTACATAGAGTATATGTTGTCAAAAAACTCAAGGCTATTTTGGTCATTTATTAAATCCAAACGTGGCGGCAGTAGTACATTTCCAAACACAATGACTGATGGCGCAACCATAGCAAGTGATGGACCAGGTATCTGCAATTTATTTGCTAAGCATTTTGTTAAGGTATACACAAATAATAATGACAATCAAAATGTCAATCACTTTTCGAACTGTCACAATTCTTTTATGACAGACTTAAATACCATAACAGTAACACAAAGTGAAGTTTTCCATGTTTTACAAACGCTAAACGTAAATAAAGGGTCTGGATCTGATGATATACCACCGATTTTCTATAAAAAGTGTGCAAAAAATCTGTCCTTACCACTTTCGTATATTTTTAATAAATCTCTCACAACCGGGGTTTTTCCAGATGAGTGGAAAATTGCAAAAGTAGTCCCGATTCTTAAATTTGGTGATGAAAGTTTAGTTGAAAATTTTAGACCTATATCAGTTTTATGCACATTATCTAAGATTTTTGAATCAACGGTTTGTCCTTATGTTCAAAGTCATTTTAAATTGTACGTGTCTGAGCATCAACACGGTTTCATTAGTGGTAGATCAACGTCTACTAACTTAGTGACAATCACAGAGAATGTTACTCAGGCTATCGATAGTCGTAATGAAATAGATGTGATATATACAGACTTTTGCAAAGCCTTTGATAGAGTATCTCATGAAATCTTAATTCAGAAACTTCTATATTACGGTATAGGTGGTAACTTATTGTTGTGGATAAAATCTTATCTTACTAATAGGAAATTTTACGTTGTTTTAAATGGATATAGCTCTATTATGTATAATGTAACCTCTGGAGTACCCCAAGGATCAAATCTGGGTCCCATTCTCTTTGTTTTATTTATTAACTACATTGAGAATTGTTTTAATCACTCCATTCCATATATTTTTGCAGACGATTTTAAGTTTTTGCGGATTATTAATACACCAAATGACGTTAGTCTTTTGCAAGAAGATATAAACCGTCTTGCACTCTGGTGCACAGTTAACAAAATGAATCTTAATGTAAAAAAATGCATGTTTCTAAAATTTACGAGAAAACATAATATGCTTCGCTCACAATACAATATCAATGGTGCAGCCATTGAACAAGTCGAAACTGTGAAGGATCTCGGTGTAACATTCGATAAAAAATTTACATTTGCTTTACATCTAGAAAATGTTATAAAAAAGTCTTCACGCATGCTTGGATTCATTATCAGAAATTGTAAAATTTTCAAAAAGGAGCAGACCAAAATGTTACTTTTCAATACATTTGTACGCAGTATTCTCGAATACTGTAGTGCAATATGGAGGCCACACTATGCCTGCCACATTCTTAGACTTGAAAGAATACAAAAGCGATTTCTATGGCACTTAGCTTCTTCTCATAAAGTAACAAATAAATATCCATCATATAAGTCAAGGCTCAAGTATTTTAAAATATCATCGCTAGAAAAACGTAGAAAAATTATTTACCTAATATTCTTTTACAAATTAATCCACAATAACATAGGCTGTCCACAATTGTTAAGGAAAATCAATTTTAGAGTTCCAAGAAGGATACCAAGAAACTATATTTCACCGTTTGTTCCACCCTTGCGTACCACTGTATTAGGATCTAACGCTCCTGTTCCAAGAATCGTGAAACTAATAAACCATTATAGCCATGAAACGGATGTGTTTTGTAATAGTTTATTTAAATTTCGTAACACACTTATGTCCACAATCACAAATTAAACAAATAAGGTAATTTATTGTAAATCACATTTCTGTTTTATATTAGTTGTAATAAATATATGTATAATGATAATGCTGAAAGAGCATTGTTAAAACCTAAGTAAAAATGTTTGTAATCCACAATATTTGTAATCATAAAATGCACTACTAGCTTAACCTGTATTTATTTATATTTTTTCTATAAGTATGTGGAGTTTACCTGTAATTGACTGAACAATTACTGTATTTCATGTAATAGTTTTAAGTGGATGTTTCGTTGTATCAGTTGTTGGTAAACCTTAAATAAAAAAAAAAAAATAATAATTGCCGTTTTTCACGAAATAAATGAAGCGTAATTTTTTTATATATTTTTTATTTCTATTAATCAAAATAATCACCCATGCAATCAATGCATCTTTGCCAACGCATTGGTAGCTTATTGATGCCTTTCTTGAAGAAATCAGCTGGACGGGAGGCAACAAATTCTTCAAAGGCATTTTGTACTGCCTCTCGGGTATTGAATTATTTTCCCGCCAAGAAGTTATCCAAATTCTGGAAAAAGTAGAAGTCTGTAGGCGCAAGGTCTGGTGAGTACGGCGGATGACGGAGAACTTCCAACCCCAACTCTTGTAGCTTGGAGACCGTCTGCTGTGCAGTATGAGGTCGCGCGTTGTCATGCAGGAGCAGTGGAGCCGAACGATTGACCAAAGCTGGTTGGAGACGTGCGAGCTTCTCCATCATTGTGTTCAGCTCTTCACAGTACACATCTGCAGTAATGCTTGTCCCGTTTGGCAAGAAGCTGTGATGAATTACACCCGCGTTAGACCACCAAACAGTGACCATCACTTTTCTAGAGGTAAGTTTTCGTTTAGGGCATTGTTTGGGTGCTGAACCAGGGTCCAACCAACTTGCTGAGCGCTTACGATTGTCAAACAGGATCCATTTCTCGTCACAAGTAACAATGCGGTTCAGAATTCCTTCATTTGTATGCCTGCTGAGCAGTGCAAGGCACGTCTCCACGCGTACTTCGCGCTGGCGGTCATTGAGTCTGTGGGGTACCCATTTGTCAAGCTTTTTTACCTTGCCAATTTGACGCAAATAGACCAATATTGTTTTGATGCTAACGTTGAAAGCTGCTGCTAATTCAGCCGTGGATTGAGTTTCATCAGCTTCCACAATTGCCTTTAATTCGTCATTGTCGACCAAAGTTTTCGGACGACCACGGGGTTCATTTTTCAGGTCAAAATTTCCAGAACGGAAGCGGGTAAACCTATAACGGGTGGTGCGTTCGTTTGTAGTGTTCGCTCCGTAAACGTCGTTGATGTTGCGTGCCGCTTGTGCCGCTTTGCTGCCACGACGGTACTCATACTCCATAAGTACTCGAATTTTTAACTTATCCATGATGACGAAAAATGTTCGAATGCGTTGAAAACAAAACACTAACTATTAAACAAATGACGATTTTAGAAAAAGAATTCCATGTTTGTCAAATAAAATTAATTTGAAATTAGAATTATCAGTCAAAAAAAAAAATATTTTCATTTGAAATGGCCAGTACGGCAAAACGGCAGTTTCATAGGTAAAGACCTATTATATTATATTTATGATACCTATAAGAATCCAACTCACAATTTTAAAATGTAATCAACAAATGTTAGCATAAAAGTTATACCAAAATATAACATTTAAAAATTTTCAATTTTCGCCTTTTTATTTGCGCATGCGTCCTCCGATTTTGGAGCTAGAGGCTGCTGTTGTTGAATGGTATTTGTTTTAACAACTATTTTAACAACCATCTTGTTTTATTCAAGCCGATCCTTCTTTTTGCCCGTGAAACCACCATATGAACAAATATTGGTAGTAACACAATTTAAGTAATCCCTATGTACAATCGGCCGCATAAGTCGCTTAACAGAATCAAAAGTGCAAAACAACTGAACACCCAACAAACTACAAGTCTTTGTCCTTACAAGGGCGCAAAATAAACTTAACTTACAAACGTTCATAATAAGCATAACACAACTGATTCATAAGTTGCTGAAAGCTTTCATTCCAAAAGTCGAACTTTTGATTCTGTTAAGCGACTTAATATGCGGCCGACTGTACATATGAGTCAGGCAAATGTTTCAAATCGACAACATCCTACTTGCTTCTTTTTACTAATCAACACTGACACATAATAAAAAACTAAAAACAAATGCCAAATGTTGCGTCGCCTGACGCGGTTTCCATAGGAACCAGTAACAGTCCGCACATCGATTGTCAGTTTTGTACCAATATTTTGGAGTTTTCTCGCTTTTTAGATTAATTTGTATCAGTTTTAGGTAAAATACGGAACATGGAAAACGATGAGGAAGAGGGTTTTGGATTTCCTATGTTCATGGGGTCAGAGACCACTGAGGCCGAAAAGGAATTCGAAAGAGTAAGCCTTTTTGATTTCACAGCGCAATGTTTTATGACATAATTTAGGTAGTGCAGTACGTTAAAGTAAGTAATCTTACCGACACAGTGGACTAAAGGCTGATCGAAACACAAGGGGTCCTATTCTTGTCGCCATAACGTCAAATATTTTTAGCACATTTACTAGTCTTCTCAACTTTGTGCGTAGATCCACAAACTTTTATTAGACATATTAAGTATCTGAAATATTCCAATATAATTTCCATCAGATTTGTTTTATGAAATATATGTTTCAATATCTAAGAAAATAAAACACCCACGTATAGGCAACTTGAAAACGCCATCTACAGGCGTGTTTAGTCATATTTTGGGTGGGCATTTAAAATACGCACCCAAAATTTTGGATTAGTAAGGGTTGATTTTTATAGAGAATGGTCCCCCCTTTCAAATGCCACCGTTCCCCACCTGAGGAGATGCGTAGTTTTTTTATAATACCTGTTTAAAGTTTCGTGTAACGGAACGACATTTTACATACGAGTTAACCACATAATATTTTTTTAATATTACGATGCTGGAACGGATCGTACTTCCTGTCATTTCTTTTATGTCAAACCTGTCAAAACGATATGACGCGCGTGACGCATGCCGATTTTAGTCCATTCCGTTTTTTATTTTTCCACAAAAAATACGATGAAGAGTCTAAATTGCTAGATTAGGTTAGTGTTGTTAACAGTATGTTTTTAACAAGACAAAAAGTATGTCAAATTAAGTCTCATTGGTTGGGTTAGGTCAGGCTTGTGTGTGATAAAAATATGCACGAGCTGAGCGAGCGAAGCGAGCGTGGTGCGGGCAACACCCGGCGAAGCGCCAGTATGGAGTTCAGTTTCATTTCAACCCTTTCTAATGTATAGTTATTATTAACCTAACCCTTTAGTCCCGTGTTAATGGTTCTATGCGACATTTTAAATAAATCATTTAAAAAACTACTCATTTCCTCACGAGGGGGAATGGTGGAGGTGGGAGATTTTACTTAATAACAAAATCTTTTTATCTTTGTTTGATCTAGCACAAAAGGCACAAAAAAACACAATCTCGAAAAAAAATCTTAGACATAACTCAAAAATACAATTTTCAAAATATAACTCCTCTAAAACTACGTGACTCAGCGGGTGATGGGTGGTGCCTTTAAAAGGGCTGATTGACCCTTTACTTAACAATCCGTATCAACCCAAAATTTGAGATGCGTAGGTATTTCTAATGCCAACTCAATAATTTTATTCTAATGCAGGGTTTCTCAAACTGGGGTACGCGAACGCCTAGGGGTTCGCCACAGAATGGTTAAAGCTTTCGTCTTAAGGTTAAAATTACTCCTAAAATCAACTCAATTTGCGCAAGGAAATTAGCCCAACCATCACATTGACTCAAAAACCTATTTATTTTTGGTACTGTATTTGTTTATTCAAATAGAAAACTTTATTTTCATCAACAGCCAAATTTATTATTATCTTTAGGGATAAGGTTTAGGGGTTCGCTGTTATATGAAAACTTTAACAAGGGTACATGGAGCCATAAGTTTAAGAACCCCTGTTCTAATGCATTGGCTTTTCAATATAATTGTATGTTTCGTGGATGGGCGCTATTCATGCGATTATATCATGCTGGGAAGCTATCCATCCATATATGTGCAACCACATCTCATATGTGCAAACACACCCTTTTACATTATTTTATTACTTTTCATTTTCAGGTTTTAGAAGAGCTTCGAGAAACAGAAGGTTTGAAACGTATCTCGGATGTTTATACTAAGCTCTACGACACATACGGCAAACTGAAGGACGAATTAGCCGCAAAAAATGACTTTGCTAATCATCTACAGGTCAGATTTTATACTAATTTAATAGTCACTAGCTGTAAAGACTATAGAACTCACACTATTTGAATTTTCATGGTATGTGAATCGCCTTACCCACCGCCTGACCAGGTTGGCGTGACGTACGCATTTCTATTGTGTCTTTTACTGGTTTTTTAGCAGGAGATGACCCTCCGAATGCCGATTTTAAATATACGACGAACTAAACCTAGGGTGCCTAATCATATGTAGGAGTAAATTAACTTGTGGCTAAGCCCCCTTAGCGTTAAGCCACAAAGTCAAACTATAAGTCGAACTTCCTATTGTTTCCTGCAGTTGGTTTTAGCTCAGCAAAAGTTTTTTTTAGTTTCAACTTAATTTTAGATAATTTTTTAGATGTCTGATTGCTTGCTTGGAATACATTTTAGGTTTGAGGATGGGAATCGGTGATAAGATGATTTATCTAACAGTCTGTCTGTCACACAAAGGGCTGATTTTTCATTACTCGGACATATTTATCAGTAGAACAATTTTGAGAGTTTGCCATGTCTAGAGTTCTATGGCAAGTCTTTTGAAGTGTCGAAAGTCATTCGCCAGATTGAAAAAAATCTATACTTAAATATTTTAGCCGCTAGATATTTTAGCCGTCCTGTTGATGGAATGGAACAGCCAGTTCAAATACCGGAGCAAAGGCAATTTCGACTACAGCCTAACTATCAGGCGGGTGTCGTGCTTATTTCCCGGCTATGACGTTCGATCGATAGTTCGTTTGCGATAAGAATACAGTGAATCATCAATGCAACTGCAAATACTAGCCAATGAGATTGCCATATTAGAAAAAGTTTTCTTTTTGTCAGTGACGCTATTGGCTGTAATCTGATGCTGAGACGATACGTCACTGTATTCTCAACGCGCACGAACTATAGCGTCTACGCAAAAGTCAAGCCAAACATCATCGCCACTCTTTTAATATTTGTATTTTTTTAGAACAAACTAAACCGGTTTGATGACAATTTATTGGAATATGTGAAAGAATTGAAAGAGGCTCAGCATACAATTGAAAAGCAAAAGCTAGAGATTGGTAAGTGCAACTATACCTGTTTAAATTTGTAAACACAGAACAACTACTGTTAAAGTTGATGCTTTTCCAACTTTCTTAAAAAGCCTGCGATATTTTTTTTTTGTTATAAAAAGCATTTTATAAAACCACCTGGAATTTATACAAATTATACGTGAGGAAGGTAAGAATATAATAGAAAATGTAATCAAGAGTCCTACTTTCAAGTTGATGAACAATTAAGTTCGCGTTGAAATTCAAATAAGAATAGATATCCAAGTTTGTATGGATTCTAAACATATGTAACCGTTGCCAGTACGGAAATTATAATCTTACACTTTGTATATATATTAATACTGTAAAATAATATAAATATAAAATAATAGGCTAGATTTATTTTATTTCTAATCGTATTTGTAAGAGAATAATTTTTTTCCAAAGTACGATATATTTTTTACTATGATAATACCAATGTTACATTTTTTAATACAAGTTTATGGAATGAGATTGATGTAATCAACCCAACATTTCAACATTCCAAGCATTATATAGATAGATTAGAGAGATAGGGAAAATCTGTGAATGCAGTTCAGAATAACTCAAAAAGTTATGGATGGTGTTCTAGGAACTTTTTCCTGTAATTATAACAGTTAAATTATCTGTCTTTACTGTTCTGTCTCAAAATCCACCCCGTATATAAAATAAGTTTGAAGGCAAGAAATAGATATAAATAACATAAATCAGAAAAATTATAATTACGAAACTTTAACGCCATGGTTTGAGCTTAAACAATAGAGTTGATCGAAAAGGTTATCAATATTCAACTTTATTTAATTATAGGTATTACAAATTAACAATGCTTAATAGCTTTAAAATCATTAAACTAGTTATAAACTGCTAAACAATGAAAATGGTGGCAAAATAGCCGCTGATTGTAGTTTGTTAGGTAAGCATAACATAATTGGAATGTGATCGACTTGACATTGACTATATCTTCCGCTTACGAACCAGATTAGGGAATTATTTTCAATAATCATGAAATGCTTTTGAGAGATCATGAGAGAGATCATCATCATGAGAGCAGGAAAACGAGACACTGAACCTTACTGGTGTTAGTGGTATAGGAAACCTACACAACTTATCCTTGTCTTATTATATCTACCGGTTGTTGTCGATAGATACTCGTTTAGAACTCACGCCAAAAGCTCATGGGGTGTCCAGAGCCGACTCGATTGACAGTAGCGGTTAACTTTCTTAAAACAATAACATATTTTTAATTTTGTAACTAATCCCATAAGTACCCCTGATTTTTCATCCCAGACGAAGCCCGCGCGCTTGCAGACGCAATGCACGCTCGTGAGCTGGCCAGTGTGGAGAGCTTTGAGACGATCAAAAAGTCCGTCATCAGGCTTGAGAAGGAGTTGGAAGCCAGAAAACGGGCTGGCGAAGAAGAAGCGTGAGTAAACGACATAGAAAGAAAGGCTTAGTTTCATTCGTTGGCAGTTTGATGTATTTTAGAACTTCAAACTGACAACAATAATGCGAATAATATAAGTAGTTAGTAGAAAAACAAAGGAAACGAAAGAAAAAGACAATTTAATACGCAATACGTAACTTATTTGGTGAAGCTAGATTAATAAATCAAACTCTTCCCTACAGGGGCCCGACATCAGCTGTAAAAGAGAAAGAGAAGTTCGAGAAAGAGAAGATCAGGCTTACAGCCGAGGCTGATAACCTTAGGTTTAGGCTGGAGTCAGCTCTTCGTCTGCAAGAGGAGTTAGAGCAAAAGAGCAGTGCCGCCGAAGCTGAGATCACTAGGCTGGCTGAGGCTATGGAGGTGGGTTTCTTATTTCATTTTACGTTTTAAATTCACACGATTTGATTCAAAACGTTTTGGTTTTATATTACGTAGTAAATAATTTTCAAGTTCAATCAACAATGTTTCGATCGGATTACACAGACCGTGGTCACTACTAGGTGTAACTTTTTGGCTATAACTGCTTTCTCGTTTGCGGTACCAATGTATAAGACTATTTTACAATTTTTGAAATCTTCCTCATAGCGCCTACATCTGTACAGTTATTTTGCTATGAAATGCAAATCATTGTTTTAAAATAGTAATGTTTCTTTGTTTGGTACCAAGTCAATCCTACTCGACTCAGAGTGAGGTAATAGGCAATTTATTACCCACCACGCTTGCGTACTGCGGGTTAGATTACTGTACATATTCGAATCAACTCCTATGGTATATTAGTTTCCATATGATGTTTTTCCTACATCGTTAGAACAATTGCCTAAAGTTGTGAAAATTAAGTGATACAGTCGGAAAGCCAGCGCCCTAACGACGCTCTTATTTGGTGCATATTTTGTTAATTTAGGGTCACTTGAAGCCGGTTTATGCAAACCTTAACTAAGCTCTAAACTGGAGTTATCTTAAATCTCCTTGCCCTGCAGATCTATATTTCACGTTCGATTTAACTAAATCAAGACCTTGCGCATCATCCGTTCTTCATTCGCTCTTTAAGTCACAAAAAATAAGTAGGTATAGAAAGAAGCTGAGTAAAAAGAAAAGCTTTTATTCTTTAGGGGTCTCAATATCTTATATGGTCATCGTATTTCACCTTGACGCATACCTACTTAAATCGAGTAGGTATCATAAGTGCATCAAGCATATTAGAGAAATAAAATAACGCTTATTTAAATATTCAAACTATTACTTCGCCTATTTTTTTAATCTTATCATTAGTCTGACCTTCAGTTATCAAATACATAGTATTTAATTTGGACACACTCAATAAATAGTTTTAATAGTTTATTTTAAGCATCTCAACAATTTAGGCAAATAATATTTATGACAGATTTAAATATGATTTCAATAATGTGATGATCATTTTAATTGGTTATAAGATAAAATTGGTGTAACCCAGATCCCACTTTACAGGCTTACTTTAAAATTATCTTCTCTTTGATTAGTACCTTTTTTTATTCCAGGAACAAGAAAATAATGCAGTTCGCCAAAACCGCCTCGTGGAACACCTAAAGACAGAGACAACGCGACTGAAACACGAAATAGAATCTAAACAGAATATGATTACCAGTCTTCAGGAAAAGGTAGTGCCGCAAAAAAATTATCACTATTCATTCTATAAAGGCTATGTATCGAGACTCGCAAGTTCTTAACGAGAGCAAACTGCTACTGTTGTCAGATTTTTTAAAGAAAATCGTGTCGCTTTTGCATTTGTCATTTGAGCTACAAAAAGGGATCTCTCGCATACAGCTTGGCCTTACACTAATATTTCCTAATGTTTTCATTACAAAATATAAACGAACCGCCTGCTTTTCTTTTTGTAGTACTATTAAAGATTTCGAAACAATATTATTTCAATTATCTTGGTGTGAGATTGCAAGTTACCGCGTTTCAAAGTCGCGTTTCCTAAAGCGATATATTTATGACAAACCATCTTCACAGTTGGCCAAAAACGAGAAGACTCTAGAACGCCGCGACAAGCAACTAAAGGAGATGACGACCAGATTGGAAACGGCCAAGACGGAACATGAACATTCCACTCACAAAGTGACGCAACTTAAAGACGAACTTAAGAAGACTAATGTGGTTTTGGAGCAAACGAAGCAGCAATTTGTTAATACTTCCAGGGATTTGAAGGTTGTTACTTTTATGTAGCTTTTCTTTTGTGGTAGATGCTTTTCCTATTTTTACAACCTTTCTAATGACATTTAACCAATCAAATTAAAGGAATTAGTAATACAAATAAAATAACTGTTTATTGCCATCATTACAAATTACAAAACCATCACAGCATGTGTAGGAAAACCACATGGTGTACTGTGGCTGTTACAAATTAAGGCTAAAGAAGATGATTAAACTTCGCTTGCTTTGGCAGTAGTGATCTATAATCGGAATAACCCAGTTGGCGCACCTTACGCTACAAATGCAAAAATGTCACTAAACTGATATTTTTTGTCTGATAGAGATTAAGAATAGATGTAATATTTGCTTACCGAATAAATAATAAATGTTGCTATCACTCAGAGCGCGATCGCCGACGGCACCCGCTTGCGTAACGAAATGGCCAAAATAAGCAAGCAGCAGATGCGGGACCTGAAGAGATTCCAGCTTATGGAGGGTGTTAAAGGCAGCCTGGAGTTAGATCGGTACGATGACACGATTTTTTTTACATTTTAATAGTAATACACATGCCTTGTTAAGTATCTGGTAAGCATTAAAAAAAAATCATGACAATTATGATTAACACAGCAAAAAGGTATAAAAAAGTGTATCACCAAATAAATTTTTCATTTCCATTTTTCAAATTAAATTTTCACACCAACTAATCAAAGCGTTTGATTAAATGATGAAATCTCTGTTTAAAAATATGAATATTTCTAATTTCACTGTCAGTACCTTTAAACAAAGTTACCTCCCCTATCAAGTACACTATTACATTTGCAAGTAGTTATTATGACAGAGAAAAAAGCACGACACGACGTATCCAGACGTCCCCAGACAGGACTGTTACACAACCATAACAACAGTACATCTAAATCAGCTTGCCATATTTTTTGGGTTTGTTGTAGTGTATGGTACGCAAATGTTAACTCCTGTCTGAGTCACTGTGTGTTATAACGCAGGTAAAATCATCTCTATTGCACTGTAACGTAGCGTAAATACAAAGAACATATCGAGTGTGCAGTGATAAAACCCGATAATTGTGTAAAAGTAGTTCTCGAGATAATCAATGTTAAAGTTAACCTGCAATAAAAAATAGATTTCTATATAAATTAAACACAAAGTACTTAGTAACTTAGTAAGAATATTTATAATTCAAAATATTTTTCATGTCGTTAAGGCTATGTTGCATAATATATCTTTGCATAAAATTCAAATTACTAAATTGGGGGAGCTGACTTATTGGGTTTGATCCCAAAAATAATTTTCTTTTTGTTAGTTATCGGCTTTATTAATTAAAAAACAATTTAAATCATAGTAATAATCTTTTTTTTATAACTACAATCTAATCACTGTCAGTTTCAGGTTCAGTTAAATGTTTTCAGGCTGTGTATCCAGCCATGAAATTCCTCGGGGATGATTTCTTTCCTACACATTGTTTCCAAATCGATTTTTTTTTCAATTATCAGAGTAGGAGAGCTGAAATGTGTTGATTCCTGTTCTGGCCACTGCATGTGTCTGAAAAAATGCTTAGTTCTGTCACGCTTTTAGGTATCTCTTTAGATAAATAGGGGAAGAGACAAGTACCTATCTCGTTACTACCCTTTTTCCATTTATTTCACTCCAGCATAGGCAGTAAGCATTGTTTGGAAGACGTGCTTCATAAATGGTAAAATTGTATAGGACTAATTTTCTCATATAGTACAATATACTTGCACCTCCACTAGGTATCTGTAGAACAGCTTGTATATACATAGTTATAGACATACATGTTTGATCCGTGTTGGTGCGAACTTTATCGGCATCTTTTGCTGCTTGACATATTTTCTTACATATTTGCTTGACATATTATATTCATCTTCTAGACCTTCTTTCGATTCAGATTTTTCATACTTCGTGCAGATAACGCAAAGGTCTTTCTTAGGGTTGAAAAAACTGTCATTGTATTCGCCAATAAATATGTCACGATATTTAAATGCCTTTTCCTTCCTTAGTGCATTTCTCTTTATACAACCTGTACATGTTGTTTACCGATTTTACGTCTGGAGCAAGATACTTTTTCTTACTATCCTTGCGACAGTAGTGGGACTCCATCACTGGAAAGTGCTCAATGTGTTGCTTAACGAACTCTACATCTTCTTTTTTTCGTTTTGTGAGTAGGTTCTTTTTTCCCTCGTTGGTCATCAGCGGCATAAAATCCTAATGTATCCACTTTTGCTATAGCATCTGAGATGACATCCACGTTAACACGCAATGTCACTATGAAAAACTTTTGGCACACTTGGACTTTTTCATTTCACACTAATTGGGTTCTTCCCCGGACAAGCGTTGGAATAAAATGTTGACTATGGAATAGTACAAATACCCAGTAAGTAATGTTTACATTAATGTTTACGATATTGATCACATAATAAAAACCAATAAATATATTTTATTGGATTTAAAATCTTCATAGTACGTGTATTCTTAAAAAATAATTTAGAGCTAAAATCCAATAAGTATTTTTGATTGTTTGTAACGTTAGATACATTTTGATTGGCAAGAATTTATTTTCATGTTAGAATCCGTTATAAAAAAATATCTGTTTTTATCTTTTGTGTTAGTGTGAATAACGTTTTGCCCTTGTAATACCAGTAAATACCAATAAATACACTTTATATGGTTTTCTCGCAAACCAAATGTAATAAAATTTAGCCATAAGTACCTTTAGAGCGTTTTTAATTAAAATATAATCTTAGTTACGCAGTTACTGTGTTTTTGGTCAGTATTTCTCTATGTTACACTTAAAAATCAGTTTAACTGAAAACATCACCAAGAAGAGAAAAAAATTTCAATTCAACTGGGCTATAAAACGAATTTTAGATTTTTTTACATTTATCGGGTTTGAATACTGCACCCTCGATATGTTTTAAGCAATGTAGTGTAACTTGCCTCAAGTTTTCAATTTGTTTCCGAGTGCAAAAAAATTAATTTTTTCATGTCACAGTTATATGGACTATCGGAATGTAATTGAATGAATAGAAAGTTTTCTTTTCTTTCTTTTATATTAAAAAAATTTTCGGTGTTGATTGTAAAGTGAATTCCATCTATTTACTGATTAATTTTACCTGAACTATGCCAATAATCCAAAGGTTCTCATTAAGGATACTACCAAATTCTAATAACGATGGCAATCAAAAACACTATCTTGCCACCCACGCGTCTGTTTTATCCAATTCCATTGAGATATATGTTATGTATATGTCGTGGTCATATCATAGAATTGCTCGACCATTTTTGAATCGCGTTTCACGATTTGATCATCGACGATTGGCCATATGGTGAAATTGTTTTACAACCCAGTTGATATCTCAACTTCCTTTATGTGTTTTTCCCTCTGTCATTGTTTTTTTTAAATTTTGTGTTCTCAATCCTAAGACTGTAAAAAGTTTACATATTCTTCTCTATAAGATAATTTTGAAAATTGTGAGCCTGTTATTGGGGGTCTGTTTAAACAATTACATACAAACAATTGCAAATTAGATCTAAGTGCTGTTGGCTCTATGAAACAATAATGAAGTCTGCAATTTGCGCGAGCCGAGCGAAGCAAGCGAGCGTCGTAATCATCATATTTTAATTTTTAAAATCACGTCGCCACACTATAAATTACATAAAAACAGCCTTTTATAAATTACACTAAATTTACGCTAATTATAACGATAGTTATCGTAAATTTTAATGCAATATGGTTTTGAATTTTCAGATTTATAAAACGACTTATGTCGCTGAACTCTTTATATTCTCTCGTCATTTTTCTCCTCAGCGACCGACTCCGCCAACAAGTGACAATCATGGAACGCGAGCTGGCTATATCCAGGAAGCAGTCGGAAGCGGATCACAGGGAGATCGAGAACCTGCAGCGAGAGAAGGACATCATGAACAAGAACTTGCAGAAGATACAGAGTGAGTTGTGTTTGAACTGTTTTTATAATAGTGAGGATGTGCACCATTGTCCAAGTATATGTGTCGAGTTTCGATTGCAAGTCCTTATAAAAATCAGTAGAAAACTCCATCGTAGTTACTGAATTGTTATACCATTTAAATACAAGGTATAATAAGAGCCATTCAAGAAGACGCCCCCATTATGTTTTGGTCGCTACTATGAATAGATCAAAAAAGTGATGAGATACATCTTCGTGGATAGGGACTAATATCTGCAATATTTGGTTCGCATGCTCGTTTACTGACTATGAATATACAGTAAAAAAACTGCGGAGCTTAGAAAATATCAATATTTAGCTGCACATTAATTTTGCACAGTGGAAGCAATGGAGAACCTTCAAATATTGGCTTTGCAAGAGCACAAACGCAAGACTCTTGAACACGAGATTGACGCCAACATTCATTACATTGCCAAGCAGCGACAGACCATCCGGAGCCTCGAGAAGTTAAGGGATCGGTAAGATTAAAGTATTCTAATTCAAATTATTGTCATTTACGTACAGTAATTTAACTAGTTTACTGTAATTCCAAATTGTGTGGAGACGGTACTTTTTACAATTTAGTTGCTTATGAGGACAACGTTGGCTTATGCCCGCGATTGCCCTCGCGTAGCCTTCGCGAACAGTTGTTTTTTGTTGATAAAAGAAAGAAATATACCTACGCACGCTTGATGATCGGTTGGGTAGTTAGGGCACAAAACATTTCATTAACAACGAAATATAAAGGGAGACAAATAACATTAAATATGTGTGCAGTATATTTACCACCTCCGGTGAATAACAATACTTTAAACATATTCACAAATAAATGTAACACTATACTAAATTCACACTATGACTGCGAGTATACTCTAATTGCAGGTGATTTTAATATGAGTGGCATATCTTGGCAACAGAATAATAATGATAGTAATTTAAGCGTGGTTCCTTTAAACTATAGTAATTCTGAATTGTTTTGTAAATTCATTGATTTTCTTATGCTAAATGACCTTAAACAGTTTAATGGAATAAATTATCAAAATAACAAAATCTTAGACCTAGTACTTTGTAATCAGGAGGTAATAAATATTAAAGAGTGTTTGCAGCCAGTAAGAAAACTTGATAAACATCACCCTGCTCTTGAAATAAAAATGAATATTAAAATTGAAACACTCAAAAAGTCTATACGTATCAAACGCCACAATTTTTATAAAGCGGATTGCAAAGCCATTAATGATCTCGAATCGGTAAACTGGATAGATGAGTCAAGTTCTCGTATTGACATCACCAATATGGTAACTTGATTCTATTATATCTTAGGAAAAATTATTAAAAAACATGTTCCTATGACTCAAAGTCGTCCTGGGTCCTATCCTATTTGGTTCTCAAATCACCTAATACATATGTTTAAGTTAAAGAATAAATACCATATAAAATACAAAAAATATAGAAATCCACTAGATAAATTTGAATTTGAATATTTACGAAACGACTGTAATAAACTAATCAAAGAGTGTTATAACAATTATATGTATACATTAGAAAATGAAATTAAAAAGATCTCAAAATACTTCTAGTCCCACGTAAAAAACCAGAGAAGTAATTGTTCTTCTTATCCAAATACTATGAAGTTAAATAATTGTACATTATCGGATACAAAACATATCGCAGATTTGTTCGCAACCCACTTTTCATAAGTGTATGAAGAAGATAATAACCTTTACACTTATAAATCTTCGATACCAAATTGCAAACAATTAAACGATGCTATCGAATATAGCCCAGACGAAATCAAGAAAACATTAAAAAAGCTCGACACTACTAAGAGCGCAGGACCAGATAACATATCTATGGATTATATATTCAGTCTATGGAAACTGGCATATTCCCAAACACATGGAAAATAGCGAGAGTTGTACCCATACACAAAAACGTTAAAAAAGAATTTATAGTTAATTATCGTCCTGTAGCAGTGCTTTCCGCCATTTCAAAGGTTTTTGAGTCTTTATTGGTTTATTCTCTCATTTACTCTCAGGTTTACAAATATATTACTGTTCAGCAATCTGGTTTTATAGCTAAAACATCAACAAACACTAACTTAATGCTTTTTTTATCTGATGTAGTAGAAGCCGTTAATAGGCCTGCAAGTACATGCTATCTACACAGATTTTTCAAAGGCATTTGACAAGGTAAACCACAATATTCTGTTAGAAAAACTTCACTTGTACGGTATATCTGATAATTTACTCTGTTGGTGTAACTCTTACCTAAAAATTGCCCTTCTAGGGTTGTGGTGGATGGTGTACAGTCCTCTCTTTTTACGGCAAGCTCGGGTGTACCTCAAGGTTCCATCCTGGGGCCTCTATTTTTCAACGTGTTCATTAACGACATTACAAGTGTAGTTAGGCACAGTAGGATCTATCTTTTTGCCGATGACCTAAAGTTAACGAAAATTGTATCCAGTCTAACTAACTCAAGCGAATTACAGCAGGACATCTACAGTCTTCAAAAATGGTGTTTTATAAATAAAATGTTTCTTAATTCTGCCAAATGCCATCACATAAAATTCACCAAAAAGCGTAAAAGACTTCTTCAATGAGAGTATAGCATTTCTGGCAATAAACTTGGAGAAGTTAGCACTATACGCGATCTTGGAGTCCTGACAGACACTCAACTAAGGTTCGCATACCATATAGATAAAACTGTAAAGGAAGCAAATAGGGCACTAGGATTTGTATTGAGAAGTACGAAGGACCTTAGGAAACCATAAACCGTTATTCTACTTTACAATGTTACGTTAGTTACATCAGAAGCAAATTAGAATATTGCAGCTCGGTATGGTGTCCTAGCTACAATGTGCATATAAAGAGGATCGAAAGAGTGCAAAAAAACTGATTTCTTCTTTTTCTTACCGTTTCAATGTTCCTTGTTCATTAAAAAAGCCAAATACTTTCATTTAGAACCTCTATCAGTCCGGCGCATTAATTTGGATATGTCGATTCTACATAAATTGCTCAATAACTGTATTGACAGTCCCAAGTTACTTAATCAATTAAATTTCAACGTTCCGCGACGATTACCCAGATATCCTTGTGCACTGTTCAAAACTAAGTTCTGTAGAACCAGGCTGGGCCGCGATTCACCTGTCGTTCGTCTATCTCGGCGGTATAATGAGCTCTCAAATAAGATGCCTAATCTAGATATCCATTCTCAGTGTCTAAATAGGTTTTTGTCCTTAATTAGAGAGTGTGACTTATCTTAAAAAGCAATTCATTATTTTGCTAATATTGTAAAACTCATATGTATGTATAAGCTTAAATAGTTTGTGTAACTTTATTTATCTCTTAACTATTTAAAAGAGAATTGTTAATTTATCGCATGCTGTGATCTCCTATAATTGTGACAATACTTAGATCTATACTGTACACTAGATTTAATTTAATTTTAATGGTATATGTCATGTTGGTGATCCTTTATCTAAATAAATAAACAAAAGCATAACAAAATATTTACGGATTTGTAACATTAGTTAAGATAGTGAAGGGCCTGGATTAGAGCATCCATCTTCTATGTTTTAATTGAACTTATAGGGCTAAACTAAATATTTTCGCACAAAGAACTGCAATTTTTCGGCCACTTACCGACCTTGACCAAAGCCTTATTACAGAACGACGATCGCGGCCTTTACCAGGGCCGGTACGGTCTTGCCGGCTCGAGCGCACCTTTATCAGACACGCTACGTAACGGTCTGTTTGATAATGCCGTTTTTTGTTTGCCCAGGGTTATTAAATTGGGAATCCAAAATTCGCTGTGACTAGTGTTTTTTGGGTTCCTTTTTAGGTGGTTATTTTTAGTGTTCGGACCGTTTGATTTGATTGTTGTTTTTTTAGGATTTGTACTGTCGTCTGTATTTTGAAGCAATTGAAAATTTCGTCTGATAAAAAACACCTATAATTTTTTTTAAATATTACTTTAAATAAGAATTAGCTAGATAACAGCACATTATAGTTCTTTTAAAAAGTCTCACAAATCTATCCTAACTGTTCAGAGCAATGCAAATTATTGAAAGTCAAAATGTGGAATTTATAACAGTTTATTATTGCACAAGAACACATTATTAACTGAATATATTAATACACGAAACTGTTACTAAATTATTTATAAAGCATGAATAATGCACGCTGTCAAGATATAAAAAACATAATTTTTTTTATAATCTGCAAAGTCTTAACATTCTATACTATGGGACACCACTGACTTCTAAAATACAATAAAATAGACTGGCTTTAAAACGCGTCGTAATGAGGCGATTTGATTTTTGCCATTTTGTTTTTTTTTTCATTGTAACTGTAGTATTGGTATTCTGCGGAATCGCCTGTGACTGCTAGTGTATCTCCTCATTTCTGATTAAGTTCATCGCAGGGAAACACTGAAACCACTGATTTCAACTGTCTTGTGAGACACACACCAAAAGTCTTTATAATTTTAAATCTGCGATACGTTTAGAAAATATTTATTTTGGATGTTAGGTATTTATTTGATAGTGATGTAACGTTACATCAAATATAGCACATGGTTCATTCACTGACGTTTCTTCGCTATTTTTAAAAGACCATGTTTATTGGCCTTGTCGATAGATAAAGTAAAATACAAAAAAAAAATAGCTAAAACTGCGGAAGTGGTACTATAAAACATTATAATGTAGGAAATTGTATAAGTTATTTAGCCTAAAATCAAAACTATTGTATAGTCCATATTTATTTCAAGCACGACCTTATTAAAATATGCAGTAAAATGAAACTCGCAAGAGGAGAGATTCTCAATTTATAATCTAAATACTTTTCAAAGTTGGTACATACGGTAAATATAATATTAGTACTGTACCAGTACTAAAGCCAAACGAAGCGCTCATGACCGAACGGTTGACATTGTCTCTTGACGGTTGTCCAAGTTAAGCAACGTGGTTTGGCAAAACTAAGATAGGTGACCGCCAGAGGCTTTAGAACTTGAGCGTTCCGTGCTTCGGATGGCAGCTTAAACCGTCGGTCACGGTTGTTGTCGCAAAATGACAGTTGTTAAGCCACATCAAATACTTATGGAATTACCAGAGACGGCTTGATCACCTTGTGAGGGAGATGAGGGAGGATGATGATGACTAAACAATAAGTATGAAGAGTTAAAACTAGAAATAGTACATACGGAACTATCTATCTACTATCGTCAAGATTTACGAAGCAAAATCTATATTAAGGAGCGCCTTAAGTAACCATTTAATGTTTCTAAGTGCGGCCGTAAGATGACAACCGGGGTTTGTATGCTCACTACGGGTTTACCCAGCAATCCTTTAAAACTGTAGTTAGGATCTTTATGGCAATATCATTATTTTCGATTGGCATCCTCTTCATGCAAAATGTTTTTGTTTTGCAGAATGATGGAAGAAACAATAGCTTTGAATGAGAAAATCGACGACATTACGGGTAAGTTTCCTTTTTAATACATGCAAATTTTCTAAATTAAACCTACAACAATGGAGAATTTTTATTTGATAATTACCTGGATTTGTTTCTTTAATGCTAGTAATAGTTTCAATTACCAACAAAAACTTTACATGTCTTATATTTGATAGTCTTGATAAGACTTAATATCAATAGCTCATCTAATTACTACTATTATAGGGGACGCTCAGAAGGTTTGGAGAAAAAAAATAAAAATGTTCCATTGACAGGTACTATGAGGGTAGATTGAAAAGTTCGCGGTCTTAATAAGAAAACACAGGAATAATGCAATTTTTTATATTTGTTTTTCTACATACTTTCCTCCTAGGTCACAGCACTTAGTCCAGCGGTCCTCCAAAGCCTTGATCCCATTTAAATTAAAGGTCTCGTCAAAGTATTCAAAAAAGGCATCTACGGCAACTTTGTCCTCCTCATTGGTAGAAAATTTCATTCCACCTAAGTGAAAAAGCTCTAAATGGTCTCTTGAAATCGTGAACCGAGTTCGATTATGTTCAACTAAAAGGAGCCGCGGAACCCATCATGTAGACACCTTGTGGAACCCTAATTTGTTAACGATCATGTTTTGTGTACGTTCATATGAAACCCCTAAAGCTTCAGCTATCTCAGACACCTTCAATCTTCTATCTCCCCTGAGATATTTTTTCGATGTTTTCCGAAGTCCTAACTGTAGAAGGCCGTCCAGAGCGGGGGTCAACTCTCGTCCACGTTTAAATTCAGCTGTCCTTTTTTTTATCATTGTATACGACGGAGCAGATGTTTCAAAAGTAGCCACCATATTCATGAATCTGCTTTGGACTTAAGTGTTTCTTGTGGAGGTATTTGATCATGGCACGGTGCTCTGTACTATCCATTTTCAAAATAAATGAAACTTTCGCATCTCAGAGAAAAATTGTACAGAGACTGACAAAGGGTCTAAAACTGAGGGTAGTTTTATAATATTATGACAACGCTGTCTATGTTAGGCCGCGAACATTTCAATCCATCCTCGTATTTGATATTCGTTTGTTTCAACAAAGAAGAATAGGCTCAAGTTTGATATTTAATATTTGACTTATTCACAGCTTACGAATGAAGTTAATTTCAAATAACTTGAATAAAATTATTATTTTCGCAATAGCAAATGTAATTATCGTATGTATTAACTTATGTACACTTAAATACATAAGTTAAAACTAGCTAAGCGCAATTAACTCGTCAAGTTAATGCAATATAGTCAAAGATTTAAATCAATAGATGTGCCCCTTCGGTACAAAGAACGTACGAAATTAGGTTTCCACTCAAAGTTGTGCATGCACAAGTGCTGTCTCAGTATCCAACGAGCGCTTGTCGTGAGTGGTACAGTGCAACGACTTAATGTGCACAGGGTTTTTTCTTAAAATTTATTGTTTAAGATTGAATTTTGCCGTCGTGTTCATTTCGGGGGTATAAAAATATAACCCGAAACACAAACAAGGGTAAAGGTGTTACTTTTCATGCATAAGTAACTAATTACAAATTATTTTATGTTTTATTGGCGTTACTCGTCTGTGTTGCACGGCAGCATGGCCGCGAGACGCGGAGGGGGCGGAGAAGCGTCCTGCTGCCAAAGAATAAGGAATTAGATACAAATAGAAAGGCCAACTCATTAGCTACTTTTACTATATGTAACAAAATAGAAAGATTGTTGAACTAAAGATTTTGTGAACCTTGGGCTTTTTAGTTGTTTTTTGGCAAGGCAGTTTTGCTTTTTATGTTGTTTCATTTTCTTTTTATGTTGTTTAATTTTCTTTAACTTCTTCCTGTTTGTAGTAAAAACATACACTGATATATTAACTAAATCAATTGTTTATAACTATCACGGTTGTTTCACAGTTTTAAAATTCATAAGATCCCACATAAAAGAAAAACCAACTCACTACTTCAATAGCGAAAACGAACAAAGTACCATGAAATTACGTATATTCTTTGCACAGTAATGTATTCCAAATATTAAATGAATTTTCTAAAAAACAGCCACCACTTTTAACCATAGGGTTTTAATTATAAAGGTGATAATGTAAGACTACACTACTTACTTAAAAAACACATATAACAAAACGCCAAAAATTTTATAAGTTGGTGCTTTTTGCAGGCAAACGACGTGTAAGTTATAAAGCTATTATCTGTATGTTAAAATAAATGATTTTTAAATGTTTACTTGTATTTATTTCTGTGTCTATAAACCTGTTAAACTTTTTAGGCGTATTTTCCAGCGTAAGATCTTTGTCACATCTGATTTATATTCTTTGACGATTGATGACGTGAACTTGCTGTGTTTGTGTAAATGAGCATGACAACTCCATGACACGTGCGGGCAAATCTATTGATTTAAATCTATGAATATAGTAGTGTCTATCAAAAGTTAATAGGTTTATTACTCGTTATAATAATAATGTCATTATATTACATAGCTGAATGTGATTAAGTTTTAAGATGAATTATCAATGAACTGATAAATAGACATGATCTTAATTGATTTGTTATATAGATCACAAATATATTCAATGGAATTTTTAATCGTCTATGACGTGAGCTGGGATAAATAAATAAATAAATCCTCAGACAAACACACCAACTGTATAACCCCAAAGTAAGCAGAGCTTGTGTTATGGATGACCATACAGCGAACCCAGCGGGGGGAACCTAGATAAACATACATATATAAATACAAACAACCATGACCGAGAACAAACTTCTGCGTTCATCACACAAATGAATGCCCCGGCCAGGACTCGAACCTGGGACCTTCGGCGTTTGAGGTAAAGCTACTTACCACTACACCACTCGGTCGTCAATTCAGATATACGTAAAATCAGAAAATCAGTAAAATCAGATATACGTAATATGCAGTACCATAGTAGAAATGGAGCCCAATTAGCTGCCCTATCTTGGCACCCTATGTTGTCTTTATTTGTACTTCAAAATTGATATTTATTGACAAGAACATTTAAGGAACTTATTCAATTTCTTAAAAGTATACGACTACTTACGTGGGACACTCAGAAAGTGTAGAAAAAAAAGTTAAAATGATCTATAGGTTACATTTATGGTTATCTTTTCAACGAACTCTCCACTAGGGTATACAAAGTTTCATGCGTCTTAAACAATTTTCAAAGTACATTTTCCAGGTAGCTACTTCTTCAACGGCCTTCTCGAACGCAGTGAGCTAATTTTCAGGCGGTGAAAACGGTATCCCCTTGACCTGGTTTTAAATTTTAGGGAGCAAGAAAACGGTGCCAAATCAGGGCTGCAGGTGGAGAAAAAGGCCTTGGAGTCCCGTGTTCGGTTTCTTGTTGTTCGCAGCAGCAAAAACTTCTGACAAGCTTTCTTGGAAATAATCATTTGAGAGTTGATACCAAATACCCCGTTAAGGAGGAAATGGTGATTTCCAGCGCTTCTTGATCGTTTCATTTTCGTAGGCGTTGGTTCGTTTTGAAACAACCATAATTTTGACTGACACTTTGTTTCTGGATCATATAGATCCAAGATACGTCAACTGTTATTAAATCGTAAACACGGCGGAAAGAACCTGCATTGAATTTATCTATCATATCGTGGCACCATTCCACGCGCGCCTGTTCTGAGCATCGATGAAGTTGTGGGGTACTCAGCGCGAAACAATCCTCCTTACGCAATGGTTCTGCACACGCAATATTCTACACAACCACCGCGTAAGGAGTTTACGCGGTGGTTGTGTAGAATATTTTAAACACTTCGCGATACAATCTGCAGATTGTGCTGAACCTCCTCGTATGAGATTAGCCAGTTTTGTTTAAACGACCGCACTTAAACTAATATCTTAATTCTAAAGTAGCACCATTTCCTGAATTTGAATTTACAGAATCTTTGACCTCCACGACAGATTATAGGAACTTGAGTGTCATTTGTGAAGATAAATAAAATGATATCTGTCTGCCTGAATTATCCTCCCATTACTATATTGAATTTCGTTTAAAAATATTGATTTCAGTAAATAATTTTCTGTATGCAGTGGCTTTTTACAGTTCCTTAGCATGGTTACGTAAGAAAAGATAATTCGCCGTAGTATATATGTATGTATGTTGCCGAAAATGCATAATCAGCATGGCTCTAGTAACAGTATAAATAAGGGCAATAGTTATGCAGGCAGTTTGTGTTTGTGGCTTTGATCCGGTGACTTCATAAATACTTGAATTCGCCATTTTTCTTGTTAAAGTACAAACCTGTGAGCGCTACAATTACCATTTATGAATACAATAATTAATACCAGATAGTTTAATACAAGTACCACCGGGACAGAGTCGAGCACGTGATAATGGCATTTGTCTGCGACTTTCTGAATTATCCAAAAGCAAAATGTAGGCTAACTTCTAGTTCATTCTTTCAGATTAATTCAATATATTAGTATATTTCGTTATTCGTGGAAAATACTTCAGTGAGTATAGAGAGAAACAGTTAAATGGTTAAAATAAAATTTAATTAATTAACATCCTTTTAATTAATTTAATAAAAAAAAATTTTTTGTATTCAATATTTCGTTACTTATTTCGGTTATTTGGGTAAATATCATTACCACACATAAATACTTATTACTTCGAATTTGTAATGAAAAATCTTTTCTCCAAAACAGATGAAGTTCGCCTTCGAAACTCAGATATTTTGGAGCTAAAGAAAGGTCTCAGCGAAGAACTGATCCGAACTCGAAAGCTGACTGTGTCTTTGGACACAATTCGGGCTGAACGAAACATGCTGCACAAGAATTATACCGAAGCCCTCGATGAAATATTGGACTTAAAGCAGAAATTAAAGGTATGATTAGAAACAGTTAATAACGTTTCGTGTAAAGGATGTAGGATAAAATAATGTATTTTGTTAAATAAGAATAATGCAATGTGCATTATTTTATCCTCTCCAAAGAATTGTGCTTTTTAAAGTCTTGAAATCATGCATCACAAATAAACTTCATAATCTCTTAATATAAAATTGTATTTAAGTAACAACTTATATTTGACTTTGAAACTACTCAAACCTCCATCACTCATGTCTAAAATCCCTACCACAGATGTTAGCCTACCAAATCGAACAACTGAAAGAGGACCTAGGCTGCAAGGAATCTAACCTTAAGTCATGCGAGGCAGCACTCGGAAAGTGCAACAAGAAGTGCGAGCAGCTGCGAACGGAGATTCAGAACCAACAAGTGAGGCTATCTGAGGCAAGAGCTGATATCGCGGCCTTAAAGCAAGAGGAGGCCAGGCTCAATAGAATTGTACAGGTAAATGCTTGGCAGTTGTATATCTGATAAGTACATAAGCGCATAGTATATGAGCTGCCCTTATGTGACTTAAGGTTTGCGTTTAGGTGCGTAAAGTATCTATTGAACTAGAGGTTCTTAGTGGTAGAAAATGTCATCTTCACATTGTGGTTGTGTTCCAGTTCAAGAGAAAACTGCTAGAGTAAATATATAGACTTAAATACAGACAATAATAGTACACAAAATGAATTTAAATTATATGTTCATTTGAATGGCGGCAAATAACAAAATCGCATGTTTACTAACCGGTTACGACAGCATAAAAGTACAAGAAGTTTTTATTACGTAGATTCATACACGTGTAATTTGTGTTCTATGCCACATCAGCTTCTTATCCCCTTTTTCCTCAATGCAGGATGGAGACATTGCAAAAGCTAAATTAGTAAAGGAGTTGGAGGGACTGATGAATGAACGAGACGTCGTTGGAGCTCAACTTGTGCGAAGAAATGATGAGATCTCTCTTCTCTATGAGAAGATTCGGATATTGGAGATTACATTGCAGAGAGGTATAAAGCTTATTCTGTAAATATTTTTGAAGCTTTTATAGAAACCTTGAGAAACGATGGAGATCAGAAATATTACCAACCATTATCATTTTCCAACTTTTAAAAAGATGCTGAATTACTATTTTTTATCTTAATGTACTATTTAATATTATTCTACAGAATGGCTCGTTGTGCTTATACATAGTGTAAGTTCTATATAATTTTAGTAATGTCTAATGTTTTCTTAAATTTACTATGATTTACAAATAAATTGTATTTTGATTTTGTACTCCTTATCCAATCCAGGTGAAAGGCAGTACGAGCAGCGGCTGGAAGACATCCGCCTGCTGCGGCTCGAGATCCTCAGACTGAGGAAAGAGAAAAATCTGCTCTCGAAAGGCATAGAAAATATGACAGATTTGAGGCTTGAGGTAAGACGGAGTTTTAGCTGTGGTGCGGATCTTGTATCGTACTAGTTTCCTTTTATATTTTAGAAAAAATTTAATTTTAGAATATATCGTGAATACTTAAAAGTAAAGCTACTGGGAAGATCTTCGTTACATTCGACTATAGTAGTCGCTGGTTGCTCCTTGTTCATAGTGATTTTTAATCTAGAAAACAATACCGAAAATGACACTATTGACATAATTGCATACATTCAATCAACAAAATGAGCCTAAGGTGAAAAAGGTGTATATATTTAGATTTTAGCACATATAGTTTTAATTAATATACACATTACACTGTATATTAATTAAAAGTCTGAGCTTTTAAGTACCCGGTTAAAAAGTAATCATCATCAACTCATTGTCGACCCACAGGGTAAAAGCCTCCTCTCAGAGGGACAATATCGCATTATATTAAGAGGGCATCGGTGCCTCCTCCGGATTGGCGAATGTCTTTTTGAACTTCGGGTTTCGGTTTACCGGTCAGTGCAGGTTTTTATACGCTCATACATTTTTCAAAGATAAAAGATAATTAATGCGTGGCAGGGTTCGTTCGAACAAACGACCCTAGGATTAAGAGGCCAGCCACTGCGCCACCACAGCTCTGAATCATCATCATCATCATCATCAACCCATTTTCAACCCACTGCAGGGTGCAATCCTTCTCGTGGCTCTGAGTAATACGTGTAGTGAATGAATGAATAAATAATAATAAGGTAACGTGCCTTTTTGCTTCTCTAGCCTTCGTGATATTATTATTTTGGCCACCGCTCCGATTTTTTCCTTTTATATATTGTTTTCTACCTTACCATTTTAAAAGTTGGTGGTAAGTACACTCGTGTTTAGAACAAAATGTTGGTCTTGGTATAACTTTATCTTTTTATTTTATATATAACTGTAATTAATTACATCTTACTCCGATGATAGAGCAAGTCAGAATGTCTTGATTTTTTTATTTCTTTTATGTGAAATATATAATTAAATATATTTTCATCTTAATTTATATAGACCTCTTTACTGAAACATCGTAACATTGCCGTGACGGTACCTAAAAACAAAGGCATGTATAGATTTGTGTATTACTTATTAGTAAAATAATACTTGGGAAAATGCAGTACTTCAATATGAATTTAATTATTTAAAAAAAAAATTATACCAAAAGTATCAAAATTGTGGTCGCAAGCGTTCGATATTTACGACGGAGTTCGATAGCACTGGGCCAAAGCCGGGAAAAGGAGTGATACGTCCACACTCTGGAAGGCCTCTGCCGATACTAAATACAATAGAGGAACGACAAATATATTTGTAATAGTTATACGGAATAGCAGAAACTAGTAAATAACTATAGACTGACCATCTCCATACAAAAATTCCATACAAAAAACAGCTCAAAATCCAAGCTATTACTAGATGTCACTCTCAAATAGCTTGGACTAACTTTTAATTTTTATATGAATTATTGACAAGAAACGTAATGCAAAATTTTTGTATTAATACGCACTAAAACTGCTAGATGGCGTTGTAAAATAACCTGAAACCTTAGCAAGTAGGATTTATTCCTATCCTGAAATTGGTAAATGTCATCATTTTATATCATTGATTTTGATAATTTTACTCAATAAGAATAGGTAGATAGTAATTTATTCTTACTTTATAGATGATAAAATAACAACTACAAAAAACCATAAACACAGTGGTATAAGTTTATTTTGTTCAGAGACGCCTGGGCACTACCATCCTTCTTATTTTAATTGCCATAATAACCTATTTTTAAAAGCTTTTATTATCACACTTGTGATAAACGCACATGTTATACGACATATGTAGCAGCCAAAACGTAAGCTTAATCAAGGTCCATAAAATTTGCAAGAGTCACAGTAGGCGAGCAGAAATATTGTGAATTCAAAGAAATGCAGGGAAAAGTTTCAAAACAAACACACACCCATAGCAACAACAATAAACGACAAAAAATTCAAATTGTCAAACATAAAATGTTGTCAAAAAGAACAAAAAAAGTTGATGGATAAAGAACATTTTTTAAATAATGATCCAGCAAGAAAAATTTTTTTTAACTACTGCAAAATAGTTATGAGTTATATGCATTATAAATTAAAATTATGCACTTATTAAGACATAATTTTTATCGATATCAAGAAATAAAGTAAAATATTATACGCCTATTAATTAAATGCATTGAAATTAGTTTTATTATGTTAAGGCAGATAAGAACAAACTGTGTAGATGAATGCTATATTTTTATGGGAAAAATTATATACTGGCAATACAGTAACCCAGTAACACTACAAATAATATCCGGGGTGGTGTAAAGTTTTCTGTTACTGAATTATAAGAGCGGCAACATAGCATCAAATAATATAATGCACTAGCTGGCAAGGTCTGTTGTCGCCTGATACCTACTGATAGTACTTGCAATGAAATATTAAATGATTTTGTAAACAGCGCCATCTTATGTTTTTTTACGTATTATTTTGACTAAATTTAAATAAATTGTAAATCAAATACAACGAACGCCATCTCTCTATCTTAAAAACAACTATTTTTCAAGTCACAAAATTTTGTTAGACATGTTAGTTTATTGTTATTTACTAGTCTCTGGTAATAGTTACACGGACCGAATCACATAATTGTTAAAAATGCGCAACGTTATTATAATTATCTGAGTAATAGTAATAACGCCAAATTTTTTCCAACGTTCATTTAGCTTAGACGTGTTTAATGTTAATACCAGTTAAAGTATGAAGGCAAATTTAATCACTACTCTTAATCTATATCGTACACTCGCTAGCTTTATTAATACATTATTTTTTCGGGTTGAAAAGTAGCGTACCTATGTACAGTCACGTGCATTGATAAGTAAACGTTGACAAATTTCCAAACAAATGTAAATATTAGATATTTAAAAAAGAAGTGTCAAGTTTACCTCAAAATAATGTAACCAGCAAACTAGGTCGAAATTTGGAAACCTTTTTTTCATTGTAAAGTAAACGAAGCAACACCAGTGAATACTACACATACGTAAAGTTTTATTTATATATATGCGTCAATTTCTATAACATGTATACAATGCAGTTTCAAAGCAATGTATACCCAATACATTTTTTTCAATAATAAGTTCTGCAGCAGTTTTTACTATTTTGATATGTTCCATTTCAAAAATATGTACACAATGTAGTTTGCAATTAAATGTAAGCATTCATTTTTGTGTGTTTTAATAATGTTTTGAAAGTAGCCGGGCGCGGCGGCGTTACAATGAACTGTTTTTGTTCGGTTATATGTTTCATTTATATATATTATGATAATTTCAATAACATGTATAAAATGCAGTTTCAAAGCAACGTATACGAATATTTTTTATGTTTTATTACTAAACAAAAAGTTGTAGCACTATTTTTGAGGGATTGGTTAGTATGTAGTAAAAGATTTTTCAGAATCATAGTGTCATTTATTTGTCTAATCAGTAGTAGGTATGTAGGTATTCAAATGCACCTGTTTAGATAGATAAGATTGAAATATCGAAAACAATACCTACGTTATTTCATATTTTCTATTGCAAAATGTTTTTTTTATTTACATCAATAAATATATTTTTATTTACATCAATAAACAAAAATATTCATGCCATATTATGTTATACTTATATGTGCTAAATAAATGTAAAATTATGTCATAAATGTCATTAATTTCTTTTGTCGTTTTTTATGTTAAATCCATATTATTATTAATATCAAAATTCAAAATTTAAAGTTAAAAAAACCGACGATAATATGTTATTTTGTCGTATAATATACTAAGTAGTATGTAATTTTTATTTGCCAATAAATAAAAATATTCATACCATACCAACATTTTATTATAAACAATGGTTTTACAACCACTTATTAACATAATAATTAATGCAATATATAACACAATATGGGATATTTATAAATACCTAACCAGTTGACTCGGCAAACGTTGTTTTCCCTTATAAATAATTTTTGTGAATATTTTGGTAATGGTTGGTGGTCAAATGGTGAAAATGTAGGGTTATATAAATAAATAAATATTTCTAACAATCACACCACATTATCTAGCCCAAATTAAGTATCATTAAGAACTTGTGTTTTGGATACTAGATAACGGATAAATAAACTTAAGAAATATATAAGCACACGTAGATATATTTTTTTAAATTATATATTAATTAGAAATAAACTTAAATAAACATACATACAAATCCATGACTAGATAGCAAATATAATAAAATATCTGCCGCTACCAGGATTCGAACCCAGGACCTCTGGCATGGAAGGCAAGGCTACTTACCTCCACATCAAACAGGCCGTCATTATATACAGGGTGTCCCAGAAATGACACGTAAGGGTGACACTGGAGGTAGATGGACTATAGACCTATCAGATAACATCAACATGCCTCTAGTAATAGTTTTCTGGTTTTCGAAATATTGCCACTTTTGTGATTTTTTCTGCAATAAATATATTTTAACTCACGGTTTTTTTTACCAAGACTATCGTTATTAGTTATTTGAGACAACTTAGTAATAATTTTGACGGAAACTAGCACACTATGCTAAGAAAAAGAGTTGAATTGTTTTATTTTATTTTATTACGAAAAACATGACTACAGGGTGTGCATACTTTTTTGTATGAAAGGTGAATTAGTGGGGAGTGTTTTCAGCTATGTTTAATGAAAATCAGTCCGAGATGGCTGCCGCCACAAAATGGCGGATTACATATTTTTTCAGAACTCCGTCAATATTGGTACCAAATGAAAGGGCTTGACTAGTGAAATACTATGATAAATTTTAAATCCAAGATGGTCGTCAGCACAAATGTAGGGGTTTTTCAAATTTTTTATTTAATCTTGTTACAAACGATTTTCAAAGTGTCTGCCTCCGACTCTTACACATAATCTACATCTGTTCATAAATTGTCTTTTTGAATATCTCAACGTACAATGTGATATTTCACTCGCTGCATGATTTATTCGCTGTCGCAATTCATCAGTGGACCAAAATTGGTCCTAGTCGGCCTATCCATCTGCTTGAAAATTCCTGATCAAGATGCCCCCGTACTGCACGAGCGTAGTGTGAAGGACACCCATCATTTTGAAGCCACATATTTCTTCTTAATTCTAGTGGCACATCTTCCATCATAATGGGTAGTTGATTGTAAAAAACCTAAATATAGGTCTGCATTTAGGGTAAAGATAGATAGTTCAATTTCATTTATTAGTAATTTTGCCACAAAAGACACCTGGACCCATTATTAAGCATTATCATGCAGTTGTACTATTTTCCAAGTAGCACGCCTTTCAAGAAAAAATTAAATTTCCTAAGATTCGTTTTTAAAAAAATGGCTACTGTACTGATTTTGAAAAGGTCATTAAACAAGCAATTTTTTAAGATGATGTGCAGTATCATCGCCATTTTTTTTTTCACAGCAATCAGTTAAACTTTAGTCAGGTTTTTCGCAATGAAATAAAATAAAACAATTCAACTCTTTTTCTTAGCATAGTGTGCTAGTTTCCGTCAAAATTATTACTAAGTTGTCTCAAATAACTAATAACGATAGTCTTGGTAAAAAAAACCATAAGTAAAATATATTTATTGCAGCTGTAGGCAAAAAAGACCAAGAATGGAAATTTCATAAAAAATTACAAAAGTGGCAATATCTTGAAAACCAGAAAACTTTTACTAGAGGCACGTTGGTGTTATCTAATAGGTCTATAGTCCATCTACCTCCAGTGTCACCCTTACGTGTCATTTCTGGGACACCCTGTATATGTTATATATGTTTTATGTATATTACATTACATACAGGTTTTATTTGATGCCAAATCATAATAAAAAAGCTTTTGGCCAAAAAAAAAAGTCAACTTCACTGCGGTGACGATTGAACCAAGCTTAGCTCAACCGACAATTATGAACCGCAGAATTATCCTGCACGAAAGAAACAACACCGTAATTAAGAATAATTCCTCCAGACTAGGCAGCAAAACCTCTTCTAAAATACAATTATATTGCTCGTTGTTCATTCTATCAGTTATTTCAGCCAATTCACCGGGGCCGCTGCTGGCTCCCATCCATGCCCAAACACTAAAACTTATTTGACTATTTCTTCTCGATGGTAATATATTTTATTCTAAATACCGGGTTACCGGGTTCTGCTAAAATTGCAGTTTATATATTGCCGAGCAAGCTGCAGTCACTGCTGTTTATGGCGATCAGATAAGAGAGTTGTGTGATGTAACCCAGCTGAGTTGAAGACGACACTTGTAAAGAAGCTGATAAATCCTGTACTTTAACTTGTAAATATTTTTGAAGTCATCGTCAATTTGGACGGTCGGCTGGTGTAGCGGTAACAACGTAACCTTCTATGCCAGAGGTCCTGGGTTTGTATCCAAGTTGGGGTGAATATTTGTGTGTTGAACAGGTCACGGATGTTTATATGTTTATTTCTAATATTTATGTACTCAAGAGTTATTATTTATATATTTCTTAAATCTATTTCTCCGTTATCTAGTGTCCATAGCACAAATTCTTAAAGAAATATAATTTGGGCTGGATAAAGGAGGGTTTTAAAGTCATTTAAGTTAATCCAATATCGCGGTCACTGATTAGCTAGTCATTAAAATGTTGAAAGTTATTTAAACATAATACATACGTTGATTCATATTTCATTTGCAATATCCGTAACAGAGTGTCCCTGTTCTTTTAAAACAAATAAAATAAACAATTAAAAAAAAGAACGTTACCACTGCTACTTACATCATATAATTTTGAAGGTAGACAGAAAAAACAAATAACCGAACAAAAACAGTTCATTGTAACGCCACCGCACCCGGCTATCTTCAAATTATTACTAGCACCAACAAAAATGAATGTTTACATTTGATTGCAATCTACATTGTATACATATTTTTGAAATGATACATATCAAAATAGTAAAAACTGCTGCAGAACTTATTATTGAAAAAAGCTATTGGGTATACATTCATAATTCACTGTTCATTCATTATTCAGTATTCACTGGTGTAAGCAACACCAGTGAATACAACACCGGTTTACTTTACAATGAAGAAAAAGTGTAGGGTTTAATAGTTAAGTTAAAGATTAAAGTTAGGTTAATAGGATTATTCCTTAAAAATACTTAGGATATATAATGTTGATGAATAAGCTAGATTGTTATGATACGAGTACACGCGCCGCGGACGACACCTAACTGCATACTCGTTAATAAATCGATAATTACGACCGCCGCGGTACCTAAAGCGCTGATGCTTAGAAATAAATAATGTTCGTGGACCGAACATCCTCCCGGGGCAACAAGAAGACAATAATTAACATATTATATGTATATAAAGTATAAAAGTGACAATGAAGATGAGACAAGATGATGGGCATTGATAATTATTAAGAAATGAACACACTCATTTTTTTTTTAACTAAAGTATCTACGATAGGTACTAAATATTGTCTGTTATGTTAAATACGGGCCTACGTTGATCGGGCACCGTGCCACGATCTTGGAACTGCACGCGTTTTACTTTAGCGTCACTCTCGCGGTTAACGACACACACACACTTCACACTACTACATTCATAGTTGCTGGAACCCTCCTCTTGGTCCGGCGGGGCCGCGGCAGCCACCGTGGACCGCGACCCGGACTCCGCCTGCGCCGGCGCCGGCTCTCGCCAGCGTCGCCGCACGTGCCGCCACGCGACGCTCACACCTGCGATGCTTACTACCGCCAACAGGAAGTAAATGACGGTGTAATGGTGGATGTCGTGGGCAGACACCTCTGTTACATCTAATTCTGCAACTTGCTGCTTCATCCGCTGGATACCTTGGTCTAACCTGGCTAGCTCTCCTCTGGTTGTGTCGATTTCAGAGTCATTCAAATCAAGCAGCGGCATGGTTAAGTTTATTAAATTATTAATTGAAGGGATATCCGTGGCAATAACATTGGATTGTACATGTAGGATATTGGGTTTAAAAGGCTTATGAGAGTAGATGTACGAGTCGTCAGTCTTTATCATACAATCGTTCGATGCTGTGACAATACCCGACCGTGTCAGCTGATAAGCGGTAACCTGATCGATTCCGCAGTGAACCCTCACCGTACATTCGTGGCAGCAGAAGTACAGATAAGTATTTATACTATTTAAGGTGACCCACCGGTTCATACCCACAGCGGATTTTACAAGACAAGTTCTCGCTTCATCAGCGATTTCGCATAAATTGTAATCACCTCTCAGACGTTGAATGGGTGATCTCAGATAGCAAAGGTAAGTGTCGGGTTCATATAAACACTCGTTGATTATATGTTCATTTAAAGATATGTAGGTATCTTTACGTAAGTTAATAGCTGTATATTTCGCTTTGGGTATAAAAGTGATCATTGTGTTGTTTTTTGTTAAATGAGGTAGAGGTATAAGATGATATAAGTCATAAGTTTCTCTCGATATAAGAGGTATTCTAATTTCGAATAACAAATAATCTCTTGACATTCTTGTCTTAACTTTAAGAAGGGAGTATATTTTACGTAGATCGTTATGAAGGTTCTCTATAGGTAAACTTAAATCGGACGGTAGCTGTGTAGAGATAACGCTAAGTTCGCATACAAGCTGTTCGGGAGTGATTAGATGAAAGTTGAACTTGCCATGGTAAATGTCGGTAATCTGATCTAATAACATACCTTGAATTTCCTTTAAGTTTTGTAACATCTGGCTTGCCGTTAATGCTTCGAGTGTAAAATCGGTTTTTATCGTACTTACATTTATTTCGCTGGTTACTTTGTTTAACTGTTGATCTAAGACAAGTAAATTTTTACGTAGGGTTTCGTGCTGCTTATTCATGGTTTCTTCAGTTCGTTTAACGAGGTTATGCTCCGCTTCTACGATCGATGTCTGATTTCTCCATAGATTGGCTAGATGTTTTTAATTTCTACGTAACTCTAATATGTCTCGCTGGTACTGTTGGGCAAAGTTATCATCAAGCACGCCAAACAGGTAGTTCGATAGATAGCCTACTCCGTTGACAAGGCCGCGGCGGCGGCGTCTAGGTGTGCAGTCGGGCGGCATTTGCAACATTGTGTTGTAGTATTGCAATTCCGAGTAGCCGTGACGTAATTGCGTAGTTATTATGTCACAGTATGACGTTTTATTTATATTACTACACGTTTGCTTCAGCTGTTGTAAGGCGAACGAACCTTGCCACAATGGTTCCATTTCATAATACACCACCAGCTACCATTCATCGCGAATTATTTGTAAATTAGAAATTTTATCTAAATACAGACCTTGTGATCGGATGAACTGATTGATGATTAATTCGCTTTGTACTGTGGCAGAGATGTTAAGAAATAATAACACTGAGAACAATACTGCTATTGCAATACTGCTGTTGCTTATTTCATTCGGTGATGGTGCGGTCGTTTCGTTCTGACGAATTGGTAGAACCGATAGTTTTAAAACTGGTCGTTTCATTTGCCCGTTTTTGGTTTTCAAGGATACCACCCTTACTATTCCGTCGCTGCCGGGATGCAACTCCAATACTCTTCCCATTGACCACTTACCAGGAGGCAGATTATCATCATGGATGCAAACTATATCTCCGACGTTAATGTTGGGCTGCGGCTTTAACCACTTGCTTCTTACCGTTAGTTGAGTTGAGTACTCTGTTTTCCATCTTTTCCAGAGATCTTGTAATAGTTTACTTATGAGTTGCCATCTCGTTCTCGCATCCCGTTCAGTTCTTACGATGGTCAGGTCGGCTCTACAGGTCAGAAAGTGAGCTGGTGTAAGTACCTCAAGGTCGTCAGGGTCTTCAGTAAGCGTACAGAGCGGTCGGGAGTTCAAGCACGCTTCAATCTGGGCTAAAAAGGTAGAATATTCCTCAAAGGTTAGCTTTTGTTCTCCTATCACTGATCTTAAATGACCTTTGAGACTGCGAATAGCTCGTTCCCACAATCCTGAGGCGCTCGGCCATGATGGAGCCTGGAAGTGCCATTCCACCTTCATTGCAGTGATCTCCTTTAAAAAATCCTTATCGATAATTTGTTGTAGCTCAAAATATTCCTCTTGCAGGTTTCGATTACCTTTGATAAAGTTAGTGCCGTTGTCGCTATACATATGGTGCGGGGCTCCGCATCGAGCTGCCATCCTTCGGAGGGCTGATAAAAATGCGGCGCTAGATAGATCGGATACTAGTTCAATATGCACGGCTTTCGTAACCATACAAATAAATAATACAATATACCCCTTTGTTGTTCTGATGCCTCTTCCAGGGTTAGCTTTAATTTCCACGAATCCAGTGAGATCCACGCCAGTATGAAAGAAGGGTGGTGCAGGAGTAGTACGTGACGTAGGCAGCGAACCCATTAATTGATACTGATGCTGAGGATTATGCTTACGACAGGTCACACATTTTCTTATTTGTTTTTTCACAGCTCTATTTCCGCTGACTATCCAGTACTTCTGACGTAGCCAGGTAGCTGTAAGGCGGGCGCCCCCGTGGAATGTTTGCTTGTGAGCGTCCTCGATAAGCAGAGTGGTAAGGCGGCTGTCGTGAGGGAGTATCCCTGGATGTTTGCTTTCGAGATTTAATTGAGATTTTTGTAGTCTACCACCTACCTTTAAGATTTTATCTTTGTCAATAAATGGATTAAGATTTAATAGTTTGCTAGTCGATTTTACACATTGCTTTTTAGAAAGATATTTTATCTCATAGGCAAATTCTATAGACTGTACATGTTTTATAATAAGTCTCTTTGCTTCTCGTAATTCCTGTAACGTGAGATAGTTAGGTAGTTGCTTACGATTGTGATTAATTGTCCGTAGTATCCACGCGAAAATGTTTATTATTTTTCTTATCGAACTCTGTTTAAGTAAAAGTTGGTCAATTATGTAGGGTTCCGTATGCTCAGTTTGGATGACGTTGATGTGTTGTTTTCTTATTTCTATATCAGTTTTAAATACCTCCTGTTCTCTGTCATTGCTGAATGATGTCAGCCAAGCTGGCCCTTCGCACCACAAACTGTTTTCACATAACTGTGAAGCTAGCTGAACTCTACTTGCGCAGTCTGCAGGGTTTTCTGCGGATTTTACGTACCTCCAATTGCTTGCCGGTATTATAGGTGTGATGATCTTAACTCGATTGCTAACAAAAGTCTTCCACCTTCCAGGGTCACCCTGCAGCCAACCTAGTACCACTTGTTAATCACACCAACCATAAACTTCAATTTGATATTCACTTAATGTTTTCATAATTTTATTCATAAGTTTTGCTAATAGTTGCGCTCCGCTAAGCTCTAATTTAGGTAATGTAATCTGTTTATCTTGCGGTACAAGTTTAGTTTTAGCTGTTAGTAAAACGATGGTAGTTTAATTATGTTTCTGTATACGTGCGTAAACCACACAGCCGTATGCTCGCAAGGAAGAGTCACAAAACCCATGTAGCTGGATGCAATCACGTTCCCCATTTCCTATCCATCTCGGTACCTTACAGTGCTTGATGTTATCCAGGTCCGCCCTGAGCTGTACCCACTCCTTTCGTATATCATCGGGTACCGAATCGTCCCAGCTCAAATTTGCCTTCCACACTCTTTGGAAAAGTAGCTTCAAGCTAGTCACAATAGGCGCCAGCCATCCTAAGGGATCATAGATTTTTGAGATTTCGCTAAGTAGAACTCGCTTCGTTAGGTTCGGTGTTAAGGTACCTGTTAGATTGTGACTGAATGTGAAATTATCCTGTCGTATGTTCCAGGTTAAACCTAATGTTTTTGTGCTGTCTAATTTAAAGTTAAATTTTTTACCTTCCTGTTTTAACTCATCATATATGTTTTGAATTAATTGCTCGCAGTTGGACGCCCATTTACGTAATCTAAAACCACCTGATTGTAGAAGTTTGTTAATGTGACCGACCAGTTGTTGACCTACGCCTATTGTGTGAAATCCTGTTAAAAGGTCATCCATATATATTCATATTCATATTATTCATATTAATTTATTGCTCAATGTATGGTAAAAAATAGGTAGTTGTTTACAAAAAAGTTATGCTCCACATACAAAACTGTTATACAGCATGCAATTTTACAATAGTATGTTACTTAAAAGCTAAAAAACGTCACAATTCACTTCATTCAATTAAAAATAATTTAAAAACAATTACATGTCACAGAATTTAGTTAAAAACAATTACAATAATATCAATAAAGATAATAAAGCTTATATTATTATTACTATTATTAATTTTTAATTTAGGTATATTCTTTAAGATTTATGTAGTTTGCAATACATTTATCATAATTTAGGTTTTACATTTAAAATACTCATTAAGCGTATAAAAACATTTTTCTGTTAACCAATGTGAGAGTTCGCCTTTTAATTTGTTTTCTGGCAAATATTTAAAACGGTTTGGTAGCGCTTTAAAAATTTTTATGCACATTGCGTATGATTGGTTAAGATATAGTTGCAGGCGCGGTACATCGTCATACACTAATCTTTCTCCGTGCCGCGTAGCCCTGCCTAAGTTTTTAGCTCGACTAAAATAATGAATGTTACGTTTTACAAATATAAAAACTTCCAAAATATACATACACGGCAGAGTCAACAAATTCAAAGCTTTAAATAGGGGTTTGCAAGGTTCATAAAGCTCCTTGCCTAGCATCGCCCGTAAACCCTTTTTTTGTGCAACAAAACTTTTACAAATATTCGTTGAGTTACCCCAGATTAACAATCCGTATCTTAAGGTTGAAGCAACATATCCGTGGTATGCGGTTAATACTGTTGACCGAAAACAGTTTTTCCTAAGTCGGCTTAGTACATATACATAGCTATTTAGTTTTCTACAGACTTTGTCGATATGTTGTTTCCAGTTTAAATTTTTATCTATATTAATGCCAAGAAATTTCACACAATCTTCTTCTTTTATTTTAGTGTTACCATATTTTATGTCAATTTTTGATAGTATTTTATTTGTATTAAATCGTACATACTTAGTTTTGGTCAAGTTAACGGTAAGATTATTTTTTTCTTGCCATTTAATTATTAATTTTATTGTATTATTTATGTCATATATATAGTCATTTGTATTATTATTATTATTTGTCAGAATTACAGCAATATCGTCAGCAAAGAGAAAATATTTGTGATTGGTCAAGTTTGGCAGGTCATTTATATACAAAAGGAATAGTATCGGGCCCAGTATGCTTCCTTGTGGTACACCAGTAGCAATTTCTCTAAATTCAGACCTGTGATAGACGATTTCTGATTGATGATTTGCAGTTTGTGTTTCAACACATTGCGAAAGATACGAGCTAAACCATTGTAAGACCGTGCCTCGGACACCGTAGTTTTCTAGTTTTTGTAGTAGCAACTTATGTGAAACAAAATCGAATGCGCGGCACATATCGAAAAACACCACTGTGGTTTCTTTTCTTGCGTTTAAGTTTTTTGTCACTTCGCTAACCAGATCAAAGATGGCAGTGGTTGTGGATTTGTTTTTTTGAAAGCCTGATTGTTCCCTACATAAAACATTAACTTTCGAAATAAAATTAGGTCATGTTTAATTATTTCTGAAGCTTCCGGGTAGGTTTGACACTCGTCGTCCGCTAGTTTTTTCAACGTCATCATTGCTAGGAATGGAGCCGATTTTAACCCGTAGGTTACAGTTGTTAACTGGTAGGATTTTAGGGGTTCGTTGGGCGAGTCTCTCCATATAATTTTTTGATAATGCTGTTCTAAGCATAAAATTTGCCTGTACATTTTCTCAATATCTCCGAGAACTACAAATTGGTATTGTCTCCATTTGATTATAAGCGAATGAAGGTCTTTTTGTAAGTTTGGACCTCTAAGTAGAACGTCGTTCAAACTCACCCCTGTGGAGGTTTTCGATGACGCATTAAACACTACTCTTAACTTAGTAGTGTCGCCTTCTCCTTGTTGTTGTACGCAGTGGTGGGGTAAATAACAGCCCGGTGACGTCATTGCTTCCTTGCTGCATTCCTTCATATGATTTAAACTACAATATTCAGTTATGAAGGCTTTATACTGCTCTGCTAGATGGGACTGCTTAGCTAGTTTTCGCTCTAAACTTAAAAATTTAGCTATGGCTGTGTTCTTGGATGCTCCTAAAGAATCTATCTCATCTTTTTTCATCGGTAGTCTGACTACGTAGCGACCCTCCGCCTGCCGCAGCGTGGTAGTGTTGTAGTAGTCTATACACTCCTGATCTTCGCTAGATATCTCGGTGTCGTACTCAATATCCTCGATCTCCCAAAACTTCTTGATGTCATCTATGTTATTTAAAACTACGTTACACTGAAAAGTTTTCATCATACTACCGCATAAAATCCAGCCCAGTTGTGTTTGTTGTACTATAGGTTGTGAATTGTCCTCGCCCTTCAGGATACCACTTAGTATAATTTGAGAGTAGATGTCAGCCCCAAATAATAAATCGACAGGAGGAGAATAATAATGTATACCAAATCTGATTTTAAGCAATGACAGTTCCATTTCATCAAATACCTAACAAATTATAGATATATTCAAATAATAATATGTATTATTAATTATTAATTAAATATTCAGTCAAATAAAATATTTGTTTTACAGGGTGTCCGGTAATGAATGGATAACCTTGAAACGTCTAATAGTACAACTTGTGGCCGTTCTGAAAAAAGTACGAAATATAATTTATCATAAGTATAACCTCTGATATTACTTTTTTAAAGAAAAGTCTTTTTTTTTGCAATATTATTTTACTGTCTTAAAAACTATGACCAGAAATGAATGATTTCTATTAGTTTTTTCTTGTTTTAATATTATAGACTAACTGTGCTGATAGATTAAAAGTAAATAGTATCAAAAGCTTACGCAGTTTTTTTTTCAGAAATACGCAAAATAATTTATTTTTGAAAAATATGCAAAAAATATGTTTTAAGCAAAGTTCAAACGTCTTGGGTATGAAAAAAATTTATGAACACATCGGTGGCCAATAATTTTAAAATAATGTCTGTTTCAAGTAGATTTTATAATGGTACAATTCATAAATGTATCTTCATAAGTAGTGACTTATTGCCATTAATGTAGAAAAGGAGAAAATTTGACTAAATAACCATATTTGTAATATGGGAATTTTCTTTTTTTATTGACTTGTGTCTGATCATTGGAGATTAATAAAAAACACGTCAGGAGTTGATCAAACATGAAAACAGCTATTTTAAAACAAATTGAAACCAAATTGTTAGAAATTAACTAATTTGATTGTAATATAATAATTTAGTTGTGTATTGACAAATTTAAAAATTAAATTAAATAAATAATTATACGTTAAAATTATACTACAAATAAAACACTAAATATAAACTTGAATGTATTGAGGGCAACGTAGCCAAAAGGCTGGCTGAATTACCACGCTGGATCGCAGTAGAAATTCGTTGTGCGAGGTAGGTGCCAGCCTTCGGGTCACGAGTTTCACTCACCAATCGCCTCGCTAGGTCCGAAAAAAGACGATGAGCCCCTTGTCCCCAGGACCCCATGGTTTCAACGCCAAAAGCCTCAAAAATATACCCGCTACCCAAATTCTGATATTTTCTACGTTTAAGGCTTTCAGCGTTTTTAGCAGCAGAGCCAGATTGTATACTAGTTGTGGAAAGATGGGAAGCCGCGAGAGTGTCTACGCAGGTTGCATCCCACACCAGTGGCCTACCCATCCTCCACGGGATCAGAGTCATACCATCAGGTCGCTTGCCATCATCACGCAACAATCCTGACGGTTCAAGAACCGAGGGAGTATTGGAGGTAACAAGAGCCCGATGGATGATGTCATTTAAACTGGCATGGCGAGATATTCTGCCACCGCTGCGAGAACATGAAAGGCCATGGCGACCGAGCTCATCGACCAACACGCCACAGCGGCAGCGGTGTCGAGCACATAATTTTAGTCCTAAACGTAAACTACAGGCAAGCCTAAAGCTATGGTTGTCAAAAAGGGTTCTCAAGTTAGATGACGGAAGCGCCTGCAACCATAGCCCTGACTCCCACGAACCCACCGCTAGCAGACGAGCGCGCTCTGTTAAATTAGGCGTATTTAATTGTTTGTTCCGCTCTAAAATACAAAGCACGTCGTCCCACTGACGCTGTGACGCGGGATTTAGTGGAACTGCTGAACTGTTTGATACAATATTTCAGTGCATTTCGGCATCCGAAAGATGAGAAATCTCGCCCGTAAAAGAAGAGGAAAGAATGTTATTGATAGTATCTTTATTTCCGTAAATCGAAGATAAAAAGGCTGGCAAAGCTAGAGAAGAAATTTTTCGAGTTCCTAAACCACCGAAGCGCACTGGTAAACTGGCTTGATCCCAGGAATTATTATCAAAATTTATGTTCAGAATATTCGAAAGAGTTGATTTAATTTCTTCATCGAGAACCGAAAGTAAATTTTAGTGTTTCCAAAATTGTGAGCAGCGAAGGTAATAAATTAATTTTGGCACGAATAAGCAATGACGTAAAATGTAAAAGGCCATATGTGTATTAATTTGTGAAAGCCGGGAATAACTTTCTGAAAATTTTGAAATTTTGTCAATTATAAAGTTATGAAAGGAGTCATCGAAAATTGGTGAACCTAGGAGCCGAAGGGAAGATTTCTCTATTACAGTGATGCCGGGGGCAATTGATTGAAAGGCCTGAATAAAGCTTTATTTATTCTTACAAAAGTCGGTAATAAATAGCTCACATTTACCAAAGTTTAATGTGAGGCCAATTTTGGCGAACTTATCAATCAAAAGCTTCAGGTCATCGAGAACGACACTTGCATCTCCCCCTAAGGTTCCGTCGTCAAGATACCAAACATTAAATTTCTAATTTAGTTGTTCAATGATAGGATGAATACCTAAACTAATAATAGCAGGGCCTAACGGGTCACCTTGCTGACAGCCCACCTCTGATGATATGTGATGGTCTCCGTACACCAGAAGAGATGGCTCGTCATAACATTGATGAAGGAAATTAAATGCTTTGGGCAAGTGCTTTCTTACTTCTGTCAACAGGTTTAAAATGTTAAAAATGTTAAAAATGTTTAAAATGGTTACTTTACTAGCGTGAACCTTCATATTTGCTATCTGCGCGCATGCCAAACCGACCGCCTTTTGTGATATGTTAGACAAAGAGGGGTCTGAATTGGGTAAGTGCGGAAAAGAAGAGCTAATTGTAAAAATAAAGGGAACTTAGTGCGTCACTCGACTTGCTCGACTTCGCATGTGTTTATTTCGTCTCCGTTTGCAATTATTTGAATCAGTGTTAAAACGACCACTTGGCTATTTTACTGGACTTCGTTTTGCTTACTGATTTGGACTTGTTTTGTTTGGTGATATTTGCGACGATTTGGCTTGTTTCTGGACTGAACTGTACTTTTGTACGTTTGGCATATAAAAATGCCACGTCATCAGTACACGGCTCAAGAATATGCAAACATGCAGTTTATTTATGGAGAATGCAGAGGCAACGCAAATGCAGCCGCAGCTCTTTATAGGGAGAGATACCCTAATTTGCGCCATCCAGACTACCGCGTATTTATAAGAGTCCACGGTTGTTACTCAGAAGGAAGAATAGCGGGTAGAATGGCTGGATCCCGCGTTAACTCGTGAACGGGTGCCGTTTGAGGGTGTTCGTCGTTTGGATACTTGGGGGGAGGGAGACTTGCCGAGCTAACAGATGCAGAAAAGAATAATTTTTGTATAGACATAAAGAGACTCTGTAAATTTATTTTGAAAAAAAATATACCCGTGAAGTTTCTTGCCAGTTCTTCTTCACGAAGGTTTTTTTCGAACTGGTGGTAGAATCATGTTTTATTTGACGTCAATAAGAACAAGTAATTGTCAATGTTGAGAAATAAATATTTGAATTTGAATTTGAATTTAGTGGTGTAGGTGGTAGCACTGGAAGAATCGCTCGTCCTGATGTAGAAGACGTGGTGCTTGAGGAGATTGAAAATGATCCTTCAACCTCTACGCGAGTAATAGCTCGACGCACAGGCATTGGAAAATCGACCTTGCAAGATATTTTAAAGAAAAGCAGATTCCACCCTTACCACGTCACACGCGTGCAAACTCCCCAAACGAGGAGAGATTTTCAAGTAAGAGTGCGTTTTTGCCGGCAAATGCTGGCTATGATGGAGGAAGACCCGCAATTTTTTAAATAATATTTTGTGGAGCGATGAGTCAACGCTGAAAAGAGACGGTTATGTAAATTTACATAATTTACATAGTTGGGAACTAGAAAATCCCCATCTTATGCGTGAAGACAGGTCACAATACCAATTTAAAATAAATATTTGGACTGGAATTTTAAATGGTATGGTAATTGGCCCATTTGAATTACCGGGGAATTTGACGGGGCAAAGTTATTTGGAGTGTCTTCAAAACGATCTCCCCAATTTATTACAACAGGTTCCCGAGGAGCTGAGGGAATCGTATTGGCTGCAAAATGACGGTTGTCCTGCGCATTATACTGTTCCGATTCGTGCATATTTAAACAGCAGATACCCAAATAGGTGGATCGGACGTCTAGGGCCAATTTTGTGGCCTTCACGTTTACCGGATCTAAATCCATTGGATTTTTTTTACTTTATGGCTGCCTCAAAGAGGAAGTATACCGTAAGCCTATACGGTCTTTGGACGAACTTCGCAGTCGTGTCGGAGCAGCCGCATCAAAAATAAGCGAGCGACGGGTACACTAGACAGCTCAGAAGAGCGTTTATCCGAAGATGTAGGGCATGCATAAGAGTGGGAGGCAAACAATTTGAACATTTACTGTAAATTAATGTAAAATAAATTATTTTAAATATTAAATGTTGTGTTTTATTAATCACCAATGATCAGACACAATTCGATTTAAAAAAAAATCCCATATTACAAATTTGGTTATTTAGTCAAATTTTCTCCTTTTCTACATTAATGGCAATAAGTCACGATTTATGAAAGATACATTTATGAATTGTAACATTATAAAATCTGCTTGAAATAGACATTATTTTAAAATTATTGACCACCGATGTATTCATAAATTTTTTTCATACCCAAGAGGTTTGAACTTTGCTTAAAAAATATTTTTTGCATATTTTTCAAAAAGTAATTATTTTGCGTATTTCTAAAAAAAAACTGCGTAAGCTTTACATACTATTTACTTTTAATCTATCAGCACAGTTAGTCTATAATATTAAAAAAACAAAAAACTAATAGAAATCATTCATTTCTGGTCATAGTTTTTAAGACAGTAAAATACTATTGCAAAAAAGAAGACTTTTCTTTAAAAAAGAAATATCAGAGATAATATACTACTTATGATAAATTATTTTTCGTACTTTTTTCAGAACGGCCATAAGTTGTACTATTAGACGTTTTAAGGTTATCCATTCATTACCGGACACCCTGTATATAATGTACTTTGTCGATCCCAACCTATAAAATAACTATATCCAAGAAACAAAATGGTAAGGAATAATTTTTTTTTTAAATAAACTGTAAAATTTTACTACAAAAAAACCGGGTAGTTTTCGCTACTTCGCGAATCTTGTAGGAAATTCCAGTCTTTGTATTTTAAGAAGGTAAGATTTCCTTTATTTCCTAATTTTAGCTTAAATATTGATTTGGACTTGGATATCCTAATAGGCGGAGGAATATTATTCCACACAATATACATGCAAACTAATAAAGATTAAATGAATATTACGTATTATTAGAACAACATCGGACGAAAAACTAACCCTATTATTTGACTATTACCAAATAATTGGCATGATAACCTAAATACAAGCAGTGCATGCATTAGATTTTATATCAATTTTAGACATTTTAAAAATGATTTTTTAAAAGTATTTTAAATGGACTTCAATAATATATCTGTTTTATTTCATTAGTTACATCTTTTCAGTGATAACAAGAAGGTAAAAATTATTACTTTTGTAACAATACAAGTGTATCGAAAACTGCGACAGACTAGACTGCAATCCAGCTTTTTCACGCTTTGATTTTTATGTTTTAGCCATATAATATATACATATAAAACATAAAATATGTATACATAAAAAAATAATATTTTGTACTTTTTTCTCTATAGAATCTTTTGAAGACAATACAGAGACCATAGCAAACTTTTCTTTTTCTGTTAGTATCAGTTACTTATATACTCATCGAACGGCAAAGTACGCATGTTTCGTTGGATTACAAGAAAAGGCGCATGAACAATGAATTCTTACTAAAAAAACTATGTTTAGAAATGAAAATTTTCTCATACATGTTTTAGACGATGAAATTTCGAATAATTTGAACTCATATTTCGATGCATACGTGTGATATTTTGATCGGAAACGAACACTAAACACTCCTAAAATTGCACGATTTTGTATAAACGCTCTTAAGTGGTTGTCATATAACATAACTATGCATGAGGCGAGCGCAGCCGTCATCACTTACCTACCTATCGAGTAGCACGTAATGCGATGCGACTGGACACTGGATTTTTGTTACTTTAACGATTTCAAAAAATAAAAAACTTGTATTTTTTTTTCATTTGCGCCTCGCGCGCCTCAAGTAAAAGCATTTAAATGTGTGAAAGTCTTAACCAGCCCCAATAACTCCAATTCTTTTGCAGTGTATTCTAACAATGGTATATTTATTGACCCTCAAGTATTATGCTTCCTTTATGTTACACCCTGTATTCTTATATGTGAGTATATTAAAATCTATAAATATAAATGAATTAAATGTAAGAAACACTTAAAGAGTAGACTACTAGTAATTACTATTACTCATAAACTTTACTTATATAACTTGGTTATTCCTACTTCGAACTGAATTAATTTATTTTATCGCTATAAGATCTAGTAAATCGTAATAAACCTTGGAAGCAGCGAATTTGAAACCTCGTCTAAAGCCGAATGTTTTATGCAGAGGTAGCGTTAGATTGTTCGTTCTTTTACCTTGCGTGTTGATCCCACGACAGTTTTTCAAATAGGTGTTAGGGATTTTCTCGTAAACTAGTTTGTGTACAAAACTAGCCTTATCAGACTTCCTGACGGTATTGCATATTCAGTATACGGTATTTTAATAAAAAAATATTTTTTATAGTTTTTTTTCCTGTATAAAGAGGTGTCTAATCATTTGGAAATCCAGACTTAATGCGCAATATTTTACACTTACTTGCCAAAGTAGCATAGTAATTTTTTTACAGTAGGTACATTTGTTAGTTGGAAGATTGAAATAAATGTTAAGCATAAATCTAACATTTTATTAAAACTGAAGCAGTAATGGTTCAATTTTTAACTGTAGTTTACAGAAAAGTTAATCATGAAAGGAGAGTTAATATTTGTATTCACAGGACTTGAAAGATCACCACAGGGTGTCATGATTTACGAATTATTTTTGGATACTTCTTATTTGAAAAGTACATGACAAATTTTTTTTTATTATTTACTGATAGTTGTCACGACTTGGCTTGACGTTGATTCCTAGGACACCTTGTATAACACTTACATAACCAAAAAATCAATAATCGACAATTTTCCATCAAACCCGTAGGTATTCAACTTGGAACGCGAGCTGGGTCGAGAGCGGCTGCGCGTGCGAGCCCTGGAGGAGGCTCTAGAGACGCCGCTCAACGTCCACCGCTGGAGGAAACTGGAGGGAACCGACCCCGAGAGTGTGCAACTCACGCAGAAGCTCAGGGTTACGCAGAAGTAAGTGGTTCTGTAAGCCCACATCAGCTTCTAGAGGATTGTGCTTTTGTATTACTTAGATGTGGTTTGTGGTTTAGTTTGGTTGTCAAATAAGCTTTTAGTAGCTTTATAGTAGTGTCATTTGATGCAGTGGTTTATCTATAGTGACATTATCATAATTTTGATCATAGTTCAAACTTCTAATTACCCTGAAAATTGCATCTAAAATAAATAGTTGTTGCTATATTTATTGAATAATTTTCTAAGGTGCCTTGTTTTATTACAATATGCAAGTCATACCATATCAATCAATCTAAGATAATAATATTTAAACACTCAACAAAAAGTGCTGAAAAGTATGGTTCAAAAGTATATTTGTTTATATATTCGTACTTCATTTATAACCCAACCACGAATCAAAGACGTGCTTTGCAAGTATTTTGCCTTTAAAAGAATTGTACTTGATCCTTTGATGATTCCCTCATTCATCAAACTAAACTCCAGATAATTTTTTTCAATGTATACATTTTTATTTAAATGTATATAATTCATATTATCATTAGATAGGATAGCGACAGATGGTGCTGATTCCGTAGGATTTGCAATTTGCAACTTCTAGAGGTAAACATTATTATTTAAAAACGAATAAGTTTTTTCCAAGTTATCTTCATACCTCGATTATTCCAAAGAAACATTTCTTTCTGTATAATAATAAAGATAGGTAATAACAATAATTAAATAGAAAGGCAAAACATTTATTTGCATCACAAAATTAAACACACACACATACACTCAAAAATAAAAAATAAATTAAACAAAAACTTATGCGTTTCTAAACAGTTAATACAAAGGAATTATATGATTATGTGCTACTTTGATGCGATACGGCAGAAGCTCAACGGTATATGCTCAAAGATTCACTGGTTTTCAGCTTCTACAATAAGAAGCTTTCCAGCAAATATAAAAAAAAATCATTAAAAAAAACTTGCCATTAGTAATTAGCCACTAGCCCTAGTGACTAGTGGCACAAACCAAAACAACAAACACAAAACAATGCTAAGCAATCTTTAAAGTAACACTATTGTTATTTCTATAAAAAGCCTCATAAAATAAACATTTTCGAATAAACATTGTAGTACCACTTTAGAAAAAATGGCTGACGGAAATATTCCTACCAATGATGGAAACAATAATACAAACAATATCCAACAAAAACAATCACAATTCTATTATATTTCTATATCATTGAAAATTGTGTCGTACTTTACAATGATAAGTGGAATTATCTTTTGTATTATCCGACAATATTAAGTAAAGCACGCCTTGATCTGTCTGCTGCAGGATAATTTCATTGTTACAATCAATTTACTTTTAAGGGAAAATGAAATTAAAACTATCTTATTGGATTTGAAAGTAAAGCTATGTGCATAACGCAGGTATCATTATGTCAGTAAACAGTGATAGAATTTTCTTCTTTTTTTCAATGGTTTTCTCTTTATGGGTTTTAAATTGTATTTTTGCCAATGTTGTGTGTTCTTCGCATTAGCGATCTGCTTAAATACTACTCGGTGCTGATACTTAATTGTCCAGACACAAACTGGGTTATTGTAAAGTAAACGATTCTGGTTCTATTTTTAGATAGAACTTACTGCTCTGTATGGATTCCTACTAGAATAACTACAAACATACGTCAATATAAATATTCAGTGACTTGTAAACATAGTAAACAAGATAAAAGTTATGTAAGCATTGAACAATCAGCCCTTAGTCTTTCAAAATGTCTTTTTTTTAAATATAAAAATATAATTACGATTTAAATTATTACTAGCCTTATTAGCACAACACAACAAACATATAGTTTTATAATAAGTAGCTATTTAACAATCAATCATATACAGTGTACTGTAACTGTAACTTTAGTTTTCATTTGATTATTATAGCTGTCTACCAAAACCGAACAGAATGTGACTGTTTATTTATTTATTTTTATAATTTGGACTTCCAGAGAAAGTTACAATATTTCTTACATCAACATAAACATCAAAAAAAAAATAATCATCATAAGTATAACAAGCTATTTAAAAAATCAAAACACATGTACATAAGTAACATTTTCAGTTCAATTTTTGAAACATGTGAAATGTACTCGTAAAAGCTAATGAAATTTTTCTCCTGCTTTTTTTAACAATTACATATTATAAGCTTTTTAATAATGGATCGTTCTTAAAATTTTATAGATCCAGAATGTTTTATCAGTTTTAAGAATTTTTTAATATTTAGTTTTAGATCATATCCAGGATTTCTATTTATTTATATTTTATACAAACATGTTCACCTCGGATTCCTAACAATCCGCTGCTGCAATGACATCTTAACTTTCTAGTTTCAGCCCGGCAGGTTTCTCCAACGTTGTTAATTCATGTATTGTTTTCCGTAGAAACTAGTAGGGACATTTATTCATTGACCAGCCACCAAGCTTCGCTTACTTAAAATATGGTATGTAGAAAAGATCGTTTCTAAATTCTTCTAATGGTTCGGTTCCATAGGTATAAGTGTCATCTGTCAATAAATCGTGCTTCAATAACTATACAATCAATATAGTGCTGAAAGAATTTATCGTGGTAATTCTTGGCCATGCCTATTCTTCCAGAGATATAACAATTATCAGTTTCTACTAAAGAAAACTTCTCAAGGTTGTGATGTTATTGACTTTGTATAACTACTTTTAGTCCGCCGACGGAGAATGTCTATTCAGTACTCAAATTGATTTTTATTCAGTATTTTGTTGGTATTGTTAGATAAGTTAAATGAATGTGGTAATAATAAAAAAAACTTACTTACTCAAAGCTTTAAAAAACGAAAGAAATCTTACAATACAACCCTACAATGTTTTTGTCTTGACTAACATTTAAGAAAGACTGAAATATCTGCAAAGAATGAAAATACAAGATTTTTCCTCCTGTTGCATGTTAAAAAACAAAGAAATAGTCTTATTTTTTCTGCTACAATTCACTTTGTTGGTGATAGGACTTGGGGCCTCATTTTAGGTTGAAGACATGTTACGGGACCATGGAAAATTTTCTTCATTTGGCTGTCAAATTGGCTATGTCTTATATGGAAAACACAAATAAACCCTGAGCGGTTATTTACGTTATGCGTTCGCTAATTTGCTTCTAAGCACGATACGGTGAGCACAACTTACGTGGGTTATTCATGTCTCAACAATTCTTTCTCTGTTCTTTTTTTGTAAGCTATATAAAATTATAAATAAGGATCTTTGTAACGGTTTTCTAAAAATATTCTCTTTTTTCATTTCCTGTACTCACCAATGTTAAAGATTTATAATAAAAAAAATTTACAACAGATTTGATTTTATAGATTAACATCGCGTACTTTGTTTGAGTAGGCGTGCAAAACGTCAACCTAGATTTTAATACCATCTTTTCAATAGCTTCTATTTTGTTTTTCGAATTGGACTTGATTTGACTTCCATATCACCTTATGGAATGTGATGATGAACACGAGGACGTTACGAGCTTATCCAAGAAGTAGACGGTTCCAACAAAACCGCAGCGAGTTTGGGCTCATTTAGCTAGACTATAACGAGTCGAATACGTCTACATAATAATTACACTTATTGAGTCACTGACGAGAGTGTGATGCATTTGTACACGATAAAAGCGTATATTTTTGTTTACCTACTTAGAAGCCTGAATGTTCACAATTTAATTTTTTCCTTAAGTCATTTTTACCGTCCACTTTACTTAAAAGCAAATATAAATCGAGGGAATTATATTAAATCTATTTAATACTGGCAACAATTAAAAAAGGCATTGCTTTATTGTGATCCCATCTTTACATTCTACCGCAGGCGGTTGTCGTGACGAAGCCGCCGCCGCGCCGCGCCGCCGCCGCGCCGCCGCCCGTGCTTCGCCTAATTGCGCTCATCGTTTTCCCTCCCGAACTTAATTTATCTATTAAACATCCATTGCAATTCAATTGTTATCACCCCATGGTGAATTATTAGTCTTTGTTTTTATTCAACATCTCCATAGCGTGAGAAAACTTTCCAGATACATTATTAATTACTTGCGTGAGTGGTCGTGAATTGTGCCATCTTTGCTAAGTGCCGATGAACGGCATTTGTATTCAAATGTTTTCCGCTTTGATATCTGATTTATTGGAAGTTATTATTAAGTAATATAAATAGATCGTAAATTGTAGTAGTTATAAGCCAAGCTTAACACGGTTTATGCAGATTAACCTGAAGTTGCTTTAGCTACCTAACTACAATAATTATGAACTATGGTCAGTTATTATTTGTTTAGTCTTCATGGATATTCATAGAATTTATAAGAACAAAACGTCACAAATTAAGTACATCTTCTTTTTGTACGTCGATGAACCAATACTGTGTTTGCCTCGGTTAGATCTTGTTAGACCAATATAGGTATATCAACGGGCACGCCGTTTGGTCTAGCTTCGCGTAGGTATTTTTCCGTATGAGAAGCATATTTTTGTATAACCAAAATATATTAGCAACTTTTGTTACTATACATTTGTGGTGATTTTTTCTGTTTCCTACCATAACTTTAAAGACACTTATCTTTCACTCCTAAGTACGTATGTGCCGGATGGCACGGTAACTGAAGGAGCACCAGTTTAAAAACAAATTTTCTGATAATTTGTTTGCCAAGAAGCATCGTAAGTACAAAGTGTGTTTATCCTCATGCTTGCGTTTACGCATTATTTCTATGGATTATTTCTATAGTACAGGCAAAAAGGTGAGATGGTCACAAGGATTCTGCTCATGGCCGAGTGCTGATTTACCTAGTCCGTACCTACATTGGTTCAGAGCAAAATCCGTTCCTATCACATGGCACCAAGTAAACAAAGCTTGTTTATCATTGGTAGTTTTACGAGCAAACTTAAGCACATATTTTCAAAACCTAACTAACCAAATAACTCCTTTTATTGCAGGAAAGTGCTCGCTCAGAGTGAGATGTTGGTGCTGAAGGACCGCGAGTTGAAAGAGACTCGTAACCTATACAGCGCGGTCAAGGATATGCTGGCGCTACAACCCAGCCCAGAGGTCAAGGTACCTGCAGCCAAATAGACTTGGAGACTTTTGGGTTTGAAGTAGTGTAATACACACAGTGACTTAAACCGGATTAAACCAGATTACGCACCGTACATACTACAAGCAAAAATAACGTTTAGTGCTAAGATCTCGCCTGGGCGGTACTACAGTCCTTCCTATTTTACCCGCCATAATAACCACGTTTACATTACGTTGTGTTCCGGATAAAGGCAAGGAACAGCCATCGTAATTACTGGAACAAAGGCAATTCCAACTTAAGCCTACGGGTCGACAACGCATCTTTATCTACAATCAATGAATAACAATATAAGTAACCAATTACATGCATGATTGATGATGTCTGCAGGCATGGATGCCAATTATATACCATCAAGTGAATCGCGTGTGTGTTTGCAGGCTTAGAGAGAGTGTTGTTATTGTGTTGTTATGTGTTGTTATCAATAATTATTAAGGTAAATGTAGAAAGGACAATGGTTCGATTACTTTACGAAATAGACATTTTTAATTTAATTTATTTTTGCTAATTACAGTACGCGATGCAGAAAATTTTTTTTTCTCATATTGATAAAAAATTTCAGCAAACGTTGACGCGAACACAAAGAGCGCTCGCCGCTAGGACTTCAAAGATGAAATGTCTTATTGCAGGTACTGCGTATTTTTATCATATGGAATAGCGTAATGGATGGAATACATGAATTTGATCAGATATATTTTACTAATCCTGTGTCTGTATGTTTTGTGTTCATTTACCTACATAATAAGTTTATTCTGAGGTCTTAGCAGTTGAACTGTCATTTATATGGGCATCAAGAGTTAAACTCACCTTCTTTAGAGACAATTAATTGCTTTTTTACGATTTTATTTGTTTTATATAGATTTTTCACTTATGCGGTAGTATAATTGTACTTATTCAAGATTCAATGGAATTCTCAAAGTTATGCATTGTCAGTATTTTGTAATTTTTGGCAGGCAAACATTTGTGTAGGATAAGTGCCTCATTCTCAGTTTATTAATTGGTGTGATTGGTAATGATTGATAAAAAGCATGAACCGTTTGGAATATTGGTAGGTATTTTTGCTCAATCTAACCTACAGCTTTCTCCCCATCAGAACTAAACATGCGCGAGCACCAGCTAGCAGACTTACGCCTTGAACTAGACCGCGTCAACTCCGACCTGCACACGTACAAGCAGCGCTACTTCGACATGAAGCGCGTGCTCGACGCGGACGAGGCGCGGCGGCTGCGGCTACCCTCGCCAGCTTCCCCCACTTCCCCCGCCGAGCAGCCAGAGCTAGAGACTAAAGAACGAGTTTCTATGGTAACAGACAAACCTATCGTCCTCGCTGTCAGTTAATGCCAGTTTTACGTTGTCAGTTCTGAGGTTATGTTTTTTGACGCGTTTATTTATTTCCTTTTCGCTAACGCGGAGGTTTTAATCCTTTTTACGTTGCCAATGTTTTTATTTTTTGATAGTGTTGGTAAATGTATTAGTTTTACGTGTGTTGATAACGTTTGGTTTGTATTTGCTTATTTAATGTAAATCAAGTTTAAGTTTAATCAAAGCTTATTGATGAGTTATAATCTAGACACGAAATTCATTAAGTAGTTACATATAATTATATTAAAAAGACAAAAGTGTACAAAAATAGTGTGATTGCCGGCTACGTTTTTAAAAGAACCATCTAGAGCGTCTTTTAATTTTGATTTTGGTACAGGTCCTGGACTTACGTTCCTACGTAGGTTTATGTAAGAATTTATATGGAACCTTTTTTGTTAATATATGCCTTTTTTAATTACTTTGACGTTATCAACTTTATAGTAACTATTAATATTACTATAAAGTTGTTTATTTGGACAAATGAAAACCGGACCTAAATGTACCTCAGTCAGAGCTTACATGTTGCTTGTTGAGTAAGATGTTGTTTAATTTTCATTTTTATAATTTATTAAATTATAATTCATTTTTAAATTTAGAGATATACGATTATAGCGTTTTTTTCTTTCATATGTTTAGGCAAGTTCTAAACTCGACTGGTAAAATATAAGTGTTTGTGAGCTTTATAGCTGAAATAAGCAAACGAAAAATAAAATTAATGAGATAAGTCTGAGTATTGCATTTAAACTGAAAACGAATGTGTAAAATATCCTCTAGGCGCAGAAAAATATTACGATTGTTATTTTTATATCTAATGTTATGGAATATAGTGTTTATTGTTAACACATTGTTTTATTTCAAGTCTTTATTTTTATCCCCATAATAACTACATACAACTTATATTGTGGATGCAGGGAAGGATCGGCCAGTCCAATTGAAGAAACAGCATTCAATGTTAGGACTTCCGTGCACGTGGCTGCTACATATTTGTATAGTCTGTCTCGTTCAAACGTTTCATAAAGGTTAGGAAAAAATATCGTCACAGCTTCATTATAGATACGCGGACAACCTTGTAGGTCTAGCAGCGCCACAAACTGTTTTAGACATACGAATTACGATGCCCAATGCAAAAGAGTTCATCCAGTCATATTTTGCAAAGGCTGCCTGTTTTCAACTTAACTACATTTTCATAAAAAGGTCCTTGAAAAAAAATAGTAAATGGTAAAATTCTCCATCTTATTGTTGTAAATCAGGCACTTTTAAAGAAAAACTTTTATTACAAAAATGTGTAGGATTTATGGGCACTTTAGTATGTGCTTGTGGTGTGAGTGCTTTTTAAAAATTTAGTCTAAACTTTACGAAATCCTAGAATATTAAAAAAATAATTACAGTGAAAAGTCAATGAAGATAAAAAAAATTGTGAAAAGTATGAAGAGAAAGTTACGGTCAATTAACTAGAACACTCAATCCGCTGACCTGAGAAAAATACTGTATCTCGTTTCTCAAAAAGTACTAGATCTATATACCTATACAATTTTTTGTGAAATAATTGTACAAAATTTGTTAAAGATATTCACAGTTGTTCAATTGTTTTTAACCGTTTATTTCGATTTTATAAAGGTATCTGTAAAACAGTTAATCCTCCTTTGGTGCGGATGGAGTGTTCCTAAATTCTAAAACTAGGGCTACATCAATTCTTGATATTGCTACTCTATTACAAGAATACGATCCCGAATCAATTTGTGAAACAAAAATCTTAACGTAAAATAAAAAGTAAGAGTAAAATAAGAGTAAAATAAGAAAGTAAATTAAAAAAATACTTTCTTTGTAACGTCCCGTGTGAGTATTCCATATTTTAGCTTATATCTAATAAACCCGAACTTGTATGCAAACCGAGACTACATCAGAAATTGTGAAAATGTTTTTACTAAAATTTAACACGTCTTCTGTTTTAGTAAACGTTTAATTTAAAATAATAAATAGGTACTTTATCATATTTCTAAGCTTCTGAAATGTGGCACCTAATCCAACCTGGCTCAAATGCTAATCTCCAGAAAACTGTTATTTTTGGATTCAAATATCTCATTTAAATTAAATCAAAATATCACAGCAATGACACTTTATAGAATAATCATAAAGTATATTTTTGGTTTCTATTGTAGAATCAAATGGTAAAAAGGTATCATGCGCCGCCGACATGACAAAAAATGGCGGCCCGCAGTATATTAGTTGGGTAGGTACTGAAAGTTAATTCTATTAACATTAAACTAAGTGTTGAAATAGTATTTCAATAACTAACAATAGAAATAGCGCAAGTTCCTTCAACAAGTAAAAAATGTTTTTAAGTAGGAGTTTCGTTACCGGAACATTAGTATTTTGTTCGGAACTTTAGTATTTTTATATAAAGATTTAGTATTTTGACTTAGTAATGACTGTGTCTTCAGAATATATTTTTTGTCATTATTTATTTTTTCGGTCAAGTAATGCTGCTTAGTATAAGAACAAGACATCATTCAGTTATTATACGGAGCTTTTATTATTACTCTTTCTTTTTTTAGACTGTAAGATAAAGAATATAAAATAGTGGGGCCATCTTTACTTGAGCAAATTGTTTCCGCTAAATCATCATAGCTGACCATTCTGTGCAAGAATTGGTAAACAACGAGCTCTGTTATTGATTTTCTCAATATTGTTCTAAAAGTGATCAAATAGACTAAAAAAAATTGTGTGCGTAATCAAAGTGACATTATATGGGAAGTTTTCTATTAAATCCAGTGCTTCATTATTGACTTGCCAAAAAACCGTTGATAGCATTGTTCAATGCTTCGCATATAGAATGCATTTCTTCGAGTGTTTTCTTAAAACTTAAAACTTTTATGTAACATATTAAGGGCAATCATCAATTAATCAAATGATAAAGTGGTAATTTGCGAATTAATTTTGTTTATTTTAATAAACATAACAAAGTGTACAAAGAGTATAACATCTACACAGCTTAACGTGATCGATCTACAGATAAAATCAATTTGAACTTAACTAAAAAAGTCGCAAATTTTGTAAGAACATGCCGAAGTGTGGTGGATGCGGTCAGTTTCTGTCAACGGCGGATGGTGCTGCATGTCATAAATGCAAAACTGTGTACCATAAGGATTGCGTGGCACTTCCTGAAGGCTGTAAAATCAATCCTAAGTGGTCGCGTCCCGCTCGCAAAATTAAATTGCCAAATTCGACAACACCGATCAAACCCCTCCATGAAGATGTCACTCCAAAGTCGTTGCTGCAAAATAGTGTAGTAGTAGTAAATGAGAATTTACCTAATAAAAACATTCGAGTAGAAGGAAGTTCACCATCTACAGATGATATATGCAACATTATACGATCCGAAATCAGGAATGCTATGCGAGACTACAATGAAAAGCTTTTAGATATAAAGACTCAGCTATCTACTCTCCAAGCTTCAGTTTCGGTTCTCGTTGAAAATATGATGAAACGATAAAAAAATTGAATAATCTAGATAATAAAACTAAATTATTAGATTCTGTGAGAGAAGAAATTACAGACTTGAGGAATGACACCAAAGGCGTTATTGCTAATGAACAGTGGTCCAGGCGCTCTAATGTGGAGATAGTTGGTCTTCCCAAAAAAAGGACGAAGACTTCATGAAAATCCTTCCCGAATTAGCATCACTGAGTAATGACTGTTTTGACCCGAAAAATGACTTTATCACAAGAGTGGCGCATCTAGAAAAGAAGTCTCTAAGCCTAGACCAATTATTGTGCGCTTTCTAGCACGTCACAAAAAGGATGAATTTCTTGCACGTGTACGAAAGTTAAAGAACCTCAAAGCTGGTGACTTCGGTTATAGTGGAAGTGATGTACGTGTCTTCTTCAACGACCATCTGACGAGGGAAAATAAAAAATTGTAATTGAATACGAAACGGCTTGCTAAAGACTGTAATTACAAATATATTTGGGTAAGAAATTGTGCCATAAAGGTACGTAAATCTGACACAAGTCCTGTTTTGCATATTGGTTTTGTTGAATATTTAAACAAGATAAAATGAGAGTTACAAATGTGTTCATTGTTATAGTTTGGGGAGGCGAGGTAGCTAAATGGCGTAATTCAACGGCGCCGTCGAGACCTATCAAAATCGAAAGATAAAATAATTTCGAAAAGAAAAGCTCGTATGGTAAAAACCATTTTAGCGGTGGGTTTGGCGTGTACGGTTTCTCAAAAATGTTAAAAAAAACAGTTACTTGGGCATTCTCGAGCGCGTCAGATATTCATACTGCGTATGCCCCAAGTGCCTCTGATAACAACGGTATACTAATCTGCCGGTTTGCGTGGTGGGGGTAGGCATATAAAGTAGTCAAAAATGCAAAAAAAAAAAATTACTCGAGCGCGTCAGATTTTCGGAAGGGGTGTTAAGTAGGCCCCAAGGAAGCTCCCTTTAAAAAAACTGACGATTTCGGCGTGACGATAAGTTACGATGAATTTTTGAAAATGCAAAAAAAAAAAGTTTTTTTGCAATACTCGAGCGCGTCAGATTTTCATAGGGGAGGTTTATCTCGGTATCCTGAAAGCATATTTTCTTAATCTGACAAAAATGTTGGTGGGTTCTCTTAATCTGACCGAAAAAGGTTTTATGGTTTCTTTTTTTTCCTTTCTTTCTCCTTGATGAAACGGGGAATTCAAGAATGACAATAAAGCGATAGATACAACCAACGTAAATGTAGATATATATATATAAATATATAGGGTGTACCGAAAATTCCCTTCTACCGCTTATTTCCCCACCATCAATGTTGCGAAATAAAGGAAAAATACTGGTAGGACGGCATATTTCCGCGAAGTGCTCAGTCTGTATTACATGTTTATGGCAAATTCCTCTTTTTTGCTTCAATTCTTCACTTCGTTTTGCTTACGGTACGTCCAAAAAACAATTTGAGGATCAACAGGCTATTGAATAATATACATATATGGAACTGTACATGTCAATAATACTTTTGTATACAGATACGCGTAACTTTTTCGGAGTCCACGAAAATTGTCTAGAAGCTTTAGAAAAAAAAAAAATTTAGGATATAATAAAAGTCACATAATTTAATCATCGTTATTTCATATCAATTTTTTTTAACACCCTCAGTTTTCGAGATATACTCAAAAAACCGGGAGTTTGAGTTTTTATGATGCTTCAAGTCAAAAAGTTTTAACTTTGGACAAAAATGTGAAGACCTTTTTTGTGTAAAATAAAATTACCTTTTTTGTTTATTTAAATTTTTTTTTTAAATGTATCGTTCGCGACTTATATGCCGCAACGCGTTTTTCGGAAGACGAAATGGCTCCTCCACACTTCCGGTCATGCGGAAACTGGCAGATTTTGTATTTTTAGTATGTTTTAGATTATATTCTTCAAAATAAAAATAAAAAAATCGCGCTCGAGAATGCCGGATTAACGTTTTTTTTTTACAAGTTCCCGACCCTATAACTCGGCGGCGTCAAGGACTTATCGACAGATTAGTTAAATTTAGTCTTAAAACACTAAAATCAACCCCCAATATCTTAATCTGACGCGCTCGAGTATTTCAGACTATCGATTTTTTTTTACTAATCTGATCGTCTATCCTAGGCGCGCGTCACTACATATAGAGCTAAATACTTTACAAGGTTGTTCTATTAGGTCTAAGGTATCTCTCATATCTTAAACTGCCACGCTCGAGTATTACCGAAAATTCCCCTATTCGCCTCCCTAACTATATTCTTATGTCAATTTATTGTAAGCGTATTGTTAAATCTGTATTTTGTCAGGGATAGATAAAAGTTGATTTTCTAACACGTTATCCAATGGGAAATGATAATGGATGTTGTAGGCGATTACTTCTTATACCACAAAAATTATTTCAGTTTTATATTTTATTACTCGTATTTTCAGGAGTGTTTATATGTTACAAAGTTTATCTTACATAAATGGCTAATTTGTCACTCTTCTATCAAAACGTGCGTGGGCTACGTAGTAAAACAATAAGTAAACAATAAGTTTTATAAAAATGTATTGCTAATGGATTACGATATTGTGTGTTTGAGTGAAACCTGGCTACTCTCGGGAATATTTGACTCTGAGCTGACTCTTTGATGAACGATATATAGTCTATCGTTGTGATCGTGATTATGGCTTTCGCTCCGATGCGATGGGTGGGGTGTCCTTGTAGCAGTACGTAAACAATTTATTGTTAATTACAGTTTGAGAAATAAAATAATCTCATTTCTTCTGATGTCCTGATATTAAACATTTTAATTAAGAATAATAATATTTCGTACAACTGTAAACTGGCATGTTGTTACTTTTCGCAGTGTTCATCGCAGCATCATATTGCTTTTTTGATAATATCTCAGAGCTATTGTTACAAAATCCAGATGATTACTTTATTATAGTCAGGACTTTAATATCAGAAATGCGCAATGGACTCCTTCTTCCCCACACAGTTTTGCTTCACTTCATCCCCATTGCTCAGATCGTTTGATCGATTCCCTCTCTGCATTTTTATCATTTACAGATTTTTAACAATTTAACCAGATGCCAAATGCCAATGGCAGGCAATTGGATCTTGTTATGAGTTCTGGTATTTGTAAAGTTCAATGCGCAAATTCCCATTAGACAAGGAGGATGCCCATCACCCAGCGTAAGACATTGTTTTTGAAAACACTTACTGCACTAGTTTATGCCCACCTCCTCGAATGGTTCGATTATTTCACAGGGCAGATTTTGATGCTATTAACAATGCTTTACTCAAAATTAATTGGGAGACCATCGAGACGGATGTAAATATTGAAAATAGTATAGCCGTATTCTATTCCTGCCTTAATGAAATTATTGCGGAGCATGTACCAACTAAAACTATTAAAAGTAATAAAAAATTTCCAATATGGTTTTCACCTTCGTTATTAAAAATTATCAAAGAAAAACTAAGAGTCCACAAAAAATGGAAACGTTACGGCAATTTTTGCTATTATACTGAACTTCAGTGTCTTAGGGACAGACAGAAATGGGTTGAACGGGAATGTTATAACAGATTTATTGAGAACACGGAAGATAGGATTTCTAAAAACTCCAAACAGTTCTGGACGTACATCAAATCTAAGAAAAAAACAGACGACATTCCCCAGAGTTTGTACTATGGAGTACAGTCTACCTCGGATGGGAAGGTCATGAGTGACTTATTCAATCAACATTTTAACTCTGTGTTTGTTACCAGTTCTGCGGGTGGTTCCTGGAATTCTGCTTTGAAAAACAATGACTCCAGCCAGATCAACTTAAGCTCCATCTTCATATCACGGGCTTCACTTATGAAATACCTCAATAAATTAAATACTGACAAAGGCGCTGGCCCTGATGGCATTCCACCTTTGTTATTGCGTAGATGTTCAAGAGGTCTCTTAACTCCGCTATATATCCTTTTCAATAAATCCTTACGCAAAGGTCTTATTCCTGAAGTTTGGAAGCGATGTTTTGAGGGTGGGGATAGGCACAATATTATGAATTACCGGCCCATATCTAAATTATGTTGTATCCCTAAACTTTTTAAATTAATTATTTATGATAAAATTCTGCCTTATCTTCGACCCGTACTTATTCAACAACAACGCGGATTCTTGAACAAAAAATCAACTGAAAGTAATTTGTGCGAATTTGTTGAATTTGTGAGTAGCTCAATGAGTGAATTTGTTGAATTTGTGAGTAGCTCAATGAGTGATGGCTTTCAGGTTGACGCTGTGTATACCGATTACTCTAAAGCTTTTGATAAAAGCTCACATGATATTCTCATTCACAAATTATCTGAAATCGGTATACATGGCGACCTCCTTCGTTGGTTTAAGTCCTACTTGCGTGATCGTAGTCAAGCTGTCACAGTAAAAGGATATTGCTCAACTTTCACCTCTGTTCCGTCTGGTGTGCCCCAAGGACCTCATCTCGGACTGCTTTTATTCAACGTTTATATCAATGATATTGCATCAGTATTTAAAAACTCACAATTTTTGTTGTACGCCGACGATAATAAAATTTATAAAACAATCATTTCATATAACGACTGTTTGGGTTTACAGCGTGACCTAGACCTCTTATCAAAGTATTTTGAAGACAATCTCTTTAATTCTTAACATAAAAAAATGTAACGTTATTACTTTTTCGAGGAAAAACCAAACCATTCTTTTCGATTATAAGATAGAAGGTGAAATTATTACGAGAGAGTCTTTGGTTAGAGATCTGGGTGTATTTTTAAACAGCAAGTTGGATTTTGGTCCTCACATACAATATATGACGGATAAAGCTTTCAAAATGTTAGGATTCATACTTAGGGTCGGAAAAGAGTTCAAATACATATCCACACTTATCTTGTTGTACAATACTTTCGTGCGATCAATATTAGAATATGCAACTACAATATGGAATCCGCAGTACAAAATATACGTGAATAAAGTAGATAGAATTCAAAATAAATTTAGGAAGTTTTTAATATGTAAATCTAGGTATAATGAGGATATCGATAAAACGTCTAATCTGGCTTCACTCTCTAATAGGCGCACTGTATGGGATATAACATTTTTATGTGAAATTGTAAATGGTAATATTGACTCTCCATATTTACTTAGTAAAATTGGTTTTGCTTGTCCTCGCGTAAATGCTCGTTACACGCCTACTTTTCATTTATCATTTTCTCGTACTAATTATGCCGCTAACTCTTTTATTAAAAGATCATGCAAGGAATTTAACAAACGTAATATTAACATCGACATCTTTAATCTCCCTCTCCCTAAATTGAAATAATTATTGCACGAGTACAATTTCAATTTTATTTAACCTATATTTTAGTTTACAATGAGCTTCTCTCCTCAATTTGTTTTATATATTTTTTTTTTCTGAGTTGTATACCGTAGTAATTTAAATTAATGGAAACTTCAAAAAAATTTAAAAAAAAATTTATCGTTAACAAAAGCATGTACTTTGTGGTGGCCAAGATCGGATTCCGGGGACAAATTCAACACCCCCCACCAATTTGTAAGGTCTATCTCTTATAAAAATTGATTAAAATTGATGGAAATGAAAAATTGATATATCCTTTAAAAAATTTTTTTCAGCCCCATTTAAATCAAAGGATATGAAATCCCAAAATGCATTTGTGACGATCGTATGATTTTTACACCATTTACATTCTTGCGTCACATTAGAGAAACAAATTGTCTACTCCAGGGAAGAAATTTCGAAACCGGACAGCATATATACATTACTGCACTGTACTACAGTAGCACTGGCAACACTTTTAATCAACACATTTTCAAATATAAATGAGACATTGTACATCGTAAACATTTTCACATTTAAAATGCTGAAGTGCTAAACGAGCTTGCAATTCTAAAATGTCCTGATTTGTGTTTTGTGTGTCTTTATCAAATAAACATTCAATTGTCTGTAATCTGTCATTAAATCTGTAACTGGGACATCTTTGAATAAATCTGTACAGTCCTTAATCTTGTTGTTCGTGCAATATCCCAAAACTAATAAGTATGTTACAGAGTCTAAAACACATATGTTTGTTAGTTTTATTTGTTTTCACGATCGGTAGAGACGTAACTACACAGGTTACCATATTTTAAGAATATCACTTCTACTTTTGAATTTAGTATGGTCATTTCTACTTTTCCTCTCCAATTTTCACAAATCGATGGTTCGTCAGCAAATATCGAATCTCAGTATCACATTTTGGAATTTTAGTTTGCTTTCGACTATGCAAGTCTTTTGAATGTTACGTTTTCTTGAGCGTGTATCAGCGGGGGATATTCTATTAAGTTTATCCTGACACAAATCACCTAGCGCGATTCTCATCTCTTTATTTAAATATTCTAAATGTATTTTAAGAAATTCATTGATCCTATGTTTTGTTATCTCAGTTTAAAAAACTCTTAATAGCTGACGATGACGCAGATTTATTTTCTGACAAAAAAGAGTGGAATTAGATGGTGGATAGTAATATTTATTAGCATTTTCAAAAATCTTCCTGCCTTTATTATATTTTAGACCATTCGATCAAACCACGTGAAAAAATATGTACTTATTTCAAAATGTATGTAAGTCATTGTCATGTAAAATATCTTCTTCAAATATAACTTCTTTAATAACTTCCTTATTTGTCATCTCAGTCGCATTATTAATTAACCTATCTAGTCGTTCTTTAACTTCAGATTTATCAAATACATCACCATCATGCCATTGACCTAAACAAATCTTTACAATATCTTCAATAATTTGTTTTGCGATTTCATAACTTTCGCATTTCTTTAGAAGTAAAATGCAGCGTATATAAAAATATTTTAAATTTGAATCTATTTTATCATAAAAACATTTTTTTTTTGCCTGGCAAGTTAGTTGCTTCTCCTTCCAAAACTGAAATTAGATTCAGAATATATTCTTTAACACTCTTATATGGTATTCAAGCTTGAGTGTTGGTAGATAATAAAGCAGACGAATCGTCTGTAACTATTTCATGGGGTATTTATATAACCTATCCATTTTTTTACCAATTTAAAAGTGATATATTATTATGAGAATCTTCGACCATTTGAATAATAGGCACAGATTTTAATTTGTCACAATCAAAACATTTTTTTACTTGTTGAGCTATTTCTATTATTGGTTATTGAAATACTATTTTAACATTTAGTTTAATGTTAATAGAATTAACTTTTAGTGGCCAATTAATATAGTGCGGACCGCCATTTTTTTTCATGTCGGCGGCGCATGATACCTTTTTACCATTTGATTCTACATTAAAATAGAAACCAAAAATATACTCTGTGATTATTCAAAATATCACATTGCTGTGATATTTTGATTCAATATAAATGAGATATTTGAATCCAAAAATAACAGTTTTCTGGAGATTAGCATTTGAGCCAGGTTGGATTAGGTGCCACATTTCAGAAGCTTAGAAATATGATAAAGTATTTATTGTTTTAAATTAAACGTTCACCAAAACGGAAGACGTGTTAAATTTTAGTAAAAACATTTTCACAATTTCTGATGTAGTCTCGGTTTGCATACAAGTTCGGGTTTATTAGCTTATTCTTTTTAAATATTTTTTTTCTAGTCAGAGACGTGTAGTGTGAGTAACAATAATATACAGGTGTGTGAAACGCTTACGTGTTCCTTTAAAATGTATGTTAGATTTAAGTAAATTGAGGCAGAGCTTTGATGTATATCTCTCAGTGAATACTTATAATAAATATTATATCAACATATCTACTTGAATTATTAGTATGAAGAATCCCTAAGCAACGAGAATATTACATGGCGACCCTGCCTGCCGAAGTTAGAGAAGAAATATTTTACAAATAGAAGATCGCAACATATAGAATAGAAAATAGAGAAATAGAAGTTTGAAAACTTTGAAAATGGGGAAAACATACTCAAAGGAAGAAACAGTGATTGCTCAGACAGCGAGTGGCACAGCTACAATTCAGGAAAAGACCAAGATGACAGAAACCTATATCTTAGTATTATTCATATTATTCGTCATCTTCGCCATATATTTTTAAACGAAAGAATTAAACAAAAAATTTACAAAAAAAATACGTAAGGAGTTGAACCGCGCAGCTATCGTGAACCAGCCCCAAGCTATGAGCATGACCAGCTTGGCCAGCCCTGCCTAGGAAGTAAGAAAGAAGGAGAACTGAACAATATGTGAAAACAGTGAAGTGCACTTCAGAATCAGTGGTTAAGTGTAAAGTGAGCGTATACTGTAATTTTTTTTAAACTTTTCTCTCTTGTATTTTGTGTATAGCGTAAAATGGACTTCTCGACATCAGTTTGCGTTTTAGTTATAGTTTGTAATGCCTCTGAATGGTTTAGGATTTATTCGTGATAGTTTAAGTGATATTAAAAATTATTTGATTAAAATTGGCGAGAAAAGGCGTAAAAATTCAGCTATCGCTAAAAATAAATATGAGCAAGCTCAGTCTTTGTATGATCGTTTGGAGTTTATTTTGTCTGCAATTAATGAAAAGATTGAAAATTCAGATTTAAGTTCACAGTCACTGATATCTATAAACATTATTGTTAGTGACATTCATTCTTGTTATGGTAAGATATTTTCATAAAAAAATAGGGATTTAGAAACTATAACAATGGCAACCGAAAAATTTGACCTAAAAACGGCAATAGCCTTGTTACCTATTATGAATTCAGAAGAGCAAGCATTGCAATTAATTGACGCCATTAATTTATACAGCTCCATGATATCGAATGACAGCCAAAAGAAACTGTATTGTAACACAAAATGTATTGTGCTAAAAACTAGGTTATCTACAAGCGCAAAACTACGTTTAAAAAATACGTATACGGACATTGAAAGCTTATTGTCGGACATGCACGCGAGTCTTATAGAAAAAATTCCGCTGTTGCTTTACAAAATCAAATTCAAAATAGTAAGCAAGGCCGTAGATACATCGAAAGTTTTGGTAGTGAGCTGGAGTACCTTTTTGTAACTGTTTTTTTTTTGTAACTTGACCTTAGCTCAGTCTGAAGGTGACGACAGTACGTTTTCCGTTTTACGTTCCTTCAACGAAAAGGTAGCTATTAAAAGATTCGCTCTCGATCTTTTAGTTCTCTGCCTGCGGCTATTCGTAGCGCAGTAGACGAACAATCTATGGCTCCATCAGAGCACCAGGTTATGAATTTTAAAACCAATTATTATCGTAATAGAAATAATTTTAGGTTACATCTAATAACAATTTTAGAGGTAATCGTGGTTTCACTGCGTATAATAGTCGAGGTAATTTTCAACCTCGGTCGAGGTTTCATGTCGTCAATTCGTCCAGGTGCCGGTCGCACCGCACCTCGACCGCTGCGAGCCCGCTCCGCGCCGCGCGTGCAGCATGCCACCCTCGGTGTCGCGCTCGGCAGCAGCTCACCTGACCAGCATGCTCCACGACCCAACGACCAATTACAGTTTTTTCGTTCCTAAACAATGCGACCTTAATATATTTAGTTGTACCTAATACAAGTAGTTTAGTTAGATTTAATACGATAGCGGACATAGGTTTAAATAATTCTATAAATCTATTAGTAGATAGTGGTGCTAGCATAAGTGTTCTGAAATACGAATGGCTTAACCCCGCGTATTTGAATAATTTTTTTTATAGTAAGGAGTTAACGATTAAAGGCATTTGTGGTAATTTAGTTTCGGAAGGTTACATTTATTTAGAGTTAGAATATAGTGGTATTAGGTTTAAAGAAAAGTTTTTTATTTTTAAGAATTGATCGTGTCCTGCCGATGGTATTTTAGGCGAAAGTTTTTTTAAGCAGCGTGATGCTATTATAGATTATAACAATAAAACACTAGGTTTATCAATTAATGGCACATTAGTAAGTATAAACATGCAGTGCGACAGTAGGTACTGTCATACGATACCTTCTCGTTGCGAAATAATTAAACACGTTCCTTGTAGTATAGGTCGTGAAGAGTGTGTTATTTTAGGTAAAGAAATACAAGATGGTATTTTTATTGTGGAACTATAGTTAGGCCATATGAAGGTTTTATACCGATTAGAATACTGAACACGACGGATAAAAATGTTGACGTAGATTTTTCAGACTTAGATATTTTAAGCCTTAGTAGTTTTGACGTATGTTATTTCGAGAAACAAAATAATTTGACGGATAGAGTAAAAACCCTTTTAAATTTATTGAATTTGAAAGATTTGAATAAAGAGGAGGAATTGAGTATTCAGCAAATATGTGCTAAGTACGTCGACGTATTCCATTTACCGGGTGATAAGTTATCGACTACGAGTATTATGGAACATACTATCACGTTGAAGGAGAATGCGTCTCCCATGTATGTTAAACCTTATCGGATACCTCATGCGTTAAAAAACGAAGTTAAAAGGCAAATATAGGACATGTTAGATGATGACGTCATTGAGGAAACCGTGTCAGAGTGGTCTAGCTCAGCCTTATTAGTCCCGAAAAAGGATGATAAGTCGAATAACAAACAATGGCGACTTGTTGTCGATTACAGGCAGTTAAACAATAGAATCCAAGATGATAAGTTTCCTTTGCCCAATAGGTATAATAGATATTTTTGACTCTTTATCCGGAAGTATTTATTTTCTAAATTAGACCTTTCTCAATCTTATTTTCAATTAAATTTAAACGAAAACTCTAGAAAGTGTACTGCGTTCACGGCTGATAAACAATATCAGATGAAACGTTCTCCTATGGGACTTAAGACCAGTCCTAGTGCTTTTTCAAGGCTAATGACCATAGCCATGTCAGGTTTAAATTATAAAAAGCTTTTTATTTATTTAGATGACTACGTCATTATTGGAGATTCTATAGAAAGTTACAATAAAAATTTAATTTCAGTTTTGAACCGTATGAGAGAAGTTAATCTTAAATTAAACCCTATGAAGTGTAAGTTTTTACGAAAAGATATAATTTATTTGGGACATTAAATTACCAGTGAAGGCATATTTCCTGACCCTAACAAAATAGAATCCATGCAAAACTTCCCACGCCCAACATGCGCCGATGACGCGAAACGTTTTGTCGCACTAGCAAATTATTACAGAAGGTTCATTTTACATTTTGCCGACATTGTTTTTCCATTAAATAAGCTTAGTAAAAAAGGAGTCAAGTTTACGTGGGATTCTGATTGTGAGAATGCATTTCAAAAGTTAAAATTAGCTTTATGTAGTCCACCGATTATAGATTATCCTGATTTTTCGGAAAATAATCCTTTTAGGTTACAAACGGATGCATCAAAAATAGGTTTAGGTGCTGTATTATCTAACAGTAATGGTAAAGTTGTCGCGTATGCGAGTCGTAATTTAAACCCCACCGAAACGCGTTATCCTGTAATTGAACTTGAACTTTTGGCAATTGTTTGGTCCATTAGGCATTTTAGGCCATATCTGTATGGAAGAAAATTTAAAATGTTTACTGACCACAAACCGCTTATCTGTTTATTTACTTTAAACGACCCTTCTAGCAGATTAACAAAATTTTGACTTTATTTAGAGGAATATGATTTTATAGTTGAGTACGTGCCAGGTCGAAATAATGTAGCTGCAGATGCATTAAGTCGAATCCAGGTGACGTCGGACGAACTTAAAGAGATGTTTGACAAAAATATCTCGGTTTTGACTAGAGCTCAGAGTAGACAGTTAGCAACTGAACAGCGTGACATCCTCCAGCCTTCGACCACCCCGACCTGTGAGCCTGATCAACTTACTCAGTTGGAAGTTCTCAAAAGGCCAGACGATATCATTGAATTGATTTTTACTTATAATTACAACGATATTATATTGAAATATAAAAATGATGAATTATTGCATTCATCATGTAACTCACAATTATAGTTACATGATGAATGCAATAATTTGTTTGTGCCGAAACAATAGGCTGTATTCTTAAATACTCGATCGTTATCAACCACGCAGATGTTAGCGAGAGATTTAAGAAATCTTTGTATCAACATTGATATTAAAGATTTACTAATTATTAGGAATGAAAGTAATAAGATGTAAATTAAAAAGTTACTGAAATGTTTTTCTAACTTGAAATACGATTTTCCTAAATTTTTAATAAATAAAGATGTTACACGGATTTCTGATAAGGGTGATATTAGAGTTATAATGAACGATTTCCATTTATTACCTACTAGCGGACATGCAGGCGTAAACCGCATGTCAAATAATATTAAAAAATATCATTATTGGCCAGGTTTAAGTACAGACGTGTACAATTATGTGGAAAAATGTCGACATTGTCAAATACAAAAACATACAAATAGGTGTATCAAACAGCCCATGGTTATAACAACCACGCCAAGTAGTTCTTTCGAAAGGATTAGTTTAGATTTAGTTGGTCCTTCAGAAATAGATAATTTTAGTAATAAGTATATATTAACTCTCTAGTGCGAGTTAACAAAATACGTAGAAGCGTATCCGCTTAAGTCGAAAGAAGCTGACGAGGTAGCGCGCGCATTCGTCAACAATTTTATCTTAAGATATGGAATTCCTAAGGAAATAATCACGGATAGGGGTACCGAGTTTATCTAAAGCATATTTTCAGAAACTTGCCAGTTACTAGGTATAACAAAATTTCATTCGACAGCTTTAATCACGAAACGTTAGGTGTAATAGAAAATAGTCACAAACATTTAGGTTCATTTTAGAGAATACAATGTAGTAATTTTAAACAAGATTGGACTTTATGGATTCCTTATTGGACTTTTTCTTTTAACACTTCAGTACATTCACAGACAAAATATACTCCATACGAATTAGTGTTTGGAAAATTGTGTAATTTGCCTAGTAATCTATTTAATGAAATAGACCCCTTGTATAATTTTGAATCTTACCCCTTAGAGTTAAAATACAGATTGCAAAAGATTGCCTTTGACCGTACTTGTAATCCGATAATGTATACGCCTGGTGAGTTGTTATCAATTAAGAATCGAGTAGGAAATAAGTTAGATAATATTTATAGTGGTCCTTTTATAGTTATAAGTGATTTAGGCCCTAATGTTAAGGTAGTTAAAAATAATACAGAATACAATGTTCATAAAAAATTTACTAAAAATTTGTTTAATAAAAATGTTTTAAAAAAATATAAATACTTTAGTTATTTTGATTGCGTAAAAATTGTTTCTTGTTCCACGAATGGGGAGGGGATGGTTAAATTTAGGGGGTCGTGTAGTGTGAGTAACAATAATATACACGTGTGTGAAATGCTTACGTGCTTACGTAATGTATGTTAGATTTAAGTAAATTGAGGTAGAGCTTTGATGTATTGTCAGTATTCTCAGTGAACACTTATAATAAATATTATTTCAACATATCTACTTGAATTATTATTATGAAGAATCCCTAAAGAACAAGAATATTACAGACGTAAGCCTCAAAAATTAAATGTTATTAGATATGTCCATACTTTGCCATTTAAACATAGTCCGGAAACAATCAGTTTTAAATCTGCTAAAGGCGCAGATAGATTTAGATAGCTCAGCGGTGCACGGGCATAAAATGGGTTGGAAAAACCTTCATTTATTTTCATAGGAAACTGAAATAATTCCACTGGCGCAAAAACAAATGGATAGCGGGTATAACACAAAATTGACAACCCAATTGGTCTTCCCAAAGTCTCTTGTCTGTAAGTCAATGAGTAGTCCTATTGATGGATTTTTTTCTTTTAACACCGTCGACTTCCTCACATAGCTTTGGTTGACGACAATTTACTTATACTTCGATATAATTCATCAATTTAGCGCATTTGTAAAACCAGAGCATGGTCAATTGCTAGATAGAGACACAACATCATATATTATACAGGAAATAAAACAAAAAAAAATACATTAATAATATTTATTAGCTTTATTACAAAAGTACGTATTAATTACTAGAATGATAATGTCCATTTCAATTATCTAGAGACATCAACTTAAAACAAAGTAACAATTGAAAATGGTACAAATAAAATGCATTAAATGCAGTTGAGACAATTGTACGTAATTTGTAATTCTAATTATGTAATGGTCTATCTAAGGCACAACATCGTTTGATACATCTGAAGCAAACCCATATCATAAACAATGTTACAAAATATAGTACTTCAATTTGATAAGTTATTCAACCAAATAATTTCAAAGTGGATATGTTTGCTTTCCATTGCTATGTTCAATAGCATTCAGTCATATTAAACAATGCAGGGTCTCGCCAGAAAGACCAACTATCTTATACATTGCTACTAACATTTACATATTTAAGTAAAATCCAATGTCCAATTAAACATTTCACTACCATTAGATTTCTAATCATCGCAACGAAGAAGTTCCTGCAGTCCAACATTTTCAAATCCTTAAAAAATTTTACAGTCTTTTCACTAAGGCTACCTTTCACCGCAGACAGACTTTTAGACAATTTTAATTTTATATAATACAAGCAAGAAATATATGTATGAGTCTATACCTAGAGGTTTATACCTGATACAAATGACTTACGATGGTAAATATTTATTTAATTTGCTAAAACGTACACCAGTAATTTAAAAACATATTTGGTATCGAATTAGAGAGGGGAAAAGGAAGCATTATCCATAGAAAAGAAGTAGCCAATTTGCCAACATTTTTCTATGTTCATGTAATATGTAGTACTGTAATTCAAATAGACTCGTTAAACGTGGCGTCATGTATTTTGGACAGCACCACTATTTTTTTTTCGGTATTTTAAGCCAGTTTTTATTACTCAAAAGCGCATTCCGCCCGTTCACTTGGTCGAGTAGTTTATGTTTTACGAAAAGACATAACGAAAAATTCTCATGTTAGACCAAAGGAAAATAACTATGGACCCCTATTCTGATGGTACTCCTTGTGCGCGAGTTTAAAGCTCACTTATTTCATTTTCAAGACTGCTTCAACAATAATACATTTTTCCATTAATTCTAGTGTGACAGACAATTTTTTTTAAATAATACATTAGCATACTACGGGTGAATATTGCACTTTGACATTTTACACATAGTATACAGGGTGACTGGTCAATGTTATAATAAACAAAATATGGCAGGTACGGTGACATATCCAGATACTCAAAAAAAAAATTCATATAGTTAAAAAAGCTTGACAATTAACAGTTAAATACGATTTTATTATGCCTCGAAAAGCGCATCAAACAATTACATTGAGATAAGAAGTAATGGTACCAGGAAAAAAGAATTATTCAATGATTGATTGATTACACTTAGAGCTAGGGGTGTCAGTAAAAGAAAAATCATAATAGTTCCCTACACTCATAGTGTTTTAAGGAAAAAAATATGACGATATGTTCCGTTAATTTCATCACCATAAAAAAGTTTACATAACCCAAGTACAATGGCTATGTCACGCTTTTTTATAAAGGTTACCAGTCACCGTTTATATACTTGTAGCATTGGCTGGCAAAAAGGTCAGTACAATCTAATTCATTGCAGTAAAATGTAAAAACTGGAATCACAAATTCATTTCATTCATAAATCTACCATATTAGATACAATACTATTTACATACAATAAAAAATGTTTAATGTAGTTTTTATAGAAGAGAATTTGTATTTTCGTAGAGATAATGACTAAGATTATTTGAGAGTTTACTTTAAAACATACTTACTTATAATACTATATTTCTGTTGGACATTGCTCACTAGCAAATATTTGGTTTTATAAAATTTTTAATAATATTCACTTTAACAAGACAAACCTGTTTAATATGTGCATTATCACTTTACGAAACCAAATTTGAGATAAAAGTACAAACTAAAAACTGTTCATTCACCGTCATTCTTTTGCATTTGAGGGAGAACTGTCTTCAGCTTTTCGTTTACTACCAGTCTGCACTTTATTCCTATCTGGCTTATATTTCTCCCATTTCTTATGATTTAATTGATCGAAATCATCACAATACTGCGCTATATCTTTTAGGTATCCTGATAAATGCAATAATTCTCTATCTCGGTCTCTGTTTAGATGGGCTTGTCTAAATGGTCTGATCTTTAACCCACTTTTTGGATTCATTATAAAATTTCTTCTAATATCATCAAACATTATTGTGTTTTTTGAACTATATTGGGGATATTTTCCCCAGATTACTCCAAGGGGCTTCACCTGAAAATATAATATTTTTATTTATAAAAACCACTGGAAAAAGTTTTTGTGTTGATTGATATGATTTTGTTTGATTGAATTTTATTTAAAGAGCAAATGTTTTTGTTTATACGCTAATCACATCAAACTCAAAACAAAAGCCATTAAAAAAAACACATTACAGGTATTAACTTAAACTAAGGCCAATAACAGGTTTTCTGAAAAAGTTTAAGTATTACCAAATTATTACTAAAAGTTTACTATAAATCATTGTCTTAAAAACAACTGGGTCTAATACAAAATTGACGTAAAAAGTGTCCCGAATTAACCCACACCTTTATGGAATTATGAATAAATTAAATCACATCAAATTTAAGTCATGTTTCGTTGCATTACAGCTGATTATTTCTTGTCATAATTTTTCACAACATGTAACTGCATCTAGAAAGTTGACTATAAAATCACCTTAAGCACTTCGAGTACTTCGAGCGTTCACATTTTGAACAGTTCTTTCTAAGCAATACGTCATTTTGGTCATATTGTCTGATATAATATGGTATAAGACTGGTTTGACATTCATTCCATTCATTTGCTCAGACCCTATTGAACGTAGTTTTCACAAAGCTAAATTTCATTTTAGACATGTTATCGGGGTATACAGAAAATCCAAGTGAACAATTTTATTGCTGTCAAAGATCTGTAAAATAAATCAAATCAAAGACCTTATCTCACCCCTCTGTATTTGTATTGTTAAAAGTAGCTCACAGCTCGAGATCTCAATGCTCAAGGTACTGAAAGTTCTACTTGGCAGATCGCTACAAAATTGTACTTGAAATTGCCATTAAACGCAAAATTGAATTGAAGTGTTGTCATTCCAGTTTTGCCCAGACGCTTTTAAACGCAGACCTGAAGTCCATTAATATAAAAAATGTAAAAGTTAAAAAATTATTAATAAAATTACCTATTCTTCTTTTTATCTATACTAAGTCAAAGTATTTAATTTATTTTAATTAGTATGATTTGTGGATATTAGACCTAAACATATGAAACATAATTTATAGTTACTGAATGAAATAATTAAAAATTCTTAAAAAAAGGCATATTATTCCAAAGTAATAGAAGCTACATTTCATTTTTTTAGTCAAAAGACCAGTAGACAATTGGCCTGTTCATCATCTCAATTATATTCAAAACCGTTCTATAGCTTTCAAGAACAAACATACATCATCCATACACACATTGTAAAGATAACATTTTCTATGAAAGACTTGTTAATCATAATTAAACCGAAATTAGTTGGACTGATTGGACAGTTCCAAGTTAGGAATAGCCGTGAGTCTAGTTTATAATTTCAATACCTATAATATTGATTTCCTTGTACAGTTAATGTCTGCACTGAACTGGTAGAAAATGAATGATTGTAACAGTGTTATGACTCACAATCCAGAAGCAATCATTAGCAAGTTTTCTTTAAACTTCTACACCAAACATAAAAAATATGTATAAAAATTCTTAGAATAACATACCAACTTCGACAAACTACAGCAAGCTAAGTTTGTGTATCCAAATACAAACTGGAGGAGAATCCAAAAAAACATACATATAAAATAAGAGAATGTTCATGGCTTGTTAACCAAATTGTATGTTTATCACACAAACAACTCAGAATTTAAACCTGTAGTGAGGCATTTAAACATTTTTTCATATGGAATCTAACTAAACTAATGTACAAACAGTTTTATAGTTTATTTCAATTGATAGTTTGATAGTCCATGTTGATACGTCAAAAAAGGGCCTAACCTCAGAATAATTTTAACCCAAAATTGTATTGTACCAGCCTTAAGGAGTGTGCCTTAAAAAATTGTGAATCTTGGTTTAAAGTTGGGAACTGTTTTCCTCCATATCTTGGCCTTTTTCAACTTTTTCAATTGTCAAATTATTTTCTGAGTTGAGAAAAGCGGAGAATCGTAAATATTAAATTATCTCAGTTATTAATGTGTATGTGCATTGTCTGGTCGCTAAGTTAGACTAGGGTTGCCATGAGCGTAGGACCCTGAATATTAGGTCTCTAAGAAAAATGTAGTGGAGATCAAAGTTGTAGCAATTTTAATTCCACACAACTTAGTTTCTGTACATTTAGGCCCTAGTCACTAATAATTCGAAATTAACAGTGAAATAAAATTTTGGCCTAGAATAATTCCGAGGTTAAATGCTAACCAGACTGGACTGGACTAGAGAGCATAGAGCATTGGGTTTGTTTATAATTAAAATATAATTCATACAGGAATTGTGATGCTCCTAATTTTTGTGGTAATAGTTTTTTTGGTTAAGATCTCTTGTGGGTAACACTGCATTAGTCAATGTAATAATCACAAACAATATTCATAAATAAAACACCTACGATTGATGGAGTTTGTGGGTGCGCAACCCAATTACCAATATAGTAATTACAAACTACCCAATATAGTATAAAATTAATAAATACCAATTTACTCACATCTATAGTCCCATATTTAGTTGTATGCACAGTGATCATCGCTAAGTAATCTAAATAGAACATAATCTTATAATCCTGATGTGTGGAGACACCCAGCAATCTCATTTTTTCTTCAATCCATTTCATTCCGGTAGCCGACCATATCACTATGTCATAGTCTTCATAAGCTGATGTTAGAAATTCATGGAGAAACGGTCTCATTAATTCGTAACCTGAAATAATATTATAGAAGTCAGTATTTTTTAATAATAAAGATTTAGATTTATTTGTTCCCCTGATCCCCTTGCTTTTACAAAATAATGTGGCCTTTAATCAATTTTCAAAAGTGTCAAGTGTTCTTAGGTACTGATTTATATAAAACTGGCGTCCCTCCCCGGCTTCGCACGGGTAGATTGATAGAAACATTGATTAGATTTCTAAATTAATACTTCATTTGGCCAACAGAAGATTGACAAATAGATATTTGATAAGACAAATAGAAAGTTTTGTGTATTAATTCCTTACACTAAAATTTTTTGATCTATTTGATGACATCTCACCGTCGCGGCCCATTATACTATTGTCACTTAACTATAATAGTTAGACATATATCCTGTGGGATATGATGAGTACTATTAACATGTAGTAAATTTATTTAATGTATCATCACTTATGGTTGTACAGTTCTTGTTGTCACTTGGAGAATGTCTAAATTAAAAAATTTCTAAATTAAGCAATGTTCGGTGAGTCAGACCTAGGATAGGTGACCCCAGTGGTTAAGAACTTGAGCGTTTACATGCTTCGGAAGGCTGTCTGTTTCAGTAACTGTTGTAACATAACAGTAGTTACGCCACATCATATGACTGTGGGGTGCCAGAAGCAGCTTGATCACTAACAAAAGAGGTTGCCACTCCCTCACACAATAAGTAGTACCTGTGTAACCCTTTATTGCATAATAATGGGATAAATATATCCTGTGTAACATATTATCCTATGATTTGGGTGGATAAATTTTATATGATAGGAATATGAAATTGTGTTCATGAGAAATGAACTGCACTACAGTACCTTGAAAGTAAGTTGCTGTGCTTTATAAACTACTATAACTTCTAATAAAAGTATACATTTAGATTTTACACTTTAATATTTTGGTCTAATTAACCCCAAAGTGAGCTGAGCTTACATCATGGATGACTATATAGCAATCTTGGGGAACGCAGAGTAACAATACACATAAATATCAAAAACCATGACCTGAGAAAAATCATCTATGTTCATCACATAAATGAATGTCTCAGCCAATAAGCAAACCTGAGACCTCCTGCATATGAGCAGGGCTACTAACCACTATGCTACATGGTCATCAGGAATTCGCAAAATGCTTTTTTTAAAATAACATATAGTGACTGTTTCATCGCAGTGAACATAGAACCGTAAGCTTATGCCCCAACGGGACTATGTTCAGGCAAGCAGTATTTGTTAAATGACAAAACTGGCCAAAAGCAATTACTACACTTATTCGGCTTGTGCTGATCGGGTAGTTCATTCTGGGTATATGTAGGTTAACACATTTATAATTGCTATTATCAATAAATAAAAAAAATTATTCTCACCAGTTTCCGCAACAGATCTGTGGTCAAATAGAGTATAATCAATATCTAGAACCAGCAACTTCTTGCCGGGCCTTGGTTCATTGAGTACTGTTATTTTGTAGTCTTTTACTCTCTTATTTATCTTAGCCAAGTAGACCTGAAAATTTGGTGATAAGAATATGTCTGAGATTATCACATAAGGTACACAACTTATATTTTTAAAAGTAAAGCTTTTATAACAGATGTGAACAAGCTTAGAAATGATTTGCAGATTTGAATGCTACAACCTAAACATGAAAAATTCAATAGGTAATACAGTATGTTTACTTTTACATCATAAGTTCAATTTAAGATTGTAATAAAAAACTGAAAATTGATTCTAAACTTTATACACATTATTGGAAATAGTATATCATTCAGGATTCTCAGGTTAATCTACTTAATCAACTGAATAAAAAAAGAGATAGAGCCACAGACACAAATATGTTAATTGAATATTTGTTCGTTATCAGCAATGATGATGTATATTATACTATTATGGTGGTGTATTATGAATGCATACATTACTAAAAGAATATTCAATTGCACAAATCTAACTTAACATTACATGTCAAAAATAGTAAAAAGCAGTTACAGACCTCTTGGTTCTCTACATCTACCTCGTCCTCTTCAACATCAAGGTCATTCACCACATCATCCACTTCTGGCTTCGACCGAGCACCTTCTATGGCTTCTTCCAAGGAACCCATCATCATAATCTTCAAGTTTGGCTTCAAATTCAGCTCAGAGAGTGTAAAATTATCCGTAGCTACTTTGCCTGCCAAATTCAATAACAATAAAATGAGAATTTTTGAAAAAGGTGGTCATAATACAAATGTTATTTAAAAGCATTAGACTGAATAAGTATGAAGTAGATGTGAAATGAATATTGTATATTTAATAGTTAGTGTCTCTGAGTTTTGGATTCTTGATGCTTATTACCTTTAAATTTGATGTTCAGCAATTTCTGCCTCTCCGGCCGAACGCCCGTAGCATTTTCGATGGCTATTTTCAACATTGCCACCGAGTCGGATGGTGAAAATTCCGGAATTTCGTATTCTTTGCCATTCCATTTAACACTCAATTTTAAGGGATTATCGTTTAAATCACACATTTTGCATTAGTTCGCGGAATTTTGCAAAAATATCCGAAATAAACAAAACACGCTGACTGAAGTTTCTTTAATGTTGCCATGCCAAAATTAGAATACACTTGCCCTTACAGTGTCACCAACTCCTCAAAAGATTATACCCTAAATCTTAAGTCAGAAACCCCTAAATTCGGCACAAGTTCTTGCAAATCCTCCTAAAATTAGAACAATTAAGGTTTTATAATATTTATTCTTTGTTTATAAACTAAATTATATTTCAACAATTTTCCCTTTGGCACTGAGTGTTTAATTTCATATACTAGAATAAATTATTTCAAAAAAAGTATATAGTATTGAATCAAAATCTGATTCGAAATACATTAAAAATGCACCAAACTTGCAAAGCTGCATGGAATTTAATAAATTCACAGACAGGGCCACAGCCTAGTAACCGATTTATAAATTCGATCATTTTTTAACATAAGTCTTATAATAATGCGTTTCATATTACTAGAACATTCAATAATTTCTTTATTAATGCTAACTGCAAAGCTATTAATGATCATAGTACTTCATATCACAGTGCTCATCCTTCTGTAAGAGTATATTTTTAACGGCAGTTGCACCAGAGGAGGTCTATAAGATTAATCAAAGTTTAAAAATACGCACGCAGCGGGATACGATAATATAAATACTAAAATTATAAAAATTTGTTCCCTTATTTTACTAAAACCGTTGACATATTCAATTAACTTTTAGTTAAAGGAAGATGTTTTTCCAGAACGTTTAAAAAAAGCAATCGTTAAGCCTCTACATAAAACAGGCTCTATCACTGTCATTAATAACTTTCTTTTTTTTTTGATATGGACAGATTATTTATGGCCCTATTAGCCTTTTTTTCACCTGACTTTGTGGCCTAGCGCTTAGGGCGCTTAGCAGGAACTTAAACTACTCCTACATACGATACGCCTAAGGGCACCCGAGAGGGCACGGACCTCGGCTTAAGACGTCGTATATTGAAACTACCACTGGTTCGGAAGGGTCATCTACTGCCAAAGAACCGGCAAGAAACTCAGTAGGAATGCGAACGCCGCGTTAGCCTGGCCCACCGGTGGGTTACGCGATTCGAATGCCGTGTTGCCCTATTTCTGACTGGAACGCCGGCGTTCCTTGTTGTAATAGCGTCGTCGGGATCTGTTAAGACGTTACGCGGACGCCTCTAACGGACCGGCGCGTCTAGGGTGGCTGTGTTCTCAGCTGACTTATTGACCAGCGGGTTGGGATGGTGGGGAGCGTTGTCGAAGTAACGTCTAGACACCAACTTCATCAACGTGGCAATAGTGGGCAGCTCGAGATCTTTATGCAGATCTAAATTGCGGACATAGGGCGAGACCCCGACGCATTTGCGTAAGAACCTATTTCAAACAACCTGCAAGTGTATTCGACTTGCTGGCAACTTGCTGGCGTGAGCGAAAACCACACTGGCATATGTCATGATGGGGCGGATGCAAGTTTTGTAAAGTGTAAGCTTATTTCTAAGCGACATTTTACTCTTCTTGCAAATTAGAGGGTGCAGCCTACCCATGACGAAGGCGGCTCGGTCCCGGACGCGTTTTATGTGATCCGCGAATGTTAGTCCACTATCTAAAGTGACTCCTAAATATTTGACTTTTTTAGCCTATGGGATTGGAGTACCAAACAGGGTGATCTGACCTAATCTTTTGGAGGGTTTCCTAGAAGTTGTCCTAGAGCAGGTTGAGAGAGAGAAGTACACTGCTGCACTTTTTTCTGGGTTGACTTCTATTCTCCATTTACTAAACCAAGCGCCTTATGCGTTGGCTGCGGATTGGAGTATTCTAGTTAACCTACGTAGATTCGAAATTAGATTCGAGATTAGAAAGTAGAACTTGCGCTCGTCGTCTGCGAAGAGCGCAATTTCTACTTTCTCCGTCTTCGGCATGTCACTAGAGTATAGTGAAAACAAAGTCGGAGAAAGCACTGAGCCTTGAGGGACACCGGCTAATACAGGGCGGGGATTAGAGAGTGCACCATCAAATCTGTAACGAAAGGTTCGACACTGTAAAAAGTCTCGTATGATGTGCACGAGGCTGTCTGGCACGCCTAGTTCGAAGAGCTTGAATAACAAGCCGTTGCGCCAGACCTTGTCGAAGGCTTTCACCACGTCAAAGAAAAGCGCACTCGTGCCTATCGGTTTTCGACCTACGTTCCTTTGCTCCAAGATGTGCTGCGTTATGCGGTGCCCCTGTTGGATGCAGGAGTGACGGGACCTAAAGCCGAACTGTTCGTCCGGTAACAGGTGCTTGGAGTGGATGACCTCTCGAAGCCTGTTCAAAATAATCCTTTCGTATAATTTGCCTATCGCACTAAGCAGACTAATAGGACGGTAGCTTGTAGGTTAATTAGCCGGTTTTCCGGGTTTCCTAATACCGATGACGATCGCTTCCTTCCATGTTTGCGGAAAGGAGCAGTTTGTTAGTAAGTTATTGAATATAACTACTAACAGTTGTATGAGTGCGAGTGGGAGAGCTTTCAGAACCCTGTTTGGTATTTCGTCTGAACCTGGGGCTTTCCGCGGTTTTTAATTATTATCTGTACCTCTTCCACCGTTACCGGTTGTAGGGTGTCAGTCGGTGGGTTGCCGCATTTAGTTTCGACTGTGCTTTTCACAGTTTCTATGTGGAGGGAGTTAGTGCTTTCTGTACTCGGTGTACATTGTTGGGCTAAGCTATCGGCTAGGGTTTCAGCTTTTTCGGAGTCATCGAAGGCGGGAGTCATGGGCGGTGGCCTAAGAAGTGGAGGTATCGATGACGCGGTAGAGTCCATCTTAAGAGAATTAATAACTATCGTACCATAACAAAAGTACCTGTTTTATAAAAAAAATTGAAAAAGTAATATTAGATAAATTGCAAAGTTTTTTCACTTCAATGAATCTGTTGCATAAAAATCAATTTGGATTTAGAAAAAACAAAAGTACAACTCTAGCCTTTGCTTAGCTTTGCTTTATTAAAACGAGTCACAGAATCACTAAACTTAATGATCTTCCTAATGTAACTTAACATGACTGTCTACTTTTTGCCGAAGACATAACTTTAAACGTAACGGCAAATAATAGTAAATCTTTAGAAACAGAAGCAAATGAGGCACTCGTATCAATCACGCAATGTCTTGACAAATGTAATTTAATAAATTAATTTGAAGAAAAGTAATTTTATACAATACCAAACCTATCGGACTACACTTGCTACAATCCAGTTGTACTGTCAGGGCACACAAATAGACAAACTTGATGAAACAAAGTTTTTAGGTTTAACATTAGATAAGTATGTCATACTAGAGAGAGAGAGAGAGTAGAGTAGTGGTCAGTAGCCGTGTCTCATACGCCGGAGGTCCCAGGTTTGAGTCTGACCGGGGCGTTCGTTTATGTGATGAACACACGTGGTTTTTCTCGGGTGATGGTTGTTGATATTTATATATGTATGTTTATTCTGGGTTCACCCCCAGTTCGCTGTATGGTCATCCATAACACAAGCTCTGCTTACTTTGGGGCCATACAGTTGGTGTGTTTGTCTGGGGATTATTATTATTATAGTATTGAGATTGGAAATCACTTATAAATAATTTATGTATTAAAATTAATAGTTTTGTGTTTGTTATTGGTAGACTGTCAAGAACTGTAAGCAAACAAGCTGCTTTGCTTGCCTATCATGAATTTGTTGCATCTAATTTACGCTATGGCATAATTATTCTATGGGGTAATTCTGTCGATATTCAGCAGTTATTTAGATGTCAAAAGAAATGCGTTAGGGCTCTTTGCGGACTAATTTTAGAGGTTCGTGTAGGCCTCTATTTCGTGAGTTCACTTTTACATGCATTTATTTGTTTCGATAAGAAACAATATGGAATATTTTGAGGTAGTAGGTGATTATAAGAATCTTAGGACAAGAAATAAAGATACTCTTGGTAAGAAACTGTACTTGCCACTTATAAAATTAAGAGTATTTACGATAGTAATAATGTGTACTGTACATATAAAAATACATACACCTACCTACACAATATAAAAATTTACAATTCATGGAAAGCAAACGGAAATTACTTGACTTGTTTAAAATTAAAGAATAATTATAAAATCGGTGTCTTTAAAATATTCAATTAATGAATATTTTAAAGACACCGAATTATATTTTTTATACATTATATCTTAAAGTGATAATTTATATTTTGATGATATTGTATTTTACCGGACTTATTTGAAACTAATTTGACATTTAACTTCATAATTTTTTTGACATTAACTAAGAAATATTTTTTGTTTAATTTAATAAACGCACGCTGACACTCAGCAGAAAATGTTGATCTCAATGACATGTTTAACCATCTTATGTACACATTTTAACGAAAATAAATATGATTTGATTTGATTTGATCACTTTCCGATATATTTCGAAAAAAAAGTTTAAAGTTTGAAAAAAGTTACTATAAATACCTGCAAATTAGTCAATGGTACCGGCCTAGAACCGGTTTTACTGCACCAATGTTATGCCTCTGCGTTTCGCCCTCTCACCCTGCACCCGGCCCCCGTGCATTTATTCCGACCGCCACCCTTTTGTTTTATGTTGTTCATTCGGCTTCTCATATTGGTACACGAATGTTCAAATCCTCATATGCAAGTCGCTGTTATATTGTGTTTGTTAGGTATTATATGTATTTGGTACTTTCTGGTGCACAGGGTACAGGGATTGTAATCAGGCGCAAGACAATGTTAACCGAAAATTAGTAAATAGGTATGTGACTTACAGACCAGCAATATCTACAATTATACTTCAGAAATAACTTTTAACTACGGGCACCATCCTAATTTCTTAGTGGCTGGTGTTGGTAAACTTGAGGAATAGAAGTTATATATGGCCAGATTCAACCATTACTATTAATATGTTGGCATTCTGCACTTCTCCATAAACTTAAATGAAATTCCACTGGATTCCCACATTCACATACGATTTTATCAATTCGCTTTCCTTTGAAGTCTTTAAATATGTACAACACAAAGATTTATTTATTTATTTAACCAGTACTTACGTAAACTAGGTACTTTATAATGTAGGTTGCTATTTGTTTTTATTTTTTTATAATAGTTACCGCTTCTTTATGTGCACTTTGGTCATGTGTACATCCCTAAGGACATTTTTCACATTTTGTATGGAGGCTTCTAGCCAGCGAGGTGATAAATACATGGAGTAGCCGTAATGTCCTATATAAATAAGTAGTTATGTATATCGACGAGGAAGAAGAGGAAGAACTTGGTTGTCTCCCTTTACATATACAAAAATGCTAATAAAAGAAAGAGATAGTACTATTTTTGAATGTTGTCACTAAAATATCAATCTAGTAGTGACGTCATAGCAGGTGGCTAGCGTGCCACAAATCGCCATTTATTGTTACATTTCTGTCAAAAAAGCTGTCAAAAGTGATGTTCCGGAGCTTTGATTATTTAACCAGATATCGATGATATTATTAATATGCTTTTATTTTTCATACTTTCGATGTAAATGATAACAGGGGCTTACGCAGTAAATCATATCGAAACGGTATTTGCTTTGCTTGCCGTTGTGCGAGTATTTTTGAAACAAAAAGGCGTAAAGAAAGAGGAAGTTTGCTTAGAATTGTTAATTTAGTTATTGAATATTAGTATATTATTGGTAGTTGTTTTGTCTATTTATGAATCGTAATTATTGAAGACAAGCCAGACTTTAATTGATTGAAAACTTTGATGCTTGACCTTGAATAACTTTTTAAGCAAACACGGGATCTTTCGGTGTTTTATTTATAATAGTGTACCCCAGGTCTGTACCAAAATTCAGCATGTTGGGAATTAATGCAAACTGACCGCTATTTTTCTGGCTAATTTGACGGGAATATATCAGGAATAAGAAAATAAACTGTATAGTTCTTTATTTTTTATATTAAAAGAATAATAATGAAAGTAAATAAACCATAAACTATGATTTTTTCATTTACGTCAATCTCTCACAAAAGTTCATTAAATCACAATATTATATTGCAAGTACTATATTTAGTTCTAAAATATCGATAGTAGATTCGATAGCCGTTGTGCAACACTAGAAATGGACGCCATTTTATGTTATGTTTCAAGTTTAGGTATGCATGTTTTTTTCGTACTTAGGGCTTGTCCATTAGAAGAGGTCAATGCTTCTAGCTTTTGCCTTCGGCTTCACTCACTTAAAGTAAGTGGAGTGATAACGATGACAGTATAATATCAGCCTAAAAAGCAGCTGACTGAGTAAGACATGAAATCGATATAGCTCAATATACTTATAATAAATTCATGTGGCAATTAAATTTTTTACCAAAGCAACGTTTTTATTTGAAATATGCTTGTAAATGAAAAAAAAATTAAACGAAAATTCCTTAAGCATAAAATGAACGTACCCTAACAATCGAAAAATCGAGTAAATAGTTTTGTCTCTTTTAGTGTCTCTTGTAGTTGATATTTTTCATGTTGATTAAGATTTAGAACGTGCCTGTCAACGGTACATTGATAGTCGGTTATGACGCCGCGACTGTCGATATGACATTGATCGATTATTCGAGTGCGTTCCGAAAGCCACTCACAACGTAATCAGCGCTAAAACTGCTCATAACCGTTCCGATTCGTTTCAGTGCGCTAAAAGTGACATTTTTGCTGTTTCAATCGGAAAATTATAATTGTTCCTCACTTAAACTAAGTTAACGTGCCCCTATGTAAAAGATGTCACATGTTTACTGAACTATGGGTAATCAACAAAACATACAAACAACTTCTTTTTCGAAAGTTGGTTATTAGTAATTGGCTATATGGTTGACAACAGATCACGCGTAACAGATGATTTCAATAAAATGCATACCCTTGGGCAACCCTTAGGTAAGCAGACTTGTTATAATATTTATGAGAACCTTCTGAAAGCGCTACTTGATAGATTTTCATGAATGTGAGGTTCATTTCGGTCATACCTCCACATAAATGTTAAAATACAAGGTAGTGCCACCCTTGACTGTACAAAAAACTTAGCCGGATTATAACTACTTGTTAAGTATAAGATTTGAAGTGACAATACGTATTTTATTACTATCCGCGGGTTTGTACTATATTATGTATAGTATGTTAGCATAGTTAAATTGTGTTCTAAATTTTCTTCAAATTTATTCACTGCTCCTGTGCGGTGCAGCGTTAGCAATTGTTAAACGTACAAACCGCAATTGTACTATTACGAGTGTAATGGTGCACCTTACTGGAATTGACAAAAAAGTGGTTTTAAAAACAACAAGTTATTTATTGAGGTAAATATGCTAAGAAGCCTCGGCCAAGTACGATTGTGGTTCAAAGTTGGGGTCCAGCAAATTTGTTTTTACGATTTCCTTGTAAACAAATGAAGATTTTCTTGGTGTCCTGGGTCGCTCTGGGTTTGAGAAATCCACTTCATAGAGTCCGTATTTCTTTCTGTAATAATGAAATTGGTATTATTAAATTTTTAACCTTTTCTATAATGAGCTGTTTCGACTTAATTTGATAGGCAATGTAATATATGTCTTCCGTTATCAAGGGACTCCTTAAATTCATAAGGTAAATATGAAAAACTACTATCTGAGGATGTCAACTTTATGATTAAAGCATCCTTAATACTTTACTGTAGGATAAAAATAAAAAATAATTTACTGAATTGTGGCTAATGACACTAACGATAAAGTTTTTATTTTTACGAGGAAACGAAATCTTAGTGTGCCTTATTGCGCAAATCGAAAGGCGTACCTACAACTACTACATAGGATTACTAAGTGGTTATACGAACCGTCAGATATGGACATATACACACCACTTATTTAAACTAATATTATGAATGCGATCTTATATTATGTATTTTATTTTGGTTAAGTTTCCCGGCTATAACTACTCACTCGATCTTTCTACAGAAAAGGACATGAGATAGCTATCATCTTGAAAGAGTATATTGTTCCCGAGGAATGTACCTAAGTGCAATTGTACTTGCAGAAGCTAGTTAACATATATACTTACGTATATCCACTAGTCCATTCAAACCCGTCCATCAACGACCACACTGCATAACCCTCAATCGCGCAGCCTTCCGCGATAGCATCCAACATGGCCGCCATATATCTTCTCATGTATCTGATGCGATCTTCGTCAATAAGACCGCCTTGAGTTGGCCAACCATTGGCTGTTATGTAGACGCGAGGATTGTTGTACAGCTTTTTTATTTCCATTAATACTTTGAAGAATCCCCATGGTACTTCCTAAAAGCATGGATAGTAATCAAAAGTTTAGCTCTGTGTTTCTTTTTGGGACAATTGTTATTATGATTAATTGTGCTTTGTTTGCTTGTGTTTGCTGTGTGTGCTTATTTAAATCTATCAATGAAATAAATTAAGCACTACTTATTGACATTATTACTTAATAAGTATAATTAATTTGATGTCGACAGTAAATATTGCGTAATCTAAGTTTATTCAATTTTCATAATGGGAGTTACACGGAACTGGTAAAAAAAATCTCTTCAGATATGAATGTGATCAGAATATTATTATCTAATGCATATTTCAGTGATGAGAGATACTCATGGTGATACTAATAACTTTTCAGTTTTCCCATTATAGTTGTTTATTAACTTGGATATTATTTCAATATTGAGTTATTTGTAAACACAAACTAATAAATAATACCTCCGATTGATAGGAAAAAACATGCATAACTTTACCGTTGAATAAAGTAACATAGGGGAAGATAGGTGACAATCTCCTGAGGTGTAGACTTCAAAAATCTTGTTCTCGGTCGCCTGATTTTATTTGTCAAATGGTTAAGTCACTATGAGAACCGAACCCACAACATACGTTATGGCAGTTTTATGGCGAGGAGAGGAATATAATAGTTTGTGTGGTAGCACCTGAGCCATCTTCAGGTAGGGTAAGGTTGCTCAAGTCGTACCACGGCTTAAGTCGTACCCCGTCAATATCTTGCCTGATAGTAATAAATTGCACCATCTATTGTCGTCAATCTGAAGTATTTAGTCGAGCGTGCAAACGTATACAAGTGGACGGCTGGCCGGCGTCGTGAAGCAAAAATAATTAAAAAGTAAGTTTTTTACACAGTTTTCATTAAAATAATTGACTCTTTTGTAAGCTTTTTATGGCAGGAATGAGATCCTTAAAATTTTTTCTTTGTTAACGTCTATTTGTAATACTTATCTGGCAATCATTTACGAATACCCAAACGGTAGAACATTTTAGAATATGTCAGTGGTTTTAGTTTTAAAGTTGAAAGACACCGCTGCTTAAGTCGTACCTGTGCTAAATCCCTTACTCGTACTGATACGATTTAAGTATTAAGAAAATTGTTTATTATTTTTCTTAACTTTTATCAGGTAATATCTCAATATGGCGAAAAGGAAGTATAATACTTGGAAGCAGGAGGATATGGACACAGCTTTAGAGAAACATCAGAATGGAGAAATAGGATTTAATGAAGCTTGTAGAAGGTTTAATATACCGAAGTCTACACTGCGACGACATTTGAAAGGTTTGAATAAAAGAACAAAAGATCATATGGCCCCAGACATGGAAGAGATATTAGCACAGCATTTCATGAATTTAGAAAGTAAAATAAAGAAAATATTTGTGATATCTGAGTTCAATCTCAATAATTTTCTAAGCTTTGTTTTTTTTACTATCCTATTTACTTTGAAATAAGGTTTGACCTTGTAATTAATAACAAAAAATGTTTTAGGCTAATCTCAGACTGAATTCTTTGTAATTTTTCGTTGTTAATGTGATCTCTGGTTATTAAGTATTTTTCTATATTGTTCATTATATATTTAATAATATATATTTTCTAAGTACGACTTAGGCTGCAGGTGGTACGAATTAGGCGACTAGGCGCATTAGTCGTACCGAAGGTATATTTTGGGAAAATGTTAAAATACCTATTTTAATAAAACATTTATAAGTTTCTATGAGTGTTGATTACAAGCCAACTAAATAAAGATTTAATGGATGCCGAAAATTTTGTTTTATTTCAATAGCACTGAATTTTACAGCATTATTTCCTTAGGGGGTACGACTTGAGCAACCTTACCCTACATAACGTAAAAAGTACGCAAGAACGTCACCAATCTTTCACTATTTTACTTTCACCAGACGCTGAAACGATTTTTATAATATGACTCTAGATCATTCTCGTTCTAAAGTGAACGTTCAAAAAAATCGAACCAAGAATGGTACTTTCACCATAGGGGATGTGAACTCACAGATAAACAGAGACACACGTTGAACTTTTAACATTTATAACCCTTTTTCGGTTCGGTGCTTAAATGAGCGCAAATCATAATCTATGCTAGATCCTCACTATGTTAAGTTTTATTCAATTTATTTAATAAAAGATACATAACATAAATTAGGATCAATGTGTTCCTAATAAAGAAATAAATCCAACGTGATACCAAAAGCTTGGCATTGTATTTAATAGACGGAAGGAAAAAAATAATAAAATGAAAACGTACATGCAAAACTAATATAAAAATTTTGTTTTCTTAGTATTAGATTACTTTATTTTGAAACATTTGAAAAATTTAGCAATATTAGTAAATAAATAATTGCGACACATAATCCAAAGTGCTTTAGGCATTGTTACTTAAGCGATTAAAATCTAGATAAAAACAATAAACATAAATAAAACATGTAATAACTCCCAAGTATTTCCTATTTTTTTATAATACTTGACGCAATAGATTAAGCAGTCTAACAGCAAAAATATGTCAAGTACAATAAAGAGCAATAAATACGATATTTTGAAAGCAACGAAAACAAAAAAAGATATACGCTATTTTTGGAACCAATTAAAAATAGAATATAAAACTTACTTGCAACCAGTTATTTGGGGCCTCCGGCCAAGTGGAATCTCTTTCCAACACAGTGCTCATGTCGTCCATAAACGACGGTATGGGATACATTCCTTCCAAGGAGGCGTCTCGAAAAGCCAGTTTAGTCCCAAAACTATTTACAGCCAAAAAATCTGCAGAGTCCTTTATATAAGTAACTTCATCCGAAGACAACTCGGGCAAACGAGACTTGGGATAACCCTGCTCTGCACTTTTCAAGTCGACATTTTGCCTTACTTCCGGTGGAAAGTCACCAAATTTAGAAAAAATTGGATTCGCGTACATTCCCCACTGTAATAAGAAATTTTAAATTAGCTTTAAATGATATATTTGGGGGTAATATTTTGAGGTTGAAAAAACTCCTTTTATGTGCTTCTTTATTTGGGCTACTACCATTCGCTTAGTAAATAATTTGTTTTTACGGAATTAAATCACCATAAATAAAAATCCAACAAAGAATTTGCAATGCGGTTATTCAAGGCAATTCATGTTATTGTATTAATTAAGTTAAATAAATACAGCAAATATTTATATTAATGCTGTTGTAGCAGAATATCTTTTGCTAAGAACTCGTCTTAGGCGGAACTACAACCCTGCCTGTTAACAGTCATTATAAATAAATTAATGAGGCTGTGTAACCTTTGATAAACTATACCCGTCGGGAACGGATGCCACCTTACATTACTAATACCTAGAAAATTATAAAGTATAACGCCATTAAGAATATCCAGACATCAAAAAGGCATCGAAACTAAGAACATAGTTCCTTGAAAAATGTAGTTTTATTAATGAATTCTTAAAGTTGTGAACTCATTAAACACGACCATTACAACTTCCTTTTTAATACATTGCGTAAAAATGAAAAGGCATCATATTAAAGAAGGCTACGTATAGTTTTGCTCAATTATTTTATGATTTTAGTTTTATTTATATGTATGTATGTCTAGTACAAAAGATATTTTCCAATAAATAATTAAATCGGAAAAATATCGGAAAAACAGAACGAATCCAGACGCATCACCTAACTACGTAGGCAACACCCTATTAAGACATTATGAAAACTGTATGATTAGGTATAGTGTATGCAACCACATAACTTTGAAAAGATATAGCTAAGGGAAGTAATAGGGTTTGTTGGTTTAGGCCTGCATTAAAAGAAACTGGCAAATTATACATTTTGTTTTCATGTAGTAAATTAAAGACGCAATGATAAACGGAATGAAGTATTACAAAAATTCATATAAGTATATTTATAAAATAAAATATCTGGTATTTAATGTCGAGCTCTAGATGTAGTATAATATATTCGTCAATATAGGTCATTCTAGCTCGAGGCATCAACCGTGCTCGTAGGCTTGTTAAAATAGTATGTGTATGTATTTATAGTACGCTAAATAAATATGCTATATGGCATGAAATCTTTATGAAAATTGGAATTGGAAATTTTACAAATTTTATAACAACAATAATAAATCCCAAATACACGAAGGGTACCCAGAATAAACATACATATATATAAGTAACCATGACCTGAGAACAAACATTCATCACACAAATTAATGCCCCTGCCAGGACTCAAACTATGAAGTATGTAGTAAAGTATGTAGTGAGGCTAACCAACTCTCACCATAATTAAATCGACCAGGCCACTTCTAAGTTATAGTCATTTTTATCTCCATGACTGAGAGTTGATCGATAGGTCAAAAATGCAGGAACATCTTTAGTTGCTTAAAAAGCACATTTTTTGTTGGTGGATGTTTAAAATAAATGTAATTTTATTAAATAATTCAAAGTCCCGTGGAAACAGGCAAGGTGGCTACATATTAGTACAATGGCAGGTATATGTACAGATAAAACTGGACAAGATTCATAAAAAAATAGTATGTACACTAAGTAAAATTACGTTCCATACAAAGATAACACTTTTAGCGAGATTTCTTGTAAAATTTTAGTTTTTCGAGAAATCACCTTATGGACTTTTACTATGCAATTGAAGACTTCACAAATTTCAAAATAAAAATGCAATATATTTTCAGTTTTATTGCAAAATCCTGGGAGGATTTTCATAGTTTACAAACAAATACCTATTGTAAAATAAAGGTCGCACCATGGATCTGTATTTAAATAGAATATTCGTGATTCTAAAACACTTTTTTGTGGTCATTAGAGAAATATAGGAAAACCATGATTGAATTTATAAATATAAATCTCAAGGTAGTCAAACAGCATAATAGAATACTAGGTATACTTTAAAAATGCGTACTTACACTGAATTGTCTCGCATCAATGCTGGCTTGAACATCGTCTTGCAACTCTGACGCAGGCTCAAACCAATCAAAGTTTATTGCAATCCCAATCATTCCCCCTTGTCTTCTTCTATACTGCCGGTTATACAGTCGGTAAACTTGCGCGTGCGATAAAAGGATATTCTTCGCACAATAATATTCTGCAATTCCAGACATGTTCAACATTGGAGCGTTTTTGTCCTGGCCGTATCCATCATGACAAATTTCCTTTGGATTGTTAATAGTAATCCAATGCCTTACTTTTGCCCCAAACTGATCAAACACAGTTTTAGCATAAAGAGTAAACCACTCTATTACGTTAGGATTCACCCACCCACCAAGCTTTTGAAGTTCATGAGGTAAATCAAAGTGGTACAGAGTAACAAACGGCGTTATATTATATTGAAGGAGTTTATCGATTAATTTATCGTAATACTCTATACCAGCTGAGTTTATTTTGTTTGGGAAGCCGTTTGGTAGTATCCTTGTCCATGATATTGAGAATTTGTAGAAGCTCAGACCCAAATCTGACATGAGTTCGATGTCTGCTTCGTAATGGTGGTATGCGTCTGCTGCTACGTCTCCTGTACTTTTATCTGTTATAGGTGATGATTCCTGATGGGCCGCCACGTCCCATATTGATAAGCCTTTACCTAAGATAAGATTTTAAAGTTTATCAGAAAATACATATTTTTAATAAGATAGAAATGTCAGCTGTGAGGCCCCAATTGTTTAACACATGTATGCAACCGTTCGGTAAATAAGGAGAAACAAAAATATTAATACCAGTATTAGAACCCTGAACAACTCAACAACAACAGTGTTATAAAATCTAGATATGTCATGTGATCAATCCAAGTAAGATTAAACTTTTATTTAAACTTTACTTTACCAGGACAAGGAAATGATTTATATGAAAATAATTATTTACCATCCATATAGAAACCTCCCTCCGCATGATATGCTGCTGTAGACGCACCAAATGAAAAATTTGCAGGAAATTCCCTTACTTTACTTTTACAATGAATGGAATCATAGGAGACACTAAGCACAATACTGAAAATAAACAAATTTTTAACGAACATTCCACTAATTTCATTAGAAAAATGTTGTATGTAATTAAACACTGATTGAACACTATAAACGACCTTATTTATTACCTTATAAAAGTTATTCTTTGATTCATTGTACAAATATAAAATAATTTAAATGTTAATTTTAATCTTCATCTAAGTTCGACTAGTTAACAGTGAAGACTAACTTATTTTCCAGTGTCGTAGAAAAGGTAATGTTACCATTTTCTCACATTTCCCAACATAGCATTATCTATGGTAAGTAAATATTTTATTTATTATTTGAAATATTAAATCAAATAATAAATAAGTTGTTTTGAGAACTTAAAATTCTCATTAGAAGAAAATAAAATTGAGTCCCATTCGGCGTTCATTTGTTTTGGTTTGATCTTTACTACTTGCATTTTGGAGGAAAAGCCGGTTGCAAATTACGGATAAATGAACTGTTTTTTTTTATATTTTGAATAGGTAAGGGTTTGAGTTGCGAAAATGATATTGGTGGTTACGAACAAAGTAGACAGACAACACATTAAAGTATACAAGCGAATCGTGGTATAAAATATACTCGAGGCTCGATCTCTTTCATCATTGAGGTTTTTTTTGCGCCACTTTTGTCCCCTACTACTACTTACAATTGTTTGTAATAATTAGAGTATTGTGATGTGTCATCCAAGCTCAATAATTGTGTGTGCCAGGGTGAAAATAGTACCAAACAAATGTAGTTAAACTGTACTCAACTGTACCTATGCTTACAAAAACTCAAGCAATTGAAAAATAAGTAGATGTCACGTTTGAGCGCAACCCTGACTCTAGGTTGGCGCACACTAAGAACTATTATAGCCTTGAACATGTATCAAAAAACTGTACTCTATAAAACAGCAAATAAAAAAATTACACTAGACATCCTATTATACATGAAATCTTAAAGAAATATCCATTAATAGCTTGGTAGTTTCATAACCTAAAAACTAAGTAAAAGAATGGATATTAAGATAACAAAACAGGGTCTGAAAAATTGGAGCATTTAAGGTAGCCCGATAATTTTAACGATATTTTATTGAAATATGATTTGAATTGTCTGTATATTCAATAAAAGTACTTTACGCCATATTATACATGGTATAATATAATCGAAGTTACTGACAACCATTGGATACTGTCTGTATTGCGTTACTTAATGGCTGTATATATTGCATTCTGTCCTCTCGGAAGATCAACTATATCTTTGTTTTATGAGCGATTATTATTTTATTTCAAAGCCAAATATACTATTACAAAAAAACCATTGGATTTATCTAATTCTCTTTAAAGCAACGCGAAACGGTAACAACCCAAGAAATGTAATTCAAAACAAGGACACAGAATCTATCGCCAATCAGTTATTCATCAAACAAAGGCCTTGTTTAGAAAATATCGGTCGGTCACTACAAATAGGTCGTGAATTAAAGTACCTTCATTCCTTGTGAGAACTGCACTTTCGATTATTTTGAATAAATTCGTAAGGTACAATCTTTATTTAAATTTTTATGAGCAGTAAGTAAATGAGCTTACAATCCACCTAATGGTAAGGGGCATTCGTGCCCCTACACATAATAAATCATAGATGTTATTGACTAAACATTGGTTACTGATTTGTTGCCAACCGCAAGGTCTAGTTGAAATTGCCTTTATTCGAATAATGTCACTGGCCATTCCTTTCTTTAAACTACACAACGTAAGCATTTTTTTGATTGAAAAAGGATTAGACGTTTTTCTTCTATCTCACCTGATGGAAAGTGACGTGGTATAGTAAACGTGGTAACTAATGATGGTTGTTATAGCTCTACAGCACACGGGTAGTGCATATTCAGCATTTAAACGCGGTTTACATGTAATAAGTAGTTAAGTTGGTAACTAAATTTGAACTAAATTTTAAGTTTGCTACCTGTCACTTGTGTGTCCAAACGGATTAAGTAGTTAAGTTCATAAGTTCCATGAAGATGAGCAGTGATGAATGTCAAGCAATTCGTCAATTCTGTACTTATTTGTGGTAAACGTGATTTGGACAAATTCAGAGAAGGATTTGTTTCGGAAATTAAAATCTTTGCAAGATTATGTATTTTTCTAAATTTTTTACGTCGACGGGCCGACGTCGATCGACGGACGATCGATTGGTGAAGTACCGTTACTAATTAGGTACCCTTAATAATCACTGGAGGGATATCAACCTTTCCCAACTCAGGGGTGGGGTCCGACAATTGTAGGCCATCACGCCTACTGCGGGTTGGCAGACTTACCAACTCAGAGGTGGCATCAGACAATTGTAGGCCATCACGCCTACAGCGGGTTGGCAGACTTACCAACTCACGGGTGGCGTCAGACAATTGTATGCCATCACGCCAACTGCGGGTTGGCAGACTTACCAACTCAGGGGTGGTATCAGACAATTGTAGGCCATCACGCCAACTGCGGGTTGGCAGACTTACAACTCAGGGGTGGTGTCAGACAATTATAGGCCATCACGCCTACTGCGACGTCGACTGTTCTATTCTGCGATTGATCGACGTCGACCGGTCGACGTCGGTCGACGGTCGATCGATTGGTGTTGTAACACCCTTAAATATTCTTCCACAAATTTTAAAGTTGAAATTAAACTCCACTCCGCCATTAAAAAAAAAGAGAAAATGTGACATAAATACGAGCTCTTGCCGCCACCCGCTTTGTCAACTTATGCACTTAACTAAAAAATCACGTCCAAACGTGTTAAGTGAGAAGCCCCGCCCACCTACTTATAAGAAAAATAGAACCAATCCTAATCTACTTAATCAGCATCAACAAATCTTTTTTTAAACTCCCTACCTCCCTGTAGCCTTCGTAATTGGCGCAGTCAGTAGGATCTTCGGAGTTGGTCCGTGAGCAGACTTATCGCGTCGCACGTTCCACACCAATGCGATGTGGTTTCAACCCCTGCACGAGTTGTGCATCTACGGAAGGACTCCTGTGTCTCTTGAATCGCTAATGAGTTGTATTTTTTCTCATTTTATCCAAATAATTATTTCTGATTTTGGCGTTTCACATAATTTGTTCAAAAAAATTCATAAATTTTAGGTGTTTTAGCTAGTTTTAAGTAAAGCATTCTCATTTTGCTTTTTTTGGTTTCGAATTTGCCGCAGTAGATTGAATTAACTAGTTATAAATTATATAGTTAGGTTATATCGTTAAGGCACTGCCGATTCTTAATTATTAAATATTTTTTTTATATTTTTTTATTTATTTGTTTATTACAAAATCCACAGCTCTCAACAAAACAGTTATATAGTTACAAAGAAAAAGATACATATAGACATTTATGGATTTACTTATTTTTTCTTATACATGAAAGACAGTCTTGAAGATTTAAAATTAATTCAGATTAGATACTAGGTCAATGTAATGAAATTTAAACTTGTAATTACAGCGTCAAAGAACATATAAAAAAGATATAAAAAAGAGAACAAATGTATGTAAATAAGTCACATTGTAGTTAAAATGATAAGCATTATTAAACCATAATAAAAAATTAAAAAATAAAAGTTTATGTTTAAATATAAAATCTAAAAACACTTTTAAAATCCAAAATTAGAATAAATAATAAGGCCAAGAATGAACATTGATGACAATGATTATGTGATGTAATTATGTCAAAGTATTAAAAAAAATTTCAACTTAACAAAAACATAAAAAAAAAACAGTAATAATAAAAATAAAATAAAAACAGATTTCACATTGTCAAAATGGTAAACAAATTGATAATTTACATAATGTCGAATTAAGTTAATGTCAAACAGTTAAGTAATAAGAAATTGATATCAATCGAGTAAAAATGCAAGAAATAACAGATAAAATCAAAGTCAAAAATATGTGTACCTATATGAGTGTGTGTGTGTGTATATATGTGAATCTGTGTGTGTGTGTGTGAGAGTGTGTCAGTGTCAGTGTGTGTATATACAGTATTAAACTTGTTACGTTAGATTAAATTAAACTTAAACGTAAACACAGCAATTAATTATTGGTCATTGATAGCTTTAGTAACATGCAACTTAAAAACCCTTTTAGAATCATGAAAATAATTATATATAATAATAAATAATTTATTAAAATTGAATTAATTAATTTTTATGAGATCTAGTAGAAGAAATAGACTAGGTTTGAATAGGGATTTACCTAGAAGTAACGAATCAGTTGATATTGCTGACTTAGAACAAATATTTAAGGCCCTTCGCCTGTTTCCCAAATTTGATGGGAATCCAAATGTGCTGACTCGTTTTATTAAACTGTGTGACTTGTTACTATTTCAATAGTAAGTGGTTTACTTGGTTCGGAACTAAGAGGTTTAAAATTTGCATGAACTATCGTATTTTAAATAAGGTCACGGAACCTGCTGCCCGTCTGACAAATTTCAATGGAATACCAGACAACTGGATTGGCATTAGAAGCGCGTTAATATACAACTTTGCGATTTATCTTTATTAACTCAAGGGTTACTCAAGAATTTTACGATAGTTGCCAGAGCCTGTTTAGTTCCATATTGACTTATGTCAGCTTGCACGTAACCGTCGAAAGTACTGTAGAGTATAACAGACAACTTATACACTCTACTTATACAAAAGTGCTAATAAATGAAAGAGATAGTACTATTTTTGGATGTTGTCACATGTTGATATTTTATCAATCGTGTAGTGACGTCATAGCAGGTGGACAACTGAAAACTCACATTCTCTTCAGAAATTTTCAGAAACCTACCCAATCTGAAAGTCCAAAATAGAATTGAACTTATACACATAGACAACAGATAGCAAAAGCTCATCTTAAACTATTCACAGATACAGGCGCTTACCAGTGAATCCAAACGAGGCTAACAAATTTTATCTTAACTTACCATGGAATTATGACTCTAAGTTAAAAATGTACATGCGACCATTTTATATTATCTAATAATAATTATCTCTAGTTTAAAAATGTAGTGCCCATATTTTTAATAATTTCATCACTTTGCATAACTAGAGAAAACACCGGAGTATTTACTATGGAATATTGATATATTCCTCTTTTAGAGATTTAGCTTCACATGAAGGCCCTAAACATCCTTATCAACTTTGTTTTCGTTAAAACTTATATATTATATATCATATTATTTACAAACATGTTTTAACAAAGTGTAATACCACTGTTTGGGATTCGCTGAATAAATAATTTAATGATTCCAATGCACGCATACATCCGCCAATGTATGCGAAATCATCTACCACTCAGTGGCGTCACCTTTAGCATCGATCACGGAGTTTATTCTTCGTGGCATCGTTGCTACCCATTGCTTTTAGACCTTACTGGCTACTTGCGCAGTAATTTCTTCATATTCCACCATAGGGTCTCAATCGGTGACAAATCTGGATAACTTGATGGGCACTCTATTGTTGGGATCTGATTCTGGTTAAACCAAGCCTTGGTGGACCTCGCAGTGTGACAAGAAGGACCATCTTGTTGAAAGGCATTACGATGTGGCAACGTTGGAGTCGAAGGCACGAGACTTGTTTCCAGAATATTTTCGTACTCTACTGCATTAACAGTTCCTTCTACAAAATGTAGACGACCCAGACCTTGTGCTGATATGCAGCCCCATATCATTACCGATCCAGGAAAATTCACTTTTCTTTTGATACAATCGGTATGGAATGCTTCATCTTTATTTCTGATGAGTTTTTTCCGTACATCACCGATCGACACCTCAAATTTATATTCATTTCACGCCATTGGTCTGCAGTCCAATTTTCATGATCTTTAGCGAATTTCAGCCTTTTCTTTTTTTGGAGAGGTGTGAGTAAAGGTTTCTCTTTAGCAGTGTAAAATCCAGAGCCCAATCGTTGTACGACCCTCTTGCAAGTTTCGACAGACACATCTTTGAGAATCATCTCTCTCCTCTTCAAGGCCAGTTCTCCTTGGCGGGCACGACGATTCTTTTTAACTATTTTTCTTAAAACTCGATTTTCCGCTTCGCTTGTGATTCGCGGCCAACCAGGTTTCTTCAAACATTCAACCGTGCCATTTTTCCTGTTACGTTCGATGATGAACTGAACTCTCAATCTTGGAAGGGATAAGTCCTTGGCAATTGAGTAAGCAGATTTGCCATTATTGTGGCTACGAAATATTATTTTTTCGTACTTCGTCGGCGATAGGTTTCCCGCGAGCCATTTTGTTTAAAAATATTAAGCTTCGCAAACATCAAGCAGCGTACAGTAATTGACATTAACTATATTATATACCTAACACAGGTAAACTTTTGTCGGAAACAGTGAAATAACGAGATTAATTAGTAACTCGTTAAACATTCATGTACATCCAAGAAAATTATTTATAAAGAGACTATGTGTATTTTTACAGGCAATTCCCATAAAGGTCTCCCCACTTTCACTTACGCAAGGTTAACAAGCTTCAATGAGAGACAAATTAAGAAAATAAATTATTTATTGAAATCTTAAATAACAGTAAACAGTAAATTACAACACAAAATAAACTAACATCTTGGCATTTCCCTAAATATTGTAAATGAATCTTAAAAAAAAGTTTTACGAAGATCTTTCCCAAGCAAAAATTTCTCTAATTTTCTTATGACGCCTTCTCAGACCGTATTCGTTTATTTTGCTTACTTTGGTTGTGTCACTATTATCGCTGTCATCGGAGCTTTCAATTAATGAACTTCTTGATCTTTCGTTTAACTTCTTCTTAACCATAGGGCTCCACCAATCATCGTTGGCCTTACCCTGATGTCTTTCTTTTATTTCCTTCAGCTGTTCTTTATGGTGTTTCTTGAAATATCGCACAAACTTTACGACTCTGCTATAGACAGAGGAACTGATACTACTGACGTCCGAACCCGAAAGTGTACCGAGTTTTGTATTTATTTTCTTTGATTGGTTTTCTGAAAAAAAACGTTATTTTACAGACTTATTACGTAATCTCACAGATATTTATTATTCTAAAACTCAGCTTCATCCATCCTAGAAAAAATCCGCTTAGATCTGAAAATGAAGACCAGGAAACCTTAAATATTATCAATATAGAGATATGCATAATTAGTGAAGCTTGGTAATTTCAGCATTTTGGTATTTCAATTTGCAACATTTGCTGAAGTAAAATCGAATAAGACGATTAATAAGAAGTTTTTTAATCAAAGAATAAATTATTTATTAAATTCTGAATTCCCCACTAAGCTCTTTATTTAAGCTTGTTAGCATTATTCACAGTACCTATTTTGAGCCAGTCATAAAATTACAAAGGACATTCGTGAATTGTCCCTCAAAAATAAACGAAGATAACATTAAGTTTAAGATTTAAAAACAAAACTAATGGACTTCTGCATGGTATAAATGTTCTAAATTGAATTCATCTCATACCACTTGTTTTAGTGATGGAAATGTCAACAGATACCCAATAAAATGGCACAAAAATAGCCTGAAGTGAAATGCTTTGACTGTATAAATTGTAATCTGTAAATAATACCTATAAGTAGCATTGTATCAAATATAAAATAAGAAAAAGCCAATTAGATACAACCCGATACAAACAAACGGGATTAATTTTTAAAATAGGACCAATCTTACCTATAGTTGCTTTAGCCTTTACTCTTGTACTTTTCCTAGCGGTTCTGAAATGAGTGGAAATTCCTACATCTCTCGTCTCATAATGGTGTTGAGTAGCGCAAGTGCAGGTTTTGATTCTTTGTCTCACTTCTTGTTCTGAAATTTACATGTTTTATACAGGAGTTTAAAAAAAGTACTGTTAAGTGTGCAACAGAGAAAAGAGTGGGTTTAATTAAACAAGTTTATTCACAAAACAGACAGAATCGAGAATTTTTTTTTAGTTTTTTTTAGTTTCGCTATAACTTTTCTGAATAAAGTGCATAAAAATGGAAACACAGTTTTTCCTGTAACATTATGTTGCGCAGCAGCACTTATGCACTGGCTGATAGATTTGATAAGCGAAAGTCCTCGCATGTGGAGGGTAGCGGTCGTTTTTGTTGTACGCGTTTTTCAATTGTAATTCGGTTTTAGCATTTTGGACGCTATGTTTTTCAAGAAAGTTGTTTAGTTATCCACGTAGTGTAAATTACATATATTCTCTTCCTCTTCCTCTTCCTACAGAAGCATTAATGAACACACAAACTTCCCTCCTCATTTAAAATAATAATAATATAGTAAAAAGTCCCAGGACACACCAACTATATAGTCTCAAAATAAGCTGAGCTTGTGTTACGGACCCAGATTAAACATAAATACAGGTTGAAAACGAATAGTGATCTCACTCGATTATTACTAAACTATACAAGATATCGGAAAACTGATTACTGATCCTGAATATACTTAACGAGATCTGTCAATTGGTATCAATAATGGTTTATAAAACAAACTTGATCTATCCGAGAATTCAATGTTTTCATAGCAAATGAGGAACGCCACTTCAAACATTATAAAGAAACCAGTTATAAAATGTATTTAAATAAATTAAAAACTCCTTTAATTCACTTATAGCTTGCGTTCGTATTAGAAATTATTCTCAATGTTTACTTAGGTTTTAAACTTGTATTATTATGTGATAAGTGCAATGCCGCCATTACAAATGTATGGGAGCTGGAAACATCGAATTTTCGTACAGATCCAAATTGTATTATAAAATACTATTGGTACCATTTGATAGAGCTCGTGAAGCACTTTGAGGATCAGTAGCCAACATCTTGTGTTTCCACCCTGTATAAAAATATAAACAACCATGGCCCAAAAACAAGCATCTGTGTTCATCACATAAATGAATGCCCTGACCAGGAATCGAACCTGCTACCTCTGGTGTAAGAGGCACTATACCACTACCCATTACTGTGCCACTCGGCCGTCATACTTTCAGTAAGAATAATATCTTTTTATTCTCAAAAACGTACCGGCCATAGTGGATGTTTTCTTGTTATGGGAGCGAAATTTGCACTGGCAGGCACTGAAATCACAAGAATATATGAAAGCTTCAACTACTGCATCAAAAGCTGGAGACAAGCTTTATAAGTTGTTTCTAAAAACTCACGCATCTTTGATCTCATATAAAACTAGCTACACAGTCAGTGTCAGAAAACGTCCTCACTGAATGCCCAAATTAGCTTTTGGGATCCCTATCAGTTTATTAGCATGTAGTCGCTTTTAAAGGGAACATAGTAAAAACATTCTAAAATTAAAATTTACCTGCCCAGATCTATAAAAAAATGTATAATATAATGTGATTATTATCAATTGTTAAAAAAACTAATGCATTATTTAAGAAATCAAAATAAAAACATGTTAATTAGTTTAAATCCAGCCAAAATGCGAGTAAAACGCAAACTAATTAAATTGATATTAACTGGACTTATACTTCAAACATTTCCGAACTTACATAACTTGATACTTAATAACATTTTTTAATTACGTCACTAAGACAATATGACTATTTATTTAATCATTTACGTAGACACAAAATGAGTAAGAAGGTTAAATATATTCAGAATGGTACCTATGTACAGGTTTATTTTATATATGTATACAAATTCTTTTAATAAATAGTAGATCAAATTAATATCAACGCATTAAATAATTCTATTACAAAATTGTGATAAATTTAGTTTATCTCGAGATCTTGCGTAGTGTGTGGAATGGAGCCTCTTAGTAGCATAGCAAAAATTTGATTTTTTTTTAATTTGCCACTCTTTTGGTCTTAGTTTTAAAGCAATTTTTTAAATTATTAGTAAGTTTTTACTACAAATGGCATTGGAGATTATATAATTAAACAATAATTAAAGTTTTTAAGGAACACTAGAATTAATGGAAAAGGTAGATAGCTCTACCTATATTAAAACATTGGAATAGTTGCCACCTACAATGTAATGTAAAATAAAATAAAAAAATCAATAAATTTAATATATAAGTTTAAAGTTGTTACTAACTCTTTATATGGATCCGAAATAAATTATTATTATTGTTATTTAATATTTTTACATAAAGAATAACTTTTGACTTCGGCTTTTAAAATGTTTTAATGTTCCATAGAAATCCGTTCCATCCGTACCTTGAATAGTAATATTCTTTTACCACGTTTCTTGTTCAATTAGTTTCTCTTGAACATAAAATTGAGCAAGATTTATATCATAAATTTAATTGATTCTAATGATATTTAAAAATGCATATACTGTAGTTAAAGTGAGTATCAATTTAAATAAAAATATTCCATAACTTGGTACTAGTAAAGTCTTAGTGAACAGTTACGATATCGGTAGCATGTTAAATAAAAAACAACAAGATTGTTAACAAACACCCAAAAGTTTGAGGCTCAGAAAAACCTTGAAGACTACGATTCTAGGTGTTGCCGGCAGGTTAGATGTCAAGTAAATCGATTGAATAAATGTAAAGAGTCAATTACTACATAGTATAAAACAAAGTCGCTTCCCGCTGTCTGTCTGTCCCTATGTATGCTTAGATCTTTCAAACTACGGAACGGATTTTGATGCGGTGATTTTTAATAGATAGAGTGATTCAATAGGAAGGTTTATATGTATAATACATGCATAATATAGTATATGCGTAATAATGCGTAATATAGTAGTTTCTAATGTGATATCGTAAATAAACAAATTTTTTGCGCTTACATTGCAAACCCTGGCTGAACCCTACGAGATAGATCAAAATTATTTACTACAGTATTGTATTCATTAAAAAGGTCGCGATCGGTTATGTCTCTCTCTTAGGGATAACCCACAATAACAACTTTTTATCCTTTACTTTTGACGAGAAATAATGGCTTATTTACGAAGCGATTTTAAGCTACAAAGCATAAATCCTTATCCAATAAAGTACCTTAAACTCATTGAGCATGTAATATAGACCAATATGGCCATTTACAGCGTGTAGTTTAAATGAATATTTTTGAAGATATTACAGATTTAAAATGCAGGGACAAGGACCCGGGCAAAGCCGGCGGGTCGCTAGTATATATTAAAATGTTGATTGTTTTAATGACTATATCTTATTAATTTTTGTTAGCTATTAAACTGAAAAATTAAAACCTGAAGTTGAAAATTGAAACAAACTTGTTGATAAAAAATGATTGCATATGAAATTACTATAAATGTCTATTTTTTAAAACCGTTTACAGAATACGGTCATATCATATTTTGCATACTCAACTCCTCTTGATGTTAATTACAAGTTAAAACTTACAACTACATTATCTAATAATAATAGTAAGGTACACACCAAGACTTCAATTTGGGTTTTGCGGCAATTTTTTTATTGACCACAGACATGGAAGCAATATCTTTACTGACTCTAGGTATAGTTGTACTTAATTTATCGGCTTTTGGAAATGTGGTACCAATTTTTTCTGCTTTTGGAACTGTTGTGGGAAGTTCATCAGGTTTAGGAACAGCTGTGCCAAGTCTATTGGCTCTAGGGATAGCTGTACCTTGATGTTCAGCTTTCGGAACGGTAGTATCAAATGTATTGGCTTTTTTAGGAACAGGTGTTTCAAATTTTTCATCTTTAGAAGTAGTTGTGCAAACTTTATTAGCTTTAGGAACATTTGTATCAAGAGTATCATATCCGGGAACAGGAGTGACTATTTTATAATCTTTACGTTCCGAATTGACTTCCTTTGTAGCCTCAGGAACGACTTCTCTATGAACTACGGGCTCTGAAATACGCACATAATTTACTGTAGACATAATACTTACTATGTTATGGGCGAATTTGAATAAAGAGATACATATTTATTCAAACTTCTTTCATTTTGAAAAGTAGTAGTAAGAATAATAGCAATTAATAAAATAAATAGTTAAGTACTTCTATAGTTTCTCTTGAGTTTTACGCATAATTAAAAATAAAGAAATGTAAAATTACCAAACAATTTCAACAACCTTTATGCTCCAAGTCTTTGTAAAATTATAATGACGTATTCATAATTAAAAAGCGAATACCTAAGTATCAGGGACGAATGAGAAAAAAAACTCAATGCATAACAAATAATAGAATTCTACTTAGAAAGTTTTTTAAACTTTCATTTTCTTTTGAAAACATTATCTCAAATCATCTGATATTGTTTGCCAAAAAGTTTTAATTCATAAATAATTTAAATCTCTCACCGGTATTATTTATTTCGCTAGTACTAAGCGTTTCATGTATATGCTTATGAATTTTTTTATCTCGGTGCTTCCTAGGAGATTTCTTTTCACTTTTCTTTTTTGTATTTACTTCTATATTTGTGGCCTCTTCGCCACTACTTTTAGTTTCTGATCTCTTTCTAGACTTTCTGTGCTTTCTATCCGTGTCATTCTCATCACAGTGAACTTTTTTCGGATACATATTTAACATCCTAAAAGGCAAAGATACCTTAGATAGATGTTTATGCTCGAAATTATAAAATTATATGCCTATGTGAGGCAGGCTTTTCACTCATAATACCCATAAATTCTCACAAATATTACATCTAAAAACCGGACCAAACAACTTGATTACTTTATTTTGGTTCACACCGCAGAAATGTGAAATAAGCTATATGCGTCTATTTTGCTTACAATTATAGCCCAGATACAATAAAGAGAAAATGGAAATGTTCTCTATGTTAGGCAACTTCTACGTCTTCATCATCACTTTCCATTCCATCAGGTGAGCCGTGATATACTGAACAAAAGCTTTACCAATTCCAGTAAAAACCCTTTCATCACATCTCCTTAAATGCTGATCTTGATATTGGTGTTAAAGTCAGTCTTCAACTGCTTAACAAACTAACTGCTACTAGTGTCACTTTTTTACTTACGTACGTACGTTACGGTACGTTTCTTTAATGAGTCAAAACAAAAGACAAGTTTCTACTAATGACATCTCAAAATAAAATGAACTCAACGATTTGAAAAACCAACTTACATTTTGGAGCAGTGCCTGGAATTCTTTTTAAACGTAGTACTACTTTTGTACTTAAAATCATCAAGTATGGGATCTTTATTAACCTTATACAAGCTGGCTACTAGGTCATTGGGCACCGATCTAGAGTTCATGACAGGACTACAAGAATTTTCTGGTGATTCACCATTCCTGCTCCTATGAAGGGTACGACATGTTAAACTTTTTTTATTTTCCAGTCCTAATTTTGATCCAGACTGAAAATTCATGTAATGCACATTTCTAAAATATAAATGTATAGATTTCTGGGGTTTAGTACTTAACGCCCTTTTAGAGTCTTTACGCTTAATGCCAAAAAACTTTCTTGGTATTACACCTTTAGATACTGCCAATGACGTTCTTTTCCTAGTAATGTTATAATGACTAGAATTTACAGTGCGACCAAAATCACCAAGAAGCCTTATTACTGTTCCAATAAAACAGCAGTTACTTAAATTAATATGTCTGGTGCGGCAAAGAACTTTTTTTGAACGCTTTCTCTTTTTGTGATTCTGGCAAATTTTTTGATTTTGATTTTTTTCGTAAAATTTTTCTATGCCGCTAAATTTACTTCCGACTGTTTCATCGAACATAAACTCTGTGAACTTATCAGATACAAATATTAAATGTAGGTTCGGTTTTACACTTATATAGCTGTTGATGTCCAGGCAGAACGTGATGTCCATAAAGTTTTCTTCTCGACAGTAATACTGTTTGAGTTTCCATTTCTGCGTTACTTTTACATTTAGATCTAACTTGCCATAAATTATTGAAAATGCTGTATTTTTGGAATTATTATATGAAAGATAATCAGGTACTATTCTGAATTTTTCTAGACGATCTTGATGCATTTTGATGTTATTCACAACCATTTGTGTGTTAGTCACAATGTCGTTTCCATATTTCTTTAATAAAGGAATTTGTTCATTAGCTCCTTTTGAAGTTTTTGAAGATTTACTCCAATTGTTACGTTTGTAATTTGTGTACATGCCTAAAGTTCTGTAGTTCATGTCCGTTCGAGACTGAAAAGAATAAAATAATAGTTATGTTGACTCAAATAAACTTGTAAGTTATGACCCTCATTTTCGTTTCAAAGGATGACAATGGACTAAAATTTACTAAATAGAAAATATATGATTTACTCCGATATAAACATCAAAATCATTACCGTATCAATAGTTTCACTTTCAGGGTCATCTTCTTCATCCGAGCTACTTTCATCGGATGTGCCACTGAAATAATAAGAACACAGCAAATAGCAAACATAGAATGATCTTAATATGCTCTTTGAAAAAAATTATTTCACTTTTCTGGCTCCATTATTCTTTGGAAATGAATCATTAATAATTTATCATCTGCTTTCTTCATCTCTTACCCACGTGGTTCTGATTTTGTTTATTTATACATTTTTAACTCAAAAGGTAATTTGATCAAGAATGGCTTTAGCTTTGATTCAAAGATGACACAATTTGTATCTCTTCTTGCAAATAATATTAATAAATAGTAAAAAAATATAAATAGTCAAGATACAAACAAAAATCTTTGACATGACAAAACTTACTTTTCTAAGCTAATGTCGCTTAAATCTCCGTAGTCAGCAGGAGTGAGGCAAATAGTACACAGTTCGCCAATGTCTGAGAAACAACTGACACAAAATATCCCAGGACATTCCGGCGTTTCACATCTGTCAAAAAAGTGATCGCTGAAATATTTGCAATAATCAAGAGCTTTGTAGAGTTTATACCTTAAAAAGACAGAGATTTAGACACACGCACTATGACCACGGAGACTGGTTAATTTAATAGTAGTTAAATCTACGTAGGCAACTCTATGTGAGCAACTCGATATTAGCAATCAATATAGTTATAGTTTTAATAACCCTTGTTTTCTAGATTAATAGATGAATAAGATCAGTTTCATTGGTCGTTTTAGTCCGTATTTAAGGAGTTCGAATTAAATTAACTAATTAATTGAATTGGTCGATTCACATTGGTTTTTCTCGTAGCGGGTAATCGTAAAATGAAATTTGGTTTTGGAATAATGATTACACCAACCTAGAGCAGCAAAAAGTTACCTAACAAGTATCGTATCTGGATCCTCGACATATTCCTTTGTGCTGCAAAGAAGACAGTGTGGTTCGTCAGGAGCTGTCCCTAGAAGACTCCGAAGCCACCAGCATCTATAAACGGTTAAATAAGACGTAATTGATAAACATAATATCCTAATCATGGTCCTCGTTCACATCATAATAAAGTTAAGCCTAGATGTTATTCCGGATCTTGTTCTATGGTCACAAAAATCCCATCCAAATCCGTCAGTGTTTCTTTTTTCTTATCGATAAGTAGTTGAATACGCTTCTATAATGTGTTTATATAACAAATCTCTTCCAAACAATGGTTATATCAAATATACGTAATTCATTAGAAAGTTATACATACCTACTAGAGTAAAAAAATGAATACTCACGGAATATAAGAGTTCAGCCAATTACGAAAGGTAAGTTTATTTTCTGTAGAGTATTTGAACTGGCGATGTAATTTCCTTCTTGCATACTTCATGAAACTACCTTCAAAATAAAAATGAACTTTTAGTTTCGTGTCACGTCAGCTCCTACATAATGAAAAGTTCTTGAATTCGATTAAGACAATTGTCTTAATTTCAATTTTCTTTGTACAAACTTACTACAAATACTTAAAATCGAGCTGGATGGGTTCTTCAAATGACATCTACATATTTAAATATAAAGTTGTCTCTAACGTTTATTTCATAAAAAGAGCTTTTAAAACTAAACAAATAAGAATTAGGCTTATTATATACTTGAATAATTATTTGTCAGCAAACATCTTGGAGCAACTACCTAGTATAGACGCTGGCTCAAATAACTGTCAATTTGATCATAAAGGAATATCTTAGGCCAGCTTACCTCTAGTTGTAAGAATGTGATTATACAACCAAGCAGCTCTTGCTTTAGCTCTCTCAGGGCGGTACATTCCCATTATAACGTGACGAAGGCGGAGTCCATACGGCTCGAACAGAGCAAAGAACCATAGGAGGAATATTAATGCGCCTGTGATGATGAAAAAAATCTAATAAAAATAATATATTTTCGACTTACAAATAAACGTGGTATAAAGAAATTCTATGTTTCATCGCAGTGTATGTTTAAGAGTCACAAAAGACTAGAAAGAAAGTGACAAATACGAAATAACCATACAAGTACCATGCTTTTTTGTAAAACAACCATAGTGTTTGAACCATAGAAAGAAGAAGATACAGGGGGAGTTACTCAGGCAGTTAAACATGACTGTTTAAAAGTTTAAGAACTTGAGATCTCATGGGACCTCGAATTTGTTCACATATTATGAAGTTTTACATTTTCTTTTTAAACTGAGAAGATGGACGCGTAACAACTATTGGCTATACGTATCTATGAACTTTAGACCCTTTATCTAAAACATGTAGAGTTACATTAGGATTTAATTTTTGTGTTTAATGAATGACATTTTAAAGCTATCGAGATAATCAATAAAAAAATCATTGGAAATAACACTAAATACCAAATTACCTATTTGAGTATACCGTCTCAAGTCTGGTGGCAAAGGATCCGGAAGACAAATGATAGGCGATGGAGACGGTGTGGCTAAAGGTATGTTCAAAGAATCAATGATGTTCTGAAGAAACCTTGCGACGGGACCCTTGCCAGATGCTTTTATACCGGCATCTGAGTATCCAGCTGGAAATAAATTGAAAAATAAAATGGACGTTATAATTTTATCTGCAATATACAACGGATTCTCGCTGCGACCACGTCGTTTTATGACCATTCCGATTGATCGGTGGCTTCCCGATTATCAAGGTCCCTTATTTTAGTGGCCTCAGTTTACTGACGTCGCAGTCTGGCATGTTAGCTCCGTGATACTATTTTTCTGGCTTCTTCACTCCCTCCGAACGCTCTCGAAGGGATTTTTCTTTATGACGAAGGTTTTTAGTTTCCAAAGGGCTGTGTTGTACTTTGGCTGAGTGCTCTGTGTGCCCAGCGTATAGTATTCTAGTTTTAGTACAAAGATACCTAACGGTGACAACCAATCTATTTATTTCTTTCCTACTATTTTATTTCATTACTTTTCTATTCCATATTTATCTATTCGAAGAAGTCTGGCACAACGGCTTGATATTAAACGGCTTGATATTAAACGGCTTGATATTCATGCATGTTATATTACAAGTGAAACCACCAAATGTCAGACAACAACTGTTTTATTCAAAACTGCGGGTTATAATCCGTTACAATTTAAAACTACCTACAACATCTCCCCGTTTTAAGATAACACCTGTACCTATATACTTTACCCCCCTTCATAGATAGCGATTTAAACATAATAATAAGTACTTATAGCTATTTATCAAAGACTACCTTAAGCAATTGAATAACTAAATACCTATAGATATATAATTGTCTAATTTTAAATATACTTATACAGAGGAATTTTAAATTTTGGAGTGTTTGTGCCATCTTTTGTCTTAATTGCGTTTATTATACATTTAGATTGGCTATGTATTACATATTTCACAATTAAGTTCGTAGTGACTTGTATAAAAAGTTGTATAAAAAGATACTTAGATTTCTAACATAGAAGTAATACATTTTTATTTAGTTTCAGGAGAAATCTACATTACAATTCTTACTTTATTCTAACTTAAACACTTACATTTTCATTTGTTTACAACGAGTAGTACAAGTTAATTACTCTGTTTGTTCTCATCTGATAACAACTTCGCCTGGCGGCGCGTGAGCATGGAGCGCGCCGCGGGAACTGGTGATGTCATGTTTACATTTTTTTCGCTATTTTTTAATGTTTTGTTCGTCGCTGAATGACCCATATTTTTGCACGCGTCCAGGAAGACGCCGTTATCAGATGTCGGATTACCATGCTCGGGTGATAACGTGACTTCTTCATATTTAATAAGATGGCGCCTATTTCGCCTAAATTTCGTTCCAATATTATTTTGAACAATGTAGGAACGAGGAGTATCGGCGGTGCCTACAACGGTCGCTCGGGTTCGGTTTTTACCTTCGATGCAAACAACGTCATCGCCTACACTAAGAGCGGGTAAGGATTTGGAATGCCTGTCATAATATTCCTTGTACCTAGATTGGTTTTGCATCATTTTTTTATGTTCCGAAGGGTCGATAGGTTTCGGTTTTAATACTTCAGAATAAACCGGTAACTTACATCTTAATGTGCGACCCATCAAAAGCTGCGCGGGAGAACTCAAACCGTCTCTCGGTGTATTACGAAAGTTAAGTAAAGCCAAATAAAAATCCTCACCACTCTTAATCGCTTTAATAAGTAAAGATTTTATAGTTTGCACTGCGCGCTCACTTTTACCGTTCGCTTGAGTATAGTTAGGTGATGACGTCACGTGATTGAAACCCCAAGTATTTGCAAATATTTTGAACTCACGACTACTATACTGAGTGCCGTTGTCACTGACGAGGGTCTCAGGTATTCCATGACGCGCAAATATTAGTTTCATTTGCATTATGACGGAATTGGATGAAATATTTTTTAAATCACATACTTCTATGAAGCTTGAGTAATAGTCTACTAAAATCAAATAATATTTTTTTTTGATTTCAAATATGTCCGAGCCTACTTTGCTCCACGGTAGGTTGGGTATGTCGATAGGTATCAACGGTTCTCTCGTGGGCGCGTTTGAGTGTTCCCGGCAGGTGGCGCAACGCTTCACGAAGCTTTCTATGTCACGCGTCATATTGGGCCAGTACATGACTTGTCGCGCGCGCCGCTTGCACCTGTCTATTCCCATGTGACCCTCGTGTAAAATTTTTAACATCTCATTCCTAAGGGATCGCGGAACCAATACCAAATTGTTCTTAAGAATAACACCATCAACAATTAAAAAATCATTTCTTAGAGACCAATATAATTTTAATTCACTTGACAATTGCGACTTGTGGTCGGGCCATCCTAAATTGACATACTCTATTAATTTTTGTAATTCTGCGTCTTTTTTTGTTGCACTCTTTACAAGTGTCAATTTATCGTTAGATATAGGTAGGTTATTGACAACGAGTCGCACTTGACATAACAGATTTTCGTGAATCTCTTCGCTGTACAGGTCGGGCAACGGCGCGCGGGACAGAGTGTCCGGAATGTACATATATTTACCTGGCTTATAAGTAACGGTTAAATCGTAACTCTGCAAGCGAAGCATCATGCGTTGCAAGCGCGCAGGGACGGACATCAGCGGTTTTTTGAAAATGCTCTCTAATGGCTTGTGATCTGATTCAACTACCACCCCAGTTTTACCAAAGATATACTGGTGAAAGCGCTCGCAGGCGAACACTATGGCAAGCATCTCCTTCTCGACCTGCGCATAGCGGCGCTGCGCGTCGGTGAGCGTGCGCGACGCAAATTCGACGGGACGGCCGGCCTGCAGCAGCACGGCACCTAGCGCATCGCGTGACGCGTCCACGCTCAGAACGACCGGCGCCACCACATCGTATAGCGCCAGCACGCCGGCTCCTGTCACACATGATTTTAGATCTTCAAAGGCCTCTCTCTCGCTGCTCTCCCAGCGCCACTCGTTTTCTTTTTTAAGCAATCGAGTCAACGGGATAGCCCGTTTTGAATAATTAGGTATAAACTTAGATAGATAGTTAACGGCTCCTAAAAATCTCTCTAAGCTTTTTCTGTCGTTCGGTGGCGGCATCTCTTTAATGGCTTTCACTTTGTTCTCATCTGGCCTCATCCCGTTTACGTCGAAAACATGCCCCAGGTACGTAACTTCTTGTACTCCGATTTTACATTTCTCCTTATTAAATTTCAAGTTAATTTCCCTTGCTCGTACAAACAGTGCATTCAGGCGCATGTCATGCTCTCGTTTATTTTTCCCCCAGATTATTATGTCATCAATAAAATTATCTACGCCTTCTAGGTCTTCCAGCAGTTGGCGCATTTTAGCATGAAAGACCTCGGAGGCGCAGTTTATTCCGAACGGTAAGCGTAGGAACTGGTATCTGCCGAAAGGAGTGGCAAATGTACATAGGTCTGCGCTCTCATCATCCAGCTGGACAGCCCAGAAGCCGGAGTGAGCGTCCAGCACGGAGAAGAATGCCGCGCCCTGAAGCCGCGTCGCCAGCTCCGACACCGTGGGCAGCTGGAAATGCGCGCGCTGCACCGCCACGTTTAGTTCTCTCGGATCCAAACAAATTCGAATTTTATTATTTTTCTTCGCGACTAATACTAGTGGGTGTACCCATCTTGTAGGATGATTTACCTTTCTAATTACACCTAAATGTTCCATATTTTTAAGTTCCGCACCTAATTGATCTCTGAGACTTAAAGGTATTTTTCTAGAAGCACACACAACCGGTGGAATCGACTTATCAATCACAATGTGATATTTGCCGGGAAGACAACCCAGACCTTTAAATAAGTCAGCAAAATCTGATAATTTAATTTCATTAATACGCCTTATCAAACCTAAGTCTTCGCATGATTTCCGTCCCAAAACGCTCTGACAACTCATGTCCGCTACAGCAAAATATAAGGTATATTTTTTATTTTTATATATCCACGTTAAATAGCAAGCTCCTTTGATGGGTATATTGTTGCCAGTGTAAGATTCAAGCTTAATTTTAGACGGTTTGATTATTTTCGTATCGAAACCTAATAACAAAAATCTTTCATAAGAAATAACATTAATATCCGCTCCTGTGTCTAGTTTAAAAGATTCGTTACCATTGTCACATAATAAGGTTTCAGACCACTGATCCTTATTATAAGTTATGCAAGAAACTACATTCATAAAAAACGGTTCGTCGTCCGATTCACTGCTATGTACAATATTTTGTTCTATTTCGTACACTTTTTTCACAGGTCTTTTATTAGAATTATTAAATCGTAACTTACACAGTCGGGCGAAGTGTCCTCGCTCACCACACACATAACAGGATACATACAACGCAGGACAGTCGCGGTCTACACACCGCGCGCCTCCGCAGCTGCCGCAGGAGCCCCGTGACTGCATGGCCGCCGCATGGCGTCCGCCGGGGGGCGCTACGCCAGCGCGCCGCCCCGAGCCCGCTCCGCCGCCGCTGCGCCGGCCGTTACCACCACGCACTCGCCGCTCTACGCCGTGCACTAAGGCGGTTCTGGAAGACTCGCCGCTTCCATCAAGCTGCCTGCCGCTTTCTTGAGACACTTCCTCCGCCTGACATAACTTTATAGCTTTCTCCAAGTTGAGATCATCACTTCGTAACAATCTGTCCCTCACTGTAGGGTTTCTAATCCCGCAGACTATGCGATCTTTGATCAAGTCTTCGTTGAGGTTACCAAAATCGCAATTTTTACTAAGTAGCCTCAATGCCGTCACGTAGGTTTGTATAGATTCACCGTCTTCCTGGTTACGTGTAAAAAACTTGTACCTTAACAATGTTATATTCACTTTTGCACCGAAGTAGGTGTCGAATTTTTTCAATATGACATTGACATCGTCTTTTTCTTTATCGTCCTCGAAAGTAAAGGTTTGATACACATCAAAGCCCTCAGAGCCGATTAGATTGACGAGAAGACTAGACTGCACTGCGGATGACTCCGTATGAACCCCGGATGCCTTCACGAAGAGTAAGAATTGTTGCCTCCATCTTTTCCAAGCGTCGGCCCGGCTAACGGGACCGCCATCCATATTGAGTTCGGCTGGTGGTCTAGCATGTTCCATTTTGACAATCACTTTTATCAGCGAAACTAGCAAAATAATACACTGTACTTTAGGAATATGTAATATATAACAATTTTCTACTGTTTATTCGTTATTTAACACTTTAATTATTATTTCCGCTGCCACCATGTTATATTACAAGTGAAACCACCAAATGTCAGACAACAACTGTTTTATTCAAAACTGCGGGTTATAATCCGTTACAATTTAAAACTACCTACAACAATGCACATCATACGAGAATTTCTACACTGTAAAATCTTTCACTGCTGATTGGAAGGTGCACTATTCAATCCCCGTGTTGTATTAGCCGGTGTCCCTCAAAGCTCGGTACTTTCTTCGGCATTGTTTTCACTATGCACTGACGTGCAAATGACGTGCCAAAAATGGAGAAAGTAGATTTCGCGCTCTTTGCAGACGACATCGCGCTGTACATGTGTTATAGGAATCTACGTAGGATAACGCAGCCTACGTATCTCCGCGGCTAATGCATTAGGCGATTGATTTAAGAAATGGAGAATAGAAGTTAACCGTCAAAGTTCAGCAGTGTACTTCTCTCAGTGTATCAGCTCAAAGACCACCTCTACAGAACCCTCCAAAAGATTAGGTCAGATCACTCTGTTTGGTACCCCGACTCCCTCGGGTGAAATGTCAAATATTTAGTAGTCACTTTAGTTAGATAGTGGAATCTCATTCACGGCTCACATAGAACGCGGACGGGACCGAGCCGCCTTCGTCACGGGTAGACAGCACCCTGTACTCTGCAATTTTGAGAGTAAAATGGCACTTAGAAATAAGCTTACACTTTACAAAACTTGCATCCACCCCACCATGACGCATGCCAGTATGACTTTCGGTCACGCCAGCAAGTCCAACCTCAATCACTAGCAGGTTATGCAAAATATAGATCCCCACGACAATATTACAACAAGGAACGCCGGCGTTCCAGTAAGAAATAGGACAACACGGCATTCGTATAGCCTAACCCACCGAGTGCCAGGCTAACGTGACGTACGCATTCCACGTACAAACTCGAGTTTCTTGCTGGTTTTTTGGTGACCGTTCCGAACCAGTGGTATTTTCTATATACGACGTCCTAAGCCGAGATCTCTGCCCTCTCGGGAGCCCTTAGGCGTATCGTGTGTAGGAGTAGTTTAAGATCTACTGTATTACTGTAGTCTGGCCTAGTGGCCCTAGGCCACTAGGTCCGGTGAAATTTCAAAGGCCAATAGGGCTATAAATAAACTGTCTATTTTGAAAAACAAAAAAGCAATATACAACTATAAAGTTTATATGATTTCATAAAAATTCTATACTACAATTTTATATTATATGAATTTACTAATTAATGCTAAAACCAATATTTGTTTGGGTGAAACTTTGTACTAGGGCGTATTGAAAAGTTTGCGGCCTAACATAGATAGCGTTGTCATATTACTATAAAACTATCCGCGTAATTATTTATTTTATTAAAAAAAAAACATATTAAACTTATTGAACATTAAGTGAGAGTAAGTTTCATTAATTTTGAAAATGGATAGTTTAGAGCACCGTGCCGTGATCGAATACCTTCACAAGAAACACTTAACTCCAAAGCAGATTCATGAAGATATGTTGGCTACTTTAAAAACATCTGCTCCATCGTATACAATGATAAAAAAGTGGACAGCTGAATTTAAACGTGGACGAGAGAGCATCAAAGATGACCCCCGCTCTGGACGGCTTCTACAGCTACGAAGATCGAAAAAATATGTGATCTCATCATGGGAGACAGAAGATTGAAGGTATCTGAGATAGCTGAAGCTCTAAAAATTTTATATGAATGTACACAAAACATGATCGTTTACGAATTAGGGTTCCACAAGGTGTCTGCAAGATGGGTTCTGCGGCTCCTTTCAGTTGAACAGAAACGAACTCGGCTCACGATTTCTAGAGATAAAGTCTCTAGAAATTGTGAGCCGAGTTCTTTCTTTTTCAAGCTGATCCAAACGACTTTTTGGCAAGGTTTGTTACTCTGGACGAAACATGGGTTCATAACTATACTTCTGAATCCAAACAATAATCCAAACAATGGAAGAAGAGACCCGGATCTCCGACCCACAAGAAAGCCATGGTGGGTTTTTCAGTAAACAAGGTAATGGCATCGGTTTTCTGGGATTCTAAGGGTGCCATCTTGGTTGATTACTTAGAAAGAGGTCAAACTATAAATTCTGCATACTACTGCACACTATTACGTCGTTTACGCGAAGAAATAAAGTCTAAAAGACCAGGATTGTGGACCAAGAAAGTTTTGTTTCATCAGGACAGTGCTCGTGTTCACACATCTGCAGAATCGATGGCTCAAATAGTGAATTGTGGTTTCGAATTGCTTCCTCATCCCCCTTATTCACCTGACTTGGCACCTTCCGACTTCTTCCTATTTCCAAAACTAAAATAACACTTAGGTGGAATGAAATTTTCTACCAATGAGGAGTCCAAAGTGGCCGTAGATGCCTTTTTTGAAGACCTTGACGAGACCTTCTATTTTGTTAGTTGTGTGTGACCTAGAAGGAGAGTATGTAGTATAATAAATATAAAAAATTGCATTATTCCTGTGTTAAGTGTTCCTTATTAAGGCCGCGAACTTTTCAATCCACCCTCGTACATAAATTACCTTTCATTCCAAAATTTATTCGATCTCAGTCACGAGTAAAAGCTAGTAGCGGGAATTCTTAGTTAATTTGTTAAACAATAAAAATTTGTTCATAACTTATTAGAATATAAACTGATTATTACGTGGCATGGTAGTTTGAAATCGTCCATGGTATCTTATAGTAGTCAAAATCCAAAACAGGCTGTAATCAGCGACTATGTGTATCAGGAGCTTAAACGTTGTAATTGTCATAAAAACTGCAGATCTGCTAAGAAAAATCTTCTCTGACGGCACTAGTTTGAATGATGTTGCCTAAAAATAAAAGATTAATTGATTAAATGAAACATAATAATTATTTTACTGCTATTATTTGCCTTTACTTACTTATTTCGGATAGAGAGGAGAAAGAGCAAAATAAATCACTGGAAGGAAGACTTGCCAAGCTAACAGATGAAGATAAGAATTATTTTGTATAGACATAAAGGGACATTGTAATATTTATTTTGAAAAATTATACCCATGAAGTTTATTGCCAGTCACAAAGGTTATTCGGAACTGGTGTTCAATGTTGAGAAATAAATATTTAAATTTGAATTTGGTCATAAAATTACGTAGGTAGTTAACAATATCAGCTCAGTATTACGTAAATTGATGATTGAGGTTTGCAGGCCCATGAGCATTCGCGACATTTTCTAACGATTAGTGAGATTGTCGAGATGTAAATTTTTGTTTTCGAACCCTAAATGGAACACGCACTTGGGTGATGAACATTAAAGTCTATTCTAAATTTTATAATTGATTTATCGTTGAAATTATCCTTATTGTTGCGAACTTAAACGAATATGTTCTAGCACAGTAAGCAATCAATTTAAAGGCCTCACAGTTATGTATTTCATTTGTTCTCTTCGGTTCAACGGTAAGATTGTTTCACGCCCTTGCTTTTGACGTTTTAAATCCAAATCCAAGAGTTCTTTAGTGACATATTGATTGTCGAATCTTGATCTCGTTTCAAACATATGTTGATAATATTTCGCCCTGAGAAAATATACGAATTAACATAACCAGTAAAACAAAATATAAAATATCATAATAAAAGCTCAGTGAGACCATTGATTTATTGCATAATTATATTTCCTACAGGTGCCAAAATCTGATATTCTTGCAATCGGACAAATTAAGGATAATGTGGACGTCGACTAATGTCCTAATGTAAAACGCGTGTTGGTTTACAGGCTACGAAAATGTAAAGTAACAATACAGAAGTAAATCAATGCAAAATACAAACCTGAATATAATCAATACTAGGAACAAGCTAGTGCCGCAAGAGCTCCAAGACAGCCACGTGAGGAGAGGGTCAGCTCTATTCCTGATCTCCGTGACGATGCCAGCGGCTGATTGGCTGGCTGTTTTACTGACGTTGCTGCTGTACGAGTAGGTATGATGGATCTGGATGTCCACGAACAGCATGGCTTTGATGTGTTCCGAGAAGTTCTTCAGTCCTAGTCGATATTGGAAATTTAGTAGGGGTTTTCAAATATTTTTTTAATTTTTAACTTCTAAAATTTTACCTATAGTTTTATAAAACTTCCGATTTGACGTCTTTGCGGTGTCACCAATAGTAGTTCTACTTGGGTGTGAATCCAGGTAGTGACATTTTTTTTCCAAACTTGGTTTCCTTATGTACACGAAGTGTTTTGATATTTGTATTAGAACTATTTTCCTCTAAAAGTACACGACCCACCTTAAACTCCTGCACGCAAAGCACACGAGGACGCGTCAACATCATTGGTTTACGCAAACAATATGATATTGACGCTTGACGCGTGCATAAACGAGTCCGAGTTTACAACAAAATTGCTAACTTCGCTCCGAACACTAGTGAAACGTTGCAATAATTGTTTTTTTACACACATTTAAGTGATCACAATTGTGGAGGGGCGTGCACTTTTCAAATTAAAGATCTTTACTACTATTAAAACATAGTATTACTTCTTTTCACCAGCGTCCCAATATTCTCATTAGCGTATTCTTGAGGATGGCACACTGAGTGATACTCCTTAACGTTCGAACAAACAGCTTCTACGATCCTCGTCAATTCATATCGATAATCAAAGTCTTTGGAGATAGAGTTGTTATTTCTAGTAATTTCCTGATTCAACAAGAATACACAACGATCGTAGGGAGAACCGAATTCTTCATTACAAAGTGGAGCAATTGAGTGAAGCCATAGGAAAGATGATTGGAATATCCTCACTGTAATTAAAATAACTTTAACTGAAGAAGTTGTGTGAAAAATTTTAGGCACATGATTATCCATGTTTACTTATGTGTTTTAGGCGCCTCATCGCTAGTTTACATGCGTTAAGTAGTGAAGTTAGTAACTAAACTTTAAGTTAAAAATTACGTTTAAACAGTCATTGAATAGACAAGTGGTAAGTTAAAATTTAGTACGTTTAAAGGACATTGGCTGATCGCCATACATACATGGTTTTAGTTGGAGTTAAAGTGGAGCGTTTAGAAGTTAAAAATATCTAAAACTATAGGTAATAAAATCTGGATCCATTTAAAAAATTAATATATTATGGAGTATGTCTGGGATCAATAATAATTGCATTTTTATTAAGTACTAATTTTGAGGTTATGATTTGAAATTACCTACATTTACATAGGCAATTACTACTATCACCAACCGACCATGATAATGACACGTAAATGTTCATCAATATCTTTAACTTCATTAACTAGACCAAAAATTACAGCACTAAGTCGTCGTAAGCGCAATCTATCGGAATCCGTAGGCACAAAGGCTTATAAATTCACGTTATATAAAATAACTAAAAGAATCGAAAATCGTCAGAAACCAAAGCACTCACACACACACAAGTGACAAGTCCAAAAGTAACGAAACGGTTTCGTTTTCAAGTTATGTTTTTTATCTCAAACTCGCCGGCTATGGCAAAAGCTATACAGCCAAGGATAAGGACGCCAGTGAGCAATAAATCATTTTCACTATGAGGAATATAAAAAAATATATATTCTTTCATAAAAATGAGTCCTTACATTCTGAAGTGACTATAATTTCCTATATTAAAATCTATATTACAAAATCAAATACTTGTACTTGGTCACAACCAATCCTATGTATCGTAATAAAAAATGACAGAGCTAAAACAAACTGATCAAGTCAAATCAAGCTTTATAAATCAATTATTTTTTGGAGACTTCTACACGTGAAGCTATTATGGAAATTCCCATTAAAAAAAGAATAAACAAAAGTGCTAGTTACTTTTCTAAACGCTCCCTGTTTACACAAATAAGTATTCGCCAATATTCTTTTTAAAATTTTATTTTTAAAATTAAATTTAGTTAATTTTAGTGATCAAGTAGATTGTTTTTCGCAGGGGCTTCTCATGTAACACGTTTGGACGTGATTTTTTGTTAAGTGCATAATTTGACAAAGCGGTTGGCGGCAACAGCTCGTACTTATTTCGCATTTTTTTTTTCAAAATTTTAGAGTGGAGTTTAGACTCTACTTTAAAATTTCTTGAAGAATATTTAAAATAGGAACGATCGAAAACACATTCTTCTAGAGATTTTAATTTCTGAAACAAATTCTTCTCTGAATTTGTCCAAAATCCCGATTATCACATATCTAAGTAGAGAATCGATGAATTCGTTGAGTTTCATCACCGTTCATCTTTATTGAACTTATGAGCTAACCTACTTAACGCTTTAGGATACACAAGTGACATGTAGTTACTTAAAATTTCGTTACCGACGTAACTACTTAACACGTGTAAACCAGCCATAAGGCATGACGAAATAGTGTGTCTTGTATTGGAAACAATATATTATAAAGTAATTTATTTTTATATAGGTAATCAAAATTATGTAATATGATAATTCTTTATGTCGGCAGAAGCGTTTAAATGGCCCTTATATTTACTGTAATTATATTGTTGTACACTTGTAGTTGTAAGCTTTCCTAGAATTTTTAAAATAAAGTATAATCAATCAACCACTGCGAAAACGTCGACACTATTTGTGTCCAGTTATTATCGCTTGACTCGTATTATTTCCAATCAGAATATATTTGGTGTAACTTACAACAGTTGTCAGTTGAAAACACAAAATCAATAAGAACACAGGCAACCCCAACTGAAGCCTTCGCTCGACAACTCATCACCAGGTAAACAATATTCCAAATTAAAATCGGTTTGATGAACTCCATCAGCTCGAATTACCACGTGGATCAAGGGTTCGTTTGCCAATTAGAAAAAACGTACCTACATAAAACTAATTCCAATTCAGATACGGGGCCGATAAGATAATTCCTATTTAAGATAACCCACGGTAAAGTAACCTTTTAAATAATAAAATACTTCAAAATTGGTTAGAAATGTTGTCCGCTTAGGAAGTGCAGTGTAATTTATTGACAGATACACCGATACATAGGTGAACAGTTACTTATAAAACGGCTTTTGTCTTCTTTTGTGTCGTTAAGTCGTCAACAGCATCCAATTCAACAAATTTTCATTTGAAAAACAACGTTTGACAAAATTATACTTGATAAATTTATCATTTTACAAACTATTGTTTAATAAACTACTCATTGGACAAAATATTTACTAGAAAAAATTTCATTATGCCAAAACATCATTTCACAAATTGATTATTTTTTTAACTACATGCATGCATTTGACCGCTCGCTCCGCTTGCTCTCTGCCTGGTCACAATACAGGTTAAATTGGATTAGGTTAGGTTTGTATGTAGTTAATAAACGCACGCACGATTTCCAGCTTTTCACGAAAAGCGACTTTGGTTCAACTCGAGTTGTTTTATAATAAATATTTTAACAATTGAATTGTTTTCTAAGTAAGCATTTGCGAAACATATATTTTGTCGAATTATTCCTTTTAAAGTAATATGTTTGCGAAATGAAAGTTTTTTCAAATGATTAGATTTTCAAACGTTGTTTGTAAAATGATCTTTTGTCATACGTTTTTTGTCAAACAATACCAGTAAACGAAATTTTTTTTCGAAATGGACTGTTTATTTATGGCCCTTTAAAATTTTAAAATTTTAAATTTCACGGGAATTTGTACCTTAGCGCTGACGGCGGCGCTTAGCCTGAACATATGTGTAGTGGTTTTGAATGTGATCAAAATTTTTTTATAATCTTAGCAAACCCGTTATAGCAAATGTAAAAAACACAGTAAAACAACTAGAAATAAGAGGATTTCGATTTCCGAAAAAAAAATACACAATTACTTGCCTATACTTAGAGCGAGTCGATTTGTTCGGAGCAACATTTTCTTAAACAGGGAGGACGAGTACTTCATTCTTTCCACAATAATTTTTATCGAGTCCTTGACCAAATTCAGCGGATTTTTGAGAAAATCGTTGAGCTGTTGGACGTTTATTTTTATCTGTTCCTGTTAACAAGAGAGATTTGTAAAATCCGTTAAATCTAATCGACGTTGCCTGTTCCATTCTACTATCGATCTACGTCGATCGATTGGTGTGTAACACCCTAACCTCGATTTTGACTGTACATTGTTTTATCAATTATACAATCACGTTTACGCCTTAATCCCAGTTTACGAAGTTACGCATATGAGTCGAAATAACATTGAGCGCAATACCCACATTAAAAGAAAAAGATATTTTACTAAAATATGTATTCATGGGCAATTTAATTTGCTACGACTAACACAAAATAATTCGTCTAGTTCTTAATCGACGCAAAAGAGTTCGTCCATATCTCAATTCTACCTGTTTTAATTGAAAAATGAGTGAAATTCGATTTGAAAATAGAAATAATCTGTCACATGATGTCACTGTCATTTCCAACCATATAAAAACCATAATTTCATGCATTTTTATTGAATTTGTCATACAAAATGGCTGGCGGGTATTCTGTCGCTGAGGAAGTACGAAAAATAATTATAGCCACAATAATGGCAAATCTACTTACCAAATAGCCAAGGACTTATCCCTACCAAGATCGACAGTTCAGACCATCATCGAACATCACAGGAAAATGGCACGGTTGAATGTTTGAAGAAACCTAGTCGGCCGCGAATCACAAGTGAAGCAGAAAATCGAGTTTTTAGGAAAATTATTAAAAAGAATCGTCGTGCCCGCCAAGGAGAACTGACCTTGAAGTGAGATGATTCACAAAAATGTAACTGTCGATACTTGCAAAGAGTCGTAAAACGATTGGGCTCTGGATTTTATACTGCTAAAGAGAAACCTTTACTCACGTCTCCAAAAAAAAAGGCTGAAATTCGTTAAAGATCATGAAAATTGGACTGCAGACCAGTGGCATGAAATAATATGGAGTAATAATCTAAATTTGTGGAGACGATCGGTGATGCACAAAGAAAAAAGTTATCAGAAATAAAGATGAAGCATTCAATACCGTTTGTATCAAAAGAAAAGTGAAGTTTCCGGGATCGGTAATGATATTGGGCTGCACATCAGCAAAAGGTCTGAATCGTCTACATTTTCTAGAAGGAACTGTTAATACAATAGAGTACCAAAACATTCTGGAAACAAATCTTGTGCCCTCGATTCCAACGTTGAAACATCGTAATGCCTACACCTTTCAACAAGATTGTGCTTCCTGTCACACTGCGAGGACAACCAAGGCTTGGTTTAACCGGAATCAGATCCCTACAATGAAGTGGCCGTCAAGTAGTCCAGATTTGACACCAACTGAGACCCTGTGGTGGAAAATGTAGAAAAAGCTGCGCAAGTGTCCAGCTAGGTCTAAAAGCAATCTAAAAAAAAAATCTGTCTGGGACTAAATATTAGGTCTTTACCTATGAAATTGCCGTTTTTCACGAAATAAATGAAGCGTAATTTTTATATATTTTTTTTTTCTATTAATCAAAATAATCACCCATGCAATCAATGCATCTTTGCCAACGCATTGGTAGCTTATTGATGCCTTTCTTGAAGAAATCAGCTGGACGGGAGGCAACAAATTCTTCAAAGGCATTTTGTACTGCCTCTCGGGTATTGAATTTTTTTCCCGCCAAGAAGTTATCCGAATTCTGGAAAAAGTAGAAGTCTGTAGGCGCAAGGTCTGGTGAGTACGGCGGATGACGGAGAACTTCCAACCCCAACTCTTGTAGCTTGGAGACCGTCTGCTGTGCAGTATGAGGTCGCGCGTTGTCGTGCAGGAGCAGTGGAGCCGAACGATTGACCAAAGCTGGTCAGAGACGTGCGAGCTTCTCCATCATTGTGTTCAGTTCTTCACAGTACACATCTGCAGTAATGCTTGTCCCTTTTGGCAAGAAGCTGTGATGAATTACACCCGCGTTAGACCACCAAACAGTGACCATCACTTTTCTAGGGGTAAGTTTTCGTTTAGGGCATTGTTTGGGTGCTGAACCAGGGTCCAACCAACTTGCTGAGCGCTTACGATTGTCAAACAGGATCCATTTCTCGTCACAAGTAACAATGCGGTTCAGAATTCATTCATTTGTATGCCTGCTGAGCAGTGCAAGGCACGTCTCCACGTGTACTTCGCGCTGGCGGTCATTGAGTTCGTGGGGTACCCATTTGTCAAGCTTTTTTACCTTGCCAATTTGACGCAAATGGACCAATATTGTTTTGATGCTAACGTCGAAAGCTGCTGCTAATTCAGCCGTGGATTGAGTTTCATCAGCTTCCACAATTGCCTTTAATTCGTCATTGTCGACCAAAGTTTTCGGACGACCACGGGGTTCATTTTTCAGGTCAAAATTTCCAGAACGGAAGCGGGTAAACCAATAACGGGTGGTGCGTTCGTTTGTAGTGTTCGCTCCGTAAACGTCGTTGATCTTGCGTGCCGCTTGTGCCGCTTTGCTGCCACGACGGTACTCATACTCCATAATTACTCGAATTTTTAACTTATCCATGATGACGAAAAATGTTCGAATGCGTTGAAAACAAAACACTAACTATTAAACAAATGACGATTTTAGAAAAAAAATTCCATGTTTGTCAAATAAAATTAATTTGAAATTAGAATTATCAGTAAAAAAAAAAAATATTTTCATTTGAAATGGCCAGTACGGCAAAACGGCAGTTTCATAGGTAAAGACCGATTAACAACACAGCAATGTGAAGAATTGGTAGCAACGGTGCCAAAAATAATGAAGGCCGTGATCGATGCTAAAGGTGACGCCCCTAAGTGGTAGACGAACTATTTTGCGCCTTTGAATGCGATGGACGAAGTTTATTGCGTGGATAGTTCCCCAAGAATTTATTATATTTTATTTAAATAGGGAAATATTTTGTAACTTTTTAAAATTGTAAATAAACTTTCATTCAGTGTTCAAAACCACTGTGTATTTTGAACTAATAAAGTTAAATTTCTTATCAAAATTTTACTTCGAATATTAGACACTTGTAGTATTTGGCATAACTCTTTTGCATTGAGGCTCGTAGTTACCTGTGCCTAGTATACAGAACAATTTCAAAATTTAAGTGTTATCATTACGTTACCTACTCAATACAAAAACATTAAGAAGTGACACCACAAAGTTGTTTTATGAACTCTTAGGGACTCCTAAGCGGTAGCGATACGATCTCACAAGAGCGGTCTATGACAATTAAATACTTATTTGGAGAAAAAATATTTGAAACATATCTTATACCAAAATATTTTCAAGAAAAGATATTTACATACGCACCTGGCCACAGGCCATGGATTCTGAAAGAACTTCTGAGTTTTTCAACGTGTTCGTGGCTGGGCCGGTTAAGATCAAAACTAGAGCGTAGCACGTTAGCGTATATCTTCCAACGCGTGAAAAGAATTGTGGTATCAACAGGAACACTAGACATCTGAAATTAGTAGACCCAACTTAGTACTTATGTGAAAATAACACAATTTGATCTAAAATAGAATATTCAACTTTTAAATATACATATTTTATCACTAAGTGTTATAGTCAGAAGAACAATAATATAAATGAAATATAATAATATAAATAGAATACAGGACCGACTATATCTGGGAAAGCGATATTACAGGTACGTCTGTTCTTAGTAGTTTGATATACCTACATACAATAAATGTAGAACAATACCTGTAGTCCAGTTGCGATGTCGAAAACAGGGCCTAACTTCAGAATAATTCTAAGCTAAATTTTGTTACACCAGACTTAAGAAACATTAAACCAGAACTTACCAATTTCAAATAAGTCAAAAGATTGGACGAAAAATGTCATGAGATCTATAAAAAATTAAACCCCGCGTCGTTTACGAGGCGATCGGGTTCTCCACTTTGAGTATCATTTTTGAAATGAAATATACAGTCACCTTAAATCGCCTTAACTAAGTTACCTAAACGCACTCCGACGTCAAAAGATTACTTTAGGAAAATCTAGACTTACATGTAAATAATACAAAGTACAAATTCGCTTATCAATTATCTACACGTTTTGAGTGTTGCCGTAAATGTTCTAATCACTGACCTTATTCTGTAACTAAATGCCAATCCCAGAGTGAGAAGCACGCCAATTACGGAGCTCATAATAGTCGCATGGATAAGGGAAATAGACAACTGGAAAACGAAAAACATGAAGCATAGATAAGTCAAAATGATTCCTCCTACGAATCCAAGGATACTTTTCAAGAGGAAATTCGGAAAAGTTTGGTCAGTTTTTATGTATAACAGAACATTGCCAACGAACGCAGGACACCAGAGTCTTAATTTCTGTTCCATCTGTTTACGAGTGTCTTGTTGTAGATTCCTGTGTTTTTCCATAAAATGTCTACTCTGTAAATTAACCTCATCGTTCACAAGAGATTCTACTTTTTCTTTCTCGTAATTATTTCTACACTTCTCTATAGTACGGCCTTTCCAGAGCAAAGCGAAATAGGCCATTTTAAAAACTAACTTTTATAACTATATACTACATAAGTACCTATAAGTTAAATTAAAATAATGACTAATAATATTTAAATCCATTTAGCTGAAGTAAATATTTACAACAAAATAATAAAATTGTTTTTCTGCAATATTCCGTTTCAAAGAAAAATGACAAGTGACTTAGACATAACAGTTTTCAGAAATTAACTACAATATAAAACTTTTTAGAGGATCTGTCAAACAAAAAGAGAATTATGGAAGAAAATTGGGTATCAAAAAGCTTTTGCATGTAACTACCTTCGTGCCCACAAAATAAGAAGATAAGAAGTAAGTGCACGTATTTGTTACTTTAAATTTTTTTAATTAATTGCCAACTTATATTCTACACACAATTGATATAAAATCACTTGAACAGAGTTAATATTGCAACGTATAAGATAGACGCCTACCATAATTTTACCTACTTGATCCATTGATGCTACTACTATTAACGATATCCAGTGCTTGTTTGACAGCATTTAGTACATAGCTGGTTTTACCACTGAATAATGCTACTACCTACTTGTATAATAATGCTGTTTTAATTTGTCAACGTTACTTATTATGTGCCTACTTAGGAAAAAATAGTTTTCATGAGTTACGCTGAAATATAGTCCATTCTTCTCTCATAATCAGTCAGTTTGTTCAGTGCCTTCATTTCGAATTAACATCAGAAAATCATACCTTGTGTTAAATGTAACAACTGGTGTGTTGGGTTGCAACTGAAACACTATTATTAGTTGGCTATCAAGATAAGTTTTACAGAATCAGCTGTATTATGAAATAATTGTCGTGGGAAACGTTATCTGCGGATGGCAGCATAAAACCTATCAGTAAAAATTAATTCGGAATTCGTAGGTAAGTATCGAATTTTCTTTTCTTATGTAGAGGAGCATAAGCCCTAAGTAACAGATCATAGTCTATCTTTGTTAGTTTATTCCCATTAAACCACACCCTTCTTCTCTTCACTGCTCTTCAGTCTAGTTTTCATATTAACTTGCAAACATAAGTCGGGCTTGTCGATGCCATGGCGTCAACGGAGGTATCCTCTCATGGAGGTATTAAAAAATGCAAAAACTGCCTAAAAATTCCTTTTAAAAAGAAATCTATTTTTTCTATTTCCATTGAACCAACCCTGTTAATGTTTTAGAAAGTAATCGTAAGTAACTTTAAGAAGTTAATATTCTAGGGATATTAAAGAAAAGCTTAGAATAGCCGTAAACTAATGGAGGGCTTTTACTACAACGTATCAATTGAGTTTTTGTTGATGAAAGTAACACACGGCTAGTGTTTCCCAGTAGAGAAAAGCTTATGGACATAGTGCAGTGTCAGCAAGAATAGCACAAAGTTAGTTCTAGCGTTTAGAATCCGGAAAATTTGATGTCCAAGGTACCTCTCCCCCTGGCTGCCCTGTTACAGAAAAAGTCAACGTCATTTTATGAAATGTGGAGAAAGATCGGTATATTAGTAGTTATGACACAGCTGAAGATCGTAAATTGACCACAAGACAGTTTAAACCCATTTGAAAAGTCTGACTGTACAAAAAAGAATAATATTTTGGTACTAGACGAGCTCACAGAAAGAAATGTTATGAACTGTGTATATTTGCAATTCTGTACTAAAACGTAATTAAACTGAACCATTTTTGAAGAGAATGATCATTGAGGATCAAAAGTGGATCAAGATCAACCTACGACAAGATCATACGAAAAAGGTCATGGTCAAGGGGTCTAGCACCACGGGTAGTGGCAAAACCTGGAATAACCCGCAATAAATTAATGTGTTTGCTAACACCTGATGATGCTCAACCAAGAAATTGAGAACAAAAGGCCAGACCTAAGCAAGAGGAAAGATGTGGTTTTTCATCATGATAACGTCAGACAACACACTTCTCTAGTCACTCACCAAAAATTAAGAGACTTTGACTGGGAAATGTTAATGCAATGCTTAGAGCCCACCATGAGATTTCTACTTGTTTCAGTCTCTTTAAAATTCTTTTGGTAGTGTAAGGTTGTTTATCAAGTGAGGTCTGTCAATTTTATTGTTGAAGTTTTTTAATCACAAATCTCAAAATATCGACAGCAAAGGCATCGTGTCACTAACAACAAGATGGCAACAAGTTATTGAACAAAATAGTTTGTAAATATTATAAAAAATCAAATACACTACGAATAAATGCTGTCTTCATTTTGGGTGTTAAATACGAAGAAGCTTTTACCCAGACCTAATAATTTTGTACCTTTTAAATAAAGGTTAAAGTCTTTTTTTAGTAACAATATGAAGTACCTACTTATGAACTTCTGCTACTCTGCAGACGAATTGGGAACCGTGTAATTTTTTTTTTAAGTTCATTGTATATGCAAATAGTAGGTCTGTAACCATCACTATGCATTTGTTTATCAACAGCAGAAAGCTAAAGTGTCGTAACCAGTTAAAACTGATGAAGAGGGAGAAGTAGCTATGAAAAATAATTAAATATTAAAGTGCCTAAGTAAAAGTGGTAGTAGTGTTTTTTTAAACTTCGCGCCTGGGTGTACTTCCTATGTTGACTGACATAATAATCGCGTTCACGTGCTTGTGTTCCGGTCAAAGGGAATGAACAGCCAGTTCTATTACTTGAGCAATGGCAATTTCAACTAAAGCCTACGGTCGGCAACGCATAATTGGTCGCTATAATAAATCAACCTTTAAATAAATAAAACACCTACGATTAATTATGTCTATAGGTGCGGTTGCTACTTACCATCATGTGGGGCGCGTGCTCGTTTGCCGGCTATGAAAACAATAAAGCAAGTAGGGTTCGTAACAAAAATTTTTTTAGTTCTATAAAAGCTAGATAAAATGATATTAGCTATATTACCTCACTTTATTCTACCCGCAGCAGACAAAGATATTATTTGCTACGAGTGCCAGTGGTCACCTTTCCCTTCCCTTTACGCCGTAGTCGCGTAAATGTTTATCTATTTCAACAGTGACATGTAAAGACAAATCGAGTATACCAACTTTCTTCATATTTAATGTTGGACTATTATGTCCATTTACAATGTGAAAATCAACTACAACAGCCAAGTGAACACACACAATGCTCCTTTTACTAGTTAGATGATAGATGCTTATTTAACAGAGGTCGTCGTTTACAATATGTGAACGCATCCGTCCATAAATAGCCAAATTATTATTGTACCTATGCTCATACGTACACAGATAAATCTACACTAATTCGATAATGGGTCCTTATTACGAGTATTGTATGAATAACATACAGGATTTAACAAGTAAGCCCTCATAGTTCATTGACTCAACAAAATTGTCAATATTAAAATACAAATGACCTACCGAGGGAATGTGCGCAGGTGTACAGAAAATACATGCGCAGTTCACTGCAGTGCCACAAATTCAACTTCACAACTTGACTGTCTTGATTTTTTTATAATCCAGTCACAAGAAAGATTATGCGCCTTCTTAAATAATAGAAGCATTAGTTTTAGACATCTTACGCAGTGAAAATGCAAAGGTGATCCTTGTTTTCTTAGTGAGCTGACTTATTGTGCAAATTGTAAGTAGGTTACATTTTATTGTGCAAAATTATGTCTAATAATAAAGTTGTTATAAGTTTGTAAAGCATTTGGCAGAATATTTTTAAATAATATGACATTGCTTTCCTTTGTTAGTTTGTATATTATATTTACATTGACTTAACTTTTTAAAAAGCTCTTCATAGTTTTATGACTTTATACATCGATTACTCTAGAAATGTAGTCTTAGACGCAATGACTTGCACAATTTTTACATGCCTACAAATAAAAAATGCTTTGCTATCAATATAATTTCATAATTAATAAGATACTCCACAATACAGTATTTGTTAACTATAAAACGCATTTTTTAAACGATTGTTAATGAATACATCACTGTCAATTGACCATATGTTTTTGACGTTTGATATTTGTTTGTTTTCATCAATTCAATAACAAGAAAAGCAAGTGAAAAATCTTTTGTACATAACATACTAATTACCAATCTAATCACCTAATGACTAATAACTTTTTAAAATATTTTATGAAGTTATGCTTTATGTGGTACTTTGAACATTAACATAATTGAAGGATAATACATACATAAATAATACTAATTGAGGATGGTGGTTATTTAGTGCGTTCGTCAAGTTGGATAAATCGTCTTATTATTTGACTTAACATTAAAATTAACAGATTGTTCGTTTTCTTGGTTACGATAATTAGTAAATTTTTAAGTTTGTGATAAAAAATGTAGTCATTTGTAATCTATAAAATTAAATACACAGTAAAAAAGTTACAATTGTAAGTATTCAGTGGTGATGTTATAAATCTCCATAGAGTTTAACTTTTTTACTGCATTTGTCATGAATAAATTGTTGATTATGTTTATTCAGAAAATGGACAACGAGCAGCCACACCAGGAGCTAGTAAAGTGTGTTGTTGTTGGAGACACAGCTGTTGGTAAAACTCGTCTGATTTGTGCCAGAGCTTGTAACAAACATGTGTCGCTATCCCAACTAATGACTACACATGTCCCCACTGTCTGGGCTATTGATCAGTACAGGATTTATAAAGATGTAAGTTGAGCTTATTGCAATGTATTTTTGTTTGTTGTATAAAAGTTATTAGTCCCCAAATAAACACTCAACTCAAACAAATGAACACCCAAAATAAACACAACCCAAAGTAAGCTGAGCTTGTGTTAAGAATGACTCAGTAGCAAGCTGGAAAATATTTAGAAATAAGCATAACACTGCCTCCTTCTTTATAGTTCTACCAGTAAGTAAGTAACATTAAATTCGTAATTGGAAAGTTAATGGTAATCTTTGTTTGAAGGCATTTTTATTATTTGTTAGAATTCTTATAAATTAAAATTAAAAGAGTCTTCTCGTAATTAGAAACACTTTATGATTTAAAACTTTTTCATTCATAATCAGTTTTACAATGTTAGTCAGAAATGTAATAAATATATTTCAAATGATTAGATTTCAATTATTATATTAATTTTTACAGAAACAACTTTTTTACATCAGATATACTTAATTACTCTGAAAAAACAAACAACTAAATGAGAAGGAAGATCTTCAATCTATACAGATGGTATAAAAAAGACTTGATTAATTTCCAAATGTATGACTTGCAATCAGTTGACACATCTATGACATGTTGTTTGATTAATCAGCTGACTATACCAGCTACGTATGACATAACACATAAACAAAGAATTTCCAGCGCATAGTTACTTCTTGATGTGGGCAAACCTATGATATTGCAACAACAAATACATTTGAATGGAATTATATTGTGTGTAAGGTCTTCTTGTGTAGTTGGAAACGGTACCTAAATGTTTGAGTTTCAGAGCTATAATTAACAAATATATAAAAAAAGCAAATAAATGCTACAGGTTATAATATTCGGTAGACCATTAACAGACTTTCATCATTCATAATTTCGCATCAAAAAAAGTGTGAGATCACGTTGAAAATACGAAATCTTTTTTGATACAGTAGAATAAAACGTTTTTTCTTTTTCTTCTAAGATTCTTCATTTAATAATCAAATCTTTTAATAGCAAAAGATTTTAAAATATCAATTGTTTTTCTTTATAAAAAGAGATTAATCCTTGTTTACGCTTATTCAGAAACCTGACCGATTTGATTCAAGCGTTTTTCTGACTTTTCGAAGAAGGAGTTAATTCAAAAAGATGCCAAGGGGATTATCAGAAGTTTTACTATTCTATGAGAGAAGTAGCTCGCAGAGTGGCTGTATCCCAATCCTGTGTCGTGAACACGTTACGGAGATATCGCGGCGTGGATAACTTTGCTGATCGAGCTCGCAGTGGTAGGCCAACTGCTCTTACTTCTGCTCAGACGCGTTACACCAGATTGCTGACTTCCCGAGACCCAACAATCAATGCCACTAAAATAAAAGCTGAGTTGCGAGCTGCTACTGGAAAAGAAATCAGCACTCTGACCATCAGGAATTGCTTACACCAGGTTGGAATACGAGCGAGAAATCCTGGCGAGCAACCCTGAACCAGAGACTAGTAAATAACTATAGACTAACCATGTCTAACAAAATTTTGTAACTTGAAAAGTAGTTGATTTAAGATGGAGAGATGGCGTTAGTTGTATTAGATTTACAATTTATTTAAATTTAGTCAAAATAATATGTAAAAAAACTTAAGATGGCGCTGTTTACAAAATCATTTGATATTTCATTGCAAGTACTATCAGTAAGGCATCAGGCGATAACAGACGTTGCCAGCTAGTGCATTATATTATTTGATCCTATGTTGTCGCTCTTATAATTCAGTAACAGAAAACTTTACACCACCCCGGATATTATTTGTAGTGTTACTGGGTTACTGTATTGCCATTATATAATTTTTCCCACAAAAATATAGCATTCATCTCCACAGTTTGTTCTTATCTGCCTTAACATAATAAAACGAATTTCGGTGCATTTAATTAATAGGTGTATCATATTTTACTTTATTTCTTGATATCGATAAAAATTATGTCTTAATAAGTGCATAATTTTTATTTATAATGCATATAACTCAGAACTATTTTGCAGTAGTTAAAAAAATATTTTCTTGCTTGATTATTATTTAAAAAAATGCTCTTTATCCATCAACTTTTTATGACAAAATTTTATTTGTTTGACAATTTGAATTCTTTGTCGTTTATTGTTGTTGCTATGGGTGTGTGTTTGTTTTGGAACTTTTCCCTGCATTTCTTTGAATTCACAATATTTCTGCTCGCCTATTGCGACTCGTGCAAATTTTATGGACCTAGATTAAGCTTACGTTTTGGCTGCTACATATATCGTATAACATGTGCGTTTATCACAACTGTGATAATAAAAGCTTTTAAAAATAGGTTATTATGGCAATTAAAATAAGGAGGATGGTAGTGCCCAGGCGTCTCTGAACAAAATAAACTTATACCAGTATGTTTATGGTCTTTTGTAGTTGTTATTTTATCATTTATAAAGTAAGAATAAATTACTATCTACCTATTCTTATTGAGTAAAATTATCAAAATCAATGATATACATGATAATCAATTTCAGGAAAGGAATGAATCCTGCTTGCTAAGGTTTCAGGTTATTTGACAACGCCATCTAGCAGTTTTAGTACGTATTAATACAAATATTTTGCATTACGTTTCTTGTCAATAATTCATATAAAAATTAAAGACGACAAGGTTGGTCCAAGCTATTTGAGAGCGACATCTAGTAATAGCTTGGGTTTTGAGCTTTTTCCGAGTCACGAATTTTTGTATGGAGATGGTCCGTCTATAGTTACTAGTCTCTGCCTGAACTCACAGCAACGACAGCGACGCAGATTCCAAGACGACAAGGAAAACATTTGGCGGAATTGTCTCTTCGTTGACGAGTCCAGTATTAGTACTCATCCGGAGAACCGACGTCTCCGTGTCTGGAGAAGACGTGGGAACGCTGAAAGACAAAGAACTGCCACCGGAACCTTTCAACAAGGCGGGAAATCGGTATCCTTTTGGGGCGGTATAATGATTGGTGCTTGAACGCCGTTGATAACGTATCGTAGCTGGATGACTGCAGCTTAGTACCAAACTATTGCTATTGATGGAATTGTCAGGTCATTTAGAATAAACCATGGCCCTCGATTCGTATTGGTTGACGATAATGCACCCGCACATCGAGCTCAACGAATCAACTCTGCTCTGTGTGAATACGACATTACCAGGTTAGACTGGCCTGCCGGCTCGCCTCACTTAAACCCAATAGAGCACGCGTGGGACGCTGTCAAGAAAGCTGTTTGGAACCGTCAGTCACCTCCCCAGACAGTGCCAGAGATCAGGGAAGCCGTTATTCAAGAATGAGACAGGTTACCGCAAGAAATGCTGAATAACTTAATGCCCAGAAGGATTGCCGCGTGTGTTCGAGCCAGGGGAGTTAACTTATACTAAATAAAAACAATTTCATAATAAATGTTGATAATATTTAATTAAATTCCCTTTTTCTTTCAATTTTTTATTAGTCGAAATTGCATTAGGACTTCTAAATTAAATTTTTGTTAGTAAAAAATATAAAATAATTTAATTTATTCTCGTAACATCTTTTTTTAATAAAAAGATGCAACATTATTAATAAAGTAAGCAACATTCGATTAAAAAGTAAAAATTTAAAAAATCCATCTTTAGCTAGTGATCTCAAACTATTATTGATGTGTGTATACCAGGTCACACAGAAAGTTTTGCGAAAAACTGTTTGTATGTATTTAAAAGTAAAAATGTATTTGTTCGAAATTAAAATTTCCTTCTAAATTTTTTACTGGCATTATAAAACTAGGAAAATAGATCTGCATTGGGAACATTTTCGTTTAATGTTTTTCAACGACTTCAAGTCCAACTTCAAACGTTCGAATGAATCGTTTAAATCGACTATAATTAGCTTTTATGAACAAGGCGCCTTCTAAATCGACTGTTTACCGCTGGTGTATCGAGTTTAAGTGCGGTTGCTTAAATATGAAGGATAAACAAAGAAGTGGTCGTCCTTTGACTGCTGTTACGGAAGAAAACGTGCTACAAGAAAACAATTATTTATTTATTTTACGACGAACAAAAAAGGTTATAATAAAACAAATACAACAACAAAACAAAATCAATAAAATTTTTCTTTGGTGTTGGACTAGATTACAATCCTTAAATTAGTCCATACAAATAATTAATTAATTAACAACAATTAACAATTTAGTCAAGATAATTAAGTTTATAAGTTCCTATGGATTAAATGCAAGCGTACAGTCATTAAAAAATAAACAAGTGTGAATAACAAAGACAAAAAAAAAAAATAAAACAATAATCAAATAAAATCAACCTTACAAAGATAAAAATAACAATGTTAAAAATAATCACAAAGAAAAGTTAAGATAATTATAATCCGCACGCTGAATGATGATCCCTATGACAGTTCGTTAGCGCTTAACATTGTACTGACGTCCTATTACATCAAATCCTTTAGAGGTCCATTAAAAAGACGAAAAAATAATAATTGTGTACAATTGTAAATTATAAAAATGAATATTAAGAAATTATTACGTAATGTTCGGAAATAATAGAAAAAAACTCAATGCAAATGTACATGGTACGTGCTGCAAAAGTTACGTCGTCAAGCTGTTATCGACTAAGAAGGGACAGATCGATAAACAAAATATCGATAATTTGTTGGAAATATAAAACAAATGCTTTGAGTTTGTATTTTATTTATATCAATCTGAATCTGATACAGGGTCAATCGGATTTTCAAAATCTGAGTCTGAACTGCAGCTATCCGTGACGTTTATTATTAACGGTTGGTCAATGATATTGTCGTATTGTACATCTCGATCCCAGTCTTGTAAGCAAATTTTCTTCGTTCTTTCGACCACTTTTCGCCAATCGTCAGCTGTCACTTGAGCGCAAGCTTCTTCCAATAAAACCATCATTTTATTTGCCGTGAATGGCGGAGTTGTGTTATGCCTAGCTGCATGACCTGAAAATATTTGTACATTTAGTAATTATTTTTAGAAATATATGCATATACATAATATTATATAAATAAAAAATATAGATACCTTTGATCTGCGCCCATATCAACTCGATTGCATTATATTGGCAGTGAAAGTATAGTAAAAATTAAAGTATAGTAAAATAAAATATAATAAGGCTGTTACTTTTTTATCTAGTGTTTTATGTCCATCAATGCGCGTAGTCTTTTTTTCAAAATAAATAAATATTGCTTATTATGTTGAATGACCTGGCTGAATGACATGACATTTGCCTGAAAAAACAGTATTTTATCGAAATTGTTTCGCATAACTAATACAACTGTCAGTTGAAACGTCATAGGGATCATCATTCGGCGTACGGAGTATAGGAACTATAATAATTTATTTGATTGAACAAAACTGGCGAATCACATTCGAGGAGATTCAGCACCATCTGCAGATTGGATCGGGAACTGTTCATGCTGTTTTACACAACCTCCTTTGCGTAAGGAGGATTATTTCGCGCTGGGTACCCCAAAACCCCACCGATGCTCAGATGTAGGCGCGCGTGGAATGGTGCCATTGATAGCCATGATATTATTGATAAATTCAGAGCTGGTTCTTCCTGCCGTATTTGTGATTATCACAACAGGTGATGACTTTTGGATTTATCAATATGATCCAGAAACAAAGCGCCAGTCAACAGTATGGCTGTTCAAAACGAAGCGCTGGAAACATTTTTATCGCCAGTTTTTTTCCCTTAACGTAGTATTTAGTATCTATTGTCTTACGAAACCAAAGTAGCAACAACGCAGAGAGTTACACTACCCAATTCTTGCCAGAAATTATTGCTGCTGTGAGGGAACTCGTGTTCAACACGAGGGACTTCCTAAACACCACACTGGAAAACTTTCGGATCATCCGCCCTACAGCCCTGATTGGTCCCCGTGTGTCTTCTTCTTGTTCCCTAAACTTAAAATCAGCTCAAGAGGGTTCGGCTTTCATAGCCAGGAGATGCGCTCACTGCGATTGAAAGTACCTGTTGCAGGGTTCCGGTTTGTTCTATACTAATACTGATATTTGCGTAAAGAATGTGCCGTCAGCGTCCTTGGTCTCACGGATCAATAAATTTACACTGAGTTAATAGAATGGAACCGTTTAATGAACACGAGTGACTATAATTTTCAGCGTCATTATGATATTACCTGATAAAGCATAGCCAAGACAAGACTTATGTCACTACTTACTATTGTCACTACTTACTCTTAGTAGTTGTTATAGAAATAATCCGCCTTTGCTTATTATTCCACGTATCTTTGATCCAACCTTTCCAGGGTTTTTTTATAAGTGAACCGTTTATGGATTTGTGGTACAAAGCTGAGGGCGCAGGAATTAAAACTACTCCTACACAAGTATCGCCAAAGGTTATCCAAGAGTTTACGGACCTCGGCTTGGGACGTCGTCTATTGAAACTTACACTGGTACGGAAAGGTCATCTGCTGCCAAACACCAGCAAGAAACTTAGTAAAAACGCGTACCTCGCGTATCCTAGCCCACCAGTGGGTGGAGCAATTCAAATACCGCAATATATCCCGGGTGCAGTTTGGATGTTCTTATTCATGAAATTTGTTTTAAAGTTAGCTGCAAATAATGGTGCATTACAAATGTATCTATCAAACGTTAATTATAAGTCCATAACACTTATCTATGACAACTTCAGGTATCCTTGCCGGCTTGCCGTTTAATAGCCGGTTATAAAATCATTAAAAAAAATTGTATACAATGTTTTATTTATTAGGTTTTAGAGCGATCGTGGGAGGTAGTGGACGGTGTGAATGTATCTCTGCGCTTGTGGGACACATTTGGAGACCACGAGAAGGACAGAAGGTTTGCTTATGGCAGGTGAGGTACAAATTTTGTAAATATTAAAACTTATATTTGAACTATCTTAGTGGTTGTAGAGTTTTTAAAATTCAAATTCAAATATTTATTTCCCAACATTGACAATTACTTGTTCTTATGACGTTAAATAAAACATGACTGTACCAACAGTTCGGAAAAACCTTTGTGAAGAAGAACTGGCAAGAAACTTGGCGGGTATATTTTTTTCAAAATGTATTTACAGTCTCTTTATGTCTATACAAAATTATTCTTATCTGCATCTGTTAGCTCGGCATACGTCCCTCCTGAAGTATCCAAACGACGAAAACCCTCAAACGGCACCCGGTCTTTGGTTAACGCGGGATCGAGCCATCGCCCTCCTCAACCATAATTCTTGTGATAACATCTTGTCTGAGGCGGTACCGGTCCCTCCTGTTTTGACCGCTGTAATAACCATGTTAATGTCGTTGTGTTTCGGTAAAAGGGAATAGCCTGTGAAAATACCGAACAAAGCCAATTACAATTGACATCTACGGTCAGCAATGCACTATTAATCGATAAATAAATAAATGACAATACAAACAATTAAAACACCTACGTTTAGTGATGTCCTCGGGCTCGGATGCCACTTACCATGGTGGCTGCATAGCGTGCTTGTTCGCCGGCTAGGAAGATGTCAAAAAATCTGTCACAATGTACTTCAAACACATATATTTAACTAAAGTGATGAGGCAAAGCGAATTGCCTAAGAAGAAGGTTCGCGGCAGTCAAATATACATAAAATTTTTGTAGCATGCATGGAGAACTTCTCTTTATATAGGTGAATATCAATTTTTTTTTGAATATTTTAATTTTTGTAACTGCTTTAGCAGTAAAGTATAATTTCATTTTACAACGATTATTCTTTCTTGGTTTTATTTTATTTCTTTCAGATCTGATGTGGTTCTGCTATGTTTCTCTATTACAAACCCTATATCGTTGAGAAATTGTGGTGCTATGTGGTATCCTGAAATAAGGTAATTATTAATACATAACACTGTAATACACACAGTAGGCAACAAGACTCAGCTCTACACTCAGAAACTAACTTAAGACTAACAATTAGAAAAAGTTAAATTAAAACCCCCTCACAGTCCAGACGAGAATGCATAACTTTTGAATTGCTTAACCAATTTTTTCTTCATAGCTGAGAACAATATTAATATAGGTTTTAGAACAAATAAGAAAAACATCATGAACTACAGTCTGTCCGTACCAGGATCCGAACCAGTTAATTTGTTTTGGACAGCAAACTTATCAAAAAACAGATATACTTCTCGCTTTTGGGACAACGTGCGTACCGCTTTAGGAAAGTACTCTATCATCCCTTCAGCACAATTGAGTAATAATGAATATTATATTTATAAATTTACAGGCGGTTTTGTCCAAACACGCCGATTCTTTTAGTTGGCTGCAAAAACGACCTGCGCTACATGTACAGAGATGAAACTTACTTGAATTATTGCAAGGATAGAAGCCCATTCATCAGGTAATTTAAGCATCAAAATATAACATCGTAGTAATTTCATAGCCATTTGATTTCAGTGGGATAGCCCTACCCTATATGCCGGAGGTCCTGTTCGAGTCCTGGTCGTGGCATTCATTTATGTGATGAACACAGATGTTTGTTCTCGAAGCGTGGTTGTTTATATATGTATCTTTATTTTGTTATGTTATGGTCATCCATAACACAAGCTCTGCATACTTTGGGGCCATATGGTCGGTGTATTTATCTGGGGATTCATTGTTATTATTATTTTACATTTCACAGTAATTTTTAGCATGCTAATAACAGACTAATAAATGTATATGCAAATATACGCGAACGTAAGTAAGGCCGCGAGTGAAAAGATCTTTTTGATCGTAATTTTCATTCTAACATGAAAACTATACAACTACGTGAAAATTTTATTAGGTATTTATATTCATAACTTAAAGAAAACTTCCCATCATAGTCGTAAAAGTTCAATAGCATTCTAATTAAATTACAAATAATTCAGATTCATTGCTATTACATTCACTAATTTACGTACTAAGCCGAACAACATTTTCTTTCTAGAGCTCCTAGAAAAAGCGACCTAGTTATGCCCGACCAAGGCAGGGCGCTTGCGCACGAATTAGGCATCTACTACTACGAGACATCGGTGTTCACCTACTATGGCGTCAACGAAGTCTTCGAGAATGCAATCCGAGCTGCTTTGATCGCTAGAAGACAACAGAGATTCTGGATGACTAACTTGAAGAGAGTGCAGCGGCCTTTGTTACAGGTAATATTTTTATTTTCTTAAGCCGTTGTGAATTTTAAATTCAAATTAATTTACTTACTAACAAGAATTATGTTAACATTGATGGTAAAAGCAAAAATATAATTCCTCATATTTTGCCATGACAGACTCGATATCCGTTATATGAGTTACAAATTATAGTTACGAAGTCTGACCGATTTCTATTTTACCGTATCCATCTATTCAAGTCTTTGTAATAAGTGGATCATGTTCGGGTCGGCAATGTTTGTTGAACGACAATGTCGCCTGCCAGAACCAACTTCTACTCTCATTCGGCAAGGTTTACATGTCGGCTCATTGGGGCTGGGTGGAATTTTTCCCGAACGTTCATTTACACATCTAAATGTTCATTTTGAATATCTAAAGCGTCATTGTCACTAAAGTACGTCTTCTTATGGTAGTGTCGGGTGACACTTCCCTCTAATATGGTTGAGGAGGGCGATGGCTGGATCCCGCGTTAACTCGTGAACGGGTGCCGTTTGAGGGTGTTCGCCGTTTGTATACTTGGGGGGAGAGAGACTTGCCGTGCTAACAAATGCAGATAAGAATAATTTTGTATTGACATAAAAAGACTGTAAATATTATTTTGAAAAAAATATACCCGTGAAGTTTCTTGCCAGTTCTTCTTTACGAAGGGTTTTGCGAACTGGTGGTAGCGTGATGCTTTATTTGACGTAAATAAGAACAAATAATTGTCAATGTTGAGAAATAAATATTTCATTTTATTTCATACATTCAGCTAACTTTGCTGCTCGGCAGTGCCCATTGATGCCGGCCTGAATATGTATATAGGTAGCGCCCCTGCCCTAATATTAGTTCATATTTTGTGTGTGATGTCATTTATTTCGGATACGGACTGCACTGTTATTATTTTTTCACGGCCGAGTATCGTAGTGGGTTTCTGCCTGCCTTGCCTGATACGCCGGAGGTATCAGCAAGGTATCAGGTTATTTTGGAGCCATACAGTTGGTGTAATTTTCTGGGGATTTATTATAACTATTAGTTATGCCATTTTTTATGTAAGTACCTGACTATATCACCAAAGTATTGAGTGACGCTTCCTTCGAAGCGCTTCTTCTGTTCTTTGGTAAACTTTGTCTCATTAGCGGATAGGTGACGTTCTGACATGATGTATTTTATTAATCGCTCTGATACTCATACAAACTCAAGTACATTACATTTATGATACACATTAATGGAACTTAGAGAGAGACAGAATTATGTCAGCAAGAAGGATGTCATGTCGTATCGCCTCGGAAATTTTCGGGTAGTGACAGTCGGTTTTAATTAGGCAAAGGGAGCAAGATTTGTGAGGTGATCAAAGATAGATAGAGGCTTGAAAGGACAGATTGAATTGGGTATTTAACAAAAAAAGATGATGAATACATTTTAAATAGTTGTATTGACAGTAAATAAATATTGCATAAGTTACAGTATGTTTACAATCAATAGTTTTTTAGATATATCGATATGTTTGAAGAGCTGCTGCGAGTTGCTGAAAAACGATCCATACAAAATCGTACCGCGTTGTGAGGGCAGAACGTGTAAATTATACAAAAAGTTGTATAGGCATTTGGAGAAAATATATACTAGCGTAGATAATGCGTTTACATGCATACTGTCATAATAAACTTGTCAGTAAGCTTGTAACATTTAAAAATTTACATATTTTATAATAAGTTATTTGCTTCTTTTTGAAGCTTTCTAATTAATCTATATAATTTCGATATTTAATTCAACTTAAAAATGTTTATCAAAATGTTTTTCAAAACATTTTTTGGGATAAAATTATTGGGGGAAAGTTTCGGTAAGAAACGAAAGCTTCGAGGTAACTTACCGGTAAGTTTCCTGAAACTTACCAAAACAAGGTAATTTAAGTAACTTTCAAAAATGATGATTTTACTTACAAATTAGCAACGGCAGTTTATTTAAACGTTTTGTCTTCTTGTTGTTTAACTCCTAGCGAATTTTAGCGACCATACTCTGTCACACAAGCTAAAAAATGGTGGTGAAACGAAGTGGGTGGGGCTGGGCTTTGTTTGCAATTGCAGATGTGCGGTCATTATAAGTATATACTCGCGCGACGTTGCCAGCATGCGTGACGAGTTGGGTGTTACCAGCGATCGATCGATATTGACTATTTTTTTTAGACTGTTATAGACTATTTTTTGAAAACTTTCAGGTAACTTTCGCGAAACTTACCTTCGAATAGGAAAGTTTCGAGATAAGTTTCAACCACTAGTCGAGTGGTACAACAATTTGTCATTCACAGTGTAACAGTGGTTTGTATTTTCTCTGTAATTTCCAGGCACCTTTCCGACCGCCGAGGCCGATCGAACCAGAAGTAACAGTAGTCAATTCAACGTACTTGGAGAACATGTCTACTCTGTTACAACAGCAGGTTAGTTCAAATCCAACGAATACTAAAAATGTGACAGTTTGTATGTTCTTACTGAGTCACCCAAATGCAGTTGAAACGATCTGGTCGTTTGACACATTGCTTGATATCGACCTGCAAAAACATATAAGCCAAAAAAACTACGGATACAAATATGATTACATTTAGAAATAGTCGCTGACTCCCGAACTAGAGTGCGCTGCATGGCGGAAATAAGTTCCTTGTACTGTAAACGTATGTGTAACAGATAGGACTGACAATAAAGCTAGAAGCGATATGAAAGCTCCTTTTTGGTTCGCAAAAATGTGGAATGTGCGTGTATTTCCCAAACCGTATAGTCCTGGAATATTCAAAGTAGAGTGTATATGCACCTCTTGGATAAGCGTGTCACATCCTCATCGCTTTTTGTTAGGTGAGATGGAGCACAAACGCGTATCCATCTTCTGATAAAAGAAGGCTTAGCTACCCACTTGAAATAAAACTTATATTAACAACTATAAATAATACTTCATTTTGTTTTTAAAGCAATTGTTTTAGTTGTGTAACAATAAACACTGCATTGCCCTATGAAGGGGTGAATGTGTGTTACGAAATGAATATGTGAATTAATTAATGTTCAAGCCACAATAGCCTTAATTATCCTACTGCAGGTAAATTAACCCCGCTCGAGTAAGGGGGTGGTTTCAAGCAAATTATAGTCCACAACGCTTACTTACTGGGAGTTGCCAACCTTCGAATTAATTTCTTATGTATGCGGGTTTACTCACGATGTTTTCCTTTACCGCTAGAGTATAAACCAGACTTGGCTTTACAATTGAACTTAAGTTGTAAAAATTCTTCAGTACATTTGGCAGTCACCGGGGATAGAACCCGGGACCCTCAGATCGAATAGCCAGCGCCTGCGGTACTGTCGGTCGTCTGTAAATTAATCTGACGGAATTGACCAATTCAAGAATGGATACTTAGGTCTATAAAGGCCGACTGTTCAATGTTCAGATATTTTTTATCTGGAGAATAAAGGGTTGAGTTCAAAATGTTATTGCCGTCTCCAACTTATGTTTCAGTAAAATATACAGTTATCATTAGTTTTATTATAATAATCAATAAGGTAATTACCATATTTTGTAATCACATTAGCTAAATACTAATTAGTTTTTTTTTATTTTTAGTGTTAAAATAGCCATCATTAGAGTAAACTTATAATATCTATAGTATTGCACCACAAATTCTTTAATCTAAAAATATTTGTTACTTCATGTAATGGCGAAAAAAGGAAAAATAAACAATTAATTACTAATTGATTATTGATTGTGTTAGTTTGCTATCTCATTAGTAAGCAGGCTGCATTCCCTTGTCGCACAAAAACAGAGCGAATGTTTTTTTTATTATGGGTGGGTTGGGTGCCGATCAAAAAAATAATTTCGCACATAAACCCAAGCATATAAAAAGCACAAAAATAAAATATTTGACTATAAAGCTGACATAAATATATTTTAGTGATATTTATTAATATGTTATGATTTCGACATTTTTTAAAGTAATTGATTCAACTGAATGTCTTTGATTTGCTTTCATGTCTTTTATTTATTTATATACATAATTTGGGTCTGACTTTCTTTTTAGTAATTATTATAAATTGTTATAAAAATTAAGGTATAGTAATTTTTTGCGTAAAGAACTGAAATGAAAAGCTTATTGAGGGCCTGGAATGAACTAAATTATTTGACACTTGACAAGATTTTCCTTAGAAATGATGTTAAACAGTCAAAATAACTCTACTGATAAAAGTAATGTGAGCATTGGAAAATCAGCCCTCAATAACTTGTAATTGGCCATCAGCTTCAATAAGTGTTTTGGACGTGTTATTATGAAAGAATATAAAAAATGTACCCAGCTGTAAGTTTAGTAAGTACAGCTGTAAGTCATAAAATAAAACAAAATTAAATTTAAAAAATCTATCATTGCAGTATTACAGCGACATGGTGGTAATCTGCGGATCGCGCGGGTTCCCCGTACACCGATGTATGATGGCGGGCGCTTGTGACGCCTTCCATCGTCTGCTAGCGACCGATCAAGTGCATTTGTCTGCTGAATTGCAGAGGAGCTCGAGTGAGAGTAGCATGGTAAATTAAATGTTTTATTTTGTATTATATTTCCTTAGCTTTGAGATGTTTTCCCCCCAACCAAACTTCTCAACTTCAAGCTGAGCAACTCAATTTTTATTTGACTATTTTGTTAGCTGAGTGTAATGTTGCCTGTATAAATCTGGATGTCATCAACTTCATAAATCTGTGTAACTTTTCTGGGAAAAATTTAGTTTTATTTTCTTTATTATATTAAATAATATACATTTGCTCACACAAAGAAATAAATAATAATAATAATCAATAAATATTTCTAACAATCACACCACACTATCTAGCCCCAAAGTATCATTAAGAACTTGTTATATAAGAAATAAATTAATTATATCTAATGTAGGTAGAAATGTTTAAATAAACTTACGTTCTTCAGGTGAGCAGTATGGGCGAAGCCACGGCGGGTGACTTCAACGAAGACACCGAATACTTGATTAGACAAGATCAAGCCAAGCAAATGAGGTGAAGCCCAGAAAATAATCAAATTAAAAGTCTCATAATTTCTTGCGAAAAAAGGACTACATTCATAACTGTTTTTACGTATATGTTGATGTAATAATGATCCTTTTTAATTTTTTTTTTACATATTAAACAGGAAATTGTCTTGTTTCGTTTGCGCTCCCAAACTCAAGGTAGAAGCTGAAAACTAGCGAATTGCTTTTTGAGCATTATACCATAATTATTTAAAACCTTCAAATGTCTAATCAATGTATAATGCGCTGTTTGTTTATTTTTCTTTTATTTTTTTGTGTGATTGTATGATGCAAACACGTGGGACACTCAGACCCACGTTGAGAAAGACCACAAGTTTTGAGAAAAGAAATAAAAATGTAATATAGGTAAATCTTTTTATTATATCTTTTCAAAGAACTCTCCACCAGCGTCTACACAAAGTTTCATGTGTGAATCAATTTTCAAAGCAAATCTTCCAGTCTGCACCCGGTACTTCCACAACGGCTTTCTCAAATAACGTGAGCGCATCTTCTGGCGATGAAAACTGTATCCCCTTGAGCTGGTTTTTAATTCTAGAGAACAAGAAGATGTCAGATGGTGCCAAACCAAATTGGTCAATTGTTGCTTGCAGCAGCAAAAACTTCTGGCAAGTATTTGGTAGTGTACCACTCGGCATTAATGCTACTTTTGTTTCATAAGGGAATTTACCAAATCCCTCGTTGGGGAAAAAAAACTGGCGATCAAAATTTTTACAGCGCTTCTCGATCGTTTTACTTTCGTAGGCGTTGTGAAACAGTTCGTTTTGAACAGCCATACTGGTGACTGGCGCATTGTTTCTGGATATTATTGATAATTCCAAGATTCGTCACCTGTTATGATATCGTAAACAAGGCGAAATAATCCTGCTTTGAATTTATCAATCATATCATGGCACCATTCCACGAGCGCCGACATCTGAGCATCGGTGAGGTTGTGGGGTACTCAGCGCGAAACAATCCTCCTTACGCAAATGTGGTTGTTTATATCATGAACACTTCTCTATGCAATCTGCAGATTGTTCTGAATTTCCTCGTATCCGATTCGCCGGATTTGTTGAATTAATTTTCACTTATAGCAGGTTTTCTTACGTAACAGCAGTCAAAGGACGACCACTTCTTTTTTCATCTTTCAAATTAAAGCGACCGCATTTAAACTTGTTATACCTACGGTACACAGAAGCTTTAGAAGGCCCCTTGTACATAAAAGCTAATTGAATTCGATTAAACGATTTATCAGACTTAAAGTTGGACTTGAAGTGGTAAAAACTCATTGCACGAAAATGTTCCTGATGCAGATCCATTTTTCTATGACACACAATAGTTGCATAATGATGGTAAAAAAATTTGGGGTAAAAAAAAAATTGAGCTGTTTATCCTATCACAAACTGAACATTGACGGCCGAGTAGCATAGTGGTCACTAGCCCTGTCTCATACGCCGGAGGTCCTAGGTTGGAGTCCTGGCCGGGGCGTTCATTTGTGTGATGAACACAGATGTTCAGATATCTCCCCCAAATGAGCTTCTCTCTCTATAGGTGAATTATCAGAAATCTAAACCTTGTTTTTCACGATACTTTAAAATGACGTTTCGGGGCTGTAGTAAATTGACGCTTCGTGTGTAGTGTATTTTTCGAGGCCGTGCCATAACCCATTTACTTATTCAATAAATTCCAAATTAAACCAATAAAAAATAAAATCACTTAATGGCGTTACTTAGGTACTAGTACCGAGCAGAATGTTAACAAGTCTATTTTGAGCTTGGCAGAGCTATTTATATCATAAAATGTTGTATGCGTTTTACTGAAAATGGACTACGTTAACTTTGTAATCGCAAGTGAAAGCCGGTGATCTACATTTTGATATAATTCAATTTCAGAGTATGGGATCAAATAAAACGTCGTTCGTCCTGTCAAATTCTGCCTTTGAACGATAACTGCAAGAAGTTGCCCGATTTGTACAGGGAAGTCAACCATCCGGCGATCAATTCTATAAGAGTTGTTAAGGTAAGCAAGAGTTAAAGTATTGTACGGGTTGAGTAACCTGGTTTCTTTAGGATAAGAGGATAGAAGCCGACGTAAGATATTTACTGATGTCGCTTGTTCATCATATACTACTTTAATTTTGTATGTAAAGAAAGGTAAAGATTAAAAATAATTAATAAAGTATCAAAACAGTAATTGGGTGTGAGTATAAAATGGATAAATTACGAAAGCATTTCTATTTTACACGTTTCTTTTAAAACTTTGAAGGGTTTTACCGACACGCAAACACAAGTCTGTGTAATTGATAGTACTCTCCTGTCTGAACCCAAAGTAAGCAGACCGTGTGTCATGGATGACCATACAGCAAACTGGGCGAGAACCTTGAATACGTGAATTCACACAAATGAATGCCCCGACCAGGACTTGAACCTGGGACCTCAGGCGTATGAGGCAGAGCTACTACTATCACAGACGCCACTCGGCCGTCACAGTTCAATGGGTTTCCTTATGAAGTTTTTCTTCACCGTAGTAGCAAAAGGTTCAATGTACATAAGTTACAAAAACTCATTGGTAAAACTGGAGAAGCCAGCGTCTTGCGTCGTCTTTATACATCGTCGTTTTACCTACTTAGGTACAATTTTAGTGTAATAACAAAAGCGCTGAAGCGCAGATTTATAGCTTTAGGTTTTTAACTAACTGAAATTCGCTCTAAGACTTAATTAAGTGTAATATTTCATTTCAGTGTGACAAAGTCCAACACGCTACATCACAAACGCAAACTATAGTGACAATGAGTAAACTTATATCTCCAAATGTAATGCAAGAGATTATCAACTTTATTTACACGGGCAGTTTGGACGCAAGTTCCTTCAAACAACAGGTAAGATTTACTTGTCCTTGGTAGAAAAAATACATTTATTATCAAAAGTTCAATATAAAGGATAAATACTTTTATAAACTAATCTATTCTTATTTGTTACTCGAAAATAATGTAAAGCAATGCTTTTTTTATTTTGTCAAAATATATACAATGGATTCTTTATATATATATATATATATATATATATATATATATATATATATATATATATGTAGAAAAATATGACTTTAAGGAACAAAAAGGTTTATCTATATGATTTAACATAATATTTTAGCAATTATTTTTATGCACTTAGTATTTATATAATAAATAAAATTAAACAATTGGGTGATAAATCAAAATTATTTTAATAAAATTTATATTGTTCTGCAGTCCGCTGCTATTGGATTATTACTGGTAAATTTTATTATAATAATCAAAATGCATAAATCCATTATTTTTATTTTATTTATCATCACCGTATTATTTAATAGATTTAGATATTATTTTGTTTCATTTTGGTTCGATTACACTATTTATTTGAAATTATTAGATGGTTTTAATAGTGAAATTCGATAGTTTTACGCATAGCCATCTAGATGACAAATTGCCTGCTAAAATCACATTTAGAATAATGAATGTTCACTCTGTATGAATTGTGTCTTACATAACCAGGAAACTTTGAGAGAAGAGTAATAAGTTACCTTGTAGTTGGGCGAGTAAAACCTCTTATCCTTTACCGTTAACTTTATTGATGGTATCAGAAGAAAAAATTACATTTTCTTATCAGAAAAACGTCTTGCCCTATGTAATGTTTCCAGATCTCTTATCGTCCTTTACAGTAACACTATTTATAAATTAACACGTTTTCACGATACATACTTTAAATAAAACACTTTTTACCGGATATTATCGCGTATATTTTAGTTAATTTTAAAATTATTTCGACGTTTCGGCATCTTTGCAGTTGCCGTGGTCACGATAGACTAAGGTGTTGTTCATCTATTGCCAGTAATAAAAACTACATGATTGTCAATACATCTTAACGCCATCTGTTTCTCAGTCTTCTCGCATAACGTCCCGGATTGACACAAAAGGCACTGACTGTGTCCTGAGTTTGCAGTCTAACAGTTTGCTGGTTTTTCATTTTGATGTTTTTAAGTATTGGATCCCATGTTGATGAAAGTTTCCAACCATCTTCTCTATTGAAATTTGGATGTTTTTTAATTTCAATAGTTTCTCTGACCATCCTAGGTATAAAATGTTTCTCTTTTAAAATTAATTTGAAATTAGAATTATCAGTCAAAAAAAAAATATTTTCATTTGAAATGGCCAGTACGGCAAAACGGCAGTTTCATAGGTAAAGACCTATTATAAAAAATTCAGTGTGCATACTTGCCATTGAAAGTTATATGTTCTGCAACATTATATTGGGTGCAACTTTACCAAAGAAACCATAGAGCACCAAAGAATTCTGTTTGGAGCCAATGTGTGCTTTGTCCGGACGGTATAAAAGGTCACCCAGTATAACTGCTCTGTGTAACATTGATTTTAATTCGTAATAGGATGCCTGATTAAAAATCGACACAAACATTTCGATACTCAACAGTAAATTATAAATTAGACCATTTGAATTTGAATAGAAGTTGTTAACAAGTATATTATGTTCACCATAATAACAGTTTAAAAAATTGTCAGTACAGAAACAGTAAAACATTGCTGATTAAAAATAACAGAATGCCAACGTTTTCAACTACAATTTTTTTTTAAAGTAATACAAATTATGGTTTTATTGAGTATTAGTTTAATAGAAATAGTTTTGATGTTTAACATTTTTCAGTCGTCTCGCGGTTGCTCATTGTTTAAAACATTAAAACACTTACTGTAAATAAAATTTTATTATGATCATATACAGGAAATACGCCAGGCGGCCGAGCTACTAGAATTTAATGAATTGATCAAATTGAGTCAATTCATTTTGGATCAACATCTATTGTTCGATAAGGGATTCATGCATCAATTTCATGCGGTAAGTATCAATGGCTGTGTTATGCTTATTATAAGTGGGTTGTGCTTTGTTACCGTATCCTAAATCTAATAATATAAATGCGAAAGTGAGTTTGTTGGTTTGTTATAGTTTTAAGTCTTTACAAGTGACCATAACATACATTTGCATACATGTTGAATGAAACCCAGAAAAACAGTACCCATGGTTTATTATTTAATAAACAAATTTAATAAACAAAAAAACAGATTTAACTTCGAAAGAGGGAAAAATGAGCACAACTTCTTGGCTGCGATTTTGTTCGCGTAATTTTCATTCCCTTCAATCATTTGTGGGTTAAAGATATATTTTTATTTGCATACCAAGTTTTTTAGGAACCGGTTTTTTGTTTGTTTAAGTAGCAAACACGCAAACAGACAACCGTTCATACCAAAAACATTTGTAGATTCTGTACAATAATGGACATTGTTTCCATTTATTTCCAGCCGATCCCAGCTCGTCTGCGAGACATGTGCGTAGAAAATCATCTATTTGCTGACGTCACGTTTGACCTAGACGACGGCATACACTTGGCACACAGGGCTATTTTGATGGCTCGTTGTGACCCTATGAAAGCTATGTTCCAAGGCCATTTCCGAGAGAGCACTTCCAGAGTTGTGAGTTTAAGATTTTCTATTGTACGACATTTTTTGACCGAGCAGATCGAGCGTAGTTACAAAATCTTATTTAGATTTGAAACCTTATTTCGGCTGTGCTTGGTAATCAAAACGTGTTAAGTATATTTGGGCCATGGATGGAGCGGCGTCTATAGTTATAATAAGTATACTTCTCGGGTATTGAAACAATATCGTATTTGTATAACAATATCGTCACTCATTTCATTTTATCATAAATGATTAAATCATAACATCAAACCTCTTAAAAAACATTCGTTGTCCACAGATCTCATTCCCAGGAGTAAAAATGTATGCATTTCACATATTAATGTGCTACATATACAGCGATAAGATACCTTCGGTGGAAGCGAGCAAATGTGTACAATTATTGGAGCTGGCCAATAGACTGTGTATGCCGAGACTTGTCAGTCTACTTGAGGCTAAAGTTCAACACCACTTGCAAAGGCAGGATCGGTGAGTGTGTTCTATTTTGAATGCTGGAATGATATACCGCCTTCTTTTAGAAAGATGATGATATTTTATAGTCGTGTGTACCATGGGTGTGTACGTATAATCGGCATGTATTATTTTTATTTATTATAATTAGTTGTATTATGTGATCTTGTAAATGAACTCGTTAAATAAAAGAGTATATGTTAATTTTTATATATCCAACATTCATCACAATCGGATAAACGTACATTTATCAAAAAGCGGATTACCAAGATAAACAAAAACAACTTACCTGTAATAATTTTACCTTTTACAGAATTTGCGGTGAAGATGAAAAAGTTGTAGAGACAGCACTGGCTCTTCTAGAACCACTTAAGGTACGTATAATACTGTTAACTGTCTGAAAAATGTTAGTCACTTGTCACAAAAATCCTACTTCATATAGTATCGATGTCAAATCATACAGTTTTATGTCTATTTCACATTAATTTCAGACAACAGACAAACAGCAGACCCCAACATTACAGTTATTTTCGAATATTAAATTAACTAAATAAACATTACGTAACAGTAATTTTTTTAGTATCCAATCATTTGACAAAACATACATAACAAATTTTCATACCAAATTATGTACCATTTCCAGCTTTTCACGACAGGCGACTTTGCTTCAATTTGGTTCAAAAAAACATTGTCGAAACCTGCATTATGTCAAATGATTCTTTTTAAAGTATTATGTCTGCGAAATGAAAGTTTGCCAAATGATTAGTTTTTCAAACATTGTTTGTAAAATGATCTTTTGTTAAACAATAGTAGAGAAACATTTTAAGCCTTACTTAATACTATTAGATATTTGTTACTATAGTTGCAACGTCGTTATAGAAACAATGTTTATTTATTTACATTTTTCGACCAATTTATTTTTATTTACAATATTTATTTATATCGCGAAAATTTACAACTAGGAAACACAAAACATAAATAGAAACAAGAATTAAGATATTTACAACATATTATATTTGTTTTCAGCTGCACAACGCGCATAACCTAGCAGATTGGTGCATGTGGCGGCTTTGCGGGTCCTACGATAGAGTGTGTCGGTACAAACACCTCAGCCAGAGCTCCAGGGATTACCTGTCCGATAATAGGTGGCCTCCAGTATGGTTAGTTTGATTGTATTGTGTTTTTATTTTGTACCAGCGACCCGTCCCGGCTTCGCATGGGGTAACAGAGCATATATGTCTCAAGCCTTTTCTGTCGTAGTTTCGCGTCATATTATTGCGTTCAGCATGTAGATTATATTCAAATATAACGTTTATTTATCTTACTTGGAGTATTTTAAAGTAGGTATTCATTTCCTGTCCTGCAATTATTTGAAAGCGTAAAGAATCGCTACATAAAATAAACACAAAAGCAAATTATTGACCTTTGATGAAATTAACTCACATTCACAACCATCAATTTTAATTTCCAAATAAATAAGTACTTATTTAAAAATTAAAATCTACCTATCAAACTAAAGACAACACAAACCAAAAATACACCTTAAACTTTAAAGTGAGTCACTAAGTCAAACAAACCCACCGCAACTGCAACCTTCCATAAAACCATTATATAAGCATTATCAAACAAATAATATTTGACCACATCAATCTTCGATCGATGTTTTTATTCATGATCAAAGACCTAAATACCTACCTAAGCATCTAACACCATAGGTAACACCCAAAAATTAAACAAATACAATAATTAAAACCTACTCTCGCCTACGCTCGCCTTATATTCGTATAGCAAAAGTGGGCGAATTTACGCTGCCGCGCGCTAGTTTTATTTTTGTGGTAACTCCTAAGATATAATTTTTATAAATTGATTGTGTTTTTAAACATAATAATCCGTCCGGTAGTCTTTGAGTTTATCGAGTTCAGGCAGAACTTTTGTATGTACTTAAATCTGGAGTTATACCTTTAATTTAATTTAAATAAACAGAACCTATTTTGAACGAAAGAACGGGGGTGTCTGAAAACCAGCGCTGTTCGGACCCCGAGCAGCTCAGGCTGAGCCAACACCCTTTGTTTTCACTTTAAATTTAAAGATCAAATGTATTGCTCATTTACTTAGTACCTAATAATTATATTATATTATCTACTGTTTACAACCTTTTGAAAACAATAAATGATTATTTATTTTAATTTTATTATTTATTAATTTTGTGGTTATATGTTAAATACATGTATACATATAATGAGCTTAATAACATCTTATAGTAATTTATTGCCGCATAGTAAATGGCCAATATCACGTATAAACACGTTCACTCAATTTAGTAGTAAATCGGTGTTTAGGAAAAAGTTTGTTAGTTACAAATAAATAGTTTATATTTCACATATATAACACAGTATAACACAGAAAATCAATTGAGTTCCCAAAACAAGTAGATTTTTCTTTATTTAAAGCATTACGCTTTTAGCAGGTCTTGTATTAATTTTAAACCATTAGAGACAACTATAGAACGTGTATTAATCAATTTGAATGATGCCATTTTTACAGGTATCTCAAAGAATTCGACTATTATCAAAAGTGCGTGGCGGAACAATCAAAGGAACAGAAAGAATTGCGGCTAACAACTTCGGTGCAGGCGAACCAACAAACTGGATGCCTGTGTTTCACTAGTGAGTCCATGTTCAGTATCAACTATTATCGGCTTCGCGTCCGCGCTCAAAAATATCCAAAGGGAAATGATTTACGCTCATTGCATTTTACATTAAGTTTTCTCTTATATACTAGTACTACGTGGGAGTAACTGTGTTTGCTTTGCATATCACCTGAAGGAACGCGACGACAAAGGTTGTTATACGTCCGTACGTATGTACGTACTTTTAAAAGCGATTCACTGTACTTTGAAGAGCTGCTTCTAGAAAATCTGATATCTTGTCTAGAAAAGCAGTTCATTCTTCTACTTAGAAACCTTACACTGGTCTGGAATGGTCAATGGTGACTTTTTCTTCCACAATGACACAGCGGAGCAGTTCTTCCTGCGTCATGACCTTTTTATATCGGTAACTAGACGATTTGTTAACAAAATGTATGCCTAGTGTTGCGCTTACACATCTCTCGGGGACTGTACTGTCTACTTCTGACAACGTATGTGCCAATTTTGTGATGATCGGTCAATTAGGAAAAGCGTAAAAAAAACTGGGTTACATGTTAGAATACCAGAAATCATAATGCATTTATTTAAAATCTCAGACGAGACCAAAATACACGAATTCAAAATACCTTATGATTTGAAATATCTTAACCCAATAGACCTTACTGTACAATACCAGAATTTTGTAATGCCAAATATTATAATGCCAAATTTTAATATACCTTACTTAAAATAGATTTTTGTTGTAACTTTTTACAACGAGGATGGGAGCGACGCTAACATATGAAGTGGCACTTCGCCGGGTGCAGCCGCACCAAGCCCGCTTCGCTCTCTCGGCCTGCGCGTATTTTCTTGACACATCAAACAAAATCTAACCCAATATAATATGGACCCCGGCGAGAAGAACTCGCCAAATCGGGTATTTGTATAGTCATTTGGGACCAAGCAAGCTTACATAAACAAAAAAAAGTCAAGTATTTATGGATGAAGTATTCCGTAATAAGATGTTTTGAGCTCGAGCTATTCAACCGTAAGGTAATTGAAATATTTTATTTTTTAAATACTTGGTATTTATATATTCGCTAAGTATTTAGAATTCGGGTATTGTGGACTCGATCATTTTAAAAAAAGGCGTTATGTTTTTGGAGATTCTAATATGGATCAAAAACTGACTTACGCTTTGAAAATTTTAGTCAGTCTTTAATTATCTTTCCAGGTAAAGTCCGTCGTGACAGCGCTGTAGACGGAGGCCCCAGTGCGGAAACTGCCTTATGTCGCGGAGATGCGCAGCCACTCTGACATCCACCTTATTGGAGGTACTTTATATAAACATTATTATAAATAGATCAGCAAAATAGTATACTAATTAGAATTAAATAAATAAGAACTGCCGCGAGAGACAAGTTAAGACTTTTTATGTATCATGTATGCAAAATTGGGATCTGACCCTTAGGTTTTGACTTGGACAGCCAAGTCTTTTTTCCCATTTACGCTATATGCTGTCTCTGGGACAGTTGCTCAGAATTGTGGTCTGACCCTGTCCCTGACTCTGTCTGACCCTGAAAAAAAGTCACCCTGTATATTATACAACGTGTAAATTTTGATTTACCAAAACTTTTGGTAGTTAACGAGACCATTGATACCAATTGAATGGCACTAGTATTTTTTATGGTTTAATATTCAATGCAAACGCCAGTGTAATAATGTCTTTGATAAAATTGGCAAATTTGGCTTCGCATTTAAAATAAAACAAAATAAAGGCGTTATAAATCGTATGTGTAATTTTGCAGTAGTGTGGTAGTGTGCATGTGTGTGCTATGGCACACGGCATACATGGCATTAAATACGGCATTGTTTTAATGAGAGCAATTTTTTTTTATAAGCTCATTATATCCGTGACGACAGATTTTAGAACATCCCTCGGCTTTTTAGAATTTTTTGTTATTTGGACTCGAGGAGTCCACGCCTACAGATATGAAACATCAAAATTATTTACTTAGATTATTCCTAATTAATTATTTAAGTTAACGTAACTGCATTCCACCATCTGTTAAAGAAATTAATGATAATTATTCGCCGTTTCATTGTCTAAACAAAAATCAAATATGTCCTAAAGAAACGAGCCATCAAATGCAGAAACATATCTTAGAAATTATACCATTTTGTGCTAGGAAAAAACGTATTGGTTCATTTGGCTTTACATTTGGGATTTCTAGATCGACCAGCTAGCGCCTGAACCACTAGACGTTCTTTTATTTATTATCTATTGCTTATACTGTTATTTTTTCCAGATCCGTTCGTTTTGCGGTACTTCTACCTGTGTCACTGTGTTTCATGAGTACACTTCTCACAATTCTTATCTTACTCAACATATACACATAAACCTACAAAGACCTACAAAGATTTTACAATATTGTCAAAATATTGACCAATCAAATGTCTTGTGAAAGCGAACTAACGCTCCCTGATTGGTATCTTAAGATTCAAGGTTTTCTAATCATTTGATTAACAATAGTATTAATTTTAAGTGCTGTGGTATTTCAATGAAAAGTATATGAATTGATTATTCTTGTCAAAAAACGTCACACTGAAAATTTGTATTAACGGTTCATTGGTACATTTTTTTATTTGTCAATTTCTTATGTAACGTTTTGAATGTAATTTTTTGTTGAAATACTACAATTTGGTGGACAAAAATAAATTATTAGTTATAAGATTTTAAAACTACATAATTATGTCTTATAAATCCATATTTATAGCTATCTACCGATGTAATACTTGCATCCATCGAAATTTGAATTAAAATAGGATTCACATTTGGACTGCTACCAAATAGGTTAAATGTTGCATTCAAGAAACTAATGAATACAAAAATGAGTACAATATTTTCGATCATATTGGCTGAACACGAAAAAAACGCTATTAAAGCATATTTTTTTAATAAAAAAAAAACCTTACATTTCAAATTGTCTCTTTAAAATGTCTGAAATAAAGTAATTATCGAATTTTCATCTTCAAAAAGTTATATCAAAGTCTTCTTCATATTCAAATAAAAATGAAATCGCATATATGTATAAGTAAGACTACATTTTAAAGAAATAATTTTAGTGTTTAAAGAATAAGCTTTCTTTTTACTTGGACTAAAATGCGAATTAGGTCGAATCTTCTTACTATTAAGACGATTTATGGTATACACATACAAAATGAGAACGAAGTGTTTAATTCTGATTTATTAAAAGAAAATAAGCACATAAGAAAACAGAACAAACTGGTCAAACAACCCATCATAGTGGCTTTCATTTCGATAGATGGTACAACTGAAGTGGTGGCCCGGCCCTACGCTTACGTGTGCCTGCAAATACCGAACTTGACATAGCCTTCGTTTCGTATTAGGATGTTCCACAGATATTGTGCAATTACATAACAACTTGGACACACGTTATTATGGACACGCACACGCAGTTGCTAAGTCGCATATACCAACTAAACGCATACATAGGACGGCGCGCACAAGTGACTTGAACTATCTATACTATTTGACTAGTTTCCGCCGTGGTTACCTGTAATAATTATTTATCAAAAATACAGAGATTGTAGGCATGGCAGTTCATTGTGTTTTCCTTTTCAGACCAGGTTCTGTAAACCTTATTTATACTAAGTTGTGCGTACCTATCCACTGCGCTGTATTATCTATGTTAGTATTTATGCTTTTCAAAACGCGTTATTTAAGAGTAAAATAATTTATGATGAAAATAAATGTATTTTACAAAATGCTCTCTTACCGGTAACGTTGACGTTCTTATCGAGCACGAGATAAGAGCTATCGGTCGTGTGGCGTGGGACTCAGCATAAGACCGTGTCACTTCTTTTATTTTCTTCGTGCGCAACGTCGATCTAAGAGAGAGCTAGCTAGCATAGTTCGGAGCAGCCTGTATTTTTCTAGCATTATTATAATTAGATTGATAATGGGTGTATTTAGCAAAATGAGTACTTTATAGCTCTTTCAATTGCCCGAACATAATCTTGGCGAGACAATGCTTTCAGTTTTTCAACATATTTCAGATAATCTAAGCAACCCTGGAGAGAGCCGTATCCTTTAAGTTGGGTCTTTTTACTAACACTTTATCCCCATTCGCCCCTTCGGAGGTCGCTTACAATTTTCAATTTATAATAATAATTTCCACCTACCTGTACCTATTGAGAATCGATCACTTTGCTATAATATAATAGTGTTATTTCCCCCCGCGTTGGTGAATGCTACCTACTTAGTACCACCCCGGTGGCGACCTTCGAATTTGCGATTGATTGTACTAGCGGTAATTAGTCTGAATTTGTTTAAGTGTTTTTCTGCTAAATACACCGACTTATGAGTTAACTAGGTATTAGGTTCCTATTTTAATCATGTTTTAAATTAATATAGTTGGATGTAGTCTGTGATAGGGATAAAACTGTGATCAGTATGGTCAAACCACATCAATACCAAAGATTTGTTTAGATTAAAGGCTATTGTAAAAATGAGTGTCGAATACCTTTATTATTTTATTTCTTTTCTAATTTGAATATGAACTCTTTTGAGTTTTGAAAAGCAAGTGACGGCACAATGCACTGGTCACTTATATGCTAGATACACAATCAGGGTCAGAAAAACGTCATCAACAAAACAGTGCCCAAATTAGTATTTGGGGTATCGTTCAATTTAGTGGCATCCAGTCTATTCGACAGTAAATATGTCAATCATTTAAAAAAATTACACGTCTAGTTCTAGTTACACTCTAAAAATGCATTATCATATGTAATTTTTTCCAGTTTAAATCCACCCAATTTTTGTCATTGGCTTGCTAAATTATATGTATTTAAAATCATGCACATAAGGTGTTTTTTGCAATAACATGGGTTGTTCTGCTCCAATTGACATTTCATGACAAACTTCCAAACCATTGTTTTTTGAATGCTCAGATCACTTTTATCGGTACGATAAATTTGAGAATTTGATATAATTTTTATGCACAGTATTGTCAAGTGTCAAAGTTATTCTCCTGATAAAATTTATTTGAGCATTGAAAAATTAGCCCTATATTAAAATGTGTATCTAGTTTTTATTTCTGATCAAAGGTACAATAACAATATAGCCCAAAATATTCTAGTTTTTTTTTGTGTCGTTACGTATTAATGCATTCATTTTAGTGACATATTTCTGAACGGTTTTGTTATTATATTAGGTCTTTACCTATGAAATTGCCGTTTTTCACGAAATAAATGAAGCGTAATTTTTTTATATATTTTTTATTTCTATTAATCAAAATAATCACCCATGCAATCAATGCATCTTTGCCAACGCATTGGTAGCTTATTGATGCCTTTCTTGAAGAAATCAGCTGGACGGGAGGCAACAAATTCTTCAAAGGCATTTTGTACTGCCCCCGATTGGAGCCGAACGATTGACCAAAGCTGGTTGGAGACGTGCGAGCTTCTCCATCATTGTGTTCAGTTCTTCACAGTACACATCTGCAGTAATGCTTGTCCCGTTTGGCAAGAAGCTGTGATGAATCATTTGTATGCCTGCTGAGCAGTGCAAGGCACGTCTCCACGCGTACTTCGCGCTGGCGGTCATTGAGTTCGTGGCGTACCCATTTGTCAAGCTTTTTTACCTTGCCAATTTGACGCAAATGGACCAATATTGTTTTGATGCTAACGTCGAAAGCTGCTGCTAATTCAGCCGTGGATTGAGTTTCATCGGCTTCCACAATTGCCTTTAATTCGTCATTGTCGACCAAAGTTTTCGGACGACCACGGGGTTCATTTTTCAGGTCAAAATTTCCAGAACGGAAGCGGGTAAACCAATAACGGGTGGTGCGTTCGTTTGTAGTGTTCGCTCCGTAAACGTCGTTGATGTCGCGTGCCGCTTGTGCCGCTTTGCTGCCACGACGGTACTCATACTCCATAATTACTCAAATTTTTAACTTATCCATGATGACGAAAAATGTTCGAATGCGTTGAAAACAAAACACTAACTATTAAACAAATGACGATTTTAGAAAAAGAATTCCATGTTTGTCAAATAAAATTAATTTGAAATTAGAATTATCAGCCAAAAAAAAAAAATTTTCATTTGAAATGGCCAGTACGGCAAAACGGCAGTTTCATAGGTAAATACCTATTATATTTAATGACCCTACACTTGTATGAACCCACATTAGTGCAATTAAAATGATTTGACGATTTGATTTGTAATGGGAATCGTCGCTCATAAAGATACATAGCACGAATTGACGCTTCCTAAAGATGGCTTTAGATACGTGTGATAGATTGTTTAAAGAAAGTTCTAGTATGTAGGTACCTTAAAGTTAAATATAGTACCTATTATTACTTTTTTAGGGCTGATTATTCAATGCTTAGATAACTTTTATCAGTAAAATAACTTTTAGAACATGACATCATTTCTTGTTAAGTGTCTAAATAATTCTATTGATAAAATTTATTGAGCATTGAACAATCAGCCTATAATTGTATTCTGGATCCCCAAAACAAACCTTTGTTTTTTTTTAATAATTCAGGTGTTTATGGTACTTATACAAATTGGTGTAGTTCGTGTAAGGATTCCTTTTTTTTAATTACTTCTATGTAGTACAGTCATATACTATTTGTGTGTTCTTACTATATTTCAAATAAAACCCGAAACCCAATAAAGTTAAAAAAAAACATGTTCGCAATTATTAAAAAAAAGTTACAAACCAAATATGTAGTAAGCTTAAGTATACTTTAAACCGCTTTTATTTCATAACGAAAAAGCAAAGAAGAGATGTTCTAAGCAGGCAGTCATTTTCAATGTAGACTGACGTGACACGTTTTATAGTACAAGTCTTAACACGTGGCTCAGTGGCACTCATCATTTGGAGGCGTGCACTCGGAACTTGTTCGTTGAAATCTCATTTTAATTTGTTTCTCAGAGCAAAAATACAGTATGGAAGCCAACCCAAGTAATTTTTACATTTGATGGTCAGGTTTTACCAAAAAAAGTATATTTGTGCTACAATTCTTTGCTGGTACATTTATACATTTACCCAACTATACAGTGTTTTAATTGCTGTAGATATGGGCACACCAGGTCACAATGCAGATCAAAACCTAGGTGCTACAAATGTGGAAATGACCATAATGGGGACCAATGTCACCCTGATGAGGACTCCATTATGTGCATCTCATGTAGGGGAAACCACTTCGCCACTAATAAAATATGTCCAGAACATATTAGGCAAACTAAAATAAAACTAGTAATGGCCCAAAGTTGCATCTCATATCAAGAAGCAATAAAACAGCACCCTCCCGTGTCCGTCCCTATGCAGAGACCATTTTATTCCCAGTTACTGAAGAAATTCCAATCAATAAACCAAGCAGTCTACAAACATGACATAAAAAAACAATTTTTGTGAAACCTCGCAGCCCTAAAAAATCTACTATTCATATGTATGATGTCAACGCTCACAATGATTTAATTAAAGATTTTAATATGCCATTACATAGTGGGAATGGTGTTGTAACAAACTCTAAAAAAATTAATAAAGAACCATCAACTACTGAACTAATTATTAATCTTATTAAAACATTATTATCAATCAAAGATAATAAACTTTCCCACGCAGAGCTTACAAACATTCATCAGTCGCAAATTCTGCAGTGTTTGCGACGACAAAGGGTTTGCGACGCGTGGACGAGAACGCGACGTGAACGCATCTACACTCGCAGTTTTCCGCAGTAGCGTACAAGATATTGCGAACAAGACTGTGAAGCTTGAGTGAAAGAATTCGAGTGTGGAGGGACACAACTCACGCGAGGATCGCGGCGTATATTCACGGCGTGAATTCACGACGCGACTTCACACGCGAGTGTACAGCCGGCTTAAGAATCTAAAGCTACCCGGTAAATGTATTGTTTGTTGAGACCTTGGATGACTGATAAGGACGGGAAAAGTCATTGTTCCAATGTCCGATGAGACAATATGATTTTTAGAAAGTGTTGTTTATTTATACATAATAAACATAATAATCACTCATGTTTTTAATTTCTATAAGCCACCTATAAAAATACACTATCGATATTACTCATCGACAATAATACACAGCACTACGCGGCGTCTACGTCATCCCGTATGGCCCGTGATTGGCACCGCTCCTACTTTTTGTGACCTAGTCTGCAGCTAGAAAATGACGATTCTATTGTAAAAATTTTAGAAAGCCGCCAAGGAAATAATAAAAGTGGCCAGTGCTAAACAGCAATTGACACCGTCTAGTAAATCATACCTGAACTGTTCAATAATCCATCAAAAGTTAAAAATTTAAGCCACTACCCGTGCGTTGGTTTTACCTGACTCCCTAGAGAATGACAGACGGCACCTCCTCTTTGTATTTGCTCCATAGTTTTTTATTCTGAGTAAACGTTGTTAAACGTGACGCGATCAATAAAAACCAATGGACTTTCATACAGTTTTTCATGCATTGTACCATCTAGGCTACGTATCTGCCAAAGCTGTTGGAGATTTCGGGGATTTGCGAGGAAAAAATCGATCATTAGCATTAATTTATTTTCCTAATAGAATTGTATATTGGTGATATTTTATTATTACATTTCCTTTCGCAACTTTTGTGGTACCTATAACATTAAACACACGGGTAATATTAAAAATCATCTTTCTTACTTATACAATATGCATAATTGTAAGTAAATGTATGACTGTACTATTAGACATATTTATTGAGTTAATTATACCAGAGACTAGTAAATAACTATAGACTAACCATGTCTAACAAAATTTTGTGATTTGAAAAATTGTTGTTTTTAATATAGAGAGATGGTGTTAGTTGTATTAGATTTACAATTTATTTAAATTTAGTCAAAATAACACGTAAAAAAACTTAAGATGGCGCTGTTTACAAAATCATTTGATATTTCATTGCAAGTACTATCAGTAGGTATCAGGAGACAACAGACGTTGTCAGCCGTTGTTGCCGCTCTTATAATTCAGTAACAGACAACTTTACACCACCCCGGATATTATTTGTAGTGTTACGGGGTTACTGTATTGCCAGTATATAATTTTTCCCACAAAAATATAGCATTCATCTACACAGTTTGTTCTTAACTGCCTTAACATAATAAAACGAATTTCAGTGCATTTAATTGATAGGTCTTTTATATTTTACTTTATTTCTTGATAAAAATTATGTCTTAATAAGTGCATAATAATATTTTCTTGCTGGATGTATCAAAATTTTTAAATATTTCGTTAATATTGTTTTTAGACACTTATTAAAAAAAGTGTTCTTTATCCATCAACTTTTTTTATTCTTTTTATGACAACATTTTATTTGTTTAACAATTTGAATTCTATGTCGTTTGTTGTTGTTGCTATGGGTGTGTGTTTGTTTTAGAACATTTCCCTGCATTTCTTTGAATTCACAATATTTCTGCTCGCCTACTGTGACTCTTTCAAATTTTATGGACCTTGATTAAGCTTTCGTTTTGGCTGCTAAATATGTCGTATAACATGTGCGTGTATCACAACTGTGATAATAAAAGCTTTTAAAAATAGGTTATTATGGCAATTAAAATAAGGAGGATGGTAGTGCCCAGGCGTCTCTGAACAAAATAAACTTATACCAGTATGTTTATGGTCCTTTGTAGTTGTTATTTTATCATCTATAAAGTAATAATAAATTATTATCTACCTATTCTTATTGAGTAAAATTATCAAAATCAATGATATAAAATGATGACATTTTCCAATTTCAGGAAAGGAATAAATCCTACTTCTTACGGTTTTAGGTTATTTGACAATGCCATCGAGCAGTTTTAGTCCGTATTAATACAAATATTTTGCATTACGTTTCTTGTCAATACTTCATATAAAAATTAAAGACGTCGAGGTTGGTCCAAGCTATTTGAGAGTGACACCTAGTAACAGCTTGGATTTTGAGCTTTTTCCGAGTCACGATTTTTTGTATGGAGACATTGAGTTACTATGTACTACGTACTAGAGAAGCTATTCAAAACAAATTCTGTGTCATATTCCATTTTTACCTATTCAATCATTTATTATTAGATGCAGCGCTACAAAAAATTTAAGTTGTCTAGGCAAATGATTCAAACATGCAGCGCTTGGATTGCTACAATAATGTTTAACATCTCTCGACCAATCAACGAATTGAAATTTGTCATACCAATAGATTATACGAGTGGTACAGAATGGACAAAAAATTAAAATTTTACCTAACTGCATAGAAAATGAATATATATTTTGTAATATACGTAAATGAACATTAAAGTGGATATATATACGATAGCTTAGGCGTAATTAAGTAAAATTATTATTTTAACTTTATTTACCTCATTTATATATAAATTGCCCATACATTAGATTTTCTGAGATAAAAGCAGGCCTCCGTCACTCTTTGTACTAATTTTACCCGACTGCAAAGAGAGTTTTTCACGCCTATCTATGTATGTAATATTTTTTCTTACCTCGTATTGGAGACTCGGCTGGGTGAATTTTTATGATCAAGGCATCGTTAGATTTGCTGAGGCAAATGTTCTTACTGTTTTTGTCGAGCGTTAACCTACATGAGAATTTTATTTCTTTTGTGTACTACTAATATGGTATGAATGAAGTGCATTTTAGGGCCAGCGGTTCTTACGATGATGTCACGGTAATAATGTTCATTATCTCTGGTTATAAAATGAGCTTGTAAACGTAAGGGTCGGGTGATGCAGAGAACAATTCTAGTTATTTGCGTGTTAGCATTACTTGCAAGTGTCAGTGGTACTGCTGGTGAATTGAAACAAAGCTATTTCTATACTATTGTTATAGGTTCTGTGACTGTAACTCATGAACTAGTTTTTTTGGTTCACATACATACATACAAACGCTCGAATTACATAACCCTCCTTCTGAAGCAGTGGGGTAATGATCAGTTACATCTAAGTCATCCCTATATTATAGTTCACCACCACTACGTATTCATTCTGTGCAGTTAACTTTTCTTAATCTATGACCGTTGATCTATGATTTTCATACAAAATGCCCGGTTCAATAGAAAATAATGTACAAAAATGGTTTTTATTCGTTTTAACTAAAAATTTTGTTTACTTTCCGATAATAACTTACTCCACTATCTTTTTTATTCACAGTAGATTGGTTTTTACAAGTTTTTAACACGCAGATCGGCAATTTAAATATTTGTTTTGACATTAAGTCGGCACCCGGTCGCTAAGAGCGGTAGCGAGTGACTGAATGAGTTGTTGCCGGTCAACAAAACACTGGGACAAAAAGCTGGTTTGCGGTGTCCGTTCTATACGCTAGTAATAGTAGTTCAATGTATGGAGATGGAGTCTATAGTTATTTACTAGTCTCTGATTATACTAAGCACTAATCTGTGCTGTATTTCTTTATAAGTCATAAAAACGTTTATTTATTGTCTATCAATTAAGTAATATTTAACATTTAAATTATCTGGTAACATTCTACATATTTTTAATTGTTATAAGTTGTATGTATTCTTATAACTTAAGGTCTGTAGGTCATTTTTTTGTTCAGTGAAACAATAAAGTATCAAGTAGCATTTACTTGCCTATATCTTTTAGTGACTTTGTCATCACGTCTCAAACAAGTATTTCAAACTTCAGACAGTTAATACAGATTTTTTCAATTACATATTAGCACACCATTTAAGATACTTTACTGTTTCACCTTCCTTGAAAAGTATGAAGTACAAAAGTATTCAATGTCTTCACTAATGTTACAAATAATTTGATAAGTTTCTAATTTAGCCCTCTTTACCTTATTACTGAATAGGTGCCCTAGTGTCCTTAAGCACAGTATTGCATCTATGAAATTACGTAATATTTTCGTAAGTATTTTAAACCTTACGATCTCAAAAAGCACACACTTTGAATGCAGGGTTTTCCTTTAAAAAAAATGAATATAAAATAAGCTTAAATGAATAGCTGTATGCATGAAGAGGTTTCAATAATTTATGAAAACATTTCTTTGAATTTTGAATACATCTATGACAGAGTTCTAGGATTTAATCATTGCTTGACTCGTGAGAAAATGTAAAATGAAGTTCACATGTGAAACTCATTCTGATGCACAATATAGCAAATTACAAAAAGCTTGAAATGAAATGAAATATTTATTTTCCTAACATTGACAATTACTTTTTCTTATTGACGACAAATAAAACATGACTCTACCACCAATTAGAAAAAACCTTCGTGAAGAAGAACTGGCATGAAACTCCACGGGTAGGTATATTTTTTTCAAAATAAATTTACAGTCCATTTATGTCTATACAAAATTATTCTTATCTGCATCTGTTGGCTCGGCAAGTCTCCCTCCCCCCAAGTATCCAAACGACGAACACCCTCAAATGGCACCTGTTCACGAGTTAATGCGGGATCCAGCCATCAATTCTTATTCAGGTAAAATATATAATTTTGAAGAATTATAATATTGTTTTATGTATCACACACAGTAGGGTCTACAAGATGGTAAAGAAGATAGAAAATACAGTTATTAATTTTGCAAGCTTGATTCAAACCATCAAATTAGAAATATTTGCATATTTTGCGATCACTTTCATATAATCTGTGTTTGTCAGTAAAACTGCTCAAATCTTCTAATCTAAATAAGTACATAGGAAAAATAATTAATACATTTTTTCCTCAACTTTGTTATTTTTACTCACTGTATGTAGTGTAATCCTGTACAAATTAGGTATAGGTTTTGTTTTAATTTTCAATTTATTAAATTACATTTTATTTCTACTAAATGTGCTCACCTTACTGATGCAACTAAATTTATAAAAATAATTTGACACTGAATAGTCGAAATAAATGATTTATCCCTAGTTCAAATATATAATATTGAAACCTCTTTATTTTTAAGACCTAATCTAGGGATCCTAGTGTTGTAGAGAATAATTTCGAAATATTATTGTATTTTGCCAATTTTCACAGTCAATCAAGACAATCTGCCATTTTTTACATACCCATAGATTTTAATACACCTAAGAAATAATAAATGTATGTGTAATTATAAAATGTTTTATTTCAACTTATGATAAGCTTATATTACAGGCCTTAAAAACTAATAGAAACAAGAGTCACAAAAATTGAAAGTAATAATTATCTCATTATCAATTGATATATCTCAAAGGAGACTTCATATGGACTAACCAACAAGGCTTTAAGAAAAATACTCGGTATTCTACAAGAATATGCTGGTGACAGAGTATTTGTCTTGTATTAGTGGTGAAAACAAAATATAGCAATGCAACATTTTTTAAAGTTTATAATGAATAAGTTTTATAACATAACAGTTAGAATAGAATATTGATGAAATTTTAAAGTGGTATTTTCAAGACCGTGATTGAAAGATCTATTAAGAGCTTGACTAGGGTGGCGCTTTAGTCAATCCTTTTTACGATGCCATTATACCCACATGACAATGTGGTAGTTAGCTAGCTATACTTGAAAAACATTCAATATCACAGCTCAAGCTAATCTCCAGTTTATGATAATCATTAAAATGCTTTGTTGTTGGGTTGTAATGCTATAAAACTGATTACACATTTCTTCAAATGGCTACATATGGATTTACATGACCACCACACTACTTGATATTCAAACTAATTAACTATGGGTCAGTGTCTACAAAATTAAGAAACGTGAAAATAAAAATATATAAAGAATGTTTACAATGGATGACCCAATAGCTTTATTTCACTTTTCACTTCATCATATAGATCTTTGTAGTCTTCATGTTCTTTAACTAGGACCATAATGCAACCTCTCATGGTACCCATTGCCGCGCCAATGTCTTTTCTACTAGGAGTGTAACAGTACGGAACATCTTTTTCTTCACAGACTGCTGGTAAATGACACATGATTTCTATGGGTGAAATGTCTCCAGCAAATACAACAATTCTGAAATAAAAAAATAATTGAAAAATTAAGATTAGTTAGCAACTAAACTAGCAAATAAAATTCAGTCGTGATAATAACACAACATAACCTCAAACTCTAAAAGGATACATACCCCTTCTCTCCGAGCCTCAATTGTTTCTGAACAATTTTCAGACCATTTCTAATATAATTCTTGTGTCCACTAGATTTTTTAATAAGTTTATATATCTTTTTGCTCAGTTTTTTAGGTGCCATGGGCTTAGCTATCACGCTGCAATGTTCCACTTTATCATCGTAACTTTGCGGTTCAGTCTTAACTGAGACATCAGCCTGTTCTTCTTGTTCCACAGGTTCTTGCTTTATTTTACCCATTTCAACAGTAAAATTTAAAGCTATATTTTATTTTTAAAAGTTAAATATTGCAATCACACGTGATCGTACTGTGCGGTTTGTGTATGTATGTAACATGCTGCGTTCCGTAATTCCGTTTGCCGATTACAGCGCTCACAGCGCTAAAAGTGCTCAAAACGGTTCCGATTCGTTTGAGCGCGCTAAAAGTGTTATTAGTGCTATTGCAATCGGAACGGCAAATAGCGCGCTAACATTCTGATTGTTCGTCGATTAAGTCTAAAGTTATAATTTCATTCAGATCTTTGACCCTGAATGAAGCAGGAGCCATTTGTTTACATTATTACGAAAGAAAATTAATAATCAAGCTTTTAAAATCTTTTATCGACTAATAAAAACATCAACAAAGTAACGTCATGTGTCAGTTTTGACAGGCTGTTCACAGCGACCATGCTCCGTAGCGTTGGCACTGTGAGCGGTAAGATGGCGGCGTTTATGACGTCATTGATGACGTATCATTAACGCTGTGAGCGCGCTCACGGGCAAACGGAACGGGTATATGAGCGCTGTGAGCGCTGTAATCGGCAAACGGAACGCAGCATATGTAAATGTATACGATCTGACACTGACAGTAATAATTTTTTCTATTGTCTATCTTGTAAGATGAGAAGCTACGCCATACAGTTTATCAAAAACTTTTCTCCTACTGTGATGATGATAATATCATATTATGAATGATAACGAAGACGATGAAGCTGAAAGTCAATAGTAAAGTGATAGTGTGACTTTACTCTAAACAAACGGACTTCTTAGAACCAAACAAAGAAGACAGCCTATACTTCCTCTTAGTGTTTTTTATTTTATGCATATGTCTATAAGTATTTACTGAACAATACACTATCATCACTACACATTAAACACTAATTTAGGCACAAAATAAAGATGGTGGCACTGTACATATTTTAATTTCATAAGGTTGACCATAATCTGTCCCATTTTGAGTTGAATGGGCACGCTTTTCAAGAAATATCCTGATGTTGATTAACAGTGCATTGGCCCGTAAAATGTTTCGTTTTGCGATTTTTGGATTACACTAGCAAACATCAAAACAATTTGTTAAAGTACACAAACTTATCACCAGTTTTGTTAAAACACATCTGTTCTTCCGAAAACCATAATCAAATTATTTTTAAATAATAATATTATAAATAAAAATTAGTGGAACTACGTATCAACAAGTTACCCAAAAAGAGAAAAATAAGACCTAACTTTAGCGATAGTGGTGTTAAACAAAGTAAATATTCTATATAGCATAGGAAGCATAATATAGCATAGGAAGGAAGACAGCTTAAATAGAAATAAAAAACCTACACAATGCGTGGCTACTTGCACTTTTAAAGTAGGCGTTTGAGAATTTAAGAAGCTTAGGATGAAGCGTTACGTATGTTAGGGATAACTTTGTTTCTGCAAAATAATTCGAATTCATCTCCTATTTGAACGGAATACTTCAAATAATTTTGTAATCTAGCAAGGGCAAAGTATAACAAAACCCTAATACATTATTGCTGCGTTCCGTTTGCCGATTACAGCGCTCACAGCGCTCATATACCCGTTCCGATTGCCCGTGAGCGCGCTCACAGCGATATCGATTCCTCATCAATGACGTCATAAACGCCGCCATCTTCCTGCTCACAGTGCCCAAGCTACGGAGCATGGTCGCTGCGAGCAGCCTGTCAAAACTGACACATGACGTTACTTTGTTGATATTTTTATTAGTCGATTAAAGATTTTAAAAGCTTGCTTATTAATTTTCTTTTGTAATAATATAAAAAAAATGGCTCCTGCTTCATTCAGGGTCAAAGATCTTAATGAAATTGTAACTTTAGACTTAAGCGACGAACAATCAGAATGTTAGCGCGATATTTACCGTTCCGATTGCAATAGCACTAATAACACTTTTAGCGCGCTCAAACGAATCGGAAAGGTTTTGAGCACTTTAAGCGCTGTGAGCGCTGTGAGCGCTGTAATCGGCAAACGGAACGCAGCGTATGTATCTCTGGACTAAAAATGTTATAGAATAGAGTAGCTTTTTTTTATTAGTAAGTATTTAATTACATAATTGTGTCTACGATTTATTTCGAAACTTAATATTCAAAAATATTATTCGCCCAAATTTTGTGATTTTTCATCTTAGTATGATAGGCCCAACACCAGGTTTGTCCCTTGGTTGTCATGACATCGGCCATTTGATTATTTCTACTTAAAACTTCCTGAGAGTACTTGATAGAGGCGCGTCAAATTGTAACAAAAATAAGGTCAGTGGTAAGCACAGAGTACCTTTGTTGGTAGCCGTAGGTGGTAACCATGGTTACCGTCTTGTCAACAATTTTGTTTGAAAGTTTTCTGTTGTCGCGTGACTGTATGATAATAGTATTCAAGAGTCCCTATTGTTCTTGTATTTGAAAATATTCATAATTATTCCTCATGGTAAGTATGCTTGAAAATTGAATAATTCACCGCATATCGAATTTTATTCAATGGAATATTGTTTCAGGGTCTCTTAGATATATTAAAGAAGTTGCGATCAAATCCGGAAAAAGAGCTGCGTTTATTATTACTTGGTTTAGATAACGCTGGTAAAACAACTTTGTTAAAACAGCTGGCGTCAGAAGACATAGCGCATGTAACTCCTACAGCAGGTTTCAACATTAAATCCGTACTTTCTAATGGATTTAAGCTCAATGTATGGGATATTGGAGGTCAACGTAAAATTAGACCTTATTGGAGAAATTATTTTGAAAACACAGATATTCTGGTAAGTTTTAACATTTTATTGAACATATTTCCAATATTTATATCTATTTATTAATAAATGCACCTATTAGAATATAAAATGCTCTGGGGCAATGAAGTTGCTCAAGTGCTATGTGCGAGGGATCCGCGGGTTGAGTACTGGGTGAGCATTGTGAGGCAATGCTGTCAGCAAAGCATTCGACTTTATCTTCGTTTCGAAGGCGGTAGTGCCGTCGGGACGAGTGAGAGGAACGTCATCTTTTAGATTTTATAGGATCTTTTTATTGGACTTAATTTTGGTAAAAATACACTATATCGACCGTCAAATTTAGGGGCGGGAGGGGGCGGGGGGAAGGGGGGGGTGGTTTATGACTGCCCCCTTCGAAGGGGGAGGTACGGAGCCTTATAGATAGTGAGAAAATTGAAGATACAATTTTGAGGTAATAATGAATGAATAAATTTTGTAAGGATACTGGACTTTAGGGTTAAAAGTCGCTTTTCGTGAAAAGCTGGAAATGGTACTTAATTTCGTCCTGGCGCTTCGCCGGGCGCTGCCGCACCACGCTCGCTTCGCTCGCTCGGCTCGTGCGTATTTTAACTACATACAAACCTAATCCAATCCAATTGAACGGGTGCGTCTTTGAACGTCATTCAGACGATGACTGATGTTGACAAGTTTTATTTGACAACTCAAAATGGTGGTATCGTAAATTACGTTTCGTAGTATGAACATTTCACTAGTACGCAATCCGTTACATATAAATATTTTATAAGTTGTAATATTTATTAAATAGTAATACATTTAGTTTACAAATATATATAAATGTGTTTATTTATTTCAAAAACGTTAAACTGTATTTTACGACTGTGAGTGAAACTAAGCGCAATGACAAGCGTCATTGATCAATCAATGATTTTATTTATTACTCTATACTCTACTCTGGTTGTTTTTTTTTAGCTTGAATTTAATTGAAATATTGGAATGTCAAAATTAAATTTTATAAAAACTACTTATCTCCGCAATGTGAAACTTTGCACAAAGACACCTTAGACTATAACCTTTTAGCCGTAAAAATCCTATCGTCCAGTCTAACGGTCCATATACTAGACTTTATCCTTAATTTTCATCCTGCCCTGTATTGTTCTAAGCTTTTGAACATGGCTTACCTATACTATGGTGCTTGCTAGCCAAAAAGAGGAAGTCTGGTAACGTGTCAACAGAACGCACTAATCAAAACTGTCAGAAATTATTGTAACTGAAATTTTGAACAAGTAAATTGCAGAGGATCAACTGTCTTTTTAAAGAACCAGTTACTATAATTGCATTACAAACATTTTTTATTTAATAGGACCTATAAAACAAGATGAATCCGCAATCCACGCCATTCGCATCCAATTTTGTAATTAATATGTTTTTTGGTATTAATTAGATTTAAAAAAAATTGTTATCCGCAAACAAACAAACCAACTGTATGGCCCATAGTTAAGCAGAGCTTGTGTCATAGATGATTATACACCGAATTTGGGGAACCCAATTTAAACATGACCCCTTAAACAAACCCCTGCGTTCATCACAATTCCGTGAGATAGGATCTGGGAGATAGGACCTCGATTAATGGTTTGCGGGCCAATAAGCGGGTAACAGTGACCGCAAAAAACACATGGTGTTGAGCGCTTTGAAGTGAAGCCGTGAAAACCACTCCATAAAACAATAAAACCGAAGTCAAAAGATGTGCATTTCAGAAATCCCTTTGTGAAAGAACATTGTCGCATTCATAACAATATGTATGAAAGGTCCACTTAACGTCTTGTTTCTTGCCATCTCTATGATGTTTACTTGCAACTTTGCAGATATATGTGGTGGATTGTTCGGATCACAGACGGCTGGAAGAAACAAGCTTAGAGTTGGCGGAATTACTGCAAGATGAGAAGTTACGAGGCGTTCCCTTGTTGGTTTATGCTAATAAACAAGATTTGGCAGCTGGTAAGAAAACAAAGTGTTATAAACTGTAGAAAAGCCAACGAGACGAGATAAAGAATACAAACTCTCTTTTAAGTATTCAAAACATTATGAACCTTGTGGACAACTTCTGTACATACAGCTTTCCTGTACTGCTACGGCAAAATCAAAGTCAAAACGTTTTATTTCATCATAGGTTAAAAAATGCACCTTATTCTTCTTCTTCATCTTCACTGTTATTGCGTTAATGCATCTTAACTTCGGCTTTTAAAAGGTATGAGGTATAGGTAGCCCGAGAGGGAAAAAACCAGCGGAAAAAAAAACCTCTCGGCAAGGTAAAATACATTAGATAGGTAATTAGGTAACGTGTAATAAACCGACACTAATTATTGCATATGAGAGGTAAGGACAGATCGCAATGTAACTCAGTAACGGTCAGTTTGTTTTATCTCCTCTTGTTGGCCTTGCCTTAAACGCGTGGTTTCGCCCGATCCTGTTGGTATTTCGGAATAAAATATAGCTTACGACATTCTCCAGCCCTCCAACTACCCTTACGCGAAACACACATATTCACCCCTTGAGTTCATAAGTGACCACGCTTAAAAGTAACTTAACCGAGAGAGGGTACAAAAGCGATTCTGTGTAAAATGGTCATATATAGCACCTGTTTGTTAAAGGTGCAAGTGGTAATAACTTGCTGCGAACAGAAACCAGCAGTATCATAAAAATGTGATATTTATTAGGATTACAATGAGGGGTTTTCTGATAGCTCGACAGAATAGTAAATAAATTATACGATAGATGGCGCTAGTAAGTTAGTCTTACGTTTTTTTAGTTAACGTTTATCGTATAAAAAAGGCAAGCACTATGCCATACACCCTGGTATGTCGTAAATTTTTCTTTAGTATTTTACATTTACATGCTCGGACATCATTGAATAGGCATTTTGTGATATCGTAGAAACTTCGTCTGCTGTTCAGCCTACTCTTATACGATATATTCGACCCAGCTTTTCTTAGCGCCATCTATCAAGATAATCAAAACAACTTTTTTTAATGTCTCTTTAAAATGTTTTATGTTGTTAATTTTTTTTCTTATAAAGCCTCCGTATTTGTATTTCTATCTTAATGCACGAAACATTGTATAGATACATATTGTTGGAATGTTATCGGTTGAACTGGGTTGCTTGATAATTTTCAGCGCTGCCATCAAGTGAAATAGCAACACGTTTAGGGCTTCATTTGCTTCGAGATAGGACTTGGCAGATCCAGGCTTGCATAGCTACCGATGGCACAGGAATTAAGGTATGGCACACATTGTGATACTTTTATTTTATTATGTACACATTCAAATTAATTTGTTTGTGAGAAAATGAAATTTGAAAGTAATGAGAAAGTACAGCTCGTTGTAATTTAATCAATAAACTCTGAACCTAATTAGCTGATCCAAAAAACATGTTGACAAATGAGGACATTTTCAGGTCCCATTTTTTTAAAGTACTCGTGGTTACTTCAGTAGAAAACCAGCTAACTTTGATAACCTGTGGTATTAAAAAATATACTAAAGCTGATCGTGTAAAATTTGCTTGGTTATTGAGTATTTCAAAATGTTATAATTATTTAACATTACATTGAAACTTTTTTTTAATGATTGTACAAATACAGGTATGATTTTTTGGAATGTGCTTAGTTCATTTAAATGAAAGAATATGATCGCATAAGAATGAAATAAATACAGTATGGATATTATCAGTTTATTAATTTGGTACTTTATAATAAATATTCAAAGGACCTTTTTTCGTGGCGGGCGTGTCCTTCTCTTGAAATTTGTTCTGCAACTCTGTCTATTTTTGTTCGTAGCTGCGTAGTGTTGAAAGTCTCCATCGCATAGACTAAATCTTTTAGAAACCCCCACTAAAAGAAATCTAGGGGATTAAGGTCTGGCGATCTTGCTGGCCATTCAATTGGGCCGTGACGCCCGGTCCATATTCCTGGGTATTTTTGATCTTGGTGGCGGTGAACAGCTCGTCGAAATGTGCCGGGTGGCCATCATTTCGCAGCCACATGTTTTGTCTTGTTGCAAGAGGCACATCTTCTAAAAGGACAGACAACTGGTTTTCTAGAAACTCTTAATAAATCGGTCCCGTCAATGTTTCTGGTGGCTGATATGGTTCTATTACTTGACCATTTAATCCCAGTCAAAATCCAGTCTAAACGTTAACTTTAAAATGGGTTTGAGACCGATCCTGCCATGTGAGGTGAAGTTTTTCAGTTGCCAACTATGTTAATTGTGCATATTTAAGTACCCATCTTTTCTGCACGAGGACTCGTCGCTCCAAAGTATTTTATTGCAAAAATCATTATCTTCGATCTTTTTCCGCAACATTCAACAATCTACGTGGGCAGGCGTTAGGTTCTACATTTTGGACCCGCTGCCTAAGGAATGGGTGGAATTGAAAACGTTTCAAAACATTGTGCGCTGTGCCCTTTGAGACACCTATTCTGAGTGCTATTTTCCTAACTGGAGTAGAAGGGTCAGCTTCAACTTCATTTAGGACGTCTGCATCCACATCAGTTCTAGACCTGCCTTCACGTTGACTTAGTCCTGGCAACCGTCCTTCGGCATACGCTAGATTAGTGTTAATTAACACGCGCTCTCCTGGATGATGTCGATTGGGATACCTGTAGCAATTAAAAAATAATTATTCAAATAAGAATTTATGTTTAATTATTTTAGTATTATCTACTATAAAAAGTGTTCAGCATAAATTTAAATAAAGATTTAGTATCTTTTATTTGTTTGTAAACATGAAATTCTTTCTGGAAAGCCTTTTACTTCTGGTGAAAGTTTATGTTATTTAAAGAAATTTCTTTCATAGGAAAATAAATAAATCAACTTACCTTTCTGCGTAGCGTTCAGAAGCTTCAGAAGCGTTGCAATGGCATTCACTCGTACTCGCTAGACGTGTACTCGTATCTGGGCATTGTATAAGCTTAGCTCGAAGAAATCTGTTGTGAAGCCAAGTTGTCGAGATCACTGATATCAAAGACCAGATCACAAAGCAAAACCAAGTTTAAAAACAACAAACGTTAAAAAGTACTTGTGAAAACTCGAGAAAATAGGACAGCACGTCAGAACCGAACAGAGTCAAGCATGACACTAAAAATACGGTTTCACGGTTAACTCAATTGTAGCGTGCCAGGTAGAGCCGTGCCTTTTTTATTGTTTATCAATGGAAAAGACTTTCACAGTAACTTTATGGCAATTGTATTTTTGTACTGTAAATTCCGAAAATCAACCTGCCCGCATTAGTAAAATCATAAAAAAATAGTTTTAAATGTAATCTTAAATGACCATACCATTTTGGAATACTCGATACCAAAAAAAAATTTAAGGTTCTTGGCACGATCAGCTTATTACATTTTTTAATACCACAGGCTATCAAAGTGCTGTTAGAAAAGGAACGAAAAGTTTTTTTGAAAAACTTGTTTTTTTTTCAACATTTTAGGAAATCATTTTACATTGTGTTTAATGACTTAAGTAACCACGAATACTTAAAAAGCAATGAGACCTAAAATGTCGTCATTTGTCAAAGTGGCATGCATTAAACAGAAAAAATATTTTTTTTCAAAAAAGATCTAGAAATACCGATAACTCAAAAATTATGAGACTTTTATCAGAAGTTTTTTGTCTTTGAGGCAAGAAATGAGTAGACCTATCCGGAGGTGAAAGATCATCCTTCACTTTCTGGACACCCTGTATGTTTCCATTTAATCATTATCTGTTTTCGAACAAAATAGAAAGTACACACCTGCTATTATCACAAGGATATAGACAAAGCATTGTGAATTTTTGTAAGACTTAAAAAAAAACAAAAGTTATAATAATTGGGGTTTAAATAATGAGTTAAAATCTTAAAACTTAATTATTAATTCTTGTAACTACGTACAGAGCTGCTTATTTATAAATTATCAGGTAAAACTTTTAATGACGTTATTATTTGCAGGAAGGAATGGAGTGGGTGTGCAAAAATATACCAGTTAAGAAATAATGGAAATGGAGGGGGAAATTGTTTATAAATATGAAATATTTTAACATAATCTAGTCAAATATAATGTGAATATGTTTTCATGAAATGTAGTGTGATTTTATTTATTAATTTGTGTGTTGTTTAAGTGTTTGCTCAATAGATGTTTTACTTACTGTGCAAGTTTAAATTTTTTTATTAAAGATTATGCACGTTATGCTAGGTTTTTTTATTCCTGTGTTTCAAAACCTAAGATTTTTAAATTGGAGGAATTTCTAGCACGACTACTTACTGGTTTTCTGCTATTTTATCATTAGCAAAACGAATTTGCCATCACTTGCAAGTGAAGCTATAATAAAACTAAACTTGGAATAAACATGCCAAATTTAAAACGAAACGTTCATAACTCAAAAACAGACAATTTCTTTGTTCACTAAAATATTAAATTTAATGATTTTAATTTTAATTATATCAATTTGCTCTTAGACTAAAGTGTGAAATCATCTTGTATGTAGCATTGAACTTTTATATGCAGTTGCAAACATAAAATATCCCACCAAAAACATTTCATGTAAAATGTTGCCAAGACTACCACATAAGGTTTGCCCTGTGAAAAAGATATCAGATCTCATGTAGAGCCAAGCTTCTGAATCTACACGGCCTAACTCTACCGACCCTAACTTCAACAAATTCTACATATCAGTAAATATGTAGGGTTTGGCTGTTTCGTTACTTACTTCAGATCAGAAACTAAATATTCGCATCACCTCCATAGTGTTTTAAGAGGATCTTTTTCTCTTATTGGTGGTCCTATTAAACGTTTGCGATTCAGTGGAAGTTCTTCAAACGGAGCGCAAGGGCACTACCTACCTTTTCTCGAAGTGTTTCGTCGTTTTTTGAACCCTCATAGAGTTGGTTTCCGATGTACCAGATAGTTCATTCTCTCTACCATCGTGGAGGTGATGCGAATATTTCGTTTCTGATCGAGTTTTTTTTAAGCCTGCTTTCATAGAAGAATCCTCCTCGTACTTTTCAATGCAGTCGTGAGCTCTTTTTATAAGATGACTAGGACAATCGACACTATCTGTGGCTACGAGTTTAATTTCCGGATGGAGAATACCTTGTAACATTGCATTATTAAGTTGCTGAGCCATATTTCTTGTCGGTAACAAACAAACTGTATCTGCTGGAAGCCGACTAAGACTTTCAGATATTTCACGCAACCTACCTTCATTTGACTGTGATTTAAGTGTAATTAATCGTTCTGATAATATACATCGGTCTTCTTGAGTAGTGATTCCTACTCTTATTCTTAGGAGTATTTTCACGAACGATAAATCACTCAATTGCCTCATGTTCTGTGTTAACTCCTGGTTCGTGAAGAGGTCTTGCCAGAGGTTTGGAAAATTACGAGCACCTATTAGCTTTGTAATTTCTCGAGTCAACAATTTTATAAAAGGAGAATTTTCTCTTACAGGCGGAAGCTGTAAAATATCTCCAAGGACTAGGATATTCCGTTTACCGACCCACCCGTTTTGAATCGGGATTGAGCATTGTCATTTCTGTTTTAGATATCACCCTTCTATTTCGATACATGTTAACATCTAGTCACCTTATAGTTTTGTGGGGATCAGTACCGTACAATGAAATACCTAACACTGTATCGCTGGCTTCTAATGCACCGCACTCACAATTTGACAGCATTCTTAGACCGATGTTATACAATCGACTTCTCAAGCTCTTTGTAGAGTTTATATCGTCAAAGTCAATCAAAGCATGTGTCTTTTCTGATTTTGTTGTATACTTAGTGACATAGTAGTTCAGGATAGCAGTTTTTTCACCCACGTATTGAATATCGATGTTGCCATTCCATGCCAATAATACAGCAGGATTATAATCGTTTAACATCTCTGATTCCTTTTTGCGTACAATGTTGTATAGCCGCTTGTTTGGACAAACGGCTTTTCTAGCCGCTACTGCTTCAGCTGTATTTCTAATTGTAAGAGTATCGGTCACGGGACGTGGGAAACCAAATCGACACACGGATATAAACCCTTTTTTCGTCTTTTTCCGTCTCATACAATACTTGTGTTGTTTGTGGGTTTGGTATCCCACGACACGTTGGTGAAGAGTTGGTGCAAGATTTTTTTTAGGTAATTCACATGTAATATATTTCGATATGAAAGCTGCTACCACGAGATTGATATTCACGCCTCCAAAAGTAATGCTCTATATCTCCTAGAGGCTTGCTGGCTGAAGTGAGAAAATCTAAAGTTGCACGAAACTTGTTGTCAATGAAACGTAGATACCGGATCTAGGGCTACTAGTTCGCTAGTTGTTTTATTGGCCATTTCACTCGATTTGACTTCAAGTTAGTATTCCCTTAAGTCGTCCCACATCCATTTCTATGGAATCATAGTAAGGAACCAAGTGGCTGGCCCATAATGTTGTATCATGCAGTTAACGTCATTTCGGGGCTTTTTCCAGTATTGCTCAGTGTTTCTTAACTTAGCGAATATAGCAGTCAGATCCCCTTCTAATTCTTCGTTATTTAACATCTGTAAGTATTGTTCAGCAGTTATGTTTTCTTTTTGATTGACTATATTCATTTTATAAAATATTCCCGAATTCAATTGGCGTACATTCGTATCATGCAGTAAAAAAAATAAGTATTTTTGATCTAATCGAAATCGTGAATGCTTAGACATCAATCTGGTTTTGATGTATTCACTCGACGTTAACTTCTGTGAGCGTGTATGAAACTGGCCATATTTTCCACCTGGGAATAAATTAGGGAAACATTTTACATCTAGATCCTTGTCTGTAGAATATATAGGAGCTGCATTAACTGTTTTCATTTGATAGAGGTCTAAAATTAATGCATTTCTTCTTTTTTCATACAGTCGATATATGGTGTATTGCTCGTAATCTATAAAATTACTGTTTGCCTTTACCTGAGTCAAAAGTGTATCTAAAGCATTTTCATTATTTTCATCCCGGTTATTATTCGTTTCGATTACGTGTTGTAAATTATTATCATTAATTGTTTGAAGTAAATTAGTGGGAACGTCTGGTAATTTTATTTCAAAGTAAAGAGGATTTATTTGTTTCAGGTTACGGAGTGCAGCATAAACTTTATTGATTTCTACTATATCCTCCCAAATAATCTTAGATTTTGTTGGTCGTCCCCGTATCATTATGTGAGTTCTTGGTGTGTATTTATAGGATCTTCTGGTTTCGGTAATTTATTCAATGTTTCTTCTAAAGGTAAAGGTAGGTGGAAAGTTCTGCCCTTACATTTTTACCATTTCTCTATTTGGTAAAGATTTATTCGCTACAGGATTCATCGATACAACTACTTGGAAAGCCTTTGCACGTTGTATTAAGAGCTTTTCGTAATCATTTAACTGGCTTATCTCTAATGGAATCGTATCTACAAACAGGTCATTTAGTATACATACAGCTGGAAGTTGGTTAGCTCGAATATTTGTGAGACAAGTGTGGCATATATGTGGGCTATGATCAATATTCTTAGTGTTATAATGTTCAATAAGCTGTGACCAAAAACTAGTAGTAACGGGCTTCCGTAAACGATTTAAATTCGAAATGTTCTTTGAACTCTAAGTTTACTACGTGACATACATTCTAATTTAGGTGTATCTAAAGTTTTTTTAGAAAGTAATTTAAATGCATATTTAAACTCCTCGATAATAGGATCTTCCACCATTTCTTGTTTTTCTGAGCTTTCGACAGCGACACTCCCAAGTTTGTGATATTCGCCTAGTTCTTTAATCTTTTTCACGTTAATGGTTTTTAGCGCAGTATCTATTACTTGTAAGGTATCGCAATGACTCTATAACTGATACATTTCTCTTATTATAGTTCTTAATCTTGGAGAATGGCACTTTACTTTGTTTATATAAGAAATATTAGCTTTAAGACGTCTGTTTAAATATAGAGGATACATTTCTGCCGGTGATTTGCAGTTAAATTCTTCAAATATTACTTTTAGTTTAAATAAGAACTGTTCATCCAAAGCACATATTGCTGCACTACAAATCCAGACTAGACTTTTACAATTTAACAAGTCGTTCTGCCTCCAGTCTATCGTTTATTTTGTTACTCAAACCTTTTATTATTTGCTCCACATTTTTTATCTTAAACTGTAACTTCTCGTTCAGCCTTTTTCGACTAGCTGCAGCGCGGTTAATCTCCGGATGTGAAGCTGAGTATCTTGCAACCGCCTCTCGGTGAAGCTCTGGATGGGATGCAGAATATTGCGCCACTGCCACTGCGCAACTTGAAACCTGATGAATCGTTTAATCGACTTCAGTTAGCTTTTATGAACAAGAGGCATTCTAAAGCAACTGTGTACCGCTGGTAAAGCGAGTTTAAGTGTAGTCGCTTAAATTTAAGGGAAAAGAAAGAAGTGGTCCTCCTTTGACTGCTATTAAGGAAGAAAACGAAATGAAAAAATTAGTACAACGAAACCGGCGAGTCACATTCGAGGAGATTCAGCATATTCTGCAGAATGCAGGCGCGCGTAAGATGGTGCCATGATATGATTGATAAATTCAAAGCAGGTTCTTCCTGCCATGTTTGCGATATCATAACAGGTGACAAATCTTGGATTTATCAAAATAATTCAGAAACAAAGCGCCAGTCAACAGTATGGCTGTTTCAAAACGAACCAACGCCTACGAACGTGAAACGATCGAAAAATTTGCATCAATTCCCTTAAGAAACCAAAGTAGCATGAATGTAGAGTGGTACACTACCAATTGGTTTCCAGATATTTTAGATGCGAGCAACAAGGAACTGCGAGGTTTTGTGATCCACCACGACAGCGCACCCGCGCACTCCGCGATCCAGACGTGAGACTCTAAACACCACACCGGAAAATTTTCGGGTCATTCGCTTCACAGCCCTGATTTGGAACCGTGTGACTGCTTCTTGTTCCCTAAAATTAAAAACCAAGTCAAGGGGATATAGTTTTCATCGCCAGAAGATGCGCTCACTTTATTTGAGAAAGCCGATGTGGAAGTACCTGGTGCATACTGGAAAATGTGCTTTGAAAATTGGCTTGAAAGATAAAAATTGTCTGGCAGAGAAGTCTTTGAAAAGGTGCAATAAAAAAAATATCCAATGGAACGTTTTTATTTTTTTTTCTCAAAATTTCTGTGTGTCCATCGTACGTATCAACTTTGTCTTTTATTTTTCAGACGAACACACCAAGTGTATGACCCTAAAATAAGCAGAGCTTCTGTTATGTCAACCATATGGCTAACGGGGAATCCAGAATAAACAGAATGATTATTATTATTATTATAAATCAGCATGGCATGAGTAGGGCTTTTCTTAAATTTTTGATACAGACCACATTTGACACTGTTCTGAACAAATATTTCCATAACTTATGAATAATGCCGAGGCTAAAATCAGATAAATGGTGAAATAAAAAACGACCTTGTTATGTAATGGATAGAAATGAAAATCGCGTTTGACAAATTTAGACAAGGTTGTGTGTCCCTTATTTCCAGAATATGTATTCTATGTTGTACCAAACAAAGCCGCTTTTTATTTGACCGTTTAGCTCAGATAAGTCTCAATATTGATTTTAGCCTTAATTTAGTTTCCTTTAATATTACTACTAGTTAGGAAAACAAAATTAATACATAGTGCGATAAGAGTGAAATCCATCTATACATTCAACCATACTACCGTCTCCCGTATGGTCTAGTGGCTAGGATACCTGGCTTTCACCCAGGAGGCTCGGGTTCGATTCCCGGTACGGGAATTTTTTTTTGGTTTTTGTTACTTACTACATCTGTTTTCCAGCTTGCAATGTTAAAAACAATTTAATATTGTATGATAAAAAGATACAATACAAATAAAGTTACAGTAAATAAATCCCGGGGATATCAAAAAGTTATGTCAGAAGTGCGATTCGAACATACGCCCTCAGGATTAGAACAACTGTACCCATTTGTATAGGCAAGGGAACCTTGAGTCTTGCGCATTAGGCTAAATTCTGGAAGGCGTGGTAGACTTTTATCAGCCCAATGTATAATTAAAAAGCGTCTTTGTTTTCTACTACATAGTGATGAAAATTCTTTAAATAATAAAGGCTTCGTTTTTATATTATTGGTGTCACATGTTTTCAGAATAAATATACTATGCAGTATAAAAGTCGCTTTTTAGTTAACAGTTTGGCTGAGATAAGTCTGAAATTGATTTCAGCCTTAGACCGCTCGGGTGGAGTTGGACCGTTCCAGGTTGGAGTCCCGGTCGGGGCATTCATTTGTGTGATGAACACGGATACTTATTTGTTTTCAGGTCGCGGTCGTTTATATTTTTGTTTATTCTGGGTTTCCCCCAGTTCTGCTCACTTTGGAGACAGTTGGTGTGTGCCAGAGGATTTTATTTATTATTTATTTTTATGTTATCAATCAGACTAAATAATAATAGGATATGTTTTTATTGATAATACCACAATAGATCATTTATTATTAATCAATATAAGTATGGAGAGAAAAATATAAACATACATTCACAAAACGATTTTACATCAAACGCATGGATGACAAAATATAAACTCAGAAAACAGGTTTATTTCAACTTAAAAGTTATTTTTTAAATATTCTTAATTGTAACACAGTAACGGTATGTTTAAAGGTTGTAGCACCAAACGTCCAGCTATATACTTTTCACTTATATTCACTATTTAGCATTTAAGTATATACTTACTATATTACATCTAAGAACCTATAAAATGTTTATCGGAAACTGAAGCAAATTCTATAACTAGCTGATCTATGCAACGCTAGAGCAAGAACGCTATTTTTCATTATATCCGTTATAATATACAAGGTTACTTCGATTTTTACTACATATTTTAGACTACATATTTTTTTATTAAACTATTTTTTTGGTCTAAAATATGAACTCTCAATAGAATGGTCAAAATGTTAGTTTCTAGAAATAATAATATCACGCTTTTCTTAATGAATAAGAAAATATATTATTTTTATTTAGTATTAAATTAGACGTATCTTTTATAAGTATATTGTGCTAGTGTATTGGTTAGACAAACTCCTACGCATTAAAATACAGAATCAGTTTTATGCTCTCCGTTAAAACAAAGTACTACTGAGAAATGAGTCATTGAAAAGACTTGGAAATGCATTTCTGGATTTAAAATTGGGGTTTCTAGGTTAAGCCCACTTTCTAGGTGGTCCCTCAAATATAGGCGTTTCTTTTGTTAGAATGGCTTAGTTCCGTCGCCTTTGAAATGATCGACTGCAAACACCACAGGTTGTCGTAATTTTACCAGATTGTAAGGATCTGGTAAAATTATGCTTTAATTCAGTACAGAATAATACATATAACCATACTTTGTGTAATTTTCACAGGGTAAAATAAAGCGGAAGTAAACTGTGTCGACTTAAAGCTAGAGAAAATAAAAAATGTTTTGTTGCAATTTCTTTAAATTAAAAAAATATGACATATAAAATGTCTTATAATTTTTTTAGGCTGAAGTTTACTAGCTTTTATCAACTATAAAAAAGAGTCTCATGTCCAATTTCTCTTAGCACAATTATTACTTTATTTATATTTTGTTAAGGGCTTTTCAGAATTTCTTTATCAAGGCAATTGTACACTAGAATTGTGGTTTTTTATATGTTGTAAAACGAGCTGTTGGTTTTTATAAGAGTTTGTGAGCTGGCTGTTTATAATTCGTTGTGGTAAACTTCTGTAGTGACTTTCAACTCGTGTTCATGGAACGCGTTGCAATCTGCTGGGTATTTGGCCTGAAACAGGATATTAACTTGTTTTAGTTAAGTACGTTTACTTTTTTAAAGCAGTTTTCTATTAAGTCAGCTGTTATTAAAAATGAATAAAATTCACAGATTAAAAAAATCAACTGCCTCTCACAAATGTAAGAAGAGCTAGTGGTATAGGCTATAACGCCGTGTCGACATAACAGCTGTGCAAGGAACTTCTGAAGTGCCTGATAGTGCTTGGAAAATTCACCTTTTTTTGTAGCGGGAAATGTCAAGATTAAATGGGGCAAATGCAAGCTACCAACCGTACTTCCTGGCAGGGAAGTCTTAATAAACAACTTTCAGAATAAGAAGTGGCCTTAAATTGGCGCGACACCTAAAGAAGAAGTAGTTTTCATATAAAATATCTGTCAGATGAAAGCATATGTACCTCGCAGTTAACATCAGATTGCATGGCGTTGAAGAGGTCCCAAAAGCCCCCTCCGTTCTGAAAGCTGAGGGCAGCAGACGCGATCAGACTGCCCAGCTTCGTCAGACCTGCTTTGAAACCGGGTAGACCTGAGGAGAGGAAAAGTGGTAAGGGAAAGAGAAAGAGACACGAGGTTTCAAAAGGTTTTTAATTTGGCTTAAGATTGAATAGGGAATCGTTTAATAGCTGAATCCATCCAGAGTGTTCTGAGGCATGTTTGAGGAAAATCGGTACAGTTTTTCAAAAGTGAAGGGTGGTTTTTTTCAGGCGGCCGCTTTTTAATTTGTTTCTATATACGAGTATAATTTGTTCTATGTTATAATTGTTACACTAATTCTAATCTTATTTCGCTTTTTAGGATTCTCTTAGGATATTTCATCTTTCTTCCTAGAAATGATTCACTCACCTGTTTTTCCTTTACTTGAGTCTCTATTAACGAGGCACATGAGGTGTTCAGCGCATTTCGGCGCCTGCACAGAATGCTTGTACGCTCTGAACACTCTGAGAACCGGTTCAATGACTTCTAGATTCAGTGTATCTGTCACGCGATCCGTCAGGGCTTGGTAGTCGCCTCGGCTGGCAAAGGACTTTGTTGTGGTTTCCGCCATTTTGAGAAGTTGCTGGAAGAGAGAGAATTGTTATTGGATGAAAAGATGTTTAGCAGCGTGGCTATTCAGTTACATTGAGTTTTGTACTGAACTGAACTATATCGCATTTTGTTTCCATTTCGAAAGAAAAAAAAGCATGTTTAAAAGCGTTATAAGGGCTCATTTTTATTTTAAGATATCTAGTCTTTAGATTTGCAAGGAGAGAATGCAATATGTACATATATAAAGTGTCCCAGAAGTCGACGTTAGGCCGGGATCGGGCAATAGGCCATGTCTTAATAGTTATCAGAAAAATATAGGTAGAAAAAAATTTAAGGAAACATAAGCTTTTAAAAAGAAAATCATTTTTACAAAGTCTAAAATGTTTACACCCTGCGATGGTCTCTTAATTCCTGTCCCTACAAATCTTGTTTTTTTTTAAATTTCATGTCTGTTATATAATTGTGAATAATGCTTCTGTAAACTGTTGCCAAAAATTTAAAGCCAATTGGTCAGTTCCAGTTAGTATTATAGAAACGTTATACGTTTACATTGTTGGGTAAGTGGGTCTTTAGATTTAGGTACAAGATTATATTGCAATATGTATATGTACATATTATAGAAACTTTATAGAATAAGAAAAACAAGAGCGAAACGGCTAGCCAGACTGTAAAACAATCAGGAACAATCTAACTATGACATGAATAGTGGATATCATGAAATGTTATAATTTGATTATTAATTTATTCAATATATTGTTAAGTACGTTTGTTTTTGCCCGCGACTTCGTTTGCGTAAATTCCCGTTCCCGTTCAAGTTTGGGGATAAAAGTTAGTCTGTGTTAGACGAGATCGATTTCTATCTGTAGGTACCACCGGGGAATTTGGCGGACGCTCAGGGTAAGACGAGAATCGCTTAATCGTTACGATCTTTTGTAGGCGCCCTGCATACTAAGGAAGGGGTGACGACACTGGAGGGGATTCGGTTGCGAATCTGAGCCCCGTCGAGTTCCTCGATAGCACTAACATTCGAACACATTTTCACGTTAATAAAATTAAGTATGTTTTCGAACTCAATTGTCTGAATATTGTATCCATAACAGTTGAATTAATATTTGGGTATTTCGTCATTATCAAATTATTAACGGTTGGTGAAAATATTTATTGCTTACGCCTATCAGCGTTTGAGATATTGAGGATTAACCATATGTGTAAATACTGTAACAGTTTGTGCCAGGTAAACTAAACAGCCACAAGGTAAGTTCTTTTGAAAAACATTATCGGTGTTGAGGAAAATAAGTAATTTAAATTATACGTTTCAGGCGAATTATTTCAAGGCAAATTAAGTCTTTCTAGTTCAGAACACACTATATTTACCCTACTACGGCAAAGGAAATACAATTGTTATGATTTTGGACCCTACGTTTTTATACATGTTCTCTTATAACCTCCAAACTACGAATCATAAAGTATCGCTAGAAGTGGTTAAAAGAGGGTTGATTGCTGATTATTTACAGCGTAAACATTTGTGTTCACTCATGAACAAAGATTAGGTATTGAACTCTCTCATTTGATATCCAATTGAATTTGATTAATACTTTTATTATACTAATACTTGAAATTGGCAGAAATATTTATTGTGTAGTAACGACAGCTGATTGCCATAAAACACTAATAATAAAATGTTAATATTACTAGGTGTAAGTATGTCAAAATACTTATTTAAAACGTCTTTCCAACGTCAACCCAATGAAAAAAAGCGCCTTGAAAAGTTTTAAACAAGAAATAGTAAGTTGATAACTTAAAATAATGAGTATGATTATATAAATATTGCCTTTTGCCCCATAAAATATACTTTTTTTATAACTTTGTCACAGCCGGCAAACGAGTCTACAATCCGCCTGACAGTAAGTGGTATCAGCACCCATGGACTTCATTAATCATGGGTATTTTGATTGGTTTTCTTGTTGTTCGATTAATAATTATAAACTGGATCGCTAAGATTCGTACCATGAAGTGCCTTTAGCTAACTGGCGTTTGAATCGCTCACGGAGGAATGAAAGATCGAAATTTGTCTGTGGTCCGCGTGTGAGAAAAAGATGACGCTGTACACTTGTTGCATAAGTCTGTCTCTTTTACTCGAACCATTTGCGTTGCGTTTCGAAATCTAGTTGATATGATTTTAGCGGTTTTTTTTGTGTAAAAATAACAACAAATATATTTTAAAATTGCGCTTTTTAGTGTCAAATTATATACCATAAGCCGTTTTAGTACTCATTAAATAATATAAATTTATATAATTCTTTAAATTACAAATAATTAAAGGTTTCGTAAAAATAAATTGATTATGACCAGTTTAGAACGCACCCAATTTGACTTCTACCTTTGTCTCTACTGATAAATCAGTTGATTTTGTTGAATTTTTCAACAATGGGCTCAGCTCATCACACATTTCTAATACCAATCGTTTAGACAACCGATATCCTTTTATATATTCTTCATCTTCCAAATAAAAGGGGTCCGATTGTTTCCGTATTGTGTTTATTTCATTATCATTTTCCAAGAAAATAAAAAGGACAAGAAGAATAAAAGGTAACTCAAGTATTTAGTTTAGATAGACTGTTTCGAAATTTCTAAGTATCTTAAGTAATGTTTAGAAAATTGCGTAATTTAGCTATATTTGTCTAAAAATTTTCAAGTAACAATGTTCTTCTCAACTTATTCTTCAGAGAAGACGTATCTTTTCAAAGAGTCATAATAATAACAGTAATTTCTGTAAAATATAATTAATTTTGAATATATAATTTTTGAATGGAGTTTAGTTAAACTAAATTACATGCCATAGAAATTCTTCGCCCTTAGCAATTGCACGTGTGTCGACCAGCAGCGTAAGGAATATATTGGTAAAATAGCCTTTAGCATGCGGTGAGGCTCCCTTTATCGGAATACCGACCGAATTGTCGACCGAGTAGCGTTGGCTGTAGAAGCTTCATACGCTGGAGGGCCCAGGTAAGAGGCCAGGGCATTTATTGGTGCGATGAACGCGGATGTTTGTTCTTGGGTCATGCAAGTTTATTTAGACATGGCGCCCGGTGCGCTGACGGAATATCAGCGTTGCGATTCCCGCAACGCGTAAGCTGAGTCAGTGCCCTTTCACATTCTCTGTGCCGATAAAACTTTTATTTTGAAGATAATTTGTACGTAGTGAAATTTTTTTTATTTTTAGTTTTTGGTAATTATTATTATTATTTTATCTATATAATGAGTTTCACCCGGTTCGCTGTCTGTTCATCCATAACACAATTTTACTTTGGGGCCATATAGTTGGTGTGTTTGTCTGGGGATTTATTATGATTAATTATTGACTAATAAAAGTGAAAATTGTCACAATTATACAACTAAACAAAAAGTCTTCTACCTGTAATAATATCCAAGTGACTAACCTTGACATATGCAATAGCGGAACTGACATAGCCCGACACATCTGTATCGGCATCTAGATAATTCTTCAGCACGTAATTGACAAGGCTAGTTATCGATTTCTCGGGCTTTTTGATGTCAAACTTCACGCTGCGAGGGAGACCCTGCGCGTCCAAGAACGCGTTGATTATGTACTCTCCTGATATTAGATATCTGAAATGGAAAATTAGTGGTATCAAACATTAAAAATTTTCTAAAGAATTCGATAAAATGGGAAGACCAAATATTTGATGTGTAAAAAATACAAATGAAATCATAGCTAAGAAAATTGGCTGTATGGTTCATTTTGAAATAAATACATCTAAGTTATAACCGGTCCATCTATTAAGAAGATACATTGACATCTCGAGACACACACATTTTATGTGGAGGCCAGCAATGTCAATTACACTAAATACTAGGTTACTTAGGTAGTTAGGGGGTTAGCAATATATTCGGGCTGGCAAATTCGACTGCGCTGCCCGGCTTTTCCAACTGATGCCGACTCGAACATGTAGTAACCTATTTTATTTTGTTGGAAATAGGAAGCCAAAATTCAATATTAGAGTATGGTCATATTGGTTTTTAAGTTTTATTATCAATTAACTAAAATTTGCTTTTGTCCTACTCCACTATTTACCACTTACAACCACAGCTTAGTAAAATCTCACCTTGTATAAACTTCAGGCTTAGATACATGAATGAACATATCAGTCAAATACCCAGCAGCGGCCTTAATCCAATGTCTTCTAAACGAGTGGTTCTCAAAGTTTTTAAGCATCATCTCCACGCTGATCTTTCCATCAGGACCGGTGAAGGCTTTGGTGATTCTTTTCAACCCTGACTTTTCCCAAACAGTCTTTCCGAGTTCAGAGTTTATGAAGATATCCCAGTAAAGATGGGCTTTTTCTAGGAGAGGAGGTAGGAAGTTGGCGTGGTCTTTGTGGTCATCGGACCGCTTTTGGACTTCTGTTGCTGATAAAGAGTTGATGGTGTTCATAATGATCGGGAAGATACCAGCGGCGTTATTGTTATTGCTGTTGCCGAGGAACGCTGAGGCGACATTAAGGATGTCTCCGAGGCTGTCGGATGGATCGTTGCTCCTTTTCTCTCGTTTGTTGGTTTCTGAATCTCCTTGCTGACTCAGCATAGAGAGCATGGAGCCGATTAATGCGGGATCAATTTTCCCGTCTTGTCCTCCTAAGAGGCTTCCAAGACCTTGAATAAAATTAACAAGTATAGAATTGAATCCAGCAACAAACACAAAGAAACATTTGTTTCCAATTGAACATGTGTTCGTGTGTGAATATGTGTGAATATTTAATTGTTAATTGTGGAGTTTTAAAGATGCTTCTCGATTTTATCTCCTATTTACTCGGTAATTGAGAAATTACTTTGAACATCACTATTGATTAGTACAACAAAGTGAGCTTCGACAGTATTTTCATTTGTAGCAGAGTACTGACAAAATGTCTAACAGTGTAATGGATTGGTTCACGCTCCGTACACAACTATAAATGTAAAAGTGTTTCTTAGCTGTGATTATGCCTGCTGATATACCTGACAGTAAATTCCCAGCATTATTACCGCCACCTTCACTGTTCTGAATCAAAGAGCCCACAATGCTGCCCAGCGCTCCCAGGTTGTCATTCCCTCCGTTGCCCATGTTCTGGATGAACGCTGAAGCTAGTCCTAAGAGAGGATTGTCTTCCTCTGCTTTAAGACCCACCACGGTCAGCGATAGGAAAAATATTAGAAGAGAGCTAGCTCGCGCCATGTTGTTGAGTCTGAAATAGACAGAAGCTATGTCAATAAATTTTGTTTACATGTAAGCTTAGCGAGAGCATCTAAGCGATAATTAGCTTCATTAAGCTACTGGTTTTCACAAATATTCCGAAGGGGGTTTATAGGTTTTTTTTCAAAATTAGTGATGCCAAAATTTTATTTCCTTGTATGCAAAGTTTTTATTCATTCGAACTCTTCATGACCTTGAAAAGTGCGAGATCATTTTAATTAGTAATATTGGCAGGAATAATTTAGCTACTCAAAAAGACTCTCAGTAGCTTGCGAATATTTTTCTTAGAAAATTGTATTCTAAAGCACTAGGTACCTAATTATCCATGTAGATAAAATCAAAGTTTTGATGTTATAATAAAATTGATTCTTCAAATTTCAAATATCCCGAAAATTGGCTTATATTATGCATCAACTTTGAATTTCTCGATAAATTCGCTATTCGTCGAAGCGTGGTCGGATTACTAACGACCGCTTCATACGGTTTCATTCAAATATTGAAATCATTAGGTCATTTGCGGAGCACGTGGGATTGAAGTCACATTTTCGAATTTTGTTTGTTATTAAATGTCAAAGATAAGTTTTTTGGTACGAAGGTAAAATAATGAGTAAATAACCCCATAGTTCAGCTTACGAGATTTATTTTAACTAATTTACATTTCAATAGCTTTAAAACTGTTAGAGACAGGCCTTACTTTACTACTGTTAGATAATATCGCTGATTGTCTAATGTCGCACCATCATATCGCATACTGCCATTTTACCAAACACAAGCATGATCGTGCGGTTTCATCTGCGTGGAGGTGCTACTCATATAATTGGCCGGCACGAATCATAGTCGAATATGAACTTTTTTTTTGCCGCTGAAGCAACACCCTCTCGGGAGGGAGGTGAAAGATGCGTCATGCATACCGCCGCAGGAAAATACCGACCTCTGCGGGGGTGATGTGGGACTGACCAGAATGGCACCTACCCACTAAAAACCACCTTGTTGGCTGTAGCAATATTTTACCGTTAGCTTTGTTCGGAAAAAATACTGGGCGCTTATGGCCTTTGGGTTTGGCAAAACGAGTTGAATGTGTCGATCTGCATAAAGACGAATGGAAACTCTATCTGCACTAGCTGAACATAATTATGTAGTAATTGCTTCGGGCCGTCCTTGTCGTTCAACAAAGACTTATTCGGGTCGGCAAGATCCGAATAAGTCTTAGTTCTGATGCCGTGAGAGATTGTCATTAGAAATAGCCGTTGCTACTTCTGGGTAACTTTTGAGTCGAGCAACATATTTAAAAAATGTACTAAAAAACAATTAAAAACAATTAATTCGATATTTAATAACGCGGCTTATCTACTCACGGTACTCGGTCGGAAAGGTCCGGCTAGTTTCGAGCTCGTCTAGAAAAAAAAGTTAAAAGCAATTTTATTATTAAACTGAATTTTAGTTTAAACAATCCCTTTAAAGTTTTAAACTAAATGGTCTTCAATATTTACTTGTCTAATTATAGGGTTGCAAAGTTTTGTACAAATGTTTGAGAAAGGGTTGAAGTTGGGCGAATTCGCAGTACTGGTTTTATTGTATTGTCATTTGCTGAAAAGGGTTGTCTTTTTGGGGGTTGGATTGAAAGTTTAAATTTTAATTAAGTTAGTCATGTTAATTGTGTTTCAAATGGACAATTGATTAGTGTAATTATTTTAACGAAAAGAGCTTGAAGTTCGAAATCGTCTTACGTAAAACTAGAGTATACTAGACTAGAAACAGCGCATCATGAATTATGTTTTCATCATTCTATAGTCATTACGTAGCATAAATCCTGAAAGATGTTCTTCAAGTACGCCTTAAAAATTATCCTAAAATGTAACGTTATTGTAATTATTATGAAACAAAATTTTTTAAATTGTTGTTTAAATCTCCAGACAAACTCACCAACTGTATAAAATAAATATAAACATGACCAACTAGGAACCGAGGCCAAACGCCTGTAGATACTAATCACATAACTAATCAGTCAGCGTGCGCGTGTGTGAAAACATTGTTTTATACCAAAAAAATACCGACAATTATAAAGTATATAAACTCGTTCTTGTGTTGGTGTAAGTGTAATAAAAGGATTTGGACTGCGAATTGTGTTTCATACGAAAATATTTCATCATTTAGCAGTCACCATTTTGTTTTGGCGGCCGGCGGCGGCGGCGGCGTTACTCTGCCTGCATTGCTCTGTTGCCACTCTGCACGGCGTCGCTCTCTATCTCCCCTAAAAGCTTTCTATCTCTGTCTTTTGTGTGCTTGCATCCTGCACTAGTAACAAAGCTACAACAACGCAAATACTTACGTACCTACTAATTATTATTACTCCATGAATTATTGTATAAATAATGTCCGCAAAATCGAAATCTTTCGTAAAATCAGCAACCTGTAATAAAACACCGGATCGCAATGATAGTGGTGGAGATAATATAACACTGCGTCCTAAGAAACAACCTGCAACACCGGCGACCAATATGTTTGTTACAGAAGAAAACTTACGGTCCATTATTCAACAAGAAATTTCAGCTGCCATTAAATCGTCCTTAAAAGAACTTTTGTCGCATGAACTCCACAACATTACCCTGCAAATCTCTAGCTTTCAAGATTCAATTACGTGGTTCAATACTAAGTTTGAAGAGACCAAGAATATTTTAGCGGCTAATGAAAAGAAAATGCAATTTGTGCACCAAGAGAATAATAACTTAAGACTCGAGTGCCAAGAGCTCAAAAAACAAATAAACAGTATCTTAGAGGAGAATAATAATAAAGATCAGTGGGTACGCCGCTCAAATATAGAGGTCATTGGCATTCCCGAGAAGAAAGATGAAAACCTCATAACTGTCGTAAATAAACTAGCCCGGAACTGTGGTTACGACCTCAACCCGACCACTGACATTGACTTTGTATCGCGAGTGGCTGTGAAGTCAACAAACAGCGAACGACCGAAACAGCAACCCATCGTTATCAAACTTCAGGCTAGATATAAGAAGGATGACTTTTTAGCTGCTTTCAGAAAGCGTAAAAACTTGATGGCATTGGTTTTACGGAAGATAGCAAGATCTATATAAATGACCACTTAACAATAAGAAACAAATACCTTTTCCGGCGCGCCACTACACTAGGTAAAGAAAAAAATTACGCCATGTGTTGGGTTTGAAATTGTACCATAACGGTGCGCCGCGTCCCTCAGTCCTCTGTTATTGGAGCGAAGCGAGCGTAGCGAGCGAAGCTCCTTATGGACTCAAAATGTATAATCGTTCACCGCGAACTCCTCTCACACCGTTTGACCGATTGAAACCAGATTTTGCACACAAGTCTAGAGTGACCATAGCAAGGTCAGTACGAAAAATTTTTTTCGATATCATGTACCATTGAGAAAAAATCACCGAAAAACTTTTACATTGAAATAGCATTGAAAAATTTTGTAAACAAACAATTGGCGCCAAAATTGAATTTTTGATCAGAAAAATAGAATTTCGAACATTCACAATACGGGGAACGGCTTTTCGTTTGTCCGTTCGAATCTCGAAATTTAAAAGTCGTTTTCTCGAGTTCTCGCCCATAATTTTTCAAATTTTCTTTTTAATTATTAAAATATAGTCAAAGGCCTACCCAGCGATACCAAAATTGTTAGTATTAAAATTCTGATTAAAAAGATATTGACGTTTCTTTTTTTACATTGACATTCCATATAAAAAAATATATGTTTAGATTGACAATTTTTTGGATTTTCTCGCCGTTTTTGATTTTTTGTTCAATTCAAATACACTTTTCAGAGGAAAAAAATTGTTTTCGGCAAAATTCGAGGTAAACAAACATTGATTGTCTCAAAAAATAGTTAACATCCCATTCTTATTTTCTAGACGCCGAACAGCCAACGCTCGTAGGCTTGCTCGTCCTCTGAATACATCCAGTCAAGCCAACAGACCTATAATTTAACAAAATTATGGACTTAATTACTAACTCTGCAATAAACAAGCCTTTCTAAAAAAAAATCTAACAATGAAACAAAATGTCTTACTGTTTAGTTACTTCTATAAAGCTAACCCAAAAAAGTCCGTTAGACTAAAACAATTGATAAGGAAAATATCGCTTCGCTCCGATTATGGCATGGTTAGGTCCAGAGGACCAACGCATTCCGACCTAGTATACATTAATAATGAAGACTTAAAAAAAATAAGGTAGTAGGAATTATTTATAATTACATGTCAAATCTATATTTTTTATATATACTGTTATTTTATATAAGGTTATTTCTTTTATTATAGGTACTGTTGTCGTCCAGTACCCTTGAGGTGGAAATTTTTATTTGTTATAACTATATAAGTTATATTCATAATTGCAGAACTTATTGTATGTTGAAACTGATTTGTTTAATAATATCAACCCTAAAAAACAAAATTATTGACTACTTTTTACAACGTACATTACTAAAAATCCGTTTTTTAAATATTATAATAATGCTTATTTCTTTTATTTTAATTGTATCTTGTATTGAAGCGTTTCTGGCGAGTTATAGGGTGAATATTTATGTAATTAATGATACTTACAAAAATTACCTAGGTAATTGTAAAATTTGGTACTGTTTAATTTTTTTTTCTGTGGTATTAACAACAAAGGTGCTTTTTAAAATATCAGATATTTTGTTGGGCTTGAGTTCGCCAAGTTGTGAAAATAATACTAAGTTTAATTATATGCAACTTTTATATTTATGTCTGTTATATATTTTTATCTCAATTTTATATTACGACAAAGTGTTTATTTTCATATTTTATACAGAGCTACGTTGCCTGAAATTCATATTATGTTTTTTATTTTATAAGTTAAACATAAGTCCACAGTTTACAGGCGTTATTAATTCAATTATCTTCACTCTTTATGACTTTTAACATTTATTATCAGAATGTTCGTGGTTTACGAACTAAAACAAATGTTTTATTAGAACAAGTACTTAATAATAATTATGACATTATATGTCTTAGAAAACGCGGCTCTGTCCTGGAATTTTTAACCTGGAAATATTCGATTCTAGATACGTTGTATAAAGGAAGATAGAGACTATAACTTGCGTGGTATGCAACGTGGTGGTGGGGTATTAATTGCCGTGAAGCGAACACAACAAGTAGATGAGCGTGATTTAATAGCCTTACCACCACGCGTACCGAATACTGAGTTAGTTAATGTGACAATTGCTATATCTAAATCACCAGTTCATTTAAGGTTAAGAGTTTACTGTGCATATTTTCCTCATAATAGAGAACAAATTAACTCTCAATTAGATTTCTTTGAACATCTGTCTAATGTTGTTGTAAATGATCCATACGATAAATACCTAATTTTCGGTGATTTTAATATAAGTAATGCTTGCTGGACTAGTTTAGATAATTCATCTTTTTTAACATTGACAAACCCTTCACAAAATAGCCTTTAATATAATTTGAACACATTTTTGTGTGTAACTGAATTGAATCGATATAATAACATATACAATAGTAATAACAAACTCTTAGACTTGGTTATGTCAAACTGTCCATGTAAAGTATCGCACTGTTTAGACCCTCTTATAAGCGAAGATATTCAACATCATCCTGCCTTAACTGTTAATATACCCTTAGAATTAGAAACTCATGCGCTGAGCTATGCTCTTCGAATTTTATTTCAGTATTTTTCTGCCGGTTATGATGTTATAAATTCAGAAATATCAAAAATTAAATGGTAAGTGAATTAGACACAGATAATATTTCAAAAGCTGTAGATATTTTCTAAAGCAAATTAAACAATATAATTCAAACACACGTTCCTACTAAAACAATAATTCAAACACATTCAAGGCGCTTCCCTTTGTGGTACTCTAAAGGCTTGATAAATATAATAAAAGAAAAAATTTAATATCATAAAAAATGGAAAATATATGGGCATCTGGCGGATTATAAACAATTTTCTGAACTTAGAAAATTGCAAAAACAAGCCCAAACTGAATGTCATAACCAATTCTTAAAAAGAACGAAATAATATTTAAAATTTTTTGGACCTTTATGAAGTCAAAAATGAAAACCACAGATTTTCCTGACACGATATGTTTCTCAGATCATACTGCATTCCTTAGTCAAGATATAGCCGAATTATTCAATGAATATTTCCGTAACGTTTTTGAACCTGCTGACACTATTTCAAATTTTATTTCTAGTTACGATAAAGATTTACCTTCTGTTGATATTAATACGGTTGATATTAACATAAACCTAGTCAAAAAACATCTCAAGAAGTTAGATATCACTAAAGGCACTGGCCCTGATGGGATTCCTCTAGTGTTTTTACGTAATTGTTGGAAAACTATTGCTCTACCAATAACAATTCTTTTTGTATTCTCCATACGCCAAGGTATAATACCAAGTAGTTGGAAAAAATCTTTTGTCGTACCTACATTAAAAAGTGGAGATCGACAAAATGTTGATAATTACAGAGGTATATCCAAAATCTCAACTATACCTAAACTTTTTGAAAAAAGTGTAAGTATATGATTCAATATACCCTTGTATTAGACCAGTCATCAGTGACTATCAACACGGTTTTCTTGATAAACGATCAACGGAGACAAATCTTTGCGAGCTAACTAATAAAATAACTACTGCTTTAGATGATGGTTATCAGGTTGACGCCGTATACACCGATTATTCCAAGGCTTTCGACAAAATTCACATGTAATTCTTTTGTCAAAGTTTAAGAATATCGGTATACACGGAGACCTTCTAAGATGGCTTGAATATTATTTACAAGATCGATGTCAATCCGTAACAATTACATCCACATTTATTCCTGTCACATCTAGAGTACCTCAAGGCTCACACCTTGGCCCCCTTTTATTTAATATATTTATAAATGATGTAACAAAAAATATATGCACCAATATCTTAGTTTACGCTGATGATCAAAAAGTTTTTTCCACTATTAAAACTATTAATGATTGTAACCATTTGCAAAAAGATTTGAATACTCTAAGTGAATATAATTCAAAACATGGAGTTTTTTTCAATATAGATAAATGCTATATTGTAAGTTTTTCGAAAAAGAAAAAAGTTTTTAAGTATCATTACAAATTAAATGGACAATCAATAAAAAGAATTGATGAGGTTCGTGATTTGGGGATATATTTAGATAAAGAACTTAACTTTAAGTCGCATATTGATAGAGTTACTAGTAAAGCGTATAAAATGTTAGGATTCGTGCTTCGTCAAGGTAAGGAATTTAAAAATCTTCATACATACTTAATTTTATATAATGCTTTTGTAAGATCACATCTTGAATCCGCTTCTACTGTATGGAGCCCAAATTATACAGTAAATAAAGACTCTATTGAACGTATACAAAGAAAATTTGTAAGTGTATTAAGATTTAGAATTAAAAATATGGATAACCAACTGAAAATGATATCTTTAGAAGAACGCAGAAAACAGAGAGACATAACATTTTTGTATAAATTGCTTCACAACTTGGCTGATTCACCCTATCTAGTTAGTCAAATTGGTATTCGTTGCAAACGACCTTCGTCCCGCAATACAGATTTATTTGAAGTACCGTTTGCACGTACAAACTATAATTAATATACATTTTTGATTCGCACCACTAATTATTACTAGGTCGGAATGCGTTGGTCCTCTGGACCTAACCATGCCATAATCGGAGCGAAGCGATATTTTCCTTATCAATTGTTTTAGTCTAACGGACTTTTTTGGGTTAGCTTTATAGAAGTAACTAAACAGTAAGACATTTTGTTTCATTGTTAGATTTTTTTTAGAAAGGCTTGTTTATTGCAGAGTTAGTAATTAAGTCCATAATTTTGTTAAATTATAGGTCTGTTGGCTTGACTGGATGTATTCAGAGGACGAGCAAGCCTACGAGCGTTGGCTGTTCGGCGTCTAGAAAATAAGAATGGGATGTTAACTATTTTTTGAGACAATCAATGTTTGTTTACCTCGAATTTTGCCGAAAACAATTTTTTTCCTCTGAAAAGTGTATTTGAATTGAACAAAAAATCAAAAACGGCGAGAAAATCCAAAAAATTGTCAATCTAAACATATATTTTTTTATATGGAATGTCAATGTAAAAAAAGAAACGTCAATATCTTTTTAATCAGAATTTTAATACTAACAATTTTGGTATCGCTGGGTAGGCCTTTGACTATATTTTAATAATTAAAAAGAAAATTTGAAAAATTATGGGCGAGAACTCGAGAAAACGACTTTTAAATTTCGAGATTCGAACGGACAAACGAAAAGCCGTTCCCCGTATTGTGAATGTTCGAAATTCTATTTTTCTGATCAAAAATTCAATTTTGGCGCCAATTGTTTGTTTACAAAATTTTTCAATGCTATTTCAATGTAAAAGTTTTTCGGTGATTTTTTCTCAATGGTACATGATATCGAAAAAAATTTTTCGTACTGACCTTGCTATGGTCACTCTAGACTTGTGTGCAAAATCTGGTTTCAATCGGTCAAACGGTGTGAGAGGAGTTCGCGGTGAACGATTATACATTTTGAGTCCATAAGGAGCTTCGCTCGCTACGCTCGCTTCGCTCCAATAATAAGCAATTTAATAATGGAGATATATTTCACCTCACATTTTCACAATTTAAACAAGCTGTATGTTTTAAATAATAGTTTTATATTCTTTAGGTATATTTTTTCACCTTCTTTTATAGTTTTTGTTTTATGATTTTATGTTTTGTTTAAAACTTCTCCAACCTGCTACCGATAAGCTAAAATAATTGAACATCATTGGAAACTTCTTTGGCTTTTGTGTTACCAATTTGTATTTTATTTTCAAGTACTATGTATTGGCTGTTTGTTTTCCTTTACTTCAAATAAATAAATAAATGCAGCGATCAGGACTCAAACCTGGGACTTCCGGCGTATGAAGCGGGGCTACTACCACTGACGCTTGCCGCAAAATTTGAAAAGATTTTTGAAGTCTTTCTTTCGTAATAAAGTATTAAACTAAATGTCATTTGTATCTTCTTAATTGAGAGGACATTGATTTTTAATTCCGACCGTGAAACTAAAAACAAACTCTTCTATGTATATAAAATCTTCCAAAGATTTTATACGTTCGATAGATACAGATATACATTTTGTAGGTATAAAAAGTAACTAGCAAAGTTTTCCCTTTATTTTATTCGCTGGACAACACACCAATAACGCCTAATGTAGTGTTTAAGATGTATGCAGCGATATTACAAACCTATCCAAGAGCCATCTACACGTATCGGTTCTTCTTCTAAAAGTTCCGGCAGTATATATATCTGGAAACAATTGGAGCATGTAATTCATTTGTTTGGTAATCCAAACAAGTACGAGCACTTGACGAGTATTATTTGTAAACAATTTTTCATTTTTAAAGTTATTGCTTGAACATAAATAATATCTGTTAGTTCCAAGATGAGAATTCGGGAATTCTGAGGTTCCAGTATTGTATAAGATGCTACAGTTTCCCAGCGCAGTTTCACACCGACGTAATCTTTTCGACAAGACTTTTTTGAATTTCGGGATCATATACGTGGTTCTGGATAATGTACCTTGCTAGTGGTAAAAGCATTTAAACATAGGTTTATCATATGCAGAGATTATCAAGAAGCCCTATGTAGTTTCTAAAGGCGGCTTGATCTTCTTGCCAGGGACACTCTAATAACGGAAACACCCAAAAATTCCGAATTGTGTAATTCCGAATTTGAATATTAAAATTTTTTTAAATTTCGAATTTCACAATCCCTTAGATACTAAATTCCGACTATTCAAAAACATGAATCTTATTTTATCGAAATTCATAAATACGAAATTTTAATTTTCCGACTTTCATTAGTACGAATGATTAAAAACCCGCTGTGTTACTAGTCCGAAATATGTTATTCCGAATTTTAATATTCCGAAAATTCAATGCTAACATTCAGATTAAAAAGGGTATATATTAAAAATTATAATCTAAATCTCCTGTGACAAAAATCAAACCTAATAAGGCACATTTTGAAATGACGAGGAAAGCGAGGAGGAGCAGTTAGTCTGTATGTATATAATGCAGAGCGATCCTATACCTATACTCAAGAAATAACTCAGTACAAAAAACTAAATAAACTTTCTCATTTCCAGCTGACTACTTGAATGCTCGAACGTATAAATTGATGTGCTCATGCAGTATTACAAGGCGTTTGTTTATGCAACTAATATTATTCGGAATTTTGATATTCTGAATTCGTATTTATGAAATTGCGGATTATTAATAATTCATATTTTTTATGGTTCGGTACTTTCAAATTCGGCATATTGATTTTCGTAACTATAAACCGTAGGAATTTTGAAGTCTCGAAAAAAAGTTAGGAATTATGAAACACGGAAATTTCATTATCGGAATTTTGAACCATTCGGTGTTATAAAATTCGGAATTTTGAAATTCGTGATTATGTCTATCGGAATTAAGTTTTTCGTATTTATGAAGTGTACCCTCTGGTAACAGAGGTTGCCACTTCCTCACACGATAAGAAGAAGGTCTCTTACTTATAAGCAAAAGAGATATATACATATGTTTATTGAACCTTAAATCCGAAAAGACAGTTATTTAGGGTCTCAAGGCTTTCTGCACTTACTGCGTGTGTTAATGTATGGAAAACGCAAAAACAGTAATGCAGCAATTATTTGCTTTCTTTGTTTACTTTGCAATATAGTATGCTTGTGTTACTGACCCAGTGACATACTTCAATTATCGCCACCTACGTTAATTGATCAAGGGTGTTTTGTATAGAGTTGTCAATATTTCTATTGTAAAAAAGTAATCAAAGTAATTAATAAAACGGTCAGGCTCACCTACAAATATGAACCTACTTTGTATAAGGGTCTTATGAAAGGATTTTCGAAAATTCATTCCTAAAAGGGAAATTCGTAACGAATTTTTCTCTAAGCTGAACTATATACGTGACCATTTCAGAGATTAGTCTGACTAAATAAACATTTAATATATTAAGAGGGACAGCTGAAAGTCAGGGTCTTCTTTTAAGGATTAGTTGGATGAGAAAGAATTAAGTCAATGAAGATGGATAATGTCTAAAAATAGAATTCTACGGGTCTAGGCAAGTGGCATTCGACAATAAATGTATGAAATCGACATAAGCGTTCAGTCCAAAAGAGTTTAGTTCTAATTGGCTACACCCGCTGGCATGAATAAAACAATACTTGCATATTTATAAAATAACTTAATCCGCCAAAGGCCAAATTAGGCTAATTTTGCTAAGCGAAGGTGTACTTTATCGGTACTATATCTAAGTCTTAATTTGCTTATCAAACTCTATCCTTCAGAACGCCTTAGTGAACCATTTGACGGTAGCTTTTAGATTAATTTACTGACAATATTGCACGCCGTCTGACTTTAAAATATGAGATAAAATCGACAAGGCCGACCCGAAGCCATTACCACATATATTTAGCTTGTGCCGATGGGTTTACCATTTGCTTGGCGCAGGTCAGCACGTTCGGCTCGTCTTGCCAAAATTCGAACGGCTTTGGCCGAGTGGCAGTTTTTCCGAGCGGTCATCGACACGTATTCAACTTTGTCGCCCCGCCGATTAATGCCAACACATAATGAAAATAGAGGAACATTTTTCTTGGTTACATCATATAGTGGAAAACTCAGAATATTATTAGGAAAATTCTATCATTTAAGCTTTAGGGTTCCTATTGGTACCTTGAGATGTATATATATGTCACTTGTAGATTCTATCGTCAGCTATGCTCTGGATTGCTATGGCCTTACATTTAAAACATACATAGACAAACTAGAATTATTACAATTTAAATTCCTCAAACTACTTGTAAGTAAAAAAGTTAAAGAACAATGCAAAGGTGAATACACAAAATTATTTAAAAAATGTAACATCCTACCTGTGAGCCTAAAACATAAATACCTACTAGCTGTAAATAACCATTTCAGTCAGGAGCCTGGGCTGACGTTGGTATGCAACACCTTCAATACCCGATCAATGGCCACGGGAAGATACCTAGTACCTAAAATATCAAATTATTACGGAGACAGAACATTAAAAAAACGCTTGCTTTACTTGTTAAATAGTCTCCCAGAGGCCATTACACAGGAAACAAATAAAACAAAATTTAAAAACAAACTTAAAGTTCATTATTTACATATTGTTTTTGTATTAAAGCTATTCTGTGTTCTAAAATTTAAGTTATAAATGTTTAAAAAATGTTGTTTAAAATTTAAGGTTAAAGTTGATTTATATGTTGATTGTACGGAGACTCGATCCCACAGTCAAACCAATACCATGGTTTTGTGGGGCACAGTGTTAGATCTAAGATAAAAATTTGTTAAAGTTTAATTAATAAATAATAATAAATAAATAATCATCACCTTGATCAAATAATAAAGTTTCTAATTTATAAAAATTTGTAAAATGCGGAAAAGAGATCTTATAATATGTGAATGCATGCGTATTCCTTGGTTAACTGCATTTCGGTTGACCCCTAGATATGAAACAATATTGATAAAATTGTATAACCAAAGTTTATCCAACAAGTGAGATGAGGTGAGATGGAAGACCAACGCCTGCCAATTTGCCGTAAAAAATTACTATTTCCTTGAAAAAGTTGCAATCGAGCAATTGAAACATTTTCGCTAATTGAAACGCAAATCTATGAATTCTTGTATACTCGTAATTCCTTTTTTTAATTGCATAAATTAATGATCTGCTATTAGAACAGTTAGCAACAAATGAAGAGATACGCAATGAATTATACATTAGTTTACGCTACACCTGCTTTCGTGGTCGACTGAGTCTGATTTCTTATCTTCGTGTATTTAAAAACGATATTTGCTTGACAGTCATTAAATAATGTCTTGTGTCTCATTATTGGTTTTCAAAGATATAGTACGGCTACTTGCTTTAGTGAGTATAGGTATTAGATTTTACATTTTAAAGGCCATGATTATTGATTAGCTTTAATAGATGTTGATATCGATAAGGTTGACTATTTCTGGCCCTAGCATCTTCAATTTTACCGGACTTGGTTGTGCTAAAGGGACAGTCGGGAGCGTTTGTGCAGACTCCGAACAAGCTGCAAGCGATTCTCACCATTAGTCTGGGCCTTCTCCAAGTAGACTGAGTCCCAAGTACAATCACCCAGTCACCCCGTTATGCGTATTTAATGACGGCCACTGGTTTGGAAAGTGACTTTTTAAATGCAGACACGCCTTATTGCGGTGAGTAATAATTCTGTTGAACTGTGTTCCTTTTTTATGGCTAATTTTCATGATTCATAAGTGGTTGTGGAAGAGGGGAAACAAATACATTACCTGTTGTCTGTCACGTAATAAAAGGTTTAATTCCAAAAACTATCACGGACATGAGTTAGTCAGAGGGGTCGCCGCGAAGGCTTCTACGGTGAAAGCGCTTAGGCGCGTGCAGGGTCAGCGGCAGACGCTCAGGCGCCGACTGGCACTCTGGCGCGTGCAGGATCAATGAGAGCAGGAACAGGAGGAGCAGGTTGGATCAGCAGGCAGGAGGAGGTGGTGGGCAGGATCATCAGGGTCAGCAGCAGGAGCAGGATCAGGCGTCAGTGTCAGGGTTTTTAACATGAGGCAGCTTCAGCGTCAGGGAGCTTCGACATGAGGCAGCTTCAGTGTTAGGTAGCTTCAGCATGAGGCAGGTTCGGAGTCAGGTAGCTTCAGCATGAGGCAGCTTCAGAGCCCGGTAGCTTCAGCATGAGCATTTATGTTGCTTAAGGTGCTTTTAATTATAGATTTTGCTTTGCAAATATAGACTTAGTTTACAATATAGCGAAAGTAAAAATTCGCAAAGTAAAATTTATACTTAGCAGCACATTAGGTAACCATTTGACGTGTCAAAGTGCGGCCGTTAAAGATTATAATAAAATCCATTCGATTTTCAAATTGTTTCTTTAACACTAATTCTATGACGCATTCTAAATCACCTTTCCCATTAACTCCCACGTTCAGGTAAAACAATAATATCAAATTTTCTAGGAAACTAATATTTCATTGTTTTCTTATCTTTAAGATAATAAGGTAGATTCTTATAAACGAAAGTCTTCCTAGTAATATACAGGCCGTTTCTGAATGCGAGCTCCGTGAAATTGCCTTCGCCATTGTGAGCTAAGAATTTAGGTACAATAACCTATTTAGGATATTATATTTAAGGCTGTTCTATTATTTTTGACGTATCATCTTAAACAAAAGCTGAGATTGAATGACCAATTCCTTTTTTAGATTATTTGCTTTGTTTGTTTTTTTGTTACCGATCTTAAAGCATTTTAAAATTAATTGTCTACACTAATATTATAAAGAGGTAAGATTTGTATTTTTGTGTGTATGTTTGTAATGAATAAACTCAAAAACGACTGTGCCGATTTCAAAAAATGATTTCACCATTAGAAAGCTACATTCACCCTGAGTGGCATAAGCTATATTTATTGCTAGAAAAGATTAGGGATTTTACACTTTGGGATACGTTACTAAAACTTTAGTAACGTATCCCAAGGTGTAAAAAAATCCCATAAAACATCTTATGGCGCAATCGCTGCGGTAACTATTGATGATAGAACAAAATTATGTTATACAATTTAGGGAATTTAATCACGCGTTCCCACTGGTAGAAAAGGATGAGCGGGCCGCGGCTCACAGTCAGACAGGCCCAACAGTCGTTTTTTTTTTTTTGCTGCCGAGGCACCCTCGCGGGAGGGTGGTGGAAGATGCGTCATGCATACCCGCCCGCAGGTAAATTCCTCTGCGGGGGGGTTATGTGGGACTCACCAGAATGGCACCTACCCACTAAAAACCACCTGTTGGCTGTAGTTATTACCGTTAGCCTTCATCGGAAGCGACACCCGTCGGGAAGTTGGGCGCGCTGGCAGAGACCCGCTAGCGGGTCTTCCGCCTGTAGTGAAAGTTGCACTGAAGGTGCTCAAAGGGACATGAGTTGGTGGCCGTTCTGGGCAGCCTCCGGTGAAGCCGGGGCTGGGCAGAGGTCGGCCGAAGCATGATTTAGGGATCAATTCATTTAAATGAACCTACAATGAATTGAGAAGGGAACTATGCTCCGCCAGAGCTAGCAAACGCTCTGTCGGAGTACGTGAAGCCCTAAGTTTACGGGCTAAGACTGCGATTTCACTAACATCGACATTTTTTATAGCGTCGCAGACGATACGCATATCGTCTGCTACGGAGGATTGAGGAGTGGGTTTGTATGGGCGAGGAGCCGGGATGGGATTCGATGTGGGGCGCTGCCTCCAGTTTTCTGGGGCAGGCCTGGGCTGTGTAGGCTTAGAAGCCGGAGGAACCCGGCTACGCAGCGGCGGAAAGTTTTCTTGAGAAAGGCGCGGGGCCTGTTTGGGCGCCGCCCTTTTGAAATTGGAGCGCATAAAACGGGGTGCACGAGGGCAGCCCTTGTAATTTGCGGTGTGGCCGGACTGGCCACAAAGCACGCAATCGGGAGGAGAGGGAGTTTCAGGAGTGCGATTGCACTCCTTAGTGAAGTGCGGGACCAGGCACTTGACGCACCTGGGTGGTGCGCGGCAGTTGGCCGCCGCGTGCCCGTACAACTGGCACCGATGGCACTGGCCGGGATGACCGCGGCGATGAGGCACCTCGATCGAGATCCCAGAGAGGCCGCATATAGTGCTAACCCCTTTGAGGATCTCCCTGGACTTGGGGACGTTGGCGAGAACCACCAAAGCGAGAGGGTGTTGCCTCCCGTACTTGCTGTGCATTTTATGCACCGCGAGTGCCGGGAAGCCTTGGGACTGCAGATCCTCCAGGATAGCCTCGTTCGATAATTCGAACGGGACTCCCCTGAGTACCACTCTGATCTTACGCTCTTCTGACAGAGCATAAGTATGATAAGCATAATGCTTATCGGTGAGGAGCTTTAAAGCACGAAAGTCGTCTATCGACGAGACTAAGATTTTAATAGATTCACCCGAGTTGGCTGCTCGGATGTAATGGATTTTGTGCTCATTGCACAATGTCGAGACCTCAGTCCATTTACCCTTTTCCCGAAGGAAAACGGGTGGTGGGACCTTGGCCTTGACAGAAGTCGGGGCCGGAGCGGGTGTTGAAGACACCGGGGCAGCTGGCGTTGAAGACGCCGCAGGGGGTGTAGGGACGGGCGCCGAGGGTGCCGGGTCTTGTTTCGAGCGCTTCTTAACAAGGGTGAAAGAGGGAGGCTCATCAGGGCCAGTTGGGGTGGCATCCGAGGATGACTCGGTCGCGGGTGCGCGCTTGCGGCGCGGAGGGGCGTCTTCTTCGCACTCCATGTCACTGGAGGAAGGGGACGCGGGAGGGCCTAAGACCAGAGCGGTCTGAGGGACGGAGGTGGCCCAGGGGCCGGTGTGATTAGTGCCATGATTAGAGGGAGAAATGATTGCAGTGTGCGAATCATATGAGGGGGGCAGTAAGTGCCTTGGGCGTCGTAATCAGCGATCAGCTTATTCAGAAGCTCCTCAGGGCTTAGGGAAGCCATTGCGGAGGGGTTGGGGAGGGACGACAATATATAAATATATATACTATTAACCTAGCAACGATGACTAACTTCCTAAAAACCACCCTACACGCAGTAGGGCGGTTGAGGACGACGCGGATAACTTACTCGAACACGGAACTTGAAGTCCTGGAACGACGAAACCCCGTCGACGAAGCTCACGTTCCACGAAGTACGGTTAACAAGCCACTGACCGCCGTGAAAACGGCGTTAGAAACTTATTAGAAGTACGGTTAACGAGCCACTGTCCGCCGTGAAAACGGCGTTAGAAACTTAATACGGTATACAACTATGAAATTATATATTACGACAGCAACCAGTGAAATTTGGGTGCTCAATTAGCGCGGGGGCTAAAAGAGCGGGAAGGCGTCTGCGATCGACGTGCGCTCGAGAACGCACGCAAACCGAGACTGTGCAATCGTCGTTGTCGAAAAGTCATATATATTCTAATCGCTTAAGTAAAGTTGATATTGCGATGTAGAACACGCGTTGTGATTGGTCGGTTGAGTAGCGCGTCACCGCCATATCACTCCCCTCTGAGACCGAAGGTCGTAAGTGGCGTCCATCTTCGGTTTTTGCGTAAAGTGAAGCTTGCCAGTGTCTCAGCTGATGGTTTCAGTGTGTCGGAACCAGGTGCCGCGTTGAAGTCCACGGTGAGTCGGGACTAACGCGGTGCATGTCCGACGATTCTCGGTGTGGGTCCGGGTCCCGTGGATGTCATGAACGTTTAAAATTTTGTCAGTCAGGCCATTCGTATGATGAGTGAACAATAATAATATGGACTGGTACTTGGATTACTGGAAGAACCGATCTTATTTGGATCATGGGTAACCTCAATGCAATGCAATCAAGAGGATTTTTTCAGACAAAATCACGTCTTTGCGGTACCGGTTTGGAAATTCGCTTCAACTTATACACGACAATGCACGTAAACACACGGTTAGAGTCGGCACGCACTGTTGCCGAAGCTGGTATTTACGTTCTGCCGTGACCTGGTAAATCGCCAGACCTCAACCCAATTGATGGGATATGCTCCAAAGAAAAACCCTGCTGAGTATGGATGCCGTGCACATCCCACAACAAATTTTTATCTTGTAAGAAAGCACGGGAGCTTGTAGGTTGTAGATCTAAACTTGGCCAGTTTAAATTGATTGAATTTACAGATCTGTAATGTTTATACAGCAACAAAGCAACAGCTTTTCATACCTGTGTATTATAGTCCATCCAAGTACCTACAACCTTATTAAAGAAACCGTTAAGCTCACAATGTGATGGACTTAAATAAAACATGTAAAACTTACAAGCATTTTTTATTAACTTGAACAGGTTATTCAAAGTTTTTATAATAGTCATAATTCGCCGGTCAAACTCATCATCTAACAGTTCATTTTTATGGTATTCTAGCGGTAACCGGTCGCCATGTTCACGCGCTATCTTGTGACGTCATATTGTGACGTGTGACTGACAACTCAGATTTCCGGACAGGTTGTTGACCGAGTTGTATGGCGTGGCCTGAATTTATTACAAAATCCAATAGCAGGTGATTTTAAGAGATGAATTAAAATCGTGTTAGTGGTAATTCATTAGTAATAGAGTTGCTTTTGTTAAGATCTCGTGTCGTACTACAGTCTTTCCTATGTTGACCGCCATAATTACAACGTTTTTTGTTTTTGCGTTTCGGTTAAAGAAAGGAGCAGCCAACTTTAGGAACAATTGCGGTACCAATTGAAGCATACAACTACTAAATGTGCCAAAAGCCAATATTAATCACACAAACACCTACGATTGATGATGTCCACGGGCACGTATATCGCTTACTGTCTAGTGAATTACGTGCTCGCAAGCCGGCTATGCCGAAATTAAAACAGTTTACTTATTCTTATATCATTTTGCATATAGGTGGTTTTCTAAGTTTTAAATGAGACTTTTTGATACATTGGTAAATAGTGCAGCGGTGTAGCTATTGTTCACAGTTTGGTATTTTTATGTCATCTTTAATAGCAGCTTACAGACAGTTTGGAATGTGATGTGCAAAAGATATTATTGGGTAGTTATCTACATATGTTTTTACTTCTTATGACTTCATGATTTAAGTGTTTTGCTTTTAAAATCTAAAATTACGCCTACAACAATTGTGGCGGTTTCGAATCCTAGTAAGGATGAGTGCTGTCGACGTTATCTCAGTTCGTGGTATTGTCACCATTAAACTTAATACTAACTTAACTAACATTAAGTCTATAAGTCTGTGTCAAAAATATTAATAAAATGCATACTACAAACGTGATAGCAATTTATTATTAACTTTTAAATTTAAAATTTTAACCTGATTACGAAAAAACTTTTTTATTATATTTTTCTGGTAGGTAAAACTAAAATAATGAATATAGGACAAACGTGGTCATTTGTGGGTAACACCTACCTTTTTCTGTTTTGTACATAATTGGTTATTTTATAATTATGTGAATAACAAATATATTTTTTAAATCTATGTAGACAATGTAGTCCCTTTCACTAAGGGTTTTTAAAGTCTGGTATTATGATATAACTCTTTTGCTTACTGAAACTTGACAGTTCAAGTTAGCAGAAGCTTAGGAGAGAACTATGTAACTCTACTCTCGTTCTAGTTAAGTTTTTTAAAAGTTGGTAGTTTTAGCTGAATTGCGGTATGTAAAGGTACAATTTCGGATTCTAATCGAAACTCTTTGGAGATATCACTTTTTTATAACATATTTTATCAGTAACAACTTGCAGCATAATGGGATTGAGCCTATTTTAACGATAATATGCAAATACAATTCAATCAACCCCTCTATTACGTCATCCGAGTAGCATCTGTCATGTCAATGTTTACTATAAAAGCCCGCAAGTAAAAAACGCGTGCAACTTCTTGAATCTTATCAAATGATCAAATACACCAAAAAGATAATTGCATGACTTACACATTTAATATTCATATTTTAAGTTAATCATAAATGTCACGTTGACTAAAACAATATGGCGACAATATGGATAGCGAGCGTATAATTGTTACACATTACCATAATTACTATCATATGAAAGTTACATTTTGCATCACGGTTCGTTTTAATGAAGATAATTAGTAGTGATGCGTAAAACTTGTGAATATATTAAAAGCAATTAAATAAGTGTGCATTCGCGAACATTTTGTGGACTAAAATTCCTTGCATAATTATTTAATAAGTGATTATTTTAGATGGCAGAGTGGCGCAGTGGGTAGCCCTGCCTCATACGCAGGTTTGAGTCGTGATAGGGGCAATTATTGTGTGATGAACACAGATGTTTGTTCTTGAGTCATGGTTGTTTGTATTTATATATGATTGTTTATTCTAGGTTCCCCCCCAGTTCGCTGCAAGGTCATCCATAACACTCTGCTTGCTCAGTTTGTGTGATTGTCTGGTGATTTAATAGTTTAATTGTGGTTGTGGCCCGTTTAACACGTGGGCCTTAGTTGTCAAATCACAAATGTAAACTTTTATAAGAAAAATTTGGAATTGTCAGCGAGAAGACAAAAACGACTAAAATAAAGTAGGTACTATAGCTTCAAATAAACTAAATCGGATTCGATACACTTAGGCAATATGTAATTGATTGATTAAACAAATTCTTCAACATTTCCTTATAAATTTGGCATGAACTTGTCTCTGGCTAATGATTAATACTGTGTTTTTCAATCTATTATCCTATATTATCAAATAAATTCAATTACTGTAAGGAAAAAGAAACTAAGTCATAAGCCATGGTCATAGGCCCATGTTTTTGCAAAATAGCCAAAATAAAAGTTTGTCTCACTCATAATTGGAAGTTTCACGATGTTTGGTAATCCAAAAGTAGAGTTATAAACACTTGAATATATGGAATGAAAAATAAATGAACAGCAAATTTAAACTTACGAACTTAAGCTGGTAACAATTTAGAATACCGCTTACCGTCAGATGGCGGCGCTTCTTGCCAGCCCTGTATCAGGAAAAGAAGAAAACATGTGTACCTGCCAATCAGTAAATTTTGAAATCCTAGATAAATCGCATCTATGTTTGTTTGGATTTTTGACAAATGAAAACTTGTCACACTGCTGCGATACCGAAAAGGAAAAAAAAACTACAACATTTTTTTGTAAACTACTTTAAATGTATTGAATTATCGCGTGTTAAATTATCAAAAGGAAATAAACATATTATTTTCGGTATTTATAATATTTTTCCAAAATAAAATTAATTAAAAACTGATGACGTGAAAATCGTCATTTCACATAATATTTTTAATTTTGTTGATTCACAGATCTAATATCTATGTAGTTTTTCTTACACAAATACAGGAAAATGGAAGGGTTTTTTTACATACATTTAGTTTTATTAAATAGGTGACCTACAACGCGCTTTCTCCTTTAATTGATTCTCAAAACTGTCGCATGAATATGTTAAGAACGTAATTATTTCACTTATTTATGTTACGTATTATTATTGTTACGTATATATATAAGTAAAATTACTTTGAAACGAATAAATTCATTAAAATGTTAATTAGATACGACATTGTGTATTTAATTTTAAATGTTATCAGTTAATGTGGAAAAATTTGCGACGCAAAAATAACCTTTGTATAAAGATTAGCTGCACATTACAATTTCTTTTTTATATTAATGAGTGCAAAATTAAAGTGTATAATAAGTATACACTTATGATGACACAAATACCTGACTTCTTAGATAATAACTAGCATAAATGATGTAGCGTACACTTATGATGGTATAATAAGCTGTTTAATTTAACAGCTAGGCGTATTGCTGATTTTGTTGCTTATTTTATACTTTAACTTTCATACTGGCGTTTTGCTTTGTGCTGCCTCATGGATCTCCCATAGTTTGCAAATTACAGGATATCAAGCTAGTTTCTAAAGAAATTAAAATACATATTGCAGATTAATTACTTTGTTGTAACTATTCTTCATAACGAACCCATTTTGCAATAACGACTAGCCGTTTAGTTAAACAACTATAAGTACTATCCATCTGCAACATACCTACATGGCCAATATCGGAGACTATTAATGAAGTAAATGTGTCTTATAGTCGCAAGCTGAATGAACCAATGCTTAAACTCCCACGATCTACAACAGTTATGGTGAGAAAAGGTTGGCTAGGAAAGGCTTAATTTTGAACTCTTTTGACCCCGTTTAGTCTTAAATTTAGTCTAACTGAATGTGAGATCCAAGGGCGAGCAATTTTGTCTATATTTATTGAGGTCAACAGACAGAGTAACCATAATATTTTACTACAAAACCATGCACTACTATGAATTAGCAAAAATTCTAATAAGGAAGCAAACAAAGAAAATTCTATGTACCTGTGTTTGTTAACTATACAAATAAAATAGCCAAAGAGGGATAATATTAATTTAATTCATTTCTAAGTAATATACTTTATTCGACGATAAATATTAATTAAAACAATAATTTATGAGTATTATTTTAGACGTTTTATTAAAAAATTTATGGAATAGTAAGCATATCGCTAAATAACCTTACTTACATGTATAATATAGAAAGTACCTCTGACTCGATAACTTGCTTGCAGTCACACTCAGAGACATCAAACCATTTTTAGAGCTCCACTAAGTATAGGTTTTGCTTAGTGGATTTACACATTATCTTTACTTCATCAAAGTCTTGATTTTATAAGCAAAATTAGGAGCGGCTGTTGGTTTATTATATTAATTTATGTTCCAAGCTGAATTTAGACCTTAGGCACCTACCAAGGCTACCACCACTTATTTCACATGGATCTACTAATCTGTTAAAGTTGCACAAGCTTTTAAGTTAAGTTCCTACCCAAAACAGCTCTTTCATTCTACTAGTAACTACATAAAATTCGAACATTGCAAACATCCTTCAAAATAATAAAGTGGTCTGTATATCGTGTTAACGGACATAAAATGATACAGATCGTAAAATGCTGTCATAAAATTCTAGCGTGTGTATACCATACACACGTAATTCAGCCATTTAAGAAGGAAGTCGTAAAAATATTAATATTATTGAAACATTATGGCGAAAAAGGGAATAAAACTGTAGCTTCGCGTCTTGAAACCTCTCTCGTTTGAAACCGCATTGAAATCTTGAAACATACTAGTTTGCATTTGTGACTGCTAAAATTGAAAAAGGCTTTTTTTAACATGAAGTTATCAAACACTCTTTAGTAATTTTTTTAAACTATAATAATAATAATAAATAATAAATCCCCAGACAAACACACCAACTGTATGGCCCCAAAGTAAGCAGAGCTTGTGTTATGGATGACCATACAGCGAACTGGGGGGAACCCAGAATAAGCATACATATATAAATACAAACAAACTAGTTGCACACAACTTGTAAAATATTACAACATATTGCAGATTCAATACTGTGTAACATGTAATAATCAAAAAACTTAAATATTTCAAAACGCGGAATTTGCTGATGACGTGTTACTCACCGTGAAAGTAGTCGAGATAATTTTTCCAATATTTTTGTGAGTCAGTGTACCGGTTCGCCCAATGACGTGGTTCACATAAAAAAATGGCAATCCTCTAATAATTAAAAAGGAAATGAAAGGAAAAGGACTGTTCATGTAAGCGTCCAGCTTTAAAATGTTTTATATTAAATAAGTTTGGTCTAAACTGAACTCTAAATTTAAGAATTTTTATTAACAATGAACCTGTAATACCGAAACAACTTTTTCATAAAAGACAGTTATTTCGGAGTTTATTACCTTCAGGCCACATCTGAATCATAAAATTCAGAATAAAAGAAAATATGAAAACAATGAAATAAAAATTCTTCATCGTTATTAATGAGAATAATCGTCAAGCTGTTGTCAGTCTCGTGTATAATATATAAAGAAAATTATTGGTATGTGATCAGAATATCTATATCCGGCCTCCGTTACAAACTTTAATTTAAATCATATCAATAGAGACATCTTTAGGCGGGAAAAAAAGGAAATGATTCCAGAGAGGATTAAAAATCACTATGCCCTTATTGCCCTTTGTAAGATTCGTTTATTGAATTCCGTTATTTCGCCAAAATTTACTTTTAAAATTTTGTCGGACTGTATTCAAAAATCTATAACGAATCATAGTCCTGCTTTTTAACCCCCGACGCCAAAAGAGGGGTGTTATAAGTTAGACGTGTCTCTTTGTGTGTTTGTTTATGTGTCTGCCTATGGCACCATAGCACCAAAACAGTTCAATTGATTTTTATGAAGTTTTTTTTGCTTACAAGTTGAATGAGTTGAGAGTAGGTATTTTAGCCATGTTTGAAGAAAATTGGTTTGCCGTTCATAAGTTTTGCTTGATTTTAAGCATAAATAATAAACCCAATTTACTATTTAAAGGAGAAAAAATCCTTTCTGTGAGGAGTCTCTATCAATAGCTTATAAACTACCACATGACACCAAATTTTCTCAATAGATTTTCAACCTAGAGTGTACTCGCGACTCAGAGTGCCTTAATTAACCATTTATCTTCACTAAGTGCAGAGACGTCTGTACCAACGATACAAACTGGCGGAATCCCCCTTTCAATCCTTTACAACTAATAAATAAAACTATGATATTGCTTGTAATAAAATGAGCAACCTAAATCCACTTCTAATGTAAGATGCAATTTTACGATATACGATAAATATTTGTTCCAGTTATAATGTGGTGTGTGAGCGTAAAATATGCAGAATCTGCCACTTTATGACTATTACTTGTAGACGTGTTTCCTTTGAATATAAATAAACATATTCTTATACAATAGAGTTATAATTTTGGTAGCGCAATTCTTAAGGAAGTTTACTATATAAGTTACCCGATTTGGATGAAATTCAATAAACTGATAGGTTTCATTCTTGCATAAGTTAATGAGTACCTATGTTTAAAATTATTTCCACTTAAAATGCATGAAATCGCGAGAACACCTTGTATAAATACAGAGGATGTCAATAAAAATATATTGTAAGTAATGTAGATAAGATTAGACACAGAATTACCGGCGAAAATTAAACTGTGTTCAACAAGAATGCCGTTCGCAGGCCAATGTACTTGACCAGTGTACTTATATTATTACTATATGCACTTACCAATTCTTAACGCTTTCCAAATATCTTCTATAAATCCACAATGTATTATCTTGACACTTAATATGTAATTACACAATAATTATGTTACTAATAAAAGTTTATTGCCACTTATAAAATATAGTAAATCACATTAATCACTATTAAATATTTTTTCAAATAAACTTCTTTTATTTTGTTTCGGTAACTAGCAAATAAATTTTTTTTCTCTTAAGCTTAAACACCCTGTTATTTAAATTCGTAGACTATTCTGACTAAAGTTCGAAATATGCGTGCGGGCAATCGTCTCTACCTTCACGTATTTCATTCCATTTTCGAATCCATACAGCCAGTCTCCTTTCTCAGTCACACAAAATGTTCTATCTCGCTCGCGCACATAGAAATTTAAGTGCATTCGTCCTTGACTATGAACTTAGTTTCTTTAAGAAAAGTCCCGTTATCGACTATCTCTCTCCCACATTGCCATAGGTATGAAGTACTGTTATGTTGGGTAGAGACAGGTATATAATTATCAGTAAGTGTTTTGTTCTGTCATTGACCTAAGGATCAAGTTGGAATGAAAAATATTGAGATTTCTGTTATGGCTTACTGTTATTTTGGTTAGGGTCCTTTGACCTCAATCAGAGCGGAAAAGCAAACCTGTTGTTTATTTTTAGTACGTATAAATAAGTTTAACTTGGGTTTAAATTCAATACTCATACTTCAATATACATTAATTTTATTTGTTTTTTTTATAGGTACTAGAACCACTGCGCAATACAAAACTTTTTGTCTTTATTTGTATTAAAGCTCAAAACGTTTTCAAGTTATTTATTTATCTTTAGATGTCCTACTTATTTATTTGTTAATAAACGTTACAAACAAACTGGATATAGTTTATTAGTTTCGCTTCTTTTCGATTTATTCAACTATATATAAAAAACTTGTGTGCCATGTACCTACAGATGTTTAAGTGCGTTGAACTCTTAACTTTAGCAAAACTAAAGACTAACACGTTAGGAGTGCGAAAGGAGTGAAAAAGTGTAAAATAAATACGTCATGAGCTAAAAATACTTATATTTTCTCTTAAAAATTATTATAAGCCCTTGGCGAATTTATAAGAATATGTCCCGACTGGCTGTTCAAAGTATACCTAGCCCAAACCTGTATTAAATTGTCATTCCTATAGGCACCAAGCTATTAAGCCAGTCGTACTAAAATATACTAAAATAAAGATAATTTTTCACAGTTGCTTAAGTTATTATATTTAAAAAAATATAACCCTCGGTAATTAAAAAAAAAAGGGGAAAAGATTTTATGTTGCTTTGGTTATTATTAAGATACGTCTTAATATATGGTATTTTTTCTATAATTTAGTTCTAAACTAAAACAATGACCAACAAAATTGTTATACTACTTTTAACAGATTTAGTTACCAAGAATAAAACAAAATACAAAATCCGTAGTGTCGTTATTTATTTTTCACTTTTATAGCCAGCGAATGCCTTCTAATTGTGAGCCTGTAGTGTGGTCTTTGATATATGTAATACCTTGACAATGTACATGTACAGTATGCGTGTTTGAGTAGGTATACCATGGAACCGGAAACCTAGACCATAGAAGCGTCATCATATTCATCATACATCATCGTCTACAACGAACGAATAGCGTTGCTACTGTACTTAAATTGCTACACAAGCTGAGTAGGCGCTCTTTGGCATACACGACACAAATACATCCAAACTCCCATGCGATTTATTTATTATCATAATATGTGTCCAACCTCAAACTAAATGTGTATTAGTTCTAAGTTTCTCATAGCTGACAATAGATGGCGTATGCGTCGAATTAAATGGCACAGTGAAGTTTAACAATCATGAAATTGGGTTTTCAGCCTGAATTTGAAAATATGTGGAATTTTGATCCTGGATACGATTGTATTATTTTTGACCTTATTGGATCCTTAAATAATATGTCTTGTAAATCTTTGCTGTTTTGTGTGTTTCTGTATTTATGGCGCGTTGTTATTGTATTTCGTTTTCTGTATTATTTTCATAGCTGGCAAAAGAGCATGCGACCCTCCTGATGGTAGGTGGTATCCACACCCATAGACATCATTTAGTCGTAGGTGTGTGTCCTAGTCACCAAAATTGAATGTGATTATTTGTGATTGTTATATCGTCTGATGATGCGTTACCGACCGCAGGTTTCAGGTGTAATTGTTTTCCAGTAATTGAACTGGCTGTTTCTTCCTTTGATTTGAACACAACCACGTAAACGTGATTATTATGGCGTTCAAATATGTAGGACTGTAGTACCGCCCTAGACGAGATCTGAACAAACAAAGAAACTAAAGTCTAAAAACACGCGTCAGACTCTTCTTCCTGATCGCTTACAGTACCTCACAGGTTTATCTTAGTACGTGACTTCGATTCAAACAGCAGTAGGGCATGAGATCTTAACACAAGAATCTTTACTACAATTCAAACCATACTTTCTAGACATGTGTAGTTCCGGACCGTAATAGTTCCAAGAACTATGTCCGACGATGGAACGATATCGTTCCGCTCCGATAAGTCAATATAAATAGGTTCATAGTTCCTTCATTCCTTGTCCAGTCGTTACAAAAAGACCGATTGATTAAACGAACATGGGACGAAAGACTGAGTAGGACCGAGTGAATGCTAAAGCGAGCGCGCGCGCTCATGTTTAGCAGGTGTATACGAGAAAGGTACCTATATAATATGTAAGAACTACGTGCTATGAAATAATAAACCTAGTGCTGCGGTATTAAATTTGTGTTTTGATTAAGAAAACATCCTATGTACTTCACTTTCCTTACTTACAATTTTCATAAACATATTTGTGAGTTATTAAAAAAAAGTCAAATAAATTAAAAAATAACAAATACGAGTGTTAAAAATGTCTGTCTTTCTACTAGGTATATTCGATACAACTGATGAGCTCGAAAGACATGTAAGTAATAATAAAGCATTCTTCTTAGTTCCATCCAATCGTATGAACTATGAAAGAACATGGACATGAAGTAAAATCTAACTCCATGGATATATAGTTCCGTGGACATGTTTCCTGGACCTAGTTCCGACAATGAAAAGAACCGTTCCATGTTCAATCCGGTCCGGGACATGATTTGCGCAACTTTTACGCCCTTGCCTCCCCTCCCATCACTATTTGATATTGTTTCGTGGTTGTAGTGATTCTTTTATTAAGACCTTCTTTTGGGGCGGAACTAAAATATTTACTATTTGAATCGTTATATTAAGCAGGTTTACGTGGAAGCGTGCGGGTTAAGGAGACGGAACAGCGAATGTGTAATTACTGGAAAAAAGAGAATTCGGAATATCTTAAATTAGTCCTTGTACAGTTTGTTTGTACGGATGGTAAGTACCTTACTTCAAGTTGATCGTGGGCTTGTTTGCCCGCTGTGCCAAAGTTTTGAAAAAGATTTGGAGAACCTTTTTTTATGAAAATAGATATCCAAAATAATATTTAAAAGATAATGGCTTGAATGGTTTAAATACTCCGATTTAATTAAACATTCTCTTTGTATATTTATGTATATAATTAAATCTTTTTGTATATTTACCGATTCACAATAGTCTTAAGCAATGTAAGTAATGTAAGTGTAAATAATGTAGCTTGCCTTCAATATTGCAATAGCAATAATTCAAATATATTGCTATACTATAGCAAAAGTATAGAAGCAGCAATCTATCACTTTTTTATATTGTATTGAATTTGCTATTGGCATATAGGTTGCTAAGAATTTTGATTATTTAAATCTGATTTTATGCGTCAATTACAGAATGTAAAAAATATTACTACTTCTCGGCCGTCACATTAATCTTATAGCTATATCAAACAGTTTTACATCTACGAGTGTGGCCACGTCGTGATGAAATGGACATTTTTCTTTGGGATTTTTAAAGATACTTAGATTAAACGACACCTGATGATACAAATTAAGATTGATTGCACGCACAATGAATTAGTGAGCGCCTTAAAAATTAAAATAGCAAGACGGTAATATGTTCTTTTGCTTTCGTTCAATAGCATCTCTCGGTATAGAACGTAACCACTATGTTACAAAAAATCAGACAATCATAATGTAAAAGTATTTTAGTATGGTGATTGATTTCATGTTAAATGGTAGGTAGGCTAGGTATGTAGAGTTACCCAAGAAAGTGACCTGCCAACTTTAATAATACTTCCTGTGTAACTAAATAGCTGCAAATTGAGTCAGAAACTGTCAGAATATTACAGGGGAAAGTCGCCCTACTTGTGAAGTGAAAATCTACGTCACCCATAGATAGTCTTGATTGATTACATTTTAGGCCGTATCAGATAAACAGATAGCTTTAATCCAGGTGCAGTATAAAGCAAAAATATGAAGTAGATGTGTAGATTATATTATTTTATATATTCATCAAATATGATGCGTCATATTATATGCAGTAAGTAAGGCTACGTAACGATAATTAGAAAGCAATTTATTTGATTACTTTATTTTCCTAGCCTCGCTTAGTACACCTGTAGAAGAAAACCGTAGAAGATAGCGCAGCGAGATTTTTGTGAATAAAAAATTACGTTAACCAATGCGAGGAGCGATCGGCATCTTTTTAAGGGTATACCTAAATCAAAAGAGTGTAGTTCCTTCGCAATTATTGAATTCTAAAAATAATTTATAAATAAAATTTTCTCCTTGTTACTGATTTATTTTGATAGATTTGTTAAACATATTAGGTACTATGGTGTTTTGCAGCATGAGAAAAATAAATCAAGTGTATTGAAAACGGACAAAGCTGTGACTTTCTGATTTATTCAAGAACCTAAGTTTATATGTTTTTAATATAAAAAATAAACTTTAGCTGCAACTATAATTGTTACATAATATGTAACTAACTATATTATATCTTATTATATTATAGTTACCTCCCTTATTAATCCTATGTAGTAGACTCTACTAGCATCGTCATAATCTAATGATAACCGGAAAAAAATCATTCAATAAAATTTAAGTTTGTAAAAAGTCAGATTACCATACCTATTGCAAATAATTTTCAAAAATACCCAATAGAATTCAATGAAGTAATTTCATGATTTTACCACTAGTAGAAATCAAAACATCACACTGACCAATTAATTAATGAAGTAAGAAATAAAAAACCTGTTGAACTATTTCTACGCTTTTCCCGACCATAGGGTTACACACGAGATATGGATGGATGGACGTGTGGCTTAACTTTAAGGATCCTTGTTTGGCCAATGAGGGATTTACCCCAATAAAATTAAGAAAAAAATAGTTTCAATGACCTGGAAAGATGACGCTAAGAAAAGCTGGCCCTTAGGCTGAAAGAAGACAAAGTGTCCACTACACCATTTTATCCCTATTCAGTGCTGAAACAATAAAATAAAAGTAAAAATAAAACTAAATAAATACTTACGAGTGACGGAGCAGCATGGCATAGTCCTTTGCCTTTATACAAAATAAACGTTAATTAAAAAAATAGGACCAACTTTTATTCTCGTATTATTTATTTTGATGACGGATTGATACAGTGGTTAGTAGCCCTGCCTCATACGCCGAAGGTCTCAGGTTCGAGCCTTGGCCGGGGGATCCATTTGTGTGATGAACACAGATGTTTCTTCTCGGATCATGCTTGTTAGTATTCATGAATGTATGTTTATTCAATGTTCCCCCCAGTTTGCTGCATTATCATCCATAACACAAGCTCTGATTACTTAGGGGCTATTTATTTTTGTTACTAAACTATTTTGCCGAGCTGCCAGAAAATCAAAATTAATTATTGCGAGTTTAAGCCTTCACTGTACGCTGTGAGTGTATTTAATTTTTCATGTAATTTAAACATAGAAACGACACCGACTAATCTCGCCCTAGGATCAATAGACTTGCACAGTAATTCATATTTTATTTTATTGCAAACAGGGCGAATCAGTTCAACATATGGACGAGCATTTATCAAGAATAAAGTCATGCTACTTTTCGAGATCTTTTTTTTCAGTTTCGTATTACTTCGTTAAGAGAAAAGAGACAGAGATAGCAAAAGAAAAACATCACTGTAGAGATACTCATCTAATTTCAACGCAATTGTGAACAGTAATATGAGTAGTAAGTAAATAGACTTTGTTTAATACAAGAATTAAATGCGACATAATGTGAAGGTGAGAACTGCTCACAAAACCATAAAGTCGAAGGAATATGGTAATTTTCAGCCGGTTGAAAATCGTAATGAAATAATTTAAATTGCACGAGGATTCATTCGTGTAACGCTGCTGGTTCAAATATTTTAATTATCTAAACGTAGTCTACAGAGGGTGGAGTTTTGTAACCGCCCCTGAAGAACAGTACCTTAAATACTGGAGATAGCGAGTATTGAGCCAAGGAAATATTTTTAATTTTTTTTAATTTATGCATATTAATAACAATTGGATACTGATAATCAATAATAGGTTAAACCTACGTAGAAGCCATTATGAGTAATACGCGTTTTAAAATTTAAGTGCCAATTTAATTACTTTGTTTAAGGATTTTCTACACAAATTGATAATAATCAGTAATTAGAATAACGATATCTACATATTTACTACATATATCTATATATTCACGATAGTTACATCATTCGTTGTAAAATCTATTGGTATGTGTTTATTTTACGACAAATTTGTTATTACGAAATGCGCCACCTATTGAATAAACGTTTCAAGTCCCATAAGACATTATTGCGAAACTGCAAATAGTTCATTTAAAATAATTGTGATGTATGTCAAATGCCCTAACTTTATATAGATAAATGTATTATTAGGATCAAAATTTGTATGCAAATGAGTTATCAATAAAAGGCATAATGTAAAACGACATTATGAAAAGATTTATTACTTATCACATCGCCGCTCAATCTTGAAGACATAGATAGGTGGATAATAAGTACCTACTATGAGTATAAGTATTTTCAACATACATAGGTAGCTCTTAACCAATAGTCTTTGTAGGTGGATAGATCTCTGAACCTAAATAAACAGCATTAAAAATCTTATAGTTTTTATAAATGAAATAAACTAGAATAAAAACAAAACAATTTTCATCTTAATATCAATACTAGCGGTGTCCGTAGTTTTTAATGCGCTTATAGCGATCTTCTTACACTAAAATTATATTTTTATAAAAATAAAGTCCTAAGTTATCATTATTACATCCTATTGTATCTTTTTAGGCAGTGCACAATACTATTTTCCTTAACCTTCTTTTATTCGTATTCTTCATCGTCGTTCAAATTAAGTGTTTCCAAAGCCTTCTGTAGCAACTTCTTTGGAGTTCTCTTCAAATTTATTTTTCATAAAGAGTTTTGCGGGGTCACTCTTCCGGATTTCAATTTCGAAGGTAGGATTTCAATATAGCTTTTGTTTTGCTATAGCCATTTTCCTGTTTGTAATGCGTTCCAAAATTGCTTCTTTTGAGAGCCTTGCTAGGCTGAAAATTTTCTTTTTACGATAATTTATCATAACAGTGATGTAGTCCTCTGTTGTATACATACGCATCTGATTCTTTAAAGCACATGCGACGTCTTCTATTTGAACCGCCATATTAATGAGACCATAGAATTATTTCAGTAGCAGTAGGTTTTAGATGCTCCTTAACAAACTTGTTTAAGCATGATCCCACTTCCTGGGTTCCACGACCAGCTTCGTGCTCCAGCCAGATCTTAAAATAGCCCTGTCCAGTACTACCACAATGTGTTACTACTCGTAGATTATGCAAATTCAGTTGGCGCTTCAGTAAACAATGCTGCTTGATCGTCGTGGTAAGCAATGAGTTTTTTTAGATCATACGTAAGAGTGTCTAAAGTGGAACCTGTTTTAGTTCGAGCTAAGTCTTGCTTCATTTGATATCTAAAGCTGTAGGCATGATGTAAATGTTCTTTATGTTTCTTTTCAATTATTTCTAGTTTTTCAATGTTGACGCCTGTTTTACTGGCTTTAATGCGATCACAACGGAAGCAGGTATCTTTTTGTGATTTGTTGAACCGAACATTGAACTCGTTGTAAAAACACAGTCGAAATCTTGAGAAACTCACACGGTGTTCATGCTCCTCTTTGTAGAGATAGTTTGGGGTCGAAAATTCAGTTGTCATTTCATGTCTATAGTAAGGTAATGCAGTAATTTTATGTGTACTTGGGTAAGCTTTCAATAAACTTTTTAATCTCGCCCAACTAAAGCGGTGAAATTGCGTTTTTTCCTCCTGTCCTCTTTTATTAGTGAAATATGACATAAATATATTGCGTCAAAGACAATTGCTGATTATTAAAAAAAGTAACCCGATGCACCCTAGAGTAAAAGTGTTTAATCTTGACCTTGTTATTAGTTTTTCGGATTGAAGCAGGGTCGATGGCCGGGTATGACTAGCAAATATTCGTTTGTACATGATAACATAGAGTTCAACTTTCTATCTGCAGAATTTAAGGTAAATTTCTTCCAGGTGCGGTTATAAAATTCCACCTTGTATTATGTAAACTTCTCATTGGGAAGAATCATTAAAATTGACAAACAAAACAGTTTCCATTTGTTATAATAGTAAAGAGTAGAGACTATTGAAGTATTTATTTGAAACTGTCATCATGGCATACATTTTATTTAATTATTTATTATACGTTGAAATTTTTTATTCAATGCATTAATTGAGATGCACTCGAATTCTTATTAAAAACACACGCATTACTTAACTACTACAAAATTTTACTTAACCCAGTATTGCAACGGACGAACGGCTCTTATTGTTATTTTGTAATGATCAAACACATAATATAACGTGTTCCCATATTAATGTAATCCTGTGCTTTGTCAGTCAAGAGCAAATGTTTTGTGGGTGTTTTTCATAAACTTGTACAATATGTTGCAATGCGTTCATTTCCTACTAACATGCATGTAAGCATTATGAAACTAGTTCGTGATTAAAATTATTTATGGAGTTTCGAACGAGGAATTTGCAATCCATGGAGCAGGGAAAATTTGTAGAATTTAGGGATATTCTTTGAGGAAGTTTCAAGGCGTGCGATCATAGCGGATAGTTTAAGTTAAGTGTGAGAACTTTCGGTGTGGACAGGCATAGGATGGGTGACCAACGCCAGTGGCTAAAACGGTTAAGTGTTTCCGTTCTTCGGAAGGTAAGCTAAGCCGTTAGTTCTGGTTGTTGTTCATAAGATGACATGGTTTACTCCTTTTTTATCTATACATATAGTGTGCAACATATACTAATAAGGTAGCAAAGCGCGCTTTCGTGGTTGACACTGACCTTAGAGGTCACCACTCCCTCACATTTTTTTGAATATTATTATCGCGGTGGCGATGGACTTACCTCTGTCTCTTACAATTTATAGGGTAAGAGTGTGAATGTAAATATTGTTAACGTGAATGTAGAATTTTCTAAGTTCCTCAGCAGTTGAAATGAAATGAAATGAAATGAAATATTTATTTCTCAACACTGACAATTACTTGTTCTTATTGACGTCAAATAAAACATGATTCTACCACCAGTTCGAAAAAACCTTCGTGAAGAAGAACTGGCAAGAAACTTCACGGGTATATTTTTTTCAAAATAAATTTACAGAGTCTCTTTATGTCTATACAAAATTATTCTTTTCTGCATCTGTTAGCTCGGCAAGTCTCATGTTACATGACACCATATTTTTATTTTATTTATGTATTTGCTTTACCAGTAATAGTTTACACTGTTTCACTTATTATTTATGTTCATAGCATAAAACAATGTAGGAGCGTATAAATATTAATTGATTAGGCTTAATTTAACAAATAAGTTTACAAATATACATATTATGTCACTAGTAATTTTTATTTATACACTAAATTTAAGTTGTATATTATCGCTTTGTAAAATCTGGATCATAATGGATGTCGATTAGGGGAGCCACATGACTTTACTATTTTATTTAATCTGTAGTTGGAATAGTCATGCTTTAGGATCATATAATTGCACTGTGTTTTATAAATTCAATTTTTTTATTACTAAAAATATGTTTTTTACGTCAAAACATCTTGTATTACAGGTATGAGGAAGCTTCGGCAATCTGACCAATGGACACCACAGGGCCGGCTAGTTCATTGATAGAGTCTTGATTATAATAAAAGGTACATTTTTCTAGACTAGAAATTATTGTTTAAAAAAATGCATCGCCTTCATTCCGCAAGCATATCCTATGGAAAAAAAACTTTTGTAAAGAAAATTTGCGGCGAATACCACCCTACTTATACACTTAACACCCTAATTATAAGTTTATTTGCATTTCAACTTAAGTGTTTTACTATTTCTTAATTGTCCTGAATTTATTTAAAAGGGTATAAATGTATCGAAGCGTTATTTACTCCTTTGAACACACTTGTTTACATACAGCCTATTTCTGGTGAACTTAAATTCTTCTAATAAATACAGAGAATACGCTTTATTTAAAGACAATTTTATCAAAACTATTATCAATTAATGCGAATGTAATTGTATGCAGTAAATTAAAATACTTGACTATCTACATGCCACAGTCTATAATACTCGTAATTTAACTGTAAGTACATTGTGGACGTCTGTAGTAGTGTACGCTGTGCAATGCAACTGGTTTATTCAACTCAAAAGCAAATTTGGAGTTGGTGGTAACACAGTAAATATAAAAGCTAAAGCAGTACTCAAAGTAGGCCTTTTTTTTTGAAAACTTAAACTGTTCGGATTTGGCAATTTTTTCAATACCCAGATAGCCTTCTATCAGTAGAAAACTTTTATGAATTTGACATATTTTTAAAGTCTTGTCAAGTGTCAAAGTTATCCTCCAGATAAAAATATTTGAGCACTGAAAAATAAGCGCTTCATTAAATAAGCATAGACGATATGTTTACTAGCTCTATGTCATAGGAAGACCAACCGCTGCGATCGTTAAAATATGTGTTCAGAAAGTGACATATCTGTCAGTATTGTTAAAACCATTCATGAACAGCATGACGCGTTGCAGGCGTTTATTTTATCCTGTTCAGGTAATCGTTTTTGGCATGTAGTATGGATATGTTACCATTTTGATGACATATTTTTGTAGAATATTTGCAAAAAAGCTTTCGATTTTGTACTAATTATTATTTTGTTATTGCTAAGATTTAAAATATAAGTAGTCTTTTTAAGGTTCACACCACTTTGTTACGTCACGAGATTTCCCTGGCCATTCTATAATCTTTAGCTGGTCATTTTCGATGATTATTTTCATTTTCTTAAATAAAATGTTGATAGAAGCCAGAGGACGTTATGTTCAGTTTTAGTTTAGAGAAGAATGCAAAACATTTTAAACATTTATTTAAAGTAAACGATTTAATAAAAAAATATACTCTGTTTAAATTAATCTGCAGACTACAAGAAAGCGTTTGATTCCTCGCCTCACACATAGTTACTATTCATGTTAGAACATTTTAACATATATCTTACACTCATAACTTTTCTTTCAAAATGACCATGACACCTAGTGGACAACCGTTTTTACATTAACAGCTGTAACAAGTAATATCGAAACAGTTTTATTAGTAGTAAAAATTATATTCGACGGGGTATATTCCAAGGGTACCTTTTTGAGCCCACTTTGGTTTTGCCTCGGTGTGAATACTCTATCGAATTTATTAAACAAGCGTAACAAAGCTCTTCAGGTCAGATTTAGTAACACTCGATATATTAGGTCATTTCATCTGAAATCGGCGTTTTGTAAGGGAGGAACATAGAGTCAATTGAAAAAATATATATATATTTATTTAATCATAGTATGTACCATTTCTATCTATGCACTTTTGCCCTTTTCCCTTTACTAAAAAAACCATTCGGACGGGAATCAATCAAATCTTTGAAGGCCCTTTGGACTGCCCCATCAGAGTTGAATTTTTTCCCTTGCAAGAGGTTATCCAAATTTCGAAAAAAATAGTAATCTGTTGGAACAAGGTCCGGGAAGTACGGTGGATGTCTTAGATATTTCAATTGAAGCTCCTCTTATTTGGTATCCGTCTGTTGTGCAGTGTGTGGTCTAGCGTTGTCCCGAAGCAGCAGTAGCCTAGAGCGATTGACCAGCCGCGGTTGTTTAGCAGCTACCTTCTCCATCATGATTTGCAGTTACTGACAATAGACGTTTGCCGTTATCTTCTTGCCAGATTTACGAAAGCTCTAGTGAATGACACCGGCACTAGAGCACCAAACGCCCACAAGTAATTTTTTTTTAGTCACTTTTCACTTCGGGCAGGATTTGGCTGGTTTGCGAGGGTTCAACTATTGCAATGAGCATTTCCAATTGTCGTACAGGAACCACTCTTCATCACAGGTAATGATTCGATTTAAAATCCTGTCATAACTGTGCCGGTTGAGTAATGTAACGCAGCAGTCGACGCGCGTTTGTCGGTTTGCTGCAGTCAATTCATGAGGTACCAACCTCTCAAGCTTTTTCACCTTGCCAATTTGCTTCAAGTGGATTAAAACAGTTTTGTCACTAACACCGCAGCCTACATCTTATTCAGACGTGGTTTGCGATGGATCCGCTTCCACAATAACCTTAAATTCTTCATTATCAACTTTGGTCTCCGGCCGTCCACGGGGCTTGTTCTGCAGGTCGAAATTTTCAGAACGAAAACGTTGGAACCAAAAGCGCACTGTGTTTTCTTTTGCAACACCGCCGCCATATACAGCATTAGTACTTCGAGCCGTTTCTGCAGCACTGGTGCCACGGTGGAACTCGCAAATAACGCGATATTTCAAGTTTTCCATTTTGTAAACTAAGTGACGCAAAGAGAAAACCAAAATAGAAAAGAACAAATGAATCGAAACACCAAACACAAATTGAAATTGGAATTCTTGACCAAAGAGGAGATAATACAGATCAAAGTGGCCAGTACGACAAAACGACAATTTCATATGTAAGGACCTAATATAATAACCACCTTTTGTATTTGGACGATACATACACGGCAGCAACCTTAAAGAAAATTAATGAATTAGCTTACTTGGCTGAACAATTTTCAATGGATCTAAAAATGCAATTTGGTATTGATAAATGCAAAATACGACTGTATTCCCGTTCCCCGCGAGGAATATAAACAAAATATTTATGAAATGCAAAAGTTTGTGACAGTGGAACCCGTGGACACTATTGAAGGATTTATAAGTATTTAATAAATTCACAAACCCAGCAGATTCACCACGAAGAATCATCAATCACAAGAGGCGCTCATAAATAAATTTAAACATAATCGTAGTTTTGCAAAAGTCAGTTGCGTAGTTTTTTCTGTATGCATTTTATTCATTAAGAATATTTTAATTATCCTTAATTGATTCAAATAAAATACGGAAATCCCGTCACGCGATACAATCTGTGGGTCTTTTTTCGTCAAACGCAGGTAAGACGTAGAAAACTGTTTCCCGAAACAGAAGGATTTAGAGCGGCCATCCCAGACCAAACAATAGAAACACTTAACGATAGGAAACAAATAATTTTAGAACCGACATAACTTCATACCCATCCCAAACAGTCATAATCTTGTATCCACCTATATAACCAAAACAACCAAATATACTCATAAATAATATACCTATACATAATAAACAAATATATAATAAATATATATAATATACCGACTCCACGGAGGGTCAAAACAGATTATAGTGTTAACAGGTGTATCACATTCACTGTACGCCAAAACCTGACACTTTTAGATATGCATCTAATATACACCCGACAGCAGATTGATGTTATATTAAATACCTGCCAGCACACTCATAAATTCTTGTTCCTTAATTAAATAACCAGTACACACACAAGCCCATTCCAGCCGTTTCGCCTTGAGTCCGCGCCAAGATGGAGAAGAAAGATCAATTTTTTTTATTTAATTAAAAAAAAGTTTTTATTTATATAACGTTGATACGATAACAAGATATAATTTACTTAGAAAATTTCGATTATTTAAAAGTAAAAATATATTATTAGCGTTATTAAACGATTGTGTGTCATACAAAAATGGATCTTTCAAAATGGAACATTCTCGTGCAATGATTTTTTACGACTTCAAGTCCAACTTGAAACCTGATGAATCGTTTAATCGACTTCAATTAGCTTTTATGAACAAATCACCTCCTAAAACATCTGTCTACCGCTGGAATAACGAGTTTTAATGTGGTCGCTTAAATTTAAGAAAGGTTAAAGAAAAAAGTGGTCGTCTTTTGACTACTGCACAAATTATGCTACAAGTAAAAAAATTTATTCAACAAAACCGGCATATCACATTTGAGGAAATTCAGCACAATCTGCAGATTGGATCGGAAAGTGTTCATGATGTAGAATACACAACTACCTTTGTAAAAGGAGGATTGTTTCACGCTGGTACCCCTTAAGCTGACCGATGCACAGAAGCAGGCGCGAGTTGAATGGTGCAGTGATATGATTGATACGAGGGTGAATTGAAAAGTTCGCGGCCTAAATAAGAAATCACAGGAATAATGCAATTTTTTATATTTATTTTTATACATATTCTCCTCCTATTGCCTCCAAAGCCTTGCTACTTTGACCTCCTCATTGGTAGAAAATTTCATTCCACCTAAGTGTTTTTTTAGTTTTAGAAATAGGTGGAAGTCAGAAGGTGACAAGTCAGGTGAATAAGGGCGTTGAGGAAGCAATTCTAAACCACAATTCACTATTTGAGCCATCGATTCTACAGATGTGTGAACACGAGTATTGTCCTGATGAAACAAAACTTTCTTGATCAACAATCCTGGTCTTTTAGACTTTATTGCTTCGCGTAAATGACGTAATAGTGTGCAGTAGTATGCAGAATTTATAGTTTGACCTCTTTCTAAGTAACCAACCAAGATGACACCCTTAGAATCCCAGCAAACCGATGCTATTACTTTGTTTACTGAAAAACACACCTTGGCTTTTTTGGGGGTCGGAGATCCGGGTTTCTTCCATTGTTTGGATTGTTGTTTGGATTCAGAAGTGAAATGATGAACCTATGTTTCGTCCGTAGTAACAAACCTTGCCAAAAATTCGTTTGGTTCAGCTTGAAAAAGCTCTAAACAGTCTCTAGAAATCGTGAGCCAGGTTCGGTTCTGTTCAACTGAAAGAACTGAAAGGAGCCACGGAACCCATCTTGCAGACACCTTTTGGAACCCTAAATCGTTAACAATCATGTTTTGTATACGTTCATATGAAATCCCTAGAGCTTCAGCTATCTCAGATACCTTCAACCTTCTGTCTCCCATGATGAGATCACATATTTTTTCGATCTTCATAGCTGTAGAAGCCGTCCAGAGCCGGGGTCATCTTTGATATTCTCTCGTCCACGTTTAAATTCAGTTTTCCTCTTTTTATCATTGTATACGACGGAGCAGATGTTCCTAAAGTAGCCACCATATCTTCATGAATCTGCTTTTGAGTTAAGTGTTTCTTGTAGAGGTATTTGATCACGGCACGGTGCTCTAAACTATCCATTTTCAAAATTAACGAAACTTACTCTCACTTAATGTTCAATAAAATAAATAATTACACATGTATCTCAGAGAAAAATTGCACACAGATCACAAAGAGTCTAGGTTCCATATGAGGATAGTTTTATAATAATATGACAACGCTATCTATGTTAGGCCGCGAACTTTTCAATCCACCCTAGTACAATCATCATGTTTACGAAAGCATAACAGGTGATGAATCTTGGATGTATCAATATGATACAAAAACAAAGTGTCAGTCAATAGCATGGCTGTTTCAAAACGTACCAATACCTACGAAAGTAAAACAATTAAGAAGCGCCGAAAAAATTTTGATCGCTAGTTTTATCTCCATAACGGGGTATTGATTCCCTTAAGAAACCGAAGTTACAACAATACAGAGTGATACACTTTAAGAGTTCGAACTCGTCCGAGCCCGAGACTCCGAGGACACCGACAAACCTTTTGGATCATCCGCCTAACACCTCTGATTTGGCAGAGTGTTTGTCCTTGTTCCCTAAAATAAGAAACCAGCTCAAGGGGATACAGTTTTCATCGCCAGAAGTTGCGCTCACTGCGTTCGAGAAGGCTGTCGAAGAAGTACCTATTGCAGATTGGAAATTGGTTCAAACGCACGAAACTGTGCGTAGACGCAGGTGGAGAGTTCTTTGAAAAGGTGTAATTAAAAAACTTTCAAAACTTTCTGAGTTTACCCACGTAATAATACGCTAATTACTTGCCAAACTTCAATCTTTGCATAATACACATTGTTATTATTCATCCTATTATAAACAAATTTAACTGTCTTATAAGTTAGAAAGTCGACTGAAATGTTACGATTATTAATAACCGGAACTTACTAATGATCAAAAACTTCAACGTTTTCTTTGGAAATGATCAATCAGTGAAAACAAAGACGAGGAAAATTTTAAGTAAAGAGGAAGTTTATATTTTCTTAAAGTTTTATGAATACTTGGAAAATTGCAACTCGGAGTTCGGCAATATTGTTTTTGTACAATTATTTAAGTTAAGGAAACGGATACAGTTTTGTTTGTTAGTTCATTAAAATACAAAATTTCAGTAAAATAAACAAGAAGAAAATTTTAAGTAAAGAGGAAATTTCCCGTATACGATTATTTTTAGACTACAGTCCGTTCATTGTAGGATGTCCCCTCCCGTTAATGTTCGCACTATTGTTTGTCAAGCTGTTGTTGTCAGGTTGTCATAGTGTCAAGTGTTCCTCTCGTTTTTGTATTATAATTTAATATTTCTGAGTTAATTATGCCAAAGCCATTTCAAAAGCAGTGCAAGAGAGATGGTGTTGTAGGTACGTGCCTTTCGTGAGCGAGAAAAGGCAAAGTAGCCCCTTTAATTCCACTAAATCAAGTATGAGCTCGCGTTGCCACTATGACAGGTTAGTACGATAGGGATACCAATTTCAGACAGAATGCCTTTAGTATGGGTAATATACATTTACGGCCACGAAAAATTAAAATAAAAAGTGCATATCTCAGTGAATTAATTTAATTCGTTATGATATTATATTTGTGTTTATATAAATATAATTTTTTTAAGGATACAAATTTTATGTCTCTATTTCAGGCATTTCTGAAAAAACCGTAGGTAGAATATCAAAAGAAGGTGAAGTTGCTGCCTCTACATCTCAAAAACTCAAGTATCTTGGAAAACATCGTCAAAAACGTAAAACGTAAAACGATGATTACGATTTATGCGCATTAAGAAATAAAATCCATCAAATCAATAAAAATTCTGTCAAAAACTTGTTCCTACCTTAAATAAATTACTTGTGGAATTAAAGAACGACATAAACTTTGGTGCAGATCTAACATAAAACGAATTGGATTTCAGTACAAAAAGTGTGGTTCAAAGTGGAATATTTTAATGGAAATACACGATATAGTTGCATGGAGACGCAAGTATATCTGGACTATGAGGCAAAATCGTGAAGAAGAATGGCCAATAGTTTTCTTAGATGAAACATATATACACGCATCATATGCAGTTAAAAATTGTTGGCATAAAATGAAGAGGACGGAGTACTCAGTGATTTTCCTGGGCCGCGATGGATTATTGTTAATGCAGGTGGAGAAATGGGGTTTATTTCTAATGCTCAATTGATCATAAAAAACATTTTCAGTTACTATAAACTATACGAGTTTACTATAAATTATACGACAAATATAGACAATAGTTCTAAAGTAATTTTCACCTGACGTTGAGCCTACGCTGGTCCAGGCAATAAAATAACAATTGCAATGATTATAATGTACTTTATTATTTTAAATCATCTTTTCTAATAAAGGTGTTAAAGTGTTTGTTCTTTTGAAAAAAATACTTGCATACAGCGAACCACTAAAGATTTCTTATAGCTATAGATAGATATAATACAAGTAATATGAGATATAATATATATTGATATATTTATTATTGATAAATTTGTTTTGTATGTTTATCCTCTATACGCCCTTAAACTGGCTTGTTTGATATCAGAACTCCCACGATTTGAGAAGAAATTTGTGTGTTTGCCACCCATTAAATTGTTAGTTTAACTGGTGCCTATAACAGCGAGGCACGGAAAACTACAACTTTTTCACGAGTGTCAAAACTGAAAAGAGGTCGTCAACTTTCCTCAGGTTTTTTTATCGGCAATTGTTTTGGAATTTGTATTATAAATATTTACATCTAGGTTAAATAATTTCTTATGCATATTATTATAAATATTTGGTCAGCCAAGAAGTACGCAATCCACTTGTACATAAGTAGCAGCTGTGCTCACGGATATCATTTCGTAGGTGTTTAATTGTTTGATTTGAACTATTCTATTGAGATTGATTAAAAGTCAATTACAGAGTGCAGGTTATAGTTTGAATGCCTTCGATTATGTAACTTCAGTGGCTGTTTATCCGGCCCAGGCGAGGTCATTAAATAAAAAACTACACTAATTTGGTATTAGAGTTTCAATTCGCACATTTTGCCTAGTATCGTGGACATGCCGAAGAAGTCATTACGTAACCTACAAAATGAAAAAACCCTAATGCCCCACATCCGAAATGCTATAGAATCCTAACAATGGTTATTTCGCACAGAAAAAAGGCACATAACACAAGTCGTTAACGATTTCAAAACAAATAAGGAGATTGCGATAAAAATTGTATTGACAATTCAGTTTCCTCTCAAGAATCAAGGTGATTTGTACGTGAAATTAATAAATGTAGCTAGAAATTATGGGAGATTCTTACCTTCTTTTGATGTGCGCCATATTGCTAATTAAATCATCAAAAAGTGACAACTTTCAAGTAAGTTAATCCATCTAAAGTTTTTCTTTGAGTATAATTGTAAAGTGGTCATCAAACAGATATCACGTATATACACAGAAACAATTTTGATTAACGGAATATTTTACTCAACAAGTGCAAAATAGGAAAGCGCTCTATATCCTTTCCTCATCTCTAAGCTTACGCACACTTGAGATATGTCGTTACATTCACACATTTAAACTTAGTGACAGCGTTTAAATCAAAAGTGTCACACGCAAAGTACCAAATGCTGTTTACTCCTTCTATTTTGTTAACAAATTTTCAAGAAATAAAACTAGAAAGAAACATTTTAATGAAGAAATTATTAGAAACATGTGGCTAAAACATAGGTCAGGCAGCAAAGTGTATGCATTAGTTTTGAACCCTTGCATCGATTTTCATCAAACATAGGTAAAAGCACAAAAAAAGTATAGACAACCGGTCCATTCGCCTGGCTAATATATGTTAGATACAAGTAGACGTAGACAGATAGACGCACGTAAAACACATAGCGCCTGTCTTTTCATCAGGTGTTCATGACATTACGTCTTCCAGCATTTCCTTATCCATAAAATCCACTAACAAGATTATTGATTGTGGTATCTAAAATCTGGCTTTTGAACAAATCATATTATCGGATAGTTATCCCATAATATGATTTGTTATTTATATAATATATTATTGTCTACTTATCTGTATCTTTTGTACCAAACAGTGCAAGTCCAATAAAACCAAGCAATAAGTAATATAAAAGAAGTCATTGCTTCTATCAATGGCAGTTTTTTGTTGAAATCTTTGGACTTTTAATCATTTACCTTTCATGTTTATTATATCAAATAACATATATTAAGTAAATCATCAGTAAACATGATACAACCAGACATCTATATCAATTCGTCATTGCGGTTTTCCTTTCTTCCAATATGTATTAATTTCACTGTTCCTTAATAATACAAGCAGATCACTGAATAATTGTTACGGCTAGCCATTCTATACTAAATACAGATACTCAATAAAAATTACTTTAAAGCCTACTTTAATGAAGAAAACTTTCACCATTATTATCAGAAATAGCCCCGAAATTAATACGGATTTCAAGATATCATGGGTATAAAACGATCAGAATACAAATGAAAGACCCATTAAAAAGTTTTGAAATGGAAACCCTTCGGTTCCGAGGTACTTTGTGAACTGTTTCTTCCGTTTTAAAATTGTGATTTTGTTAAATCCTTTAACATTTGTAAAAAATTGTGACCATTTCAAGAACCTTGCAAAGGTCACCTTGCATTTAAATTTTAAATTGTTCGGCAATGAAGTGGCACAGGAATTCCAGTTATGTTATATTATTTCGAACAAAACGCTGTTTAATATGAAAGTGCACTGCAACAAACAGTTATATGAATAAGAAAATGGGTGTAACTTTGTGCCGATTTTGAAACGTGCGACGTTAATGGTCATATGATTAAATTTATAGGAAACTCGTAATATACACATGTATATAATATGGAGCAGACAGTATAGAACTCATAAACATGCCTCTTTTTTGTATGTATTTTATAGAATAATTTGTAAAGTTAAAGCAAACATTTTTCATCAATTTGATATTCACGTTGTGAAATATTTATTTCTAAATTTGAATCATACCGGATGCCTTTTTTTCGTTCAGACCACAATTCTGAGAAACTTCTCCAAGAGACTTCATTCAGACGAATTTAAAAATAAATAAAGTTTATTTTTTTACTTTCTTTGCAAAACAAATCTTACGAATCAGCTGCGAAAATATATGATTTTATCTTATTTGTTTACGAAATAAAAATACATCTTGGGGAGTTTATGAGAGTAATACTACTTATCGCGCGAGGGAGTGGCAACCTCTAGGGCCTCTTGTTGATCAGGCCACCTTTGGAGACCCCACAGGTGTCTGAAGCCACGTCACGACTGTTACCTTGCGGCGATAACCGGGACCGACGATTTAACGTGCCCTCCGAAGCACGGAGGTGCTCAAGTATCTAAAGCCACTGACCTACAAAACTACTTAGAAACTTGATGATAGATATTGGTTTAAAAGTTATCAGTGTTGATCTAGTAGCAATAAAGATAGTTAAGCAGATTAATTGAAGTAAATATAAATAAATAAATAATAAGTAAATAAAAATAATCCTTATTTATATTACAAATGCGAAAGTGATTTTAATTGTGATATGATTTAATAATAAAATTAGGGTGCGTCCAGTATAAACATAAAAATTAACTTTATACTTCATATCTATCCTTCATCTATCTCTTACGATGTAAGTTTCAGGATTATATATAGGATTAATAATAGGCAAAATATATAGGATATCACTTTGTAAAGGCTTAATGTACGTGTTGAATTTTTCTAGCTTTACATAGCTAATTCTACTTGTACATTGCGGATAGCCGTTTCGCGTCATAATTCCATTATGCAATATTACGTTTCGCCTGCGAATGTACAACCATATTTCTGAAACATAATGATTATGATTTGTCAGTTGAGGTCTTTTTCTTAGACAAAGACAATTAGTATACATTACTACGAAATAACAATGCAGTGGTTTTTGTGTGCCTCTGATGAGGGCCGTTCCTCTCCCTTCTACTTTAGGATTACATTTAATGTAGCCAACTGTGGCTGATTACCCGTCATTATTAGAATTTCCACGCTTATTTCCTCAATTTGGAACAAGGGTAGGAGAAAATGTCATATCTACACGAATATATGTCCCTTTTGGAAACTTGGCTATGACGTTTATGGATCTTTCATTTTCTTGAAAACGTTTCAAGATGGACTCTCGATCAATTTATATAGATGAGGATTTAACGTGGATTCTCTCAGCAATAGTAAGTAATATTTTATAAAACATTAATTGGGGTAAATGAACAAACTCATTCTTGCATTTGTAATTTTAATTATGATTGTAAATGTAAAGCTAATTTCATTTTATATTTTGGATGAAACCAAAAATTTATCGGTTCTCAATTGTCATTGTTGTGACTCATTCTGACACGGAGGAATTATTTAAGCAATTAATCAAGTGACGGGAATGTATTCGATTTGCTTGGGCATTTTCACATTACGCGTTCGTGTCACGTGAAATTAAAACAAAGGAATAAGCAACTAAAGCTCATTAGGTAGAAGTCTTTGTATTTAAGTTTCCGACAGAATCTTTACATTTTCAAGAATCGTCGAAAAGGCCCCTTTTAGAAAGCATTTGTACAAATGAGTTTTTGTTTTTAGTACCACTTCTTTTGTATCATTTAGATCTTTTTTATTGCTTAACCATTTAATAATTTGCACCCTTGATTAATAACGCAATTTTCTAACAAAGAAATCTAATAATCATTTATATATTGTGTTTATGTACTAGAAGCCAGTGTGGCTTTCAACGAAGAACCATAAGTTTTAATAGAATTTTCTTTCACTTACTTAAACCTTTCATTTACGGTACTTAAAGGCTTTTACTTACTTAAACCTATAGATCCTGTAGAAAAAAATATAGCGAATTATTACAAGGACAAAACATTTATTTTAATGAAAAGAATTATAATTTCAAGAGAAATAGATTAGATTAGATAGATTACTGGAAACTGTATAAAAATGAGAAAGGGCCTTGGTAAATCTTGGCTCTCTTTATATCGAGGAAAAGGTTTTTTTAAATATTTTTATAAGCGTGGCCAAATCATAGAATTGCTCATTTCATGAAAAGTACGACCGTTTCATGAAATGGTCGCATTTCATAATGGGTCAATAATATTTGGCCAGATCGTTGGATCGCAAACGTTTCACGATTTGGTCATCGACGATTGGCCATATCAGTCTTATAACCTAGTTGATATTTTGCGACACGCGCGAGCCGATCCGGGCAGCACCCGGCGACGCGACATTATTAAAATTGAATTAATAGAGAGCACAAAACAGGCAAAAAAGGAAAGACATGTTGAATGACATATCGTTTGACACGACTGAGGTGACGTTTCCATATTCCACCATGTTGAAAATATGAATAAACATGATTCTACCATTGTGTCTATGGAACTACACTACTAGTTGCGACGTAGTAAGTCCACCGTAACGACTAACAAAAATATTTAAAACTATAATAAACGCTTTGAATGACTTTGGAGGTGTTTAAATATCGATTACATAGTCATCAATACATCAACATAAAAATCAATCAATTTTGGCAACCTGGAATAAGCAAGATATCCTTGTACACATTATCAATTACTCGATTACAAATTAACATTTTTTCCGGTTGTTATATGAATAATAACGATTATAGTTAAAATAATTGAATCAAACGAAGAATTCAAAAGTAGCTCGTAAATTGGACTTATCCAACTTATTTCTCAGTTTATAGCTTACTATAAACTGAGAAATAAGTAGCAACAAAGTTAACTCTGTTGCTTTTAAACAGAGGTTAACCTCAAACCTTGAAATAAAAATAAAACACGCAGATAACGCCATGTTTTCATTACGTAGTGTAGCAGTGTTAGTGCTTTGGAAATGTTTTCCTAAGACAAAACTAAACAAAATTATGAAATATTGGCATTTAATGCTCGTGCTATTTATTTTGTGGAATCCTGGGAGCACCCGTACAGAAGCTAGCCAAGCACCCCTTAATTACTGAAATGTCTTCCTTATTATATTCCTTATTAGAGTTAAACGGGTTAACTCAAGCAGGAACCTCTAGTGGTTTAAAAACTGGGAGTTATAGTAAAGACGGTGGATGTAGGTTCAATATTTACTTCACTTATTAAAAAAAAATTCTCAAATATCAACCGCACTCTTCGTCTATGCACATGATGATTAAAAAGTTAAAGAGCATGTTACAGGGTTATAGGCAAAAAATATGAATCCGAATGGGCGGTAGAGTATTTTTAAATGACACCTTAAGAACACCCATGATAATGTTCGTAACATATGTCATATGTTACATACATACATTTTTTACTAGCTTATTTTAGCTTAGCTTTACGGATTTGATTTCCTAAGACAAAACTTAACGCCCCTAAAATATTGCAATGTCTCATTTTGTTTAGAATATGTGTTGCTACTGATATACAATTCAAATTCCAATCACGCAAAAGCGGCGGAGCCATGGCTTCACGGAACTGAGTACACTGTATGGAATAATAACATATAGGCTAAATTTTATTCCATGTTATGGAGGATAGGTTAAGCTGTCGGTCACCCACTGTTGTCGCTAGATAACAGTCATGAAACCACGTCAGCAGTCTGTGGGGGTTCCAGATGCACCTTGTCAACTTTGATATTAGAGGTTGATACTCCCTCACTGAAGTAATACGAGCAGTGTCCCAAAATTTCGCAATCAAAGTCGCTGACGGAAACTTGAATATATATATTAATTCTATAAATTGAAATATGGAAGTTGATTAACCTCACCCACATTTCATCTAATTACCTGAGACAATAAAGCTTTGTATGGACATTTATAATCTGAGGACGTTGATCATGTATTTTATATGTACTGCCGGAACGTACGTTACAAAGGGAGTATTAAGTTTCAAAACTTTTGAACAATTGAGGTTAACTAGAGTCACTTAACTTTGGGTGCAACTATATAGAAATGGCAATAATATATATACAAGAAATGATATAGAAACGCGGTGGCTATTTATTACTAGTCAATAATTAGCTTTTGACCGTGACTTCGCTCGCGTTCCCTCGTTTTTTTGATTATGAATTGAGTGATTCTGGCGTAAAAACGTAAAAAAAGCAAACACATACTAAACTTTATTTAGTTTACTTATTTATTTGTCAAGAAAACGAACAGCGATACAATGTGGTAATTACTCAAAATGTTACATCTGTAAGAATGTCTATCAGGTTCCCAACTTTAATAAACTATCTTACAAAACATAACTTACAGTTGACTTATAAGATGACAATATATAAAACATACATAAGTAACTTTGTATTTTTCTTTGAGTATTCGCTAAATATTATATATATAAATATATTACGGGTCCCCCTGGTGGTAAGCGGCTAACGCACGCATAAACATCGTTCATCGCATATTTTTATGATTGACAATGTTGTTTTCTGGCTCTTATCCTGGGCTTCGTTCACGAAAAATAAGGGCTGAAGTGAATATAAATTTGAAGCATGTCACTTAAAGCTGCTATCACTTAATGACTGTCAGATGTCTTTATTATGCAGTTGAAATATTTTGTTCATAAAATTGCTGATTCTGCTAATAATCGCTGACCTGCATTTCAGCTGTATATGGATTATAAACCATCAGTACTATAAACTGCAAAACTAGTTGAATATACTATTTTTATATCAGAAAATTTGTACCTAAAGATGTGTTTTAAATATTTAAAGCAAAAATGATAATGAATCTGCTTTTAATAAACAACATCTGTTTGAGTGTAGAGGGCAGCATGCAGGATGACTAAAGATCTGAAAGCTCTCCTTCAGTTCATGTGTGAGCAACGCCACAGGCCTTTCTTTAAACAGTGATGAGATAATAATTGGAATGGTAATCATATTAGCCAATAGGGAAAAGAAGCATAACACGAACTAAAAAAACTATAATAGTCTATATTATTTAACAGCAGTGTTTAGGCGCACAATATCATTTTGTATGTCAAGATTTGGTTAGTGAGATCTCCGCTCTTTTTCCGATTTTTTAGTGCGGTTCGCTCGCGTCACAACTCTAATGCAATTACCTAACCACAACTGTTTGTAAATGTAAATGGGTACGTTCGAACTGATGCAGCAGCAGTTCTGATGATTACATTACGAAAAGCAGTTTTCACTGATGAGCTACGGTAAGTTTGGAGCAACTAACACGCTGTTTATTCGTTTTTAAATAACAAAAAATAAATATACATTGTTATACTCGTCTGACCAGTGAAAAACCTAATAAAAATAATATTTTTAGTTAGTTATTCCATTGCAAAAATGACTGAAATGGCCAAATACTATGAAGTTAGTATTTTTTTAAACAAAGCGAGCGATAGTTTGTTTTTGAACATGTATTTGGATTAAGTTATGATTTTAAGAAATAATTTATCGTAACCCAACATTACCTAGGGTAGATACAAAAATAAATACATAATACATTAGAAACTACTTTAGTTTACAAAAATATTTTCAGTGCGGAAATAAATAATAAAACAGGTAAAACCTAATATTTTTTAATTCGGCACTGGCTTTTTTAAATGCTCCAAGTAATTGTCTAATTTTATTTCTGCAATGCCAGGCTCAAATTTGTATAAACACTGGGCTAGTTCCTTTGTGTATTATAATTTGTCAACATTAGTACGAGAAAACCCCGCCAGAGAAAGTTGCCAGAAAATAAATTTCGCTGGGCATTGAGATATATTATATGCTAAAACTAACAATAACTTAAACTGATAAAAATGGTTATTATCTAAATGCTATATGACATGCTCTAACTAAACTAACCAAAAAGAAATAAAACATTTAATACTAACTTACCTACTTGCTAACTATGTACAATTATTATAATATAATTTAATTTGCTTAAATCGCGTAAATCTAAAATTTAAATCTAATATTAAATTGAGCAGAGAGGCCTAGCATTGCAGAAATAAAATTAGACAATTACTTGGAGCATTAAAAAAAGCCAGGGCCGAATCACAGTATCAGATTTAACCTGTTTTATTGTTCATCTCCGGACTGAAAATATTCTTGTTAGGTAAAGTCGTTTCTTATTAATTTTGTAATTATATTAGCATCTACCCTGGATAATATTGGGTTATCATAAATTATTTCTTAAAATCCTTATTTTATTTTGATAAAATATGCAGTAACAAAACTATTGCTCGCTTTGTAGGTATTATTAATAATATTTAGTTTTCAAAAATCCATACTAAGTTAATAACTAACTTAAACAAGAATTTTTCTGCCTCTTTCATTTGAGTATGCCAGGCCCAAAACTGGGTTTAACTTTTAAAACATGACCAATGATATTTCATGCGTTTTAAGTAATCTAATGATTTGTGGATCAATTCTTTAGGTAAACACTTCAATCACCAATACAAACAAGATACACACTTTCATACAAATATGACACTTTAAACTATACACAATGGTTTACACTTTTGTCGATAGATTAAAATTGGCATTTAACAATTATGCAAAAACAACCCTAATAGCTTGATTTAAAGTAAAATTTAGAACGGCGATGTCAACATTTTTAATGGTTTGTGAGCGACATTCGGCTTTAAACAACATTATTTTAAACCGTTTTCTTCACTTAATTATACATTGTTTAAATACACTGATAATATTTACAAATTCACTTCCCAATTAGATGATAATACACCCTATTTTAGAGATTAAATTAACCAGCTGTGTTATTATTAAAAATGTTTGGCATGTTTTCTGTCAAATTAGCCGAAAGCTACCGAACTGCAAGACAACCAAAAGTCTAATTTGGGAACTTTTTTGCTGATGACGTTTTTCTGACTCTGATTGTGTATCTAGAATTTATGATTGGTCAATGGGTACAACTAAACTTAAGAAAAAGATTTAAATTAACGCTATTTTATCTAGTTTTTGCACACAGTACTTTGTGATACATAAGGACCCTAGAAATAATTATATAAGAAATTGGAAACAATAAGACTTTTATAAAAAAAAAAACTATTAATAAAGTACACTGATTATTTAAGCTTATGCATAAGCATGCATTAACAGAAACATTATTTTGACTTACTGTAACGTCATTTAAAACTAAACCAATCAAAACCGTTTCATGTGTTGATGTTCCAACTCAAAATAATTAAGCTTAATTGGGGAAATATTAATTATTGTTTATGTCTAGTAATGCGAATTGCTTTTAAAATACATTGTGCGGATAGCAATAAATATTCCAAAATTTTTAATATATAACTGAAAAATTATTTACCTACCAAACCTGATGCTGGAAACTAAATGTAATGGATTTCTTCATGTAAACATTCACATCATACAATATAAAAAAATTAAAATTAATACACGTAATATCATACATACAGGGTGGAGTTTTTTAATGCCACCTTAAGGGAAAGTACTCTAAATAATTGAGATACCAAATTTTACTCCAAAGAAACATTCCTTTATTATAGAAAAACATAAAACTGCATTCAAAGGTTTTCGAAAATTCGTTTGCTTCACCCTGGAATCGAACCGTCTAAAATCTGTAAAAATTACACCCTATAGTTTTATTGCATCGATCGTTAGGGTCAATAACAAGGATGAAATCTCTGTAACATACTTGGTTTATATTTATATAATTTAATGAAAAGGAAACCAAGAAATCTTCAACTATTTTAATTACTTATTTACAAAAAAAGGTAAACTAACTAATTAGTTGTTCGAAATGGGCTCCATTTTCTTGGATACATGAGTTTATCCTTTTAACAAATTCATTTCTAGTAACCTTTAATATCGTGTAGTAGTGAATATTATAAACCGTATGCTGAACTTCATCTCTCAACTCGTTTACACCCGCATAAGATTTAGTGTAAATGTTATTTTTTACAAATCCCTACAAAAAAATAATCTAAAGGGGTAAGATCTGGTGATCTTGCAGGCCATCTGATTGAGCCGTTTGTACTAATCCAGGTTTTAAAATGGTTATTAATGTAGGAAGTAGTGATTCTGCTGTTATGGGCTGGAGCACCATCTTATTGTATAATTCATTTCTCAACAGGTTCAATATTTCAAGATACTTGACAGTGTTTAAATGACCTTCGTACACGTGAACTAAAACAACCATATTTCTCATAATTCCGCACCAAACATTGAAAGAAAATCTTACTTGACTGTTAGTTTCACGAACACGAACAGTATTCACTCTAGACCAATAGTGGTTATTGCGGCGATTGCACATACCATTATTGCTGAAGTTTGTTTCGTCAGACCATACGATGTTGCTCAAAATTAGGGTTACGGTCAATTTCTCTCAGCATGCCATGACAAAATTGTAGTCGTCTCTCACAATGAATAATTAATTATGTCAATGGTACATAATTAATTTCTAACAAAAGTAACCAGAAACAGATGGATCTTTGAGTAAAAGTGCTTGTGTTTAACCCATTGAATGTATAACTACAGATTTCATGATTTTCCTTTCAATAAATTGACCAGGTATGTTAGAGAGATTTCATCCTTGTGATTGACCTAACAATCGATGCAATAAAATTACAGGGTGTAATTTTTACAGTTTTAAATAATCTTCTTTATTTGATTTACGTAATGTTTTGATTTTAAAATGTATTTTGTCAAACAAAAAAAATTATCTGCCGTGATCGGCTATAAAACCTGTAACAACTCGGTCGATCACCACTGCGCCTTCTAGATTCTACTGTAATGTAATCCTGTAACTTAAAACACACAGTCATCTGGCTCAATTATTTTGTCGGTTAATTCTAAAATGTCTTTGAAAATGTATTTTCTTTAAGAAATAATAACAGAGGTTGAGGGGCAAAGTCAATGGAAGAAAAGGATGCGGATCCCATAATATCGAGATGCGTGGACACTCTTCGTGGAGGTTTTTGTGAAGGAGGTGAAGGCCCAGGAAGTTATTTCGTCTGTAGGAACGAAGAACAAAGATATATTTAAAAGGGGTTTGAATGTGTTGGCATCATTTCTGATCCTTTATTTTTAAATTCAAAATCATGGTGTACGATTTTGATGAAATTTAATCTCATAATCGCAGATAATAGTTTAAAAATTTAAACTTTTTCCATCACAATAATTATCTGCTTTTTCATCGATTAGAGAAATTTAAAAAATGTGTTATATAAGGCACCTGCAGTATAATATTGCATTCTTTAGAATGCTTAGAATTTGTAATGTATTCAAGTCAAGGCTATACATTTTTTTTAATTAAAAAAAGTAACGTCGGATAAAAATAACACCCACATTACTTTCAACGTCATACTCAAATATTTTAAGTTGTTTATAAAATAAAAAAGCTCTTCTACTTTAAATGTTTTCTGAATTTATTTTTACAGGCCGTGTCTAGTTCAAGAGAAATTGAGCCTTTACGAAGTTTACTGAGCTATGTGCTGAAAAACCATGAAAAGGTTCGTGATTTTTTTTTTAAATATTACGAAATAAAATTTCTGTACAGAATTTTTTTTTATCAGTATTCTATTAAAGATTTGCAGGACAAACCCGTATCGGAAGACATTACAAGTTGTAATGTCTCTTATTTTGAAATGTTGTTGCAACAACAAGGCCTCATTATTATCAACTTTTTAATTCAATTATATTTTATATTAATTATAATAACATAATTTCTTCAACAGAATAGCCATAGACCAAAAATAAAAAAATTTAATGAAGACGACGTGATTGACAGCACTGAACCCAAGCAGATTTTTGCTAAGGAGAACGTTGTTAAGGATGAGGAGGAAGTAAAAATTAAGAAGAAACCAAAACATAACAAAGAGCAAAGAGACGTCAAACACAAAATGAAAAGCAGATTCACGAAAGAAAGGAAAGATTTTGATATGGTATCAGATAATGAAAGAAAAGAGTTTGAAGTCGTATCACATAATGAAAGAAAAGAGTTTGATATGGTTTCAAATAATGAAAGAAAAGGCAGAGCAGACATGACTGAAAAATATGAAATATACCATAAAGAACCTATGGTAGACACAGTGGATTATAAGATAAATACAAATGAAATTAAAGACCCTTTAGATAACAAAGATCGCACAGTACCGAAAAATATCAGACAGCTTGCAGAAAATAGAGATTTTATGGAAAACATGGACCCGGCAGATAGAGATCCGAGTGAGATCCGATTAATTGAAAAAATGAGTAAAGTAGACCAATACGATGCTAAAATTCAAAATGAACTTGGTCAGTTCGATGTTATTAAAACTGCCACAGAAAAAGAAAGAGTGACAGAAAGAGAAAAGGTGACAGAAAGAGAAAGGGTGACAGAAAGAGAAAGGGTGCCAGAAAGAGAAAGGGTGACAGAAAAACACCACCAACATCACTGGAAAAAGGAATGGAAAAAAAAGCATGAAAAAAGAAATAGAGCGACACATGCCTCACTAGAGAATGGTAAAGGTAAAAAGTACAAGCAGAAAATTGAAAATTTCTTCGTCAGTAGTGAAGTGTTGGGTGCAAAAGACATGAATATTACCAGAAAAGTGGGTATGGATAAGCCAGTAGATATAATTGTTCATATTAAAATGACTAAATAAATTATTATAATTTTTTTGTATACAGGGTGGAATTTTGCGATGCCACCTGTAGGGAAAGTACTCTAAATACTGGAGATATTATATAGCTAGTTTTATTCTAAGGAAACGTTTATTTATTTAAAAAAAGAAGAATAACTGCATTAAAATTATTTAAAAATAAGCTTTTCACGCCAAGGAATCAGCTCAAATAAAAAAAATTAACACCCCGTATTTTTGTAGCAACCACCAATAGAGTCAACTATAAGGATCTGAGCTCTCTAACAAGCTTGATGAATGAAATAATCGGAAACCAATGAAACCTATCATTATTTGAAATGATAGAAAGAACTAATAGAAAACAAATAGTTAATACTAATTGGTTGCTCTATATGAGCCCCATATTGTAGCATACACAAATTTTATTTATTGAATAAATTGATTTCGATAACTTTTAATTTAGAGTTGTGGTAAAAGTAAAAAAGTTTACTATTCGTGATTACTGGTTTTTAACTCGTTCATAGTTGTATTGTTTTTGTTTCATTTCGTAGTCGAGACGTTTTCTTTCCTCATTGGATTCATTACCTCTCAGTTAACCTATAGAATACCTTTAAAAAGCCGAAATAAAGATGTTGCTTTAATGATGAAAACGATGTAAACGTTGTTTGATGAAATAATATATTTTGAATTTTGCATAGTTGTTTTCATTAATATGATTTTTTAAATGTCATCTTAAAAGCAATCAAATGATGGAGGTCTTGTCATATCGCAGGTCATCCGATTGTACTCTTTTTACTGGTCCAGGTATTGAAATGGTAAGTAACGTAGGGTGTGGTATGTTGTTATTAGCCAGAGCATTATCTTTTCAAATGTGACTTTTCGTATCAAAAATACTCATGTGTCACGCAGTTATGTCGCTTCTAATAAAAGACTGCATTACAAACACATGTTAAGAAAATTTGTTACCTACATAGTTTTTCGTAATGTTAATAAATCAATTACCTCAAAGAAAATGGTCAATTATTTCAATAAATAATCCTTACTCCCTTGAGTAAGACAAAGTGTAATTTAAAGTTATACTAAGAGGCAATTTCTGACTATAACTACTTAAGGATATCTATATCATCTAACCCAGAATCTTTTGACTATGTCTAATCATGGGTTCGTTATGATCTAGATCACGCATACCCCAGAATTCAGTTTCTGTTCTTTACTGGGCAACGTGAATGTAAAATTCAACAACAATGAGTAAAATAAGGTGCTAAAGCGTAATAAAATAATCATACAATTGAGGCAATAATACGATATTGGGATCATTTGCCCCACGCAACTAACAGGTCGTCCAATCATCGTGCTAAATAACATAACGCGCCCCGCACTATTGATGTTCTCGGTTTCTATTGGTAAAAGTTTCATACAGCGACTAAAACTTGTCCACTGCTAAAAACGCAAAAACATCTTCGTGCGGTTCTCGCTGTGTAGGGATGTTGCACAAAAGTGCACACTCCTCCCAAAGAGTACCATAAACTCCTACATACAGAAATTCACTTATTATTATGTATTTGGTGTATTTTTGTGTCCCAAAAAATGAATTACTATCTTTCAAAATAGTATTTTAGATGCAAACATGAGGATTGTCAATATCATTGGTTCTGGATAAAAATGTTTAATAAACAATTCCATTGGTATTATTTATTTATTTATTTATTATCTAGTTGGCTGATGAGTATGGAGACTTGTCCGAGTTTACAACAAAATCGCTAAACGCACACTAGTGAAACGTGGCAATATTTATTTCTTTTCACACATTTAAATGATTACAATTAGTAGGGGGGGGGGGCAAGCACTTTATGAAAGATCTCTAAACGTGACGCATGCTGTTAAAAATTTTACTGACTTCAAAAAAGAAGGAGTTTCTCAATTCAGTTGACTTTAAAATTTTATTATTGTTTTCTCAGAACTGCGTCATTTATCCGGATTTGAAAATATTACTAATATACTTCCAATTTACTCCTATTGTGACATATGATTTAGGTATGTTTTATAGTTTCACATACATTTTCATCAGTAGTCACTAGAATATTTATTTATTTATTTAATATTTTATGTACACACAAGAATAAAAATACAATGAATAAGAGTTAGAGAATAAAAATGTACATCACATGATAAAACCTGTGGGTTGGACCGTGACGCAAACAATGGTACATCTTTACATAAACTAGTACTAAAATGACAAATGTTTTACATTAATTTTGTCTCATAACTCCATCTTTTTTGAGTAATTGTACTGTGGTCAAAGATATCCTGGACAGGACCTGGACATGTACAATGAAACTTCTTGATATATAACGATACATTCATAGCAAATGTTTCAGTCGATTTGGACGCAGAAAACGAATCTCCTCAATGTCTAACAGCTCAATCTAAACTGAGCCATTAATCAAACCGATAAATATTTCAATGGATTTGGACTCATGTCGTTATTTTGATGAGTTTAGGCATCATTTGGTGATGAAGGTCTATAAAACTCAGAGCTAGATATTGAGCTCTTAATTTGCTACTAGTAATACCATTGTGTTTACGATCATTGATTTCCATTGACAAGTTCAATTAATTTACTATTTATTATAATTGTTAATATAAATTAACACATAATGGTGAGTCTCTGATGGTGAAGTCAAGAGGAGGAAGTGGGAATCCATCGTTTTAAGGCTGGCAGTAAAATCGTCGAGTCTCAGTTTGTTTCTTGATTTTGATAACTCATAATATAATCAATATTATCTAAATTGAAATTTTTCTCTTTTTTATGCTTCTCATAAACATCATTTGTCAGAATATTTGAAGCTTCGAATTTTGTCTACACATACTAGTTCACTAGTCCTTACAAATATTAATTATAGAAATGATTTACATAATAATAATTTTTTTTTAAATTTTGTTTTCCTTAAACATACTTATCGTAATCTAGACGCAGTGCTGTATTCTTAATCTTTAAACACTTTGATTCCTAAACCTGTTGCTGGGACCCGCATTGGTCCACCCGACTTTGTCGTAGTCCGAATTGGTCCAATTCTACAGTGCAATTCCAAAGCGTGGAGCAAGAAACTAGTGATACTAGATAGTCTTCTGGTGGAGCATGGAGCAATGCAGGCTTGCATGGCTTGGATGAATGCAGGCTTATATGCGGCATTGCACGATTTTGATCGAGATTGCTGCATGTTGAAGAAAAAAAATATAGAAACAGTAAATAACTCCTCAAAAATGGATATTACGTAGATATATAAATATTTTTATGATTTCAATTTCTGACTACTATGACATAAACATGTAACATATAGCAATCATCGTTATTTTGCAGCAACTTCTGTTATTTTGCAACGATGACGTTAAAGTGTCTTTTTTAAGTTACATTGTGGGTCAACATATTATGAAAAGTATAATTTCGGACAATCGATAGTTATGACAAGACGATTTATGACTACATAGTTATGAGTAAAAAGTGACTGAGATAAAACACAATACACAACCGTTTGGATAATAACAACCAAACTAACCCAAATTGCACTAATTGTACCTTTTAGTAAAAAGTATAAAACAGAACAATTTCGTAAAAAAATATAACCGTCTTCTAAACGTAGGTAAGTTACTAAAAAGAATGAAGTGAACTCAAAAGATGATGGAGATATTTGAGATTTGAGAGAAATTATTTTTCTCCTATTAGTTACTAATGTTAGATACTTTCATTGTTTGTTACCTACATTGAATAGTATTAATACACCAGTGTTACAACCTTGAAATAAGAACAATGGGTTTGTTTTGATTAATAAGATGTAGAACACCTGAATGATAAAGTTTTTAATAGGAATAGTCGTTCACGTGCAGCCGCGTACGCCACTGCACGCTAAAAATTTAGTCAGTTGATTATAAACGTTCTGAAAAGTGGAAACTCTGTGCGTTTTTCAAGTTTTTCAAGTTCTGATTTAGATCTTACGTTTAGCAGTAAATTTTTCTTTCCTTCATAAAATTATTTTGACAGATGTTTTTCCAATAAGACAATTAAAATTAAATATGAATTTTGTGCATGTCGCACACCTATGTCAATTTAAAAATAGGAGCGGACCTTGTGCATACTATTAAGGGATATAGGCGAATCCTTATTTAGGTAAACAATGAGCGTTTAGAAAATTAACTAGTACTTTTGTTTATTCTGTTTTTTATGTGAATTTCCATAATATTAGCTTCATGTGTAGAAGTCTACAAAAAAATAGTTGATTTATAAAGCTTGATTTGACTTGATCAGTTTGTTTTAGCTCTGTCATTTTTTATTACGATACATAGGATTGATTGTGTCCAAGCACAAGTATTTGATTTAGTAATATAGATTTTAAATATGGGAAATTATAGTCACTTCAGAATGTAAGGACTCATTTTTATGAAATAATATATTTTTTTTATATTCCTCATAGTGAAAATGATTTATTGCTCACTGGAGTCCTTATCCTTGGCTGTATAGCTTTTGCCTTAGCCGGCGAGTTTGAGATAAAAAACATAACTTGAAAATGAAACCGTTTCGTTACTTTTGGACTTGTCACTTGTGTGTGTGTGAGTGCCTTGGTTTTGTTCTGACTGTTCGGTCTGTTCTTTAAGTTATTTTATATAACGTGACTTTATTAGCCTTTGTGCCTACGGATTCCGATAGATTGCGCTTACGACGACTTATTGCTGTGATTTTTGGACTAGTTGATTAAGTTAAAGATATCGATGAACATTATTTACGTGTCATTATTATCATGGTCGGTTGGTGATAGTAGTAATTACCTATGTAAATGTAGGTAATTTAAAATCATAACCTCAAAATTAGTACATGATGAAAATGCATTATTGTTCCTCCATAATATATATATTTTTTAAATGGATCCTGATTTTATGTCCTAGAGTTTTAGATATTTTTTACTTCTAAACGTTCCACTTTAACTCCAACTAAAACCATGTATGTATGGCGATCTGCCAATGTCCTTTACTACGGAAAGGTAGTAAATATAACTGGAAGAGAAAATTTTGTGCCATTATTGTGACATAGGTTTAGGAAGGTAAAAGATGTAGCTTCTACATATGTTTATTAGTGCGCAACTATTTTAACTGCCGATAAATTTAATTTATTTATTTAGGTACAAACATTTAAAAATATTTACAGTTCGAGAGTGTGAATATAAGTATATTAAACTATAAGCATTTACTTTTAAAATTTATTTTTAATAATAATAAGAAAGATAAAAGTACACTGCAATTAAAAAACTGCACATAAACTATAATATTGAAGACAATGTAGCCAAAAGTCTGTCAGGATTACCAAGCTGGATGGCAATAGAAATGCGTTGTGCCAGGACGTAGTTTCAGGTCACGAGTTTTGTTAAATAAATTGTTATTGTGTTGTTAAGTAAAAAACATTAGGAACGTTATGTTATTAATATGTAATAACTATTTTACTATAACGACAAGTTTGTTATGACTATAGTCCTTCCTTTTTGATTGCCAGAACAATCACGTTTACCTGGTTGTGTTCGGTTTAAAAGGACGGAACAGCCAATTCAAGTGCTGGATCAAAGCAATTTCAACTAAAGCCCACGATCGGCAAAGCATCATCACTTGATATTATAACAACATTTAATATAATTAATTAAAACACCGACGACTAATTATGTCCATGGGTCGCGAGCTCGTTTGTCGGCTTTGAAAATAATAAAAATAAAATTTTACAAGATTTAATTTCTGATCTTATCTCTATATGAACATAAGAATCAAACTTATACAGAGGTTTATAAGAATTTGTGTTTCATGATTCCAAATTTTGCGTTTGTTTTTTTTTTTATCAGTGCTGCTCCAATTTTGGCTCTCAGCTTGTTGATGATGGCCGCCCTTTTCTTTTTGTCCTTTATCAAGGGTCCTTGCATGCTGAGCTTCCTTATCATTTGTTCTATGTTTGGTTGTCTGGATGGTAACTCAATATGACGTGGAACCTAAAAATTTTAAGGTATCGGTTTACTTCTATTCCACCAAGCCAACTAAACGTCTCACCTTTTTATTTATATCAGTGTTTCAATGTTCATATCTACATGTGATTCTTGTATTATATTAAATAGTAATGGCTACAGTATGGGCTAGGCCCATACATATTCATAACACAAGACTCGTAACTTATTGTCAGCTTTAGATTACTACGCTAATATTAGTTGTTGAAACTTACCCGTCGGTTTGTTTCAAGGGCAGGTGGTAATGCTGCTTGTGCCTGTAGAAAAAAGGTAATAATATTTTGAAACATATTTTTGTGGTCGAGGTACGAATTTACCACTCCAAAGGTTTCATGTTTTAACTTGCAGGAACATGAAATACAGAGACTTCGTTGTATATGTATAGTTTCCTCTGAATAAAAAGTTTAGTTACATTTGGATACTAGTGGCAGGCCTATTATCACTAAAACCATGATATTATCGATTAGTCTGGATAAAACAGTTTGCAGTTTTATTTATTGTATAAAATGATCTTTAAGAAATAATTAATTAAAAGTGTTTGTCCAAAATACTCACATCGCTCACGTATGAAGATACTGTCGTGCTTATTATGTACATTATAACCATAAAACGTATTTTTATGTACATTTCAAAACTTAAAACTACTTCGCTCATAGGTTTCCTCATAAGGCTATGGCACAATCGCTTGTTCACTTAACTGTTTCACTATTTGTAAATACATTATATGTGTTTTCAAATTTTCTTTAAAATTTACAAATTTTTTGAACCTGTAACAATGGTGTTTTCTATTCTGAGATTCTACTTTATATGAGCGAAACATAGTTTATTTCATAAGAAGGGTAGTTGAAGTAAATTTCGTCAGTTTTCAAAAGATTTGGGTCTGGGTCTCCGTCGAGTTCTTGGAGCGACAGAAATTAAACTAATTCGTTATGGTCTATGGTAACGCACCAGAAGAGTGCGAAGCAAAATATATTTCACTTCTCTGTTTATTCAACAAAACAAAATTTTAGAGAACATACAAACATATGAATGTGAATATATAGACAATTTACCATTACACCTGGACGAAAAAAAACTGAACCTGGACCTAAAATTTTAGGTATTAAAAAGCAGTGTCTTTGTTCACTTATATATATTTTTAGCCGTAGTTATCTAGAATACTACCTATAGTGTGTTTAATATATATGTTTTTATGATGTGAACATTACCTAAGTTTAGTGTGATACATTTAGAATATCTTACATCAATCGATGCATATTATAAAACAAAGTTCCCCAGCCGGGTCTGTCTGTCTGTCTGAACGCAAGAAACTCAAAGACTAAGACCAAACAGACTTTTTGTACGGTTTTCACCAATGGATAAAGTGATTTACGTGTAAGAATAATGAATATAATTCTTCAACGTTTTGTGTAAATTGGTTGAAATATGATGATAAATGTTGAAGAAATCAGAAAAAGTTCAGCCGACTGGGAGCTTTTATCGAAAACGCTGCCTGCCCGAAGTCTCTTTGAGATATGACAAAATAATGTTTGGTGAAAATGTTTCCTTTGTATAAGTCTAGAGAGAAGTCCGCGATGTTTATCTTTTATGGATAGTTTGCTATACCCATTTTGATGTTAAAAAAAATTTTGGTCAAATATAATGTGGTAATTAAAAACTTTTTAGATGGATACGATATTATTACTTATCAAAATAAATACGTTAGTTACCTTAAACATTCCATGCTCGTTATAGTTGGTTTTTACACCACACATTTTAATATAACGTCATAGGAGTAATTAAGAAACCAGGCTATACAATAAAGTCGCCCACTGTTGCTATACGAATATAAGCCGAGCGGGGACGTGCCGTAAGGGCTGTAATGATTGTATTTGTTTTATTTTTCAGTGTTACTTATGGTGTTTGGTGCTTAATTAGGTACTTAGGTCTTTGATCATAAACGTAATGTGTGATGGAAGACTGAGATGGATAAATAGTCAAAGGAAAAAGTAACTAAGTCATATACGCCTGGGTTCAGGATTTTGCAATGTTAACAAGATGAATGCTTGTCTCCGGAGAGATACTATATCCATAACTCATAATTGAAAGTTTCACAGCATTTTGAAAGTTTTTCGAACTTAAGCTGGTAACAATTCGGAGTACCGCTTGTCGTCAGATGGTGAACCTTGTTTGCCATGCCCTGTATAAGGAAAAGTAGAAGCAATACCTGTCCATCAGTAAATTATGAAATCCTTGCTAAAACAAATCTATGTACATGTTTGTTTGGATTAATGGACATATATCGTTGTGAAGCTATGATACCAAAAAAGTTGCAAAAAAAGTTTTACGAAGTACGTAACTTTCAAATTTATGTAGTAAATCACTTTATAGTTTAAGATGCATTTTTAGTTCCTTCCTCCTTCCTTATTTCAAAATTAAAATTTATAGTTGTTTACATATCTTTGATTGAGTAAATTTCATCAAAGGTTAATAAATTAGTTATTTGCTTCTATAATAACGAAGCGATTCTTTTCATTTTCAAATACTTGCAGTATAAGAAATAAATATTTTGAAAATACTCTAAGTAGGATAAATAAACGTTACATATAAATATAATCTGATGCCATACTACGACGGAAAAGGAATTTAGGCGTATATGCTCTATTACATTATATTATATTATGCTATATTATCCAAGGCGGGTCGCTAGATTCAAATAAGACAGATAGATAGACGTGTAACACCTTCGTCTTCATCGTCACTTTCCATCATGTGTGATAGAAGACATCCTTTTTCACAAAAAAAAAACAAAGTACAGTCCTATTAGAAAATTAAAACATTGTAATATTTTGGAAAGAGAAATGGAAATTAGAACCTCAAATTTACTTAATTACAAGGTTACGGGAAAGAAAAGCCGAATCCTTCATTCGCATCTGTAGTCGTGGTATTTTGTTGTGCTAAATCTGAAGAGCGAAGTTTGTGTATGTGTTTCGATGATACGAAATCTGTATAAAGCTTAGCTCTACACCAATCAAATGTTTGAACCAAGTTGAAACTCGTATAATACTCGATCATATACTAATGTGTAATGGGCAGATGTGTAGTATACGCCTATTTGTACATCACACAAACAACTGTTTCGTGGTGCAAGGATCAACCTCGGACGTGGTTAAATCCAACATTCAAATATGTTTAGCAAAGTACTGAACTATAACTATACTATACTATATGAAAACGTCATACAATATACTATAACTGAAACTATTTTAGCTTAAATTATTTGCATTTAAAATTTGTGTAATGGCATGTTGTGAGAGCATTTAAGATCGACAAGATATAGAAAACCAGAGGGTTCAATTTATTTGTGTAATGAAAGATACTTGTTTGTGAGTTGGCGATGTTTTTCCTTTTTAATGTAACGTGACTTTTTTCTAGGATTCAGTAATTTAAATTTTTCAACTTTGTCGTTGCCGGTCATTGCATCCGCACACAAGGTCATCGATAAACCGAGATGCTTTGCTTTACTGCATTGTTATTTCCTGGTTTATCGATAAAAGATGCGTTACCGACCGTGGGCTCAAATTGAAATTGCTTTTGTTCCAATAATTGCACTAGCCATTCCTTTCCCCTGACCAGAACACAATAATGATAATAAATCCTTAGACGAAGACACCAACTGTATGGCCCGAAAGTAAGCAGAGCTTTTGTTATGGGTGAGTGAACTCGAGGAACCAAGAATAAACATATTTTATTCATATAAACAATCATGAACCAGGAAGAAACATCTATATTTATCATACAAATGAATGCCCCGGGACCTGGGACCTCCAGCGCATGAGGCAGGGCTAAACGTCGTTACTATGGCAGTGGGATGGACTGCAGTACAACCCTAGACGAGATCTTAACAAAACAAACTCTACTAACACTAACTATTATTATCATTAATAAAAGTTGTTTCAAATAGCTTATACTAAACACCCTTTATCTCTTACAATAAACTCTAACAGAAACGGAACATTTAGTTTTGTGTGTAATTTATTAAGACTTCAAATTAAAATATTTATTTCTCAACATTGACAATTATTTATTTAAGTCTTGCCAACATCTTAGACACTAGAAACAATCATTATATTACATTAATACATTAAGTTCTTATACGCTAGCGGTACAATAAGGCTTATAGAGTAAGTGCCCAGACAATTATATGCAAACACCACATGCATAACACGAAGTAACGTCGCAGTCTGATTTTAAGGATGTTTAAATAAAATAAAAAAAAGAAATTAATAAGTTAGAAAAAAAATAACAAAGAAAATAAAATTAAAATTATAGCATTTGTGGTTCACATACACGAAATTAGTTTAGCTCAAAGATCAAAGAATATAACAAACAATAACAATCAAAATAGAAAACTTGGAAAAAAAATATGATGATAAAGTGAGATGGTGATAATAGATTTTAGCCATTGAGATGTATTGGAACACTCTTCTTATATGATTACTTCTTATATGATGATGCAATGAAGCAGAATGCAAATTTACCGAATCACTGCATTCATTTACCCATTAATTGTTCCTAGTGATATCAAAAACTTATTTTTATGCGCAACTTATTATTTTATCCCCGAAACTAACCACGTTGTTATAGTTTCTCTCCAATCTGAGGCAAAGATCAGACATTGAAATTAACTGGAACAAAGGCAATCCTGACTTAAATAGCTTTCTATACTAATACATTTGGTAACACCTTATCGAGCAATAACACTAATGACTAATGGTATACATGAGCATGCATACCACAATGGTAAGTCAGACTTACAACTTGCCGGCTATGAAATAGTTAAATACCGCAGCAAGGAGCTTTGCACATCATATCGGGCTAACATTATTATTTCAAAAGTATATCTTGGGTTCATGACAAGAAATTGATTAATTTTGCCAGTTCTTAGCAAGTGTGGTTACTAATTCGCAGTGCACATAAATCCGTGACAGGAGTAATATCACATGACACCGATTGCAGGAGTTCAGCCAGCGCACTACAGTAAGAAGATGTAGTCATAAAAGGTCACCACTGGATCGACGAGATTCACTAGTTTTGTTTCTCTTCCGTTGCTTGGTGGTAAAATCGCCCACGGAACTCGCACGTTTGGCTAATTTATACTAATTAGTTATTACGCACGTCTGAAATAGATTCATGCGTAAGCTAAAATAAAGTTGTTCGGTTCAGGTAAATCGTACACCGATGAATGTATATTTCTCACTGTCCTGTGTATATTCTTTTAACATTGGACAGGCATTTGTATAACAATGACAGCTGCATGACTAGCGAGGACTCTCAGGAATTTTTGGATTACAGTTGACATAAAGTTATTAAATATATACAAAAAATTGTTAACTTTAGTTTAACAATCCATAACAAAATTGACTTAATTGGTAAAATATTTTGCGAATTACAATTTATTGGATTTTTGTAATTGTTTAAAATACCTACTGAGTAAGCAATTGTTTTATTTTTAAATTTTTTCTTAAAATTATGTAATGATTTTTAGATATTACTCAGAATAATCCAGCATCATCTAAGGTCTTCGTCAATTCAATATCGTGACGCGTTGACTAGATTATGAAATAACTATTATTCAGTTGGAAGGTTAATTTGAATTTGTTTTGTCGAACGAAAGTGGTCTCTCTTAACGCTTTATACTACGCGTCGCTTATTTTTTTGTACTTACTGCTTTAAAAGTGGTCTTAAAAGACTGAATTTTCTAAGTGTGTCTCGTCTGCCACTATTACCATATGAAATATTATTATAGTCATAAATGGATCAAATATTTTATATATTCCAATTGTTATTTTATTCCAATAACGAGTTCATAATTTGATTGGAACAGTACAGGCATTCACCGCCGTTAGAGTTAAACAAAAAAATGTGCTTAAAATTTCTCGCCGTGTTTTTGCGTACTTGGCCGTTTCAAGTAGGTTTAAATCCATTTGGAGTTTTATGTCAAACATTCAAAACTTCCTAAGAGTAATCGCTAGAGGCGCTTCTAATTGGATTAAAAAAATTGCTGTAATTGATAGAACAAAGCCTGTCCAGTGCTAATAGAATTCATAAGATTTAAGATTTTAATACGGATCCCTAGTTTAAAAGGCTAAAGTGCTAAGAAGCCATCCACCTGCACTTGTATAGTTGTTTAGTAGTATCCAAGCGCTGTCGTAGGCGGGTAGTTGTAGTACTATATTGTTTTATACTACATTGTTAGATATACTATATTGTTAGATCGCGTATAATATCCACTACGTTGCAAGAAGTGGATACCATACGCGATCTAGGTGTAACAATAGACTCTAAACTAACTTTCTATCAACACACCAATGAAATTATTTGCAAAGCTTCCAAAACCCTCGGTTTTATTATTAGAAATGGTAAAGTTTTCAAAAAACCCGCAACCAAAGTAATAATTTATGACAACTTCGTCTGAAGCATACTTGAATACTGTTCAGTAGTTTGGTCTCCCTAATACCACGTACACCAGCTTCGTATCGAACGGATACAGAAACGCTTCACGCAACACCTTGATTTCCGTAGTGGTTTAGGTAATAAGCTCAAAAGCTATAATGACAGGCTTCGTTACTTTGGAATGAACAGTCTTTTGGCTCGGAGAAACATATCGGACTTGTTGTTTCTTTTTAAAGTTGTAAGAAATGTTGTTGATTGCCCGCCTCTTCTCAGCTCTATAACTATTAGGGTTCCTCGCAGACCTCCTCGTTACGCAGTTCCCCTGTTTGCTAAATCGTTCACACGCACTAACGTCCGCTCACACGCTGCTTTATGCCGATTGCCCGCCACTTACAACACATTAGATGAGACCGTTGACATCTTTAATGACTCTTTACGCCAGTTTCGGGAAAAGGTTACAAACTTGTTGAGATATGAGTAGTCTGGTTAATAATATACACTTATAAGTGTTTTATATATTTGTATAAATGTACATATTTCTTTTGTCTAAGTCATAAGTTGTGTTCGTATGATATTTTATTTTTGTTACAGTTAACGTTTAGGTATTTTGTACTCAATCCGTCCCTATTTAGGTAAATGAATGATGTGGCTACCTTAAATAGATTGTTACACTTCTGATAATTATTATTTTTTTAAATGTTTATGTAGATGTAAGAAATATTGTAACTTTCTCTGAAAGTCCAAATTATAATAAATAAATTTTTTATGTTATTAAAACTAAGGAGATCACAAACAGTAATGTACAAAGCAGTTTACAACAAATATAACAATTTAAAAATGTGTCTGTACATCCCAACAACATGGTCCACAATTAAATTATAAAAGTTACAAGTTTACGGTTGTCACTTATGTATTCAATTTGCTCATTGTTTGAAAAATCGAATAAATAAATATATAAGTACATACATACACATCTATATATATGCATAAAGTATATAAATACATTATAATAAACAATGAAAATGAAAAGCTCACCGTTATTTGTATGTAAAGTAAAGCAAGTGCTATCCATGAAGACTCGTCTCACTGCTTATTTGGTCTATGGTCGCACACTACGGACTGTTTACTCAGAACATGTAGGCACGCTTTCGTTTTTATATTCAAAACTAATTTTATATTATGTAGTTCAACATTTGTCTTTAAACAATTTATATGTATAAACGAAGTATAATTTCACGGTTTTATTATAACTTTGACACATTTAATTAAAACGGTTAAATTGATCAGCATAAACTGATTATTAACTGAAAACCCATTTGCATTTAACTCTACTCGGTTGAATTGAGTTTGCGTCTCACGCCAATTAAGTTACGCTAATGCTGCTCTGCAAAAATTACAACGAAAGTTAAGAGAATTAGACAAATGTTTATTAAAAGAGGTGCAAACGGAACTCAACCGAGTAGTGGTGATGCATATTTACACGTAATGATGGTACAGTAGACCAATAACTTACTAATAGGCAGTGGAATCGGTTCATTTTCTGAGTCAAGGTTTTATTGTATCCAGAACTTTAACTTCTTCAATTTTGATAAACCTAGAATTGTTTGACTGTACCATTATTCATAGTAAGACTTATACCATTTCACGACATATTTTTTATTTTGTTTCTTTTTCGTTGAATTTTATATTCGTGTAATAATCCCCATACAACTATTTCGGTCGCAGTGTAGAAATTATTACTTATTCACGTTTCGACTCTGGTAATAAATTTAGTCGATGTGTCTACTTAGTTTCGACACCTTGACAAAAAGTGGGCAGTTGTGGATTTGTCGAAACACAATAGTGGATGCATATTACAAACAATGTTTCGAAAATTGTAAGACTTGCTACTAGTTTTGATTGAATGAAAATGTGTATTGAATGAATGTTTTGTTAATGCAATACATTTTAATTTCTATCAACATCTTGTCGTCAGGCATTTCAAATTACTATTAGTTTCAATACTTACCGAGGCCCTTTTAGGTATTGCTGGTATTTGCAAAATACAACCAAGTTTGTAAGGGAATTTACAAGAAAATTCTAATTAAGAAAGGCCACTGCAATTTGTAAAGAGATATGGAAAAACATATTTTTTTTTATATTATGTAATAAATTATTTCGTAAGGAAAAGTATTTCATAAGGACGTTGAATATTAATAGAAGGTCTAATATATTAAGATCTTAATTTAAATTGCAGAAAACCTTAACTGTCGCAAAAATTTGTATTTCTTGTTATGATTTATACTTTATTCATTTTATAAGGCGGTCAAAACGTGTAGTATTAGAGTAGACATAATGTGCAATTTTTGATTGATCAATCGAGTAATATATTCAAATTCAGGTCATCATCAACGTAATATCGGACAGGAACAAGAAATATCTGCACTGAAATATTATTACACCGAAATGAGAAATTTACCTCAGAAATAGTCGACCACAGTAAATCTATGGTAAATTTAAAGAAGTAAATATATTTAAAATAAATAAATATGTTCTTTACGAGAGTCTGCCCGTGTTTACATTAGATCCGAAAAAAATCTCACATTTATTACTTTAATCCGTGATGGACATTAAGTACTAATTAGTAATCATAAAAATAATACTACGCAAGATTAAAGAGTTTTCTTTGATTTAGTTGATCAAAATAATATGAGTTGCTAAAGGTAGAAATAATAAAATATCTTTACACCTTATTCAATTTAGTTTAGATAGTTTAGTTTGTGCAATCCATGAAGACGCGCCCCGCTGTTTACGTTTATGCTCTATACATTGAAACGTGTGACCATAGAACAAACTGGTAGTGGGGCGCGTCTTCGTGGATTGCACAAACTATATTTGTCTTAGCTCGTGTAGCTGCAATTCATATTCTCGCTCCGATCGCCGCCCAGTGCGGACGTGCAAGACCCCGCTCTCCGTCGTTTGGTCCCTTCCCGATACTCCGTGGCGCTCAGTCTACTGACGTCACGGTTTAGCGTGTTGGTTCCGTGCTACGGATTTCAAGGTTCTTTCTACTCCCTCTGAGTGCTATCGAAGTGCGTATTTTCTTCAAAGTGCTGTGCTAAGTTGTGTTGTGCTTGTGCTGAGTGCAGTGTTGTGCCCAGCGTAAGTAGTCTGGTTTCAGTGCAAAGGATACTTAACGGTGACAACGAATTTGTACTGAACCAGTCCTTTTTATTTTTATTTATTTCTCTTCTCTATTTTATTTATTTTTCTCCTATTTTCATATTTATTTCTATCATATCTGTGTGTTTTCGTGTGTATTTGTCCTTTCTGTCGGTAAAGGTTGACCCTAACGCGGTCAACTCTTTACCTGCGCACCCTTTTTTAGGTTTCTAGGTAGCGGCCTTCGGCGTACTATTGTTAGTTTTAATTTATTCTCCCCAGCCCCCCTACCGCTGGTAGGGAGGTTTGCCGCTAGGGTTCGCTAGATTTTTATTTAGGAATTCTAGGCATTTGTTATATAAATAGGCGCTAGGTTTGCTAGGGAACCTAGGCATACATTATATATTTCATATTATCCCAAGCCCTCAAATGGACCTTGTTAACGCTCTTAGGTCATTCGCCCAGGTGCTCGCCGCGTCCGGCGTCAGCATTCCCGATGACATACTAACGCAGGCCTTACAGGCATCTATCGCGTCCCCGGCCCCTCAGGCCTCAACCCCGGCCCCTCAGGCCTCCAACGTCGAGACCCCTCAGGTCTTAAGCTCTCCCGCGTCTCCCGCCTCGTCCGAGATGGACTGCGAATCGGTCGCATCCTCTCACGCGTCGCGTCGTAAGCGTACCGCTCCCGGGAGCGACTCCGAACCCGCGTCTGATACGTCGTCAGATGCCGTCACCTTAACCGGCTCTCCTGAGCCCGCGTTTCAACTCGTCGCCAAGCGCTCCAAAAAGCGCTCTAAGAAAGCTTCGGTATCTTCAATACCCGAGCCCTCCCCGGTGTCTTCAACACCAGCCCCCGCGCCGTTAAAATCGCTCGTAGTAACCGCGTCTCCGTCGGTCACATCGAAGCCAGCGACGCGCTGCGCTCCCGTCCCGCCGAAGCCTCAGCTCCCTCCGCCCGTCTTCCTGCGTGAAAAAGCGCGCTGGACCGCGGTTTCAAACTTGTGCAAAGTGCACAAAATTAATTATTTAAAAGCCGCCAACGCTGGCGATACAATCAAGATTCAAATAGCGACCGTCGACGACTTCCGCTCGTTTACCAGGTTACTCGGATTAAACCAAATCGCGTATCACACCTACGCCCTCCCGGAGGAGCGTAAGATCCGCGCAGTACTACGGGGCGTCCCGTTCGAACTCAGCAACGAAGACATCCTCGATGACCTTAAGTCTCAGGGTTTCCCGGTCACAGCAGTGCACAAGATGCACTCCAACCGCGGTAGGCGTTTTCCCTTAGCGTTGGTAATCCTGTCGAATACTCCCAACTCGAGGGAGATCTTTAGAGAGGCTCGCACAATTTGCGGACTCTCAAATATCTCCGTCGAGCGTCCCAACCCCCGTGTTCACCCTGGGCAGTGCCACCGCTGCCAGCTCTATGGCCACGCAGCGGCTAACTGTTCAGCTCCCCCCAGGTGCGTAAAGTGCCTGGATCCTCACTTCACTAAGGAGTGCACTCGCACTCCCGAATCCACTTCCCCCCCTGCCTGTGTGCTGTGCGGCCAGTCCGGCCACACAGCTAACTACAGGGGTTGCCCGCGCGCTCCGCGCTCCACCACCAAGAGGGTCGCGCCTAAACCGGCGCCGCCGCTCACTCCTGCCAACTTCCCGCCGCTGCGCAACCGGGGTCCCCCGGAAGCAAAGCCCGTTCAGCCGACACCTACTCCGGCTCTGTCTTGGAGGCAGCGTCCGGCCGTTCCGCCTGCACCTTCCCGACCTATCCCAGCTCCCGTAGCTCCCGTAGGGTCGCGTCCTTCTCCGTCTTCCGCACCTCAGTCGTCGTTGGCTGAGGACATGAAGACCGTATTCGACGTTATTCAAAACGTCGATATTAACGAAATTTCCGTGCTCGCACGCAAACTGCGAGCCGCCCGCTCTCCTCAAGAGCGTTTATTTGCTTTAGCCGAGCATCACTCGCTCCTAAGTTCGTTGTAAATTCTTTTATAATTTATAAATTCGTAAATAATAAATTATAATGTCTAGACCCGCGAATCCCGCGTCCAGTCGTATTAAACCCAAGGGCTTATCCCTAGTATCTTTTAACGCTCGTAGCCTAAATACCAACCTTCCCGAGATTAAACTGTTCCTTCAGAACAAAGATCCTGACTTATTCCTTCTCCAGGAGACATGGCTTACTCCAAACCGCTCCAGGGGATTCGCTATACCTAAGTACGCGTTTATTCGTAACGATAGGCCCAACTCTGACGGTTTCGGCGGCACCGCTATATATTACAAAAGAGGCTTCCACTGCTGTCCTCTCCCTACCCCTCCTCTCCTCAACATGGAAGCCACTGTGTGTAGATTGGCTATGACTGGTCATCCGACCATCATCATAGCTTCAATATGTAGCCTAGGTATGTAGCCTAGTGGTACCAGACCAATCCGCAGCGACTTTGAGGCCATTCTCGCCCTCGGCCATTCAGTCATTATGTTCGGAGACTTTAACTCCAAACATACTGACTGGACGTGCCTATCGACTAACACCAGCGGTATCGCTCTCCTCGACATCACTAACTCCCTTGACCTAGACGTCATATCCCCCATCACTCCCACTCACTATCCCAACAACCCGTCCTACTCTCCTGACATCCTCGACTTTGCAATTATCAAGCGTATCAATCTTGACCTAAGGTCTATCGAACCGCTCGATGACCTAGGCTCCGACCATCGCCCCGTTTCCCTCGTGTTAGGACCGCCGAACGATAACGTCTCATCTCCTAAGACCTTAACCAATTGGAAAGGTTTTAAAAATACGTTAGTTTCAGCCTTAGAGGCTCCGAACTCTCCACTCGCGATCTCTCCCGAGCAATTAGATAGCCCGGATAAAATCGATTCATTAGTAAATTCTCTCACTGATGCTATCAACTCAGCCATCAGTGACAACCAAAAGGTTGCTAAGCAAGGCAAACCCACGCTTCCCTTAGCCGTTAGCAATCTTATTAAAGCTAAAAACGCGGCTCTCCGGAGAGCCAAGAAATATCCCACGCCCGCCTATAGAACAGCTGCGAATCAGCTTCAACGTAAAGTTAGGTCTTGCCTCGCGGAACTCCGAGACGCTCAGATGAACGATCTCATGGCGAATATCTCTCCGTCCCACCAAGCGTACTATAGCATGGCCCGAGCCTTACGCGTAGACACCGTCTCTCACGTTCCTCCTCTCACTCGTCCCGATGGCACTACTGCCTTCGAAGTCGAAGAGAAAGCCGAATGCTTCGCCGACAGCATTGCCGCACAATGCTCGCCCAGCACGCAACCCGCGAATCCCACTCACATCAAAGCGGTGGAGGACGAAGTCCTTCGCAGAGACTCTCTCCCCATCACCGCCGACCCTGTCACAGTCTCTAATGACGAAATCTTGCTTCTCATTAGAAATCAAAAGTCCAAAAAGGCTCCGGGTGCGGATGGAATTTCCAACCACGCACTTAAGCACCTACCGCAACAGATGCTTACCTTGTTAGCTATCATTTTCAATGCCTGCTTCGACCATAGCTACTTTCCTAAAGCTTGGAAAGTAGCGACAGTCATATGCATTCCCAAGCCGGGCAAACCTCTGAACGTCCCGGCTAATCACAGACCCATCAGCCTCCTCAAGGCAATGTCTAAACTTCTCGAGAGAGTCATACTTTCTCGAATGCGGAACCATCTGTTTCCAACGGATGGCGATCCTCTCATTATTCCCCATCAGTTCGGCTTTCGCGCTAAACACTCCTGCCCTCAGCAAGTCCACCGAATCGTCGAGTATATACTTGACGGTTTCTATCCGCGTCGTTATAAAACAGTCGCGGTTTTCTTTGACGTAGCCAAGGCTTTCGATAAAGTCTGGCACAGCGGTCTCGTTTATAAACTCTACAAGATAGGCTTACCGGATCGCCTAGTCAGGATAATAGCGTCGTTTCTCAAAGACCGTACGTTTCGATTTAAACACGAAGGCACGCTTTCTGCACCTCGTCCCATAAAGGCTGGAGTCTCTCAAGGCTCAGTCCTCGCCCCTCTGCTGTACACCGTGTACACCAACGACATTCCCATCCCGCCGAAAGGCGTCGAACTCGCCCTCTTCGCTGACGACACCGCACTCTATACCAAAGGCCACGGTGTTCGGCGCCTTGTAACCAGACTCCAAAAGGCCGTAAACGCCCTTGGTGCATGGTTTCAAGAATGGCGCATCGATGTGAACCCTGAAAAGAGTTCTGCGATGCGCTTCGACCACAAACGCCGTCGTCCCGATGGCGATCCCCACGTTCGAATGTTAGGCATTCCCATCCCCTGGAAGCGCAGTACTAAATACTTAGGCGTCACATTAGATCCGACGCTTTCTTTCAAGCCACACGTTGAAAGAGTTTCGAAACTCGCTCGTCACTATTTAGTCCGCCTAAATAGCATGTTAGGTAGAAAAAGTAAAATGTCCTTCAGAAACAAACGTACACTTTACAAGGTCTGCGTTAGACCCGTCATGACGTATGCCTCGCCAATCTTTGCCCACGCCAAACCCTCCCTCCTGCACAAACTGCAGGTAGTTCAAAACCTCTTTTGCCGCCGGGCCACAGGCGCACCGTGGTACGTGCGTAACGCGGACTTGCATAGAGATCTTGAACTGCCTACAGTACAACAATATCTCAAAACACTCTCTGAAGCGTTCTTCAAACGCTCCGAAACCCATCCCAATCCTCTAGTTCGTGATTCTGTCTCATATGCTACTCCTGTGTTAGACTCGAAGTTCAAAGTCGCTAGGCCTAGAAATGCGCAAGCGTACTCATCCACCAGACTGTTACGCGATCTCGAGGCCCTTCTGGCCGCAAATTCTAATTCTAACGTAAATTCTAATTCTAACGTAAATCCTAATACTAACGTAAATGCGAGTTAATTCAATTTTATTTTGCAATTTTTTAATTTTTGTTTTAATTATTGATTTTGATTTTGAGCACCTTCAGTGCTACGTATTCACCTTCAGTGCTTTGAGCACCTTCAGTGCTATGTAATCCCAGCGGGTGACCCCTTCTGGGCCCCGCTAGCGCGGCCTCTTTCTCCAATTGGCCGTCGCTCAGATGAAGGCTGAGTGGCAAAAATGCACGAGCCGACAGGGGGTTTTTAGTGGGTATGGTCCTGGTAGGCGTCGGGACGAGTCCCACATAACTTTGGAATCGCGCCAGAGTATGCGTCAGGGCATTTTTATCCTCCTGCCCTTCCCGCGGAGGGGAACAAAAAAAAAAAAAAAAAAAAAGCTGCAATTCATTCTCGCTCCGATCGCCGCCCAGTGCGGACGTGCAAGGCCCCGTTCTCTGTTGATCGGTCTTTTCCCGTTATTCCGTGGCGCTCAGTCTACTGACGTCACAGTTTAGCGTGTTGGTTCCGTGCTATGGTTTTCAAGGTTTTTCTACTCTGTCTGAGTGCTTTCGAAGTGCGATTTTTCTTTGCGACGAAGCCCCTTAGTCTTCAAAGTGCTGTGCTAAGTTGTGTTGTGCTTGTGCTGAGTGCAGTGTTGTGCCCAGCGTAAGTAGTCTGGTTTCAGTGCAAAGGATACTTAACGGTGACAACGAATTTGTACTGAACCAGTCCTTTTTATTTTTATTTTATTTCTCTTCTCTATTTTATTTATTTTTCTCCTATTTTCATATTTATTTTTATCATATCTGTGTGTTTTTCGTGTGTGTATTTGTCCCTTCTGTCGGTAAAGGTTGACCCTAACGCGGTCAACTCTTTACCTGCGTACCCTTTTTAGGTTTCTAGGTAGCGGCCTTCGGCGTACTACGGTTAGTTTTAAGTTATTCTCCCCAGCCCCCCTACCGCTGGTAGGGAGGTTTGCCGCTAGGTTTCGCTAGGTTTTTATTTAGGAATTCTAGGCACTTGTTATATTAATAGGTGCTGGGTTTGCTAGAGAACCTAGGTATACATTATATATTTATATATTACATATTATCCCAAGCCCTCCAATGGACCTAGTAAACATTCTTAGGTCGTTCGCCCAGGCGCTCGTTGCGTCCGGCGCCAACTTATCAGATGACGTAATAACGCAGGCCTTACAGGCATCTATCGCGTCCCCGGCCCCTCAGGCCTCAACCCCGGCCCCTCAGGCCTCAACCCCGGCCCCTCAGGCCTCCAACGTCCAGACCCCTCAGGTCTACAGCTCTCCCGCGTCTCCCGCCTCGTCCGAGATGGACTGCGAATCGGTCGCATCCTCTCACGCGTCGCGTCGCAAGCGTACCGCTCCCGGGAGCGACTCCGAACCCGCGTCTGATACGTCGTCAGATGCCGTCACCCTAACCGGCTCTCCTGAGCCCGCGTTTCAACTTGTCTCCAAGCGCTCCAAGAAAGCCGCCAACGCTGGCGATACAATCAAAATTCAAGTAGCGACCGTCGACGACTTCCGCGCGTTTACCAGGCTACTCTCGCTAAATCAAATCGCGTATCACACCTACGCCCTCCCGGAGGAGCGTAAGATCCGCGCAGTACTACGGGGCGTCCCGTTCGAACTCAGTAACGAAGACATTCTCGAGGACCTTAAGTCTCAGGGTTTCCCGGTCACAGCAGTGCACAAGATGCACTCCAACCGCGGTAGGCGTTTTCCCTTAGCGTTAGTAATCCTGTCAAATACTCCCAACTCTAAGGAGATTTTCAAAGAGGCTCGCACAATCTGCGGACTCTCGAACATCTCCGTCGAGCGTCCCAACCCCCGCGGTCACCCTGGGCAGTGCCACCGCTGCCAGCTATATGGCCACGCAGCGGCTAACTGTTCAGCTCCCCCCAGGTGCGTAAAGTGCCTGGATCCTCACTTCACTAAGGAGTGCACTCGCACTCCCGAATCCACTTCCCCCCCTGCCTGTGTGCTGTGCGGCCAGTCCGGCCACACAGCTAACTACAGGGGTTGCCCGCGCGCTCCGCGCTCCACCACCAAGAGGGTCGTGCCTAAACCGGCGCCACCGCTCACTCCTGCTAACTTCCCGCCGCTGCGCAACCGGGGTCCCCCGGAAGCAAAGCCCGTTCAGCCGACGCCTACTCCGGCTCTGTCTTGGAGGCAGCGTCCGGCCGTCCCACCTGCACCTTCCCGACCCATTCCAGCTCCCGTAGCTTCCGTAGGGCCGCGTCCCGCTCCGTCTTCTGCACCTCAGTCGTCGTTGGCTGAGGACATGAAGACCGTATTCGACGTCATCCAAAACGTAGACATTAATGAAATCTCCATACTCGCACGCAAACTGCGAGCCGCCCGCTCTCCTCAAGAGCGTTTATTCGCGTTAGCCGAGCATCACTCGCTCCTAAGTTCGTTGTAAATTCTTTATTTTTGTATAAATTCGTAAATAAGTAAATTGTAATGTCTAGACCCGCGAATCCCGCGTCCTGTCGTATCAAACCCAAGGGCTTATCCCTAGTATCTTTTAACGTTCGTAGCCTTAGCACCAACCTTCCCGAGCTCAAACTGTTCCTTCAGAACAACGACCCAGATCTTTTACTTCTCCAGGAGACATGGCTCACTCCTAATCGCTCCAGGGGATTCGCTATTCCTAAGTACGCGTTTACACGTAACGATAGGCCTAACTGCGACGGTTTCGGCGGCACTGCTATCTACTACAAAAGAGGATTCCATTGCTGTCCTCTCCCTACCCCTCCTCTCCTCAACATGGAAGCCACCGTATGTAGATTGGCTATGACTGGTCATCCAACCATCATCATAGCTTCAGTCTACATACCCTCTGGCACCAAACCTATTCGCAGCGACTTTGAGACCATTCTCGCCCTCGGCCGTTCAGTCATTATGTTCGGAGACTTTAACTCCAAACATACTGACTGGACGTGCCTATCAACCAACCAAAGCGGTATAGCTCTCCTCGACATCACCAACTTACTCGACTTAGACGTCGTCTCCCCTATCACTCCCACTCACTATCCCGACAACCCGAACCACTCTCCGGACATCCTCGACTTTGCAATCGTCAAGCATATCAACCTCGACCTCAGGTCTATCGAACCACTCGATGACCTAGGTTCTGACCACCACCCCGTCTCCCTCGTGTTAGGACCGCCTAACGTTAACGTCACTTCTCCTAAGACCTTTACCGACTGGAAAGGTTTTAAAAATACGATAGTTTCTGCCTTAGAGGCCCCAAACTCTCCGCTCGCGATCTCGCCCGATCAATTAGATAGCCCGGATAAAATAGATTCGTTAGTAAATTCTCTCACTGATGCTATCAACTCAGCCATCAGTGTAAACGAAAAGGTTGCTAAGAAAGGCAAACCCACGCTTCCCTTAGCCATTAGCAATCTTATTAAAGCTAAGAACGCGGCTCTCCGGAGAGCCAAGAAATATCCCACGCCCGCCTATAGAACAGCTGCGAATCAGCTACAACGCAAAGTTAGATCTCACCTCGCGGAACTCCGAGACGCCCAGATGAACGATCTCATGGTGAATATCTCCCCGTCCCACCAAGCGTATTATCGAATGGCCCGAGCCTTATGCGTAGACGCCGCCTCTCACGTCCCTCCTCTCACTCGTCCCGATGGCTCTATCGCCTTCGAAGACGAAGAGAAAGCTGAATGCTTCGCTGACAGCGTTGCGTCTCAATGCTCGCCCAGCACGCAACCCGCGAATCCCACTCACATCAAAGCGGTGGAGGACGAAGTTCTCCGTAGAAACTCTCTCCCTATCACCGCCGACCCCGTCACAGTCTCTAATGATGAAATCTCGCTTCTCATCAAAAGTCAAAAGTCCAGAAAGGCTCCGGGTGCGGATGGTATTTCCAACCACGCACTTAAGCACCTGCCTCAACAGGTGCTTACCTTGTCAGCTATCATTTTCAATGCCTGCTTCGACCTTAGCTACTTTCCAACAGCTTGGAAAGAAGCGACAGTCATAGGCATACCCAAGCCGGGTAAACCTCTTAATATCCCGGCTAATCACAGACCCATCAGCCTCCTCAAGGCAATGTCTAAACTTCTCGAGAGAGTCATACTCTCTCGAATGCGGAACCATCTGTTTCCAACGGACAGCGATCCTCTCATAATTCCCCACCAGTTCGGCTTTCGCGCTAAGCACTCCTGCCCTCAGCAAGTCGAATCGTCGAGTACATACTCGACGGTTTCTATCCGAAACGAAAGAAAACGATCGCAGTTTTCTTTGACGTAGCCAAGGCTTTCGACAAAGTCTGGCACAGCGGTCTCGTTTATAAACTCTATAAAATAGGCTTACCGGCTCGCCTAGTTAGGATAATCGCGTCGTTTCTCAAAGACCGCACGTTTCGTTTCAAACATGAAGGCACGCTCTCCGCGCCTCGTCCCATAAAGGCTGGAGTCCCTCAAGGCTCAGTCCTCGCCCCTCTTTTGTATTCCGTATACACTAACGACATTCCCATTCCATCGAAAGTCGTCGAACTCGCTCTCTTTGCCGACGACACCGCCCTTTACACCAAAGGCCGCAGAGCCTCGGGTCTCGTCACCAGACTTCAAAAGGCTGTAAACACCCTCGGTGCTTGGTTCAAAAAATGGCGTATCGATGTGAACCCAGGGAAGAGCGCTGCGGTTTACTTCGACTACAGACGCAGTCGTATCCCCGACAATCTCCAATTGAGAATGCAAGGCACTCCCATCCCCTGGAAGCGCAGTACTAAATATTTAGGCGTCATCTTAGACCAGACGCTTTCTTTCAACCCTCACGTCGATAGAGTAACGAAACTTGCACGTTTTTACCTAGGCCGGCTTTACAGTATGTTAGGTAGAAAAAGTAAAATGTCCTTCAGAAATAAACGTACGCTTTACAAGGTCTGCGTTAGACCAGTCATGTCATATGCTTCGCCAGTCTTTGCCCACGCCAAACCCTCCGTCCTGCACAAGCTGCAGGTGGTTCAAAACCTCTTCTGTCGCAGGGCCACAAACGCACCTTGGTACGTGCGCAATGCGGACCTGCACAGAGATCTTGAACTACCTACAGTTCAACAGTACCTAAAAACACTCTCAGAATCGTTCTTCAAACGCGCCGAATCCCATCCCAATCCACTAGTTCGAAATTCAGTCTCTTATACTGCTCCTGTCTTAGATTCGGTATACAAAGTCGCTAGACCGAGAAACGCGCACACAAGCGAACGTACGCAATTAACTTTAGATCTCGAGGCCCTTCAGGCCGCAAATTCTAATTCTAACGTAAATTCTAACTCTAACGTAAATCTGAATTAATGCAAATTTAATTTAATTGTCAATTTTTAATGTTTATTATTTACTTTTCATTTGTTTTGAGCACCTTCAGTGCTATGTAAAACCCAGCGGGTGACCCCTTAAGGGCCCCGCTAGCGCGGCCTCTTTCTCCAATTGGCCGTCGCTCAGATGAAGGCTGAGTGGCAAAAAATGCACGAGCCGACAGGGGGTTTTTAGTGGGTATGGTTCTGGTAGGCGTCGGGACGAGTCCCACATAACTTTGGAATCGCGCCAGAGTATGCGTCAGAGCATTTTTTGTCCTCCTGCCCTTCCCGCGGAGGGGAACAAAAAAAAAAAAACAGCTGCAATTCTTCTTGTTTCAACCTTTGAGCGTCACTGAATTTTGCAGATAGAAATCGTATATTCTTAAACTTTGTACTTGGTTACGACTTTGTATCTAAACAATACAAATTGGTGTACACATTGTTTAGTAACTATTTAAACCCAAAGAGTTACGTATATTTATATAGTTATGTATATATATGTATGTATATGGATATATATATATATATATATATATATATATTTATGTACACATAAAATATAACTAATAAATGGGATAAAATGCTTGTACAAAGGTACTAATTATTTCATAACAAATTTCTAACAGTGGACCTGGGACTGGAGAGTTTGATTAAAAACTACGAAATTAGTGTGCTTTTTATACTTATTCTAAATTCATTAAAAATAACAGCAAAAAAAAATTAAAAAGAAATATATACATTACATATATATACATACATACATATATATATATATAAATATATATATATATATATATATATATATATATATGTATAAATTGTAAAATAAATAAATAAATAAATATTCTATGGACTAGACACAGTGTAGACATAGTTTTGATCTTGTTGCCAAAAGGTAGTAACTGTGTGGTTATATTTACGAAACATTGTTACCAAAAGCTTTTCCGACTCTGTTACCACATTTTGATTACCTACCTAACGTAAACACAACGAGTAGTAAATGTTACCATATCGGAACTAATAGAATTTTAGTATACTTATCTAATTTAATACTTAAATTTTAGTAACCGTGACTGAATTTGGTTGTATGGGTCATTTCAGTTCTAGCGACAAATTATGAAAAATGTATTATATTATAATCATAAAACTCTTAGGCAAGGTAAAAACAGCTTTTGTCATATATATGTACCATCATTTTCCAGCCTTGTTGTATCCAAGAAGAGGCTTTTGTCCAAATTTATAATGTTGATTTAATGATTCAACCCTTCTCAGGTTTAACACTACTGTTTCAGAGGCACGTGTATTAGGTCCTTACATATCAAATTGCTGATAGGTACTAAGAACTGGTTCAAAATCAAGTACATATCTTGTTTGGATATCAAAGTTAAATAAATTTGAAATCAACTGTTTTTGAAATAGTGTCCAATTTCCTTTTACGTTAATTGATTTGGTTTATAAAGGGCACAGTTCTGGGAAGCGAAACCTACATACACGACGATAATTTGGAAATTGTGTGCGAAGATAGAAAGAAAAAAAAACGATGGTTATTTTCAACAACATTTGTTAACAATATTGTTTTAAATATAATAATAAGATTTTGAAAAATTAAAGCGTATTTATTGTTTTTTATCAAATGAAATATCTAAATAAATAATTATGTTTGACAGTCGTTTACTTGGGTTTGGTCTTTAAACGTCATGTGACACGTGATTGTAGAAGTACGTCTTCATTGGGCTGTCGAATTGTCTATGTCTTTGCTAAGTATAAGCTTTATATTAGACCTGCAGGGTTATAAGAGGAAACCTGCACATAGAAGATATAAAAAAATCTTTTACTGCAACTATTTATCTGTTAATTTGTACACTCTTATCTCGGAATGTTAACAAAGGCAGTCAGTGCCATTCGGTATTGTCAGAAAAATTGTAACCTATTTTGTTAAGGTTGTCACAATAGGTTAATACAAATTAAACAAAACATTTGTTAAATAGTTTCATTATTCAGTATGATAGAATACTTTACAAATCACTTATTCTAATCATTTTCTTTTATAATTTTTGTTTTTTAGTAATTTATTGTTTCTTTTGATGGTGTGGTAAATTTAAAATTCTAACATATAGTTTTTTCAAGTAATCTAAAGGGAAACACTCATATGGCATATAAAATTTACAATCTTTAATACATTTAAGTATTTCATTGCAAATATTTACAATATTTCTTTAAAGATCGAGAAATTCGCTAAACTTTTGCTCGAGCTATTCAATTTTTTTTTCTAGTAATATTCATTCACACAGTACAGTAAACACCCATTATAAATAATAAAATACCACGTTTTTACATTAAAATATTTAAACTTGCAACTAACAAAACAAACCTTTCAATGACCCTGAGATTGTCAACTCGCCGCGTAGGTGACAAGCGGCAAGTGGTCACGCACACATGCCCAGCGTGCTTGTAGTAATGCAGTGCAACAGATTCGTGCGGTTGTATGAAGTTTTGACTCTGTTCCGTTTATCAACTCATGTGCCGTGGTTCTAATCCTGTCCCATACGAGTTTTTGCGTTATTCTTTTTTTACTACCGGATAAAAATCAGCTTTTTTATATTTTGTCTCATCAAGGTATAGTACGGTTTATAAGTATTTGCGTCGATTCAATGGGGATGGATATTTCATCCTTAACTAAATTATTAGATTTAATTAAAATTATTAAAGACTAAAGATATAGGAACACGTTTATTAAATAAAAACATTTTAACTGGATTCGCATGCCTCCATAACTATGACGGCCTGTCATCTAAGTCCCTCTTGACCACGTTATTTGTAATGGTACCGAAACATCGGGTAAAAATATGAAAATATAATTAAACGCGATCAATTCCGATCCCTTCTAAAAATATTTTTCTTAATATAATGGGTCGTGAAACCTTAAGTACACATGTATAAGCTCAATAGTCACTTCTTAGTGAGTCCTACGTCCAATAAAATCATATATCAATAATGTAGTTACAAAATGTAACAAAATTAATAATTGGACTTATTTGGAAAATCTATTTCTGAAGAAGATTAAATTACGACGGAAGTGTGTATCAAAACTTTATTTAACATAAATACAGTTTATTAGTACAGCATACTAAATAAATCTAAAATCCATGAAGAACTACTGCTCTGTCGCTCTCATCATTGCTTTTTTTCCTGGCGTGTTTGTTGATATAAGCTGGTCGCACCCTCCTGACTGGGCGATCGGCTTCAAACTGAAAATAAATACACCCTCAGACAAATAATAAAATCCCCAGACAAACACACCAACTGTAAGGACCCAAAATAGCAAAGCTTGTATTATGTAAACCACACAGCGAACTAGGGGGAAACCAGAATAAACATATAAATAAATACAAATAACCATGATCCGGGAACAAAAATCTGTGTTCATTACACAAATGAATGCTCGGATCAGGACTCGAACGTGGGACCTCCGGCGTATGAGGCAACTACCTACTACACCACTCGGCCGTGAAAACGTTAACACAAAGTTAACGTTAAACGAAATAAATATTAAAATTAATTCATTATTTATTTCTTGCTGTAAATAGGTAGTAAATATTATATTTGAACCATTAAATAAAATTTATATGTAACGGTGTGATGATTTCAAAGATTTGGTACAAAGAAACATCCAGGTAAGACGTGAGTTAGATATTAGCCAAAAACTGTTGGATTCAAATTTCAGCCTTATCCTGTAAAGTATGAATCTACTTACCAAATGCTCTAACATTGGCAAGGAAAATGTTGACGTCAGTAGTGTAGTTTATTCTTGTAATTCTATGTTCTAGAAAATTTCGCTATATTTAGCTTATCCAGGCTTTGCTTACTTGACTTAATCAATATTTTAAAGATTAAAATTTTGATTAAGTGAAGTATATATATATATATATATATATATATATATATATATATATATATATAAGAAAAAACACTGTGTTTGTAATTTGGGTAAAAAGTGTTTCGTAATTACATTTTCAGCAAGAATAAAAACTGATTTTTGTAATGACAATTATTCCAGGAACTTATTAAATATCAAGTGATTGTAAACTTATTTGGCTAAAATATTTATATATTTTATTTTTAAAAGTTTAAAATTCAAAACTACAATTGAATTAAAAACTTATTGGCAATAAGTAAAATGTCAGGTGCTAAAGTCCAACAGAGGACAGCAATTGTCTGACCAAGAACAATATTTATCCTCACTATTGCCAAAATGTTCAAAAAAACAAAATTCGAACAAACTCACCTCCTTCGGTAACATTTGTTCATTTTCAAATTTTATTTTGACCTTGTCAAGTTTATCTTGATAATACTTTCTTCTTTCGGTACTGAGAAAATCATCATCATCATGGTTGAATGTTTTGACGTAAAGTTTTTTTTTCGCGGCTGGTTCTTCCCTACCAACACGACTATAGGGGTCAGCTCGTCTAAATGTAGGTTTTCTTACTAGATTTGGATGATCATCATTATAAGAAAATTTTCGAAGAGAATTTTCAGACAAGTAGACGCTTGCATTGTTATTAAAATGCTTGTCTGCTTTCTGCACTAAGCTTATATTTTCAAATGGAAGTGTATTGACACCGGAATGGAATGATTTCTGGTTCCTTAAACTAGATATTGCATATTCTCGTTCGTTGTTTGCTAAAGGTTTGGTACTACTTTGCTTGTTAGCAATGAGTTCACGAATAACGGGCCCGCCCGTGTAATCGTGTCGCGGTATAATGAGTACCGTGTCTGCATTATCATCATTATAACTATTAAATTCTTCGTTTGAAAGAATCTTTGGTACGTTAAGTTTTGTTGTTACCACAGTAGGTTTATGCACGGCTTCATCTGACTTCAATAACTTTTCATAAATAGCCATTATTTTAGTATCTAGCAAAGTTTTGGCTACTACGTCCAAATTAATATGGTTTACTTCCTGTTCTAATTTATTGAGTAAATTGATGAGATTGTTTCGATTATCTTGTTGTTCATCTCTCATTTTTTTATTCGTACTATTTACAGTAACAGGTGTAGATCTGTATCTTTTTGATATAACATCTTCAGTTTTATAATGTGGAAATTCAGTATATGATTCTAGAGATCTCGTGTTTTCGTATGTGTCAATATTTGGAGTGTTTCGGTATTTGTACACGACATGTCTCCTTTGTACAGGAATTTCAAATTTTGGTCGCCTTCCAGGTTTGTTTTTTCTCTGAAATTAAAGTAATAATGAAACGGTTATTTAAAGATACAATTTTCAAAATAATTTTTTTTTTTTAAATGGAGTCTATAAAATGGTTCTAAAATCATAAAAAAGAATGTCATGTAAAGAATTAGTTAGCACTACGAAGCCTTAAAACGATCGTGAAATAGAACCTTCAAGCTCATTAGAACATGTATATATTTTAGATGTTCCTTTGTATATATTTTAAGGTCCGCTGTGATGGATCTAACAACTTTAAATGGATACAACGCCGTCCAAAGTTCACAAAATTGTATTTTTTCTTGTGAAAATTAATATTATTAATTTCTCAGATTATATTTAATCTAAGGTTTAATTTAATTGTACTGGAAAACCTTGATGTTGTTTACAATACAGTAGCAATAAACATAAACGTGAAAATCCTTAATCATTTGTCTTTGACGAAGCTCCCAAACTCCCAAAACTATCAATGTTTTCAACGCATCTCCATCCTATTTATTATATCTAAAAACTTATCCATAAAAAACTGTCAGCAATCTTTTTCTGCACCGTATCAGTAAAATTTAAGAATAACTTACGTTTTACTTCACAAATAAACCTACAACTGAAACAGTTTTAGAATACTTAATGTTACTGCAACATACTGAATACTTAAGTCTATAACGAATGCTGTGTACGTATTTAAAATTAAACATAATAATAGAAAAACCAAACTCTCTCGGGTTAGGTTGTAGAATTGAATACATATAATAGATAGAATAGTTCAATAAATACCTTAATAACGTCAGCTTTTTGGCTATTAGATATCGTAGATTTTCCTACAAGTCTCATCGGAGTTGTTGGTACAATATCATAGTGACGTTTTATCAAATTTTTATGCGTTCTTAAGTTAACCTCAGAACTATTAACGCTGAAAGAATACAATACGTAGATTACTCAAAAGAAGTGTTGATTGCACAAAATGAAAATGTTTGCATGTTTGGATATCTATAACTAGATAACGCTAAAATAGCTACACTGATTTGAATTAAATCTAGTATTTTATAGCAAATGGACATTGTCTCATATTAGTCAAAAATGTTGTCGAGAATGAAATTTACAAAGAACAAAAAAGAGTAAATAACAGTAAGGGAATGCAATTATTACTTTAAAAAGTCCTTTCACTTAAAGGCAACATGATGTCTTAACTTTAGTTATACCTCAAGGTTGTCATGACTTATATTGGTATTTATCCTTCTAAGCGGATAACTATAAGCGAATTGCTGTTTAAATGCAGTATCAAACAAAATCACCTGTTCTCGGTCCAATGGGAGGGTGGTGCTTCTTCGAATGTAACTATTGGTAACACCACTACAGGTGGCCGGCACTTTGGATCGTCGTGACAGTCAACTAAAAATAAATATTTGTATTTTAGTATTTTTTTTATTGAAAAAGGATTAGACGTTTGTCTTCTATCTCATCTGACGGAAAGTGACGATGAAGACGAAGGTGTTACACGTCTATCCACGAGATACCTATTCACTCGACGCTTGAAAGAACTAGGACTATAGTTTTCTTGAAAAACAGATGCAGACAGTTCATTTCACACCTTGGCGGCCCGCACCAAAAAGGAACTATCGAAGCGTTTGGTTTGACTTCTTGGGATATCTACCATGAAGGGATGGAAGGTCTGTCTGTTCTATTCAAATAATATCTATACCAAATTAATAGTACGCATTCTCGAACATCGTCTCAGAATCTCTAGTCTATCGGTTTTTACAGATTACAAGAGATTGAAAAGAATGCAAAAGCTCTTTGTGATTTGATCGAATTTTAGGCGCAAAAAGAAGTGAAACTTTTTGCAATATATAAGCGAACAAAACTTTTCGATAGCTCATTTTTGGTTTGCGAAAAAGCATGATATGATCTGCCTGTATCTGTTTTATACAAAAAAATTTATACATACTTGTATAATAATATTCCATTATTTAAGGTCAAAATATTTTCAATAATTTGACAATATTTAAAGGATGTAACGTTTAAAACAACATTATAAAATGATTGAATTAAGTAGCATAGATAAAATACTGAAATTGTCTTTCATACGCTCATATTAAGTTCAGTGCTTTAAGTACTGAAATTATTTAGATCTGTTTAACATATATATTATTTTAAATTTTATTCACTATCAAAAGAAATAAGTTTACATTTCATTAACATTTTGCTAAAACCATACAAGATATATATACGCAACACACGTCAGATTGTAAACGTTTTTCGTGCGATTTCCATGCATGCACCTTATTTGATATGCACCACTTTAACAAAAATAATCAAAATACATAAAAAATATAGCAAAATTTATTTTTTTACTACGGAATTAATATAAACCAATTCAGTTAGGTGAGAATTATATTGTCCTCCCACACAATTTAGTCAAGTGATAAAATCTTTTATTTATACACAATATTTAGTGTTAATGTATATGATTTAGTGGTAGGAGAAATTATTAAGATCACGCTAATGTTACTACAGTCCTTCTTGTTTTTTTTCGAAATGGACAGTTTATTTATGGCCCTATGGGCCTTTTAAATTTCACCGGACATTGTAGCTTAGCGCAGACGGCGCTTAGCTGGAACTTAAACTACTCCTACATACGATATGCCTAGGCACCCGAGAGGGCACAGGCCTCGGCTAAGGACGTCGTATATTGAAACTACCACTGGTTCGACTATGACAAAGTAAAAAAAAACAACTTTTAACTATATTCTCTAAGAATAGAAGCTTCGACAATTGCTGAGAATAACTAGGTTACAATGATGACGTTAATTTACTCCTAAGTACGATATGCCTAAGGGCACCCGAGAGGGCACGGGGCCCGGCTTAGGACGTCGTATATTGATACTACCACTGGTTCGACTATGACAAAGTAAAAAAAAAACAACTTTTAACTATATTCTCTAAGAATAGAAGCTTCGACAATTGCTGAGAATAACTAGGTTACAATGATGACGTTAATTTACTCCTAAATACGATATGCCTAAGGGCACCCGAGAGGGCACGGGCCCCGGCTAAGGACGTCGTATATTGAAACTACCACTAGTTCGACTATGACAAAGTAAAAAAAAAACAACTTTTAACTATATTCTCTAAGAATAGAAGCTTCGACAATTGCTGAGAATAACTAGGTTACAATGATGACGTTAATTTACTCCTAAATACGATATGCCTAAGGGCACTCGAGAGGGCACGGGCCCCGGCTAAGGACGTCTTATATTGAAACTACCACTGGTTCGACTATGACAAAGTAAAAAAAAACAATTTTTAACTATATTCTCTAAGAATAGAAGCTTCGACAATTGCTGAGAATAACTAGGTTACAATGATGACGTTAATTTACTCCTAAATACGATATGCCTAAGGGCACCCAGAGGGCACGGGCCTCGGCTAAGGACGTCATATATTGAAACTACCACTGGTTCGACTATGACAAAGTAAAAAAAAAAACAACTTTTAACTATATTCTCTAAGAATAGAAGCTTCGACAATTGCTGAGAATAACTAGGTTACAATGATGACGTTAATTTACTCCTAAATACGATATGCCTAAGGGCACCCGAGAGGGCACGGGCCCCGGCTAAGGACGTCGTATATTGAAACTACCACTGGTTCGACTATGACAAAGTAAAAAAAAACTACTTTTAACTATATTCTCTAAGAATAGAAGCTTCGACAATTGCTGAGAATAACTAGGTTACAATGATGACGTTAATTTACTCCTAAATACGATATGCCTAAGGGCACCCAGAGGGCACGGGCCCCGGCTAAGGACGTCATATATTGAAACTACCACTGGTTCGACTATGACAAAGTAAAAATAAAAAACAACTTTTAACTATATTCTCTAAGAATAGAAGCTTCGACAATTGCTGAGAATAACTAGGTTACAATGATGACGTTAACTTGAACATTACTAATTATATATCAAATTGAATAGGTAAAACAAAACATCTACGAATCAATGTATTATCATACTTTTAATTGTCGTAACCACTATTCGAAAACAGTATTACTATAGGGTACGGGCATCACATGCATTGTATAACGGTAAAACTTCAGGCCATTTAGGTTGACACGATAATGATCGTTTTTGAACAGAAATTTTTTTCTTGCACTCGAATCAGTACAGTCAGTAGGCAAATATTTTAAAAGATTCAAGGCATACATTGAGTAACTTGCTAATGAAGTAAATGCATTTTTTTATCGATTAACTTAAACAAATATATATATATATATACATACATATATATATATATATATATATATATATATATATATAAATATATATTATTTCAGGATAGTGAAATATGGTGAGTTAATCTAGAAGTAGACAGCGTAAACGTAACATATGGTCCAAACATGGTATTTTTACTGCAGAGTTTCAGAATATCATTGTCATATTTTGTTTTAACTTCAATGACCCGCATTCCAATCTACGATCACCAAGCAATTTTGTTTTAATTTTAGGGTACGAAGGGACATAGAGCACCTCTCACCCAGAGATACAGTACCTACTATGATTACAAATAAAGTGAGCTGCTTGCAAAACCTAGTAACAAATACATACCTTTATGACTATCAATTAAGTAACATAAACATCCTGAATCTTCTGCATATCCTTCGGGACAGCCGCATTTTTTGGTGATACCTGGCTCGTCGTTCCCAGGAGGCTTGGTTCGATAAACTGGAGAGTCGTCATCGAGGCTCCCTGATAGATTGCAAATCAGTTGTATCATCTGGAACAATATATAGTACGGATGATAAATTTGCAATACTTTAGAACAACGTTGATGGGTTGTAACTTCCCTGTAATCTTCCCTGAAAAAAAAAAGCGATAGTGTTTTTAGCAAGTGGTATTGCTGCCTTGCCAATTGCAGGATTCGGTTGGCTTTAACCACTGGCTGCTCATCCCTTTAATCGATACATAAAAAAGAAAACATGGCTATTACGACCGTTAAAACATTCAACCTTTTTTTGAGTTATACAAACTTTCGACATTCGAAGTATTGGTCCATTACAACAATATTTTCTTGTAAATTCATCATCCCATTGGACGCATGTTTTCACTGACTGCTATTAGCTATATTGCTAGTATCTTGTGTACTTTTGTGTGTACCATTCAGTATACTGAAATTGTTCAATGGACTGTTTTTTTAACTGAATGTTACGACTAGTACTTATTTCACTAATGCTACCTTCTATTTCGCCAAATAAAATGTTAATTTAATGAGAAGCTATAGATTTAACAGTTTATAATTTACAAAACTAACAATGGTAGCTTCATGAATATTTCTTAGAAATTGACCCAAAAATGATGTATACCCCTCGTTATCTCAACAAATATTGTTATAAAATTAATCATTTTCGACCCATATGAGGTCATCGAAGGATAAAGAGACCCTATTATGTGTAACGAGGTTTATTTAGGACAAGTTTTGGTTAATTTTATTATGAACCTACCTTCTCGAAAATGTTGATATTGTACGGGTGATACCTCGAGAACAGGATGTAGGCACATCCAATGTGCGTTGAGGCGGATCCAACGAAGTTGAGGTAGTGACTGGAGAGTAAGATGATGGTGAAATAATTGTCATTTTTTATAAGGTGAATTATATCGTAGCCAGTTTATTCTAAATTTCCTGGTTTTTAAGAGAATGTATACTAAAAGTATAAACTATAGACATTCACGTCACGAAATCATCACATTCAAGGTAGGTAGTTAAAATTGTGTTTTGTTATATTGGCATTTAAAGCTTACTTACTTTTTGTAACAATTATTTAGGTAATAAAAATTGATTTTTATTTTGTATTAAACTTTGCCAGCGGCTTTGCTGTCACAAATAATAAATGCTATTCGTAAGTAGTAGATACAACAGATAGGTCTGATTTGATAGTAATAGGAATTTTGAAATGAATTTAAGAATTTTATAGCCTTTCTGAAGAGATTTATACCGATACCATTTAAATCAGCGAGTTTCTTTAAGAAACTTACATTCGCTATTTATTATACAAAATCCAGAGACATTTTTATATTCGATCTACATAAGGCTTTTTTATTGATGGTTTCCATACATATTTCACACAAACAATTAGCACTTACCGTAAATATATTTTTGAAAAAATTATAACGGCAGAATTACTTTGCTTTTACATAACAAAACAAGCATGACATAATTTAAATTTCCAATATTAATGAGGTTAAAACAAACTCAAGGTGAAGAAGTAAAGTAAAAAAGACACAGGTGCAAAAAAGTTGTACCACTTACTTTTTAATTTTACTGGGGTTCACTATGTTATCAGGGGTTATGGAGTTCTTCATGGTGTATGCGTGGCGGAATATCATTGTGATGGCTTCATTAATCTTGTCCTCGTTGAGTTTCTGACCTGACTGCCATGGCTTAGCTATCGGTAACTTGTCACGATACCATCTATCTACACGGTCCTGTACTCCTAGTATGAATTGGTAAGGTTTCGGGAATTTTCCTGAAAGGAATTGGTCACATTATGTTTTGTGTCAATTATTTCCTCATTTTTTTTATTTATTACTCGATACAAAAAGAAATATACAAATTTTCTTATTACTATCATAAAATCTAAATTAGATTTAATTAGACTGTAGCGTTCTCCTTAGTTTACTTGCTCTTTTAATTATTTTAAAGGATTTTTAAAATCAGTTCGGTAGTTTGTTGTTTTATCGATAGCAAATAAATTTTTTATTGTAAGTTGCTAAAAAATACAAATGTTATTTTGGTTGATTTTTCAGCGCATTCACTAGTTTAATAATATTATTTCTTCCGGGATTACTCGTTCTTTGCAAGATCTGAACCCAAAGCTCTGTTTCGTAAAGCAGGTCTATTACGATTATTTTGTACGGCTACTTACGCCCAATATTATTTAGAATTTTAAGGGAACACAAGAATAAATCTAACCAAAACAAAATGGCCGGCTTAATTATACATTAACTATGCAAAGACCGGACACTGAATAATTAATTAGATGTCAATCAAGTTTTGTCACGCTGCTTTCCGCCGTTTCTGAATAATAATAATTTGTTGTAGGAAAAAGTTAATTAACTTACTTGTAGCTCGACACTGGTCGTAAAGATTTTCAGTGCATTGATCTGCCAATATTTGGGCGAATGTTGCCAGTTCACTGTCCCATTGCTGTTAGTGTGAAAATAAAATCAAAAGGATTTGAAATAACTTGATAATTAGGGCAGAAATTATGAAAACTTTATAGACGACTATGTTTTGCAAAGTTGATGTTGATGATAAAATAACTATACGAAGATAACTAACTAAAAATAATCAGTTCAAATTGTCGAAAAATGTGTCTTCAATAACGTATGTCTTAAATATGTGGATCATTTAAATAAACTAGGTAGTGGAAAGATTGGAAATTTAAAAATAATTTATATCCCTAAACAAATAAAAGCTTGATATATGGGTACCACACGAGCTCACAAAAAGAAACTTAATGGACCGTGTACTCTATTGTGATTCTCTAATAAAATGTACTAAAACTGAACGATTTTTGAAGAGAACCATCCCTGGTGACGAGGAATGGATCACCTACGACAAGAAAATGCGAAAGAGATCATTTTCAAATAGTGGCCAAGCACCACAGACTGTGGCCAAACCCGGAATAACCCGCATTAAGCTGATGTTGTGTGTCTGGTAGGAACGGAAGGGCAATCGTTATGAACCTTTGGCGCTGAGTAAAGTTAATCATTCGTTTGAACGTTACTGCCAAGAACTGATGAGGTTCAAGCAAGGAATTGAAAAAAGCGGCCACAATTGAGCAACAGGAAGGATGTGGTCTATTAACGCCAGACCACAAATTTCTTTAGCCTCAAGTCTCAAAATCAACTTTAAGATGACGAGTTTTTTAATTCGAATATACTTTGAAATTTGTTTTTAATTTTGTGTGTGAAATACGAAGAACCTTGATGAATTATTTTATCATGTTAGAAGAAATAACTTAAAAATACTTTACCAATCGAATTAAACCGAAAGCTCTAGGGAGACGCACGCCGTCTTTTCCAGTTTCTTCGCCGCGGGCCACTTTACTTCTCATACTGAATAGGAATAAATGCATTGATTTTTTTGAATATATTTCAAATTATATAAATGAGTATGACATTACGTGGTGATAAATGCGCCCATGGACCATCGTTACGAGTTGGTAATAAACCCGGATATAATTTATTAATTGCAAGGTGGTACGAGTAATTGATAAGTTGGGTTTGTGTTTGTTTTTACTGATTTTTTTCTCTTTCGGAACGCTTTAAAAACTACAAAGCTTAAGTTTATTTAATAAATTATGTAAATTTAATCCATAGAATCACATGTATACTCCTTTTTAATGCGACCGAAATTAAATATAAAGAAAATATCAAATAAACAATATTTTTAAAAACAAAGGAACACTTACGCGTTAAATATATCTAGAAGCCAGTTGGCTTTCTGCAAATCTATGGTTGAATTGGCAGGATCTATACATTCAGGACCATACTTACTACGCTGAAAAATAGAATTCATTAATATTAATATTTGGCGGTTCTAAAAAAGAACCTTACGTTAAATCTTTTTTGCGTGGGTTTCAGTTTATTAATGCAAAAAACCTATTTATTGATTTAATTATTTGTTGCTGTTACTTTGTCTGGCAGTGTCCCAGTTCCGAATCCTGCAAGCATATTATTATGATGAGTGCTCGTATTGAACCAATTATGGATGTATATTTATTTATTTTGTTTTATTAACACCTTTATTGTGCATTGTACTTTTAACCAGGTTGTCTATTTTGTCTCATAAAATGTTTACTCAAACTTTTGTTCGTCATAAAAGGTTTCGTCATAATATAATATGTCCTTAAAATAAAATCCCTAAACGCTTAACGTTATAAATTCTACTGTCATAAATATCTCTATTCATAATGAAAATATCTATAAAAGTCACTTGTACAAGTTATAAAATTATTAGTTAAAAATATTCATGGACTATGTAGGTGTCACAGTATAAAAAAATCGATTATTGTCCCCAAATTAATTGAGATTTAAGCATTCGTACAGGCGTGTAAGCATGCAGTCATGCTAGCTTTTGGATAGCATTCTAAGGTCGAACCAATTCGGACCACGACAAAGTCGGATGAGTCAATTCGGATCGCAACAACAATTTTTAGGGATACAAGTTATCCCAGCGCTGCGATTATTTCAGGACAAGTGTGTTTAACAACTAAAATTATAAAAGTAAATAATTATGTTAATTATTTTTATGTGTTAACACTATTTAACTAGTAGATGAAGGTAAAGTTCGAAGCTTCAAATATTATAGCAAGTGATATTTATATGAGAAGCTTGTTACGGATTTTGATATTAGGACAATAAATTTTGTGAGACAAAAGAGAATCCTGTTGGAGAGAGTAGGTGGCCTCAAATATTTTCCTAATTATTGTCTTTATTTGTGAGGTCCATGACAAGGTTTGGTCCAACAAGATATTCAAGTTTTTTACGGATTTACAGTATTTCAAGCGAACGCCATTGAAGAGTAAGGACTGGAGTAGGTTGAAGTTATTTCTGTAAATCGCGCCTGAGTTTCCAAAGACTATTGCTTTTGTTTATGATGGATTAACTGTCAGTCCACGAGAAGTGCTCCAGTTCAGAATATTCAACAGATTACTGTTGATTTGCTCAATTGATACTTTACCTATCTCAATTGATAAGAAATAGGTTTTTTTTAATTTAAAAAAGGAGAGGAGGTAACACGCCATCCTGCTTTATACCCCATTCAACCTCCGATCAGGACGAGCACATGTCTTCGTGAATATGCATTGATGGCGTCCACGCAGGTAGCTGTGAAACCAGTCAATTACTGGTGGGGACATGTTCAGAATGCGCAAGAAGCTGTCACAGTGGTGTGGCTAGATCTAAAGCCAGATTGGTACGGATTCAAGATGTTATGTGCGTTAAAAAAATTAAGGAGTTCATAATGGACAAGACGCTCTAGTACTTTAGATAGAAATGTCAAGATGTCAATGGATTTGTAATCTGAGAATCATTGAGTTGTAGATTTTTTTTGAGACTGGATGTACCTGAGCATCTTACCATATAGTGGGAAATGGATTGGAACTAATAGAAATGTTACATATACGAATAGTAATGAAAATAATAAAATTGAGGAGTGGTAGTATCATTTTGTAACCAAAGCTATTGCTACCGACTTCATTAGAGGTAACAAGTATTACGAATTTTTTGGCATCGCACGCAGTAAATTGCTTGAATTTGAAACGTTTGATTTAACGTGGGAGTCCATACGACTAAAAGATGTGAAAGATCTAAAAGATCTGTTCAACAGATCTCTGTTCAACAGAACAGCGTTCTCATTACGTTTACAAACAATGAGGGTTTTCAGAAACTTCCAGATTATTGTTATAACTAAGACTTGCATGATTTCGTTTTGACATGAACGACTATATTTGTCTGTTCAGCCAAGGAGAAGGAAGATGCTTGATTTCAACTGGTCGTACTGGTGCATATCGGTCATAAAGCTTCGTCAGTAAAGAATTAAATATTTTGACTGGTGGTGGAGTGCAGTTCGCGTTCGTCAGATCAATACCACCAAAATTCCCATGCAGAAGAGTTCTTGACTCGCGTTTAGGAGGGCGTAATTTGTATAATAGATGAATTAAATTATGATACTAAAAAGCCTCTGCTCACTCTACATGGTTTTCAACACGATTTAAAGAGAAACTATAATAAGATCGCGTAGTAATGGTGCTAAATTGGAAAAAAATTTCGAGTATACTATTTTTAGATTTATGATGTTTTTTTACCAGTCCATTGTTACTTTAGCAGGTATTGGTTGGTGAGTTTATCTAGGGCAAGGTTACAGTTAGATTACTATTGTAAAATCTCACAGCTCCTACGAACAAACATATTTTATAGGCATATTCTGAAGTAATGAGTTCACTGTATATCGAAAACCAAACGATTACAACTATTTAAGAAACATATACTTACAGGGTTGTAGAACATACACATAACATGCGAACCTTCCGGACAGTATTTCGATGAAGGGCAGTAATTTGTGAACAATAAATTGTCCTCACCAGCCCTGTCTAATACTAATGAGCCTTCACTTTTGTGGAATAAAGCCACACCACACACTATTATTATGAAAATCTGCCAATAAAAAAGGTTATTAGAAATCTTGTAAATGAATGATAATATCAATTTTAATGTAAAATAGCACGTGTTTATAATAATAATAACAATAAATCTCTATTTATTTTCTCTGACATAAAAAGAAAAAAACTATAGGCATTTATTAATTGTTGCGACAAAACTGAAACAAATTAATTTATGTGAGAGACTAGTGTCTGTACTAGGAGGTCCTGTGTGATAGATCACAAGCCTCCTCTCTGGATATAATACAGATTTAGTCGAAGACAAATGGCAATGCTGTATGAGTATATCAACACAATAAATTTAATCAGACATAAAGATCAAAACAATCGATTGTCTTACAATGATAGTTACAAAAATAAAAAATAAAAGATAAGAATATACAGGGTGAAACCGGAAATAAGCGACAAACCTCTTGAAAACATTTTGTAATCTCCCAGAGTGATTTTTACTGGGAACTGTTTAAAATGTTTCCTTTATCTTTAATCGTATCTCTTAAAAGTGAAAGTTTCAAATCATGATTGTGATGAAATTAGGTGTACAGATTGAACAGTACAGCAATTTCCATTCGTTTACTTTATATCGCGAATTCGTGAATTCAAATCTATTGATATTTTCATCATTACCGCTTACAAGCACTCGCGGCATTTCGATCGATAAACATCACAATAATACTAAATTTTAAATTTCGATCAAAAACTTTTATCTGGATTTGAGATTTTTTTGTGACTTTGACACTTTCGTGCAAAATGAGAATTGCCACAGTAGGCTATTTTAGTCCAAAATTTCAAACGATGTACGGAAATTGACGTCAAATAAATAGCTTATGATCTGTGCATGTTTTTCATAAAATAGGTTAAAAATGATCGTTCAAACTAACGTAGTCAAAGAAATGTAAGACTAGGCGAAATTAAAATAAGCTTACCTTGTGTATTAGATTATTTACAAATATCTCGAGGGCATCGTTATTTTGTAGCGAGAAATATCTATAGCTCTTTTTCTTTTTGCATTTCTTTCTATTTTCGGTTGTATAATGCTTATTGGAAACATTTTTTGGTAATAATCTAGTCAGAAATTTGGCAACAAAGCATGGCATATTGGTAGATCGTTACGTAACTTGTTATTTCTGAAAATTTAAGTGAAATATCTTATTAATGATTGCTTACTGAATAGATATACATGTTCATGTGATTTTTTTAAATTGAAATATATTTTTAACACAGCATAGCAGTATGCTAAAAAGTACTAAAATAATAACTAAATTTTAATGAAGAAAACACAAAATAAGTCAAAATTATACTTAAATATTTTCTTAAGTTTTCACGATACATACTTTAAATAAAACACTTTTTACCGTGACCACGGCAACTGCAAAGATGCCGAAACGTCGAAATAATTTTAAAATTAACTAAAATATACGCGATAATATCCGGTAAAAAGTGTTTTATTCAAAATTATACTTTTTCTCTCCTAATAGTGCATTGTACAAACAGTATTGGCTACAGTGCATCAAACAAAAAACATGATTATAGTCAATTAATAACTAAATCCAACAAATATTGTAAACAAAATGTTTAGTAAACAAAATGTAACTTATGGTTAAAATAACACTAAACATATGTCTAAGAGTCCGATTCGCCACTGTCCCTATCATTTCAGAGCACAAAATGTTTGAAAAACTTACCAAATTCTCCTTGGATTTTTATATCCCAATGAAATTGACACTAATTTCATTATTACTACTAACATCACCATAGTATTTTTAACACAATGCACATAAATATGCTTTATAACTTATTTTAATTGAATTTTACTACAATACTCAATAAAACCACTGCGTCGGTTCGATTTGATAGCGAATTGAATGAATCTACGTGAAGTTTACAAAGTGTACAAAAGAACAAGATATCATTTTAACGACGTAGCTTGATAAGTGTTTTTTTATTTACGTCCATGAAATTCTTGAATAAAAAAGTTAACAATCATCTTAAAAATCAGCCTCAAAATTTTGATTAGGTTGGTTGGAAACGATCATTGTCTGTGTGGGTAACATTCGTAATTGTTATCAGTTGGAATTATTTGCTAGCTAATATAAATATAATGTTTCATTTGACATCTATGTAAAATAAGGGTAGAATAATTCAACTTCTGTGTTTGCTTATAATAAAATAAACATTATGATGTCATAAAAATATTGTCAAATATTTTGTTCTTATTTATGAATGATTAAAAAAACTTGTGCAAGTTTCCGGAACGTTACTTTGAAAGACCCGTTATTTTAGAAAACAATGAAGAACAATAGTGTTTTCTTTTTGTTTAGAGCAAACAATGCCTGTAGTTTATAAGTCTATTATCGTAAAGTAACTTGTTAGGTACGATTTTTCAATTTGTTCGATCAAATGCAGTCGATATAATGTATTCAAGTATACCCTTAGTATGTATTTTGCTAAATATTTATCTGTCATCAGCTACAGAATCGAATCAGGTATGTTTCTCTGAGTCGCATGTACTTTATATAAAATTTTCCAAACAGTAGTTTTTTTACTGAATGTTTTTATTGAATTTTCATTAAGTTTTGGTCTGTTTGATAAATAATTTACTCTGTATTTAAGGACGTCACCACACTAGCAAAAAGAGAACCAACACTAGCGCAAGTTTTGAGCAGCATTGGTTTACCGAAAACATTGGTAGGTGATAATCTATTATTTATAGCTTCTATTTTGTATTATATTTATAAAAATTATTAATATTTCAAATGATCAAGTTTCAGACAAACAGAACTCACTTCGATAACGATGAAAACTCCATTCGGGTACCAGATTTTAACTCACATTTCGAAGTCATAAAAAGCAGGAGAAAAGTCCTGAAGAAGTCACCAAAACGAACGGTACAGAAGATAATAAAACGGAACCAAATGAAGAGGAAACAGCTCTTGATGCAACGTCAGAGCGTGACGACGTCTCCGGCGCCAGTCGAGGTAAATGATGAAAAATATGTAGATGAAAATAGTGAGGTTAGGAGGGACGAGTCCTCCACTGAGCCTCAATTAAAGAAACGCAATAAAAAGTGGTACCCTTCCAAATTACCTAAATATCCAAAACCTTATCACTCAAGGCGGGATGATTACAGGCAAAGAAGATATCGAAGAGACGTCACAAAGGACACACGGTACATCCTTACAGATTTTGATGAAACTGAAATACTTAGTGAAGGAAAGGACCAAGAAACAGTTAATGCACATTTTAAAAAATATTGGTAAGTTTACAGTCTGGGGAAAGTTTAATAAAGTAATATTATAGATGTATTTTGTAAGAAATTGCTGTTTTATTTGTTCCTAAAGTAAACATATCTATGAACTTTTTGTGTTGGTGAATCCGATTTCAGAATCATAATTATTCTTTAAAAATTAAAGTAATGGAAATTGGGATACATATAAATGTTGAATAAATGTTACCTACTTCTTAAGGGCCTCTTATCTTCATGCGGAAGGCATTAAGTTCATCCCTCGGCGTCGGGTGACAGGTCGCTCAATACCCTCTAATATGGTTGAGGAGGGCGATGGCTGGATCCCGCGTTAACTCGTGAATGGGTGTCGTTTGAGGGTTTTCGTCGTTTGGATACTTGAGGGGAGGGAGACTTGCCAAGCTAACGGATACAGATAAGAATAACTTTGTGTAGACATAAAGAGACTCTGAAAATTTATTTTGAAAAAAAAATTACCCGTGTAGTTTCTTGCCAGTTCTTTTCCACGAAGGTTTTCTCAAATTGGTGGTAGAGTAATGTTTTATTTGACATCAATTAGAACAAGTAATTGTCAATGTTAAGAAATAAAAATATTTCATTTCCCTAGAGCGTCTAACAAACATCGGAAAAGCCCGAATGTTTTTATTCGATCAAACATTGAACTGGAATGATACTGAACCAGGAAGATGAAATTGTTATTATGACACCTTGTACACGGTATTAAAAGTCTACGATTAATAATAAACTTATAATCTATTCCAACAGAATCTTTCGCTGTGTAAACTGTCAACTTAAAAAAAGTGTTATGACTTGGAGTAAAAGGCCTAATCGATTTGATTTTATAATAAATTTGTAAATAAAGATAATATGGAGTTTTATGTGAATATATATTTTTTCAGTAACTGGGCAAAATATACTCATGTAACAGTTAAATTTTCCGTAATTTTTGTACTTATGATTAAAATTAATAACCCACTGTACCTAAAAAGAAACGATTACTTCCAGTGAGATATTACGTAAGGGCAAAGTTGTCCGCTCTCAATAATGGTAACGCAAATGCAAGGCAATTGCCCGCCATTTCATTTAGTTTTGTGCAACCCAGTGTCACGGCTAAACGTCAAACAAAACTTATTCACCTTTTTGTGTGTTTAGACAGTAAAAAAATATACTCTTACAGTTAAAGAAAGAATAAACGATCCTTTTCATGCGTAATTATTATTTTTTATAACTAGGTATCTTATTTATTATTTTATTTTGCTATTTAAAATGAGATTTTTAACTTGACATGGCTATACGTTTCAACAAACTCAACGAGCGAGATGTTATATTATTTAGTATGTGGGAGTAAAAGAGACAATGCTATATACTGAGACAATTTACGTTCTATGTCACGACGCGACTTATTAGTGCGAAGCAACGTCACGCAGTACATAGATATCTCTTTTTTGCAACAAGTAAACCGTATTATTATTTCCTTCTCCCACAAATTATATAAATGTATTTATCGGGTGTTGGGTCTCTCCACGGACACAATGAAAATACTTTCGTATCTTAAATCCTCTTTATTTGATGCAGTTAGTTTAAAAAATACAGAGTTGCGTGTGCGCACTGTGAGCGACAGCGTTGAGTGAGTGAATGAATAGTAATCCTTATATAAAAAAACTGACAAAGATGCACGAAGCGTTGAGCTGCTGTTTTTAATGTAACCGGCGCAAACATCCTCCCCCTCGTTGAAAGTCAGCTTGAATGACTTTTAACTATCTAGTTCCTCCTTTGAAGGCAGGGGGCAGAGACGAGTTAGTGGCCGTCGGAGAAGTCCCTTGCTTGTTCTTACTTCAGCGACGCGGGCTACGTTGTCTGGTCCTGGGTAAAGTTTATGTACTCGACCAAGGCGCCAGCACAGTGGAGGGGTATTTTCTTCTTGTAGGAGCACCAAGTCATCTATTTTAAGTGCTGAAGGGTTGGTTCTCCACTTCGTACGTTGCTGCAATTCTGACACGTACTCCCTTTGCCATCGAAGCCAAAAATGCTGCCGCATTTGTTCGAGACGAGCATATCGAAGTAGTCGGTTGATATTGTAGTCAGCAACTGCAGGTGAAGGCAATGCAGTCAATGATCGGCCGATTAAAAAGTGCCCGGGGGTAAGTGCGGAGAAATCACTTGGAGAGGGAGAAAGGGGACATAGAGGACGGCTATTGAGTATTGACTCTACTTGAGCGAACAAGGTTGTTAGCTCCTCGAATGTCAAGTGGCTGTTACCCATGACGCGTTTAATATGGTATTTAGCGGATTTAACGCCGGCTTCCCATATACCACCGAAATGAGGAGCGTAAGAGGGTGAGAACATAAATTTTACGCCTTCTTCAGTGGCAAAGTCAGACAAGAAGCTCTTATTTGATTGTAAAAATTCGTTAAATTCGCGGGCTGCGGCTACGAAGTTACCTCCATGGTCGCAAAAAACCTCCAATGGCTTGCCGCGGCGAGCTACAAACCGCCGAAAAGTCATTATAAAGGCATCTCCGGTAAGATCGCTTGTGGCTTCTAAATGAATGCATTTGTACCTTAAGCAAACGAACAAACAAAGATAGCATTTTAGTGTTTTTGACCCACGTCCTTTGCGATTAATTATGTAAAATGGTCCAGCGAAATCTATACCTACTGTATTGAATGGAAAATCTACGGTGACGCGTTGACTAGGAAGATTTCCCATTATAGGTGTAATAGTTCTACCTTGAAAGCGTCTGCACACTACGCACGTTCGAGCCGTACGGCGGGCAAGGTGTCTGCCGTTTATAGGCCATATAAGTTCGCGAACAAGCGTGAGCAGTAGCTGTGGTCCTGCGTGCAATTTGCGCTTGTGCTCATGTTCGAAAAATAAACGAGTTAGATGATTCGATGAGTGTAAAAGAATAGGATGTTTCCTTTGGTAATCAAAACTAGAAGCTTCAATTCTACCCCCAACACGGATGACCTTATCATTTTTATCGAAAAAAGGTGTTAAGGATAAAATATTAGATTTGGGGCTTAATGCCTTGTTCCTTGATAATAAATCAAATTCAATGGGAAATGATTGTTTTTGAGATAAATTGCAAAGGTAAAGGAAGGCGTTGTTTAACTCGTCAATAGTTAAATTATATAAAACCTTATTTTTTGGATTCTTTAAATTTCTAATAAATCTAAAAACGTAAGCCATTGATCTCTTTAGCTTATTTAAGTTTGAATAATTTAAAATATTTATAATTGGCTCCAAGTTTGATTTTGATATAGCAATGTTGGATTTTATTTCTGGTAGTTTTAGGTCTGTCACTAAATTTAAAATAGGCCAATCCGATTCAGGCAATAATAAAAAACTTGGACCGCACCACCACAATTCATTATTTTGTAATTGATCGGGATAAACACCTCTGGATATGAGATCAGCTGGGTTATGGGCTGTTGGTACATAGCGCCACGAATCAGAACTGGTTAGGTCACATATTTCTGCGACTCTATTTGCTACAAAAGTTTTCAAGTCACGGAAACTCGTCTTTAACCATCCTAATACAACGCTTGAATCGCACCAATGATAAAAATGTATTGATTCATTGCGTAGTGATTGAACCACTGTCCTACAGAGTCTCGCGGCGAGTAGAGCTGCGCACAGTTCCAGCCGTGGAATGGTAGTTACTTTCACTGGCGCTACCTTGGACTTCGCACATAGAAGACGTACCGTGGCATTGTCGGCCGCATCTATGCTTCGCATGTAGATGCAGGCTCCATATGCGGTCTGCGAAGCGTCGCTAAAAGAATGCAGCTCAACCGCAATCGGATCCTGACATAAAACCATGCGTGGAACCTGGAAGTGAAGTATGGATGGAAGTGATCTTGTAAATCGTTTCCATGAATTCAAGACATGCTGAGGAACAGGATCGTCCCAATTAAGTTTCTGAAGCCATAGTTTCTGAATTAGTATTTTAGGTAAAACTATACATGGACTTAGTAAACCCATAGGATCAAAGATTTTGAACGAAGACGATAAAATAATTCTTTTTGTAACAACATCGCTCTCTGAAGGAAAACTAAAAGAAAAACTCATGTTGTCGGACTGAGGATTCCAGCCCATGCCTAGTGTGCTAGAGGATTCACTTGTAATGAGTTTATCAGTACTGTATGATTTAGGTGAATCAAACAAAGAAGGTAAGTTAGTTTTAAACTTACGAAGATTGAAACAGCCCGTTTGTAAAGTTTTAGTGACTGCTTTATAAATGTATTTCAATTCCTTTTCTGAATTGCACCCTGTATATAGGTCATCTACGTAAAAATCGTGCTGTATAATATTCTTAATGAGTTGATCCTCGCATTCTTCGCCTAGTTGCCAAAGACACCTTGTGCTCAAGTAGCTGGAGCTTGCTAAACCGTAAGTTACAGTATTTAATTTCAAGGTTTTGATAGGTAAAGACTGATCTTCTCTCCATAAGATTAGTTGAAGATTTTGGTCGTCCTCATGCACCTGTATCTGACGATACATTTTCTCTATATCGCCAGTGAGAACGTATTTGTACTGACGTGCTCTGATCAAAATGGAAAGTAACGAATCTTGTATGTTTGGGCCTATCATGAGAATGTCATTGACGGAGAATCCAGAAGAAGTGGTAGCAGAGCCATCGAAAACGACTCGAGTTTTTGTGGATTCGCTATTCGTTTTAAATACAGCATGATGACATAAAAAATATGAAGTGTCAGGTTTTGACAGCAAGGACTCGGAAAGATGATTTAAGTCTGAATATTCTTTAATGAATTCAACATAATGTTGTTTTACGTTGGGCTGCTTGTGAAATCGTTTTTCTAAAGCAAGTAGTCGCCTTTTAGCGGTATTATAGGATTCGCCTAAGCATTCAGGTGAATCTTTCAGGGGCAGTCGTACACAAAACCGCCCTGAAGGTAGGCGAGTAGTGTGAGTTTTGAAATGGTTTTCACATGCTAGCTCGCTTTCGCTGAAAGGTATCTTTTGAGGAAGCTCCTCTAGCTCCCAAAACCTTGAAATTTGTTGTGATAAGTTGTCATCCGTCTCAAGATCATAGGTTAAGGCATGATGACATTGAAGGTTTGCACCTTGAGTAGATGAAGTGTAAACAGGGCCCGCCACTAGCCAACCAAACTGGGAATTTCTTAATTTAGGAAACTTAGGGCCCAGGTCATGTTGGTCTGAGCCAAGAATCTCCCAGAAAATATCTGCACCGATTAAAATGTCGATCGTACTCGGCTGATTAAAATTAGGGTCGGCTAGTTTAAAGTCCCGTAGTAAGGATATGTATTTTGTTATATCGAAAAATGACCTCGGCAGCTTACCGGTCAATTCATTAAGCACTAAACAGTTCGCTAATATACTAAAATTATTGTGTAAAGAAGCTAATTTTATGAGACAGCTTTCAGTCACCTCATTGTTGGGTGAATTTCCAATACCTATAATGTTTATTTTATTTATGATTTTTGTTTGTAATAATAATCTTTTTTGAAGAGACCTAGTTATAAAGGAGGACTGGCTCCCACAGTCTAAAAGGGCTCGAACCTTTTCCGCCTGATTTGTTTGAGGATTGCGGATTTCGATTACAGCAGTAGACAAGACCACAGAATCACACAATTGCTTAGAGAAATTAGATACCGATTCATGAATGTTATTGATGTTACTTACGACTGTGGAATCAGTAGGTATGTGAAGTAAGGTATTGTGCCGTTGCTTGCACTCGCGACATGGCCCTAAACGACAATTTCTAACAGAGTGCCCGAAGCGCAAGCAGTTAATGCATAAATTCAGCTTTAACACTTGTGACTTTCTCTCATCTACACTCTTGGCTCTGAAAACCGCGCAATCATAAATTCTATGTGTTCCGCTACAAACAATGCATTTAGGATGAAATTGCTTACTAGGTAGATCTCCATTCGAAGCACACGTAAATGACTTGACTTGTGATCGATTAGACTTAATTAATTGACCTGAATTAGAAGGTTTAGTTGACGATTCGAATTTGTTTCCATTTAATGACTCTAATACATCAGCTCGGTCAATCAAAAATTTATAAAATTGTTTTAAATTAGGAATATCATCCAAACCCCTGCGATACTCTTCCCATTTTACCAGAGTTCGATTATCGAGCTTATTGCTCATTATATGTATAACTAGTATATCCCAATGCTCGGTTGGTTGCTTTAAGCTCGATAACGCACGTAAGTTTTTAGTGACATGGTCGACTAAAGATCGCAAACACCTTTCGGACTCACGAGTAAACGCGGTAATATTTAATAATGAATGTAGGTGATGATTAATAAGTTGCCTTTTATTGTCATATCGTTCGCAAAGTAGGGACCATGCCGTATAATAGTTGTCATTTGATAATTCTAAGTTGGCTATAACGGCGGCGGCATCGCCTTCAAGGTAAGAACTAAGATAATAAAACTTATTAATTGGCAAAATGTGTTCATTGTTATGTATTAATGACGTGAATGTGTCTCGAAACTCAAGCCATCGAAAGTAGGTGCCATTGAATTTGGCGATCTGTATTTGAGGTAACTTGACACTTAGAGCCTGATGATTGAGAGAGCACTGAGCGGAGATGTGAGTGGAGTTTAAGTCTCGATTCATCTCATCTGATTTTAAAAGCGAGTTGTTCTTTTGCAATACGCTACGGGCTAAAGCAATGTGCCCAATAAACAATTGCTCGATGTCATCTCTTTCATCAATCTCCTGATCTAAATGTTCTGAGTTTAAAACCTCTATCTGGCCTTGCAACTCATCGAATTTACAAGATAGTGCTTCGAACTTACTTAACCGTAGACTTAACTCTGCTATTTCAATTTGATTCAATAATGTCGGCGGTAAGTTCGATAAATAGTTTTTAAACTTCGTAATACGACCTTTTATAGAACTGCGTTTTACTATTAAACCTTGTAAAGTCGACGTATTTTCGCCTCTGCTAGTTTCCGTTCCATCACCCTTATCTTTGTTCATGTTATTCTATTTCTTTAATATTTATAGGAAGTACAAAATTGAAATACCTATATAATTGTATGGTAACAGTTAAGATCACAAACCAGCCAATCGAATTCTAATAAAATAAAATGTAAAAAATGTAATTCTCACGCTCCTTATTTGGTAGTAGGCCGGGGCGGCGGAGCCGCGCTGTCTAGCTAGTCTCACACAAAGATAACGGCACAGGTAGGTACGCTGTTATCAACAAGTCGGCAGCGAGCGGTCAGTTGGCGTTCCTGGAATTGTTTATTGATCGTATGTTTACAATAGGTACAATAACTGTGTTTTAGAAGTTAGATTAGTATTTTGTTTTAGTTTAATGAGTGCATATATATGTATATAAAATATCAATAACAAGCTGTATCCTGAGTATAATAATTTAAAGATTTTTGTATTTAGATTCTAATTTGACAGATAAACACTATAATTTCGGATTTAACGTGATTATAATTAATATTTACACAGTATTTTGCACTGAATCCAACAAATTTAACTATGAAGTCAAAATAGCTGCGTCATAACTATGAAATTGTTCTGGAACGTCAAATCGTGGGTGCCTATATATTTTAATGAAATCAAATGATCTAAATTGGACACTGATACACTAAACCAACCTTGTAGGCTCAAATAAAGTAGGATTTTGGATGATTATGGATTATAGTAAGGTCAAAGGAAGGGCACTTAGCTGCATTGGCCTGGCTGCGGAGTGGTTTGCTTCTGTTGCAATTTATGATTTGTTCGTCACTGTCCGGCTTGGCTGCAATGGCTGGCACTTACTTTTACCATCAATGTTGTTGAGTAATGTCGATCTTCATAAAATAGCACCGATATGGCCTTTACCGGCAGCGTAGTCTTGTAGGTTAGGTTATCAATCTTCTCGTATTTCTTGAATCAATTAATATTTTTGAGTCCTGTCACGGTCGCCAAATGTTGGGTCTCTCCACGGACACAATGAAAATACTTTCGTATCTTAAATCCTCTGTATTTTTTAAACTAACTGCATCAAATAAAGAGGATTTAAGATACGAAAGTATTTTCATTGTGTCCGTGGAGAGACCCAACATCGGGTAGGTATCTACAATTAAGTTGCCGCCGTTTTTTTGTGCGGTAATATTTGGGTATGACTTGTCTATACGTAATATGTCATTGAATTCTTCTGCATTTTTTGCGACTGAATTATCCTGATCTTGTCAGTCTGGAAAAAGGAATATATTGTTTATACTATTTTACAACACTGAAGCAATGCTTTAACGTCAAAGTTTTTAAATATTTTTAGTTTAAGTAACTTCAAACACAGTAGTAAAATATTGTTCCAGATTCCAGAAATACCTATACAATCCTTGTTCAGAACATATTAATAGTTTTCAACAGTCTGATTTCGATGTTTATAATCTAAATTTAAAATGTATTGCACGTGGTAGTTTTGCACTGTGAATGACAATATAACTCAAAATTCTATTTCAACCGGTCATACTGTTATGTGTCTAGTCTATGTACAAGTTTTACATATACACCGGTTTTTTCGATTGCTAAAAATATTACAAATAAAATTTAAAAAAAACCGCACTAAACATTTTGAAAAGCATATTTGTTATAGTAATACATCATTAGTCAAATACATAATTACAATCACGATAAATAAATAAAAAACATTATAGACGACCGAGTAGTGTAGTGGTAAGTAGTCTTGCCTCATACGCCGAAGGTCCCAGGTTCGAGTCCTGGCCGGGGCATTAATTTGTGTGATGAACACAGGTGTTTGTTCTCGGGTCATGGTTGTTTGTCATGTATGTTTATTCTGGGTTCCCCCCAGTTCGCTGTATGGTCATCCATAACACAAGCTCGGCTTACTTTGGGGCCATACAGTTGGTGTGTTTGTTGGGGGATTTATTCTTATTATAATATTATAATTAATAATGGGCATGGGTGCGGATGCCCCTTACCATCAGTTGGGTCACATGCGTATTTTTGGCTATGAATATCGTAAAAAAGAAAAATATGTTTTGGCTTAAAATAAACATATTAAGTCAGCCTACAGAATATGAAAAAACAAGAACGCTTGCATGTTTATTGGAATACTACTATAATATCGAAAGCCTAATAAGACAATATAGTTTCCCTGAAAATAGCATTTTCTACTTATATGAGTTGGCATTACTTAAGAAAAATCTAAATCCCTTTCGCGCAATTTTTGTGGATACAAAGTTATGTTTCTCATCTTGTTATTCAGGTAATTATCGCTCAAAGCGAAATCATTGTATTATCGTTTCTTCTAAGAACCATCTTTCTGAGATAACTCTCAGAAATTAAAGAAATAATATTTATAGACAAAGTTGTTTATCGAGATTTAAATACTATTGGAAAAAGACGATACCGTGAGCAAACGTCTGAACATTTTACTACCGAGGACTTTAATAAATAATAGGTCTTTACCTATGAAACTGCTGTTTTGCCGTACTGGCCATTTCAAATGAAAATATTTTTTTTTTTGACTGATAATTCTAATTTCAAATTAATTTTATTTGACAAACATGGAATTCTTTTTCTAAAATCGTCATTTGTTTAATAGTTAGTGTTTTGTTTTCAACGCATTCGAACATTTTTCGTCATCATGGATAAGTTAAAAATTCGAGTAATTATGGAGTATGAGTACCGTCGTGGCAGCAAAGCGGCACAAGCGGCACGCAACATCAACGACGTTTACGGAGCGAACACTACAAACGAACGCACTACCCGTTATTGGTTTACCCGCTTCCGTTCTGGAAATTTTGACCTGAAAGATGAACCCCGTGGTCGTCCGAAAACTTTGGTCGACAATGACGAATTAAAGGCAATTGTGGAAGCTGATGAAACTCAATCCACGGCTGAATTAGCAGCAGCTTTCGACGTTAGCATCAAAACAATATTGGTCCATTTGCGTCAAATTGGCAAGGTAAAAAAGCTTGATAAATGGGTACCCCACGAACTCAATGACCGCCAGCGTAAAGTACGCGTGGAGACGTGCCTTGCACTGCTCAGCAGGCATACAAATGAAGGAATTCTGAACTGCATTGTTACTTGTGACGAGAAATGGATCCTGTTTGACAATCGTAAGCGCTCAGCAAGTTGGTTGGACCCTGGTTCAGCACCCAAACAATGCCCTAAACGAAAACTTACCCCTAGAAAAGTGATGGTCACTGTTTGCTGGTCTAACGCGGGTGTAATTCATCTCAGCTTCTTGCCAAACGGGACAAGCATTACTGCAGATGTGTACTGTGAAGAACTGAACACAATGATGGAGAAGCTTGCACGTCTCCAACCAGCTTTGGTCAATCGTTCGGCTCCACTGCTCCTACACGACAACGCGCGACCTCATACTGCACAGCAGATGGTCTCCAAGCTACAAGAGTTGGGGTTGGAAGTTCTCCGTTATCCGCCGTACTCACCAGACCTTGCGCCTACAGACTTCTACTTTTTCCAGAATTTGGATAACTTCTTGGCGGGAAAAAAATTCAATACCCGAGAGGCAGTACAAAATGCCTTTGAAGAATTTGTTGCCTCCCGTCCAGCTGATTTCTTCAAGAAAGGCATCAATAAGCTACCAATGCGTAGGCAAAGATGCATTGATTGCATGGGTGATTATTTTGATTAATAGAAATAAAAAATATATAAAAAAATTACGCTTCATTTATTTCGTGAAAAACGGCAATTTCATAGGTAAAGACCTAATAGGATGATAATTTATAATACACATTCTTATGATTTTCTCCATAAAGCACCAGTTCAAATCCGATTTCTATGAAAAATCGACTGTAAAACCACGATACTTAAGTACGCTTAAACGTGGTATGGCTGATAAAGCATTGATTAGACTAGACTCCAGGATTCGATTATTGTGACTGCCGGATTTACCTATATAGCTAACTTAAAGCTGACTGTTTTAACGGCGAAGCAAGCTATCTTGAACAAAGCTAGATACTTCAGACATTATTTCGATGGCATCCTGCAGTACGCTTAAATCTCACCATGAAATGATGACTGCAACTGTGTACTATTCATTACCTTTTTAATAAGATTAATTTTGGAAAAAGCGAAGTCTGTAGTCTTATCTGTAGTTTTCACCATAACCATCCTTTTATTATCTATCCACTTTTTAATAAAATTATAAAAAGCGAAAGTCATACAAGCTAATGAAGTTAACAAATTAAAAAATCTCGACAGCTTGAGTTGTTGGTTTGCTATCTCCTTTATTATTCGCCATCTTGAGCAATTCCTCATCTCTTTCCTATCACTTGTATGCAGATGATCTACAAATATATACACAAGCAAGTTACAGAAACATCAGTTCAGCAATCGACACTATAAACCAAGATTTTGTGTCAATTCTTGATTGGTCCAAACGCTTTGGTCTTAAAGTTAATCCATCGAAAACACAAGTAATAGTTTTTGGTAGTCAATATATGATTACTCAACATTTGCCTGACCAACTTCCACATGTAATGTTTGACAATGTAATAATAACCCTTTAGCAATAAAGTAAAAAATCTTGGCACTTCATCCTGGACACCACAAATAAATTCGGTCAGCAGGAAAGTGTTTGCAGCTATTAAATCTCTTACAAGACTTCGCAACTTCCTACCCATAAAGACAAAAATTGCACTGTCGCAATCATTAATGCTCCAATTACTGGACTACTGCGATATAAGCTATCTTGATTTGATTGAGGAGCAATTAAGTAAGCTTGAGCGTAATCTCTGCATAAGATTTATATTTGGTCTACGCAAATATGATCATGTCTCTGAGTTCTGCACTAAGCTCAAGTGGCTCCCAATTTGCTTTAGAAGGAATACTCACTCCCTTAGTTTTTTGTATAATATGCTGTTTAACCCTATTCTGCCTTTCTATCTTAAAGAGCGGTTTACTTTTCGGCATGACACTCATGAACGTAATTTGAGGTCAGCTAGCAATTTTCTGCTAGCTACTCCAAGTCACATTCCCCATTGTTATCAGCATTCGTTCACGGTTAAAGCCACTTCATCATTATCACATAGTATCATTGCATTCTTCAGAAACTATCCATTCCTTTAAAATGCGAGTCAAAAACCACTATCTCACACTTGAGTTAATTAAAAATAATTATTTCGTAGTATATTTATGTAGGTATTCTTTTTTATGTATGTATAATATATACGTATATATGTATGTATGTGTGTATATTTATGTTTTTGTATGTTTATGCACATTTGTTATTGAACTTAATCCTTATAACAGTAATTTATTTAAATTTGTCGCAATGCCCATCAGAATCCTGCCAGTATCATATCTCTTTCACCAATTAGGTTGCCTGGAAGAGATTCCTATTAAGTAATAAGGCTGCCTAAATTGTCTCATGCTTATGTTTTTTTGTTATTATTATAATTTTTTTATATGTTTGTGTTATGATGGCAATACAAATATATTTTATAGCATTGTATTGTTGTTTGCCCGTGTAATTCCTGTACGCATGGGAATTCTGGGAAAAAATATATATCCTTTATCACTCTCCAACCATCTAGAAACTGAGTCGAATCTAATGGTACCTCATCTAGTGTTGAAACCCGACAGACTGTTTATATTGTAGACCGTGCCAAAGTCGGGAGGAGACCCGATCTGCGTCCGGACCCGTTCGGACGTGTTGACGGTCGCTCCCGGCTGCCGAGTCACGATTGTTGTCTCACGACTTCTCTCGTATCAATACTCAAACGCCACTCTCAGATCCGTTCTGCGTCCGGCCCCGCTCGGACGTGTTCGCGGTCGCTCCAGCAGTTGAGTCACGATTGTCGTCTCACGACGTCAACTCGTAGCAATACTCATACGCTGTTAGCCTCTTTAGGGCTTACTCTGCGCTCGGTTTCGATCGGCTGCAAGTAAGTCGGTCTCTTGCACAGCAACAACAGAGCTGAGCTTACCGCGGTCGATTAAATTCGATAGTGGTTCGCGAAGCTCGGGCTGTTTTTCTGGCTGCGTACTTGACGCTGGGCGCTTGCTACGTAGTCAGAGACTCGCTCTGCGGCCGGCCCCAGGCCGGTCGTAACGTAGTCAATCCCGCACTCTGTGCACCCCTCGAAGTAAAAACCTCACCTCGATGAGTGCAGCAACAACAGGGTTGAGCTTACCGCGGTCGATTAAATTCGATAGTGGTTTGCAAGACTCGGGCTGTCTTTCTGGCTGCGTACTTGACGCTTGGCGCCTGTACGTAGTCAGAGACTCGCTCTGCGGCCGGCCCCAGGCCGGTCGTAACGTAGTCAATCCCGCACTTTTAGTGCAACCCAACTCCGTCAGGTCTACGGCCGGTTTTTGTTGTCAATTTTTTGACGACACACTCCGTAGTAGACTCGCGTTTGATCAGGTGGATACTTAACGGTGACAACTAAGCCTGATAGCGTTGCCCCGGTGCGCTTCCAAGGCCCTTCAGGCTGAGGAGAAACCGGCTGACCCGATCCCATTGCACTTGGGCCTTTCCCAGGGTGACGGTACAGTGCTGTCCGAGCTAGGGGCACCACTTCGCGTCGTCCCCAGCCCCCCTACCGCGGGTAGGGAGGTTTAGGTGCTAGGTTACTAGGGAACTTAGGCATTCTTATATATTTATATATATTATATATCGTAGGACCAAGCCCTCCCAATGGACCAGCAAAGCTTGGTAAACTTTGCTAGGTCGTTCGCCCAGGCGCTCGTTGCGTCCGGCATCAGCATATCAGATGACATTCTAACGCAGGCCTTACAGGCAACTATCGCGTCCCCGGCCCCTCAGGCCTCAACCCCGGCCCTTCAGGCCACCAACGTTCAGACCCCTCAGGTCCACAGCTCTCCCGCGTCTCCTGCCTCGTCCGAGATGGACTGCGAATCGGTCGCATCCTCTCACGCGTCGCGTCGTAAGCGTACCGCTCCCAGGAGCGACTCCGAACCCGCGTCTTACACGTCGTCAGATGCCGTCACCTTAAACGGCTCTCCTGAGCCCGCCTTCCAACTTGTCGCCAAGCGCTCCAAGAAGCGCTCTAAGAAAGCTTCGGTATCTTCAATACCCGAGCCCTCCCCGGTGTCTTCAACACCAGCCCCCGCGCCGTTAAAATCGCTCGTAGTAACCGCGTCTCCGTCGGTCACATCGAAGCCAGCGACGCGCTGCGCTCCCGTCCCGCCAAAGCCTCAGCTCCCTCCGCCCGTATTCCTGCGTGAAAAAGCGCGCTGGACCGCGGTCTCAAACTTGTGCAAAGAGCACAAAATTAATTACTTAAAAGCCGCCAACGCTGGCGATACAATCAAAATTCAAGTAGCAACCGTCGACGACTTCCGCTCGTTTACCAGGCTACTATCATTAAATCAAATCGCGTATCACACCTACGCCCTCCCGGAGGAGCGTAAGATCCGCGCTGTACTACGGGGCGTCCCGTTCGAACTCAGTAATGAAGACATTCTCGATGACCTTAAGTCTCAGGGTTTCCCGGTCACAGCAGTGCACAAGATGCACTCCAACCGCGGTAGGCGTTTTCCTTTAGCTTTAGTAATCCTGTCAAATACTCCCAACTCGAAGGAGATTTTCAGAGGCTCGCTTAATCTGCGGACTCTCGAACATCTCCGTCGAGCGTCCCAACCCCCGCGGTCAGCCTGGGCAGTGCCACCGCTGCCAGCTATATGGCCACGCAGCGGCTAACTGTTCAGCTCCCCCCAGGTGCGTAAAGTGCCTGGATCCTCACTTCACTAAGGAGTGCACTCGCACTCCCGAATCCACTTCCCCCCCTGCCTGTGTGCTGTGCGGCCAGTCCGGCCACACAGCTAACTACAGGGGTTGCCCGCGCGCTCCGCGCTCCTCCACCAAGAGGGTCGCACCTAAACCGGCGCCGCCGCTCACTCCTGCCAACTTCCCGCCGCTGCGCAACCGGGGTCCCCCGGAAGCAAAGCCCGTTCAGCCGACGCCTACTCCGGCTCTGTCTTGGAGGCAGCGTCCGGCCGTCCCGCCTGCACCTTCCCGACCCATCCCAGCTCCCGTAGCTCCCGTAGGGCCGCGTCCCGCTCCGTCTTCTGCACCTCAGTCGTCGTTGGCTAAGGACATGAAGACCGTATTCGACGTCATCCAAAACGTAGACATTAATGAAATTTCCATACTCGCACGCAAACTGCGAGCCGCCCGCTCTCCTCAAGAGCGTTTATTCGCGTTAACCGAGCATCACTCGCTCCTAAGTTCGTTGTAAATTCTTTATTTTTGTATAAATTCGTAAAAAAGTAAATTATAATGTCTAGACCCGCGAATCCCGCGTCCTGTCGTATCAAACCCAAGGGCTTATCCCTAATATCTTTTAACGTTCGTAGCCTAAGCACCAACCTTCCCGAGCTCAAACTGTTCCTTCAGAACAACGACCCAGATCTTTTACTTCTCCAGGAGACATGGCTCACTCCTAATCGCTCCAGGGGATTCGCTATTCCTAAATACGCGTTTACACGTAACGATAGGCCTAACTGCGACGGTTTCGGCGGCACTGCTATCTACTACAAAAGAGGATTCCATTGCTGTCCTCTCCCTACCCCTCCTCTCCTCAACATGGAAGCCACCGTATGTAGATTGGCTATGACTGGTCATCCGACCATCATCATAGCTTCAGTCTACATACCCTCTGGCACCAAACCTATCCGCAGCGACTTTGAGACCATTCTCGCCCTCGGCCGTTCAGTCATTATGTTCGGAGACTTTAACTCCAAACATACTGACTGGACGTGCCTATCAACCAACCAAAGCGGTATAGCTCTCCTCGACATCACCAACTTACTCGACTTAGACGTCGTCTCCCCTATCACTCCCACTCACTATCCTGACAACCCGAACCACTCTCCGGACATCCTCGACTTTGCAATCGTCAAGCATATCAACCTCGACCTCAGGTCTATCGAACCGCTCGATGACCTAGGTTCTGACCACCGCCCCGTCTCCCTCGTGCTAGGACCGCCTAACGTTAACGTCACTTCTCCTAAGACCTTTACCGACTGGAAAGGTTTTAAAAATACGATAGTTTCTGCCTTAGAGGCCCCAAACTCTCCGCTCGCGATCTCGCCCGATCAATTAGATAGCCCGGATAAAATAGATTCGTTAGTAAATTCTCTCACTGATGCTATCAACTGAGCCATCAGTGTAAACGAAAAGGTTGCTAAGAAAGGCAAACCCACGCTTCCCTTAGCCATTAGCAATCTTATTAAAGCTAAGAACGCGGCTCTCCGGAGAGCCAAGAAATATCCCACGCCCGCCTATAGAACAGCTGCGAATCAGCTACAACGCAAAGTTAGATCTCGCCTCGCGGAACTCCGAGACGCCCAGATGAACGATCTCATGGCGAATATCTCCCCGTCCCACCAAGCGTATTATCGAATGGCCCGAGCCTTACGCGTAGACGCCGCCTCTCACGTCCCTCCTCTCACTCGTCCCGATGGCTCTATCGCCTTCGAAGACGAAGAGAAAGCCGAATGCTTCGCTGACAGCGTTGCGTCTCAATGCTCGCCCAGCACGCAACCCGCGAATCCCACTCACATCAAAGCGGTGGAGGACGAAGTTCTCCGTAGAAACTCTCTCCCCATCACCGCCGACCCCGTCACAGTCTCTAATGATGAAATCTCGCTTCTCATCAAAAGTCAAAAGTCCAGAAAGGCTCCGGGTGCGGATGGTATTTCCAACCACGCACTTAAGCACCTGCCTCAACAGGTGCTTACCTTGTTAGCTATCATTTTCAATGCCTGCTTCGACCTTAGCTACTTTCCAAAAGCTTGGAAAGAAGCGACAGTCATAGGCATACCCAAGCCGGGTAAACCTCTTAATATTCCGGCTAATTACAGACCCATCAGCCTCCTCAAGGCAATGTCTAAACTTCTCGAGAGAGTCATACTCTCTCGAATGCGGAACCATCTGTTTCCAACGGACGGCGATCCTCTCATAATTCCCAACCAGTTCAGCTTTCGCGCTAAGCACTCCTACCCTCAGCAAGTCCATCGAATCGTCGAGTAAATACTCGACGGCTTTTATCCGAAACGAAAGAAAACGATCGCAGTTTTCTTTGACGTAGCCAAGGCTTTCGACAAAGTCTGGCACAGCGGTCTCGTTTATAAACTCTATAAAATAGGCTTACCGGCTCGCCTAGTTAGGATAATCGCGTCGTTTCTCAAAGACCGCACGTTTCGTTTCAAACATGAAGGCACGCTCTCCGCGCCTCGTCCCATAAAGGCTGGAGTCCCTCAAGGCTCAGTCCTCGCCCCTCTTTTGTATTCCGTATACACTAACGACATTCCCATTCCATCGAAAGTCGTCGAACTCGCTCTCTTTGCCGACGACACCGCCCTTTACACCAAAGGCCGCAGAGCCTCGGGTCTCGTCACCAGACTTCAAAAGGCTGTAAACACCCTCGGTGCTTGGTTCAAAAAATGGCGTATCGATGTGAACCCAGAAAAGAGCGCTGCGATTTACTTCGACTACAGACGCAGTCGTATCCCCGACAATCTCCAATTGAGAATGCAAGGCACTCCCATCCCCTGGAAGCGCAGTACTAAATATTTAGGCGTCATCTTAGACCAGACGCTTTCTTTCAACCCTCACGTCGATAGAGTAACGAAACTCGCACGTTTTTACCTAGGCCGGCTTTACAGTATGTTAGGTAGAAAAAGTAAAATGTCCTTCAGAAATAAACGTACGCTTTACAAGGTCTGCGTTAGACCAGTCATGTCATATGCTTCGCCAGTCTTTGCCCACGCCAAACCCTCCGTCCTGCACAAGCTGCAGGTGGTTCAAAACCTCTTCTGTCGCAGGGCCACAAACGCACCTTGGTACGTGCGCAATGCGGACCTGCACAGAGATCTTGAACTACCTACAGTTCAACAGTACCTAAAAACACTCTCAGAATCGTTCTTCAAACGCGCCGAATCCCATCCCAATCCACTAGTTCGAAATTCAGTCTCTTATACTGCTCCTGTCTTAGATTCGGTATACAAAGTCGCTAGACCGAGAAACGCGCACACGAGCGAACGTACGCAATTAACTTTAGATCTCGAGGCCCTTCAGGCCGCAAATTCTAATTCTAACGTAAATTCTAATTCTAACATAAATCTGAATTAATGCAAATTTAATTTTATTGTCAATTTTTAATGTTTATTATTTACTTTTCATTTGTTTTGAGCACCTTCAGTGCTATGTAAAACCCAGCGGGTGACCCCTTAAGGGCCCCGCTAGCGCGGCCTCTTTCTCCAATTGGCCGTCGCTCAGATGAAGGCTGAGTGGCAAAAATGCACGAGCCGACAGGGGGTTTTTAGTGGGTATGGTTCTGGTAGGCGTCGGGACGAGCCCCACATAACTTTGGAATCGCGCCAGAGTATGCGTCAGAGCATTTTTATCCTCCTGCCCTTCCCGCGGAGGGGAACAAAAAAAAAAAAAAAAAAGTCGGGAGAAAATTGAGTGACGTTGTAACATGTCAGCGGTCATGTGAACTTCCAATCCTATCCAATTTGCTTCAACACATTTAAGTTGGACCCACACGAGTTGCTAGAGTACGTTATACTCTATAATTATATTAATCAGTAGTATTTTGATGAATGAGTCCTGTTTCAAACATATTGATACGATGGGGCTAAGAGTACAATGATATCAGATGAACTGAAACATAAGTTTGACTTGTCTGTTTGTTCGCGTGTCAGTCTGTAGCCCAATAGCTCCCAAACGGCTTAACCGATTTTGATGAAATTTTTTCTTTCTAGTTGAATAAATAGATATTTTTTTTTCGAAATGGGCTGGCTGCTTAATTATGGCCCTATGGGCCTTTTAAATTTAACCGGACTTTGTAGCTTAGCGCTGACGGCGCTTAGCCGGATCTTAAACTATTCCTACATACGATACTCCTAAGGGCACAAGAGAGGGCACGGACCTCGGCTTAGGACGTCGTATATTGAAACCACTAGTGGTTCGGAAGGGTCATCTACTGCCAAAGAACGGAATGAATCGAGAGTGTTTCTAGTCATGTTTGAAAAAAATTGGTTTAGCTATTTAATAGTAATGCATGATTTTTACATCAGTCCTGGGATTTTTTATGAGCTTACAAATAACTTGCATAAAAGCAATGCTTGTAATTTTAACACTGATTTTGGTAAGTAACACTAATATTTTGTAGAAAGCGTTTTATTGTATACTTAAACACATAAAAAATTAATCACTATAGAAAAGACATTTTAGATACTTTTTAACTAGGTAACAACTTCGATAACTTTATTCGAAAGAATAACTTAAGCTTTATAACTTACTAATAAACTACCAGAACTCATCTTCACAATTCCTATTTATAATATTTAATTAGTTTATTATTTCGTTTATTTGTGATCAATAAACATTGAGACTACCGATTTTTTTTTGCAAATTGACAAAGAAAATAATTTTGCTTTTATGTTTTTTATTTTTTTATTTATTATTTACTAAGTATACAAAAAAAATCTTATACCTCGATTACAGTCCCGCAAAACTGTTTAACAGTTTGACTGTGGGATCGAGAGTCTCATTAATAATTAATATACTCAAATTATCTTATGTATCTATCTAAATTACATTATGTAATATAGTCAAATTATCTACTAGTAACACAAATAAGCACGTCCAGTTTATTTAGGTTGTTAGGATTATTTTAAAAAATATATCATGTTCCAGGCTGCTTTCATAACAGAATTCAGTTTGGCGCTGTAACAAGCGTAAAAAGGACAGGTTGGCGAAACCTTTTTTTTCATAATCGATACACCGAATAGTTGACTTCAAATGTTTAATAGGTTTATGCTGTCGACGTCACCAGTAATTGACAGCTTCTTTGCATTTTAGACAAATATAGCCTGAACTTTAAAGTGTAATTTGGAGGTATAAATGTATTTTCTGTCTTTCGTTCAAACGCCAGCTAATTCTGTACATAAAGAGAAACTAGTAATTTGTATAAAGCATATTAGCTGCAAAGTATAATTTCTACATCCATTAGCTGCTAGAGTATTTTGTGAAGGGAAAATAAATAGACTTTAAATAAGCCTTTAAGTCTGTTCACAGTATAGTTATTTGAAAAATTTAAACCGCCAAAATGACAAGGAAATAAATGATTGAATAATAAAAGTGTCATCTGGAGTCATAGCAGTGTCATTAAATAGCGAAAGACTTTGTTCTCAAATAAACAGCAACATCAATAAAATTTATGACAATAATTAAAAAGTTATTTCTTCTTTTCAAATAACATTCTTGTATTTCGTTATTTATTTTAGTAATAAACGAAAATATGGCTAATGAAATTTCGTTTTGCAAATCTGATCTAGATATTTAAATAGAGGTATTGTTAATTATTTCGAATCGAAATTATGCCACAAAAATTTGTGATGATAAGCCAGTTAAGGTAAATGTGAACAAGGTGAAGACGGCTTCGAAAAAATTGAATATAAAATTTAATGATAGTGTTATAGTTGAAACTGCTCGCGCAACGGAACAGGAAGGAAAGTGATAACTAAAGAAAAGGCAATTTATTTCTAATTTATACAGAAAAACGGTAGGGAAAAGATAAAATTATTCCCTTAAAATATTATTTATATAGCAGTGGTAGTCTTCAAAGGATTCTACTAATATCAGGAGAAACCATAACGCGGAGAGAAATTTTGTCAGTTTTAGGTCTGTGCTTGGAGCAATTAACCGAAAATCTTGAATAAAGCTTAACAAACAGTTTGAGTAACGGTTTCTTTTGGTTCGCAATACATATTCAAAAGTTTATTTTGATTTTGTACTAGTAGATAACTAGCCATTGTGTGTTCTTGGTACATATCGGGCAACCTTAAAATAATCTGAAAGGATTTTTATTCATTTATATATATTTCTGCCAATTTGTTTTTATTTATGACATTAGGATCTTATTTTGAAGGATATTGAGAACAATAACAAAGAATACATTTTGTTAAAAAGCTTACAAAATACATTTGAAGTTTGTGACCAAAGTCTAAAGATAACAGTAATTTTGAAGAAACATGTTTCATAAAATGTTAGATAATGAAAACAATTTACATAACTAAGAATAAAACAACGTAGACCGAAGTTATTTTGATGTCGAAGGCTTCATATATTCTAACAATGTCGCCTTATGAGTTAAGTTTTTCTTCCCACGTAAAATTTCCCCGTATCATGCCAGTAACTTTTTAATTTCACATTTTGTAGTAAGAGTGCATACTCTTAATTTTTTTTTCTAAAATTTGTAACCCCTAGTCAATTGTACTGAGGTTTTCTGTTAAGTTTCAAATCGTCACTCGATTTTCCGGTTTGTACCGGATTTTCTGGGTCTAACGAATCAGTGTGTTCAATGTCTGGATCGTGCTCACTCATTTCTATATTTTTTTCTTGTGTATTTTTTTTCTTAATTGTGTGAATCCAGCAACGTGTGAAAAACCACGTATCTCCGAGTTCGCGTAAAACGGGATAGCGTAAGTCGCGGTATTACTGTATGCAAAAGCTATTTCTTTACAAGGTGTTTGCAACTAAAATTACAGAACAGTTCCAAAACCTGCGACATTCTTGCCCTACGCTGCTCCACAACACCGAGCGGCGTTGGATTACGAAAAGCCCGGAAATATGTCCCTAGTAAGTATCCTTTTATAATTTCCCTTGCAAACTGCTTTTTATTCTTTTGCGTAGAGTTGGCAAATTAATATATTATCAGAGACGACTTGGCATTCACAAGTGATGGTTGGTACGACTATTTAACTTCATAACATTCACATTTGTAAAAATAAGTTTGTATGATTCACGAAACAACGTAGTCCTTTTTATTAACATAATTTATGGAAACAAATATTGCTTTGAGAAATGAAGTTGTCTAATATTAGGCTGACTATTATTTACCCTATTTTCTCCAACACATTTGATAGAAAAAAACCCTCTTGTATTTTGGAGTAATGTTATTCAATCGAAAAAGATGTGTCACACAGATTGAATGGATATCTATGTGACACATCTTTTATTCTAGAATACTACGAAACATATGACCCATAAAGATCGCACATTGTTCCAAGTAACCGTAAAACCCAAATACATTTCCTTCCTTGTACAATTAGATTGGTGCTGTAGACAACGGAAAACAAAAGCTGCGAAAATGTGCGCTTTGGATTTCTTAGAATGGCAGCATTCGTACCAAAAAACTGTTTGAAATTGCAGACTTTTTTAAATCTCCTAGCAAATTAATTTCACCTAGTAAGAAAACCATATTTTTTCGAGAACAGCGTTATAAACACCAGTCAGTCTTAAACAAATATGGAGGTGGTGGAACCCTGGAAGGTTCTTCTTAAGTATGTGGATGTTCCCGCTCACAACAGTCTGATCTGTAAACACTCATTGATTTCATTCAAAAATAGGCCAATATATGTAACCGCTAAATCTTCGTAGCTTTTATTGGTAAACATATAATTACTGTTTTCTTCACATGATTAAATAATGTATTTTGTCATACATCAATTAAAAATACTGAATTATTCGTATGTATATCAAAAGCAATTCGAAGTTACCGTATTCGTAGAATATTCCAAAATACTATTCTGTACGTGGTCTTAAATAATATTTCAATTGCGAAGGTGATCTATTTAACCGCACTTTTACCTTCGTCTTACCAAATGTTGTGAAGGGTACAAACAAGTCAGATTTTAAGACGCCCAAGGGCTGATTTTATAATGCTCATATAACTTTTATCAGTAGAATAATTTTGAGATATTGACTTCGATAGATATCGATATAGATATCTATGGCAAGTCTTGTGCAAATGCCAAAGTTTTCCAGACAAAAAATATTTGAGCTTGGAAAAATCAGTCCTTATTCCAGTAAAAGCACTGTTCTTGGTTAAAGTATTATTGAAATAAGATGGAATATTTGTACTTGAGAATAGTATAGCTAGACAAACACCCATTATTATATTTTTCATGTGTCTGATAACAAATAAAAAAATACACGGAGATGAGGTAGAAGCATGTAATTTAAAGTTCATTTATATAAGACCAGTGTTATAGTTATAGTTTAGACTCCTGAATTTCGAAGGTTGGGATGCTTTAAGTTTTTCATTTATCTTCAGTCTTTTTTTTTATTATTTCTCAAAAAGTTGCCTTTCTGTTTACCCGTACCTGGTATGATCAAAGCTGCATACCCAAGAAACATCTCGAAGCTTGCTAGTCCAAGGATCAGAAAGGGCAGGAAGAGAAACAACTTCAACTTGAACAGTTCTAAGATAAGTAACGAAGGATGTTATCAGCTTCGTAATAAAAATGGCAGCCTGAAAATTAAATCTTTATAACTAAAATTTCAGATGGTAAAAAAAAGACGTCTACTGCCAAATGAAGAATTGTTATGCCTCAAGGAGCTTTCCATAACTAATTTTGTTAATGCATAACGACGCCAAATTTTGGTACCAAAGCTTATTCTTTTGAAGCGTGCATCGTAAGCCAACTAAGTTTTCTAATCTAGCTTTTATGATTACATAAAACTAACAAAAATATGCATGAATAAAAATATTGATGATTGAATTTTGGCTTAGACAGGCAGAAATATTATTCACTATTCAATCCATTTTGTTATATTTTATTTTAGACATTATGATTTACAAGGTTAGGTATATAATCTTGAATTCCTAGTATTTAAAAACTGGAATTACACTTATTAACAACAAGTCATCAACATCTTTATATTGTTCAAAATGATCACTATTACAAGCAATGCAGAGCCCGCCCGATTTCGCATATTGTCTTTAACGCGATTCATTACGAACGAATCGCTACGAACATATTGTATATTTTCGCTGAATACACAGCCCTAAGGTAGTACCTACATTCCATTAATTTGGTAGTAGTTATAAGGTTTCATATTAAAAGACAATCTGTTAACGATTGGTAAATACGCATAATTCGACAAAATACCTTTTCTTTTAGAGGCATTTTTAGATGATAACCAAAGTTCAAGTAAAACTAAAAAAATATTTTAAACTAATTTAATCAAGTAGTTTATGATACACTTCTTGTCTGCGGTAAACCTTTTATATTAACAAAAGTAACTGAATTTTGCGACTAATTTAATGTTAATTTAAGTGACTGAGCTCATCTAAAGTAAATAAAGTTTTGATTTGATTGCAAATAAAGTCACGTTACACTAAGGTCTCATTCTCGCTCCGATCGCCGCCCAGTGCGGACGTGCAAGACCCCGTTCTCCGTTGTTTGGTCCCTCCCCGACATTCCGTGGCGCTCAGTCTACTGACGTCACGGTTTAGCGAGTTGGTTCCGTGCTGCGGTTTCCAGGGTTTTACTACTCCCTCTGAGTGCTATCGAAGTGCGTTTTTTTCTTTGCGACTAAGCCCCTTAGTCTTCAAAGTGCTGTGCTTGTGCTGAGTGCAGTGTTGTGCCCAGCGTAAGTAGTCTGGTCTCAGTGCAAAGGATACTTAACGGTGACAACGAATTTGTACTGAACCAGTCCTTTTTATTTTTATTTTATTTCTCTTCTCTATTTTATTTATTTTTCTCCTATTTCATATTTATTTTTATCATATCTGTGTGTTTTTCGTGTGTGTATTTGTCCTTTCTGTCGGTAAAGGTTGACCCTAACGCGGTCAACTCTTTACCTGCGTACCCTTTTTTTTAGGTTTCTAGGTAGCGGCCTTCGGCGTACTACGGTTAGTTTTAATTTATTCTCCCCAGCCCCCCTACCGCTGGTAGGGAGGTTTGCCGCTAGGGTTCGCTAGGTTTTTATTTAGGAATTCTAGGCATTTGTTATATAAATAGGCGCTAGGTTTGCTAGGGAACCTAGGCATACATTATATATTTATATATTTCATATTATCCCAAGCCCTCCAATGGACCTTGTTAACACTCTTAGGTCATTCGCCCAGGTGCTCGCCGCGTCCGGCGTCAGCATACCCGATGACATACTAACGCAGGCCTTACAGGCATCTATCGCGTCCCCGGCCCCTCAGGCCTCAACCCCGGCCCCTCAGGCCTCCGACGTCCAGACCCCTCAGGTCTTCAGCTCTCCCGCGTCTCCCGCCTCGTCCGAGATGGACTGCGAATCGGTCGCATCCTCTCACGCGTCACGTCGTAAGCGTACCGCTCCCGGGAGCGACTCCGAACCCGCGTCTGATACGTCGTCAGATGCCGTCACCTTAACCGGCTCTCCTGAGCCCGCGTTTCAACTCGTCGCCAAGCGCTCCAAGAAGCGCTCTAAGAAAGCTTCGGTATCTTCAATACCCGAGCCCTCCCTGGTGTCTTCAACACCAGCCCCCGCGCCGTTAAAATCGCTCGTAGTAACCGCGTCTCCGTCGGTCACATCGAAGCCAGCGACGCGCTGCGCTCCCGTCCCGCCGAAGCCTCAGCTCCCTCCGCCCGTATTCCTGCGTGAAAAAGCGCGCTGGACCACGGTTTCCAACTTGTGCAAAGTGCACAAAATCAATTACTTAAAAGCCGCCAACGCTGGCGATACAATCAAAATCCAATTAGCGACCGTCGACGACTTCCGGTCTTTCACTAGGCTACTCTCGCTAAATCAAATCGCGTTTCACACCTACGCCCTCCCGGAGGAGCGTAAGATCCGCGCAGTACTACGGGGCGTCCCGTTCGAACTCAGCAACGAAGACATTCTCGAGGACCTTAAGTCTTAGGGTTTCCCGGTCACAGCAGTGCACAAGATGCACTCCAACCGCAGTAGGCGTTTTCCTTTAGCTTTAGTAATCCTGTCAAATACTCCCAATTTGAAGGAGATTTTCAAAGAGGCTTGCACAATCTGCGGACTCTCGAACATCTCCGTCGAGCGTCCCAACCCCCGCGGTCACCCTGGGCAGTGCCACCGCTGCCAGCTATACGGCCACGCAGCGGCTAACTGTTCAGCTCCCCCCAGGTGCGTTAAGTGCCTGGATCCCCACTTCACTAAGGAGTGCACTCGCACTCCCGAATCCACTTCCCCCCCTGCCTGTGTGCTGTGCGGCCAGTCCGGCCACACAGCTAACTACAGGGGTTGCCCGCGCGCTCCGCGCTCCACCGTCAAGAGGGTCGCGCCTAAACCGGCGCCGCCACTCACTCCTTCTAACTTCCCGCCGCTGCGCAACCGGGGTCCCCCGGAAGCAAAGCCCGTTCAGCCGACGCCTACTCCGGCTCTGTCTTGGAGGCAGCGTCCGGCCGTCCCGCCTGCACCTTCCCGACCCATCCCAGCTCCCGTAGCTTCCGTAGGGCCGCGTCCCGCTCCGTCTTCTGCACCTCAGTCGTCGTTGGCTGAGGACATGAAGACCGTATTCGACGTCATCCAAAACGTAGACATTAATGAAATTTCCATACTCGCACGCAAACTGCGAGCCGCCCGCTCTCCTCAAGAGCGTTTATTTGCGTTAGCCGAGCATCACTCGCTCTTAAGTTCATTATAAATTTTATTTTGCATAAATTCGTAAATAAGTAAATTATAATAGACCCGCGAATCCCGCGTCCAGTCGTATTAAACCCAAGGGCTTATCTCAGTATCTTTTAACGCTCGTAGTCTTAGCACTAACCTTCCCGAGATTAAACTGTTCCTTCAGAACAAAGAACCTGACCTATTCCTTCTCCAGGAGACATGGCTTACTCCAAAACGCTCCAGGGGATATGCTATTCCTAAGTACGCGTTTACTCGCAACGATAGGCCCAACTCCGACGGTTACGGCGGCACCGCCATATATTACAAAAGAGGCTTCCATTGCTGTCCTCTCCCTACCCCTCCTCTCCTCAACATGGAGGCCACGGTGTGTAGATTGGCTATGACTGGTCATCCGACCATCATCATAGCTTCAGTCTACATACCGTGTGGCTTCAATCCAATCCGCAGCGACTTTGAGGCCATTCTCGCCCTCGGCCATTCAGTCATTATGTTCGGAGACTTTAACTCCAAACATACTGACTGGACGTGCCTATCAACCAACACCAGCGGTATCGCTCTACTCAACATCACCAACTCCCTTGACTTAGACGTCATATCCCCCATCACTCCCACTCACTATCCCAACAATCCGACCTACTCTCCTGACATCCTCGACTTTGCAATTATCAAGCGAATCAATCTTGACCTAAGGTCTATCGAACCGCTCGATGACCTAGGCTCCGACCATCGCCCCGTCTCCCTCGTGCTAGGTACGCCTAACGTTAACGTCACACCTCCTAAGACCTTTACCAATTGGAAAGGCTTTAAAAATACGTTAGTTTCAGCCTTAGAGGCCCCTAACTCTCCGCTCGCGATTTCGCCCGACCAATTAGATAGTCCGGATAAAATAGATTCATTAGTCAATACTCTAACTGATGCTATTAACACAGCCATCAACGACAACGAAAAGGTTGTTAAGCAAAGCAAACCCGCGCTTCCACTAGCCGTTAGCAATCTCATTAAAGCCAAGAACGCGGCTCTCCGGAGAGCAAAGAAAAATATCCCACGCCAGCATACAGAACAGCTGCGAATCAGCTTCAACGTAAAGTTAGGTCTCGCCTCGCGGAACTCCGTGACACTCAGTTTAACGATCTCATGGAGAATATCTCCCCGTCCCACCAAGCATATTATCGAATGGCCCGAGCCTTACGCGTAGACACCGCCTCTCACGTTCCTCCTCTCACTCGTCCCGACGGCACCATTGCTTTCGAAGTCGAAGAGAAAGCCGAATGCTTCGCCGACAGCATAGCGGCACAATGCTCGCCCAGCACGCAACCCGCGGATCCCTCCCACATCCAGGCGGTGGAGGACGAAGTTCTCCGCAGAGAATCTCTCCCTATCACCGACGACCCCGTCACAGTCTCTAATGATGAAATCTTGCTTCTCATTGGAAAGCAAAAATCCAAAAAGGCTCCGGGTGCGGATGGAATTTCCAACCACGCACTTAAGCACCTGCCTGAGCAGGTGCTTACCTTGTTAGCTATCATCTTCAATGCCTGCTTCGACCATAGCTACTTTCCAAAAGCCTGGAAAGAAGCGACAGTCATAGGCATTCCCAAGCCGGGTAAACCTCTGAATGTCCCGGCTAATCACAGACCCATCAGCCTCCTCAAGGCAATGTCTAAACTTCTCGAAAGAGTCATACTCTCTCGAATGCGGAATCATCTGTTTCCAACGGATGGCGACCCTCTCATCATTCCCCACCAGTTCGGCTTTCGCGCTAAGCACTCCTGCCCTCAGCAAGTCCATCGAATCGTCGAGTACATAATCGAAGGATTCTCTCAGCGTCGTAAAAAAACAATCGCGGTTCTCTTTGACGTAGCCAAGGCTTTCGACAAAGTCTGGCACAGCGGTCTCGTTTTTAAACTCTATAAAATAGGCTTACCGGCTCGCCTAGTCAGATTAATAGCGTCGTTTCTTAAAGACCGTACTTTTCGATTCAAACATGAAGGCACGCTCTCCGCGCCTCGTCCCATAAAGGCTGGAGTCCCGCAAGGCTCAGTCCTCGCCCCTCTGCTGTACACCGTGTACACTAACGACATCCCCATCCCGCCGAAAGGTGTCGAACTCGCCCTCTTTGCAGACGATACCGCCCTTTACACTAAAAGCCAAGCGATCCCGTATAACATCACCAGACTCCAAAAGGCCGTAAACGCCCTCGGTGTTTGGTTTCAAAAATGGCGTATCGATGTCAACCCAGAAAAGAGTTCTGCTATTCAATTCGACCACAAACGTCGTAATCGCCACAACGATCCGCACATTCGTATGTTAGGTATTCCCATCCCCTGGAAGCGCACTGTCAAATACTTAGGCGTCACCTTAGATCAGACGCTTTCTTTCAAGCCACACGTCGATAGAGTAACGAAACTCGCGCGTTTTTACTTAAGCCGTCTATATAGTATGATAGGAAGAAAAAGTAAAATGTCTTTTAGAAATAAACGTACGCTTTATAAGGTCTGCGTTAGACCCGTCATGTCATATGCTTCGCCAGTCTTTGCCCACGCCAAACCCTCCGTCCTGTATAAGCTGCAGGTAGTTCAAAATCTCTTCTGCCGCAGGGCCACAAACGCACCTTGGTACGTGCGTAACGCGGACCTGCACAGAGATCTTGAACTGCCTACAGTGCAACAGCACCTCAAAACACTCTCAGAATCGTTCTTCAAACGTGCCGAATCCCATCCCAATCATTTTGTTCGAGATTCAGTCTCATATACTGTTCCTGTGTTAGATTCGATTTACAAAATCGCTAGACCGAGAAACGCGCACACGAGCGAACGCACGCAGTTAACTTTAGATCTAGAGGCCCTTCAGGCCGCAAATTCTAATTCTAACGTAAATTCTAATTCTAACGTAAATCCGAATTAATGCAATTTTATTTGTCAATTTTTAATGTTTTATTTATTTACTTTTCTTTTTTGAGCACCTTCAGTGCTATGTAAACCCCAGCGGGTGACCCCTTAAGGGCCCCGCTAGCGCGGCCTCTTTCTCCGATTGGCCGTCGCTCAGATGAAGGCTGAGTGGCAAAAATGCACGAGCCGACAGGGGGTTTTTTAGTGGGTATGGTTCTGGTAGGCGTCGGGACGAGTCCCACATAACTCCGATCGCGCGCGCGGAGTATGCGTCAGAGCATTTTTTATGTCCTCCTGCCCTTCCCGTGGAGGGGAACCAAAAAAAAAAAAAAAAAAACTAAGGTCTCAACGTTTTATCGTCAATAAAATCTGTTCAGTCATTCAATATTCAAGCTCTTAAATAAATATCAGTTTTACCAAAGACTAAGACTTTAGTTAGACTAAGGCACATCAAATTCGCCATAGATTCAGTGAATACGTTCAGGTTTGGAATTATTGAATTAGGAAGCGAATATTAAACCGATGGCAGATGACTGACTTGAAAATTAATTTTCAGATACTTAGCAGTATGAACGTGTCGAGATTTTAAAGGAGCTTTAATATTGCGCCGGGCCAATTTATGCAACCATGATTTCAAAAAATGTTCATACATATAACTGAACATTATTGTTGTTGTCAATAATATGTTATTATGTCAGTATAATAAAAGGCTTAATTTGTAGGAAAATTATATAATATTCATTATTTATCTTGCTCGTTTGCCGGTTACTTTCATATTCTTTTGTTGGCAATAAAAATAGTTAAAAAAAAATAAATCTGAGATAATTATGGCAAAATTGGTGTGGAGACCTTTATACCCTTTTAAATAGATACTCTTATAAATAGGAAAGTTCGTATTTTTGGAACTTCTGAATCAATCTCGCAATTAGAAATCGACATTTTAGAAATATTGTAGGAAGGATCGGAGATATATCGGCAAAACAGCGTGAAACTGATAGGAAAAAGTACACGGATTATAGCAATGCTCGATTCAAATGTTGAATTTTTACGTAAACCTCTGCATTTATAAGAGTTACGCAATTAGTTGAAAACCTTAAAGCTAATTTAGAGCCTTGAATAAGGAAATGACATTGTTTGATTTAATAATTTATATCCATTGTTAGCAGTCAAAACAACCTCAAAGTTTTGCAATTCCGAATACTTTATTATTAGCTCAGCTATTTAGATGATAAAGTGTTGAAATTAAACAATATTAGGCAAATTCAAATAACCAACCATGATTTAAAAATGTTGAAATTAGGATAAAAGGCTAGGGTAAAGATACAGTGTAAAATATTGTTTCGAGGGTTTAAGCACTTGATACCAAGTAACATCCGGTGTCAGTACTATTTTGTGTATTGGAATATCGATAAATTATCGTTATCGTTAAATTAGAAAAGATTGAATCAGCCGCTATATGAACGGGCAGTCATGTACACTACACCAAACATACGGTGAATAGGGAAGAAACCAGGATAACCGTTAATTTTGGTATCTACCAACTTAAATTATTTAACAGTAGTTCAGAACATATAAGTAAAGGTGTGCTGACCCGTATTTTGCAAACCTCCACCACGCCTGCCACGTATTATCTGAATTGTTTGGTAGGAACGAATTAGATAAAGTAACAGTCACTTAGTTGACAGCTTTTGTTGTTTAAAACGCCTAAATTTGTATAAAGTTTACCTTTAAGCTGCCTGTCCACCAGAGTTCAATTCAATTCCGCGTAACATCTCCGCTTCGCTTCAGTAGGCAGGGATTTGTAAACTAGACTAAATGTGGCCACAACTTCACGGAATTTTACATTATTAAGTATCACTTACTTATTTAAGTATATTTTTACACAAGACGTTCTTAGTTTTTCCATCTTTTGCCACATTAAGATTTTGCGGGTTTGATACACGTGAGCAAACCACACAGAGTTGCCCATGGGAAAAAAATTGTTTTTCTATTTAAACACCTGCAGCTTTAAGTTTCTGTACTTGAGCTTTATTTATTGTAATTGCAAATACTGCTTTCAGGGTTAACTGCACTCATTTAAACTGAAATGATAAATCAGTCGAAATTATTGGAATACGGGGATTTCAAAAATTTTCTCATTTTGCCATTCCAATCATAACTATACGCCGAACCTATAATGTTATGTCCCAGTTGCGTAATTTGTAACCGTGTACCATTACAAAGCCGTGGCGCTAGATTTCTAGATTCTCATTAATAGAACTGGAACACCAGCTTTCAGCCTCAACTTATGGGAAGGCACTCCTTTTAATTCTAAAGGAAACTCTATAGGGTATGACATGACTTGCTCAGTTTCCATAACACCGTCTACTGAGGGGTATTCAACAATATCCCCTCCATGCCTGACATAATTTGTTCGTTTATATGGTTAACTATCCCATTAGTTGGTGCCAGAATTGCCCTTCCACACAACTATTCCCAATTGCCCATATTTATATGAAGATCAGGATAGACATCGTTTTTTAGGGCATCTGTGTTATCGTCAATTTGACATAACTCACGTATCAGTGTAATCATGTCGTTACTGTCTATTAGCATACAATCTTTTCCGATTTTTAAAAGAGCAGCTGTACGGGTTAGAGTTTCCCGTAGGTACTGACATTAACTGTCAGGAGGCAGTGAAAAGGGGGCGAGTGATCGTAACGGCGTTTATTGTCAGACTGACCGTGCTAAACTAACTTAACATAACAAATTACTGTAACTGCTAATGGTGTCAAAATTAAATCTATACATGTGTGCGTACTAAAATGTAGCTCATACAGCAGCGGCATATTGCCACACTTGAGATTCTTTGTGACTGCCGCTCAGGCTTATTTGCGATTCTTCGTGGAACTCTGCAGCAGTCGGTGACACATAACGTTCAGCATCTGAAAGCCGACGTAGCCGAGTTTGCTCTAATGTTTCAGCAGCCCTTTAAGATGCATGACACTCGACATCTAATCGTTGCCATGCTTGACTATGCTCCAAGGTCTCAGCAGCTCTTTGAGATGCGAGGCGCTCGGCATTTAAAGCCAAACGGTTTTGAGTCTATTCTTTAGTTAGACTCTTGGCTTCTAGCAATTTTCGCAGCGCAAGCTCTACCAGAACTACGCGCTTGATTCAATTAGCGTTTTTCAGGCATATTTATTAGAATAAAAACACCGTAATTAAAAAAAAAGTCTTCTACCTACCGTACATGAATCGAAACGTTAATCTTTTGATTTGAGTAGTATTTTTTTAAATACAAATTAGCAAGTGTTTTGTTAATTTCCACACATACTAAGTCTATTCATATTTTGTTTTATTTTTGAAAACAAAAAGAAATTAAAAACTCCCTTTTACGAAAATATATTCATTTTCATTTACACTATTTTATAAGAACTTAAGTTATTTAACAATCTAAATAAATTAGTAATCAACTACTTTTATCGACCCAAATAAACCAAACCTCTATAACTTTTTATACTGAACCAAAGAACGTAAGCAAAGAAAAATATTCAAATTACGTTACATTGAGAAAAAAACTTATTATTTAAAAAAAGAACAGATTAGATTATGATAACACACTCCAACCAACTACAAAATTAACGAAAACAATAGTATTTTACGTAGGATTGTAAACAAAAATCTAAATCTAAACTAATCTAAAAAGATATAAAATTCTGAAAGTACATTAATTAAGTAAAACACAAAATCACTTACGCGGCGGCGGCGCAGCTTTCATTGTGTATGGCGCACGGCACTTTCAAGTTTCTTACTTGCTTTAATTTCAGTTTCAGATTTTGCAATGACTCCGTGATTCTCTGTAATTTTTTTTCCATATTTTTATTTTCTGGGACATAAGTTCTTTTGCCGACGTCATCACACAAAAACTTTCATCCCCTATTTTTCCCCTTACCCCCTTACCCCTTTTTTGCAAAAAAAGAAGCCTATGTCTTAGGCTCTAGACAATCTATATTCTATACTATCTATAAATTATCTATTTACTAATATTCATTTAAATCGGTTCTGTATTTTAGGCGTGATTGCGTAACACACAAACAGAAGAGTTAATTTCGAATTTATAATCGGATATTAGTATGGGTGTAGGACGCGAAGATAAGAACCTAAGCAGGGAAGCGAGGTGGGGAAGTGCAGCGGGAAAGTGCAGCGGGAAAGTGGATCGGGAAAGCGGAGCTGGAAAGCGGAGCGGGAAAGCGGAGCGGGAAAGCGGAGCGGGAAAGCGGAGCTGGAAAGCGGAGCGGGAAAGCGGAGCGGGAAAGCGGAGCGGGAAAGCGGAGCAGGAAAGCGGAGCGGGAAAGCGGAGGGGGTAAGCGGAGCGGGAAAGCGGAGCTGGAAAGCGGAGCGGGAAATCGAAGCGGGAAAGCGCAGCTGGAAAGCGGAGCGGGTAAGCGTAGCTGGATAGCGGAGCGGGAAAGCGGAGCGTGCTCACAGCCTAGCTCCACGTATGGAAAAACACAGTCTGCGTCTCCACTCCACATAAGATTCACTTCGTATCACTTTCTTGCTCCGCTCCGCTACCTAGCTCTGCGACTATGGACAGACACAGTCCCCGCTCCACATTACTTTCGCACTCCGGTTCACTCCTCTACCTAGCTCCGCCCCGGTAGACAAACAGCCTTAGAAATACCACTCATCGACACTTTGAGTGAACTTATTCAACCTAAGGCATGAATCGAACAAACATACCTATTACAACTTCTGCTACCTAAATGTAAGAAACAAACAAAAATCCTTACTAGTTCGAAAGTTGAAGGGTTCAAAGGGTGCTTTCTAACGTATTGTTTTTGCGAGAACTTAGAGATTGTTTATAAGTAGTTTCTTCAGGTGCTTCACAAAGTTTTATCATTATACGGATAAAAGGCCAAAATATCGACAGTTGTAGAAGTTTTTTATTGGGTGTTTACCGTTTGTTTTGTTCAGCTTTATATTATACCTGGTCTTAAAGGTTTCTAAAGGGCTCTACCCACATGTTAAAGCTGGCACTCGACTCGGATATTTGTTGAACGGCATTGCCGGTCCCATCGCGTATTTGGTCCGAATGCATAGTTACTACATATATTCGGCTTTTCTTCTAAACGTTCATCTACACATTTTTGAATTCGCCGCCCAGTAGTGCCGATAGAGACGGAATATGTTGGTAACGACCGCTATCTAACTTTCATTGATTAATTCCAAAAGTAACCAATTCTTTAGAATTGCTCCTAATGATTACATGTGTTCTATTTAAATTTATGTTAACCTTTAAATAGTCCGTATCGCGTCAAATAAAATTGCTTTATCAACTTTACTTTCAAACGTAGTTTTTCTTTATTTTCAAATTATAAAAAAAGAAGACAAAGCTTATTTACATAATTTATAAATAAATGTTTTGGGAGCTAAACCACATATCCTCACAGAAATCGGCCCGAAAAGTTGTTTAAATGCATATTGCTGAAGACAATTTGATATTGCGATGTAGATTATGCGTTGTGATTGGTTGGTTAAGTAGGGCGTCATACTACAAATGTATTCTTTACATCGTTGTATCTCATTGTTTGCAACATTCTTATTCACTAGCATTACAGCTCGTTTACATGTAAGCTCTAAGTTTATTGTCGTGGTTTTTTGAATCGCAAAACATGTTTACGCGAGATATCTACCTATGTCTTTTAATAACAAAAGCTGCTTGAAGCCTTGTCCTTATTTGAGGAACGGTCACATCTGTTTTAGCGATTTCTTTCGCTTTGTTCTTTTGAACAGACGCTTATTTACATTAAATATTAATTGTGAAGAATCAACACAAAAAACGCTCGTAAAAAGCATAGCTGAAATGCAAGATGGACGTAATTTAGAGCTTTATAAATTACAAATTTCGATAATTTTGAAGACGCTCAATTAGAACACCCTGTTTCTCTTACAGAAAATTAATCTAATTGAATTGCAATTTGAAGCTTATGAGCTCAAACTAAACTTAATTAACGCAATGAAAGCAAATGAAGATAAAAACCTGAACCACATTTAAATTATACGCAAATATTGAACAACCAAATTTTCTGAAAAAGTTTATTATAAATATATTAAACAATGCTAAGTTCAAATAAGAAAATATACATACATATTCCAATGACCCTACAAAAAGGACATTAAGCGTTTCTAAGCACTATAGTGAGTCTTAATAGTAGTTTTTGGCTAAATCAGACATTAACTAATAAATTACCATATTTTAAACTTACTGTCAATGAAAAAGGCACCATTGAAAAGAAATCTGTATAGATTCAAAAATTTTCTAATCAATGAAGCATTCACCTTACGGCGCAGAATAAATCGTGTACAACATGATTGAGAACACATAAACAAACGTAAAAATAAATGCTACGTTGCCGACACTTCGATGTCACATTTTAGAAATAAATATGCGCACAATCTTAAGTTGAAGAAAAACCAATATAGCCTTGTAAACATTACTTTGACGCCTTTCTTTGCTCTGTAATATTATCAAACAACAATTTTTAGCCTGGCATTTAACTAAAACGTAATTTTAAACTTTTCGGCTTTGACCATATTTTAAATTTACTTTTTATGCAAAATTGTAAAAGTTTTGCAAGTTGTTGAAGAAGTAAACTGCCGGCGCACAAAAAAACGAGTACACGTCGATATAAACCCCTTTAACGAATATACAAATATATCTCGAATTGTCCTAAAGCGTCAAACATCAAAATACAGCGCAAAAATTGTCACAGCGCACCTGTATAAAAATAATTTATATTTAGGTAGGTACTTGTAATACACTTACATTTTTTATAATCTCCTTTTTGTTGCTTATTCTTGATTTTATAAGCAATGTTTAAATCTCCTTTTTGTGTAATATATACTTTCATTTTATATTTTCATTGGATTTTTCTAAATTTTTATGACAGCAATGGAGGCTGCCAAACAAGCTAATGGCTGGTTTGCACGCGTTAAGTGGTTAAGTTGGTAACTAAATTTTAACTAAATTTTAAGTTAAAAGTTGCGTGTAAACAGTAAATTAAGTGACAAGTGGTAACTTAAAATTTAGTACGCAAGTGATTAAGTAGATTAGGATTCGTTCTATTTTTCGTATAATGCGCGGTTTACATGTATTAAGTAGTTAAGTTGGTAACTAAATTTTAACTAAATTTTAAGTTACTGCATGTCACTTGTGTGTCCAAACGGATTAAGTAGTTAAGTTCATAAGTTCAATGAAGATGAGCAGTGACAAATCTCAAGTCTCAAATATCAACAAATCTCAATCTCAATTCGTCAATTCTGTACTTAGATATATGGTAAATGTGATTTTGGACAAATTCAGAGAAGAATTTTATTCGGAAATTAAAATCTTTACAAGAATATATTTTTTTCTAAATGTTAAATTCTACAAGCATATCTATTTTATATATTCTTCAACAAATTTTAAAGTCGAAACTAAATTCCACTCCGACATTTAAAAAAAAAGAATAAATGCGAAATAAATAGGAGCTCTTGCCGCCACCAGCTTTGTCAACTTATGCACTTAACTAAAAAATCACGTCCAAACGTGTTAACTGAGAAGCCACCGCCCACCCGCTTATACGAAAAATAGAACAAATCCTAACCTACTTAATCACTTGCGTACTAAATTTTAAGTTACCACTTGTCATTTAATTTACTGTTTACACGCAACTTTTAACTTAAAATTTAGTTAAAATTTAGTTACAAACTTAACCACTTAACTCGTGTAAACCGGCTATAAGTAGGTGGGTTCTCACTTAACACGTTTGGACGTGATTTTTAAGTTAAGTGCATAAGTTGACAAAGTGGGTCGCGGCCAGAGCTCATACTAATATTGCATTTTCTCTTTTTTTAATGTTGGAGTAGAGTTTGGTTTCTACTTTAAAATTTGTGAAAGAATATTTTAAGGGTGTTACCACACCAATCGATCGACCGTCGACCGGTCGACGACACCACCCCTTGTGTTGGTAAGTCTGCCAACCCGCAGTTGGCGTGATGGCCTACAACTGTCTGACACCAACCCTGAGTTGGTAAGTCTGCCAAACCACAGTTGGCGTGATGGCCTACAATTGTCTTACACCAACCCTGAGTTGGTAAGTCTGCCAACCCGCAGTTGGCGTGATGGCCTACAATTGTCTGACACTAACCCTGAGTTAGTAAGTCTGCCAACCCGCAGTTGACATGATAGCCAAAATTGTCTGACACCACCCCTGAGTTGGTAAGTCTGCCAACCCGCAGTTGGCGTGATGGCCTACAATTGTCCGACACCAATTGTCTGAGTTGGGAGAGGCTGATATCCCTCTAGTGATTATTAAGGGTACCTAATTAGTAAAGGTACTACACCAATCGATCGTCCGTCGATCGACGTCGACCCGTCGACGTAAGAAATTTAGAAAAATACATAATCTTGCAAAGATTTTAATTTCGGAATCAAATTCTTCTCTAAATTTGTCCAAAATTATGTTTAAAACATTATATCTAAGAAAAGAATTGACGAATGCCTTGACATTCATCACTGCTCATCTTCATTGAACTTATGAACTTTAACTACTTAATCCGTTTGGACACACAAGTGACATGTAGTAACTTATAATTTAGTTAAAATTTAGTTACCAACTTAACTACTTACTACATGTAAATCGCACATAAGCCTTTTACACACGGATTCTTACAAAACGATTGTAAGAAAATAAATTATCTTTACTAGATTCAGAAAAAAAACTTTGTAAACAATGAAACGTCAATGACCCTTAGCCATTTTAGTGATGTTACCCATACTGATTAATGAATTATTAAATCTAATCGCTTTGGCAAAGCGATAATCGACATCAACAAATCAATAAAATTATTTTTTTTTATCAAAAATACAATTTATTTTTATTAATGAGTCTTCTTCAATCAGTCGTCTTTATATTTTAAAAATAATAGAATCAGACTAAACAAAAATAAACTAAATGTTATGTTTTCTTTCCAGATTACACAATCAAAACAAAAAAACAAATTAAATGCACTTCTAAAATCAAATTATATTTTTTATTCATATTATACAAGAGTTACTCTTTAATCAATCTGTGTATTACTCAGAATCAGTCACATTTACTACATAATTAGTATGACATTCCTCAAAACAAGCAGGGCAAAGACGATTTTTGCAAATCTTATACCAAAACCTCGTTTCCTTGCGCTTTTTCTTTTTGCTGCACAGAAGGCAATTAAGGTATTTAATGTTCCTCTTTGAATTTTCTGGAGTCGGAATTTCTTCAGGCCAGTGACCACGTAAACTCTCTTTGCTGGCTGTTGCTTTGGCCCTGGCCTTTCGATTGTAGCTCTATCATTTGTGCGTCTACTGGAACAAATACTTCCTATTCTGATAATATCTTTGCCCTTTAAGTTACAATCGACTTTAGTCATCTGCATAATTAGCTCATTCCGATAGCTCTTAAAGTTTGCCCTTCTAGGTAGTTTGCAATCAGGCAATAAAGTTGACCTCCCCTGTGAATGAGGGGTATGCGTACGCGCTACAGATATGGGTTTGCCATCATAAACCCAGTTTAAAGTTGCCACATAAAAAAATAACATTTGAAATTAATATTAATGTACAATGTAGTTTTATGAATGAATAAAAAAATAAAAGTAAACATATTTAATTAAAAAAAGGATATTATTTCTCCCGAATAGGACTTATTATACCAAAAAACGACACATTCTAGTGGTACCTTAAATCACGGAACTATAAGCAGAACGAATTATGCTCAAAACTCACCTAATAAAAGAATCAGTAACAACCACAATATTGTTCCAACGGCAAAAAGTCTTTGTAAACTATAATTTTACTAAATTACACTGAAAGTAAAAACATTCATTATTACGTAAACATATTTATCTGAGTGATTTAGTCTTATCGGATCTTGTTGTATCGATACATCAAAATGTCGATACGAATCGGGAATTGATACCCGTCATTCATTCATTTTCATTTTATGTCGATGGTTATCCCTAATGTTTGTATTAAAAAAAAAGATATAACCTCAATTTCTTTTATCTAATTGTAGTTTTTTTAGTTTTGCAAGTTTTAGCTCCAAGTACTACTTAAAAGTTGTTTAATAAAAGAGCGGCAGTGTTTTCTGAGTTACTGGTGTAAAATTTTAGTGTCTTGGAAGTGGGATTCTTGATGTAATTGACAAATTTATATCCGGCAATGGTTATGGTAGAGTTAGAATATGGTATACTCTATACGTGATTCCTGGCTAATAATATTCTCAGCGGGTGACCCTCTAGTGGGTCCCCGCTTGCGCACCCACCTCCCTACCGGGTGTCGCTCCGATGAAGGCTGACAGCATTCCCATGCTACAGCCGGCAAGGTGGTTTTTAGTGGGGAGATGCCACTCTGGTGAGTCCCACATCACCCCCGCAGAGGTCGGTATTTTCCTGCGGTGGTATGCATGACGCATCTTCCACCTCCCTTCCGTGAGGGTTTTGCTTAGGCGGCATAAAAAAAAACTTAGAACGGCAGTCTATTTTAAAGCCATCCTACTGATAACATCTCAAGTCTATTTCAAGCCATCCTACCGATAACATCGCCAGTCTTTTGCAAGTAACTCTGAAGCAGCCTCCTAATGAAGCTACCTGACTTTGAAGCTACCTTACGCTGCCTCATGCAGAAGCTACCTGAAGCTGCCTCAATTTAAAAACCCCGACATTGACGGCTGATCCTGCTCCTGCTGCTAACCCTGAAGATCCTGCCTACCACCTCCTCCTGCCTGTATACCGCCTCATCCTGCCTACTGATCCAAGCTGCTCCTCCTGTTCCTGCACGCGCCAGAGTGCCAGTCGGCGCCTGAGCGTCTCCACTGACACTGCACGCGCCTAAGCGCCTTCACCATGGAAGCCTTCGCGGCGACCCTCTTCGAAAAATCATATCCGTGATAGTTGTTTTTGATTAAAAACTTTTATTACGTGAATGACGAGGACGCAAAGTAATATGAAAAGAAAACACATTACTACTTAATAATACAGGAAAACGGGAAATCTGTATGAATTCGATACAATTCTTCTCGTGGGTGTGAGTCTTCAAAGAACTCTTCTAAGTCACAGGATGGGTATAGGACGGTAAGATAAACTCACTCAGTAATAGTGTGCCTGGAGCAGACCATCGGAAATCTTGAATAATGCTTTATCCTAAATAAAACGCTTTCTAAACTAAAAAAAATACTGTCTTTATCCTTTCCATTACCTACAGTAAGAAACGGTCCGAGTCCGCCTTACTTTTTTTAAAATACAATGTAGATGATGTCTGCTTTTGTACTATTAATGTTAGTAATTGCGCGTTATTCACTCATAACCCGTTTCTGTTACTGAAAAAAATCTTTACAGATTTTTATTAATTTAATTTTATTGCACTTTTCTTATTTCTGTCCCTAGGAACTTTTTTCAGAGGAGGTTGAGAAAAAGAATGAAAAATATATTTTGTAAAAAACTTTATTTCTTATTTTAAATAAATAAATTATAATCCCTAGTCTCTTTACAAGTATTCATGAGTTATCTCTTTGCAAGGTATTTGAGACTAAAATTACAGAGCTAAATTTATGAAAACTTATCGTCTAGTTTATAACAAGCATACAATTGTATGTACTGATAAATGTTACTCAGAAGAGTAATAAGCATTGGCACTACTTAATATTTACAAAATTAAAAAATATAACAATTCAAATATTCATTAAAATAAAAAAAAAACCTGGAACAGTTTATTCAAAAAACAGTTGCAGAGCAGAGGTTGTATAGATTTCCCTGATGAGGAAGCTATTCGCCACAATAAGTATTGACAATTAAAAACTAAAAGTAGGTACAAACCGATGACGCCATTTAGCAAATTGATAAAATATTGTAAGATATTATTTTTCTACGGTGCCTTTTTTTGGTTAAGTGATTTTCAACTGCTAATGCAGTTTTTTCTGTTTGTTGTAATGTGTTCACACTAGAACCAACTTGAATACTGCATTTAAATATTTCACTTGTTTCTACTCTGCTATTCAACTTCAGTCTTTAAGGGTCTTCTGCTTTTATTTCATCATTTCCTTTCTTGTTCCTGTATTCCCATCCTTGGTAAGCCAGATCTTGTGGACTCGAATCGTGGTCCCTAAATGCTACTCCATTAGATCCATATTTGTAATGAGTCTGAAAAAGAAAGTAGAAGAATTACATGTGAATCTTGGATTGGATCGTTTACTAAAAATTAATATTTGAAATCAGGCACTCTTTGTTTTTGTAGTAGGTGTCCCGCCGTCAACACCAAAGATCCGAATATCTAGTGGTACCTATTTTGTATGTTAAAGTATAGTTTCGGCAACCTGTTTAACCAGAACTGTCTATCTCGTGGGAATATTTATTTATTTAAAGTTAAATAATCTCTTGTCAGACAACCATTAATACATCTCAAAATCATTATAGGCAGCTAGCAAATGAAACGATTTGAACAAAATACTTACAGGATAACTCTCAAATTGTCCATGATGGCTCGGCACTTGTTCCCGATACGGCCCCAATCCAATGCCCGCTGGTGTATATTGTGGAGCATAGTGCTGTTGCGAGAATGGCGACGTCAGGTTTGGTTTGCAGAACTTGAAGTAGCCAATCGCTCCTGTGAATAAAGTAAAAATTAAAAAAGAAGGAGTTTATTCGCTGTGACCAGACAGATACACTATTGACTTTCTGGCTGGCGTGCATCAAGATAAAATGATCTAACGGGACCCAATGCTTAGGTCTAACGCAGACAAATGGCGCAATCTATCTTATACATCACGCAGGTCTTTTTGTTAATGCTTCAGATATTTAGTAGCCACTCAACTCTTTTTTTAGGTATCAGTGTTCTCAACTACGTGAGGTAATTTCATGTATGCTATCTCTAAGACAAATGCTTTTGTACGTCGCAATTTGCAATTGAATAGTTCGCCCACTAGTTGATAACTGACAAATAGAAAAAATTGTCTCCAATATATAAATGTGGCTATCTCTCTTAAAACATACAGTCCCAAATTTTTTGTGACAAATTAATCAAATATTATAATATTATATATAACTTTTCGAAAATAACATGTTCATACAACTATCCCGTCTGTCATCGTAACTTATATTATACTTCTTTTCTGCCTATGCTTACCTGGTATGACTAAAGCTGCGAATCCAAGGAATTTCTTGAAGCTTGCCAAGCCAAGAATGAGAGGCAGGAAGAGCAGCAACTTCAACTTGAACAATTTCAAGATCAGGAGCATGGGGATTATCAGTTTTCTCAACTTATGGCGACCTGAAACAGTAGTTAGAAGTATTTTCAGTGAAATGTGCATAAAATTCTTTAATTTCCTATTTACAAATGAGAGAGCTAAAACGTCTCCTGCCGCACGCATGAATTACAGTGCCAAGTGTTGTTAACGGATTAACGGTCATTCTTAATAACTAACGCGATTTTGATTAAGTACAATAGTTGACCCAACAAAATGTATTTCGAATCTGGAAATTATTATAAAGGAAGAATGGCTACTGCTACCTACTGCAGGCATCTGTGATCTTTGTAAATGTCCTATAAAATATAATGTATATAAAATATAGTAAATGTGTCAATTAGTTCCATGAAAGATTTGTAAGTAATCCTTTCTCATAAATATACTAACGTATATTTACGCACATGACTGCAATCGGGGGTGCAAAGAGCTCCGTACGAGGTCGAAACTAGTCGGACCGTTTCCATAGTTAGACGTGAATTGAAACCCTTTATTAAGTGAATAATAAAACTATTGGTTTGTAGATATAGTTTTAATATGACTGTTTATAATAAGGTATTAAACAAGAAAAAAGGAGTCTATTGTTCATCAAACTGTTGAATTAATAGTCAGAAAAAATATATACAGAGAATCGGAACCTTTTGGCTTTTAATAACTAAAGAAAACAAAAAACTTACGGAAAGGTGCTTTCTTATCTTCAATTATGTCCACCTCGTCAGCGATCTCGTCGATGAAACGAGGAGCCACCACTCCATTGGCAGTGACGTCATCATCTAGCTGCATCTCCAGAGCTGTTGAGCGCAGGAATCTGAAAAATAATAAAATAATCGTAGGAGGTCAACATTGCTTTACAGAAAAATATACATTTCGAAGTTATATAAAACCTTTCAAAATAAGGACTGGTTAAAGCTATAGCTAAAGTGCAGATAAATCTCAAACTAATGAAGCCATTGATATCTCCTCTTCCTAAATATTGAGAACCCTCAAGACACATACCATAACCTTTCCACATAGAAACCTTTCAAATGAACGAAAACTATTAAATTTGTGACTTTTTATTATAAATCACTAAGCAAACAAAGTTGTGATTCGATAATAGGCATGTTCACGGACTTCATAACTTTAAGCAATTATCCTAAAAGCTAAGCTGCTGAATGTGTTAACATTAAGTATGGTACAAAATTTGAGTTTTGGAATTTGAATAAGACTTCGTGTTACATGCTAAAACTAAAGTTACAGTAAGCCACATCTTTTTGCCAGGTAACAATTTCGAATCCATCGTATCTTTTGAATCATTCTATTAGGAAATTGGCGTTTTGTAAGGGAGGAACGTAAGGATAATAAAAAATAAAAAAATTATTTAATCAAAGTATGTACCATTGCTATCTATGCACTTTTGCTATCTCATAGGTAGTTTCATTGATCCCTTAACTAAAAAAACATCCGGACGGGATTCAATAAAAACTTTGAAGGCGCTTTGGATTGCCCCATCGGAGTTGAATTTTTTCCCTTGCATGAAGTTATCCAAATTTAAAAAAAATGGTAATCTGTTGGAGCAAGGTCCGGGGAGTACGGTGAATGTGTTAGACATTCCAATTGAAGCTCCTCTAATTTGGTAGCCGTCTGTCGTGCAGTGTGTGGTCTAGCGTTGTCCTGAAGCAACAGTGGCCTAGGGCGATTGACCAGTCTCGGTTGTTTAGCAGCTAGCTATTCCATCATGGTTTTTTTTGAAATTCGGACAGACAATTACCTGCCGTAATTGTCTGGCCAGATTTAAGAAAGCTGTAATGAACGACACTGGCACTAGTCCACCAAAATTTCACAAGTAAACTTTTGTCACTAACAAAGTGAGGTCTGAGTTACCTACAGCTAACTCGGACGTGGTTTGCGATGGATCCGCTTCCACAATAGCCTTCAATTCTTCATTATCAACTCGGGTCTCCAGCCGTCCGCAGGGTTTGTTCTGCAGGTCGAATTTCCAGAACGAAACGTTGGAACCGAAAACGCGCTGTGTTTTCTTTTGCGCCACCGACGGCACAAACAGCAATTATACTTCGAGCCGTTTCTGCAGCACTGGTGCCACGGTGGAACTCGTCATCGCAAATAACGCAATATTTCAAGATTTCCATTTTGTAAACTAAGTGACCCAAAGAAAAAACCAAAAGAGAAAAAAAGTTATCGAAACAAAAATGCGTGAGTAATTAGGTGTATAAATTTGAAATTGGAATTCTTAACCAAACAGGAGATAATAAGATCAAAGTGGCCAGTACAACAAAACGCCAATTTCATACGTAAGGACCTATGTTTTACCTCTTGGATCAATTTTACCAATGGATGCCTAAATCACATTTCATTAGACATACATTCAGTGAGTCCCTACAATTCCATATAAATCTTTGAAATTAGGAACCAAATAAGCCAATTACGACTCGTAAATTCATTTTTAGATATACTGTGTAGTATGAACGTGTCGAGATTTTCAAGAAGTGTAAATATTGAGTAGGGCCAATTTATGCAAACATGGTTTAAAAATATTATGTATTTTTGGGCATAATTTGAAGTAAAATTATATTAAGTTTTTTTTTATTTCGCCATTCTAAATGTAAATAATTTTGACAGGTTTTGTTTTTTTTGAAATTTATGAACATGGGTAACGCAATGTTTATTATTCCGGTTCGAGCTCTATGGAATGCTATTTTTACAAAACATCGCGAATTATAAACTGATGAAGCCGAGTCAGCAATAAATAGTTATTCTAATCAACAGAAACATACCGTTCAATCTTCCTCATGCCAAACTTTACAAGGGCGTCCCAGTCCGAGTCTTCTGCGCGCGGCTGTGAACCAAGTTCTGGAGGCTCCCGGGCCAGAGCTCGTGCCTGTGACTCCACCTTTACGAGCACTGCGTTCTCTGAAAGTCTGTAAGTAGTAATACATGTGTTTGTTATACGTCTTTTATTTTTCAATAGAATGTTTTATTAAATCAGTTCAAACATAAAAATAAATCAAAATATTTTTGTAATATTATTGTGACATCAACCGCTACTCCTAATTAAGGTAGAAATTATTAGACCGAGAGGCAAAAATTCTGGTAGGAAAAAAATACCTCTTGGCACGCTGTTGTCAAAATGTTCATTACGTGAAATGGTAGGTATACGATTGACTAGGACATAAAAGAAACAAACGCAGACCTTTTTACCTTTGTTTATAACCGATGAACATTGAATGTACTTAACCAAACTCAAAATTATGAAAGCCAAAGTGACATTTTTCCAGAAACAATATAGGATTCATTTTATATGAAAATATTTACAAGATTCGGATCTATGCCTTAAGTTATAATGCTTAATGAAAGTTATGATGCTTGATTATCAAAAAATAATATATTCAATGTCATGTAATTGTCTTTTCCTGTAGTTATTATAGCGGAAAAAATGAATAAATTGTTTTGCTCCAAACGAACTCTTTACCAAATATACCTACTTTAAGGTATTACACGCAACAGTGCTACGTTATGTAAGGGCAGTCATAACAGTTATTAAAATAAAATGAAATAATTGTTAAAGACTTTAAAACTTATGGATACAGTGTGCCAACTGGCAAGTCTGGTGGTCAATATACATTATCTGAAAAATGTGCTCTTAACAGGATTTAAGCCTCAGAATCAAGAAGTTACAAGTTATCGTATGAGGGCAACCTCTGATACACAGTTGATTAAGCCGCCTCTGGAAAACTCACAGGTCTCTGACGTGAAGTAATTCCACTAGGCAGGAACAGTACCTTGTAAGTGGAGTATGAAGAACAGCCCTGCCATTTACCTTTGGATAATTTTTCCTGTGTTACACCGTAAACCTTTTTGTTTGCCAATTGTGTTTCAACTACATTAATAACATATGCCTATTACACTGTGTTTACAAAAGGTAAAAACAAGTCGCAAAAACCTTACGAGTTTGAAAGTTTAAGAGTTCAAAGGAAGCCTTCTAACGTATTGTACGTAGGACTTACATTCTTTTTAAGCAGTTCTGTAAATTGCTTTACAAAGTTTTATCATTATGAGGATAAAAAGAATAAAACATTGACATCTGTAAAAGTTGTTTTCTGAGTGTTTACCGTTTGTTTTATAAAGCTTGATGTTATTCTTGATTTAAAAGGTTTCTTATATTAGGTTTTTTACTGCTCGCAAGTAACTTTTTTAGAATTGCTTGGGAGTAATTTACTATCCCGTGTTTTCAGGGATTAATTTGGATTTGGATGATCAGGTTAATGGTAAAATTTATATAGTCTGTACCTCGTCAAAACACTAATCTCCGGGCTTAACTTTGTTTTGACTTAACATCATTGGCATTGGCAACATCATAATATTATTAATTTTAATAATGTTAGTAGGTCATTTTCATTTCAGCGGCCCGCAGTACCAGGCGAGACATAGTCGTGACTCAGCCCTAACGAGGGACTCCATACGAGTCCGTAACTATTCGGACCTTTCCGACATTAACGAGTGGTAAAAGCTGTAGTTTTAAAATGTATCAAAATATAGGTACTTCGCTTTATTTTAAAATATATGCTTATTTACATTACGGGCCACTTGCGCAGCTCCACTTAGCCCCGGGCTAGCTAGCTAATTAGTCAAAATAACATTCCGTCACTTTCTATTTCTACTGTACTGACAGAGACACAAAACAAAATTTAGCCTAGTTGTAGCTCATTCAGTGGGCCTAAATGTATTCTTTTGTTTACGTCATTGTATCTCATTGTCTGCGACGTTTGTATTCTCTGACAATAGTGACCTGCTTACATATAAACTCGTAGTTTATTGTCTTGCTTTTTACGAATCGCAAAACTAGTTTGCGCGTGATAAGTGCGTCATTTAAACTACGTCCTAATAACAACAGCTTTTACCTGTCCGTTCTAATTTTAGAATCGTACGCATTTCATGTCTTGATTACTTTCGCTTTGTTCTTTTGAACTGACTCTTATCTCATTAAATATTTATTTTGAGCAATCAACACAAAAGAAGATTGAATGTAGAACGGAAATAATTTAAAAAAATTATGGAACTCTAACAAATTACAAACTTTAATAATTTTTAAAGGGGCTGAATTGGGTAAATTTGCTTAATTAGCTGTATATATTTTTATTAAGTAACTAAACATTGATTTCAACGCTTTTATAAAATATTATGTTGAATTAATTCGAGGTAGTTAAGGATCAGGCAGGTAGTACATCATTATAAGCTTAAATATTTGGACTTTAAAAACGACAACTATGCCTTATCTTGACTATTATTTTTCATAACATAATATATTTCAACTTTTCAAGCATAAACATTTACTTTTATGATACAGAAGTCTTCATCTTGTGAAAAATACTAAAGTCCCCAGATGAAATTTAGCTTCTTTTGATAACATTCCGTCAGAAGCGGAACTACACTCCTACAGTCGGCATTGCATCATTAAGCTACAATACTCCAATATAAACACCAAAACTTAAAAAAAACTCTTACATAAGTATAATCATAATTAAAAAATCACTTACTGGTAAGCTTGCTTATCAAAGAAGTCATCAAAAGACCTCAAAGCCTGGGCCTTGAAGCAATCAGCTAAGTCCCCATTGATGCACTGGTTAGTAGCCTGTTGGATGTAGGGATCCTGGTCATCTCCCAGCCCGATCCAATCCAGCAGTCCGCGCCCTTGGGCTTCAGGCTGAAAGAATAGGACACAGGTTTAGTATGGGAAGGTTAAAATTTCAAATTGTACCATGATGAGATGTCTGGCGGTCATCTTTTTTTTGTCACTTACATAACCTGCAAAGGTTATCTTTGCTGAAACTATCCATTGATGGAATTTTAATTAATGTTAATTTCTTTACTATGGGTGTATTAAAATATTGGTTAATGATGTGTTGCCAACAGCAGGACTGAGGTGCTTTTGTACCCAACATTTCAATGGCTGTTCTTTCCCTTTCACCGGAACACAACTAGGTAGTACGCTACCCGGTTGTGTCAATAGAAGTTTAAAGATGTTTGTTATAAGATTATGCTAAAATAAAGCAGAAAATGGTACTTAACGAATTTAATGAAATTTTAATTAAAAAAAGAATATTTCCCGTGTACATAGACTTTACTTTAAGTTTGACCCTGCAATTGTGTCAGAAACTCGAACGAAGCATCTCAAACAACTTACCGATCGTCCTCTATCCCCATCAAAGTTGAGACTCCTTCCTTCTCCTTCCGACGCCTCTTTCGGAGCCTGGTCAGGCAGACGGATGCCTCCGTCGCCCCTGGACTGCAGTGCCAGCCCTGCCCCAATGATCAGCATCATCCATCGTGCATGGTTCAGCATCTTGCTGAGGTGGCTCTGGAAAGAATGGTAAAACATATAGAGAAGTAGCTTAAAATATGCGATCATAAACAGCTTTTATATTATCAGCCAGGTACACCTAACTAAGGTGGTGATTTCAGGCAACTTATATAAGCTAAATTAGTAAGAATCACTTTACATTTATTAAAATCCAGCAATAATCTTTCACAAAACTTGTTCAATCGTGGTGTTACCGAAATATCGTCGTGTCAGTGTCAAAATAGTAATCATAAATTAAATAAATTAGATTATTCAATAATGAAATATTCAAACCATTTTGTACGTTTGAATGTGCGATATCGTCATAATATTTATAATTAGTTATGGTGCATAAATAAACCAAATGGATTAAATTAGACAGCTTTATGGCATAATGTTATAAAATATACATTATTATTATAAAAAGTGTATGAGCCTTCAAGTCTAATTAATTAGCTGAACTTAAACTTTAAAAAATCCAGCTAAAGTCTGTTTTGTAAAATGCTCAAGTGAGTGAATTTGTTAAGTTTTGTTTCACCAATAAACCAATATCATTTTGTTTCAAACACATCGTTTTGTTCACACACGGTTCAGAATAGGGCATGGAGCGTGGAAATCTAACCAAAATTATAAAAAATCCTATTCTACAATAACAAAACAGGTTGTTTAGGTGTCTTAGGTGTCTAGAAAATCGTAAGAAACAATTATCCATAATTTAGAAACATTAGTTCAACGCCGGATTCGAATTCAAAACTTACATCGATCGACACCTCGTCTACATATTTTAAAACATTAAAAAAAATAAGTGTCTTAAATAAAGCTTCTTTATTTTCCCATCTAGGGTTGAAAAATATTTTTTCAATGCTTTTTTAAGGCCTAATTTCGGAGAAAAAAAATTACATTGGAAAAACTTGTTACGACGTCACCACAGCGACTTCACTGATTTGGTAGAAATATTCGACGGCCGGGACGCGGTCTGTTCTTACAGTTATTTCGAAAGAGCGAAGAAGGGGCATATTCGTAAGCAACCATATAAATGACGACATTTGGCGCTAACGAAACTATAGAATGACGTGGACTGCAATGTTAACATTTTGAACGAACACTGCAGTATTCGGAAAAAGAAAAAATATGGGGATCTTATTTTAAGGTCTATTTTTGTATTTCAAAAAAAACATATACATGTTAGAAAAATGAAATATTTGATCAAATAAACCAAAAAAAGTAAGGCAAATTAATTTGAAGCTTCACTAAGAATCATAAATGATTACCCTATTTTATTTTATTCTGAATCTCAAAAGTATCGTGAAAACGTTGAAAATAAATTCTAAAAGTCAGGTGAAATAATAGCTATAATATTCTTTATTTCAAATGAAACCAACAATGAAGTCAGTTGACAAATTTATCTCCTTTATGGCAGACCAAATGTATTTATTAATTTATTATAAAGCGATACACCTATATAAATTTCTAATGTGCAATTAATGTTCATATCATTAGAGAGATTAGCTAGGTCGTACATACGACGTCAGTCGGCTTGCTGGGTATAGCTAAAAGAACTTATGTTCTTTATAAACTATACTGCCTTATCGACTTAGTACGGTACATTACAAACTAAGAGCACAATGGAAAATAAACAAATAAACCGTATCAAATGACACAATGCCACACATAGACCGGTGAAACTTATAACCTGGAACCGTATTCTGGAATTACATTTGAGAAACGATCAGATAAAATTTTATGGCCACTACAATTTTAGATTACTCAAAGTCACAAACGAAGTAAGTCAAAAACCATAAAACTTCACATTCCACCAAAACGATAGTTAATATAAAACGAGTTCTATCATAATACGGTAACTAAAGTAAGTTAGATCTCGTACTTACATCATTTTAAAGAAAGTTGACTCTACAGGAAATCTATCGTTCGTCATTCCTACCGATTTTCACTTTCTCTTTACCGTGTCATTATATTTTTTTAACTAAAACACATGAACGATAAAAATATTACTTAAAAACGATTTGATAACAAAATGAAGTAAATTATAGCGGGAAAAGTTTCAATGTGGAACGAGAGTGCGAGCGAGACGCAGCGAGCGCGGGCGTACACTGCGCACGCATGACAGGTAACGGTGCCGGCCATTTTGTAAATTCAAATAGAAAAAAAAGTAATGTAATCGTGTTTATTTAGCGCGCTCTAATGAATTGTAAATTTTTGTAGTGTAATAGTAAATTGTCAGTGAACATTGTTATTAATAATTCGGTTATCAATTGTTTTCTTTCCAGGAAACCCATGTAGATTTTTGTTGAAAAAAAATATAGGAAGAGGGCAAGAAAAAAAAGATAAAGATAAGTAAATTAGTGGTAAATGTTTATCGCTTGAAAAGAAACTTGTGTCCTTCGGTTTAAGATATCACCTGATACTGAATGTCTGCCATGCATAGGGGCATTATTAATCAGAGGCTTAGTATTAGTAATAACAATAATTATTATTATTAGGTATTGATTTATTATGTATATGTATTGAACTATTGATTGACGGTGTGTTGCCAAATACCTTTGGAAATAAACATTAAAGAAAATATTAGGACTAATTATGCAATATCCATTGCTCCATCATTGTTTACAAAATCACTGCATCTTCCTAAAAAAAGGATAATCTATTTTTAAAACTATCCGTTGATATTTTTCTCTAAGAAATTAAGGTTGTCTTAATTGATTCATGTCATGAAGAAGACTTCACGATGAATTCGTTAGGAAAGGAGCGTTTTTTTATCAAGCTAATGTCTAGACGGTATGTTTATTGCAGTCTGCTGTACAGACGACCAAACGTGACATTATTTGTTCTGAATGCAAAAAGCAGCATTATTAATAGCTATTTCGATTTACCAGTATATTTTTACCCGCCTAAATGAAAGAGGTAATTTACTGGTTCTTCTCTCGCTGCGTTTGTCTTGTAGTAGGAAAGCTGAAAAACAATTTTGAGTAGGTACTTGAGACGTATGTAAATTGTGAAATCGTCCTTGACTGGCATTTAAATGTTCGAGTGAAGACTTGGCCGAATCGAAGTGGGGCAAAACCAACCCTCTTTGTAAGTCTCTGTCCGTTGGTTTAGTTGGCTTGGCTATTTTGTTGCATTATGCGTGGTTTACATGTATTAAGTAGTTAAGTTGGTAACTAAATTTTAAGTTACTGCATGTCACTTGTGTGTCCAAACGGATTAAGTAGTTAAGTTCATAAGTTCAATGAAGATGAGCAGTGATGAATCTCAAGGAATTCGTCAATTCTGTACTTAGATATATGGTAAATGTGATTTTGGACAAATTCAGAGAAAAATTTTATTCGGAAATTAAAATCTTTACAAGAATATGTTTTCTTTCTAAATTTTTATTCTACAAGTGTATCTATTTCAAATATTTTTCAACAAATATTAAAGTTGAAAATAAGCTCTTCTCCGACATTTAAAAAAGAAAGAGTAAATGCGAAATAAATACGAGCTCTTGCCGCCACCAGGTTTGTCAACTTATGCATTTAACTAAAAAATCATGTCCAAACGTGTTAAGTGAGAAGCCCCGCCCACCCACTTATACGAAAAATAGAATGAATCCTAATCTACTTAATTACTTGCGTACTAAATTTTAAGTTACCACTTGTCACTTAACTGACTGTTTACACGCAACTTTTAACTTAAAATTTAGTTAAAATTTAGTTACCAACTTAACCACTTAACGCGTGTAAACCGGCCATTAATGCGGGGATTATTGACTGATCTAAACTACTAGCTTGTATTAAAGCGAGTCACACAAAATTTCAAGTTTACGTTAGTTTTGGGTCAAAGTCAAACTTTATTTTTGAGAAATAATGCATATGATAATTTGAGTTTTTTAAGGATAAGTTGAGTGGTGGAACCAGGCTATAGAAACAATTTTAATCTTTTTTCAAAGCAGTTAAAACCCTCGAAATGCTAATAGTACCATATTTTAATAGCTTTGAAATTTCGTCTGCTGCTGTTTAAACTGTTCCTTTATTGACATTATAAAACCTTGGTTCGCATTTTCCTTGCAGTTCGCAACATAAAGTTTTTCCAAGGAACAAGGGTTTTTATTTTCTAAAGGAAACTTAGTCAGGAAAATTGCAATAAAATTTACATGTTTAAAGTGATGGATGTGCCACAGCAGTACCTAATTCTATTAGTGTTTATGTGGGCACTAAAATGAAATGTTATTTTATTGCGCTTTAATGCGATATAAGTCGCATAGAATTTAAAAACAAAATAGCAATATTTGCTACTATTGCTGATTACTTTTAGGAATAATTTTAATCTTATTTTGTTATAGCTCCTAATCTTTTATTTGTAATTATGTAAAGGTACCTGCATGTGGTTTGGCATAAAACATTTATTTATCATTATATTCATATTATAAAACAGTCTCCCGCCGCCTCTGACAGTATTTCTGAACGCGATGAACTCAAATACTACCGTATGAATTTTCATCATCATTCAATATGAATTCAATTTAAATATGATAGGATGGTTTATGTGTATAAATAGGAAATAAAATACATTAAAAATTGTCACAGTAGGCTAAATATATGTTACATTTAAAGATAATCTACGGCAATCTGGTGCAATACTATGACAGAAATTTTTTTTGCGAAGCCAGGCCGGGTCGCTTGTTTATTTAATGTGTACACACTAGTTCAAAATTAACAAGGAAAATATTTTAAATAAAGCATAAAGGTCCATTTTATTTTTAAAGAAATATCGTCCAACTGACCTGAGAAAGGAGCTTGTGTGTATTGAAATAATTATAGTTATGTTTAATTTTTTAACAAAGAAACAAAAATTAGATATAGTTTGTGAAGGATAGGCAGCTTGTGATAGCCAGGTGACTGCTAGTTTAACATATTTATTACTATTACAAAAATAATATTCCATTACCTTGTCGAAGTAACATTAAACAGAAATTCGTTTTTCTTAACAGTTTTATAGCCGGCAAACGATTAGGTGTAGTCGTATGCCGGGCGCATTTGCACCCTTAGACTGGGTCTCCGCTGAATGAGCCAAGTGAACGATACACCGCATGTTAAGGAGCATCCGTGTTCATAGACATATATTAATAGGAGACGTTTTTGTTTAATTAATTATTTTGTAATTATAAATCACCAGACAAATACTTACACCAACTGTATGGCCCTAAAGTAAGCAGAGCTTGTGTTATGGATTACACAGCGAGCTGGGGGGAAACCCAGAATAAACATACATATATAAATACAAACAACCATGGCCCAAGAACAAACATCTGTGTTCATCAAACAAATGAATGCCCCGGCCAGGACTCGAACGCGTATAAGGCAAGGCTACTTACCACTACACCACTCGGTCGTCAAATTGATGTAGACTTTACTTGGAATATTTTGTTGTTTAGTTGTAATAAATTGAATTTAATACGTTACTGTAACCTTATGATGTCTCGATGTACATTTATGTTTCGTAAACTGTCTTGCCAGTAATCAACTCAACAAATAATTTTTCTCTGCTCACACAACTCTATATTCTCGTTTTCAGTACCTTTTCTCTTTGGTTTTGTTTCCTTTGTATTGTTTTTTCCGTTATGTCACTTTTACATGTGACTCACGTGCTTGGTCTTGACCTAAAATTTAATTGTTTTGCAGTCTGTACAGGACATGGCGGCCACTTTCACTTCTTCTTTAGTAGGACAAATGTGGCAATAGACTTGTGGTTGGTGTATGTAAATTTGGTTTAGGCTTTGAGGAACACAGGTGTGGATATTTCTGGAGATTGTGACTTTCTAAATCCGAATGAATTATTCAAATCAGTTCAGTAAATCCAGAGTCCATCGAAGAGAAATTTATAATATAAACAATACGAGATCCTACCCTCCCGTCCTTGTACCTAAAATGCTCATTATTTTATTATGCGTGCATATTTTCGTTTTGAGTAATCCAATTATTTTTGGTCAATTTTTTTGGTAAAAGCTAATTCTGTCAAAGTTAATATAAAGTTTTAAGGTAATGTTCTATTTTATTTTGGAAAGCTTGCGTAATTCTCTAACCTACTTTTTGCCATCTTCGTCCAATGCGAGGTGAGGCCCGTAAATCTGCCGCTATTTTTTGTCTATTTTGACCAAATGATTTTATTAAAATCATTAAATATCCGAAGTGTTTTGTCACTCTCTAGCAATATTTTTTTTATAATTTATTTAATTAAACAAATAGGTTTTACACATGAAGTGCTAACTATCTAAAAACCTCGAAGGTTTGTCCAGACAGAGCAAAGTTAGGTCGAGCTTAAAATATTATAAATTTAATGGACTTAAAACATATTAAAACTTAAATGAAACGATAACTCAAATAACTTGAGATTTTCTTTTGCAGCTTTTAGGTACAGGATCTAGAAAAATAAAAAATCGAAAATCTTAAAATGTCATGGAAAAACTTGATATGAAATGTTTTGAATAATTTATACCAAAGATTTGAAACGTGCAACACGCGTAACTCACAATTTTACAAATTTTAATTTTGTTGTACTAAATAAAAAAGGCGCATTAGGCACTGGTTAAATACCAGTCTAACCGGGGACTGATATGACACAAAATGACTAAGAACATTAATTACGACTGCCTTATTGTGATAAGTGAAATTTTCAAATCTAATTTACTTCTCATCCGATATGGTTAAACTTATGATATTTGTATTTTTTAACAAAAATTATGTATTATTAAGGAAAAAAGTTCTAAAAAGTATATGTGAATATACTATAATTTTTAGCTGCTGGGCTAAAAGGCTCAGTTCATGTTTGTTTCGACATGATAGTCTGCCGATCCGAAATCGCAAACAAAATATTAACGGTTTATTCTTATCTGTATTTGAATCGGAACAGAACAGATGCATAATATACGAGTATTCATCAAGATAGTATGAAAAATTATTATGTCTATTAACATTAAAATTTATAACTTCTTGAAAAATTCAGTAAATTGTATCTATTTCTTTCTTTCTTAATTAATGAAGGTAATTTTCTTATCGTGCACTTACCTTTATAAACTCAAACAAACACTTAATAAATTAGTAGTAAATAACTAGTTCACGTTTACTGCACAAAACGATGCAAAGTAGAATGACAACGCAGTACCAAAACAAGCTTATATAATAAGAATATAGGAATTGCATAAACTCCTTGGATCCGTCTTGTATGAAACCAACCAAAAATTTGCGAATCAGCGGAACGTGAACTTTAATGCAAAGTTGTACGGTTCAAATTTAACAAAATATTAAGTAGGCTCCGGCTTACAGCATTGGAGTGTAGATGACGCCTTTTTGTTTCGTGAAAGTAGAGCGTAAGACATAAGGTTTAAGGTTGACTTTAGACTGTAAAATTATGCTTTGTTTTAAACGTGAATCAAGTGTAGCGCAACCGGGATACCCCGGTGATTGAACGTACTTGTATAGTATGGAGAGAGATTGCATATTCTTTCCACTTTTTGGTTCTGTAAAATAAAAAAAATGCTCGGTCAATGAAAACATAAAGGTCGCGTTCATTTTTAAAATAATAAAAAAAATAATAAAATGAAACTTTCTTAGTCACGTACAAGACCATACTCATAGAGGTATAATAAAAAACAAATACTAAATATCAAAAATTTGTGTTTCAACCAACAACAAATTAAAATTCATTAGTTTGTGTATTAAACTGTCACAAAATGAAATATTAAGATTTCATTGTTTGAAGTTTAATTCAATACAAGCTCCAATTAACAGGGGGAAAATATGAATTATTTTGTTCTAAATATTTATATGTGATCATTTTATTTATTATATTTTAACTATATCACGACCTTAAGATTTGTCAAAATCTTTGCGGCTTTGGACCGAAGAATTTAAATACGATAGACATTTAATAATAAATAGGTATCGTTAAAATAAATAACCTAATAAAAAGTTCACTATTTACCAGTCTACCATATTCAGCAAAAAAAAATTTCTTTGATTTCTTCGAATAAACATAACTGAAGAAACGTTTTCCATACTATATTTCCTCGTCACAAATCTTGGATCCTGGAATTGTTTCATAATATAGTTTGTGGGTATGATGCGGTATTCCCTGCGTGATCAAATGAATTTTGTAACCTAACCTCAGTCACCGAATCTTTCACGCAAGGTCATTGCTAATATTAGTTTTATTTGTTATGAGTATTAAGATAACAGTCGCATGCACTTTCACGTAATTATTTCATATTGCTTACTTTATTAGTTTGATTATGGTAAAGTAGCGAAAGATAGCTGACAAGCTCCTGAGAAAATCTTGTTCCTGGTAGCCTGATTTTAATGCCTTGTCAAATGGTATACTTACCACGCAACCGAACCGATAATATACGATACGACACGAATAAAAACGATATTATACGAACCCGAAATGTTTTGTCTTGCTCGCAAGCCGATGTTTTGCATAATACTACCTTCTTTTTTTTCGGTGAGCAATATAATTGAGTTTGTTTTTGTAAACGAATGTGTGGTAGTTACAGAACCATTTTTGGCAGAGCCAGGTACGTAATGTAAGAACTCCACTTATCTTCCGCTATTTTATATTAAACAAATACTTAATGACAAGCTTTAGCCCAATTGCGGAGCTTTGAGCTAGCTGGTTTAAATGCCCCTTTGTCACTTTCTATTTCTATTGAAGTGGTAGAGAAATGAAGCAATATTTGACCTAGTGTTAGATAATTAACAGCTGTGCAAATGGGCCTTAGAGTTCAAATACTTGGCTCTGGGCTTTTTTAATTATAAAGGGCTAAACGTTCATCCTTTTTTTACTTGTTGTATATCCGGGAAACGAGCTTGCAACCCACCTACTGGTAAGCGGCATAAGCGTCGATGGATATCAATAATCATAGCTACGCCATCATTACCTCAAGGGCACAAGGAGCCTGTACCCCGGGCCCCGAACAACGTCCACGCAGCTCGATCCTGTGGATCCCACTTAATTTGCTTCCGACTATCTTAAACATTAACATTGAATGAGAATATCTTATTACAGCCTCTGTTTTGCAACATTTTATTAAAATAAAAATAATTAAATTTACAGAGGATACAGCATTTAAAAGTAACTGGGCTTAGTCGTAAGAATTATTGCGAGTTATAAGTCATAAGTCATTATGACTAAACGTTTTTTTATTACAAGGAGATTTAGCTGTGACTTAAAAAAGTATTGCCTATTTAAATGTTAATTTTGAGCGAAACCGAGGGCAAAATCTAGTTATAATAATTCAATTTTATTTAGCATACAAAGCCTTTTTTAAATGACATCATACACGAAATTAGTAGCCCACGCACCCATGAGTCATAAACAACGCAGTTCTTTGTAACAGTGACCCGATAACATACAAAAAAATTATATAATAACGAGATGCACCAGATTGTAAACATTGGTTAAACTTAAGAAATTGAATATGCTCTTTATTTCTTTGTATAGAAGGTTTGGTTTGTCGAGGGAAAAACAAAAAGTTGAGTTACTTTCTAATTGAGTGAGTACAGGTCGATGTACCATTGATATGCATCCATTTGTCTGTTACTTTTGTTGAGAGCTTAGGTACTATCATTAAGTCCTTCCTACTTTCATGAGTATAACTATTACTCAAACTAAGTTTGAGGCAATCTCAACTAATAAATGCGGAAGTGAGTTTGTTTGTTTGTTACGCCTTAACTTCTTAAACGATCATCCTTGCTAAGACTTTCTTAGAAGTACAGAAAACGATATAAGGTAAGTAGATTTCTTTATCAAAAAATAAGTACGTGCTTAGGCATACATGAACTAAGCCGCTCTATTGTCTGATTCGACTTACATTTAATTTAATGACCTCGTGGATTTGTCATCCATACTCCTGTATCAAAGGTTTCGGGTACTAAGCTGGCAGAGATTACAATTTCTATTATCAATGGAGAAATCTATATGCAAGTCATAAATGTTGACAATACTTTGTTTTCATAGTTTCAGAATAAATTGATGAAAAATAAAACAAAAAAACCAATAAATCATTCCCTTTTATGATTATAGTGTGTATAAATAAAGCTACGAAACAGCGGTCTGCGTCTATGGCACTTGTCTCACCACCAGCGATAGCGAGTACCAAGTAAAGTTAGAATATAGATACGAGTTTGAACAGGCAGCAATCAACCCTCAATATAAACTTTTATTGACACGGGATCTACATCTATTGTACCTTTTGTGAGTAAGAAAATACTCGATAGTAACTTGTTTCTCGCTGGAGGTGGAACAAGTACCTAGATATTCCATGTTATGTTGATTAATATCACCTGCACTCTCTCAAAAATAACATTCACACACTCACAAAATGTTCACACATGACAACATTGCTGTCACGAGCAACTTTGTAAAACATTCTTTTGTTCCATTACGCCGATCTAATTTTGAAAGGAAATCGCGTCGTTTTAGTTTCAACGTGTACAAATGACAGTTGTGACAGCAGCGGTCGGAAAATATGTTTAAATGGAAGCAGTACACTCAACTTTATAAAGTAAAATTGTAACCAATATTAACTGCACTAATATTTCAGATACGAAACATTGGGTTTTAGTTAGTTCGTGCTGCAATGTAAGGTATATGAAACTATGATGACTGCAACTCGGACATGTAATGTGGGAATTTACAAAAAAGGAAGCAATATTTAGCAGTTGAAATAAGTAGGATAAGCTATAACTAATAATATCCAGCCCACTCCACAAAATACATACCGATACATTCTCCATGCCTTACTAGAACACGCATTGAATTGTTATTTGTTGATGTAAAACACTATGCACCATTTGTTTTTTGTTAGCTAACCCTTTACTATTTTATTATTCAAAATGTAATAAATTTTTGCCTTTTGTGTCACAGATATATTATTTATTCATTACAAAGTTCGGGGACTTAACCCACTCACGTACTAATGCCAACTATAAAATTTTTAACTAAACTGTTGAGTAGAAATGAGCCGAATAGAGTATACTTACTGAGTTTATCCACTACAGTCCCGAAAGAATTATTCGTAGCGTTGACAACCGTACAATGTGCATGAACTTACATTTGGCAAATAAAATGTTTGTTTGTTTTTATGCTGATTGTACCTCCTTTGAGGATATACTAAAATACAATGAGCTTGATATACCTATTCATTCAACTATCAGAAAATACCAAGACCCTCAGCTGGAGTGTTTTCATTAGGGATGAAATGGATAGCTTTTTTGCTGGAAACCGAATATCCGGCCGTCCTAGTAGCCAGATAGCCGTAAATCCGGCCACCGGATCGGGCCCTTCATTTCATGATCGAGGTTATTATTTCATTGCCCTACTAAAATGTTTCATCTTCGGTCAAAAAAGTAGAAGAGAAGAGACAGAGTCAGCATATCTCGCGAAGTCCATGATACATTCTAGGATTACTTGAAGAGGTTGAGAATGAAATAGTCAATTAGTCAGTCCCATGTAGAGTTGAAAATTACCGAAAGTACCGGTAAGAAACGAAAGTTTCGAGATAACTTACCGATAAGTTTCCTGAAAATTACCAAAATATTAGGTCTTTACCTATGAAATTGCCGTTTTTCACAAAATTAATGAAGCGTAATTTTTTTATATATTTTTTATTTCTATTAATCAAAATAATCACCCATGCAATCAATGCATCTTTGCCAACGCATTGGTAGCTTATTGATGCCTTTCTTGAAGAAATCAGCTGGACGGGAGGCAACAAATTCTTCAAAGGCATTTTGTACTGCCTCTCGGGTATTGAATTTTTTTCCCGCCAAGAAGTTATCCAAATTCTGGAAAAAGTAGAAGTCTGTAGGCGCAAGGTCTGGTGAGTACGGCGGATGACGGAGAACTTCCAATCCCAACTCTTGTAGCTTGGAGACCGTCAGCTGTGCAGTATGAGGTCGCGCGTTGTCGTGCAGGAGCAGTGGAGCCGAACGATTGACCAAAGCTGGTTGGAGACGTGCGGGCTTCTCCATCGTTGTGTTCAGTTCTTCACAGTACACATCTGCAGTAATGCTTGTCCCGTTTGGCAAGAAGCTGTGATGAATTACACCCGCGTTAGACCACCAAACAGTGACCATCACTTTTCCAGGGGTAAGTTTTCGTTTAGGGCATTGTTTGGGTGCTGAACCAGGGTCCAACCAACTTGCTGAGCGCTTACGATTGTCAAACAGGATCCATTTCTCGTCACAAGTAACAATGCGGTTCAGAATCCCTTCATTTGTATGCCTGCTGAGCAGTGCAAGGCACGCCTCCACGCGTACTTCGCGCTGGCGGTCATTGAGTTCGTGGGGTACCCATTTGTCAAGCTTTTTTACCTTGCCAATTTGACGCAAATGGACCAATATTGTTTTGATGCTAACGTCGAAAGCTGCTGCTAATTCAGCCGTGGATATAGTTTCATCAGCTTCCACAATTGCCTTTAATTCGTCATTGTCGACCAAAGTTTTCGGACGACCACGGGGTTCATTTTTCAGGTCAAAATTTCCAGAACGGAAGCGGGTAAACCAATAACGGGTGGTGCGTTCGTTTGTAGTGTTCGCTCCGTAAACGTCGTTGATGTTGCGTGCCGCTTGTGCCGCTTTGCTGCCACGACGGTACTCATACTCCATAATTACTCGAATTTTTAACTTATCCATGATGACGAAAAATGTTCGAATGCGTTGAAAACAAAACACTAACTATTAAACAAATGACGATTTTAGAAAAAGAATTCCATGTTTGTCAAATAAAATTAATTTGAAATTAGAATGATCAGTCAAAAAAAAAATATTTTCATTTGAAATGGCCAGTACGGCAAAACGGCAGTTTCATAGGTTAAGTAGTTTCAAGACCTATTAAGTAACTTTCAAAAATTATGATTTTACTTACAAGTATGCAATGGCAGCATATTTAAACGCTTTTGTCTTCTTGTTGTTTAACTCCTAGCGAATTTTAGCGACCATACTCTCTCACACAAGCTAAAAAATGGTGGTGAAACGAAGTGGGTGGGGCTGGGCTTTGTTTGCAATTGTAGATGTATGCAATTTGTTGCAAGTTCAAAATAAAATAAATAAAATAAGCAAAACACAACTGTGTTGTCATTCTAAAAGTCGCTGAACATCATCAATGTCAAAAGTAGATTAACAAATTATATTCAATGTTCCTGCTTGTTTTTAGGTTTTACCCTCGGTTTTTAAATATTCTAATAGTTATTCTGATGTTCTCAGGTGCTATAGACCAGTTTGTAGTATCGTTAAATTACTTTTTCAACACCGTTGTTCGTAATTTGTACGTTACTATATTGAGTTTAGTTATACTATGAGCCTTATTACCAACTAAAAGCAAAGCACGGTTCCATAATCAAAACGCACGCTTTGATTCATATGAAAAAAGTTGTAGCAACCAAAGACTTTTCATATCTGAAGGTCTTCAACTTTTTTATAAAATAAGTGACTTGGGCTTTAAAAACTCAAACATATTTATGGTATATATTTATAATAGACATATTAAAAGTTATTGCAATTATAATGACAGATCCGAAAGCACCCGATCCCTGTCAACAGCAATAAAAAAAAAGAGACAGCGCGCCGTTTGATTTGAGATTGATGATTGTAAAGATGATTTTTATCTGTTTAGGTTATTTTTCTTTATTTCATTCTTAATTACTCAGTAATTGAAATATGTGCCGTGCAATAACTACAAAAAAATTTAAAACCTTACTTATTGTTTTAATTGTTCATACGATTTTTCCCAAAAAACATAAAATTCGGAATACCTCATAAACCGAGGGTAAAAACATCTATAACTTTAAAAAAAAAGTAGTACACAGTACAGACACAGTAGATTAACACGCAGTAATATTGAATATACGTCTACAACAAGTCTAATCAACACATAACATTTTGAAGAATTTTTTTTGCTTCGTTTTAATGAAGAATTGCCCGACTGCGTGTCCTGCTGGAAGATCTTCCGGAAGGACAAGGTTTTTTATCAGAAAGTCCTGCTGGAAGACGATCGTGAGTCCAGTACGTATAATGTATGCAAATTCGTCATGTCCTTCCAGCAGTACCTTGACCTTGAACTTAATAAGCAAATTTACCAGATGTAGTAAACCGTTTTTGTCAATGTTTTAAAAAATAAATGTCAGAGTTTATTATGAAATATTTATTATTTCAAAAAAATTCAACAGTAAATAAATCAACATACTGCAACGAGGAACCATAGTAAGGAACCATAACTGTTTTAAACTATCGCGGTTATTTTTACTATAATTTAATGAATTTACGGGATTCTTGCCACGATTTTCGATTATTTTTCGCGCGTCCGATATTTCGATGCATTTGTATCGTTTTTGCAAAACACGCTCACCGAATCACTGGGTTTTTGACTGAACACACCACGATTGTTGTTTTTTCGTTTCATGAATGTCCTAACCACTGGGTTCCACGTTCTAGATAATTTAAACCGTCTTCTCGATTAAAGTTATTTTCGCACTTTTTTATTTCTAAGGCTTCTTTAACGAGTCACGGTACGTAGTGTCGTTCCGTAGATAAAATCCGAGTATTATAGAACTCAATCCAATGGTTAGGGCCTGATTCTAGGAAATGTTCGGCGATGGCTGACTTGTTTTTGTCTTAATCTCATTATGGCTTTTATATGTTCCTTAAGACGGCAAGAAATGGTTCTTTTCGTCTGGTCAATGTAGGAGCTGCCACAGCTGCAGTCAATTTTATAAACACCCGGTGTCTCAAGCGGTATGTGATCTTTCGGTGAGCGCAGACACTGATAGATTTTCTTATAAGGAGTAAAAATCGTGTCAATAGAATATTTATGTTATATTCTTCCTATTTTATCTGTCCTTTTAAGTATGGCATAAAAATCAAAAATCGTGGTAAGAATCCCGTAAATTCATTAAACACAATGAGCAATTTTATATTATATACTTTGGTATCATATTTATTAAATAAAGGCTTTAGAAAATGGCGCTTATTTCTTAATAAAATAAGTATAATTTGTACACAAGCAAAACAATGCAGAAAACGAAAGGATTCAATGTTTTGGTCACGCTGGAATGCCATGCTGAATATGATAAGCAAAACATTTTGCAGGCAGGCATAATTTGCAGGATTTATCATGTGTCAGTACCAATTATGGTGCACGTCCCATCAATATCCCATCTCACGCGAACTTTATTATTGTTTAAATGTCTAACCAGACTGTAAAAACATCACATTTATTATAATTATCAGCGAAACGTTGACTGCTCCGTGCGTTGTTAGTGCCCGGCGTGTCAAAACATGTGGCGCGGGCGCGAACGCGCTGTCCTCGGGCATACTTGAGCGCCATCGTATGCGAACTGAAGGTCAATATAACTAAGTAACCGATCTTGCTAAAATATGAAACTGATAAAGATACTCTATTTTTTCGTCCAAAATTGATCTTTGTACCATATATATTTAGAGAACTGTGATCTAACAAAGTTGCGTCCTTCCAGAAGTACTAAATACTGCTAGCAGGACTCTGGGCGATCTATCATTAAACGCTTATGGAACATCAAGCCTTCTTTGAATATTCAACCCTTTGATAAGCAAATAAATGCTGGCAGTTCTTTACACAAAATATGTTTTTAACAATAAAAACATTCTTTTGTCCATTTCAATGGCATTTCATAGACGCGGTTTTATTTTTTATTCAGAGAAAAAATAGAGAGATTAGAAGAAAAGAGCTGCAAAGAGCTGTACCCAGATACACAGCAAACTTCTATTTGTAAATAAACATGTTTTGAAAGAAATTTATCGAGTTAAATATACAAATACCACATAGAAATATTGGTTTACTAATGTTTTACAAAAAACATATTATTATGACAAATGATCATTTTATAAATTATTTTTGAAAAAGTAGTCATTTGCCAAACTGTTAATTTACTAAACTGATCGTATTATAAGGTCCTTTGACAAAAAAACATTTTTTAAATGTTTAACATCGCAAATGTTATGAATGTAAAACTGCCAGTTATCAATTTTTTTTAATTAGCAAAGTATTCGTTTTTCTAAGTCACAATTTGACAAAATGTTGGATAAATGGGTATTTTATAATTATTACTGTTGACAAACTTATTCAATTTCGGTTATGGCGCTTCGCCGGGTGCTGCCGCACCACGCTCGCTTCGTTCACTCGGCTCGCACACGTGTGACCTAAATGCAACCTAACTTCGGACTTACATTGTGTTCTGTGATTTTAAATGTCCATGAAAAGTTGAATCGATGAAATAATTATCCACAAACCTTATTTCAACAAATTAAAAAAAAAACTTGAAATGAGTTGTCGATGAAATGAAAATACAATAATTGAAAATACTTGAACCAATAATTGTTCGATGTATCGTTTTCGATGATTTGAAATTCGTTGAAAAGTTTGTCGTAATTAGAAACATAAACTGAATTTAAAGTAGGTACCTACTTACTGCCTGTGATGAAATACTTCTGCTTAAATGATTTATGTATATACAAACGATTTCACATTTTTGGGTAAATTAAGTACTTACCAAACAATGCATTTTGTTTTTAGGTTTTTATGCTTTGCGTTGTTTTACCTATTACCGTATATAATAAGTATATAGTTTGTTTAGTGATTTTTTGAAGAAAAAAACTTTGTTTCGTAATTGTTTTGTCAAATGAATTATTTATAGAACCATTAGTTTGTACAAAGATGAACTTATGAATAATAATTTTACTAAACGATGTTTGTGAAATGAATATTTGCAATTTGCTTCTTATTAAATGACGGGATACCAGAAAGATTATTTAATTTTAAAAGAAAAGTAATAATTTAATATAAATCTATAAAATTAAAAATATTCAAAATTTATAGTTTTTGCTTAGATTTTTTGATGTGCATAATTTGTTAATCTACTTTTGACAATGATGATGTTCAGCGACTTTTGGAATGAAAGCGTTTAGCAATTTATGAAACAGTTGTGTTGTGCTTATTATGAACATTTGTAAGTTAAGTTTATTTTGCGCCCTTGTAACGACAAAGACTTATGGTTCGTTGGGTTATAGTTCAGTTGTTTTGCATTTTTGATTCTGTCTAGTGACTTTTGCGGCTGACTGTACATATTTACGCGCGCGACGTTGCCAGCATGCGGGACGAGTTTCATTTCCAAGGTAAGTTTCCCGATTTTTTACGCTGCCAGCTAAAGACCTAAGTTAGAAGATAGTTGATACCTACCTACTTATAATACATAAAAAAGACTAAGATGTACCTAATTATTATAAAGAATCCCAAAACAAAAGATTTTTAAAACGAACGTTATTATGCGAAAGCAAATTAGGTAGATAGAAAAAAGCATATTTCTGAGTGACGTTATATTTTTTTAAGTGCAGGGTATACGAATTCATTGTTAGTTTAAGTGAAAAAATATTTTTTGAAAACTTCCAGGATTGGAAACTTTCAGGTAACTTTTGCGAAACTTACTTTCGAATAGAAAATTTTCGAGGTAATTTTTAATGAAAAAACGCGACTGCAAGTGGGATTGATTTGTATCTTCAGTTAGTGCGCATTGATCGTAATTTTGATCCATATATGTAGTTGTCAGCTAATGAAGTTTAGTATCTTATATCGGTCAAACCAAACGAAATGTGTCAACTCGCATTAAAGAACACATCTCTGATGTTAAAAATAAACGAACCTCAAAATCTGCAGTTTGTGAACATTCCATAGACAAGCCCAACCATTATTTAAGATTTGATACCGTGAAGATCCTAGCAAAAGAGAAACATTTTATACCTAGGATGGTCAGAGAAACTATTGAAATTAAAAAACATCCAAATTTCAATAGAGAAGATGGTTGGAAACTTTCATCAACATGGGATCCAATACTTAAAAACATCAAAATGAAAAACCAGCAAACTGTTAGACTGCAAACTCAGGACACAGTCAGTGCCTTTTGTGTCAATCCGGGACGTTATGCGAGAAGACTGAGAAACAGATGGCGTTAATATGTATTGACAATCATGTAGTTTTTATTACTGGCAATAGATGAACAACACCTTAGTCTATCGTGACCACGGCAACTGCAAAGATGCCGAAACGTCGAAATAATTTTAAAATTAACTAAAATATACGCGATAATATCCGGTAAAAAGTGTTTTATTTGAAGTTTAGTAATTTAGTGCTAAAAAGCACTTTGCAAAGTTTGCTAGAATTTATCTAGCACCCGGTTTATTAATCACTCTATAAACTGCTGCACATTTTCTGCTGAAGCTTGCTTTCTTTACGAGGACGCACGAAAACATTTTGATGTCGTATAATGCAGAAAGATTTGTTTGTATTCACCAAAATTTGCCTTTGGTGCTTATATTCTCAACTGAAGTTAGCTTAACTGTTAATTTTAAACTAATTTTTAACTGTAATATTAAATATTAATTTTCTTTATGTAACAATTTAAATATCATGATTTTATCAGTTATATGATTAAATAAAGTGAATCTGAAATTTAAATGTTGTTTTTTTTTTAATCTGACGTTTTTCGGATTTTAATCGATGAATCGGATTTTAGATTATGGCCGTACAGGCCGGATATCCGTTACACCTCTAGTTTTCATACACAAAGGATTTGAAGGTTTTTTAAATTAACGTTGTAGTTGCGTTTAAAACAGGCAACTTAAGGAAGTTGTATCTTTTTTTTAAATACTTGATTTTACTGAAATTATTGATATTGATATTAAACAGTTTTGTTATAACCGTACCAAAAATAAAATTTTAAGAATTATATTTTTTATGACCAAACATATTTACAGTGTGACTTGTTCCGGATGACCGTGCAATCAACGAATCGAAAACCTCAGAATAAACCACAGGTAAATAAAAAAAACGTGATATTTGTTCTGGAAAAAAATTGTAAATAAACATGAAAAACAAGTTTTTTATTTAATTTCTTCTTTCATAGGTTGCAAATGAACACTTGGTAGTTAACGTTATCAGTACCAATGGTTATCATTAATCGTGAGTGTTAGATTGATATTGATTATTAATATTGGAATTAAGATAAATGGTACGTTGTTGACAGTTACCTTCAGTTGAAATGTCACTTTCCTTTTTTCCTTTGTTAACACTAGCTAAAACTTTATCACCGAAAACACAGTTACTATGATGGTTCAAAATAGATTGGATTGGAGTACCGTCCAGACGAGATCCGAACAATAATAACTTTACTACCAACTACTAAATTAATATCTCTGCCAGCATTTGAACATGACAGGAACATGAAATATAAGGGGTAGGACCTGTTTGTTTGTGTGTGTATGTCTATCAGTATGTTTAAAGCCGATAGCTGCAATTTATTTGTATTCGTTGAAAGGTTGATAAACAAGGATACCTTCGAGAAAAATTATAGGTAAGTAGTTAGTAAATCTAAACCTAAATTGTTTTCACCTTTTTGTATATTTATTTTGACTCTTTACCTAACCTTGAAATAAAAGTTGACGAAGTAATGATGAATTCCAGACTTAGCTTGGAATAACCAAGCCGACAAATTCAGGGGTACTGTCAATTTGCCTCCCCTGGATTATCCAGTAACCACGAGAAAGGTCAGCTATGATATTATCAAGCTGTTTGATCCTTTAGATTGGCTGATACACCACTTTTACTACAGCAAATATGTTTATACAACGTCTTTGGTTCTCGGGTATTGACTGGGATGGTGAATTTCTAGCTGCCTGATTAAGAGATTGGATTAAGTTTCGAAATGAGTTGTATTCACTTACCAAGATACTATGGAATCAGTCTCACAAACACAACGTTTGTTTTTCCAACGCCTCTAATGTAGCTTGCGCAGTTGTGGTATATGCCCACGTTATCGATATAACAATAATATAATGTTCACTTGGTCACTTCAAAACCAGAGTAGCTTCAATCAAGCAGATCTATTCTTCGTTTAGAGCTCTGCATTGCGGTTCTTCTGGCTACACTACTTAGGGAAGTCGCAGAGCTACTACAAGTTCCCAAGCAGTGCCTTAACGGTTGTACTGATTCTTCCATTGTCCTCGCATGGTTGATTAGCCATCCAAGTAGATGGAAAACCTTTGTAGCTATCAGGATTTCTGAGATCCTTACTACTTTAGACGGAAATCAATGGTGGTCAAATATCACATAGCGGCCAGTGAAACTAACGAAAGTGTACTTACCAAGTTTTCGACTTTGCGGAGGCTTAGTCAAGTAGTAGCATATTGCCGAAGAGTTTTGCTTAGGATAAAACCTGAAAATGAAAAATGAAAATTCTTTCTTTCTTTTCTTTCTAACGATATGGTAAAAAAAGTAAAGGTAAAAAAGAAAAGTGTTATGCTTCTCTCAACCCATTTTTGGATTGCGATGGAGTTCTGCGAATCGGCGGTAGATTGAGAATACAGATTTGCCAATTATGAAGTACCAACGGCATCCGGTAATTATGCCAAAAAGGTCACCTCTGCCTATTCTGATTGACGAGGCCTACACCAAAACACTGCACGGTGGTAACACCACAATTCGTGCACAATTACTTACGGAGCAAGTATTGGGTTATCGGGGCTAAGAGTCTTGTCCGCCAGTTTGTTCCAAAAATGTGTTATTTGCATTCGCCACTCCACTTTGTGTTCTCAACCAATAATGCACCATTTACCTTCGTCCAGAGTAACTGCACTGCACACCTTTTTATGTAAGTGGAATGGACATCAGATGCTCTAAAGGTCGGTATCATCGTTCTGAGATGGGGTACATTTGTTTGTGTATATTTATATATATCACACGCGCCATTCATTTAGAGTGTGGTAGCAATATGACCTCACAGGGCTTTTGGGCAGCCTTTGAGAGATTTGTAGCAAGACGGGGTCAAGAGTTGCAGAATTGTGGAGTGATAAAGGGACAACATTACTTGGAGCCGCAAGGGAGTTGAAGAACTTGTTTGATGCGGAGAAATCTTCTGTTCCGTCAGAGATTGCAGACCGGGTAGAATCTAACAATACTAGCTGGCTCCCCATTCTCCAAACTTTGGAGGATTGTAGAACGCTGGGATAAAATCAACCAAGCACCATCTTAAAAAGGTACTCAACAACAGTACACTTACCTTCGAGGAGATGACAACTACTTTGTCACAAACCAAAGCCTGCCTCAATTCGAGGCACATAAATCAGTTGCCATCCTACCCTGACGATCTTTTTTCACTCACTCCGGGTCACTTTCTTGTAGGCAAACTGCTTGTTACTGCTCAAGACCTCAACTACAGGGCTAATAATGTCATTTCTTTACGGCGTTGGCAATTAATGCAAGGTATGGTGCTGGATTTTTGGCGAAGATGGTCTGCAGAATATCTTACCCAATCGCAACACCGGCACAAGTGGACTGACACTTGCAAAGAACCAAACATAGGTGATGCTCGTTAAAGAAGATAATCTTTCAGCCTGCTTCCATATTTTGATATAGTGTTATTTTGTTTTATTTTTGCGGATTTTTTAAATATATTATTTAAAGATGTATTTCAATTCCACAATGGGGAGTGTGGAGTTATTGAGAATGCTGATCATATCTTAATGAAATGCGTTCGGGTCAAGGCTCACGAAATACTTCACGCTTTCGGAGTTAGAGATTTGAATTTGGGTTTTTAATAGCATCTTAGCATCTCGTCTATCGAGTAAACCCAAGGTTAGGTTCATTAGGTTAAAGCTCGAGAGTAGGTTGAGTTATTTTTAAATTTGTATTGTTAATTTGTTTTATTTATAAAAAGTAAGCAATAATGGGAGTGACATTTCTTTTGGAAAAAATTTACCAAATTACATAAATGATAAAAAAATAGTAATCTTTAAATACAGGCCCACTAGCATAAATTTTATTAAATCGAACATGATTTATAATAAAATAGCTTAGTTGCTTACAGATAGTAAGCTTTAAATATCTGATCGTGAAAAAACGGGTGAGTAATCCTCTCGTATAAAACCTCGAATATAAACTCTCAAACTCAAACTCAATATCTTAAATCACGTTTTTAATTAATTTCTCTCATGTTAACTTTTTCTTTCACATAATACATTAGGTTTCCATTAATATTGAAAGAGGCCGTTTCAGAGAAAAGGTAAAGGTTCTTTTTAATTTTTTTTTTCAATGAAAAGTAACATTTGTATTTGCCTAATCACTGCAAGGGAGTGAATGTAATCCATTTTATTAAAAAAAAAATTGTGGTTCATTGTGTTTTTAGCGCTATTCATTTTTCTAGAGTCTTATTTGCTTTTTGTGGTGTTTTAATGAAATTAAAGCTACTTCAAAAACGGAAGTTCTCGGCAGGATTACGAGTAGGTAATTTCCGGAATTGCTTTTTGAGAGATTTCCGGCACTGCAACCGAACACATCTTTGTAGACTGGCAAAATTACAAGACTTTTTTTCAATATCCTGTTCTTTTATACTTTCAACTTTCAGGGTTTCAATTCAAACGGGTTGTCAATTGGATCTATCAATATTTTTGAGCGAAAATAAAATTTTATCAAACAACGTGCTCCTATTCGAAAAATTTTAGTACACTTTCAATGTATTTAATTTAGTTTTTGAAATGCACAAGGACTTATGATATAAACGAGTGGTATGAATGAAATATTTGTTTAATTAACAAATCAATTTTTTCTAAACTCTTTACTTTCAGCAAATACATTTTAGTTATTTCACTATCCAGATACCGTCTACCACTAAGATGGGCGTGAACCACTCATTATCATCAGGTGAGAGAATAACGGCTGATCTCGGACGACTTTTATCGTTAGAATAATTTAAAGAGTTTGACATAATTTCTATGGAAAGTCTTGTCAAGTGTCAATTTTATTCAAGTGAAAAAGTCCCGCGGTCTCCATGTGAGTCTCCTACCAGTGGGTCTGACCACTCGAGTTGCTTGGTTCCAAACGTTGCGCTTCACTCACTTATTATTCACCCTACCAACAACATAATGGAAAAGTCCAAAAACAAAAATAAGTGCCGACAGCGGATGCACTCCCTCTCCCTAAAGTACACTTCTCTAACATCTGAGGAGTGCACTCAAATCTCCACGATGTCCACCACCACCTTGAGACAGAGAGGCCGCACTTATTCTTTCTGACAGAGACGCAGATCTGTGATCGTTCGGATCTGGCATACCTGCATTACCCAGGCTATATCCTGGACACCAAATTTCACCCCAATGCGGGCGTGTGCGTGTATGTCAGAGACGAGATCTGTTGTCGGCGTCTCCGATACTTGGAAGTTCTGGATTTTTCTGTTTTATGGGTCTATGTAGATACTGGCCTGGACCGAATTGTATACGCCAGTATTTACCGATCACTCAGGAGACAACTCGACTTATTGAATATCTCAGTGATACTGCAGATAAGGTCCAACGACGCTATCCCTCTGCGCAGTTGGTGTTCCTTGGGGACTTTAATGCCCACCATGGAGAGTGGCTGTACTCGTTCAAGGACACCGACCACGCTGGCAGAGAAACCTATCGGTTCGCAATAACTCATGGTCTCTCCCAGCTCGTCCACGAACCTACGCGCATTCCTGACGTTGTTGACCATACTGCGTATTGCTTGGACCTTCTGCTGACAACCAATCCAGACAGATACTCGGTGTCCGTATCTCCGCCATAAGGGACATCCGACCACTGTCTAGTGAAATCTGTGTCGCAATACTCGCCAACCGATACCAGCCCAAAAGGCAATACGCGAGTATGGCGGTTCAAGTCAGCAGATTGGGATGAGATGCGTCACTTTTTCGCCTCTTATCCTTGGCGGCAAGCTTGCTTTACTTCCGATGATCCATCATGCTGTGCTGATGCTGTCTCCAGCGTGATATGTCAAGGTATGGAGTACTTTATACCGTTCTCTGATGTATCCCTGGAGTCCAAAGCCCGCCCATGGTTTAATATTGATTGCCTCCTAGCTGAAAAGCGTAAGCATGCAGCATACCAAGCCTAAGCTAGCGCTCGCAGAAGCAAAGCTATGGATCTCCCAGCTGAGAAGCAGGCGTACAATGCTGCTGCCAAGTCCTGCAAAAAGGTGATCAGAAGCGCTCGTTTCGACCACATTGGCCGCATCCTATCCCACAGGGAGTAAAGCTTTCTGGTCCCTTGCCAAGTGGGTTAAGATGAACTTCTGTCGCCCATCACTGCCACCACTGCAAAGGCCTGACGGGTGTTTGGCCCACAGCGCAAAAGAGAAGGCAGACTTGTTCGCAAATCTCTTCGTGGAATGTTCACGTTTAGATTCCAAAGGTAAAAGCCCACCCACGTTACCCCCATTCGGCCCCAAGATGGAGGCTGTACAAATTCACCAGAAAGAGGTAATCAAATGCTTACTAAATCTAGACGTGAATAAAGCCAGTGGTCCGGGTGGCATTCCCGCAATGGTTCTAAAGCACTGTGCAGCCGAGTTGTCTCCTATTTTGACACGCCTATATCGACTCTCTCTAAGGACTGGAAAAGTTCCAAAATCATGGAAGTTTGCAAACGTACAGCCCGTACCAAAACAGGGCAGTCGAGCCGACCCAGTCAACTATAGACCTATTGCAATCACTTCTATACTTAATTATGGAACGTGTAATGAACCATCGTCTCCTGACGTACCTAGAGACCAATGAGCTCCTCAGTGACAACCAATATGGTTTCCGCGGAGGACGCTCAACAGGAGACCTTCTAGTGTACGTCACGCATCTATGGAGCATGGCCTTGGAAGGGCACGGAGAGGCAATAGCCGTATCCTAAGATATCTCCAAGGCCTTTGACCGGGTATGGCACGAAGCCCTCTTGAGCAAGCTTCCTGCGTATGGCATACCATCTGGACTCTGCGACTGGATTTCTGATTTCCTGAGGGAACGGTCAATTCAAGTTGTCGTCGATGGCTTCTCATCGGACCAAATGGTGATCAACGCCGGCGTACCTCAGGGATCTGTTCGCTCTGCAACATTATTCCTGCTGCACATTAATGACCTTCTTTTATCGGAAGGCATTATTGGTTACGCCGATGACAGCACTGTTATAGAGAGATATGTGTCCAATGCGCGAGCGAGTCCAAACCAAATCCAATTTCAGAGAGAGTCGATGATCAAACGGGTTGATTTGACACTATGTAGGGTTTCCGATTGGGGTGAAGCCAATCTTGTCAAATTCAACCCTTCCAAAACCCAGGCATGTCTCTTCTCCGGTAAAAAGAGCATATTCAACTTGACGCCCAAGGTGTATCTGTACCGATCACAAACCATCTAGGGCTTCTAGGCATGACCATCACGTCGAAACTTAATTTCGGTCAACAGATTGAAACCATGGCACAGTCAGCTTCCAAGAAATTGGGAGTCATCGCGAAGGTCCGGCGGTTCTTCAACTCCGAACAATTGCTCAACCTGTACACAGCCCAGGTTCGATCCTGTATGGAGTACTGCAGCCATCTTTGGCATGATTCCACTAAGTACCATCTTGAAGCGTTGGATTCTGTCGACCAAAGGGCCCGTAGACTCATAAGTGACGACAAACTTACTTCTTCGAGACTGCAAAGTCTCGAACATCATCGAAAAGTTGCTAGTCTATTGGTTTTTTACAGATTGCACTTTGGAGAGTGTGCAAATGCTCTTTTTCAGCTGATCGAACCTTCCCCCTTTCTCCACCGATCAACCAGACGCAGACAGACGTTTCACCCGTTTGTGGTTAGCGTGCCGAAGAGCCAAACTAAACGGTTCGATAGCTCATTTTTGGTTCGTGTTGCCAAAGAGTGGAACGATTTGCCTGCGTCTGTCTTTCCAGACAAATATAACCCTGGAGCTTCTAAGTGTAGAGTGAATAGGTACCTCTTGGACGTCACTTTCCATCAGCTGAGATGGAAGACAAACGCCTGCTAATTATAATTTTAAAAAAATCTGGGCATTAAAAAATCAGCCCTAAGATATAAAAGAAACAAACAAAAAACAGCTTATCTTTGGTGCTAAAGTCGTTGCCGTAAAATTGTCGCAGCATATTTATTTTATTTAACAGAAACATACAAAAACAGCCTGCGGGCCTCAAGGACTGATCCCACGACCTGTAAATTTCCAAAAAATTTTTTGTTTTATAGTTTTTGATATAAAAATACCTTAACAGCTTCCTTGAATGTATTAAAAGAACCGAGTTCGATATTTTATTGGAATGTGTGTAATTGTGTTAGTCCGATAAACGATCTTGATGCTTTTAGCCAGCCTAAATATCGAAAACGCTTACTATTGGTCGTACCTTATAGTAATCATTAACATGGATCTTTTTTAGTTTTATATTTAATTAGTATTCTTGTATTTTAAAAGTGTAAAATATTTTTAAAAATATATTGTGATTCCAAATCTCTTATTTCAATTACCAATCTCTTCAAACTTTTATCTCAAAGAAGCTCTATTTCCAAGTTTATGGATTCCGTGAATAGTTGGACTCGAGAAAAAGACTACAAAACCGTTGTATCTCGTACAAAATGATTTTTTCTAGTGCCAACCCTTAGAACCAATTACCACAAGGCATAGTGATTCCTTAAAAATATATTGGAAGAGCTATAACAATTCTAAGGGTTGTTATATTCAAACAAATTGAAGACTACGTAAAACTCAAAAGTAGAGACGTAGTACAGTTTTAGCTCTTTTTTATGCATTATTAATTTATAACTTTTTATAGATAATAGACCTTTGAAAGGCAAACGAAAAATAAGCACTCAGAACTCTTTATTTTAAATAAAGTATTTTACAGATCTACACAAAGTTAAAGATAAAAATCCCAGAAACATTCTTATCCCAAATGATGTATCTATTATTCAGTCAGTACGTCGAAACAACAATTTAGAACATTACAGAGAGAAAAAAAACCTTTCAAAAATATTATTTTTAATCTCCAGCCGTTTTCTTTACCAACGGATTAACATAAATTTTCCAAGGAATTTTGTTTTGTACATGTTTTGCCCGTGACTTCGGTTGCGCAAAATCCTTACCCCTTTAATATTTTGGGATGTAACTTATGAATTTGTGATATTCTATGTTGTTAATTCTTTCCTTAAGTTTTCACGATACATACTTTAAATAAAACACTTTTTACCGGATATTATCGCGTATATTTTAGTTAATTTTTAGTTAATTTTAAAATTATTTCGACGTTTCGGCATCTTTGCAGTTGCCGTGGTCACGATAGACTAAGGTGTTGTTCATCTATTGCCAGTAATAAAAACTACATGATTGTCAATACATATTAACGCCATCTGTTTCTCAGTCTTCTCGCATAACGTCCCGGATTGACACAAAAGGCACTGACTGTGTCCTGAGTTTGCAGTCTAACAGTTTGCTGGTTTTTCATTTTGATGTTTTTAAGTATTGGATCCCATGTTGATGAAAGTTTCCAACCATCTTCTCTATTGAAATTTGGATGTTTTTTAATGTCAATAGTTTCTCTGATCATCCTAGGTATAAAATGTTTCTCTTTTGCTAGGATCTTCACGGTATCAAATCTTAAATAATGGTTGGGCTTGTCTATGGAATGTTCACAAACTGCAGATTTTGAGGTTCGTTTATTTTTAACATCAGAGATGTGTTCTTTAATGCGAGTTGACACATTTCGTTTGGTTTGACCGATATAAGAGAGCCCGCAGTCACAGTCGATTTTATAAACGCCTGGATCTTGTAAAGGGATGCTTGATTTTATTGGACGAAGATGCTGGCTTATCTTTGAGTGCGGCTTGTAGATAGTTTTGATTGAAGCTCGCCGAAGAATGCCTCCTATCTTGTCAGTAACACCCTTTATATAAGGCAGGAATGCTGGTCTTCGTTCAACTGTGAGTGGCTTTACGCGGTTTCTGCGACGGCGACGCGGTGTTTTTAAATCGTTATCCCGCAGCACTTTAACCAGGTGGTTGAGTTCCTCATTAATGTGTTGGGGATTGTTTCAGAGAGCACATGGAATCTGCGATCACTATGCGCACTATCTGCAACTGCAAAGATGCCGAAACGTCGAAATAATTTTAAAATTAACTAAAAATTAACTAAAATATACGCGATAATATCCGGTAAAAAGTGTTTTATTTATTCTATGTTGTTTCTTACTATATTTATCTACAATATTTTTTTAATGCCGTCGGAACTTAGTAATCCGGGGTCCTGGTTGCAGGCTCTTCCAAAGCTAAAGCTTGTCGTTTGCGTATTAGTGAAAAATTATGTCTGCACACCGTTGCCGATCTGGCTTATTGGTTGACGAGCATGGTCGTCTTGGACTTTCTTGCTCTATTAGTAGTGGTAGATTATTTCCCTTTTCCAGTTTGAACGACATCTATCACTGAGCCCTTGTCACCTCCGATTCTCCCTTAGTATTCGAAACGGCGGGACATGGTGATGGCAAGTGGCCTGATGATATGTTTCTAGTACCGTGGACCGTGGTAGGCCGTTTGTGTGGGATGCAACCTGCGTAGGCTTCCCCGCAGTTTGCCATCTTCCTACGCCTAGTGTTCATGCTTGTTTGACTGCCGACGTCGCGGAAAGTTCGAAGCATAGGAAATATCAACAAAGGTAATGGTTATAATTTTGAAGCTATCAGAGTTGAGAATCGACTTGCGGCTATTTCTTCAACTTTCTTTAAAATATCGTGCGTTGATCACATGAATAGACACTGAAATAATCATATATTTTTCGTATAGTTTTGATCAATAAATTTTTGAATTCCGTTTTGTTTAATTAATATTAAACCAAATACAAATCGGAAAAGTACGATTAATAGTTCGGGCCTAGACACATCACTTAACTAAAAATGTGGCAAGGACCTATTGAGATAATATGTATAAACGTTAACTCTCTTAAAACAGACAATTAGTTTTCACGCTTCGATAAAGAAAACACCGATCGTCGTCGGTAGACGGCAAAACAAGCATCGTCGGTGCATGTTTTGCCGCCTCTCAAATTAATATTGAATAAATATTAGTAATGAATTGCCTAACTAAGGCATCTGTTTAAATATTCCATACATAATAGTGCGCTTTTAAAAATTAATTTAGAAATTAGGTAAAGCTACTTCTACTACGTCATATTTGATTTGATATTTAATTGAATCTAATAATGCTAAGAGTTCAGTTTATTAAAAAAATACATTGACATGGAAACAGTTATCATTGTATTGTAATGAACTTCCTACTTTCAGACTTAAAACGTCCATTGGAAGTTCAAAGGCCTCACCTTCACACACTGCTTGATGTTATACAGGTCGCATCCATTGCCTCAAAAAAATATTTTCTTTTAATTTGTAAACACTCAGGAAACTAATATTATAATTAATACTAAAGTTACTAATGACAATACTAATGACCGGACCGTGAAATTTTGATTACATTACACGAATTCAAGGCAACAAAAAAGAACATTCTCGTAGGGTAACTTTCATCTAGAAAAATATTATTAAGAAAAAAATAGTAACTATTGTTGGCAACTCTAGTCCACTAGCGCCACCAACCGTTCAACCAACGAATTGCAGGGAGGCATGCTGTGACAGGAGCTGTCAAAACGTGGCTATAAAAGGACGGGATTACCAGAAGAAGCCCCTTTTTATTTTGCATTGCTTAACTGAATAAGCGTTTATAAGTTACTGTGTCTTAATAACTAAATTGTTTAAAAAGTAATAATAATAATTATAATCATATTTATATTCTTTGGTAATTTAAAGCAACCCGTCCCTTACATCAGAAGTGGGATAGTACGAGCCTACAAAATGGGGCGTAAGCGTAAGGAACGCAGACGCCGCCGCCATTCGACATCAAGTTCGTCAAGCTCGAGCTCAAGTACCTCAACCACCGGGAGCGGAAGTGCTATTCCACCCCGAAGGAAAAGAAAGGTAGCGGGTAAACCTGACTCAGAACCTGTAAGTACAGTGATGTTAAATAATATGATTCCTAAATTTGACCCTGTTAAAGATAATGTAGACGCGTGGCTTAGCATCATTGAGTGTTATTCCAAAACGTTTTCGTGGCCGGATGATATCATTCGCTATCAATCTTTGAATAAATTAAAAGGCTCGGCTAAAATATGGTATGACTCTTTGTTACGTACCAACAACTTTTGGCCTCAGTGGAAATGGTTAGATTGGAAAGATCATATTCGTTCAACATTCCAGATAAAACGTAATATGTTTAATCTACTTAAAGAAATATTAGATAAAAAGCCATCGGAGGGGCAGTCACTATACGAGTTTTATTTTGAACAAAAATGTAAAATAGATCGCTTAGGTTAAGCTTTTTGCAATCCGACATTATCTCGATTATATTGGGCAATATATCTGACAAAAACTCGAGTAATACTATTGAAGAAGGTAATTTCAGTTCTTGTGAAAGTTTAGCTAGTTATCTCCACGGCAAAATATACCAAAACAAAATACAGAAAAATTTAAATAGTCACGAAATCAAACCAAGTCTTGTCGAACAAAACAGTAGCACACTGACGCCACAAATTGTAAACGATAGTAATGTAAATTCACTTAATGACCCAAATAGACTACACGTTCGTAACAGAACATTACGTTGTAACGGATGTGGGGGTAATCATAGGAGATTCCAATGTGACATACTAAAATGTGATTTTAGCCATAAGAGGGGACATACAGAATCATCTTGTTTTAGAAAATTACCTTCATCTGTAAAGAATGAAAAACAAGAAATAAAATGTGTCGTACCCTCGAATTCCAGAAATAAGTTCATTAAAACAATTCAAATAAACGGAATCTCTCAGGATGCGTTCATCGATACCGGAAGTAGCTGTTCTTTGGTTTCCCAAAAATTTGTGGATGAATATTCAATTCCATGTATTAAATTAACAAAACCAATAGAATTGCAAGGGTTCCTAAAAGGGATTGTTACTACGGTGTCAACAAAAATAACAGTTAATTTAAAGTTAGACTCAGTAAGTTTGATTAATATAGACTTTTATATTTTGGAAGACTTGGCCGACTTAGATGTTTTGATAGGCCGAAATGTCACCGAAAATTGTGACCTTATGTATTCTAGAATAGGCGATTCTTTAACGTTCGATTATGTAAATAAAAGTGTAAATTGTTTTATAAATGATGGCTTAGAATTTAAGTCACAGTCTAATCACGATGAAATTTCGACACTTTTGAAGAAATACCGTGAATGTTTTGCCCATAACATGTTTGAATTAGGAAAAGTCCACAATTATGAAATGAACATTCAATTAACTAACTCACGTCCGGTTCAGTTTAGACCTTATAGGACACCTATTGCGGATAGACAAATAATACGTGATATGATTAAAGAACTGCTAGATAACAATATAATTCGGGAAAGCATCTCATCATACGCAAGTCCAGCATTGCTTGTAAATAAGAAAAATGGCGAAAAGAGACTTTGTGTTGACTACAGGGCTCTTAACAAAATAACTGTCAAAGATAAATATCCAATGCCGCGCATTGAAGACCTTATTGATAGGCTTCAGGGTAGCAATTTCTACACAAATTTAGATTTAAAAAGTGGGTATTATCATATTTTTATGAGCAAAGACTCTATAGATAAGACTGCGTTTGTTACGGAAGACGGACATTACAAATTTCTGAGGTTACCTTTTGGGTTAGCTAATGCGCCATCTTGTTTTCAACAAATGATGCATAAAGTGTTAGGTAATTTAAGATTTAAGGAGGTTATTATATATTTCGATGATATTTTAATTGTAACAAAAACTATACAAGAAAATTTATTGATACTAGAACGGGTTTTAAAACTTTTCAAAGAAAACGGTTTGACAATTAATTTATCAAAGTGTAATTTCCTTAAAACGGAAATTGAATTTTTAGGTTATAAAATTAAAGGCAGATGTATAAGTCCTAGTGAAAACAAATTGAGTGTGGTTAAAAACTTTACAAAACCGAAATCGGTCCATCAATTGAGACAATTCTTAGGTTTAACAAGCTGTTTTCGCAAATTCATTCCTAACTGTGCTCAAATTTCTAGTCCTCTTACACAACTTGCGCAAAGATGCAACATGGGTATGGCACAATATACATGACCAAACGTTTGAGAAACTTAAAGACGCTTTAACTTCTAGTAATGTGTTAACTATATTTGATCCATCCAAAATGTGCACTTTATATACAGATGCCAGTAGAGATGGCATTGCAGGTGTTTTAATGCAGCTTGTTAATGGGGACGAGAAGCCTATACATTTTTACAGTAGACAAACTACCATAAATGAGAAGAAATTTCATTCATTCGAACTCGAATTGTTAGCTGTAGTTTGTTCATTACATAAATTTAGAAACTATCTATTAGGTAGACATTTTACAATAATAACGGATTGTAATGCTGTTAAACATGCGTTAACAAAGAAAGAAATAATTCCGAGAATAACACGATGGGTATTATTTACCCAAGAGTTTGACTTCGATATAATTCATAGAGAAGGTAGACGCATGGCACATGTTGATGCGCTGAGTAGGAACCCGGCTCCATGTAGTGAAATTCCCGAGTCTGAATTCATTATGTCTATTATTAGTGAGGCTGATTGGTTATTATCTGTTCAGCTACAAGACCCTCAAATAAAAAAAATTAAAATCATTTTAGAATCGGGAGATAGAGATAATAATAAACACATATTTGAACATTATGATTTGTTAGGAAATAAGGTTTTCCGACAAACTAGCTACGGACGTCGTTGGGTTGTACCAAAAAAATGCATACATCAAATAATAAAAATAAACCACGACGATTTGGGTCATTTTGCCTTAGAAAAAACCTTGGAACGTATAAATTCTATTTATTGGTTTCCACGTATGCGACACATTGTCAAAAAGTATATTAAAAACTGTATTAATTGTATTTATTTTAAGAATAAAAGTAGTCCAACGGAGGGATTTCTACACCCTATACCTAAATATGCTAGACCGTTCCATACTATGCACATTGACCATCTAGGACCTTTTATTAAAACAACTAAAAACAATAAGTATTTACTAGTAATGGTCGATTCGTTCACAAAGTTTGTGTTTATTGCGGCAGTTCCAAATAATGACTATGAATCTGTTATTGAGGAGTTGGACCAAATATCTAAAATATTTGGGAATCCAAGACGCATAATTACATACTCTGGTTCGTGTTTTACCTCTAAAACATTTAATCAATATTGCTGTGACAGACACATTCGTCTACATATTGTGGCCACGGGAATGCCTCGTGCAAACGGGCAAGTTGAACGTTTTAATAAAACAATATTAGAGGCATTAAGGGCTTTAGGTGCGAATTTAGCAGATAACAAATGGGACGATTGCGTTAAAGCGTTACAATTAGGGCTAAACAGTACATACCATAAAACTATCAAAGCCGTACCTTGTGAGGTATTATTTGGATACAGATTACGTTTAGATAGTGACGTTACGATTTCGAACCACGAAAGCGATCAAACTATTGATGTGACAAGCTTACGCCAAAGAGTCGATGAAAATACCAAGTCGAGCGCAATTGATCAAAAGAAAAGATTCGACAGGTCTCGCTGTAAGGCTAGAAATTACAACCAAGGTGATTTGGTCTTAATAAAAATTCATAGCCAAAGTAATGACGGTCGGAGTCGCAAACTACTCCCAGTGTTTAAAGGACCTTTTCAAATAAGTAAAGTTCTGGACAATGACCGGTATGAGGTAACGGATTTGAGGGGAAGTAACCGTAGTTTTAAGAAATACACAGGAGTAGCCGCAGCAGAAAACATTAAACCTTGGATTCATATTGATGATTATGAAATAGATGGTAAATTATAAAGCAATGATCAGAATATTGTGTTGGCAAGGTTAGTTTTATTTACACTGTCATATAATTATCTTCATTATTTAAATAAACACGTACACTCAGTAAATTTTTCATCATTTTGAGGTGGATGTTCAAATCTTATATAATATAATATTATGTAGTGCTATTTTAGTAAATTTTATGGAGAGTCAATTCCAAAACTAATAATTTTAGACTATTGATGTCGCTGATAGGTTCTCTGTGAAATGCGATCGAAACCATTTACGAGCATGTTGTATAAACAATGATATAACCTAAGCATTGTAGAAAACAACATTGCATTAAAAATGTATAATCGTCGCATAGAACATAGAATCACAGTATGAACTCGAAGTCTATTACTAAATCATGGAGATTGGCATATTTTACTTTAAGTTAAAATGATAGTTTGTTACCATTTTGTTACAGATGTTTTTCCACTGACTCTAAGTACCGTTCGGGATGAACGGCATGCAGCATGGCCGTGTTGGCAACTCTAGTCCACTAGCGCCACCAACCGTTCAACCAACGAATTGCAGGGAGGCATGCTGTGACAGGAGCTGTCAAAACGTGGCTATAAAAGGACGGGATTACCAGAAGAAACCCCTTTTTATTTTGCATTGCTTGACTGAATAAGCGTTTATAAGTTACTGTGTCTTAATAACTAAATTGTTTAAAAAGTAATAATAATAATTATAATCATATTTATATTCTTTGGTAATTTAAAGCAACCCGTCCCTTACACTATTATCTTTACCAGATTTTTTTTCTCCATATTTGGCCATAGCGCGGTTGCGCATTGTGCCAATATCAAGTTTTTTTCTTTTGTTGAATGAAAACTTTAGGAAATTAGAGTAATAGAAAGGTTCGTAATTCGGATTTGTACTAAGATTTTTTAAGGATCAAAGGAGTTGGGAAGTAATATAAATTATTACTATATTTACTATGATGCATAACTCTCAGACATATATACTTATAGAATAAACACAATATTGCATACCAGATACGTAATATTTACTTATATTTTTAATAATAAACGTACTTAAAAATTAAAAAAAGTAAAAATAATAAACGTACTTAAAATATTATATACATGTGGATTCAAGGATGATAATAAAATCAGGATGGATGTAGGCAATGGTACAAGTGAGGACAAGGACAGTAGGAAGGAAGAGTGATCGTATAGAGGGCATTGGAAAAAAATGTGATTAATATCTCCCACATCAGTGCCGCATGCACAAGTATCTGAATTAATTATCTTCATTCTAGCCAGATGTTTTGGGGTACAAGTGTGACCTAATCTCAAACGAGACAAGATACTTGTAACTCTTTTACAGAAATTAAATTTAAAAAACCATGGTGTTGCGGGTATAGAAGGTTGAATATTAAAATAAAAATTGCCTTTCGACCTTAAGGCTGTAATTAATATATGGTACAAGATCACCACATTCCACTGCATCTTTAGCTAATTGATCTACTTTATTGTTATTTGAAATACCACTATGGCTTGGTATCCAGGCTAAAGTAACTTGGTACCCCTTCTTTTCGCAATCCAATAATTTACTTCTCATTTCGAAAATTATTGGGAAGTTAGATTTGTCCTTAAATGGAAACTTAGACAATAGTTGCAGGCTACTCATAGAATCTGTGAAAATAACAGTTTTTGTAAGCTTAGCTAACAGGATGTATTCAGTAGCTCTCAATAAACTAAAACATTCACCTGTAAAACCAGAGGTCTCAGGAGGAAGTTTAATCTGTTGTTTAATATTATATTGCTGATGGTACACTGCTACACCTACACAGCTACCAGTTACTTGTTTTGAGGCATCAGTAAAGATGAAATGATGATCATCAAAGCTGGTGTTCACAACGTTTAAAAAATTTGCATTGGCTTCAATATCATCTTTTTTAATAGATATATTAAATTTAATATTTGGCGTTAATACTAAGGCCTCGTATTCAATTTCAAACAAAGGTAGATTAGACAATTTGTATACTGGGGATTTTAGATGTAAAAACTTATAAAATGATTTTAACAAACAAGAATATTTTTTGGGGGAATTTGAGTTTTTTAAATATTTAACAGTTTTCCTATGACTGGATGATTTTTAAACTGAACACATTGAAATGTATATTTCAATTGATTGTAATGTAAATGCGGAGGGGGATCAACACATTCTACTTGTAATGCATTTGTAGGCGTTGTTTTCATTGCTCCACAGATTATTCTTAGCGCCTTTGATTGGATGCGGTCTTAAATTTTACTGCCATTTTGGTAAAGTGGCTCTTAAGGGAAAGTTCCGTAGTCGAGAAGACTTCTTATAAGTGCATTATACAGTAATTTCATGCAGAATGGATGCGCACCCCACCAGACCCCAGACAGGCACCTAAGAACATTAATCCGTTTTTCACATTTTTCAGCTATATATTTGCAATGGGGAAGGCCTGAAAGTTTAGAATCTAGTATGACTCCAAGATATTTAACTTCAGATTTACAAGTTAACAATTTGCTATCATATACTATATTCACAGATGGAATTAACCTTTTTTGGGAGAATAGAGTGACAACACTTTTATCAGGCGAAAGTTCAAACCCATTATTATGGAGCCATAGTCTTAAGTTACTTAATGCAAGGTTTAAGTTAAAATTCGCATCTTCGATCGATGTGTCGGAACCAAGTCGTCTGCATATTGTAAAATATTAGCCTCTTTTACGTATTTATCCATATCATATGTATATATATTATACAACAAAGAGCTTAAAACAGATCCCTGTGGCAAACCTTTGTATAATTTACGACTATATTTTAAATCATTAAAAGTTATACTAATAGTTCGTTCAGAAATAAGCTGTAAAATGAAATTGATTATTTTGAAAGGCACTCCTAATGCGGTTAACTTATTTTTTAAAAAAGGATGGAGAACATTATCATAGGCAGAACATAAATCTAAAAAAGATGCGACCGTAGATTGGCCCTTAGAAAAACCTAAACGAATATCAGTGATGAGTGATGCAATATTATCGGTAGTACTTATGGCTTTTCGGAACCCGTATTGGTTGTCACTTAGTAGGTTGTGTTTTTCTATGTATCATTCTAAGCGATTTTTAATTAAATTTTCGCAAATTTTTGATAATGCTGATGAAAGAATTACTGGACGAAACGATGATATATCAGATGGAGGTTTATTTGGTTTGAGAATTGGCAGAACTGTCTGTATTTTCCAGGCTTCTGGAATATTACCTGTTTCGAACATACTGTTTATAAGATCAAGATAATATAAGAGTGAAAAATCATTTAAATTACAAATAAAAGAATATGGTATTTTATCTTCCCCAGGTGAAGAATCCTTTAAATACACCCTTAAGTTCAATTAATGTAAAAGGTTTACTTAAACCTGAAGGGTTTGGATCACACTTACTAAAATCATTAATGATGTTGTTTTCAGGCACATATGGAGGGGCTAGTTTATCAAGAAATGGCTCTCTTAAGTCTTCTGGAATGAAATTGAATTTACGGGGAGAAAACACTGAACGAAATCTTTTAATGTTTTGCCACACTTTAGATAAAGGTGTATTAGGAGAAATATTTGAACAAAAAGATTTCCAACCAGCTGATTTTTTGGATTTTAAAAGTTTCTTAGTTTGTTTTGTTATATCTATCAGGTTTTGGTAACTCTCCTGTGTCATGTTTCTGTCATATATTTTTTCTGCTTGTTTCCTGTTTTTTATGGCTTGAGAACATTCATTATCCCACCAAGGTGGCGATGGTGTTTTATCTGAATTGTCCGACTTTAATGGAAAGGCTTCATCAGCTGATTTTATTAAAATTTCTGAAAGTTTATTGCAACAAGTATTTTCTTCACCTGGAGATATATTAGGTCTTTACCTATGAAATAGTCGTTTTTCACGAAATAAATGAAGCGTAATTTTTTTATATATTTTTTATTTCTATTAATCAAAATAATCACCCATGCAATCAATGCATCTTTGCCAACGCATTGGTAGCTTATTGATGCCTTTCTTGAAGAAATCAGCTGGACGGGAGGAAACAAATTCTTCAAAGGCATTTTGTACTGCCTCTCGGGTATTGAATTTTTTTCCCGCCAAGAAGTTTTCCAAATTCTGGAAAAAGTAGAAGTCTGTAGGCGCAAGGTCTGGTGAGTACGGCGGATGACGGAGAACTTCCAATCCCAACTCTTGTAGCTTGGAGACCGTCTGCTGTGCAGTATGAGGTCGCGCGTTGTCGTGCAGGAGCAGTGGAGCCGAACGATTGACCAAAGCTGGTTGGAGACGTGCGAGCTTCTCCATCATTGTGTTCAGTTCTTCACAGTACACATCTGCAGTAATGCTTGTCCCGTTTGGCAAGAAGCTGTGATGAATTACACCCGCGTTAGACCACCAAACAGTTACCATCACTTTTCTAGGGGTAAGTTTTCGTTTAGGGCATTGTTTGGGTGCTGAACCAGGGTCCAACCAACTTGCTGAGCGCTCACAATTGTCAAACAGGATTCATTTCTCGTCACAAGTAACAATGTGGTTCAGGATTCCTTCATTTGTATGCCTGCTAAGCAGTGCAAGGCACGTCTCCACGCGTACTTCGCGCTGGCGGTCATGGAGTTCGTGGGGTACCCATTTGTCAAGCTTTTTTACCTTGCCAATTTGACGCAAATGGACCAATATTGTTTTGATGCTAACGTTGAAAGCTGCTGCTAATTCAGCCGTGGATTGAGTTTCATCAGCTTCCACAATTGCCTTTAATTCGTCATTGTCGACCAAAGTTTTCGAACGACCACGTGGTTCATTTTTCAGGTCAAAATTTCCAGAACGGAAGCGGGTAAACCAATAACGGGTGGTGCGTTCGTTTGTAGTGTTCGCTCCGTAAACGTCGTTGATGTTGCGTGCCGCTTGTGCCGCTTTGCTGCCACGACGGTACTCATACTCCATAATTAGTCGAATTTTTAACTTATCCATGATGACGAAAAATGTTCGAATGCGTTGAAAACAAAACACTAACTATTAAACAAATGACGATTTTAGAAAAAGAATTCCATGTTTATTAAATAAAATTAATTTGAAATTAGAATTATCAGTCAAAAAAAATATATTTTCATTTGAAATGGCCAGTACGGCAAAACGGCAGTTTCATATATATAACCTATTATTTGGTATAGTCGATATTTTATTGTTAACTTTTGTGCAAAATTTGGGCCATTCTTTTTCAAGTAACCTATATTTCATACGGGGTTTTGATTTATGTATATTTAAGTTGAATATAGCTGAGGGTATGGTGATTAATATTGGAAAATGATCACTACCATGGGTTGATATACCTACAGACCAGTCCAGAGAGGATGCTTATAGAGGGGAACAAATGGTTAAATCAACTGCACTAAGGTTTTCACCTGGGGCTGTGCGAGTAGGGACACCTGTGTTCAAAATACAAAAATGTAATTCATTGATAATTTCTAATAAATTTTCCCAAATACGATGTTGACAATTAATGTCTCCAAGTATTAAAATAGGTTGAGAAATTCTGCTTAAAATGTTTTTGATTTCAGTGAGTATTTGAGAGGTAGGTCTTGGGACATATAAAGAAATTAAAACTATACTATTTACAACTATACCTAAAATTGAAAAATCCTCATTATGTGAGGGCAATATTTTGTGAGGGATATCTACAACTTTATACAAAAGGCCATTTTTCTTAGAATGGCGGCTTTATTAGAATGGCACCATAACCATCATGCCTGTCTTCTCTTAGGCAAGAGAAACCAGGGAGGTTGAAAATAGAACCTGGCAAAAGCCAAGTTTCAGAGAGACAAAAAATTTGTGGTTTACATGTATTAATCATATAGATTAACTCATGCTTCTTACTAACTACACTTCTGCAGTTCTACTGTATTATCAGTTGTGTCTTGAGATCCATAATCAGAAGAAAAATTATCATTAATCAAGTTTGAATGTGCAACGGTGGACGGTGTGTTAGTCATAATATGAGAAATTACATTTTGTAAGTTTTTTATTGTTTCATTAAAATATTGTATTAAATTGTTGTTTGAAGTTTTATGATTGTTCATTAAGCAAGTGCCATTAGAGGGTAATGGAATATTGTAATCTTTAATGATAGAATTATGTGCAGTGGCATTAAAACCTTTTCCCAGTTTTGGGGTACTATGTGGTTTAAGAAAAACAGTTTTTTTATAAGATTTAATTTCTGGAATTTAATTGAGTTTTTTGGGTGACATTTGTGTTTTCTGTTTAGGAGTAGAAGGTGAATTGAGAACCTCAGAATATGGTTTGTATACTGTTGGGAAAACTTTTATGGCTTCTGAATATGCAACACAGTTCTCAGCCATGTAAGTTTTAATTTGCTTTTGCCTATTAAATTCTGGGCACATTTTACTTGTAGCAAAGTGGGATCCTTTGCACATGCAACAATTCCCTAGGTTTCCTTCCACAGAACAGGTATCTCCTGAGTGTTCTCCACCACATTTAAAGCAGCGGGGTTTAGATCTACACTGCATTTTTGTATGCCCATATCGGCAACAATTGTAGCATTGGATTGTCGGATAAATATATAAGGACACAGGTAATGCATTGTATAACATAAATAAATGCTTAGGTAAGATTTGTCCATCGAAAGTAAATACTACTGTTTGTGAGGGGTGCCAGGTGGATATACCATTTAAAGTTGTTTTATAGTTTAATCTTCGTATTTTTAAGATTTCACCACATCCTATTGGTAGACATATATATTCTTTAATTTCTTCTAAGCTAAGGTTGGTTGGAATCCCTTTTACAATACCAATTCTTGTAATATTATAAGATGGAATAAAAGCTTTGATTTGTTCCTTTCCTAAAGACTCTGAATTTAAAAATGAATTTGCATCATTAAAATCGGAATAACTAAGTGCAATTCTGTTTCGACCTAGTTTTTTTACACGGCCGTAAATCATATTTTTAAAATTGTTTTTTTTAGGTAGTTACCAAAATTGATGGGAGGAATGTGGTGCCGCTATTGGGTGAAGTTTCTGTACGTTGAACGTGGATGACATAGGGCGATAAATCTGACTTAATAAATAATTTGCGTGCCACTTGTTGAGGTGCGTTTTTCATAGCAGAGTTATTTTGTTGTAAGGTATTATTTAGTGGTTGAGTTTTAGGAAGGTCTACGTCATGGTCGCTACAAGCACAACCATCTGTATTATCTTTCGAATTCCTCTTACGTTTTTTATTACAATGCTTGCAAATTTTGGATGTTCGTACTGTACGTCTCTTTCTGGCCCTACTGTTCTTAGCTGAGCAGTCAGTGTCCATACTGGATTCAATTTCCACATTTAGTCCTACCTGGAGGCTTCTGCCACCGGGATCTGCAGGCTCATTCATTATTTAAAAATTAAAAGTGACTACATCCAATATATTACGGAAAAACACAACTTACCGATTTTTTCCACCAATAAAAATATAAAACCTAAATTACATACATATAAATATATACTTAAATGCACTTTCAACTCAATTGAACGCTTTAAAATTAATAAATTAAAAAATAGTTGGAAAAAAACACCCGCTCAACACGAAATTTCCCGCCGTTTTCAAACTTTACCAGATTCAGAAAAAAACTTTGTAAACAATGAAACGTCAATGACCCTCTGGCATTTTAGTGATGTTACCCATACTGATTATTGAATTATTTTGGCAAAGCGATAATCGACATCAACAAATCAACAAAATTATTTTTTTTATCAAAAATACAATTTCTTTTTATTAATGTAATAGATTTAACAATCAGTCTTCTTTATATTTTAAAAATAATAGAATCAGACTAAACAAAAATGAACTAAATGCCCTTCTTAAATCAATTTATATTTTTTATTCATTTTATACAAGAGTTACTCAGAATCAGTCACATTTACTACATAATTACTATGACATTCCTCAAAACAAGCAGGGCAAAGACGATTTTTGCAAATCTTATACCTAAACCTCGTTTCCTTGCGCTTTTTCTTTTTGCTGCACAGAAGGCAATTAAGGTATTTAATGTTCCTCTTTGAATTTTCTGTAGTCGGAATGTCTTCAGGCCAGTGACCACGTAAACTCTCTTTGCTGGCTGTTGCCTTGGCCCTGGCCTTTCGATTGTAGCTCTATCATTTGTGCGTCTACTGGAATAAATACTTCCTATTCTGATATCTTTGCCCTTTAAGTTACAATTGACTTTAGTCATCTGCATAATTAGCTTATTCCGATAGCTCTAAAAGTTTGCCCTTCTAGGTAGTTTGCAATCAGGCAATAAAGTTGACCTCCCTTGTGAATGAGGGGTATGCGTACGCGCTACAGATATGGGTTTGCCATCATAAACCCAGTTTAAAGTTGCCACATAAAAAATAACATTTGAAATTAATATTGATGTACAATGTAGTTTTATGAATGAATAAAAAAATAAAAGTAAACATATTTAATTTAAAAAAGGATATTATTTCTCCCGAATAGGACTTATTATACCAAAAAACGTCACATTCTAGTGGTACCTTAATTCACGGAACTATAAGCAGAATGAATTATGCTCAAAACTCACCTAATAAAAGAATCAGTAACAACCACAATATTGTTCCAACGGCAAAAAGTCTTTGTAAACTATAATTTTACTAAATTACACTGAAAGTAAAAAAAAAAAAACTTAAAAGTTGTTTAATAAAAGGGCGGCAGTGTTTTCTGAGTTACTGGTGTGCAATTTTAGTGTATTGAAAGTGGGATTCTTGATGAAATTGACGAATTTATATCCAGCAATGGTTACACAAAATAGGCATGTTCAGGAAATTGTAAAAGTTTCTGGGGTACACTTCTTGTTTGTGGCGAAAGTATGTTTTATTGGAACTGAAATGAATTGAGCCTCTACCCACAAAAAAAACCACCTTTATGACTTTGGCAATCATTTGCCTCAGCCTTCATCTGAAGCGACGACCGATTGGAGGAAAAGGCCGCACAAGCGGGGACCCTTCTGAGGTCATCGGCTGGGAAATATCACCAGCACTAAAGGTGCTCGAAGCACTGATGGTGAATTCATAGCACTGAAGGTGCTCAAGGAGATTTAGAATTTGCAGCCTGAAGGGCTTCGAGATCGGCCGTTAGCTGCATGGCTACGTAGGCGAGTGCGTTTCTAGGTCTAGCGACTTTGAATTTCGAATCTAGGAGTGGGGGAGTATACGAGACTGAATCTCGAATTATAGAATCTTGGAGCGTTTGAAGAACGCTTCCGAGAGTGTTTTGAGATGTTGTTGTACTGTAAGTTGTTCAAGATCTCTGTGCAGGTCCGCGATATGCACGTACCAAGGTGCGTTTGTGGCCCTGCGGCAGAAGAGATTTTGAACCACCTGCAGTTTGTGCAGGAGGGAGGGTTTGGCGTGGGCAAAGATTGGCGAGACATAAGCCATGACGGATCTAACGCAGGTCTTATAGAGCGTAGTTTGTTCCTAAAAGACATTTTTACACATAAAATAAACACTACTAGTACTTAAATGTAATGGTCAAATTATTCTGACTTATTTCTTTCTTGAGTTGACAATTTAGCTGAACATCTTAATTTTTTACACTTATATATAAATAGTCGAATTGCGATCGCAAGTAATTACGTGCTCTTGAAAACACAGTTCCCAATGAATGCACAGGGTACCTTAAAAGGTCTTTATATGATTAATTATACTTTTCTACTTAAATCATGGTTGAATGGTGGATTAAACCTGGCTAAGAATGTAGCAAAGTTTCTCTTTTCAATCTTTTAGGACAGCAATTTGCACCCAAGAGTTCATAGGAGCTTTTTACCTCTTCAACTCCATTTTTTTTGCAAAATCAACCGTCTCTAATGATTTGATTCATTTAAAAAAGTAAAAGAGTCTAATGTGTCGCTGAAGTACGGGATCTATAAGAGTGTGCATGCAAACATTTGCTGCTCGCGGAAAGCCTTAAAAAAAATTAAGGAGCACAGAAACATAAAAAAGCATAAATAACATATTTTATACAATTAATTAACAAAAGTCGCGGTCACGACAAACTTTGTTTTAAGTAAATATTTAATATTTTTGCAGTCTAATGTCTCCGATACGATCAATGTAGTATAAACGAGCTCTTTTGATCACCTTTTTGCAGGACTTGTAGGCTGAATTGTCCGATCGCTGCTTTACTTGCAGATCCAAGGCGTTGCTTCTACCAGCGTCAGCCCAGGCCAGGAACGCTTTACAGCTAGGAGGCAATCAGCAATAAACAATGGGCGGGCTTTGGTATGGGCTTTGACCTCCAGTCCAAGAATGCCATTCTTGCCATTCTGCAGAACTCCATACTTTGACATATCACATTAGAGACAGCATCAGCAGCAGCAGCGAAGCAGACCTGCCACTGAGGAATGAAAAAGTGTCGCAACTTAACCCATTCCACTGACTTGTACCGCCATACTCGTCTTGTGCCCTGCGGATTTGTGTCAGTGGGCGAATATTGCAACACAGATTTCATCAGACAAATGTATCTTATGGTGATAATACAGACACTGAGTGTCTGCTTGGATATGTTGTCAACAGAAAGTCCAAGTAGTATTCTGTGTGGTCAGCAACGTCAGGAACGCGCGTGGGTTCTGTAACGAGCTTCAAGAGACCATGGGTTAGCGCAAACCTGTACCTCTCAGCGTAGTAGGTGTTCGTGTACAGCCACTCTCCGTGGTGGGCATGACAGTCCCTAAGAAACACTAACTGCGCAGACGAATAGCGTTGCTGGACCTTGTTTGCTGCATCACTGAGGTATTCTTTTGTTGTCTCCTGAGCTCCAGTATGCAAACGATAGATACTGGCGTATACAGTAAGGTCTAGGCTAGTATGAACTAAGACCCAAATTACAGAAAAGTCCGCGATATCCCGTTAGAAGCAGGGCGAATAGAGTGAAGTGCAACGTAAGGTACCGAGCAGTAACCAGTCCCCAAGTCCAAGTCTTTCTTGTATTACCTTTAGACATTTGCACCAAAAATTTATGAGTATCGGTGATTTTGGCAATTCCAGTCATTAATGGAGACAGCATACGAGACAACCCCTTGAGAATATTGAGGCAGTAAGGTCCTCAGTTGGGACATCACGTAATAGATTCTTTATTGCCATTTTAAGCTGAACATGGCGTGGCCAATTTTTGGTTCCAGCAGGACGCAGCCATTGCCAACACAGCCACTATTACCGTAAGATCGTCGATCACCTGATTTCCAAAAACTATGAACTTGCCACCAAGGTCGCCCGATTGGAGGTTACCGGAATTTTTTTGTGAAGTTTTTGAAGTCCAATATCTACTTCAACAAGCTACGGCCTGTTAAAGAATTCAACGCCAATATTCGATGCGAAAAAGCCGATTCTTTATCGCCCGCAACACTTCGGCAGAGATGGAAAACGCTGAACAACGAGCTTATTCCGTCATTCGCTAAAAAGACGATCATTTCCGCGATATTATCTGAAAGACATGATCCAAACAAATTATTTATAAACTATGTAATAGAAACAATTTTTTTAGTGCAAAGATGTAGGTCATTACCAAGTTTTTCAAATGACTTTCATAAATTTTATACGTTTTTAATAGCAGTAACAGGTTTTAGCTCTACACTTAGTCATCTTTATTCAGTTTTACTACGAAACATAGCTGCAAAATAAGAATTATAATTTGCAACCAGTTTTTAAACAGTTTATAAGAAGTTCAAAAATCAAAATATTTTATTTCATCATAGGTAAAAATTGCACACTTGTTGAAAGTCTTTTTTTTTTCTTTATCTTCATCAGGATTGCGTAAATACAACCTCGGCTTTTAAAAGGTATTTTGGGTCGAAAAAGAGAAAAAAAAAGCGGTGGATAAAATAAAATACTAGGCGTAGAAGCAGTGGATAACAATCACGTGCAATTTCATAGAAATAATCTTTATTCTTACAGTAAGCTTTTTTGCATAGTATTACTTTAATAATTTTCTTCCGCTTAGTGAGGGGCAGGGATTGAACTGATTTAAGTATTTTATTGTAACAAGGTATTGAGATTCCAATAAATGATTTGCTGCTTTTACTAGCCTAAGTTTTGGAAACGCTAACTTACAGTAATTCCTAGATCTTAAAATGTAACCATTATCGTGGTTATGTTTCTTAGTTTTACATTTATGAATATTCTTGTGAATGTGCAAAACTGTGTATAACTGAATTCAAGATCAAGCAATTTGTGGTTTTATTGACTACAAATTTAGGCTACAAATTTTGTTCTTTACAAATACTATACTTCCAAATTCCAATGAAATCCCGACAGACAACAAGTCCTCAACTTGTAACAGTTCACTTAACATTAAATGTAAGGGTTAGTTCGAGTGGAAAACTTTTAGATAAACGTTGTTACCAACTATTTTAAATTGGTATGTTGCAAGACACGAGGGAAAGTAGAACTTAATAAGATTAAGATAGAAATAGAAGATACTAATACAATACTAATTGAAAATCTGTGTAGGGGTCGACTCCTTGTGACCTAGAGAACTTACTGAATTGCATTTAATAAATAATCTAGATGTCATATGTTGGCATTACCCTTGTATTATCGCTAAATATGGGTCAGATAATAAACTAAATTATAAACAAGTATGATTTTTTATGTAATTATCAACAAACCCCAATATTTTTAGCAGATTATCCTTAAATATTTAAGATGCTTTAATACAAGTAAAATAATGTTTTGTAGTTTTTAATTGTAGATGTTAAGGGCTGTTTATTGCGAAAATATAATAATAAACCATTTCGATTGGATTATTCGTGTATTTCAATATTATTTCCATACAAGCTATGACTACAAAATTCGTTATTACTAAATAAATCAGTAAAAAGTAATAATAAATATTATTAATTCATTAAAAAAAATGCTAAGTGAGTCATTTTCATAAATTTTAAAACTACAGCTATTACTCAGTGCAAGGCGAGGCACAGCCGCGACTGTACTCGGCCCTGATGATGGACTCCATACGAGTCCGAAACTAGTCGGACCTCTCCGACGATAACGCTTGAGTAAAAGTTGTAGTTTTAAAATTAAATATGAATTCACTTAGCAATAAAATTTTACATATTTTCTTACATTTAATCAATAAGATAGAAATGCATAGTTCTTGTCAAATTTTTTAGTTTACTTTGACAAAAACTATGCAAAAGTAGATTAAAGTTGTATAAAAATAACAATTAAAAATGTCTATCTGTTTAAATATTTAATTAACATTATTTATAGTTTTATTTTAAATGTAAAATGTTCATATTTCTTTATTATTACACATAAAGACAGTATCTTCCTTAACTCATGACATCTTATTGAAACATCACTCATATTTATATTCAATGTCTTTTATATATTCAAGTAAGAAAGGAGAGGTCTTGGTTTAAATATAAATATAATCCCCTCGATACACACGTTCATATAAAAACTTTCATACAATAACTTACATTCATTCTTTTAAGATTGAAAAATAAACTTAAAATGTACAGATACCTTTTAAAGTAAATAAAAAAACCAGCAAGAAGTTCCATCTATATAAGTAAGTATATGAAAATACTCCTCTTCGAGACTTATTTTGAGACCCTATTTAATTTATTCATAACAAAGATTTTAACATCTCACATATTAGATTCTTTTTAAATTATGTTGAAAAGGTAGTTATTCCTAAAGAACTATTATTATTTTCCAGATATTTATCAGTATCTTCCTTAACTTATGACATCTTATTGAAACATCACTCATATTTATATTCAATGTCTTTTATATATTCAAGTAAGAAAGGAGAGGTCTTGGTTTAAATATAAATATAATCCCCTCGATACACACGTTCATACAAAAACTTTCATACAATAACTTACATTCATTCTTTTAAGATTTAAAAATAAACTTAAAATGTACAGATACCTTTTAAAGTAAATAAATGAAACCAGCAAGAAGTTCCATCTATATAAGTAAGTATATGAAAATACTCCTCTTCGAGACTTATTTTGAGACCCTATTTAATTTATTCATAACAAAGGTTTTAACATCTCACATATTAGATTCTTTTTAAATTATGTTGAAAAGGTAGTTATTCCTAAAGAACTATTATTATTTTCCATTTGCTGCCGTCTCTCTTGTTCAATTCTTGATTCTGAAAATAAAAAAAATATATATGGTCATTAAGAAAAATCTTCATAAGCAAGTTCTTAAAGTCTTAATTGTTTTATAAAAAAAGGACTCGTTTGATATGAGATACGTCATTCAGTTCTCTTACATTTTCACATCGGTAAATCAGCACTCAGTCCACATGAGTGCCGTCCGTAGAGTTGAATTGAGAAATATTGATCTTTTTTTTGTCGTACCGATATTGACATTGCACAGCCGTGTGGAGTAGTAAGTAGTGCCTGCCTAATACGCTGAAGGTCTCAGTTTCCAGTCCTGGTTATTTGTGTGATGAACATTGATGTTTGTTCTCCGGTCATAGTTGTTTGTATTTATATTGGATGTTTATTCTGGGTTACCCGCCAGTTTGCTGGTCTTCCATAACACAAGCTCTGCTCTGCACTTTGGGGCCACACAGTTTGTGTGTTTGACAAGGGATTAAAATTATTGGATTAAAGACAGTAGTTTCAAGTTTGAATTGCCTTTGAATATCTGTACAGAGGAATAGGCGAATGCAGGCGTGAACCAAACTTACTTTCCACTAGGTGAGATGGAAGAGAAACGCTTCTGTGATAAAAAAATATAACTTTTTAGTTAAACTCCAGAAAAATTGTGCCTGATGATTAAAATATCTTGCAAACAAAACAAAATGATAACACTTGCTTGAAATGTTATCCCCTGCAGACACCTTGCGAATAATATAGAAGACAAATCACTTATGCCTTATTTTACTACACAGAAATAAAACACATTACTAAATCGGCTTGAATTTAAAAAGCCTTTAACTTAAATATGATTAATACGAAACAAGCTTATAAAGTAATCTTACTTCACTTATTAATCTTCCTCGCTGTAACCAGTTTATTGATATCATGATAAGCAGCAATCATGGTATGTTGTGGGGCGGTATTCGTAGTGCAGGCAGGATTAGCCCTCATGCAATCCACACCTTCCTGGCCGCGTCGTGCTGCTCGCATGTAGCGAAAGAATCGGAGGATCTCTGGGTTATCAGACACGGGACGACGAAGCTCATTCAGCTCCCTGAAAATCCGAGAAATGAAAAATTTTACGCATACAATATTGAAAGAAATTTCATTCATACCCATTAATTTATGTAATGATCACAGATGTTGGTTCTCTGGTCATGGTTGTTATTGATGAGCACAAGCTCTGCTTACTTTGGGACCATAAAGTTGGTGTGTTTGTCCGGGGATTTATTATTATTATTCTTCTTTGTAAGAAAGGTTTTTCATAAACTAATAAAGAATCTTTTCATCTGGTCCGTTGTAGGATATCGCGAAGTCCTTGCGAGCCTTTTGATTAAACCTGGTTTTATGAACCCCTGATGTAAAAAGAAGGGTGTTTTAAGTTTAAGCTGTGTGTGTTGGTACGTATCGTGTGTCAGTTTGTGGCGTCGCAGTTCGCAAACGAATTTACAGATTTTGATGGTATTTTTTTGTTTCAAATCCGAGTTACAAGAAATTGTTTTTAGCCATGATTGAAGAAATTCAACTCCGTTCAAAAGTTATGCGAGCTATTTGCCGCTAGTCGAGGGCTTTTCAGTCTATGCTTACAAATAACTTCAATTTATAATAACCGATAAAACAGCTGTGTCCATTTTGCTTTTCCAGATGTACTTAGTTCTCAGTTTAAATTGTAAAATAAAATAGGATTCTTTTTAAATATCATAAGTACAGAACTAACACCGGTCAAAGTTGTCCCAGAAACATCGTAACAATTGACGGTAAAAAAAATGTTGTTGTGTAATGTTTGTGTAAATATTTTCAAAATTTGTGGCCCATGTGAAACCCGTGTAAAATAACCAATTTTATATTTTCAAATTCAAAAATTATCACGTTTAAACTATTTAGTTTCAAGCATACATCATTAACGTAACAAAGAATAAATAAAAGAAAGGGCAAACCAGTAAGTAAATATAATCAGACCCTCCATTAACATTTTGTGAACTGAACTATAAAGATATAAAGTAAAATTCTACAACTCCCTGTTACGACCTGCTGGGATGATAAAATTTTATGTCGGTTGTTCAAAAATACACACATATCGGTTGAACTACAGTTTTACAATCTGTGGTTAAATAAACACGTAGCCCTATTTGTATGTATACACCACTTCGTGTTTACGTTAAATACTTTATACATAGTAGAATGCAACACCATTTAATGACATAGAGTCTGGCCAGCGAGCCGTGGCAGCCGAAATACGCAGGAAATAAAAAAAATAGGTCGTCAAACTAAAAATACTATGTAAAATAATTATGAAAGTTTGATATTTTTCTTTTGAGTGTTAAAACAAAGTAGCAAGATACCTTATTATCTGAGAAGCTCAATAATAGATGGATATTTTGGTAAAAAAAGGAAGTAATAATAGTGTTGCCAGATTCAGAATTCAAAAAATTCGTCTATACTAGTCGCAAAGACTCGTGGCAGACGAGGCCATAAAACACTTTTAAAAACAAACAATTTAAAAACGAGTGAGTCATCGCTGCACAAACAAATCACTGAAATTTTATAATCACTAACTAATGACCATAACTAATAATAGATGACGTGGAAAGATCGACTAATGATGCTTTCGAAAACGTACGATAGAAAATTGGCAAAAATGTGTTCGTCACGCAGAAACTCTGCAAGAACAAGATTTGCACAAGGCGCATTTATGCAAACCCCTAATAATACACGACGGCGACGACGACAGCGATACTGACGACGATGTTTATTAGTTTCATTAATTGGAATTTTGTTTGTTTTTTTGATTTTTATTTTGTTTACCTTAATAAGTTTGTAGTTCAGTTGTTACACGAATAAACGTAAAATAATACAAATATTTTGTTTACATTAAATGCCTTACTGAACACCTAATACTATCGACATACACTCAAAACCAAACGAAGCGCATCTCTGTATTGTTTTGGCGTCACCTATAAACAGTGTAAGTGCGAGCGAGATAATGATGTGCTCTGTCCTATTCAGACGTTTTATGACCGCATCTGCCATGACTAGTATAGCTGGCCAAACTCTAATTGTGTAAATCGAACAAATCCTTCTATGATAAATAATATACTTATGTTTTCTAATTTGATGCAGAATTAAATCTTATTTCCAAACAAAATACTGCTATCTCGTAATAAAATAAGAAGTAATGTTATATTGTATAAGTGATGAAGATTAATACAAAACAAGTTCTTTTGTAAATTATACTGAGTGACTGTTTTGAGCACATGGGCTCGGACCATGACTCTGAGCAACTTTCCCAAAATTACTTGTAGCGAAAATGAAAAATATCTTGACACTTCATACTCTACACATACTGGTTTGCGGCCAATTTCTTATGGAGAGTGAAAATTTTAATTTATTTCACATTAAACTCAGAAATACCGTAAGTTATTAATGTATCGTAGAAGGATCAGCTCGAATTATTGCGTCTGTCTGTCACTTATTTTGAACTTGCAATTTCGAAAAATTTGTGCTCCTTGCGCACCACGCGATATACTGCGAAATATTGGGACTTCTTTCACTTTTTCCTCTAATAAGGATAAACAATGCGGTATATAAAAAAATCGGGTTTTTCTAAGAAAACTCCAAAATATTGGAATAAACCTCTAATATTACTTCTGTTACAGTAGGTAGATTTTTTTTATTCTCTATTTTGGATTATCTTATGTCTATTGTACACAATAACAGTAATTTAAAACATCTGCGACTTAAGAAAAATAAACTGGAGGGATTTGAAAATAAAAAAAGAATAGAAAAAATAAAAAATAGTGTTTCTTTTAAGGTGGATTAAAAAAAAACTAAAATATTCTTGGTTATTCAAATCATTTTAAAAACATGCTTAGCTATTCTTGTTTCACTTAAGCTATCACTTACGACAGTAGCTATAATACCTTTGCAAATAAGCTACCAAAGCTTCTTAATCTTTTCTCCTTCGCTTAGTTATGATTTTTTTTTCTTTTTAATCTTTCTAGTTGCTTTTTTCTCTGTTCTTCATACTTTGCCGGGTTATTTTTTATTTTTTGCCTGTAACGCTTAGCCCTTTCAGCCGCAGTAAGAGCCATACTATCGAAGTTCTGAAATATATAAATATATACAGGGTGTCCCAGAAATGACACGTAAGAGTGACACTGGAGGTAGATGGACTTTAGGCCAATCAGATAACACCAACATGCTTCTAGTAAAAGTTTTCTGGTTTTCGAGATATTGCCACTTTTATGATTTTTTATGAAATTTCCACTTTTTGCCTTTTTCTGTCCTTTTTTGCCTACAATTGCATTAAATATCTTTTAACTCACGGTTTTTTTACCAAGACCATCGTTATTAATTAGTTGAGACAACCTAGTAATCATTTTGATGGAAACTAGCACACTAAGCTAAGAAAAAGAGGTCAATTGCTTTATTTTATTTCTAAGCAAAAAACCTGATTAAAGTTAAACTGATTGCAGTGAAAAGAAATGTATGGCGATGATGCTGCACATCATCTTAAAAAATAGCCTGTTTAATGCCCTTTTCAATCGTTTCATCACAATAGCCATTTGTTTAAAATCAAATCTTAGAAAATTCAATTTTTTCATGAAAGGCAAGTGCTCCTTGGAAAATAGTACAACTGCATGATAATGCTTAATAACAGGTCCACGTGTTATTGTGCCAAAATTACTAATAAAAATAAAATAAGGCAAACTCAACTGTATTTCTGTTGATGGTTTAGCAAAAAGGCTTGGGTTTGACGCATATGCTGTTAAAAAAAATGAGACAAATTTCAAATGAAACAACTGCTCGTTTGGTCTGTTTCGATTATTTCCACAGCCTCAATACATATTACGGCATTCTGTTGTGGGGGAGTGCTGCCGACATCGATACTTTATTTATTCTGCAGAAAAGGGCTGTTCGCGAAATCTATCAGCTCGGTCGAAGGCTGTCACTTAGAAGTAAATTTAAGGAAATAAATATTCTTACTTTCCATTCACAGTATATTTTATAAAATTTAATGTACGTAAAAAGAACATAACCTTGTTCAAAAGAGAAAAAGGATCTGCACAATGTTAACACAAGAGGAAAAAATATGCTGGCAGCTCATAATAGTAGGCATAAAGTCACTAACTCATTCATGGGTCAATGTATACGCTTTTATAATAAGGTTCCTGAGGATATCCGAGGTCTTCGTATTGACAAATTCAAAAAATTGGATGATAGAAGCCCTTGGGTATAATCCCCAGATTATCAGAATTTTACTAGTATTTGTAACAAAACATGTGTAATGTGTCGGCTCGTTGAGTTCTTCTTCCCGATGAATATCTAAAGCGTCATTGTCACTAAAGTACGTCTTCTTATGGTTGCGTCGGGTGACGGGTCACTCACTTCCCTCTACTACGGTTGAGGAGGGCGATGGCTGGATCCCGCGTTAACTCGTGAACGGGTGCTGTTTGAGGGTGTTCGTCGTTTGGATACTTGGGAGGAGGGCGACTTGCCGAGCCGACGGATGCAGATAAGAATAACTTTGTATAGAAATAAAGAGAGTCTGTAAATTTATTTTGGAAAAACTATACCCGTGAAATTTCTTGCCAGTTCTTCTTCACGAAGGTTTTTCCGAACTGGTGCTAGAGTCATGTTTTATTTGACATCAATAAGAACAAGTAATTGCCAATGTTGAGAAATAAATATTTCATTTCATATTTCATTTCATTTCATTTCAAGATGAGCTCGTGCTTGTATTAGAAATCGCAGGTCTTATTTTGAACACGAGTGACGTATGTTTTCTTTGTAATGTAAGCATGAAAATAAATAATTAACCAGATTTTTGTTGTTTGATTTTGTCAAAAGCTCAAGGAAAAAATTCCCTTTGATTAGTTCAGCTAGCTTGTTTTCAAAGATACGATAGCTACTGTCGTAAATTATAGCTTAAATGAAAGGGCAATGAGTTTTTTTTTATTTTCTTTTTTATTTTCAAATCTCTTCAGTTTTTTTTTCTTGAGTCGTAGATACAATAGACATTAGATAATCCAAATAGAAAATAAAAAAATATGTACCTAAAATAACAGAAGAAGACTATTTATTGTCAAATTTTGGAGTTTTCTTAGAAAAACCTTAAATCTTCAATTAAAAACGACAATCACACTTCGTCTAAGACATGTATGGCTTTAAATGTTCTAAATGGCCTAGACTATCGCCTCCTTTCAGCTTTGCATCCTGTTACCAAACGTCCTTATGCTAATTGATATTAAGTAAGAGTTATTTCGTATAAACTCTTTTTTCCAAAATGTCGGAGTGGAGTTTAGTTTCAACTTTAAAATTTGTTGAAGAATATTTAAAATAGGAATGCTTGTGGATTAAACGAGCTAAAAAATAATTTGAAAAAAATATATTCTTGTAGAGATTTCAATTTCCGAAACAAATTATTTTCTGAATTTGTCCAAAATCTCGTTTACCATATATCTAGGTACAGAATTGACGAATTCCTTGATGAGCTTAACTACTTAATCCGCTTGAACACACAAGTGACATGTAGTAACTAAAAATTTAGTTAAAATTAAGATACTAACTTGACTACTTAATACGTGTAAACCGCACATAAGCGCATTCGGGAGCCTGCGCACCCGCTACCGATCAAGCCACGCCCCGCGCGAATTATAATTGTTATTTACTTAGCACCTATTACAGATTTATTATTAGAAAATAATGGTTTAAGGGTTTATGTATAAGGTTTATGTTTATGAAATTAAATGTTTTTTTTATTTATTATTTTTGAGTTGATTGTCTGAAAGGTAAATTGCGGTTTACGATTTATGGCGTATAAAAAAAAACTACTTACTAGATGTCGTTCAAACCAATTTTCGGTGGAAGTTTACATGGTAATGTATATATATCATATATTTTTTTTAGTTTTATCATTTTCTTATTTTAGAACTTACAGGGGGGTGGGGACACATTTTACCACTTTGGAAGTGTCTCTCGCGCAAACTATTCAGTTTGGAAAAAAATTATATTAGAAACCTAAATATCATTTTTGAAGACCTATCCATAGACAGCCCACACGTATGGGATTGATAAAAAAAATTTTAAGTATGGGGAACCCCCAAAATTTATTGTTTTTTTTTCTACTTTTGTGTAAAATCTTAATGCGATTCACAGAATACATCTACTTACCGAGTTTCAACACTATAGTTCTCAAAATTTCAGAAAAGAGTGGCTGTGACATACGTACGGACAGACAGACAGACATGGCGAATCTATAACGGTTCCGTTTTTTGCCATTTGGCTACGGAACCCTAAAAACCATAACTGATTACTCGCTTAGTAATTATGCCTCTTCTTTTATGACGATTTACACAAAGAAAAAGAATTCTTTTAAGATACATTAAAAGAGTGAAGACAAAGCAAAAGACCGTTACCATTTAAGGGCTCTCTTTCCAGCAATTTACATTTTTAAGTAAAAAGACGGTTTAAGATAAATTGAGAATTTTTTTGCTATTATTTTATTTTTATTATTATTTTATATATATTCTATTATTTCATAATATTATTTGCAATTCTGGGCAAAAAATATTTCATTTCCTATATGTATAACGTGCATTACACAGACAATTTTTGACAGCAGTAATTTCAAATACGTAGCTTCACGTTCCAAAATTAAACTAAATGTTTTCCAATAGGTTGAAATTCAATCAGCAAATATGTTCTTTTGCTTACAGAGATTACATTTTGTAGTAAATTACTTAAGGCTTAAGTGCTTTTGGCGTTCATTAAACAGCTTTTTACGCAATATTAAATTACATAGGTAATTGTAATTTCTCCACAGAAGATTTTGTTACTACCAATAAATTATTTCTCGACTCTACTCTAGTTTTCGGATCAATTATATCTTAGGTACACGTTCGATGAAGTAATAGAACTCTCTTGGAGTAATTAGTAACACACACTCGTTTCACCTATATATAATTATTAGATATTGTTTTTGTAAAGGTTTCCCTTACCTGGTAATTTGATCAGGGAGCGTAAACTTTGTAACGTACTTAACGATTCATTATACAAAAGTAACAACAGATATTTTAAGGACTTTTCCAAAAATTTGAACATACTCTAAGATCAAACATATGGTTATAAACTTCTAGTTTCTATATTAAAATTTGAAAAAGTGTCTTTTAGAGATATTTTAGTTTGCTCTTTGTAAGAGATCCTAGTTTATAATTACGTCTTATTTTTTATTATTTCTTTGCCCATAACGTTTTCATACTTTGATCTTTTATCATATAATTACTTGTGCAAGGTAACATTGGTACAGGTGACAGTGTCCGTGGGGCATAAGATATATTTTATCCAGGAAAAACTACTGTTTCCGAGGGATACGCGAGAGATGCTGTGGGCAGACATAGTTAAACATAATTATTACCTGCTCAACTGTGCAGACACTAAGTTGCTATACGGCGCATACTTTGCAGGGGTGGCGTACATCAAACAAATCAGTTGTTCCCTGCATGCTTCCAACTTCACGTCACTTAAACTCTGACCCCCCACTTGAGGCCCAGTGTCAATCGAATTTTCTGATGGTGTCAAACCTGTGATTGAAAAATATTAATCAATTTCACATCCTTTCTGTTCATAACAATATGTGTCACGTATCAGAAGACATAATACGGATGTCTTCTTACAAATACTATATTGTATGGCCCTTGTTTCTGTTACAGATGATTAACGATGCAAGTGCGACACTTTCACCCGTATTCTTAGACGTTTTCTCGAGAATACCTCCACTCAACCTTGGCTATGGAACATCTCAAATCTCACTCGAAATTAGTATTATTAGTCGTTATCTCAACCTTGTCAGTGAAGTTGAAATAATGACATCATTTTTTTTAAGGTTGGCAGCCTTTTTGATCAGTTATTTTTGTTTAAGGTCAGGTTTGTATGTGAAATAAACGGTCAGTTTGGCTGAAAAGTCAACTAAAAATACCAGAATCATTAACTGAGGTTGACTCGACTGAAGGGAATTTTCAGAAAACTTCAAAGAATATCGGTGTTTGTAGGTGTTAAGACGTACGAAACCTACCGAGAAAAGTCTCGGTAGCTACCAAAAGGTGTTACCACACCAATCGATCGACCGTATCTCGACATCGACCGACGTAACTAGTTCCATGCAAACTTTAGTGTGGTAACTCCCAAAGGTTTTTGAACTAAATAAAAGATTATATTAGGATATGCAAATAATAATAATAATAATTGGGGATGTATTATTATTATTATTTAATAAAAGATTATGCAAGGATCTAATATAACATCAGCTTGATTTTACTACTCGGTAATATAAGCCATAATCTATCCTAGTGTTTTAGGAGGCACGTTCTATTTGGCTTCTCACATTAAATTTATCGTCTATCTCTAATAATGTTACGGTTGAGTTTTTAGTAGAGGCACTCTGGGGTTTTATTATTGTCAAAATAAATTGCGTTTGGAAACGTATTATTTGACTTTAACACGCTAATTTAAAATACTATGCAGCCAAACAGCTGTTGGCTGAATTTATTTTAGAATTTATTTTTATCAACGTAAAAACATTTGTTAAGGTCAAAAAAATACGTAACAAGTATTTATTACAAGGTAAAAGAATTTCCCTTAAAATTTCTGCTGGAAAAGCTAATGCATTATAACATGAAATTTCACCTCGAGTGTATACCATTAGTATCACACAAGGAATATAAAAGCGAGTTTCTTTTAAGAGATTTGAAGTACTTCCTCAGTACTTTTTACGAAAGTTTCCAAAAATTTAATATAGGTAGGTACTTAAAGTGTTTTATGTTACTAAATCCCCGAATTATGTGAACACAAAATCATAAATGGTTCTTGAAGTTAACCTTTTGTATGTCAATTTATTTTTTTGATCTTTTATAATAAAAATAAATATCTATTTGATTTTGTGAAAGACCTAGTCAATACAGACTCAAATTGTATAGGATGAGCATTTTTTTTCATTGTACTCTGTCACTAACTCCATACTTTGTTTTTATTACCGCAATTAAGATACAAACTGGCTAAGGCATGCTACACTTATAAAGTTCCCAAAAGAACTAATATTATGAATCATAATATTCTATGTAATTTATCATAATATATGATTAACATCTCTCACCAAGTCTTGCGAAGATACCGTCCAAGCGTGAAAGCAACGGGGAATAAAAAGGGTCGTAATTGCTCAGGATCATTGAAGAAGCAGGAATTTTCTGGAAAACCTGTACAAAATTGAAAATCTGTAGTGAAACTTGAATAGAAATAATTTATCTATAATAATATAAAATAATAATATGTAAGCAATAAACTATATCGTTAGCCATTGTAGGTTTTTTAACTTTTTGACTTTTAGAGGCTGATTTTTCAACGCTCCGATAATTTTTATCCGGCGAACAACTTTGACACTTTACAAAACATTACATAGTACTGAAATTCTTAAAATTATTAAATATATCTGAGCGTTGAAAAATCAGACCTAAATCAAAACTGTGAGATCTGTTGGCCGAGTTAAATTAATAGAAATAAAGGAAAGACATGTATTTTAATCCACAAAATAAAACCCATTTTAATGGTTTTCGTATATAATAAATGAGAATTTTATTAGAAATATATAATTTAGTTTAAAGAAAACTGGGCTGGATAAGACATAATTCCGCCCTTTTTTTTAAGAAAATGTTTTTATTTAATTATAAAATCAATATTTTGTATTTTATGTGTACGTTGCAAAATAAATGAAGAATGAAATACTTTAACGACAGAAAAAGTAAATCAAAACATTATTAATAAAATAAACCCTCCCTACTTAAGGACTGACCACAGCCACGAATAGGAGTTGACTCAAGACGACTAAACTTGCTATTGTAATGAAAATAAAAGCAGAACATTTGTAAAACAAATAAATATTAATTTTCAAGGTGACACATATATACTTGTAGGAGAAATACTCAAGATGAATTAGATGTGGATTACCTTGTAGTTGTTACTCGCAGATGCCATTTGGTTCTTGTAATATCCATTTTTGGACGGAAGGTATGATACTTTTGAGCCACCGACTCCAAATCTAAAATTAAATAAGAGCTATTATTAATAGTTGTTGTTAAAAAATATATTTGGGGGTGAAATTTGACAGGTTAACATTAAGATACACAACAAAAATAATTTCAGCCTATATGAGATAATTGTTTTTTTCATTATATTTAAAATATTTGAACTATATAAAGTTATTATATATCATTACTATTTCATATCCGACAAATGGAAATGAGATCTACTTGGTGGCAAGTGACACGTGTGCTTATGGACTTCATTAAGTATAGGTGTTTAACCGATTAATATTGGTTATTATCATATTATATTTTTACTATTGTATATATAGAAATTTGTTATCATTTTGGAATAATTAATTACGATGCCATGCCAATTCCATTTATAGACTTTTATTTATTATTATTGATTAGCTGCTATTTATTTTTTGTGATTAAAAGTAAGAAGGATTAAATAACTACTAAAGAAACACCACCCAGTAACAGGCAAAATGAGTTTTTAGAAATTATTGCTGAAATCATCACTTAAAAAAGGCGAAAATCGCGAAGCTTGATGTAGTTCTGGTTTTTTAAGTATGTTATATAAACATAAATATGTTAGGTTTGAGTCCAAATTAGCAACAAAAGTCATAAACTATTTTTTATAAGACAAACAAAATCCATTATTTTTACAAAGTTATTTAACAACAATTTAAGCCTTACTGCGGGTCTATAAACCTTTCAGAAAACAAGCAATGGCCCTTCAAAGATGGACCATTTTTCACAAAATTTACAATTTTAAGCTTAACTTCCGTCCGGAACAAAATAATGGGAAAATTGCTCGTTCCATGGAAGAGTCGTTTGAATTCAAGTACAAAAAGTACAGTATATAAGTACAAAAGTATAGAATTCGGAAAGTAATAGTACTAATCTTCATAAAATAAGAAGGTCATTAAAAATGGTGGTTGCGGTCACGGGTAAAGGTTTACCCTGATTATGCACATTTATAACATAAGCTGGGAGTACCTCTACGCGGTGAAGGCGGAAACATTGTGAACAGGCTGAAACTCCCATTTACTCTCAAATTATGCCTTTGGCCCCATGTTGTTGAATGCAATGTCAGTTCAGTATTGACCTGTTAAACTTTATTTGAAACAACTCTTCAAGGACATATTATGAGCAATTTAGCTAATATTTTTCTCCGGACGGTAGCGAAGCTTAAATCTGCCAATTTACGGGAAATTGGACCATCTTGGGTTATTGCTTTGTCCCTGTAAAGTTTAAAGAGCTGCGGTTGAGCTTAAATTGTTACAAATTTAAGTAACCTTAAACAAAAATGAATTGAGTTGGTCAAGAAAAGCGCAGTTTTTGAAAATTAGGAGTCGTATACTCCTAATGCGTTGTGTGTCAGCTACGAGCATAAAGTTGCAAATTTGGATTCACATTATCCAAACTTCAAAATCAAATCAAATCAAATAATTTATTTATTCGTAATCATAGGTAATACAAAGGTGGTATACAATTTAATAATGAGTACAGCTATGATTTGCCGAAGTAGCATATGAAATTATATATATGAAAATATAACCATATCAGTTAAATGTATCTAAATTGTGTACAATACATATTATTATTGCTCATGTCGAGACAAAAAGAAACAAGGAAACATCAATTGGTAATCAGATTTAAATAAATATAACAATAATAGAGCAATTATTTAATACAACAATTAAATAATTCACATGCCATGTCAAAAAATAAAATAAAAACATGAAAATTAAAAATAAACATGTCATGTCTTGAAAAAAGTCATTTAAATTATAATATGCATTTGTCTATATAATGTATAAAAAATCAGAAGTACAACAAACTTTGCAATTTTAATGTTAATTTCTATTGGGTTATTAAGTTGTGAAATTGAGTTTGACCCAAATTCCCCACATCTGACGTTGGCTGCCCGTGCCAGTAACAGGTGCTTGGTATGCAACCGAGATTTTTAATGCCAGTGTGACGATCAATCCTGTGCTATACATCCCTCGTTCAATCTTTTGAAATTGTTTAGAATGTTTTCTTTTCATTATACATTAAGATACATAAGGTAACATGCCTTTTTGAAAGTTTTGCATTTGGAATAAATTTTAGTATGTAAATTTTTCACATAACTGAATTTTGATTTAATAAGAATCAAAGACGTTTCTTATACATCAAAGCTTTGAAGTAATGTTCATAAAAAGAGTTTTAAAACAATACGAAGTTTTATATAGTTTAAACTTAATAATAATTTTAAAGCTGTGTTTGTGACGACTTCTGAAAATATTAAACGAGTGAAAATCTACAGACTAATAACGTAACAATCCAATTTATGACTACAAGCTCTACCACATAAAATTAAAGTGGTACGAGCGTCAAACTGAAAGTTCTTAGACACTTGATCCATATAAAGAGTTAGTAACAATTTTGTGAATTTTTTTTTCATTACATTGTAGGTGGCAACTATTCCAATGTTTTAATAAAGAGCTATCTACCTTTTCCTTTAATACTAGTAGAATACTATTAGAGCTGTTGCAGGTCCGGCGCATCACTGAGGCGACCGTTTTCCTTGTAATCGCGAAAAAATCGTCTACTCCTGCCTCCGCGACATGCCTGACGCGCTGCAGTACCGCGGCAGCCCCAACAGTGTTCTTAAACCGTTGTTATATTGTACACGTAGAGCTGAGTCATCTTTCTTTTTATAACTAACCCAAAGGCTGCACGTGTAAAAAGATTGACAATAGGCTCTAAATAAAGTTAATTTAACTTGTGGTGTCCAACGTGCAAACCTTCAAGCTTGCATATTGGTACGTACAGCGAGAGCTCTACGTGCTCTTTCGATGTCATCTTCATCTGTTAAGTTGGAATTAATAACGTGCCCAATAAATTTACATTTAAAGATCCACTTTAATTCAATGTTACTGAGTGTGACCCCAGGTAACTTTTTACCTGCGCTAAACACCATAAGTTCACACTTTTTGACATTATACATAAGTCCATGCCTGTCAGCATAACTCTCACACACCTTTAACAATTTTCTCAAAGCGTGGATCGACGGGCTCAGCAACAACATGTCATTGGCGTAACTTATGTTACTTATTATTTTTCCATCAATTGAACAGCCAACCATAGTACTGCTGAGTTCAACGATCAGCTCATCAACATATAAATTGAATAAGAAAGGTGACGCTACGCTTTCTTGTCTTACGCCACACTCAAGCCGATATTCATCAGATGCAGCCCCCCATCTAACCCAATTTGTTTGATTATTAAATCAATACCTGAGTACATTTATGAGCTCAATGAGTAATCCAAGAGAGATAAGCTTTTTAAAAAGTATGGTATAATGAACTCTATCAAACTCCTTGGATAGATCAAGGTACGCTGCATTTATTGGCGTTTTTCAGTCTGCATAATAGGTGACGGCCAGAAAACCGAACTGGGAATCACTCAGCTGATGTGAGAACTTAGAAATTTTCCGTTCAAGCAGTCCATCTAATATTTTTGCACATGCCGTTGCGAGTGATATTGGGCGGTAGGTAACAAACAGTAGGTAACAATGACGAACACAGAATGTAAATAACATAGCACGTACTCTACCTATGTGCTTACCAGCGTGCTGCAGGTGCTCGACGCTGAGGCTATCGTGGCCAGGTGATTTTCCTTTAGTCATGCTGTTAATAATAGAGGAAACCTGTTTTGCTGTAAAACCGACCGGTGTCTCATTACAACTGACCTCAGAGTCGGACTCTTGCACCACTTCCTTAAGAGCTAATGCTGGTACTCTGAAATGCTCCATTAACATGTTAGCAATGTCTTTACAGTCACTCTTGCCTGCAATAGCAGTTGGAAGGCTAGTCCTAGCATTTAACTTATTGGTGCTTTTCCAAAAATCTTTCAATTTCAGTTTTATTATATCTTTTCAAAATATTGTCTCTGTCTGAGTGTCAGGGGTCTCTTCGACGGCCTTTTGCAACGCAGCCACAGCTTCCGCGGCGTCCATAAAACATTTTCCTCGAAGTTTTTATTTTATTTTTGGGAATAAATAAAAATCGTAAGGTGCGAGGTCAGGGCTATACGGCGGGTGACCTAGCAATTCTACGCTTGACGTCACCAATTAGTCGATCGTTCGCCTGGCGGTGAGCGACGAGGCGTTATCGTGGTGAAGGAGGATCCTACTGTGAGGTCGTTTCTCCCGAAAAATTTCCAAGACAAGTGGCAATTAATTGTTAGTGTACCACTACGCAGACACTGTTTTTTGATCTTTTAAAACAATTCGCGAAATGACCTGCCCTTCTAAAAAACGAGGCCACCATCCTTTTTCCCACGCTTCGACCTCTCTTCATTTTAGTTGGAAACTCCTCGGAAGGAAACAGCCACTGAGCAGACTTCTTTTGGTTTCGGGATCATAACAGTAAATCCAGCTATCGACACCCGTAAGTATGTCGAAAACACGTTTGAGTCACCTCCGTTAAATCTTTCAACTATTTCACGGCACCAATCAACATGACGGAGTTTTTGGCCCTCGGTCAAATTATGAGGTATCCACCGGGCACAAAGCTTCCTGACCGCTTAGTGTTCATGGAAAATTTTGTGCACTTGACTCATACCGATGCCTAAGCTTGTCCAAATCTGCTGAAAGATCATTCTTTTGTCAGTCTCTATCATACACTACACAACACAGACGCCATCTTCAGTCGTTGCCGTAGAAGGACGTCCCTCACGCAGATTATCGGTGAGATTAGTGCGACCTCGTTTAAACTCATTAGATCAGTTGTAAACAGTGGCACGAGATAGGGATTTACCGTATAATGCCAATCGTAGTCTATCATAACTTTTTTGTTGACTTCAATGATATCGAAACTCATAAAAAATCATTGCAAGAAAATTTTCTCGCGATAAATTCATGCTGACGTGAAACAGACAATTTTAAATTTGCCGCCAAATCATAAAACAAATGACAAATGAATGAAATACAATCATATTGGCAGAACGTTACATTTTCAAAATGTGAAATTATTTTTGATTATATTATTGCCAGTTCTAAGAACTTTCAGTTTGACCCTCGTATTATACATCTTCACTAATTCACACTACTTAACTAAACCCAGTTTTTTACGTGAAAGGTATCTTTAAGAATAAACTTTATGATATAATACGTTATGGTCAAAATGAAAAAATACATCGAAACTTTTTGTTTTACACGGCATTCAAAAATATTTGGTAGATAAAAGTAAAAACTGAACGTTACATTTAAGTATTTTTCCGATATGCGAGTTCGAAAATTTTAAAGTTTTAACGGCTTAAATCGTAAAATATACTAAATTTTTCTGTTATACGAACTACGAGTATTAACTACGCTATTCCAATATATAATCTTTTGTTGTAATGTTCTCGGGAATTTATATGAAAGTGGTTCTTTCATGGTTCAAGCCTCGCCTGATGGCAAAATGTTTATATGTTTTTAAACATTTTTATGTACCTTTGTAGTGGGATTCCCTTTTGTGTCATTCAATAACCAGTCCATAAACCAAAAGCCTTCATGTAAACATCTGAAGCCTGAAACAGCCATCCACTTGTCATAATATTTGAAACTTTGAACTTTTTCTTCGCCTACTAGTTAATAAGTCCTTAAACTCAGTAGTCATAAAAATGATTTACATAACAATTAACATATCTTATTTTAGTTGCCATATACACGCTTGTCCTAAAGTAGTTGCAGTGATATTTATATAGCGCTACCTTTATCCCTATAAATTTATGTTGCCATCCGAATTGACTCATCCGACTTTGTCTTGGACCGAGTTGGTTCGAGCACGCGAGGCTAACGCTAAGCGAGTGTGGGGAGGTGGGGAGCGAAGCGAAGGGCTGGCTTCTAGTGGAGCACCCTAAGAAAAACTTGCTTGCTTGTGTGTACCCAAATGCATGTTTGCATGTATGCTAGTATATAAACATGATTGCATGCATGACTGCATGCATGACTGCATGCATGTTTGCATGCCTGCTTGTATAACTGCATGAGTTCTTGCATGGCTGTATATTATAGATGAAAAAATATAGTAAAAATAAATAACTTCTCACAAACGTAAACAGCGTATTAAATAAAGCATTGCCATTTGCATTCGCAATTATTTGGAGGCTATTATCAATATTTTTATGATATTTGATTTTTGTCTACTGTGACATTTACGCAACAGATAAAAATGAAAAAAAACTCTTCCTTTAACTTCTGTTAAAATGCTACGAAGTCGTTTATTAGTAATCGTTATGGATTTTCTTAATAAAGAATAGAGACATTTATGAGTTAAAGATTTCAAACGTTTACCAATTTTGATTTTAGGAATGTCATATTAATAATTAACATATTATGACAGGTATTATTTCGGATAGCCGACAGTTACGACAAAACAATTTATGTTTTGTCATAATTATAAATACTCATTTCATAATTGAGTTAATTATGAATGAAAAGTTTATTAGACAAAATTGACAACCTTTTGTAGTTTTCAGTACACACATAAAAAAATTTTGAGATCACTAGAGCTAAAGATGGATATTTTTTTAAATTTTCCTTTTTAAAGTAAATATCTTTTCATTAAAAAAATGCACTTTATTCAAATTAAATAAGTAAACCACAGTAAATAACAAATATGCAATTAGTTAATATCCAAAAATATTTAATATTTATACTACAAATATTATGCTAAATAGAAATCTGCGTATAATGAATGCAATCCATGACATCGCGCCTCACTATACTCGTATTTGTTTGTTTAAAATGTATAGATGGCGCTTACTATAACAGAGTAACGCGAGCAGAAAATGTTCAATCCATTATCTGAATGACTTATTTATGGACTTAAAATGGTATGTAAAATATATTTAAAACAATGCATGGGTAGCGAACTATTTTATTTAATTAAAGAATAGAATAATCAGCATCATGTGTAGATCTAAAGCTTTTGTAACCTCGCTGTTACGGGATCTCTCACTTACCGTGACATATCAACATTGGACAAATCATTTGCATCATATTCTTGAGGGTCCAGATATACTCCTGCTTGGTTCGTCTCGTAACCCATGATATCTTTGTTGGCGTCAGTGTTGTAGCTAAGCTGATCGTCACCTGCAGGAGGATAGCTCGCTTGACTGGACGTGGCCGATAGCGTTGAAATGCCTAAAAGGTGATAAGTTATTTAATAATTGCAGATGATCTTTACTGTATCGTAATTAAAGTTAAAATCATGCTGAAATTTACAAATCTACCATAAACAATAAAAAATTAAGGAAAGTAGAATTACAAAAGTGTAATAAAAAATAAACTCATTTCGATTAAAACATATAGTATGCACTATAGTCATTTTATAGACATAATTTAAAAAAAACTAGAATTTGATTTCTAAACCAATATTCGTGTACCAAATAATAAATTATAGAGTAATATTAGATACATAATACTTATAATTTAATTATACGAATTAAGTTTCACTAAAATATTAAAATTTAACTGAGTTGCGAATATTGTGTTTATGCAGAAATATTTTAATCATACGAAACGACGCGTCCACGATTAAACATAACATAAATTATGGAATATCAAATTTGAAATATTACTGTTTCTAAATATTAAAAAGTGAGCTTTCGTTGTCAGCTCCTAACAATACAAGGTATGAAAGTTATTTTAATCTAGCCCTCGGTTTCTCTCGTGTATCCTTCAGTAGGTAGTGGTACGTATTTTTTCAAATGAAATATACATCGCAGGTGGATGGCTAAATTAAACATTCAACTAAACAGCTGGCCATTTGATATAATGGATTTTTTCAGCTAACCGGCTAGCCGTAATGTAGAATGGTTAATTATAAAACAAAGAATATGCAATTTGTTAATTATATTTTTACAAACTTGTGTGTAATTTTATAAACAAAAAGAAACAATTTGAGAGGGCCGAGCGAACGAAAAGATCGTGGTGCGCTAGCACCCGATGATGCACCAAGTACAAATTGAAGACTTTAAATAAAGCAGAAAGAGTTCAACTGAACGGCTAGCTTTTTAGTTGAATGTCTACTTAGACATTGCTTCGACGTACACACTATGTAATTATGTGTACCTTTGACAGAGTGTATAAAAGGCTTCATGATGATAAGTAAAGTAGTTAAAAACATAAAATTGTTAACAAACAAACTCATATTCATATCAATCAACTATGTATACAGTAAGAATACCTAATAGTTGTTTTAAATTTTAATTTGAATATAATTTAAATATAAGCTTTCAATATTCCAACAAATAAAAGGAATCGATGTCTCCTACCGCAGTAACTTAAGTTTAAAGAAGGTCAAAAAGTGGGTTAATCTTGTTCTAAATCGTTGATGGGTTCCGTCATTTGATTTGGAGCACTTTTTGTTTCCTCGTCATAGGTCTAATATTGACCTATGTCAAAGAGACAAGGGTAAAATGCGGATTTGATTTACAGATTAATTGCAAACTTATCTAACAATCTATGGATAGGCGTTGCCAGTTTGTCTAATTAGTAAATTTTGTACAGCTCTTAGTTGAAGCTTCAGAAATAATAGCACATGAAAGGTTTGTTACTGTTTGTATGTGAAATATCTTTAGGTCATCTTAATTCGTCATTCTTTTTGTATCATAAGGTAAACATTTTATTATAATCAGAAGTCTTAACTCTAAATTGAAAATCTAGATACTTGTAACTCAATCACGCTTTATAGCTGTTGTATATGTTGGGTAAATAAAAGAATGATCATGACCAGGAATAATCTCCGGAAATTTTGACTGAAATGGGAACTGACGCGAACGACATGCTTTAGGACCGATGAGATAAATTGCGAGACGGCGGAGTAATATAACTTTAAAGGATTACAGTACTATACATAAGCTCAGGTTAGGTTAGGTTAAGCACATAATACTTACTATGCAACGTTAATATTTAAAATACTTTATAAGTTGAACAACGTGTTTTTAAAAGTATAAGATTTATAAGAATTGGATTGGACCCATTAAGGAATTTAAGAAATATGCATTGTAGACCGAGTAGCGTAGTGGACAGTAGCTCTGCCTCGTACGTTGGAGGTCCCAGGTTCGAATCCTGGCTGAAGCATTTGTGTGATAAACAATAAATGTTTGTTTATATTTATATATACGTATGTTTGTTCTGTGTCCCCCCCAGTTCACTGTATGGTCATCTATAACACAATCTCTGTTTGCTTTGGGGCCATAAAGCTGGTGTGTTTGCTTGAGGATTTATTACACATATTATATAATTTTGTAAAGTTCATTATCTTAACCAATACTTTTACGATACTTTGTAAGTAGATAAAGAAGTAATTAAAATCTTATACGAGTCTTCGCGTACTCTTCCAAAGCATTCCAAAGTTTTTAAAGAGGGTTATTAAAATTGCTTAAGTACCTGCTAAAAACTTCTCAAGATTAAATTTGTAACATCTCTCGAGACTCTAAATAAGTTAACATTACGAGGGAATGTTTGTTATATTCTAACTATTATGTTTAAAATGATATGTATATAAATGGTGATCAACTGTTATTTAATTCAAAAATTTTCAATCAATAATCTTTCTGTCGCAGTTATCAGATAAGAATAATAAACATTCAAAATATTCACGCAGTCAAAAACCCAATGATATGGTTAGTATATTATGAAAAATAAATTTCATGCAAGTTCCAAAAAGAGCTAGAAATCGGGTAGACTACAGAACGTATAATAGAGAGAAATAAGAATGCCTTTGCTTGAATTTACTTGCAGTGCCACTGATGCCACATTGCTAACTACTTCTGGCCAATAGCTAACACGCGCAAATAATTTCAACCAATCACACCATCTTTAACACTTTCACCACGATGTACACTTGACGACGATTCGTTACGTAAATCGAGTTTAAGCCTGTATGAGCTATTCTTGGCTCGCGCTACCGGCTCTCATATCATTTCTATTTCTCTGTTATAGAAGTCCTGTGGGGTAAAATGACACATAGCTAAATACCAGTCTTTTTGTTATTTACCTTTTCCAAGTATTTTTCCGAAGCTTCCTAAAATACTCGGAAGGAACATCGCCAGTAAAATACTCTTGAATATTTGCGCACCAATCAACAGGGGCAGGAAAAACTTCTTAAGTCCAAAAGCTGAAAATGTATAATGCATATTAACACATGTAATTTTGTTTATCCGCATCTATTAAAAACGTTGTAGCTTACAAAAATTAACCATTCAATTCATGTTTATATATTTATGATAAGACAATACTAGATCGCTGTGCACGTAGAACCATAATGGGACATTAAAATAACAATACTGTGTTTACGTTTAACCATCTTAAGTGTGTTGCCAGGTTTTTATTTGCTTCCATATTATACAAATGTACTTAAAGAACTGTCAGAACGAGGGATATATTTTTCGAGTGTATGTATGGCAACTTCTAAAGCCTACACCGTTGGATGGATTTCAACATGATGGTGTCACTAGATTCATTTTAGTTGTGAGAGAGACACAGATACACGGATACATTATTTTTCGGAACTCCCATGAGAACAGGAATTTCATGGAAAATAACTTTAGCAGTCGGGGTTTTAAGTTGTTAAATTCAACAGCTTGTTAGTAATTTTCTGATAAGTACCCATTAATAAAATATAATATAAATAATATACTCACATCGAAAACCAAAAACGTTTGATGTTTTTGGTAAATTTATTGAAGCGATCTCCGTTTCAACGAAATCTTTAACTTTCTGAAACATTCTATATCCATTTGTATATTTAGCAAACAATGCTCTCCCTTCTTCATCGATTTTTTCTTCGAAGTTATCCACAGTAAAATTCTTCACAGTATTTACAAGTTTATTAGTAAAATCTTCTATTTCGTGTAAAATTTGGTTCTTTGTTTTATTATTTGTTAAAAAATCTTTATCAAACCACATTAGATCTAAAACATCATCTATTATATTTGAAAAATCTGTTTCATTATCTGTTTCATGATTTTTCTCAGTTTTATTTCTACGTTGACAACTATGGCAGTTATTACTTTCTATACTACTATCTAAATGTTCTAAATTTCTTTTGGTTGTGATTTCTTTATTATCATTTACATCCTTAACGTGAATCTGGCATTTGCATTGAAGAATGAAAAAGAATATATACAAAATGACTAATAAATGATTTCCTCCATATCTCCATTCTGATCTCCTACTGAATTTCTTCGGGAGTGGTTTTACATATCCTCGGTCCATTGTTGGGGGCTGCTGCTGCTAACGTCATTACCGAACTATTTTTTTCTTTTCAAACTGAAGATAGCTTTTTGTCGAAAATAGCATTCTGAAACCAAAGAAAAATCACCATTAAAATAAGTATTTACTACTTTAATAAAATTATAGAAACATTTATGAAATACTAGACATGAGGGTCCTAGAAAAAGTAGTTGGTAGAGCAAAATTAAATATCCAAATATAATAAAGCCTCAGAAAATGCTTTTTGTACATTCACTTTATTCTTGGGTCCAAATTTGAATGAAGACCATTTTCAATAAGATATGGATGAACTGATTTAGATAAAGGTTTGCGCAATAATATACTAAATCGAAAGATAGCACATAGTATTTTTGAACTATCAGTGTTATCTTATTTTAATAAATTATTAATCGACGCTCAGAATTATTTGTAGTTAAAGTATTTATAATATTAAAGATGTCATATATTTTAAATCAATCTATAGTAAAGAAATGATTTATCGATACATCAATTTAACAACGACAATAGAGTAAAATGAATCATTGGTTAGCTCATGATTGATTTTCTCATTATTGTTCGTAGCAACGTCTATCCAGACGGAAGAAAGTTATGGCATTATCTGTTAGAAAACAATAGTTTCCCTCATGTTGATGTAATTTAATGACTTTATGTTAGTATTTGGAACGAGGTTTTGAACACTATTTTGTATGCGGTAACCAAAAAATTTAGAGGAGAGGAATAACTGAATTTTAAAGCAGGTTGTACGTTTGAAACATAGATCGAGGTATACCGAGTTATAATGTGGAACACTTGTATTTTTATGTTTATTGCATTTCCTAAACTTAAATTTTTTACTTTTCAAAAAACTTTTTACTTACATTAACTAAACTTAAATTTTTATCATATCAAAAACAGAAAAAATTTGTTTTCCCATACTTAAAAAAAAACGTAGAAGAAGACTTCTCGAGTCGTTTAGTACTTCGGTCCAATAATATTAATAGGTACATTGTTTAGGTATACCACTTGCTCGAGATTTTATTTGCTTACGTTTTATTGGTAATCATAGATAAATTGAAACTCATATAAATATTACATAATGCAACTAAATTTCCACATATTATTAAATGCTAATGTAAAAATGCCACAATTAACAAAACTTCGGAGAGGAGGAATTTATCAAATACAAGCTATGCGCGGTTTCATCCTCATTTATCGCGAACCTTTGGAAATAATAAGAGTCTGTTCCCATTTATTCAATGTGGCTATCGGTTATTTTTTGGTTTTATGTATGAATTATATTGTTAAACGTGCTAAATAGTAAATACAACTCTATGTTTTCGACTTTGGAACGTTTTTAAATCTGATTTTGTTTCTTATCATGTGTTTTTTTATTTATATTGAAGAGCTTGTGTTAAAAAAATGTACTTTCAAATATGTTAAAAATATACACACATCAAAAGTAATCAAGTAAATTTTTCCAACCAATTTTTACCAAATCTAGTCTCCCAGAATGACTTTTTACTTTAATTCCTTGTTTAATTAACAATTAATGCATTGTCTTGCCTTAGTTGAACGAATTACCCAACCGGCCTCGCAAAGGGATGATCACGTCTGAAACAATACTCTCCACGTAAATCTGAATATTGAGGTTGCTGATTCAAATGAGATCGATGTTTCAACCGATCGAAATACCGGTCTATATCATTAATGTTCCCCCACCGTACGCATGAACTTCCTGACCAAATCATAAACGTTAATGATGTCCAGAGGTTCTTCAAACTCGAATGCGTTTTGTATCCAGTCTCATTCCAAAACGAGATTCATCGTAAAAGCACATACAACGCCAGTCTTCATCCTCCTATATTCTCTCTCTATAATCTCTGTGTGCACGAGCTTATTGTAAACGAGCCCTAAGATGATAGTAGTGATATGACTATAATTAGAACTGTTAGCAGCCTTCGGGAACGCAGAACCACTTCACGTAAACTATTTCGGATGGTTTGATCCCTTATTAACAAGCCTAAAAAGCCGTGGAGCCACGTAACCAACATTAATATGGCGGTCATCGTACGATTCGTCGAGCAGTATTTTAAATGTACCGGTCCTGTCTGCGAGTGGTAATGTGAGTTCGTTCTCCGTGACGCTCTGCCACGCTGCCCATGATTCGACAGCGTGTCCAGAGGCGGCGTACAACGTTCTGTGTAGAGCCAAGAGCAATAGCCATAGTACGTTGCCTTGAGTCAGCTTCCAACATCGTAACTACTAGAAACTTTTGATGTATGTATACGGATTATGGGAATAGGGTATTTCTGTATTTTATATTTTTTGACTATTAAAAATTAACAGTCGTTTTTTATTACATAATTTTGTAAAGATATAAATTTTGTGGTCACTTGTTATAAATGAAATCAATATTTATGTTTTATAATATAAGTTATAGTATGATAAATTATAAGTTAAAGTAATAAATGTTCAAAGAATATGGGCTACGCCATTGATTTATTATGCTTTTAGCGATTGCATAAAATTTTATTAGTCAAGTATATTAACCGCCTTATAGCCTTATAAAAATCAAAAGGGCCATTTCATCGTTTTCCCCCTTATCACAGAAGAGTAAGGTTGTGCTTAACCCTTCTTTACGGTAATAGTAAATGTTGCTACATTAGGTTTTGACATTGATTAATTTTTCAATAAAAAAATTTTTGAGGGTTCCAATTGTTTCAGTTATTATTTTATGTGGAATATAAAATTTATTATTTACAAGTAGTTTTATGCATATTTGTATTTTTTTTTTTGGGAGTCCTCAGTTCGTTATAAGTAATTGTTCATTTTCCTGTGATTTTAATAAAACTGTTAAGTATTTACAGGCATTTTATGTGAACATGTTTTTTTTGCATTGGCTTTATTCTTGTATATTACACATAATTCCAGATTGCGACAACGTGCGGGTCGAAGCTCCGTTTCATATTTTTACACATAGGGGTCTAGGAATGCTGCAATCAACAATCACTATACGCTCTCGAAGTATCACGTGATGTAACGATATGTTCCATACAGTTTAATCGTTTTAATAGCGTTAACGATCATATATTGCTACTTGGCTCGACTCCGTTTCGTTGAGTCACTGTCATGTAGACATCGTCCTCGTGTGACATGACGTAAGATGCTATAATAGCTAGTAACAAGTATAATAGACACGCACTGCATTAGCTAAACCGAAATTTGAAATAATTGTCATAACTAGAACTGGTTCGTCACAAAGTGTTTTATACGTTTAGTTATATTAATTCGCTAATTGAAGAACAAATAAATTTAGTTCTGTTTAAATTTAAATTTGTAAGTTTCAGGCTAACGTTATGATTTCTGTTTATATTGCTGCTAGTATTCGCTATGATCAACTATTTCATGTAGATACTGAAAGTGGCATTAGTTATATGTATGGCGTGACTTTCATTTCGTTAACTAAATTGCATTATACATTTAAAATCTACTGATTAGTTATTTACCTAACAACGGTAGGAGTATGAGTTATATGCTAATGATTCAGTTGACATCCACACTTGTATAAAACGAATATAAATATTTTACGACAAACCCTTCCATATATGAATTAAGGGATAAATGATAAATAGTTTTAACGGTAAGGTAAATGTTTTTATCTCAAAGTACTTTGTAAGAGCAAGGAGGTTTAGCCAAGTTGCAATTTAAAATCACAAACTTTAAAATCAAAAATCACAAACTGCAAAAAATACTTTAATATGGCGCATATCAATTGCCTATCGCTATATCACGTGATGGTGAATACAGTTTACGCATTTTCGATAGCGTTAGAGATGGTAGATTGCAACTTGGCTATGGACTCAAAATGGAACTTAATGGAAAAAAGGAGATAATTATGCTAAAATTTATTTATTCAGAACAATACCTACAATATTTTAAAAAGTTTTCACAAAAATATTTGATAATAGCGGTATTAGTATAAATTTTGTCCCTGCTATTAACCGCTTCACCCATAGTTTTGAAGCCAACTTGATGTTTTAATTTTGCAATTCCGTGAATGAAGTGGAGAGATGTCCAATTGTTTTTATACTTTGTTGCACCTCGCAATTGAAAAAGCCCTCTGGTGGGAAATTGTGTAGGTCTGTATGTCATTACCTTTAATATTGCTCACTGTGTTTGCTCTTTTGATTTCAATTGTTGTTTTTAGGGTTATTTAAATCAAACTATATGCATCATCTTGTCAGTAATCTTTGTTTATAAAGTATTAGAGAATGAAATGTTTAAAGATTAAAAAACGTTTGTTAAATTCAGCTATATAAACCCAGCAATCACCCGAATGTCGTCTTCGTAATTATTAATTGATAAAAGCCGAATTGAAAATGTGTAAAAGAAACTGGACTAGCTGTTTCAGAGAAAATTTGAACAAAGCATATAACCATTATATATTTGCCTTTTAGCCGTGGCCCTAAAGTTCGAAAAAGTTAAGAGACGTTGGGAGCCCTTTCGGACACATATTTTGTTTATATCATAACGTAGTTTGGCATAACAGTTTCAGCATAATAGTTTTTTCACATAAATTGAGATAAGCAGAATATTATACACGCGGAATGGTTTCATTGCCATAAGTTTCACTTACTCTAATTTTCTTTATCATAATTTTATACAGCATAATTGTAAAGGACATCACTGTTATCCGTCTAAAGATAAATTATCATAAAATACAAAACGCATAATAGAATTATCCATAACCTCTTAAGTCATAAATGTAAAGTAATAAAAAAAAAAAATACTTTTGGTGCCTAATTTATCAAATACTGATTATATGTAACTTTATGTTGAATCTTGAAAGTAACAATCAATAAATAATATAAGGTGCGACGGCGAGCGCAGTGAGGAGGAGCAGGTTCGTCGGTATGTAGGTCATGCCAAAAAGCGACATGCACGTGAATAATAAATAATAATATTTAACCAAGATTATTTAAGAAATGTTGATGATGAATTGTAAATAATCATCTCACTGTAATCAAAATATATCGCACAATAATACATAACCGAATTGGCCTACCCCAAAACCAGGCGAATATTCTGTCCCACCCTAGAGTGTTTTTATAAATTCGAAATGAGACGCACCCGTTCAATTGGATTAGATTAGGTTTGTATGTAGTTAAGACATGCGCGAGTGTGGTGCGGCAGCACCCAGCTTTTCACGAAAAGCGACTTTCGCAAAAGGGACTTCGGTTCAATTTGGTTTTTCTTTCTGAGAAGTTGGCATTCTGAGAAGATGGTATTCTGAGAAGTTGTCATTTTCGAGCGGGTGGCATTTTGCAAAGTAAGCATTATGAAATGAGAGCGTTTTCTTCATCTAATTCGAATGTACTCAAAACTTTAGATGTGAAAATAGGTGGCGATGTTGCATTTCCCTATACGTAATACTGACTAAACCGCGTTGCTATATCGTCTGTGACAACCAAAGAAGTGTAAAAGTGTTTAGGTTATTAATTTTACAGTCCATTTATTTTTGTTAAATTATGGTATTCTATATGTATGACTTGTAAACTTTATGCCATAGCGTGAGATGCCAATAAATGTTATGATAAGTAATCGTTATTGTAAAACCATTTATGCATGAACATTTTATCCTAATATACTATTATTATAAATGAAGCTTTTTGGGGAAATAAAGTATGCCTTATGATTTATTCTGTATGAACGTTATGCGAAACAAACAGTATGCCAAAAAACGTTATGCAGCCTTATAATATGCCATTTAAATTTATGCATCCCATTACGGACCCAGAGACGTTTCTCTCGACTAACTGAATGCGGCTTTCCCATTCAATTAATTAGTAGCAATAAACAAAACAAACTCGGTGAAAGAAGCGCCCCAATAAAACTTACCCCAATAAACAAATACTGGCCTAGTACCAAAATATGTAATGTACCTATCCGCAACCAAAAAAGTCACGTTTGATATCTAGTTGATTTGGTCGATCGTATTGATTACGAACAGTAACCAGTTTTTAACGCTTAATAAAAACTTTACTGTTTATTAAAATATCGAGTGGCGCTTCTTTCACCGATCTCGTTTTGTCTCCTTTAACACAAAAGCAGACTCCTTTACCTTAAAATAAATATTATCCATCGCACTAAACAAAACAAGCAAAAAGATTCACACCAATAAATGTCATAAGCACTTGCCATCATTAAAACGCAAGCTACCAGTTTAAAAATAAAGTTCTTTTCGCGGTAAATTGCAATCAGGCGTAACAACACAAGTTTGTTGGCTCGGTCGTGGCTCGTTCAGCAAATAGCACGCAATTTATTTAATGCTTGCAACATTCAAGTGATGAATTCAACGAGAACTTGTAATTTAATTTCTAGGTTGCCAAAATAATCAAATTTTTTGTCTCCTTTTATGATGAGTCTTAAGTACAATTTTATTGACATACATACTAATCAAAGACATGCATTGATCCCTACACGTACAATTTTGTCTAAGGGAGGACTAAGAAATGGACTATTTTGGCTGCATTCTATGTTAACATGAAATAATATTACACTTTTAAAGAAATGTTTTGTATAAGAATTTATACAAGCAAAATCCTGGTCAGAGGCTAGCGAAGAATAAATAACCGATATTTTTTTAATGACTCATTTATTTTGTCACCATTATGATACGTTCCTTCCCATTAGCCAAAAGACGTCTATTTAGGATAAAAGCCTCTACCGGGAACTCCAGAGCACTCCATCTTGTGCGATGTTCATACAAAAGTATGAATAATGAGTTTTTCTACAAAAATAACTCAATAAAAACCATTATTTATTTCTCAGACTGCAATAGAATACTTATTTCGCATAACGAGTATATATATCAAGCAGTTACATATGCTCTGCAATCTGTATTTTTTGAGTTATATTTAAAACAATGAGTTTTAAATAAAACAATTTTTAAACTTGCTCTTGATTTTTGGAGTAACAAAGTACTTTTTGAGTGGTTGAGTATAGTATATACATGGATAATGTTTTCCAATTTCTAGTAAAATTCTTATTGTGTCGAGTTTGATAATTGTGCCTTTAATAATAACTGTTCATCTCTGTACGCAAATCCCAAATATTTTTCAAATTCTTTAAAGATTTAACTATTCCCTAAAATGTTCAGTAATATATGTATACAGCTATTTTGTAACACACCACGCTCCTGAGTTGAAAAACAATAAATTTATCCCATTTGGGGAATAATCACATAAATTCACAGTTAATGCTACTCCCCTCTGAGCTCATGCATTGTATAGTAATAACTTTTACGAATTGTATTGCTCATCGTGGTGAAAAATTAGCATCGGGAATAAAAGCAAGTCAGATATTGTAATTCCCAAATTAATAAACAACAGTTAAAACTAAATGAATAAAAAGGCGTTTACAAATCTGACATGTATCTAGCTTGTTATAACTTTTAAAGATAACAATTTCCCAAGCACGTGTATTACAATAACACGATTAAATTTATGTCACGGTAAAAAAACAAAATAATAAATATAATGAAAGAAAAAATATGGTTCAATCTAGTTGACTGCTAAATCCACCAAAACCCGTCAAAAACGACATGCTGACACGGTGAAGGAAATATTGTGAGGCAAGCAACTCTTAGAAGTTATTTCTAAGGTGTGCAATTAGTTTGCTAACTATGTAAACGTGCTGGTCTATTAATAGCCCAAAAATAAGTAACCCTTAAGTGGTTTATAGCTGATGTCTTGACTCAGTAGGAATATTTAGGTCGTTCTGAAAATACACTAACTATGTAAATTGATCCGTATTAAGAAGCCCACGTTAAAATCGAAGTACCACCTGTGATACTGATTGCTTATTAAGTTTATTTTACAATTCAAGTTTATCATTCAATTGACTAGAAGCTGAACGACGAGCCCGTAATGTCAGACAGGGGGCTATAAATACATGAACATATGTTTGAAGTTTAATCCTGTTTTTACTCCATTAACATTTGGGTTTAATGATTTATTAAAGTTGTTAGTTTATGTTACAGTCAGCTTAGTATTTGCCCATCATGTTGTTTTAATTATAGTTACGTTAGATATTTGTTTTTATGTATCAAATTGTGAAAATAACTTTTCCACAAAAAAGTTGTTGGATTAAACTGGAGAATAGGTTCCTCTCGGACTGGTTTTTTTTTTTTTTTTTTTGTTCCCCTCCGCGGGAAGGGCAGGAGGATAAAAATGCCCTGACGCATACTCTGGCGCGATTCCAAAGTTATGTGGGACTCGTCCCGACGCCTACCAGGACCATACCCACTAAAAACCCCCTGTCGGCTCGTGCATTTTTGCCACTCAGCCTTCATCTGAGCGACGGCCAATTGGAGAAAGAGGCCGCGCTAGCGGGGCCCAGAAGGGGTCACCCGCTGGGATTACATAGCACTGAAGGTGCTCAAAGCACTGAAGGTGAATACGTAGCACTGAAGGTGCTCAAAATGAAAATCAATAATTAAAACAAAAATTAAAAAAAAATTGCAAAATAAAATTGAATTAACTCGCATTTACGTTAGTATTAGGATTTACGTTAGAATTAGAATTTACGTTAGAATTAGAATTTGCGGCCAGAAGGGCCTCGAGATCGCGTGACAGTCTGGTGGATGAGTACGCTTGCGCATTTCTAGGCCTAGCGACTTTGAACTTCGAGTCTAACACAGGAGTAGCATATGAGACAGAATCACGAACTAGAGGATTGGGATGGGTTTCGGAGCGTTTGAAGAACGCTTCAGAGAGTGTTTTGAGATATTGTTGTACTGTAGGCAGTTCAAGATCTCTATGCAAGTCCGCGTTATGCACGTACCACGGTGCGCCTGTGGCCCGGCGGCAAAAGAGGTTTTGAACTACCTGCAGTTTGTGCAGGAGGGAGGGTTTGGCGTGGGCAAAGATTGGCGAGGCATACGTCATGACGGGTCTAACGCAGACCTTGTAAAGTGTACGTTTGTTTCTGAAGGACATTTTACTTTTTCTACCTAACATGCTATTTAGGCGGACTAAATAGTGACGAGCGAGTTTCGAAACTCTTTCAACGTGTGGCTTGAAAGAAAGAGTCGGATCTAATGTGACGCCTAAGTATTTAGTACTGCGCTTCCAGGGGATGGGAATGCCTAACATTCGAACGTGGGGATCGCCATCGGGACGACGGCGTTTGTGGTCGAAGCGCATCGCAGAACTCTTTTCAGGGTTCACATCGATGCGCCATTCTTGAAACCATGCACCAAGGGCGTTTACGGCCTTTTGGAGTCTGGTTACAAGGCGCCGAACACCGTGGCCTTTGGTATAGAGTGCGGTGTCGTCAGCGAAGAGGGCGAGTTCGACGCCTTTCGGCGGGATGGGAATGTCGTTGGTGTACACGGTGTACAGCAGAGGGGCGAGGACTGAGCCTTGAGGGACTCCAGCCTTTATGGGACGAGGTGCAGAAAGCGTGCCTTCGTGTTTAAATCGAAACGTACGGTCTTTGAGAAACGACGCTATTATCCTGACTAGGCGATCCGGTAAGCCTATCTTGTAGAGTTTATAAACGAGACCGCTGTGCCAGACTTTATCGAAAGCCTTGGCTACGTCAAAGAAAACCGCTACTGTTTTATAACGACGCGGATAGAAACCGTCAAGTATATACTCGACGATTCGGTGGACTTGCTGAGGGCAGGAGTGTTTAGCGCGAAAGCCGAACTGATGGGGAATAATGAGAGGATCGCCATCCGTTGGAAACAGATGGTTCCGCATTCGAGAAAGTATGACTCTCTCGAGAAGTTTAGACATTGCCTTGAGGAGGCTGATGGGTCTGTGATTAGCCGGGACGTTCAGAGGTTTGCCCGGCTTGGGAATGCCTATGACTGTCGCTTCTTTCCAAGCTTTAGGAAAGTAGCTATGGTCGAAGCAGGCATTGAAAATGATAGCTAACAAGGTAAGCATCTGTTGCGGTAGGTGCTTAAGTGCGTGGTTGGAATTTCCATCCGCACCCGGAGCCTTTTTGGACTTTTGATTTCTAATGAGAAGCAAGATTTCGTCATTAGAGACTGTGACAGGGTCGGCGGTGATGGGGAGAGAGTCTCTGCGAAGGACTTCGTCCTCCACCGCTTTGATGTGAGTGGGATTCGCGGGTTGCGTGCTGGGCGAGCATTGTGCGGCAATGCTGTCGGCGAAGCATTCGGCTTTCTCTTCGACTTCGAAGGCAGTAGTGCCATCGGGACGAGTGAGAGGAGGAACGTGAGAGACGGTGTCTACGCGTAAGGCTCGGGCCATGCTATAGTACGCTTGGTGGGACGGAGAGATATTCGCCATGAGATCGTTCATCTGAGCGTCTCGGAGTTCCGCGAGGCAAGACCTAACTTTACGTTGAAGCTGATTCGCAGCTGTTCTATAGGCGGGCGTGGGATATTTCTTGGCTCTCCGGAGAGCCGCGTTTTTAGCTTTAATAAGATTGCTAACGGCTAAGGGAAGCGTGGGTTTGCCTTGCTTAGCAACCTTTTCGTTGTCACTGATGGCTGAGTTGATAGCATCAGTGAGAGACTTTACTAATGAATCGATTTTATCCGGGCTATCTAATTGCTCGGGAGAGATCGCGAGTGGAGAGTTCGGAGCCTCTAAGGCTGAAACTAACGTATTTTTAAAACCTTTCCAATTGGTAAAGGTCTTAGGAGATGAGACGTTATCGTTCGGCGGTCCTAGCACGAGGGAAACGGGGCGATGGTCGGAGCCTAGGTCATCGAGCGGTTCGATAGACCTTAGGTCAAGATTGATACGCTTGATAATTGCAAAGTCGAGGATGTCAGGAGAGTAGGACGGGTTGTTGGGATAGTGAGTGGGAGTGACGGGGGATATGACATCTAGGTCAAGGGAGTTAGTGATGTCGAGGAGAGCGATACCGCTGGTGTTAGTCGATAGGCACGTCCAGTCAGTATGTTTGGAGTTAAAGTCTCCGAACATAATGACTGAATGGCCGAGGGCGAGAATGGCCTCAAAGTCGCTGCGGATTGGTCTGGTACCACTAGGTATGTAGATTGAAGCTATGATGATGGTCGGATGACCAGTCATAGCCAATCTACACACAGTGGCTTCCATGTTGAGGAGAGGAGGGGTAGGGAGAGGACAGCAGTGGAAGCCTCTTTTGTAATATATAGCGGTGCCGCCGAAACCGTCGGAGTTGGGCCTATCGTTACGAATAAACGCGTACTTAGGTATAGCGAATCCCCTGGAGCGGTTTGGAGTAAGCCATGTCTCCTGGAGAAGGAATAAGTCAGGTTCTTTGTTCTGAAGGAACAGTTTAATCTCGGGAAGGTTGGTATTAAGGCTACGAGCGTTAAAAGATACTAGGGATAAGCCCTTGGGTTTAATACGACTGGACGCGGGATTCGCGGGTCTAGACATTATAATTTATTATTTACGAATTTATAAATTATAAAAGAATTTACAACGAACTTAGGAGCGAGTGATGCTCGGCTAGAGCAAATAAACGCTCTTGAGGAGAGCGGGCGGCTCGCAGTTTGCGTGCGAGCACGGAAATTTCGTTAATATCGACGTTTTGAATAACGTCGAATACGGTCTTCATGTCCTCAGCCAACGACGACTGAGGTGCGGAAGACGGAGAAGGACGCGACCCTACGGGAGCTACGGGAGCTGGGATAGGTCGGGAAGGTGCAGGCGGAACGGCCGGACGCTGCCTCCAAGACAGAGCCGGAGTAGGTGTCGGCTGAACGGGCTTTGCTTCCGGGGGACCCCGGTTGCGCAGCGGCGGGAAGTTGGCAGGAGTGAGCGGCGGCGCCGGTTTAGGCGCGACCCTCTTGGTGGTGGAGCGCGGAGCGCGCGGGCAACCCCTGTAGTTAGCTGTGTGGCCGGACTGGCCGCACAGCACACAGGCAGGGGGGGAAGTGGATTCGGGAGTGCGAGTGCACTCCTTAGTGAAGTGAGGATCCAGGCACTTTACGCACCTGGGGGGAGCTGAACAGTTAGCCGCTGCGTGGCCATAGAGTTGGCAGCGGTGGCACTGCCCAGGGTGACCACGGGGGTTGGGACGCTCGACGGAGATATTTGAGAGTCCGCAAATTGTGCGAGCCTCTCTAAAGATCTCCCTCGAGTTGGGAGTATTCGACAGGATTACCAACGCTAAGGGAAAACGCCTACCGCGGTTGGAGTGCATCTTGTGCACTGCTGTGACCGGGAAACCCTGAGACTTAAGGTCATCGAGGATGTCTTCGTTGCTGAGTTCGAACGGGACGCCCCGTAGTACTGCGCGGATCTTACGCTCCTCCGGGAGGGCGTAGGTGTGATACGCGATTTGGTTTAATCCGAGTAACCTGGTAAACGAGCGGAAGTCGTCGACGGTCGCTATTTGAATCTTGATTGTATCGCCAGCGTTGGCGGCTTTTAAATAATTAATTTTGTGCACTTTGCACAAGTTTGAAACCGCGGTCCAGCGCGCTTTTTCACGCAGGAAGACGGGCGGAGGGAGCTGAGGCTTCGGCGGGACGGGAGCGCAGCGCGTCGCTGGCTTCGATGTGACCGACGGAGACGCGGTTACTACGAGCGATTTTAACGGCGCGGGGGCTGGTGTTGAAGACACCGGGGAGGGCTCGGGTATTGAAGATACCGAAGCTTTCTTAGAGCGCTTCTTGGAGCGCTTGGCGACGAGTTGAAACGCGGGCTCAGGAGAGCCGGTTAAGGTGACGGCATCTGACGACGTATCAGACGCGGGTTCGGAGTCGCTCCCGGGAGCGGTGCGCTTACGACGCGAGGCGTGAGAGGATGCGACCGATTCGCAGTCCATCTCGGACGAGGCGGGAGACGCGGGAGAGCTTAAGACCTGAGGGGTCTCGACGTTGGAGGCCTGAGGGGCCGGGGTTGAGGCCTGAGGGGCCGGGGACGCGATAGATGCCTGTAAGGCCTGCGTTAGTATGTCATCGGGTATGCTGACGCCGGACGCGGCGAGCACCTGGGCGAATGACCTAAGAGCGTTAACGAGGTCCATTGGAGGGCTTGGGATAATATGAAATATATAAATATATAATGTATGCCTAGGTTCCCTAGCAAACCTAGCGCCTATTTATATAACAAATGCCTAGAATTCCTAAATAAAAATCTAGCGAACCCTAGCGGCAAACCTCCCTACCAGCGGTAGGGGGGCTGGGGAGAATAAATTAAAACTAACAATAGTACGCCGAAGGCCGCTACCTAGAAACCTAAAAAAGGGTGCGCAGGTAAAAAGTTGACCGCGTTAGGGTCAACCTTTACCGACAGAAAGGACAAATACACACGAAAACACACAGATATGATAGAAATAAATATGGAAATAGGAGAAAAATAAATAAAATAGAGAAGAGAAATAAATAAAAATAAAAAGGACTGGTTCAGTACAAATTCGTTGTCACCGTTAAGTATCCTTTGCACTGAGACCAGACTACTTACGCTGGGCACAACACTGCACTCAGCACAAGCACAACACAACTTAGCACAGCACTTTGAAGACTAAGGGGCTTAGTCGCAAAGAAAAATCGCACTTCGAAAGCACTCAGACGGAGTAGAAAGACCTTGAAAACCGTAGCACGGAATCAACACGCTAGACTGTGGCGTCAGTAGACTGAGCGCCACGGAATGGCGGGAAGGGACCGATCAACGGAGAACCGGGTCTTGCACGTCCGAACCGCGTGGCGATCGGAGCGAGAATGCTCGGACTGGCGTGTAACATCCTCGTATATAACGTCACTTACTTGCCATCCGGTGAGTTGGCAGACAAGTCTTACAATTGTTAATGAATAGAACGAGCCAATTCTATTTTAGTCACTATGAATAAATAGCTCTCAGTTTAGTTCGCAGTATTTTAAAAAGGCATTGCGGACTTATTTGAAATAAAATATAGCTGTTGTACATCTGGATCGTGTTGCTATCTGTAAGCAAAAGAATTAATTATGTGGGTTTAATCGAGATAATCTACTTCTAATAAACGAACATCAGATATATATATTTCTTTATTTTATAAGTGTACAGTCAACAGCCCATTAACTTAACTAATTTACAAAAAGTAAATTTTTTTCAACCAATTTTTAACCCAGAATTCATCATACTAAACGTTCAAAAATCTGTTAAGCAAATTTACATATTTTGGTTGATTCTACATATTAGAGTTGAACCCAGACATTTAATTACGGATAGTGGGTGTTTTTTTAGACAAAAACAACATAAACCTTTAAAATTACCAATTTATAATTTTAAAGTTTTAAATTTAAACCAATAAAATACATTTTTCACCTAACCCTTACAAATACTCGTGTGAGTGCACAAATTTTACTTCTAGTGTGTTTTATTTCCTAGCTCAATAAATCTAAAAAATAATATCAATAAGGAGCGTTGCATCGGCACTGCCGGGCAGTAAGATTTTTGGATAAACGTTTGGGTAAAAAGTCAGCCTGCTTACGCCGTTCGGGTTTTGGGGAGGTGGTCCTAATGTGCCGATATGCACATAACCCTATGGATTGCCCAATCGGTACGAGCCGAATATGTATGGTAATTGCTTCAGACCGGCCTTGCCGTTCAAAAGATACTACCAAACATACGGGTAGCACGTCTTGCGTATCCAAATGCATTTAAAAACATTATAAAGATTAGTTAAGTCCAAAAACAAAATCGACATACATTAATAATAATTTAAAAACAGATTGAGTTCAAATATAATCAAAATATATAATAACTAAGCTTTAGTTTCGCCTAAAATTTTATATCGAAGATATCACATCCAAGAATTTTTACTTTGATTTAAAGTAATCTTCCACGGTGAATTTAATTTAGGTAAACCTAAGCAGCTTTCTACAACAGACTTTTAATTTTTGTGTTAATTTCAAGTTCAAGACAAGCTCTACAGGGCATGCGCATGTGATTTTAGTACATATCCTGTTAAATAACGCCTAAATGTTAAGAGTAAATTGAAATTGGCTATTATTAAGCATTTTAAGCTTGAAAATTACCAAGGTATCGTGATGAATTGCTGTGTGTGAATATTAACAGGCAAAATTTTCCCTACGGTATTCTTTTTGGCTCTTATACACCGTTGGCGTATATGATAATCACATGCTGTATTTCCTTTTGTGTATTATCTGTATTGTTTAGGGAAATCCTTAATTTATTGCATTATTACAACCTTTGTATATGGACGACAGTATAATGAATTAGGAGTGGGCCTAAAATTACATTTATTCTTCCGAGGAAAGATTTGTTTGTTATTATCATTATTACTAATAAAGTTTATTTACCAAAGGCATTTAAAATATTTGTGATCTAATGTCATTAAACTCTTAATGAGTTTGACTTTTAGGTTTATACATCAAATTTAGATAAAAAATAGAACAATGATCGCGTATTTTTTTATTTATAAGCACGTGCAATTAAAAATTTGTATAAACCAAAACATTACTTATAAAATTTATAATAAAATAGATTACCTAATTTTTAAATTCTTTCACTTTTTATATAATAACAAACGCTATCTTTTATCTTAGCATCCAAGCGAGCAGGAATTGCAATTTCAATAAATTTTAACCAATATTGATATAAACCTGAACGTATTCAATAAAATGCTAAAATAAATAAAACAGAACGATACTAGCATACACAAAGTATTTGCGAGCTACTACTGTAATGATGCATATTGAATTCAATAGATGATTTGTCCAATTATTAAAATAACTGTTTATATGGCAATTTAGAGTAATTTTTTTTCTGGATATCTTATAGTTTAGTAATTATAGTGAAGCACAATACTTTAATGAAACTGAAAAAAAATCTTGTGAACTGGTAAATCAGTTAATAATACTTGTTTATTTATTCATTTTTTGTTTCTGCTTAAAGGTTTAAGGTTGTATTACTAGTTTTCAATTATCTAATAATTACACGTAGATATTACTAGCACAAGAACCCTGTGGATTTGTCACACGGACTGTCTTATGGTAATAAATTGTAGCGGGTATACGAGTAAACACTCATAAGTACTGACACTTTCAGGTGTGGATTAGATTTATTTGAATAAATTCTGATCAATGTTGCTGCGGAATAATAACAATTTTAGTCTATTGAAAATACAAATAATATCTTGGTGCATCTAATTCATATCACTCATTTTTGTTTTCGTTAAATGATTATTTCTCATATGTATTAATGTGAAAAAATATCGTTTGAGATATAGTTTTCATTTTAATTATTTCTTCGAGGATCAAATATAAAGCAGGTAACAAAAACTGATAATATTAAAATATATTAACAAAAATATCTGAAATATAAAATAAGTGATCGTGACTCAATTATTACTCAGGTATTCAACATGGATACAATTCCGGTTTAAAGACATTAGGTAATAGAAATACTATGAATATACTTAACGTTGTTTTTAAATATCCTTTATTATGTATTTTTCATGGTCAACGGAAAATACCATGTTTTGTTAAGGGTTACCGGAAATGCCCTTTTTCATATTGTGATTGATTATGAACATGCTAGAAAGGATCTCGATGGTAAAATGCGAAACCGTAAATAACCAAATTATTAAAAGTTTATTTTACATAAAACATTCTTTTTACTTACTGCAGTCAAACAATGTTAGTAAAAATTGGTTTAATGTATTTGTTTTTTTGATTCGTTTAAATTTTTTAGTAAAACTGAAAACGAAACCACACATTCTAATGTTTGTGCTTCTTCGCCAAACTAGATCCACAAATCATACAACGTGAAAACATCACAGACACATTGTTAGATCAACATGTAATCCTATTCCCAAGGTTTACTAAAAAGCTCTAAGCTCATAAGATTTGATCATACGAATTCAGCTCGAGCCCATTATGTTTAATAAGCTGAGATTAAAATATCATTCATAGAAAGTAAAGTCTGCGCATCTCGACTGCATAGTGATATTCACTTTCATCAGACAGGGTAAAGTCCAAAGCTTGTATATTTAGATTATGAATAGGTATTTAGATTCTTTTAGAGATTGAGCACAATTTCTAATATTACAACTCGAATATATTGCCAGCACGTAGGCTCTTGTTATGAATATTGGTACTAGGCAAGATGGTCGGAGTCGGAGAGTTTTGACTTTTTTAAGTACCTTTCCCACCTGGAAGCTATGCAAATATTTCCCTAATTTTTTAAAAGATAAACCAAGTTTAAAAAATATGTCAAGCTGAGTGTTGTGGCGGCCTATTTGGTTTGCAATTCCAAGGTACGAAAAAGTTGCATTTGTTCTACAAATCTACATACAAGCGTCTTAATCAAAACGTTTTTGTAAAGGAAATTATTTGTAAAATTGATTTAATTTCACTCAATAATCTTTACTAATAAATTGTAGCTCATGGTTTCCGCTCTCAAAAGTCGATAAAAATGAAGTATGCATTTTTCCATATTTATCTTTATGAACGGACACTAACACGTTTTAAATGTCAAAAAGTAAGAATATTCGCACAGACTGAAACCCACGTAGGCTCATTAAAAACATCAGTTGACGACACCGTTCAATCTGGACCTGATCTTCATTTATCCAATTATCTCAATTACCATGATGCATAAGAATCTCGCACACCTAAGGTAGGTTTAAAGGTTACAGAAAGTGCTCGTCATGTATATTCATACTGTTTTGCATTCATTTGTATTGGAGGAACCTTTCTCTCGGTTTTAATGGATAAAAGGTAGGCGTTTTGGGTTGGAAAGTTTTGTATTTAAATCCAATTTAATGTGGGTCATATGAATGATGAAAACGTGACCGGCAAGGTGTAGAGAAACTTGGTGGTGGTTCGAAATAATGTTAATTTGATTTTAAATTAGAGTTTTAAAGATGCAAACATCGCTACAAAATATAAGGTTATATATTTATTTGAATATAAGATATTTGTATTGTTTCTTGACTATGTAGATAAAAGATATTCTTGAAAATGTAGATAAAAGAATATCAGACAATTGTCTAACCATCTATTCATCTCCCTACCTGGTAATAATTTTACCTAAAAGGAAACTTTAGTATAATTTTTCATCAGTTTCATCATCACAAGCCCTCCACTATTTCATCTTTCAAAATCTCCACGTGTGAGTAGATAAATTGATCACAAATAAATTGGTACGGAAATTGTTTCTTTGTTACGATCTCATCTGAGGTGGTAATACAGTCCTTCCTATTTTGACCGCCATAATAACCACATTTACGTAAATGTGTTCCGTTCAAGGCCAAGGAACAGCCAGTACAATTACTGGAACAAAGGCAATTTCATCTGAGGTAACCCATCATTAGTCGAGATAATAATCAAAACCACTATTAATAAATAAAACACCCACGACCAATGAAAGGGTGCGAATGCCACTTACCATCAGATGGATCGCGTGTTCATTTGCTGAATATTAATGCAGAGATACATATAGTAAAAAAAATTCACTGCGTTCTTATCTTATGATTTACGTTAAGTGTCTCTGAATCAAATGACTCCTGCACCTATTTTCGTTTACATTTCACCTGTACATTATAATGAATTAATAACGCTAAAGCTTATTAATTAGACAGTGACCGAGTATCGGTTCTAGCGAAAGTAGTTAGCGCAAACAGTAGGTCGGGTAAACACACCAAGTATTGGCGTTTGACGAAGGTGACAAGTGTCACTATGTAATTTCCATATTTTATATAGAGGTGACATTGAGTGTTTACTTGTATGTAAGGTATCAGGGCAACACAAATATAAACATGGATATATGACCTTGATTAGTTATCGTTTTCATGAACAAAACACAATATATTATTTGTGTCATTAATACAATATTTTTTTTTAATAATTCCCCAGACAAACAAACCAACTGTATGGCCCCAAAGTAATCACAATTTGTGTTATGGATGACCATATAGCGAACTGGGTTCATAAAATAATAAATCTGACATTTTTTGGTGTTTTGACCTAAAAAATAAAAAATTTACCATTGTTTCGTTAGAATTTCAAGTTTATCCTTAACATTCACCCCCGTTTTTTTATTTTTTATTCAATTTTAGAGTTTGAGCAGATAAGTGACAGTTAATAATAACAATTAAATAAAAAAAAAAAGAATGGTAAATAAACTTAACACAACCAAAATATTTCAAAAATAGAGCAACAAGTCGGCCGTTACTGCAAAAAAAAGAATTTATTTTTATTTTTTTATTTTATTTTATTTAGGATAAAAAACAGTTACACAGTAACAGATTAGCTTATACATATGAAACATAAAATAAGAATTAACCATGTAACCAGCACCATTATCCACATATAAGTTAAGTTAACTCAAATAAGTGAGTGGCAAAAAAATAACATTAACAAAAGGTAATTACAGAGATGATCGTAACATAGTTGACAAAACAAAATAAATAATGCAGTTCATCCTATAACATCTGGGTTACTTATTGTTGACAAAATAGCTGTTATACATTTCTTATATTGTAGTTTTTTGAGATGAAGTATATCAATTTTACAAAACATTTCGTTGTGATTTTTCATTATTCTGTTAATGGGGTCGCGTTCCCCCGCGTTGGTACGGCAAAACTTTGGCATAAATATTGGGTGCTGGTAGGTGTACCGAATGCGTTGTGATTTACTAGGTATTCTGTAGCATACACTGTTTGTTAAAGAAGTACAGTCAAATTGATTATGGCATATATTGTACAAATTAAGTTGATCTTGTATCGTTCTCCTATGCTTTAAGGAAATTAGTGAAAACTTTTTTAATGCTAGTTCATAGGATAATTTAGTGCGAAAGTATCTATAACAAACAGTACGTAGGAATTTTCTTTGCACAGATTCAAGACTGTCAATGTATTTGGCGTAAAACGGATTCCATATAACTGAACCATATTCTAGTTGACTTCTTATTAAAGTCTTAAATAGATAAATAAGGGTCTCAGATCGCTTAAATTGATTTCCCATTCTCATGACAAACCCATACATTTGAAATGCTTTTCCCTGTATAAAATCTACATGACTATCAAAGTGTAATTTTGAGTCCATAAGTATTCCGAGGTCTTTAATCATGGGTACCTTTTCGAGCTGATAATTATTGAGAGAGTACGAGAAATCAATTATATTATGTTTTTTTGTAAATGTTATTGATTTACACTTGGGCAAACTTAATTGCAGCTTGTTAGTTATACAGTAACTAAAAAGGCGATCAAGGTCTTGCTGCAAATTTATACAATCATCTATAGTACTAATTGATTTATAAATTTTAAGATCGTCAGCATAAAGAAGAAATTTACTATTGTGGAAACATTTATTTATATCGTTTATGTATAATGTAAAAAGCAGAGGTCCCAGAATAGACCCCTGGGGGACTCCAGAAGTGCCATTTATAGCTTCAGATGCATAACCGTTTATGACTACTTTTTGACTTCTGTTGGAAATATAAGAAGCTAGCCACCGCAACAAGTTACCATGGATTCCGTTGAAGGCTATCTTACGTAGCAGGATTTCATGATCCACTTTGTCGAAAGCCTTGCAGAAATCCGTATAAACAGCATCCGTTTGTGATCTACTGTCCATGTTTTGAAAAATAAAATGTGTAAAAATTAAGAGATTCGATATTGTTGAGCGCTTATTTACAAAACCATGCTGTTCTGGTAGGATTATATTATGTAAAATAGGATAAATCGCTTCATGTACAAGTTTTTCCAAGACTTTCGACAATGTGCAGAGTATAGATATGGGTCTGTAATTGGTGACGTCACCTCTTGAACCACTTTTATGAACAGGTGTTATATTAGCAGTTTTCCAAATAGCTGGGATTGTTCCTTCTCTTAAACTGTGATTGTATAGCATGGTGATAGGTTTACATAAACTTTCTGCACAGTGTTTTAAGAAAAAAGGCGTTACTCTATCTGGGCCACCTCCTTTAGTTATGTCCAACATTTTTAAGTGTTTTTCAACGGTGGTTGTACAAATTTTGACATCACAAATAAGAGAATTTATGTCAGGACTAACAGATGTGTCGATATTTTGACCATTAAAGTTATTTTTCTCATAGACTGAGCTGAAAAAATTCTTAAATAAATTACAAATTCCTTCGGGATTGTCACACACAGAATCACAATACATCATTTTATTAGGCATACCTGGTTTATCATTACAACCGTTAACATATGACCAAAACACCTTAACATCACCTTTTATACCACTTTCAATAGACTCAATATACCGATCAAAACATTCCTTACTCTGGTTTTTAAATCGACGACGATAAACAGAAAACGTTTCATAGTCTGAAATATTCCCTGAAGCTTTCCATTTAATCCAGGCTTTTTCTTTATTTTTGAATATATGTATTAGTGGACGTGAAAACCAGATAGGATATTCCTTAGATTTACTAGGTCGAAGAGGAACGTGCTCTTTTATGATTCGATATATCTGTTCATAGAAAGCTTCAGTAGAACTTTCTACAGTATCTTTGCGTAATAAGATATCCCAATCTGTTTTGTAAATACTTTCATTTATTTTATTGTAGTTTGCTTCTGTAAATCTATACTTTAATGTTGACCGTTTGGCCATATTTTGTTGATTATAATTTAAACAAATTAAACTATGAAAAGCTGGATGTAATATATCTATGGGTACTAATGGGTTAAGTGAAAGTTCACAGCGACAGTTGTTGTCATTTGAAATAACCAAGTCTAAGGTACGATCCATGCTATTTTTAGTAGTATTATATTGCATTCCACCGACCAGAGAGATAAAATTTAAGATATATCTTTCAATGGGAGTAAAGCCACTAAAATTAGAGCAAACAGGTCCAATCTGCTGCCAGTTCATATTCGGTAGGTTAAAATCTCCAAAAATGTAGTACAAATCTAAAGATGGTTTGAGTAATATATCAGTCAAAGAATCGACATTAAAAAGAATTGACAGTAAAATAAAATCTCTTGTCGATATACCTCTCGACTAATGTTTTTTATCGATATTTTACGTAACTAATCAACCCACTTTGGCCGGTCACTTCTCCCTGGGACGCACTATTATGATATTGCCAAAGTCAATCATTAATGAAATATTCCAATTTTATTATTTTTTTTGAAAAATCCTTATGAGTCCACTTTAAGTTTAAATAAAAATAAAACGGTTTTAAGATGTTTTTAAAATAATATGCCAACCTTTAACAATAAAATGTCCTTAATGATGCGAATCTCAATATCACAGAGTCGTAACTAACTAAGTGTTATAAAAGGAATCTGGAATATAATTACTTTTCAGTCAGTCTCGGTTTGCGTGCGGATTCGTTCGCACGTGGATCGCAGACGCTTTTTCCGCTCTCTAGTCCCCGCACTAGTTGAGCATCGCGTTGCCGTCGGCGCTCCGGCAAGATCTGCGTTCCAGAACTTCGAGACTTCGTGTTCGAGTAAGTTATCCGCGTCGTTTCCAACCGCCCTACTGCGTGTAGGGTGGTTTTAGGAAGTTAGTCATCGTTGATTAGGTTCATAGTATATATATTTATATATTGTTGTCCCTCCCCAACCCCTCCGCTATGGCTTCCCTAAACTCTGACGAGATTAGGAACAAATTATATGAAATTACCCTTGTTGAAGGCATGTCAATGAACGCAGATAGGTATCGTCTCTTAGATGCTCTTATCCCTCATATCATGGCACTAATGCCCACAATGGCCCCTCAGGCCACCTCCATCCCTCAGGCCACTCAGACCACTCTGGTCTTAGGCCCTCCCGCGTCCCCTTCCTCCAGTGACATGGAGTGTGAAGTAGACGCCCCTCCGCGCCGCAAGCGCGCACCCGCGACCGAGTCATCCTCGGACGCCACCCCATCTGGCCCTGAGCCACCCTCCTTCACCCTTGTTAAAAAGCGCTCTAAGAAGCGCTCAAAACAAGCCCCGGCGTCCTCAACGCCCGTCCCGGTGTCTTCAACACCCACCGCGGCGACTTCAACGCCAGCTATCCCGGTGCATACAACACCCGCCCCGGCCTCTTCTGCCAAGGCCAAGGTCCCACCACCCGTGTTCCTTCGGGAAAAGGGTAAATGGTCCGAGGTCTCGACTTTGTGCAAAGAGCACAAGATCCTCTACACCCGAGCGACCAACTCGGGTGAATCTGTTAAAATCACTGTCTCGTCGATAGACGATTTCCGAGCTTTGACTAAGCTCCTCACCGATAAGCAATATGCTTATCACACTTACGCTCTGTCAGAAGAGCGTAAGATCAGAGCGGTACTCAGGGGAGTCCCGTTCGAATTATCGAACGAGGCTATCCTGGAGGATCTGCAATCCCAAGGCTTCCCGGCACTCGCGGTGCATAAAATGCACAGCAAGTACGGGAGGCAACACCCTCTTGCTCTGGCGGTTCTCGCCAACGTCCCCAAGTCAAGGATGATCTTCAAAGAGGTCAGCATCATATGCGGCCTCTCTGGCATCAAAGTTGAGATGCCTCACAGACGCGGTCACCCCGGCCAGTGCCACCGGTGCCAGTTGTACGGGCACGCGGCGGCCAACTGCCGCGCACCGCCCAGGTGCGTCAAGTGCCTGGTCCCTCACTACACTAAAGAGTGCAATCGCACTCCTGAAACTCCCTCTCCTCCCGATTGCGTGCTTTGTGGCCAGTCCGGCCACACCGCAAACTACAGGGGCTGCCCCCGTGCACCCCGTTGTATGCGTACTAATTCTAAGAGGGCGGCACCCAAAAAGGCCCCGCCCCTTTCTCAGGATAACTTTCCGCCGCTGCGTAGCCGGGTTCCTCCGGCTGCAAAGCCTACCCAGCCCAAGCCTGCTCCAGAGAACTGGAGGCACCGACCCGCTGCACTAGCGAATCCCATCCCGGCTCCTCGCCCATCCAATATCACTCCTCATCCCTCCGTAGCAGACGATATGCGTATCGTCTGCGACGCTATCAAAAGTGTCGATGTTAGGGAGATTGCAGTCTTAGCCCGTAAACTTAGGGCTTCACGTACTCCGACAGAGCGTTTGCTAGCTCTGGCGGAACATAGTTCCCTTCTCAATTCATTATAGGTTCATTTAAATGAATTGATCCCTAAATTATGCTTCGGCCGACCTCCGCGCAGCCCCGGCTTCACCGGAGGCTGCCCCGAACGGCCACCAACTCATGTCCCTTTGAGCACCTTCAGTGCAACTTTCACTACAGGCGGAAGACCCGCTAGCGGGTCTCCGCCAGCGCGCCCAACTTCCCGACGGGTGTCGCTTCCGATGAAGGCTAACAGTATACGCTTACTACAGCCAACAGGTGGTTTTTAGTGGGTAGGTGCCATTCTGGTGAGTCCCACATAACCCCCCCGCAGAGGAATTTACCTGCGGGCGGGTATGCATGACGCATCTTCCACCTCCCTCCCGCGAGGGTGCCTCGGCAGCAAAAAAAAAAAAAAAAATAATTACTTTCAAAAAAGAGGGAAAAACTTTTAAGTTAAGTTTTAATGTTGTTCTATACAAGAAAAGATAACATAAAAATTTGTTTTCATTCCGTGAATGATGTCTTTTAAGCATGTCTACTCAAAGTTATTTGTAAAGCCTTAGAAATAAAGAAAGCTGTCGGTTGATTATATAGTCACAATTTGTAGTCTAATAGTTGATATATATAATGGTTAAAAAAAAAAATTATCTTCGCCGTTTGTTTATTGTTAAAATGTATTTATTGTCTGTTTTACCTTGTTAGATAGTTCTTTGGGGTTTATTTACCATCTCAATAGTCAATCTTCTGAAGTGAACAAAACAGAAAGCATTTTCACGAACGTAAATACAACGCATAGGCAAGATGTTAGGCAAATATTGTCACTCTAAAAAGCATATCCTGTTCTAATGGCAAACAAAAATCGGGGTCATGTGTTGTTTTTCATTTAGCAACGTCAAAGACACTAGAGAAGTGGCCTTTCACTGTTTAGTCAATATCTCACAAGGTTCATAATTGTTGTAGTATAGAAATGTGAATGCTCTCAAAGTAGACACTTCTAAAGATCCGCCTGAACACTTTTCTAGACCCGCTGGATACATTTTTATCTAACACATAATATGATTATTTTAAATTGACATAGCGGTACAATATCTACTAAAGAGTCACAAACTCGATTTAACTATGTATTGGTGGAGATAATAACCTTTCCAACTTCAGGCTTATAATTAAAATGTAGTTGGGGCGTGAAAGCAAAAATAACAAAAACATCACATCACCACAGTGCACGCGCGCTCTACCATGGTAGAGCACCCTCAAATTTTTTCGGGGATTCTTAAGGAATGGGTGCTTCCCCTCGCGCCCTTAGGTATGGGTCCGTATTGGGATGCATAAATTAAAATGGCATATTATAAGGCTGCATAACGTTTTTTGGCAAACTGTTTGTTTCGCATAACGTTCATACAGAATAAACCATAAGGCATACTTTATTTCCCCAAAAAGCTTCATTTATAATAATAGTATATTAGGATAAAATGTTCATGCATAAATGGTTTTACAATAACGATTACTTATCGTAACATTTATTGGCATCTCACGCTATGGCATAAAGTTGACAAGTCATACATATAGAATACCATAATTTGACAAAAATAAATGGACAGTAAAATTATTAACCTAAATTTTTTTACGCTTCTTAGGTTGTTACAAACGATATAACAACGTGGTTCAGTAGGTATTACGTATGGGTAAATGCAACATCGCCACCTATTTTCACACCTAAAGTTTTGAGTACATTCGAATTAGATGAAGAAAACCCTCTCATCTCATAATGCCAACTTCGCAAAATGCCAACCGCTCGCAAAATGACAAATTCTCAGAAAGCCAATTTCTCAGAATGCCAACTTCTCACAATGACAACTTTTGAAGGGACGGACGTGATGTTTGTTTGAACCAAATTGGACCGAAGTGAAATTTCGTGAAAAGCTGGAAATGGTACTTAATTTGATCCTGGTGCTTCGCCGGGTGCTGCCGCACCACGCTCGCTTCGCTCACTCGGCTCGCGCGTGTATTAACTACATATAAACCTAACCTAACCCAATTGAACGGGTGCGTCTCATTTCGTAGTTTCCCTCCCTGCGCGCCTCCGGATTTATAAAAACACTCTAGGGCGGGACAGAGAGACCTGATCTGCGTCCGGACCCGTTCGGACGTGTTGAAGGTCGCTCCCGGCTGCCGAGTCACGATTGTTGTCTCACGACTTCTCTCGTATCAATACTCAAACGCCACTCTCAGATCCGTTCTGCGTCCGGCCCCGCTCGGACGTGTTCGCGGTCGCTCCAGCCGTTGAGTCACGATTGTCGTCTCACGACGTCAACTCGTAGCAATACTCATATGCTGTTAGCCTCTTTAGGGCTTACTCTGCGGCCGGTTTCGATCGGCTGCAAGTAAGTCGGTCTCTTGCACAGCAACAACAGAGCTGAGCTTACCGCGGTCGATTAAATTCGATAGTGGTTCGCGAAGCTCGGGCTGTTTTTCTGGCTGCGTACTTGACGCTTGGCGCTTGCTACGTAGTCAGAGACTCGCTCTGCGGCCGGTACCAGGCCAGTCGTAACGTAGTCAATCCTGCACTCTGTGCACCCCTCGAAGTAAAAACCTCACCTCGGTGAGTGCAGCAACAACAGGGTTGAGCTTACCGCGGTCGATTAAATTCGATAGTGGTTTGCAAGACTCGGGCTGTCTTTCTGGCTGCGTACTTGACGCTTGGCGCCTGTACGTAGTCAGAGACTCGCTCTGCGGCCGGCTCCGGCCGGTCGTAACGCAGTCAATCCCGCACTTTTAGTGTAACCCAACTCCGTCAGGTCTACGGCCGGTTTTTGTTGTCAATTTATTGACGACACACTCCGTAGTAGACTCGCGTTTGATCAGGTGGATACTTAACGGTGACAACTAAGCCTGATAGCGTTGCCCCGGTGCGCTTCCAAGGCCCTTCAGGCTAAGGAGAAACCGGCTGACCCGATCCCATTGCACTTGGGCCTTTCCCAGGGTGACGGTACAGTGCTGTCCGAGCTAGGGGCACCACTTCGCGTCGTCCCCAGCCCCCCTACCGCGGGTAGGGAGGTTTAGGTGCTAGGTTTGCTAGGGAACCTAGGCTTTTTTATATATTTATATATTACATATCGTAGGACCAAGCCCTCCAATGGACCTTGTCAACGTTCTTAGGTCGTTCGCCCAGGTGCTCGCTGCGTCTGGCTACAGCATACCCGATGACATACTAACGCAGGCCTTACAGGCATCTATCGCGTCCCCGGCCCCTCAGGCCTCAACCCCGGCCCCTCAGGCCTCCGACGTCCAGACCCCTCAGGTCTTCAGCTCTCCCGCGTCTCCCGCCTCGTCCGAGATGGACTGCGAATCGGTCGCATCCTCTCACGCGTCGCGTCGTAAGCGTACCGCTCCCGGGAGCGACTCAGAACCCGCGTCTGATACGTCGTCAGATGCCGTCACCTTAACCGGCTCTCCTGAGCCCGCGTTTCAACTTGTCGCCAAGCGCTCCAAGAAGCGCTCTAAGAAAGCTTCGGTATCTTCAATACCCGAGCCCTCCCCGGTGTCTTCAACACCAGCCCCCGCGCCGTTAAAATCGCTCGTAGTAACCACGTCTCCGTCGGTCACATCGAAGCCAGCGACGCGCTGCGCTCCCGTCCCGCCGAAGCCTCAGCTCCTTCCACCCGTATTCCTCCGTGAAAAAGCGCGCTGGACCGCGGTCTCCAACTTTTGCAAAGAGCACAAAATTAATTACTTAAAAGCCGCCAACGCTGGCGATACAATCAAAATTCAAGTAGCGACCGTCAACGACTTCCGCGCCTTTACCAGGTTACTCTTGTTAAAACAAATCGCGTATCACACCTACGCCCTCCCGGAGGAGCGTAAGATCCGCGCAGTACTACGGGGCGTCCCGTTCGAACTCAGTAACGAAGACATTCTCGAGGACCTTAAGTCTCAGGGTTTCCCGGTCACAGCAGTGCACAAGATGCACTCCAACCACGGTAGGCGTTTTCCTTTAGCTTTAGTAATCCTGTCAAATACTCCCAACTCGAAGGAGATTTTCAAAGAGGCTCGCACAATCTGCGGACTCTCGAACATCTCCGTCGAGCGTCCCAACCCCCGCGGTCACCCTGGGCAGTGCCACCGCTGCCAGCTATATGGCCACGCAGCGGCTAACTGTTCAGCTCCCCCCAGGTGCGTAAAGTGCCTGGATCCCCACATCACTAACGGGTGCACTCGCACTCCCGAATCCACTTCCCCCCCTGCCTGTGTGCTATGCGGCCAGTCCGGCCACACAGCTAACTACAGGGGTTGCCCGCGCGCTCCGCGCTCCACCACCAAGAGGGTCGCGCCTAAACCGGCGCCGCCGCTCACTCCTGCTAATTTCCCGCCGCTGCGCAACCGGGGTCCCCCGGAAGCAAAGCCCGTTCAGCCGACGCCTACTCTGGCTCTGTCTGGAAGGCAGCGTTCGGCCATCCCGCCTGCACCTTCCCGACCCATCCCAGCTCCCGTAGCTTCCGTAGGGCCGCGTCCCGCTCCGTCATCCGCTCCTCAGTCATCGTTGGCTGAGGACATGAAGACCGTGTTCGACTTCATCCAAAACGTAGACATTAATGAAATTTCCATACTCGCACGCAAACTGCGAGCCGCCCGCTCTCCTCATGAGCGTTTATTCGCGTTAGCCGAGCATCACTCGCTCCTAAGTTCGTTGTAAATTCTTTATTTTTGTATAAATTCGTAAATAAGTAAATTACAATGTCTAGACCCGCGAATCCCGCGTCCTGTCGTATCAAACCCAAGGGCTTATCCCTAATATCTTTTAACGTTCGTAGCCTAAGCAACAACCTTCCCGAGCTCAAACTGTTCCTTCAGAACAACGATCCAGACCTTTTACTTCTCCAGGAGACATGGCTCACTCCTAATCGCCCCAGAGGATTCGCTATTCCTAAATACGCGTTTACACGTAACGATAGGCCTAACTGCGACGGTTTCGGCGGCACTGCTATCTACTACAAAAGAGGATTACATTGCTGTCCTCTCCCTACCCCTCCTCTCCTCAACATGGAAGCCACTGTATGTAGATTGGCTATGACTGGTCATCCGACCATCATCATAGCTTCAGTCTACATACACTGTGGCACCAAACCTATCCGCAGCGACTTTGAGACCATTCTCGCCCTCGTCCGTTCAGTCATTATGTTCGGAGACTTTAACTCCAAACATACTGACTGGACGTGCCTATCAACCAACCAAAGCGGTATCGCTCTCCTCGACATCACGACACGACATCAATATCCCACGCCCGCCTATAGAACAGCTGCGAATCAGCTACAACGCAAAGTTAGATCTCGCCTCGCGGAACTCCGAGACGCCCAGATGAACGATCTCATGGCGAATATCTCCCCGTCCCACCAAGCGTATTATAGTATGGCCCGAGCCTTACGCGTAGACGCCGCCTCTCACGTCCCTCCTCTCACTCGTCCCGATGGCTCTATCGCCTTCGAAGACGAAGAGAAAGCCGAATGCTTCGCTGACAGCGTTGCGTCTCAATGCTCGCCCAGCACGCAACCCGCGAATCCCACTCACATCAAAGCGGTGGAGGACGAAGTTCTCCGTAGAGACTCTCTCCCCATCACCGCCGACCCCGTCACAGTCTCTAATGATGAAATCTCGCTTCTCATCAAAAATCAAAAGTCCAGAAAGGCTCCGGGTGCGGATGGTATTTCCAACCACGCACTTAAGCACCTGCCTCAACAGGTGCTTTCCTTGTTAGCTATCATTTTCAATGCCTGCTTCGACCTTAGCTACTTTCCAAAAGCTTGGAAAGAAGCGACAGTCATAGGCATACCCAAGCCGGGTAAACCTTTTAATATCCCGGCTAATCACAGACCCATCAGCCTCCTCAAGGCAATGTCTAAACTTCTCGAGAGAGTCATACTCTCTCGAATGCGGAACCATCTGTTTCCAACGGACGGCGATCCTCTCATAATTCCCCACCAGTTCGGCTTTCGCGCTAAGCACTCCTGCCCTCAGCAAGTCCATCGAATCGTCGAGTACATACTCGACGGCTTCTATCCGAAACGAAAGAAAACGATCGCAGTTTTCTTTGACGTAGCCAAGGCTTTCGACAAAGTCTGGCACAGCGGTCTCGTTTATAAACTCTATAAAATAGGCTTACCGGCTCGCCTAGTTAGGATAATCGCGTCGTTTCTCAAAGACCGCACGTTTCGTTTCAAACATGAAGGCACGCTCTCCGCGCCTCGTCCCATAAAGGCTGGAGTCCCTCAAGGCTCAGTCCTCGCCCCTCTTTTGTATACCGTATACACTAACGACATTCCCATTCCATCGAAAGTCGTCGAACTCGCTCTCTTTGCCGACGACACCGCCCTTTCACCAAAGGCCGCAGAGCCTCGGGTCTCGTCACCAGACTTCATAAGGCTGTAAACGCCCTCGGTGCTTGGTTTAAAAAATGGCGTATCGATGTGAACCCAGAGAAGAGCTCTGCGGTTTACTTCGACTACAGACGCAGTCGTATCCCCGACAATCTCCAAGTGAGAATGCAAGGCACTCCCATCCCCTGGAAGCGCAGTACCAAATATTTAGGCGTCATATTAGACCAGACGCTTTCATTCAATCCTCACGTCGATAGAGTAACGAAACTCGCACGTTTTTACCTAGGCCGGCTTTACAGTATGTTAGGTAGAAAAAGTAAAATGTCCTTCAGAAACAAACGTACGATTTATAAGGTCTGCATTAGACGAGTCATGTCATATGCCTCGCCAGTCTTTGCCCACGCCACACCCTCCGTCCTGCACAAACTGCAGGTAGTTCAAAACCTCTTCTGCCGCAGGGCCACAAACGCACCTTGGGGGGGGGGGAGCAGTCTCGGTCTGCGTGCGTTCTCGAGCGCACGTCGATCGCAGACGCCTTCCCGCTCTTTTAGCCCCCGCGCTAATTGAGTACCCAAATTTCATTGGTTGTTGTCGTAATATATAATTTCATAGTTGTTTACCGTATTAAGTTTCTAACGCCGTTTTCACGGCGGACAGTGGCTCGTTAACCGTACTTCTAATAAGTTTCTAACGCCGTTATCACGGCGATCAGTGGCTTGTTAACCGTACTCCGTGGAACGTGAGCTTCGTCGACGGGAATTCGTTGTTCCAGGACTTCAAGTGCCGTGTTCGAGTAAGTTATCCGCGTCGTTCTCAACCGCCCTACTGAGTGTAGGGTGGTTTTAGGAAGTCAGTCATCGTTGTTAGGTTCATATTGCCTACTTGCTACAACACAACCCAAAACAGTCCTATAATTCGTGTTTGTAAAATTTTCAATCAACATTGTAAAGAGTTAGACTTATTTTCGAATTATAAGGATTTTAATAAAAATTGTAAAAAGAAATTCCTTTTGACAAGATTAATGATTCCATATATTATTACCTACATGTATTACAAGTATGACATGTATATTTCAATTCAATTCTTTGGGTGCTATGACATGTATATCTTGACTTGACATAATTATAATTAATCAATATCGAATTTGACAATAATTTATTGAAATTTTGTAAAACTTATATTTATTGCACTTGTTGTTCGCTATTTTCTTTTTTTCTCCAATTGCAATTGTATTTTTGTTTAATAATAATTTAACTGGTTACTTGTTTAATATATTTCTTGAAAACGCTGTGCGTAGCTCTAATCGGACTGCAAACTTATACCTATAAGATGTACTTGATAATTTTAGTTATAAGATGGTTTGTAATCTGTAGTTATGCCTAATAATAAATAAATAAAAAATAAAATAAAATATATTGTCCCTCCCCAACCCCTCCGCAATGGCTTCCCTAAGCTTTGACGAGTTTAGGAAGAAGTTAATTGAAAGTACTGAAGGCATGTCTTTAAATGCTGATAAGTACCGTTTTTTAGATTCCTTATCCCTAATCTCATGACATTAATGTCCACAATGGCCCCTCAGGCCACCCCAGTTCCCCAGGAGGGGTCTTAGGCCCCCCCGCGTCCCCTTCCTCCAGTGACATGGAGTGCGAAGTAGACGCCCCTCCGCGCCGCAAGCGCGCACCCGCGACCGAGTCATCCTCCGACGCCACCCCAACTGGCCCTGAGTCCCCCTCTTTTACGCTTGTTAAGAAGCGCTCTAAGAAGCGTTCGAAACAAGACCCGGCGCCCTCAACGCCCGTCCCCACACCCCCTGCGGCGTCTTCAACGCCAGCTGCCCCGGTGTCTTCAACACCCGCTCCGGCCCCAACTTCTGTCAAGGCCAAGGTCCCACCACCCGTTTTCCTTCGGGAAAAGGGTAAATGGACTGAGGTCTCGACACTGTGCAATGAGCACAAAATCCATTACACCCGAGCGGTAAACTCGGGTGAATCTATTAAAATCACTGTCTCGTCGATAGACGATTTCCGAGCTTTGACTAAGCTCCTCACCGATAAGCAATATGCTTATCACACTTATGCTCTGTCAGAAGAGCGTAAGATTAGAGCGGTACTCAGGGGAGTCCCGTTCGAATTATCGAACGAGGCTATCCTTGAGGATCTGCAGTCCCAAGGCTTCCCGGCACTCGCGGTGCATAAAATGCACAGCAAGTACGGGAGGCAACACCCTCTCGCTTTGGTGATTCTCGCCAACGTCCCCAAGTCCAGAGAGATCCTGAAAGGGGTTAGCTCTATTTGCGGCCTCTCTGGGATCTCGATCGAGGCGCCTCATCGCCGCGGTCATCCCGGCCAGTGCCATCGGTGCCAGTTGTACGGGCACGCGGCGGCCAACTGCCGCGCACCGCCCAGGTGCGTCAAGTGCCTGGTCCCGCACTTCACTAAGGAGTGCAATCGCACTCCTGAAACTCCCTCTCCTCCCGATTGCGTGCTTTGTGGCCAGTCCGGCCACACCGCAAACTACAGGGGCTGCCCTCGTGCACCCCGTTGTATGCGTTCCAATCCCAAGAGGTCGGCACCCAAACAGGCCCCGCGCCTTTCTCAAGAAAACTTTCCGCCGCTGCGTAGCCGGGTTCCTCCGGCTGCAAAGCCTACACAGTCTAGGCCTGCCCCAGAAAACTGGAGGCAGCGCCCCGCATCGAACGCCCCGGCTCCTCGCCCATACAAACCCACTCCTCAATCCTCCGTAGCAGACGATATGCGTATCGTCTGCGACGCTATAAAAAATGTCGATGTTAGTGAAATCGCAGTCTTAGCCCGTAAACTTAGGGCTTCACGTACTCCGACAGAGCGTTTGCTAGCTCTGGCGGAGCATAGTTCCCTTCTCAATTCATTGTAGGTTCATTTAAATGAATTGATCCCTAAATCATGCTTCGGCCGACCTCTGCCCAGCCCCGGCTTCACCGGAGGCTGCCCAGAACGGCCACCAACTCATGTCCCTTTGAGCACCTTCAGTGCAACTTTCACTACAGGCGGAAGACCCGCTAGCGGGTCTCTGCCAGCGCGCCCAACTTCCCGACGGGTGTCGCTTCCGATGAAGCCTAACGGTAATAACTACAGCCAACAGGTGGTTTTTAGTGGGTAGGTGCCATTCTGGTGAGTCCCACATAACCCCCCCGCAGAGGAATTTACCTGCGGGTGGGTATGCATGACGCATCTTCCACCTCCCTAACGCGAGGGTGCCTCGGCAGCAAAAAAAAAAAAAAAAAAAAACCGCGGAGGGTAACAAAAAAAAAAAAAACGGGACAGAATAGTCGCGTGGTTTCGGGGTTGGCCAATTCGGTTATGTATTATTGTGCGATATATTTTGATTACAGTGAGATGATTATTTACTGTTCATCATCATCATTTCTTAAATAATCTTGGTTAAATATTATTATTTATTATTCACGTGCAAGTCGCTTTTTGGCATGACCTACATACTGACTAACCGCTCGTCCTCGCTGCGCTCGACGTCGTCCGAAAGGGCTCCCCTTAGATAAGCCTCAAAAACAATATAACGCACGGGTCAGTGCTAGGCCAAGTGACTGCTTGGGCGCACGATTGCACCATTTCCCGCCCAAAATCGACATTCTACCGTAGTAGTACATGCGAGCATCGGTGTAACAAAAGTGAATTAAGGTAACCAATAATGTTATCGCAATTCTTTTTATTCTTCTCAGTACGATTTTAAAATTTATAAAATTTTGACTTAGAAATAAGCAATTTATAATTAAAAGGATGTCTTGTTATTAATATAATTCGTTTCAATTACGGTTTCCGCGATCTTTTATGCAAAATAAAGCCTCGTATGGATGGCCGAATTTTGTGCTGGTTAGAGGAAGAGACAAATGACGACGAACTTATCCAGAGCAGGGCAAGATGTAGAGGTCTGGAGGCCCTGGGGCAATAAAGGAGTGGAGGCCCCAAATTAACTTCCGAATAAAATAATAAATAAATCAAATAATGCGAAACAAAAACAAATCATTAGAATTAACACGTTAATAATCAATTAATAATAGTTTGTGGACATATTTGTGTAAGTTTTTACTTTGTAGAAGTGTTAATGGTTACAAAACACCTTTTTTTCAACAGAAAAGCTTTGCGAAATCAATTTTCTTATTAATCTCTTTTGTGAGGACCCAGGGCTGCAGTCCCTGTTGCCCGCCTCTAAATCTGGCCCTGATCCAGAGTGACTCGGATGACGGAGAAATCGATTCCTACACAGGAAGAGATGTAAGCAACATCTTCGCGTTCGAGGTCAAGAACGCGAAGATGTTGCGGTTTTATCTGACGAAGATGTTCCTCACTCTGTACTCTCATCGAACCGTACTAGTCGAAATGTTGACGAGTCTAAGAATGGAACATAATGGAGTAAAGAATGTCCACCAGAAACAAGAGTGAGATCGCAAAATATTAGATTTCGACCTCCTGGTCTGAAATTATTTGAATATAGCGGGTATAAATGCTTTGATCATCCATCATCTAAATAAAGGTTAACAAACTGTAGTACGACGAAATTTCTTAATTGACTGATCATTTAAACTAGCTAAACCCCTCATGATACGACGTTTGGTACTTGACTACCTTCCTCGGGAATCAAAAATAAAAACAAAAAGCCTTTTGGGCGTGCCTGATGAGATATTTATAATCACTCAAACAAGAGACTAAGAGTTGGCAAATGTTTAATGTGCCCTCGAACCCGAAATCACTCCACAAAAAATTAGTGTAAACGTTGTGCCAGGTGGATATGCCCTGATCACCAAGCTGTGTTATGTCTTCAATGTGAAGAAGAAGATAATTAGAAGTCAGAATATTATTTTTTTATTATTTTATCGAAGTTGATCTCAATCTATTCAAAAAGTTGATTATTTCATAAGAGTTTCTTATAATATTTCTAATTTGTAAAGTAACTGTTCATTTTGTTAATTTTTCTTTGAAAAACATTTCATAATAAAGATAAAACATATCTAAATTTGATTGTCTTTTTATAAACCTTTTAGTTACATCCAAAATCATAATTACTTTTTCTACTATGGTATAACATGTGAGCAATCTTATAATAAAATAGGGCGCGTGTACTGTAGTGATATACCAACTTACCAAATAAGTTAAGATAATCTTACTTAGGAATGAAATATACATACATATAAACACGAAAAATACATCATTACAACATCAATTATGTATACTCAAGTTTATTTTATCTTAAACCAAAACAATAACAGATATCCATCTTCATTTTCAATGAAATCTCAAAAGCAAACAAAAACTTTGGTTCAAATAGAAAACATTACTAACTTATATTACCAAGAATTTTCTGACTCCTTATTTGCCATAGACGCGGATTCATATCATATGCGATTGTTTTCACAGCTATACTGCGAATACTGAACTTTCTAGGAAACACAATATTTCATATTAATAATTTTATTTTTATTTTTTAACCTGCAATTTATGTAATTGAACCCTTTTTCAATAGATTAATAGAATTTACATAATATTTACCACATTATAATACAATTTTCATGAAGAATAATTACAATTCAATCATTGAACATTAGTTTCAGTGGTATATCAATGATCTGAAAAGGTTTTCCCATGGCTTTACAGACCAAAGAAAAGCGATTATGATGCAAACCGCAGCATATGCGAGAAATTGAACGCAACATTTGTTGCATTATATGATTATGAACCCGAAAAAATGGTATGTGTCATGTATAATTTTTGTCTTTTGTTCCTACTGCCAAGGGTTTAAAAGTGTTCAAAGCATTAAAAAAATTAATAATTTTCATGCAGATTTTATGTATATTACGCTTATTATTAATCACAATTAAAGTTAAGAAAATGTTTATGCGTCTTACTGACTAGATAAAAGAAATAATTTAGAGTTAATACAAAAAAAGCAGATATCAATCAAATCTTTTTTTTTAATACTGCAAAAAATAACATAAGTTTATTTATAGAGGCCTTATGCTTTATAACACTTAACTATTTGGCCCTATTTCTGTATCAATATATTATTATCTAGCATTAAACCTTAGTGAGTGCAAAAGTGAGTTACTATATTAAGCGTTACTGTATGTAACGCTTTCACAATTTAGCTACTCAACCGATGAAAATATATGTATACTCTAATATAGATGGGTATGTGCTTGTGCACCGCTTACGCCCGGAAGTTCTCAGGTACAGAAAAGGATATACGGGTACCTTTTATTTTCAGAGTATCGCTCCCGAAGGGTACGCGAGCGATGCCGCGAGCAAAAATATTTATCTATAAAAGTTTCATTCGTCTGTGCTTAAAATGTCTAAAAGCTATTTTAACCAACCGAGACGATCAAATATAAATTTCTTTAAAAGCAGGTTCATTTCATCTTTGAAATATATTTTATGAACAAATATAACTGTTAAATACTACTCCCTTTATTCATTAAAACATTTATATTTGATGCAAACTCTTTCAAAAAAGGTAATCAATCTACGGCAGCTCCATCAACTTTAATTTATTTGACTTAATTAATATTTTTATGATATTTTATAAAATATTTTTTTATTGGGGTTGTTTTACTGCAAAAATACTTAATAGCAATAAATCTACAAATATTAATCTCACTGGCATTGCATTCATTTTGCTTACTCTCATTTAAATATTATCGACCTCATTTTGTTTTCTATTTGCTGTAAATAATGCATTTTTGCTATTTTATTTTATGTGTTAGTTTTGATTTCAATCGCACACTGATAGCATGCTAACGCTAGTTAAATTATAGTTTTCTGTTCAGGATTTCCGATAGATTTAATAAACCTCATTTCTAATGGCTAGCTTTTAGATAAATTAAAGTACAATACCTCCAAGAATCGTTTCAAAGATTTATGTATCTTATCCTCTAAAGCTCTGTGTATTTTGAAGATATAAGTCCTGACTGTCGGATTGAGGAAACATTCTGCTCTTATACTTTTAATTTTACTGTATACGAGTAGACACATATCGAGTACCGACAGTATGTTTTTGTTTCAGACTGTTAAGATTGATGATGACTAAGTGATGCAGGCTTAACAATTTAATTGTAATTTAAAGCAACAATTTAAGTCAAAATACAAACATCAGCAGGTGGTGAAAAGTCAACTAAAAATTCTTTTGACTGTGAAGTGGATTTGTGTTTGTTTTGCATCTCACCTGTGGAAAGTGTTGAAGAAGGCGAAGATGTTACACTCCTATCCAAGAGGTGCCTATTCGTCTACTCTTAAAGATTAACGGATTTATAGATTGACGTATGACTAATAAACAATGGGATTCTTTTCTCATTCGGATTAGCTATTTTAATATAATATTAAATATTATAATTAAATTATATTAATATTATATTAAATTATAATAATATTATATATTAAATATATAATATAATAAAAAATATCTGCATTAAATTTACCTGAAACAAATTGATACTATTTTTATTATAATTTACTGTATAAGAAAATAATAGCATTAACAATTCAATACGAGTAACAAGTTTCGAATGGCTTTCCATCTCTATCAAGGGAAACTCCATTAAACCTTTAATGTATTAAACTAGACAGGACCAATAGAAGCCCTTCCTTGGTCAAGTAAATAGTGTATATTTAGGAGCGACCTTTACTATTGCTCTCCGGAACACGTGTTTCATCTCAACTAGAAGCGATCAATCAAATTATGACGTCGATTGATCATTCAATTTGGATTTTAGTACCCCTATATACATAGAAGCAGTTATGAAGGCATCCTTTTTCAGACATCTGAATCGTGTAGCAACTTAAGTATTTACCGTCTTGAATTAGGTAGGTACAGTTACACCTAACATCTAAGTGGTACATCATGTAGAATTTTTTCTAAGAAGAAGTTTGAAGTGTTTATACTTTATTTATTTGTCATTTTGTTCATAAACAACAATGATAGATCTTATTTATAAATGTATTGTTTGAGATAATTTCTAAGCGTTTTTCTAAAGTTTCTCAATAAAACAATTGAAATACTGTAAACATGTCAGTTATCAAATTGGCTAGAATTTGAAGTCGAATAAGTGAATTAGCAATGCTTGTAACATATTATTTTTCTTAGAAATTAAATCGGTGACCGCATTACTTTATCATCAACATATTGGTAGCTAAATGAAACCATTTACCGTATCTGACAATAAATTGGCATACATACATAACAAAAATAATGACATTCTTAAATTTGGCATACCGATGACATTTTTGGAGATTAAATGAACGTTATGAGATTAAATGAAAACAGTAATTATTTTTAAAAACATACTAACTAAAAACTAATCACCAAGCAAATCCAAAAAAATATAAATTTCTAAACAAATCCAGGCAGATATAAGCGTGCGTTAATGCTGGATTTTCTATGTATCTTCTTACAACTACTACTTTCTTCCACACTAGATATTGTATCTTCTATCGCATAATTGCTTCAGTGAAAGTGACTAAGAGAAGTAATTTTCATAGCCGACTAGTCAAACAGTATTTTGCTACTTAGAAAGCAATTTTAATTTTATTTGTTTAAGTAAAAAGATGATATTTAGTTTGCGTTTTAAAAAACTGCCATTCATTTTGTTTGAAATAGTTATGTGCATGGCCATAATATTGAACATGAAATTCAATTTCTAAACTAATGTTGTGATGTTATATTTTTTGCTTCCATGGGTTTCACGAAATTGTGTTAATGGGAATATTATAACTTGTAATTAAGCTAAAATTCTGATAAAATATAAACCGACTCCAAAAGCAACTCAATAACCTTTTTCGTTGCAATACTGTGTATTGTCATACAAGAAATTAGTCCAGCAAAACGGCGAGATGTTTTATTTTATTGGTCAGGCTTTACATGCATTTACAAAAAACAAAAATTAACTTTTTCATCCTGACGATAAGTTTGATAAATCCTCCAGTTCCGAAGTTCAAAATAAAGAGTCCTAATAAGGTATCGTCAACTGTTATTCTGTTCTTTTCATGTTGAAGTTCGTTAATTTTGTAACTTTTCGCCCTAATGAATGGCTTAGATCCAACTGTTAAAATGAACAAAGTTGGACAACAAGGTTAAGGTAAATTCAAATGTGTGCCTATGACTGCTTTGCTTTGCTTCAAATTTTGTGACAAAGGGTTTTGTTTGCAAATTTTGGTACAAAATGAAGTAGTCACACGTTCAAATTAAAATCAATGAGAGCTTGAGGTTATGTACCTGCATCTAACTCAAGAAATTCTGTGTCAAATACGGATAGGATGGATATTTATTTTGCGAATGTCACCTATGTCTTTGTTACTGTACAGCCGAGGTCGTTTCTCAGATCACTCTATGGTCATCGATTGAACATGCTTGGCCTACTTTGTGATCTTACAGTTCGAATGAATACCTGGGGATCAAAAGATATCGTGTTGTGGTTTGGGAGATTTACGTCATAAGCTTTCTTTCTGCTTGTATGATTATTCTAAGTACGTACTTCCAACTCTGCAAGTTCATTGTAGTAATCAAAATATACACACGTATAATGTGTGGGAGTGTATCGTTGTATGTTTACAATTATTGACTCTCACTACGAAAAAAATATTTTTGTGAAGAAATGTTTTAAATTTTAAGAGCTTTTAAAGTAAATCGACATTTTCAACAAAAATAACCCTTGGGATTTCCTCTCAAACATGGTTGGCATTTCATTAAACATTAGGCATTTCATTAAACACTAGGCACTTCTTTTATTATTCTCGTAAATACGTGAAAGTTTTAATAATGTCTGTATTGAGAATTGGATGTGCCTTGTGATATGCACGGCGGGGATAAGAAGAGGTTTGCATAAACACTGTTTAATAATGCATTCCCCAGAACAAGGCATGAGTATTCTTGAAAATATGTAGCTTGTGGACGTGATAACGGCTGAGCTGTGAGGCCATCAACTTCTTATTTTATTATTATTATCATGAATTATATTGTTGTAACCTCATTTTGAAGACACTAAAGGGAATTTGAACTTAAAGGTTCTTACGTACCATCAAAACATATTTAATATTATATTTAGTTATTACATATTACTTGACTTTATCTTAACACAGACACACAAGCAGGTAATTATAATTTAAAAATAGTTACACAAATTACCACTGAAAATTTGTTTACTACTTATCAATAAGCAGTTTTAACGATGATGGCTTAGAAAAATAATAAATACGCAATATTAGTTAGTAGGCCTATAAATATTCTAAAATGAAGTACACAAAAATTTAAATTATTCAAGTATAAAACTTAATCAAACCGGATCAAAATGAGCAAAAACGAGACCGAACCTGTCAAGAAAGTTATATCATCTTAAAAAATGGCCAATAAATATTGAAAACGACGCATTGATATTATGAATGGATGAAAACGGATATTAAAGAACAAAAGTGAAATAAATGTTTTATGCAATGTTTTAACTTAGAGCATAGAAAATATAAATGGTTTTATAAGTACTGTTTGACGGTTCCGACAATGGAAATGACGTTTGACGCGTGAATAGTGTATATATTTTTTTGTGTGATCTAGCGGTGTTGAGGATACAGGGAAATATGATTCGGGACAATTAAACGCGTAGAAAGTAATTTATAAATTATAAATTCCGTGAATATGCGCTATCAATGCGTTAATAATAGTCTTTTTATAAAAGAGTTTCCAAGCGTCTTTACTTATTTGCGAAAGAATTTTCATTTCATCTGTACACACATTGAAGGTGAGAAATTTATTGCCCATGGCAGTTTTATTTTTATAGCTATTGTTTAATATAAAAGGTTTTTGTCATGTAATAGTAATAAAGGTCTTAGGGAGAGATTTAAATTTGATACGTTTATTTATAAAGTACGGCTTTAGTAACGGGAATGTAGATTGTTCTAGCTTTAAGGCAAGGCTTGTATTATGGATAAATAACAGTAAAATAAATACCTACATAAACAAAAGATAGCAAAAGGTCATAAATAGACAATGAGCATCTGGAACCAATCCTAAAATGTCTATTTTATCCAAAATTCGAACCCTGAATGTCACTATTACCTTTCAGCTAGCCGATTAGTTAGTTAATATGGTCCTCTATCATTTTCTTTTTATATTGAACTGATAAAGACACAAAGTTTGTTGAGCTTTTCTTAAGTTTAGCCTAGTGCTAGCTAAGTTAGAGCTGCGCAAGTGGGCGTAAAGGACAATTTTTATTAACCAACAATTTTTTTTGCCCTATCAAGCACTGTAGAACTTACAGTAAAAATTACTATTGTACTATCTCCAGATTGCGTTCTGAGGTCACTCGTCAGACAAACTTTAGTTTACACTTTTGAGGCAAGTTTTTTAATTTACTTAATGTAAATAAAAAATAAAATTCTTAATTCATATTTTCATAGTTTCATTCATATTTTTATACTGCTAATTGATATCATGCTTTTTGACTTCCAAGCCTAGATGAGTCAAATTCAAATTCAAATATTTATTTCTCAACATTGACAATTTCTTTAGTAATAATGACGCTTTAGATATTCATGGGGACAAAGAACTCAACGAACAACACATTACACATGTTGTTTTACAAATATAGTAAAATCCTATTAGTGAGAGGATTATACCCAAAGGGCTTATCATCCAAATAATCGGATAGTTTATAATATGCTTTAGCACACAACTTTTGATTTATATTTTCTTTGAATTTGTCAATAGGAATAGCTTGGATGTCCTCAGGAACCTTATGATAAAAGCGTATACAATGACCCATGAATGAGTTACTGACTTTATGAAGCCTACTATTATAAGCTACCAGCATATCCCTTCCTCTTATGCAGATCTTTTTTCTTTTAATCAAGGTTATGTTCTTTTTATTGTGAATAGAAAGTTAATATTTTACTTCTAAGTGACACTTTTCGAGCGAGCTGATAGATTGCGCTAACGGCCCTTTTTTGCAGAATAAATATATAATATCGATGTCGGCAGCACTAGTATACACTAGAGACCTTATGTTTGACAATTGCCAATGTATAGCTTGTACCAACGGTTACATGGCAACTATTATTTTATGTTCAATTTAAAAATTGCCTCGGCACTTTATGAATGAATGAATCTACTCTATTTTTGCTCTTTGAATAGACAAGTCCCGACAAAAACTTATTTATTATTTTACCTTGAATGGCAGAGGCGAAAATATCAACAGGCGAAGACTTTTCGCGCAGATTTTTTTTATGAAATAACTTTTTGTTAAACTTAAACATTTCAGAATATAGTTATAACTCCGTGGCCTTACGTAACCTTCAAATGGAAAAATTTTTTGTCACTTTTGAAAACTACTATGAAACTATCAATATGAAAACTATTCTCTATACCTGCCTACACAATCTTGCTTATTTTATATGAATTCTTTTGGCACGTTTTCCAAAGTCGCTTTATTTTTTCCTACCCATGTTTTGATTTTTACTTGGCAATTACTGAGCTAAATTTTTGCCAAGCTTCCAAGGAACGAGTATAATTCTGAGGATCCTAGGTAGTTAATGAGGTCTGTTATTGAAAAACCCATTCAATATTTTTCATTTCACTATTTGTTAATTTTTGATCAAATAAATGAGTAAAATATGCTCCATAATGCTATTAGTGGAGGTTTTACTAAAATAGAAAATTTATAATCCTCATACTTAATTCTCTTAAACACCAAAAGGTTGTGCTGTGGATGTTCACGCATAACATGCTTGCAATCAAACAATGTTATTTGTAATATATAATATATAACTGTCCTTATATAAGTCTACATACTTAATAAAGACTTACATAAAGTATAAATAAATTCAAATTTGCCAAAGTTATACTTTTTCGTCTTAAACAGCTATTTGACTTCTGTAATTTCCTTCAATTCATAGGAATATATAAGTACTTAACAATTCCACCATCTTTACTAATGTTTCTTTTCATAAAACTGAATGAATAAAAGTTGCTATAGCAGCCACGCACCAGCTTAAGAACTTTCGGTAACTTATTGAATGAAACTCAGCGAAGTAGCGAAGCTAAGAGTATGAAATTGCAAAGTTTTTGGTCGTGCAAACTTTACTCTTTGAAAAGTTTTACCTTTTTTTTATGCAATGATGTTGTATTGTAATAAATAAAAACGGTTTAGAGTAAATTAGTAGAAGTGTATTTTTATTTAATTATAATTTGTTTCAACTTTGAACATTTAACAAACCTACACTTGTTAATGTATATTTAAGCATTTATAAAACAAACAAAAATAAATATGGTAAATGACGTACATTACAAATAGTATTTGCTTCTAAAAAAAGAAAGAAAAGAAAAAGACTCTAAAACAAAACTCGTCGTGGTCTCTAGGATTATCGAGATTAAATTTGACAAAACAATTCCATTCTTTCCAATCCAAACCAAATGATATCTGCGCGAACCGTACCAAAAATATACGACACGAAATGAATACAGACTAAATTACGAGTTTACGGACACGAAATATTTTGTCTTGCTCGAAAGCCTGTTTTGCAGGGAACAATATAATAGTGTGAGTAAATGTATATGTGTACTTGTACTCGTTTTAGGTGCGAAATATAAGTATGTCTCCTATGTTCCGCTTTTTTATCTCACTCAGAGATTTACATGCTATAAAAAAATATAGCGTGGAGATGCGATATGCCTTTCATAAACAACCAAATCAAAATCAGAGAGTTTTGTCTTCGTTTTACATATTCACTGTCGGCAAACCAGCTGACAAATATGTAACAACTGTGTTCATGCCCACAGTATCCACATGTTTAATTTATTTCTATTATAACGAGTTCGTTAAAACTTTGTTTAATGGTGCGTGGCTAACCGTTGGCCACAGCTGAATGAACTGCTTTTGTTCCTGTAATTTCACTAGATGTTATGTAATCGTGGGTACTAAGGCGATTAAAATAGAGGACGTTTTTGGTTGAAAGAATCATATAATCAGGTTTTATCGTTCTGAAAAATCAGTTTCGTTAGTATTAACAGTATTCACTAACACGCGATTTGTTTTAGATTCGCTCCATGTTAAAGTACCACAGCTTAACTTCCAAGTCCAGTCTCTCAATATACATCGTTTTAGCCAATTAAATTCGCCGTCACAAGATTTTTGTCTTACTGGCTTACTACACACTACTCGTACTTATCTCTAAGTACAGTTAATAGTATTTGTTGTTTTAATAAAAATATTTGAATTTAAAAAAAGGCTACCTTCAGTTTCAGAGATGGTTAACCCCACAACAAGCCTTTGACGTGGCTAAACTATTATCTGATTTAAAAATAAAATATTATATTTTCTTTCTTCTTTTTCTTTTTTTTCTTTCTTTCTAACTTACAATAACAACCAGTATCGACGGCTTAACGTGCCCTACGAAGCACGGAAACGCTTATATTAATAGCCCATCATCGGTTTGCCAGACCAAACGTTTCTTAACATAGACAATCGCCAAGCAATGGCAAAAGCTGTTCGCCCATAAGTGTTGTTACTGACTGAGAAAGCTTCTATTACGTACATTAAATTAAAGTTTATAGAAATATTTTAATAACAAGCAATAATAACAAATATACCTATCAATCAATACACATTTAAAACAAAGCCCCCCGGTCTGCCTGGACGCGATAAACTCAAAAACTTCCGAACGAATTTTCATACGGTTTTCAGTAATGGACGGAGTGATTCAAGAGAAAGGTGAATAATACTTGTACGTTTTATGTACATTGGCTGGGATATGATGATAATTGTTGAATATATCGGAAAATGTTCACTCAACTGGGAGCCTTCATCAAAACGCTGCCTAATTCCTTCGAGATGTTACTTCTTGACAAACTTAAAATAGTTAAATATTATGTGGTAAATTGGAAAGCTTTTTAGAAAGGATACAATATTAATACTTGTTTAATCAAATACATTAGTTACCTTAAGCGTTTTATGCTCATCATAATTGCCTTTTACACCAAACAGTTTTAAATCATACCTTAGTAGAAGTCGCAAAATTAAAACTATCACGCGACGAAATACATTCGCCCACTGTTGCTACATAAGCCGAGCGATTACGCGCCGTAACGTAAGGGCTTTTACAGATTTTAATGACTGTATTTGTTTTTTTACATGGTGTTGTCTGTGTTGCCCTAATTCGGTAATCAGGTCTTCGATTACGTATAAAAACGTGATATTTAGTCGAAGATTTAAGTAGTCAAATATTCAAATAATTTGAATAAGTCTTTACGTTTTCGAATACTTTCCAGATAGGAATCAAATAATATTAAAGAGCTTTAAAGGATTAACATAGGTACCCTACATTGCCATACACATGCTCAACGTAAAAAGCTGAAGTGACACTACGACAGTAGAAAAGAAGTAGGCACATGTGATCTGCTACCCGAGTGAAGCTGGGTTCGCTATCGCTAATCAAAATATAATAACATATTTTTCAATGAAAACCGCTTTTTCTTCGAAATCGATTTTAATAAATACAAATATGTTCTACACATTGGATCTGCGCCGAATAACATCATAGAATGACTTTAATATCACGAGCAACAAAAGTAAAATCGTGAACGAACCGAGTGAAAGTAAACACACGGTTTGCCGAACTCAGTGGCGGCATTATAATGCAATTATTTCACTTTCGATTACAATATTTCATAATAAAAATACTTTATTTGTATTCTTTGCTTTGTGTATCTCTAAGTATTGTTTTATAGAACTAACATTTTCGCTTGCGTTGTTGTTGTTAGTTAGTTTTGTGATTAAGTACAGCCATAATTGCTATAATTTAGTTTTCTGTTGGTACAAGAACTATAAAAATCTGTTCATTAGAATTAATTTATCACATTTCTTTTACTCTACCCGATTCACCTGGTGGTAAGTGGCATCCAAACCCATGGACATCATTAGTCGTAGGTGGTTTATGAATAGAAAGTAATTGTGATGATGACATCGTCTAATGATGCGTTGCCTGCCGTTGAAATTGCCTATTTTCCAGTAATTGCACTGGCTACTTCATCCCTTTGACCGGGATGGAACCACGTATACGTGATTATTTTGGAGATCAAACAGGAAGGACTAGTACTGCTCAGACGAGATCTTAACAAAGAAACTGTACTACCATTAATACAGAATAAATACTAACACAAATTCTAACAAAACATACAGGCAAATAAAAGGTTCGCGGTTTAGCTTGGGCAGGCAGTATTGTGTTGCTTAATATTTTTTTCCATGGATGTCTTCTATTTAATCTAGGTTTATTCAAGTATCTTACAGTCATATAATGACCCATAGCATAATCTCTGCTTATGTTGGGACCATAAAATTGACACATTTTATTTTCATATTATGTATTTTTAACAAACTAGGTTAATAGGTAAATATCAAAACTATTTTTATTAGGCTATTTTCTAACACTTATAAACTATTCGTTCTTGTATAGTAAGATTATTTTGAGAGTCGTTATTTTTATGTTTTACAGTACCTACATAGATTTTATAGACGATTAAATTTTTTAAAATGATACATAGCTAAAGATGTGATTTTTTAACAATTCTAATGCAATATAGAAGCACTGAGTTATTTTTGACGGCCGAGTGTCGTAGTGGATACTAGGCCTGCCTCATACGCCGTAGGTCCCAAGGTTCGGAATTGGTCGTTGTTTATATATGTATTTATATGTTTGTTCTGGGTTCTCAACCATTACAAAAGCTCTGCTTACTTTGGGGCCATACTGTTGGTGTGTTTGTCTGGGGATTTATTTATTATATATTATTATGATTATCATGCAATTATATCCCAGGCTAATTCTAGAATGCTCGTTTAAACACTATTAAAGAAATTAGAACTTACCTACCAAAAGAAACAACAATGTTATACAGTTAATTTTCTCACTAAAATTACACATGGCTCAAAATGGACGCAAATTAGACGCGCAGACGCATTTAAGAAATGCTATTTTCTTTATGGTTTTTTTCTTTACGTATTCAGACGAAAATCCTCCTTGAAATTTCGATATATAGGCATCAATTACCATAACGTATGATTGAAAGTTGCGGATCGTGAATTTGACATATCTAAGTATAGGTGATCCCCCGCGTAATGGTGTGGAAAACCCGATGTTTTTTTATCATCGATCAAACACAGGATATTGTAAGGGTTGGGTAATTTGACAGGCCTGTGAGTAGGTTCTCCATGATAACTAGAAGTTTTAAGTTACCCATATTTATTATTAAGAGGATGTTTATATTCTGCGCAGTGCGCCGTTTTGCCCCCGTATTTTGATCCAGTGGTAATTGCGGACTAAAACATGGCCCATGTAAAAGTACCTTTCAAATGGTGAAATATTTTTTTTATTGGTAAAAACCAATTTCATTAATCTGTGACTGATTCTGAGGAATGTGTGGATTCGATTCCATTATGTGGTAACATATAAATCAAGACTGTGTTAACATGCAAACTATTTTGCATTTTTATTCCATTTTTGTTGGAAGCTATTAGGCGTAGATCCGAAGTCCATTCGTTTGTGAGCCAATGGGTAGTGTCAACATGATGACTTCAGTTACAGAAATAAAAATGTTTTTCTTTTTAAAAACAAATAACAGTACAGATAAATTCTGAAACCGACTGCATTTGTTGAAGATTGCTTTCTCCAGAATTTTAATAGGCATTCTTATTATGAAGAATTATGATCCAAATTTATGTTTTGGAAGGCTTTTGTCATTATACTTGTTGCAATTTATGCAAAGTATTTGAACAATTATGAGAAATATCTTGATAGAACAAATTTGGTTTCTGTAATTTATACTTGTACTACAAGTGTAAACTTTGCGTAGTGTACAAAATATAAACAACTATTGAGTTTAGAAAACATTCACAAACATAATTACGATTTTTTTTTATAGATCATTATTATTCATTCTGTCTTTTAGAATAATAATGACATTATCAGTATTATTATCAGAATTATAATGGCATTAACAGTAAATTTAATGCTAAAATAAACTGAGAACCTGTAAATAAACTTAGATCTACTAACATTGCGAACAATATAACCTTCCTTACTTTAATTATCAAAAAATAAGCATTTCGTGCAGACGTGCTTGGTTTATAAGAATACCGCAGCCTATGATGGTCAAAAAGTAATAAAAATGTAACATTAAGTTTTTATCAAACGGGCATATTGCCCGATAAATTTCACTGGAAGTAAAAACAAATGTTTCGTTTGGGAAAAAAAATTCAAGAAATATCACAGAACATATATTATCACATCGAAGGGCTTATGCACACGTTTAACCTGAGCAATCACAAAGTCAGCCTTACTTGGGTTTCCGGAGGGATACAAATTTGTATCAATAAAAGAAAATTAAATGGACTGTGAAAAGGTCACCTAATTAATAAGGCCAGTGAGGGAGATTACAGAATTATAGAGTTTCGGTGACGATTTGGAATATATTGATACTTTTAGAGTAATGGCGTCAGTGAGCCTGTTTTACATACAGGAGATCGTAAAACTGGACAAATTTTTCTTTATTACTCGAAATTTTCTTATATGCCGTACTGTGATCTTGTTTGAAAAAGGAAAATCGGTAGTAACAGTTTCTTTTGTTAAGATCTCATCTGGGGCGTACCACAGTCCTTCCTATTTTGACTGCCATAATAACCTCGTGGATTACGTGGTTGTTTCCATAAGGAAGAAACAGCCTGTGCAATTACCGGATCAAAGGCAATTCCCGCGATCGGTAACGCGTCCTTGGTCAATGTAAAAATGAAAATTACTATTAATAAATAAAACATCTACAGTTCGTTCTCGTTAAGAATACAGTGAATCATCGATGCAACCACAAATACTAGCCAATGAGAATGCCGTATTAGAAAAAGTTTTCTTTTTGTCGGTGATGCTATTGGCTTAAACAGAATGCTGAGACGATATGTCACTGTATTCTTAACGCGAACGAACTATACGACTAACGATGTTCATGGGTGCGGGTAACCATCAGGTGTATCGCGTGCTTGTTTGCCTACGAAGTTAGTATAATAAACAAGACCATGTCAAAAACGAATTTACAAGAAGGTTAAAAATAATATTGCAAAAAAAAATCTGTCACGGAGTAAATTACACATTTTTTCCTGGAAAAAATTGAAAATGTTTCTGGAAAATAACATACATTTTAGTGCCACAAACTGACTTTTAAGACCAATTTGTGAAGGGCTGAAGATTTTCCTGTGCTCCCGGCGCTGAAAGAGCGCTCCTGACAAATTGTTTTGTCAAATTTTTTGTAAATATTTGGTTCCCTATTGAGTTGCATTTAAAGTCTATTTATTCGTTCTTTGTTAAAGTGAAGTGGTACATTCCATTTGTATAGTGATTTCAGTGCTCGGAGAGAAAATTTAAGACTTTCTTATTTTGTAAGCATTTGTACAAAGTATAGAAATTAGGGATTTTACATTATATTATATAAGGTACGTGCATGTCACTCTCCAATTGTGTTATTCACAATGCATCGTCACTAGATAGTTTTGTACGATGCCACTTTTGTCCTCAGCCTCACTTTTTCAGAGGCCAAAGGGGCTTAAAAATCCATACCGGTAAAAAACATAAAGCCCAATCAGTTCCAGCCTCTCTCCCTTGTCGTCAAAGTTTGAATGCATCCCCCGATACAAATGATAACCCAAATTCTTTATTTGGGAAACACCTTAACTCTTTAAAAAATTCTCTTACCTTAGTTAAAATAATGCCGAGAGAAGCTAGAATAACCGTTGCTGAAAAACTTACTGAGGTTATCCATGATGTAGTGTCAAACAATTCTGCATAATCTTGGGAACAACTTTTAATATTTTCTTACACATATTTGCACGTTAAATCACAATCTACTTCCTTAACTAAGTCTATTAAACAAAATTGCAGTCGACCCCTTTTAACCAATATTAGCAAACCTTCTTGGGATCAAAATTTTAATCTATGTAAGAAAATAGAATCAAAAATCTCAGATGGTGACCTCAGTGGGGCTTCTCGAATCCTTTTTTCTAGTGATGCTGTAGCGCCTCGTAACCAAGAGACACTGGACTATTTGATTAGTAACCAACCACGTTCGAAGGCCAAATTTGATCCTTTTGACCTTACTTCCACAGAAGAGGATTCATTACAAGCGTCTGCTATAGATGTCCTAGGGGCTGTTACTTATTTTAAATGTTTCTCTGCTGGAGACCTCGAGACCTGGAGACTTGCTAATGGTGATACCGGTCAAAAACTTTTATAAGAATTAACAGCTCTTATAAATCTTCTCACTACAGGAAAAGTCCTCAATAAAATAAGGCCAATATTGTACGGGGCCTACCTCATTGCCCTTAAGAAAAAAGATGATGGAATCACGCCAATAGCAGTTGGTAGTACTTTGCGCCGCATTGGTGCTAAAGTCACTTGTCGATTTGCCTATGGAGACCTGGCGAGCTATTTTCAACCCCAACAATTAGGTTTTGGAACCAGAGGTGGCTGTGAAGCGGCCGTATATGCTTTGAGGACTTTTCTCGACTGTTAAGGAGGAGGTTGTTTTGAAGGTGAATGTTAACAACGCTGTTGATTCTTTACAGCGAGGAACCCTGTTGACAGAAGTGTAAGAAATCACATGCCCAAAGCATTTAATTTCCTTCATCAATATTATGACGAGCAATCTCTTCTGGTGTACGGAGACCATCACCGTATAATCGGAGGTGGGCTGTCAACAGGGTGACCCGTAGGGCCCTGCTATTTTTAGTTTAGGTATTCATCCTATTATTGAGCAACTAAATTCGAAATGAACGTTTGGTATTTTGACGACGGAACCTTAGGAGGAGATTCAAGTGTCGTTCTTGATGACCTGAAGCTTTTGATAAGTTCGCCAAAATCGGCCTCAAATTAAACTTTGGTAAATGTGAGCTATTTATTACCGACTTATGTAACAATAAAGAAAGCATTATTCAGGCTTTTCAATCAATCGCTCCTGGCATCACTGTAATAGAGAAATCTTCCCATCGGCTCCTAGGTTCACCAATTTTCGATGACTCTTTTCAGAACTTTATTATTGACAAAATTTCAAGATTTTCGGAAAGTTATTCCCGGCTTTCACAAATTAATAAACATATGGCCTTTTACATTTTACGTCATTGATTATTTGTGCCAAAATTAATTTATTATCTTCGCTGCTCACAATTTTGGAGACACATCAATTTACTTTCGGACCTCGATGAAAAAATGAATTCAACTCTTTCGAATATTCTGAACATAAAGTTTACCAGTGCGCTTCGGTGGTTTAGGGACTCGACAAATTTCTTCTCTAGCTTTGCCAGCCTTTTTATCTTCTATTTACAGTTAGTAATAAACATATTATCAATAAAAATCTCTCCTCTTCTTTTGGGGGCAAGATTTCTCATCTTTCGGATGCCAAAACGCACTGGAATATTGTATCAATCAGTTCAGCTGTTCCAGAAAATCCCGCGTCACAGCGTTCTGGCAGCGGTGGCAGATTATCTCGCCATGCCAGTTGAAATGACATCATCCATCGGGCTCTTGTTACCTCCAACACTCTCTCGGTTCTTGAACCGTCAGGACTATTGCGTGACGATGGCAAGCGGCCTGATGGTATGACTCTGGTCCCATGGAGGATGGCCTACCGCCTATCGCCACTGGTGTGGGATGCAACCGTAGACTGTAGACTGTCTCGCGGCTTCCCATCTTCCTACAACTAGTGCACAATCTGGTTCTGCTGCTAATAACGCTGAAAGCCTCAAACGTAGGAAATATTAGAATTTGGGTAGTGGGTATATTTTTGAAGCTTTTGGCGTTGAAACCATGGGGTCATGGGGACCAGAGGCTCATCGCCTTTTTTCGCCATCGAGCGAGGCGATTGGTGAGTGAAACTCGTGATCCTAAGGCTGGCACCTACCTCGCACAACGAATTTCTATTTCAATCCAGCATGGTAATTTGGTCAGCCTTTTGGCTACGTTGCCTTTAATGGATTCAAGTTTAGATTTAGTTTTTTATTTGTAGCATAATTGTATTTTGTTTTATAATTGTTAATTTAAGTTAAATTTTGAATTTGTCAATAAAAAGATAATAAATAAAAGTGCATAATAAAAAAAGTTTTTACCAAATAATTTTAATATATTACATAAGAAAATGTTTTAAAATCTAGTCAATACCTGGAGCCTTGATATTGTTGGCAAACAAATCTTCTATGTAAGTCGAAAAGGGGTTCGAATTGATAAGGATGAAATGGTTGACTGAGTACTGACCTAGCCCCATTAATTCTACCTTTATAATCCAAGTCCGTTTAAACTTCGTTTGATCTTTTTGGGAATAATATAAAAAGTAAAAGATATTGAACGAATAAAACTGGTTATGTGAATACAACGACATTAAATACAAATTTATATATTTTGGTATTTTTGGACATCTTAATAAAAGCTTGACTCATATAAAATAAGAGGTGCGGCGAATATGGTTTTGTGAATACGGTGAATATACTGAACAACAAATTAACAAGACTGAATGCTTACAAACATAATATGTTGACGCACAGTCAAAAGCTGTCTTAGTGTAAATTCCAGTCCCGAACCCAAAAGAGAGAAGATTTATTATTTTAGAAAAAAACACTATTTGTAAATAAACAATGATATCTTTAAACCTGATATGTGGTATTTTCTCTTATTGAGTAATTTTATTCGCATCTTCTCTTATCGTGTCAACAGATTTGCTTTGCTGGATTATATGGCCATGGCTGAAGCAACGTCCAAATCAGTTGTTGATATGATGAATGTTGAAGGATGTAAGAGAAGGTTTTATTTTGTGTTTGAGCCGCAGCCCTAATGAGGTGTTGACGTCTCTATGTTGCCATATTTTGTTTGCAATGACTTGTTGACAAAGGCATTCGACAATCTCCCACTATAACACTCTCTCTGTATCTGAGTGGTATATGTTGCATCAGTGGGACAGGACTTAGAATATGTATCTGGTACATCTTTTCTGAGCTTTAATGTCTGGATTTGGTTCGGTTGTCTTATTCGCATATTAACAAGTCAAACAACGGGTACAAAAAATAATGAAAAAGTAATCGTTTTCCCTATAAAAAATAGTCACGTTCCTAACCAAAAAAGTTAACGTACTGTGAAAAGCGAGACACAAGATAAGTCTATAACGCTTTTAATCTCGCAATAAGGCGGAATGTAGTCTATAGGACTTAGCCTTTATAGAGGTTGATGCTATGATAAACCGGACCTTAATAATTACAGATTCTGTAGGTTACTGTGACTCGTACATTACTTTAATTATCAACTTCCATTAGAGGACCAATCAATGTTATAGTTGTATAACTATCAAATAGTAGTAAATAAAATGGTAAAAGCGTTTTGTATTGTTGATTCTGATTAACGAGGTCGTAAATTGTAATGGAATTGAAGCCTTAGGTTTTTATGGTATGTAGAATTTTATTTATAAATACTAAAAGGAAAAAAAAATAGCGGTTACGCAAAAGCCTTTTTGAATGCTACTTGTTTGGAAACGTATTTTTTTTACCTTAAAGTTGATTATCTACTGGCAAGACGTGTGAAATCTTTGCCTTATTCAGTCAGTTACCATTTGGTGACGCCTAGACCACATTTAAAACAAAACATTTATTTTTTAACTAAAGAGAATTGACTACAGAATTTTGAAAATTATTTTTAGGTTTTGGTAAAGAAGAATATGGAAACCAAAGACTTTCTATTCGATAAATGAAACAGCTATGACCAATTTCTATAATTAGTACCATTATTATTTACTATATGCTTCATCGTCACTTTCCATTTTCCAACATAAAAATGGCTTTTTAGGTTTGAACTTTACGTTTTGTTGAATTATAGTATTACATGGCTTTCACTGTCACTTTCTATCTTCAAAGGATGAACATAATGATATTTTCAAATATTCCAAACACATTTGGACGTGTGTGTACAGTCTGGGTAAGTCGAAGCGAAACAGTCACTTTAATTTCCAGTAAGACCAGTTAAATAATTCTTGCATAGAAATCTAAAGATGCTCGCTCTTACCAAAGGTCGAGCTAACCGGTTAGAAATGCGGATGCCTGAGTCATATTAAATATTTTTATATTACTACTAAGTACCTATACAGGACTTATTTGCGACATTTTTTAAACATCATAACATATGCATTTCGGATTTTCGCAACTGTATTAAAATTAGAAAGAATTTTACGTACCTAACCCTCATGTAATGTATTTTTGGGGAAACATTTTTTTTCCGTACTCCTGGCAGTGTATATGCTCAAAATTATATGACGCTCTCTTGGGATTTTATGGTATGAAAACGTAAAGACAAACTAATTCACTTTCGTATTTTGAATATTCGTAAAGTATTCTCAAACTTATACTTTTCCTAAAAATATAATGTAATTAAAAAGAAAGAGTCTGACAAAATTATTTATTTATTTATTTATTTATTCGTAGGTATTCCAACAGCTAATTAAATAATACGACACATTACATTCGAACAAAAACATGAAGCCAAATTATAGAAATACACTAACATAAAATAAAATATCTAAATGCAATCCATATTAATTAAGAAAAGAAAATTGAACAACAGAATAAAAGACGATGCAGATTACAAACATAAAATCATATCAAAAAACTAAAAAATAAAAATACTAAATTTAATTTAAATAGTAATATATAAGTAACGAAATAATGAATTTAAATAAACCAATGTGCTTAATAATAAGAATAGTACTCGAATTAAATTGAAACGCGATTGGTTAGTATTTGATATTGTGAGTGTGTGTGAGAGTGAGTGTTTGTGTTCGTGTTCGTGTGTCTGTGTGTGTTTGTGTGTGGGTGTGTGTATGTGAGTGTGTGCATTTGGGGTAAGTAAGTGTTTTATGCACGATTCATTTTAATCACCTCATTCCTAAAAGATTGCCGTGACAGATGGAAAAGATCAGCGGAGGAATAGAATTTATTGTAGAGACGCAGTATTCGACAGATGACAGAGTTTTTATAGAAGTTGGTGTTGCATTGAGGAACGTGTAGTAGGGCGGTGTGGTGCGTGCGGCAGCTGGGCACACGCAGCTTTATGGCGTGCAGCAGTTGTGGATAGTCGCGGGCACCACTCAGCACGTCGTGCAACATCACCATGTCGGCCTGCCGACGGCGCGACTCTAGTGAGTCTAGCCGGTAGTGTATTAGATCTTCTTCATAAGTGTAGTCTTGGCGAAACTCTTTAAATCTCACGTATTTAAAAAACTTTCTCTGTATCTGCTCTAGCCTATGAATGTAGATAGTATACTGAGGATTCCAGATGCTACTTCCGTACTCCAGTACACTTCTTACGAAAGCTACATACAGAGCCCTGATACAGTCGATTCGATCAAACTTATTGGAAACTCTCTTTATAAAACCTAGGAGTTGATATGCTCGATTACTTATAATATCGATATTATGTTTATCATAAATTAGTTTTGAATCGAGAGTTATGCCGAGGTCTCGAACCACGTCCACCTTATTAATTGCAATATCACCAAATTTATACATAAACTGGACTAATTTGTTTTTTCTTGTAAAAGTAATAAACTGACATTTGTTAATGTTAATTGCAATTCTATTTTTTTCATAATAATTAGATAAATTATTTAAATCATCCTGAAGTTTTAAGCAGTCACTAAAATTAGAAATATAATTATAATTTTTTTTATCATCCGCGTACAGTATAAAATTACCATGGTGAAAACAATGTTTAATGTCAAATAAATAAGCATTATATAAAAGTGTTCCTAGGTGTGATCCCTGTGGCACACCGGAGTCAATAGAGACAAAGTTGGACCTCATACTCCCAAGAACTACTGCCTGTGACCTCCTAGAGAGATAAGAAGTCAACCATCTATGTAAATCTCCACTGATTCCAATTGCTTTGAGCTTGTGCAATAATATGACATGATCTACCCGGTCGAAAGCCTTCTCAAAGTCAGTGTAAATAACGTCTACCTGGTACCCCATGTCCATACCATGAAGAACGTCTTGCGTAAAGACAGATAGGTTAGTAACAGTCGAGCGTTTAGCAAGAAATCCGTGCTGTTCCTCAGGTATAGCCTTAGCTATAATGGGATAAAGCTGCTCGTACACAGTTTTCTCAAAGACTTTGCTGAAACAGTTCAGTTTAGAGATCGGTCTATAATTATCGATTTTCATTTTTGAGCCTTTTTTATGAATCGGGACAATTAGAGCTTCTTTCCATTTGGTTGGAAATATGCCAGATTTCATTGACAGCTGAAAGATGAATAAGAGTGGCTTTGCAAGGTTACGTGAACATTTCTGTATGAACAAAGGAGGAATACTATTGCTACCTGCCCCTTTTGTGACGTCTAACGACGCTAAAAGATCAGAAAGGCTCTTTTCATCCAAAAATACCGTGTGTAAATGTTGATTGCTATCTGGATATTTGACCAGGTATGAGTCGTACGATGAAGATGGTTTAATAAAAACGCTGTGAAAATAATCGTTAAACGCGCTACAAGAATCCTTCATGTTATGCAAGGTGGCGTTATTATACGTAAATTTACTAGGGTACCCCGTGCCATTTCCTTTTATGTTTTTAATATATCTCCAGAGTTGTTTCGGGTCTTTTTTTATTTGACGTTGTATACCATCGGTATAATTATCGAAACATTTTTTTTGCAGATGTTTTTGCCTCGACCGCAATAATGAGAACTCATCATAATCTCTTGGATTATTAAATCGTCTCCAGCGTTGGTGTATTTTCTTTTTTTCTTTTATGATATTAACGAGTGAGGTCGAATACCAACCCGGATATTTTTGAAATCTCTTTTTGAAGTTATAAGGGACAAATAAATTTATGGCTGTGTTTATTATGTCATAAAACTCGTCCACTGCCTCATCTACGTCAGTGCTACTAAAAAGTTTTGACCAATCAACACCCTGCAAATGAATATTTATTTTATCATAATCAGCACTATGAAAATTAAGTCTTGGTGCACTATGAACTGGGGCTGGAGCAACGATTAAATCGGCCATATCAAATTCTAGCGGTGGATGGTAGGAGTCAGGACATACCAAAGGACTACGACTTAAGTTTAAGTCAAAAGTGACGTCACTGAATATTAAATCCAGGACATTATGCGATATATTTTCGAAGTTGTTGTGTTGAGATAGGCCGAATATATATCAGGTGTCCACTAATTTGATGGAAAGCTCCTGTAGCTCTATAGAGCCGCGCTTTTGGTAAATTGGACCTAATGGTGTCCAATCAATGATTGATAAATTGAAGTCGCCAGCAATTAAGAAATGATCGTTAGAAAAGGATTCAAATATACGATTAAACATCGCTAAAGTGGTTTTTAAGCGGATTACCTGAGATCTGTCAGGTGGAATGTAAACGGTTCCCAAATGCAACGGATGCTTTGCATGACGGCCAAAGGAGCTCGCAGGTACAGTTACCCAGGTACACTCGACTCCATCCTCATTCCATTCCGTTCGTTCCTGAGCATGCAGTCGTTTTTGTGTACAGATCATTACTCCGCCGCCGAGACTTTTGTTAGAAGTTGCCGTGGTGCGGTCACAACGAAATACATCGTAACGGTCGTCACATAGTTCGTTATTATAGAAATTCCCATTTAACCATGTCTCCGTAATATGTCAAATATAATTATGTCAAAGTCCTGGGACAAAATGTTGTGGTAAAAGTCTGTGGTCTTAGTTCGCAGACCGCGGACGTTCTGGTAGAAAATGCGTAGGCCTTGATTCTTCATTGGATATAAATGTCTAATAAATCAAAAATGTAATAATTATAAATTATGATTCCTAGTCTGAAAAAAATAATAATAAAAATGTACATCTCAAAAAATATATTATTAAAGTTTGCCCAAGGACCAAATAATAGAAAACGTCGTGATCGGCAACTGTCATTATTTTTTAAAGTATAAAACAATAAATGAATCCTAGAAATGATTAATGTGAGTGTATTCGTGTGAGTAGTTCTATGAGTGTGATGTTGGTGTGCGTTAGTAAATGAATTAAGAAAAGTTTTATAGTGTACAACAAAGCAAACTAAAACAGAGAATTTAAATACTACTATATAATTTTGGTCAAATCTTTCTCTCGGTTTATAAATATGACAGGAGACTCCTCGTTTTTTCGTAAAAAAATCGAACAGTTACGAACCCAGCAGAATTTATAGGCCTTTTCAGCTGCAGTAGTCTTCGTTTTTTTCAAAAGCATTTTGTTATCAGGGGTCAAGTGTTCATTGACATAGATTTTTTTTTGAGTTTCCACGCATGCCTATGTCTTTAGTAGTTATGCCTTTAACTTTCCTTAAGCCAAAAATGATTTGATCCTTCAGTAGTCTATTTTTTAATTTTGTTACTAATGGCTTTGGTCTTCCTGGAATCTGCTGCATAGGTTGTACGCGGGAAGCGTTATCACTATAGTTTTTACGTGTTTACGTGATCTATAAAATGTATTAATGTTGTGTCTTAATAATTACTACTTCTAACGTTGTTTAAATTTTACTTATTTCATTGAATTAAATTCAAGCTCATACATTGCAAACTATCTTGATCCTTATACTTTTATTTTTATTTACAATTGGCAGGCATATGTCTTTATCTGCTGGAAAGTAAAAAATATTTGGAAGCTAAATAAGGAAGAAGAGTAAAATTATGAATTAAAATGGCTAGTATAATTCAATGTCTCTTTTTTCTTAAATTTATGTTTTTCTTTTCTACAATATTGTTTAAGATAATAAATAAAAATATAAGAGGCCAATCCAAAAGGAACCTGTTCATTCAAATTTTAAATAGTATAAACTATCAATGATTAATTTAAGCACTAAGCTATACACAAGAGAAAGTGTGAAAGTCACTGTAAGAATTTACACGTCAATGTCATTCGTGACGCATACATTCGTGGCTGCGAATATTTCAAAATAGCGGGTTTTCTTTATGAGTAAATATTTTTTTATTCAATTTGGAAATACCAGATGCAGGAAAAGGTTTCATATTTAAATTGTTGGCAATACCAAAAAGTTGTGGTGAGCGATTGGAAAAGTTATTTTTGGTTCGTGTTTTTATGGTATTGATTTTATGTTAGTAATCACGTTTTCTTGTCAATTATAGCAACACAGCCTTTATAAGTAGAGGTTAACTTTTAGCTAGGTGCTTTCATTAAATTTAAAAAAAAATGCAACATAGGTGACATTCTGATATGACGTAATTGAGTTATGGATGAATATCTAGTAATACATTTATGAAACTTTATATTAATGAAACTAAGAAAGAGACAGAATGGAGCAATCAAGTAGCACGTACGCAAGATGGATGTCGCGCCTCAGTTCTTTACGCTTAGTAACAGTTGCATTACGACTAAGTCAGATAGATTTATTAGGTCCGTCCGTCAGGAAGTAGTCACCTATCTACATCACTATTTTACTTTAATGAAAAGTTAGGCAGGTTTGTCTTCATTATCCATCAGGTGAAATGGAATAAAATAAAAACAGAAAATTATCTATATTCACGACAATTCAAAAGAGTTGTTTTTCTAATAAAACGTCTACTACAATATCTGCATAATTTATAAACTATCACTGTAGTATTTTTTACGTATATCTATCCAATTATTTTCTCCGTTCTTCTGTACTCGTAGCAGCGCATTAGCGGCGTTTTTTATATGATTTATACCCCACATAAATATGTTGTTGTGTGATGAGATGTACTCCGCTTAAGATAAAAGGCACATTAGTTAAACCCACCTTATTTTTTATTATCAAACAGTTTTTTATGCTTATACTGGTTGTCATGTTGATACAGAAGATGTAAAAATAATCACTTAGTATAGATTTGTTGCGTTTTGATTAGGGTTTAATTCAAAAACTAATATGAAAATCGGTCTCCAACATAATTTACTTTATCCAATGCAGAGAAATACGTGAAACTTATCTTTTTATATGTTCTCGACGACCCACGATTCAGGGATTACCAAATACACGTCTGGACCAAATTTAAAGCATTGCATTTGTTGTTCGTTTGTGACTTAACAATAGACAAGTCAATTGTTATTTGGTGAAATATGTCTCTGGAATAAATCTGGAACCTATAAAACTACGTGATAATGTTTCCGAACAAGACTGTCTCGATTCGCTTTGTATTGTCAAGACAATTGCAGACTTATTTATTTGGTTTTTCAATTACGCTTCAACATTCATAGGTTAGGAAACTTGAATGGGGAAAATTTTTTCGGTTAAATTTCAGATAAGAGTTCTTAGTTTGGAATGACAATATAATAGTATCAACGTAATTTACATTTTTTTTGATGGCAAACACTTTAAATATTTGGAAAATACAAACATTTATTTTTATCTAACTTTTAAAAATTTTAAATCTTTAAAGTGATTTAGACTCCTTTACTTTATCTTTTTGATTTATCGGATGTGTAATATTGGTCCAACATTATGTTGCTGCATATCAAAACAAACTGTGAGTCCCAAAAAGGAAAGCTGGCGTTTCAATTAAAAATAGGGCAACACGACCTGGGCCTGGCAAACGCGACAGTTTTTTGACAGAAAATGACACTTCCAAACTTGTAGTAGTTTCAATACATGACTTCTTAGGCCAAGTTCTGTACCCTCTCGGGTGCCCTTAGGCGTATCGTACGTATAAGTAGTTTAAGTTCCGGCTAAGTATCCTCAGCGCTAAGTCAAAAAGTCGTAAATAAACAATCCATTTTGAAAAAGCCTCTGACCGCCATTGTGCGGTGACTATTGAGCTAGTGCATTCTGAACGAAAAAAAGATTGGATAAACAGCGACGATTTTAAGACTACAGTATGCCGTAAAAAGAGTTCCTAATTGTTTTTGCTGAGACTTCATTCGTTTTATATGATTTTTTTTAAATAAAGGTGATATGGGATCTTTATGAGATGACAAATCAAAAACAAGCACGAGAGTTCATCAGGCATCGTGATTTTATTTTTATATAAAGAGTATTCAACTAAACAATTACAGAATTGATTTCACTTGGAATTAAAAAAATATACCCGTGAAGTTTCTTGCCAGTTCTTCTTCACGAAGGTTTTTTCGAACTGGTGGTAGAATCATGTTTTATTTGACGTCAATAAGAACAAGTAATTGTCAATGTTGAGAAATAAATATTTCATTTCATTTCATTACTTATAATTATGAAAATTTCATCTACCTTTTCTGTACGATACTGTACAGACCCTGACCTTTCATAAAATATTTTTATTTATTGCAGGCCTACTTACATATATATTTTGTTTCAAGAGATAATTACAGATAATATTTTAAATATTTTTATTAATATTTTTACATAATTTTTATAAAGGTGTCTGAAGACACCCTTCAGACACCTTTATACAATATATACATTTCAGGTAAATAGGATAAGTCGTTAATATTACCTAATTATTTGTAGAGTTAATAATATAATTGTATTATCTTTAGTAGATTTCTCTAGGCAATGTAAAGTAAATTTATAAGTAAAACTAAAAAGATATATATCTGCACGGGAAAAATGTGCTTCTCACCGTTAACAAAAATACTGCAAAGCTCGTAAAAGTGACAGAATTGTACAAACGGTACAATTGTGCTTGTAGCTAGCAAAAATAAAACAATAATGTATCGAATAAAAGTGACGGGTCAGGTTAAAGGTTGTTGCAGCCTGGATAGAAGAAAAATGGAAAATAATAAATTTTTTCATAAAATCTATAACATAAACACTACAGTACAAGCTCATTAAAGTAAATATATTTAAACCAGAAAAACACACATTAATAAGTAAAGTAAACATTTATGTACACAATTCTAAAATAGAAAACGCAATAAGATACAGCAAATATCTAAAACAAGCAAAAATTGGAGAACGGAATCGACCTCATTACTGTTTTCTATAAATAGAGAGCGAGGATTGCTACATTAGCAAACCCCATAAACTTGAGCAACAGTTCACTTAGTAAACGCGATTTGACGTTCCGAATATACTGACCACTCTATTTATCAGATCCGGATCACTGAACTGATAAAATTGTGATCACACGAAGAAGCTTACTGAATTCAGGACGATAAAAGCTGTATAAACGATAAGTGAATACTATAGATTTTAGATAATCTAATATAAGACTAATTAGTAACTATTTAATTCGCTCTGATGTAACGAAAAAATATTGCATTGAAAAAGGTATAAAATAAAAAAAGCTGAGAGACTAAAACCCAGATTTAGTCTTGAGATTTATTTCGCAAACTTTCTTTGTTACTCTTGCCAAAACAAAAATCTTTACTTGGCACACAGTATTCGTCGAACATTTCTCGCCAACATTATTTCAGATTCTCAATTAAACATCAATCAGTTCATTATATTTTTAATTAGTTTTAAAATTAATTTCTGTTACGAAAATGAACTTATTTGAAGAAGTTAATTTCATTAAATGATTCCAATATTTCGTTTCTCATTGTAATTTAATTAAGTTTTAAAATAGAATTTTGGGTCCAAAATAATCGGCTTTTGTCCCATTTGGCACGTAATAAAATTAACTTTAATTCACTCTCAAAAACTGTACTTGATAATTTAATTTATTTGTGGTAACCAAAGATTCAAGTTATATCTTCAATTTGTTATAGCTTGGAACAAAAGATTTTTTAAATAAAATACATATATGATTAAACTTCTCAATCAATAACCACTCAATATTACACTATCGTAATAAAAATGTATCACTTGACGTAAAAGGAAGGTCCACAGCGTTCTCATTTCTTTCATTCGAATTTGAGTCAGTTAAAACTTTCAAACGCTGATAAAGTATAGAATTATACAATTAACAAGATTAAGCCGGTTTTTTTGATCTTCACACAGTTTACCAGTTCAAAAAAACTTTCTCTGTGAATGTGAACGGGTTCTTAGGGGCAAACCTGACCATTGGCACGCCCGCGTCATCGAAAATGAGGTAGAAATGTTGCTGGATTTCGTGCCTATGCCAAGTAGGACAAAGCAATCAAAACTCGTCCACTTTACGACGCTAAATTCAGATGAGAGAGACGTGTTAGGTGTTGGCTTATTTATATCTAGCATTTTGGGGTGCTTTTTGAGAAACTGATTATTTTGCCGTAAAAATATTTGTATTAACTAGGGGACTTAAAAAATTAAAATTTTAATAATAATTATCTGAAAATAATAAGTTTATTAATTTCTCCTCACAAAATCTTTAAAATAAATCATTTAATAAGCAATATGTATATATGGCTATTTTTAGTACAGTCTAGTATATGTGAGGAGCTGGTGCCCGAAGAAGGTTAATTTCTGTATTACGGTGCACCAGGTCCTCGTACCCATATTTAATAAAAGAAAGATTTTTAAGGCATCAATTCAACAAAATAATGAAAATAAAAAACAAATATATTTATTACATTTCTGTAAATAAATTCTAATAAAATTTTTCCACAAAACTAATTAAGATGTGTTTTGAAACTTAACAAACACCTTTATTTAGATTACAACCACCTAAACAGTACCATAACTATATAAATCAAAGACTTAAACTAAAAATAAAAATTTACAGGCTCGAAACGAAAATCCCAAAAAATAATATACTATACATAACACAATATACATAACGTCTAGTACAAATATCAGTTTTGAAACAATACTCGATCAATTTGAACATCGATATCTCTGATCATATATATAAATATATATATAATAATTTGACGGTAGATTTAAAATGACGTGTGGTCCAAGTCCTAAACTACGACCGATGACCCCTGGACCAATTTCATGAGATGCTTTTTTTACTTTTGCATACACCTAAAGCAAATACTCATTGTTTTTTTCAATTTAAATTATGTTTCGGCACATTTTTGAGTAACAAGAAAACAGATCAGACAATCATGCATATAGTAAATTGTAGACAACAAGAAATTAAATATTTATTAGCAACATTTGATTTTCTCTTTTTACCTTCAGGGATAAAAAAAATGAATAATCAAAGCTACGTTTGTTGAAACTTTTCACTTTGACTTATACTACTATTGAAAAACTGAATTGCCGTTTTTCACGAAATAAATGAAGCGTAATTTTTTTACATATTTTTTATTTCTATTAATCAAAATAATCACCCATGCAATCAATGCATCTTTGCCAACGCATTGGTAGCTTATTGATGCCTTTCTTGAAGAAATCAGCTGGACGGGAGGCAACAAATTCTTCAAAGGCATTTTGTACTGCCTCTCGGGTATTGAATTTTTTTTCCCGCTAAGAAGTTATCCAAATTCTGGAAAAAGTAGAAGTCTGTAGGTGCAAGGTCTGGTGAGTACGGCGGATGACGGAGAACTTCCAACCCCAACTCTGCCTGCTGTGCAGTATGAGGTCGCGCGTTGTCGTGCAGGAGCAGTGGAGCCGAACGATTGACCAAAGCTGGTTGGAGACGTGCGAGCTTCTCCATCATTGTGTTCATGTGTTCAGTTCTTCACAGTACACATCTGCAGTAATGCTTGTCCCGTTTGGCAAGAAGCTGTGATGAATTACACCCGCGTTAGACCACCATACAGTGACCATCACTTTTTTAGGGGTAAGTTTTCGCTTAGGGCATTGTTTGGGTGCTGAACCAGGGTCCAACCAACTTGCTGAGCGCTTACGATTGTCAAACAGGGTCCATTTCTCGTCACAAGTAACAATGCGGTTCAGAATTCCTTCATTTGTATGCCTGCTGAGCAGTGCAAGGCACGTCTCCACGCGTACTTCGCGCTGGCGGTCATTGAGTTCGTGGGGTATCCATTTGTCAAGCTTTTTTACCTTGCCAATTTGACGCAAATGGACCAATATTGTTTTGATGCTAACGTCGAAAGCTGCTGCTAATTCAGCCGTGGATTGAGTTTCATCAGCTTCCACAATTGCCTTTAATTCGTCAATGTCGACCAAAGTTTTCGGACGACCACGGGGTTCATTTTTCAGGTCAAAATTTCCAGAACGAAAGCGGGTAAACCAATAACGGGTGGTGCGTTCGTTTGTAGTGTTCGCTCCGTAAACGTCGTTGATGTTGCGTGCCGCTTGTGCCGCTTTGCTGCCACGACGGTACTCATACTCCATAATTACTCGAATTTTTAACTTATCCATGATGACGAAAAATGTTCGAATGCGTTGTAAACAAAACACTAATTATTAAACAAATGACGATTTTAGAAAAAGAATTCCATGTTTGTCAAATAAAATTAATTTGATATTACAATTATCAGTAAAAAAAAAAATATTTTCATTTGAAATGGCCAGTACGGCAAAACGGCAGTTTCATAGGTAAAGACCTATTATTTTTTTCATTTTGCCACTGATTATTATATCTATAAATTGACTGGGCGTATAATAATATTTATATTAAAGATTTCCGCAAAGTGCGAGTTGGACTTGCACGCGAAAGTTTCTGTATAATTTTGTAGGAGAACCTTTATAATATTTTCTTAAAAGTTCTTTTTATTATAATTTTGCAAAACGGTAATAGGAATACACATTCTGGGTCAAGATAGCAACTTCCTACCTATTACGTTTCATGAATTTAAAAAAAATATATGAATTCGTTCGAGATAAATCTTAATTGTAGTTGCAATTTTGCAGTTGAAAATACTGACTGCAAAATCACGTTGACTTTATTTTAAGATTATTCAGGTCACGATAGACTCCACCCGTGACCACAGTCAGTGCAAACCAATCGAAATGTAAGTAGGAATTAACAGTATCGCAAACCTTCGTTGTCTGACCCATTACAAAATAATGTGAGGTTCGTGTGAGTTTAGAATGTTGATTCGTGTTTTTTATTAACGATAACAAAAGATTATAATTAAAATAAGTCGCCATTTTAGGTGTGCGTGTAAAAATTTTAGATTTACTACAGATTAATAACAATTAGTTGTAATCACGCATGTTACGTGTACCAATTATATTGTACAACATGTTATGTAATTCATTAATAATATGAAAAAACACGAAACGAAACGGCTACGTTAAAAATATGTAGTATTAAACAAGTTATGTTGTTTGGACATGAAGAATTTATATCTTGGTAAAATAACTTTTTCTTTTATAAATGTTTTGAAAAAGTTGATTTAAATATTAAATATTAATTTTGATAAACATTTTTACATTTATTACAGAACTTTGAAGTCTAGAAGAAAGTCAGTGAATAAAAAAATTGTCTATGTGAAATTCGTTAGTATAAATGTATGGAAGTTTCACGTCAATTTGTAGAAAGAGGTCGAATTCACATTTCGATGTTTTTTCTGTTACTGATTAATAAATAATATTTTGCTTGCTTTATGTTTAGTTAAAATTTTATTTTATTTTACTGATTTTACCGTCCCTTTGACTAGAACTCAACCAAACTGGTTTATTGGTCATTGTGGAATTTAAAGTAAAGACTGCAGTACGTCTCCGAAAATGAAATTCTACTACTTAACACACTATCAGTGATAACTGATCAATGATAACTTTAAAACGTCAAAATCCACCCACGCGATCCACTTTCCACAGCAGACTAACCTATGGAAAATTTTATATTGAACAAGAAAGAAAGGCGTACGCCAATAAACTCTGTAGGTCATTCCGATGACTGAATATACAACGTGTGTTTACTTATTGTTAGAAATATACGGTTTTATGACAATTTTGTCGTGTTTTGATGAGAGAAAAGCGAAAAGCAATAAATTGATGTTATTGCTTTTCTCTTACGAACTTTTTTTGTTGGTTTTAAATTTCCCATGCCGTCAAAGTTATCAGATAACAATTTGTCTATGAGATGATTTATCACAGATAGGGTAGAACATCTAAACACACAAACTTTCACATTTATATTATTAGTACTATTGTTTCTATGACGCTTGAAAATAAGTGTTTTAAGTATGCTTTAAGCAATTGAGGCATTTGGTTTTATCTACAGTTAAGGCTTTGCATTTTACTCAGTTGTTTTTCGTTTTTTCTTAATATTTTTAATTGTTTATACTATTTTAATGTCTTACTTTACCAAACTAAATAGAAGAACAGACCGAACACGGCTGCCCATTGAGTTCTGTACAAAACAAGCGCTCTGATAAAAGTGTAATTCAATACTTAAGCTAATTCGCAGATAAACTAAGATAGATACATTTTAATAGTCCTATTGTCCGTGTCCAAAACAGTCGATGTCATGTTTGACAGTCACCTGTACCACCCTGTACGGCGTGGTCGAATAGAAAATAAATGTTTCACCAATCCTAACAATTACTTGTACATTTAATTTAATGAGTACATTTCGCCATATTCAATTTCATTAAATCTAATTAAAGGAGTTCACCAGATTACAAAAATACTTTCAGTGGAGTTTTTGTTAAATAAATAACTATTTCTTTCTTACGTCCAAAAGATCTAGATATTTTGATAAATTTGAAACTAACTTGGCCAAATATACGGACAAGATAAATATATAAAATCGATATTTTAGTGAAAGGCCTATAAAACGTCAAAAGGAAATTCAGTGCATACTTTTAAATAATGTGACTACTTATGATAACTTAAAACATAAGAGTAGCACCATATGTCTGTCTAATAGAAACATATGTTCAATGTTATTTTGAAAGGCAAAATAAAGCAGGTAATTTATTTCGCACTTTGTCAATCGAAACGTCTAAACGATAGCATTTACTTTTTGTACTCTATATATTTATGTTACAAAAATGTTTCTACAAAAAAATGTCTTTCATTGAATGTCTTTTATTTCAACAATAATAAAAATAAACTCTGTTTACTGACAAATTGACGTCTTTATCAAAGTTATTCTTTACAAAAATAATTTTATTTAAATAAGAGAATACAATTCAACATTTTGTTACTTATGTAAAAATATGTATAAACGGAACTACTATACATGATTTTGTTTTTTATAATTTAGAACAATTAATAAATTAATTGGTTAATTAAATTTTTTTCAACAAGATTTTATATTTAAACCAGTTTTTTAATAGACCTAATCGAGTTTTTGTTAAGTTTACTGGTTCATAACGGCTTGCTCTGCAAACAAGTAAATTATTGAATAGTAAATTAATAATTAGTGAAAGGTAGAATTTTTGTTTGAATGTAAAAAATAATAAAAGACGTGATTTTTAATTAAAGATTTAAATTTTGCACATAAACCGATAGCAAAGATATATCCATACTAATATTATTATTGCAAAAGTCACTCTGTCTGTCTGTCGGTTACCTTTTCACTATTAAACCGATGAACCATTTCATATAAAATTTCGTATAGAGTTGTTTTGACACTGCGGAAACGAAATTTATCCCCAAAATCATTTCCTAGGAGGGTGAAGTGGGGCTTGAAAGTTTGTATGGGAGTTTTGTTATTCTTGAAGCTATAGGCATAAAACTTATATTTTAGGTTCTTTATAATACTTAAAAAATGAAAAAGTATAAAGTTGAGAAATAACACTCTTAAAATTAAATGAGGTGAAATGGGGGGTGAAAATAGTGATGGCAGTGTTTTTACTTATAAAGCAAGCGCCATGAAACTTTTATTTTGAGTAAAGTTAGTTTAAGACCAAAAAAATCTGACCAAAAAAAGACCAAAGCTAAAAGGGTGAAATGGGGTTGATAGATATCAAAATTCTCATAGTTTTGTAATCTTTAAAGCTAAAGGCATGAAATTTTTTATACAGGTTCTTTATAAAACATGAAAACCAAAAATTTATAAAATTTTGATATACCAATCCTAAATGGGGGATGAAAACAGTGATAAGAAGTTTTTTCCTTTAAAGCAAGAAACAAGAAACTTTGATTTCAGGCTCTTGAATAAAATGAGTTAACTCATAATTTGAGGTTTTCGAAGATATCATTTTGAATTAAAATATGGTTTATATATTGGGAATAACTTTCCTATATGCAGGAGTACTAATTTTTCTTTGAACCTTATATTTTACTGTATTTGGTAATTAGAAACCACAAGACAAGTTATTCCTAAAAATAAATGAAAACCCTGTTGCTGCCATGAAAAAAGCAGGCATAACATTTGAACGGCTTCACCAATTTCCATCAAATAACAATCTCAATTTATTCAGCGTTAAAAAAAAATATTACGCGAAAGACAGAAACTCAGATGCAGACGTTGAACAGCACCCTTCGAATTCAAATTCAAATATTTATTTCTCAACATTTACAATTACTTGACGTCAAATAAAATATGACTCTACCACCAGTTCGGAAAAACCTTTGTAAAGAAGAACTAGCAAGAAACTGTACGGGTATATTTTTTTCAAAATAAATTTACAGTGTCACATCTGTTATCTGGGCAAGTCTTCCTCCCCCCAAGTATCCAAACGACGAACACTCTCAAACGGCACCCATTCAAGAGGTAGCGTGGTGTCCAGCCATGGTCCTCCTCAACCAAATTAGAAGGAAGTGAGCGACCCGTCACCCGATGCTACCCTGTTATTTAAATAAGTTTAAAAAAAAAAGGGTTTTTTTAATAATTGACCACTATTATTTTACTTGAGCGAAGCCGCGGGCAAAAGCAGGTTGTAGATAAACAAAAGATCATGAACAAAACTTATAAAGTTAATATGAAAACTTGCTCAATAATCTTTCGAGCAAAAATCAGCAGACAAACAGTCTTATTATGGAATCCTCTTGAAACTTCTGGTCAAGCCAAAGTTTATAGATATTAGAATTCTGATCACTTGGCCTTCTTTCGCTTTTGCGCTATACGTTGTGCATATTTGTTAACCCTACTAAATAGGAATGGAGAAATGGACGTGCATTAAGCTGATCGCATACTTATTGGCACAAGGTACGTTCTGAGGGAATTTTGGAATTAACGCTATTAAATTCTTTAAAATGTGGGAAGTACGGTACGTGAGCGGAAGAAATTAAAAAAATTAAAATGTAATATTTGAATATAATTAAATACAGACATAGTTATTATATATTTTGATCGTTAAATATGCTGTTTCATTTTAAATAACAGTAAAACAATATGGCCAGTCCATTTTCAAAACTGTTAATTGCCTTATTTCTTAAAAATTTCGTGATTTAATAATAAAAAAGCAAGAAAGCACGCGTTTTTGTAAATGAGTTTACATATATATAAAAAGGCTTATGAATGCCTTCTAAAATATTTGCCATATACATTTGAATGGTATTCGTTACTATAGAAATCAACAGGTAATATTTGTTGACAATTTTTCAAGAAGAAAACAATTTACATGACAAAATTCCTTTAACCATTGGTTAAATAACCACAACAGCCTAAACAATTAATATCTTAATTTGTACGCGTGTACGTAATAATTAATTATAGGTAACAATATATCGGATGCCGTTTTTGAGAGTATATCATATCTTGATAATAGGACAAACAATTTTATTAGACAGCGCCCTAGCAGCAGATTATTGATAAACATCTAGGTGGCATCTTAGCACCATACCTGTAACATATCCTGCGCAAATTGCTATTCTTCGCAGAGGACCAGCAAGGATATCTTATATGGAAACGGTTTTTGTTTCAATATTTTTCTATGTCTAATTTGCCATTTTCCCGCTACAGTTTCAACAAAGTTTGTAAATATTTAAATAAGAATAATAATAAACTCCCAGACACTGTATGGCCCCAAAGTAAGCAGAGCTCGTGTTATGGATGACCATGCAGTGAACATTTTTTGATTTTAATAATAGGTTAAACAAATTTTTTGTAGTTTCCGTAGGTACAAATTAAAGTCGGTAAAGTTAAATGAAATCCAAACTGAATTCTCCCTCGTACGAAGAAAAAATCTGTTTCCTATTTAAATCGACCTATTTCTAAGTCAGAAAAAACTCCCTTTTTTCCTTTTTAAAATTGCTCTACGCAAAATTTATATGAAACATAAGTAGCTGCAAAACTACTGTCTGATCCTGTTTATACGGACTAAATTCGGTGACAAGAAGAAGTAGTAAATGAAGGCCTACATTTGGTTACCGTGCTTTTTGTCTTTACATAAATATCGTAATAATATATATTTTATAGATTTAATTTAAATATCTATGAACTGATGTTGATTACCAATAAATAAATATCTTGTTCAAAGGTCTAAAGTATGTAAATAGGTTAATATAATGCTCAAGTAAAAATACCAGAAGATGCGTACTTTTCTAGGTTAGCCAGGTCGTGAATAATAAAACAGAAAGTCTCGCATATAAATGGCTGCATTTACTGTCTTGTTTACGTGAATGTGGGATATCTCTTATAACCGTATTTAGTTTTTGAATACTATTTTTGTCAAATCTGATATCATCTCATGTCCTTATATACAACTCTACGGCTAAAGTCAAATCAAAATCAAAATATATTTATTTCAGATACTTAATCCATAGGTGTTAGTAATAATGAACTTAAAATAATGTTAGATTTTGAGATCAGAAATTAATTAACAGGGAATCCAACAAACATTAAAATAAAATTAAAAGTTCAAACATGTTCAAAAATCATTAAATTTAAATTCGAAATAACGCTTATGAAACATGTTATAAAAGTAATATAAATTAAAAAGCCAAAAGAAAAATTATAATTAAAATCAAAGTATAAAAAAAAATATTTAAATTTAAAATCAAATGTCGGTAGTTGGGTGGTTATTAAAATTTAATTTAGGCTAAACAATTAAGTTTTAACATAAAAGAAATATGAACCCAGGAATGCAAAATTAAGCATTTCTTTCAAACAAGATAAAAAAAATTCAATGTATTTGCAAATAGTGCTAATTGAGCAATTAATAACATTAATTTAACTGATAAATGTTACGGTTTATCGAAATTCAGCCAACGTTATTTCTATTTAAGTCAATTAATTTATTTTATGTTTTTTTAATAATAATAATTCATTAAACTCACCATATAAAATTGCTCAAATCCATGCTGTCCAATCCAAAGAGAAATGGTATCAAAGTTTTTCGATCACTTGAACTCCACAGTACACAAAAAAATACACAGCACACAACACGGGTAAAATCTTCCAATACATCACACTTTTCAAGCGAATATCTTTCGACTGTCACCGCCAGATGCCACTCCCCCACCACACACTTTTACTTATCAAAATATTAGCCAAAGTTAAGGTCAAAACCAGCTGAACGATAACTTCTGGTAATGTGTTTTTGATATAATGATGTTAAAATACGTTGCTTCTGGGAGATGGCAAAAGTGAATGTCGAGTTTCTAGTGGCCCGCGTGCGGTTGGCTGCGCCTGAGTTGAACCACTACTATCTGTTCTCATTCGACTTTCACTCGAGTTCTTTATGTCAAAATCCGAAACGAGTTTTAGTTTTTTGTTATGAAAATGTATACTACAAAATGCACCAAGGGCTTTTTAATGTTAAAACTAAAAAAGATCGAATGATGCAATTAAAAATATTGGTTTAAATGTAAGCTTCTATGAATACTCAACATATAATATTTACAGTATTCATAGAAATGAAATATGAAATTGGCGTTTTGTAAGGGAGGAACATAAAGTTAATTTAAAAAACATAATATATTTATTTAATCAAAGTATGTACCATTGCTATCTATGAACTTTTGCCATCTCATAGGTAGTTCATTGATCCCTTTACTAAAAAAACCATTTGGACGGAAATCAATAAAATCTTTGAAGGCGCTTTGGACTGCCCCATCGGAGTTGAATTTTTCGAAAAGAAAATTTTTTGAAAATTTCGAAAAGAATGGTAATCTGTTTCAAGGTCCGGGGAGTACGGTAGATGTCTTAGACATTCCAATCGAAGCTCCTCTAATTTGTTAGTTTGGTAGTCGTGTGCTGTGCAGTGTGTGGTCTAGCGTTGTCCTGAAGCAGCAGTGGCCTAGAGCGATTGACCAGCATTGGTTGTTTAGCAGCTAGCTTTTCAATCATGGTTTGCAGTTGCTGACAATAGACATTTGCCGTAATCGTCTGGCCAGATTAAAAAAAAACTGTAGTGAACGACACCGGCACTAGTCCACCAAACGCCTACAAGTAACTTTTTTTGAGTCAATTTTCGCTTGGGGCAGGATTTGGCTGTTTTGCCAGGGTTCAACCATTGCGATGAGCGTTTCTTATTGAGTGCAGGATCTACTTTTCATCACAGGTAATGATTCGATTTCAAATCCTTTCATTATTGTGCCGGTTGAGTAATGTAACGCAGCAGTCGACGCGCGTTTGTTGGTTTGCTGCACTCATTTCATGAGGTACCCCTCAAGCTTTTTCACCTTCCCAATTTGCTTCAAGTGGATAAAAACAGTTTTGTCACTAACACCACAGCCAACAGCTAACTTGGACGTGGTTTGCGATGGATCCGCTTCCACAATAGCCTTCAAATCTACATTATCAACTTTGGTCTCCAGCCGTCCACGGGGCTTGTGGAAAACGTTGGAACCAAAAACGCACTGTGTTTTCTTTTGCGACACCGCTGCCACACACAAAATACTTTGTGCCATTTCTGCAGCACTGGTGCCACGGTGGAATTCATTTTCGTAAATAACGCGATATTATATTGTAAACTAAGTGACGCAAAGAAAAATCCAAAAAAAGGAAAAAAAAAGAATCAAGGTTTTGAAATTGGAATTCTTAACCGAAAAAGAAATAATACAGATGAAAGTGGCCAGTGCGACAAAACGGTAATTTCATACGTAAGGACGTAATATAAAATAATGTATTGATTGTGCTGCGTAAAAAAAAACAATACGTTTTCACACAAGAACAATTTCCTTTAAAATTCAGAAAATATAAAAGATTTTCATTAAATGTGTTGTGTGACAAAAATAATATGTACTTATTAACATTCTATTTAATAATATATTCAGTCACCAAAAGCGATGTCTTACAGATATAACACAATAAATCGTTTGCAATCCACGTAATTATACAATTTATCTAAAGAACTTATGGTATTATTGGATCCAATTAAGTTCAGCGTATAAGATATTATTACTACCGCTATTTTCGAGTTACAATAGTACGGTTATTCTTTAAGTCGATCCAGGTGAATGGACTTGACCAGTGGTGTTCACGTTCAAGTGCGAACACGAGGGCAACTTTGTCATACACACGATTATCCAAATAGACAAATGATAGCGGGACTAATGACAATTAAACTCATGCGTGACTATGTTGATTGACAGAACTACTATCACTTAAATAGGTGACTTGTAAAGCAATTTCTTCAATTTTATTTGCAATGTCAAAGTAAACATGAATTTATCGACCATCCTAAAAATAAGGTTATTTCCGTCCTAAATTATATTTCCCGACAAATGCACTATGGCTACCAAACATGAATATTTTGTGTTTTGGTTGACCATACAGCGAATTCGGGGAAACTAGAATAACCATACATTAAAAGAAATTCGTTGATTAGTACGCTACTTCAGCGTTAATCTCTCACCTAACCAGGATTTCAACTCTCGTTCTTTGAAGTATAATAAATTCATAATTTAAACGCCAGGCCTTTCAGAAAAGTTTTGCAGAAAAATGATTTTATGTTTGGAACGCTGGGGAGTTATATTTTTTTTAAATATAACTCCCCATTTATTTTTAAAACTCAATTATTTAAAAGTAAAAATATTTTTGTTTCAAATTTTAATTTCCCTCTAAATTTTTTTACCAAGATTATGCATCAATTGTGTGTCGTAGGAAAATGAATCTACGTCGAGAACATTTTCATGCAATATTATTTACGACTTCAAGTTCAACTTGAAAACTGATACGTTTTAATTGACTGCACTTAACTTTTATGAACAAGGCGCTTTCTAAAACAACTATGTATTACTAGTATAATGAGTTTAAGTGCGGTCGCTTAAATTTGAAGGATGAAGAAGGAGGTGGTTGTCCTTTAACTGCTGTTACGAAAGAAAACGTGCTACAAGTCAAAATTTGATGAAGCAAAACCTGTGAGTCACATACGAAAAGATCAGCACAATCTGCAGATTGGGCCCGGAAGTGTTCATGATATTCCACACAACCACCTTTTCGTAAGGAGGATTGTTTCATCAGCAGCAGGTTTTCTGAAGCAGGTTCCTCCTGCCGATTTTCGATATCATAACAGATGACGAATCTTGAATTTATCAATATGATCCAAAAACGAAGAGCCAGTTCACAGTACACAACACCCCACTGGTAAACACTTTAGTCGTGCGCCTTACAGATCTGTTTTGAAACCTGCGTAGAACCTCTTCTCATTCTCTAAAATTAAAAACCAGCTCAAGGGGATACAGTTTCATCCCAAGAAGATGCGCTCACTGCATTTGAGAAGGCCGTTGAGGAAATAGCTGTTGCTGACCGGAAAATGTGCTTTGGAAATTGGTCAGAAGCAAGAAACTTTGTATGCTTTGCTGGTGGAGACTTTTATGAAAATATGTTATAAAAAAAATATAATCTATAGAACATTTAATTTTTTTTAATAACTTTTTGAGTGCCCACGTAGTGTAAAAAAATGTACAGGCCTATTCTAGATGAATTTATATAATATGTCTATACAACATACTTCGTCGTTTAAAGGACTTTAAATATGTATTGATGACATCACAGTTTGAGCAAAACATTTTTCTTTTAAGATACCATTTGCATAAAATATTAATAAATGTATCCCCAGACGAACTGTATGGTCCCAAAGTAAGCAGAGCTTGTGTTATGGATGACTTTACAATTAACTGGGGGGAAACAAGACCCGAAAACAAACTTCAGTGTTCAATACCCAAATGAATAACCCAACCAGGACTCGAACCTGTAACAAGACGCACAAAAATATGTTTTGTACTTTTCATTCTTTTAAACTTTCACGAAAATTGTAGAAGCAGTAAAAAGATTGAAGTATAATTAATCTTGCAAAACTTTAAAACATTTATTATTTTATTTCAAAGCGCCTTAAAAGTCAAAAATACCTCTTAACATTCTTGTTTGAAGTATAAAAAATAAAATATTATTTCCGCAACTTTTAAACGATATTTCAATTCCAACAGGTATCGGAAGATGCTTATAATTAATCTTAGCGAATACACTTAATAAAAATTTTATGTCATGATCTTTAAGCATCCCGTGACTAGAAAAAAGTTGCTAGTCCGTTTTCCGTGCCATTTTATAGGCAAGTGGATATTGACTTGTATTTTACTTAATATTGTAGTTATAACATTAACAAACTTTTATTGAAATGCTTTAGGATAGAATAGGCGATCCATATTATCATTCGGACTTGCCTTTAAAAGCTTAAATAATTTTGAACTTACTCGCCCAAAAAATTACTTTTGGGAGTGCTTGCTTAATTATTTATAATTTTCTTAATAATTTTATTTTCATTATATAGATTTAACAGATAGGACTTTACTTCAGTAATGCATATAAAAAAATATATAAAATGAATTTATTTCTGCACATTAAACAAAATGTAACGATAATTGTATATTGCATCCAAAGTGTTGTCTTCGCACCTTCGCACCAGACTGGGTTTTTAAAAAATAATTAGAAAAAAATATTTTGGTTAGAGGTAATTGAATTCAGTTTTAAACAAATGAATATAAAACTTATTAATTAGTTTAATACAGAGTAAAAGAGATACAATCACAATCATCGCTCGATCTCATCGCCGGTGCAATGCAAAATTTCGAACTGTGCCAGTATAAGCGAATTTGCATTTCGCGCAAAAGCACGTCAAGGGTGAGGAATTCAGTTTTCAAGGATTTTGAAGCAAATGCCAAATATAATTTTGATGCTAATTGACTTAATTAGAATAAAAAACTATAGCTTGGCTTTCCATTTTTTTTAGAGGCAGCTTCAGCGTCAGGTAGCTTTAGCATGAGGTAGCTTCAGCGTCTGTCAGGTAGCTTCAGCATGAGGCAGCTTCAGAGTCCGGTAGCTTGACAGAATAGACTTGCAGAGTTACTTGAAAGAAATTGGAGATCTTATCGGTAGGATGCCTTGAAAAAGACTGCCGTTCTAAGGCCAGCAATCGGCTTATATGACCGGGATCGCATTACTTTGGAACCGCAATTTGAAATTTTGAATTTAATCTTATTAGCCAGGAATCAAGTATATTTTCTTACAATAGTTTTGTAAGAATCCGTGTGTATTACTTATTATAGTTAAGTATTACTTAACAACACAAGCTGCTGAATTTGAATAATTTACAAACCAGAATGCTAAAGTTATTTTCCCGCGTAATTCCTGTTATCATTGGATTTCGGAAAAAATTGCAGCACTAACCTCACCAGTTTAGGCTGTAAGCGTGCAAAAGAAATATACATACATACATAAATGCACTCGAAAATAATAACCCTCTTTCTGACAATCAGGTAAAAACACATCAACTGTGATAAACATGCAATGAAGGTTTTCTTTTGTAACCCTTCCAGAATCGTGGCAAAAACAAATTAATACTATTAATCATTTCAAATTCGAATTGAATATGTACAACAATTTCCTTGATTTAAAAATTTCTCATTCTTCAAAATATATATCTCTGACGCAAACGTATATTGGAATTAACTTTCTTATTTTACAGAGTGGCCCTAATTTGTTAGTCCAAAACTTTCACTGGCGCATTCGTAAACTTGTTTAACGTGAGTAGCGACCTTAAAAAAACGTTTTTTAGGTAGGTATAAGTTAAAAACGGCCATCTTTATTGCAGAGAATGGCTTATGGTTTCAAAGTACAAGAAATTTTATTATTTATTAAATACCATTACGTGTTTGAGCTCTCTGCAATTACTTCATATGAAAATTTGAAGCGTTGTTGTTTTGAACAATTAGTACAATTTTTGTAGTCAAGTAAAGTAATTTTTGTGTGCTTGAAAGATTTTTTTTCCATACATTTATTTTTAATATTTTGGCTTGTGGCGTGAGAGTTAATTATATTTCAGATTTGATTTCTGGTATACATTAGTTTAATTACCAATGATAATTAATTGTTTTATGAAACTGTTAAGTTTACTTATAATGAGTCATCCCCAGTGTTCCATATCACAAGTTCTGATTACATTGGAACTGTTATAGTAGATGTGGCTCTTAGTTTTTATATTTCTTTTACTATTAATGTTGTTAATAAATAATTCTGCCCGTAAGTAACAGTAGTGCATGTTTTGTTATTTTAATAAATGTGAAAGGGTTTTTGTTTTGTCAGATAAGTAAGTATCAGCTGATAAGTCTGGTAAGAATCTATTTTGAAATAAAATTATCGCAAATTGCTTGAAACTTCCTTATTATCATGGACTAAATAAACATTTTTAGCCATTACCGCCGGGGATTTAATTTTTTTTTGACAGCTAAAAAAGAAAAACAATTGAAAAAATGTTCATAAGATGGAGAATAGTGAATACAATGTGTTGAATAAACATTATTTTTGTTTTACTGATTTTCGTTGTGGTTGCACAAACACAAGTAATACTTAACGTCCAGGACACCCAGTTAAGGTCTATACTCTGGATATGATCGCTATAAGCTATGACGTAATGTTGAAAGACCGAAGAGTAAAAGTGAGCAATATAGTCGAGATAGTGGGTATCTCAGACGAACGCGTGAAAAATGTCTTAGATCAATTTATGAATCTTATACGTGTCGTTTGATGCTAAGGATACCAAAACATCAGTGGATCAGCTTACCGAGATGCGTCAGGATTGCTAAACCTAAAAAAGATGAAGCTCATAGTATTTGGATCTCCTAACCAAATTGCATCTATTTCTTCCTATAATCCAGTGGTGTCTATAAGGAGTGAGTATGTTTTACTTGTGTTGTTGGCTCAAATTAGGAGATCCTGATGGACGATCAGATTTACCACGGATTAGAGGTGGTCCAAAGTTGTTTTTAGAGGCTTTACATTTTATACTGCATTCGGTAATATCTTAGCGTGGTCCTTCATGTGCGGCTATGTGATGTATTGGTGTTATCCAAATTAAGTTATGGCAGCTTGGTATACGCCCCGCACAGCTCGCACGGACCGAATTATTCAGCGTGTGCAAAACGCACGTGCGTGCTATTGCTTCGGTGCCTCTCCACGTTTGCACATCACACCATTCCTAAATTCGGCCAGCAAATATTAAATTGATTGTTCTGGAACAAAATGGGCGTCCAAGATACCTCCACGACAAATTGGAATGATTAACCAAGAGCAGAGGGTGCGGTTGAGGTTAAGTCGACCATAAAATATGCCCTGGCATCGTACATCTGCCTTTCGTGAAAGCTTTGGATACTCGGCCACTAAATGTTGGATCAATATTTTACCGCCCCTTTGCAAACTCGGAACTGTACTATCCTTTACTTCCTGTTAAATTTTTACCAGACTTATGACTTCGTCCTCATATCTAATCATTTACGTGGCACTGATAAATGTATAATGTGTTTTTTTATTACTAGTAATTTAGCTAAGTTTTTGGTAACGTAAACTCAGGGCTAGTGTAATATTTGTAGTGACTCTGTGTTATCATTCATTGAGATGTATACATATTTTTGTCCGATTTTTATTTTTTAGTTCAAGTTATATTTATCATGAAGCAAAATTTCTTAATAATAGATATAAAGAAAATATTTATTCATTTTCAGTTAGCGAGATGTACGCCAGTTTGAAATGACAAGAAAAAATTTAGTAAACACACTAAATATATTTCAAAAATTACATTCTGCATTATGTTCTACTTTGAAACAAAAAACAAAATATCATGTGACCACGCCGTGTTAACGTTTCAAACGAAAATATGAAACAGTATGTTTTTGAGTCTGTGGCAACTTGTTGTCTGTCTACTCTGTGGTTTGTTCAGGTCCGTTTGTCGAACCACACCTGATTGTATGGTTTCAGTAATGGATATGCACTACGAGTTACGACGTAGTAAGTTTACCGTAAGGACTTACAAAAACATTCCAAACGAGATATTTAAACATTTAAATGACTTTAGAGGTGTAAAATGATCGATTACATAGATCATATTCGTTTTGGCGACCTGAAATAATCAAAATATCCTTTTTTACATTATCAATTACTCGATTATAAATTAATATTTTTCGGATGTTATATTAATGGTAAATAATTAAAGGTAATGAAAATCTAAAAAAGGAGCTCGTAAAAAGGCGAAATTAAATTAACAGCAGAGTTATCCCCAAAACTTGAAATAAAAATAAAACATAGACTGACAGATAACGCCATGTTTTCATTATGCATTTTATATGTGTAGCTGTTTTACGGATTCGAAAATGTTTTGCTAAGGCAAAACTAAACAGAATTATGAAATATGGGCATTTAATATACGTTGTATTTATTTTAAGGAATCCTGGGAACGTCTGTACAAAAGCTAGCCAGGCGCTCCCTCTTTCCTAGTATTTTGAGTGTTTAGTCTGCTACGATTCATGCAGTCCGCCGTTTCTTAGAAACATAAAATATAGTACAAATATTATTATAAAAATATAATTGGATTAGTAATTTATTTAATGTTACTATTATTTGCAACAGTTAAAATAGTCGCCAAGACAAGAGGCAATCGATATTCAAGTTTGGGAGTAGTGTATTTGTGGTGGTTAAAGTAAAGTTTGCAAGAGAAAAATATTACTAAAATGTATTTACTTTTTTACACCGTATACATAATAAAATCTGTTTTCTTTTAAAATAAATACGAATAGCATTACTTATTAAACTCGTTATGTTACGGCAAAAAAATCTGTGTATTGACTTATTGCTGACAGATACTTTATTACACTTAGTATATATTTAAAAAATATGAAATGTTTTCTCTTTACAGGAAAAGCTCTTTACAGGTGTATGGGTTTTTTTATTTACTTACAAAACGTACTTTTTGCAGAATGATATTTATTATTCAGAATGATATTTTATTGTTGAAGTGCATAGGGCTCAGACATTTAGCTATGACTTTACCCGCCGTCGCAAGGAAGTTGTGAGTCAACAGAAAGAAACATTTATTGTTCACCGATGCGATTGGTATATATGTATCAGTCCTTTTTTTTAAAGCTTTTTTTATTAAATATTCATTAAAAAAGAGATTAATCTGATAATATCTCAGTTGATCTCATCAATATTATCTACACAATTAGAAAAAAATAAGTGGCTGATTTGGAACGACTAAACTGATTTTATTAATGAATGCATAATTAGAAATATACATTATTCACAGATAATTGGGGCCTTGTATTTAAAACTACACAGAGGAACGCACCAAAATAATATTTTATAAATCGGAAAGATTTGATTATTTTATATTTGTATGTATGTTTGTAATGGATAAGCACAAAAATTACTTAACTGGTTTAAAAAATTCTTTCCCGTGAAGAAAGCTATAATTTTTAAAGAGATTCTGCAAATTGGCCAAAAAATAACCATTGACACTTGACACTTTCAAGTAAGTCGGAAAAAATTCTGCCATCCGCGAACTATTTGGCATGCACTGCAAAAACCGTAAGAGTAACACGAATCTAATGTATGATGGAAGTGTTTCTTTTAAATTATTCTACAATAAAAATATTTAATGTGTAAGTCATGATTGTCAAAATAATGAGCCATAAATACAATAAAAATTTTATAATTTGTGTTCAATGCACGTTTTGCAGTACCAAATTAATTCTTTTCAGAATAAATACTTTTATCGCTTCTGATATTTACGAGTAATATAGATAAACATTGTCTATTACACTACGTGTTATGTGGAAAATTATTTTTTAAGTTTTAACGATGAGAAAGTGAGTGTCTAATTGTCTCTGAATAATAGTGTCTGTTAGTAAATATATACGTTCTTTGTTTTTTTACTAAATATTTTAAACTAAGATAAATTTGCCTCCGAGAGTTGTTTCCGTTGCCAGCAGATTGCCAGTGACTTTGAAACTGTTTTGTATGGAATAATAATAAAAGAATAGTTCGATAATTAATTTAATTACTAAGTCAATTTTATACTCTAAATTTTATGTTGTATTTGTGTTTGTTTTTCTGGTGGAAAGTCACGATGAAGCTGTTACACGCTTCTCCAAGAGGACTATTACTTTTGGAAAATAGATGCAGGCATGAGCTGCAATCTCACATTTTGGCAGTCATTATTTTTTTTGAGGCGAACTAAATAATTTTCAAGTGCCATAATTTTTATTTGATTTATTTTTTTTTTGCTGCCGAGGCACCCTCGCGGGCGGGTCGAAGATGCGTCATGCATACCGCCCGCAGGTAAAGTCCTCTGCGGGGGGTTATGTGGGACTCACCAGAATGGCACCTACCCACTAAAAACCACCTGTTGGCTGTAGTTATTACCGTTAGCCTTCATCGGAAGCGACACCCGTCGGGAAGTTGGGCGCGCTGGCGGAGACCCGCTAGTGGGTCTTCCGCCTGTAGTGAAAGTTGCACTGAAGGTGCTCAAAGGGACATGAGTTGGTGGCCGTTCTGGGCAGCCTCCGGTGAAGCCGGGGCTGGGCAATGAACCTATAATGAATTGAGAAGGGAAGTATGCTCCGCCAGAGCTAGCAAACGCTCTGTCGGAGTACGTGAAGCCCTAAGTTTACGGGCTAAGACTGCGATTTCACTAACATCGATATTTTTCATAGCGTCGCAGACGATACGCATATCGTCTGCTACGGAGGATTGAGGAGTGGGTTTGTATGGGCGAGGAGCCGGGATGGGATTCAATGCGGGGCGCTGCCTCCAGTTTTCTGGGGCAGGCCTGGACTGTGTAGGCTTTGCAGCCGGAGGAACCCGGCTACGCAGCGGCGGATAGTTTTCTTGAGAAAGGCGCGGGGCCTGTTTGGGTGCCGCCCTCTTGGAATTGGAGCGCATACAACGGGGTGCACGAGGGCAGCCCCTGTAATTTGCGGTGTGGCCGGACTGGCCACAAAGCACGCAATCGGGAGGAGAGGGAGTTTCAGGAGTGCGATTACACTCCTTAGTGAAATGAGGGACCAGGCACTTGACGCACCTGGGCGGTGCGCGGCAGTTGGCCGCCGCGTGCCCGTACAACTGGCACCGATGGCACTGGCCGGGATGACCGCGGCGATGAGGCGCCTCGATCGAGATCCCAGAGAGGCCGCATATAGAGCTAACCCCTTTCAGGATCTCCCTGGACTTGGGGACGTTGGCGAGAACCACCAAAGCGAGAGGGTGTTGCCTCCCGTACTTGCTGTGCATTTTATGCACCGCGAGTGCCGGGAAGCCTTGGGACTGCAGATCCTCCAGGATAGCCTCGTTCGATAATTGGAACGGGACTCCTCTGAGTACCGCTCTGATCTTACGCTGTTCTAACAGAGCATAAGTGTGATAAGCATATTGCTTATCGGTGAGGAGCTTAGTCAAAGCTCGGAAATCGTCTATAGACGAGACAGTGATTTTAATAGATTCACCCGAGTTTACCGCTCGGGTGTAATGGATCTTGAGCTCATTGCACAATGTCGAGACCTCAGTTCATTTACCCTTTTCCCGAAGAAAAACGGGGCAGCTGGCGTTGAAGACGCCGGGGCAGCTGGCGTTGAAGACGCCGCAGGGGGTGTAGGGACGGGCGTCGAGGGCGCCGAGTCTTGTTTCGAGCGCTTCTTAGAGCGGTTCTTAACAAGGGTGAAAGAGGGAGGCTCACCAGGGCCAGTTGGGGTGGCGTCCGAGGATGACTCGGTCGCGGGTGCGCGCTTGCGGCTCGGAGGGGCGTCTACTTCGCACTCCATATCACTGGAGGAAGGGGACGCGGGAGGGCCTAAGACCAGAGGGGTCTGGGGTACTGGGGTGGCCTGAGGGGCCATTGAGGGAATTAACGCCATGATATGCGGGATAAGAGAGTCCAAGAAACGATACTTATCAGCATTTATAGACATGCCTTCAGCACCGGTACTATCAAGTAACTTCTTCCTAAACTCATCAGAGCTTAGGGAAGCCATTGCGGAGGGGTTGGGGAGGGACAAAAATATATAAATATATATACTATGAACCTATCAACGATGACTAACTTCCTAAAACCACCCTACACGCAGTAGGTTGAGGACGACGCGGATAACTTACTCGAACACGAAGACTCGAGGCACCTGGAACGACGAATTCCCGTCGACGAAGCTCACGTTCCACGAAGTACGGTTAACAACCCACTGTCCGCCGTGAAAATGGCGTTAGAAACTTATTAGATGTACGGTTAAAACCCACTTTCCGCCGTGAAAACGGCGTTAGAAACTTATTACGGTATACAACTATGAAATTATTTATTACGGCAACAACCAGTGAAATTTGGGTGCTCGATTAGCGCGGGGGCTAAGGGAACGGGAAGGCGTCTGCGATCGACGTGCGCTCGGGAACGCACGCAGACCGAGACTGATATTTTTTATTTTTTATTTTTTTTTTTTTTTTTGGTTCCCCTCCACGGGAAGGGCAGGAGGACATAAAAAATGCTCTGACACATACTCCGCGCGCGCGATCGGAGTTATGTGGGACTCGCCCCGACGCCTACCAGAACCATACCCACTAAAAATTCCCCTGTCGGCTCGTGCATTTTTGCCACTCAGCCTTCATCTGAACGACGGCCAATTGGAGAAAGAGGCCGCGCCAGCGGGGCCCTTAAGGGGTCACCCGCTGAGATTCACATAGCACTGAAGGTGCTCAAAAATGAAAAGTAAAAATAAAAACATTAAAAATGAAAAATAAAAATTGCATTAATTCGGATTTACGTTAGAATTAGAATTTACGTTAGAATTAGGATTTGCGGCCTGAAGGGCCTCGAGAGCTACAGTTAACTGCGAAGGTTCGCCCGTGTGCGCGTTTCTCGGCCTAGCGACTTTGAATTTCGAATCTAACACAGGAGCAGTATATGAGACTGAATCTCGAACAAGATGATTGGGATGGGATTCGGCGCGTTTGAAGAACGATTCTGAGAGTGTTTTGAAGTGCTGTTGCACTGTAGGCAGTTCAAGATCTCTGTGCAGGTCCGCGTTGCGCACATACCAAGGTGCGTCTGTGGCCCTGCGGCAGAAGAGATTTTGAACTACCTGCAGCTTATACAGGACGGAGGGATTGGCGTGGGCAAAGACTGGCGAAGCATATGACATGACGGGTCTAACGCAGACCTTGTAAAGCGTACGTTTATTTCTAAAGGACATTTTACTTTTTCTACCTATCATACTATTTAAGCGGCTTAAATAGAAACGCGCGAGTTTCGCTACTCTATCAACGTGTGGCTTAAAAGAAAGCGTCTGATCTAAGGTGACGCCTAAGTATTTGATACTGCGCTTCCAGGGGATGGGAATACCTAACATTCGAATGTGGGGATCGTTGCGGCGATTACGACGTTTGTGGTCGAATAGAATGGCAGAACTCTTTTCTGGGTTGACATCGATACGCCATTTTTGAAACCAAACACCGAGGGCGTTTACGGCCTTTTGGAGTCTGGTGATGTTATACGGGATTATTTTACCTTTAGTGTAAAGGGCGGTATCGTCTGCAAAGAGGGCGAGTTCGACGCCTTTCGGCGGGATGGGCATGTCATTAGTGTACACGGTGTACAGCAGAGGGGCGAGGACTGAGCCTTGCGGGACTCCAGCCTTTATGGGACGAGGCGCGGAGAGCGTGCCTTCATGTTTGAATCGAAACGTACGGTCTTTAAGAAACGACGCGATTAATCTGACTAGGCGAACCGGTAAGCCTATTTTATAGAGTTTAAAAACGAGACCGCTGTGCCAGACTTTGTCGAAAGCCTTGGCTACGTCAAAGAGAACCGCGATTGATTTTTTACGATGCGGATAGAATCCTTCGAGAATGTACTCGACGATTCGATGGACTTGCTGAGGGCAGGAGTGCTTAGCGCGAAAGCCGAACTGGTGGGGAATAATGAGAGGGTCGCCATCCGTTGGAAACAGATGGTTCCGCATTCGAGAGAGTATGACTCTTTCGAGAAGTTTAGACATTGCCTTGAGGAGGCTGATGGGTCTGTGATTAGCCGGGATGTTCAGAGGTTTACCCGGCTTGGGAATGCCTATGACTGTCGCTTCTTTCCAGGCTTTTGGAAAGTAGCTATGGTCGAAGCAGGCATTGAAGATGATGGCTAACAAGGTAAGAACCTGCTGAGGCAGGTGCTTAAGTGCGTGGTTGGAAATTCCATCCGCACCCGGAGCCTTTTTGGACTTTTGTTTTCTAATGAGAAGCAAGATTTCATCATTAGAGACTGTGACGGGGTCGTCGGTGATAGGGAGAGATTCTCTGCGGAGAACTTCATCCTCCACCGCCTGGATGTGGGAGGGATCCGCGGGTTGCGTGCTGGGCGAACATTGTGCCGCTATGCTGTCGGCGAAGCATTCGGCTTTCTCTTCGACTTCGAAGGCAATGGTGCCGTCGGGACGAGTGAGAGGAGGAACGTGAGAGGCGGTGTCTACGCGTAAAGCTCGGGCCATTCGATAATACGCTTGGTGGGACGGGGAGATATTCTCCATGAGATCGTTAAACTGAGTGTCACGGAGTTCCGCGAGGCGAGACCTAACTTTACGTTGAAGCTGATTCGCAGCTGTTCTATATGCGGGCGTGGGATATTTCTTGGCTCTCCGGAGAGCCGCGTTCTTAGCTTTAATGAGATTGCTAACGGCTAAGGGAAGCGCGGGTTTGCCTTGCTTAGCAATGATTACGTTGTCGCTGATGGCTGAGTTGATAGCATCAGTGAGAGTATCAACTACTGAATCTATTTTAATCGGGCTGTCTAATTGGTCGGGCGAAATCGCGAGCGGAGAGTTCGGTGCCTCTAAGGCTGAAACTAACGTATTTTTAAAGCCTTTCCAATTGGTAAAGGTCTTTGGCGGTGTGACGTTAACGTTAGGCGCGCCTAGCACGAGGGAGACGGGGCGATGGTCGGAGCCTAGGTCATCGAGCGGTTCGATAGACCTTAGGTCAAGATTGATTCGCTTGATAATTGCAAAGTCGAGGATGTCTGGAGAGTAGGACGGGTTGTTGGGATAGTGAGTGGGAGTGACGGGGGATATGACGTCTAAGTCAAGGGAGTTGGTGATGTCGAGGAGAGCGATACCGCTGGTGTTGGTCGATAGGCACGTCCAGTCAGTATGTTTGGAGTTAAAGTCTCCGAACATAATGACTGAATGGCCGAGGGCGAGAATGGCCTCAAAGTCGCTGCGGATTGGTCTGGTACCACTAGGTATGTAGACTGAAGCTATGATGATGGTCGGATGACCAGTCATAGCCAATCTACACACAGTGGCCTCCATGTTGAGGAGAGGAGGGGTAGGGAGAGGACAGCAATGGAAGCCTCTTTTGTAATATATAGCGGTGCCGCCGTAACCGTCGGAGTTGGGCCTATCGTTGCGAGTAAACGCGTACTTAGGTATAGCGAATCCCCTGGAGCGGTTTGGAGTAAGCCATGTCTCCTGGAGAAGGAATAAGTCAGGTTCTTTGTTCTGAAGGAACAGTTTAATCTCGGGAAGGTTGGTATTAAGGCTACGAGCGTTAAAAGATACTAGGGATAAGCCCTTAGGTTTAATACGACTGGACGCGGGATTCGCGGGTCTAGACATAAAATTAATTTATTTACGAATTTATACAAAAATAAAAGAATTTACAACGAACTTAGGAGCGAGTGATGCTCCGCTTACGCGAATAAACGCTCTTGAGGAGAGCGGGCGGCTCGCAGTTTGCGTGCGAGTACGGAAATTTCGTTAATGTCGACGTTTTGGATGACGTCGAACACGGTCTTCATGTCCTCAGCCAACGACGACTGAGGGGAAGATGACAACGCGGGACGCGGCCCTACTGGAGCTACGGGAGCTGGGATGGGTCGGGAAGGTGCAGGCGGGACGGCCGGACGCTGCCTCCAAGACAGAGCCGGAGTAGGCGTCGGCTGAACGGGCTTTGCTTCCGGGGGACCCCGGTTGCGCAGCGGCGGGAAGTTAGCGGAGGTGAGCGGCGGCGCCGGTTTAGGCGCGACCCTCTTGACAGTGGAGCGCGGAGCGCGCGGGCAACCCCTGTAGTTTGCTGTGTGGCCGGACTGGCCGCACAGCACACAGGCAGGGGGGGAAGTGGATTCGGGAGTGCGAGTGCACTCCTTGGTGAAGTGAGGATTCAGGCACTTTACGCACCTGGGGGGAGCTGAACAGTTAGCCGCTGCGTGGCCATATAGCTGGCAGCGGTGGCACTGCCCAGGGTGACCACGGGGGTTGGGACGCTCGACGGAGATGTTCGAGAGTCCGCAGATCGTGCGAGCCTCTTTGAAAATCTCCTTCGAGTTGGGAGTATTGGAGAGGATGACTAGCGCTAACGGAAAACGCCTACCGCGGTTGGAGTGCATCTTGTGCACTGCTGTGACCGGGAAACCCTGAGACTTAAGGTCATCAAGAATGTCTTCGTTGCTGAGTTCGAACGGGACGCCCCGTAATACTGCGCGGATCTTACGCTCCTCCGGGAGGGCGTAGGTGTGATATGCGATTTGGTTTAATCCGAGTAACCTGGTAAACTCGCGGAAGTCGACGACGGTCGCTAATTGTATTTTGATTGTATCGCCAGCGTTGGCGGCTTTTAAGTAATTGATTTTGTGCACTTTGCACAAGTTGGAGACCGCGGTCCAGCGCGCTTTTTCACGCAGGAATACGGGCGGAGGGAGCTGAGGCTTCGGCGGGACGGGAGCGCAGCGCGTCGCTGGCTTCGATGTGACCGACGGAGACGCGGTTACTACGAGCGATTTTAACGGCGCGGGGGCTGGTGTTGAAGACACCGGGGAGGGCTCGGGTATTGAAGATACCGAAGCTTTCTTAGAGCGCTTCTTGGAGCGCTTGGCGACGAGTTGGAACGCGGGCTCAGGAGAGCCGGTTAATGTGACGGCATCTGACGACGTGTCAGACGCGGGTTCGGAGTCGCTCCCGGGAGCGGTACGCTTACGACGCGACGCGTGAGAGGATGCGACCGATTCGCAGTCCATCTCGGACGAGGCGGGAGACGCGGGAGAGCTGAAGACCTGAGGGGTCTGGACATCGGAGGCCTGAGGGGCCGGGGTTGAGGCCTGAGGGGCCGGGGACGCGATAGTTGCCTGTAAGGCCTGCGTTATTAAGTCATCCGATATGCTGGCGCCGGACGCAACGAGCGCCTGGGCGAACGACCTAAGAATGTTTGCAATGTCCATTGGAGGGCTTGGGATAATATGAAATATATAAATATATAATGTATGCCTAGGTTCCCTAGCAAACCTAGCGCCTATTTATATAACAAATGCCTAGAATTCCTAAATAAAAATCTAGCGAACCCTAGCGGCAAACCTCCCTACCAGCGGTAGGGGGGCTGGGGAGAATAAATTAAAACTAACAATAGTACGCCGAAGGCCGCTACCTAGAAACCTAAAAAAGGGTGCGCAGGTAAAGAGTTGACCGCGTTAGGGTCAACCTTTACCGACAGAAAGGACAAATACACACGAAAACACACAAATATGATAGAAATAAATATGAAAATAGGAGAAAAATAAATAAAATAGAGAAGAGAGATAAATAAAAATAAAAAGGACTGGTTCAGTACAAATTCGTTGTCACCTTTAAGTATCCTTTGCACTGAAACCAGACTACTTACGCCGGGCACAACACTGCACTCAGCACAAGCACAACACAACTTAGCACAGCACTTTGAAGACTAAGAGGCTTAGTCGCAAAGAAAAATCGCACTTCGAAAGCACTCAGACGGAGTAGAAAGACTTAGAAAACCGTAGCACGGAGCCAACACGCTAGACTGTGACGTCAGTAAACTGAGCGCCACGGAATGGCGGGAAGGGACCGATCAACGGAGAGCTGGGTCTTGCACGTCCGAACCGCGTGGCGATCGGAGCGAGAATGGATATATTTTTTATAATTTACAGCGCTTTTTCTCTCATAACTTGTTGTTATTGGCGGCAGTTGTATCCCACTCATAAATTGTATTAAACGTTGATTTGAGAAATGTTGTATCATGGGCTATAAGTAAATCCACGCAGCTTCCATATATTCAACTTTAATTTGATTCTTAGGATCAAAATACAGACTAACGGGATACTCACCTGTAAAACGGCTGAAAAAATTAAATTACCTTAGTGTGTCAGCAAAGTAGAAAGTGTCGTGAGTCACGTTTACAGTCGAAGGATTAAGTCTATAAAGCGTACTTATCTCAGATAAACCTCTTGTATTTTTGCCAATCACTACAGGTTACAACTGAAAATAAGTTGTAGGCATAACCTGAATAGATCAGTTTGCTTTGCATCCTAATTGTTAGCAGGTATATTTCTGCGATAAAAGTACTTAATCGTTTTCTTATTACGTTTTCTGTGTCGTTTTTTAGTGTGCGTTTTTAAACGTAAATATTTCATATTGATCACGTTTTGGCAAAGTATTCGTAACATATTGTTCTGTATAAATATAATTTTTTACTCGAATAAAACTCTTGTTATGTACTGCAAACGGCTTCAAAACATTATTATGAGCCGCATTCTTTCTTTGTAATTGTATCAGTTGATACTTATTGTTCAATTGGTATATCCAATTTATGTAATCAGTAGAAAACAGTGAAAGTTACCATTGCTTCATTTTACTTTCGATTTACATTTGGGCTACAATAATCGTGCTGTGAATATTAACTACTAAATTATTAAAAAAAGAATAAGACATGATATAAATTAAATATGAATATGAATATTTTGTGGTGCCTCGACTTCATAAAAGTTATGTTTACTATAATTTTATTTACGTCGATTATTCACATGGTAATGGCAGTGAGTGTATATGAATAAAGAAACTTTATATTTTAGTACAACAACATATTGTGCGGTCGAGGATAATTTTGGACTAACTCTGCTAGAGGGAAGCTTACTTTGTCTGTATTAAGAAATATAAGTATTTTTTTAAACCATCTAAAACAATCACGTTTCTAAATCACGTTTGGTTAAAATACTGAAAGGTTCGCTAAACACTTGTAACACGTAAAGCCTTTGTTACAACATTCGTATTATTGGATACATCTCTTACTAATCCATTAACCAATCACGACTTGCATTCTACATCTAGCAAATAACAATTTTAGTATTCATAACCATAATATTTTTAGACATACATAGTTGCGATGGCGCAGTCAGCTCACCATTTTCTATCTGCCGAAGGCGTGGTTTAACTCCTTAAATGTAAGTTTTAAATAATAAATTGAACCATAAACGTCATGTAAGATATCTGCGTTGATAGGCTTTTGACGTAACTCTGGCGCTTTGCCGAGTGCTGCCGCTCCACGCTCACTTCGTTTGTTCGGCTCGCTCGTATAGCTTAATGGCAAGTTTGTGTCATAATTGTTTGAACTAAATTCAAAGTTTCTTTCGTATAAATTTGTAAAGTTGGACAGTTAGCCTTTAAAAATAAGTTCGCAATGACTGAAAATTTTAAACAACGGCGTTTCAAACCTAATAGTTAAAAGTGTGGACATTTTGGTATTTTGACTGGTTCTGTCACTTTTGTTTCTAACTATACCTATAATTATACATCAATATGTACAGTTCCAATGAACCAAACACTCTTTTTAGACGGGAACACCCAAAAATTCCAAATTATGTAATTCCGAATTTGAATATTCCGATTTTTAAAATTCCGAACTTCACAATCTCGAAGAATCTTAACTCCGACTATTCAAAAACACGATTCTTATTTTACCGACATACATAAATACGAAATTTTAATTTTCCGACTTTCATTAGTACGAAGAATTAAAAACCCGCAGGAGGAGCAGTTAGTCTGTATGTAGATAATGCAGCGCGAGCCGAACGAGCGCACCAAGCGGATTTGCGTTTCATTACATAAACTACATACTAAAGAAATAACTTGGTACAAAAAACTAAATAAACTTTCTCATTTCCAGCTGACTACTTGAATGCTCGAACGTCATATTTGTTGCATGAGTTGATGTGCTCATGCAGTTTTACAAGGCGTTTGTTATTGCAACTAATAGTATTCAGAATTTTGATATTCGGGATTTGTATTTACGATATTGCAGATTATTAATAATTTGGATTATTTATGGTTCGGTATTTTTAAATTCGACATATTGATTTTCGTAATTATAAACGTTCGAAATTTTAAAGTTTAGAAGAAGAAAAATTTGGAATTATGAAAAACGGAATTTTCATTTTCGGAATTATGAACCATTCGGTGTTATTAAATTCGGAATTTTGAAATTCGTGAATATGACTATCGGAATTAGGTTTTTCGTATTTATATACCCCTTTTTACGAAGTACGTGGGACACTCAGAAAGTTTTGAAAAAAATTAAAAAGTTTCTACGGGTAACATTTTGTATTCTCCATCACTGTCTATACGAAGTTTAGTGGGTCTTAACCAATATTCTGGCGCCGAAAGCTGTAACCCCTTGAGCTGCTTTTAAATTTTAGGGAAGGAGAAGAAATCACACCGTGTCGAATCAGGGGTGGAAGGTGGATAAACCACAAGTTTTACTGGTGTCGTGTTCAGGAAGTCCCACTTCTTGATCGCAGAGTGCGCAGGGTGCGTTGCCATGGTGGAGCAAACGGTCTGGGCGTCCCGTGTTCGGTCGCTTGTTGCTCGCAGCAGCAAACATTTCTGGCAAGCATTTGGTAGTGTACCACTTTGCTCTGATGCTACTTTGGTTTCTTAGGGGAATTTATACTAAATACTCCGTTAACGAGAAAAAACTGGTGATTTTTTCCAGCGCTTCTAATCGTTACACTTTCGTAGGCGTTGGTTCGTTTTGAAACAGCCATAATGTTGACTGTTTCAACTGTTTTCGACTGTTTGTTTCTGGATAACTTTGATTAGTCCAAGATTCGTCTCCTGCTATGATATCGTAAACACGGCGGAAAGAAGCTGCTTTGAATTTATCAATCATAACATGGCACCATTCCACGCGCGCCTGCTTTTGAGAATCGGTGAGGTTGTGGGGTACCCAGTGGGAAACGATCCTCCTAACGCAAAGGTAGTTGTGTAGAATATCATGAACACTTCCAGATTCAATCTGCAGAATGTGCTGAAATTTCCTCAAATGTGATTCGCCAGTTGTGTCGAATCAAATTGTTCACTTCTAGCACGTTTTCTTCCGTAAAATCTGTTAAATAACGACCACTTCTTTCTTCGTTCTTCAAATTTAAGCGACCGCACTTAAACTCGTTATGTTGACGGTACACAGTTACTTTAGATGGTGCCTTGTTCATAAAAGCCAATTTAAGTCAATTAAACGTTTTATCAGGGGTCACGTTGGACTTGAAGTCGTACAAAATCTTGTTGATCGAAGACAAAATCATTGCACGAAAATGTTCCCGACGCAGATCCATTTCCCTTTCCCCGCAGATCCCTTTAGTCTTATAACGCTGGTAAAAAATTGTTGACTGAATTTTACTTTTAAATAATTGAATTTTCAAAATAAATTATAATTCGCCAGCGTTCCATACACAAAAACGTTTTTTCACAAAACTTTTTTAATCGCTTGGTATACGCAAATAATGCTCACTACAGTTGTATAGTTTGTAAGAATTGCATCTTACATCTTAAATATATACAGTATCAGTACGCAAAGGTCTTGTATACTTTCCGACACTTTACCTTGCTATTCGATCAGAAACAATATAGTATTATTTCACTATGAGCGCGCACTGGCACTGTATACTTTCAAAAGTCACCTGGGGGAACTACTGTTTCTGAAATAAAATGTGAAAAACAAGCGTATCCGTTCGAAAAAAATGTCTGTTCATGCAAATTATGACTAAAAGAGATTTGGGAAATCCCGTTCCTAAAAGTATGCTGATGCCTTAGAGGTAATCACCGGAGCACAAAATAATTTTCCTTTTGTCTTTCATTTGCCCTTGCCATGGAAGGATCAAGATAAGTGGATATAAAAATTTAAATAATTTTCATGTTTAAAAAAGAATATTAAAAACTATGAGACCATCGTTGTGCGTTGTAAATTGTTTGGCTTTTACGGGGCACTAGTCATTTATTCCGGCTGACACATTGCATTGGCAGAATTTGTTCCACGACAAAGGCGGCTCGAAGAATTTACTACACATATTTAGATATTGCCGTTTGGGTAGTCTGTTCGGGTAATAAAGAGGTCTGTCACATTAGGCTCGTTTCTCAAAAACTCAAATGGCATAAGCCGGGCCTTTTTCCCCATCTTCATATATTCGATTTTGCCGCCCAGCTGTGTCTATTAATGCCTGCCTGAAAATGAGGACATAATCCATGTCCCAGATGCGACTCCTGGTTATAATACTAAATTGTGGAATTAATGCAGGATTCACGAGTTATCGCTGTTTTATACTTGTAAATGGTACTTCATTTTTACTTAGGTCCCTATTTTATTTTTACTGGATATGATTTTTATAAGAAGCTTGGCGAAGTTTCACTTACATAGCGCCTAATCCCTTGGAACTACTTAAAAAAATGTACTATAATATACTAAAATAATTTCTTTATACATTACTAAAGATTTCTGACCTAAATTCATGTCACTTTGTTTGAAGGCACTAACACATTTTTTAGTAAAATGCTCTCGGTAGGAGATCACGTCTATCTACTCTTGCTTCAATGTATTACTGTACTGTTATCATAGTTTAACAACTCGTTACGTACTACATTCTGTGAAACGGAGGCGTTTTGGCTACAGGGAACTTGTTTTATAAACTGTACTGCGAGTACTATCGTGAAATCCCATTGTTGTTATCGGATTAATGGGTTATTTTTTCTTTGTAATGGAAAAACCGAGTAATGGAATGCTAGTTGAAAGTTTCTAGAACGCTGAAAATCGCATGCAGAAATAACTACACCCTACGATAAATAATGAGTGTGGAAACCAGAAATATTGGTTTCAGTGTGGAAGGGACGATTTATGTGATGAAAAAAATTGCTTTACTTTTAATGTATTCTCAGGCAAAGTTGGTTAATGTCACAAAAAAAAGAATAAATATGTAAATAATTTATGGGTGTTTGTGCACGGATGAAACTTACAATCAGGTGATTACGTGCTTGTTTGCCGCCTTTACAAACCTGTATTTTATTATCTGATCATACCATCGAAATTATTTTGTGGATTAATGTTATATTTGAAATAAAAAAAAATATCAACCATTTTTAATTTTCAATAACTTAATATAACAAAATGAGCTTAAACTAATATTAACTTTATTCATAATATATTGAATACCATGATTCAAGAGCCATATTGCACTTCAATATAAAGGTCGACAATTTCGTCGCCTCACGATTACCAAGTCAAATCACAATCTGACCTATATCGGGGCAAGTAAGCCTTATAATACAATATTGTATAGCTTTCAATAATCTAAAGTACCGTTAACCCTTACAAGTAAATCGGAATGTGGCAGATTTTCTATTAAAAAGGTTGGATCTCAAATAAATAAAATAAGAAATTCAAAATATGAGTCAGTAAAACAAATGTGAACTATGTTGACACATTACGATGAGCTCCGCTATGTTACGCCAACAATTTTATATCAACAATTACCTATTTAAAGAAAAGCAAGGAAATAAAACAATTTCTTTTTACATAGGTCAAAGTGGCCAAAGACTGACAGAAATACCGCTTCATCCCTGTACAAACAATGAAACGTTTATAATAAAATTTTAGGTCTCTTATAACCTTCAAATTGTGTGATGTTCGGACATAGGACTACAGTACTCTGATAATTTTTGCACCACAATTTATTTGTATAGCAATTTAATATTTTTGGCAATGCCATAACTTATCGTCAAGGCTAGAATGATTGATTTCCCAAACACCAGGAACCACGTATTTAAAACAAAAAAGATTTATCGCGTAAAAATGAAATTGCAATTTTCCTAATAAAAAATAACATTTTTTTTTATGATGTCACAGCAATATTAAGCTATCAAGGATATTCTATAGATATCAACAAAAAGGTTACTTTGCTTTGTTACCGATAAGGTTTAAGGCAATTTGTCATGATAAAGCATAATTTCAATTTGATTATTTTTAAACTAGAATTAAAAATTAATATTACATGAGAGACGCTGTTGCTTTTGCTTGGTATATACGCGACGATTCAGTAGTAATCTACAGATTTTGTTTATATGGTATTTAAACATTTTTATTTACGATTTTAACTCACACAATGCATCATCAGTTCTTGTAATTATAATACCATGAAGAGGTTCTGCCAACCGCTAGCTCTTGGTTTTGTAATATAAAGCGAAATTCCCATGACTATGAGACCATGAATTTTAACATAAATATTGATTTTTTTTAAAGAGCTTACTTCAAAGTGGGCGGTACAAAGTTTTTACCATGGATTGATACTCAATGGTTTTTACCCAATATGCGTTTAGGCTTTTTGTCACACCCGCAGTTTTTTTTATAAAAGAAGTTATTACTTAGGCCGTTACCCAACTTTGGCACTTGTGATTTAAGTCACGCTCTTCCGGGCCCACTTTTATTAAACTAAAAGTGGCTTAAAAATTCATGCTGAGTACGTTTTGACAGAAAAATTATATTATTTCGGAAATTTTTTTAATCAAATCGAAGGGTTCAAGACAAAAAAAGCAAAATTTTTGTAACTAAAGGATACGCTCCTTTAGTTCCAAAAACGTTTGAAATACGAAAGTTCTTAATACAACTATAGTTATAAATAAAATTATATAAATCCATGATCACGTAATGCATCACCGAAAAGGGATATCAATATCAGGTTTTGGTATTGGATTTAAGGTTAAAATATCTTATTTAAATGAAACTAAAATTAGAGTATAATCATGGATAGTTACTACTGTAGTACACACTATCTTTAGTTGGAATATGTCAATGCTTTTTTCATTATGTCAGTGCTTGTAAGACGTTCTTCGCGCCTCTTGCTGCCAGCGGCGCCTAAACAGATTACTGTGTAAAAATTTCGGTATAATAAACTGAAGACAAAAAGCTCTAAAACTGTATTAATATGAGCTTATGAATAACTGTTTGAATGTACTTTTGGTAGTCTGTTAGATGTCACTGTTTAGCGATGAGATCGCTCATATTTTATTATGGTTACTCGGAATAAATATATTTTTTAGTATACCTACATCCTATTATCATTTTTGCTAGAAATAAACTTGATACGTAGCTCACCTATTTGACAACTTACAATTATTTTTGGTTTCTTAAGATTGTATTAATTTTACGAACTACCCGCTTTCGTTTGATGAGTGTGAAGTGTGAAGAAGTGCTGGCGTATAATCTCAATTTTGAAATTGTTGTTTTATATGGTAAAGGTAAGTTAACTCAGTTGCATAAATATTTTCGTGATGATTAGAATGTAGTCTTTATATGAAAAGTGTCCTTAGAGTCTTATATTGAATAATGTCTGTTTTGTAGAAAATTTTTTGCACGCGCCAAATATGGCTTAGTATGCGTTTACAGTTATCTCAGGTCCAATATTAATTCGCAATATCTGGCTGTTCATGCTTTCATAGAAACTTTTTTGTTTTATAGATGAGGATGTTTCTCGCTTCTACGGAACTTCAAGATACGTCAATATTGTACCTGGAGATGGCAGCATAAGTGATGATGACCTTGCCTCGGGTCCTGATACTGAACTGACTTTTGAACGCCAGCCTCGTAGAAGACCACTATTTATTCCCGAGTCTGAAATTGAATCGTCAGATAAAGAAACTGATAATGTCCCCCTTTCTCTATTGTTCAAACGGAAGAAAGTTGGCAAGAAAATCCAAAAAAAATATGAAAGAATTAAGTGGTCAGAAAGAAGTTTCGAACCATTCAATAGCAATAACTTTGAGTTCAAAAAATGAACACAATTAACGCACTGTATTGAAATTTTAGATACACTAGCCGAATATTTCACATTCTTGTTTACTGATGAGTTGGTTGCTATGATAGTCCAACAATCGAACTTGAAGGCTCTTCAAGACAATCTAAACAGACCGGCCAAGTCAACCTTCTGCATACACCGTACACTATGGTCAAAATCAATCTGGCTCACCACTATCGAGTCATAGTCGTCAAGGAAGGCCAGCGATTGTGCCAAACCCGGGCACACCAACAAGACAAAAAAAAAACACGAAAGTGCCGAGAAAAAAATCGAGACCTGTCTCCGCCGGGAACACGCAAAAACTCCGAATTATGTAATTCCGAATTTGAATATTCTGATTTTTTTGAAATTCCGCATTTCACAATCCCTTAGAGACTAAATTTCGACTATTCAAAAACACAATTCTTATTTAATCGAAATTCATAAATAAGAAATTTTCATTAATCATCATCAGAATTAAAAACCCGCTGTGTTACTAGTCCGAAATTGTCACGTAATAAAAGTTTTTATTCCAGAAAAAACTATCACGGACATGAATTACTCGGAGGGGTGGCCGCGAAGGCTTCCACGGTGAAGGCGCTCAGGTGCGTGCAGGATCAGTGGCAGACGCTCAGGCACCAAGCGCGTGCAGAGCGCGTGCAGGATCAGCGAGAGCAGGAACAGGAGGACCAGGTTGGATCAGCAGGCAGGAGGAGGCGGTAGGCAGGATCATCAGGGTCAGAAGCAGGAGCAGAATCAGGCGTCAATGTCGGGGTTTTCAATATAAGGCAGCCTCAGGTAGCTTCTGCATGAGGCAGCTTCAGGTAGCTTCAACATGAGGCAGCTTCAGCGTCAGCTAGCTTCGGCATGAGGTAGCTTCAGCGTCTGTCAGGTATCTCCAGAGTCCGGTAGCTTCAGCGTGAGGAAGCTTCGGAGTTCGGTAGCTTCAGCATGAGCATGAGTTCAAGGACTTGCAGAGTTACTTGCAGTAGACTGGAGATGCTATTTTTTTTTGTTCCCCTCCACGGAGAGGGAAGGAGCATACTCCGGGCGCGCAATCGGAGTTATGTGGGACTCGCTCCGAGCCTACCAGAGCCCTATCCACTCGAGAAGTTTTGACATGGCCTTGAGGAGGCTGATAGGTCTGTGATTAACCGGATTATTCAGAGGTTTACCCGGCTTGGGAATGCCTATGACTGTCGCTTCTTTCTAAGTTTTTGGAAAGTAGCTAAGGTCGAAGCAGGCATTGAATATAACAACTAACAAGGTAAGAACCTGTTGAGGCAGAACTCTCCAAAGTGTAATCTGTGAAAAACCGATAGACTACGAACTTTTCGACGATGCTCGAGACTTTGCAGTCTCGAAGAAGTAAGTTTGTCGTCACTTATGAGTCTACGGGACCTTCGGTCGATAGAATCCAACGCTTCAAGATGGTATTTCGCGGAATCATGCCAAAGATGGCTGCAGTACTCCATACAAGATCGAACCTGGGCTGTGTACAGGTTGAGCAGCTGTTCGGAGTTGAAGTACCGCCGGGCCTTTGCGATGACTCCCAATTTTTCGGAAGCTGACTGTGCCATGGTTTTAATCTGTTGCCCTAAATTAGGTTTTGACGTGATGGTCATGCCTAGAAGCCCTAGATGGTTTGTGATCGGTACAGATACACTTTGGAAAGTGGGCGTTAAGTTGAATGTGCTCTTTTTACCGGAGAAGAGACACGCCTGGGTCTTGGAAGGGTTGAACTTGACAAGGTTGGCTTCTCCCCAATCGGAAACCCTACATAGTGTCAAATCAACCTGTTCGATCATCGACTCTCTCTGAAATTGGATCTGGTTTGGACTCGCTCGCGCATTGGACACATATCTCTCTACAACGGTGCTGTCATCGGCGTAACCAATAATGCCTTCCGATAAAAGAAGGTCATTAATGTGCAGCAGGAATAATGTTGCAGAGATAACAGAACCCTGAGGTACGCCGGCGTTGGTCGCCATTAGGTCCGATGAGAAGCCATCGACGACAACTCGAATCGACCGTTCCCTCAGGAAATCAGAAATCTCGTCGCAGAGTCCTTGACGCAGGAAGCTTGCTCAAAAGGGCGTCGTGCCATACCTGGTCAAAGGCCTTGGAGATATTCAAGGATACGGCTATTGCCTCTCCGTGCCCTTCCCAGGCCATGCTCCAGAGATGCGTGACGTACACTAGAAGGTCTCCTGTTGAGCGTCCTCCGCGGAAACCATATTGGTTGTCACTGAGGAGCTCATTGGTCTAGGTTTTGAATAGAACGTATATTTACTAGAATCATTATGAGGCTAAAGTATTAATGCTATAGTTGTCATTTTAAAATGTATTCTCATATTGAGTGCTGTGTGATTGAAAACATCTTCGAAGTACCCAAGTGAATTGAATGAGACATGAGTCCGAATCCTGGATGCAAAACGTGATCATTGAAAAATTCAAACTCAAATATTTTAATATATTACATATATTTATTGTAGTAAAGTTTACATAAGATATCACTGATATCTCTTTTTATATAACTTTTCGTAACCAACCAAAGTTTGCGACTTTGTTTTCAACAGTATTTTATATAATTACGTTTTTCATATTACAGATTAAAAATGATAGTGAGCTAAAATCCTGGATTTAATTAGAAATACTGTACTAGGTATTTAAAGATGTACATATTCAAAGATAAGACATTAAATTTATCGGTTTAAAGTTATGAACACAACGTTATCGTAAATAGGGGTAAGTTAGACTTAACTACATGACTACCTTTATAGGTTTTTGGTTGTATTTTTTATATTGGACAAATTTTTTTTTCGTTCATATTCCACTAGTATAAGCGATTCTCTTTGAAATGAGTAAATGCTATATTTCGAGTGAGTGACACGCCTCTAGTCAAACGTTTAGTATGGCCAACGGCAAATATATCCCTCACTCAAAGAACAGAGAATGTTTGCGACCAATAGATGATATGTACAATTCCCTTTGAAAGTAAAAGTAAAGTAAAAGTAAAAATCTCTTTATTGTTACAGTAGCACACAGAAATTGAAATAAAAATATAAAACATAAAATTAACCTAGTTAAAAAGCCGGTGCTGCCGAAACAAAGGCACACACAACTCAGCTTTGCTATGCAGCTAAAAGGCTACAAAGCGCCGATTTTGAAAGATACGTATTTATCAATTACGTGAACACATGTGTAAAAATTGTGAAATTACTAGTTAAATATGAGTTACGGTAACGTAAATGTTCTGTTTCCTTTATCGAAAATGTTGGTGCAACGTTTTAGAAAAAGTGACCACTTATAATCACCTTCTTTAATTTCCTTTTTTGCTTATAATATATTTATATTTGAATTAGAGGTTCCATAGGTCACATGGTAGTGAACTTATCTCTTGTTTTATAATTTATCTGATAAAAAAATATACTTTTAAGAAAAATTTTGTTGAACTACTTTGCGCTTTTAATTGCCTGCGTTAGTATTGAGGTTTCATAGATATAAAGCAGATTAGTTGACCTTACGGCTTTCATCGCTGGAAGCTACCCTATCAGCTGTCCCATGAGCCTTCGGTGGGGTTTCGGGGGGTTCCACCTGCGGTCCTGGTGTATGCGCCATCCATGATGGATGCGCTTTCTGTGCACTTCGCCTTCCATCTCATAAGGGACAACTAGAACGTTGCACAGAGCGGTTAACGCTGTCGGGCCGTAAACGGAATGCGCAAGCTCCTTGTGCCCTGGCTTTGTGCGACCAGACAGAAGCCGCAGGTTTTTAGCTGGTCAGAGTCCGGCATAACACGAGCGCAGCCCCCGCTCGGCCGGCTATCCATGAGAATATTCCTGTGTCAAAAAAACAAATATCGCAAAGAGTTTTCTGTTTATGAGCATGGTAAAAATTAATTATAAGCAAACTTGTAACTAGCTGTTTATTAGGATTTTTAAGAATTAGACCCAAGAAGTTTTTTGTAAAATGAAAGCTGGAAATGTGCCTTGCCTTAGTATTTTTAGATTTTATATGAAAGTGTATGGAAATAAAAAATATGATAACTGACAACGTGTTAGAAAATAACGTTGAAACTATTATTCTCAAAATATAGAAAACTACAAATATATGTTACAAAATAGCAATATTTTTCAAACTCTTATATTATGCCTTCTATTCTTTATTGTATACCAACGCATTCTAAATATTGTATAATTTCTCAGTACGTTGCCAAACAAGGGAAATAATCATAAAATTATTAATATAAATTATCAATACTTTTTCGACTAACAATCATTTTCTAAATTCTAGTGTAATAAAACTAATATTTATCATTTTACAGGAATATTAAAATACCTAATGAACACTGGTTAAAAGAAATCGGACAATTGTTCTAAGTTCGATAAAAAAGAGAAATCTATTTGAAAGACCATAATGTTTTGCAAAAACATATAGAATCATACAATATCTGGGCCAAATAGAGGCGTGTTTGTATATTCTAGTAATCCATATAGTGTCGCTTGGCCAAACAGCATGATGGCTTGCCTAGGGTGTTATTTAGCCTGTCAGTGCCAACCAGTGGCTTGTAGCAAAAATGTTAGCTGGTAACAGGAAAAAATAGATGAACACTATTTTGTATAGGTTGCTCCGTTCCAATAATGTGACAATATTATTTTATAAATAGCAAGTGGAACCCACAATAATTCTATTATACCTAAAAATCACCGATTATATTCGCCTTAAATAGAACCTTAAATTAAATATTCTTTGAGTATTTTTATTTATTTTCATCTTGAAATTTCAATTAGCAGTTAAAGTAAGAATGCAATTTTATTGATGCATTATTTTCGTAATATGGAAGTAGAAATTAATCATAGTACACTACCTTGTTATTTATTAACAATAGGCGCATGCAAGTATAGAAAATTTAACAGACAGAAACGATCAACTTTTTCATCATCTCATAGCCTCTCCTCCGATTAGATTTTTGTTACGATCTTGTCTGGGGCGCTACTACATTCCCTATCCCTATAATTATCAAAGAACAGAGAATGTTTATAATATCCTTCTATGAACATTCTCTGTTCCCAAGAGAAGATTGACCCACGTTTAAGTGGTTGTGTTCCGGACAAAGGGAAGAAACACATCAGGTGGGTCGCAACTATGAAAATAGTAAATAAAAAGATAGGTAATTCTCAATTAATGAGTATATGTCTTGAATTCTACAAAGATATTTTCATCTCTACCGCTTGTTGAGCTTCGTAAAATGTGGAGTTTGACATCCTCAGAGTATCAAATCTCTAGATTGGAAAATTTTCTGTAGTTTGAAAAGTATCTCGAAATATTAAAATCGCCACCCCAGATTTGAACCACTAAAAGGATAAAATTCGAATAATTTTTAGAATATTTAAGAATAATATTAAATACTACAACCATTTAAATCCATTTAGCATTTAGCCCTAGAATTGTTTTGGGGTTAGGCTCTTTTTTCGGCATCCAGACTGACTTAGTTCATTTATAACGTATTTGAAAAAAAAAAAATATATATAAACTTATTAGGCAAAAAACAAATTTACGATGCAATGGCTTCCGTTGTTTGTCCAACAGTTTATTCTGAAATTGTATTCATGTTATTTTGTACCACGAAACCTGGGAAGAAAACAACTGCATATTTCGGAACTCCCAAACATTTATAATGTCAACATGTTTATGCACTAAAGAAACGTTCTGATCAAATAAAAGAGTAAAATTTTATATACTTCCTCGCTAAGAAACAATCGGGAAACAGTTTTCAAAGTACCAACTTACTTGAAACTAAGTGGAGTGTACAAAATGAAGCAATTACTAACTTAGTCTTGTTTTGTTTCATACGAAACTGTAAGTACTTTCTTAAGTGATGTTACCTAGTTATCGATAAAAATATTGCTTTGTGAGTTCATTAAGAGCTTGGATAATTCAAATTAATACCACGAGTTTTGTTTACTTATATTTATTTATATTTACCATTTAAATACCTATGATTTAATTTTTCCAGTGTGTCTATAAAAATAGTTATACTCAAATGTAACCAAGCTAACGAAACTAAATTAATATCGTAACTATCTGTTTAAATGCTCGAGCAAATTATACCAACTTTATACCACCCTTAGTTTTACAGTAGCAATTAGGGCACAATTTCGAGAAATGGGAGTGTGTCGTAATTGGCACTTTCTTAGTAATTTGATAGAGTATATTATTGTTTTTTCATGTTTGTATTGACTCGTGAATTATACAGTACCGAAATACATTTATGATAAATTCAAGTTTAAATTTACCGTGCGGGACGGGTCAGCACAGTCTTACAGACGAATTACATTACGGATCGGCCTATAAAAAGGAAAAGTGAAAGAAAACACGGGTATAGCGGATAAAAAAACAGATTTGCCTACTTTCTTATATACTTATGTAAAAGTATGTGTTTTTTTTGTAATTATACAACAAATGGCCAAGATGATGATATTTTAAATACTTACCAATTTTATTTACATAAAGTAGCCCTAATACCCAGTTATCTTAAGGCCATCTACATTAAAATACCTGTGAATGTCGAGAAAATAAAATAATGCAATTATAAATATGGTATTTATTTATCACAATATCGTGCAAAAATCTCTGTAAATGAGATAACGTTTGTATGAGTAAATAAACGTTTTAGTCATTTGCCGTAAGACCGTAATATTACTTTGACTAAAGTTTTTTTAATGTTCCTAAGAGTACAAGCTACTCGTATTACAAATACTAATTTAATGTGTCCTTAACAATGATATCACAGTAAATTTTTTCCTAGTTGGAATTTTCCTGATTATAGAAGCATATGTAAAACATTTATTTAAAACCCTTCTAATTTTAGACCAGTTTCAATTTAACTTTCACGTAGTAATTTTTTTTTAAATTTTTCATGTCAACCCTTGACTCATTCCACTAACAATAACTTACTTCATGATAAACAATTTGGAATTATGAGGGGAAGTTATTGTTATTGGGAAAAGTCACACCATGGTTTTTTGTATATTTTTTTGACTTATCTCAGGCATAAACATCCCAAAAATCTTACTATTTATATTATACGGCTAGAAATTAGTTTTGTTTTTTAGTAAGGTAGTTTTCCGCTGGCTTTTTTCCTCTAGGTTTATCTTTTACAAGCTGAAGTTAAGGTGTATTTACGCAATCTCGATGAAGATGAAAAGGTAAAAGACTTTTGTGAAGTGTACTTAGTAAAACTAAATAATGAAATAAATTATTTTGTGTTTTGAAATTATTGAATTTTTCTTAATTTTTTTTTTCGCAAGTCATTGTTTTTGTGAGCAAGTAATGTGTCTAAAATTATAATCATAATTTCATTTATTTAGTTTTAGTTTTAAAAGTGATAACAAGTTAAGCTGATAAGTTGAAAACTATATTATGTGATATTGACTATCGATAATAATATGACATCACTTGCTCACTTACATACAAATTACTTTATTTTGAAAGTAATAACTTGTTGGAATCACCACCGTGACTGACAAAAGAAATTTGTACAGCAACAATTTCGAAGATTTTGCCACTGACAATTTTTATGTCATTATTAGGATAGCAATGCTACTTTTTTATACAGTAATTTGTCAAAAAAGTTACATACGATGGAGAAATTTAATGATTGCTTTTAACAATTTAATAAGAAATCGTTCAAAACATGATTAATTCTAATTTGTGCATAATTTTTTCTCATGAAAACGAAATGTGAACAGTGTTCATTAAATATTTTCAACTATTACGATATTTGATATCAGGAATACATGATGAAATTAGGAGTTTGGCATAGTCATATTCAGGAAAAATACTCTTAAAAAACGAAAACTCATTAAGCTGAAAAGAAAAGTATTGACAGCGTTCGGTTAAATATTCATGAGGCAGTTTTTTACTTCTGACAAAAGACCTAAAAAGGTTAAGAATAAATTAGAATAGCTATTTATCGTGAAACTTGACCTAAAAAAATACGAATTAGGTTTTTTCGTAACTTTCTCATTATACAATTAGGAGCTGTTAAAATATGTTTTAGGTACTTACTCATTGTTATATGATATTTACACAGACATCGACGTATTGATGAAGGACTGGGTATTGAGTACCTACGTGATACTTCATAGCTAGTCCTATTATTCTACATAAATATTCTATTTAAACATAGACATGACAAAGAATATTTTAGATATGGGTATTTATAACACATATTATACTTATTAAGTTTATTATTAGTTATTGAATTTTATTGATGAAAACCCCATATTGTCCAATACCGCTAAGTAATCGTTGATTCAAAGTACAATCCTAGGTTACAAGTAAAATGGCTCCAGAACATTCCCCAATTATACAGATTTCGTTTCCATAAAGTGCATACACAGAACTTCTACTTTAGAGAAATATAAATGCTCTGTAAAAACCACAAGTAAATTTTCATTTTTTTTACCATCTATTAAATGTGCCTATACTATTGCCATTTCTTTATTTTCTCGATGACAGTTCTAATTTGATATAATGTAGGGTTGTGGCCAAATAAGTAATGATATCGATGGCATATATTTATTATATTTTGAACAACGACAAATACAACAAAAATATTCAAATATATTTTTTCAAGGTGGGATGGCCAATGGCCCACCGCTCAATGGCCCACTGCCATTTTGTGTTTGTTTTAATCTGTCACTCGCAACAAGACGGTCGTGCTAGTCACTACATTTCTGATTGCTGAGTTTTTTCACATTATCCATACGTTACGATGTGTATTTTGTGTTCCTTTGTATTGATTGGTGCCCAGCTGTCAAATATCAAAATGCCGAAAGGATCTGTTAATGGATCTGAAAATAAGCTTCGGACGCCGAAGAAAAACGCCAACCACGTCATGTGACATCGGTTGACAACTTCAACACTGATGCTATTCGCCGTCATATATATGACTACTACTTGCGCAAAGAAATTCCAACGCTTAAAAAACTTGTTGTTTCTTTACGTGAATGTGGTTTGTTCCATGGCCAAAAATCGTCATTAATCTTAGTTTTGAAAGAAATTGGATGTTTTTATAAAAAATCGGACAAACGTAAAATATTGAAGAGTTACGACGTTGCTATGGATCGCTGCGAATTTTTGAGCGAAGCCAAAAAGATATCAGATTGGTCAAATGTTATTTTCACTGACGGGACTTGGTTAAATGCAAACCACACAGTATCTAAGAACTGGACTGACGACACCGCCGCTTCCACTAGCTCAGTGCCAATGGGAAAAGGTGAACGCCTTATCATATGCCATGCAGGGTCTACGAAAGGATTCGTGTCAGATGCTTTACTGGCCTTTTAATCCAAAAAAACAGTGGACTACCACGAAGAAATGAACGCGAAGATTTACAAAGGATGGTTTAAAGAAATGGTGCAATCTCTGGAAGAACCGTCCATAATAATTATGGACAACGCTACATATCACTCCAAACAAATTGATAAAATGCCGACGCAGGCCAATAAAAAACAAGAGATAATTGACTGGCTCCAACGTCATGGCGAAAATGTGGATAGTACTTTATTAAAAGCACATTTATTGAATATTATTAAATCGAAAAAAATCCTCCCTCAAAGATATGTTATCAATGAAATAGCTGCCGAATGTGGTCATTGGGTTCTTCGACTTCCACCGTATCATTGCCATAAAAATATACAATTATATAATATAAAAATATACATAAAAAAGTACAATGCTATAAAAATAATATGGGCACAAATCCAAGGACACGCTACTCGAGACAATACTCATCTCCCTTTTACGGCAAACAAGAGGTTAGATTTATTAAAAATTGCATGTGCGGAAGTAACTGCCAAAAACTGGGAAAACATTGTGAGAAGAACCCAAAACATTATAGCGTCAGATTGGAAAATTCATGGGGCATTCGATAATATACAAGTACAGGAACGTATAATAAATGTTGGAGAGAGCTCATCGACTGACAGTGACGATTCATTAGATTTTGATTACAATAAATAAATAAAGATTACCTGTCGTTGTAATTACTTCGTTTCATTGTCGAGTACCTACCTGTACCTACTTATTTTACAACAGCTTTGAAAATTTTAAAGAAGTTGGCATTATCAGTGAAGATTTAATACGTGTAACATCTTGTAATGAAATATAATATTAGTTAATAAATAGTTCAGTTCATTCCAGGCCCTCAATAAGCTTTTTATTTCAGTACTTTACGCAAAAAATGACTATGCCTTAATTTTTATAACGTTTTATAATAATTACTGTATATAATTAAATTAATTTAAAAATAAATTTATATGTATATAAATATATAAAAGATATAAAAGCAAATCAAGGAATACGTAACTGAGTGCAGCTTTACCGATACAGACAAGGTTCTCGAACCATAGGTTAATCATTATGCAAAAAGAAATACTTGAGGTAATCTTTATGACTTAAAATAGATGACATAGATATTCAGTTGAATAAATTACTTAAAAAAATGTCGAAATCATAACATATTAAATAATATCACTAAAAATATATTTTTGTCAAGTTTATAGTCAAATATTTTATCTTTGTGCTTTTTATTTGCTTGAGTTTATGTGCGAAATTATTTTCTTCGATCGGCAACCCTCAGTAAAAAAAACACTCGCTCTGTTTTTGTGCAACAAGTGAATGCAGCCTGCTTACTAATGAGATAGCAAACTAACACAATAAATAATTAATTAGTAGTTAATTGTTTGTTTTTCCTTTTTTCCCTATTAAATGAAGTAACAAATATTTTTTGATTAAAGAATTTGTGGTGCAATACAATATAGTTATTATAAGTTTACTCCAATGATGGCTATTTTAACACTAAAAAATAAAAATAAACTAATTAGTATTTAGCTCAAGTGATTATAAAATATGGTATTAACCTTATCGAATATTATAATAAAAATAATTATAACTGTATATTTTACTGAAACATAAGTGGCCGACGACACGAACATTTTGAACTCAACCCTTTGTACAAAAGTATCCACAATAGTTTAGTTTCTAACATTTTGTAAAAAAATATCGGGTCTGTTATCGTGTTACGTTTGTAACAGATATAGCTCCATCCCTATCAGTTTCTCCGACTCTGGTATTATATAACCTTGTACGTGTGTAAACGTGATATTTTTATAAAATTGTGCATACATAATGTAAAAAAAACTCTCGCACAAGTTTTCACAGGAGCTGTCATCGAGAAAATAAAGAATGGAAATAGTATAGTTTTACCAATTTTCATTTATGCACTTTATGGAGCCCTGTGATGGAGATTTACACGGTGTTTATTTTGAAAAAACAAGTACAGTTTAAAATAATGATTGTTTTCATTGTAATCGCAACTGGTTATCAAATATTACAGATCAAAACTGCGTTCTTTCGAAATTTATTATACCTTATGACCCTTATCAAAAGAATGTAAAGATTACAGAGAAAGGAAAATGTTATATAGGTATTTTCTCGAGTACCCTTGAATGCGATAAAGTATAACACCACAAAAGCTGTCTTTTTTTTCGGGTTCGTTGGTCAAAGGGCTGCGATATTCAAGAGTATATCCCTAACTTGAATATGGTTTCATATCAATGAAACCTTCACATCACAACACTTGAGACCTTCTCGATTTAAAAAATATAATAATACCAACAGTGCTCAGTTTCTTATCTTTTACGAAGTGACTAATATACAGTTTTTTATGATAAACATGTATGCAATCTAAAACCTGAGTGTTCAAAAAAGTGTTCTTATCTAAATTAAAAATTTATATAATGTTTGAAGACAAATTACTTGATTCTGGCAAAAGGCCGAATAATAATTTTAGTTGAGTTCGTTTTCTCAAATGGTGCGGCAAAGTAATGAACAATCTTGGTTTTCTGAAACGCATATCGCTCTGCTCGCACGCATAATTTGATATGCACAACAATACTAACGTGACTTCAACGTACATTCATTTGTAAAAGAGTTATTATAATCTTTAACTTTTCGTGAATAATCGTAATTTTTTCATGAATTTCTCATTTTTTTGTTACGTATTGTTTACCATGATTGACTATGATTGACGAAAGTAAGTAGTTATTCATTCGTCTTTTACTTGACTTATCTTTTTTTATCTATATTATTATTGATCTGATCGAAATAATACATACCCTAACCTAAATGCTGTTTTTGAGATTAACGTGAACAAACAAAATTTGATTCTAGCACTGAAGCTCTGTTGTTTTCAAATACTTTTACTACTTTTAGGTAAAAAAAACGATCGGTTACAGATTTATTTTATGCACCAAGAATAGACCAAGGTTAAATCTCTTTTGATGGTGACTCAGCTTGGTTTATCTTATAAGGAAGGAAACAGGCTTTCTTTATGTTTCACGTATAAAGTATACGATACAGTATTGTTACAAAGTTTGGAAAATATAAACAAGTTTTGTTGACTCCGGAGATCTTTCTTTCTTTGAACACGTGAAACACTCGTAACCTAGATTGGAGATTAGATTAGATAATAGTAACAATATATATACAGATTTATATATACAGGGTGTCCCAGAAATGACACGTAAGGGTGACACTGGAGGTAGATGGACTTACGGCCTATCAGATAACACCAACATGCTGCCAGTAAAAGTTTTCTGGTTTTCGAGATATTGCCATTTTTGTGATTTGCCACTTTTGTGATTGGTAAAAAAAAACTCTGAGTTTAAAGATATTTATTGCAGCTGTAAGCAAAAAAGGACCAAAAAGTGGAAATTTCATATAAAATCACAAAAGGCCTTAAGTCCATCTACCACCAGTGTCACCCTTACGTGTCATTTCTGGGACACCCTGTATATATATAGCAATATACACACCACTAAGTTGTCTATTATCACCCTATCTAGGATACATGTTGAATTATAATATAACCTAGACGATATATTTACAATACACATTAACAATCAAGAACGAAAATTGGCAATTGATTTAAAAAGATTTAACTCACGAACTCCTACCTCGAAGTTGACCTAAAATTTGGTAAATAACAATTACTTAGCCTTTGGTGCAAACCTCTCTTAGTATAATAATCTGGATAATTAACACCTTCTTAAATGAGGAAAATTACCTTATTTTGCAAAAGGGGTTAAACCGGTTATACCATAATAATAATAATATGATTTCAGTTTCAACAGGTAAACAAGCAGCTGTAACGTCACAATATTAACTTACTTAGTGCCGTAACATCATGGCAATATCCGCTCATTATTCTAGATATTATATCTCAGATTATAAATAGGTAATAAACCTGCATAATACAATTTTAATTGTTACTTTCGGTTTTTGTTTGCGTTACGACAAATATTATGTTTATTGTTAATATTTTTTTGTATCTTTACTATTTGTGCTGTAACGGCGCGGGTGATAGTTGCCTGTATCACATGATCAGTCTTTGGGGTTACGTTGTACGTATAGAACTTTGCTTAAATTTTCTTTATTTATCGTCCAGAACTTTCTGGTTGGGTTCAATTTAATTTATTACAGTTATGAATGATTTAATATATTGCGAATGTGGTACAGCTGAAATACTAAGACATAATTTGTAAATCGCGGCAACTTTCAAGAGTGAAACGAAACGTTACTGAAACTGTCGCCCGCACCATGCTATAGCAAAATAGTGTAATTTAAATGCTTTATTACTAAAAGCTATGCAATCATAAGGTACAAGAATGTATTATATTTGAAAGAACTCTACAGAAATTCCTTTTTTTTTTAAATTAAAAAAAAGGATATAAATTGCCTGCCAATCAACTATAACTGCCGAAAAACGTACATTTCAAAATGAAAATTTACTTATAAATTAACTTTAAAATTAACATGAAGGCAGTTTCGGCGTTTTCGAGACAATCCATTTTTTATGCGGGTATAAATAAGTTGATCGAATAATCCGAAAAATAAGTTCATCTTGCAGGTGTACAATATGAAAAAATAATTTTGTTTCAAAACGCTCCCGTTCGCTATAAACGCTCTAAACGAGCAATCAACATTATTATTCTCAAAGGAATGCCACATATTTGTTTTATTAAGTTGTATTAATTTTTATAAGAATTTGGATATAATCTTATTATGCATTTTAATTATCCTGAAACAAATCGCATTACGGAATCAAACTTAACGGAAAACGACTTTAGTGTCGTATAGAAGTTTATCTGCAAATGAAAATAATAAGACGATACTTTTTATACATTAACAAATTAAGCGGAAAACTTATTTTAATTAAAGAAATTGACTAGTCACCATTATAATTTTTTGTCTAACCAAAATACGTATTAAATATAAATAAATAAACTTAGGAGAAAAATTGCATTCATAACATAAAAATTTGACACTTTGCGATACATTTAAGCATTCCTCAAAAGATATATTTCAAGCTCCTTTTTTCAATTTGGCAGTCCAACTTTCAGGTAGTTTTCGTTAATGATGTACCTCAATGAATAACGAACAATATTTGAAATACTTTCCTCAAAATGGGTTATGTAGCTGAATGACGTAGGTACATATATGGAGTTGACTGCAAACTTTGATAAGTCGGAGAGGCATTGTAAAAACAAGAAGAGGGTGTGGAATGTGGCACTACTGATACAATACAGTGAAAATTTTGTAATGAACTCGTATTTCGTGGATTGTTAATTTTGTCGTTTAGGTTTTAATCTAAAGAGGTCATCGTAATTTTAAACATTTAAGTTTGATATAATCAAGCAAATTTGATTTTTTGATATGAAATACTGAAAGAGGTGGGATTGATATAAAGTAAAAGATAAATATTTTGTGTTGATGTCATACAGTTGAAACTTCGGTTTTAAATTAGAACTCTTTGAGCTGAAGCTTGGTTCACGTTTGCGCCTACATTTGACTTATTATAGAGTTAGCAACTAAAATAAGAGATCTTCAACGGTATGATTTACCTAAGCATAGTTTTATGTCATCTTAATCTTCATCCTAACAGGAAAGTCGACGTTTTACATGAATGTACTAACATCTTTCAAAAACATACACAGTGAAAGATTATTTCCGGTACCTTTAATGGAGTTACCCAAAGGTTACAGATGAGTAGTAGTTCCGGCGCTTATTTTAGAATAACAAAAAAACATCTCTCCTTTTTTTACGGAAACTATAGAGAAAAGGTAAAAAACTAGTCTTTAATATTATGACTAAGAGGAGGAAGCTATTTGTTATTCAATTTTAAATCAGTTTTTACCAAGCTTTTGGTAAATACACTCTTTTAGAGTGGTTTTTATCGTTTTATTCTTAGCGATCAATAGAGTTCTTGAGACAAGATAAATTAGCAAATTCCTCACACACTAAATTGCTTCAATAATTTGAGCAGGCGCTGTGCCAAATATGTCTTGTTCCTAGCAAACTCAATATGAATATCGTGAGGAGTTCTCTAACAGTTGTTATGAATGTTTGCGGCTGCAAACATTAAAAGACAGCTGTCTTATGAAATTCATTAGTAACAATTAATGTAACTACTTGAATCATTACTTTTATTTATGAATTAGTCTCACGTATAGTTATGCATAGTTTTGCTATGTGATATTAATGTTGTCTTTGTTCGACTACTACTAGTAAAAAGACGGAAAATCCAATGACCAATAATATTTTAATTTAACATGGTTATAAGTGTCTTTTTGAAATAAGCTGCACTTCGGTAGGTATTTTATTAGTTGCAGAAGTCTGTTTTTATTGTTGTGCTAATGATTGGTACATATTTTTTTTTAGAAAACAAATGAAGTTAACTAGGTTATTTAACATTGTATTTGGGGCTTATTAATGGCTAAATTATTACACACATGTATTGGTAACTTCTCCAAAATCTGTTCAATAATTTGGCTCAACTTGACTGTAAAACCCAAAAGCACACAATCTGATATTATAATTCAAAATACGTTGATTTCTTAGGAATTACGAAGGGCTTTCAGAATAAAATATATTATGACCCTCCAGTCTAGTCCTAAATGATTAATATTTTTTTAAATCTTACTGTTAGTTTTTATCAATTGCACATAAATAAACAAATCTTTTCTCTTTATATCAATAGATTACATTAGGATCGTTTAGGTTGCCTGATTAATGTTGGTTACTTATCGTGCTATGTTATACTTAGATACATATCCATATACCAGTTACGTAGCCCATTTAAGCTCTAGATAATTAATAACAACTTTGACCTCGCCACCAAAAAACTGCAAATCCTCGCAGTCGAAAATCCATCGTCGGAAAGTTGCCAGTTTAGCAGTCTTCTACAGATTACATTTTGGAGAGTGCGCGAATGCTCTTTTTGATCAGGTTGATCCCACGCCCTTCTTACATCGGACTACTAGACGCAGACAGGCCTTCCATCCCTTTAAGGTAGATATCCCAAAAAGTCGAACCAAACGCTTCGATAGTTACTTTTTGGTGCGGGTCGCCAAGGTGTGGAACGAACTGCCTGCGTCTGTTTTTCCAGAAAACTATAGTCCTAGTTCTTTCAAGCGTCGATTAAATAGGTATCTTGTGGATAGACGTGTAATACCTTCGTCTTCATCGTCACTTTCCATCAAGTGAGATAGAAGACAAACGTCTAATCCTTTATCAATAAAAAAAAATGTCTCTAATATAGTGAAAGCATTATGAACTCGGCTATCTCTCTTATAATATCATACTAATAATACATTTGATGCATTTATGTAGAAACCAAATTAATTTCTTTTCAATAAAATACATAACGATAACTTTAACTTCAAAGTCACTTAAATGTAAAATAAATTTCAATATCCAAAACCGTTTGAAATAAAGCAAAGTGATCTTTCATCCAAATTCACGTCGATGACTTTCCATCCAACAGAATTATAAATGTGATAATTTGACAATATTAGAATACCATGGCGTTATTAAATCATCTGCAATGTTTGAATAACTAAATATGATTGATTAATATTACAATTTTTCCCGCTACAACGGATATCTATTTTAAACACACGTCATACATTCGTTACGAGGGCAGTAAAGGCGTTTTCTATGTCATTCCGCGATTGATTTACTTTGCAACCGTAGCATGGCCTGCCAAGACAAGACTTATGTCTCTGATTCAAAATCAATTTTGGCCAATTTAATTGCATATATTAGTTCAGTCAAATATCACGCCAAAACAGCCTTAGTCACACCACACATTAAGTCGCATGGTCATTCCAAGACTGGGATTATTCGATGTCTTGTCTTGTGACTTGAATCTTAAGTTGCCCAGCTACGCCTGCTGTATGAAACTCCTAGAAAAGTTTTGTACCCCGATCAGTAACCAGATCTAATTAGTTTTCTCCCACGCAGTTCCTTTCGGTGGTAAATAATGAAGACGGTTGATAATGTATAAAATAATGTAACCAACTTCATATATTATATAGTTTTAAAATAGTGAAATATTAAAAAACTAGTCTAGCCTTCCCTCGTTCTCATATTGATATGGACCACCGTTAAGAAGTTAGTCTATCGGTTTTTCACAGATAACTTTTTAAATTAATCCTACTAGACGTATGCAAAAGTTTTATCATGTCGGCGTGAACATCAAAACGTTGTACTAAATGAATCGACAATGCCTTTTTTGTTAGAGTTTCTTTCTGGAATGGATTTTCCAGACTAATTTATTCTATTTAATGTCCAGAAGATTTTAAAAGGAAATATTTACCTCTTGGGTAGGCTTGTAATTATCGTCAAGTGTATTTTTTATAAATAAAATTAACATTGTATTTTTCGTCACTTCCATCTTGAGGGATAAAAGGGGGCGATTCCTGGGGAATTTCTAGATACAATAGGTGAATGTACCTCTATAACGATCAAAGCATTTTGAACTCGGCTACTCATTTCAGAGTTAACACATTACAAATTATGAAAACAACAAATCTTTCGTCTATATAGTAACAGTATATAGTAGAAGTTGCTGCGAGCCGCTACGCAGAACACGAATATAAGTGAACGAATGTTTCGAATCACTTATGCACGTCATTATATCCGCACAAGACATTAAATTAAACTTAGTTCAGAGCCGCCTCGTTATGTGAGGCGTATATATATTTTAACTTCGTCTCGCACGATACTTGTGACGTTAATAACAAAATTGAAGATAACACTAATTATAATTTAGATTAAAACCAACATACTTAAAACATCTCGGTTAAAGTGATTCCCCGTCTTATCAGTTATATTTACATAATTATAAAACAAGATCAAATTAAAATCCGATACAGTAATGTCACAACGATAACTTGGCTTATGGACTAATTTACACAATGAAAAATGAAACAAACAAGATATAAATAAAACTATGATAACCTTTGTAAGCGGGAAAACGGTTTTACGCCTTTCGTAAAACTTATATAAATGTAGCGTGCCTATGTTTATTTGGTTATATGTTTACTTGGTGTTAATATATATGTAGTTTCCTTTCCTGCAAGTGTTTCAAAACGTAAATAATCACTACACTCTATTATAAAATCAAAACTGTCAATAATAAACTTTTATTAAAATTCACTCAAACAAAAGTGTAAATTTTAACTTATAGTAGTTATTTTCTTACCTATTTAACTAAAACAAACGAAAAACAATAATGTAAATTTAATCTTGAAAGTGATTTACTACGTTTTACGATTTACTACTTACAGAATCAATGCCACTGCAACCTTCCATATCACTAACAAAAAAAATAATATTAAAACGCATGCAAAATCTTTGCATTCGCTTTATTTTTAATCTCAAAATTTTTTATCACGTCTCTGAGTACCGCAAGCAACTCCGATGGCTTCCAATACGCTACCGCAGAAACACTAGAATCCTTTGCATCTTATTCAATATCCTATTTTACCCACTCACTCTTTTCAAAGTATTCTCTAATAATACGCCATGCAGAGCACATTTGCGTACTCTTCTACATATTCATAAAACCGATTATTTTTCTTACTCTTTTTCTGTTGATGCAGTCAAATTGTGGAATTCACTTCCTCACATTATTCGTAAGTCTAAATCTATATCTATCTTTAAGAAAAAAATAAAAGATCACTACTTTTCTCAACTATGAGTTGTATTACCCACCTCACTATCTTAACTTCAAATGTATTTTGGTTATTTATGTATTCTATTCAGGTATTTATAATATGGTATATATGTATGTAAATATAACCTGTCTGTAACATGTCTGTAGATTCATGTATTTATTTTCATAAATATCTATTGGTTCAATCATTATATTTAATTTTAAATTTTTTTAAAGTATTATATATATTAATTCGTAGTACAGTGTGTAATCATTGCATTTTGACCAAACTCTCCAGTTTTGGGTCTGCTGGAGGAAATTTCTTTAGAAATAAGCCGTACTTTTGTACTTACATATTTTGTATTGTTTCTATAAATTATCTGTTAACCTGTGTGTACATAAATTGTTATATAAATAAATTAATAAACAAAAAATTAAACTTACCAAAATGCTTATAACTATTATAATATTTTACTACATACTTCGTCGAACAAAAATCACGTTGAAAATGTGATCAAAGACCTAAAAACCGAATCCGGGCGCCCCAGACAACACGTTGACAAAACTAACACAAAAAAAACAAAAAAAGACAAAAAAAAACGTCTCGAACTAGAGGATTGGGATGGGATTCGGCGCGTTTGAAGAACGATTCTGAGAGTGTTTTTAGGTGCTGTTGCACTGTAGGTAGTTCAAGATCTCTTTGCAGGTCCGCGTTGCGCACGTACCAAGATGCGTTTGTGGCCCTGCGGCAGAAGAGGTTTTGAACTACCTGCAGTTTGTGCAGGACGGAGGGTTTGGCGTGGGCAAAGACTGGCGAGGCATATGTCATGACTGGTCTAACGCAGACCTTATAAAGTGTTACGACATTGTTATTATCCTTTTTCCTTCCTAATCCAAAATCATAATTCCCGCGTACGTGGTTGAACCTACGATGAATCTACCTACTGTGTTCAAAAAAAAAGGGTGTGATGGCCGCCGCGTGATTCGAGACTCATGCCGCTCGGATTTATTGTGAAAAATAAGAAGATAACTTACTTGTAAACTTAGTGCTTGCGAAGTTTTGTGATCTCAAGATAGTTAAGCAACTGTGGAAGTGTGGATTTTATTGTAAATAAGAGATTTCTATGACATTGATTGCGCCACGTTAGATTTCAAACAACCAACCACGTTTTACCTTGGTAAGCTCCATTCCCTTAAATTCCTTAGCAAAAGTCAATGCATTACTTCCCGTTGAATTTCTTAGGATTTTTAAGACGAAACCAAACTAGGTATTAAATAGTTCAAGTTAACTCTTTTTAGTGGCCAAGCCTTTCCATTAGTGGTCCATTTCGAACCGGATAATACATTTTAAGTAAGTGCCTACTTTTGCAATAGTAAAATAAAAACGACATATTGCAAAACCATACAAGTTATGTCATAGTAAAATAACCTTTGTACTTTTCCTGAGTAAATACGGTGACCTAACCTTAAAATCTTAGAACCAAATATTTCTAGATCTTCCCTGAGTTATTTATAAAATAAGAAATAAATCGACTTGTCATTGTGCATTTTATATAAGAACTCATTTAATAACAGGTTGGTTTCGGATAAATGCTCATAATTAGTTTGTGCTCAGTTAAAAGTAGTTATACCAACTTGTATCTGTACTAATCAACCAATATTTGTAACACAAATACACTTTTCAATTACATATAATAATAATTTTATAATCAATTGCTTAATTCATTAGATCTATACTATATTAATTTACTTATTCAAAGAACTTAAAGTTACAACAATAGGTGCAAAAAGACAAATTAAAATTGAGTGTCGTGTACTTATTTGTTATGTCAAATAAATAACTTATTTACCATAAGTATTTATTTCATTCAACAAAACAATAACACTACAAATAGTAATTTAAAAATATCAACTTTGTATCTTTCTGTTAAGGCGAAGTTGTTTCGAAATTTTTCGAAACAAAAATTATTTAATTTTTTGCGTTCTTTGATTTGTTGCAAGTATGTCTACTAGTAAAGATAAACATTTAAATTTAAAAATTGAAGCTGAAATAAAGGCTCTTACCTGTAGGCGAGAGCATGATTTTCGTTCTATGCAAATACTTTATGATTTATCAAAGGAAGTGCTCACTAACAACACTAAATTAGCAGCTTTTCGTGCGAGATCCAACAAGATTGAAGGCTTGAGAGAAAGTTTTATTCTGGTTAATCATGAAATAAATTTAAGAAAAATGGAGTTAGAACTTGATAGCCAAATTGATACCCAAACATTGTTATCTTTCGACGAGTTATATTATAGTGTTGTGGAATTTTCTGAGTCATTGCAAAACGAATCCTTCAACTCTAATAAAGGTCAGGATGAAACAAATAAAACACTAGTCCGCTTACCGAAACTACAGATACCTACTTTTGACGGTAATATCGAAAATTGGCAAACATTTAAAGACAGTTTCTTACCCTTAATACATAATCGAAATTCTTTATCTGATGTCAAAAATTTCATTATTTGATTTCATGTTTGTCAGGCTTCGCCTTAACTATCGCGAAAGGAGTGCCATTAATAGCCGCAAATTATAATGTAGCATATCTAGACAAAATTTGTAACCTCAGCCCCTTAAATAAAACTTCCTTAGAAGGTTTAAATGGAATTATCAACACTCTTTATGAAAACGTCAATGCACTCCGCGCCTTAAATATAGATTCCCTCAGTGAATTTGTTTTGTTTTATATCGCTGTTCGCACGCTAGATAACGATACTCGAAAACGTTTCGAGTTACAAAATATGGACGAAAAAACCCTCATTTAATAATTTATTAATCTTCCTTCAAAATTATACTAAAATTCTTGAAGTGAGTAAACCTGTTGCTTCCACTTCACAACCGAATACTATAAAATTCGCTAATAATAATAATAAGCCATTTCGTAAAAATAATAGTTACAGTCCACCGTCAAAGTCCTCTTTGGTCACATCGAATAAATTTAAATCTAAGTCAATAATACGCCCTTGCCCTTGCTGCAATGAAACTCACAGCATTTATAAATGTATGAAATTGCAATCTATGGATATCGCAGCGAGACAACAGTTGATTAATAACTTAAGTCTCTGTTCTAATTGCTTAAGGACAGGTCATCAAGTTAATGAATGTCTATCAAAAACAAATTGCATTATTTGTGGCTCGCGACATAACACCCTACTTCATGTAGATTCTTGTAATGCAAACGTCAGCTCCGTACAGTCGCCGCCAAACGTGTATTCAGCTAATTTATTGACACAAAGTAATAATTATGTGCACCCAGCTGATTCTACTGTGCTTACCACTATTGCGGCGGATGATGGCACGGATCGTTCTACAAAAATTTTAGGGTCTGCAGTAGTTCGCGTACTCGACGCTCACGGATCTTATCAACTCGCTCGCGTCCTTATAGACAGCTGTTCTATGGATTGTTTCATAACTAGTTCCTGTGTGCGACGCCTTGGTCTGCCCATGCGTCGGTGCCAGGTAGCCATAGCTGGTCTTGGTGAAAATAGTGTTCATAATATCAAGGGTGCGACATTTTGTACCATTAAACCCCGTGGCAAGGATTCACCGTGTTTTGATTTACCTTTTGTTATTTTGCAAAAAATTACTTCTAATATGCCTACGACTCGTTTACCTATGGCAGTACGAGATTCGTTCCAGCATCTTGAATTAGCTGACGATCAATTCGACCGCCCCGGTCATATAGATATGTTGCTAGGTGTAGAGTGTTTCGATCAAATTTATAATGGTGTGCGTTACGCGCCATTTTCAAATTTTCCCTCTGCACTTTCAAGTGTATTTGGTTGGGTTATCACTGGTCAATTCTGCGACCGCAAGTGTATTCAATCTCCAACCAACAAAGTATCTTCTTTCATCGCGTCCACTTGTGCGCTCGATAAGATAGTTCAACGCTTCTGGGAAACCGAAGAACCACCGAAAGCTCGTATCTTGGTACCTGAAAATGAACTCTGTGAAGGGATTTATAAAAGGTCTACCTACCGTAATCTTGATGGTCGATATGTTGTCCCAATCATGGTTAAGGAAGATGCGCCAGCTCTAGGTGAATCCTTTAATACTGGATTAAATCGATATTTAAATATTGAAAAACGTTTGTCACGAGAGCCTGACTTAAAGGCCGAGTATGTCGACTTCATGCATCAGTACGAGGAACTAGGACACATGCAGCCTTGTACAACTTCGTCTACTGATCATGCGTATATTATACCACATCACTGTGTTGTGAAACCAAGTAGCTCTCAACACGCCTCCGCGTTGTGTTCGACGCTAGTTGTCGCACAATGAATAATATTTCATTAAATCAGATTGTACATGTGGGCCCTAAACTACAGGTGGAAATCGTCGATATCATCACAAAGTTCCGTCTCCACGCTGTTGTGTTCACTGCAGACATCTGTAAAATGTACAGACAGATACTCATAATACCCGAAGACCGTAAATATCAGCACATACTCTGGTGCGATAGTCCTAATGCCCCTCTTAATGAGTATGAACTCAATACTGTCACGTATGGAGTCAGTAGTTCACCTTACTTAGCCATTCGAACACTTCGTCAATTGGCAGAGGATCACCAGGAAGAATACCCGCGTGCAGCTCAAGTTGTGCGCGAAGATATTTTTATGGATGATGTTACCACTGGGTGCTCATCAATTAATGACGCGTCTAGTCTTAAGGATGAACTTGTTGCTCTTTTAAAAAAAGGTCAATTTGAATTGCGAAAATGGAGTAGTAACAAGTTGGAACTCCTGAAAGACATACCCTTAGAACATTGTCAGTCACCAAAGTTATTCGACCCTGATAGTGAACAAGGAATTAAAATTCTAGGCATTAAATGGGATCCATGCCTTGATCAATTTTCTTATTCCGTAGCGGAAAATGTTAAAGTTGAATTTACTAAACGCTCAATCCTTTCTATGGTAGCAAAAATTTATGATCCGCTAGGATGGATCTCTCCAGTTATTATATCAGCCAAACTTTTGCTTCAAGATATGTGGAGGCTTAACTTATCTTGGGATGAGCCAATTCCTAAAAACTTGGCAAATCAATGGTATAAAATAGCTGCAAATTTAACGGATTTAGAAAAAATTCAACTACCTCGGCTTGTTCTGCCTCCAGATCCTATACAAATACATCTTGTAGGATTCTGCGATGGCTCCTCGAAAGGATACGGGTGTTGTGTTTACATTTGCGTTGTTACACCCCGTGTAACAAAAACAAGTATTCTTATAGGAAAATCTAAAGTGGCTCCATTAAAACCACTAACAGTTAACAGACTCGAGCTGAGTGCAGCGGTTCTCCTTGCCCGCGTCCTAAGCCACATGCATGCAGTCTTACAGAAGACCATTAAATTTGATTCTGTCACTGCCTATACTGATAGCAATACAGTTTTATCTTGGCTTCAAACGCCACCACATCTTTTAAAATTGTTTGTGGCCAATCGGGTTGTTCAAGCGATTGATTTGATCAACACCAACAATTGGTATTACGTATCGACAAATGAGAATCCTGCAGATTGTTGCAGTCGTGGTATAACATGTGCTGAATTAGCTATTCATAAATCTTGGTGGTTGGGACCCGAGTGGTTAAGTACTGAGCCAAAAAATTGGCCTAAACAAAGGCCAGCTTTACCCCAACGTCAAACCGACTTACCAGAAGTTAAATCTTGCACAGTACAAACCCTTTTAACGACTACTACGACAAATGGTTTTCTGAGTAAATTAATACAAAATTGTTCGTCGTTTTCTAAATTAAAACGAACGCTAGCGTGGTGTATGCGATTCATTCATAATTTGAAGTCTAAACGCGAGTATCGTACAACCTCCTCATTATCTACAGCGGAACTGAATAGATCATTGGTTCTTCTTTTGAAGCATAATATGCAAATGTAAATTATATTATGCAAATGATATATTTTGCAAACGAGTTAGATCAAATTATGAAAACCCAGCAATGCTCCAATAAATTACTTCAGAAGCTTTCTCCATTTATTGACAGCGATGGTATTCTACGAGTGGGAGGGTGCATAAGTAATGCTAGTATTTCTGAGTCAGCCATACACCCTGTCCTTCTGCCAAAAAATTGTCCTTTGTCTGCTTTGATAATTGATAAATATCATAAAACTTACTTTCATTGCGGTCCTCGAACATTACAATCACTTATTCAAAGAAGGTTTTGGATTTTAGGTCTACGTCTTTTGATCCGTTCTTACATATCTAAATGCGTGATATGCTTTAGAGCAAAACCAATTCCATGCCAACCGCCAATGGGAAATCTTCCAGAATTTCGACTACAGCCCGGACGGTGCTTTCAAACTACTGGAATAGATTTCGGTGGCCCGTTTATAGTAAAAGAAAGTAGACGTCGTAACGCTCGTACATACAAGGCTTATGTCTGTCTTTTTGTTTGTACTACTGTGAAAGCCATTCACCTCGAAGCTGTTACTGAAATGTCGGCTGAAGCTTTCTTTGCCGCTCTCGATCGATTTGTTTCTCGACGCGGAATATGTCAAAAAATCATTTCTGACTGCGGTACCAACTTCGTGGGGGCTAATCGGCTTCTCAACGATATGTACAGTAGTCTAATTAAAAATTTCAATAAAATTTCAGACAGTCTTAGTGAAAGACACATTGTTTGGGAATTTAATCCTCATTTTGGAGGAATTTTTGAAAGTGGCATTAAGTCCATGAAATATCATTTAAAACGCGCAGTAGGTTCTCAGGTTCTAACTCTAGAAGAAATGTTTACAGTACTTGCAAAAACAGAAGCTATTCTAAATTCGAAACCGCTGTGTCCACTTTCTTCCGACCCGACAGAAATTGATGTTTTGACTCCAGGACATTTTTTAATCGGAGGTCCCTTAGTGGCCTTACCAGATGTACCTTTAGAAGATTTACCTACATGCCCACGATCTCGCTGGCAGATGTTACAAAAGATAACTCAATCTTTCTGGCGCGTCTGGCAGCGAGACTATCTTCACACCCTCCAGCAAAAAAATAAGTGGTTTAAACCATCTATGAATGTTAAGGTTAATGACATAGTTATCATGGTGGAACCTAACCTGCCACCTTTATCATGGCAATTAGCCAGAGTAGAAAAGGTACATTTAGGGAGTGATAATGTAGCCAGAGTGGTTACAATTAAAACATCGAAAGGACACATATTGCGTCGCCCTGTTGTAAAAATATGTGTTTTGCCGGTGATGTAAATAATTAAATAATTGTTACTCCGTAGTTTATAAGAAATTTAGTAATTAGGTGTGTTGATTGGTTCTACAATTGCTGTCCAATTTATGAGCACAAACTATTAAGAGCTTTTGAAATCCTTGTGAATTTCAAGTGGGGGGAAAATGTTACGACATTGTTATTAGGTCTTTACCTATGAAATTGCCGTTTTTCACGAAATAAATGAAGCGTAATTTTTTTATATATTTTTTATTTCTATTAATCAAAAAAAAACACCCATGCAATCAATGCATCTTTGCCAACGCATTGGTAGCTTATTGATGCCTTTCTTGAAGAAATCAGCTGGACGGGAGGCAACAAATTCTTCAAAGGCATTTTGTACTGCCTCTCGGGTATTGAATTTTTTTCCCGCCAAGAAGTTATCCAAATTCTGGAAAAAGTAGAGGTCTGTAGGCGCAAGGTCTGGTGAGTACGGCGGATGACGGAGAACTTCCAACCCCAACTCTTGTAGCTTGGAGACCGTCTGCTGTGCAGTATGAGGTCGCGCGTTGTCGTGCAGGAGCAGTGGAGCCGAACGATTGACCAAAGCTGGTTGGGGACGTGCGAGCTTCTCCATCATTGTGTTCAGTTCTTCACAGTACACATCTGCAGTAATGCTTGTCCCGTTTGGCAAGAAGCTGTGATGAATTACACCCGCGTTAGACCACCAAACAGTGACCATCACTTTTCTAGGGGTAAGTTTTCGTTTAGGGCATTGTTTGGGTGCTGAACCAGGGTCCAACCAACTTGCTGAGCGCTTACGATTGTCAAACAGGAGCCATTTCTCGTCACAAGTAACAATCCGGTTCAGAATTCCTTCATTTGTATGCCTGCTGAGCAGTGCAAGGCACGTCTCCATGCGTACTTCGCGCTGGCGGTCATTGAGTTCGTGGGGTACCCATTTGTCAAGCTTTTTTACCTTGCCAATTTGACGCAAACGGACCAATATTGTTTTGATGCTAACGTCGAAAGCTTCTGCTAATTCAGCCGTGGATTGGGTTTCATCAGCTTCCACAATTGCCTTTAATTCGTCATTGTCGACCAAAGTTGTCGGACGACCACGGGGTTCATTTTTCAGGTCAAAATTTCCAGAACGGAAACGGGTAAATCAATAACGGGTGGTGCGTTCGTTTGTAGTGTTCGCTCCGTAAACGTCGTTGATGTTGCGTGCCGCTTGTGCCGCTTTGCTGCCACGACGGTACTGATACTCCATAAACTTATCCATGATGACGAAAAATGTTCGAATGCGTTGAAAACAAAACACTTACTATTAAACAAATGACGATTATAGAAAAAGAATTCCATGTTTGTCAAATAAAATTAATTTGAAATTAGAATTATCAGTCAAAAAAAAATATTTTCATTTGAAATGGCCAGTACGGCAAAACGGCAGTTTCATAGGTAAAGACCTATTATTATCCTTTTTCCTTCCTAATCCAAAATCATAATTCCCGCGTACGTGGTTGAACCTACCATGAATCTACCTACTGTGTTAAAAAAAAAGGGGTGTGATGGCCGCCGCGTGATTCGAGACTCATGCCGCTCGGATTTATTGTGAAAAATAAGAAGATAACTTACTTGTAAACTTAGTGCTTGCGAAGTTTTGTGATCTCAAGATAGTTAAGCAACTGTGGAAGTGTGGATTTTATTGTAAATAAGAGATTTCTAAGACATTTAGTGCGCCACGTTAGATTTCAAACAACCAACCACGTTTTACCTTGGTAAGCTCCATTCCTTAAATAAAACACTTTTTACCGGATATTATCGCGTATATTTTAGTTAATTTTTAGTTAATTTTAAAATTATTTCGACGTTTCGGCATCTTTGCAGTTGCCGTGGTCACGATAGACTAAGGTGTTGTTCATCTATTGCCAGTAATAAAAACTACATGATTGTCAATACATATTAACGCCATCTGTTTCTCAGTCTTCTCGCATAACGTCCCGGATTGACACAAAAGGCACTGACTGTGTCCTGAGTTTGCAGTCTAACATCAAAATGAAAAACCAGCAAACTGTTAGACTGCAAACTCAGGACACAGTCAGTGCCTTTTGTGTCAATCCGGGACGTTATGCGAGAAGACTGAGAAACAGATGGCGTTAATATGTATTGACAATCATGTAGTTTTTATTACTGGCAATAGATGAACAACACCTTAGTCTATCGTGACCACGGCAACTGCAAAGATGCCGAAACGTCGAAATAATTTTAAAATTAACTAAAATATACGCGATAATATCCGGTAAAAAGTGTTTTATTTAAAGTATGTATCGTGAAAACTTAAGAAAAGATTTAAGCTCCATTCCCTTAAATTCCTTAGCAATAGTCAATGCTTTACTTCCCGTTGAATTTCTTAGGATTTTTAAGACGAAACCAAACTAGGTATTAAATAGTTCAAGTTAACTCTTTTTAGCGGCTAAGCCTTTCCATAAAGCGTACGTTTGTTTCTGAAGGACATTTTACTTTTTCTACCTAACATACTGTAAAGCCGGCCTAGGTAAAAGCGTGCGAGCTTCGTTACGTGAGGGTTGAAAGAAAGCGTCTGGTCTAAGATGACGCCTAAATATTTGGCAGTTCGCTTCCAGGGGATGGGAGTGCCTTGCATTCTAACTTGGAGATTGTCGGCGATACGACTGCGTTTGTAGTCGAAGTAAACCGCAGAGCTTTTCTCTGGGTTCACATCGATACGCCATTTTTGAAACCATGCACCGAGGGCATTTACAGCCTTTTGGAGTCTGGTAGTGAGACCCAGGACTCTGCGGCCTTTGATGTAAAGGGCAGTTCGTGTACATGGTGTACAATAGAGGGGCGAGGACTGAGCCTTGAGGGACTCCAGCCTTTATGAGACGGGGCGTGGAAATCGTGCCTTAGTGTTTATATCGAAACGTACGGTCTTTAAGAAACGACGCGATAATTCTAACTAGTCGATCCGGTAAGCCTATTTTGTAGAGTTTAAAAACGAGGCCGCTGTGCCAGACTTTATCGAAAGCCTTGGCTACGTCAAAGAAAACTGCGATCGTTTTAAAACGCCGCGGGTAGAAACCTTCGAGTATGTACTCGACGATTCGATGGACTTGCTGAGGGCAGAAGTGCTTAGCGCGAAAGCCGAACTGATGGGGAATTATGAGAGGATCGCCATCCGTTGGAAACAGATGGTTCCGCATTCGTGAGAGTATGACTCTCTCGAGAAGTTTAGATATTGCCTTGAGGAGGCTGATGGGTCTGTGGTTAGCCGGGATATTCAGAGGTTTACCCGGCTTGGGAATGCCTATGACTGTCGCTTCTTTCCAAGCTTTTGGAAAGTAGCTAAGGTCAAAGCAGGCATTGAAAATGATAGCTAACAAGGTAAGCACCTGTTGAGGCAGGTGCTTAAGTGCGTGGTTGGAAATGCTCCACTGCTCCTGCATGACAACGCGCGACCTCATACTGCACAGCAGACGGTCTCCAAGCTACAAGAGTTGGGGTTGGAAGTTCTCCGTCATCCGCCGTACTCACCAGACCTTGAGCCTACAGACTTCTACTTTTTCCAGAATTTGGATAACTTCTTGGCGGGAAAAAAATTCAATACCCGAGAGGCAGTACAAAATGCCTTTGAAGAATTTGTTGCCTCCCGTCCAGCTGATTTCTTCAAGAAAGGCATCAATAAGCTACCAATGCGTTGGCAAAGATGCATTGATTGCATGGGTGTTTATTTTGATTAATAGAAATAAAAAATATATAAAACAAATTACGCTTCATTTATTTCGTGAAAAACGGCAATTTCATAGGTAAAGACCTAATTAAATACGCTTGGTGGGACGGGGAGATATTCGCCATGAGATCGTTCATCTGGGCGTCTCGGAGTTCCGCGAGGCGAGATCTAACTTTGCGTTGTAGCTGATTCGCTGCTGTTCTATAGGCGGGCGTGGGATATTTCTTGGCTCTCCGGAGAGCCGCGTTCTTAGCTTTAATAAGATTGCTAATGGCTAAAGGAAGCGTGGGTTTGCCTTTCTTAGCAACCTTTTAGGTTACACTGATGGCTGAGTTGATAGCATCAGTGAGAGAATTTACTAATGAATCTATTTTATCCGGGCTATCTAATTGATCGGGCGAGATCGCGAGCGGAGAGTTCGGGGCCTCTAAGGCTGAAACTATCGTATTTTTAAAACCTTTCCAGTTGGTAAAGGTGTAACGTAGTACCAGTAAAACACCAAAACTCTCTTCTATGTTTATTTTTTCGGTAAAATTAAAAATATACAAAAATGCCTGTAAATACAAACAGAAAAATATAAACAAAATTGAAATAAAAAAATAGTCACACAAAATAGAACAGAAATATTAATACAATTAAATTTGATCTGAAAAGAAAAAATAACAATAAAATAAAATTTTAATGAATGAGAATCCTTACCAAAAATTTTGGCTACGCACACTCGTGAACGTAAAAATAAATTATAGGTTTCTTAAAAAAAACTTTGATTGTAGATAATAAAATATCTTAACTATGTAATTTTGAATAATAAACTCGGAAACAATAATAAATAAATAGATTCAAGTTGCTTTGATGGATAATATTTCGTGACTCACTTGTCAAATCAAAACATTGCCGTTCTCCGACACTACGTAATTCCTAGTTTAAAATTACGTCGGGAACGACAAAAAAAATAAAATTTACTGACAAAAAGAGGTCGAAATAGACAACCGTCACAATACCCCGGGGGCCGGGAAAAAAAAAAATCTGAAAGATTTTTTTTAGTAAAATTTCAAATTCAAACCAAATCAAAATAAACCGCATATACATATCGAATTTTAATATTTAATCTGCTAAATGAAAGAACAATCAAAAAAAAAATAATAATTAAAAGCAAAATGAAAATTAATATTAACATCCTATAGAAGAATTTTTCTGAAAAAACATCCTGTATATATGAAAAAAAAAAAATAATACTGATATATTGCATATCAACAAGTTATTTAATAGAAAAAGAAAACAAAACAGACGAGAGAGAGAAAAAAAAAATCCTAAATAATTATCTTAAATTACATGGTTCATGAATGATAAAATTTTAAACATGTTCCTGGAATATACAATGTTAATATACATCGTTCAACTCCATCAACGTACATTATAATTACAACATACATTCTCTATCATACTAGTCTTATTCCAACTACTGGAAATAAAACATCATGCAGTTAGAGTTGCTTATGAGGAATCGTATCCTAAATAAGTCAACTCAACAGAGTTGAACGCAACGGCAAAAGGCTTTAATAGTTGCCATCCGCTGAAAATATTAATAGCTTATGGCTTCTTTAACGTGTCGCTAACTCCCGCACGGTGATTACTATAAACAAGTTTCAGTTAAAGACTGAAATAAATATGCCGGAAAGAAAAGAAAATCATAGCCAGTCGTGAAATATTGACTTTTAAATAAAATCCAAGGGTCTTTTGTGAAGTAATTAAAATACTTATGTAATAAACATATGAAAATAATTCTCACGGGAAAGTGATTCAAGCGTATAAATAATACACATAGGTATGGTTTAGTTTAACGAGTTACCTTAATAAACGCTCGTGCAGAAGGCTTAATTTTACAAGTTGCAAACCGCTTGAAAAAAAAAATTGAGAAGAAAAAAATTAGAATTGCAAATATTAAATAAATTACACAAAAAGTTAACCTAATACTACGATGATGATAATTAATTATAAGTTTTGACCAACGTCAATGTTAATGGTATAGCCAAACGATAATGAGGTGCATAGAGAAAAAAAAATAAGACAAAAAGAATCGGCTTATGCTCGCCGTGAGATAATAAGCAATAATTATATATGAATTCATATAAAGTAATTGGTAACAACCAATCTAATCACTCAAAGAAGAAGTTAAACGCGGTAGAGGTTTAATGTCTCTGATATGCCAACGACCTAATGGGTTATTATTCATATCCACTAAATCGTAAATTAATTTTATATTTATATTTCTGATTTTTAATTCATAAATTATTTCAGGTTTATTTAATTGTGAAAAATTCATTGCAAAATCAAAAAAAAATGTTAAAGTGAAACAAATTTGTTAATAGTCGTTATGCAGAATAGAGCCTTAAAAATATACGTATTTTCGAGTGATGAAAATGAATAGAAAATGTTATTTAAATAGTGAAATTACTGGGTTATAGAATGTTGTGTCTTCAGAAAATTTCTTCAAGGATATTATAACGAAAGAAACTAAAGAAACTTAAATGTCTGAATAATTTAGCAGTATTTTGATATATTATAGTAGATATATTATAGTAGATATATTATAGTAGATATATATATAAATATATTATAGTGAATGTTAATGATTGAAAATGGTAACAAATAAAGTTTTATGCCTGACCTCAATAATAATTATAAAAAAATTATTTTTAATGTTGCAATTCTTCTGTTGATATAGTTCCTCCTCTCTTCTCCATAAACTACGTTTGAATATTCGGGCGCCAGTATGTAACGTAGTACCAGTAAAACACCAAAACTCTCTTCTATGTTTATTTTTTCGGTAAAATTAAAAATATACAAAAATGCCTGTAAATACAAACAGAAAAATATAAACAAAATTGAAATAAAAAAATAGTCACACAAAATAGAACAGAAATATTAATACAATTAAATTTGATCTGAAAAGAAAAAATAACAATAAAATAAAATTTTAATGAATGAGAATCCTTACCAAAAATTTTGGCTACGCACACTCGTGAACGTAAAAATAAATTATAGGTTTCTTAAAAAAAACTTTGATTGTAGATAATAAAATATCTTAACTATGTAATTTTGAATAATAAACTCGGAAACAATAATAAATAAATAGATTCAAGTTGCTTTGATGGATAATATTTCGTGACTCACTTGTCAAATCAAAACATTGCCGTTCTCCGACACTACGTAATTCCTAGTTTAAAATTACGTCGGGAACGACAAAAAAAATAAAATTTACTGACAAAAAGAGGTCGAAATAGACAACCGTCACAAAGGTCTTAGGAGAAGTGACATTAACGTTAGGCAGTCCTAGCACGAGGGAGACGGGGCGGTGGTCAGAACCTAGGTCATCGAGCGGTTCGATAGACCTGAGGTCGAGGTTGATTCGCTTGACGATTGCAAAGTCGAAGATGTCAGGAGAGTGGTTCGGGTTGTCGGGATAGTGAGTGGGAGTGATGGGGGAGACGACGTCTAAGTCGAGTGAGTTGGTTATGTCGAGGAGAGCGATACCGCTTTGGTTGGTTGATAGGCACGTCCAGTCAGTATGTTTGGCTTTAAAGTCTCCGAACATAATGACTGAACGGCCGAGGGCGAGAATGGTCTCAAAGTCGCTGCGGATAGGTTTGGTGCCACAAGGTATGTAGACTGAAGCTATGATGATGGTCGGATGACCAGTCATAGCCAATCTACATACAGTGGCTTCCATGTTGAGGAGAGGAGGGGTAGGGAGAGGACAGCAATGGAATCCTCTTTTGTAGTATATAGTAGTGCCGCCGAAACCGTCGGAGTTGGGCCTATCATTGCGAGTAAACGCGTACTTAGGAATAGCGAATCCCCTGGAGCGGTTAGGAGTGAGCCATGTCTTCTGGAGAAGTAATAAGTCTGGGTCGTTGTTCTGAAGGAACAGTTTGAGCTCAGGAAGGTAGGTGCTAAGGCTACGAACGTTAAAAGATACTAGGGATAAGACCTTGGGTTTAATACGACCGGACGCGGGATTTGCGGGTCTAGACATTATAATTTACTTATTTTCGAATTTATACAAAAATAAAAATTTGTAACGAACTTAGAAGCGACTGATGTTTGGCTAACGCAAATAAACGCTCTTGAGGAGAGCGGGCGGCTCGCAGTTTGCGTGCGAGTACGGAAATTTCGTTAATGTCAACGTTCTGGATGACGTCGAACACGGTCTTCATGTCCTCAGCCAACGACGACTAAGGTGCAGATGACGGAGCGGGACGCGGCCCTACGGATGCTACGGGAGCTGGGATAAGTCGGGAAGGTGCAGGCGGAACGGCCAGACGCTGCCTCCAAGACAGAGCCGGAGTAGGCGTCGGCTGAACGAGCTTTGCTTCCGGGGGATCCCGGTTGCGCAGCGGCGGGAAGTTAGCGGGAGTGAGTGGCGGCGCCGGTTTAGGCGCGGCCCTCTTAGCGGTGGAGCGCGGAGGGCGCCGGCAACTCCTGTAGTTAGCTGTGTGGCCGGACTGGCCGCACAGCACACAAGCTGGGGGGGAAGTAGATTCGGGAGTGCAAGAGCAGTCCTTCGTTATGGGGGGATCCAGGCACTTAACGCACCTGGGGGGAGCTGAGCAGTTAGCTGCTGCGTGGCTATAGAGCTGGCAGCGGTGGCACTGCCCAGGGTGACCGCGGGGGTTGGGACGCTCGACGGAGATATTCGAGAGACCGCAAATTGTGCGAGCCTCTCTAAAGATTGCCTTCGAATTGGGAGTGTTGGACAGGATTACTAGAGCTAAAGGAAAACGCCTACCGCGGTTGCAGTGCATCTTGTGCACTGCTTCGGCCGGGAAACCCTGGGACTTAAGGTCCTCGAGAATTTCTTCGTTTGCGAGCTCGAACGGGACGCCCCGTAGTACTGCGCGGATCTTACGCTCCTCCGGGAGGGCGTAGGTGTGATAAGCGATTTGTTTTAAAGAAAGTAACCTGGTGAACGCGCGGAAGTCGTCGATGGTCGCGACCTGGATTTTAATTGAATCGCCTGCGTTGGTTGCTTGAAGATAGTTGATTTTTTGCTCTTTGCAAAGATTAGATACTACGGTCCATCGTGCTTTTTCGCGGAGAAAGACGGGCGGAGGGAGCTGAGGCTTTGGCGGGACGGGAGCGCAGCGCGTCGCTGGGTTCGATGGGACCGACGGAGACGCGGTTACTTCGAGCGATTTTAATGGCGCGGGGGCTGGTGTTGAAGACACCGGGTAGGGCTCGGGTATTGAGGATACTGAGGCTTTCTTCGAGCGCTTCTTGGAGCGCTTGGCGACTAGCTGAAATGCGGGCTCAGGAGAGCCGGTTAAGGTGACGGCATCTGACAGCGTATCAGACGCGGGTTCGGAGTCGCTCCCGGGAGCGGTACGCTTGCGGCGCGACGCGTGAGAGGATGCTACCGATTCGCAGTCCATCTCAGACGAGGCGAGAGACGCGGGAGAGCTGTAGACCCGAGGGGTCTGGACGTTGGAGGCCTGAGGGTTCGGGGTTGAGGCTTGAGGATCCGGGGACGCGATAGTTGCCTGTAAGGCCTGCGTTAGTACGTCATCTGGGATGGGGACGCCGGACGCAACGAGCGCCTGGACGACGGACCTAGCAAAGTTTACCAAGCTTTGCTGGTCCATTGGAGGACTTGGTACTACAATAAGATATATAAATATATAAAAATGCCTAGGTTCCCTAGCAAACCTAGCACCTAACTTGAACCGCAACAGTGGGTGAATTTATTTTGTCGCGCGATATTTTTAATTTTGCGATAACTGCTAAGGTGTGATTTTAAAGTGCAATTATAATGAGCATAAAATGCTTAAGTTAAATAACGTATATATTCTTTATTGCACGTGATCAAATCTAAAGAACTAGGTACAAAAATAAGTTATTTAGCAAAGGTGGACTTATCTCTAAAAGAGATCTCTTCCAGCCAACCCAGGTAATTGAAGATAATTACACAATGACAAAAGTAGGTGACAAAAGTGCAGGTAATAGTCTAAAAAAACCAATAATAAAAAAGGTTACAAGATATACATTTTTTTCCTTAATACTAAATACACACATACTTATAATGACAAAGAAAACCTACTGATACATAGAGATTATACATACATATTATACATATATACTTAATACATATAATGTACAGAGATGACGTGGAGATTGTTAACTTGAGATGAGATATTCTTTTAATCTTCTTTTAAAGATCCAAACTGAGGGGCTATTTTGTATGTTCCTCGGCAGCTTGTTCAACAAAAGAATAGCTCGGACTTTGAAAGACTCAAATCTGAACTTAGTCTTACTTTTTGGACAGGCAAGTGATTTGGTATGACAGGACCGCATTGAGCGCGTGCCAGGAGATAGAGGTTGGAAACGGGAACGGAGATAGGTGTGACTCATAGGGTCTTTAAGGATATTATACAGCGCTGTTATAAGTGTAATTTAAAATAAAATAATTATATAGATAAATACCGTAAAAGATAAACATATGCCATTGCGGACTTTCTGTAGACCTATAAAAGAGAAACATTTCCAAGATACATTTGTCCGAATTAGGGGCACCACTTAGCGTCGTCCCCAGCCCCCCTACCGCGGGTAGGGAGGTTTAGGTGCTAGGTTTGCTAGGAACCTAGGCATTTTTATATATTTATATATTATATATCGTAGGACCAAGCCCTCCAATGGACCTTGTCAACGTACTTAGGTCGTTCGTCCAGGTGCTCGCCAGGTCTGGCTACAGCATACCCGATGACATACTGACGCAGGCCTTACAGGCATCTATCGCGTCCCCGGCCCCTCAGGCCTCAACCCCGGCCCCTCAGACCTCAACCCCGGCCCCTCAGGCCTCAACCCCAGCCCCTCAGGCCTCCAACGTCCAGACCCCTCAGATCTACAGCTCTCCCGCGTCTCCCGCCTCGTCCGAGATGGACTGCGAATCGGTCGCATCCTCTCACGCGTCGCGTCGCAAGCGTACCGCTCCCGGGAGCGACTCCGAACCCGCGTCTGATACGTCGTCAGATGCCGTCACCTTAACCGGCTCTCCTGAGCCCGCGTTTCAACTAGTCGCCAAGCGCTCCAAGACGCGTTTGAAGAAAGCTTCGGTATCATCAATACCCGAGCCCTCCCCGGTGTCTTCAACACCAGCCCCCGCGCCGTTAAAATCGCTCGAAGTAACCGCGCCTCCGTCGGTCCCATCGAAGCCAGCGACGCGCTGTGCTCCCGTCCCGCCGAAACCTCAGCTCCCTCCGCCCGTCTTCCTGCGTGAAAAAGCGCGCTGGACCGCGGTTTCTAACTTGTGCAAAGAGCACAAAATAAATTACTTAAAAGCAACCAATGCAAGCGACACAATTAAAATCCAGGTCGCGACCGTCGACGACTTCCGTGCGTTCACTCGGTTACTTTCTTTAAAACAAATCGCCTATCACACCTACGCCCTACCGGAGGAGCGTAAGATCCGCGCAGTACTACGGGGCGTCCCGTTCGAGCTCGCAAACGAAGAAATCCTCGAGGACCTTAAGTCCCAGGGTTTCCCGGCCGAAGCAGTGCATAAGATGCACTCCAACCGCGGTAGGCGTTTTCCTTTAGCTTTAGTAATCCTGTCAAATACTCCCAACCCGAAGGAGATTTTCAGAGAGGCTCGCACAATTTGCGGACTCTCGAACATCTCCGTCGAGCGTCCCGACCCCCGTGGTCACCCTGGGCAGTGCCACCGCTGCCAGCTATATGGCCACGCAGCGGCTAACTGTTCAGCTCCCCCCAGGTGCGTATAGTGCCTGGATCCTCATATCACTAAGGAGTGCACTCGCACTCCCGAATCTACTTCCCCCCTGCCTGTGTGCTGTGCGGCCAGTCCGGCCACACAGCAAACTACAGGGGTTGCCCGCGCGCTCCGCGCTCCACCGTCAAGAGGGTCGCGCCTAAACCGGCGCCGCCGCTCACTCCCGCTAACTGCCCGCCGCTGCGCAACCGGGGTCCCCCGGCAGCAGAGCCCGTTCAGCCGACGCCTACTCCGGTTCTGTCTTGGAGGCAGCGTCCGGCCGTCCCGCCTGCACCTTCCCGACCTATCCCAGCTCCCGTAGCTTCCGTAGGGCCGCGTCCCGCGTTGTCATCTTCACCTCAGTCGTCGTTGGCTGAGGACATGAAGACTGCGTTCGACGTAATCCAAAACGTCGCGATTAACGAAATTTCCGTATTCGCACGCAAACTGCGAGCCGCCCGCTCTCCTCAAGAGCGTTTATTCGCGTTAGCCGAGCATCACTCGCTCCTAAGTTCGTTGTAAATTCTTTTATTTTAGTATAAATTCGTAAATAAATTAATTTTAATGTCTAGACCCGCGAATCCCGCGTCCAGTCGTATTAAACCCAAGGGCTTATCCCTAGTATCTTTCAACGCTCGTAGCCTTAGCACTAACCTTCCCGAGATTAAACTGTTCCTTCAGAACAAAGAACCTGACTTATTCCTTCTCCAGGAGACATGGCTTACTCCAAACCGCTCCAGGGGATACGCTATTCCTAAGTACGCGTTTCCTCGCAACGATAGGCCCAACTCCGACGGTTACGGCGGCACCGCTATGTATTACAAAAGAGGCTTCCATTGCTGTCCTCTCCCTACCCCTCCTCTCCTCAACATGGAAGCCACTGTGTGTAGATTGGCTATGACTGGTCATCCGACCATCATCATAGTTTCAGTCTACATACCATGTGGCTCCAGTCCAATCTGCAGCGATTTTGAGACCATTCTCGCCCTCGGCCATTCAGTCATTATGTTCGGAGACTTTAACTCCAAACATACTGACTGGACGTGCCTATCGACCAACACCAGCGGTATCGCTCTCCTTGACATCACTAACTCCCTTGACTTAGACGTCATATCCCCCATCACTCCCACTCACTATCCCAACAAACCGACCTACTCTCATGACATCCTCGACTTTGCAATTATCAAGCGAATCAATTTTGACCTAAGGTCTATCGAACCGCTCGATGACCTAGGCTCCGATCATCACCCCGTCTCCCTCGTGCTAGGTACGCCTAACGTTAACGTCACATCTCCTAAGACCTTTACCAACTGGAAAGGCTTTAAAAATACGTTAGTTTCAGCCTTAGAGGCCCCTAACTCTCCGCTCGCGATTTCGCTCGACCAATTAGATAGCCCGGATAAAATAGATTCATTAGTCAACTCTCTAACTGATGCTATTAACTCAGCCATCAGCGACAACGAAAAGGTTGCTAAGCAAAGCAAACCCGCGTTTCCCCTAGCCGTTAGCAATCTCATTAAAGCCAAGAACGCGGCTCTCTGGAGAGCCAAGAAATATCCCACGCCAGCATACAGAACAGCTGCGAATCAGCTTCAACGTAAAGTTAGGTCTCGCCTCGCGGAACTCCGTGACACTCAGTTTAACGATCTCATGGAGAATATCTCCCCGTCCCACCAAGCGTATTATCGAATGGCCCGAGCCTTACGCGTAGACACCGCCTCTCACGTTCCTCCTCTCACTCGTCCCGACGGCACTATTGCCTTTGAAGTCGAAGAGAAAGCCAAATGCTTCGCCGACAGCATAGCGGCACAATGTTCGCCCCGCACGCAACCCGCGGATCCCTCCCACATCCAGGCGGTGGAGGACGAAGTTCTCCGCAGAGAATCTCTCCCTATCACCGACGACCCCGTCACAGTCTCTAATGATGAAATCTTGCTTCTCATTAGAAAACAAAAGTCCAAAAAGGCTCCGGGTGCGGATGGAATTTCCAACCACGCACTTAAGCACTTGCCCCAGAAGGTGCTTACCTTGTTAGCTATTATCTTTAATGCCTGCTTCGACCATAGCTACTTTTCAAAAGCCTGGAAAGAAGCGACAGTCATAGGCATTCCCAAGCCGGGTAAACCTCTGAATATCCCGGCTAATCACAGACCCATCAGCCTCCTCAAGGCAATGTCTAAACTTCTCGAAAGAGTCATACACTCTCGAATGCGGAACCATCTGTTTCCAACGGATGGCGACCCTCTCATTATTCCCCACCAGTTTGGCTTTCGCGCTAAGCACTCCTGCCCTCAGCAAGTCCATCGAATCGTCGAGTACATACTCGAAGGATTCTCTCAGCGTCGTAAAAAAACAATCGCGGTTCTCTTTGACGTAGCCAAGGCTTTCGACAAATTCTGGCACAGCGGTCTCGTTTTTAAACTCTATAAAATAGGCTTACTGGCTCGCCTAGTCAGATTTATAGCGTCGTTTCTTAAAGACCGTACTTTTCGATTCAAACATGAAGGCACGCTCTCCGCGCCTCGTCCCATAAAGGCTGGAATCCCGCAAGTCTCTGCTGTACACCGTGTATACTAACGACATCCCCATCCCGCCGAAAGTCGTCGAACTCGCCCTCTTTGCAGACGATACCGCCCTTTACACTTAAAGTCAAGCGATCCCGTATAACATCACCAGACTCCAAAAGGCCGTAAACGCCCTCGGTGTTTGGTTTCAAAAATGGCGTATCGATGTCAACCCAGAAAAGAGTTCTGCTATTCAATTCGACCACAAACGTCGTAATCGCCACAACGATCCGCACATTCGTATGTTAGGTATTCCCATCCCCTGGAAGCGCAGTATCAAATACTTAGGCGTCACCTTAGATCAGACGCTTTCTTTCAAGCCACACGTCGATAGAGTAACGAAACTCGCGCGTTTTTACTTAAGCCGCCTAAATAGTATGATAGGAAGAAAAAGTAAAATGTCTTTTAGAAATAAACGTACGCTTTATAAGGTCTGCGTTAGACCCGTCATGTCATATGCTTCGCCAGTCTTTGCCCACGCCAAACCCTCCGTCCTGTACAAACTGCAGGTAGTTCAAAATCTCTTCTGCCGCAGGGCCACAAACGCACCTTGGTACGTGCGTAACGCGGACCTGCACAGCAATCTTGAACTACCTACAGTGCAACAGCACCTCAAAACACTCTCAGAATCGTTCTTCAAACGCGCCGAATCCCATCCCAATCATCTTGTTCGAGATTCAGTCTTATATACTACTCTTGTGTTAGATTCGATATACAAAATCGTTACACCGAGAAACGCGCACACGAGCGAACGCACGCAATTAACTTTAGATCTCGAGGCCCTTCAGGCCGCAAATTCAAATTCTCCGAATTAATGCAATTTTATTTGTCAATTTTAAATTTTTAAATTTTTACTTTTCTTTTTGAGCACCTTTAGTGCTATGTAAAACCCAGCGGGTGACCCCTTAAGGGCCCCGCTAGCGCGGCCTCTTTCTCCGATTGGCCGTCGCTCAGATGAAGGCTGAGTGGCAAAAATGCACGAGCCGACAGGGGGTTTTTTAGTGGGTATGGTTCTGGTAGGCGTCGGGACGAGTCCCACATAACTCCGATCGCGCGCGCGGAGTATGCGTCAGAGCATTTTTTATGTCGTCCTGCCCTTCCCGTGGAGGGGAACCAAAAAAAAAAAAAAAGATACATTTTTAAAGGGATACGGCAAATTTTTTCTGATATCTTTAACAAGTAGGTATCATCGAGTTTTAAAAAATTACACATATACAAAATATTATAGAATTATATAAATAAACCTTTCTTTTGAATCACTTCGTCAATTGCTGGAAACCGTATGAAAATCCGTTTGGTAATGTTTGAGTTTATCGCGTTCAGACAGACAGACAGACAGACGCGGCCGCGCAGCTAGGTTTCGCGGTGTTCTTCGATGTAGCCAAGGCTCTTTATAAAGTCTGGTTTACTAACTAGTCAGGAAAGTCCTATCTTGAAAATCACATCTTTCGTTTTAAACACGAAGGTACACTCTGCACCCCTAGAACTGTCAACTTTTTGAACGATTACTTTGCGAATATAGGAAAATCTTTAGCATCAGAAATCTCGTCAATCACTACCAAACCAATTGATCACTCCATCACTTTAGCCTCACCCTTTGTTTTAGCAGAAACTGATGTATTAAAGGTATGTACCGTACTCGAGTCACTCAAAATTAGTAGCGCGCCAGGGTGGGATAAAATTCAACTCAATTTTTAAAGGCTTCTAGTGAACTTATTGTTTCCGTTATCACTGACCCAGCTAATGTGTGCTTTTAAAAGGCGTAGTTCCAACTATCTTGAAAAGCGTTAATCACACCTGTTTATATATGCTTTGATAAGTAAAATGCAATGACTATAAACCCATATCCGTTTTATTTGCCATATCTTAAAAAAATTATTAATAACTGATTAATACTTGAAAAATACAAAATTTATTAGTAACAAACAATTCGGAGTTAGGCGACGTTTATCAACTGAAGATGCCATTTTGAAGCTTACCTCTTATAATCTGAGAAGGTGGATAAAGAAGACAAGTGTTTAGAAGTCTTTCTGGAATTGAAAACGGTTTTTGATACCGTTCCCATTCCTCTTCCTTTACAGGGATTAGAAATTATTGGAATCAAAGGCATTGCACAAGAAAAATTTGAAAGCTACAGTGATCTGTGAAATATACATTTGCTAAAAGACAGTTTAAAAGTCACTCAGCTGGTTTGTACAATAAAATGAACCTACCATATCTGCAAATGTTTATTAACAAATTGGCTAAAACCTTGAATTTACGAAGAGAGAAACATTGACTTAAATATACCATTATAAATAAAAACAAATAATTAGTTTCCCATTGCTCCACTCTTTCTATGTTCTATGCACATATACACACAAACACAAACATAAAAAAAAATATGTTAATCAGAATTAAAAATTTTAATTTTAATCCATTTCATTTTACTTTACATTCATCGTTTAAATTGATATTTCTTTTTAAGTAACTAATTCAACACATTGTATTCTATATATATACAGGGTGTCAAGCTGAAACGGGACGATAGGATAGATGGTCAGAAAAAAATCAGAAACAAAATCTATCCCATGTTATTTGTTATTTGTTTATTAGCTACACCAACAGCATATATACAAAATCACTTATAAGTACTTAACATTATTAAAAATCAGTTCTTATATATGCCTTATATATGCCTATTATAGGTATACACAGCTATTACAGTTTTTTTACACTATACTAACAGAACTTCAACTTTAATTAAGGACCACCAAAGAGAATGTGCGAATCAAAAAAATTTTAGCTAAGTAAACTGAATCGGATTACTTCAAGTTTTTTAATTTTTACCCATACTTTTTTAGTATTAACCCACCAAGTGTTGTACCATTTTGGAATCCTGATTAAAGGCGCAACTTTTGATGGCACTTTCCAAGGCACGCTAGTACATTTTTTTTCAGGAGGCTCTGTCAAAGTCTAGCTATTTTGAAAATGTTGAATTCATAGTTCGGCAAAAAGTATCATTTCTAAGAACATTTTGGGCAGTTGTGTTTTAATTTTTTTGTGATTAAAGGTATGTTATTTAGGGTTATGGTGACACGTTTTAAGTGGACAAAAATAACCAACATAAACCAGATAATGGTTTAAAAAATTGAGAAATTCTACTTTTTTGGTTAAATGCCCATAATTTCTAAAGAACATGGTATGGATTCTTTTTCTGATTTTTCTGATGATGTTTACCATCATCCTATCGTCCCATTTCGGCTTGACGTTGAATTTTGGGGCACCCTGTATGTACCTTCCTAATAAAAATATCATGGAACAGCGGAAGATCCTATTACAGGCAATTTATGCTTGAAAGGACCCTCCTAATATGCAACTTACACTGCTTAAAGTTCTTAAAATACACATTTTTAGAGTTTAAACGATCATATTACTAATATAGTAATTGTTACATTGCAACTGTTACATTTTTATTAGCTGTGTTTTATCTGAGGATAGGCTGCTTTTCTACGAAATCTTTACGAGGAAGCTAGGCATTGTTTTGTTGATATCCATCTTCATTCTTTTAAGGAAAAAAAAGTGAAGTAATCCTTTTCGTTGACTTTTTGACTCCCTCAAACATCTTCGGTGGATATTTTTAATTTTTAATCCTCAAACAACTGTGTGGCTGTAAAGTAAGCAGAGCTTGTGTTAAAGATGACCATACAGAAAACTGGGGGGGGGGAGAATAGACATACATATAACTATCAACAACCATGACTAATTTTACGGTTTAACAAACCCGAGCAAAAACACCTGTGTTCATCACATACCTATATGAATGCCCTGGCCAGAAATCGAACCTGGGACCTCCGATGTATGAGACATGGCTTCGAATTATCAAAAACAATATTTACACAGTAAAACTTTATTTATATTTCCAAAATCAATACCCCTTAAGAGGTCACCCGCTGGGATTTACATAGCACTGAAGCTGCTCAAAATGAAAAAAAGAAAATAATTAAAAAACATTAAAAATTGAAAAATAAAATTGCATTAATTCGGATTTACGTTAGAATTAGAATTTGCGGCCTGAAGGGCCTCGAGATCTAAAGTTAATTAAGATCTAAAAATTATAATAAGTACAAGATCTAATTAAATAAGATCTAAAAATAAAAACTGCGCTTCCAGGGGATGGGAATACCTAACATACGAATGTGCGGATCGTTGTGGCGATTACGACGTTTGTGGTCGAATTGAATAGCAGAACTCTTTTCTGGGTTGACATCGATACGCCATTTTTGAAACCAAACACCGAGGGCGTTTACGGCCTTTTGGAGTCTGGTGATGTTATACGGGATCGCTTGACTTTTAGTGTAATGGGCGGTATCGTCTGCAAAGAGGGCGAGTTCGACGCCTTTCGGCGGGATGAGGATGTCGTTAGTGTACACAGTGTACAGCAGAGGGGCGAGGACTGAGCCTTGCGGGACTCCAGCCTTTATGGGACGAGGCGCGGAGAGCGTGCCTTCATGTTTGAATCGAAAAGTAGGGTCTTTAAGAAACGACGCTATTAATCTGACTAGGCAAGCCGGTAAGCCTATTTTATAGAGTTTAAAAACGAGACCGCTGTGCCAGACTTTGTCGAAAGCCTTGGCTACGTCAAAGAGAACCGCGATTGTTTTTTTACGACGCTGAGAGAATCCTTCGAGTATGTACTCGACGATTCGATGGACTTGCTGAGGGCAGGAGTGCTTAGCGCGAAAGCCGAACTGGTGGGGAATAATGAGAGGGTCGCCATCCGTTGGAAACAGATGGTTCCGCATTCGAGAGAGTATGACTCTTTCGAGAAGTTTAGATATTGCCTTGAGGAGACTGATGGGTCTGTGATTAGCCGGGACATTCAGAGGTATACCCGGCTTGGGAATGCCTATGACTGTCGCTTCTTTCCAGGCTTTTGGAAAGTAGCTATGGTCGAAGCAGGCATTGAAGATAATAGCTAACAAGGTAAGCACCTGCTGGGGCAGGTGCTTAAGTGCGTGGTTGGAGATTCCATCCGCACCCGAAGCCTTTTTGGACTTTTTACTTCTAATGAGAAGCAAGATTTCATCGTTAGAGACTGTGACGGGGTCGTCGGTGTTGGGGAGAGATTCTCTGCGGAGAACTTCGTCCTCCACCGCCTGGATGTGGGAGGGATCCGCGGGTTGCGTGCTGGGCGAACATTGTGCCGCTATGCTGTCGGCGAAGCGTTCGGCTTTCTCTTCGACTTCAAAGGCAATAGTGCCATCGGGATGAGTGAGAGGAGGAACGTAAGAGGCGGTGTCTACGCGTAAGGCTCAGGCCATTCGATAATACGCTTGGTGGGACGGGGAGATATTCTCCATGAGATCGTTAAACTGAGTGTCACGGAGTTCCGCGAGGCGAGACCTAACTTTACGTTGAAGCTGATTCGCAGCTGTTCCGTATGCTGGCGTGGGATATTTCTTGGCTCTCCGGAGAGCCGCGTTCTTGGCTTTAATGGGATTGCTAACGGCTAGAGGAAGCGCGGGTTTGCTTTGCTTAGCAACCTTTTCGTTGTCGCTGATGGCTGAGTTAATAGCATCAGTTAGAGAGTTGACTAATGAATCTATTTTATCCGGGCTATCTAATTGGTCGGGCGAAATTGCGAGTTCGGGGCCTCTAAGGCTGAAACTAACGTATTTTTAAAGCCTTTCCAGTTGGTAAAGGTCTTAGGCGTAGCTAGCACGAGGGAGACGGGGCGATGGTCGGAGCCTAGGTTATCGAGCGGTTCGATAGACCTGAGATCAAGATTGATTCGCTTGATAATTGCAAAGTCGAGGATGTCAGGATAGTAGGTCGGGTTATTGGGATAGTGAGTGGGAGTGATGGGAGATATGACGTCTAAGTCAAGGGAGTTAGTGATGTCGAGGAGAGCGATACCGCTGGTGTTGGTCGAAGGCACGTCCAGTCAGTATGTTTGGAGTTAAAGTCTCCGAACATAATGACTGAATGGCCGAGGGCGAGAATGGCCTCAAAGTCGCTGCGGATTGGTCTGGAGCCACATGGTATGTAGACTGAAGCTATGATGATGGTCGGATGACCATTCATAGCCAATCTACACACAGTGGCTTCCATGTTGAGGAGAGGAGGGATAGGGAGAGGACAGCAATGGAAGCCTCTTTTGTAATATATAGCGGTGCCGCCGAAACCGTCGGAGTTGGGCCTATCGTTGCGAGTAAACGCGTACTTAGGAATAGCGAATCCCCTGGAGCGGTTAGGAGTGAGCCATGTCTTCTGGAGAAGTAATAAGTCTGGGTCGTTGTTCTGAAGGAACAGTTTGAGCTCAGGAAGGTAGGTGCTAAGGCTACGAACGTTAAAAGATACTAGGGATAAGACCTTGGGTTTAATACGACCGGACGCGGGATTCGCGGGTCTAGACATTATAATTTACTTATTTACGAAATTATACAAAAAATAAAATTTATAACGAACTTAAAAGCGAGTGATGCTCGGCTAACGCAAATAAACGCTCTTGAGGAGAGCGGGCGGCTCGCAGTTTGCGTGTGAGTACGGAAATTTTGTTAATATCGACGTTTAATATAACGTCGAACACGGTCTTCATGTCCTCAGCCAACGACGACTGAGGTGCGGATGACGGAAGAGGACGCGGCCCTACGGAAGCTACGGGAGCTGGGATAGGTCGGGAAGGTGCAGGTGGGACGGCCGGACGCTGCCTCCAAGACAGAGCCGGAGTAGGCGTCGGCTGAACGGGCTTTGCTTCCGGGGGACCCCGGTTGCGCAGCGGCAAGAAGTTAGCGGGAGTGAGTGGTGGCGCCGGTTTAGGCGCGACCCTCTTGGCGGTGGAGCGCGGAGCGCGCAGGCAACCCCTGTAGTTGGCTGTGTGGCCGGACTGGCCGCAAAGCACACAGGCAGGGGGGGAAGTGGATTCGGGAGCGCGAGTGCACTCCTTCGTTATATGTGGATCCAGGCACTTAACGCACCTGGGGGGAGCTGAGCAGTTAGCCGCTGCGTGGCCATAAAGCTGGCAGCGGTGGCACTGCCCAGGGTGACCGCGGGGGTTGGGACGCTCGACGGAGATGTTTTTAGCGATTTTAATGGCGCGGGGGCTGGTGTTGAAGACACCTGAGAGGGCTCGGGTATTGAGGATACCGAGGCTTTCTTAGAGCGCTTCTTGAAGCGCTTGGCGACTAGCTGGAACGCGGGCTCAGGAGAGCCGGTTAAGGTGACGGCATCTGACGACGTATCAGACGCGGGTTCGGAGTCGCTCCTGGGAGCGGTACGCTTGCGACGCGACGCGTGAGAGGATGCGATTCGCAGTCCATCTCGGACGAGGCGGGAGACGAGGAAGAGCTGTAGACCTGAGGGGTCTCGACGTTGGAGGCCTGAGGGGCCGGGGTTGAGGCCTGAGGGGCCGGGGTTGAGGCCTGAGGGGCCGGGGACGCAATAGATGCCTGTAAGGCCTGCGTTAGTACGTCATCGGGTATGCTGGCGCCGGACGCAGCGAGCACCTGGGCGAACGACCTTAGAATGTTTACAAGGTCTATTGGAGGGCTTGGTCCTACGATATATGATATATAAAAATGCCTAGGTTCCCTAGCAACCTAACACCTATTTATATAACAAATGCCTAGAGTTCCTAAATAAAAACCTAGCAAACCCTAGCGGCTAACCTCCCTACCAGCGGTAGGGGGGCTGGGGAGAATAACTTAAAACTAACCGTAGTACGCCGTAGGCCGCTACCTAGAAACCTAAAAAAAAAGGGTACGCAGGTAAAGAGTTGACCGCGTTAGGGTCAACCTTTACCGACAGAAAGGACAAATACACACGAAAACACACAGATATGATAAAAATAAATATGAAAGTAGGAGAAAAAAAAATAAAATAGAGAGAAACAAAATAAAAATAAAAGGACTGGTTCAATACAAATTCGTTGTCACCGTTAAGTATCCTTTGTACTGAAACGAGACAACTTACGCTGGGCAAAACACTACACTCAGCACAAGCACAACACAACTCAGCACAGCACTTTGAAGACTAAGGGGCTTAGTCGCAAAGAAAAATCGCACTTCGATAGCACTCAGAGGGAGAAGAAAAACCTTGAAAACCGTAGCACGGAACCAACACGCTAGACCGTGACGTCAGTAGACTGAGCGCCACGGAATATCGGGAAGGGACCGATCAACGGAGAACTGGGTCTTGCACGTCCGCACCGGGTGGCGATCGGAGCGAGAATGTGTGAGGATAGCAAATTATATTACGAATAAATATACATATAAGCCCATAAAGGGTTAAAAATTGTCTTAAGACTATGTTACTATATTATCCTAGTACACTTCAATAATATATAATAATAATCAGATGTCGTTAAAATTTGAAAATAAATATACAAAGAAACAAAAACATAAAAATAGTAAACTGTGGCAATGTAAAAGTAAAACTAAGTTATCAAAAATTAAAAAAATTAAAAAAGTTATTAAAACTACAGTATTATCCTCGCACATTTTGATAACGATATTCAATTATTTAAAATAATTAAACAGGCAAAAAATAAAAATAAGCAATGTCATTCGGTATATGATATAATATAAATAAAAGTATATAATATAAATTATTTGTCATATGTCAAGCGATCAGGGCCAAAAAATACGTATTTGTTAAAATGCAAATAATATTCTACACAGTAAAAATTAATTTAATATAGACGACTTACTATGCTAGAGAGACTTGTGTGTCTAGTAGAAATTTCTTTATATAGCGTTTAAAAATGTTTGATGTTTTGGAGTACCTAATGGGTGGCGGAATGTTGTTCCAGCATTTAGTGTTAGCATAGCGAAAAAATATTACATCCTAGAGTTTCTTTTCGGAAATAGCAGTTTTTCGAATAGATACGAGGGCTGTCTTTCATTTATGACTCCAAATGAGCCTAAGTGCAACATTCGTCTGGCATTGATATTTAATAAGCGATTGCAGTTCAGAAATGGAGAAACTTGTGAACGTCGTGGGATTTTGAAACAATACCGAACACACGCATTCTGTACTCGCTGTATGAATTTTTTTCAATAATTATATCAGTATAATTTAGTTTGGATAGAAAAAGTGATTCACAGAGTTTGATTCGCATTCCAAACGTTAGACTGTCTCGTATTCGGTATAAAAGTTTGAGTCGATAAAAACAGTTACGCGTTGTTTATGAAACATGGCGTTCAAATTGCAATCTACTGTCCATTTGAACTCCTAGATTACTAGAGTTAGGGACGCTAATCAGGCTACATTATTGAAAACCATATGAAAATCTATTCGTTCGTTTTTGAGTTTATCACTTTTCAGACTTTGTTTTATTATACATATGTATTGATGAGTCAATGTTTTGGAAATGTACCTATGTCTACTCTACTCTCATTAGCAAGGCTTTCCTAAATTGAACGTATTTGGTTTTGTGCTTATGACCTTAAAGTAATGTACGTTGTGCATACATCATGACGTTTGTACCGTGGCGGTGGTTTCATAACATTTTACTCCGCTTATACGCAAAAGTTAAAACTTTTCAGTTAATTTTTTCCTTAATTAAATATGTAGCTTTTTTAAGAAGTTTTTGTATTTTTTTTGTGTTACTTCGAACATACAAGAACCCATTTTTTGCATAAAATAATCCGAAATCATCTTGAATATGAAGAGAACCATAGTTATAAGACTAATCGAAATGGTACCCATCGGTACCCATATCAAAGTTAAATTTAGGCTGTGGATCTTATTACCAGAGACAAGCTTATAAGAAAAATCCGGTGAAGGTTTTTTACCCCTGAACAAAAGCTTGTAGCTAAGGATTCCCCAGCCCAAGGTTTTCCCCCGAGTTCTCTGTATTTGCATCCACAACACAAATTATGTCAACGTATTTTATGCTACGTGCAGTTCACCCAAACTGCACGCCTAAGAAATGCATTCTTGGAGGTTTTCGTGAAGTATAATTTAATCTAAAAATATTCATAGAAAACTTTGACCACACCCATAAGTTTTACGATGGAATCCAATTGAGAGATATTCAAGTATCCTTCAAGATCTAAGGATCGATTTCAGAAATACAACATGCTTCGTTGAATATTGGGTTCGACGAATTTTACATCATCCAAAAAAAGGGGAGATTTGCCATAAAAGAAACGAAAAAATTGATAATAGGTCTTTACCTATGAAACTGCCGTTTTGCCGTACTGGCCATTTCAAATGAAAATATTTTTTTTTTGACTGATAATTCTAATTTCAAATTAATTTTATTTGACAAACATGGAATTCTTTTTCTAAAATCGTCATTTGTTTAATAGTTAGTGTTTTGTTTTCAACGCATTCGAACATTTTTCGTCATCATGGATAAGTTAAAAATTCGAGTAATTATGGAGTATGAGTACCGTCGTGGCTGCAAAGCGGCACAAGCAGCACGCAACATCAACGACGTTTACGGAGCGGACACTACAAACGAACGCACCACCCGTTATTGGTTTACCCGCTTCCGTTCTGGAAATTTTGACCTGAAAAATGAACCCCGTGGTCGTCCGAAAACTTTGGTCGACAATGACGAATTAAAGGCAATTGTGGAAGCTGATGAAACTCAATCCACGGCTGACTTAGCAGAAGCTTTCGACGTTAGCATCAAAACAATATTGGTCCATTTGTGTCAAATTGGCAAGGTAAAAAAGCTTGACAAATGGGTACCCCACGAACTCAATGACCGCCAGCGCGAAGTACGCGTGGAGACGTGCCTTGCACTGCTCAGCAGGCATACAAATGAAGGAATTCTGAACCGCATTGTTACTTGTGACGAGAAATGGATCCTGTTTGACAATCGTAAGCGCTCAGCAAGTTGGTTGGACCCTGGTTCAGCACCCAAACAATGCCTTAAACGAAAACTTACCCCTAGAAAAGTGATGGTCACTGTTTGGTGGTCTAACGCGGGTGTAATTCATCACAGCTTCTTGCCAAACGGGACAAGCATTACTGCAGATGTGTACTGTGAAGAACTGAACACAATGATGGAGAAGCTCGCACGTCTCCAACCAGCTTTGGTCAATCGTTCGGCTCCACTGCTCCTGCACGACAACGCGCGACCTCATACTGCACAGCAGACGGTCTCCAAGCTACAAGAGTTGGGGTTGGAAGTTCTCCGTCATCCGCCGTACTCACCAGACCTTGCGCCTACAGACTTCTACTTTTTCCAGAATTTGGATAACTTCTTGGCGGGAAAAAAATTCAATACCCGAGAGGCAGTACAAAGTGCCTTTGAAGAACTTGTTGCCTCCCGTCCAGCTGATTTCTTCAAGAAAGGCATCAATAAGCTACCAATGCGTTGGCAAAGATGCATTGATTGCATGGGTGATTATTTTGTTTAATAGAAATAAAACATATATAAAAAAATTACGCTTCATTATTTTGTGAAAAACGGCAATTTCATAGGTAAAGACCTAATATATTTTATTTCATTTTTAAAAGAATTATTTTCTTGACGTAAATCTTGTATGATATTTTGCTCTCTTTGGGTAAGTCAGTGCCAGTTAAGAAATTAGCAAGATTTTTCTTCAGTGAAGTTTTAAAGTGTTATTACTCAAAGTGCTACCTCAAATGCGGTATTGCGTATATTAATATGAACTTAGACTTACCCTGGTACTTCTCATAGACAGTTCCAACCGATTCATTTCTTAAATTAATTTTAAATAATCAACTAAAAAGAACAATATATAATTTAATACGAGTTTAACCTTGCGTATGTATCAATAAAATAAGTGAAATAAAATGAGGTTTAAAATGTGTAAAAATACGATACACTCGTAGTGTTATTGATGGTAGTGCGTTGTTTCGATTGCTTTGCTATTTGAATCACAATTTGGTATTAAAATACTTTCTTCCACCAAAGTAAGCTTAATGGCCTAGTGGCGTAGTGGGTAGTAGCCCTGCCTCATACGCCGGAGGTCCCAGGTTCGATTCCTGACCAGTACTTTATTTGATTAAAACAGATGTTTGTTCTTGTTGACATCCATAACACAAGCTCTGCTTACTTTGGGGCCATACAGTTGGTGAGTTTTTCTGCAAAATTATCACTTTTATTCTAGTAAATATCCTTAGCGTTATTACCTATCAAATATCCCATGGAACGTTACCCACAAGTCCGGGTCAGCATTTTCTGGTCGGCAGTATTTTTCGTAATACAAAGCCGGCTTGAAGTAGTCACTGAACACATTCGGTTTGTGCCGATAGGGAAGACAATTTAGGCTTTATGCTGATAGGCACATTAGGCTTGTTTCGCCATAAGCCGAACGGGTTTGGCCAGGCGGACATTTTTTCCGAACGCTCATCTAGACATATTCGACTTGGCCACCATAAATAATGATACAAACTAATGTTTTAAATATGAAAGTGGGTTTGTTTGTTTGTTTGTTATGCTTCTCCTTAAGAATTCCTGAATTTCCCGAACTCCTTAAGCTATCACCATAAAATTTTGCGTATACGTTTTCGACGATACGGAAAAGGACATGTTTTCTGTTTTTTTGGGTTATCGAAAGGGTATCTTTTATCCAGAAAATGTATAGTCCTCAAGAGACACGCAAATTTTTTTAGGTAAGGTTAGGTTAGTTATATGATTGTTATGCTTTTATCAGGGAACTGGTTCATTTTTAATCAAAGAGAAATAGTTCTTCTTGACAACACAAAAAAAATACAAGATTTTAGGGACATAAACTATTGACCTGGAATAAGCATTGATAGAGAAATGCGCTTCAAAAGCTAAAAAAACAAGGTGAAACCACTCTGAATATAAATACTTTCCGTTTTCCAGAACACCACTTTACTTATCGGTCCATAAATTTTATAATTATTCTAATTATTAGAATTTTTGGATTTTCGCATACGGTTCCCAGACCTTTTGCCCTAGCTACGAGTTAAACATAATTTTTTGTGACCATATGTAGGTACTTACTTACTTAAATAAAAGGGTTTAAAAAAATTTTAAAAAGAAGGTATTTTTATTTTTGAACCATATCGGATGAAAAGAAAATTGGAGTTGAAAATTTTGCGAACATTATAATAAGAAAGTAGTAGTTGATGTTCATGAGCATGTTGTGTCGTAACAGTGCACGGGAAGATTGATATTTAACCGTGTCTGATGCGTGCCGAAAACTTCTATTGAATAACAGTAAAAAAATTTCACAATTTTAAAAAGTATGTTACACGTTTTAGGTCATTGGTATCGATGGCATCTTAGGTTTATTGATTTTCCTTTCATTCAATGCCCTGAGAAAGCCACCAAGAAACAATATAATCGAATGTATAATCGATACATATTATACAAAAAACAGTCCCCCGGCCACGTCTGTCTGTCTGTCTGAAGCGTAAACTCAAAGACTAGACTAGACTCAAGATGAAGGTATTTTTATTTTTTTGTTTAAGGTCGCTTTTTAACAACTGGGCATCAAAGACCACAGTAAACAATTTAATAAAGTTGTACAAGTTAATTATTTTTATAAATTTAAGAGTATTGTGACATTTATCTTGGCTTAAGCAATATTTCAAAGTATTAGATAAATTACATAAGTTGTTCTCATTGCTTATGATAAGTTCGACATTCCGTCAAAAGTTGTGATACAGATAAATCCATCCCGCATTTGCATTTGGTTTTGACACATTTTGTGATTAAGTAGATATGACTGGTATTAGTATGACCAATGCGCAGTCTTGTGATTATCACTCTGTCTCGTCTAGAGCGAAATAACAATGGGGATTTATCAAAAATAGAATCTCTTACATTGTGTAGTTTACTTGTATTATCAGCCTTCCAATCAGCGTCCCAGAGAGATTTTACTTTTAAATTTAATGTGTTTTATTAAATCAGAAATATTTGAGTAGATGGATGAGTTTACCACATTATCGTTTGTGGCATTTTTGGCTTAACTATCCACCCGTTACTTACCGGTTATACCTTGATAACTCGGGATCCCTATTATTTCAAATTCATAATTATTTCTTGTTAAATATACCATTTTATTTCTAATTGCAATAACTAAGGGATCAAAATGTTTGGAATTTTGTAGTGCTTGCAAACAAGACTTTGAACCTGAATATATTACATACTTTTCTGTACTAGGTTTACAACTTATGTTTTACTAATGTTTTGAGTATAGCCGTAGCTTCACAACAAAAAATTGCATCAAAAGTCCATCAACCTATACCGGTAAACGTTACTGCCAGATACAATAGCACAACTTGATCTACCATTCATAATTCATAATTCGATTCATAAATTTTTTTTGTCAGAACATTAATAAATTGTTGGGTGTTACTTTTTTAATTCTTTGCTTATTCTAAGTTAATTGGAAATTCTAAATTTTTCCACAGGCCAGAAGATGGAACCTTTTTTTACACAAGGTTGGAAATTTGAAGTTTATATCATTCGTATAGTTATTAGCTCTAATGCGGAATGGTTTTGGAAGGTTTGGTTGAAAATGATATTCGAAATTAGCTGCTGAAATAGCTAGCTTCGTAAAATAGTTATAAACGGAATTATTTGGCTGTGCTTGAATATTTCTTGCGTACATCAGAACTACGCCTTTTCTTCTATATTTCAGTGGTATTTCTCCAGCTTCTACTAAAATACTCATAACAAGACTATTTTTTATGCTCCAATACTAATTCTGAGTGCTGTCTTTTGAACGCTTTCTAACGAGTTTAGGATAAACGGGTTTGCGGAATCATATATTACCGAACCGTAATCAATCTTTTGACGAATTAACAAGTTATAAGTATTTACTAAACAATTCCTATCAGAGCCCCAGCTTAAAGAAGATAGAACTTTTATTATGTTTATTCGTTTGTAACACTCAGTATTAACTTTTTTATTAGTATGGACGTCTAACCTAATATTTTTATGACAAGCTTGCTTTTTCTTTTTTGTAAAAATTATAAATTCAGTTTTATTTTTAGAAAATCTGAATCCAGATGATTTGGATGAGTTTTAGAGATTATTAAGTGTATTTTGAAGTAGATTTAAAGTAGGTTCTGAGTATATCTACCACTGCAAGATATGGTTAGATCATCGGCAAACAAAAGTCCTTTGACCGGTTTTTCAATACATGAAAATATATCATTGATAGCTATTAAATATAGAATAACACGTAGGACTGAGCCTAGTGGAAGGCCGTTTTCTAAAGGTACTGACTTAGATAGTGTGTTATTTATTCTCACTTTAATCGATCTTTTTGGCAGAGTATTGCAATAAATGATAGAGTGTTTCCTTTGACGTTGAAGTCTTGTACTAATTTAAGTACTCTGTGCTTCCACACTTTTTCAAATGCCTTTTCTATATCAAGTGCTACAGTTACTAAATAATTAGCATTAGCATTAGCAAACGTATCTAGTATTTAGCTTTGAATGTTCATCAAATTGTCAGTGGTTGATCGAAATTGCCTGAATCCATATTGAAAGGGTGAAAAATAATTAGTTACTTCCATATGTATAATCAAACAGTGGAAACTTCACTGGTTAATGTATTTGAAACTGTGAAATATAAATAAGTGTTATTTGTAACTATTTGTTTCCCAAATAAAGTAAAATTAAATAAATTATACCACCAGATTCTTTTACTTATTATTTTCTCTTATATTTTAGAAAGATTACACGTAAAAGATGGGTCTTTAGCTAGTAGGTGAAGTTGGAATATTCTTCTTCTCTCCAGCAGTCAGGAAATAATTGAATCAGCCACATGTGATTATACATTTTCAGTAAATATTCAAGACCACTTGCCGAAAGTTGTTTTATTATAATATTGGGGATGTAATCTGGGTCTGGGTTAGTATTACCAACTTGTGAGATTATTAAAGATAATTCGGACATCTTTAATAATTGGATTGCAATTATCTTGAGTATCAAAATTTATTACGGACTCTTGACCAGCTTTGAAAGTTTTAAAGCCAGTATCATAATTTAAAGAACTTGAATTTGCTGCAAAATTGGAAGCTGATAAATTAGAAGTATCTACCGGGTTTGCTGTGAGTATTCCATTATAGTTCTTAAGTAAAATAGAGCCAAAACTTGTTTTATTATGGTTAATTTTATGAATACATTTCCATATCTCACCAATTGGAACCGACCTATTAATTGATGAAACACGATTTTGCCAATATTTATTTCTACAATCTTTGAAAAATCTCCTACGCTACTCTCTCTTTTTCTTATAATTGATTTTAAATTTTGAGTCAGGGTCATTTTAAGAATATTTTTTAAACAACCAAAATGGTTTTTTGGTTTCGTTAACAGCAATATTACAATCATGATTCTACCAGGGTAAATTTATTTTTCTTAATTTTTTTGGAAGATTTTGGTATTGATTCATTCGCGGCCTCTGTTATTAAGTTAGTAAAATCCTGGACTGCATAATTCAAGTCTTTATTCGATACATTTGACCTAGAGGAGTTTTATTTTTAACAATTATTTCATTAAACTATATCCAATCTGCCTAATCGAATATCCTCTTTTGTGGTATTTTTATTAAATCAGATGATGTTTGTAAAGTATGGGTTTTAATAAAAATGGGAAAATGGTCACTATCATATAAATCCTCTAAAGCATTCCATTCAAAATATAATAATACTATATCTCGTGAAGCCAAAGATAAATCTATACTGCTAAAATTACCTGTGTTGCTGTCAAAGTGAGTTGGTTGACCAGAATTAATAAAAAGTAAATTATCATTATCGTCAAGCCGTTCTGCCGCCATTTTACCCCTGGTATCACATTTTACAGAGCCCCAGTAAAAATGATGGCAATTAAAATTACCTAAGATAATAAATGGAGATGGAAGTTTATTAATTAGGCTATTTAAATCTTGTATATTCAAAGGGATACAATTTAAAGGGAAGGGAAATTAGATTTTTATTGCCACTGCTTCTATATTGGTATTTATTGGAAGTTCTTCTGGTAAAGTATGTGATTTCATGAAAATTGAAACTCCTGTACTAGCTCTATTACCATAAGAGCGATTTTTGAAAACACCTTTTATTGGAGCGCAATAATTATGTGAAAAGTTTGTTTTTTGTAATCATATGCAGAATGGGTTTAACTCATTCATTAACAACTTAATGTTTTCCAATATTTTAAAATAGCCATTTACGTTCCATTGCAAGATATCCATACTTAGTTATATATAAATCTGTACACGTATTCAGTGATAAAAAACTAAAGTTATGTGTAAAAATAGGTATTTAATATTAAGAGGGGAAATTATTATATCTTTAAGTTAATAAATTATTGGAAACAGTGGCTATACTACTTGACGGGGTAATTAACATTTCGTTTAACTTTCTTGACAGACGTGAACATCTATTTTTTAACCTTAAAGCGGCTCAGGCCTCCAAAGACTGTTTAGAGCTTTTTCAAGCCAATTCAAACAAATTAATGGCAAGAATTGTTACTATGGACGAAACATGGGTTCATCACTATACTCCTGAATCCAAACAACATTCTAAGGTTGTCATTTTGGTTGATTACTAAGAAAGCGGTCAAACTATAAATTCTGCATACTACTGCACACTATTACGTCGTTTACGCGCAGAAATAAAGTCTTAAAGACCAGGATTGTCGACCTAGAAATGTTTGTTTCATCAGGACAATGCTCGTGTTCACACATCTGCAGACTCGATGGCTCAAATAGTGAATTGTGGTTTCGATATGCTTCCTCATTCCTCTTATTCACCTGACTTGGCTTCCACCTATTTCCAAAACTAAAAAAACATTCAGGTGGACTGAAATTTTCTTTCAATGAGGAGGTCAAGTTGGCCGCAGATGCCTTTTTTGAAGACCTTGACGAGACCTTCTATTTAAATGGGAATGGCTTTGGAGGATTAAGTGCTGTGACCTATTAGGAGCGGATGTAGAAAAATCAAATATAAAAAATTGCATTATTCCTGTGTTTTCTTATTTAGGCCGTGCACTTTTCAACCCACCCTCGTATGATTCTGTATCACGTGGCAAACATTTGATAAAACGATGCGTTTGTTTCTGGTAATTAGCGGTTTTATTTCTAGTATATTGTTTTGTATGTTTTTTTTTCTCTCTGTGATTACTTTATCAGCTGTTTGTTTTGAGTCTTAATATGTGCAGATACGAACATTGGATATACGTGATATAAATCGGATAGATTTTGCTGGTATAAGAGATGACAAGGAAATAAAGTAGTCTCTTAATGTTATTCCATCAATCGAGTCCACGATGATAGCTAGATCCTTTGTAGGGAAACATGTTGGTGACGTCACGTTGGCATAATGTATGGTTGTGGAATTTACTAGTTTTGGTTGGGATATTGCGGTAAATGGTAATGTTGTGGAAGTCATATTTTAGTATTTAGGGGCTCCTGGTATCAGGAGTTACCCTGTTTAACTTTTTAAACCACTATTAAACTCGCGTGAATATAAAATGCGCGGTAAAATAGCTCGGCAACGAAAGGTACGCGTTTGTTGTGAGTGACCGCACGGAACTAAGATGAAGGTTTATATGTATAATTATTCAACTTTTTATGTAATTTAATTTAAATATGACGATAAATATGAGAGAATTCAGCCGACCTGTAGCTTTTATCGAAAACGCTGCCTTATCCCTTTGAGATATAACAAAACAATGTAGGCTCAAAGTGTTTCTGTTTTATCGGTCAACAGAATAGGCCAGAATGGCATTTGTTTATCGTTTACAAGTAGCTTATTGATTCAATTTTAATGTTAATAAAAATGGTCACTTATAATGTGGTAATTGGAGAACTATTTAGGCAGGTACGATATTAATCCTTATCCAATTATGTACGTTAATTACCTAAAATCTCTATTCACTAGGTGAAATAGACTTACGTAAAACACCTTCTATGAGTCCCATGGACTCACATTTATTATTTATTTTTTTTAGGTAATAAAACAATATTATTTGAATTTTTCTTTTTTGATATCTTCTTTTTACTTTTTACTTAAAAAATAAATGATTTATTTTTCTTTAAGTAAAAAATAAATCATTTATTTATTTATTAAACAAAAAAAAACATTGTTTTTGAAGTCTCATAGATATCAAAACTTTATTATTTTTCCGTTATATCAAAAACTACTTTGATATTACGTAATAAGCCTTCTTACATACGAAATGAATGTTGTTTTTTATATTTTTTTTTTAAATAATAACTAGCAGGCGTTTGTCTTCCACCTCACCTGATGGAAAGTGACGATGAAGACAAGGATCATACACGCCTGTCCAAGAGGTACCTATTCACTCTACACTTGAAAGCTTCAGGGTTATATTTGTCTGCAAAAACAGACGCAGGCAAATCGTTCCACTATTTGGCGACACGAAACAAAAATGAGCTATCAAACCGTTTAGTTCGGCTCTTCGGCACGCTAACCACAAACGGGTGAAACTTCTGTCTGCGTCTGGTTGATCGGTGGAGAAAGGGGGAAGGTTCGATCAGCTGAAAAAGAGCATTTGCACACTCTCCAAAGTGCAATCTGTAAAAAACCAATAGACTAGCAACTTTTCGATGATGTTCGAGACTTTGCAGTCTCGAAGAAGTAAGTTTGTCGTCACTTATGAGTCTACGGGCCTTTCGGTCGACAGAATCCAACGCTTTAAGATGGTACTCTACCGGTCCGGGACCAACAGATGGTATTATACTATAATAACGTTTATATGCTAGGGAGGACTTCCTAACTTACGAGGAAAACACTAGGTTTGTTGAATACTTGCTTTTAATAAAGGATAAAGACTCATAAATATACATTTAGTTTTTTATCTATATTTGGGGCCGCTGCCCGTGATAGAATGCCATGGAACAATCTTCCATATTCTATCTACTTTACAATTTACAAATAAATTAAAATAATGACAGGCTTATAAGTTGCCAGTCATAATTGTCGGCAAGTTTGTTTGTGCGATAACCTCTTTTATTAGATAAGGCACAAGCAAACGTTGCAGTACTTAGCGGAATCATGCCAAAGATGGCTGCAGTACTCCATACAGGATCGAACCTGGGTTGTGTACAGGTTGAGCAACTGTTCGGAGTTGAAGTACCGCCGGACCTTTTCGATGACTCCCAATTTTTTGGAAGCTGACTGTGCCATTATTGCAATCTGTTGACCGAAACTAAGTTTCGACGTGATGGCCATGCTTAGAAGCCCTAGATGGTTTGTGATCGGTACAGATACACCTTGGAAAGTGGGCATCAAGTTGGATGTGCTCTTTTTACCGGAAAAGAGACACGCCTGGGTTTTGGAAGGGTTGAACTTGACAAGGTTGGCTTCACCCCAATCGGAAACTCTACATAGTGTCAAACCAACCCGTTCGATCATCGACTCTCTCTAAAATTGGATCTGGTTTGGACTCGCTCGCGCATTGGACACATATCTCTCTACAACAGTGCTATCGTCAGCGTAACCAATAATGCCTTCCGATAAAAGAAGGTCATTAATGTGCAGCAGGAATAATGTTGTAGAGAGAACAGATCCCTGAGGTAAGCCGGCGTTAATTGCCATTAGGTCCGATGAGAAGCCATCGACGACAACTCGAATTGACCGTTCCCTCAGGAAATCAGAAATTTAGTCGCAGAGTCCAGATGGTATGCCATACGCAGGAAGCTTGCTCAAAAGGGTTTCGTGCCATACCCGGTCAAAGGCCTTGCAGATATCTAAGGATACGGCTATTGCCTCTCCGTGCCCTTCCAAGTCCATGCTCCATAGATGCGTGACGTACACTAGAAGGTCTCCTGTTGAGCGTCCTCCGCGGAAACCATATTGGTTGTCACTGAGGAGCTCATTGGTCCCTAGGTACGTCAGGAGACGATGGTTTAATACACGTTCCAAAATTTTGCAAATCATGGAAGTGATTGCAATAGGTCTATAGTTGACAGGGTCGGCTCGACTGCCCTTTTTTGGTACGGGCTATACGTTTGCAAACTTCCATGATTTTGGAACTTTTCCAGTCCTTAGAGGGAGTCGATATTGGCGTATCAAAACAGAAGACACCTCGGCTGCACAGTGCTTTAGAACCATTGCGGGAATGCCACCCAGACCACTGGCTTTATTCACGTCTAGATTTAGTAAGCATTTGAGTACCTCTTTCTGGTGAATTTGGACGGCCTCCATCTTACCTTTGGAAATCTAGACGTGAACATTCCGCGAAGAGATTTGCGAACAAGCCTGCCTTCTCTTTTGTGCTGTGGGCCAGAGACCCGTCAGTTTTTGCAGTAGTGGTAGTGATGGGCGACAGAAGTCATCTCAGTCGACTTGGCAAGGGACCAGAAAGCTTTACTCCCCGTGGGATAGGATGCTAACTCGTCCCCAATACAGCCAATGTGGTCGAAACGAGCGCTTCTGATCACCTTTTTGCAGGACTAGGAAGCAGCATTGTGCGCCTGCTTCTTAGTTGGGAGATCCATAGCTTTGCTTCTGCGAGCGCTAGCCCAGGCTTGGTATGCTACATGCATTTGCTTTTCAGCTAGGAGAAAATCAGTATTAAACCATGGGCGGGCTTTGGAGTCCAGGGATACATCAGAGAACGGTATAAAGTACTCCAGACCTTGACATATCACACTGGAGACAGCATCAGCACAGCATGATGGATCATCAGAAGTAAAGCAAGCTTGCCACCAAGGATAAGAAGCGAAAAAGTGACGCATCTCATCCCAATCTGCTGACTTGAACCACCATACTCGCCTATTGCCTTTTGGGCTCGTATCGGTTGGCGAGTATTGCGACACAGATTTCACCAGACAGTGGTCGGATGTCCCTAATGGCGGAGATACGGACACCGCGTATCTGTCTGGATCGGTTGTCAGCAGAAGGTCCAAGCAATACGCAGCATGGTCAACAACGTCAGGAATGCGCGTAGGTTCGTGGAAGAGCTGGGAGAGACCATGAGTTACTGCGAACTGATAGATTTCTCTGCCAGCGTGGTCAGTGTCCTTGAACGGGTACAGCCACTCTCCATGGTGAGCATTAAAGTCCCAAAAGAACACCAACTGCGCAGAGGGACAGCGTCGTTGGATCTTATCTGCAGTATCACTAAGATATTCAATAAGTCGAGTTGTCTCCTGAGCTCCCATGTGTGATCGGTTAATACTGGCGTATACAATTCGGTCCAGGCCAGTATCTACATAGATCCACAAAAATCCGTAACTTCCAAGTATCGGAGACGCCGACAACAGATCTCGTCTCTGACATACACGCACACACCTGCATTGGGGTGAAATTTGGTCTCCAGGATATAGCCTGGGTAATGCAGGTATGCCAGATCCGAACGATCACAGATCTGCATCTCTGTCAGAAAGAATAAGTGCGGCCTCTCTGTCTCAAGGTGGTGGTGGACATCGTGGAGATTTGAGTGCACTCCTCGGATGTTAGAGAAGTGTACTTTTAGGGAGAGGGAATGCATCCGCTGTCGGCACTTATTTTTCTTTTTTGACTTTTCCATTGTTGTTGGTAGGGTGAATAGGGGAGAGGAATAGAAGTTAAGTGAAGCGCAACGTTTGGAACCAAGCAACTCGAGTGGTCAGACCCACTGGTGAGGGACTAACATGGAGACCGCGGGGACGCCCAAAACCCCCCGGGATCGCCATCGGGCCCTCTCCATCCGGTCGCCAACCGGTACGATGGAGCAATCCCGGGATTTTTCACAGGCGATGGGGCTTTCACGAATGGCTAGAACGCTAGATGGCCCCCTACGACCTGCGGTCGGCCAGCGGTGCACCGTTTCTTTGGATCCCTCTGCCCTCCAGAATGAGCCACCCGGTGCATCATAACCCTTCGAGTTCAAACGGCTCTTATACGTTGCGTAATTACTCGGACCTATTTTCCTCCGATGGCTACTCAAGACATCATGCCAGAACGTGACTAGGTCACTTGGCGGCATGGCTTTGTCTAGAGGGTGGTTGCTGCCGCGGTTGAAACCACCTGCAAAATGGTTATCCCGCCATTCATCGGTCGCCAGAGCCTCGTCTGCTGTCTGGCAGGGTGCACAACGGGCAGGTGAGGTTAGCATTTGGAGAGTCTTGATGGTAGGCGACTCCCTCTTACACCCTAAATACATGTTACATTTAAATATAATCTACATGCAATCTACACTATGCCAGAAAAGGAATTCAGGCATATTATGCTCTGTTACCCGTGCGAAGCCGATGCGGGTTGTTAGTTCTTCATAAATAAATAGTTTCACAATTAGATCGTCTAAACCAAATTCAGAAAAACTACCCTACATATTAAATTTTAAATATATTTTATAGTAAAGTAAGTATAATTTACGACATTCTATAAAATGACATTTTCTGTATGTTATTTGTTTTGTGATGTTTAACTGTTAACACCAATTTCGTAACAAGCTTTATATGTGAATAAAATGATAATCTCCGATTTAGAGATTTCTTGAAAAACTAGCTCCCAAAATGAGCAAACCTTGCATTTCGTATACTCTAACTAAAGGACATCTAGACTGTCTGAATATAAAACAAGCTTTTGAGATTTAGAGTATTATATTTTTCTACAATGTATGCCAAAACGATTAGACACTCTTTAGTGTCAAGAAGGCACTTGCTTTACACACAAATTTTACTGTCTAAAAGTTATATATAATATATGATTGATAAATAATAAATATTTCTTACTGACACAACACATTATCTAGCCCAAACTAAGTATTATTAGAACTCGTGTTATGAATACTAGATAATGGATAAATAAACTTAAGTAATATACACTTATATCATAATAATTATAATTATATTATATAGTAATTTAGAAAAAAACATATTCTCGTAAAGATTTTAATTTCCGAATAAAATTCTTCTTTGAATTTGTCCAAAATTACGTTTACCACATATCTAAGTACAGAATTGACGAACTCCTTGACATTCATCATTGCTCATCTTCATTGAAGTTATGAACTTAACTACTTAATCCGTTTGGACTCACAAGTGACATGTAGTTACTTAAAATTTAGTTAAAATTTAGTCACCAACTTAACTACTTAACGCTTCTAAACCGGCCAGAGCCTTTATACAAATTAACATTCTCCCGAATCGGTAAACTGCAACATGCAGACGTATCGGTTATACGCACACATCTGCACGCACTGTATGAAACAGTCGCTGGCTGTCAAGTAGCGCGTCCGCATAGGTTTTGATACATTTTCAAATATGTTTGACTTATTTTACGTTATTATATTTTACTTATTTGATTTATAGAAATATAATTTTATGTAATTTATTACTTGAGTTATGTTTTGCAAAGTAAGGTATTTAAATACCTGGTTAGGATAATATGGGACAAATAAAATTGAGGTACAATAAGGGCTTAACGAAGCGATTGATGTTATTAATATATAGACGTTTGTTATGGTAGTTATGATTTAAGATAAGAGTGATTACTTAATAAAATAAATAAAATTTGGTGAAAAAAATATTATTTATTATTATACAATACAGTGACAAACTTTAATTTGGGACCCATTTAAGGTGCAATATCGTATAGCAAATTGAAAATGACTAGACGTATTAAATTGACTGATTACGTTGACATATTTTTTACACTGACAAAAAATAGGGATAACTACCCTACAGTGGGTTGATAATGAGATTATTTTTTTACCTGGTACTTAAAAGTTCAAACTTTTAATTAACACTAGAGTACACGCGCCCCTTTTTTTACATAAGTACTCGCGTGGCCTACTATGGTAATCCATTTTAAAAATGTTAAAAATTTACTTTCAGGTAGCGTATGAATAAAATACGAACAAGTATGAATAAAATATTTATTGGACTTCTAAGAATATATATAAATTTAAGTATATTTAATAGGAACAAAAAAATATAAACAAACTCCTAAAATTCTTTGAAAATTTTACAAAAATGGCACTTCTGAGATCAATGTTAAAAAAAAATATTTTTGTGACATAATTTATAAGAATTTTTTTGTGAATCGTATTATTCAAGGCATACTATTGCTTGACAGTCAGGACAAATCCATTTATTGCATGTCTTGTACTACTTTTTTGTTGACCGATTTTGGGCTCTTGTGCAAAGCGCGCATCGATATTTTGGATACGAGTTCGTGTTGATAGAGCTTCTTTTCTCCAAATAGTTCCATTAACAGATAAAAAAACTCCACTTCGTCTTTCAATTGCCAATTCCGAGAGAGGGGTATCATCTTCTGAAATCTCTGCGAGTTCATTTATATTTTCTATCTCCATTTCCGGAACATTTACCTCGTCAACCAAAGCCTGTAAATCTGGTGCAGGTTCTGTGTCATCTACTTCGCTTTCAATTACCTCATCCTCATCTTCATCTAATTCCATCAACCATCTTCCGATTTGTTCGGAATCCATCGTTACGAAATCAATCTGCAAAATTAAATTTTAATTTCAACACTAAAATAAATAATAATTATATCCAGTTATAAGTGATTTTAACATACACTTTTCAATATACTTAAAATATAATTTCACTTTAACATATATATACACACACTTTATACATACACATAGAATATGTATCTAAAACAATCTAATGAACTTGTAATATAATAAATAAAAGACTTACCCAAATTTGGTTCGTCAATACTCGCGCGGACTACTTTAGTAGGCCTGCGTTTTTGACGGGAAATAACAGAAACATGCGTACGCGCCGACGTCACGCGTGTCACTGGTTCGATGACATATTTATTGAATGAGGCTTACCTAAAATGACAACGTTCCATTGCAAGTAATTTAAAAGTTATTCTAAAAAATGTTACCCTGGTCTACTATAGTCGTCCGCGCGTGTATTCTAGTGTTAATATACAATATAATATATATTAATATACACTATATGTGCTAAAATCGGAATATATACACCTTCTTCATTAAAGAAGTTGGTTAAAATAGTAATTAGACTACAATTCCTAGTACTTTAGATTGTCACAATCTGGCTTACTAAGGGCTCTACATGCACTGTAATCTAAGATTTAAAGGAAATACAAGTGTATCGAAAACTGCGACAAATTTTTTTTAAAGGCTAAAACATAGAGACTGATTTTTATGTTTTAGCCTTTAAAAAAATAATATTTTGTACTATTTTCTCTACAGACTCTTTTGACGACAAAACAGAGACCATAGCAAACTTTCCTTTTTCTGTTTATATCAGTTACTTTTATACTTATCGAACGGCAAAGTACGCATGTTTCGCCGGATTACAAGAAAAGGCGTAAGAACAATGAATTCCTACTAAAAAACTGTCTGAAGAAATGAAAATTTTCTCAAAACATGTTTTAGACAATAAAATTTCAAATTATTTGAACACATATTTTGACGCAAATTATGAAGGCCGCAGGACTTGGAGAGTTTTAAAAAAGTTTAATTTGGCAAATACGTTTAATAAGAATTAATTAAAAATTACAATATTGAAGATTACTATTAAACAAGTGACAATTCACCGATGTGAGGTTAAAAAGTGATTTATATTTAAGTCGAATATTTAATGAAGCCTCGGGTCTTCGTCAGCATTTCCTGTTTACTGCAAAAGCAACTAGGTCGATGCAGCGTCGGCGGCAGCAGCGGCGGCGGCGGCGATGACCTCTCGCTGTGGCGGCACGTGTCAGGACTTAGGCAAATCTTAATGAGTAATATGCCTATGTGGTAGGCATATAACACCTCCCCCCGCAGATCGGCGACTATTTGCGAAGTTCCTTCGAAAATGTCGATGATAACTCATTGGGATGAATTTTGATGTTTTTGGAGATGTTCCTTTTCTTAGGCTGCACTTCTGAGTGTGTTTCAGTAGTTGAAGTATTTTCAGCTGTAGCTCCATCGGTATCCCGGTGCAATTTGATGTACAACCTCCTGACAATAAATCCAATAGCGAGGGCGGTTGCACTTAATATTAAAGTGTAGATAGGAATAGTTGTGTGGTAGATCGAACTATTTGAGATTTCGTTGATTGCGACTGGCGTCTGGAGTGCTATTTTTGCATTACTGGCATGAAGGTTTTCCAGGTTGATAGAGTTTAGGCGAATTTGCGTCTGATGATGAGACGTATTTTCTGAAAATGTGGCGATATTCATGATATGGAGTGCGTGGCCCTCGATGCGGTCGTTGCTGTTATTGATGGTGAATTCAGGTGACTGCAGGGAACAACCTTGAGGAAGAATAACTAGGTAGCTACCTCGTAGGATTCTGTACTGCTCTGCACCGCAAGATAATTTGATTTTCGTAGGATGGGGAAAGCTGATAGTATAATGGCGACTGTCGAGCTGCTCCATGGCTTCTCCTGATAGGGTGACTGGTGTGAGTTTGCAGGATGTGGAGATACGTTGTTCGGAGATAAGCTGTTCCACACAATCTGGATGGTGATGCATGCTGTGACTTGGGCTTCTGTTGCAGAGGTACTGAGAACTGAGCTTAGGGCAACATGTTTCGAAGTACATTGAATCAGACTCATGAATTGCAATGAAAGGGGAACTAGGTACAAGAGTGAGATTATTCTTGTTAGGGAGAATGGATAACTTGTACAAAATATATCTTTTTGAAATTATTATGGGTATTTTAAAAGCTATAACTACCTTATTACCTACATAATACGATCCTAGTTTAATTATTCCATAGTATTCTCTAATATCTATTTCTAGGGTATTCCCCTTTGGATACAAAACCTTTAACCTATCTAACATGTTACCTAATAGCTTTAAACTAAGCATAGAATGCCGTGTACTCGATGTACGTACAGCTCCTAATAATATGTCTAATTTAACTAATTCATCGACCAATTCATCTATGTTATCGTTTAAAATTAAAAGATATTGTGCCATATGGGCATACTTAATTAATGATGATTCTCTTTCAGCGTCACTGTTAAGAATTAAATTGAAAGCTGAGCTGATTTTTTGTTGATTATTAATTATATTTTCTATAATTTCAGAATGGCGTAGCAGCCATTCTTTACTCAAGCTTATATGCGTGTTTATTTCAGATTCTAAGTTATGCTGATTTTTTTGTAATAAATTGATGGCGTTATTATACTTAATTGCGTCTGTGTAATCTAGATTACCGGAAATACTTTTGATAATAGACCCTAGGCCGTCAATGAGTCCTCTTTTTGTACGAGAAGGTTCGAAACTATTTAACTGATCTAAGACTTTTGTTAGCTTATATTCTAAGTAATTTAGATGTGGTTGATAAAGTGATAAAGTTTTATTATTAAGTTGAGGTCTAAAATCTGCAATTTGAGATTTAACTAAGTTTATTTTAGATGGATATCACTGAGGTCAATATATTGAAGGAAAGAATGATAATGGGAAATAATATTGGCAGGGCCTAGGTGAAAGGGAAGAAGTCCGAGTCCATCATCTAAGCTTTCAAGTTTTATCTCCTCCGCGTGGGTTACTATTGCCAGTACAGTCAAAAGAAGAATCCTGCAACAAAGTCGTATCTTTAGGGAGTCTTTTGAGTCGGGATTTCGCTACAGGTCCTCTTTTCTTTTTAGTGTAAATGTGAATAGGTAAGTCAGCTAAAACGGTGTCCTTAGTGTAACGTGGTGCTAGTTTCTGTCTACTTGCTAATGGGTTTTTAATAAAAATTTGTTGGTCAGGTAAGTACTCTATTTCAGGTTCTCGGTCCTTATTCCTGCTTTCGATCAACTGAGTACGATTGTGTAATGCTGTTTCGTTAATTAAGTCATAAACCTGGGTCATACGTGTTTTATGGTCTTGGGCATATTGTTGGAGTAAGTGTTGTTTAAGGTCAATATCTATAGGGTCTCGTGGGTCAAAATGTCCAGTTATTAAGTCAAGAGGTCTGCATTTCGTGAAGCTGTGTATGGAACTATTGTACGCTAGTATTGCGTAAGGCATTAAATTAACAGCTGGTTCATTATTTCTTTCTATTTTAAGTATTCTAAGATGTTCTAAAATGGTGGAGTGGAATCTTTCCACTATTCCATTATCATTAGGTGTATGAGCTAATATTTTATGATGCTGAATTTTATGTAATCTAACAAATTCTAAAAATAATTGATTAGTAAACTCGGGTCCTTGATCGGTTACAACTGTTAAAGGGACGCCATGGTGGGTACAAAATCTTAAAAGTGCCTGGACTACGCTTAGGGCGGTCCCATCTCTTAGAAAGTAAGCTTGAGCATACTTTGAGTAAGCATCAACTAGTGTTAAGTATTTCTCATTCTGAACAGTAAAAAGGTCTAAGTGTAAAATTTCGAATGGTTTTGAAGGGGGTGGTACAACACAAAATTTTTGTTTAATAGGAGAACGATCATATTTAGCTTGACCACAGATGTTACATTCATTTATATATTTTGCTATAGAGTCTTTCATTCTAGGCCAATAGTATCTTTTTGATAAGGATAGGTACGTTTCATTGATGCCGCGATGATTAGTTTTCCCTTCGTGATAATTTTGGATTATTGCTTGTTGACGTAAGTAGTCCTTAACATTTTCATATTCAACTTTGGTTAAAACGATATTCATTGAGCTACTTTTAAATGCATTCTGTAAGATAGGTATGATTTTATACATGCTTATTGTAGGATTAACTAGAATACCGGTTTTAACTTTAGGGTTTATGTACTCTTTTACAGCATTAATAAGGTCTGTTTCAAGATTGGATTCAGAGAGTTGTATACATGTCTTAGTGTGAGTGTCAAAGGGCCTAGTCACGGTCGGTTTCTTTTTCAAGTCGGCCACTATGGTAAATACAATTTGTCTATTAAATCTATTCAGTGGGTCGTCAGTAATGGGTATTTCTAAAATAGGGTTCTCGTTACTTGTGTGGGCTGTAAGAGTGGTAGAACCAGCTACTGAGGGTGCTGTTTCAGAGGGATTTACAGCGACAGACTCAGTTTCTTCATTGTGGATTTCCACTCGAGACAAAGCATCGGCATTAGTGTTACACTTGCCTGGCTTGTAAATTACTGAAAAATTATATTCGCTAAGTTTCAGTCTCCAGCGAGTAAGTCTAGAGTTAGGTTCTTTAAGGTTCATAACCCACTGTAAGGGTCGATGGTCAGTTAAGATTTTAAATTTACGTCCGAACAGATAAGGGCGGAAGTATTTGGTCGCCCATACTATAGCTAAAAGCTCTTTTTCAATAGTGCTATAGTTAAGTTCGCTATCGTTTAAAGTCCGAGACGCATAAGCTATGGGCTTATCGGATCCCACAGGTCCTTGAGATAGTACTGCTCCAATAGCAACGTTTGATGCGTCTGTTGTTAATAAGAATTCTTTGTCAAAATTTGGATATTGCAATATAGGGTCGTTGGTCAACAAGGTCTTGCACTTTTCAAAGCAGTTAGTAAAGTCATAGTCATTTAAATTTATCTTTGATCCTTTCTTTAAACATTTGGTCATAGGTTTAGTAATTTTGGCAAAATCTGGAATAAATTTGCGATAATACCCCAGTAGTCCTAAAAATCGTTTAATTTCAGAAGCTATTCTAGGTAAAGGAAATTTTTGTATAGCAGATATCTTATCAGGATTAGGTTTTATACCGTCTTTACTAATGATGTGTCCTAAGTAAGCAGTTTCAAGTTTTAAAAATTCGGATTTGTCCATTTGGATTTTAAAATTTGATTCTCTAAGTCTATGGAATATTTTCTCTAAATTAACCATATGTTCTTGTAATGACGTACTAAACACTATTATGTCATCCAAATACACCAAGCATATGACGTTCTGGAGGTCTTTTAGCACGTTATCCATTACCCTTTGAAAGGTAGATGGCGAATTCTTTAACCCCATGGGCATACGGAGGAATTCATAATGACCATGTTCGACGTTAAATGCGGTCTTAGGGATGTCGTTAGGGTCCATTTCTACTTGGTAAAAGCCGCTGGCGAGGTCTAGGGTAGTAAAATAATTACAGTTCCCAAGTTTATCTAAGACGTCGTTTATGTTTGGGATAGGATATTTGTCATCTATAGTTTTTTCATTAAGTTTCCTAAAGTCTACAACTAAACGCCATTTGGTTTTACCGGACGCGTCGGATTTCTTTGGAACTACCCAGATAGGAGCGCTCCATGCGGACTCCGAAGGGCGGATAATCCCTTGTTCCAGCATCTTAGAAATTTGATCTCGAACCTCTTGCCTGTGAATGTACGGGTACCGATAACTTATTGTATACGTCGGGATTTCATCCGCAGTTCTTATTTTATGTTTTATCTTATTGGTAAACGTAAGAGGTTCGCCGTCTAAGTAGAAAATATCAGCATACCGCTTACACAAACTAACTAAATTGACTTTTTCTTCTTTATTAAGATGTTCAGTACGAAGTCGCGATAGGACTTTATCAACACGGTCGCATTCACGTTCGGTGCGCGTGCACTCAATATTATAAGTCTCGGCGGTTGCTGCCCTATCTAACGAAAAAATTATGTCATTGCAAGTTGGGTTTTGCACCTCGATAATACCGCGGCTGTTACGAACAGTTGTTAAGCATTCGTTGATTACGCAATGACTTAACGTTTGCTGCGGGACAAATACTTCACCGTCAGGTGCATTGATGGGTATTCGAAGGAGTTTACTCGAATTAGCAGAAATAATTGTTTCGTCCAGGTTGACGTTCCGTGAATCGTACATTTCTATGGGATTAGTAGCTGTTTTAGTCATTAAGGTGTTATTTTTCAGGTCTATCTTTGCCTCCCATTTAGTCAACAAGTCAAGTCCTATTATTCCGTCAAAGTAGGTATGGAAGTCGTAGACAAATAATTTCAAAGAGTCAGAGTCATTGATTTCTCTAAAGCATGGTATGCTTATAGAGTAATCGTTCTTTGTCGTCGCGTGAACGTTAGTCACTTCAAAGGGGTCATATTTAAGCGGGAAATTTGAATAAAATTTTTGAACTGCTGTGGGACTTATAAAAGACTGGTTCGCGCCTGTATCGATCAAAAGTTTAAGTGGTGGCTGAGCTATTTGTAAGAAAGGTAATTGTCTTTGCGTCTGAAAATTAACTTCTATTTTGGTCTTTCTGAACGGGTAGGTTTCTGAAAATTTTTATCTGATGGTACGTTTTCATTACTCATCTCAGATTGGGGGACAGAACAGTCTAACTCCTCCACTTGGGGTGCGTCATGATTATAGTCATAGTCTGGAAGTTCGTAGTCATCGTTAGGGTAGTAGTAGTCAGGATAATAATAATCGTAATAGTCAGTGCAATGCGGTTCGTAATAGTCATTGAATTGGTTTAGATTAACTTCCCTAGACTTAAAATAATTAGACGGGGGAGGGTTCCCGTGCTTGGACCAATCGTGACCACGCAAAGCTGCGGGTCTAGAAACGAAGTGGCTAACTCCGCTCATGGGCTTAGGCTGTTGGGCCATATGAAAACCTTGCGGTGGGTTACGTTGTGGTACCCTAAACACATTACTTTGAGGGTTGTATCCCGGAAGGGGTGCCCTGAACATCATTTGAGTCCTCGAAGGTCCCGGGTTCGCATTCGGTTTCCATTGTTGCATAGGTCTTTGTGGCAACTGAATTGGATTTGGACGAGAAGGTCCAGGCGTGGGCATTATATAAGGTTGTTTAAAATTTGGAAACGTTATCGGAGGGTTGTAACTATTTCTTGGTGGTGGAGTTTGCAACTGCGAATTAATTTTACGTTCTGAAAAATTTTCGTTGCGATGTTGTAAATATAAGGTGTTTACTTCTTCGTGAACAAACTCCAGCGCCTTTTCAATAGTGTCAGGCCTCATACATCTTATTCTAGACCCAAGTGGGTCTTTGAGACCTCTAACATAAGCTTGTAGAGTTAATTTTTTATATAACTGCCTTTTTGCTTCAATTGTACTGTCAACGGATTCGTGCAAGCTAACATAAGTCATTATTGTACTAAATAAGTTTTGGCAAGATTCGTAAAATTCTTGGGGTGAACTTGACCCTTGGGTTAATAAAGCCAGATCGTTATACAAAGAGGTCTCATCGCGCTGATCTGCGAAGTTGTTAATCAAAGCGTTTTTAATACCGCTCCAGCTGTCTGGAATTCCATTTGAATTTATCAGACGGGCGGCAGGTCCCGTGACCTTGTTTAAGATACCATTAATTAAAGCTAACCTTGCTAAGGCAGTGGGTTCCGAACCCAGTAACCCATCAACTATCTCGTCACATAACTTTACAAAGCGAGTAAGTACGTTAGGGTTCCCGTCAAACTCAGGAACCAGGCGGAGAGCCTTAAAAATTTGTTCTAAATCTGCCATTGCGTAATTAATAGATAAATCAGATGTTTCAGAACTAAGTGATAAATCCCTATTCAAATCTAACCTATTGTTTCTAGATGTCATAAAAGATATAAAAAGTAACTAAAAATTATCAAAATGCGTAAAATAATTTTTTTAATACCTAGTATTCTAAGAGTTCCTATTTCTTTTAGAAATAAGGAATATAACTTATTATCTAAGGAAGAATAAGTAAAATCTAGATTTTGTAGAAATTACCTAAGTATAACATAAAACTACTTATCTAAAATTCACGAATTTCAAGATAGAAAAATCGTTTATGCACTTTAAAAATCACTTAAGATAAAAAGAGAGAATCGAGAAAAAAATATCACACAGTAAAATTACACAGTAAAATCACAAAAATAAAAGGATATAAAAATAGGAAAGGATGCAACTCATGAGCAATTCAAGAGGCACTTACTGAAACATATTCGCCGTCAGCATCAATGTCCGGATGCAACTCTGCTCCTGTGGTCCTTCCGTAGATTCGGATCTCGTTTAGGGGTTGAAACCTCCTCGGGCCGGGACGCTCCTCTAGACTTTGTTATACTGCTTGCGCAACGACTCGCGAGATCCTACCGACTGCGCCAATTATGAAGGCCGCAGGACTTGGAGAGTTTTAAAAAAGTTTAATTTGGCAAATACGTTTAATAAGAATTAATTAAAAATTACAATATTGAAGATTACTATTAAACAAGTGACAATTCACCGATGTGAGGTTAAAAAGTGATTTATATTTAAGTCGAATATTTAATGAAGCCTCGGGTCTTCGTCAGCATTTCCTGTTTACTGCAAAAGCAACTAGGTCGATGCAGCGTCGGCGGCAGCAGCGGCGGCGGCGGCGATGACCTCTCGCTGTGGCGGCACGTGTCAGGACTTAGGCAAATCTTAATGAGTAATATGCCTATGTGGTAGGCATATAACACGCATACGTGTAATATTTTGATCGGAAACACTGAAAACTTCTAAAATTGCACGATTTTGTGTAAACGCTTTTAAAGTATAGATTTTACTGGACCTTTGGCATAATCGCAGACCGTCAGGCATAATCGTGGCGTTCGCACATAGCCGGAAAATTATAAACTTGAATTTTAAAAAAAAGTGTTTATTTAATTTATTTACATTTTATTTTACATAAAAAATAGACATACAGAAAAATATGATAACAATAACACTTAAATAAAAATTGTTTATGATACGTCGGTCTTATCGCTTTAAAGCGATTTCTTTCGAACGATCGTTAGTGATCGATGGAGATTTCGACGGTAATTGCACAAGGTCGTATGTGAAAATCGACACTTTTCAGTACGGCTGAACAAAGTTTCAAATAGTAACTAAACTGGCCTAATATCACTTATGAAATCAAAATTGGGAATGGTGCCATATTTTTGAATACACGAAAGGATGTTATATTAACAAGTATAATTCATAATAGGTAAGGTAAAAAGAAGCACCTACTACGTTATTGTTCTTTAGAACATCAAGCTATTATGGCGATAGTGGTACATCTTACTATTAATCGGATTTTTTAGTCTCTGTTATGTTCCATACCACATATTGGTTGGGCATTTTACTTGCAATATTGTCGGAATTGAGACATTCTTAATTTTTATGATTTAATTTTTTATTTTATATAATATGTTCACCGGACTTATCATCCTCGATAATGTTGGATAAGGAAAATAAAACAGAGTTAACTGATAGGATTTCTGTTATTTTATGTTTAATTTTAATTTTAATTTTCATTACGTACCATTACTTTATTTATTTATTCTTTATTGTACACAATAAAAAGATACAAATGAAAAACAGTAAACAAAAATAAAGTAGGTACAAAAGGTGGTCACATTTTTAAATCTGTAATGGCAACTTATTTCATTGTCACCTATCTCAATAAAAATGAATGGCTGATTGATCTGTTCATTGGAGAATGAAACAAAATTGTCTTTGGTGTTTCTTATGGCGAAATTAAAATTTATTACAGAGATAATGCGTAACAGTAGGATCAAACAGCACCCGGTACAGTAAAGAAGGAACATGGATGTCCTTGCGAAGGCGAATGGGCAGTCACTTAAGCTTGTTGCGACAATCAGAAACATGATTATATTTTTGCTAAACAAAACATGTATAATACTAGAGTTTTTGGTAGGTAGCGACAAAATATTGTGGCGGCAAATATTATTCTCTTCGCAGACAAATAGTAAGGTTTTATCAAAAGACATTCTCTGAAACATCAGAACTTGAAAATAATTCAATTATAAATCACTTTTCGAAAGATTACAATATATGCGGGCCTTTTATAAGCATAAGCTATAATATGAATAAAGCAAATTATTATTCATATTATGTACGGGACATTACTTTGAGGCGAATATTGGGAGTTCCCTTTGACGATTAATCCAGCCAGTGTCAATGACTCATAAAACAGCCCGTCTTATCACATAACCAACTTTTTGCAGCTGTGCGAAATAAATTTATAATTTTTCATCTCTATGAGACTGTGATAAGAGTTACTACTGTATGTGCGTTTTTTCCTGCCAGTTTTATTGGAATTCAATGAATGTTTGCGATATGTATAAATACAGATGTGAGAAGGTTTTACTGTCAGGCTATTCTTACAACCTTACTGTACACGGAAAATGAATTTCACAAAGATTTTATTTTATGTATTCTCCTGTATTTTGGCTATGAGTTGCGTATTTGCAGCTCCGGAGCCAAAATGGAAGATTTTCAAAAAAATTGTAAGTCGTAAAAAAATATATAAGAAACTGTTTGTTTGTAATTTGAGGGTGTTCGTTGTTTGTTTAGTTGGGGGGATGGCGACTTGCAGAGCGACGTGTGCAGATAAGAAATAAATTTGTAAAGACATAACGAGACATTGTAAATTTATTTTGAAAAAATTATACCCGTGAAGTTTCTTGACAGTTCTTCTTCACGAAGGTTTTTGCGAACTGGTGGTAGAGTCATGCTTTATCTGACGTCAATAAGAACAAGTTATTGACTATGTGTACAAAATAAGTATTAGACGAATAATTTTACAAATTCATTAAGAACATTTTTTTGGTATAATGTTAAAATTTATATAATGTTAAAAAACTGTTTCAAATGACAAATTTATTCTTAAATAGATGTATTCTGCATCAAATTATGGTTCTCAACCTACTTAAGCTTTGTTTCCAATGGAACTCTTCAAGTTCATCCGAGTATTTCTATTTTGTTTTGATGCCAACAATTGTGCTTTTTTCAGGAAAGGGTTGGTCAGCACGTAAGGGATGGAGTTATTAAGGCGGGTCCAGCCGTGGCAGTTGTCGGACAAGCTGCGTCTTTAGGAAAATAATTTAGTTTAAACCTTAAAAACCCTTATGATGTAAATATTAATCCAAAATGATAAAAAGGAAGTGAAAATTATTTAAAAAGTTAACGTACCTTCTAGAGTTTGTAAATGATTTGTAATTTTATTTTTTGTTGCGTAAATAAATTATTTATTAACAATTTTTTGTATTGTTTATTCTTAAAGACATAATCTGCATTCACGTTTGACAATCCAAAATAATATAAGGTGTTAATAATATTAACACCTTATATTATTTTGGATTTAATAAATTTAAATTTAAATTTTTTATAATTTTTATTATAATTAATTAATTAAATTAATTAATATTAAAATATAATTTAATTTAAAATAAATTTAAAATTTAAAAATTTGTTAATATTAACAAATCAAACAATTTTAATATTTTATTTCGTCAAAGGTCATAAAATCGTCAAAAACTTTCATGTCTTTTTTTACCTTTGTCGAATGTACGTCTTCTTTTTCGTCATCTTCATTGTGATTGCGTTAATACACCTTCGGCTTTCAGAAGGTATAATAGGTAGACCGAGAGGTAAAAAGCTAGAGAAAAAAAAATTCGGCACTCTTTTGTCTACATTGTAAAATGCATGAAATAAGTAATTAGGTATATACTTTACTACGACATGAAAGAAGCTAGTTCTTCCGTAATTTATTTTAACTATTTTATAAGATATAATGTGATTTACAATTATTTACAAATACTGCGCTTGAATTAATTGACTATAATTATTTAAATAATAATAAATGTTAGATGTTTTGTTAGATTCTAGAAAAAACATACAGCTTACTATACTAAATTGCCTAGGCATTTTGAAGGAACTTAAAGTTTTTTGTTTAAAGCCATGCAAAATCACAAAACTCCATTGAAAAGAAATCATAATCGCAACGCACGATTGAATCTGTGTACATCGATTGGGGTCACCCAGACGAACATAATAGTTTAGGATATAAGTGTCACATTTTCGTGTTATGCCAGAAAAAGATAGTTAAAGAAATCATCATATGACCATACAAAAAGTACTTTAAGTATACACTAAGTCCGTACGTTCAAATAGCAGTTTTTTTAAACAGGCAAGGGTTGAAGCTTGAAATTTTAAATTACGGTACTTTAAACGTATTTCGTAATACATTTTAATTTTAGAAATGATGAGCTTACAACTTAATTAAGGAAGGATTTCTTATGAAGAGTGAGTGCTTGGGCATCTCTTATACAGGTGATTATCATCTTCGTCACCTCAGAGAAAGTAATGATGAAGTCATTACTTTCTCTGAGGTAAGAGGGAAGACAAACGCATATCGATCTAATTTACATTAAAAAGCAATGATAAGGAGTCAGTTGAATTTTTGCTTTATTAATTTGGCAATATACAGCGCAAAATACAATACCTGGCCATGAGCTCAGGCACGATAGGTATCCTCTGCTTCAGTTGATAATGATAGGCATAGTGACGGGAAAGAGACGCGTTGGGCAACGAAGAAAAGCTTGGCTACGCGACATCTGGAGTGGACCAGTATTATCTTCGTCAAACAACTGTCCCGGCTCACAACGAACAGATTAGAGTGCAGAAAGCTAACGACCAACCTTCAGAATTGAAGAGGCACTGGAAGAAGAAAAATATTGGTAGATCAAAAGGTTATTATGAATTATTATCAAAAATTCTCACCCTGTATATATGAGTATAGCTTAGTCTTCCAGATTCAAAGTATTTAATAAAAACATTACTTTAAAAACAATAATGATGATGATCATAAGAACACTGCATTGGTTACACAAACCGGAAATTACAGCGCTTATTTTTTCAGAAACTAAAATCCAAGTTCACCACCAGTTTTTCAGAAACTGATAAGTGATCGAATCTTATATAGAACTACAAAATTAGTTTCAGTATTGTGTTCAGAGTTTTACTATAAACAAAAATTAAGAATGACTTTTTGTGGCTATAAATTTGAGGTAAGTATATAATTTTTCATGTATAACTTGTATATGTGATGGAAATTAGACACAGCGGGATAATTAACGCTTATCTGTGTCTATTATATACGTAGTACCATTTCTGAGTGTTCTCATAAAAGCCAAAGGTTTTCATGAGATCCTTATTTTAAGAAAATACTCTCGCTCACTAAATTTTATAACAGAAATAAAATAAAACGAGTAATAAAAAATAATCCGTAACAGATGATCTTTACTACGTTCTCATTATAGCTTAATACTTTTTATAACATACTTGTAGGCCGTTTAAGTTTGAAGTGGCTGTCTGATTGTGGTTTGTTATACTATATAGATAGTAATACATCACCATTAAGACGAATAGTTTTGTATGACAGGTATATACAATGTACTAACAGGGCTTACAACTTTAATCATAACGACTGTATTTAATCGTCATAATTCTTAATAATAATATTAAATAGCGAGATTTTAACCAAAAAGCCATTAGATAAAAAACATTAATGTTTTTCCAAATATTGGTATGATTATTTCTGTTTAATTATTTTTGACAGAGAGGATGGAATTTTTTTATTCTTAATGGATTATTTTAATCATTGTTGCCAGAGAAACATACGCATGGCCTAACAGAACTACAAAGAGTTTTAAATGAAACAATGAAAAATTGTTTATGATCTTTTCTTCAAGATCAATAAATTCTGCTTTGTAAAATTTTAAAGTCTCGTCTGGGTCGGTAGTCCTTCCTATTTTGACCACCATAATAACCACGTTTACACGGCTGTGTTCCGGTTTAAGGCAAGGAACAGCCAGGGCAATAACTGGAACAAAGGCAATTTTAGCTGAAACATACGTCGGCAACGCATCATTAGTCGATACAATAGTCACAAATTTATAAATAAATCACCTACGACTTATGATGTCCTTGGGTGCAGATTCCACTTACCATCAGGTGAGTCGAGTGCTCTCGAGAGTAAAAAAAATCAAAGGAATCATTTACATTGCTTGCCATTGTCATAAAAATTTATTGAATTTAAATTTATCATAATGTATTTGTTTGCTTTTGTCTCCGCTTTGTGTTCCAAGTATTTTTTATTTTATTGAGATAAATTATTAAAAACCTTACCCGCATTTATGATATTGTCCATAGATAAACAATTGTGATATTGGATTATTGAATTATATATAGCCTCATTCAAAATGTTAGATAAAAGTTAAACTGCCTTTGTTCCCATGACAAGACTGACTGCTCCAGCCTTTACCCGACACACAACCACGTAAACGTAGTTATAATGGCAAATAAAATATTAGGTCTTTACCTATGAAATTGCCGTTTTTCACGAAATAAATGAAGCGTAATTTTTTTTATATATTTTTTATTTCTATTAATCAAAATAATCACCCATGCAATCAATGCATCTTTGCCAACGCATTGGTAGCTTATTGATGCCTTTCTTGAAGAAATCAGCTGGACGGGAGGCAACAAATTCTTCAAAGGCATTTTGTACTGCCTCTCGGGTATTGAATTTTTTTCCCGCCAAGAAGTTATCCAAATTCTGGAAAAAGTAGAAGTCTGTAGGCGCAAGGTCTGGTGAGTACGGCGGATGACGGAGAACTTCCAACCCCAACTCTTGTAGCTTGGAGACCGTCTGCTGTGCAGTATGAGGTCGCGCGTTGTCGTGCAGGAGCAGTGGAGCCGAACGATTGACCAAAGCTGGTTGGAGACGTGCGAGCTTCTCCATCATTGTGTTCAGTTCCTTACAGTACACATCTGCAGTAATGCTTGTCCCGTTTGGCAAGAAGCTGTGATGAATTACACCCGCGTTAGACCACCAAACAGTGACCATCACTTTTCTAGGGGTAAGTTTTCGTTGAGGGCATTGTTTGGGTGCTGAACTAGGGTCCAACCAACTTGCTGAGCGCTTACGATTGTCAAACAGGATCCATTTCTCGTCACAAGTAACAATCCGGTTCAGAATTCCTTCATTTGTATGCCTGCTGAGCAGTGCAAGGCACGTCTCCACGCGTACTTCGCGCTGGCGGTCATTGAGTTCGTGGGGTACCCATTTGTCAAGCTTTTTTACCTTGCCAATTTGACGCAAATGGACCAATATTGTTTTGATGCTAACGTTGAAAGCTGCTGCTAATTCAGCCGTGGATTGAGTTTCATCACCTACCACAATTGCCTTTAATTCGTCATTGTCGACCAAAGTTTTCGGACGACCACGGGGTTCATTTTTCAGGTCAAAATTTCCAGAACGGAAGCGGGTAAACCAATAACGGGTGGTGCGTTCGTTTGTAGTGTTCGCTCCGTAAACGTCGTTGATGTTGCGTGCCGCTTGTGCCGCTTTGCTGCCACGACGGTACTCATACTCCATAATTACTCGAATTTTTAACTTATCCATGATGACGAAAAATGTTCGAATGCGTTGAAAACAAAACACTAACTATTAAACAAATGACGATTTTAGAAAAAGAATTCCATGTTTGTCAAATAAAATTAATTTGAAATTAGGATTATCAGTCAAAAAAAAAAATATTTTCATTTGAAATGGCCAGTACGGCAAAACGGCAGTTTCATAGGTAAAGACCTATTATAAAGGACAAAAGAGGATAAGGAACTTTACACTATGTGAACCTACTCTGCGATTCAATTGAGAATAGGAACGTCAATGACCTCTGTCTGTCAAATTTCACTCGAAAATTATGGTCTGCAAACAAAATGTTTTTGCATAAAAATAATGATTTATTTTACTTTATTTATTAAAGTATTATAACTGTTATGAGTTAATGAAGAGGCACAAACCACCAAAAAACTATGTCCAAAATAACATTTTCAACTCTCGCGGGTTTGAAATTTTGAGGTTGCCACCTTACGATTCTAATTTAAATCCAATGGCATGACACAACCATCAAAATTTAGAAAGCCAAATTGAGAGTTTGACGCTTAAAGCAATTGCTTGCTTAAATAAATTCTATTTAAAAAAAATCTTTTTTTGCTCACGCTACCTAATCGGTTCGAATTGACAGCTATGACGTCACAATATGGCGCTAAGTCAGTCCTATTCTTATTTGAAACGCATAGACCTACATAGTTTCAAATAATTACTATTTTACGTCAAAAAGCCACTTGCTTTACAATAAAATATATATATATTTTTTTTTGTATCAAAACATATTTTACCAAAAATGATTATTTAATTAATGATTTTTCAATAAAATATTTTTTTAATTCTTGACCGCTTAAAATAGTGGCAAAGTATTGGACACTTTAAAATAAAAATAAAAATCGTGATTAGGTTCTAAGGTTTCGTCAGTGAAACACATTTTTGATTAATGTTCTACTAATGAACCACAATTTTGATTTTTCTTATTAGGGATAGAAAGCGAACTACCTATTATGTTATTGCTCTAAACATGTTAGAATTAATAATATATTAATTTTTTAAGTTAAGTAAAAGGATTTGTTTTAAACGTCGCAATTTTATTATTATCGTCACGATATTTATATTCAATATTTTTATTGACCTGCAAAATCGTTTTGCTAAAAAAATTGCTGCATCGTTTTATGTAAACTACAAAATACTGTAGGTTACCCGTACTGGTAACTTTAGAAAGATCAAGCCACCAAATACATTTTTGATTAAATCAAACCGCCAAAAAATAACAGAAAAAGGCCATAAATACCTAACTCTGGCAATTAATGCAGCGGGTGACCAATCAGAGATAAATGAATGACGAAATGAAGCTTTATTATTATTTTTATTATTTTGTTTTATGGCAATCAGCTGTTGTTACGACACAATAACTATTTCTGCCAATTTCAAGTATTAGTATACACACGTACTACACGAGGTTAATAATTTTGTAGCGATCAGTGGAGTAGAACTTGCAGTATCTCGAGCATTGAGTTACCTTGAACAATACAAAAACAGGGGGATGAAATAAGTTTTTATAGATATTTTTAACATAGAAGAGTATAATTTATAAAGGCGTCTGGCCATTGTTAAGAAGAAGATTAGCAATAGGGGATAACTTTTTTGCAACGGAGGACGGTAGTGGGATGTCTTCAAATTTTGAAAGAATGTTCAAAACTAGGGAAATCAGGAGTTCTAAAAAATTGTCATTAGGGGAGCAGGAAGAAGTAGGGGGGAAGGCATTATCAGATTTAGTAGATGGAGGGTTAGCAATAATAGCATTATGGGCAATTTTGTCATAGCCTGGAGATAAAGACAGACTGGGTTTTGATGGTTTGTATATTGTTTTTTTGTAAGAAAGATTCAGTGAAGGAGAACTTTTAGAAGCATCTGCGTACGATTTTTTTACTGAAGGGAAGAGGGATGATGCTTCCTTGAATGATATGTTCTTTTGGGACATGGTGATTTTAATATTCTTTTGCCGGGAATGTTCCGGGCAAGATTTGTCAGTTGCTAAATGAGGGCCTAAGCATTGCAGGCAGGAAACTTCAGAGGATGCAGGACAAGAGTCACCTGAGTGAGTTTGTGCACATCTGAAGCAACGAGCACTGGATCGGCATTGGGCTTTCACATGGCCAAATCTACAACAGTTTAAGCATTGTATGGAAGGCAAAATGTATGGATCAACGGTTAATGATGAGTTAAAAATAAACACTTTATCAGGTAAGCATTGTCCAGAGAAAGTGATCACTACAGATCCTGTGGGGGTCCAAATGGAACCAGACTCCATGGACACTTTTCTGTTTAAGCGACGCGCCTTCAAAATTGTTATATCACCTTGGCTTGTGGAGATTGTTGATACAACTTCCTCCATAGACCATGAAGTTGGGATCCCGCGGATTAGCCCCATTCTTGTTATATTATATGTAGGAATTAAAGCTATATAGTTATGAGATTTAAGACTCGGGTTTCTGAGAAACTCGTTTGCTGCACATGCAGATGAGAATTCCACAGAGACCCGATTTCTGCCAACACTCTTTATACCATCATTTTTAATATTTTTAATGTTTGATGTAAATAAAAATTTTCCAAAATTTAAATGATTAAATGTACTGCCTGACTTAGGGTGAGTTTCTGACCTGGACACATGAACAATGAAAGGACCTTTGTCAGAAGGATGGTAAGATTTTTCTTCTAAAAGACTTGGATGAGTGTAAATAAGGTTAGTGGTTTGAGATGGAAGAGCATTCGAAACAGATTTTTTAGGAGTAGGGAACGAATCCCGATTTATACTTGGACGTTTTCTTGTTTGCACATGTTGAGAGAAAGGGTCAGGGGAGTTGTTGACATCAGAAAACGGGATTTGGTCTGGGGGCTTAGGAGGGATTGGAACACAATCCATGCTCATTAAGAGCTAGATAATTCGTACAACCACTTACCAGGCGAGGAAGAGAAAAACAGAAACACTTAAAATAACTCAATGATGATAACAAAATCACCAAAATAACCGACAAATAACGAAAACCGTGTGTACACCGCAAATGAAAAATTGACAGTCCGAAATGAAGCTGTAAAGCTGTAAAACAAATGTCACCGTTTTTGTCAATTTCACTTCAGTTTCACTATAAACTTTTTCCTTTGTAAGTTTTCGTCAAAACAAATAATTGTCTTTAGCTTCAGAACGTTGAAAACACATGCCCTTTTAAATCACTCTTTGATAGATTACAATATATGCGGGCTTTGATTAAATAAAGCAAAATTCATTTAAACTATGCGAGACATTACTTTGAAGCGAAGATTGGGAGTTCCCTTTGACGTTAAATCTAGCCAATGTCAATGACTCACAAAACAGTTCGTCTTATCACATAACCAACCTTTTTGCGGGTGTGCGAAATAAATTCATAATAATTTCAACTTTATGCGACTGTGATAAGACTTACTGTTGTGTTTGCGTTTTCTCCTACCGGTTTTATTGCATATTAATTGTTTTTTGCGATGTGTATAAATACAGACCAAAGATGGATTTACTATCATTCTATGTTGTTGCAGCAGCAACTTGTTACTATATATTTTAATCGTAGACTTAATTTAAACTGAAAATGAATTTTACAAATATGTTATATTTTGTATTCTCCTTTATTTTAGCTATGAGTTGCGTGTTTGCAGCTCCAGAGCCAAAATGGAAGATTTTCAAAAAAATTGTAAGTTTATAAAGAATAATTGGGTATTTTTTTCTGTTTCAAAAGTTTTTTAATGATGTTCAAATTGAAACAATGGTAGGAGACAGTTAAAAATTTACTAATTCATTCATTTGTAGCTTTATTCGGCATCAGTATCTGGTTCTCGACTGCTTAAGTTTTGCTTACTATGCAGCTCTTTATTTGATGCTAGTTGTATTTTTTTTTACAGGAAAGGGTCGGCCAGCACGTCAGGGATGGAGTCATTAAGGCGGGTCCAGCCGTCGCAGTCGTTGGACAAGCTGCGTCTTTAGGAAAATAATTTAAACCTTAGAAAACCTTACTATGTAAATATTTATTTCAAAAAATAAGCTAGACGTGAAAAGTATTGAAATCGTTAACGTACCTAAGTTGTAAACATTGTAAATTATTTCTAGTTTTTTTTATTGTGTTACATAAATAAATTTATGACAAGTAATTTTTAAATTGTTTATATTTATCGATATACAACCTGCAATGCTTGGCAATGAAGATCAAACAGGCTCATTTGGTAGGTATATAATATAAAAAAATCTAGCGAAGCAGTCCATATAATATTTTTATAAGTCATCCGTCTTATACTATGACTGCGCCATCCCATAATTTAGTACTTTTGCTTTGTTACGGCTATTTGTAGTCTCTCTTAAAAAAGCCTCTCTGATTCTACTTTGACTAGAGCTAACTAATATTCATGGTACATCTGGTTTCAGATGACCAATAAAGTAAACGCAAGCCCTATTTTATCAAAAAGTCTAGCTCAAGAATATTTTCCACACACCACACACAACACAAACAATAATCGTTATTTATTCCAATAAAAATACTTACCAACAAAAAAAGGGAGAAATCGGCTCTGGATGGTATTGCTCTCTTTCTAACTTTTAACCACATTTCTCATTTATTTTTTCTGCTGTAGAAAATGATAATGATAAAAACTTGATTTTCAAACTAATTTGCTAACCTTGTTTGCTAACATTTGTTAATGGAAATACAGAAATATATGTTTTAGTTTAGTTTTTTGACACTATAGTTAATTTTTTTGTAGAATGTGCAATGGAATAGTAAGCAGCCTTATTCATGATATTTAGCGTTTTGATTATTATTATTGAACTGCTGACTAAAAGTAGGATTTAAAAAAAAACGATTATCTAGAGCTAGCTTTGAAACAGTTGACTCTTTGAATAGCAAGTTCATTAAATATATAGTGAAATCCTAAACTAACTTGGTTATATCCCAAATCTTTCTTACGAAACACTACTAAAATAATAGCATTTATGTTAATATCAAAATTATTCAATGATTTCTAACAGACTATCAAAATGTTGTTAGAAAATTTATAAGAGTTAACAAAGGCAAATTTAAAGATTAACTAACCATAAAAATTAAGATTATTATAAAAATAAACTTGACTTTATATTATAATGCCTCAAATTTGGTAAAAAAAATTATTGATCATTTGAGTCCAGAGGTGAGCAGAGTGGCTACGTGTAGGTATGAAACAGATAATGAATCATAATAAATCCCTAGACAAACAAATCAACTGTATGATCCAGAAGTAAGAAGCGCTTTTGTTATGAATGACCATGCAGCGAACTGGGGGTGAAGCCAGAATGAACATACATACATAAATATAAACAACCCTGATCCGAGAACAAACCCATTTTCATGAATCCCCCGACCAGGCTCGAACGTGAAACCTCCGGGGCATGAGGCAAAGCACTTGTGCTATTCGAGTGTCAATAATTTGCAAGTCTAATCTCAATCACTTATACGTTTGATTCATAAACACATGGGCATACTTGTATATTTTTTACATCTTCTTCATGTTCTCGTAAATCGAAGACTTTATTCAACAAGTTTTCATGATCCTTATATAAAAAATACTCTCGCTGGCTGAATGTTATGACCAGAAATAAAATATAACGACTCTAATAAAAAATAATCCGTAAAAGATAATCTTTACAGTGTACTCATTACCATAGATTAGTTTTATACGGTAAAATATAAGCAAGCGAATTATAAAAGTCACCAGATCAAAAATATATAAATTTTCACTCCTTTTTCACTCTTTACTCGTATTTTACGAGTTTGCACAGTTTTGATATTAAAATTCCTCAAGAATCTACTCGATCAGAAATCATAAACATTGGTACATACAGTATTTCAAGATTGTTCCCAGAAAACACCGGTATGGCTTCATAAGCATTGGAAGCATGAAATAAGTAAATTAATTCGTAATTTTTCTTTGAGTGCTAGTACTGATAACAATCATTTTCATTGTATGCATTGTGATAAAAATATCTTCAATACAAAAGTACCATAATTGATTTGTTTGCTGTTCTCTCGAATATTTCGCTACTTTTATTCTACAGCCTTGTAACAATTTATTCTAAGCGTTTATGTATCGAGTACTATTTGAGTTTCGAGTATTTTTTACTTTATTGAGATTAAATTACAAAAACCTTATCCTAATTTCTGATATTTATCGTAGACAAATAGATATGGTTAGAAGAGTATTGTATTTTTTATAGCTTTTTTTACCAGAATCAAAATTAAAATACAGGAAAAATTTTAGGATAAATAATGTACGATTTTACTACATTATAGTTTACCCACAACTTATGACCAAAATGAATAAGCCCCTTATTTAAAGGTTTTTAATGTACGTTTATAATATGGCGGATCCGTAGCAGGTTGACGTATGTCGATATATTTATGGATAAGCATTTAAAAAATGTTAACCTGTATTATTTATATTCCAGTTGGAATTCTTGAATTGCCAATGTTTGTATGAAATGAACTCAAAGCACAGAGCTGAGCGTATTGTAATTATATTTTTGACAACAAATCTACTATATTTCCCCTAAGAAGACAAAGCTTGTGTAATAGGTGAGAACTGGATTGGAACCCAGAATAAATATGCACATATAGACAACAACTATCTGTGTTGATCACACAAGGCCAAGGCTCGAACCTGGGACCCCTGAAGTATGAGGCAGGGCTTGTTCCACCGACGGTACTCAGTAACATGTTTAAACTATGTGTAAGTAGCATAACAGCTAAATTGCATAGAAAAGCCACTAGTAATAAAAGTAATACAGACGATAGTAATTATTTTATATGTTTACATAGGGTTGCCAATCCAAGAAAATCCACAAAAAGCTTTTGGGTTGCGGTTTTTCGGTAACGGCAGTCGGCTTTGTGTACACAAGTTGTAAAAAGTCATTTTGTGTTTCTGGACGTCTCCAGGTCAAGCCGCTAACATAAAATGAGAAGCCAGCGATATTAACGCTAGGTAAACGACTGTCTTAGTCTTTCTTCATTAAAAAAGAATCCAACACTACGTTATTAATATCCCTGCTAAGAGTCCAATACTTCATAACAAAGAATTCAAAAATCTGTCGAAATCAATTATCAATCCATTGCAGTACACGGGACTGTTCATCTATTGGAAGTTCCCATTTTTAAAGCTGACCCTGACGTTGCAACCGGCTAGTATTATTATGATTCATAAAGCGGTTCGACTAACCTCTTTACTGATTCGAAAATGAAACATATGGAATATAGCTCTTAAACGTTAAGCGCTAAGAGTTACTTTAAAATAACGTTTTGTATTGGCCAGTTTGGTTTGACCGTATCATCTTGTATAAATACATCCAAAAGAAAATTTTACTATCATTCAACTTACGTATAGCATTTGAAACGTTCAAATATATTTTATTATTAAAAAAAACATATACTTTTTAATATAATGAATTTCACCACTGTTTTATACTTTGTTTTCACCGTGTTATCGGTAATGAGTTGCATTTATGCAGCACCGGAACCTAAATGGAAAATATTTAAAAAGATTGTAAGTACAGATAGTAAAGCAATAAACGCAGCTAAATATTTAATCCGGGTTGTAATAAGCATTACACATTTCTTTTTATTTTTAATAATTTTTTTATGGTTAAAGTAAATGTTACCTACGACACTGTTTTCTTTTTACATGATATATTTCAATTTTGGAATCTTCCCATTTTGGCGAAAGGTCGTCCATAATGGCGAATATAACCGAACTATAAGAGCTCGTTGGCGCAGTGGATAAGGCGCTGGCTTCTAGGTGTGAAGGTCCTGGCTCGATTCTGGTGAAGTAGATAAGACGACTGATAACGGTGAAGGAAAACATCGTGAGGAAAACCCGCATGCCTAAGAAATAATTCAAAGTTATGTGTAAGTCTCCCAACCTGCAGTAGGCAAGCGTGGTAGACTACACATTGCCTGAAACCAACCTCTGAGGTGAGGCGGGTGTTCCTGCAGTGGGGTAATTAAGGCTGTTGTGGTGAAATTTAAAACTGTACCTCTCATAGGGATATATACTTTTAGTAAGGATAACACTTTCATTGATATGCGGAGAAGATAGGCTTTTAATATTTTATTACAAAAGGTAAAAATAAGGAATGTTACCTATAGGCCTGTAGATGTCAAAGGTTTATAAAGCATTGTTACCGAACATTGGCAGTAAAGATTTAAGGACCTGTTAATTAAAATTGGTAACAAATATTTTCGCATCTTGCCGGAACTCGCTCATACCTTATTTAACTACAAATATAAAGTTGTCTTAAATATCTCGTCCAAAGTTACATTTCTATGCTTTTAATAAACCAGCGTAGTTTATAAATAACTGATTTTTTTTCAGGAGCGAGTGGGACAGCATATAAGAGACGGTATCATAAAGGCCGGACCCGCCGTGGCAGTCGTCGGATCAGCTGCTGCCATAGGGAAAAAGTAGATTAATTTTTGAACATTAAGTATGATAAAAATTTTATCATAAATTTGAAGCACCCAAAAAGGTTGCCTGATCCCTCGTTATATGTTAAGTTATTAAGTCATATAATTTTAAAATGTATTATAAAATTACCAGGTTATGTCATTTTTATCCAGATAACATTAAATTGTCCTGTAAGTATTAGAGTAATTAATGAGCTATCGAAATACATGCCTAAGTGTATAATTATATGTGTTCACACGAGTAGCTCCACGCAATATTAATAAAATTCAAGTATATTTTACTGAGTCTTACATACGGGACAGAGTTTTAGTATTATTTACAATCAATATCAATGTGTCAAAGAATAAGCATGAATGTAATAGTTGGTAATTTTTAAGCATTGTAATGTTACTTTAACTAAAACAGTTTAAAAAATTCTTATTTTTTATTTCCAAGTAGCATTTTTCGATGTTACAGTCATCATCATATTAGATTTTTTTATTAATCTAGAGTAGTAATTTCGTACATAATGTTTCCATAAATGTATAGATACCCTCCTTACAATTTAAGTAAAAAACAATAAAACCAAAGAATTCTTTTGTTTAAGACGTTTAAAAAATCTTGTAACGTCATCTTCCAAACTACGAAAACTTTCTAACTGTGAACATAAGAACATGTTAGTTAGAATAATTTGAAAAAGAGGTTCTCATGTCCAGATCACGTCTGGGGCAGTACTACAGTCCTTCCGATTCTAACTGCAATAATAACCACGTGGTTGTATTCCGGCCAAAAGAACAAAGGCAATCCCAACTTGAGCCTACGGTGGACAGTGCACCATTAACCGATAATCAATAAATAATCAAATAAATTAATCAACGACATCTATGATAATGATGTCAGCGGGCATTGCCATCAAGTAGATCACTTACTCTACGCCAAAGTTAAAAAAATAAAAATACGAAAGTACAAAATTGCTTTAAGCTTAATAATTTATTAGGTTTATGTTCATGGTAACATGAATTAAACGACGCCCTGTCGAATCGAAACAAGCAAGATGTTTAATAAAATAAATATAGATTATTATGATTTTCCATAATTATGACCAAAAAATAGTTTTAAGTCAATTTTTTAAGGATTACCTGTATTGACTTGATTTGACGCATTTCATTTTAAATTAATATTATAGTTTATCCAATAACTAAACGGATCTAAATGCTCTTTAGTTATTTTAATAATTTTTTTTCTATAATAGTAATAAGTAAATTAATTTTTGTGATGAGAGTGATTTATTGGCTGTCCCGTTACACGCATAAAATTCATAGCCCAAGTACCGCCCCAGATGAAATCTTAAAAAAAGAAAAAGAAACTTTATGACCACTTACAACATAAATCTATACCTATCCTGTTTTGTTACGGACCGCGAGTTTATATACGATCAATCAGAATTACAAAGTGATATTTTAAGTTATACATTACGCATTTGTGCTCTCTGTTGTTAAATAATAAGAAAACAAGTCACCTTGACTCTGTCTGTTTGTCCGCTGTCTACTCTCAGTTGTAACTAACTAGGCAACTGGTTCTAATACGGTTCTGACTAAAAGAATGTGAATAAATGAATAGGTTTAGTGTACAAAATTTTTAAATGTTTCACAATATCCAGGAATGTCGAAAATTCGTATAATATTTGAGTATAAAAATCCAATACTCTTTACCAAATAATACCAAAAAAAAAACTTTTATTATTATTAATAGCGATAACATGCATACTGAAGCTCTGCAATTCATCATTTTAAATAAAAGATATTTTACAGCACTGTTAAGTCCTGAACGTAACATAAAGTTTTGTCATGTGGCAATATTGTTAGATTTCTATAATGTTGGCAGATCTGTTGTGATGCGATCTGTATGTAAAATGTATCGCTGATTGCAGCGCGTGTGGGCTATAGCCACAAATATTAAATATTATCAATGTATTACTTATGTGCATTTAAAAGTGATTGTTCTTACAACATAATTAAGTTCTATGTACTTAGTAATAAGAAAGGTGTGCGAGTGCAAACAAACAGTTATTTATGTACGTGGTGTGCACGTTGCTAAATAAAATAATCCTTTATGTAGTGTGCGAGTTTTCAATTTTTCTAACCAGCGCCTTGCTCCTACATAAAAATGGTCCTTCGAGAAGAGAAGGTTGATTCTTTATAAGGCTTATTCTATAAATAAGAAAGATAGAAGCGGTGATAGAAGTCAATTTCTACTAAGTATCTACCTAAAATGAGGAATGGTTTGTCAATGCCATTGAAAATAGAAGCTGTGGAAAAATAAACGAAAAATTCGTCAAAAAATTTCATTAGATGCTATTAAAACTACGCAATATATATGAACGGAAGTGTGCTTAAAGCCAACAAAGATCGTTACAACCTTAGATTACAACACAATTAGTCGATTGGTCAATTCAACAATATTGAGATTGGCGCGGCGGCTAAGCAGTGACATCATTGGTCGATAAGCTGTGGCAGCAGCGGAGATTGGTTGCAGTTGGTACTACTGGAATTCGCGGCGCGGGAACTTCGCTTCTGGTGTTTGTGGAATGTGCATCTGCTCTGCGTCGTGTGCTTGACATTTTTTGCAGCCATTTTTGTTCTTGTCGGCGGATCGGCGTCAGTCATTTCAATTTTGGACTAGTAAAGTTATTCTACCTATATTGCAAGCCGATTTAAGGGTTGAGAATTAGTTACTACATAAGTATTTTTGTTGAGTATCCAGTGTCATAGTTTGGTCATAGTGATAAACCTTAGAAAAAATACGTTGCGCGATGGCAAAAACATTAGAAGAGTATATTGCTGCTCGTGGCCAGCTAAAGGGCTCTATAACTAAATTGTTTAATATGACGCAACTTCCTCATTGGGCTGAAGAAATTTCACTGGAAACCCTTAAGGTGAAAATAAATTACCTGGAAAAGTCATTTGAAAATTACCAAACTTATTGCCACAAAATTCCCACTAAAGATGAGAATGAATTCAATGAATATGAAGATAAATATATAGCAGCCTTATCATGTTTGCAGCAAGCACTAAGTTGCAAAAATGCCAGTAAGTCTACAACATTATGTAGTCCTACAACAGATAATGTAAATTTACCTAAAATTAATATTCAAAACTTTAGTGGGCAAAGCAAAAACAAAGCAATAGCCTTTGAGGCAACGGCTCAACCAGACAAAAGGACAAGTGGTGGTGGAGGAGCCCCACGAGTAAGCCTGTTTACCAGGCAAAACTCATGTGTTGCTACGTGAGCGGATACCGCTGACACCCAACGGACCCTATCTTATTAACACTAAGTTGGGGTATGTTGTGGGTGGTACTGTTGTTAGTAAGGACAATACTAAGGGCATTAAATATTGCAATTTAACTAATAAGTGTTTAACTAATAATTATTTTGAGGAAACTTGTTCCAAGTGTGATGATTCTATTCATAAACAATTACAACAATTTTGGGAGTGTGAGAAGGTGCCTGAAACCTTTTTTGAATCTAATTCCGAACAAGAATTAGCAGAAAAGTGTTTCCATGAAAATGTAGTTCTTAAAAATAATAGATTTCAGGTATCTTTGCCACTTAAGTTGCCATTTGAAGAGATTGATTTAGGCGATTCCTTAACCTGTGCTTTGCAAAGATTTTATAACATTGAAAAAAGATTATCTAAGAATCCAGATTTATTCAATAAATACAAATTGTTTATAGATGATTATATTAAACAAGGACATGCCCAGCTAGTTGATATATCACAATATGATCTTAAGAAAGGTAACATTTATTTTTTGCCTCATCATCCTGTTTTTAATGAAGGATCTAAAACCACCAAGTTAAGAGTAGTTTTTGATGGTAGCATGTTAACTAAAAATAGGATTTCCTTAAATGATATTTTGCTGAATGGCCCTATAGTTCAGAATGATTTAATTGATATTTTAATACAGTTTAGATTGGATAAATATATACTTATCTGTGACATAAGGCAAATGTTCAGAAATATAAAATTAGACAAAAGTCATTGTCAACTCCAAAATATTTTATGGCGAGAGTCTAATGAGCATAATATTAAATGTCTTCAACTTCAAACTGTCACATATGGTTTAAAAAGTTCTTCTTACTTGGCTACTCGCTGTCTACTTGAATTAGCTAACAGATATGGTGACAAATATAATTTAGCAGCATCAACCTTGAGGCATAGAACCTATGTAGATGATATTTGTGGGGGTACAAACGATATAAAAGAGTTAGAACAGTTAAAAAATGAATTAATTGATTTATTAAATTTGGGAGGTTTCCAATTGCATAAATGGTATTCTAATGTACCACAAATTTTAGCTAATATTCCCATAGAGAAGCAGCAATTAGAAAATATTGATTTAGCTTATGATAATAATATTTCTGTAAAAACATTAGGATTACATTACAATATAAAAACTGATAGTATTGATGTGTGCTGTCCGAAAAAACAGTTAAGTAATGTTTACACTAAACGGGAGGTTTTAAGTTTTGTTAGCAAGTTCTTTGACCCCTTGGGAATGGTCGGTCCTATTTTTGTTAAAGCAAAATTATTTTTACAAGAACTCTGGAAAACGAATTTAGCTTGGGATGTTCCTTTACCTTCAGAGTTAAATGAAAAATGGCAAGGTTTTGCATTAAATTTAATTAATATGTCGTGTATTTCGATTGCTAGGAACATAGACATATCTTTAAGTAAAAAAATAGAATTAATAGGATTTGCAGATGCATCAAATGATGCTTATGGATGTTGTCTATATTTAAGGGTGGTTAAACCTGATGGTTCAGTCACTATGGACTTACTTTGCTCTAAGTCTCGAGTCAGTCCCATTGGGAAGCAGTTAACAATGCCTAGGCTTGAGCTCAATAGTGCACTCTTGTTGTCTATTTTAGTTAAGAAGATATATAATACTTTATGTTTAAAAACAGGTAAAGAACAGCTTGATGTATACCTGTACTTAGATTCTCAAATTGCTTTAGCTTGGTTAAAAATTGAGCCTGTTCGTCTGTCTGTTTATGTTGCCAACAGAGTAAAATGTATTATAGAAAATACTAAAGGGTTTTCATGGTATTATATAAATACACAACTTAATCCAGCTGATTGTATATCAAGAGGGCTAGAGCCTGATATGCTGAAGCATAATTTATTATGGTGGCATGGTCCACAGGTTATGCATGATAAAAATTATTGTCCTAATTCTAATAATAATATTGATATTCACAAATTGCCAGAGGTTAAAGGCACATGTTTGGTAAATATAAAGGAAAAGGATAATGAATTTATAAAGAATCTATTTTGCAAACACTCATCATGGGGTAAATTACAAAGAATAGTTGCTTACATATTTAGATTTTATAACAATTGCAAAAATTCAAAAAATAAAATTAATAATTCTCTAACTGTAAGTGAACTGAATTTTGCTTCAACAATTATTGTCAAATGTGAACAAAGACTTATTTTTTGTTCTGAAATTAAATGCTTAAGCAATGGTCATCCAATTAAAGGTAGTTTATTACAATTAAATCCTTTTCTAGATGATAAAGGTGTCTTACGGGTTGGAGGAAGGCTACAACATTCAAAGATGTCCTTTACCCAAAGGCATCCTATTATTTTACCTAAACAATCACATATAACTACACTGATTATTCACAATGCCCACTTGCTGTTATTACATGCTGGGCCTAAGCTTATATTGAGTTACTTAAATCAAAAATATTGGCTGATCAATGGTTTAAGAGAAATAAAGAATGTTACACATAGATGTGTGGTATGTTTTAAACTTAAGGCAAAGCAGGCTTCACAATTGATGGGTACCTTGCCACATAGTCGTGTAACAGCTTCGCGTCCTTTTGAAGTGGTAGGAGTTGACTATGGAGGTCCTTTCCAAATAAAACAATCACGGGCCAGAAAGGTTTTAATATCAAAGGGATACCTTGTATTGTTCATTTGCTTTTCCACTAAGGCTATACATGTTGAGCTCGTTACAGATATGACTACTGATACTTATTTGGCCGCTTTAAAACGATTTATCTCGAGAAGAAATAAACCATCTGTAATATATTCAGATAACGCTTCTAATTTCCGTGGCGCAAGGAACCAATTAAAGGAGCTGTATAAAATGCAAAATTCTAGTGAACATCGAGCAGCTGTTCATAATTATACTAACTCATTAGGGATTTCATTTAAGTTTATACCTGCATATTCACCAAATTTTGCGGGCATATGGGAAGCCGGTATAAAAAGTGTTAAGTATCATATAAAGCGTGTAGTAGGGGATAAATGCCTTACTTATGAAGAATTGTATACTGTTATGGTACAAATTGAAGGAATCTTAAATTCCCGGCCTTTAGTGCCCTTAATTAGGTCAGATTATGATGATATGTCTTATCTCACCCCCGGTCATTTTCTCACGGGGGCACCTTTACAGTCCTTTCCAGAGCCAGATGTGACTGATGTTCCAACTAATAGATTGAAGTTTTGGAAACAGTGTGTGCAAATGCAGCAGTCATTCTGGAAACAGTGGCACAAACAATACCTCGTGCAGCTGCAAAATAGGCCTAAGTGGCAAGCTAGTAGACCTAATGTAAAGGTTGGAACATTGGTCATTATTAAAGATGACAATACCAGCCCTCTCACGTGGCCTATGGGCAGAGTGGTTGGAGTGCATCCGGGGGAGGATGGCAGGGTGCGTGCTATAGATGTTAAAAACCAAAAAGGGTTTGTAACTAGAACTAGTATCTCAAAGGTTTGTGTTCTGCCTATTGAAGATAATGATGTATGTAGTACATAAGTATTTTTGAGTTGATTCTTTTAGAATAAGATTGTAAAGTTTGATCTTAAATGTTTAAATTATAGTTTCATTTTCCAAATATTGTTTGCCGAGGCCGCAACTATGTTAAGTCCTGAACGTAACATAAAGTTTTGTCATGTGGCAATATTGTTAGATTTCTATAATGTTGGCAGATCTGTTGTGATGCGATCTGTATGTAAAATGTATCGCTGATTGCAGCGCGTGTGGGCTATAGCCACAAATATTAAATATTATCAATGTATTACTTATGTGCATTTAAAAGTGATTGTTCTTACAACATAATTAAGTTCTATGTACTTAGTAATAAGAAAGGTGTGCGAGTGCAAACAAACAGTTATTTATGTACGTGGTGTGCACGTTGCTAAATAAAATAATCCTTTATGTAGTGTGCGAGTTTTCAATTTTTCTTACCAGCGCCTTGCTCCTACAAGCACAGCATTTTATATTTTCTTATTTAAATTTAAAATCATAGGGTTATTCAATTCATTCAAAAGAGCTAAAATACCAACATGGATAAAATACATACCAACAAGAGATACAATACAAACTGGATCGTAATTTCAGCAATGGCCGGGGAAAAGCCTTTTTGTATTGTGTAGGCAATATTTTGTAATTGTATATTTTTGGTTGTATTGTTTGTTTCTAATTTTAATACTACTGAAAAGGTTAATAAAATAAAATAAATAAATAGCTGTTTCCCGCGAATGAGCGAGTCTAAAGAAGTAATTCGTTACATTTTGAAAAGTTATTTTTAAAGGGTGGAATATTGTCGTAATGCTGTAATGGGCGCTACAGACTTATTTGGACAGGCATCTATCGGCACTGCTGAGCCGCACAGCCGAATATGTGTCAATGAACTTTTTTCGTGTGGCCCGGCCAGAGCCGTTTGGATTTTATTTTTTATGAAAGGTATACCAACAACTGATACAACAAAACATTCACTTAAAACTATTATATGAAATACAGTAATTGTTCAGTCAAACTCCACATATTTATAAAAAAATATATATACAGAATGAATACAGGTTAAGCTAGTAATGCATTTTATGATTACAAATATTGTGGGTTTAGCGAAACGACCTGAATGAGCTGATCTGTTTAGAACTCGAATTGACTACCCGATTGGCACTTGCCGAATATGTGTCTACACACATTTGTTCGGGCTTGTATTGCTGTTCAACAAATACTGCCGACCCGAATGTTCCAGCCCGAAAATGTGAGTAGCGCTTCGTATATATATAGCTAGTTACGAGACAATGATTCAAATCGATTTATTGGTTTAAGAATTTGACGATTACAAACAAACAGTCACTTTTTATAGTATTATAATAAACAGCTTACACGGAAAATATTAGTGAAAGATATGGATAGTCTTTGATTGAAGTTAAATAGCGGATGGTATGTGACATTCCTACATGACTTACTTGCCTAATGGACCTGACAGTCACATAAGCTCAAGTATATTGCCCACAATATTTAAGAATTTCTAAGGTTCGAAAGTCTCAAAAAATGTATATAACGTCCAGAATTACTAAACTAAAGGGTTGAGTTCAAAATGTTCGTGCCGTCGGCCACTTATGTTTCAGTAAGATATACAGTTTTAATTATTTTTATTATAATAATCAATATGGATAATACCATATTTTATAAACACATGAGCTAAATACTAATTAGTTTTTTTTATTTTTAGTGTTAAAATAGCCACCATTAGAGTAAACTTATAATAACTATATTGTATTGCACCACAAATTCTTTAATCTAAAAATATTTGTTACTTCATTTAATAGGGAAAAAAGGAAAAATAAACAAGTAACTTATAATTAATTATTTATTGTGTTAGTTTGCTATCTCATTAGTAAGCAGGCTGCATTCCCTTGTCGCACAAAAACAGAGCGAATGTTTTTTTTTATTGAGGGTTGCCGATCAAAGAAAACAATTTCGCACATAAAGCCAAGCAAATGAAAAGCACAAAAATAAAATATTGACTATAAAGCTGACATGATTTCGACATTTTTTTAAAGTAATTAATTCAACTGAATATCTATGTCATCTATTTTAAATCTTAAAGATTACCTCAAGTGTTACTTTTTGCATAACGATTAACCTATAGTTCGATAACCTTGTCTGCATCAGTAAAGATGCATGCAGTTACATATTCTTTGATTTGCTTTTATATCTTTTATATATTTATATACATAAGTTGGTTCTGACTTTATTTTTAGTAATTACTATAAAATGTTTTAAAAATTATGGTATAGTCATTTTTTGCGTAAAGTACTGAAATCAAAAGCTTATTGAGGGCCTGGAATGAACTCAACTATTTGAGCAGTCTCTATATTATACTTAAGATATTTGCGATTCATAAACGTTTTATAACTTATTGAATACCTATGTTTGACAGTCAATATATTTATTCCTTAAATAAAATTTTGAAATCATATGTTTTTAGTAAGTATTCGTATCTTTTTATTTTTAAGTGATAGTCTGTTTGTTTGGAGTGTAGTAAGATTTTCCAAGTGATTATAATAAAACTTTCAAAACGCATTTCCTTACCAAGCTTGTAGGGAAATCACTCACTATACGAAACTTCGGTAATTCCCGTGTAGACACATCATTCTCGATATTGAAACTTATCACTACTCAGTTAAAGTTCAAAATTGTAAATGACAAACGTAGGAGCAAGTTACATTAGCATTTACGATGTTGTATATATAGGGTGGATGATACTTTATATGTATCAGTTTGTAAAGCAAACGCAAACCATCAACTTAATTTTGTGTCTACATTTTGTTTGTTTTTATAATTGAAATTTTTAAACATGAACTTATCTAAAGTCGTATTCTTCTTCTTTTCAATGTTGATTGCCTTGTCTTCGGTTTCTGCGGCACCGACACCAAGATGGAATCCTTTTAAGAAGTTGGTAAGTAAAAAAATTACTTATGTTTTAATTGTAATATTATTAATAATGGCAATTCAAGTTATAAACTTTATATTTGATTTAGTTATACGATTTTATAATTTTGAAGGCATCATTAGTGAAATATATAATAAGATGCAAATTGAGTTCATAATGACTTATTATCTGCATTTATTTCTTAAATCGATCATTATAAAAGTTTATTTTTCCGGTTTTACAGATTCATGTCAATTGATTAGAGTTAATTCCTATTAAATGTCATTTCAAACCTTTTTGAAAGAAATTTGTGTTCAAAATTCTTGTGCTTCTGTCAACTATTTATGATGTTTGTTAGTCTTTAACTTTTTTAACCGATCATTCATAAACAAATTGTTGTGGAATTTTCGAAGAAGAAATCATACCTAGATGCCTTTATTTAAAAAAAAAAAATCTTTTTTTCTAGGAAAAGGTGGGTCGGAATATTCGTGATGGTATCGTGAAAGCTGGGCCAGCCGTAGGTGTGGTTGGCCAAGCGGCTACTATTTATAAAGGAAAATAGGAAACATTATATTAAGAAAATTTCTGCGCTATACAGAGTTAATGAATATGAAAACAAAAGTGTAAATAAAGTATTATTATAATTTTTAATTACGAAATGTACGATCATTTTTGTTGTGAACGTTTTTTTAATACAGTTCCTTTTGACTTTAGTACCTGTATAACATCTTTTATCAAAACCTCTTTTCTTCCTCTAGTGCAAATTTATACGATGACCATTAATAAAATACACATACTTGTTAATATGAGGTGATACGTTTGTATGTGATGATATCTTTTGCTCTTTAGTGACGCAATCGCCGGTAAACTTTGAATGAACACTTTGTATATAAAGATAAAATACAATCTGGAAAAATGATTGATATAGTGGCGACTAATTTACACGAACAAAGTATGGTAAATAATGATCAATGAAGTCGTTAAATTAATTATTACTTACTAAAATTATCTTTTTTCACACAGTCAAAGTGTTATTTTATTGGTTTTTCAGATTTTTTACAAATAGTTTACAATTCACGTCATAGCGTAAGAATCAGAGGCGTAAGTAAGAATATACTGTTAAAAAGGGAAATTTTATTTATTTTACAATTTATGCACACATAAAATATCAGGTACAATAAAAGAAGAAAATTAAAAAAAAAAACAGAAAGTTTATTACAAAGGTGCAGCTTATTTCCCAGAATTTTTTTTTCTAGCTGACCTCTGACTGGAGAATCTCATGTCTTTAATATGGTTGAGGAGGCCGTGAGCTGCCTCTCGCCTTTTACGTAATCAGATGTTACGTGGAGGCCCGTCAGTCGGACAATTTATTAGGAAGTTATCGATGATCAAGCCGCGACCCGGGGAACCCAGAATAGGCATATATTTATATATGTTCACAACCATAACACCAGCACAAACATATGTGTTAATGCCCCGACCAGGACTCGAACCTGGGGACCCCATCGTATGACTACTATCTAACGCTATGACCTAATAAATAAAAACTGTTTCCTCTTTTTAATAATATGAATAAAACAGATATATTCTGTGGTTTTGACTTTTTACGTCAACTTTATTTACCTACAACTTTATTTGTAGTTTGCATTAATTCTTTATGTTATACAAAAACAGTGAAAATATGCGATCGCGATGTATATACTACTACTGCAAAAAATTATATTAATAGCAAATTTTGAGTGTCTTTTCAATGGATATCAGTAATGCATGGAAAAGTTATTAAGAGTATTTCTAATATAATCGTACATATCATATTGTCATCTCATTTTTTCCTTTATTTGTCTATCTCTAAACGGAGATACAATATTGAAAACTGTCGCAATGGCTGGTTTACACGCGTTAAGTAGGCAAGTTGGTAACGAAATGTTGAGTTAAAAATTATGTGTAAATGTCAGTTAGGTTAAAACTAAAGTTAAATTGGTAAAAAAAATTTTTGTAGTAAGCAAAAATTTAGTACAAGTGATTAAGTAGATTAGGAGCCGTTCTATTATTCTGGTAAGTAGGTGGGCGGGGCTACTCACTCAACGCGATACACACAACGTATGGAGACAATATTTTTGTGAAATGCATACGTTGACAGACCGGTTGACGGCAAGAGCTCGTACCTATTTCGCATTTTCTTCTTTTTCTTCAAAATTTCGTAGTGGAGTTTAGACTCTACTTTAAAGTTTGTTGAAAAATATTTAAAATAATAATGCTTTTGGAATACACGAACTGCAAAATTTCAGAAATAAACAAAGTCTGCTAAAGTTTTTATTTCTGAAACAATTTCTTCTATGACCTTATTCAAAATCCGGCTAATCACAAATCTAAGTTCAAATTTCTTTAAATTATTGAACGATCATTCTTATTGAACTTATAAGCTTTACTATTTAATGCGTTTCGACTCACAAGTAACATGTAGTGACTTAAAATGTTGTTACTACTTTACTAATTAACAGGTGTATACTGCGCATTAGAGCGCAGGTGTGACAGCAGAGTAAGCATTGATGGTGGTCGCAGAAAACGACTTAGATAAGCATAGGTACTTTTAAACAGAGTTATGTAGATAGCCACAAATGTTGTACTCACATAAGTAAACAATAAAAAATGTATACTTAATATAAATGTAATTAGGCATAAACAAGGTATTATTTTAAAAAATCTCACTTAACTTTCATCTATGAGTTACCATACATACTTATGTAGTCAGAATACATACATCCGTACTAAAACAGTGAAGAAACTAAAATGTAGGAAATGGATCATCATCAGCCCATATTCGTCCACTGCTGGACATAGGCCTCCCCAAATGCACGCCATCGAGGTCTATCCTCGGCTACTCGCATCCAGCTCCTGCCAGCCATCCTGCGCAAATCATCACTCCACCGTGTCTGAGGACGTCCTACACTACGTTTGCCGAGACGCGGTCTCCACTCAAGAACTCGTTTACCCCAACGGTTATCGGTTCTGCGGCTAATATGGCCAGCCCACTGCCACTTCAGTTTGCTAATCCGGTGCGCTATGTCGATGACCCTGGTTCTCTGCCGGATCACTTCATTTCTGATTTTGTCCCGCAGAGAAACACCGAGCATAGCTCTTTCCATAGCACGCTGAGCGACCTTCAGCTTGTGGACTAGCCGTGCCGTTAGTGTCCAAGTTTCGGCTCCGTATGTCATGACGGGTAGGACGCACTGATTGAAGACATTCGTCTTTAGGCACTGTGGAATCGTGGATGTGAAGACTTGACGTAGTTTCCCAAACGCTGCCCAACCTAGCTGAATTCTTCTATTCACCTCGTTCTCGAAGTTGTTTCTACCTAACTGCAATGTCTGCCCGAGGTAAACATATTTTTGAACAACTTCGAGAACGGCTCCGTGCACTGCAATCGGTTCCGGTAGTACATGTTCGTTGAACATGACCTTGGTTTTATCCAAGTTCATCCGTAGGCCGATGCGTATAGAAGAGTCAGCCAGGTCATTCAGCATCTGTTGTAGGTCCTGCAGCGTTTCTGCTATGATGACGATGTCATCAGCAAATCGCAAGTGAGAGATATGCTCGCCATTGATATTTGTGCCACGTCCTTTCCAGTTCAGCGTCTTAAACATATCCTCCATTGTATTAGTGAACAATTTGGGAGATATTACGTCTCCTTGTCTCACTCCTCGATGCAATGGTATGGGATTCGTCTGCTGATTCTGTATGTGGACGGACATGGTGGCGGCCTCGTAAATGCATCTCATCACTTGGATGTATCGCCAATCTACTTGGCATCGCTGCAGGGACTCCAGAACGGACCAGATCTCAATCGAGTCAAAGGCCTTCTCATAGTCCACAAATGCTAGACACAGGGGCTGATTATACTCTTCGGTCTTCTGTATAATCTGCCGCACTGTGTGGATGTGGTCTATGGTGCCGTATCCGCTCCGAAACCCAGCCTGTTCCGGTGGTTGGAACTCGTCAAGTCTCCGCGCAAGACGGTTCGTGATCACTCTTGAAAACAGCTTATAGACGTGGCTTAGGAGGGAAATAGGTCGATAGTTCTTCAACAGGGTTTTGTCTCCCTTTTTGAAGAACAGGACGACTACACTCCTACTCCACGCCTGCGGAGTTCTCCCTTCGAAGAGGACAGCGTTGAAAAGCTTTTGTAGCTCCCTCAGTACGGGTCTACCTCCTGCTTTTAATAATTCTGTCGTAATGCCGTCCTCTCCAGGGGCTTTTCCATTTTTAAGCTGCTTAAGAGCCATCTCGATTTCGCCAATGCTGACTTCTGGCAGGTCTTCGGAGTAATGGCGTGTTAATGTGGCTCTAGGATCATCATTTTCGGGATCAGGTCGAGATGCATGCGAAGCGTATAACCGGCCATAGAAGTTTTCCACTTCTGAAAGGACTGCCGGCTTCGAAGCAACGACTTCTCCACTTGCTGTGGTCAGCTTTGTCAAGTGGCTTCTTCCAAGAGATTGTACGAACATCTTTGACCCCCGGTTTTGCTCGATCGCTCTTTCAATAGCGAGAGTATTGGAGCATCGGAGGTCGTGTCGTACGCGCTTGCTGATCTCTTGGTTTAGAGCTCGTTTTCCTGACGAAGTGATGGGTGGGTTCTCACGTCGTTCCTTCATTAGCCCTAAAGTCCTATCCGAAAGCTTAGACTTCCTGCCCTTAGGCTGCATCTTACAAAATCTCATACCTTCTTCCCTGAGGATTCGAACCACATTTTCAAGGTTCTGGTCAACGTCCATTTTGGTTTCCACGGTTTCCACGGCAGCGAATCGGTTCTCCAGATTTGACTGAAACGTTTCAGATCCCGCCATGGTTTGGAGCGGAGTAGGTCGGAGCCTGGCCTTCATCAAGCGGACACGTTCAGCTTTGAAGTCGATATTCAGAGAGCCTCGGACAAGTCGGTGATCGCTACTGGTGTTAAACCTGTTGATCACGGAGACATCTCTGAATATGTGCTTTTTGTCCGTCATGATGAAGTCGATCTCATTTTTTGTCACAGTGTCGGGGCTTTGCCACGTCCACTTCCTTTGGGGCTGTTTTTTGAAGAAGGAATTCATTTGGAACAGCCCCTCCCGTTCGAGGAAGTTGACGAGCATTTGCCCCCTGTCATTTCTGCTTCCAAATCCATGGGATCCTACTACCGATTCGCCGCAATTCTGTACTCCCACTTTAGCGTTAAAGTCCCCCATGACAACGCTGTAGTGAGTCTTAGTAGTGAAGTGGAGGGCCCTCGATATGTCATCGAACATATCCTCCACTTCATCGTCCGAGTGTGTCGAGGTCGGTGCGTACGCTTGCACCACTTTTAGGCTGTACCTATCGGTGAGCTTTATAATTAGGTACGCTACCCTGTTCGACACACTGGAAACCTCCACAACGCTGTCAGAAATAGACTTATTGACCAGAAACCCCACGCCACCTTGGGATTGTTGGTCTCCCTCTCGAAAGTACATTAGGTGGCCTGATTCGAGGGTTATGGTGTCCTCCCCCTCTCTTCGGACTTCACACAATCCTAATATGTGCCACCTAATCTTCCCAAGTTCCACCTCCAGTTGCGCCAGATGCGAGTCAAGCCGTAACGTGCGTCCGTTGTACCTCGCCAGGGTCAATTTGTTGTGGTGGCCTCCCGTAGCCCGGTGATTCTTCGCACCCCCTGCCCCGCCGTTACCATGGTCGCCACCATGACCAGGAATAGCGGGGCCGCCGGGAACTGGGGGCCGTGGCCTACTGTGCCTCTTCATTGGGGGATATGCCCATAATCGCCACGCTGGGCAGGCGGGTTGGCGATCGCAGTATGGACCAATTCTGCGGCCCACGCAAGGAGACGCTGCTGCCCATCTCCTTGGATTAATTTTCCCTTAGTCGCCTCTTACGACACCCACGGGATGAGAGGGGATAGTGAAATTCTATGCCGGATATGTGGAGATATCTACATACATTTATTTGAGTATTTCCAAGGAAACCAAACTGTCAGTTTGGAATAATACAGTAGAGCGTTCTAAAAGCTTCTACAGCAAATTCTGCCAAGATCAAATCTTGTGCTCTACGCACACTTACAAGGATGTTTCTATACAATGTCTATATTGTTGATATATACTATTTTATGTTTACATTCCTGTTACAAAATTTATTATTTGTCTTATGCATGAATTACTGCAATTGTGTATTTGAATTTTTTTAATACATATTCCATAAACAGTAAATAAATATTGCAGAAGTAACGGTATGTTTACAATCAATTGTTTTCTAGGTACAGCGATATGTTGGAGGAGTTGAGTCACCGAATAATGTTCCATACGAAACGGTACCGAGTTGTGACGTCACAACCTGTAAATTATACAAATATTTGTATAGGCCTTTGAATAAAATATACATATAATAGCAATGTCGATAATAAGTTTATATGCTTACTGTTGTAACAAAAATTGTTATATTTAATGTCAGTAAGCTAATAATATTTAAAAATTCCCATATTTAGAAAAATAATTTTTTGCTTCTTTTTTTAAGTATTCTAATCCATATAATTTCAATATTATATGTGGATCTTTATTTATCGAAACATTTTTGGGACAACATTACTTATATTTCCTAAACAAAAGGTGAAAACTTGCTGTTTTAAATGGTGTCAAGTGCCCAATTACATGGCTAATTTAGTTACATCAGTTATCTATTAAGAAGACTAATTGAGTCGATTTATACATGCGTTATCGATACGTTCGATTGTTTTTTATCTCATCAACTTTAGCAACAGTCCTTCATTACTACTAAATTCTTAGTTAATCAGGAATGTAAAGAGTTAAAACTATGTTGAAGAAGATTTTGCCGAAAATAGGTCGTGTTTTTTGTGTTAAATAGTCGTGCATGTTTATTGGGAATAACCTTGATCGATTTATAAAACACATACGGTATAGTTATTTATAAAAGTTTCTTCTAATAAGAATTTAGTCAAAATTGAAACAATGACATAAGTCAATTTCACCGACTAGATGAGACCATCGGTTTGTTAACACTTTTTCAGTAAAACGTACTACATCAAATACAAACCTGACACGTGTTTCAGCCCTGCTCTGACAATGGGCGAACGTAATCCATGTTTTCTTCTTTCTTCTTGTGGATCTGTTACTTAATAAGAATTTTTTTTAAATATTTTTTTGACATTTTGACCTGCTATGTAGTAAAATGTTAAGTAGCCTATGTAGTTAAGCTTGGCCTCTGTTAAAAAGAAGAATATGCCTCCAGAAGTTTAAAAAAGTATCGTATATACGAGTAAAATCTGCAAAATCCGTGAAATCTAGGTTACAATATTTTTTGTAATTGATTTTTAACAAATACCTAATACCAGGAAAATGCATAAAAATCAGGTAAAAACGTTTGATATGCGCCAATGAACAAATATAATAAGGTATATAATTTATTTGCTTCCAGATATTGCGCAGATTTTATTATACACTAGCTGTTGCCCGCGGCGTCGATCACTTTAAGAAGGTCTAGAACAATTATTAGTTTTTTTGTTACTTATAGGTATAGGTTTAGCACGTCATTGGCCTTTTGGTATACTTAAGAATTAGTTAACCTACCCCAATCAAATTTCCAAAAAAATTGAAGACTCGTCTTCGTTACTGTTTTATTTTATGTATTTACGATCTACGTATAACTGTATGCTTTTATGACCATAAAAACAAATAAAACCGTTGGAATCTACAAATCTAGATTCTGGATGAAACGGATACAATCCTTTTAACTTTTATATCAATGAGGTTCTATAACACATAGACCTACCTTCATAGTAAATGCTTTAAAATTATGGCGACAAAATGGATTTATAATTTGTATGGGTATAATCGTCTTTTGTTTCAACTATTGAATCGGAAATATGTCTTACAAAACTTTACACGTTCTTTCTTTGTGTCGCGAGAGTGGAGACATCTGACTGCATCTGTTTTTACTGACAAATTAAATCCTGAAGCTTTCAAGCATGGTGAACAGGCGCCTCTTAGACAGGCGTGTACCTTCCTCGTATTCTTCATCACTTTCTATCAGAGGAGGGAGAAGAAAATGCCTGTCAATCCACACTAAAAAATAGCGCTAATCGTCATCCCTGAAACCTATTTCAATCGTCTCGTACCTCCTCTAAGGAAAAAAAATTATAACTATCAAATAATAATGCCAATGATATCCTGACCAGTATTCATATTTTTTGTTTATTTAAATACTATATACAAATCTAAATAATACGATTTCAGTTATAGATTACATTACATTGTTAACACTTTACATTAGATCACATTGAATACAGAATCACTTTGTAATTTTTTTTATTTTCCTTTATACATAGAAGACGCCTGACCAACTACTTGCACTGCTGGTCCTGCTTTGATGATTCCGTCGCGGATATTTTGTCCCACTCTTTCCTGAAAAAAAAGACATTTTTTACTATTTGGGTCAGTCTGCATTGCAGTTGATCCTAGTTTTATATGCATTTATTTTTTATCACTAACCTCACATATGTTATTTAAAACTGTATAATAAATAAAAAAATATACATTTGCAAAATACCAACCAATTTCTTAAAAGGATTCCACCTCGGATTAGGACCAGCAGATACAGCTGACAAGGCAAAGATCATTGAAAAGAACAAAAAGGCGATTCTTAAGATATTCATATTATATACTTTTTACTTATTTTTATTTATATTGATTTGAAGTCAATTAATTGCGTGTTTCACACTCCAACTATTGTGGTATACTGCACCATCACTCAGAGATCCTCAATATATAGCAAACTAGTAAACTGCCTACTCTCACGTTCACTACTTGCGTTTTGAACTCTAACCTTGTAAAGATAAGTTTCAGTTTATTAAATCGAGTGTAACATCAGGCCTACGGGAAGTCCCGAAGCTCCATACGGTAAGTTATTTCCCATGCAAGGATATGAACGCTGTTTTGGATGATTATATGAAATAAGGAAATTTAAAAAAAAATGAGATATGTAACCCCTAAGATTGAGTCACCAGTAGTCTAAAAATAGCTTGTTGTTGAGTTCCTTGACGACGTAAAATTGTGTTGTCAATTTATTTGAATATAGTTATTTTTTAAATATTTTCTGGCAAAGGTATTATTAATATAATATATCATTATAGGTTATGTTTTTATTCTTGTCCTATTTGGTACACAAATATGGCCGTTTTGTGACCATAGACAATTTACTTCCTTTGGTAAAATATAGAATGAACGACCGAACTCAACTAAGAACTATGGAATTGAATGATTCGTACACATTATCATGAACAAATATTTAATTAATTTCTATTCATAAAACTTTATAAAGATTTAAAAATGTTTGAGCTAGCAGTGACTCTATGGTATTTTTACTTACATATTTTATTATAGAGAAGAACATTTTGTTTTATTTTTATAATATACTTTGTGGGGTTGGCACTCTAGGACTATTATTATATACCCTCATCATATTTTTCGAAGGTAGGGACTTTTTCTGAGGAGGTGAATAACACTTTTGGTCTATGGAGGTCTATCTTAATAATTACCCGATTTGAGCCGAGATGTAGGTCGGTTCTTGTTAGCAGAACGACGTGTAATTAACGGTTTTATTATACATATTTGCCTAACATATACAACTTTTTTAGGTGACAAGAAGAACAGGTGCCAGAAACTTATTAACTTTAACAGACATTACTATTATTGTACAATATTTTACTAACAATATCGTACCCCAGTCTCCTCTTGAGCTGTCGAATTTTACAGACGTCAAAATTTAGTACGCAAGTGATTAAGAAGGTTAGGATTTGTTATATTTTTCTTATAAGTAGGTTTTTTTTTAAAAAGGATAAGACGTTTGTCTTCTATCTCACCTGATGGAAAGTAACGATGAAGACTAAGGTGTTACACGTCTATCCACGAGATACCTATTCACTCGACGCTTGAAAGAACTAGGACAATAGTTTTCTGGAAAAACCGATGCAGGCAGTTCATTCCACACCTTGGCGACCCGCACCAAAAAGGAACTATCGAAGCGTTTGGTTTGACTTCTTGGGATGTCTTCTATAAAGGGATGGCAGGCCTGTCTACGTCTAGTAGTCAGATGTAAGAAGGGTGTTGGTTCAACCTGATCAAAAAGAGCATTCGCGCACTCTCCAAAATGTAATCTGTAGAAAACTGCTAAACTGGCGACTTTCCGACAATGGTCGAGGCTTTGCAGTCTTTGCAGTTTGGTGAGGTCAAAGTTGTTTATAATTTTTTCAGCTCTTCGGTAAGTAGCTGTTCAGAGCTAAAGTACCGCCGGACCTTCGAGATGATTCCCAACTTCTTTTAAGCAGTTTGAGCCATGGACACAATTTGATGCCCGAAGTTCAGTTGGGACAATATAGTTACGCCCAGAAGCCCTAAGTGGTCGGTTAAGGGTACAGAACCATTTTAGAAAGTGGGCGTTAGGTTGAAACTGCTCCTTTTGGCGGAGAATAAACACGCCTGTGTTTTTGACGGGTTCAATTTGACCAAATTGGACTTGCCCCAATCGGACGCTTTCTTTCTTTCAGCTCAATCATGTACTCTCGTCCATTTCATTTCCAAGCCCGGATTTCTTGAAGAGCCGCGCATTGGACATGTATCTCTCTACAATTTGATAAACTGCAGTGTGAAATGTTAAATTTACATCTTTGGAAAAAGGTCCGCGATCATGGTGCTTGCAACAGCATCGAAATATCGGACGCAAGAAATAAAAATCAAAAATTGTGGTAAGAATCCCGTAAATTCATTAAATTATTTTGCAGAAGTGTTTTACGTGAAACAAAGTCAAACGCCTTACTCAAGTCTAGGCAAACTAGCTAACCTAATCTAACCTGCTGGATAAAGCTTTCTATTTAGTCAGTCACCTTTTTGATGAGTGAAAAACATGCCAAAGTGGTAGACCTACTCTTGTTTAAGCCGTATTGTTTCTCAACATTATTGGGACAACAACTAGTTTGGATTGGCAGGCCTTACACATACATTCAAAATAATTTCTTAGGTACCTGGAATTCCATACATCCCCACGTACCCACGGTACATGTGGAACTCAGTGGAATTGATCCCTTAATTAATCCAGAAGCCATAACCGCTGCCCTACCGACGCTTCCAAGTACGTGATAAGTTGGTGATTGTTCAATTATAAATGCTTTGGTCGATTTCTAAATTATTGATTGCATAGCTGAATTATTATTTTAGTATTTACCTCCCCACATATACAGCCATTTTATAGGTAAAAAACGTTGTTTAACTTGTGTATAACACAAAGATTTTTACATGCAGCTCAAATCCATGATTTTGCAATCACTTCTATTATTCTATGAGGAGATACGATTTATGAGAATTAATAAAAAATCCACAAGACAGGAAAAAAAATATGCGAATAGGTATATATTTAAAATGTTAAATCAATTTTTATTAATCTAAGAACACACTCGATTTATTCAGCTTTCAATACAAAAAAAATTGTGCAGAACTGGTCCATGCGTCTGCGAGATATGATGCCTCAGCTATACAAAAAATACATAGATAGAAAATACAAAAAAAAATTATGCTAAAGGATATGCTATATATGCTCTCTCTCACATATCGAGGTAAGCATAGCAATGTTCACTCGCAATCATGACAATTACTTTTGATCACCTGGCAGGTATAATTTCCCTCCAAACGGGGAAAATAGACTGAGCAATAACAAGCAGTCATTCAGCTTTTAAGTAGAAAAATAGACGGATTTTATGAAAATCATAAAAAAGGAAGGAATAAGGATCTTTAATATTTATTTATAGAAATTATTTTGATTCAATAAAAAACATCAGGGTTGTATTTGTTTTTTTATTTTTTACAGCTTTCTCAATCACTCATCTTTGGGCAAGTGGTGGTTACCATTTTAATTGTGGCAATTCCACACAACTTAGATAAAACGATAAAAATGTAAACTCGTAAAGAAATTTTTTGTTTAGATCTTGACAGATGTTACGGGTCCATTGTAATTCTTCATTCCCTTGAAGGCAGGTATTGGCAGTTTCATTCCCTAACCACGCTCCCATATCTTCAACGCACTTCAAAAATATGTTTTTGGATTATTTTGAAAATTATTTTGCTGGCACTTGGTTGAAACCCAAGTATTAAGTAATTAAGTCCTCAAATATAAAATTGAAAGATGATAAAATTAATATTTTACAGAAATAAAGTTGGAAGTGTTCAAATAAAACATTCTATGTACTGCACACGAGTTCACCAGCGTATCGATCAGGACCAGTTTTTCTGAATGAAAGTTATGTTTTTTATAGACCCCTAAAAACATGTATGCAACATTTCATGATGATTGCTTGCGTAGATAAAACGTTTAAGCCTAACAAAAAAATTATTATTTAAGAAAAACGCACTGAAAAACGGAAATTATTTGTAAAGGTATTAATGAAGACAAGTATTAATCAAAGTATTCAATGTTTTCTAAGCAGCTGAATCATGTCAAAAATTTTTAAATATTTCAGTCTGAATTTGAGTGAAAGTAATAAGTTAGTGTCTCTTTATATAAATTGGGTCAGAAGTTTTAGAGTTTATAAAAAATAAATTCACAAACAATTTTTTTCTTACATTATTAGTACAGATAAATAATAATAATAAATCCCCAGACAAACACACCAACTGTATAGCCCAAAGTAAGCAGAGCTTGTATTATGGGTAACTATACAGCAAACTAGGGGGCAAATCAGAATAAACATACATATTATATATAAATATCAACAACCATGACCCGAGATCAAAGATGAATGAATGCCTGAAAGAAATGAATGCCCCGACCAGGACTCGAACCTGGGAACTCCAGCGTATGAGACAGGGCTACTGACCACTACGCTACTCGGCCGTCTAAAGATAAAACGACGAAGTAAATTGAATAAAGCTATAACAATCAGATAAATTATTTAAAATATGAACTGCCTAACTCATTGTTTATAACTGTTTTATTTTTATTAACTGTTCAATTCCTCAATCATTCAAAGGAACTTTCTCATGCCAACTAGGGGAATCACTCACTGAATGGAACTGCGGGACTTCCCGCAGGCCTGTCACACTCGTCTTGTAAATTGAACCTTATCTTGACAAGGTTACAGTTCAAAATGTTATCGATAAGCGCATTCATTAGCATTTGATCAGTTTGAGTATATATTGAAGACCTTAATGTAAGGCTTCATTAAAACATAACAGCTGTTGTGTGAACCTCGCATTAATAGTACAACGACATCAATCTTGTTTTTTATTTTAGTAAATAAACCGTTTGATAAAAAAATATACCAAAAATGAATTTCTTGAAATTATTATTTTTCTTCTTTTCTATATTGGCAGCGTTGTCAACTGTATCTACAGTGCCAAATCCAAGGTGGAACCCTTTTAAGAAACTAGTAAGTAGTTTTTATTTGTTTTTAAGTCAAGTTTCTGTGTATGTGTATTTTTTTACCAAGAATGGGGAAAGATGGCCTTTTGAATGACACTATGACAATAACAAAACATTACCCCATTCAGAGAGTATTTCATTAATTAAATGAATTTTTATTTTTTTACATTCTTTGCTTTATTCGTACTCAATTTATTCAATACCTTTTACTCAAAACTTCTTACGGGTTCTTTCAAGTTTTCCATGAGGATTTCGGGATAATCATGGATCTTTGTATTGTTATAAGTCATACTCGTAATCTATCCATATTCATAATCGGGCAATCTTACTATACAAAATCTGTTCCCTAGATTTCCCAGTCATTTTCTGAACCCCAAAAAACGTCCTATTAAACCACCATGAAATTTAGAACATGAAACATTTTTTTTTTCAGGAAAGAGTGGGACAAAATATCCGTGATGGAATTATTAAGGCAGGTCCAGCCGTGGCAGTAGTTGGTCAAGCCACTTCTATTTACAAAGGATAATAAGAAATTTGCTGCTCTATTTTATAAAGTGCAAAAATGTTTGTGTGCAGGGATTTGTAAATAATTAATATATATGTATAGTATGTAATTGAGTTAAAAATAAAAATTGTATTATTCTAACTAAAGTATATTATTTTAAAACATAAAGTTTTTAAAAGCCGCATTTCAGCCAATATTCAATTCATGTCGTCAAAAAAAAAATATAAGTACACAAGACTAAAATAAAAATTATTTTGAATGGTAAATGTGTCGTCGATTATTATTTATCATTGTTAAAAAGGTGCACATTCTATAATACATCTCAGTTAATCCAATCAGAAAACTAAAAGCTATGGTTAAATAGATTTCATAAGAAATCCAAAATTGAGACTGTAATATAGAAAAGGTCTAGAGACCATTCATTATCAGGAGAAAGTACACTGGCAGATTGTAAGCTAAAAGTTTTTTTTTTAATTTTTATGGTCTAATTTAAAATGTTGTAGGGATAAATACTCTGCAGTGGGTTGACAATGAGCTGATGATGATAACTTTTTTACTACGCACTTGAAAGTTCAGACTTTTAAGTAATATATATATATATATATATATATATTACTACAGTACTACAGTAATTATATATATATATATATATATATATATATATATATATATATATATATATATATATATATATCTATTAGGTGTTTACCTATGAAATTGCCGTTTTGCCTTACTGGCCATTTCAAATGAAAATATTTTTTTTTTGACTGATAATTCTAATTTCAAATTAATTTTATTTGACAAACATGGAATTCTTTTTCTAAAATCGTCATTTGTTTAATAGTTATTGTTTTGTTTTCAACGCATTCGAACATTTTTCGTCATCATGGATAAGTTAAAAATTCGAGTAATTATGGAGTATGAGTACCGTCGTGGCAGCAAAGCGGCACAAAAATATTTTCATTTGAAATGGCCAGTACGGCAAAACGGCAGTTTCATAGGTAAAGACCTATTCTATATATATATATATATATATATAATATGTGCTAAAATCGGAATATATACACCTTATTCACCTAAGCTCATTATGTTTACTGAAGGTATGCAATTATGTCAATCGTGTAATTTTCGGTATTGTATTATAGATTAAAAATCACTATGAACAAGGAGCAATCAGTGACTACTTTAGTCGAATGTAACGAAGATCTTCCCAGTAGCTCCAAGGCTGTTAATTATGTTGTAAGTTAATTATTTATTTAAAAAAATTTAAATTGTAAATATAAAAAAATCTATCTCTTGGCTTTTAAATCTAATAAAGCAGTGATTAGACTATATGACAAATTGTGACTTTCTCAGATTGACGTTTTAGCAAGGGAAAGTGAAAACCTTTAGATAGATTACAGTGCATGCAGAGCCCTTAGTAAGCCAAATTGTGACAAAATTGGTATCTTCATGAGGTTTACCGGTCAGTGGGGGTTTTTATACGCTCATACATTTTTCAAAGATAAAAAACCATTATTGTGGGGCTGGGTTCGTTCGAACAAACGACCCTAGGATTCAGAGGCCAGCCACTGCGCCACCACAGTTAATTTGAACATCATCCTCATCATCATCACCCCATTTTCAACCCATTGCAGGGTGCGAGCCTTCTCGCGGCTCTGAATAATATGTGTAATGAATAAATAATAATAAAGTGACGTGCCTTTTTGCTTCTCTAGCCTTCGTGATATTTTATATTTGGCCACCACTTCGAATATTTCTTTTTAAATTATATTGTTTCTTACCATTAGTATCAATTTTAAAAGTTGGTGGTAACTACACCCGTGTTTAAGATAAAATGTTGGTCTTGGTATAACTTTATCTTTTTATTTTATATATCAATTTAATCTAATACATCTTACTCCGATGATGGAGCAAGTCAGAATATCTTGATTCTTTTATGTGAAACATATTACCAAATATATTTTCTTCTCATTATATATCGACCTCTTTACTGAAACATCGTAGCATTCTGACGTGCTTCCTAAGGCTTAGCCGTGACGGTACCTAAAAACAAAGACTTTTATAGATTTGTGTATTACTTATTATTAAAATAATACTAGGAAAAATGCAGTACTTCAATATTAACAAAATTGATGGCAAGTGTTCGATATTTACGACGGAATACGATAGCACTGGGCGAAAGCGCGGGAAGAAAAGCGATACATACAAACTCTAGAAGGCCTCGGCCGGTACTAAATACAAGCAGTTTTTTTTTTTGGTTCCCCTCCACGGGAAGGGCCGGAGGATATAAAAAATGCTCTGACGCATACTCCGCGCGCGCGATCGGAGTTATGTGGGACTCGTCCCGACGCCTACCAGAACCATACCCACTAAAAAACCCCCTATCGGCTCTTGCATTTTTGCCACTCAGCGTTCATCTGAGCGACGGCCAATCGGAGAAAGAGGCCGCGCTAGCGGGGCCCTTAAGGGGTCACCCGCTGGGATTTACATAGCACTGAAGGTGCTCAAAAAGAAAAGTAAACAATTAAAAAATTAAAAATTGAAAAATAAAATTACATTAATTCGGATTTACGTTAGAATTAGAATTTACGTTAGAATTAGAATTTGCGGCCTGAAGGGCCAAGAGATCTAAAGTTAATTGCGTCGGTTCGCCAGTGTGCGCGTTTCTCGGTCTAGCGACTTTGAATATCGAATCTAACACAGGAGCAGTATATGAGACTGAATCTCGAACAAGATGATTGGGATGGGATTCGGCGCGTTTGAAGAACGATTCTGAGAGTGTTTTGAGGTGCTGTTGCACTGTAGGCAGTTCAAGATCTCTGTGCAGGTCCGCGTTACGCACATACCAAGGTGCGTTTGTGGCCCTGCGGCAGAAGAGATTTTGAACTACCTGCAGTTTATACAGGACGGAGGGTTTGGCGTGGGCAAAGACTGGCGAAGCATATGACATGACGGGTCTAACGCAGACCTTATAAAGCGTACGTTTATTTCTAAAAGACATTTTACTTTTTCTTCCTATCATACTATATAGGCGCCTTACGTGGACGTGTGGCTTGAAAGAAAGCGTCTGATCTAGGGTGACGCCTAAGTATTTAATACTGCGCTTCCAGGGGATGGGAATACCTAACATTCGAATGTGGGGATCGTTGTAGCGATTACGACTTTTATGGTCGAATTGAATAGCAGAACTCTTTTCTGGGTTGACATCGATACGCCATTTTTGAAACCAAACACCGAGGGCATTTACGGCCTTTTGGAGTCTGGTGATGTAATACGGGATCGCTTGACTTTTAGTGTAAAGGGCGGTATCGTCTGCAAAGAGGGCGAGTTCGACGCCTTTCGGCGGGATGGGGATGTCGTTAGTGTACACAGTGTACAGCAGAGGGGCGAGGACTGAGCCTTGCGGGACTCCAGCCTTTATGGGACGAGGCGCGGAGAGCGTGCCTTCATGTTTGAATCGAAAAGAACGGTCTTTAAGAAACGACGCTATTAATCTGACTAGGCGAGCCGGTAAGCCTATTTTATAGAGTTTAAAAACAAGACCGCTGTGCCAGACTTTGTCGAAAGCCTTGGCTACGTCAAAGAGAACCGCGATTGTTTTTTTACGTCGCTGATAGAATCCTTCGAGTATGTACTCGACGATTCGATGGACTTGCTGAGGGCAGGAGTGCTTAGCGCGAAAACCGAACTGGTGGGGAATGATAAGAGTGTCGCCATCCGTTGGAAACAGATGGTTCCGCATTTGAGAGAGTATGATTCTTTCGAGAAGTTTAGACATTGCCTTGAGGAGGCTGATGGGTCTGTGATTAGCTGGGATGTTCAGAGGTTTACCCGGCTTGGGAATGCCTATGACTGTCACTTCTTTCCAGGCTTTTGGAAAGTAGCTATGGTCGAAGCAGGCATTGAAGATAATAGCTAACAAAGTAAGGTGCTGGGGCAGGTACTTAAGTGCGCGGTTGGAAATTCAATCCGCACCCGGAGCCTTTTTGGACTTTTGATTTCTAATGAGAAGCAAGATTTCATCATTAGAGACTGTGATGGGGTCGTCGGTGATGGGGAGAGATTCTCTGCGGAGAACTTCGTCCTCCACCGCCTGGATGTGGGAGGGATCCGCGGGTTACGTGCTGGGCGAACATTGTGCCGCTATGCTGTCGGCGAAGCATTCGGCTTTCTCTTCGACTTCAAAGGCAATAGTGCCGTCGGGCCGAGTGAGAGGAGGAACGTGAGAGGCGGTGTCTACGCGTAAGGCTCGGGCCATTCGATAATACGCTTGGTGGGACGGGGAGATATTCTCCATGAGATCGTTAAACTGAGTGTCACGGAGTTCCGCGAGGCGAGACCTAACTTTACGTTGAAGCTGATTCGCAGCTGTTCTGTATATTTCTTGGCTCTCCGGAGAGCCGCTTTCTTGCCTTTAATGAGAATGCTAACGGCTAGGGGGAAGCGCGGGTTTGCCTTGCTTGGCAATAATTTTGCTGTCGCTGATGGCTGAGTTAATAGCATCAGTTAGAGAGTTTACTAATGAATCTATTTTATCCGGGCTATCTAATTGGTCGGGCGAAATCGCGAGCGGAGAGTTTGGGGCCTCTAAGACTGAAACTAACGCGTTTTTAAAGCCTTTCCAGTTGGTAAAAGTCTTAGGAGATGTGACGTTATCGTTAGGCGCACCTAGCACGAGGGAGACGGGGTGATGGTCGGAGCCTAGGTCATCGAGCGGTTCGATGGACCTGAGATCAAGATTGATTCGCTTGATAATTGCAAAGTCGAGGATGTCAGTAGAGTAGGTCGGGTTGTTGGGATAGTGAGTGGGAGTGATGGGGGATATGACGTCTAAGTCAAGTGCGTTAGTGATGTCGAGGAGAGCGATACCGCTGGTGTTGGTCGATAGGCACGTCCAGTCAGTATGTTTGGAGTTAAAGTCTCCGAACATAATGACTGAATGGCCGAGGGCGAGAATGGCCTCAAAGTCGCTGCGGGTTGGTCTGGAGCCACATGGTATGTAGACTGAAGCTATGATGATGGTCGGATGACCAGTCATAGCTAATCTACACACAGTGGCTTCCACGTTAATGAGAGGAGGAGTAGGGAGAGGACAGCAATGGAAGCCTCTTTTGTAATATATAGCTGTGCCGCCGAAACCGTCGGAGTTGGGCCTATCGTTGCGAGTAAACGCGTACTTAGGAATAGCGTATCCCCTGGAGCGGTTTGGAGTAAGCCATGTCTCCTGGAGAAGTAATAAGTCAGGTTCTAAAGGAACAGTTTAATCTCAGGAAGGTTGGTGCTAAGGCTACGAGCGTTAAAAGATACTAGGGATAAGCCCTTGGGTTTAGTAAGACCGGACGCGGGATTCGCGGGTCTAGACATTATAATTTACTTATTTACGAATTTATACAAAAAATAAAAAATTTATAACGAACTTAGAAGCGAGTGATGCTCGGCTAACGCAAATAACGCTCTTGAGGAGAGCGGGCGGCTCGCAGACCCTAACGCGGTCAACTCTTTACCTGCGTACCCTTTTTTAGGTTTCTAGGTAGCGGCCTTCGGCGTACTACTGTTAGTTTTTAAGTTTTCCTTCCCAGCCCCCCTACCGCTGGTAGGGAGGTTAGCCGCTAGGATTTTACTAGGTTTTTAGGAACTAGGCATCCTTTATTATACTTATATTTATTTATATTATTGTCCCAACCCTCCTTAATGGATCCGCTAAGCGTTATTAACGCGTTCACCCAGGCGCTTGCTGCGGTAGGCGTCTACATCCCGAAAGACATCATAACGCAGGCCTTGCAGGCATCAATCGCGTCCCCGGCCCCTCAGGCCTCAACCCCGGCCCCTCAGGCCTCAACCCCGGCCCCTCAGGCCTCAACCCCGGCCGCTCAGGCCTCCAACGTCGAGACCCCTCAGGTCTACAGCTCTTCCTCGTCTCCCGCCTCGTCCGAGATGGACTGCGAATCGGTCGCATCCTCTCACGCGTCGCGTCGCAAGCGTACCGCTCCCGGGAGCGACTCCGAACCCGCGTCTGATACGTCGTCAGATGCCGCCACCTTAACCGGCTCTCCTGAGCCCGCGTTTCAACTTGTCGCCAAGCGCTCCAAGAAGCGCTCGAAGAAAGCTTCGGTATCATCAATACCCGAGCCCTCCCCGGTGTCTTCAACACCAGCCCCCGCGCCGTTAAAATCGCTCGAAGTAACCGCGTCTCCGTCGGTCCCATCGAAGCCAGTGACGCGCTGCGCTCCTGTCCCGCCGAAGCCTCAGCTCCCTCCGCCCGTCTTCCTGCGTGAAAAAGCGGTATCAAACTTGTGCAAAGAGTACAAAATTAATTACTTAAAAGCCGCCAACGCTGGCGATACAATCAAAATTCAAGTAGCGACCGTCGACGACTTCCGGTCTTTCACTAGGCTTCTGTCGATCAATCAAATCGCGTATCACACCTACGCCCTCCCGGAGGAGCGTAAGATCCGCGCAGTACTACGGGGCGTCCCGTTCGAACTCAGTAACGAAGATATTCTCGAGGACCTTAAGTCTCAGGGTTTCCCGGCCGTAGCAGTGCACAAGATGCACTCCAACCGCGGTAGGCGTTTTCCTTTAGCTTTAGTAATCTTGTCAAATACTCCCAACTCGAAGGAGATTTTCAGAGAGGCTCGCACAATCTGCGGACTCTCGAACATCTCCGTCGAGCGTCCCAACCCCCGCGGTCATCCTGGGCAGTGCCACCGCTGCCAGCTCTATGGCCACGCAGCGGCTAACTGCTCAGCTCCCCTCAGGTGCGTTAAGTGCCTGGATCCACACATAACAAAGGAGTGCACTCGCACTCCTGAATCCACTTCCCCCCCTGCCTGTGTGCTGTGCGGCCAGTCCGGCCACACAGCTAACTACAGGGGTTGCCCGCGCGCTCCGCGCTCCACCCTCAAGAGGGTCACGCCTAAACCGGCGCCGCCGCTCACTCCCGCTAACTTCCCGCCGCTGCGCAACCGGGGTCCCCCGGAAGCAAAGCCCGTTCAGCCGACGCCTACTCAGGCTCTGTCTTGGAGGCAGCGTCCGGCCGTCCCGCCTGCACCTTCCCGACCCATCCCAGCTCCCGTAGCTTCCGTAGGGCCGCGTCCAGCTCCGTTATCCGTACCTCAGTTGTCGTTGGCTGAGGATATGAAGACCGTGTTCGACGTTATTCAAAACGTCGACATTAACGAAATTTCCGTACTCGCACGCAAACTGCGAGCCGCCCGCTCTCCTCAAGAGCGTTTATTCGCGTTAGCCGAGCATCACTCGCTCCTAAGTTCGTTGTAAATTTATTTTATTTTTTTATTTTTTTTTATTTTCGTATAAAATCGTAAATAAGTAAATTATAATGTCTAGACCCGCGAATCCCGCGTCCAGTCGTATTAAACCCAAGGGCTTATCCCTAGTATCTTTTAACGCTCGTAGCCTTAGCACTAACCTTCCCGAGATTAAACTGTTCCTTCAGAACAAAGAACCTGACTTATTCCTTCTCCAGGAGACATGGCTTACTCCAAACCGCTCCAGGGGATACGCTATTCCTAAGTACGCGTTTACTCGCAACGATAGGCCCAACTCCGACGGTTACGGCGGCACCGCTATATATTACAAAAGAGGCTTCCATTGCTGTCCTCTCCCTACCCCTCCTCTCCTCAACATGGAGGCCACTGTGTGTAGATTGGCTATGACTGGTCATCCGACCATCATCATAGCTTCAATCTACATACCTAGTGGTACCAGACCAATCCGCAGCGACTTTGAGGCCATTCTCGCCCTCGGCCATTCAGTCATTATGTTCGGAGACTTTACAAACATACTGACTGGACGTGCCTATCGACCAACACCAGCGGTATCGCTCTCCTCGACATCACTAACTCCCTTGACTTAGACGTCATATCCCCCATCACTCCCACTCACTATCCCAACAACCCGACCTATTCTCCTGACATCCTCGACTTTGCAATTATCAAGCGAATCAATCTTGATCTCAGGTCCATCGAACCGCTCGATGACCTAGGCTCCGACCATCGCCCCGTCTCCCTCGTGCTAGGCGCGCCTAACGATAACATCACATCTCCTAAGACCTTTACCAACTGGAAAGGCTTTAAAAATACGTTAGTTTCAGCCTTAGAGGCACCGAACTCTCCGCTCGCGATTTCGCCCGACCAATTAGACAGCCCGATTAAAATAGATTCAGTAGTCGATACTCTCACTGATGCTATCAACTCAGCCATCAGCGACAACATAATCATTGCAAAGCAAGGCAAACCCGCGCTTCCCTTAGCCGTTAGCAATCTCATTAAAGCTAAGAACGCGGCTCTCCGGAGAGCCAAGAAATATCCCACGCCCGCATATAGAACAGCTGCGAATCAGCTTCAACGTAAAGTTAGGTCTCACCTCGCGGAACTCCGTGACACTCAGTTTAACGATCTCATGGAGAATATCTCCCCGTCCCACCAAGCGTATTATCGAATGGCCCGAGCTTTACGCGTAGACACCGCCTCTCACGTTCCTTCTCTCACTCGTCCTGACGGCACCATTGCCTTCGAAGTCGAAGAGAAAGCCGAATGCTTCGCCGACAGCATAGCGGCACAATGTTCGCCCAGCACGCAACCCGCGGAACCCTCCCACATCCAGGTGGTGGAGGACGAAGTTCTCCGCAGAGAATCTCTCCCTATCACCGACGACCCCGTCACAGTCTCTAATTATGAAATCTTGCTTCTCATTAGAAAGCAAAAGTCCAAAAAGGCTCCGGGTGCGGATGGAATTTCCAACCACGCACTTAAGCACCTGCCACAGCAGGTGCTTACCTTGTTAGCTATCATCTTCAATGCCTGCTTCGACCATAGCTACTTTCCAAAAGCCTGGAAAGAAGCGACAGTCATAGGCATTCCCAAGCCGGGTAAACCTTTTGAACATCCCAGCTAATCACAGACCCATCAGCCTCCTCAAGGCAATGTCTAAACTTCTCGAAAGAGTCATACTCTCTCGAATGCGGAACCATCTGTTTCCAACGGATGGCGACCCTCTCATTATTCCCCACCAGTTCGGCTTTCGCGCTAAGCACTCCTGCCCTCAGCAAGTCCATCGAATCGTCGAGTACATTCTCGAAGGATTCTATCCGCATCGTAAAAAATCAATCGCGGTTCTCTTTGACGTAGCCAAGGCATTCGACAAAGTCTGGCACAGCGGTCTCGTTTTTAAACTCTTTAAAATAGGCTTACCGGTTCGCCTAGTCAGATTAATCGCGTCGTTTCTTAAAGACTTAAAGACCGTACGTTTCGATTCAAACATGAAGGCACGCTCTCCGCGCCTCGTCCCGTAAAGGCTGGAGTCCCGCAAGGCTCAGTCCTCGCCCCTCTGCTGTACACTGTGTACACTAATGACATGCCCATCCCGCCAAAAGGCGTCGAACTCGCCCTCTTTGCAGACGATACCGCCCTTTACACTAAAGGTCAAAGGATCCCGTATAACATCACCAGACTCCAAAAGGCCGTAAACGCCCTCGGTGTTTGGTTTCAAAAATGGCGTATCGATGTCAACCCAGAAAAGAGTTCTGCCATTCAATTCGACCACAAACGTCGTAATCGCCGCAACGATCCCCACATTCGAATGTTAGGTATTCCCATCCCCTGGAAGCGCAGTATCAAATACTTAGGCGTCACCTTAGATCAGACGCTTTCTTTCAAGCCACACGTCGATAGAGTAACGAAACTCGCGCGCTTCTACTTAAGCCGCTTAAATAGTATGATAGGTAGAAAAAGTAAAATGTCTTTTAGAAATAAACGTACGCTTTATAAGGTCTGTGTTAGACCCGTCATGTCATATGCTTCGCCAGTCTTTGCCCACGCCAATCTCTCCGTCCTGTATAAGCTGCAGGTAGTTCAAAATCTCTTCTGCCGCAGGGCCACAGACGCACCTTGGTATGTGCGCAACGCGGACCTGCACAGAGACCTTGAACTACCTACAGTGCAACAGCACCTCAAAACACTCTCAGGATCGTTCTTCAAACGCGCCGAATCCCATCCCAATCATCTTGTTCGAGATTCAGTCTCATATACTGCTCCTGTGTTAGATTCGAAATTCAAAGTCGCTAGGCCGAGAAACGCGCACACGGGCGAACCGACGCAATTAACTTTAGATCTCTTGGCCCTTCAGGCCGCAAATCCTAATTCTAACGTAAATTCTAATTCTAACGTAAATCCGAATTATTGCAATTTTTATTTTTTCATTTTTAATGTTTTTATTTTTACTTTTCGTTTTTGAGCACCTTCAGTGCTATGTGAATCTCAGCGGGTGACCCCTTAAGGGCCCCGCTGGCGCGGCCTCTTTCTCCAATTGGCCGTCGCTCAGATGAACGCTGAGTGGCAAAAATGCACGAGCCGACAGGGGGTTTTTTAGTGGGTATGGTTCTGGTAGGCGTCGGGACGAGTCCCACATAACTCCGATCGCGCGCGCGGAGTATGCGTCAGAGCATTTTTTATGTCCTCCTGCCCTTTTCCCGTGGAGGGAAACCAAAAAAAAAAAAAAAACGTGAGTAATATTTTGCAAATAAGAAAGTGCGGTTAAGTCTATTTGAATATCTGGCAAAGTATCAGTTATGCGGTTTATAATAAAAGCGTCGAGCGGAAAAGACAAACTATTACTCTTAAGAGAATTAATAACAAGTGATGTTTTGCCTTTGATCGGGTTCGGCGAGGAACCTATGCCTTTTACTACTGCGCGGGAAATTTTATTGTAAATAAGCTTCAGTTTTAAACAAGCATTCATAGTAAGAAAATTATTTTGTGATCCCGAATCTAATAAAGCGCGTATTTTATGCAATGCACCAAAAGCATCGCGTACCCCGAGTTCGATTGTACCTAATAAACAAGTGGAGGCGCGCGAATCTCGAGCGTCTAACTTATTACACAACGCAACATTGTTCCGTGATGCGCGTGAGTCATAGCGGGTCGGCGACTGCAGCCGAGACAGCGAGGGATGCGGACGCGCGGCGGCCGAGCTCGGCCCTGCCGGAGCAGTGGCGGCTGGCGCAGGCTCGCGGTTCGAACCTGATTGCGACACAGTAGTGAGTGGTGTCTGTGGTTACAGTAGCGACAATTAAACGTTGACTAGCAAGAGTTTAACTTATGTCTAAAACTTAAACAATTGGTACACGCCTTATGAGATTTAACAGTTTCATATCGTTTGTCGACAGATAAGTCATTAAACTCGGGACATTTGTATAATTGAGAATGATTAGATTGTTTACACAACGAGCCAACTTGCGAGTGAGAAGCGGTTACAAAAGAATGCGTTGATTTTGCAGCGGAGCGGGTATTATTGTTGTGTTGACGAGATGGATTAGATGTACGGATTTTACTATGTGGGTAATTAGAAGTTGACTCAGTGCGATCGAGTATTTTAGATTGTTCGCGGAAAAAGTTTATAAGATCATTGTAAGTAGGTATGGAACAGTTTCTGTACTGCATTTCGAAGGAGCGAGCGGTTTCAGAATCAATTTTATTAAGAGCGATATGTAAAAGAATAAAATCAGAAAGGTTGGTCAAGTTCAGCGATTGTAAACAAGATACAGCGGCACAAAACTTATCCAGAAATAAGTATATGTTATGAGAATAAGCGGTGCTGAAAGGTTTAAATTCGAACATTTGTTCTAGATACGCGGTTGCCAAAGTCCGTTTATCGTTGTACTTATTGACAAGGGTTTGCCATATTAGCTGGTAGTTTTCCGCATTAGGTGTAATACCAGTACAAACGGACAAAGCGCGACCCGACAGCTTGCCCAGCAAATATTGCACGCGTTCGTTGTCGGTTAAATCAGGATTTTCGTGGATAGTATTTTTAAAAGTTTCGTAAAATGTAGTCCATTTAGTAGGTTCTGCTCCGGAGAAACGGACTAAATCTAACTTAGGCAATTTAATAAGAGGTTTTTTAGAAGACTGCGGCAGTATGACTGAATTTTTATTTTCTGAATTTGAAAGTTTATTTGCGACATGTTTACAACGACAATATAAATCTTCGAATGCAGACCAGCTTTGAAAACTAGGTTCATACGAAGGATTTATCTCTAGTTCTGTGTCATTAATTTGATCAACAAGGTCATTGAACTCAGAGCGAAGAACTCGGAAGAAGATTCATCTTGAAAAGCGTTTTTTGAATAATTATAGATGGTTTGTAAACGAGAAAATATTTCGTCGCGTTTTTTAATTAATTTCTTAAGTGTCAAAGACATTTTGTCAGCGCTTTTAGAAACACTTGCACCCTTAGACGTCATTTAAAATTAACAATTCTTATAAAATTTTAAATATCAAACCTTCGAACATGTGATAACTGTTACGTAAGAGCGGCCACGCTAGCTGAGGCAAACGGAACGTTCGAGAATACTCTTGAAGAATTTGTAGAATTACCCACAGATATGTTAGCAAATTGCAAAAAATTAAAAGTTGATTAAAATAGATAATTTCAATGCTATTTTAGATCAAATTGGAATATGAGTTTTACTTATGTAAGATATGACTTGATGCGGCTTTCGGGAGGTAAGATCGACTCAGGTATAAGTATTGAATTAAAGAATGGACTGTATTCTAATGAAATAGCGGATGTTATAAAAGAATTTGCGACGTTAAGAGGCTAGGGGCAGTTACTAGGAACCGATACCTAATACCTAGTGTAGTGTATGCGTTCATTAGATCATTCACTCATTCACTCACACAGACAACCACTGTCTCGTGCGCACCACGTCGGATATATACGAGAGCCAAGGGCGAGAGTAGACGTGTTGGCAGTCTGTCCATTAAGTGCGTGTGCGAGCCTGTGATAATATATACCTACCACAATAGGAGAGGTTTTACAAGTGGCGACGAGCAAAAAGGTAAGCTGTTGATTTTGTATGTAAAAGGGGGGGGGGAAAGATAAGTAAAAATAACACGATATGAATTGATACCCATTGTTTGGGTTACATATACAATAGTCGGGCACCCGTATCAATTTAGAAACAGAAATAGGTTGACTAAAACCTTGATTATGCTTACGCATTATAGTTTTGTAGTTATTTGTCATGCAATTTTTCCCAGTCAGGTTACTTCAAGATAATAATATTTATGTATGTTTATAACGTCATTAAATGGCCGAAACGGAATTTTTGATGTTAAGTGCAAATATTGATTTATTATTCCCTATAAATTTAAATTATTTCCCACTATGTGAGATTCATATTATTTGATGTCACGTGTTCGTCGGGGAGGATCGAAAATGGCGGAGTCTCCCGACCACTATTAACTGTTTATTGTTATTCTTTTGCTTTGAATTGAAAACAAAATAAAATCCAGAGCTCTGATTGGTTACCTTATAGAATACTGCCAACCGTAAGGAAATGTAACAATGTTGCCTGCTACCTGTTAGTGCTACCAACTTCGCATAGACCATAGCCAAGTGTCTCACTTGACGTTTCTTCTATTATTGAATGATAATTTATGTAATCAATCAAGCGTAGAACCACGGTTACATGTTCCCCAATAAGAATGTGCGTATAAAATATAGATTATGCAAGGAATATTAAGAATACCAATAAATTAATTTCTACTTACTTACTTTACTACTTACTTTGAAATATCATAGTAAATTTCAGTATTATTAAGTTGTGAAGATCATTTTGTGGTAGTTGTTGCTGAAGTCGTTTACGGTTGTATTATTATTTTTATTTTTGTCGTATAATAATTGTTCGTTGTTTATACATAACGTGGGTGTATCTATCTCTACACTATATCCTGATGATTCGATATTATCGATTCAATATGCAAGGTCCTTACGTTCATCTGAGGACCATTTGTGCTAGTGTTGTGTGTAGATCTTTGATAATTTTAACAAGTGTTTTAAATTATTTTTTTACGGTAGGTTCCCAACTAGCACATAAGTGATAATTGCAGCTTCTTACTGTTTGGGAATGATCAATATAAATAAAGTCTATAAAATGCACTATGGGTTCAAAATTTTCAATTAATACTATCTACAGGGTTAAAGTTGAGCACCTTGTACCACTCTAAGCTACAGTGTGAGTGTGAATTGCTACTTTAAGTGGTAGTTAATACCTGTAGTGCGTCTTATGGCTACGAACGAGAAGCAATAATCACTATTACGCCCAACATTTCCAAAAGGAAACAAAATCGACTCTTAAACCTCTGGATTATCTAGAAGGATGATAGAATGAACCTTTATGGCATTATAGGTTCTTATTATTTTCTTCTTAAATTTTAGAGGAGGCTTCCGTAGAAAGTTCAATGTTTGTTATTGTGGAATTTACCCAAGGTTTAACTTATGAAAGTTACGATGTCTTAATTAGCTCCCTTGTTATAAAAACAAAAGTTATTACTACGGGGTACATTAATATCAAATTACTTTAATTATTCTAAATTCATTATCATCTGATAATCAACATTTAGACACAATTTGCTTTTTTAAATTTGATTTGCGTGCACCCTAATGACACGTTAGCCAAAATCAATGTCTTACAATGCGTATTTAACTTTTGTAATCAATATGAAAATAAAACTCATCAGAACTAAGAATAACTAGATTCATATAAACTATGTTCTGATTACCAACAAAGGGGAATAGTATACATTTTAAACAGCTATCTGAGTTTTATTTAAAATTCAATAATGAGGTGATTACTGTTAAAGGGTAACACGTGTATTTGTATAATGTTGATCTAAAATAATATTTCACTTATAAAATTCTTATAAGAAAAGTGCATCATGTTTTTGTGCCTTTTGGGGTTTTAACAAATTATTGTATGTATAATTCTCGTTGTTTGGCTCTGTGGCAATGTTTGGTTTTCATGGCAAACTATTGTATGCTGCATCTGTAGTTCCGGCCAAAATATTTGATTTAAAAAAAAAATACAATATTAAACCAGTAATATAATAATAATAATAAAATTTATTTATTTCACACTCAGTAAAAACTTAACAACTATGTAATGAACATAAAGATTTAAAAGGTCTTAAAGACTTAGTGTCACTTGCATCTAAACTAGGCTGAGCCTGTGTCTTAGATGCAAGTCCCTACCCGTGGTTACCATTGCATTTATTTTCATGCGTTACTTACTACTTAAAGATAAAAATAAAAAATTACATTAATCTTATACAAGTTTTAATCATATTTGCCAAACTATTTTATTATGGTAAAAAAATCCTCAGTTTGTACATAATCTAAAGTTTTAAGCCAAGAATTTAAGAGTTTTTTACATGACTGTGTTACAATATTTTTATCCAAACAAAAGTTTTGTATTGCCAATTGATCCTTAAACTGTGTTCCTTACTGAAACAAGAGAACCATAAATAATGTATATAAAACTCACTCTGGACCACTTAGTAATTAGAAAGGTGATTTTGTCAGTTAGAACAGAAAACTTGAAGTAAGCGGGTGGTGGTGGTGTTTTTGTGAAAACTCAATATCTAGTTTACATTGTTTTACAAAACATGTTTTGTTGTGGCAGGGGAAGTGATTTTACAACTATAATGCGTAGGTTGACTAAAATGCTTGTTGTACCAACTATGGTCTTGATCAGTTTTATCAAAGCTACTGTAACCATATTTTATTTGCACAGTTTTGCTGGAATGCTCATGAAATGAATATGGCGAGTAGATTTGCTTAGAAAACATAAACGATTTTGCAGTGGGGTTGGGATCCCCCTTAGTGCAAATGTGGCGGATGGTTGAAAGAAGTATTTGGTACTTGTAATTATTTTATGTTTTGCAGTTGTCACTTAAAGGCTGTCCACGCCAGTGATGTTCTCAGCATTGCTGCTGCAGAGGCGAAACGTGCGTGGGAATGAGCGGAGTCTAATCGTTCGCTCAACCGTTCAAACGACAGTTTAGGCGGAGTGGTAAGTCAGGGGTGCAGGCGCTGCAATTTGCGCCTTTGGGCGCGGTATGTAGCGTTTTGGAACTGCTGTGCGATGTGCTCACTTGGCGCCATATCTGTTGCATGATGGGTCTGGAGCAGGATATGGACCTTGTCGTTGGTGCCTTAAGTTGCAATGTGATGCGTTATATTATGCTGCCATTAAATTGGTAGGTTGCTGCCATTAAATTGGTAGGTTGCTGCCATTAAATTGGTAGGTTGCTGCCATTAAATTGGTAGGTTGCTGCCATTAAATTGGTAGGTTGCTGCCATTAAATTGGTAGGTTGCTGCCATTAAATTGGTAGGTTGCTGCCATTAAATTGGTAGGTTGCTGCCATTAAATTGTTAGGTTGCTGCCATTAAATTGGTAGGTTGCTGCCATTAAATTGGTAGGTTGCTGCCATTAAATTGGTAGGTTGCTGCCATTAAATTGGTAGGTTGCTGCCATTAAATTGGTAGGTTGCTGCCATTAAATTGGTAGGTTGCTGCCATTAAATTGGTAGGTTGCTGCCATTAAATTGGTAGGTTGCTGCCATTAAATTGGTAGGTTGCTGCCATTAAATTGGTAGGTTGCTGCCATTAAATTGGTAGGTTGCTGCCATTAAATTGGTAGGTTGCTGCCATTAAATTGGTAGGTTGCTGCCATTAAATTGGTAGGTTGCTGCCATTAAATTGGTAGGTTGCTGCCATTAAATTGTTAGGTTGCTGCCATTAAATTGGTAGGTTGCTGCCATTAAATTGGTAGGTTGCTGCCATTAAATTGGTAGGTTGCTGCCATTAAATTGGTAGGTTGCTGCCATTAAATTGGTAGGTTGCTGCCATTAAATTGGTAGGTTGCTGCCATTAAATTGGTAGGTTGCTGCCATTAAATTGGTAGGTTGCTGCCATTAAATTGGTAGGTTGCTGCCATTAAATTGGTAGGTTGCTGCCATTAAATTGGTAGGTTGCTGCCATTAAATTGGTAGGTTGCTGCCATTAAATTGGTAGGTTGCTGCCATTAAATTGGTAGGTTGCTGCCATTAAATTGGTAGGTTGCTGCCATTAAATTGGTAGGTTGCTGCCATTAAATTGGTAGGTTGCTGCCATTAAATTGGTAGGTTGCTGCCATTAAATTGTTAGGTTGCTGCCATTAAATTGGTAGGTTGCTGCCATTAAATTGGTAGGTTGCTGCCATTAAATTGGTAGGTTGCTGCCATTAAATTGGTAGGTTGCTGCCATTAAATTGGTAGGTTGCTGCCATTAAATTGTTAGGTTGCTGCCATTGAATTGGTAGGTTGCTGCCATTAAATTGGTAGGTTGCTGCCATTAAATTGTTAGGTTGCTGCCATTAAATTGGTAGGTTGCTGCCATTAAATTGGTAGGTTGCTGCCATTAAATTGGTAGGTTGCTGCCATTAAATTGGTAGGTTGCTGCCATTAAATTGATAGGTTGCTGCCATTAAATTGGTAAGTTATGGAAACCCTTTATTATATTATTTAAAAATTGATGCCCACACAGTTGTTTTTGAAGGAGGTCTCTTCCAGCTTCCAGAGCTAAGACTGGAGAGTGTGATTGGTGTCGGATTTGGTGTGAACTAAATTGTATTTTGTTGTACATAGAATAAATGCTGTAAACATGTGCTAATATGCTTACAAATTGTATGGATATAAATATGAAGTACCTAACTGCCTACAAATAGAATATCCATGGTATATGCAAACTAATAAATACACAGTATACTTGACTTTTACAAGTGCTTCAAAGAAATAAGATCAGTTTTATAAGAAAAATATAAGAGAATAGGTCAGTTTTATGCGGATTTATTTTAAAAAGAGTGCGTTTATTCCTTCTGCAATGAGCATTATGGGTGTGCGTGAAGGAAAACCCTTAATTTGGTAATGAGAGGAAGATGAGTTAAACAGTACGTTAAATAGCTGGGATAAGATACGAGAATCTCTACGGTACCGAATAGGAAGCCATAGCAGTGGTCCGCTTTATTCAGAACATGATCAAACTTCTTAAGACCAAAGATGAATCGAATACACCGATTCTGTAATCGTTCATGTTATTTAATAGCTCTTCAGTTATGTCCAAGTAACAGACATCTGCAAATTCGATTATTCGTTGAATGAGTGTTTGAGCTAGTGCAATCCTGGTCCGGAAGGGCAGGAAACTTTGAAGAATTTTTAGTTGGTGGATGGAATAGTGCACTTTCTTACTAATTTTGCTGACGTAAGCATTCCACGCAAGATAAGAATCGATAATTACTCTTAGGTTTTTGACAGTGTCAGAGAAATAAATAGTATGATAAATTGGCAAAATCGATGCAGCCGTGCATATGCCGACTACCAATTATGATAGCTTGTAACTTGCTAGGAATCACATATAAAACAAATGATTAGCCCAGTCACTTATACGACTGTAATCCTCATTGGCTGCAGCAATAGCAGTTGCTGTACCTGAAAGAGTGAAATAGTGATAAACCTTCAAGTCATCAGCGTAAAGGTGAAAATCACAAGAAAGGGCTGTAGTAACAGGGTCAATAAAAAATTAAGAAAAGCAATGGAGAGAACGCCACCCAATGGCAGGCCCGCAACAAGATCGCCAATCGAACTGAGACTCGCCATAGCGGACCCACTGGGACCAGCCCCGAAGATAGGAGCTGAACCAGAGTAAGAAGAGGGAGATGTGCTAATCTTCGTGCAATGTCAAAGGCGCGGATGAAAAACTAATAGTCAAAGCTATCAATTGTCAGTCATACAGAATAACATAACCTAAAAATTAAACTGAACACGGCAGATTGAGAATTTATAAATTATGCAAGTATTATTTTAAAGTACCGACGTAAAAAGAAATTCTAAATTCTACAAGAGAGTACATACAGAATATAAGTCGACCAAATTAAGAAAAAGGTCTTGCTTTCTTTCAAAGGACAATTATACGGCATTTAAATGAAAAGTAAAACAATGATGAAACTCAAGTTTAGTGACGCCTGCGCGTTTGCCGGGGTAATTTATCAATTTGTTAATCAATCAATTTATTAATTTAAAAATTGTGATAAGGAAGGGATGTAGTGTATGCGTTCATTAGATCATTCACTCATTCACTCACACAGACAACCACTGTCTCGTGCGCACCACGTCGGATATATACGAGAGCCAAGGGCGAGAGTAGACGTGTTGGCAGTCTGTCCATTAAGTGCGTGTGCGAGCCTGTGATAATATATACCTACCACAATAGGAGAGGTTTTACACCTAGGTAGAAATAACGAGGGCGAAGAGACCAGAATGATCTCGAAGTGAAAGATCCTGCTCGGTGGACAAGAAAGGGGTGATAGATCCGGCTCGATGGACCAGAAAGGGGTATGTGGCGGCCACTTCTTCGATAGCGAAGGCCGCTTGGGATACACACCCGTGTGGTATGCGGGTTAGGTTATTGGCGGTTTTGGAGGATCTAATACCTATTATATGGAACTACACGAACTAACCTGGAAGGAGGCACCTAGCTCTCACCCGAACACACGACCTGGAGCGGCAGTACTTCGACGTTTTCTTCTTCCGGGCCCGGGTTATTCCAAGTGTCTTCTCTCAGTAGTTAAGTCACTGCAGTCCAGTAAGCGGGTGTGGGTCGCTAGTAAGCGAGCAACCACGAGCGGTGCGGTCAGGGAGCTCAGATGAAACTTCCCTTCTACAAGAAGGTGGTACACAGCGCCCGACGCGCGTGAGGGTTCGGAGCGTGTGTTAAATTAAGAGAATCTTGGCTACTAGGACAAGGGCCTAATTAATTACCTACTTTGTGTACCTCTATAGACACCAATCTAATGAATCGTCCTACATTTGGGTACCTACTACATACTAAGATTTGATTTAACACTTTGACGGACAGTAAAAGAGCCATTAAAACATAATTGTTATCACCTTCGGGTCCAGCAAAAGGCATTTACTTATATAATTAGGGTAAGTTTGGGAAATAAAATAATACCATTAAATATGTAACCATAATAATTATTATATTCAGGTAGTCACACATAGATAAATTCTGAATAAAATCATTTAGCCACAGCCATTTAAACGAAGTTAATCGATACTATTTTAGTAAATTATTCAATCTTAAATTAAGGATTTAAAATCAGCTCAATATATTTATCTATAATATATTCTATCGTTACAGTAATCAAATTATTTCGTTCCTACGATCCAGTCAGGATAACTTCACGCTACCCCACCATACAGTTTAATTACTAATCTAACAGTAGGTGCTTTTTATGCACAGTATCAATGAGACATTATATGTTCTCGTACAGTTTATCAAATTAGTTTGGTTTTACAAACCAGTCAGGATAACTTCAGGTTAACCCACTAAACAGTTTATTCATTAATCTAACAGTAGATGCTTTTTATGCACAGTATCAATGATACAGTATATGCTCTTGTACAGTTATTTCACACATATAGTAATACTATAATTAAAGGATATAGATCAATTAATCTAGCATAGCAACTTTATAGTAACCTTTGAAATATAAAAACAGTTAGAAAAATAATAAATTACTTATCTCACTTATTATCCGGCTATGTCCTTAAAATATTTTTAGCAAATACAATCTTTCTGCAAATTACCACTTTGCTTGATCGCCCCAACAAAATTGTCCCGCCATCCTTTTTTTTTTTTTTTTTTGTTCCCCTCCGCGGGAAGGGCAGGAGGATAAAAATGCCCTGACGCATACTCTGGCGCGATTCCAAAGTTATGTGGGACTCGCCCCGACGCCTACCAGGACCATACCCACTAAAAACCCCCTGTCGGCTCGTGCATTTTTGCCACTCAGCCTTCATCTGAGCGACGGCCAGTTGGAGAAAGAGGCCGCGCTAGCGGGGCCCAGAAGGGGTCACCCGCTGGGATTACATAGCACTGAAGGTGCTCAAAGCACTGAAGGTTAATACATAGCACTGAAGGTGCTCAAAATGAAAATCAATAATTAAAACAAAAATTAAAAAATTGCAAAATAAAATTGAGTTAATTCGCATTTACGTTAGAATTAGGATTTACGTTAGAATTAGAATTTACGTTAGAATTAGAATTTGCGGCCAGAAGGGCCTCGAGATCGCGTGACAGTCTGGTGGATGAGTACGCTTGCGAATTTCTAGGCCTAGCGACTTTGAACTTCGAGTCTAACACAGGAGTAGTATATGAGACTGAATCACGAACTAGAGGATTGGGATGGGTTTCGGAGCGTTTGAAAAACGCTTCAGAGAGTGTTTTGAGATGTTGTTGTACTGTAGGCAGTTTAAGATCTCTATGCAAGTCCGCGTTACGCACGTACCACGGTGCGTTTGTGGCCCGGCGGCAAAAGAGGTTTTGAACTACCTGCAGTTTGTGCAGGAGGGAGGGTTTGGCGTGGGCAAAGATTGGCGAGGCATACGTCATGACGGGTCTAACGCAGACCTTGTAAAGTGTACGTTTGTTTCTGAAGGACATTTTACTTTTTCTACCTAACATGCTATGTAGGCGGACTAAATAGTGACGAGCGAGTTTCGAAACTCTTTCGACGTGTGGCTTGAAAGAAAGCGTCGGATCTAATGTGACGCCTAAGTATTTAGTACTGCGCTTCCAGGGGATGGGAATGCCTAACATTCGAACGTGGGGATCGCCATCGGGACGACGGCGTTTGTGGTCGAAGCGCATCGCAGAACTCTTTTCAGGGTTCACATCGATGCGCCATTTTTGAAACCATACACCAAGGGCGTTTACGGCCTTTTGGAGTCTGGTTACAAGGTGCCGAATACTGTGGCCTTTGGTATAGAGTGCGGTGTCGTCAACAAAGAGGGCGAGTTCGACGCCTTTCGGCGGGATGGGAATGTCGTTGGTGTACACGGTGTACAGCACTGGAGGACTGAGCCTTGAGGGACTCCAGCCTTTATGGGACGAGGTGCAGAAAGCGTGCCTTCGTGTTTAAATCGAAACGTACGGTCTTTGAGAAACGACGCTATTAACCTGACTAGGCGATCCGGTAAGCCTATCTTGTAGAGTTTATAAATGAGACCGCTGTGCCAGACTTTATCGAAAGCCTTGGCTACGTCAAAGAAAACCGCGACTGTTTTATAACGACGCGGATAGAAACCGTCAAGTATATACTCGACCTGCCTCCAAGACAGAGCCTGAGTAGGCGTCGGCTGAACGGAGTGAAGTGAGCGGGAGTGAGCGGCGGCGCCGGTTTAGGCGCGGCCCTCTTAGTGGTGGAGCGCGGAGCGCGCGGGCAACCCCTGTAGTTAGCTGTGTGGCCGGACTGACCGCACAGCACACAGACAGGGGGGGAAGTGGATTCGGGAGTGCGAGTGCACTCCTTCGTTATGTGCGGATCCAGGCACATAACGCACCTGGGGGGAGCTGAGCAGTTAGCCGCTGCGTGGCCATAGAGCTGGCAGCGGTGGCACTGCCCAGGGTGACCACGGGGGTTGGGACGCTCGACGGAGATATTCGAGAGTCCGAAAATTGTGCGAGCCTCTCTAAAGATCTCCCTCGAGTTGGGAGTATTCGACAAGATAACTAAAGCTAACGGAAAGCGCCTACCGCGGTTAGAGTGCATCTTGTGCACTGCTTCGGCCGGGAAACCCTGGGACTTAAGGTCCTCGAGGATATCTTCATTCGCGAGCTCGAACGGGACGCCCCGTAGTACTGCGCGGATCTTACGCTCCTCCGGGAGGGCGTAGGTGTGATACGCGATTTGTCTTAAAGAAAGTAACCTGGTGAACTTGTGGAAGTCGTTGACGGTCGCGACTTGAATTTTAATTGTATCGCCAGCGTTGGCGGATTTTAAGTAATTAATTTTGTGCTCTTTGCACAAGTTAGAAACCGCGGTCCAGCGCGCTTTTTCACGCAGGAAGACGGGCGGAAGGAACTGAGGCTTCGGTGGGACGGGAGCGCAGCGCGACGCTGGCTTCGAAGGGACCGACGGAGACGCGGTCACTTCGAGTGACATGAGCGGCGCGGGGGCGGCTGTAGAAGACACCGGGGTTGGCTCGGGTGTTTTTCCGACACCGCGGCTTTTTTCGAACGCCTCTTAGAGCGTTTGGCAACTAACTGGAACGCGGGCTCAGGAGAGCCGGTTAGGGCGGCGGCGACCGACGAAGCTTCGGACGCGGCGGAGTCTGAATCGCTCCCGGGAGCGGTACGCTTCCTGCGAGATGAGCGCGAGGATGAGACCGACGCGCAGTCCATATCGGATGGAACGGGAGACGCGGGAGAGCTGTACACCTGAGGGGTCTGGACATTAGAGGCCTGAGGGGCCGGGGTTGAGGCCTGAGGGGCCGGGGACGCAATAGATGCCTGTAAGGCCTGCGTTAGTGCGTCAGCGGGTATGCTTACGCCGGACGCAGCGAGCGCCTGGGCGAACGACTTAAGAATATTAACAAGGTCCATTGGAGGACTTGGAATTATAATATGTAATATATAAATATATAATGTATGCCTATAATATATAACAAATGCCTAGGATTCCTAAATAAAAACCTAGCGAACCCTAGCGGCAAACCTCCCTACCAGCGGTAGGGGGGCTGGGGAGAATAACTTAAAACTAACCGTAGTACGCCGAAGGCCGCTACCTAGAAACCTAAAAAAAGGGTACGCAGGTAAAGAGTTGACCGCGTTAGGGTCAACCTTTACCGACAGAAAGGACAAATACACACGAAGAACACACAGATATGATAAAAATAAATATGAAAATAGGAGAAAAATAAATAAAATAGAGAAGAGAAATAAAATAAAAATAAAAGGATGGTTCAGTACAAATTCATTGTCACCGTTAAGTATCCTTTGTACTAAAATCAGACTACTTACGCTGGGCACAACACTGCACTCAGCACAAGCACAACACAACTTAGCACAGCACTTTGAAGACTAAGGGGCTTAGTCGCAAAGAAAAATCGCACTTCGATAGCACTCAGACGGAGTAGAAAAACCTTGAAAACCGTAGCACGGAACCAACACGCTAGACTGTGACGTCAGTAGACTGAGCGCCACGGAATGGCGGGAAGGGACCGATCAACGGAGAACTGGGTCTTGCACGTCCGCACCGCGTGGCGATCGGAGCGAGAATGTGTCCCGCCATCCGCCATTACCTTGCTTTTTATTCCCTTCCCTTATCCCAAAAAACGCGGGATGACGTGACTTTGTTGAACAACCAATCACAGTTAACGTTGCAAATTTATAGTGTCCATTGGAATACTTTTATATGTTAATATACAAGTACACATAAATTGAATTAATATACAGTACTTTAAAACACTAACTGTTAAACAATACGAATCTTCACATAAACCAAAAATAAAACATTCAAGTATAAAATAAATAAATTACAACGGAAACAGTGTCCGCTTTTAGGATTGAACTTAAGATTATATCAATTTTATGGGAATAAATACAAAAGTTATCAATATAATTTTTAAACATATCATACACATTTTCTTAATAACTAAGAATAATTGGTAAATTTAAAAAAGTCGTTATTTGATCAATCTACCTTTTTAAACGAATTACTACAGAGCCATCAACTTATCTGTGAAGTGGCAGAAAATGGAACTACAGAGTTCTACGAACTACTATTGGTTAAATGCAACGCTCTTCACTTCACAGATAACCCAGTAGAATTTTAATAACTTCACTATGCAATAATCAATAATAATAATTTCCTAACACGTGCGGTGCGTATCGAGAGCGGCTATGTACTATTTGGTAGCGAATGATGCAGCGCGTTTGACAGCTAATGTAAAGAAATATTAAATTTATGCGGGTAGCCTAAACTACATACTGAGCGCCACATTGGCGCGAACAACAACAAACTTTTTTTTTCTGTTTATGTTTGTGACTTTTATACTTATCAAACGGCAAAGTACGCATGTTTCGCCGGATTACAAGAAAAGGCGTATGAACAATGAATTCCTACTAAAAAACCATCTAAAGAAATGAAAATTTTCTCAAAACACGTTTTAGACGATGAAATTTCAAATAATTTATTCTCATATTTGGATGCATACGTGTAATGTTTTGATCGGAAACGAACGCTGAAAACTCCTAAAATTGCAATATTATAAACGCTCTTAACACTCGCGTGTCATACTTGCTGCAAACCAGTACAATATTACTTAGATGACTATTGAAACTATTTAAGCTTAAGAGTAGCATACTTTGTCAGTTTTATACATATCTTTAAAATAATGAATAAAACCTGCTTCTTTAAAGCTGATTTACTTTATACCAATAATTTTATCAATTATACTGACCGTTTATTGCCTTAAAAGCGATTATTATGCCGGTTAAATTAGGACGGACTATAGTGCCGTCACAGGCGAGATATTTACAAAAGTAAGTCTACTACCACTGTTAGAACAAATTGAACTAGTTTCTGAGTTTATCACGGTGACGGGACATCCAACAGCACTATTGATAGATTCAATAGTGCGTGAGCAACTAGTGGTGGTTATGCTTTATTTTAGGTCTAAGAACACGATATTGTCAATGATGAGACATAAATGTTTGAATTTGAATTTTACTAATCCAGGTTAAACACATTTTCTCATGTCGTATTATGTGGTGTTCGTAAAATAAAGCTGAAACGTGTCATACTTGTAGTGCTGTATGGTCTAAAGTCTTATTCGTATTGAAAGAACTAAGGGCAATTATAAAAACACACTATTGCAAAACAAAATATTAAAACAACAGGCAATAAAAAAAATAGAAACACACAGACTAGCAAAGATTTAATTCAACATAGTTATAAATGTTATAGTTGTGAATGTCAAAGAGCGCCAACTCACTTATGCTTAGCATACACGCAGACACTGACACCTGACACAAGTGTCGACACTTGTGTCTGATGCATCCACAAGGTAAGAAATTTTTTGTGTCAACATTAGTGCGTACATCGAGTGTTGCGGTTAACTGTATCGGCTGTCTCCACGGAGCGATGTGCAAATCAGTGTCGGACATTCCATCACCATGAATCGACGAGCTGCGGCCGCGATTGTCACGATAAGTGTTTCAATCAAAATGCGTCGTCGTAAAAAGAGATCGATTTGGGTTAAGGATTGGATTAAGAGAAGAGTACAGCTGGGGACATTTAATCAGTTTTTATCTTTTTAGCTTTAAGGGGACTGGAACTGCTCGCGTCCGCAAGGTTTTGCCCTCGATGCCTTGTACGTGGTCCCTGGGTGGTGCTAAACGAGCAGTATCTTCTGGTGGTAGGCTTCGGCCGTGGCTTGTCACCACCCACTAAACAAAGCCATGCCGCCAAGTGACATGGTCGCGTTCCGGCATGATGTTTAGTGTAGCCATGGAGGAGGGTAGATTTGCGTTATTTTGCTGCATCAGAGAACTGTCTTCAGCTCGTAATTTATTGACTCGCCAGGTAACTGGTTTTGGAGGGTAGCGGGATCAGAAGAAACGGTGCACCGCTGGCCGACCGTAGGTAGTAGGGGGCCCAAATAGTGTGCTAGCCACATGCAAAAGGCTGCCCGCCACCTCGCGAAAAATCCCGGGAGGCTTCACCGTGCCAGCTGGCGACTGGTTAGAGAGGACCCGATGACAATCCCCGGGGGGGTTCGGGTGTCCCCGTAGTCTCCAAGCCAGTTCCCCATCGGTGTGTTGGTTGTTGCGGGCTGCTTGGTTCCATTTGCAGCGCTTCACTCAACTTCTGTCCTCCTCCCTATTCACTCACACAACTAATATGAAAATTCACTAGAAGAGTAAGGTTCTACAGCGGTTGCACTTCCTCTCTCTGAAAGTGCACTTCTGCAACATTAGAGGAATGCACTCAAATATCAACGATGTCCACCACCACCTTGAGACAGAGAGGCCTCACCTACTCTTCTTAACGGAGACGCAGATCTGTAATCCGTCAGACTCGGAATACCTTTGTTACCCAGGGTACATCCTGGAATCCAATTTCCGCCTGAACGCCGGGGTGTGCATGTATGCCAGTGACGAGATCTGTTGTCAGCGTCTCTGTTACTTGGAAGATCTGGACTTTTTCCGTTATATGGGTTCACATTGATACCGGCCTTGACCAATTGGTCTACGCCAGTATATACCGGTCACATAGCGAAGATCGGGAGACAACGAGGCTCATGGAGTATCTCAGCGATGCAGCAGATAAGGTTCGGCAACGTTTTCCCTCAGTGCAGTTGGTGTTCCTGGGGGGTTTTAACGCTCATCACTGGCAATGGCTATACCCGTATCAGCACACTGACCACGCTGGAAGAGAGGCTTTTAAGTTTTCCGTGACTCAAGGCCTCTCACAGCTTGTGCACGAGCTTACGCGCATCCCCGACGTTGCCGGCCACACTGCATATTGCTTAGACCTTCTGCTGACAACTGATCCTGACAGGTGCTCGGTGTCCGTAACTGCACCTTTAGGGACATCCGACCACTGCGTGGTGAAATCTGTGTCGCAGTACTCGCCACCTGACACCAGCCCAAAAGGTGCTAGGCGAGAATGGCGATACAAGTCAGCAGATTGGGATGAGATGCGGCACTTTTTCGCGTCTTATCCTTGGCGGCAGACTTGTTTTACATCAACGGATCCATCATGCTGCGCATATGCTGTATCAAGTGTGATACGCCAAGTAATGGAGTATTTCATCCCTTACTCTGACCTATCCCTTGAAACCAAAGGTCGCCTATGGTTTAATGCTGCTTGCCTCACAGCTGAAAAGCTTAAGCAAGAAGCGTACAAAGCCGGGGCTGTCGCTCGCAGAAGCATAGTCGTGGATTCGCATGAACTGAAGAAAAAATACAATGCTGCCGCCAAGTCTTGCAAAAAGGTGATCAGAAAAGCTCGCTTTGACCACATTGGCCACATCAGAGACAAGATAGCGTCATATCCTTCAGGAAGCAAAGCTTTCTGGTCTTTGACCAAGTCGGTTGAGTCGAACTTCTGTCGCCCATCGCTGCCACCTCTGAGGAAGCCTGACGGTTCACTGGCCCACACTGCAAAGAGGAAGCAGACCTCTTTGCTATATTTTGTTTTGCCGACTATTCACGTCTAAATAGTCAAGGTAAAGTCCCACCCCAGTTACCTCAGTTCGGACCCAAAATGGGTACCGTTCATATTCGCCAAAAGGAGGTTCTTAAATGCTTGCAGAATTTAGACGTGAACAAAGCCAGTGGCCCCGATGGCATGCCTGCAGTTGTGTTAAAACACTGCGCAGCCGAGTTGTCTCCCATACTAACGCGCCTGTATCTACTCTCTTTGGAATCTGGAAAGGTCCCTAAATCGTGGAATTTGGCTAACGTGCAACCAATACCAAAGAAGGGAAGCCGTGCAGATCCCATCAACTATCGACCTATTGCAATCACCTCCATACTTTGCAAAGTTATGGAGCGTGTATTGAACAATCGTCTCCTGGCATACCTTGAGTCCAACGAGCTCCTTAGTGATAATTTTTTCCAATATGGTTTTCGCAGTGGACGCTCGACTGGAGATCTTCTTGTGTATGCCACTCACTTATGGAGCGAAGCCTTGGAAGGTCACGGTGAAGCTATAGCTGTATCCTTAGACATTTCGAAGGCTTTTGAAAGGGTCCGGCATTATGGTCTCTTGAGTAAGCTTCCAGCATAAGGAATACCTAAAGGGCTCTGCGACTGGATATCTGATTTTCTGAGGGAGCGGTCAATTCGAGTAGTCTTAGACGGCTGCTCTTCTGACCTAATGGCAATTAATGCCGGGGTACCTCAGGGATCTGTTCTTTCTGTAACGTTATTCTTGCTGCACATTAACGACCTGCTAACCCCAGGCATTATTGGTTACGCTGATGACAGCACCGTTGTAGAGAGATACATGTCCAATGCGCGAGCGAGTCCTCAAGAAGTCCGGGCTTTGAGAGAGTCCATGATTGAACGGGTGGATTTGGCCTTAAAGAAAGTGTCCGATTGGAGCGAGTCCAACTTGGTCAAATTTAACCCGTCAAAAACACAGGTGTGTTTATTCTCCGCGAAAAAGAGCAGTTTCGACCTAACGCCCACTTTCCAAAATGTTTCTGTTCCCTTAACCGACCACCTAGGGCTTCTGGGCGTAACTATATCGTCCCAACTAAACTTCGGGCAACAAAGTGTCCATGGCTCAAACTGCTTCAAAGAAGTTGGGAATCATCTTGAAGGTCCGACGGTACTTCAGCCCTGAACAGCTACTTAATTTGTAAACAGCTCAAGTTCGATCTTGTATGGAGTACTGTAGCCACCTTTGGGATGGTTCTGCAAAGTACCAACTAGAAGCGATGGACGCAGTTTACCAAAGAGCCTAAAAAATTATTAACAACTTTGACCTCACCACCGAAAAACTGCAAAGCCTCGACCATCGTCGGAAAGTTGCCAGTTTAGCAGTCTTCTACAGATTACATTTTGGAGAGTGCGCGAATGCTCACACCCTTCTTGCATCGGACTACTAGACGCAGACAGACCTTCCATCCCTTCATGGTAGACATCCCAAGAAGTAGAACCAAACGCTTCGATAGTTCCTTTTTGGTGCGGGTCGCCAAGGTGTGGAATGAACTGCCTGCGTCTCTTTTTCCAGAAAACTATGTTTCTAGTTCTTTCAAGCGTCGAGTGAATAGGTATCTCGTGGATAGACGTGTAACACCTTCGTCTTCATCGTCACTTTCCATCAGGTGAAATAGAAGACAAACGTCTAATCCTTATTCAATAAAAAAAAAATCCGAAATGAAAATCGAAGATCCAGAATGCTTTAAGAACTTTCTTTGGATGAAAGTAAAATCAAAATAACTTTTTAACTGGATTTTATCGCGTACCTTAAATTAATTTTCACACTTTTATAGATAAGAAAAATATTTCAAAAAATCGCCCCGATTGTGATGGGAAGGACTGGTTTACCGGTTGCCGGGCGGGCCTCTAACCAACTAATGCAACTAAGCTACCGGGCCTTGGCTGATACCATGGACATTATGTAGTATATCTATAGAATTTTTCGTTATATTGCTAACGTAGCTCCATCTTGTTTAATTATTAATAATAATTTTGTGTTAATATACTATTAGACTTTGTTTCGTCTGCAGTCCACGTGTGTGACGTCGTGTTGCTCGCTCTAGCTAGAAATTTCCTGAGATTTCGCAGACTGAGCCTGCGCCCGTCGCGTCTCCACAGCAGCGACACCGACACAGCTAGAGCGCCGGTAGATCTGCAACTAAGTGTCGCGGCAGATGACACACGCGGATATTTGATGTATACACTGTGTCAAGTGTCTGATGTCGTCGTGTATCAGTAGCTTTATGTTGAAACTTAAGTACAGTTGCAATGCTGATACTTATTGATATTTCCAAAATTTTAAGAAGCCGTAATCATAGTACATTCATTTCAATTTATTATGTTTCACAGATCTAATATTTTTGTAGCTTTTTTAATGTAAATATAGAATAATTTAATGGATTTTTTTAGCACACATTTCGTTTTGTTAACCGCCAAGCCCACAACTTTCTTCCTTCTTTGACAATGTAAAAAATGCTCTCTCTAGTGTCGTGCAGGGGTTTAACGTAAACAATCTAGCATTTAATGACAATAAATAAAATGTATAAAATTTTCGGGATTTAATGTAAAACAACTCGAATGAAACTTGTATCTTAATGGTAACAGGTTTAACCTAGTAGATAATACTGTTTTTCTTGCCATAACCATAGATTCAAAACTTCAATGGGGGTTACGCTGGCTTAGATTTAGTTTTGCAGCGTTTGCGGTTAAGAAAATTCGCTCACTGTCTGACGTTCTTACACCCAGAATGGTATATTTTAGTTATTTTCATAGTTTAATGTCTTAAGGTGTCCTACTATGGGGTAAAGCCGCAGACAGCAAAACGATCTTAACTATGCAGAAAAGGGCTATTCGTGTAATATATAAATTAAGAAAAAATAATTTCTAAGAGAAAAGTTTATAGAACTTCGAATGCATCCATCACCCATGGATCACATGCATCATATTTTGTCCATTTACAAGAATATTAATAAATTTAAAACTAAGAAGCATAACCATGGCAATGATTACTCTGTAACAACTAGGAATTACTGTAAGTTAGCGTTTCCAAAATTTAGGCTGAATGTCAATACGATGTTTCAATAAAATACCGAAATCAGTTCAATCCCTGCCCCTCAAAAAGTTCAAGAAAATTATTAAGGAAACGCTATGCCAAATAGCTTACTATAAGATCAAAGATTATTTGGATGACTAAAGGGCATGGGATTAGAATCCCCACAGGCTATTTCTGTTTCTGTTTGTGCAAAGTAATACATATACAATGTAAACAGCTTGGCTGTGGCATTTCATTTGCATGCACAATCTGGTAATTAGCTGTCATGTGTGTGTATCTTTCATATCATCGTCAAATTGTATACCTTCTACCCCAAGTATTTTATCAAAGATTTTTTTATAAAAGGGTGCCGAGAGGCTTTTGTTCCTCTCAGTCTATCTTTTAAAAGCCGAACTAAACTTGTATTTTACGCAATCTCGATGAAGATGAGGGAAAAAAAGATGCTCACCAAGTGTAACATTTTTTTACGTTTTTTAGGAATAGTGGAAGGTTTAATTTGGAATAAACGAAAACGAACTCAGTTTTTGGCTACAATGTAATATTATAAACACAGGCACCGAACCCACCGGTTGTACGTTAACTGTTTAAAATTTTTATGTAAGTGGCCAACTGCGGAAAATTGTATAACATTATTTGCATCAGTCAGTTTTACGATTATTAGGCATATATTAATTTATGAAAATTTTAGAAAAGCCTTTTATGCAATGTTTTAACCTTATATTGACACCAAAGCAAATAAACGTAACAACAATTATTTCACACACATATTATATGACTAAGTGTTTGTATTGTTATAAAATACAAAGGATTTGAAATATGCCATAAGCACGCTTAGTTTCCATAGAAAGGCAAACCGTTTTTCTTGCTTAGTTCGTCTGTTCATTCTCATATATCACGGCTCACAAAAAATATTCATTTACTGAATATATTTAAATCCTTTCATTAGTTTTATTTTTACAGACATACATTAGGTATAATAAGTTTTTCTGACTTTTTATATTTATATATTTTTTTGTTATTTTATTTGAATGCACGATAAAAGGACCGACTAATTATTTGTCTCACTAAATTCCTACATACAAGTCCATTTCACCACTTTTCCTCGAAGTCAAATTGATAATTCCTTTCTTAGTTTGTTAAATACTAAGCCAAATAATAAACCTATATAGAATAAAAATGTTTCTAAGACAACTGGTTAAGGCTGTGTGTTGTAACAGTAGATGACAAGGAAGCTGAACCAGAGTGTTATTCACGTTATACAGGGTCACAGGAAAAGTCGTACCGAATATTAAAGGACGTTATTATTCAGGTCATTTCTGATGGATTTGACTCTGTAATAAGGTGTCCAAAACGTAACCGTTATGGAGGTATTGAATTTAAATATATTTTGAAATAATCTATCTTATTTGACTTTGTTATAAGTTTTTTTGAGATTAGAGCTTTTAGGTTCCGTTTTTTTTATGTATCTGGTTAGAAGGTGTAACAATTAATAAAAATGAATAACAACTGAACATATTACTATCAGCTTATAAAGACTGCTCGACATCGGTGAGAATTAAAGAATTTAAGAAAAAGTCGTAGAAGTTTTTAAAATTATTTGCAGGATAAGTTCTATACATATTAAAAAAAGCGCTTAGTGAAAATTATTTAATCCTAACCGTTGTCGAGCAGTATTTTTAAGCTGTTACAGAATCAAATCCATCAGAAATGACTGAACAATAACGTCCTTTAATATTCAGTACCACTTTCCCTTTGACCCTGTGTATTTACAAACAAAGTGAACACCGATATTATCGCTTGCGGTAATTCCCCAATGCCCCGTTGTCTTCGTGTCTATGACTCATTAAAAGTTCAATACGTCTTATCACGTATAAACGACCTCCACTCTCAAACAAAACTTGACTCAAATCACAACCTTATCGTCAAGAAATAAAGTTCGGAATTAAAATAAATATAAGCAGATCTTTACCAGACCTTTTTGCTCTCTGAACTCCGTATTCGAAACTAATGAAACGACGTGTACATAGGTTTTATTACTATTTCCCATTGAATCATAACCAAAGTGTGAAATTTTGAATTTTAATATTCAAATAATAAAATTTTTTCAAAGGTATTTTTAACAATCTAATTAAAAAGTAGAAGGCGTAGACAGAACTAGAGGTTCTGGTTAAGTTTCATCCGTGTAACTCCTTGTCTCATGGAGAAATCGGAACAAAATATATCCTATGCTGCCCCTGGATATGGTAGCTTTACAATGACAGAATAAAAATAAAAAGCAATAAATTTCAGGGTTTATCGATTATAAACAAAATATATAGTTCCTTCTTTAAGGACATAGAATAAACTTCGATAAAAAAAATTTCAAACACTCAATTAAATCCAACCTTCAATCGAAATGCTTCGAGTATGTTAGCATAATCTTATCTAAAATTCAAAAACAAACGAACATCAATCAATAATGTTGCCATGCTGCAATAGTGTAAGCTGAGCCGCGGACAAAAGCTGGTCTTAGCTTAAATTATATACACTTTGATAGGTTACTCCTCTAAACTTTGTTAAACATAAATCTTAGTTAAGTGTAAGTTTTAACACATGGTGTTATACAGCTAATATTTGATTACAACTTATTGAAATGAAGATCGATCGATATAGCACGTAATTATTTATATGTCTTGTGGATGTAGTTATATGTGTATGCAATTGGTGGTTGGTTATAGAAGCCTTTATTTAGTTCTGGTTATTTAAATTGTTACGTCATCTTCTATTTTAAAATTAACATACAATTACAATGCTGTTAATACAAGTTTTTGCTTTTTTATTTTATTAGGCGCTCATAAATTGCTTCATGTAAATAATAATTGTAATATTTAATAATACTGCACACCCCCTTCCCTAATCGGGTGTCGCTCCGATGAAGGCTCCACAAGCATTCCCATGCCACAGACATAAAAGTGGTTTTAAGTGGGTAGGTGCCATTCTGGTGAGCCCTACATCACCCTGCAGACGGCTGCAAAAGGGTGCATGACGCATTTACCACCTCCCTCCCCGCGGAGGGCGCCTGCGTAGGCGCCCTACAAAAAAAAAGTATCAGATTTTTTCATGTAGTATATTTTAAATATGTCATAAAATATTTTAAATGGTCATTTTCTTTTCTTGTCATTTAAATACTAAACTACTCGTAAAAACGTAATTTTTCATAATTATGTATAAAATAATACTATTTGAATTATTGGGTACTTGCAGATATTTTGCCCCCAGCTTTTATACCTAACGGTATTTTACCATAACATACAGATAACATGATAGACTATTATTGATGAAAATAAATATAATCACAGAATGAAGGCTTTCCAACTGTAAGTCCCAAGAGTTAGCAGAGCTTGTGTTATGGATAGCAAAACAGTAAACTGGATGGGTACCAAGAATAATCATACGTATATAAATATTAACAACCATGTTGTGACCTTAGAACAAACATATAAGTTCGTCACATAAATAAATATCTCAACCAGGACTCGAACGAGGGACATCCGGATCACATAAAACGCGTCCGGGACCGAGCCGCCATCATCAAGGATAGGCTGCATCCTCTAATCTGTAAGAAGAGTAAAATGTCACTTAGAAATTATCTTACACTCTACAAAACTTGTGTCCACCACATCATGACATATGCCAGTGTGGCTTTTGCTCACACCAGCAAGTCGAACCTCAATAACTTTCAGGTTACTCAAAATAGGTTCTTACGCAAATACTTCGGGGCCTATGTCCGCAACTTCGATTTGTACAAGGATCTCGAGCTGCCCACCATTACCGTATTCATGTAGTTGGCGTCTAGACGCCACTTCGACAATGCTCCCCACTATTCCAACCTGCTGGTCAATAAGTCAACTGACTACACAGCCAACCCAGTTACGTCTTAACAGATCGCGACGACGCTATTACAGCAAGGAACGCTGGTGTTCCAGTTAGATATAGGGCAACAGGAAATTTGAATCACCTAACCCGCCGGTAGGCCAGGCTAACGCGTCGTACGCATTCCTGCTGAGTTTCTTGCTGGTTATTTGGCAGTAGATGACTCTTCCGAACCAGTGGTTAGTTTCAATATACGACGTCCTAGGCCGAGGTCCGTGCCCTCTTGGGTGCCCTTAGGCGTATCGTATGTAGGAGTAGTTTAAGTTCCGGCTAAGCGCCGTCAGCGCTAAGCTACAAGCGCGGTGCTTTTTTTTAAGGCCATAAATAATCTGTCCATTCCGAAAAAAACGGACATCCTGCTTATCATGCAGGGCCACTACCACTTACGGTATCGGTAGACACAGATTTACATAAAATATTGAAATTATGTGAAACGACATCTTAATTTATTTGCTTTTTGAGGCCACAACATAAATAAATATTACGAATGGATCACACTAATTAACTTGGCTGCAATATAATAAAGGAACTTTGAATATTTAATTTGTGATCACGAACTCACGAACATAAATAAAGGCCGCAAACTAAAACAAGTGATATAGTGCTAGTAAATAACGGGTTTAATATAAATATCTAGGCTTCAATTTGCAAAAACGGATTTGAAACCTCAATAGTTTTTAGACCGAAAACTATCGAGTATGTTTTATTGCCATTACGGTCAAACCTCATGAATAAAATAGCATTTTATAAAATATAGTAACATATAATTACTACTTGTACGTAGACAAAGACAAAATATCTTGAAAACCGGGGTAAGACCGGTCACAGACACCGAATTTTACAAAACTTATTTCTTGTTCAAACGCTCTCATATAATAACATAATAGATTGTTTACTAGTACAGCTATCTAACCAAACAATGTCCAGCCAAACATTTTTATATACAATAAAGAGATGTAGGTACTTCACGTCCTCGTTCAAAAAACTCAGATATAATGGGTGCAAATACGTAGAAAGGGCAAGAAAACAAAGCCGGGTATCGCGATTTTAGTGTGCTCCTCCTGAAAAACTGTTTTGAGTCAAAATCAGCAGTATTGTAAATGACTCAAGATTCAAATGTTTAAATTACGTAATTAACTCTATAAATTTGTATCGTTGTCTTTTTCCACGTCCATGCATTATCGGTGTTACAATAATCGACTTTGATTATATCTGAGCCCGCGCTGCTCTAGATCTGCTGCGATGGATCCATATAATAGTCGTCATGGTATATTACTTAATTTTAAATTAAATTTTAAATTTAATGTTGTTTAAATGCATTGACTTTAAGTAATAGTAGTAAGTAGTCATAATTTCAATAAAAATAAATAGCATTATGATAAACAGTTTTCAGTTACAGTTACAGATGTATGAGGTAAAACAAACGGTAAATGAAATATGAGAGTGAGAAGGTAAAATATTTGTAAAGACTATTCCAAAAATGGAAATGTTTGTCGAATGTTGTTATCGATGTTGAAAACGGAAAAACGCTTTTTTATGTTTGCCAATTTCAAATATTGGATCGGAAATTAAATCGACCAAGCACTGCACAAACATTTCAAAAAGAGTCATGTAGATTTGCTTCTGTTCATTAGAATTTCTTCTCGGATAAAAATTGAACTTCCATTTGCTGTGGATGATAAAAAATCTTTTGACCTATTATTACTTCAAAGAATACCGTCATTATAATGATAATGTTCACTGGTTGTGGGATGATGCAGGAAGCACATATTCTCTTTAGGTTAAGCCAGCGTTGGCTGGACAAGTCCGCTTAATTTGACCGTTCAGGCAGTGACAAAAACGCGCTAATCACCATAGCCGTTTTTTACTCATTCATTGCATAATAAACCTTTTAATTTACAAGAATTCATGTTCAATATTTTCTATTTTTGAAATTTCAGTTATTAGAAAACATTGTTTCAAAATGTTATAGTAAAAGCATATTATAGTATTATTTTTTGTATCGATTTTCATAACTTTTAAATCCTATATGTGTACTCATAAACTGTACTCATAATAATACCCAATAAAGACTTCATGTGAGAAAAACGAATCTTAAAATATTTTGTTAAATATGAAAGCAGGCTTCTGCCTGCTTTCATACAAGTGATCCAATTAAAAGGATTAATTGAATCTTCAAAAAAATTTTATTTAATGTACATTGTGACATACTAGTATGTAATGGAGGTGTAAGGTCATTCCAGATTTTCACAGCGCTTAATTCAAAGCTGCCCCTGTAACTTTCCATTGAGTACTAACAGTTCGGGAGAATGATTTTATTTCTTTGCTACGAGCGTTTCTTTCATGAGACGTATATTTCCACTGAAACTTATTCATTAAATAGGCTGGTTTCTGACTGGCGATAACTTTATCGACTAAACACGCAAGATGCTAATCCTTTTATTCATTTAATCATGTTTTGCTCATTTATATATGATGTAAAATGCGCTCGTTTCGGGATCATCGATTTTAAACAATAAGTGAACCCTTTCCCTTATTTTGGATATTTAGGGGTATAATAGTTTATGTAATGTATTTTTATTAAGACAAAGAATTTTAACATCAGATATTACGTTAAATTTCATCGAAACACCCCCCTAAGGGGTAGCACCCCTCACCACTCTGAGCAACAGGCATTTTTTTATTTTATGTTCAGGAATTTACCTTTGTATAAAATAAATTAAATATTTATGTGGACTAGATGAATCAAAGCGGGTTAAGTTTATTCTTCATATTAAGAAATTTTTAAGTCAATGTCTTTTTCTATAATTATTTGGAACAAAAAATACTTTTCTTTAAAAAAGAACGAAATTTTTTTCTCTCTCTTAAAATTATTTAATTTTTTTTTTGTAATCCAGCCCCTTTACAGCCAAATTTTTTTTAGTTTTTTTTTGTTAGCCCTCTTTGATTCGAAGATACCACAAACAAAACAATATTTAATTTAGTTCAAACGAAAGTAAAATACGAAACATTAAAAAAAAGTAAAAATGCCTGTTGCTCAGAAGGATGAGCGACGATGAAAATCTGCTTTTAAAATTTATTTGCCAACATCTGAAACACATTGTTTGAACTATACTTAGGTACGTATTAAGCTTGTGTATGCAAATAAAATATACATGTTAATTTTTTACTATCAAGGTGTTTTTATGAATTGAAATACGAATACCTCGTGGATAGACATCAGAGATCATAACATATTCAAACATTTATCGCTATCAGGACCTAGATCTACATTTACTGCTGAGAACGCAAATCTTAAGTATAAATTAATACAACGTATACTTATGACTGAAGAAAATGAAAATATTATGTTTATTTATTATTTATTACTATTAGTTTATATAAAGCTTATAAAAAGGCTTATAATGTGGCTAAAATGGCTGTCATCGGAGAGATGCAAGATATTGTAAAGTACAGATGAAGTAATAATAATATACTCCTAAAATGGATGATAAAAAGTGTGTGCAATTTAATCTTTTCGCAATATTAATATTTTGGTATATTAAAATCAATTTTTGAAATAATGATCGTTAATTTATTCAATCTTATCAAAAAGTAATATATATGCCTGGCTTTTAATATATGTATGTGCTATATCTGTCCCAATTACGTCTTAAAAGTTGATTATTCGAAAACTGTGTTGATAAATATGGACCCAAAAGAATGTTCAAAAGCTAAACAAGACATGCAGACGACTATGCAAAATGTAGATTTCGCTTCATAAGTGCTGAGTGTGTAAGATTAATTTAATATTAAATTGTATCAATTTAATACTATAATGGTCAATATTTAAGTAAGGGCTGTGTGTTACTATTTTAATAGACAATTATTCAGCAGCATTTAGCAGTTAATATGATTTTGGTCAGCTGATATAGTGATCATGACCTATAAATAATTAAACAGGTAAGCACGTATGTGACCGCGTATAAAATAGCCAGTACTCTCCAACCCTTGCCGATTCTGTCGTTACGAATGAGCACAATCTCAGGCATGGCGTATTAACATTTTTTACTTTTAAATGTTCAACTTTGCTTTATGCATACAATTTAAAAAAAAATTAATTAGCACGTTGTTAAATTTCTCAGTTAGAGATCTGTAAGTGGGTAAAAATACAAATGGTAAATAAAACATGACTGTAACTTCCCACTTTATTTTTGAAAACTATTCCAAGCATAGAAAGGTTAACTGAATTCTGTCAAAAACAGAGTAATATTTGTTTATGTTTCTGAGTAAAAAGGTTTATCTCGTGAGTTATATGTTGTTTGTGATATGTGTGCCTTTGTTTCGGCAGCACCGGCTTTTTAACTAGGTTAATTTTATGTTTTATATTTTTATTTCAATTTCAATTTCTGTGTGCTACTGTAACAATAAAGAGATTTTTACTTTTTTACTTTTTTTTACTTTAGTTACGCCCAGCACGGGAAATGTTTGGTAGCAAAACTCCTTTGGTATAAAAGCTCTAGGGTTGTCTTGTACCCATACTCATATTATAATAAAGAGTTAATAATAGGTATTTACCTATGAAACTGCCGTTTTGCCGTACTGGCCATTTCAAATGAAAATATTTTTTTTTTTGAATGATAATTCTAATTTCAAATTAATTTTATTTGACAAACATGGAATTTTTTTTTCTAAAATCGTCATTTGTTTAATAGTTAGTGTTTTGTTTTCAACACATTCGAAAATTTTTCGTCATCATGGATAAGTTAAAAATTCGAGTAATTATGGAGTATGAGTACCGTCGTGGCAGCAAAGCGGCACAAGCGGCACGCAACATCAACGACGTTTACGTTTACAAACGAACGCACCACCCGTTACCCGCTTCAGTTCTGGAAATTTTGACCTGAAAAATGAACCCCGTGGTCGTCCGAAAACTTTGGTCGACAATGACGAATTAAAGGCAATTGTGGAAGCTGATGAAACTCAATCCACGGCTGAATTAGCAGCAGCTTTCGACGTTAGCATCAAAACAATATTGGTCCATTTGCGTCAAATTGGCAAGGTAAAAAAGCTTGACAAATAGGTACCCCACGAACTCAATGACCGCCAGCGCGAAGTACGCGTGGAGACGTGCCTTGCACTGCTCAGCAGGCATACAAATGAAGGAATCCTGAACCGCATTGTTACTTGTGACGAGAAATGGATCCTGTTTGACAATCTTAAGCGCTCAGCAAGTTGGTTGGATCCTGGTTCAGCACCCAAACAATGCCCTAAACGAAAACTTACCCCTAGAAAAGTGATGGCCACTGTTTGGTGGTCTAACGCGGGTGTAATTCATCACAGCTTCTTGCCAAACGGGACAAGCATTACTGCAGATGTGTACTGTGAAGAACTGACCACAATGATGGAGAAGCTCGCACGTCTCCAACCAGCTTTGGTCAATCGTTCGGCTCCACTGCTCCTGCACGACAACGCGCGACCTCATACTGCACAGCAGACGATCTCCAAGCTACAAGAGTTGGGGTTGGAAGTTCTCCGTCATCCGCCGTACTCACCAGACCTTGCGCCTACAGACCTCTACTTTTTCCAGAATTTGGATAACTTCTTGGCGGGAAAAAAATTCAATACCCGAGAGGCAGTACAAAATGCCTTTGAAGAATTTGTTGCCTCCCGTCCAGCTGATTTCTTCAAGAAAGGCATCAATAAGCTACCAATGCGTTGGCAAATATGCATTGATTGCATGGGTGATTATTTTGATTAATAGAAATAAAAAATATATAAAAAAATTACGCGTCATTTATTTCGTGAAAAACGGCAATTTCATAGGTAAAGACCTAATATATGTTTGTGTTTCGAAGTTATCTCTGAAACGAAAGTAAATTAGTTCTCAGTCTGAAATCAATGATAGGTTTGAGAAAAAATATCAGCATCTTTACATTTCTTATTATATGCTTTGCACATACGGTATAATGTGTTATGGTATGTAACATTATTATTACAACAAGGCACAAAAAACAATTTTGGTATTCTCTGACTACCTCCCACCCTAAACGAAACATGGCTTAACAAATCCGGGGCATCCCATTTATAGAAAATTTTATGAATGACACCTAGTTCATGGCTCAACCGTCTAGATTGTAGCGTGTCAACTCTATAATATTTGAGCTGTGCTTTGAAAAAGCGCCTTTGAATTGCTTCCAACCTATTAATATGGATGTTGTAGAAAGGAGACCAGATGACTGCGTTGTATTCTAAGCCACAGTGGACAAGTGAATACAATGTCAACACGCTAGTAGGATTTCGGAAGGGTTAAGCTGTTCGCATGATGAAACCAACAATTTTATTGGCTTTTGATATAATGTGTTCATAATGGCGTGTGTAGGTTAGTTTTGATTCCAACCAGACTCCTAAATCTTTAGCTACACCTTGGCGACTAAGTGCAATATTATTAATATTATATGAATAGTTCACAGGCTTTTTGTTCCTGGTAAAGATGATAACAAAACATTTTTCAATATGTAGTGTCATGTTATTATTCAGACACCACTTATGCAATTTGTTGATATTGTTTTGAAGTTGGATGGCGTCTTCATTGTTTTTGATTTCATGATAAATTTTTATGTCATCCGCGTAAGCTATACAACTGCAAGTAAATGAATTAATTAGTTCATTTATGAACATAATAAATAAGAGTGGTCCTAAATTCGAGCCTTGGGGTATGCCGGAGGTAGATTCGAATGGTGCTGATTCGAAGCCATTTTTGGTTACTAAATTTAAGCGATTGGCTATGTAAGAGGAGAGCCAAATTAAGAGTGTGCCATGAATGCCGAGGTGATATGCTTTTAGACAAAGGATGTTGTGGTCGACCTTATCAAAGGCTTTGGCAAAATCTTTGTACACGGAATCAATCTGTATGTGTTTATTTAATGACGTATTTAAATCATGGACGTAAGTAAGAAGATTGGTGGTAGTCGATCGGCCTGCGACAAAACCATGTATACCTATTAAAAGAAACGCAGCTATAATGGGTATCACAAATTTGCTTTTATATCGTTGTGTTTAGTCGAAACATAGTATGCAGTAAACATCATCATGGTCAATTTAAAACATTCATCAGCTATCGCAATATGGAATATGAAAATTTCTAGAGTTGGAGACGTAAGTTGATATCATTTAACCATATCTTTATTTTGGTGTTACGAATTCTATTGTTATGAATTTCTATTGTCTTACGATTGTTCAAAACATATGCTTTGCTTACCTCGAACCTTAACACATTAATTAGGTACACATAGTTAGGAACACAAATTATAAAATCACATTTAATGTGAATTTGTAGGAATGCCCGTTGGTATAGTTACAGACCAATGTCCTGGTTTGAGACGACCAAAAATTTCATCTTGTTTCTGTAAAAGAATTATGAGTCAATAGAAATATAACAATTTTTGATTTTTTATGACCTTTGTCCGAGGTTGCACTAAAGCCCTTTCAATCTTAACCACCATAATTACTAATTTAACGTGATTTTGGCCCAAATAAAAGACAACCGATTACTACTTTTATTTAGATATTGTGCTTGTTAGCCGGTTACTGAAAACTTAATTAAAATGCAAAAGAAAACGACAAATTAATAACTTGAGACATAAACCATTGTACATGGATGTTGCCTAATAAATGAAGGGTCCACTGCAATAATGATTAATGTCCTTTGTCTTTTGTTTTAAGATAAGAATAAAAAATGAAGTTTGACGACCGAGTGGTGTAGTGGTAAGTAGCCTTGCCTCATACGCCGAAGGTCCCAGGTTCGAGCCCTGGCCGGGGCATTCATTTGTGTGATGAACACAGATGTTTGTTCTCGGGTCATGGTTGTTTGTATTTATATATGTATGTTTATTCTGGGTTCCCCCCCAGTTCACTGTATGGTCATCCATAACACAAGCTCTGCTTACTTTGGGGCCGTACAGTTGGTGTGTTTGTCTGGGGATTTATTATTTTATTTATAATTGTGTTTTAAATTTGAAGGGTCAACTGCAATAATGATGAATGTCCAAAAATATTTAAATCGTAACGAGTAATGCCATTCGGTCACTTGACAATGTGGTTATAAAATCTTGTTTACAAACTTGGCAATATCGCTTGCAGCCTCAAGATAAATATGTTTTTAATATTTTGGCTAACGGCTAGAACGCTCAACGTCACAGGTGTTCACGGCAATAATGATAAATGTCCATCGCCTCGCACTGACCGCCATCTTGCTGTCCAATCAGCGGCGATCCCGCCAATTGTTTTGTCAGTCTCTGTAAACCTGGCGTTTTGTGAGGTTATGTTAAATGGATTTATGTGTTTTTTTAATTAAAATTATGACTGAGAACAACGAAATGATCAGAAATACGAAAAAAAGAAAACAGACAGGAAGAATGAGTGATGTTTTAAAGAAACTTCGACTCCAGGGACATGAAATTGGTGATGACTGCAAGTGTAATCGTTTTAAATGTTTTGAAATGATAAGTAAAGACCAGAGGACAAGAATAATAAGACAATTTAATAGTTTTGCGAACAGGTATGATCAGGATAATTATTTAAGAGGGCTTATAACCGTATTTTATGTACAACGTCGTCGTCCACGAGTAGGTGAAGAAAATGCAGAATTACATAATAAGTCATACTCTTAGAAGATTCGTATGATTGGGGAAGATACTTATGAGTTATCTGTGTGTAGAAAAGCTTTTTTATCCTTACATGGTATCACTGGAAGAAGACTTTAATTTCTTCAGAAATCACTGACTGAGCATGGCGTTATCCAAAAAGATAAACGGGGGATACACGTTAAAAAAAAGCTTTCTAGACTAACTACTGATTTGATGTACAAGCAAATTGACACTCTGAAAACAATTAATGGTAAAAAAGGCCACTATAATTTACGTGAGAGTCAAAAAATATATCTGTCGGATGAACTGAACTTGTCTAAGATTCACAAAATGTATAATGAAAACAATCCAAATAACAAAGTGTCGTACGAAACATATCGCAACTTTTTCAATAAGAACTTCAACATATCATTCGGTTATTCCAGGATGGATACATGTTCAAATTTCAAGATGAGAAAAAACATCTTGAAATTATGATTGCTTGTCTTCCTGATAGCCTAGAATTATCAAGGATTTTGTCTCAACTTAGAATGCTCGAAATTGGAAACTTAGCACACAAAAGAAAGCTGAAGTGTTTAATGATAAAAAAAGAACAGCTTGTTTGAGAGCTAAGCAAGATGTCACCACAGTACCGATAGCAATGAATTTCTCAAAAAATCTTCCTGTACCGAACATGTTTACGTTTACCGAACACACAAACGATGTTTATTATAAAAGGCAGCTGAGTTATTTTATGTTTAATATTCATGTACTTGCTGATTCCTCATCTTATTTTTTCGCTTACGATGAGAGTATTGGAAAAAAAGGATCAGACGATGTGGCCTCTCATCTGTTCCATTTCATATTTAATGAAATTGAGGTACATGTCAAGTCTCTTATAATTTTCTAAGACTCGTGTAGTGGTCAAAATAAAAATTATACCATCTTTAGAACGTTACACTACATAGTTCACTGCTGCAATCGCTTAGAATCTGTCACAGTTATATTCCCGATAAGAGTACACTCGTACAAGGAATGTGATCGTAACATGGCCTACTTAAATCAAAAGGCTAGCATTGAACTTCCAGAAGAATGGGCAGAACAGAAATCAAAACCTTTCAATATTATCGAATGCTCACAAGATGCATTTAAGAGCTGGACTGCACTTCTGAAATCGTTTTATACCCACGGCTCACGTTTCACAGAAATTTTAATAATAGTCCATGGGAATCAAGTGTGGTCAACACGCTAGTTTCTTTTCGGTCTATGAAGGCAGTTAATGATGGCGAATTCAAATTACCTGGTTTGGCTTATAAAGACAAGCTGCCTATATCAACAGCAAAATATAACGACCTGCAGTTCCTGAAAAAGTTCTGTAGGCCTGAGACAAGACGTTATTACGATGAACTTTCTCATGCTGCAAATATTAAAGATTCAGAAGTTAATTAAAACAGTAATTTGGACACCTATCATTATTGACTGTTAACGCAATGTGGTCATTACAGTCCTGATTTTTAAAGACTTACTTTAGATTACATTATTTTTAATTAGTTTTTAATACCTAAGAATGATTATTTTCCAAAGAAATAATACTAGAATACATGTTACTTAACTTTAATAAACAAACTTTAATTATATTCAGGTCTGAGTTTTTTTACACCGTTTATAAATGTTAAACTTTAAACTTCAGTTATACATTTCACTGTTCTCTATTTATTTGATGAAGAATGAAATAGATATTTTTTTAAAGTAAATGCAAACTTTAAAACCTCTTTACCTATTAAAATGATTATTCAATCAAAATCATTCGATTGCACGAATATAGCTAAAAAACAACATCGTTTAAAAAGCACAGGCCCATATTTTACCACTAGATGTCTATAAATTAAGCAAAAAAAAAGGCAGTTTATAAATCTACTAAAACAGCATTTTCAGTCCGTACTAAGTTCCTACAGAAGTTTTTACAGAAAGTCTATTTCTACTCGAACATGTTATTTACAAATGCCTTTTGTTGCCTTGTCATTTTAGTACAGCGCATTTGATATGTTTTAGAAACATGCTAAAACAGCATTTATCAGTATATTAGCCAAGATAACAAATATCGAAAGATAATGAAAAGTAAAATTCAAATTCTTAAAATTTAAGAAAACAATGAATTGCCGATAAACTGAGACTGGGGATATGTAACTCTTGTTTCTTCTAATTTCTAAACCTCATCTTAAATAAATACAATATTTTACCGTCACCCTGTTACGGGAATCCTGACCAGTGCAAAAGTAGGGGGATTCCCTCATGCCAGTGTTATCATACAAACTTTTTAATGAATTGTCTGCCCACCAGGTCAGAGTTCAAAGTAATATCTGGTTCGGGTAATTATAGATTTTATGATGCTCCAATTGTATATAAACGAATGCCCGCGCAACATACAACGACATAATAATAGGTCTTTACCTATGAAACTGCCGATTTGCCGTACTGGCCATTTCAAATGAAAATTTTTTTTTTGACTGATAATTCTAATTTCAAATTAATTTTATTTGACAAACATGGAATTCTTTTTCTAAAATCGTCATTTGTTTAATAGTTAGTGTTTTGTTTTCAACGCAGTCGAACATTTTTCGTCATCACGGATAAGTTAAAAATTCGAGTAATTATAGAGTATGAGTACCGTCGTGGCAGCAAAGCGGCACAAGCGGCACGCAACATCGTACGCGACGTTTACGGAGCGAACACTGCAAACGAACGCACCACCCGTTATTGGTTTACCCGCTTCCTTTCTGGAAATTTTGACCTGAAAAATGAACCCCGTGGTCGTCCGAAAACTTTGGTCGACAATGACGAATTAAAGGCAATTGTGGAAGCTGATGAAACTCAATCCACGGCTGAACTAGCAGCAGCTTTCGACGTTAGCATCAAAACAATATTGGTCCATTTGCGTCAAATTGGCAAGGTAAAAAAGCTTGACAAATGGGTACCCCACGAACTCAATGACCGCCAGCGCGAAGTACGCGTGGAGACGTGCCTTGCACTGCTCAGCAGGCATACAAATGAAGGATTTCTGAACCGCATTGTTACTTGTGACGAGAAATGGATCCTGTTTGACAATCGTAAGCGCTCAGCAAGTTGGTTGGACCCTGGTTCAGCACCCAAACAATGCCCTAAACGAAAACTTACCCCTAGAAAAGTGATGGCCACTGTTTGGTGGTCTAACGCGGGTGTAATTCATCACAGCTTCTTGCCAAACGGGACAAGCATTACTGCAGATGTGTACTGTGAAGAACTGAACACAATGATGGAGAAGCTCGCACGTCTCCAACCAGCTTTGGTCAATCGTTCGGCTCCACTGCTCCTGCACGACAACGCGCGACCTTATACTGCACAGCAGACGGTGTCCAAGCTACAAGAGTTGGGGTTGGAAGTTCTCCGTCATCCGCCGTACTCACCAGACCTTGCGCCTACAGACCTCTACTTTTTCCAGAATTTGGATAACTTCTTGGCGGGAAAAAAATTCAATACCCGAGAGGCAGTACAAAATGCCTTTCAAGAATTTGTTGCCTCCCGTCCAGCTGATTTCTTCAAGAAAGGCATCAATAAGATACCAATGCGTTGGCAAAGATGCATTGATTGCATGGGTGATTATTTTGATTAATAGAAATAAAAAATATATAAAAAATTACGCTTCATTTATTTCGTGAAAAACGGCAATTTCATAGGTAAAGACCTAATATAAAAATGAATTTTTTCAAAGTGATTTGTTTTATATTTTCGATGTTAGGAACATTGGAAAATGTATCAGCTGTACCTAAACCAGGAAGTTTTTTTAAAGACTTGGTAAGTTTTTGAAGGTAGTTTGATAATATTATCTTGTAATGAATCTAAATTTATACATTTTTAAATAGTATCTCTTAATTCATATTGTTTTGGGTTTCTTAATTTTTTAAATTGTAGAATAATAAAAATTATTATTGATGCCCTGTCAAAAACAGTTATGTTGAACAGTTTTTTCTTTAAACTATCATAATTGTTCAAATACTAGTTAAATCTAGATCGTATAAGAACTGTAGGTGCTACTTTTATTTTATACCTCGGCGTTTTTAACTGATTGTTCGAACGGTGGGCAAAATAGATTTTTGTTTTTGAGTTAAAACTATCACAGTTACTGAAACTATGTACCTACATAACTACTTGTTTAACCCTTTTCTTGACAAAGTATCTGTATAGATACATCAAAGTTTGAAAAATTCTAAGTCCATTATTTTTTTGCTAAAACAAAATATACCTATGTGAGTAATTATATAATTTCGTTCTTTTCAAATCCGCGATATTTTTTTTAATTTTGACAACACTGGTGAGCTCTCAAACTACTTTTATTTTCAACCGACGCCATGGTCCCACGCAAGCTGGTAATAAAAATGTATAAAATATTGTTTTGTATGCTTATTAAATCATCCTCGCTCTGATCGCCGCCCGGTACGGACGTGCAAGACCCCGTTCTCAGTTGATCGGTCCCTTCCCGATATCCTGTGGCGCTCAGTCTACTGACGTCACAGTTTAGCGTGTTGGTTCCGTGCTACGGTTTTCAAGGTTTTTCTGCTCCTTCAGAGTGCTATGGAAGTGTGAGTGTTCTTTGCGACTAAGCCTCTTAGTCTTCAAAGTGCTGTGCAGTATTGTGTTGTGCTTGTGCTGAGTGCTGTGTAGTGCCCAGCGTAAGTAGTCTGGTTTCAGTACAAAGGATACTTAACGGTGACAACGAATTTGTACTGAACCAGTCCTTTTATTTTATATTATTTCTATTCTCTATTTTATTTATTTTTCTCCTATTTTCATATTTATTTTTATCATATCTGTGTGTTTTCGTGTGTATTTGTCCTTTCTCTCGGTCAACTCTTTACCTGCGTACCCTTTTTTTTAGGTTTCTAGGAAGCGGCCATCGGCGTATCACGGTTAGTTTTAAGTTATTTTCCCCAACCCCCCTACCGCTGGTAGGGAGGTTAGTCGCTAGGGTTTGCTAGGTTTATTTTAGGGAACTCTAGGCATCTTTTATATACCTATATATTCATTTTCATATAAAAATCCAACCCCTCCCTAATGGATTCGCAAAGCATTATTAACTTCGCGAAGTCGTTCGCCCAGGCGCTCGCTGCGTCCGGCATCCCCATTCCAGACGAGGTCTTCTCGCAGGCCTTATCTGCGCCAAACGCGACCCGGCCCCTCAGGCCCCAACCCCGGCCCCTCAGGCTACCAACTCCTAGACCCCTCAGGTCTTTACCAGCTCTCCCACGTCTCCCGTTCCATCCGATATGGACTGCGCGTCGGCCAGGTCATATCGCGCGTCGCGGCGTAAGCGTACCGCTCCCGATAGCGACTCCGATTCCGCGTCCGAACCGTCCGGGCGCCGCTACGTTAACCGGCTCTCCTGAGCCCCCACTCACATTGGTCACTAAACGCTCCAAGAAGCGCTCAAAGAAAATCGCGGTGTCTTCAACACCAGATCCCACCCCGGTGCCTTCAGCACCCGTCCCCGCGCCGCTTATGTCACTCGAAGTGACACCGTCTCCGTCGGTTCCGTCGAAGCCAGCGACGCGTTGCGCTCCCGTCCCACCGTACCCTCAGCACCCTCCGCCCGTCTTCCTCCGCGAAAAAGCGCGCTGGACCGCGGTTTCTAACTTGTGCAAAGAGAACAAAATCAATTATCTTAAAGCCGCCAACACAGGCGATACAATCAAATTTCAGGTCGCGGCTTCCGCGCGTTTATTCGTTTATTCTCGTTAAAATAAATCACGTACCATACTAACGCCCTCCCGGAGGAGCGTAAGATCCGCGCAGTATTACGGGGCGTCCCGTTTGAACTCGATGACGACGAAATCCTCGAGGACCTTAAGTCCCAGGGTTTCCCGGCTGAAGCTGTGCACAAGATGCACTGCAACCGCGGTAGGCGTTTCCCACTCGCTTTAGTTATTATAAGCAACACTCCCAACTCGAGGGAGTTTTTTAGAGAGGCGCAATCTGCGGACTCTCGAACATCTCCTTCGAGCGTCCTAACCGTCGTGGGCACTCTGGGCAATGCCATCGTTGCCAGCTTTACGGTCGTGCAGCGGCAAATTGGTCTGCCCCTCCCAAGTGCGTTAAGTGCCTAGATCCCCATATTACGAAGGAGTGCACTCGCACTCCCGACTCCATTTCCCCCCCTGCATGTGTGCTGTGCGGCCAGTCCGGCCACACAACAAACTACAAGGGTTGTCCGCGCGCTCCGCGCTCCTCCGCTAAGAGGGCCGCGCCTAAACCGGCGCCGCCGCTCACTCCCACCAACTTCCCGCCGCTGCGAAACCGGGGTCCCCCGGAAGCAAAGCCCGTGCAGCCGTCGCCTACTCCGGCTCTGTCCTGGAGACAGCGTCCGGCCGCTCCACCTGCACCTTCCCGTCCTATCTCAGCTCCCGTAGCTCCAATAGGCTCGCGTCCCGCTCCGTTGTCTTCACCTCAGTCGTCGTTGGCTGAGGACATGAAGACCGTGTTTGACGTCATTCAAAACGTCGACATAAACGAAATCGCCGTACTCGCACGCAAACTGCGAGCCGCCCGCTCTCCTCAAGAGCGTCTATTCGCGCTAGCTAAACATCACTCGCTACTTAGTTCGTTATTAACTCTATATTTAGTATAAAATCTTTTAATTTTAATTATAATGTCTAGATCTGCGAATCCCGCGTCCTGTCGTATAAAACCCAAGGGCTTATCCCTAGTTTCATTTAACATTCTTAGCCTTAGTACTAATCTTCCTGAGTTCAAACTGTTCCTTTAGAACAACGAGCCAGACTTATTGCTTCTTCAAGAGACGTGGCTCACTCCAAACCGCTCCAGGGGATTTGCTATTCCCAAATACGCGTTTACTCGAAACGATAGTCCCAACACCGATGGTTACGGCGGCACAGCTATTTATTACAAAGAGGTTTCCATTGCGCTCTTCTCCTTACCCCTCCTCTCCGTAACATGGAAGCCACTGTGTGTAGATTGGCTATGACTGGTCATCCGATCATCATCATAGCTTCAATCTACATACCTAGTGGCAAGAGACCAATCCGTAGCGACTTCGAGGCCATTCTCGCCCTCGGCCATTCAATCATTATGTTCGGAGATTTTAACTCCAAATGCCTATCGACTTACACCAGCGGTATCGCTCTCTTTAACATCACTGAGCAACTCGACTTAGACGTCATCTCTCCTGTCACTCCTACTCACTATCCCGACAACCCGAACCACTCTCCTGATATCCTCGATTTTGCGATCATCAAACGAATCAACCTCGATCTCAGGTCTATCGAACCGCTTGATGACCTAGGCTCTGATCACCGCCCCGTTTCCCTCGTGCTAGGTCCGCCTAACGATAACGTCACCTTTCCTAAGACCTTTACACATTGGAAAGGCTTTAAAAATACGTTAGTTTCAGCCTAAGAGGCCCCGAACTCTCCGCTCGCGATCTCGTCCCACCAATTAGATAGCCCGGATAAAATAGACTCGATAGTCGATTCCCTCACTGATGCTATCAACTCAGCCATCAGTGTTAACGAAAAGGTTGCTAAATAAGGCAAACCTACGCTTCCCTTAGCCGTTATAAATCTTATTAAAGCTAAGAACGCGGCTCTCCGGAGAGCCAAGAAATATTCCACGCCCGCCTATAAATTAGCTGCGAAACAGCTACAATTTAAAGTTAGGTCTTGCCTCGCGGAACTCCAAGACGCTCAGATGAACGATCTCATGGCGAATATCTCTCCTTCCTACCGAGCGTACTATAGTATGGCCCGAGCCTTACGCGTAGACACCGCCTCTCACGTTCCTCCTCTCATTCGTCCTGGCACTACTGCCTTCGACATCGAAGAGAAATTCGAATGCTTCGCTGACAGCATTGCCGCACAATGCTCGCCCAGCACGCAACCTGCTGATCCCTCACACATCCAGGCGGTGGAGGACGACGTCCTTCGCAGAGACTCTCTGCCCATCACCGCCGACCCTGTCACAGTCTCTAATGACGAAATCTTGCTTCTCATTAGAAATCAAAAGTCCAAAAAGGCTCCGGGTGCGGATAGAATTTCCAACCACGCACTTAAGCACCTACCTCACCAGATGCTTACCTTGTTAGCTATCATTTTCAATGCCTGCTTCGACCATAGCTACTTTCCAAAAGCTTGAAAAGAAGCGACAGTCATAGGCATTCCCAAGCCGGGCAAACCTCTGAACGTCCCGGCTAATCACAGACCCATCAGCCTCTTCAAGGCAATGTCTAAACTTCTCGAGAGAGTCATACTCTCTCGAATGCGGAACCATCTGTTTCCAACGGATGGCGATCCTCTCATTATTCCCCATTCCCATCATCTATCCGCGTCGTTATAAAACAGTCGCGGTTTTCTTTGTTGTAGCCAAGACTTTCGATAAAGTCTGGCACAGCGGTCTCGTTTATAAACTCTACAAGATAGGCTTACCGGATCGCCTAGTCAGGTTAATCGCGTCGTTTCTCAAAGACCGTACGTCTCGATGTAAACATGAAGGCACGCTTTCCGCGCCTCGTCCTATAAAGGCTGGAGTCCCTCAAGGCTCAGTCCTCGCCCCTCTGTTGTACACCGTGTACACCAACGACATTCCCATCCCGCCGAAAGGCGTCGAACTCGCCCTCTTTGCCGACGACACCACACTTTACACCAAAGGTCGCAGTGTTCCGCAGCTCGTCACCAGACTCCAGAAGGCCGTAAACGCCCTCGGTGTTTGGTTTCAAAAATGGTGCATCGATGTGAACCCTGAAAAGAGTTCTGCAATGTCCTTCGACCACAAACGCCGTCGTCCCGCTGGCGATCCCCACGTTCGAATGTTAGGCATTCCCATCCCCTGGAAGCGCCGTACTAAATACTTAGGCATCACCTTAGATCCAACGCTTTCTTTCAAACCACACGTCGAAAGAGTTTCGATACTCGCCCGTCACTACTTAGGCCACCTTAATAGCATGTTAGGTAGAAAAAATGAAATGTCCTTAAGAAACAAACGTTCATTTTACAAGGTCTGCGTTAGACCCGTCATGACATATGCCTCGCCAATCTTTGCCCACGCCAAACCGTCCCTCCTGCACAAACTGCAGGTAGTTCAAAATCTCTTCTGCCGCAGGGCCACAAACGCACCGTGGTACGTGCGTATCGCAGACTTGCACAGAGATCTTGAACTGCCTAAAATACAACAACACATCAAAACACTCTCTGAAGCGTTCTTCAATCGCTCCGAAACCCACCCTAATCCTCTAGTTCGAGATTCAGTGTCTTATACTACTCCTGTCTTAGATTCGAAGTTCAAAGTTGCCTTGGAATGCGCAAGCGTACTCTTCCACCAGACTGTCAGCCGATCTCAAAGCCCTTCTGGCCGCAAATTCTAATTGAAACGTAAATTATAATTCTAACGTAAATCCGAATTAACTTAACTCCTTTTAATGTATTTCAATTTAACTTCTCTTTGCAATTTTGAGCACCTTCACTGCTATGTAAATCCCAGCGGGTGACCCCTTCTGGGCCTCGCTAGCGCGGCCTCTTTCTCCAATTGGCCGTCGCTCAGATGAAGGCTGAGTGGCAAAAATTGCACGAGCCGACATCGGGTTTTTTAGTGGGTAGGGTTCTGATAGGCGTCGGAACGAGTCCCACATAACCTGGATCGCGCGCGCCAGTGTATGCGACAGAGCATTTTTATCCTCCTGCCCTTCCCGTGGAGGGGAACAAAAAGAAAAAGCTTATTAAATGCATGTTTTTGTAAAATCAAAAAATATAATTTTTTTTCTACTAAATTAACTAATTTCTTACTTTTACTTATTTACTCGCATTTTAAATGGGTGTATCTCGTCGTGCACACTACCAGGTATGCAACAGTTTTGGGTTTATTTGCAATGTATCTCATGGTACACACTGCCAACTTCTCTGACAACAAATACAGTTTCGTTCTGTATCTATACGTGCACACTGCCAAGCCCGTAAATGGTGTATTATTCTTAAAAAAGCTTTGCTTATTTTTTGATCTTTTTAGGTAAAAAAGGTGAATATGCTTTCAAGAGGTAGAAAAATACTTGCTTTGGTGCCAGAAGAAAGAAGAAGAAGAGAAGTAGAAAATTCGGAGTCTGATTGTGAATTTGGGAATATTAATTTCCAAAAGCACGTCAATAATGAATCTTCACCGGATCCTTCACTTCCTTCTTCGCTTGAAAATCTTCACATACTTTCTGACGATGAATGTGACCTTTCCGTGCAAACAATATCTGATTTCTGCCCTTTGGTAGTGGGACAATTACTTATTGAAACCAATTCCGTGCACTCTTCAGCTCAAGATTCTATCCTTTCATCTATTTCTGTGAATTTTTCTCCAATTTTTGTGAAACTAAAAGACCGAACTGGGATTAACGGAATAGTACCTAAAACACCTGAGCCATCGATGTCAGCAGCAGCAGCCTCACCATCGCCATTCAACATAAAGAATATGCGTTCTAAGCAGCCAAGCTTAGCTGTAAGAAAAACAGTGCCTATACAAAAGAAGCAGTTAATTTTCAATTGGGTGAACAAGAAATTTGAACACGGGGAGGAGAAATTTATACATTAAAGAGTTACCAATTTCGGCCAGTTTAAAACGTAGAATATTTCCAGTATTTCCTCGATGATGACATTCTAAATATGATAACGAAGCTAAGTTATTTATATTCGACTCAACCGATTGGTCGTTCCTTTAATTTAAAAAAAAAAGAGGTAAAAGATTTTATCGCAATTAATTAGCTCATGGGATTGTGAATTTCCCGGCTTATACGGACTATTGGTCTCAAGAATTTAGATGTTCACAAATAGCTGAAGTAATGCCACTCAAAAATTTTCAGCAGATAGGATGGTTTCATTCAGACATTCATTTCAACGATAACTTACTAGATAATGGTGACCGATATTTCAAAGTTAGGCCCATCATTGAATACATGACAATTTTTGAAAATTTCACATGAAACAAAATTTTGCATCGATGAAATGATAGTGTCCTATAAGGGTAAAAAAGCGGGTAACCATAAACAATACATTATAAGCAATCTCCACAAATGAGCAGGTGTTTCGGGCTTCATCTACGATTTTGTCGTATATGGTGGTGAAGACACCTTCCGCACAAATTTACGCCAGAAGAGATGTGTTTGGACTTGGGGGCTAAAGTCGTCTTATCGCTGTGTAAAACTATTCCTGATCCAGCATGTTCAGTTGTATACTTCGATAACTTTTTTACCAGCCTGGAGCTTATTCATGTGCTTCGAAACGAAATTGGAATATATTCATTAGGTACAATAAGTCACAATCGATTGCGTTATGCGGAAAAGAAGTTTTTATCGGACAAAGTTCTTAAGAAAAAAGGTCAAGATTTATACTCTCGTGTCGTGTGAACAAAAATAAACTATTCATTGTACAATGGCATGACAATAAAGTTGTCACTGTTGCTACCAGCTGTGTATCAGAGACGCCAGTTGGAGTAATACAACGCTATAGAAAGAAAATGAAACGTATTAGTGCTGTCACCTGTCCTGAAATAATCAAGCAATACAACGCGCACATGGGATGTGTAGACCTTGCGGACATGTTGGTTGCCCTCTACAGAACTGAAATGAAAAGTCATAGGTGGTACTTGCCAATATCTTCACAGATCTTGAAATAATAGCTGGATTTTATATCGCAGACATATTGCTGGAAAAAATTTCAAGCAACTGAGCCCAAAGAAGTTCCGATATAATAGAATACAAGGTCGACTTAATTCTGGTAGAGAACAACGATTAAATTAATTTTGATTTGATGCCACCAGCACCAAAGAAAACGATCAAAAAACCTTGTACTGCAAGGCCGACTACAGATGTCAGATTTGATGGATTCAATCATTTTCCGACATTTGGCTGCAAACTTTGCATAAAAGTTCAGACCACAGCCATGTGTATGAAATGCGGTATGAGGCTATGCTTACTGCGAGAAAAAAACAGCTTTTTTATTTTCCATTGCAAGCATACACAGGAAATTGATCTCATTTTTCATATTGTTTCTCAAATAAATTTGGATTTTTTGTGTCAACAGGAAAAGACGTTTTATGTTAAAACATTATATGTTTTAATAAAAGGTGCTGATTTTTGAATAAAACTGCATTCTTCTTATTTATTTTTCTTACCAAATTATTTTACAGTAAAGTCATAGGTAGCCTGGCTGTGTATCTATAGAGATACATTGAAATCATTACGTATTATTAAGGAATACATGTGATGTTGTAAAAACTACCCTCATGAGATTTTCTTTTTATTTTCTAGGCATCCCTAGAACACATGCAAAACGCCATATAAAAATTATTTTGATATTCAAAGATTTTGTCTTTGCTAAGTAAAGGGTTAATCATGTATTTTTTAATGCAGGAAAAAGTGGGCCAGAACGTTCGAGATGCACTTATTAGTGCCGGCCCAGCTGTGGATGTTGTTGGAAAAGCTGTCAACATTGCACATGGCAAATTATTTATTTTCTTCAGAGGAACTGAAGAAAATAAATAATTTACAAACAATTTTTGATATTATTTGAACTGTGTGACGTCAAATTCGTATCAAAAGAAGAGCTTTGTACTTTTGAAATAAAATTGTAATATTAGCAAAAATCTCTTTTTCAATTATTTCGGTTTTAGCATGCTATTTATTTACTTTGTTTTATAATAACTTATCACTAGTGTTTTCTACATTTAAAGCTTTATGCAAGTAATTTCATAATATACTCAAAACGAACACATTATCAAAGATCGTAATGAAATTGTAGTAGCTTTTTTCGTTGAGTTTCTCTGAGGTAGTACGCCGATGTTTCCTATTTTATTCGCGTTGATTATGAAAACAGCCAGTGAAATTACAAGAAAAAAGGAAACTCTAGGTGAATTCTGTGGTCGGCAACGCATCATTAATCAATCTTCCTCCCTGAAAATTTGCATTGGGATTTAAAGGGTACGAACTTAACTCAATATTTATAAATTTGTTACGTGCTTAAAATAGCGTGATATACATTTTTATAAATGGCAAGGCATCCAACCGTTTCCGGATCCCATCCACCTCCCCTACCTAGTAATTGTTTTCGACACTTCTCGTTTGCAACACAAAATAATAACTTGGAACGGCCGTTCAGTAATAACTTTCTTGCAGTTATCTAAAGGTGTAAACTGTGACAAAAAATAACTAGTGTACCTTCATACTCTCTTAAGTGCTTTAGCCATTATTCTCAACAAGACTTCCATAAAGGGCATAATCATAGCATAAGTTCTATGGTTCCTGTTACCCTATGACTAAGCCTAAGCTGTCCGACCGTCTTTCTTTCTGTAAGCTAGATATCTCATGAATAAGTAAATTGTTCAAAAATACTTACTCAGTATATTTTGTATATTCGAAAAATTATCTATACATATAATAAAATTGCAGAAACATGATTAATGTACGTTGAAAATAAAAATAAAAAAAATAGCAGCGGTTGTTATAATAACGATGACGAACCTAAAAATGTAATAAATAATTTTTTTGTCTGTTTGTCTGTGTCTTTGTGCACGTTAATCTCAGAAACGGATTATCCATTAAGTTGCAGTTTTCATTAATATATTGTAGTAAGTTTCATTTAACATTTAATGTTTGTTTCATATCAATCGGTTTAGAAATAAAGAAGTTATGTCAATGTAAAGAATCACGTCGAACATTTTTATCACTATTCTGTATCTATCTTCTATCTTTTTTTTCTGTTAGTAGCTTTGAATGAAACTTTATAATAATTGTCAATAAAAAAATATTATGAATGGAAGTTAAAAATTATATTATAATTCAGTTATTTGCAGCGAACGCACGCATTCTGCAGGAGCATGGGCAAATAGTTGCATTCGATATACCCATCGACATTGTATGAAAACGAATGAATGATAGGTATCGATTCCCGATTCGTATCGACATTTTGATGTATCGATTAAAATGAATAAAAAAATATAAATTGATTTTAAAAGTGCATTTATGTTTTTTTTTATTGTGTAATCTGGAAAGGAAACATAACATTTAGTTTATTTTTGTTTAGTCTGATTCTATTATTTTAAAAATATAAAGAAGACTGATTGATTGTTAATTCTATTACAATTTTGATTGTTAATTTTGTTGATTGATGTTGATTATCGCTTTGCCAAAGCGATTAGGTATAACATTTCAATATAATATGTATGGGTAACATCACTAAAATGCCAAAAGGTCATTGACGTTTCATTGTTTACAAAGTTTTTTCTGAATTAGTACGTGTTTAATACTAAATCACATTGTGTAGTAGGTACGATTTATTATAAGAATGCACGAAAAAGATCCAACCTCTCTCAGTGCAGCAGAAATGCTAATGGGATGAGATTAGTTCGATCACAGGAATGTGAAAAACAGCGTCAGGCAAGACTTACTGCATCTCAGGAACATCAGGCCAGGTTTCGTTCTGCAGAAACTTCGAGTCAGCGAGAATCTCGATTGATGTCAAATCGTTTTCGAATCATGACCACTCGAATTAGGAAGAACAGGGAACAGCAAGAGGCACGTTTATCTACCGATCGCGAGGCTTCTGAGACCTTTACTGACAGGGAAGCTCGCTAGACCAACGCCAGTTACGGCTAAATGCCGATCCACTTGCACATACACTCAATAGAATAGTGTCAAGTTCGATAGAGTACTCAGAAAGTGGAGCGGAGATTGAAATCCTTCCATGGACGAACAAAGAGAAATCAGGTTATTTGTATTTGCCCAGAATTGATTACTCTGACGTCACCGTCATAGGAGGTATGGTGGTATGTTGTCAGTTTTGTAATGCTTTATAATGGCGTTTTAAATGGCAATTTTAAATGGCAAAAAGAACCAAATGGCATATGCTGTTCAGGTGGCAAAGTACTCATTGAAAATTTTCATGAGCCCCAGACATTATAAAAGCTTTACTAAATGGTGAGCATGCTGAGTCGAAACATTTTTTAGACAATAGCCGTTTATATAATAGTGCATTCCAAATGACATCTTTTGGGGCCAAACAAATCACAGAGGGCCCATTCATGCCAACTTTTAAGGTTCAGGGCCAAGTTTATCACCTTATTGACGCTAAAAGTTGTGGGTGTGGATCTAAGCATTAGCTGTTTTTCGCACGGTCAGTTATATGTGGCTCTTTTTTTCATTTGTTCTTAACGAAGCGGATTGTTTTTGTGTTTTGGTATTTGTTCTTTATGAAACTATTTTGTTCGGTTTCATATAACTGGACGGTAGCATAAAGGACACAAATATCGTTATTACTTTTATAAATCAAACCTTTATTTGAAAATTTTAGTGAAAGTAAGCAAAAGATTTGTATTCTTTACTTTCATACTGTATGCATATTTTAAACTAACAACCTAGTAAGCATGTTACATATGCCTAATTCCTTACATCGTTTGAGAATAGACTACTCCATTAAAAGATGCCCTTTTTCTTTCATTGTAATTTGCCCAGCCTAAGGCTTTATTTGACCAAAATGTGATATATTGATAATGATAAGTGATAGTAATAAATAAATATTTAGAAGAAAAAATTAAGATATCACAAAAAAAAATATAAACTACCCCGATAAGATTCTTTAATAACGAATTGAACTAAATCTGACGAATTCCTTTCTCCATATAACTAAAAAATTTAAATTTAATTTCTTACCGTCGTAACTGTACAAATATTTGTCCAAATTACAACGTTTATCTACATTAATTATCAGAAATGAAATAAAAGTATTTACTATAAAAATTATTTTGTTACTGCAAAATGTGAATGGCAAATAAAATATCATATTGTATTTATGGTTCACTATTTTGGAAATAAGAGTTGACATAAAAAATAGATGTCGCAGACTTTTCGTAGAGCTATTTAAGAGAAAAATTTCCACTTGCTTGACACTAATCGTTGTTTTTTAGGCAATTTACACAAAATCTTTAAAAAATTAGCTTTTGTGATATAATAGTGTATGGTAAGAAACATCCAAATCAACATCCAAACAAACCTTCGCTTTTTTAATGTTAGTAGGATTTTTATACCTTGGGTCACATTATTGTAATTATCATTTCTCTAATCTTTTTAAAATAAAATACAACCTTTGTTACTCGCTGATAAGTTAGCTTGCTTTAGAAAAATTACCATCATACACACTGCATAATTCTTTCTCATTTTTCATTCTCACTACATAATTTTGTATGTTTGTAGTAAAATACATCCATTACAATAAACATACAAAAAATAAAATCAATCCTCTTTTTGTTATTATTATAGATACAGATTGAAATAATTAACATTAAACAAATTATGCGTGCATAGATTCCCACAAAACTACTTCATTTCTTATTACTATTGCAAAGTTCAGCTTTGAGAACGCTGCTGCGATATTTTTCAAGCTGATTTACCAAACTGTCAGGACCAAGGTCTTTACTCTCTTTTGTAATCGTATTACAAAGGATTTCATTAAAATAACTCGGGTCTTTGCACATCTTTGCATTTTATGTGTTGAATAAAGAAGTGGGTAGATTATAGTAATCCACGTCCTCAAAAGTTTTCTCAGGCACTTGTAAAAATGTAATGGAAAATGATATGAATGGAACCGATAAGTTACAGGCATAATATTTTATCATATATTTTGAGGGTTAATGAGAAAATATACTCATAAATAGGATACCTGCCTCTGTTTTGTGGGAACGCAAATGTAAGGTAATTACCGTAGTTGACTTGAGTGACACGTGGTAACTTAAGATTAGGACAAGCAACTTCTATACTTGTAATAAAACTGTAACGAAGTCGAGTCTGCAGATAATTTTTTTTTTTGAAAATTTGTTTTGAGAATGGGTTTAGGTACCAAAACGCAATTTTTTTAAATTCTTGTTTGTCTGAGCGCGCCTCACGGTAAATTTACTGAACCAATCTGCTTAAAATTTTACATGGGCATACTTTACATACCTAAACAACATCTTTGATACTATAACTTTGGGTACAATGTATGGTTTCTGAAGAAAAATCAAAAAACTTATAACGTTTATAATAGGAAATCTATAAGTGCTTTGAATCTAAGGTTTTGCATGGCGGTTCTGTTTAGGAGGAGACGTTCTTTTAGAAAAGATTTGGTGAATTCTTTCCTCTAAAGGACTAAAAGATGAGTCACAATTTTTATATTTAAAATTACAAGTTATATTTTCGTACAAATCTCACAATACCATCACAAAACCTCTAAAGAAGTAAAAGCTTTACTTATGTTATCGTTTCACATAATTCCTTAAATTTGTGAAAAACCGTCAATGGTCAGTTGGTGGCGTTGCGAGTGCGCTGAGTGTCCATACGATAGGTCCGTGGTTCGATTATTCGAGTACTTTGCTTTGTTCCTGGTTATTTTTAGATGTGTTTTTAAGTTTTCACTTTTAATATATACTTTTTTGTGAAGCAAAACTATTTATGTCTTGTGGAAAAATTTTGGGATGGAAATTGATTGTTGTAAAAACTGCATTCACATAAGTCAGAACTGACAAAAATCCCTATAATTAATATTTTGGGCTCTGTTAATATACTCTCAGTAAAAGTTTTTCCGTAATATTTTTGATGTACAGCTTTCGATCAATTAAAAATAGTGTGGTTAAAGTAAACGGAGCCGCGGACAAAAGGTTTGTATTATCAATCGGAAACTCGAGATTCCACCAACTCCACCATGATAAACAATATGAAGCCTTATAAAATCTGATAGCAATATTTTATGTTATATATAAACTGTACTGTATATAAACAATATGTAAACTGAATATAGGCATTCTGTGCCTTAACGTTGCGCTACAGACTTTTTTGTTTCTTAATTTAAGTTATGCTTGTTTTACCTATTTGTTAGCATGCTTTCCTCACCATTAAACATCTCATCAGTGCTATGAGAATTACTTTAGTCGTTGCTTACTCATGGAACAATTCATGTGTAAGCGACGGTCATACAGAAGAGAAGCCTCCGATTTTAGTTATTCGTCAGAGAGCCCTCTGCATAAAAATAAAAGCTTTTAATAGAAAAGATACTCAAAATATGATAATTTTCTTAGAAGATTTAAAATAACTCAGGAACAGATTTTTTAAAACTATTTGTATAGTGGTATACCGACATAATAATTTAAATTTTTGGAACTAATGGAATGGCTTTTAAATTCACAACTGAAATGCAAGTCAATTGGTTATAAAGCAGAATCAGCAATTTCAAAAGCAAATTTTCTTTGCATAATTAAGACATCTCGTATCCAAAATAGCCTACTAGTGTGTTGCCCAAGTGTAAAAATTAAACATCAACCACTAAGGAACTAAAAGATATTAAACTTCACTCCGAACTTCAATATCAAATTTAATTTGTGATTTTAAAATGGTAAAAATGTAAATTTGACGGGAGTCTGGGCTGTTAGACGTCACTTTATGTACCAGGTTTTTGTGTTGACTTTTGTATACTAATGCATCTGTTATACTATATATTATTACGTCACTACGTAATCTATAACGTATACGTTTATTATTGAGAGAAAGTGAATTAAAGTTACAGAACTCAGAGACAAGAAGAAAACCATAGTCCACAGTTTGTTCGAAGAACTTTAAAAAAAGTTACAAGTTATAAAGAACTAAATTTGAAAGTGTATTGATTTGATTGTTTTCATTTTATTGTTTGTATATCTAACTAGTTGAAATAATTTTCTCATAGTCGTATAGATATTCCCAAAGTATTTTTGCTGAACCTCACAGGCTACGTCCATTTTTCCATTGGCTCAAGGGCCAAAATGTAGTACCTCAAAGTGTAGAGCCGAGTAACGTATCGACTTTCAATAGATATGAAGTGTCTTTCCAACTTTTTTCTCATTTATTTAGTTTGTCAATAGTGCCTCGCTGTTGGTTTTTATATAGACAAACCACAAAAACACAGAACCCCAAATCCTAATTATCCTTTATTTTACTTCATTGTGAAATATTAAATTACTCACAAATCAATGTAACTTTTTAGTTTTTCATCTGTATACAAAACATTAAGAACATCTAACATTGAACTTTAAGTGAAACAATGATTTATGTAAGGGCAGTGATTCTTTGAGGGTTAAGATTTTAAGGGAATTTAAACTAAACTCCACTATCTATTATGCAATTCATGGATTTTGAATTGAAGTATGAAACTAATATCTCACCAACGTTTGCGTGCCAATTCCCCATGTCACGCTTACATCTGTATCGGAAATGTTGCAAAGCTGCTAGTGACAGCAAATATCTTACATAGTTTTGGCTGAGCATATTAAAATATCAGTTGCTTGCTAGAAGATATAAAATCAGGATAAAATGAAATTAATTCTTACAAATGTGAAAGTAATTTTTGTTAATCGTACTTATTTACACTTAGGTAGGTGAATTAGCATTTTAAATAGAAGTAGTTTTTTGCAATAACTATTTAAAATATGCAATGAACATTAATACTTATGAATGACCATTATTAGTGGATTTATATAGAAATACGCCAGTGTCATAGTAAATTAGTAGGTTTATTGTTTCCTGGTGTTTTTTTAAATTTAATGATTTATATTTATTACCAATCAAAACCTATATTTTAGTTTTTAAAAGTATATTTCTAAATCTCTTGGGTATGTTACAATACTGTACATTGGACTAATTATCAAATAATATTTTGACCAACAGTAATTCTGACAAAAAAGAAAATATTATTTACAATTAGCTGAGCTCACATATGTTCTGTGCAATTTCCTTTCAGATCGCATTTGTTAATTTTGTAAACCTAAATATTGCAAAAAGTCTAGATTATCGATGTTTATTGTTTTATTCCAATTAATACAAGAATAATGTGATTATTTTGTGATAAAAACACATTATTAGTTAAATTGTATATTTTGATAAATAATTACTTTGTTAATGACCTATTATTAAGTATAAGTAGTACTACTCGCCTGCAGTTAAAATTCTCTTTTAAATCTCCTCGAAGTTGCCACAAAATGAGCACCAACTTACAGTCGCACGGCAACATCAATAACATGGCCAAGATGTTTGAAGAAAAGATGGCAGAATTCCAATCGCAAGAGTCCCACCATTGCTGCGCTGAGCGCCGAGTTCCTGAGTTTCAAGACCTTCATCTGCCACGGCCTCGCGCTGCTGCGGGCTGAAGTGGATGCGCTGCGAAACAGTATCGATCGCATAGAAATGCGATTTCACAGTAAAATGCTTGTAGTACATGGCATTCCTGAGCAAAGGAATGAAGATACGTGCTCAAAAGTTGTGTCCAGTCTGGCTGCGCGGTGCAAGGTGCCGTCACTCACTTCCAACAGCATTTCGTAAGTAGCAGCGACGAGCTCCAGCAGCGTATCGGTACGTACTGCACTTTGGAGAAATAAAATTACTCTTAAAGGCTCCGATATCACGCTTTCCGAGTTTTTAAAAAAACCACGACATGCTGTTTTCGTGGCAGCGATACAACAGTTCGTCATCTCCAACTCCTGGACGATCGATGGTATCATTCACATCAAAAGTCCGGATGGTAAACGATACAAATTGGAAACCATTTTTGCTTAATGCAAAATATGAATTAAAGAGAGTTGCTATTTGTTTTGGATCTCAAAATAATTTTGTTATTTAAGTTGAGTTTTATATTACAAGTATCTTCTTTAGTCTTTTTATTGGTACCTTCATTGATAACATTCCACATTGTTTTTGTTTTATTTTATGAATTTTTATTCGTTTTTTTTACTGGATTTTTTTAGCTATATTAATTGATTTTTTTAACGTCTTTTCATTTTTCTTATATTATTGGTTTATAATATCATTATTTGCGTGTAAATTAAAGTTTTTAGTAATTTTTAATTTTTACATGATATTTTTATCCCTGTTGTAAGCCAGTACTTGCGGTTTTTATTATTTATTTTAATTCTTTTTTTAGGTATACAAGTATTTAGTGTGTAATAAAATTGTAAGTAAAAGATATCCCGGGCTACAATGTTATAAATGTAGTGATGTCGTGCATGAAAAAAGCGATTGTTCGGGTCTTTCCAACAAACAACTAAGTGCTATTCGAGCAACCGAAAATTTGGAATGGACTTGCAATGACTGCTCAAAACAAAGGCACACAAGTTCCTTTATTGCTCCTGAGGATAACGAGGACGACGACGACGACTATATCAACCCGTCGAACAAAGTTATCTCAATCAACTCGGAAAAACTAACAGCGGATATTACTAAGCAGGTCGACCGTATCTTAAAACGAGAAATTGGTAAAGTAACCAAATCAGTCCAATACCTAAGTGATAAAGTGGATGAATGCTTGGAATGTACGGATGCACTAAAACAAATAATAAAAGACATTGACAAAAAGAATACGGATCTTAGAAACAAAAATATTCACTTGCAACATAGAATCAATGCTCTTGAACAAAGGATAAACGAAGCAGAACAAGTGACAATTATTAATAAAATAGAAGTTACGGGTATACCACAAAAAGACAAGGAGAATCTAAACACAATTATAAATGATTTGGCAAAAAAACTTAATCTTAATATCGAGCAGGTTAAAAAAAACCGTAGATATCAAACAAGGCAAGGTAAACCTGGAATTATTAAATTAAAAATGTTTGATGATACGCAGAAGACTAACTGGATGATAGCAGCGAAGGAGAGGAAAATTATTGTGGCAGATCTTATACCTAATGCTGAATCCGACGTCTCTCAAGAAAGAGTATACATCAGGGAATCACTCACGCAATATAACAAAAATCTTCTACTAAAACTAAACAACAGCTCAAGGATAAATACAAATATGTCTGGTGTAAAAACGGCTGACAAGGACAAAATATTAGTAATCCGTCATGAGGAAGACATTCGTGAAGCACTACTTAGGTCATAATTTTAACATGCTTCTATGATCCTGTGTAAATTAGGTACTATGATTCTTTATTTTTAAAAATGGCTGTTACTATCTTTAAAAACGTATTAGAAATTAAAGACTGTGAAAGTTTATCTAACTATAACATTAGTATACCTGACGTACAAAACTTAAACTTGTATCCACTTAAATATAAGATCATTAATCAAAAATTTCTCAGAACTGGAACTTATTATAAATAGTACTATGCGTGAAATAGATGTAATAATTCTAACAGAAGTGGGTATATCAGACCGTATAAGTTCACTTTATCATATTCCCGGTTATACTATGTACAAAGAGTTACGAAATAATAATAAAGAAGGGGGTATAATTATCTATATTTTAAACAAACACAACTATAAAACTTATTCCACAACATCATTATCCTTTGAATGTATTATGGGTAAAATCACAACACAACAAAACACGTCCGTAACTCTTTGTGTAATATATAGGCAGCCGAAAAAATTTAAGGATTCTTTTATACGTGAACTAAATCGTATCCTAAGTGCGCACTCTTCCGGTGAACTCTTACTGTTAGGAAACTTAAACATAAACTTGAAATTATCTAGTAACATACGCAATAACTACATGAATGACCATGCTATACAGCCATGGTCTTTTTTGTGGGATCACGGATTACACTAGAATAGAATTACTTATAGGAATCCTAACAAGAAGTTGAATTGATCACATATTTGTTTGATCCCACTCACAAGACGTGTACTGTGCAGCACTCGGGACCGTACTGGCGGACCATCGCCTTACCGTAGTCACTTGCAACTATAAGAACCATGTACAGGGTGCCCAAAAATATATTACAAAATACAATAATAATATTTTAGTTAAAAAATTACACGAAATAGATTGGACATCAATAAGCGAATTAGCTTGTCCTACCAAAATATATTACTATATAAAGAACGCAATACAAAACTGTTACGAAAACTCAAAGTATACAGTAAAACTACGTAACTCAAAAAGAAACACAGAGGCTTAGATAAATAAAAAAATTATAGATATGTGTGAAAAACGCGATAAAAATTTTACTGAAATGAAGAAAGATCACACGAATAAAATTTTACAATAAGAATATAATAAAATACGAAATAAAACAAACAAATCAATTGAGAGGTCACGAAATAATTACTTTAAAAACATAATAAACTCAAATCGTAACGATCCAAAACAAATGTGGCAAGTTTTAAACAAAATAACAGGTAGGATTAAAACGTCGTTAGACGAATCTATTCTTAAAGCTTTTGATGACAATATTATGTGAAATGTTGAAAGAAAAATCGCCAATAAGTTTGCTGAAACTTTCGAGAAAACAATAAAAAATGTAATAGTGGACTGTAAAAACACTCTGATAACTTGCAATTACCAGAATAATACTAATGTATCAATGAGGTTTAAAAAAGCCCAACCTATTACAATACGTAAGATCTTAGACAAAATAAATGCAATAAAAGTCCAGGGGCTGATGGTATTAGACCTATAGATATTAAATTATTATCAGAAAAACTAGCAGGTCCAATTGCGCAGTTAATAAATGTAAGCATCAAGGCTGGTAAATATCCAAAGGAGCTAAAATCAGGTGTCATCAGACCAATACACATGAAAGGCGACAAAAAAGATTATAGTAATTATCGGGCAGTCACTATCCTTCCGGTAATCGATAAAGCCGTGGAAAGGTATATCACAGATGAAATCCACGAGTTCTATATCGTAAATGAATTTTATCTCCAAATCAATATGGATTCCAACGCAATAAAAGTACCACAGGTTTGTTGTCAAATTTTACCAGTTATGTTAACAATTATCTTAATAAGAAAGAGCACGTATTAGTAGTTTCTATAGACTACAGTACGCTCAGACATAGCACATTAATTAAAGTAAAGAAAAATGGGATACGCGGGCCTTTACTTAATTGGTGTTCCAGTTACTTACAAGACAGAACATATTCGGTAAAAATATTTGTAGAGTATAGTGACAAGGTTTATGTAAAGAGTGGTACTGCACAAAGGTCGGTGCTTGGGCCCCTGCATTACATTTCTTATGTAAATGAATGCAATAACTTAATAAAAAAATGCAAAATCTTCCAATTCGCATACGACACATGCCTTATTTATAGTGATAAGAATGTTATCGACGCGATTCATATATTGCAAGAGGAATTCAACATCTTGTGTAAACGGTCCCATTATGTTGGTCTAGTCCTAAACCCACAAAAAACTAAATTCATACATATTCATTCCAGCCACATTAAAACTACAGAATCACATGAACTAATAGCTCATAGCCATGAATGTCTACATGCGTCAAACTGTGTCATGAACGGATGTAAATCAATCGAGAAAGTATATCGTTTTACATATCTAGGCCTAGTTATAGATCATCGGTTCTGTTGGAAGCCCCAGATAGAAGCCACGTGCAATAAACTAAGGGCTATTATGGCTAATTTTAAAATAATAAAAAACAAAATACCATTAAATATTCTGCTCCAACTGCACAATGCATTGGCTGAGAGTACAATTGCATACGGCCTTAGCAGCTATGGACGTACAATTAAAACATATTTAAATGAAATATATTGTCTTCAACTAAGATTACTAAAGTTAATTGTCCCACATAAAGTCAACATAAAATACAAAAATAATGATATAGAACTTTTCAAATACTGCAATATCTTGCCAGTTGAGTTAAAATTGCTAATTTGGTTATTGCTTATTTCGGAAAATTATTTTATGTATAAAGATGAAACAATAGAACATACAATTAATACCAGAAAAAATTGTATAAGACATCTGATGGAAACACGTGCGAATAATTATTATGGAGAACGGACTACCGCGTACATAACACCTAGACTAATAAATAAACTACCAGTAAGTAATAAATAAGCTAAATATAAACAACATTAAAAAGACACTTAAAAAACATTTCATAGATAACCTAAATTAAAAATAAATACAAATATTGTAGCTTAAAATATTATAAAAGTAAAACATGAACATTACAACGGTAACAAAAGTACCAACCACAAAAAAACGTTTAAAAAAATTTTTATTAAAACAGCAAAGAAACATGAAACATGTTCGTATTAACTTGTCTTTTGTTCGCGCGTAAACCGGTCGCTCGCTCAACATTTCCGATGGTCCAGCGAGTATAAGCGGGACGGGAGATGCTAGACAGAAGATACCTATAATACGAAGATAAATAATACGTGACTTACATTGTTATACACAAATTGTATAATATTGCGCGCTCGCGCATTTATAATTGTAATTTTGTACAAATAAGTTCAAACAGGAAAAAGTTATTAGTCTTTTTTCTTATTTCTTATGTTTTCTTTTTTCTCATGTATATTGTGTGCTTTTATAGATATAGATAAAGTTAACCTTTATAATAAGCTAGCAATAGAGGAATTGCAACCTCTCAGACAAACCAGCCGTGGTTTTGGAAAGACAAGCAACACATAGGTAATGTAATTGTAATATATAAGTAAATAAATGAATAAATATAATTATCATTAATATTTTTAGTTTCTTTTATGATATCGTTCCATTTTATTTCTTTTAATAGTTCAATATTTGTGTTATTAAATATCCGTTTATAGGTATACCAAATTTGAGAAGATGATTTTTTTTAATCCATGTGAATTATTGTAGCTGAATGATTTTAAAAGCCTAACGGTTTTGTTGTGAATTTAAAATTCACAGTTGTGAAATTTGTAAATATTAAATCTAAACATGTTGGTGATGTTTGAGTTACATGTGTAGGCTGTTTTATATGTTGTATGAAATTATATTCTAACATTTGTTCAAGGAACTGGTTACTTTTAATGTCTTTCTTTAAAATATTTATGTTAAAATCACCCCCAATAATAATATTTTTCTTTGAATGTTTATTGATAATCAGATTTAAAACTAGTTGTAATTGACTATAAAATAATTCTTCCTCTTTTCTATTCCAATATGCGATAATGAATAAAATGTTTTCATTGATTAATTCAGCTGCACATAATTCAAACACATACTCGATAGAAATATTATTATTTAAAATTTCATTAAGTACTCTTTGTTCTATTTCTTCACGAAGCAGGACACATACTCTGCCGTCCACTCTATGTTTTCTGCAGAATGAGGCGGCAACCTTGAGTCCTTGAAATTTTATTACATATACATATTCCTTGGTAGATTGGATTATCGTCTAGAAAAGATTCCAGCAGGTGTTGTTTATTACAGATGCTATGAAAGTTTTGGAATAGAATCTTAAATTGTGGATCAGTTTTCTCGAAAGGACTGGTTATCAGCGGCTTATTTTATATTTCGTCGTTCTTTTACAGATTAATTCAACAACGAGTGACTGGTTCTTTTTGTTATATCGCCCTACTCTATACCATTCTTCGATGTAGCCTTCCATGTTTATATCAAATATTTCTTGAAAAACTTGATTTACTCTACAATTGAGCTCTGATTCAGTTTCCTTGTAATGTTCGGTTAGTCCAAATATTATTATTTTCTTTCTAGTACTAAGTTTTTCCCATGCAAAGTTTGTAGGATCAATGTTATCTACATTTTGTATGGTGTCGTCGCCTAATACACTTGGATCCTCTGAGCTTAAAGAGCTCGTAAGGTTTGCGTTTCTTTGTCTTTTCGTTACGTTTCTATCTCCAGGTGTAAGTACAAGATGGTGGGTGATATCATCACTTTTATGTATTGGAGTATTAGTATTGTCTTTTTTCGGGTTTTACTACGACATGACTGGCAGTTCCACGCATTTTTATCTGAAGATGTCATTGTGTTATAAAATCTTTTACTTGATATATTGACACATTTCAAGTCGTATTTGTCATTACAGTCCATACAAGTTAGATATTCTCTTTCCGGTAGTTTTCTAAAGCACCCTGCGCATAGCTCAGATGTAGATTCCATTTTAGAGAATTTAAAAAAAAATTCCTTTTAGTGAATTTATCCGATCAATATACTGTTATTTGCTAGTCACCAAAAGATGTCGTTACTGTAGTGTTATCATGGTTTTTCTACTGATTGATAGATGGCGTTGGTGTTTTTATTTTTATTTGGTAACCTCTATTCAACCACAGATGGCGCTAGTCGTCTGCAGGCAAACGTTAAGCAGCCGTTACTGTTCTTTGTTTGTTAGTTATGAGTTTTAGGTTATGTTGGGAATAGATTCAACACATCTACCTTAAATTTTGCTAAAAAGTTGACTGATATATCACTAAAATATTAAAACACTTGTTTGAGAAGGGATTATTTATATATTTGCTTTTTCGGATTATTTTTTTTAACAAGGCTGTTTCAAATTTTTCACTATTTTTGGTTGTATGCGCTATATTCTTTAAAAAACCTTTTCTTGTATTGGTGTAGTCTTTCTAGTTTTAAGCAAATTACTGTTTTTTCGGTACTATAGGCACTCAAACTATTAAATTTATCGCTATTAATCCTCTCGGTCGCGTTAGGAAACTTATAACAGTAAATCAACAATGCTTTTTTATATACTAACAAGTAAGTAATAATAATAATACGAGTAATAAATCTCCAGACAAACACACCGACTGTAGGGCCCCTAGTATTCAGAACTTTTGTTATGGATGAGCATACGGCGGACTGAAGGGGGACCCAGAATAAACATACATATATAAATACAAACAACCATAACCCGATAACAAACATCAGTGATCATCGCACAAATGAATGCCCCGGCCAGGACTTTTACCACTACACCAATCGGTGTAATACACTAATAATGATGTTCATGTTCACTTACCATCAGGTGAGTTGCATGCTGGCTATGAAAATAATAAAGGAAACGCAGTCTTAGCTTCGATAGTCTGACTTGTCAGTTAACAGAGGCGTAACCAGGGAACGAGGCAATAAATCGCTTCCTTAAACACGAGCGGTTCCAATTTTGAATCTTCAGCGAGGAACATCTTTGTATAATGAATAATAGAACATTGTCACAGAGTTGCTAAAGTTTCCTGTTTCCGTTTATATGTGGATGATTATTTTCGGATCTTACCGATTTGCTAGACGAAGGCGGTTACAATACTTATATTTGCTTTGGGCCTAGTAAGAACAGAGGTGCCTGCCTAGTAAAAAGCTTTTGCTATACTTGCATTGCACATTTTTAATATTTTTATGAACCTGCATTGTCTATTTGTTTTATAAAACTTTTATTGTTCTGGGATGAATGAAGCGTTGCCTATGTTGTGAAGCATTAAGGCACAATTTTACATATAATGCTCCTAGCAGTGATAGGAACTTTAGTTTTTTTTATTGTCTAATCAATTACAAAGTACTAATAGTAAAATTTGTTAAGCACATACTTTTCAGCGTATCCCTTTGAAGTAGGTCAAACTGAAACGGTTCCAAATTGGCAAAGAGTTAGTTATATTATAAAAAAATCCTTCTGGTGCAGAGTAGATACCATGCTCAGGAGCATCGTCGATCGCTTTTAATAAACTTAAATACTCAGGATGCGGTACCATTATTAACATTTAGTTAAGTTTTTTTTATTGAAAATGTTTGTCTTCTATCTCACCTGATGGAAAGTGACGATGAATACGAAGGTGTTACACGTCTATCCACGGGATACTTATTCACTCGACGCTTGAAAGAACTAGGACTATCGTAAGTTACTTGTCATTTAACCTATTATTTTACAGGTGTTGAATAAAAAAATATTTTTTTGCCTTCGGTGTAGTTTGGTTTCAAGTTGGTCCTATTACAATTTCAATGGTCCTCTACCCTGGACATCGGAGATATACAATTGAAAATTTGAGAATTTTGAAACTGAAATCCTTAATGTCCCACTACATATGTATAAACTGGGCCATTTATGATAATTATTTCAATCGATTTAAGATCGTGAGATTAATTATGATGATTCCAACACGATACATTTGGTGACGAAGACAGCAGCTAGACACGGAGCTCTTAATGTCTACTAGTAACCCCATTGTTTCTAAATAGTACACGTAATGGCGAAGTTCTGATGATAAAGTCAAGAGGCGGATGTGGAAATCCTCATGACGTTTAAGAAAAATGGTCGATTCTGAGTTTGTTCGTTCGTTTTGGTAAATGCAAAAAATACAAAATTCCAGTTCCAGATGCATCTTTATTAGATGTACCTGCAATTTTGCATTCAAAGATGTTTGAAAATAAGTTTGCCACGCCCGGGATCGTACCGGCTATACTCGTAGTATCCTTCAAACTTGGTGATTTCATAAAAGAAAAACCATAAAACCTGTTTAATTACAAGAACAAGATCGATCAAACAAGATTCAAACAAGATCGAACAAGATCCTTTATTCAAATGTGCATCGAATTACTTATATTAATTAATAATTTAACTGTTATTTTTCAAGTAATTTATTAGTGAAAATGCGAGAAACAATTGAGATAATAATGCAATTATTGACACCGGTGCAGAAGCGCGACATCAAAATACACGCATCTCTGTACCCCGTTCCTGCAGTTCGTCCGTCTAATCATAGTATGACGTAAACTGTATTTTTCTAATATTGGACTAATATATATTTTTGATGTTATCTTATTGTATAAAAACTCCAATGACACAAGTTTTGTGAACAGTTCCTGTAAAAATTGCCATTTTAAACACACGCGCTCATATTGCGTGCGTTCTCCATAATAAAAGAGACTACAAGTTCCCAAAACGTTGTCATTCACGATGATGAAAGTACTAGGAATTAATTAAGGCACTTTTTGCTTTTCACTTGGTTAAATTTATTTAGGTTGCTCTAGAGTATGGAGTGCCCAAAACTTATACGTCCTAGCAGAAAATAATTGCTCGTACAATATCGTTTATATGTACTAGAAGTATATTAACTTATTTACATCAATAAAAAAACTAATTTTAATTTTCTTATATCTAATCTAGAAAGAGATTGTATACTAATAGGATTGTTGGTGATACCTATAATGTTCTTAATTATTTGTCAAAATACGTACGTATATTTTTACTTCTTACTTCATATGTAGGTTATCTTTGCACCAGGAAACGTACTGATCCCAAGGCAAACGCATCCATAGCCGCGGGCAAAATGATTCACAAATGATAAAAAAATAAAATATAAAATGGTCTCATTAAATTATTCAGTGGTTACTTTAGTGCTCTATACTTTTTGGATATCATACAAAACGCAAGCGTTTGCCCACGCATTCAATAACGGACTCCTTAGGAAACTTATGTTTTTCTGTATGAAAGGTACATTATGTGCTTTTCTGTAACCCTATTCATTTTGTATGAAAACATTCCTAGAAATAAACAAACTAAAACGCAATAAATAAACAAACTAACTAACTCATGTTTTAGTAGTAATATAAGCATTATAATACAGAGAAACCAAACCCGTAAAAAATTTTCAACACATTTTTATTTCAAGTAATTAATCTAAATACATTTTATATCTTACCGAGAAATCACTTTAAACTTATAAAGAAGTACTTAACGTTTTGGGCTCATTAAAACGAGAAGTACTTCTTAAATTTAGTCCAGTACGTATAAGATATGAAATAAACTATTATTTACACTTTTGGATATTAACAATATAATTTGTCTTATAATACAATCATACGTCACTTTCTTAACAAGAATAAGATCAACACTATTTTTTTAGAAAGAGAGATTAAGAGTCACATTTACTGGAAAAGTCTTAAATTGACATTGTGCTCAGATATTTTGCATCTCAACACCACTTGATTCGTGCTATGTACAGCAATTTTTTAGTCAGAAAATCTGCGAGCAATGAGAAGTCTTCGTGTTAGGAGTCATTGTCTGTTCCATTTGTGCCAACCCTGTTAATTCTGTATCCATTTTTCTATTTTTAGATCGTCTATCTACTCTTACAATACCCTTCTTCCGGCAGCAACACAGAATTTCTTCAAATTCTTTTCTGAAGTTATCATTTAACCATCCATATAAAAGAGGATTTGAAACAGCACTTGACATACCAAACATATGGCATACAGCATACGTTACTGTCAAAGATTTCTCTTCTAAAATAGGTTCTTCACTACTATCAGCAACAAGATTGAAGACATTGAGAGGTAACCAACTTACCACATACGTCGCAGCTATAGCTATTAAAATTGCAGGCGTTTTTCTGGTCATTCGTCTTCTTCCTCTTAGTCTTCTGTGTATCTGAACATGCGCAATAACTACGACTAGAACTGGCAAGAGATATTGAAATATAAGACTAAATATGGAGTAGATGGCTCTTCCATTGGGGACCGGCCAATCTTCTATGCAAAAGCTGACAGAGTCTATTCCAAACATGCCAAGCCTGTGCACCTTTATGGTTCGGAATATGTAGAGGGGTGAAGCTAGGGCGAAGGCTGTCAACCAGATGAAGAACATGGTTATCAGGGCACCCATTGTCTGCAGACCTTGCCTCGTCGGGTAGACAATAAGCTGTGGACAAAAAAAAAATATTTGTAATAATGATGTATTTATTATTAATTTTCTCTATGAACTGAAAGAAATTTTAATAAGTCGAAGTTTGCGAGTCGAAGTCAAATGGTCAAAGAGTTGTTATCATTCGACAATATTTTTTAAGCTATCTAGATAATTTTGGATGTAAACTTTGAAAGACTATCGAGATCAAATTCTTACAAAACTATTTTAGAACTTTTAATGATGCAATTAAGCCTTTTAATCTTTAAAATAACCATGAAAGCTTCCAAGGAAACAAATTTTTCTTTCAAATTATGTTTAATGCAACGAAACCAATTGAAACATTCTTTTATATTTTTGCATTTATTGACCAAGTTACGAGTTTTTTTTATTTGTCTTCACAGAACCAACAGCATGCAATAAAAAAAAAATACACAAACAATATTTCTATACATACAGCCAATTACAGGTTCCCAATTTTTTTATTAAACATACAAAAGTAGACTTTACAATGAAAAATTATTTATCTTTTTGGTACGCCTCATCATTTAACTAAGAGAAAAGAAAGAGAAAAACATATGTTTATATAAATACTTTAAAAAAACACAAAAAACCAAAAAATTATAATATATAGTATAGTATATAGTGGGAGTGTAAGAGAGAGAGAGTGTGTGTGTGCGTGCGAGAAAGTATGTGTGTGTTTGTGTGTTTGATTGTATTTGATTATAAGTATCACATTATTTACCCACTACCAGATTTAGATACATTTAAACATTCTTACAAGTAGGTTATTAATTTCAAACTAATATTCTCTATGATTGGTTTCTTAAATGATATCTTCGCATGCTGGAATATATCAAAGTATCAAACTGTTTATTATGACAACTAAGTATTTGACTAATAACCGAGTTCTTGGCGTAATTGGAGCGACTAAAAGTGACTTGGAAAAGAGGACAGTGTCTGGTTCGTCTAACAGGAGTTCTCAAATTTAAAGTAAGTTAGAGTGACTCGGGACTGATGCTATTGCTGCAGATATCATGTACAAACAACATCTGCAGCAGGGATCGTCGTTCATTTAAAGGCAACAAATAAACCTTACAAAGCTGCTTATAGTTACTATTTTTCATTTTTATACGATAACTAAGTGTTTTCAGAAACTTCGCTTGAATCTTTTTTGTGAAACGGGCTCCAAACAACACAACAATACTCCAACACGCTTCGAACATACGCATAACATAAAATTTTCATGCAATCTGGATCAGAGATTGGAGAGTCACGCAAAGCACAAATCCAAGGCTTTTGTAGGCCTTTGTAACTGTACCAGAGATATACTCCGACATTGTCATTTTGAAGTCAAGGAGCACCCTATGGTCCCTAACAGTATCCTTCCTTTCCTAACAGTATCGTCCTTTACCCTCTAAGCAATACTGATATACGACCTTTTTTCTCTTGCGCGTGAAAGTTATTTGAAGGCATTTTGCGACATTGACACTAATACGATTAATTTTATAATATTTGCATAAATTGTCAAAATCAGCTTGAAGCTTCACAGCATCCTCGAAACATACATACATTAGGTATTTAACAAAACTAAAGCACTTGCAAACGTCATGTAAATAAACTACATACAACAAAGGGCCCATAACAGAGCCCTGAGGGACAATGGGATGCTTAAAAATTCGGAGCGATATCCTGCCAAAACAACAGTTAACTTGCGAGTGATTTCTTAGGTATGAAGCCATCCAACGAAGGAGTTCCGCACGGATACCAAGCTCCTGGAGCTTTCGCAGGAGGATAACATTTTAAAAATCTGTGTAAATGCAATCAGTTCGAGCACAGTTCTCCATTCCAAAAAGCACATTCTCTACGAATATAGCTAGATTAGTACCAGTTGAACGTCCGCGCACAAAACAGTGCTGTTGTGATGGGATGTTATGAATAATTACAGGGTAAGTATGCTGATGGACCACCATTTCCATAACTTTACCTAAATAAATAAAATGTTTTAACGATACAAGACTACGTCCCATCAAACGATACATGAAATTATTTTCGATTCGTTTGGTACCGAAATTCCTAAATATAGAAAATGCGTTGACACGTTGACATTGATGGCCTAAATATGTATTATGAAGTACTGATTATTATAAAAATTTATTTGCAGACCCTCTTTTTTGTTATTTTTATCTTTCCAAATAAGGTGCTGGTCGAGTTTCGTCTTGCTCTTATGATAAGGATGTACTGTTTGTTTAGTAAATGTCATTAGTTTATCATAGCTATATCAGGTTTGTCAGCTAACCACCGCTCTCATCAACAGCGCAAGGACACTAACGGTTACAGATACTAGATATGAATGGAGATATATATATAAAAGACGGCTGAGCGGCGTAGTGGGTAGGAAGTCTGCCTCATAGGTCCCAGGTTCGAGTCCTGATCGGAGCAATCATTTGTGTTATAAATTCGGGTATCCTCGGGTCATGGTTATTTGTATTTATAAATGTAAGTTTATCCTGGGTTAGCCCCGCAATTTGCTAAATTGTTATCCATAACATAATCTCTACTAACTTTGGGGCCATGCAGTTGGTGTGTTTGTCTGGAGATTTATTATTAAATTATAAAGACATAGAACAAGGAACAACTAGTAAAATAACAGGAAATAAGGTGATTCAATATAAAATTATAAATCAATATTCTATAGTTGTCATCCACCTTTGATTATGTCAATGTTCACGGATGCCACTTATCATCAGTAGGATCCCGGATTGTTAGTCAGGTATCGTTTATCTATTTAACTTAATGTGCTTCGCAAAGTGTCTTGTCATAATAATTTTAATGGATGTTTACCATTAAATCAAACCAAATTTGCTCTCTGTCTAGGACTTAATTAATGATAAGTGTAAAAAAACAGAAGATAAAAAGTAAAACACAGTGAATCCCTTATATCCCTATGGAGATAAGAAGTTACAGAACATATGTGCCAAAAAAAATAAAACATGTTGGTCCTACAGGTTTTGACAAATCGTACCCTAGGGATAAAGTTACAAAGATGAAAATCCGGCGCGAGAAAACGCCATTAATCCTTTTCAGGGACCTCAATGTAAAACGCAATGTACGTATGTAAACGCATTGCAAATATATTGCAATTTGTTTTCGATACGTGCAATGACAACTCCGCGCGACATATGCGCAGATCGGCTGGCGATGTTTATGCGTATCAACGCTGCAAACGGGATTTTTTATTAAAATATATGATTTCTCTTTTATGCATTTTAATTGCTATGTTCCTTCATGAAAGTTTTTAATTTTTAAAGAATTTAATCCAGTATTTTTGTTACACAATTTGTTTAATCAATACAGACGTTTATAATACATTTTGAAAACACGAACTAATTGTATTGTTTTTTATTACTTTTAAATGTAACTTACTTTTCTTACAAAATATTTTACTAAGTGCAATGAAAACATATTTGCATATTATTCAAGGACTCCGAATTATTTTATAACAAATTTTCCGATAAATTCATTGAAATATACTTTTGTAATTATTTAAAACCCAGAGCAGAGTGATGTTATTTAAATAATGATGTATGACTATATTATTTTTATAATTAATAAAACTTAAGCTTGCGAATTGAATTAATCGAATTTTGATTGAATGCATCATGTATTAGTCTATAATTATTTTCCCAACTAATTTTTTTTTGTAAAATTCAGCTAATTAATGTTTATTGTGTTAAAAAACAGTTGCTTTCCCGAAGGTACTCCAGCTCAACGCTTTTAAAAATTGCAGTTTTATTATTACCAGTTTCACAAAACTTTTGCCCAAAACACAGGTTTCCATCTTAGATACTACGCTATGACTTTGAATCTTTTTATTAATTTTAAAAATTTGACTTGTAAATCGGCACACAATGCATACAATGCATTTTTGCAAAAATATTACAATTACGACAAATTGTATAACGAGAAGAAAAAATGCTCTTTCTCTGTTTACACAATGAAAATTTTATCAAATGGATTACAATGAGCAATCGATCGTTTGGTCAAACCCACCCACATAAAATAATTCACTATAAATCGATCTTAATTACGATTTTCACCATTACACAATCGCAGCTCAAAGCAATTAACGTCCGTATAAGTGATAAACTAAATGAACACAATCAATATCAATTAAGGAAACGACAGAACAACCCACTTATAGAACCCGGAACTGACAAGCCTCCATCGACGTAAATAAGAACGAATTTTTGATAGACAGGGTTTAGGATTCAATTCCACGGAAAGTAATTGATTAATTTGTGAATCTGAAATGGTTGTATACTTGAAAAATTGTACCTTGCTTTTGAGCAGAAAAGATCATTACAACAGTGAAGGAAATTACTGTAGGAATCTAACATGCCAAACATGTCGTTGCATTTGCATTCATAGCAACATGTATGTGCAAAAACATGCTACCCCACCACCAAACGGTGGCATATAAATCACCTGAAAACATACCCTGGATTGTACAAGGCTGATAACACTACTCATACAGTGAGATCATTAGATATGGATGTTTTTGTAGATTGTTTTGTTTTGATATTGTTTAGTGTTATAGATGTAAGATCTTAATGATTTTCATCGGTGACTAAGGATACCAAGGTGGAAGGATGAACTCATTTGTATTTTGTAATGTTTTCTTCTGAATGAGATACACATATTAAATGTTTATTCACATTCAACACATACTAACAAACCTAATTACATCAAGTAATAGAAAAAATAAGAAAACACAAATAAAATTGCATTGCAATTATCTAACTAATTTGCAACATAATGAATACAAAGAGATGATAACTCAGTTTATTTACCATAGTAAATCAGTGTATGGTAAAACAGTGTTTCTCAGCTGTGACACTTATTGTAACAATGTCAGTTATAAATAACTTACTTTTTGTTAAAATATTCAAAGTAGAGATTATCATATAAAAGCTTGCTTACAGAGATAATTGTTTGTGTAAAGCATTCCATACTTATGTAGCAGCTTGACACCTCAAATAACCTCAAGCGTAAATGGGCATGAAACCTCTTTCTTTTACCTACATACGAAACATAGGTATCATAAAATGTCAGAAGCTTGGAATCACTTATTTGTTAGTGTTCTGCTACTTCATACGGCCTTGATAACTAATATATCACGAAAAATTAGTTTTTAATAGTATGCTCATAAACATATTATATTGAAATCACGAATATAAACTTCTTTAATTTTTTTATTCAAGGTTATGTTTTTGCCATGGCAATGAACAGATGATGCGTGATCAACATTTTTTTGAGATTCTTTGATGACAATTCCTATATCTATTACACGCTTTCAAGGTGTAGATCATAGCACCTCAAAACAACTATGAATTTGAAATTTTTAGCTATCTCGGTAGCGTATTAACATGCCACCATATTGTTGGAAACGGTTCAGTAGTTTTTTTTTATTTCATTATCTAATTTATGAAGTGGTTTTATCGTTTTCAGTACTTAGTACAATGTGAAACTCTTGAGTTCATATAAAATCAATAACGGTATGTACGATAACAGACAAATTTAATTGCGGGATAAAGTTTCAATCTAATTATAACTGGGCAAGTTTTCGATTAAATAGACATGAAAATATTTAAGGGCTTACCCATTTCAATGACTTACCTATTACTATAACTGTAAGTAATAATTTGCATAGTGTGTAAAAAATTGTATTTAAATCTGATGAACAAAATTATCAGTAATCGAATCCTTTATTCTTAATTTCAACAGATACATTTGTCACTTAAGTAAAGCCCACTTGCACTGCTCCGAGTCAGAATGCGTTAGGCTAAATACTGCTAATACACGTTTACCTATTAACATGGCCTGAATATTTTTATCTTCATAGTGAGGTAACCTGCTTAAAAACATCGATTAAAGTGAAAGTGAAAAAAGTGAATGAATCGATACGGACATGAGACATATGTGAATTTTAAAAATCATCAGGCGAATCCCTGTCCCATCATTATTTTTTCTTTCGTAAATTAAAGGAGCAAAATAAGACAAGCATAAAAAAAATGCATTTATTCAGTTGAACTATCAGAAGTGTTATTAGTATTGTTATCTTCATCACTGTTGTCAGCACTGAGAGATAAAATTATTAATTCATTTTCAAAAATATTGTCTATTCTCACATCTACGACTTTTCTCCAATCTTCTGCAGTGACTTCTGCACACGCAATTTGTAGCGGAGTCATAATTTTATCTGTACTGAAGGGTGGTTCAGTATTTTTCCGCGCCGCATGACCCTTTATTTGTGCCCAAATAAGCTCGACGGCGTTAAACTGGCAATGGTAGAGAGGCAATTGAATAACTTCGTGTCCATGCTCTAGGACTAGTTCATCGATTACATAGCGGAGCTTGGACGGCTTAGTTGCTTTTACCAGATTTAACAACTCAACTTTTAATAAAGTTGTACTTGCATCTACACCATTTCTTACCAGCCACGAGACAATTTCTTGCTTTTTATTTGCTTGAGTTGGTGGTTTATCAACTTATACAGAATGATACGGTGCGTTGTCCATTATAATTTTCGATGGGTTTTTAAGCTGACTAGCAGCTTTTCAAACCACTCTTTAAAAACCACAAAGTTAATTTCCTCATGGTAATCACTTGTAGGTTTAGATGCAAATGCGAGAAGGCAGTCTGGAATAAAACCTTGAGAAGCTGATCCCGCGTGACATATAATAAGTCGGGCTCCTTTTCCCGATGGAACTTTTGAGGTGGAGGCCGCTGTATCATGGGTCTATGTCCGTGAAACCGTATGGTTCGCATTCAACCATATTTCGTCAGTAAACACGACATTGTCCCAATCTGTAATTTTCTTTACTTGGCCTAAGAATATTACTCTCTTCAAAATAATATCGTAGCGTTCTACCAGGATTTTTCACTTGTCAGATTATTATTTCATTCATTTACCCCCAAAAAATAAGCCGGCATCTTTTAACGAACTCATTATCTTTCCCCGTGTAGGATATTCTTTTCTCGAATAATATCCATAAATGTGGTTGTGAATTGCAGCACATCAAAACTATCAACGCCAACAATTTTCTTGTCCCTCTTTCTTTTTTTCGGTGTACGTAAAGTATTATCTTCTGAGCCTGATGGTCCGTATTTCTCTTTCAGAATTTGAGTTACTGTCCTCTTCCCTATTCCCAATGCTTCGGCAACGCGTTCTCTCGGTTGTGTCAATGGTAAAAAAGGCCCAGCGTTAACTGATCAACTTTCGAAATAATTGTACAATTTCACCACTAGTTCGCGAGATTGACTGTTGAGCGTTTTCCCCCGTTTCAACATGGTAAGACTGTAATGTTATTCTTGTTTACTAATTGTTAAGAAGTTGGAGTCCAATTTATAGCCAGGTAAACGTTAGTGAAAGCAAAACGTAAAATTACTCGTTTCGGTCATTATTACAATAAATAATATCGATGACAGAAAACGTATTTGCTGTAAGTAGAAAAGTACGTATTTGGGATTTACACACCATTGGAATCAGAAAAAAAAACTGCATCGAATGGTCTCAGTCGTCTTTTAAAAGAATTAAAAAAATATAACTTACGCCGTCACAGTTTTTAAGAATTGGTTCATGAAATTTGATGTAACTACCTAAAAATACGGTATTTTGCCGGATTTTTAGATACAACAAATTTGTGGTAATTTTAAGAATCCATTTTCACTTACGCGGTCTTGCCTTGTGATTGACTTTTTACTTACAGCGTTCTTGCGGTCAGTAAATGAAACCGATGTTTACTTACATCATTTTAAAAGGATGGATATTTGTTGATTCTATTACTTACCGCTTAATTTAGGCATTGTGATTTAGTTGTGGAAATGTTTACAGCTTTTAATCTCTAAATGTATAAAAAAATCTTCCTATTGCAGCAGTTTAGTCAATCAATGGGTGAAAAAAATAATTGAAAATACATTTTTACAGTTAACAGAAACAAATTTGAGACCTTATACGGCCATTTTGTTATGATGTTTTTATTATAATTACTACAACATAAGCCACAGAATAGGTACACCCCCGCGCTTCCCGTGACATAAGTACCACATTTCGGCGATCCGGCTGCATACGCAGTTGATGCACGAGCGTCATAGTGAAATGAAGTATCTACGTGTTGTGTGCATCGTGTACGTTGGAACATTTAGTGTCAAGGTATGTACAAAGTATAATTATATTTTAGTACAAGTGAAACTGCGCACGAGTAGTATTAAATAATTAACACTAATAAATCTTTTTTAACTCACACCAGATTATCTAGCTTTAAATGTTTAATTTAGAACTTGTGTTATAGATACTAGGTAATTAAATAAATATACTTATTACACCTTTAATTATTGGAAATATACTAAAATTATTATAATAATACCCATGACTTGAGAACGAGAATATGTGTTCACTACACAAATATACCTACGCCCCAACCGAGACTCGAACCCGGGACCCCTGGCATAAAAGGTAGTTGTATCTACCACTAGACCACGAGGCCAACAGGCTATATTCAATTCGAATTATATTCAATCTTCTTATCCTCGCTTCGTATCTTATGATTACCAAGTTTAGGTAGTAAATTGGCATTTGTACGTATTTAGGATTGTTTAGCGAAGGATAAGTTTTACGTGCCATCTCCAGCACGGTCACCCATTTTTTTATACGCCGTAATAGTCCAGTAGTTCCCAGGAAAACCTTTAGGTTGCTCGGGGCCGCCGCAGAGCTCTCACGACGTTGAACCACCGAGCCCTGTCAACTTGGATTGAGCGAGGTCAGATTATTATAATACGTATTGTTTTATTATTGGTAGATCAAAACCCAGCAGGGAAATAGTACCTAGGATTCTGATACTGATGTACAGTATGATGCAAAAGTTCAGTAATAGTTACCAAAAGAAATGGATAGTATATATTACTATTAATATTACTTGGTGTATTCTCTATAAATACCAAGTAGTTTTTATTTAAATATAATTTTAAAAAAATATCTGAGTGACTGATCTTAGCAAGCCATTTCTGTTGGTAACTATTATTGATCCTTTGCATCATACTGTACATAATTGTACAAAGGCTAATTTATCCTAACTAATATTATATTTGCGAAAGTCTGTTGGTTTGTTTGTTTGCCCTTCCTTTACGCCCTAACTAAGGAACCAATCGACTTGATTTTTGGCATTGTGATTTTTTAAAGGACGGAGAGTAACTTTTAGTCCTGGAAAACAAAGTAGTATGGTTTTATTTATTCTCATATATTGTTATTACAGATGGCAAAACGAAGACAGTGGATGGACGATCTTAATCCTGAAAATGAACGAAAAAAGAATAAAATAAATATTTTAAGTGAAGAAATCTATATTGATGGTCAACTAGTAAGCAAAAAGAGCCAGAATCAGATAAAGCAAAGAACACCTCATCACGAAAAGCTAATAAATACAAAATTAACTCCGACATTTCGTAGCCCAAACACATATTTGAAAGAAACTAGTAAGTTACTGGATACAATTGGAGAATTCAAAGCTAGTACAAGTTTACAGAACGAATCCCACAATATCTTATCTTTGAACGATTTTTACTATGAAGGACAAGACAAAAGTTATGATGACATTGTTTTTATTGGACAGTCACAAACAGTACCTCACTATAACTCTTCAATTACTGTTACTACGAATATCGATCGATTATCAGATGAAGAGATAAACTTAACAAGCATGCCGCATATCACGTCTCCATTAGCTGAAGTTCATGAAAAAAACAGTACTCACAATATTGGCCGACCTGCAAGCGTAGCGTGTATCACGTCACAAATATCTGAAGCTCCTGAAAAATACACTACTCACCGCATTGGTCGATCTGCAAGCATACCGCGTATCATTTCTTCTGTAAATGAAATTCCTGAAAAAAATAATTCTCAGCGCCGTGCTCGATCTGCAAGCATGCCACTTAGCACGTTATTTGTTTCAGCAGTCCCTGAAAAAAGTGTTATGTTGCCATACACATCTCCTATTCCCGGAACTAGTGCAGCTGTTATTAGAAGAGTTTCACCAATACCTGAGCACGTAATCTCTCCTTGCATGTCTCCTAATCCAAAATACCGAGCGAGCAGAAAAAAATACCCTAGAGCTTGCAAAAAGAAATTAGATTTTGATCACTCTTACCTGGACTTCATTTGTGAAGATAATGCTGATAATATTTTGTTAAATGAAGCTTTTCCATCTGAAGATTCTGGTAGTTGGAGTGAGCAAGAACTTTCTGATGCATCAAATGACGAAATAAGTGGTACAAAAAAATTTAAAAATCTCAAAAAGAGTACCAAAAAAGCAAAAAAAATTAAAGGAAGTAAACCCACTGAAATGAATATTCTAAACATAGAAAAAGGAATAAATAAATCAACAATAAAAAAACAAAATAAAAATGATAGAGACATGGGGCTGAGCTATGTTACGGAAAAAGGAAAGCTAGTTGAAGTGAAGAATATGAAACCCAATCCTTGTATTGGAAAAAAATGCAGGAATGGCTGTGGTGACATACTTGAAGAACGGAGACAGAATTTGTTTAAATATTTTTGGAATTTGAAAAATCAGCAAAGGAGAAAAGACTGGATCGCACAGATAACTGTAAAAAAGCGAATAACAAAAAGTACTTTAGATACACCTACTTCATCAAGGCGCAGTGTGACTTATGAATATTATATAAATGAAGGAGAAGGGAGGCGGCAAGTTTGTGAACAATTTATTATTGCGACTCTTGACATAACTCAGCGTTTTATTTTATACACAGCTGAAACTGCTATTGATGGGTTCGCTAAAATGGACGATAGAGGAAAACATTGTTCCCATAATAAAACCCCGCAAGACATCATCGAGCATGCTAAAGCATTTATTATGTCATTACCACTGTTACCTTCCCATTACTGTCGCAAAGACTCCAAGAGGCTTTATTTGTTCAAAAATATTACAAATTTGTATGACATATATGATAAGAAGTGTCAGGAAAATGAAGTAAAACCTATGTCATTTAAAGTTTTTTCAGCATATTTTAAAAAGAATTTCAATATTAGCTTTCATGTGCCGAAAAAAGATAAATGTGCCTTCTGCTCGGAAAGAAAAACTTATGACGTGCAAATGAAAGAAGAAATAGAAAAAATGAATAACCATTTGAAAGATAAGGAAGACACTAAAAACAGATTTTTATTTCATCAAAGTTTGAATGAAAGGGATAAAAGTACAATATGCGCGAGTTTTGATTTACAGAAGGTGCTTAATACGCCACATGGCCGTAATATGGCTTTGTACTACAGTCGTAAGATAGCTGTGTACAATTTCACTATTTATGAAAGCGGTACTCAAAGGGGATTTTGTCACATTTGGTCAGAGACTAATGCTCGCCGAGGAGCAAACGAAATATCCTCATGTTTGCTAAATTATATATTTAACATAGACTCCAGAGGTAGACTCCAAAACTCTGCTTTTTTATTCAGACTCGTGCTTTGGGCAAAATAAAAATAAAACTGTTCTAAACATGCTGCGCTATGCTATTTCTAAATGCGAGAATTTGGAGGTCATACAAATGAATTACCTCCTTCCTGGGCATACGTACATGCCCGTAGATAGTATGCACGCAACCATCGAACGTACAGTTCGACAAACAACAATTTGGGCTCCCTCACAATGGCCCACAGTTATAGAACTATCTCGTAGAAATCCCTTTCCGTATGAAGTAGCCGTCCTAACAGGAAAAGATTTCCAGAATTTCGACAAAATTCTCGACAGCACATTTAAAAAAAATAAAAAAATATTTATATCTAAATTACGAGTAGCTACATTTCGAAAAAGTAAACTAAACATAATGATAACAAAGAACTCTATGGCAGCTGATGCGCAATCCATTGAAGTGGAACTTGGTAAGATTGATCATGTGGAGCCAAATCCTAATTTATATCCAGCCAAGTTACCTATCTCCCAACAAAAATTTAATGACCTGAAAAAGTTAATTGATAAAAACGTCATACCTGCAAATTATGCCCGTGAATATTTAGATTTAAAATTCACCAAAAAACAATAGACTGCTTGCTCGACACTGATGAAGAAGACTAAGTAAAAATATAATATAAACAGTATGTAAGATAACCTATCCTCCAAACCCATTGACGGTCTAATTACGAATCATCCAAACAATAATTTTATCAGTTATAACAACTTTGTGTAGTATTTAACCAAACCCTTTTCCTCGCCTGAACATATTATACGGGTTAAAATATTTGGTTCTCGTAGGGGTACAAACTGTATAATTATGTTTATTTAATAAGTAAACTAATTTCATTGCTAATATTGCTAAATGTTGTTAAGCAAAATGTTCAGAATTTTCTTGATTTTTTAAAATTCCATTAAATTTGATGTGATTATATTTACCTACATCATTTTATTTACATACATTTCCCTCTTCTACATTCTTCTAAAACAATTATCTTAGTCAAATTAATTTTCATTATTTACTTAAGTCTTTAGAACGATCATAATTTCGTTTCATTGGTCATGTACAGCATTTTAAATATTTTAAAATAATGGAAATCAGCTCGTGCCTTAGAGATTCGTTAGTTACTTACAACCTTTTTACATTCCGTAAGTTGAAATTGAATTGCTGTAAGTAAAAAAAAACATCTTTTTATTAATTTTAGAAACATGAGTATAATCTGAATCCATTGGTACTGTTATAGTGTGCTCATGTACTAAAAATCATGGCTGTGTTGCTTGTATTAACAGAGTTATGATTTTTTTTTTAATTTTAAGAAAGTTTTTTGGTTTTATTGAAACTGTTACTTTTTACTTACAGCAAATACGTTTTCTGTCGTCGATATGTAAACGTAATTGAAAAAAGTTTTAGCAATTGTGCAGTTCTAAAATATTTTTTTATGCCCGCCGTTACAAGGTTACGTTGTTGAATTTTGATGAGTTGTCAAATGTTACCTATTAGAATGGCCTGATCATTATATATGTTTTTATCAGAACACTAGAAATAGAAAGGGACGGAGGGACTTTTTAACAAAATAACCAGCTAGTGATTATAATAAAATAATAATTTTGAAATCATTTCCATAGTATCAATAAACAAGTGAAATCATTTTCTCTCTCTTTAAAAAAATAGTATAAAAGTTATAATTCAATAAAATCCCCAGACAAACGCACCAACAACTGTGTGGCCCCAAAGTAAACAAGCTTGCGTAATTGATGACCGTACAGTGAACTAGTAGGAGTCCGGAATAAACAAACATATTAAATACATTATATCAACAAATATTCACAAATACTAAGTACCCGACATGGTATCGTACCCCGCTGATCAAAATTATAAAAAAAAAGATAAGTACCACAAAAAATACATAAAATACAATAACCTGTATGACTACCAAAGTTTCTGTTTATTGCGTGCTCGAGCTAAACTGCTTGAAGCTGAAATGTACAACGACTACATTAAACACACGGAAGATAACATAAACAATAATCCGCGTGAATTCTGGAGTTATGTTAAATCAAAAAAACATTCAAATACTGCAGTCATGACTAATGACGACAGTTTTATTAGAGGCAGATCGACGGAAACCAATCTTTTGGAGTTAACTGAATACCTAACTGCTCAAATGTCCAGCCCTTCACAAGTGGATGTGGTGTATACAGATTACTCGAAATGTTTTGACCGTATTGATCACCATGTCCTACTTTTGAAACTACAACGTATGGGTATAAGAGGGAACCTAATCAGATGGTTTGCCTCGTACGTTAAAAATCGTTTACAAGTAGTAGTATTAAATGGATTCATGTCTCGCTCAAAACAGACTCCGTCAGGCTTACCACAGGGATCCTTACTAGGACCACTATTATTCGCAATATTTATTAATGACATACGCATTTGTTTTAAATCTTCCAAAATATTATTATATGCTGACGATATGAAGATAATTCACACCATCAATCACTTAAATGACTCGTTTAATCTACAATCATACCTGAATAATTTCTATAACTATTGCTTGATTAATAAGCTTGAGATAAACATAAATAAGTGTAATGTTTGCACGTTCACTAGAAAGAATACATTAATAACATGCCAATACACTTTTAATAACGCAACTATATCGAGAGTAAATTATATCATCGACCTAGGAGTAACTTTCGACTCTAAGATCCTATACGATCAACACATCAATAATATAGTTAAAAAAGCCTCTAGGGCATTAGGCTTCATATTAAGAGTATCATCTGAATTCAGTTATATCAAAACCTTTAAAATCCTTTATTGCGCTTTTGTTCGAAGTCACCTTGAATACGCATCGTCAGTATGGAACCCGTCCTATGGGATTTCTATTGAACGCATTGAAGGAATACAAAGAAAATTTGTCAGATTCCTTCAATATAGATGTAAAATATCGACATTGATTATTTTTCCCGATGCAGACGTCACCATATTCTTCCACTCCAAACTCGCAGAGACAAAGCAGATGTCTGTAACGTTATCAAAATAGCAAATTGTAAAATGGATGTCCCGGAGCTTTTGGCTGTGATTGGAATTTGCGCGCACTCTAAGTTATATAAAAATCCAACACTTCTACACGTACCTACCACAAGTACCAATTACAGACAAAACTCATTCATTGCTCGTGCATGCAACCTTGTGGAGACCTGATCTGCGTCCGGACCAGACCTGATCTGCGTCCGGACCCGTTCGGACGTGTTGACGGTCGCTCCCGGCTGCCGAGTCACGATTGTTGTCTCACGACTTCTCTCGTATCAATACTCAAACGCCACTCTCAGATCCGTTCTGCGTCCGGCCCCGCTCGGACGTGTTCGCGGTCGCTCCAGCAGTTGAGTCACGATTGTCGTCTCACGACGTCAACTCGTAGCAATACTCATACGCTGTTAGCCTCTTTAGGGCTTACTTTGTGGCCGGTTTCGATCGGCTGCAAGTAAGTCGGTCTCTTGCACAGCAACAACAGAGCTGAGCTTACCGCGGTCGATTAAATTCGATAGTGGTTCGCGAAGCTCGGGCTGTTTTTCTGGCTGCGTACTTGACGCTTGGCGCTTGCTACGTAGTCAGAGACTCGCTCTGCGGCCGGCCCCAGGCCGGTCGTAACGTAGTCAATCCCGCACTCTGTGCACCCCTCGAAGTAAAAACCTCACCTCGGTGAGTGCAGCAACAACAGGGTTGAGCTTACCGCGGTCGATTAAATTCGATAGTGGTTCGCGAGACTCGGGCTGTCCTTCTGGCTGCGTACTTGACGCTTGGCGCCTGTACGTAGTCAGAGACTCGCTCTGCGGCCGGCTCCGGCCGGTCGTAACGTAGTCAATCCCGCACTTTTAGTGCAACCCAACTCCGTCAGGTCTACGGCCGGTTTTTGTTGTCAATTTATTGACGACACACTCCGTAGTAGACTCGCGTTTGATCAGGTGGATACTTAACGGTGACAACTAAGCCTGATAGCGTTGCCCCGGTGCGCTTCCAAGGCCCTTCAGGCCAAGGAGAAACCGGCAGACCCGATCCCATTGCACTTGGGCCTTTCCCAGGGTGACGGTACAGTGCTGTCCGAGCTAGGGGCACCACTTCGCGTCGTCCCCAGCCCCCCTACCGCGGGTAGGGAGGTTTAGGTGCTAGGCTTGCTAGGGAACCTAGGCATTCTTATATATTTATATATTTTATATATCGTAGGACCAAGCCCTCCCAATGGACCAGCAAAGCTTGGTAAACTTTGCTAGGTCGTTCGCCCAGGCGCTCGTTGCGTCCGGCGCCAGCATATCGAATGACATACTAACGCAGGCCTTACAGGCAACTATCGCGTCCTCGGCCCCTCAGGCCCCAACCCCGGCCCCTCAGGCCTCCGACGTCCAGACCCCTCAGGTCCACAGCTCTCCCGCGTCTCCTGCCTCGTCCGAGATGGACTGCGAATCGGTCGCATCCTCTCACGCGTCGCGTCGTAAGCGTACCGCTCCCGGGAGCGATTCCGAACCCGCGTCTGACACGTCGTCAGATGCCGTCACCTTAACCGGCTCTCCTGAGCCCGCCTTTCAACTTGTCGCCAAGCGCTCCAAGAAGCGCTCTAAGAAAGCTTCGGTATCTTCAATACCCGAGCCCTCCCCGGTGTCTTCAACACCAGCCCCCGCGCCGTTAAAATCGCTCGTAGTAACCGCGTCTCCGTCGGTCACATCGAAGCCAGCGACGCGCTGCGTCCCGTCCCGCCGAAGCCTCAACTCCCTCCGCCCGTATTCCTGCGTGAAAAAGCGCGCTGGACCGCGGTTTCAAACTTGTGCAAAGAGCACAAAATTAATTACTTAAAAGCCGCCAACGCTGGCGATACAATCAAAATTCAAGTAGCGACCGTCGACGACTTCCGCGCGTTTACCAGGCTACTCTCGCTAAATCAAATCGCGTATCACACCTACGCCCTCCCGGAGGAGCGTAAGATCCGCGCAGTACTACGGGGCGTCCCGTTCGAACTCAGTAACGAAGACATTCTCGAGGACCTTAAGTCTCAGGGTTTCCCGGTCACAGCAGTGCACAAGATGCACTCCAACCACGGTAGGCGTTTTCCCTTAGCTTTAGTAATCCTGTAAAATACTCCCAACTCGAAGGAGATTTTCAAACAGGCTCGCACAATCTGTGGACTCTCGAACATCTCCGTCGAGCGTCCCAACCCCCGCGGTCACTCTGGGCAGTGCCACCGCTGCCAGCTATATGGCCACGCAGCGGCTAACTGTTCAGCTCCCCCCAGGTGCGTAAAGTGCCTGGATCCTCACTTCACTAAGGAGTGCACTCGCACTCCCGAATCCACTTCCCCCCCTGCCTGTGTGCTGTGCGGCCAGTCCGGCCACACAGCTAACTACAGGGGTTGCCCGCGCGCTCCGCGCTCCACCACCAAGAGGGTCGCGCCTAAACCGGCGCCGCCGCTCACTCCTGCTAACTTCCCGCCGCTGCGCAACCGGGGTCCCCCGGAAGCAAAGCCCGTTCAGCCGACGCCTACTCCGGCTCTGTCTTGGAGGCAGCGTCCGGCCGTCCCGCCTGCACCTTCCCGACCAATTCCAGCTCCCGTAGCTTCCGTAGGGCCGCGTCCCGCTCCGTCTTCTGCACCTCAGTCGTCGTTGGCTGAGGACATGAAGACTGTATTCGACGTTATCCAAAACGTAGACATTAATGAAATCTCCATACTCGCACGCAAACTGCGAGCCGCCCGCTCTCCTCAAGAGCATTTATTCGCGTTAGCCGAGCATCACTCGCTCCTAAGTTCGTTGTAAATTCTTTATCTTTGTATAAATTCGTAAATAAGTAAATTATAATGTCTAGACCCGCGAATCCCGCGTCCTGTCGTATCAAACCCAAGGGCTTATCCCTAGTATCTTTTAACGTTCGTAGCCTTAGCACCAACCTTCCCGAGCTCAAACTGTTCCTTCAGAACAATGACCCAGATCTTTTACTTCTCCAGGAGACATGGCTCACTCCTAATCGCTCCAGGGGATTCGCGATTCCTAAATACGCGTTTACACGTAACGATAGGCCTAACTGCGACGGTTTCGGCGGCACTGCTATCTACTACAAAAGAGGATTCCATTGCTGTCCTCTCCCTACCCCTCCTCTCCTCAACATGGAAGCCACCGTATGTAGATTGGCTATGACTGGTCATCCGACCATCATCATAGCTTCAGTCTACATACCCTCTGGCACCAAACCTATCCGCAGCGACTTTGAGACCATTCTCGCCCTCGGCCGTTCAGTCATTATGTTCGGAGACTTTAACTCCAAACATACTGACTGGACGTGCCTATCAACCAACCAAAGCGGTATAGCTCTCCTCGACATCACCAACTTACTCGACTTAGACGTCGTCTCCCCTATCACTCCCACTCACTATCCCGACAACCCGAACCACTCTCCGGACATCCTCGACTTTGCAATCGTCAAGCATATCAACCTCGACCTCAGGTCTATCGAACCGCTCGATGACCTAGGTTCTGACCACCGCCCCGTCTCCCTCGTGCTAGGATCGCCTAACGTTAACGTCACTTCTCCTAAGACCTTTACCGACTGGAAAGGTTTTAAAAATACGATAGTTTCTGCCTTAGAGGCCCCAAACTCTCCGCTCGCGATCTCGCCCGATCAATTAGATAGCCCGGATAAAATAGATTCGTTAGTAAATTCTCTCACTGATGCTATCAACTCAGCCATCAGTGTAAACGAAAAGGTTGCTAAGAAAGGCAAACCCACGCTTCCCTTAGCCATTAGCAATCTTATTAAAGCTAAGAACGCGGCTCTCCGGAGAGCCAAGAAATATCCCACGCCCGCCTATAGAACAGCTGCGAATCAGCTACAACGCAAAGTTAGATCTCGCCTCGCGGAACTCCGAGACGCCCAGATGAACGATCTCATGGCGAATATCTCCCCGTCCCACCAAACGTATTATCGAATGGCCCGAGCCTTACGCGTAGACGCCGCCTCTCACGTCCCTCCTCTCACTCGTCCCGATGGCTCTATCGCCTTCGAAGACGAAGAGAAAGCCGAATGCTTCGCTGACAGCGTTGCGTCTCAATGCTGACCCAGCACACAACCCGCGAATCCCACTCACATCAAAGCGGTAGAGGACGAAGTTCTCCGTAGAAACTCTCTCCCCATCACCGCCGACCCCGTTACAGTCTCTAATGATGAAATCTCGCTTCTCATCAAAAGTCAAAAGTCCAGAAAGGCTCCGGGTGCGGATGGTATTTCCAACCACGCACTTAAGCACCTGCCTCAACAGGTGCTTACCTTGTTAGCTATCATTTTCAATGCCTGCTTCGACCTTAGCTACTTTCCAAAAGCTTGGAAAGAAGCGACAGTCATAGGCATACCCAAGCCGGGTAAACCTCTTAATATCCCGGCTAATCACAGACCCATCAGCCTCCTCAAGGCAATGTCTAAACTTCTCGAGAGAGTCATACTCTCTCGAATGCGGAACCATCTGTTTCCAACGGATGGCGATCCTCTCATAATTCCCCACCAGTTCGGCTTTCGCGCTAAGCACTCCTGCCCTCAGCAAGTCCATCGAATCGTCGAGTACATACTCGACGGCTTCTATCCGAAACGAAAGAAAACGATCGCAGTTTTCTTTGACGTAGCCAAGGCTTTCGACAAAGTCTGGCACAGCGGTCTCGTTTATAAACTCTATAAAATAGGCTTACCGGCTCGCCTAGTTAGGATAATCGCGTCGTTTCTCAAAGACCGCACGTTTCGTTTCAAACATGAAGGCACGCTCTACGCGCCTCGTCCCATAAAGGCTGGAGTCCCTCAAGGCTCAGTCCTCGCCCGTCTTTTGTATTCCGTATACACTAACGACATTCCCATTCCATCGAAAGTCGTCGAACTCGCTCTCTTTGCCGACGACACCGCCCTTTACACCAAAGGCCGCAGAGCCTCGGGTCTCGTCACCAGACTTCAAAAGGCTGTAAACACCCTCGGTGCTTGGTTCAAAAAATGGCGTATCGATGTGAACCCAGAGAAGAGCGCTGCGGTTTACTTCGACTACAGACGCAGTCGTATCCCCGACAATCTCCAATTGAGAATGCAAGGCACTCCCATCCCCTGGAAGCGCAGTACTAAATATTTAGGCGTCATCTTAGACCAGACGCTTTCTTTCAACCCTCACGTCGATAGAGTAACGAAACTTGCACGTTTTTACCTAGGCCGGCTTTACAGTATGTTAGGTAGAAAAAGTAAAATGTCCTTCAGAAATAAACGTACGCTTTACAAGGTCTGCGTTAGACCAGTCATGTCATATGCTTCGCCAGTCTTTGCCCACGCCAAACCCTCCGTCCTGCACAAGCTGCAGGTGGTTCAAAACCTCTTCTGTCGCAGGGCCACAAACGCACCTTGGTACGTGCGCAATGCGGACCTGCACAGAGATCTTGAACTACCTACAGTCCAACAGTACCTAAAAACACTCTCAGAATCGTTCTTCAAACGCGCCGAATCCCATCCCAATCCACTAGTTCGAAATTCAGTCTCTTATACTGCTCCTGTCTTAGATTCGGTATACAAAGTCGCTAGACCGAGAAACGCGCACACAAGCGAACGTACGCAATTAACTTTAGATCTCGAGGCCCTTCAGGCCGCAAATTCTAATTCTAACGCAAATTCTAATTCTAACGTAAATCCGAATTAATGCAATTTTATTTTTCAATTTTTAATGTTTTTTAATTATTTACTTTTTATTTTGAGCACCTTCAGTGCTATGTAAATCCCAGCGGGTGACCATTTAAGGGCCCCGCTAGCGCGGCCTCTTTCTCCGATTGGCCGTCGCTCAGATGAAGGCTGAGTGGCAAAAATGCACGAGCCGACAGGGGGTTTTTAGTGGGTATGGTTCTGGTAGGCGTTGGGACGAGTCCCACATAACTTTGGAATCGCGCCAGAGTATGCGTCAGAGCATTTTTATCCTCCTGCCCTTCCCGCGGAGGGGAACAAAAAAAAAAAAAAGCAACCTTGTGAACAAAGTAGCGCGCAGACTAGACAACTTTGATTTGTTTGAGAGCAGTATCCGGGGTGTTAAGGCGGCCCTCGCTAAAGACTTCTTCTTAAACTTCTAAGGGCATGATTGTTTAATTGATTTTCAACACTCATTTTGTTAATATCTAATTGTCTGCTCTCCTAATTTGATTTGTTATTGTATGTTACCGTGTGTTTTTTGTTTTTTTTTTGTTTTTTGTTTCTTTAATAATGTGAAACTTGTGCGTGTATATTTAGGTACCTACTAGATAATATTTTGTGACTGTTTACTTTCCTATTGTTCGTCCTATATGTGGAAACTTGTTATTGGCCCTCTTTTTCCTATTTACTTCATATATAATTAAACCTAGCTGTAAGTTTTCCTAAAAGATGTAAATAAATAAAAAATAAATAATAAATAAATGAGAACGAACATCTGTGTTCACCACACAAATGAATGGCTCGACCGGGACTCAAACCTGGGACCTCCGGCGAATGAGGCAGGGCTACTGACGCCAGTCGGCCGAAAAAGTATAGATTTAAAAAAAAGGTAAGTATAGATAACTACCGAAAAAATTGTAATTCTATGAAAGTTAAAAGTGAATAAAGCAACCAAATATTCTTTCCTTTATTTACTGGATAAATAATTACTGTTATGTATTATGCCGTAGCCGGAACATCGAACTAAACTATTATAAATTGTTTTATTAATTGTTTTACTTCTGGCATTGCACCGTGAGATGTCGCCAGTGGCCACGTAATGTATACTGTTATCACTGAAACTGTAATTGAATAGTATCTTAAACAACTGAAAGCGTCAAAGTCGATCCATACTACAACGAAATCATTATGCATTTAAGCACACTGTTGCTAACATACACAGGTAATGAAGAACAGGTGACACTGAAGCTCGCAGATATTTACTTGTAATACTTTTATAATCCCTTTAAATAATTTATCTGATTTAGGACTTACTCATGGTGCTTATTTGAAGATAATTATATAAATTCTCAGACCACATTAATAGCAAAACTAATTTAAAAAATAAAATATCGTGCAAAGAAATAACTAAGATTAGATCCAAATATCCCTTTCTCATTTATTTGTGTATTGGTAGAGAATCAAGCGATACGTTTTATAAGATTAACAACTTCAAAGCTGATTTTTAAATAGAACATGAATTACGTCGTCTGCAGGCCGGGATGCATGTGGTATAAATCTTTATTAATGTGCGCAATTTCCTTCAACGATTCACTTTTTAAACATCACGATACCTATCAATTATTAGCTATTTTACTATTATCGTATATTTCTTAAAAAGCATATGATAGAAAATTTGAGCTGGAAAGTAAACAATAGACATTTTTATACCAAAAATCTGCGTTTCCACCAGAGATGTGCTTGGAAGCGAGGTAAAATGCGAGTATGCTTAGCAAAACTATGTGAATCTCTCCACCAGAGATATGCGAGAATGCGTAGTGGAGACCTTTGACTTACGAGTGTATGCTTGTCACGGTCCTCGCACGCCTTCCACATGCGTCATGTTCGCTTCGGCAAGTCCTTTTCTGTCAAAGCTAACAAACGTATAAAACATCAACTGATATATATATATATATATATATAAACTACACTATGAAATAAATACTTGTCACTTAGCCGCAAATGTCTCCGTGTTACGAAATTTTTAAACTAGAAAAAACTCCCTACCTACCTAATATTAAATATGGTTAATACTTATTCACGCCATTTATCCACTGGCTTAACATATTATTCATTATTAATCAAAATTCTTACATTTTTATATCGCGCTTAAAATAAATATCAATAATCGAGCAGCTTTAAACATGTCATTGAATTATATAACTAATAATATATTTAATTTTACAAACTTTTAATGTAAATGTAGACTAAGGCTTAATTTGAATGTCGATCTCGTTTAAAAAAGAGAAGACTTTATTTTAGTTACTATATTTTGCTCGCTTCGACTCGCGTACCTGAGTCATTGTCCGTATCGTATATTTCGTATGTTGTCGTCCGTGTGTTTTTTTTTATCCCTGACAATGTTTTTACGTAATTTCTCAATGTTCGGTTAAGTAGTTAACACGTGAAAGAGTAACAATCAAATAAACTTTTTGTTTGTGGTAATAGGATTTTATTTTCTATATTTATTATACACACAGAAGGTAACTATGCTGCAAGTAGGGGTTAATGCGGATAAAATTTTGCACACCATAGTATCTTTACAGAATTCGGTATGTGAAGAAAACAAAATTATATTCTAATTCGAAAACCATTCAAAATCAAAAATCCATAGTATTAAACTTGGCTAGACCCCAACACTGACTTTACTGTTCAGTACCAAAAACTAGAACTAAAACATTCTTAGATGATTAAACTCCAAACTTCCTTTACGAATAGAACATTTTTCGGATATACATACTTAAGTTAGTCACGGTCATTACAAGCTTATTAATAACAAGTATCACACTTTCAAAGTTAGTTTACTGTTTCATACAGATATTGTTTTAAATTGATTATCGTAAAATTGTACAGTTTGCTGAAACCAATAATTACTGACAACTCTTTGTTTTCAATGCATGTATTGTTATTCGTACGTTTATTAAAACATTATTTTATACTGTATTATATAAACAACAATAATTATTTAAAGATAATCGAAAATCAGTTTGTTAAAAATTTTTTTGCTGTATTTAAAAAAGGACAGTTTTGTATGTCTATAAACTGAATCTTAAAATCTTTTATCGTAAGAAAGTTACATTGTCCAAAGCAAGAAAGGCTATATCGTAGGTACGTAGATGAAACTGGGTGGAGCTTTTAGCATGTAAATGTTTCATTAATTAATAATGATAATAAATTCAAATTCAAATATTTATTTCTCAACATTAATAATTACTTGTTTTTATTGACGTCAAATTAAACATGACTACCACCAGTTCGGAAAACCTTCATGAAGAAGAACTGGCAAGTTAGTATAATTTTTTTCAAAATAAATTTACAGTGCCTCTTTACGTCTATACAAAATTATTCTTATCTGCATCTGTTAGCTCTGCAAGTCTCTCTCACCCAAGTATCCAAACAACAAACACCCTCAAATGGCACTCGTTCACGAGTTAACACGGAATCCAGCCATCGCCTTACTCGACCAAAATACAATGATAATATCAAATAAAAAAAAAAACGGATTCAGACTGACTTACAACTTTTTTAAAACCTTCATGAGTATCTTTTTATTAATGGTATTTAATAAAAAAGTATACATTTTATTAATTCCCTAGTTACTAAAAAAGTGCGAATCGATGTGAATCCAGAAAAAACCTCTGCGATGCGCTTCGATCATAAACGCCGTCGCCCCTGCGACCCCCATATCCGAATGCTAGGTACGCCCATCCCGTGGGCACAAACCACCAAGTACCTAGGCGTAACACTCGATAGTACGCTTTCATTCCGACTTCACATACTCAGAGTTACCAAACTCACCCGTATGTACATGGGCCGCCTAAACAGTATGTTAGGCAGGCACAGTAAAATGCCTCTTAGGAACAAGTCAGACCAGTCATGAGTCAGTAGCTTATACTGCTCCGTCCATGCCGTCGAGGTACAAAGTCCGTAGACCGAGAAATACACTCTCGGATCTCCCCGATCAGCTCTCGGCTAATCTGGACCAGCTTAAGGCTGCCCAGGCCGAACATTAATCATGATCAAAACTGTCACTAGCACCTTAAGTGTTTAATTTCTCAGCGGGTCACCCTCTAGAGGGTCCCCGCTTGCGCACCCACCTCCCTACCCGGGTGTCGCTCCGATTAAGGCTGTACAGCATTCCCATGCTACAGCCGGCAAGGTGGTTTTTAGTGGGTAGGTGCCACTTTGGTGAGTCCCACATCACCGTCGCGGAAATCGGTTGCCTGCGGCGGTATGCATGATGCATCTTCCACCTCCCAACCATGAGGGTGTTGCTTAGGCGGCATAAAAAAAACGACTTCTTCATTCTTCATTAATAAAATATGGCATTGCCTACTGCACAATGCGTGCGCCATCGGGAAAAGTGCAGAAGAAGCGGTCGGCGAGCCGCATTCCACTCGGGTCTCAACTATCGCGCGCGCGTAGTACTTGCCATAATAAACGTAGTGTAGTCTTATTTACAAGTTTTTCATTAAAACATTAGATTATGACCCGTTTAACCCTTTTACAAGTTGTATGACCGCAAACAAAATGTGATTGATTTGGTTATCTATCAAAACAACTATGCATGAAAATTATTTAAGTTTGGTCCGTCATATTGTTTGAGTGATTGAGTTGAGCTTGGCCTCTGTCACTCAGTTTTGCTTTTGAAAGATGATATGAGATACTCAGATTAGTTACTCTCTCCTTTTTTAAACTAAACATGACATCCATAAATTATAACGTTAAAAGTACCATTTTTCGAATACACAAACTTTTTGCTATAAAACATGGAGAAAAGTCAGAGACTTCACATATTAAAAATTTTTTCGAATGTGAATGCAAACAACAATCTTATAAATCCCTCAATCCAACTTTATCACAGATAAGTACTCGTTACTTCCTAAAACACAGCTGTTCTTTTAAAGAATGTTCGTTCACCTGTTTTTAGCTTTCGTTTACATAGTAATTGTTTACGTTAACTATAAGCAAATGGAAGCATAAACTTTGTATCGAGTCAAGATTTATGGTAATATCCTCCTTTTTTGAACTTTGTCGGAAACACGTGTGCAAACGCAGAAACTGGTTGCGAAATTGGGATCGGTGTCGGATGCGTAAATTATTTAGTTACTAAGACGGCGGTAGAATGATTTTCGTTGATGTCAAACATTGAGTTACTATGTACTACGTACTAGAGAAGCTATTCAATACAAATTTTGTGTCGCATTGCATTTTTACCTAATGTGATTTATTATTAGTTGCAGCGCTACAAAAACTTTAAGTTGTCTAGTCAAACGCTTAAAACATGCAGCGCTTGGATCGCTACAGTAAAGTGTAATATCTTTCGACCAATCAACAAAGTGTAATTTGTCATACCAATAGATCATGTGAGTGGTACAGAATGGACAAAATATAAAATTTTACCTAACTTCATAGAAAATTAATATTTATTTTTATACTAGTAAATGAAAATTAAAATGGATATAGATCTACTTTAATTACGATAGCGTAGACATAATTGATAAAAAAGATTATTTTAACTTAATTTACTTTAATTATATACAAATTGGTTTAATATACAAGTAGCTTTTGCCAATATATTAGATTAGTCAGGGCATGCGCGTGGATGTACTATTTTACCCGAATGCAAAGAGGGTTTCTCTCGCCTATCTTGTATACGTAATATTCTTTATTTTCTCGTTTTATATAAGACATATACGATATATATATATATATATATGACAGGGGCGTTTCAAGTCAACAGATTTTCTCAAGGATCATAATAGGATATTAATCATAATTGAAATAGTATTTTCTTTTTGTTTATAGTCATAGGAAGTGTGCATATCAGACTGTGAATAATGTTTGATAAACGATCTGTCTGAAAAATTGCTATTTTTTGAGAAGAAACAGCGCAATCATCATGGAAATTCAATATACAGTACCAATTTTTTTTTTTTTGCTGCCGAGGCACCCTCGTGGGAGGGAGGTGGAAGATGTGTCATGCATACCGCCCGCAGGTAAATTCTTCTGCGGGGGGTTATGTGGGACTCACCAGAATGGCACCTAACCACTAAAAACTACCTGTTGGCTGTAGTTATTACCGTTAGCCTTCATCGGAAGCGACACCCGTCGGGAAGTTGGGCGCGCTGACAGAGACCCGCTAGCGGGTCTTCCGCCTGTAGTGAAAGTTGCACTGAAGGTGCTCAAAGGGACATGAGTTGGTGGCCGTTCTGGGCAGCCTCCGGTGAAGCCGGGGCTGGGCAGAGGTCGGCCGAAGCATGATTTAGGGATCAATTCATTTAAATGAACCTATAATGAATTGAGAAGGGAACTATGCTCCGCCAGAGCTAGCAAACGCTCTGTCGGAGTACGTGAAGCCCTAAGTTTACGGGCTAAGACTGCGATTTCACTAACATCGACATTTTTTATAGCGTCGCAGACGATACGCATATCGTCTGCTACGGAGGATTGAGGGTTTGTATGGGCGAGGAGCCGGGATGGGATTCGATGCGGGGCGCTGCCTCCAGTTTTCTGGGGCAGGCCTAGACTGTGTAGGCTTTGCAGCCGGAGGAACCCGGCTACGCAGCGGCGGAAAGTTTTCTTGAGAAAGGCGCGGGGCCTGTTTGGGTGCCGACCTCTTGGGATTGGAACGCATACAACGGGGTGCACGAGGGCAGCCCCTGTAATTCGCGGTGTGGCCGGACTGGCCACAAAGCACGCATTCGGGAGGAGAGGGAGTTTCAGGAGTGCGATTGCACTCCTTAGTGAAATGAGGGACCAGGCACTTGACGCACCTGGGCGGTGCGCGGCAGTTGGCCGCCGCGTGCCCGTACAACTGGCACCGATGGCACTGGCCGGGATGACCGCGGCGATGAGGCGCCTCGATCGAGATCCCAGAGAGGCCGCATATAGAGCTAACCCCTTTGAGGATCTCCCTGGACTTGGGGACGTTGGCGAGAACCACCAAAGCGAGAGGGTGTTGCCTTCCGTACTTGCTGTGCATTTTATGCACCGCGAGTGCCGGGAAGCCTTGGGACTGCAGATCCTCCAGGATAGCCTCGTTCGATAATTCGAACGGGACTCCCCTGAGTACCGCTCTGATCTTACGCTCTTCTGACAGAGCATAAGTGTGATAAGCATATTGCTTATCGGTGAGAAGCTTTGTTAAAGCACGAAAGTCGTCTATCGACGAGACTAAGATTTTAATAGATTCACCCGAGTTGGCTGCTCGGATGTAATGGATTTTGTGCTCATTGCACAATGTCGAGACCCCAGTCCATTTACCCTTTTCCCGAAGGAAAACGGGTGGTGGGACCTTGGCCTTGACAGAAGTTGGGGCCAGAGTGGGTGTTGAAGACACCGGGGCAGCTGGCGTTGAAGACGTCGCAGGGGGTGTGGGGACGGGCGTCGAGGGCGCCGGGTCTTGTTTCGAACGCTTCTTAGAGCGCTTCTTAACAAGCGTAAAAGAGGGAGACTCAGGGCCAGTTGGGGTGGCGTCCGAGGATGATTCGGTCGCGGGTGCGCGCTTGCGTCGCGGAGGGGCGTCTACTTCGCACTCCATGTCACTGGAGGAAGGGGACGCGGGAGGGCCTAAGACCTGAGGGGTCTGGGGAACTGGGGTGGCCTGAGGGGCCATTGTGGACATTAACGTCATGAGATGAGGGATAAGAGAATCTAAGAAACGGTACTTATCAGCATTTATAGACATGCCTTCAGTACTTTCAAGTAACTTCTTCCTAAACTCGTCAAAGCTTAGGGAAGCCATTGCGGAGGGGTTGGGGAGGGACAATATATGAACCTAACAACGATGACCCTACACGCAGTAGGGCGGTTGAGGACGACGCGGATAACTTACTCGAACACGAAGACTCGAGGCACCTGGAACGACGAATTACAGTACCAAGGGTTTTCAGTCGTTTATATACGACTCAGGTGGAATGAGCCCGAAATTTTTTCCGGATAAATCCGACTTTGGAGGTTATAATGTAAATCTAGTTAAAGAAACGCTTGTTTATTCTAAAAAATTAAGATTCGACGTCTACTTTTGTAAGATAAAAAAATCGTTTTGGATAGGCACTCTAAAACCGTAGTACTGTCACATCTGTATGCTCAGAAATTTTTGGTCTATGACCGGCATAGAAAATGGCGGGCGACGATGCAGTGGTTTATCTAATTTGTCAATTATTGAAAATATTGAATATAATATTTCTTACCTAATGAATTGTATAGCTATTTACCGGCGGAAAAATATGGCAAAATCATTTTTCCTTGTTTTAGGAGTTGTTCGTACAGGTCAAAAGAGCACAAGTAGGCATTTTTAAGATTTTTTTCGTCACTAAGAACGCGTATACGTCGATCCGAGGTCACCGAGCGATTGCGGCTATTGCGGCGCCGGGCGCCGCAGTTGGGTTGGCAAAAATTTTATTAGTTCAATGATTTCATTCATTTTCTTTTTAAGTTAAGTCTGGTTAGACTCATTTAGTCTGATATTAAGTGTATTTAAGACAGAGCGTTTTAATTTGTTTACGGACGTATACTACAAAACATTAAATGTTTGTATTTCTCTGGAAGCATCAAAACAACCCGTTGCAGTGAATAAAAAGTCGAACCAAAACACGAGTGAAATACTTTTCAACGATTTATTGTGACTCTGGAAACATTTTTCGCAAGATTCAACCTTTTAACTGAAAAAATAATAAAACGTAATATTGACTAAACAGCTCCAAGTCAAGAAAACTGAGAATAAAAATAATAAACATACGTGTAAAAAGAATAATCACTGATTCAACATACATTTGTTTAAATAAAGAGGTCACATTTTTGCTAATATATTTAAATAACATTGATTTGTTTATATTTACACTACACCATATTTTTATAGGTAGATGGAAGTTTATATTGGTAGATAATACTAACATGTTGAATGAAAGTTGAATAATAAGAGTGAGTTTCACCATGTAACTATAAGCCTTGTAACTGACCTTTAAATCTCCTGTTAAGTCAAATATGAGTTGCACCATTTTATCAATGGTTGAAATGAGGTCATAACTAATGCCAACTTGATGCTTGAACTGCTTGATTTTGATAGGTTAGCGGTTAGTGCAATAATTTTCATCAAGGTATATTTTCCGCTAATTAATAATAAATAATTAAAAATTAATTAATAAGAGATTATTTTCCATCCCACCGATGATCAGTGATCATGAAGACTGGGATGGCACACGCCTGTACACGAACCAAAAGGGAGTTGTCAAAACGCTTTGTTCGCTTTTTGGCACGTCTACCATAAATGGCTAGAATTTCTGCCTGCGCCTGGTTGACCGGCAGAGAAAAGGGGAAGGTTTGATCAGCTCAAAAAGTGCATTCGCACATTTAGGGCTAGTGACTTTGCGACGGGGCTCGAGACTAGGTTACTTCGAACTTTGCTATCGTTTAAAGTTTACGTGCACTTAGGGATCTTCGGTAGTTGGTACTTCGCTGAATTTATCTTAAAGATGACTCCATTACTTCAAACATTAGTGAACCTGGGCCATGTACAGATTAAGCAGCTAACTAGATTTGAAGTACCAATGGACTTTTGAAGCTGTTTATGCCATGGTTTCTATCTGTGGTCAGAAATAAGTTTTCATGCAATCAACACGTTTGGGTTTTGGAAGGGTTGAACGTGACATGATTGGCTTTATGCCAGTCGGAACCCCTACGTAGTGTCAAATCGACCCGTTCCATCATTAAATCTATCTGATGCTCGATTTAGTGCGGGCACTCTCGCGGATATATATGTTGATATAATGGTGCTATCATTAGCGTGACCAATAATACCCTCCGACAGAAGGTCATGTGCAGCAAGAATAGTGTTGCAGAGAGAGAGTTGGTCTCCATAAGGTCAGATGAGAAGCTATCAAGGACAACTAGAATAGGAAGTTTCCTCAGGAAATCAGACATTGAGACGGTAAACCAACTTAACTAATAAAATATAAACTTTGTAACTGTTAATTTTAACAAAAAAAAAATAATAACATGGTACAGCACACAACTGTTGAATTCTAACGTAATTTTTTTGGTTAAAGGTGGTTTTGATAAAAGTAATAACTGAGCCTAAATGTAAAAAAATAATTATTTTGACAGATAGGTAATCCGTTACATTAATCAAAAAGTATATAATAATAATAATTGGTTTTACAATCGACATTTAAACACAAGATATATTTTTATAGTATTAGATTATTTTTAGATTACTTATTTTTTTGAATTCCAAGATAACATAATACTTGAAACGTAACTGAACTGTTAATTGTATAATCTTGCAAAGCATTCTTTCGATTGCAACTATAACTTTTTGTGAGTTTTGCTTTTTTTTAGTCCCTATCACCAAACTTCAAAATTCAAATACGTCAATCCAATATTCGCTCTGTTATTTTGCAACAAGTGGATGTGCTCTTTCAGTTTTCAATTTTTTTTTTGACTTTTTTCTTCTTCATGTTATTTCTTTTTTTGTTTTCCTTCATATTAGAACGTATTTTATCATAAAATAAACTAAATTATCCAAAAAATCACTCTTGTGTTAGACAATGAGAACTCAAGCTGAAAACAAGCTTTATAAGCGCGGAAGGTTAAACTTGTTTGCGTCTATTAAAGTTGCACAGGCTAGCCCTGTAATTAGCCGAGAAGGTGTCTAAACGCGACAAACACTCGCTTCGGGTCGAGAGATAATGTGGATCAGTAGCGTCAGTTTCTCGTATCTTGAGACCTCCTCGACTTGTCGCGGGTACAAACCTCTTCCTTTAAAAGCTTTTAGGTTAGTCTAATGTATTAATATGTTTTCTTTATATATTCTAATTAAGATTTTGGTCACGTGACTCGAGTGTTGTACGTAAGATTTCCTTTGACTTCATTATTTAATTTAAATACCAAAAACAAAAAAGTTACTTCAATAACCTTTTAAATATGGTTTATGACTGTATAGTCAATCTATTAAAAATAATCCTGACGATATTATATGCTGAAACATCATCGGCCGACGGCTTAAACACTATGGACTTAAGCCTTTCTGTTTCTTAGGACTTGTTTTTGTAATTCATTTCTGTAGACAAAAATAAAACTCATAATAATGGACCAGGAAACTGAAATTGTTACTTAAATCTTTTGTACTTAGCTTAACAGGCTACTACGAATGATTAACTTAATATCCATGCTGATAGAGCTGATATGCATGCTGATTTAAAAGGCCAATAGGGCGAAAGATAAACAGTCTATTTCTAAAAAAAAATTTTGAATGTTCTATCGCGACAATTATTAATCTGTCAACTTTTTTAACACCATTAAGAACCGAGACGATCGCTTACAAAGGTGACTTTAAGGTTCAAAGCGACCGCAAGCGTTACTTGCAATCCACTTATTTACTAAAATTACAAAACAGACAAAAACTACTCAACCAAAAAAAAAAATGTATTAACACCCACCTGATACCTATCCAAAGCGATAGCTGTGATGGAAATCGTCGATACGAATATCGAAATTGCCTGAATTGCTCCACAGGCTTTACACAGGCTTGGCCAGTCTGGTAAGGGCCAGTGCTTTGTCAGGAGTTCCATGAGTGTTAGCGGAGTCACCACCAGGCAGACGAGGCAGTCGGAGACGGCGAGGTTGACAATGAACATGTTTCTCGCTGTTCTCATAACTGGTTTTCTGACCACCTGAAACGAGGGGTATATTTTAATATTTTATAATGTTTGTATTTTTATTTTATTTTATTAGCTTATATCAGTTAATATTCAGATAATTTCTCATGAGCTAATTACAAGCTTTTAGGGATTGTCTTAAATAATTTTAACAAAATCAACCTATCAGCAGTCTAATGCATTTAATATATATCTCACTTTGCTTCAATATAAAATATAAATGAATAAAATAGCTGAAATATCATCAAATTAACAAAATGTATTACACAGCAGGATGTAGAATTATTGTAAAACAAGTAAAAGATATGAATAATAAGAAGCAGTTGATGGAACTCAAACTGAAGAACTGTTTAAATACAGAGATCAATTCTTTACGTCCTATAAATTAAGACTATATCAAGATTGAATAATTGATAAAATATATTACTTTATCCTAACAACATTGAAGTTTCTGAATATTAAAAAAGTTTTGTTTTATTAGGCGTTTTAAAAAATTTTCTAAAGTTTTGATGCCTTGTCTGAAACATCAATTTTTATAAAGTTATTTCTTGTTAAAGTTATTTATAGTCTAGCTACATTATAAAATCTTTTGTTATCGTTTTATTAAGTTGCTCTATTATTAGATATTGTGTGACCTTCCCGATTACTTATGTTCCGAACGTTTGTTTCTTCTTCAAGTGTTTTTTTGTAGACAAACAGACATTTCTAAGCTAATTGGTTCTTTTTCCTTAGAATAAGTGCTTTTATATTGTTGGAATGGAATTACAATTTTATTTATACTCCACGTAACCTTTTGAAAGAAACTGTTATGATGTAATTTTTCTATTGACTTTTAAACAAATTTAAAAACGTTATGTTATTTTTTTGCATTTTGATAACATTATTTAATAACGGCTAAGTTATAGATATTAACAATATCTTATAAGCATTCTCACTTGTACATTTCCACATGTTAAATAACACAGTTTCATATTTTGAACCTGTGTTATTTCACAAAAAATCAAGGCTCTGCTCTGACTTTTGCTCGGATAAACATAAAAGTTGAATAAAATTTTTTGTATGATAAATACTGTATAAATTTTTCATTTTTTTATATTCCAATTGAAAAATATAGTCTTTAATATAGAATTATTGGTATGTAAGGCAGTATTATAGTCAAAATTTTTGGCATACAGTAAGTAGGCGAGATAAATTTTTTAATCCTGCATTTTTATTGTTGCAGAACAATCTCTTCAAGACAACGATAAATAACGATAAACGTTCACGAGTTTTTATATAAAATCAAATGTGCGTTTATATTAGTAAAACTAAGAGTATAAACATACCTAGTTAATAATTCATTGACCCAGCCGAGGCGCCAGCGCTATTGGCTTATATGATGCGCTAAGACTGTTTGCGATTTCGCACCTTATTTTTTCATACAATTTTTTCTATTCGATAAAAAAGATTCCATTTCAATTCCATACATATTAATTTATCGAAAAAGAACGCAAATACTTATTTTCTGTTCCATATTATGTTGTCTAAGCATTTATCCATATTTATATTTATCCTCTTCGTCATTGGTGTCGACAAATTTGCAGAAACGATCACCAAAGTAGCTGAATATTAGTGCTTGAAAATATTTATTTTGAAATAATAAACTACACGATTTAACGAATTGTTCCTCTTCTTATATTGTGGTAGAATGGCAACGTCTGCTGATTGAGCCACCTCGTTACTCCATAGACCTCAGACGTGGCTTAAATACTGTAACCTTGCAACGACAACTGGAACCGACAGCTTCATGTGCCCTCTGAAACACGGAAACGCTCAAGTTTTTAAGCCCCTGGCGGGTATTCACCCTATGCTGCTTAACTTTGACAGCCGCAAAGCTAACGGTTTGTTAATAATAATAAAAAATATTCCCCAGACAAACACACCTACTGTATGGCCCAAAATAAAGCAGAGCTTGTGTAATGAATGACCATACAGCGAACTGGGGGAATCCATTTGTTTTATTCCCCTCCAAGGAAAGGGCAGGAGGACATAAAAAATGCTCTTATGCAATCCCCGCCGCGCGTGATTCGGGGTTATGTGGAACTCGCTCCGAGCCTATCAGAGCCACTACCAACTAAAAAAACCCCTCAATGACTCTGGCAATCTTTTGCCAAACAGCCTTCATCTGAGCGACGACCAATTGGAGAAAGAGGCCGCGCAAGCGGGGTCCTTAAGGGGTCACCCGCTGGGAATTACATAGAACTGAAGGTGCTCAAAGCAGTGAAGGTGGATTCATAGCACTGAAGGTGCTCAAAATTAAAATAATTTAACTAATTCGAATTGAAATTAGGATTAGAATTTGCGGCCTGAAGGGCTTCGAGATCTAGTGACAGTTGCGTGGCTACATTCTTGTGCGCGTTTCTTGGTCTAGCGACTTTGAACTTCGAATCTATGACAGGGGTACTATACGTGATGGACTCTCGAACTTAAGGATTGGGGTGGGTTTCGGAGCGTTTGAAGAACGCTTCCGAGAGTGTTTTGAGGTGCTGTTGCACTGTAGTTTGTTCAAGATCTCTGTGCAGGTCCGCGTTACGCACGTACCAGGGTGCGTTTGTGGCCCTGCGGCAGAAGAGATTTTGGACCACCTGCAGTTTGTGCAGGGTTGGGCGTGGGCAAAGATTGGCGAGGCGGTAGTCATGACGGGTCTAAAGCAGGTCTTAAAGAGCGTACGTTTTTGTCTAAAAGACATTTTACTATGTCTACTTAACATTCTATGTAGGCAGCCTAAATAAAGACGGGCGAGTTCCGTTACTCTATCGACGTGTGGTTGAAAGGAAGCGTCTGGTCTAAGGTGACGCCTAAGTATTTGGTACTGCGCTTCCAGGGGATGGGAACACCTAACATTTGAACATGGAGATTGTCGGCGATGCAACGTAGTTTGAAGTCGAGGTAAACCACAGAACTCTTGTCTGGGTTCACTTTGATACGCCATTTTGAAACCATACACTGAGGGCGTTTACGGCCTTTTGGGAGTCTGGTGACGTTCTTCGGGACATCGCGGCCTTTGAAGTAAAGGGCAGTGTCGTCAGCAAATAGGGCGAGTTTGACACCTTTTGGCGGAATGGGAATGTCGTTAGTTTACACGCTGTACAACAGAGGGGCGAGGACTGAGCCTTGAGGGACTCCAGCTTTTATGGAACGAGGCACGGAAAGCGTGCCTTCATGTATAAAACGAAACGTACGTTCTTTAAGACAGGATGCGATTATCCTAACTAAGCGACCCGGTAAGCCTATTTTATAAAGTTTATAAACAAGACCGCTGTGCCAGACTTTATCGAAAGCTACGTCAAAGAAAACTGCGACCGTTTTCTTACGCCGCGGATAGAAGCCGTCAAGTATGTACTCGACGATTCGATGGAATTGCTGAGGGCAGGAGTGCTTAGCGTGAAAGCCGTACTGATGGGGAATAATGAGGGGATCGCCATCCGTTGGAAACATATGGTTCCGCATTCGAGAGAGTATGACTCTTTCGAGAAGTTTAGACATGGCCTTGAGGAGGCTGATGGGTCTGTGATTAGCCGGGATATTCAGAGTTTTACCCGGAATGCCTATGACTGTCACTTCTTTACAAGCTTTTGGAAAGTAGCTCAAGTCGAAGCAGGCATTGAAAATGATAGCTAACAAGGTAAATTTGACTTCTAATGAGAAGCGAGATTTTATAATTAGAGACTGTGATGGGGTCGGTGGCCATTTAGAGAGAGTCCCTGCCGAGGACTTCGCCCTCCACCGCCTGGATGTGGGAGGGATCCGCGAGTTGCGTGCTGGGCGAGCATTATGAGGCAATGCTGTCAGCGAATCATTTGGCTTTCTCATCGACTTCGAAGGCAGTAGTGCCATCGGGACGAGTGAGAGGAGGAACGTGAGAGGCGGCGTCTACGCGTAAGGCTTGGGCCATACTATAATACGTTTGGTGGGACTGGGAGATATTCACCATGAGATCGTTTGTCTGAACGTCTCGGAGTTCCGCGAGGAAAGACCTAACTTTGCGTTGTAGCTGATTCGCAGCTAATCTATAGGCGGGCGTGGAATATTTCTTGGCTCTCCGGAGAGCCACGTTCTTGGCTTTAATAAGATTGCTAACGGCTAAGGAAAGCGTAGGTTTGCCTTGCTTAGCAACCTATTCGTTAACACTGACGGCTGAGTTGATAGCATCAGTGAGGGAATCGACTATCGAGTCTATTTTATCCGGGCTATCTAGAGAGTCGGGTGAGATCGCGATTGGAGAGTTCGGGGCCTCTAAGGCTAACGCTTACGTTAAAGCCTTTCCAGGTCTTAAGAGACGTAACGTTATCATTTGGCGGTTCTAGTACGAGGCAGATGGGGCAATGGTCGGAGCCTAGGTCATCGAGCGGTTCGATAGTCCTGAGATCGAGGTTGATTCTCTTTACTATCGCAAAATCGAGGATGTAGGGAGAGTGGTTCGGGTTGTCAGGATAATGAGTGGGGGTGACGGGAGAAATGAAATCTAAGTTAAGTTGCTAAGTGATGTCAAGTAAATAATGTCAAGGAGAGCGATACCGCTGGTGTTGGTCGAAAGGCACGTCCAGTCAGTATGCTTGGAGTTGAAATCTCCAAACATAATGACTGAGTGGCCGAGGGCAAGAATGGTCTCAAAGTCGCTATGGATAGGTCTGGTGCCACTGCGGTCGGATGACCTGTCATAGCCAACCTACACACAATGGCCTCCATGTTGAGGAGAGGAGGGGTAGGGGGAAGAAAGCAATGGAAACCTCTTTTATAGTAAATAGCTGTGCCGCCGTGGCCGTCGGCATGGGCCTATCGTTACGAGTGAACGACTATTTGGGAATAGCAAATCCCCTGGAGTGGTTTGGAGTGAGCTACGTCTCTTGGAGAAGCAGTTAGTCTGGCTCGTTGTTCTGAACGAACAGTTTGAGCTAAGGAAGGTAAGTGCTAAGGCTACGAATGTTAAATGAAACTAGGGATAAGCCCTTGGGTTTGATACGATCGGACGCGGGATTTGCAGGTCTAGACATTGTATATACTATTTAGATAATTTATTCTAAATAAAGAATTTATAAGGAACTAAGTAGCGAGTGATGCTCGGCTAACGCGAATAGACGCTCTTGAGGAGAGCGGGCGGCTCGCAGTTTGCGTGCGAGTACGGCGATTGCCCTAATGTCGACGTTTTCTATAACGTCGAACACAGTCTTCATATCCTCAGCCAACGACAACAGAGGTGAAGACGACGGATTGGGGCCCGGCATATGAAGTGACTTATATAATTATGATCGAACATCACATCGGAGAAGTTTGTTTGATCATTTATTTATTCGATATGATATTTACCAGGTAGATGTTAAGAGAAGAAAGTTTTGTTTAATAATGTTGTTTATGTATCATAATAACATACAATTATTAATAATTAAATTAATCACATCAAGTAAGGATTGATTAGTAGCACAATCTTTTAAAAAAATAATATTTAAGAATAACACGTGTGAACGTTAATTAATACCAATGTTTTAGGCAAACAAACACTACGGGTGAAATCAGCCTCGTTAACAATAGTTCTGTTATAGAAACGGGCGAAAGTATTAGAAGTATCGGTCCAGCCCACAGTTTTTCGAATAGTTTCGATACTAACTCCTGTGGAGCTTGCGGAAGAAGAGCTTGCTAGCATGTCTCGTACTCTGTGCCTCAAACACGGTTAGGTCGATACCGCTTTCAGGCAGCACTTGTTTAATCCAACAACTGATAGATTGAGTTATGGCGGCTCTGTATGGCTTTTTGTATGGCAACAAAAGATTATTATTATCTGATCTGATATATTGTGTTTTAAACAGATACTCCGATAACACTGTAGCTGGGCATATACGTTCGTTATCCCTCAAATAGGGTAGAAACAAAACAGGCTGATCCCTACTGCTGTTTTAATGATGTCAGTAATGTTTATTTTTATGCTATTATCTAAAAATGTTATGTTATCGATTTTAATAAGGGAGAAAGTTTGAACTCCATGGGTGGTACATAATGCTAGTAAAATGATCAGTTTCTTTGTTATTTTGTCTAACGTTAAATCGATTTTAAAAATCGTTTCAAGTCTTTTGAAAATGTGCGCAGCTACCTAGCAAATGGAGGGCCTACCTGGTAATATCATATCTAATAATGAAGCGACGAAATATAATGGTAATTTATGTATGTTTTATCTTTTTTCTACAGTAACAAGCAACTGGTGAAAAGCTTTATAATTTTATATCTTAAATTTTGTTTTATCAAATCTTATCTATATTTGTATTAAGATTTATTAATGTGTAAATATTTTATATTATACATTAATTAATCTTAAAAAATCATTTAACTCTTGTATCACTTTAATATAATTTAAAAAGTGTACGTTGTCCTTTTTAAAGATATTGAGATCTAATCTCACCTGATGCCACCAAATCTCACCTAAAAAAGCAATAAACGAAATAATGTGTGAGAATTCACATTTTGAGTATAGCAAAACTCCGTATTTAATCATTTTTACCATGATTTCTACGAAAAGGTCTGAAGGCGACCCACCTCAAAGTCACGGGGTCCAAATCGTAGACATAAGTAGAAAGGTCCTGACCGAATTTTAGTCGTGAAAAATAATAATCAACATATGACCTCTCTAGAAGGGGAGTTTACCAAGGCTCCATGAAGATGCTATTATTAAATGCTGGTACATAAGTTATTGCCTCATCACTAGAGATAAGGGAAGTGCGAAAAGGTATAGAAATAATTAAAAAGTGGCAAAAATAAAAGTGAAATATTCAGTTCATACAGTGTCTTCGATAACTAAGGCAACATCGCTAAACACGTGTTTTCTACGTGGAGTTTTGGTGTGACGAAATTGTCTTAAACGTTTCTTCTCTCTTCTTTAAATTGTTTTACCATACAAATATGAAATTATTTGGTTGCATATTTTTATTGAAATACACATTTTTATATTAATATAAAATCTATAACTATTTATACGTATTTATATAAATGAAATATGTTTATTTACTATTGTGATTTATTTATTTATACTATTTTATATTTACAGCTTACTTCAGTAAACTTGTGGTAGAGGGGTGGGCTTCTACATTCGAAAAGGCATTAATGTTCGTTATTTAAATTTTCCCGAACATTCTGTGGTGGAGCAAATGTGGATTACTGCGCAGGTCAACAAAACTAAAGTGATTAATGGAACAGCTTATAAACCACCACGTTTATGTTAAGATGTATTTTTAGATGCACTTTCTAATTCAATAAATTCTTTTGCTGGAGGTGATAAAATTATGCTCATGGGAATAAAAACGACCCTTACACTAGAAAGTTGATGGATTTTGCGTCTTGAACAGTTAGTCAAATCTCCTTCTCATATTACTGACCTCTGAAAACCTTAATTGACATCATATGCACTGATGCTAATTATCGAAGTGTAAATGTTAATTTCGTTACAGGGCTTGGCCGACAAGCTTATGACATGTGATCTTAATATAAAAAGTAATAAAATTACAACAAAAATAGTCATTTTCAGAGCATTAAAAGACCTTAATCTGGAGCGCTTTATCATGGATCTTTATTCCATTCCATGGAATAGTATAAAGCAGTTAGACGACATTACTGACATGGTATCATTATTAAATTTTTTTATCATTGATCTTTTTAATTTACATGCTCCCTTAAAAACAAATTATTTAAACAAAAACACTGTCCCTGGATTACTTCAAACGTAAAGTTAATGATAAGGCTTCGAGATGAAGCGTTTGCAAAGTGCAGATCAACCAAACTAGAACAACATAAATATATTGTAAGAAATGTAAAAAACATGTTAAAATTTCTATTTACAGTGAAAAATCTGCATATTTTAATTATTTTATGAATAATAATAAAAGTAAACCCAAAGAGCTTTGGCAAAATCTTAAAAATAATGTTGTGCCTAAAATTGACCCTGAATTCCCCTCACGTATATGCGACCCAAATGAAACAAATACCCACTTTATGAACGTCCCCGGTAATAATGAAACAAATTTATCCCTTTTGGCTTTTTATGAATGTAATAGATTTAATGATGACAATGAATTTAAATTACACCCCGTATCCTCCGATTCAAAATTTCAAATTGTAAGGAATATAAAATCCAATGCACAAGGATGTGACGGTATAAATCGTGTCATGATCATGTTGACTCTAAACGCTACCCTTGATATTATAACATTTATAGTAAACATTTATAGGTATCTCGTGAATAGACATGTAACACTATTTATGTATATATATGTAACACATTAACCTATAATGAAACAGAAACATAAATTGTACGCGATTCGAGGTAGTTTTAAATATGCTGCCACCAAATGTTGGAACAACATCCCCGCACCACTTCAAAAAATATCAAATAGATACAACTTTAAAAATCGTTATAAAAATATATTTTAGAACAACAAACGGTAGCTTTGAAATGTCTACAATAAAACAATTACATTTATGTATTCATTCATTTAAATATTATATTTTTATTTTATGTATACTTAATATGTTTAGAATATAATGTATGTTGCATTATAATACCTATTTTATGTCTTCCATGCGTAAAGCGTGCGTGAAGTCAGTGCAGAGGCTAGTACTGAAAATCTACGCCGAAATTTATAACTAATTGGACCAAATCGCTTACAAAGCTGATAATATGCTTTACATTTAAGGTATATTAGTCACATTAGATAAGTTGGCAACCTTTTACTGCGTCAAAACAAATCGGTTATCACATTTGTTTGTCTGAACTTTTTGTAACCTCATTGGGTTCTAGATATGTGAGTATACCTCCAAACAAGTACATGTAAAATATATAGATTTGTACACGAAACGCTTATTGTTATTTTGTACTCATAGATCACGTTGAGTTAAGCTAAAATATTTGTTATATATATTATATTAATATCTGATAATTTGTTCATGTTTGTTACATAAAAATGATTTTTTCTTCACGTTCCCAATTTATTCTAATGAGGATATTTGCATAAACGTGCATGCTTATATTTAAAAACTTGTAAAGTAATCAAGTGTTAGTTTTAAGCTCCGATATTGAGGCTTTCTGTTTTAAGTCAGTTCAAATTTAATTGGTTTTACGCAAATAAAATAAAAGTTATTACATTTCTTTTCAAGAGCTTTTTGGAAAGTAACATGTTGTTTTTTGTTTTAAGTTTTTAGAATATAAAAGCGATCATCTTAGAGGAATGGATCGCATCATCCTATGGCCCATCCTTATACATACTAAAATAAATCCTTGAAAAGTTATCTCAAACAGAGAATATATACCTAAGTTATGTTATACGAGTAATACCGATGTGAAAAATAATCTAACTAGTATTTCAATAATGTACAGACCATTTTATTTTTACAATTTGTATACATCTTCATTGTCAAAATATTTTTTTTTGGAACGGGCACTGCCACGAATGTATCTTATCTATATCTAGAATATTGCTAAATGACGATGTTTTATTGCAAGTTAGTTCCGTAAGTGAACCGAGTATTTGGAATAGTGATCCTATCGTACAATTGATTAAATTATACGCCATTACTTCATGAATTAGACAGTTATAGATAGACCAAATATAACTAATAATTCCCCAGAGAAACACACCAAATATATGGCCTGACAAGAAGCAGAGCTTGTATTATAAACATACATATATTAATAAAATACCAACCGCCATGACTCAAGAAAAAACATCTGTGTTTATCATACTAGTACATACACCGACCAGGAATTGAACCTGGGATCTTCGGTGTATGAGGCGGGGTTACTACCCACTACGCCACTCAGCCGTCTAAATAAGTAGAAACAACAAGAGTAAATAGTTACCTTTTGCATATCGTTGAACGATATGATGGCACAAATAATGCAATGGAGCCGTAACAAGAAATGCATTATCTGGCCAATTGTACTATATTAGCTATAGTCGTAATGGATTAAAAACACTTACAGCAATCATTACCAACGCATTGCCAACTCCTCCAATAACCACCAGGATTCCATAAAATGCCAGCAGCAATGCTCTCGTTGGATCATCGACTTTTCTGTTCTGAGAGAATTTTTCTAGCAGAATATTTGGATTTTCTATGTCTCTTGATTTTTCGATAAGCCATTTTGCTGATACGTTGATATTTAAATTCATATTGGACTCTTTCTGAAACAATGAGAGTAAATAATTATGAAACAACAATTGTACTTAAAATTTCTTGTGCATACATTGAATATTAAATGCTGGTGCTCATTTATCACTGGCAGTGCTAACAAGTGATGTGTGGGAAACATTAAATATGTAAAACAATTTCAGGAGCTACGCTTCGATTACAGAGCGTCCAATTTTCAAACCAGATTGTTAGTAACAGACATTTTTTAACTCCTTTCAGTTTTTATTTAGTTTAGAATAAGCTTTTATTTGGTTATTTAATATTTTTTTCTGATTTTTAATACAAAAAGAAATTGTAAATCCCCATACAATCACACCAACTCTAACGCCCCAAAGGAAACAGAGCTTGTGTTATAGATGACCATACAGCGAACTGTACCGGAACTCAAAATAAACATAATTTATAATTATCAACAACCGTGACCCGAGAACTAATGACCAGGACTCGAACCTGGGACCTCCGGCTTATGAGGCAGAGCTATTTCAATCACTGACGCCACTCGGCCGTTTATTATTGCTCGAATTAAATGACATTGGTATAGTAAAAACATAATAATAATTAATATTGAGGGCTGCTTTTCAGTGCTCAGATAACTTATATCAGTAGAAGATAAAATAAATATTTTTAATAAGTAAAATAATTCAAGTTACCTGTAGCTTTCTTTAATTCTTTATTATGTGTATGGAACGTCAGAATCAGAAGAGTTTCAATTTCGATGGTTGCTTCTTCCAACGTCCTTTTGTAGTTATTATATTAATATGCAATTATATTTTTATTCAACTTAGAGCTTTTAATGAATTCTGGGTAGACATTAAGGGCACATTGTAGTTTGTCAAGGACTTTGGGATCCCTAATGACTAGGTTTAAACTACGCCATTTACAACAAAATATACTCTCTAAACGTTTATACGATATTTTGATATTCCAAGACATAAGTGCTTGAAACCTAGTATTATATTGTAGAATTTATGAAGTTATTATGAGTTCAAAATGTTCTAACGTTTTTTTAATTGACTTTTTATAGTGAATCATTCCGTCAAATTTGTTTCATGGATAAAGGAATACGACTCGCCTTAGGGCTGATTTTACAATGCTTAGATAACTTTTATCCGTATAATAATTTTGAGAATTTGTTTACTACGAAAATTTTTGGAAGCACGTACATTTTGGAATATCGAAATAGCGTATAAACGATTAGAAAATCAATTTTATGGCGAATGGCGTAGTTTAGACCTAATCATTAGGGATCCTCAATTCTTTGACATATTACAATGTAACCTTAATATCTACCCAGTCTACTCAGAATTCATTTAAAGCTCTGAAGTTACTCTGAATCAAAAAGTATTACTTGTTAATATTATACGTACAAAAGAAAGTCGGAAAAAGAAATAATGGAAAACCTGCTGTTTCTGACGTTCCATACACATAATGAAGAAATATTTAAAGATTGCCGAACTATGAAGAGAAGTGCCTGAACTAGTTTATTTAGTAAATAAACTATATATTTTGTTGCGCTTTCATGTCTTGATTACTAGGCCTAACATCCTTGAAATTTACATATAATTTATCCTGGATACAAAATATATTTATAATAAAATACACATCCCAATTAGGTTAAGCCAGTTACAGGATACTCGAGTCACTTCCAAATGACTATATTCAACAACATTTTGTGTAAGCAGATTAAGCAGCTTGAAATTATAACGATCAAATACATTCCAAGCGCGTAACTGTGTTTGTCTTTAAAATACCTCATTTGTTATGTCCATAAACATAGATACATACAACAAGTGAGATCCAAATGAAAACACACTCCGTTCGTTTACTAAAATCTAAAAATAAAAGTGTACTACCAGATTACTATAGTAAAACCAGTACAAAGCGTACAACTATCACAGTCTGCACATATTCTCAGTGGAGCAAACTCTAACGTCTAACGTCTCCATAAATTATGAAATTTAAGTAACATTCTGTGACGTGTTCAAGTAAAGGGACTCTTAAGGGACATATGGCTATTAGGCGTCGAGAAAACATGACGCCGAAATGCCTTTATATTTTACATGTAGAGGCTAGTAAGTAAGACTGGAATAAACGGACAGTTCTTGGAATATATTATTCGTCCCTCGCTTTGAAGTTATCACACACCTAAACGTTACAGGTTATACTATTTTTTGAACGAAATATAATTTACTATGCCCAATATTAAGTTTTTTAATAAGTTAGATTCGACAGCGTTATAAGCATTGTATATTTAAAAAACAATGTGAACAAAAGTATGTTCAAATATATTATGATGATTTTCTTTCATTACTGGCGACGTATAAATTCGCGGTTTGATATGGACTGACTGACGATCAATGCTATTACGGATTTCAGTTTCATAAAGCTATTTGAGTTTAAACTTTTCATAAAATTTTCGTTAATCAAAATTACATAAATAAGAAAGACTTTTTTGTAATCATTGTTCGAGATCAATTTGAGGAAAACGCAAAACCAGCAGTCATTTAAAAAATATGTGCAATCGAAGTTAAAATATTTCGTTCATTTCTTTTCATAATTATATATTTTTTTAATTACCCAATCTTTTATTATCTAGGAATCGAAATAGCCTTATTATCTTCAAACATATAATAAGCAAACGGGATCAGATTAGTCATTTAGATTATTTCAGCCTATTATCAAGACTAAAAAAGACGTATTACTTAGTTGGGTGCTTTCAAAGGTACATCGAGTTTCATTCTGTACAGAAAGGCTCAACTTAATTGGTATTTCGCATGGTAATTACACTGAGAACCTACACAAAGTAATAGGGTACTTTCTGATAATAACAGTATCATTTGAACAAAACCATAACGGTTAATTACTTGACGTTGCTTGGTATTGTGTTTGAGTCCTACCGCATTTTACCAAACCATGTATGCTAAGGCAAACTATATAGTTATAGTTTGAAGATGTTTTCATGTTAATTAAAGTATTCGTGTTTACATTGGTACAAAATGAGAGGTCGACTCTGATTCTTAATCTTTTTAGATAAAGATGGCCATTTCAGGACGAAGGAGTTGTGTGACCTTGTGCGGCGACCCACCTGATGGTAAGTGGCATCTGCACCCATGGACCACATTAATCTTACGATTAATGTGGTCCATTTTAGGTTAAGTTGAGCCATTACAAACGTGCAAACTGAGTGTTAAATCATTTTTATCAGATCTCTCGCTCACATTTATAGGCATATCGGAACTCTCGCTCGCACGTAACAATAAAGAAGGTATTTGTCGTAATGTTGTATGACTCAGTTTGCACGTTTATAATGGCTTCACTATAGTTGTTTTGATTAGCTTATGATTTATCGATAAATGTAGGCCGACCGTAGGCTCAAGTTGATTTTATCTTTGTTCCAGTAATTGCAATTGTTCTATACTTTTGACCCGAACAGAATATACTGTTTATAATGGCGGTCAAAATAGGAAGGATAGTAGTACCGCTGCAGACGAGATCTTTACAAATAAAACTCTCCTATCACTGCCTCTCGTCAATAAAACAGATTGTCTACCCATCTCGATGGAACTTTGATTACATGCGTCTTTTTGCGTGAGGTCGGTCTGTCGATCTTAAAGTTTTATGCTTTACCAAATCCCACTTCAATAACGCCACCTCGGGATCTATTTCATTGTTACTAAAAGACTTTCTTTTTCTTGCATAAGAACCCGAATTTTTTGTGATTAACTATCATTTACTAAGTGACTTTCACTGCCTATTCATCAATCATATTCATGTACAAGACTTTTATTATTAAAGCACGCTGTACTTTTTGCATTATCGTTCCTTCATTATAGTGCTATTACTTTCGTAGTTGTGTGCCGTGAATCACATAACTAATGTTTCTTTTTCTATTATTTTCCTGGTAAGGCTTTGATCTAGGAAAAACCGGCATCACAATTAATAACTTATACATACTGCATCTTGGCAAATAATAGGGAAAGATGAAACGCATTTAATAGCATTAATCAGCTTTACGCTTACAAACATTTTATTGCTTCTCATAATAGCAATATGACATAAAAAATATGCCATGTCATAGTACTGTTATGTTTCATAAGAAAATCGAATCTTTATTTACATAGCATAAGATTCTGAGTGATAAGAAATAAAAAAACAAAGTAAAAGCGGTAATTACACTTGGCTAAATTAGTCATCTAAATGGTTTAATCCTCAAGATTAATTTTTACAGTAGAATAATTTTGACAATTGACAAAACCTTCGTTAGAAATTATGTCAAATTCTCGAAATTACACTAAACCCTATATAATAAACCCTTCGACACTAAATTCAGACAAGTGTCATAGCATTTAGTAAGTTAGAATCACAAGCTTTTAATTAGCTTTCTATAATTAGTCTTCTTAATTTAACCAACAATCTCGTTGATCAAAAAAGCTAAAATATTACACGTCATCGTGGAATACGGAGGATATTTTAAAATAAAAACCATAATTGGTTATAACAAAAACGATCATCTTTTTGGAAAATAAAGTATGAATTTAAAAACAGAGTGAAACTTCCCATTAAGTTGTGGTTAAAATAGCTTCTTCACAAACAAGCCAACAGTTTTTTAATTTAAATTATTTCAGTGGCCTGGTTATTATGATTAATATTTAAATATACAATTATTATGTATTTAACTATTAATCAGCTTTAAATGAATGCATTTATGATTATGATTTTAAAATTCATTTATGAATTATATAAATTGAACAGAAATCAAATGCGATAAACAGAATTCCATCAAAAAACGGAATTAAGCGTTACACCAGGATTACCACGTAAAACTAATATTATATTACAAATAAGTAATATTTTCCCAATAAATTTCGTTTGCTTATGGTTCGATATCCAATTACAGTCTAATGCAAAAATTTTTCAGGTATACGGGTATTGCAACTCAAAGTTCTATACCTGTTTGCACGTCATCTATCGATCTCTGATTAATAATGAGTCGATTCATAGCTGTAGCCAATCCGAGGAGGGTTCATTGCTAGATATTCAATTATTTATATTCACAATCAATCAATGTACAGTTTGCAGGCGAATTTATGACTTTCAATATCAATATTTCATGTTCATTCAAATAATATTAAAAAGCTTTGCAGTTTCAGTGTAAGTTAAGCAACTACAAAATTATGTGTAAACAAAACTGTACATCGCCATTATTCCCTCTATATACTTTATTAGCGATTGCTAAAAATACAACAAAAATATGAATTATGAGAATAGATATAGAGAGAGAGAGTCAGTTTTATCACCAGAAAATGCACCAGTGAGACATAAATACGAATTTAAAGCACTAATGGAGACAAAGTTAAACAGATGGGTCGGTACACTCATAAAATGTTAGCAATGTTAAGGTTTTATGGTTGTATCTTTTGTGAGCCACGTTTCCAGAGCTCGTGTAGAATGCAACATTTGTTGTGCACATAGTATGTGATGCTTAGCCCTAATATCATTTGGCTACCGGTCTGATAGTCTATTATAGATCGTTTGATAGTCTATTTTGTTCAAGAAATTGATTCAAAATAATAACACTACATTAATATGCATACAATGCGCATGGTACTCCAGGAAGCTTCAAATGTGACCTTGACAAGTTGTTGTTTATTACCAAAATGAACGTTCTCTTATGAATTGAATTGAATTGAATGAAATTGATGAATGGTTTATTTCTAATACAAACTTTGCATCCACATGCGTAGTGGGCTCTTTTGAATTACACGGTTGCTAAGGTTTAACTTGCTACACTTATCTCTATAGATACCTTTTATGCCCAAAATCTAGCTCCACCTCACAAATTTCAACGAATTGGGAAAATGAAGTATTCCTGTGGGTTGTTTTATAGCAGTTATACCAGTCTTCCTTTGAAACTTCAACGAGAACTAACGAACAAATATCCCGCTGCATCTGGGCGCAATTCAGTTATCTTTTATTTTAGCGAATAAGAAGAGCCCGCAAAGTCTTGGCTGTATGGCAGGTGAATCATCGAATCTACATTAGTGACATTCAAATAAGCCTGCGTTAAAGAACAGAAATGTACGGCCGCGTGCTGTGTTGTTGTGGTGAAGAATGACCTTTCTTTAAGGGCCCTTTTCTCAAAATTTTTCTAACACTTTGGGCAAGCAATGTGCAGGAACAGTCATTTGTTCGTCAAGCACCGTCAAGCAAGTAAAATATCCCGATTTTTCTTAAATAAGCAACGGTTCTTTTGCTTCGAGTTTTCTTAACCTTCGGAGGAAAATCCTCAGAGGACCCATTTTTTTAATTGGCCATCACATTCTCCATCACTTATCTCAACATTATATTCAGCCAATGACTGTCCTGCACTTGACTCATTTCAGTGCCGAATAAGCACGAGTTTGCAAACAAGTAATTTTTTGTCCTCCTCAACTAATTATTGCCTGACATTAAAATTAGGTAATTTCATGAAAAAAGTGATAAAAAACTTGTGTAAATTCACTGAATAACGCATATACCTAACCAAGTAGTCTCTGGATACTTTCTAGTTGTCTTCAGCCAAGGCAAAACTCGTTGTTTAGGATATAGCATTTTAGTATAATTTTTTGAGAGTCAATGCGAGGTCATATTGTTTGCTGTCGTTGGCTGAGGACATGAAGACCGTGTTCCACGTTATACAAATCGCCGTACTCGCACGCAAACTACGAGCCGCCCGCTCTCCTCAAGAGTGTCTATTCGCGTTAGCCGAGCATCACTCGCTACTTAGTTCCTTATAAATTCTTTAAATAGAATAAATTCTCTAAATAGTAAATATAATTGCATTTAAAAAAGGTTCTGATATTGTAAGTCTGTCTGTTGAGCGATCTGTTGAAATAGCCTGTATTGAGACAGGGAAAAATGTTATAATAAGTGTGTACAGACCCCCATCCTCACCGTTTGAAGTATTTGAGAGCACCATGGATGAGATATTACATAGAGTAAATAACAAAAACAAAGAGATTATTATTTGTGGCGATTTTAATATTGATTTATTAGTAGAGACATCACAAAGTAAACGATTCTTGAATCTTTTTAATTGTTACAACCTAAAAAAATCTATTTTTAGAGTGTACGCCAATCACAGTGACCTCAGCCACATGCCTTGATAACATTTTTACAAAACTACACAACACATGCCTTAATAAACTAAAATCAGATCATAGCGGGCAGTTGGCCATTTTTAATATTGGGCAAAAAAACACTCTAAAAGGAGAAATTACCTTTAAACCCATGAATGAGAGATAGCTTGAAACATTTAAAAATAATGTATTTGAAAAAACATTTTAATTAGATTACTGTGGCGATCCTATTACTTAATATAACTCTATCCATAATATAATTAAAAACGAATATGACTCCGTTTTTAAAAGAAAAGAAAATATGTGTAAATAGTATATTATTAGGTCTTTACCTACGAAATTGCCGTTTTTCACGAAATAAATGAAGCGTAATTTTTTTATATATTTTTTATTTCTATTAATCAAAATAATCACCCATACAATCAATGCATCTTTGCCAACGCGTTGGTAGCTTATTGATGCCTTTCTTGAAGAAATCAGCTGGACGGGAGGCAACAAATTCTTCAAAGGCATTTTGTACTGCCTCTCGGGTATTGAATTTTTTTCCCGCCAAGAAGTTATCCAAATTCTGGAAAAAGTAGAAGTCTGGTGAGTAAGGCGGATGACGGAGAACTTCCAACCCCAACTCTTGTAGCTTGGAGACCGTCTGCTGTGCAGTATGAGGTCGCGCGTTGTCGTGCAGGAGCAGTGGAGCCAAACGATTGACCAAAGCTGGTTGGAGACGTGCGAGCTTCTCCATCATTGTGTTCAGTTCTTCACAGTACACATCTGCAGTAATGCTTGTCCCGTTTTGCAAGAAGCTGTGATGAATTACACCCGCGTTAGACCACCAAACAGTGACCATCACTTTTCTAGGGGTAAGTTTTCGTTTAGGGCATTGTTTGGGTGCTGAACCAGGGTCCAACAAACTTGCTGAGCGCTTACGATTGTCAAACAGGATCCATTTCTCGTCACAAGTAACAATGCGGTTCAGAATTCCTTCATTTGTATGCCTGCTGAGCAGTGCAAGGCACGTCTCCACGCGTACTTCGCGCTGGCGGTCATTGAGTTCGTGGGGTACCCATTTGTCAAGCTTTTTTACCTTGCCAATTTGACGCAAATGGACCAATATTGTTTTGATGCTAACGTCGAAAGCTGCTGCTAATTCAGCCGTGGATTGAGTTTCATCACAATTGCCTTTAATTCGTCATTGTCGACCAAAGTTTTCGGACGACCACGGGGTTCATTTTTCAGGTCAACATTTCCAGAACGGAAGTGGGTAAACCAATAACGGGTGGTGCGTTCGTTTGTAGTGTTCGCTCCGTAAAAGTCGTTGATGTTGCGTGCCGCTTGTGCCGCTTTGCTGCCACGACGGTACTCATACTCCATAATTACTCGAATTTTTAACTTATCCATGATGACGAAAAATTTTCGAATGTGTTGAAAACAAAACACTAACTATTAAACAAATGTCGATTTTAGAAAAAGAATTCCATGTTTGTCAAATAAAATTAATTTGAAATTAGAATTATCATTAAAAAAAAAAATATTTTCATTTGAAATGGCCAGTACGGCAAAACGGCAGTTTCATAGGTAAATTATTTAGGTTTAGTGACTATACAACAGTGAGCAACAATACTTTTTAACAGTAATAAGTTAAAAAGAAAGTTGCAATAAATGGAGAAAAATCATCAGGATCGGCAGTGACATGGGTGTGCTGCAGCGCTCAGTTCTTGGTCCTTTTCTATTTTTAGTATATACATCAATCTGCCATCGGTCGTTAGAAATCAATGCGAGGTCATATTGTTTGCTGACGATACTTCCTTCTTATATAGATTCAAAAGACAAGAAACTGACTATCGAGCAGTAAACCAATGCATCTCCAACACAGAGAAGTGGTTCTCAGCTATAAAATTGCTCCTCAATGAAAAAAAAACTAAATGTGTTAAGTTTACATTGCCAAATGTCAAACAGGTATATGCAAACATTGTAGTTAAGAGCCAGGTACTGACTTCTGTAAACTCAACTGTATTTCTGGGCATAACCTTAGACGCCAAACTCCAGTAAGGACCACATGTTGATGGTTTAGCGAAAAGGCTTGGCTCTGCCGCATATTATGTTAAAAAAATAAGGCAAATTTCAAATGAAATAACTGCTAAACTATAAACTATCCAATTATTTGGATGATAAAAGCCCTCGGGTATATTTCCCTCAATAACAGGGTTTTACTAGTATTTGTAACAAAACAAATGTTATGTGTCTGTATGCTCTTCTTGACTTCTTCGTCCCGATACATATCTAAAGCGTCATTTTCACTAAAGTACGTCTTCTTATGGTAGCGTCGGGCGTCACTTCCCTCTTATATGGTTGAGGAGGGCGATGGCTGGATCTCACGTTAACTCGTGAACGGGTGCCGTTTGAGAGTGTTCGTCGTTAGGATACTTGGGGGGAGGGAGACTTGCCGAGCTAACGGATGCAGATAAGAATAACTTTGTATAGACATAAAGAGACTTTGTAAATTTATTTTGAAAAAAATTTACCCGTGAAGTTTCTTGCCAGTTCTTCTTCATGAAGGTTTTTTCGAACTGGTGGCAGAGTCATGTTTTATTTGACATCAATAAGAACAAGTAATTGTCAATGTTGAGAAATAAATATTGTTTAGGATTAAGTGAAACTTTGCTGGTTAAATTCATAAGGCGTAAAGATGTTTGTAATTTGCTGTAGGTAGTTTTGATATTTGTAAAAATAAAAAATTGTAGTAAGTTGTAAGTTCTAGAATACGCATTACACATCAGCTCCTGTAGAAAAAAGGTTATATTAAATCAAGTTTATTGAAAATCAAGAGATTTCATTTATATTCATCTTCAACTAATAAATAAAATAAAATAAAAACATACTGGCGACCGTGACAGGACCTGCAATCAGAAGTACAGGTCTAGAAACAAAGAAAACCAAGTAACCAAAAACTGCGAAATGCCGGTCAAGCCGAGTCGACGTGTTAACGTGCAACATTTTTACTTTGAAACTATCATTGAAGCTCATTCATGTTATAATGAGAGTATAATAAAAAAGTAACATTGTTAAATTATATCGACGTGCCGTTGAAATATCGAAGAGGTGACTTCAATGCACTCTCAAGAACATCGACATTCGACACTCTGTTCGTGAGCAGACATCAGAATATCCGACCAGGAGCAGTTACAAAAATCAAAATGATTGCAAGCGGAGGAGCACATCTGCCAGGAGCTGCCACGCGGCCTGCCGGACCAGCCGTGGCGTCGCTGACTGCGCCAGCGGACAGAGTGCCTAGTGCATAGTGCATAGTGTTAACCTTAAGGAGCTGATCAACAAAACATAATTTTTAAATTCAATACTAGGAATTATCAAAACACAAACAAGGTAACAAATCCATTTACTCTCAAAATAATAACAAAGCTAAATTTTAATTTTATATCATTGATACTATATCTACCTATTCGAAATTGTAGTTATTAAATAACTTAACTTGGCTACTAAGTCAATAAGTCATCTGTTAACTTACATACCTATTAAGCTATAACTAACATTCAATTATTATTACTTATCTTGAAAATCTTAAAATCATTATATTCACTTTAAGTTTTTTTTTCTTTCTAAGGTATTGTGCTTAGTTGCATTTTGAAATTTTAAGGAATAACAAGGCTATTCACAAAATCTAAGTACTTATTCATATTTGAAATAACAGTTTTACAGTTAAAAGATTAGAATAATAATTGTAAAGTAAATAAAAAAAGGTAATTTGACTTGATTAAAGGTAAAATCAAAATATATCATTCTAAAACCATTCGTCGACGATTCCACCTCCTGAGTCGCTGCGCGTCGACGGCAAGCCGTTGAACTACGTACAGGCAGCGCCAGCGCCGGCTCCCTTGTACCCGGCCCAGTCTGCGCTGCCTGCACAACGGTAACTTAGCCTACCAGGTGGTGACTTTCGAGGAGTGTCAGCTAGTTAATTGGATACAATCTTGTCATCATCACACGTTATTATACCTAAATACAACTTAACAATACCCTCGTTTTTAAATCATACCTTTAGCTAATTGTGAACAATTTCCTGCTAAGGAGTCTTCTAGTTTACCTAACCTCCATCTCAAACGTAGTTCAATCAAAGGGAAAATTACAAAATTTATAAATTATTTAGATAAAATTAATACCGATGTTCGCTTATCAAATGTTAAATTGGCAGAGTTAACTATTAAATTAAATAAAACTGAGACTTTATCTACGAGGTTTGATGAGTTGCAAAGTCAGATAGAAGTCATAAATTCACAAAATTTTGATTTAGAACTCGATGAGCGTGAGACCATTGAGCAAGATCTCATACTTAGTATTGCAATTGCGAGGACAATAATTGAAAATCATTCTTTTTCTCAAAATGAAGCTCGCCGCGAATCATCGTTCCAAACTACGCAGCATCATTACAATCATGTAGATTCTATCAAGCTACCTCAAATTCAGATAGCTAAGTTTAACGGATCATATTTCCGATGGCTTGAATTAAGGGACACGTTTACTGATCTAGTACATAACAATGATCAATTATCTCCTATCCACAAATTTCATTTATTAATATAGTATTTAGAGGGAGACGCAACTCGTATTATCAGTAATCTAGAGGTGTCATCAAATAATTATCTCGAAGTTCTTGGCAGTTACTGTGTGGTCGATATGATAATAAGCGGTTATTAATCAACCATCATTTACAGTCGTTGTTTAATATTGAAAATATCTCACGTGAATCAGAACACAGTTTAAGATTTTTAGCGGACAATGTTTCAAAGAAGCGTGCTTTATCAGGTTTAGGTCAAAATATAGAAAACTGGGATATTTTAATAATATTCATGATTTCTGCTAAATACGACAATCAAACATTATCTAAATGGGAGGAATGTCGCAATGCCATAAGTGAAATTCCAACCTTAAGTCAGTTTAATAAATTCCTTGTCGATAGGCCCGATGTACTCGAAGCTCTTCATAGAAATAAACCTAGTTCTTCATTTAATCAACCACAATTCAACTATAATCATAAAAATAATCAAAATTTTAAGAATAAACGAGAAAATTCATACCAAACTAAATCATTTGCTGTAGGCTTATCAACGAATCACAATTTATATTAATGTCTTGTATGTAACTCCAACCACAAACTTTATGATTGCGATACATTTAAATCAAAGTCCATTCAAGATAAATGGACGGCTATTCGAAAGCATGGACTTTGTCTTTACTGCTTTAGAAAGGGTCACGTCCTAAGTGACTGTTAATTAGGACCTTGCAGAATTTGCAAAAAAAAAGCACAACACATTACTTCATAATTCAAACACGAGCACAACAAACGAGCTTCCGTTTAGTTCCAATCCATCCAACACTGTTGTCAACTATTCAAGTATATTCAAAAATTATGTTGTTTTATCGACTACTACAATTAAATTAACGAATACACAAACAAATCAATCCGTCCAGGCACGAGCTTTGTTAGATTGTGGGAGTCAGTCAAATTTTATGACAAAATCTATTATGGATCAGTTAACTTTAGCTTCGAAACGTACTGACTTAATAAATGTTATAGGTATAGGTAATCAAAGCTCATCTCAATACCTAGAGACATGTTCCGTTCAAATTAGTTCCTTAAACCATTCATTTAAAGTTAAGCTATCTTATTTGGTGCTCGAACAAATAACCAGTGATATACCAACGTTTACTCTTGACATATCAGACTTAAATATTCCGTTAAATATTGTACTTGCAGACCCTTGCTTTCACCTTTCAGCATCTATCGATATTATTATGGGCGCGGATATATTTTCTGACATTTTGGGTAGTGAACAATACTCTCTAGGCCCAATGAAACCCATATTAAGAAATTCCAAGTTAGGATGGTCGCTGGCTGGAACTTTGAACGTTCGTTTTAATAATCAAAATGTAAACTGTAATTTTGCAAGCACTAACAATATCGAGCAATTAATAACAAAATTTTGGGAATTAGACAATTTGCCACAAAAGGTTAAACAAACCGAAAACGATATATAATGTGAAAAACATTTTATGCAAAATACCTATCGCTTAGATTCAGGCAGATTTTGTGTCAGTTTGCCACTAAAAGATACTCCAACAGCAACAATACAGCAATACAGCAATCGCTTAGGAGATTCATATAGATTAGCAAAAAGGCGTTTTCATGACTTAGAGAAGAGATTTCGTAAAAATCCACTTCTTAAATCCCACTACACTGATTTCGTCATAGAATACTCCAATCTAGGACATTTATCTAAATGTAACGTCGTCACAATATCTACACCAACATACTTTTTAAGCCATCATGCTGTTTTCAAAGAGAACAGCAAGTCCACTAAGGTCCGTGTAGTCTTTGGTGGATCATCACCAACATCATCAGGCTTCTCCCTAAACGATATTTTGAAAGTTGGACCAAATATTCAGGATTCTCTCTTTTCCATTTTAGTAAGATCTCGTCAACACAAGTATTTGTTAACAGGAGATATTGAAAAGATGTACAGGCAGATTTTATTAAACGAAAATAATCGAAATTTACAATTAATCTTTTGGAGAGACGATGAGTCCTTTTCGATGGAAACGTTACGTCTGAATAACGGAACCGCAAGTGCTAGTTATTTGAGCACACGTTGCCTCTGGCAGTTAGGTGAAGAGTGTTCCAACAATTTAATTAAAAATATAATACAACATGACTTTTTAGTAGACGTTTTGATAACAGGATCAAATGATGAAACGGAACTACGCTATATACAAGAATCAGTAACACACGAATAACTAAAGGGATGTTTCAATTTAAGAAAATTTAAAACTATATGCCGTTATTGTTTAATCATTCAAATATAAAAGATGAAAATTTAATCTTTAGCGATTCTACAAATACTCTAGGTCTAAGTTGGAATCCACAATCTGATACATTTACATTTCCAATAAAAAATATAAATAATGATACTTTTGTTACTAAAAGAATAATTACATCCAATGCCTTCAAGATTTTCGATCCATTGGGACTAATAAGCCCAATTAAAATCATTCCCAAAATATTAATTCAGTCTTTATGGCTTTCGAAAAAAGACTGGGACGATCCTGTCCCTGCAAATGTCAATGAAGAATGGAAAACTTATTCTAGTAAATTTCAATGTTTGAGTAAGCTAGAAATACCTAGATTTGTTTTGTGTGTTTTGCCTAAGACCATAGAAATTCTTTGCTTTAGTGATGCATCTCAAAAGGCTTATGGCGCTTTTCTCTATATTAAATCAATAGATAACAACGATCAAAGCCTTGTTAAATTTCTATGCGCTAAATCTAAGGTTTGTCCAACAAAACCCACAACAATACCACGCTTAGAACTTTGTGCAGCTCTCTTAGCTGCGCGCCTTTGTAAAGTGTCCTAGACTCGCTAAGACTAACGCCTGATAGAATTGTATTTTGGTCCGATTCAAGTGTAGTTTTAAATTGGTTAAAAATGGACCCCAGAAAGCTTAAAATTTTTGTTGCCAATAGGGTTGTTGAAGTACTAGAACTGACAAATAGTTCCTCTGGGCGATATGTATCGACTGCAGACAACCCAGCAGATTTAATTTCGCGAGGCGTGCAGCCTGATATTCTTCCTACATTAAACATTTGGTGGCATGGTCCACAATTCTTAATCAATAATGAAAGTTCATGGCCTGTTTTAAAAACAAATAATTCAACAGAATCAGCAGAACTTGAAATTAAATCTCATGCAATTACAATTACAGTAGCAATTATAACTTTCAATAATTACTCTAATTTTCCAAAATTACAAAGAATCATAGCATATGTAAATCGTTTTATACATAACTTAAAAAATCCAAAACATAAATCACGTGGTAGTTTAAAGGTAGAAGAGCTACAAAATTCATTTTTAAATCTGTGTTTTTAGCACAACAACAATCCTTTTTTAAAGAGTTCATTACTTAAAAAATAATCAACTTTTACCCAATAAATCAAAACTTTTGGCCTTGTCTCCGTTTATTGATGAGCTTAACTTAATGAGAATGGGTGGTAGAATAAGTGCCGCACACTAGAGTTATTAGAAAAAGCATCCCATTGTACTAGATAGTGCACATCATTTAACTAAAATTTTATTTAATTATGAACATCATAAAAACCTTCACGCGGGCCCTCAGCTTCTTCTGTCTCTAACTAGAGAGTCCGTGTGGGCTATAAATGGGCGTAAATTAGCTAGACAAACCGTATTTAACTGTACTCAATGTAGACGCATAAATGGCGCTACACTATATCCGAAAATGGGTAATTTACCTTCACAAAGAATTACTCCAGACTTTCCCTTTCTATCAGTAGGGCTAGATTTTGCTGGACCATTCATAATATCGGACCGTAGGGGTCGAGGTGCTAAAATGATCAAATTTTACATGCGTATTTTTGTATGTTTGCGTTATAAATGTATACATATAGAGGCCGTTGTTCGCTTTCTAAAGAGGATTTTTTGATGACACTTCGAAGATTTATAGCCAGACGTGGTAAGCCATCGAAAATCTTCTCCGATAATGGACGCAATTTCGTAGCTGCCGCTAAAGAGCCTAATTTATTTTTGAAAGAAAATTGTAAATCTATTACTGATTTTGCAACTCAGGAGGATATAAACTTCCTTTCATACCTGCTTACGCTCCTAATTTTGGCGGTATCTGGGAGGCTGGAGTTAAATCGGCAAAGTATCATATAATTCGCGTAATGGGAAATCTGCTCCTTAGGTTCGATGAAATTTTAACCTTGTGTGCGCAAGTCGAGGCAATTTTAAATAGGCGTCCCATATGTCAAATGTCTAGCTCTCCAAATGATTTCCTACCCCTTACCCCAGGGCATTTTTTGATTGGTAGAGCACTAACTACTTCATCTAACTACTACATCAGTGTCATTAATTGACAAAAATTTGGGACCTCTACAACGCTATGAACGTCTCCAGCAAGTTCATGAACATTTTCGGCAAAGATGGCAACTTGAATATATTCATGAATTACAAAATCGAATCAAGTGGAAGATTAACAAAGCAAATCTCATGGTTGGTGATTTAGTCCTCATTCAAGAAGATCATGGTCCACCCTTAAGTTGGCGATTGGGAAGAGTAACAAAATTATTCCCTGGTCATGATGGTATTGCTCGCGTTGCAGAGATCAATACAATTCGAGGTTCCATACGAAGACCCTTAACAAGACTCTGTCCTCTACCAGAGGGAGAAGAAAACGAAGACTGTTGAAAGAAGAAGCCTTTCAATGGCGGGGAATATGTTTAGGATTAAGTGAAACTTTGCCTGATTAAATTCATAAGGCGTAAAGATGTTCGTAATTTGTTGTAGGTAGTTTCGATATTTGTAAAAATAAAAAATTGTAAGTAAGATTATTCTAGAATACGCATTACACATCAGCTCCTGTAGAAAAAAGGTTATATTAAATCAAGTTTATTGAAAATCAAGAGATTTCATTTATATTCATCTTCAACAAATATAAATATTTCATTTCATTTCATTTTATTTCATTTCAGTACTATTACAACTTATTAATTGATACAATTTAAGAGAAATAGATATACAAATTAAAATGTACTAAAATTTTTATGTTAATCTAAATTAAATTTCTCAAAATATTCTATTTTACAGCGTGTTCACAAGATCTACGATCAAAGGTATCATTAATATTTTTCAGTTTTGTTCACAAAGTCGTCATATTAATGTAATTTGAGGACGCTTAAAAATGAACCTTTATTATTTCTAACTCTAGTCCTTACAAAGGCTGTCGCTTCAAATATCATAAAAGGGCACAAAGGGACCTTTATTAAAATTAATTAACTGAGCACCCTTTTAAGTATCTTACTCTGGTGTGACACTGAGGCGATTATCTTTAATTTAATATATCTCTTCACATGAAATTTTGATTTCGATTACTCTTCAATACAAGAGAATATATGTTAATTTCTGTCTATTAATTTATTTTACATAATGAAATAAAACTAGGTTTGGTATCTTTCATCATAAAGGATGCACTAAAAAATATACCAATTGTTTTAGTATGTTTTAGATACCAGCCACAGCTAATGGAAATAAATGTAGTATTCATATAATGTATTATTTATTTATTTATAATATGACAAAAAAAAAATTATTCCAAAGATTTCTTTTCTGAAAAGGGTGTACATACACAAATTATATAATATTATATTAAAAAAAATATTTTTCGTATAATCTTACTTGGTATCCCATTACAGTGTTCTGAGGAACGTAAAAAAATATAACCGAAGTTGGAACTTCCTCTTTTTTGAACTCATTAAAAAGAGAAAAAGTACATTTCTCTAGTTTAGTTTTTGAACTGTTTTCTGAATTTATTAAAATATAAATATCCAGACAAAATCATTTTACAATTGTAATAAGAGATTAAAGTATTTAAATTATCTATGATTGTTGAACGTTGATAAAAGAGTATCATACCCTCTCTGTCTAAAGTCTCATGTGATCATTAATACGAGTAAAAAAAATATAAATTCAGTATAGTTTTTGCTAAAGCCAACAAAAGGTTTTTGCATTATCTTACTCGCAGGTACGTTACTTCACCTGAGGAAAGTATGTGATAAGCCAAAGAAATCGTTAAACTCTAGGAAAAAAGCATTTTGGTATGAACTTGTTTACTTTTGATCTCTTTCATGATCCGAGAAATTAAGCCACGGAACACGCCATATTACGAATAAGCATCCAGACTGCTAATTCAATCCACTTTTTATAATAATATCCGCAAGATTTTTTCAAATCAAAATATGAACCTCTATTACGCGGTTTACACCTAATTAGTAGTTAAGACTTAACTGTTGTTTAAGTCAGTACATTGCACTTGTGTGTCCAAAAACATTAAGTAGTGAAGATCATAAGTTCAATAAAGTAATTGTCAATGTTGAGAAAAATAAATAAAGATGAACGGTGATGAAACTCAAAGAACAGTCAATTCTTTACTTAGATTTGTGATAAGTGGAATTTCGCCAAAATCAAAGTTAAAATCTTTAGAATCTTTAGCCTTTGGCATTCACTGAAGTCGTTTTTTCTGAAATTTTTCTTCTTATATTCCACAAGCAATCTTATTTTAAATATTTGTTGACAAATTTTTAAGGAGAGTCTTAGCTAAACTAAAAAAACTTTGAAGACAAAGGAGAAAACGCAAAGTACGAGGGTTGATACAAAAATGATAATCTGAAAATGATAATCAATATGAAACAAGGGTATTTTAATTTGAAAAAAATTGGATTTCTCTTTATAGTCTCCTAGCAAGTCAATACATTTCGTCCATCATCATTCTAAACCCATAATTCCGTTTGAAAACAATATTTGCCTTGACCCTCCAAAAACGCCTCTACAGTAGTCATCACCTCGCTATCGTCGTCATTATTTGCCTCGAAGGTGTTGCTTGAGTCGAGGAAAGAAGTAAAAGTCACTGGGAGCCAAGTCTATATCTAATAGGGTGGGTGTTCGAGCAATTCGAATCCCATTTCTTGCCATTTCACCGCGACGGTGGCTTCGTGAGCCAGTGCCGGTGAATGTCGATTCATTTTTTTCTATGCTCATCGGTTTTTATTCTCGGCACCCAACGCGCAGAAACCTTTTTCATATGCAGTTCATTCTCAAAGATTCCTTATGGTCACTCTTTGATCTGCCAATACGATATTTTCGACTTTTTTACGTTTTACGCAGTGAGGGACCTGGGTGGGCGTCCCTAGCGATGTTCATCTTCTGTGGATGTTTACCCAGCTTAAACTCCTTTTCCCAGCACGCAAATGTGGAATATGGAGGAACAGAGTCCCCCGACGTTTCGACTAGGTCGCAGTGTATGTATTTGGTACACATTTTTTTCAAACAAGAGGATCTAAAAAATGCTTATACCATGCAGCGCGCGATCGAGGTTATGTGGGACTCGCTCCGAACCTACCAGAGCTCTACCCACTAAAAAACCCCCTGAATGACTCGTGCAATTTTTTGCCAGCTTTCATCTGAGCGACGACCAATTAGAGAATGAGGCCGCGCTAGCGGGGCCCAGAAGGGATCACCCGCTGGGAATTACATAGCACTGAAGGTGCTCAAAGCACTGAAGGTGAATCAATTGCATTGAAGGTGCTCAAAATGAAAAATAAAAATTGATATAATTTGAATTTACATTAGAATTAGAAGTTGTGGCCTAAAAGGCTTCGAGATCTAGTGTTAGTTGGGTGGCTACGTTCGTGTACGCGTTTCTCAGTGTAGCGACTTTGTACTTCGAATCGATGACAAGGCTAGTATACGAGACTGAACCTCGAACTAAAGGATTGGGGTGGGTTTCGGAGCGTGTAAAGAACGCTACCGAGAGCGTTTTGAGATGCTGTTGCACTGAAGGAAGTTCATGATCTCTGTGCAGGTCCGCGTTACGCACGTACCGAGGTGCGTTTGTGGCCCTGTGGCAGAAGAGATTTTGAACTACCTGCCGTTTGTGCAGGACGGAGGGTTTGGTGTGGGAAAAGATTGGCAAGGTATATGTCAGGACGGTTCTAACGCAGGTCTTTTACAGCGTACGTTTGTTTCTGAAGAACATTTTACTTTTCCTACCTAACAAATTGTGTAGGTGGCCTAAGTTAAAACGGACGAGTTTCGTTACTCTATCGACGTGTGGTTTGAAAGAAATCGTCTAGTCTAAGGTGACGCGAAGTATTTACTGCGCTTCCAGGGAATGGGAACACCTAACTTTCGAACGTGGAGATTGTCGGCGATACGACGGTGTTTGCAGTCGAAGTAAACCGCAGAACTCTTGTCTGGGTTCACGTCAATACGCCATTTTTTAAACCATGCATCAAGGGGGTTAACGGTCTCTTGGAGTCTGGTGACGAGACCCGAGACACCGAATCCTTTGGTGTTAAGGGCGGTTTCGTCGGGAAAGAAGGCGAGTTCAACGCCTTTCGGCGGAGTGGGAATGTCGTTTGTCGGTGTACAATAGAGGGGCGAGGACTGAGCCTTGAGGGACTCCAGCCTTTATGGGATGAGGCGCGGAAAGCGTACTTTCGTGTCTAAAACGATACGTACGGTCTTTGAGAAAGGACGCAATTATTCTATCAAGGCGATCCGGTAAGCTTATTTTATAAAGTTCATAAATGAGACCGCTGTGCCAGATTTTATCGAAAGCCTTGGCTTCGTCAAAGAAAATTGCTACCGTTTTCTTACGCCGCGGATAGAAGCCGTCAAGTATGAACTCGACAATTCGATGGACTTGGTGAGGGCAGAAGTGCTTAGCGCAAAAGCCGAACTGGTGGGAAATGATGAGGGGATCGCCATCCATTGGAAATAGATGGTTCCGCATTTGAGAGAGTATTAATCTTTCGAGAAGTTTAGACATGGCCTTGAGGAGGCTGATGGGTCTGTGATTATTTATTTATTTTTTTATTTTATTTTATTATTTTAGGATGATAGCTATGTTGGTACAATAAGTTTTTTTTTGTTTTTTATTAAAATAATATGACAGGTACTAAGGCTAATAAGAAGTTTTCACGAATAAATTATATAACAATAAATTACTTTATATCAATGCCAGTAGTAACCAAACAACGCCTTAAAAAGAAAAAAAAAAGATGAAAAAAGGATGATAGAAAAAAAAGGATCACATACAAAAAAAATTTATAAATATTTTAGAAAAAAATTTCACAAATCAACTTCTTTGTCTTTTCTGAACTGGTACAAAACAAATCGATGTCCAACTCTTCGCTAACGTTGTTAAAAGTTTCACATGCTCTCAATAAATATGAATTTTGCCTGTAATTCGTAGTGACAGTGGGAACAAATAGGAGTTTAGGTTGCCTGAAGGATTTATTATGCGTACGAATTGATATTTTACTAAGAAGCTCCGGCGTGTCCACCACATTCTGCGCAATCTTTAAAAGCAGAGATACATCTAACATTTGCCTTCTGAGATGCAAAGGCAAAATATGGTGTTGCCTGCAGCGCTTTACATAACCCTCGTCATATATTTTTGATTTGAATTGAAGATACCTTAAGAAGCGCTTTTGTATTTTCTCAATGCGATCGATATAAACATATGGGGTTCCAGACTGTGGAAGCGTACTCTAAAAGGCTGCGAACATAGGAGCAATACAGAATTTTGAGAGTTTTTATGTTTTGAAAGTCAGCTGAGGTTTTAATTATTAGCCGGGATATTTAGAGGTTTACCCGGCTTGGGAATGCCTATGACTGTCGCTTCTTTCCAAGCTGTTGGAAAGTAGCTCAAGTCGAAGCAGGCATTGAAAATTATTGCTAACAAGATATGCACCTGTTGAGGCTGCATAGTTGGAAATGGAGTTCGGGGCCTCTAAGGCTGAAACTGACGTTTTTTTTCAAGCCTTTCCAGTTGATAAAGTTCTAAGTAGCACGAGAAAGACGGGGCGGTGGTCAGAGCCTAGGTCATCGAGCGGTTCGAGAGACCTGAGATCGAGATTGATTCGCTTGACAATTGCAAAATCGAGAATGTCAGGAGAGTGGTTCGGGTTGTTGGAATAGTGAGTGGGAGTGATGGGAGAGATGACGTCTAAGTCGAGTGAGTTAGGGAGTGAGAGAGCGATACCGCTGGTGTTGGTCGATAGGCACGTCCAGTCAGTACGTTTGGAGTTAAAATCTTCGAACATAACGACTGAACGGCCGAGGGCAAGAATGGTCTCAAAGTTGCTGCGGATAGGTCTGGTGCCACTAGGTATGTAGATTGAAGATATGATGATGGTCGGGTGACCATTCATAGCCAAGCTACACACAGTGGCTTCCATGTTGAGGAGAGGAGAGGTAGGGAGAGGAATGCAGTGGCAAGCTCTTTTGTAGTAAATAGCAGTGCCGCCGAAACCATCGAAGTTGGGCCTATCATTACGAGTAAACGCGGACTTGGGAATAGCGAATCCCCTGGAGTGGTTTGGAGTGGGACACGTCTCTTGAAGTAGTAATAAATCTGGCTCGTTGTTCTGAAGGAACAGTTTGAGCTCAGGAAGGTTGGTACTAAGGCTACGAATGTTAAATGAAACGAGAGATAAGCCCTTGGGTTTGTTACGACCGGACGCGGGATTGGCAGGTCTAGACATTATATTTACTTATTAAAGAATTTATGCTAAATATATAATACAAGGAACTAAGTAGCGAGTGATGCTCGGCTAATGCGAATAGATGCTCTTGAGGAGAGCGGGTGGCTTGCAGTTTGTGTGCGAGTACGGAGATTTCCCTAATGTCGACGTTTTGAATAACGTCGAACACATTCTTTATGTCCTCAGCCAACGATGACTGAGGTAAAGACGACGGTGCGGGACGCGGGCCTACGGGAGGACGGGAAGGTGGAGCGGCCGAACACTCTCTCCAGGAGAGAGCCGGAGTCGTTATGGGCTGCACGGGCTTTGCTTCCGGGGGAGCCCGGTTGTGCAGCGGCGGGAAGTGGGCGGGAGTGAGTGGTGGCGCCGGTTTAGGCGTTACCCTCTTAGTTAGCTGTGTGGCCGGACTGGCCGCACAGCACACTTGCAGGGGGGGAACCACTTCTACTCCACAGTCGGCAGTGCGAGTGCACTCCTTCGTAATGTGCAAATCTAGGTTCTTTACGCATCTGGGAGGGGCTGAGCAATTAGCCGCTGCGTGGCCGTAAAGCTGGCAACGGTGACATTGCCCAGGTGCCCGCGAAGATTGGGATGCTTGACGGAGATTTTCGATAGTCCACAGATTATGCGAGCCTGTCTGAAGATCTCCCTCGAGTGGTGGATAAGATGACGAGCGCGAGAGGAAAAAGTCTACCGCGGTTAGAGTGCATCTTGTGCACTGCTTCAGCCGGGAAGCCCTGGGACTTAAGGTCCTCCAAAGTATCGTCGTTCGTGAGCTCGAACGGGACGCCCCGTAATACTGCGCGGATCTTACGCTCCTCCGGAAGGGCGTAAGTCTGATATGCGATTTGTATAATTGATAAGAGCCTAGTAAACTTGAACTTCTTAGAGCGTTTGGTGACTAACTAGAATGGGGGCTCGGGAGAGCCGCTTCAGGTAGCGGCGTCGGATGATCGCATCAGACGTGGATTCCGAGTCGTTCCCGGGAGCGGCACGCTTACGGCGCGACGTACGCGAGATGTGTCCGATACACAGTCCATCTCGGTTGGTACGGGGGTTGCGGGAGAGGAACTAAAAACCTGAGGGGTCTGGGTGTTAGTGGCCAGAGAGGCTGGGATAGGGGCCTGAGGGGCCGGGGACGCGTTGAGCGCTAATAAGGGCTGCGTGAAGACCTCGTCATAGATTGTTGCGCCCGATGTGGCGAGCGCCTGGGCGAACGCCTTCGTAAAGTTTGCCACGCTTTGCGAAGGTTCCATGATGGGGAGGGAAATACCTTAGTTCCTAACAAACCTAGCAAACCCTAGTGGCTTACCTTTCTACCAGCGGTAGGGAGGTTGGGGACGAATGCGAAGTGTTGCCCCTATTGATCAAGCACTGTACCTTCACCCTGGGAAGACAGGCCCCTGTACCGGGCTCCGGTCTGCCGGTTTCTACAAAGCTTGAAAGGCCTTGGAAGCGCACCGGGTCAACGCTATCAGGCTTCGTTGGCACCGTTATACATATCCACCTAATCAACGCGGGGGTCTACTACGGAGTGTGTTATCAATCAATTGGCAACAAAAACCGGCCGAGGACCTGACGGCTTTGCGAAGTGAACATATCGCGAAGTTGGGTTGCACTGAAAGTGAGGAAATGACTACTTTACGACCGGCCGAAACCCGAAGAGTGAGTTTCTAACTAACGTAACAAGCGCCCAGCGTCAATTACGTAGCCAGGAAATCAGTCTGAGCCTTGTGAACGTGCGTCGGATACCGACGTAAGTAAACTCAACTCTGTTGTTGCTGCTGCCACTGAGGTGGGGTATCTATTCGAGGTGTGCACGGAGTGCGGAATTGATCACTTACGACCGGCCGAAGCCGGCCGCTGAGCGAGTCTCTAACTAACGTAACAAGCGCCCAGCGTCAAATACGTATCCCAGGTTCGATCCTGTATGGAGTACTGCAGCCATCTTTGGCATGATTCCGCGTTGGATTCGGTCGACCGAAGGGCCCGTAGACTCAAAAGTGACGACAAACTTACTTCTTCGAGACTGCAAAGTCTCGAACATCGTCGTAAAGTTGCTAGTCTATCGGTTTTTTACAGATTGCACTTTGGAGAGTGTGCGAATGCTCTTTTTCAGCTGATCGAACCTTCCCCCTTTCTCCACCGGTCAACCAGACGCAGACAGATGTTTCACCCGTTTGTGGTTAGCGTGCCGAAGAGCCGAACTAAACGGTTCGATAGCTCATTTTTGGTTCATGTTGCCAAAGAGTGGAATGATTTGCCTGCGTCTGTTTTTCCAGACAAATATAACCCTGGAGCTTTCAAGTGTAGAGTGAATAGGTACGTCATGGACAAGCGTGTATGATCCTCGTCTTCATCGTCACTTTCCATCTGGTGAGAAAGACAAATGTCTGCTAATAATTAACAAAAAAATTAAAAAAACGTAGCCAGAAAATCAGCCCGAGCCTTGCGAACGAACGTCGAATTTAACCGAAGTAAGTAAGCTCAACTCTGTTGTTGCTGTGAGACAGACTATTTTAAGACCGGTCAAAACCGGCCGCAGCGTAAGTCACAAAGAGGCTTATCTCAAGTGGTTGGGGTCGAAGCGAGATATTGTACGAATCTCAGCGTTTGAGTATTACAAAATATATATTACAATCGTAATTCAGCAGCTGATGCGACCGCGAACACGTTTGAACGGGGTCGACCGCAGAGCGGGTCTGGGGCTACGCTCGAGAGCGTGGCAGGAATGGCGTTTGAGTATTGATACCAGAGAAGTCGTGAGACAACAATCATGACTCGGCGGCCGGGAGCGACCGTCAACACGTCCTATCGTAATCAAATCCTATTTATATGATTTTTTATGTGGTATAAAGTGTGGGATATAAAGTATCATGTTTTGAAATTTTTACGTACTCTTAAAATATACGATTATCATTACTTTTGGATCTAAAAGCTCTTGCCGCTTTTAACTTGCCGCTCAACCGCTTTGTCAACTTATGCATTTTACTAAAATTCATGTCTAAACGTGTTAAGTGATAAGCCCCGCCCACCTACTTACCAGAAAATAGAAAGAACCTGCGTACTACATTTTGAAATTACCACTTTTCACCTAACTGATTGTTTACACGTAATCTTTAATTAATATCTTTGTTCAAATTTTTTGTCAAAATTTAAATAATTTAGGATACAGAATATTACATTTCAGTTTCAAAGTTCATTGATTCCAAATTTACAAAAACTCAAATCTTTTCTCTTTTTTATTATTATTTTCATAGCAGGCAAACGATCACGTGACCTACCAGATGGTAAGTGGCATCCGCACCCGTCAACAGGAGTAGGTAGCTGTGTTATATTTAATAAGGGGTTACCGGGCGCAGGGCTCAGTTTGAATTGCTTTTGTTCCAATATTTGCACTGGCTATTTCTTTCCTTTGATCAGAACACAGTTATATAGATTTATTTATGAAATCAATTCCTAAACAAATTATATTTACCTCTGGCAAATATGAAATGTTAGTAATGTAATGCTGTCACAAGCAAGAGGAAATTCTCCACGAATCGGTATAAAAAATTGGTAAACCAAACATTCATACTTAACATTGAAGCATAAAGGACTTGTCACACTGAATGCATCCCGCGTTCTGCGATCCAGTCAAATCGAATGCAAACAACTCCCCACCCCAGTCAAAATCAAATTCTTCATGCATAATTAATAAAGTTGAAATCAATTGGCCTTGTTTGACCCTTTATTGTTTACTATAAGTTGCTGAGCGGTATTAGCCACGTAACTTTTGATCCCATGGGAATTTTAGGATCAGAAATTACTGGTCCTGTTTTGCTTTTGGCCTCACATTAAACTTTGGTATTTATTACCGACTTATGTAACAATAAAGAAGGCATTATTCAGGCTTTTCAATCAATCGCTCCTGGCATCACTGTAATAGAGAAATCTTCCCTTCGGCTCCTAGGTTCACCAATTTTCGATGACTCCTTTCAGAACTTTATTTTTGACAAAATTTCAAAATTTTCAGGAAGTTATTCCCGGCTTTCACAAATTAATAAACATATGGCCTTTAACATTTTACGTCATTGCTATTGTGCCAAAATTAATTTATTATCTTCGCTGCTCACAATTTTGGAGACACATCAATTTACTTTTGGATCTCGATGAAAAAATGAAGTCAACTCTTTAGAATATTCTGAAGATAAATTTTGATTATAATTCCTGGGATCAGGCCAGTTTACCAGTGCGCTTCGGTGGTTTAGGAATTTGAAAAAATTCTTCTGTAGCTTTGCCAGCCTTTTTATCTTCTATTTACAGTAACAAACATATTATCAATAAAATTCTCTCCTCTTCTTTTAGGTGCGAGATTTATCATCTTTCGGATGCCGAAACGCACTGGATTATTGTATCAAACAGTTCAGCTGTTCCACAAAATCTCGCTTCACAGCGTCAGTGGGAAGACGTGCTTTGTATTTTAGAGCGGAACAAACAATTAAATACGCCTAATTTAACAGAGCGCGCACGTCTGCTAGCGGTGGGTTCTTGGGAGTCTGGGTTATGGTTGCAGGCGCTTCCGTCATCTAACTTGGGAATCCTTTTTGACAACCATAGCATTAGACTTGCCTATAGTTTACGTTTAGGAATAAAATTATGTGCTCGACACCACTGCCGCTGTGGCGTGTTGGTCGATGAGCTCGGTCGCCATGGCCTTTCACGTTCTCGCAGCGGTGGCAGATTATCTCGCCAAGCCAGTTTAAATGACATCATCCATCGGGCTCTTGTTACCTCCAACACTCCCTTGGTTCTTGAACCGTCAGGACTGTTGCATGACGATGGCAAGCGGCCTGATGGTATGACTCTGGTCCCGTGGAGGATGGGTAGGCCGCTGGTGTGGGATGCAACCTGCGTAGACACTCTCGCGGCTTCCAATCTTCCTACAACTAGTGCACAATTTGTTGCTGCTGCTAAAAACGCTGAAAGCCTCAAACGTAGAAAATATCAGAATTTGGGTAGTCGGTATAATTTTGAGGCTTTTGGCGTTGAAACCATAGGGTTCTGGGGACCAGGGGCTCATCGCCTTTTTTTGGACCTAGCGAGGCGATTGGTGAGTGAAACTCGTGATCCTAAGACTGGCACCTACCTCGCACAATGAATTTCTACTGCGATCCAGCGTGGTAATTTGTTATTAAGGGTTATACAAGTTTTAAATGGACAAAAGTAACCCTTTTTATGTTGGTTACATTAACCACAATAACAGAAAAATCGTTAAAACATAGAGAAATTCTGCTTTTTTTTGTTTAATACCCATAATTTTTAAAGAACATGGGATGGATTTTTTTTCAGATTTTATCTGATGATGGTTATCATCTATCTAATCGTCCCGTTTCGGCTTGACGTTGAATTTTGGGACATGCTGTATATATCATTATTTGGTTGAGCATACTCATTATAACTTTATCGTCAAGACTACCATATTAATCCCATATTTCGAAGTGTCATCCTGATCGTGCCCCGAAATTAAAAAAAAGAAAATACTTTTTATACTTAAAAAATACAGCTCGTCTAGCACTTTCAGCCAAAAGCATTATACACTTGAGTTTTATAACAAGATTTATTCCCAGATTTATTAGCATTAAAGGAAAAGTAGGCTCATTAAATGAAAAAAAAACTCACTTAAACAAAATATATTTATTATCCAGAGACCACTAAAAAAATATTACCACCTTATGAACTGGTATTCATTCATTTCAAAATGAATTACTTTCCATCAACTATTTAAATGCTACTTCTACTTATCGAGTGCAATCAGAAAGAATACAGCTCTGACTGATTTTCTCAACAGTTATAACGTAAGTAGTAAGTTATAAAAGAGTAAGTTATAAAAAAGCACAAAAAAATCAAATCAACAAATCAGAAGACGTTGTATAATAAATTATACATTTTAGTTATTCATTGTGTGTGTGTGTGTATAATTTTCTTGCGTGTTGTTTATGGTAGTATTAGTATGTCTAGTATGAGATGAGAGTTTGTTGATGATACCCACTAATTAGGTTCGTAGCGATTTAGTTTCCTGATTACTTTTGTTAGTCAGAAAGACCTTTATTAGAGGTTTGCATTGTTAATAAATAGATGTGTTAATTGGAAGTTCTTAGTTAATCTTGCTATACAGGGTTTTTAACAAGAACTTTGTTTTTTAAATCTGAATTAAACAAGGAATTAAGATGATAATGATTTAAAAGCTTAATTTCACTTTCCATACATTGTATGGCTTTAGAGTGCCCAAAATGTTTCACATAAAATTTTCTAGGTAAAACAATAATAATAATTATGCAGTGGAAAATTCAAAAGTCTGATTTTGTAAGCTCAGAATACGCTTGAAATTGAAGAATATTAAAAAGTAAGAATATAAATAAAAGACATAGTTCTTTTTTAATGAATTTATTCTGATTAATATATGAGAATTACATTATGAATGACTGGGCAGGTGTTACAACATTATTTTCATACCTTGCCCAGCCAAGGTACCAAATGATTGTGGCAATGTGTGTACAGCAACCCACTGTCCTCCGGCCTACCTAGCAGTTACAATAATATTGCTTATTATATATTATATGCTTATTATATGCATATAGCATCTGTATTTTATTAATTTGTTGCACTACGAATCATAAAATTAAGAAGAAATACTATTAATTTTAACAATAACATTATTTTATTCCTGACCTGGGCAGCCGAAAGCCAGGAATGAAATGAAGCATTTTTATTGTATTAGAATGAGTAAGTTTTGGCAATCATAAATGAAAAATGATATCGGACAAATGTTTACCATGACTTACAGATATCGATTTTTTTTTGGCAAAATGGTGGGTCTATTTAATTAATCACGTCATGAATTTTTAATTTTATGGCTGAAATCGATTCAATTGGGTACGTATAAGCTCTGTCTTTAACATAACCCTACAAAAAGTAATCAACATGATCAAGCCGGCCACTTAACAGCTGAATTTCGTGAAATGATGTGATCGGGAAATTTGGTTTGCAATTAATTCATTGTTTCTATGGATGTGTGAATTGTGACATCATTTTGTTGAAACCACATGTTAGTGATATCCATATCATCAATAATAGGCCAAAATTAAGTTGTTGACATCTCTCGATAGCGTAATCCATTTACCGTAACCGCATTTCCAGCTAAGTTTTTGAAAAAAAAACGGCCCAGTCACGCCCCTACATACTACACGGCCAGACTACATAAGGCACGATATAGTGACAGGTTCAGCATATAAAGTTTCTCAACAATCTTGCTTAGATTTTCAGAAGCCCAAATGCGGCAATTTTTCTTGTTGACGTAGCCAAATTAAAATGGGCTTCATTCGAAAAAATGATTTTTCAGAAAAATACATCCTGTTGTTCATGCATGAATTGTACGACGATGTAAATAGTCGACCGGCTACAATCGTTGCACCAGTTGGATTTAAAGCCAAATCCTTACCCAGAATGTGCCATGTAGTTGTTGTGGATAACTTCAATTGTTGAGAACGTCAAGGAATTGACAAATTCGGATCTTCTTCAACACTGTGACTCACAACTGCGTTGTTTTCCCGACCTGATGGACCCGATCGAACACCCGTTTGTTTTTTTTTTTTTTTGTTCCCCTCCGCGGGAAGGGCAGGAGGATAAAAATGCCCTGACGCATACTCTGGCGCGATTCCAAAGTTATGTGGGACTCGTCCCGACGCCTACCAGGACCATACCCACTAAAAACCCCCTGTCGGCTCGTGCATTTTTGCCACTCAGCCTTCATCGGAGCGACGGCCAATTGGAGAAAGAGGCCGCGCTAGCGGGGCCCAGAAGGGGTCACCCGCTGGAATTACATAGCACTGAAGGTGCTCAAAGCACTGAAGGTTAATGCATAGCACTGAAGGTGCTCAAAATGAAAATCAATAATTAAACAAAAATTAAAAAAATTGCAAAATAAAAATGAATTAACTCGCATTTACGTTAGTATTAGGATTTACGTTAGAATTAGAATTTACGTTAGAATTAGAATTTGCGGCCAGAAGGGCCTCGAGATCGCGTGACAGTCTGGTGGATGAGTACGCTTGCGCATTTCTAGGCCTAGCGACTTTGAACTTCGAGTCTAACACAGGAGTAGCATATGAGACAGAATCACGAACTAGAGGATTGGGATGGGTTTCAGAGCGTTTGAAGAACGCTTCAGAGAGTGTTTTGAGATATTGTTGTACTGTAGGCAGTTCAAGATCTCTATGCAAGTCCGCGTTACGCACGTACCACGGTGCGCCTGTGGCCCGGCGGCAAAAGAGGTTTTGAACTACCTGCAGTTTGTGCAGGAGGGAGGGTTTGGCGTGGGCAAAGATTGGCGAGGCATACGTCATGACGGGTCTAACGCAGACCTTGTAAAGTGTACGTTTGTTTCTGAAGGACATTTTACTTTTTCTACCTAACATGCTATTTAGGCGGACTAAATAGTGACGAGCGAGTTTCGAAACTCTTTCAACGTGTGGCTTGAAAGAAAGCGTCGGATCTAATGTGACGCCTAAGTATTTAGTACTGCGCTTCCAGGGGATGGGAATGCCTAACATTCGAACGTGGGGATCGCCATCGGGACGACGGCGTTTGTGGTCGAAGCGCATCGCAGAACTCTTTTCAGGGTTCACATCGATGCGCCATTCTTGAAACCATGCACCAAGGGCGTTTACGGCCTTTTGGAGTCTGGTTACAAGGCGCCGAACACCGTGGCCTTTGGTATAGAGTGCGGTGTCGTCAGCGAAGAGGGCGAGTTCGACGCCTTTCGTCGGGATGGGAATGTCGTTGGTGTACACGGTGTACAGCAGAGGGGCGAGGACTGAGCCTTGAGGGACTCCAGCCTTTATGGGACGAGGTGCAGAAAGCGTGCCTTCGTGTTTAAATCGAAACGTACGGTCTTTGAGAAACGACGCTATTATCCTTACTAGGCGATCCGGTAAGCCTATCTTGTAGAGTTTATAAACGAGACCGCTGTGCCAGACTTTATCGAAAGCCTTGGCTACGTCAAAGAAAACCGCGACTGTTTTATAACGACGCGGATAGAAACCGTCAAGTATATACTCGACGATTCGGTGGACTTGCTGAGGGCAGGAGTGTTTAGCGCGAAAGCCGAACTGATGGGGAATAATGAGAGGAACGCCATCCGTTGGAAACAGATGGTTCCGCATTCGAGAGAGTATGACTCTCTCGAGAAGTTTAGACATTGCCTTGAGGAGGCTGATGGGTCTGTGATTAGCCGGGACGTTCAGAGGTTTGCCCGGCTTGGGAATGCCTATGACTGTCGCTTCTTTCCAAGCTTTTGGAAAGTAGCTATGGTCGAAGCAGGCATTGAAAATGATAGCTAACAAGGTAAGCATCTGTTGAGGTAGGTGCTTAAGTGCGTGGTTGGAAATTCCATCCGCACCCGGAGCCTTTTTGGACTTTTGATTTCTAATGAGAAGCAAGATTTCGTCATTAGAGACTGTGACAGGGTCTGCGGTGATGGGGAGAGAGTCTCTGCGAAGGACTTCGTCCTCCACCGCCTGGATGTGCGAGGGATCAGCAGGTTGCGTGCTGGGCGAGCATTGTGCGGCAATGCTGTCGGCGAAGCATTCGGCTTTCTCTTCGACTTCGAAGGCAGTAGTGCCATCGGGGCGAGTGAGAGGAGGAACGTGAGAGACGGTGTCTACGCGTAAGGCTCGGGCCATGCTATAGTACGCTTGGTGGGACGGAGAGATATTCGCCATGAGATCGTTCATCTGAGCGTCTCGGAGTTCCGCGAGGCAAGACTTAACTTTACGTTGAAGCTGATTCGCAGCTGTTCTATAGGCGGGCGTGGGATATTTCTTGGCTCTCCGGAGAGCCGCGTTTTTAGCTTTAATAAGATTGCTAACGGCTAAGGGAAGCGTGGGTTTGCCTTGCTTAGCAACCTTTTCGTTGTCACTGATGGCTGAGTTGATAGCATCAGTGAGAGAATTTACTAATGAATCGATTTTATCCGGGCTATCTAATTGCTCGGGAGAGATCGCGAGTGGAGAGTTCGGAGCCTCTAAGGCTGAAACTAACGTATTTTTAAAACCTTTCCAATTGGTAAAGGTCTTAGGAGATGAGACTTTATCGTTCGGCGGTCCTAGCACGAGGGAAACGGGGCGATGGTCGGAGCCTAGGTCATCGAGCGGTTCGATAGACCTTAGGTCAAGATTGATACGCTTGATAATTGCAAAGTCGAGGATGTCAGGAGAGTAGGACGGGTTGTTGGGATAGTGAGTGGGAGTGACGGGGGATATGACATCTAGGTCAAGGGAGTTAGTGATGTCGAGGAGAGCGATACCGCTGGTGTTAGTCGATAGGCACGTCCAGTCAGTATGTTTGGAGTTAAAGTCTCCGAACATAATGACTCAATGGCCGAGGGCGAGAATGGCCTCAAAGTCGCTGCGGATTGGTCTGGTACCACTAGGTATGTAGATTGAAGCTATGATGATGGTCGGATGACCAGTCATAGCCAATCTACACACAGTGGCTTCCATGTTGAGGAGAGGAGGGGTAGGGAGAGGACAGCAGTGGAAGCCTCTTTTGTAATATAAAGCGGTGCCGCCGAAACCGTCGGAGTTGGGCCTATCGTTACGAATAAACGCGTACTTAGGTATAGCGAATCCCCTGGAGCGGTTTGGAGTAAGCCATGTCTCCTGGAGAAGGAATAAGTCAGGTTCTTTGTTCTGAAGGAACAGTTTAATCTCGGGAAGGTTGGTATTAAGGCTACGAGCGTTAAAAGATACTAGGGATAAGCCCTTGGGTTTAATACGACTGGACGCGGGATTCGCGGGTCTAGACATTATAATTTATTATTTACGAATTTATAAATTATAAAAGAATTTACAACGAACTTAGGAGCGAGTGATGCTCGGCTAAAGCAAATAAACGCTCTTGAGGAGAGCGGGCGGCTCGCAGTTTGCGTGCGAGCACGGAAATTTCGTTAATATCGACGTTTTGAATAACGTCGAATACGGTCTTCATGTCCTCAGCCAACGACGACTGAGGTGCGGAAGACGGAGAAGGACGCGACCCTACGGGAGCTACGGGAGCTGGGATAGGTCGGGAAGGTGCAGGCGGAACGGCCGGACGCTGCCTCCAAGACAGAGCCGGAGTAGGTGTCGGCTGAACGGGCTTTGCTTCCGGGGGACCCCGGTTGCGCAGCGGCGGGAAGTTGGCAGGAGTGAGCGGCGGCGCCGGTTTAGGCGCGACCCTCTTGGTGGTGGAGCGCGGAGCGCGCGGGCAACCCCTGTAGTTAGCTGTGTGGCCGGACTGGCCGCACAGCACACAGGCAGGGGGGGAAGTGGATTCGGGAGTGCGAGTGCACTCCTTAGTGAAGTGAGGATCCAGGCACTTTACGCACCTGGGGGGAGCTGAACAGTTAGCCGCTGCGTGGCCATAGAGCTGGCAGCGGTGGCACTGCCCAGGGTGACCACGGGGGTTGGGACGCTCGACGGAGATATTTGAGAGTCCGCAAATTGTGCGAGCCTCTCTAAAGATCTCCCTCGAGTTGGGAGTATTCGACAGGATTACCAACGCTAAGGGAAAACGCCTACCGCGGTTGGAGTGCATCTTGTGCACTGCTGTGACCGGGAAACCCTGAGACTTAAGGTCATCGAGGATGTCTTCGTTGCTGAGTTCGAACGGGACGCCCCGTAGTACTGCGCGGATCTTACGCTCCTCCGGGAGGGCGTAGGTGTGATACGCGATTTGGTTTAATCCGAGTAACCTGGTAAACGAGCGGAAGTCGTCGACGGTCGCTATTTGAATCTTGATTGTATCGCCAGCGTTGGCGGCTTTTAAATAATTAATTTTGTGCACTTTGCACAAGTTTGAAACCGCGGTCCAGCGCGCTTTTTCACGCAGGAAGACGGGCGGAGGGAGCTGAGGCTTCGGCGGGACGGGAGCGCAGCGCGTCGCTGGCTTCGATGTGACCGACGGAGACGCGGTTACTACGAGCGATTTTAACGGCGCGGGGGCTGGTGTTGAAGACACCGGGGAGGGCTCGGGTATTGAAGATACCGAAGCTTTCTTAGAGCGCTTCTTGGAGCGCTTGGCGACGAGTTGAAACGCGGGCTCAGGAGAGCCGGTTAAGGTGACGGCATCTGACGACGTATCAGACGCGGGTTCGGAGTCGCTCCCGGGAGCGGTACGCTTACGACGCGACGCGTGAGAGGATGCGACCGATTCGCAGTCCATCTCGGACGAGGCGGAAGACGCGGGAGAGCTGAAGACCTGAGGGGTCTGGACGTCGGAGGCCTGAGGGGCCGGGGTTGAGGCCTGAGGGGCCGGGGACGCGATAGATGCCTGTAAGGCCTGCGTTAGTATGTCATCGGGTATGCTGACGCCGGACGCGGCGAGCACCTGGGCGAATGACCTAAGAGCGTTAACGAGGTCCATTGGAGGGCTTGGGATGATATGAAATATATAAATATATAATGTATGCCTAGGTTCCCTAGCAAACCTAGCGCCTATTTATATAACAAATGCCTAGAATTCCTAAATAAAAGTCTAGCGAACCCTAGCGGCAAACCTCCCTACCAGCGGTAGGGGGGCTGGGGAGAATAAATTAAAACTAACAATAGTACGCCGAAGGCCGCTACCTAGAAACCTAAAAAAGGGTGCGCAGGTAAAGAGTTGACCGCGTTGGGGTCAACCTTTACCGACAGAAAGGACAAATACACACGAAAACACACAAATATGATAGAAATAAATATGAAAATAGGAGAAAAATAAATAAAATAGAGAAGAGAAATAAATAAAAATAAAAAGGACTGGTTCAGTACAAATTCGTTGTCACCGTTAAGTATCCTTTGCACTGAAACCAGACTACTTACGCCGGGCACAACACTGCACTCAGCACAAGCACAACACAACTTAGCACAGCACTTTGAAGACTAAGAGGCTTAGTCGCAAAGAAAAATCGCACTTCGAAAGCACTCAGACGGAGTAGAAAGACTTAGGAAACCGTAGCACGGAGCCAACACGCTAGACTGTGGCGTCAGTAGACTGAGCGCCACGGAATGGCGGGAAGGGACCGATCAACGGAGAACCGGGTCTTGCACGTCCGAACCGCGTGGCGATCGGAGCGAGAATGCGAACACCCGTTCGTGTTGGCTCATTAAGTACCGAACCTGTCGACTCAAATTTGTTCACCAAATTCTTAATAGCGGTCTCAGTTGCGTCAATGCTTAAAATTGAACGTACTTATTTTGTTAGGTACAACAATTGTGCTTCCATTAAATATAATTAGATATTCAACATTTTAACATATATGTCTTACGACAGTAATGGTAACACAGTTCTTAAAGCTATAGTGTCTAGATTAGAGACTCCGAGTGTAGTCAATTTGCCGATTTTACAATGCATAACTTTTCTTGATTACTTATTATATGAATTCTGGCTTCCTCAGAAGATATATTTTACAAGGTTTCCACCTTGTTATAAAAATGTTTATGCTTGCAGTGATATTTTAGTAGCAGTTTGTGTGGTTTGACCCACGTAACCTCCGTGGGAGTGTTAAAGAACAAGATTGATTTTTAATAGGGAAAGAAAGACTAGAAGCGACTTTATATTTTACTTTAATTTATATTTTAAGAATGAAAGATTTGTTTGTTAATATCTAATTGCTCCTCCCTATCCTAGTAAGATATTCCAAACTAACACAGGAAATATTTCGTCCCGACATTCAAACGGGATCTTTAGTAGCTCGAGTGAAATGAGAGTGCTGAGTCTTTAGTATAAATTAAAAAGGAAAATTCGGTTGACATACAAAAGACAGAAATCTAAATTAAAAGGTTTTCTTGAGGAAAACTGCTTCCGAAATGAGCATAACACTCAATTTGAAATAAATGAAGGTGATTTGCAAGAATTTGTAATTTTGTCAGCATGGCCAGGGAATTTATGAAATATATTTGCTTTGATATTTGATATGACCAAAATAACAAGAGAATTAGGTTCTTGCTCAAGTTATTTATAAATTAGAATTTTCAAAATTCTTTAACTGAGTTTTTTATGGATACTTAAAATATAATAAAACACGATAAATAATACAGGGTTCCAAAAACAGCACTTTCAGGTATTTGTCATCGCAATATTTCTGAGATATGCAATTCAGCCAATCTTTTAGTACCTCGTCAGAAAACTAGAATATGTTTTTCGGACAATCTAGACAAATAATTAACATGGGTCTTTTATGAGAAAAATTGCATTTGATTGAAAAATTGTTGAATATGTGCTGAGATAGTATGAACCTTTTCTGCTAAAAAACATATTCAGAGTTCCCATATTAAAACATAATGAATATTAGGAGCTATTAAAATTCACGTTTGCAAAACGTTTTTATGTAACTTAGTATTTAATATAAACACTAAAAAGCTAATTATGCAGTCATATAAATACAGTTGCGTATTATGAGGATTATTTTTATTGATAACTGAGTTTTTGCGGAAAAATCTACCTATATGTCAAACATGTGTCAATCATCACCTGGCTACAATGCGCACTATGCAACTAGAACAACATGCGCGCTCTCTACTTAAGTAATTTGTATATTTCTGATTTTTTGTGCAGAATTTAATTTTTAATCAATTCAATTCTGAAATAAAATCTAAAAAAATCGTATAATGACATAACGGAGAAGTAAACTTTTTAAAATTGCATTACGAAGTTTATTACATTACTTGGAAATAACAACTCTACAATTTTATATGGAGTCTTGGTGACAGATTTTATCGCAAAAATAGACATGACAGTTAAACCAAAAAGAAGATGGAAAAGGTTCCTACTGGATAATGACACATAGAAGTTAATTGTGAATCAAATTATTTAATCCCATTTCGATAAAGTATTCTGCCAATTTATTATATTTAAATGTTTAATAGTAAAGTTTGCTTACTTTGAAGTCATGCGGTTGTGTCCTTTAGGTATTTTATTTATAAGATACCCGATAGGCTCATAGTAGGAACTCTTAGTTTCGTTTTCACTTTGTGTGCGCCTCCTTGAAAAATTCACAAAAAGAAGCCACAGTTGGAGTTTGTATATCCAAATCAATTTGAAAATAAAAACAAGAAAACCTTTGCGAGACATTTTAACTATTTCACGTCCTACAGGGGTATTTAGCCTAAAAATTTTAAAGTGGCATTATTTAAAAGTTAAGTGGTTGCTAACTGCAAGTTTATCAGTGATGATTGGTTCCCAGAATTTACAGACAAAGGGTACGAATGCTATGTTGTGAAACATGCAAATTAAAAATTATTAAAAAAATTATATCACCCTGACGTCAGAAAACAATTATATTGAATATCTTAGTCTTTTTAGTTTCGGAAAGAGAACTGAGAACGCTTTGAAAAAAGCTTTAGCATTGTCATTATTTTACATAAAATATCAATGAAATGTTTGAATAGTTCTATAAAAAGGAGTTGATTTTAATTCTTCAAAATGTTCATATTGTAATGGATCATTTACACTAAGATTTATTTACAAAATATACACGATACCTAATTGATACAATTTACAAGAAACAGGTTTCATTGAACCACAAATATAAGAAGATACACAAAAAAGATACAAAAACCAAAATTTTCAGCAATCCCAACTGGCATAAGACGTAAGTTGGATCATATTTGGTTACCATAAATTGTATTGAGCATAGAAATTTTCTTGAATTACGGTAAATTTTAGGAAAATTCAATTTAGCCCACTAGTCGAAGGCGTGACTGACATGAAAGAAATTTTGGTCTGAAATGATCTATATACCAAAATATATCTGCTCTTGTTAACGTGACTGACGATATACGTTGGGCCATGGAGAGCGGATTGCTTACATTGTTTGTTCTACTTGATTTCAGTAACGCTTTTAGTTTTATTGACTTTGACATCCTTCTTCGAGTGCTAGAATCACTGAATTTCTTTCTCTCTGCGGTTGCTTGGTTTAGTTCTTACCTTCGAGGTCGGTCTCAGTAGGTCCGCTGCGAGGAGTCCTTCTCCGAGTGGTGTGACCTCGTTGCGGGAGTACCTCAGGGTGGCGTGCTCTCTCCATTACTCTTATCTTTGTTTATTAATTATATAACTAAAGTTTTCTCAAGTAATTACTACCTCTATGCCGACGACTTGCAGGTTTACCGCGATGATGGCTCTGCCATTGCCGCAATTTATAAAGATCTTGGCCACATTAGTAAATGGGCTTCATCTTTTGGAAGCCATGTTAATACTAGCAAGTCGCAAGCAATATAGGATGGCAGCCGATATATGAAGGGTTGCCTTGATATGGATGCTCTTCCAACTATAGTACTAGATGGTACTTCGATTGCTTTCACCGATACTGTAAAAAACTTAGGCGTGACAGTCGACTGAAACCTCATGTGGCAAGCTAATTTCGGTGAAATCGGTCATTAAGTCCATTATCCTTTCACACTCTCAAGTGTTTCTAAAGTTTTTTGCCTTATCTAACCAAAATCACCCTTGCACAGGCGCTTATACAGCCGATCATAGATTATGCAGATGTGTGTTACTTAGATGCTACAGAAGAACTTTTAAATAAGCTGGAGCGTCTGCAGAAAATTTGCATTCGTTTCGTGTTCAGTCTTAAAAAATATGATCACGTTTCAGAATATCGAAAGCAACTCCGATGGTTACCGATTCGGTTACGCAGGAACACTCGCATTCTCTGTCTTTTATATAATGTCTTTTTCAACACATCCTCTCTTCGATATCTTAGTGAGCGTTTCTCTTTTATGGTTTCTCAAGATAAACTTTGCAGAACTCGCAAGCGCACTATCCTTTACCTTAAGTCTCATAAGACCGATTTATTTACCCACTCCTTTACTGTTCATGCCGTCAGACTATGGAACTCACTTCCTTATGAAATATGCGAAGCAAAATCGTTAACAATTTTCAAAAATAAAGTGCAACACTATCTTTCTCAATCTTATAATGTGGTGTTAATGTTCAAAATGTTTGTACATTATGTAGAATATTAATATATATCCTTCGGTTATAAATGTATGCATGTATATAAGTTTTTGAAGTTTATTTGATGATTATTTATTGTATTGTATTTTATTTTATATTATTTAAATACGCATTATTTAAATGTACACACTAAATTTGTTCTGTACCACTATCTCCAGTAATAGGTCTGCTGGTAGAAATTTCTATTAGAAATAAGCTGTACCTTTGTACTTAATTATTTTATGTCATTTTTATTATTGTGATTTTCTGTGTGTACATAAATTATAAAATAAATTAAAAATTTAAAAATACAACAATATAAATAAATGAGATAATATAACCTAGTGTTATATTCCGACTCATAATATTTTTATTATTTGATTATACAACTTAATTACCTCACTACTTATATATATATAAACTTTTTAATATTATAATAAAAGATAATTTATTTTCTAGTGTGAAAAATGCACACAAACTTAGACATTATACTGATAGTAGAGTAGGAACAAAGGATTGTTATAGTCTCATCTAGGGTGGTACTACAGTCCTTTTGATTGTGTTCCGCTTAAAGGGATATTCCAGTAATAGCCAGTGCAATGACTGGAACAATGACAATTTCCTCTGAAACTTACAGTCGGCAACGCATCATTAGTCGATAGATCGCAACCATTAATAATCTTCATGAGTGCGGTTTCCACTTACCTTCAGGAACAGCGTAACTTCTATGAAAATGGTAAAAAACCAAATACAAACATAATTTTTAAAAACATCACTGAGGTCAATGTTTATTATACACGAAAAGTTATATATACACTTTCTGCACATGCAATGTTTTAATTAATGGTAAATCAAAAAGTAGTATAAAGATAAAAATTAAGTATTATCTCTGTGAGGCATATATCTGATTTATGAGGAAACCATAGTAAACAAAAGCTCCTCAAAATGTACGTACCTAACGTACTTATTATTAACTTTATGAATGAAAAATATAAAACAACGAAAAATCTATTTCGTTGTCTGCAAATGAATACCGCAATTATGGGTTTAAGCCAGACTTTTAAAAATCTGCCCGGAGTTTAAAAATCAACCACAAGCCGTACTCAAACTTAAAAGTAGCTCGAGAATAATACAAAAGAACATAATAAAAGGCTCTCATTCCCCCTGTGATGCCAGGTCCTAAATTGCCTCGTTCAATAGTAATTGAACCTATTAGTTCTCTGCTCGAAAGCCAATCTAGATCTGTTTTAAATGGACAAGATAAATAATGGGTTTTTATATATACCTTTGTTGTTGTATATTCCTATATATGGGTTAGTTTTGATATAACGACCTTCTTTGTCGTGAAGATGATCTAATATTTTTTGGTATCTACTATCTATCAACATAAAGAAACGTATATTTAGTGGCATCCACGAAAACGTGATCCACTCTTTTTCCTAATTGCTAAAGAGTAAAGAACCCAAATACAGACATTTAACCACTGTGCTTTTAATTACAAGCAAGAGTCGCTCATCGGAAGAATTTTCAGTTTCTTTCAAGATACTAAAAATAATTGTTCAGTTTGTGTTGATATAGAGGAGGAAGGATAAACCACAATCAGTAATTAATTTGAATAGCATGAGTAAAGCTTAATTTTAATTGTTTACTGTTTGCTTAGCTGTCTAATCATTAAGAGACTTCTTCTTTAAAATTTCCCTTCATACAAACATATTATAATGTACTGCACTTGCTCAAGTAGGTCAATTTTTTGTAAAACCCCCAAAATTCGTAATCATTACAAAATCAGTATCAAAACACACATACAGGCATATATGCTTGTCAATAGTACTATTGCTATTTAGATTTAAACTACATACCAATAGTATGAAAAAGGTGCTACCGGATTCCTAATACAGAATTTAAATACAAATACTGTATGGTAAAAAAAATATTCTAATAATTGATTAAATTCCAAAAAGGGGCTACAATAAATTCTAAAGTTCTAAAGAGGTTCGCAATCGATTTGACATTAAAAGAGTGCTGCAATCTTTAAATGATTTGTCCATTTAAATCTGTCAAAAAATTAAGCTATATTAAAACGATCACTAAGTCAAATCAGTGACAAATAAACAAACACAATGAAACACATAAGCCATTTTAGTAACTTATAATTTTTCCATTACAAAGGCCCGCTTCTTAAATTATACAAGTTGTATACAAGTGGAATTTAATTTAGTAAAATATTGCTACCAATTGTTAAAATATACTTAGAACTCGCTGCTATCCTAAGTCTATGTTGTTTATAAAAACCCATTAAAAAAATCGTAGTTCTTATAGTTTCAGAGATATCGTGATAAGCAGGTGAATTTTGTTTGAAAAGATAATTTTGAACCGCTCTAGAGGTGGAATTTCGTAAAATCCTGTCAAGTATCCGCTTACGTTCTAATGGGGAACTACCTCTTAAAATTCTCAGACTCAGAGTGAGTGAGCGATTTCTCTTTTATTTATTTGGGTACTATTTATTTAAATTATAAGAGAAACTTCAAATGATTTTCTTTTTGACATTACACTGCTAAGGTGCCTTAACACTGTTCATAATCTTATTGTCATATCTTCAGTGACACTGGCAGCATTAGGAAAAAATGATTGACGAATCATCAAAATTGGTCTTGGCTTTTGGTGTCCAGTGAATCAAACAAAGAATCAAACATACATAGACTGATAGGCAAATTAGCACGTCTTCACTTCGTAGAGTAGGGTAAAAACAATCAGTTAACTAATGACAAGCGGCCTGATTGTATGGTGTGGGATGCAACCTGCGTAGACACTCTCGTGGCTTTTCATCTTCCTACAACTAGTGCATAATCTAGCTCTGCTGCCAATAACGCTGAAAACCTTAAGCGTAGAAAATATCAGAATTTGGGTAGTGGATATATTTTTGAGGCTGTAGGCGGGGAAACTATGGGGTACTGGGGGCAAGGGGATCATCGCCTTTATTTGGACTTAGTGAGGCAATTGGTGAATTGGCACCTACCTCGCACAGCGAATTTCTACTGCAGTCTATCGTGGTCACTCGGCCAGTCTTTAAGCTACGCTGCCTTCAATAGATTCTAGTTTAGGTGTAGTTCTCTATTTGTAGCATATTTTTATCTTATATGTACATTCTAGAATTGTAAATATTATTAATATATTTAGTTTTTGCAATGCTTAATGATTGTATTAAATTTTTAGATTCAGTAAATGAAAATATTATAATTGAATATACCTCCAAATTTTATAAATATTCTTTAAATAAAGTAATCTAAAGTAAATTAATAAAAACTTGACATGTTTGATGCACACTATTTTCGTAACATAAAGCTGAATTCCTTTTTCAAGCTGCTAACAAGTAGGTCAACGCAGCCATTTGATATTCGTCTGAATACTCGAATACTAAAGTCTGGAGTACATTGTGTATTATGTTCATTTATAAACATGCTATATTTTTTGGATGAATGAGCAAAAAATTAGATTCGAAATAAGCAAGAGTAATTTCGTGCTTGGATTTTACGTTGTGAATATGTTGGTAAATTTTTACGCGAGGTTATGTTTATTTAACCTTGTAATTTTTGTCAAGTATAAATATAAATAAATAAACATATATGCGTCAAATTTCTTCGCGATTGAAATTTACCGGCATTAATTTACAAAACATTAGTTTTTTGTGTAATTTAGTGCTTTAGCAAAGTGAGACTAAACTCTACTAAGTTCTGACACAATAAACAGCGTTGGTCATGGACTTGATCCAGCACACAACATAATACTGAGCTGGTACCTTTTTGTTTGCACTTCTGTTAATTGCGTAAATTATATCAGATAAAACAGAACATTAATATTTTGTTTATATTTTATTTTTGTGTGAGCAAATTAATGCTTTTCTTTATCTTATCCTTCTTCTAGTTTGGTAATTAATCCTAATAGGGAAACAAAAGCTCGAGGCAAAGCTAGAATGTCGTACATTTCCGATTCGCAATGAAAATATGAAACAAAATCATAAGCAATACTGCAAAAAGCATATGTTTTAAACTGGATCTTAAAAAATTTTTTTTCAATTAGTATCAACGCCTGTAATAACATTAAAACATTTTTTTGTATAAATTCGATCTTGAGAAGTTAGCTAACACAAAACGCGCAACTTCTGGGCATCAAAAAAAAAATAGTAATGCAATTAAATGTTTTTCTTATTGTGAGAACCGAATTCGCATGTATTGATGAGACCGAACTTTTTAACTTTTTTTCAAACTAAGTGGTTTATAGTCAACTAGATATTTCGGGGTGATTATATTAAATTAAAAGAAGTTTTTTAATAAAAACAAGTTTGCTGTATCTTTTTCATTACCCATGCTTTGTAATCAGTGAAACTAAATTGGTTTGTTCTCGGGTCACGGTTGTTTATATTTATATGTATGTTTATTCTAGGTCTCCAGTTCGCTGTAGTGTATAACACAAGCTCTGCTTACTTAGAGGACATATAGTTGGTGTATGTGTCTGGGAAATAAAAAAAGTAACAGAATTATTGTCTAAGTTAAAATTGAGGTTAAATTTGGGAGGTGATTATGAAGAAAAGGATGACATATGCCTATTCAAGAGATAACTCTTCACTTCACACTACGAGACTTTTATATTTGTCTAGATTATTAGTAATGCAGGCCTGTACTGAACCAGTCCTTTTTATTTTTACTTTATTTGTCTTCTCTATTTTATTTATTTTTCTTCTATTTTTCATATTTATTTTTATCATATCTGTGTGTTTTCGTGTGTATTTGTCCCATCTGTCGGTAAAGGTTGACCCTATCGCGGTCAACTCTTTACCTGCGTACCCTTTTTTTAGGTTTCTAGGTAGCGGCCTTCGGCGTACTACTGTTAATTTTAAGTTTTCCTCCCCAGCCCCCCTAGCGCTGGAAGGGAGGTTAGCCGCTAGGATTTTGCTAGGTTTTTAGGAACTAGGCATCTTTTATTATACTTGTATTTATTAATATTACTGTCCCAACTCTCCCTTATGGATCCGCTAAGCGTTATTAACGCGTTCACCCAGGCACTTGCTACGGTAGGCGTCTACATACCGAATGACATCATAACGCAGGCCTTGCAGGCATCAATCGCGTCCCCGGCCCCTCAGGCCTCAACCCCGGCCCCTCAGGCCTCAAACCCGGCCCCTCAGGCCTCCAACGTCGAGACCCCTCAGGTCTACAGCTCTTCCTCGTCTCCCGCCTCGTCCGAGATGGACTGCGAATCGGTCGCATCCTCTCACGCGTCGCGTCGCAAGCGTACCGCTCCCGGGAGCGACTCCGAACCCGCGTCTGATACGTCATAAGATGCCGTCACCTTAACCGGCTCTCCTGAGCCCGAGTTTCAACTTGTCGCCAAGCGCTCCAAGAAGCGCTCTAAGAAAGCTTCGGTATCTTCAATACCCGAGGCCTCCCCGGTGTCTTCAACACCAGCCCCCGCGCCGTTAAAATCGCTCGTAGTAACCGCGTCTCCGTCGGTCACATCAAAGCCAGCGACGCGCTGCGCTCCCGTCCCGCCGAAGCCTCAGCTCCCTCCACCCGTCTTCCTGCGTGAAAAAGCGCGCTGGACCGCGGTTTCTAACCTGTGCAAAGAGCACAAAATTAATTACTTAAAAGCAACCAATGCAGGCGACACAATTAAAATCCAGGTCACGACCGTCGACGACTTCCGCGCGTTCACTCGGTTACTTTCTTTAAAACAAATAGCTTATCACACCTACGCCCTCCCGGAGGAGCGTAAGATCCGCGCAGTACTACGGGGCGTCCCGTTCGAGCTCGAGAACGAAGAAATCCTCGAGGACCTTAAGTCTCAGGGTTTCCCGGTCACAGCAGTGCACAAGATGCACTCCAACCGCGGTAGGCGTTTTCCCTTAGCTCTGGTAATCCTTACCAACACTCCAAACTCGAAGGAGATTTTCAGAGAGGCTCGCACAATCTGCGGACTCTCGAACATCTCCGTCGAGCGTCCCAACCCCCGCGGTCATCCTGGGCAGTGCCACCACTGCCAGCTCTATGGCCACGCAGAGGCTAACTGCTCAGCTCCCCCCAGGTGCGTTAAGGGCCTGGATCCACACATAACAAAGGAGTGCACTCGCACTCCTGAATCCACTTCCCCCCCTGCCTGTGTGCTGTGCGGCCAGTCCGGCCACACAGCAAACTACAGGGGTTGCCCGCGCGCTCCGCGCTCCACCGTCAAGAGGGTCGCGCCTAAACCGGCGCCACCGCTCACCTCCGCTAACTTCCCGCCGCTGCGCAACCGGGGTCCCCCGGAAGCAAAGCCCGTTCAGCCGACGCCTACTCAGGCTCTGTCTTGGAGGCAGCGTCCGGCCGTCCCGCCTGCACCTTCTCGACCCACCCCAGCTCCCGTAGCTTCCGTAGGGCCGCGTCCCACTTTGTCATCTTCACCTCAGTCGTCGTTGGCTGAGGACATGAAGACCGTGTTCGACGTCATCCAAAACGTCGACATTAACGAAATTTCCGTACTCGCACGCAAACTGCGAGCCGCCCGCTCTCCTCAAGAGCGCTTATTCGCGTTAGCCGAGCATCACTCGCTCCTAAGTTCGTTGTAAATTCTTTTATTTCTGTATAAATTCGTAAATAAGTAAATTATAATGTCTAGACCCGCGAATCCCGCGTCCAGTCGTATTAAACCCAAGGGCTTATCCCTAGTATCTTTTAACGCTCGTAGCCTTAGCACTAACCTTCCCGAGATTAAACTGTTCCTTCAGAACAAAGAACCTGACTTATTCCTTCTCCAGGAGACATGGCTTACTCCAAACCGCTCCAGGGGATACGCTATTCCTAAGTACGCGTTTACTCGCAACGATAGGCCCAACTCCGACGGTTACGGCGGCACCGCTATATATTACAAAAGAGGCTTCCATTGCTGTCCTCTCCCTACCCCTCCTCTCCTCAACATGGAGGCCACTGTGTGTAGAGAGAGACTGGTCATCCGACCATCATCATAGCTTCAATCTACATACCAGGTGGTACCAGACCAATCCGCAGCGACTTTGAGGCCATTCTCGCCCTCGGCCATTCAGTCATTATGTTCGGAGACTTTAACTCCAAACATACTGACTGGACGTGCCTATCGACCAACACCAGCGGTATCGCTCTCCTCGACATCACTAACTCCCTTGACTTAGACGTCATATCCCCCATCACTCCCACTCACTATCCCAACAATCCGACCTACTCTCCTGACATCCTCGACTTTGCAATTATCAAGCGAATCAATCTTGACCTAAGGTCTATCGAACCGCTCGATGACCTAGGCTCCGACCATCGCCCCGTCTCCCTCGTGCTAGGCGCGCCTAACGATAACGTCACATCTCCTAAGACCTTTACCAACTGGAAAGGCTTTAAAAATACGTTAGTTTCAGCCTTAGAGGCACCGAACTCTCCGCTCGCGATTTCGCCCGACCAATTAGACAGCCCGATTAAAATAGATTCGATAGTCGATAATCTCACTCACAGTAATCATTGCTAAGCAAGGCAAACCCGCGCTTCCCTTAGCCGTTAGCAATCTCATTAAAGCTAAGAACGCGGTTCTCCGGAGAGCCAAGAAATATCCCACGCCCGCATATAGAACAGCTGCGAATCAGCTTCAACGTAAAGTTAGGTCTCGCCTCGCGGAACTCCGTGACACTCAGTTTAGCGATCTCATGGAGAATATCTCCCCGTCCCACCAAGCGTATTATCGAATGGCCCGAGCTTTACGCGTAGACACCGCCTCTCACGTTCCTCCTCTCACTCGTCCCGACGGCACCATTGCCTTCGAAGTCGAAGAGAAAGCCGAATGCTTCGCCGACAGCATAGCGGCACAATGTTCGCCCAGCATGCAACCCGCGGATCCCTCCTACATCCAGGCGGTGGAGGACGAAGTTCTCCCCAGAGAATCTCTCCCTATCACCGACGACCCCGTCACAGTCTCTAATGATGAAATCTTGCTTCTCATTAGAAAGCAAAAGTCCAAAAAGGCTCCGGGTGCGGATGGAATTTCCAACCACGCACTTAAGCACCTGCCACAGCAGGTGCTTACCTTGTTAGCTATCATCTTCAATGCCTGCTTCGACCATAGCTACTTTCCAAAAGCCTGGAAAGAAGCGACAGTCATAGGCATTCCCAAGCCGGGTAAACCTCTGAACATCCCGGCTAATCACAGACCCATCAGCCTCCTCAAGGCAATGTCTAAACTTCTCGAAAGAGTCATACTCTCTCGAATGCGGAACCATCTGTTTCCAACGGATGGCGACCCTCTCATTATTCCCCACCAGTTCGGCTTTCGCGCTAAGCACTCCTGCCCTCAGCAAGTCCATCGAATCGTCGAGTACATTCTCGAAGGATTCTATCCGCATCGTAAAAAATCAATCGCAGTTCTCTTTGACGTAGCCAAGGCATTCGACAAAGTCTGGCACAACGGTCTCGTCTTTAAACTCTATAAAGTAGGCTTACCGGTTCGCCTAGTCAGATTAATCGCGTCGTTTCTTAAAGACCGTACGTTTCGATTCAAACATGAAGGCACGCTCTCCGCGCCTCGTCCCATAAAGGCTGGAGTCCCGCAAGGCTCAGTCCTCGCCCCTCTGCTGTACACCGTGTACACTAATGACATGCCCATCCCGCCGAAAGGCGTCGAACTCGCCCTCTTTGCAGACGATACCGCCCTTTACACTAAAGGTAAAAGGATCCCGTATAACATCACCAGACTCCAAAAGGCCGTAAACGCCCTCGGTGTTTGGTTTCAAAAATGGCGTATCGATGTCAACCCAGAAAAGAGTTCTGCCATTCAATTCGACCACAAACGTCGTAATCGCCGCAACGATCCCCACATTCGAATGTTAGGTATTCCCATCCCCTGGAAGCGCAGTATCAAATACTTAGGCGTCACCTTAGATCAGACGCTTTCTTTTAAGCCACACGTCGATAGAGTAACGAAACTCGCGCGTTTCTACTTAAGCCGCTTAAATAGTATGATAGGTAGAAAAAGTAAAATATCTTTTAGAAATAAACGTACGCTTTACAAGGTCTGCGTTAGACCCGTCATGTCATATGCTTCGCCAGTCTTTGCCCACGCCAAACCCTCCGTCCTGTATAAGCTGCAGGTAGTTCAAAATCTCTTCTGCCGCAGGGCCACAAACGCACCTTGGTACGTGCGTAACGCGGACCTGCACAGAGATCTTGAACTGCCTACAGTGCAACAGCACCTCAAAACACTCTCAGAATCGTTCTTCAAACGTGCCGAATCCCATCCCAATCATCTTGTTCGAGATTCAGTCTCATATACTGCTCCTGTGTTAGATTCGAAATTCAAAGTCGCTAGGCCGAGAAACGCGCACACGGGCGAACCTACGCAGTTAACTTTAGCTCTCGAGGCCCTTCAGGCCGCAAATCCTAATTCTAACGTAAATTCTAATTCTAACGTAAATCCGAATTAATGCAATTTTTATTTTTCATTTTTAATGTTTTTATTTTTACTTTTAATTTTTGAGCACCTTCAGTGCTATGTAAATCCCAGCGGGTGACCCCTTAAGGGCCCCGCTAGCGCGGCCTCTTTCTCCGATTGGCCGTCGCTCAGATGAAGGCTGAGTGGCAAAAATGCACGAGCCGACAGGGGTTTTTTTAGTGGGTATGGTTCTGGTAGGCGTCGGGACGAGTCCCACATAACTCCGATCGCGCGCGCGGAGTATGCGTCAGAGCATTTTTTATGTCCTCCTGCCCTTCCCGTGGAGGGGAACCAAAAAAAAAAAAAAAATATAATGCAGGCAAAAAAAAATACTTAAGACAGTTTAATTTCAAGAAGTAAGTTTTTTGTAAAGTATTTTTGGCCTAAAATTCTTTACATTTGAACGCTTTCTCAGCAAATGTTATAACTCCTTGAACATCCAATTCAACTTTAATGTCGCAGTTAATGTCACTCGACTGAACTGATTGTATTATTTTTGAAACGTGGGCAACTGATTGATTTCAAAATATAAATAATAATATAACTTTTAATGTTGAACACTAAATTTATGACTAATTGAAGTTAAAAAAACAATAGTGCATTGAAATTATTCATCATATAAAGCCTGAAATATATATATGAATAATTAATATATATAATATATGTAATGTATGTATGAATAATTATAATTATATATATATATATATATATATATATATATATATATATATAATTATTATAAAATTAAATAATAATAAAAATAAATTATAAAAATAAAAAATTATTTTACTATAAAATTATTAATTTCAGTTGTTTAAAGTTCTACCTAGTTTTCTGTAATACAGGACCAACTAGCTCCATACACATTACAAACTGCACTCCTAATATAATTTTTTTAGTGAAAATTCCAATATAATAAAATAGTTACATTTGTTATCGAAGCGGAGAGAAGTAAAAACACTTGAGCCAATATACAGTATAGCAAAGGCTGCGCGGTAACCCTTTTGCAAAATCTGAACCTAATTAAAGTTTAACTACCTAGTACCTAATTAAACTTTAATTAATTAATCTCGTGATTTTCACATTCGCAAAGTTTCAAAGAAAAAGTTGTTAATTTTTTCAAAAGGTCACTTTGTAAATTTAAAAGCCAATTAGATGACAAAATTGACACTTTTATAGCTATGTCGTAGTGTTAATAGTACAAGCTTGAGTTGATGGTTTGTAAAGCAATTTAGATAATCAAAATATGTGCTTTAATCTTACACTGGTGCTTTAAATTTTACATTACGCTTGCGATAATAAAAGTGGCAATTTTCAAGAGAAAGGAAACCTCTTGAAAAAACTTATAACAAAGTCATGATTTAAGATTGTATATAATTTTATAAATGTTTTTGAAAAGGTTATTATATAAGGTTATTCTGGTATAATGTTGCCAGTTCACATGCAAATAACGGTTTAATTTTTTCGATGACTCTTAAACCCAGTCGTGTAGTATGATTTCGCGCACCGGTAAGGCGAGTGATTAATTAAGATTCTAAAATGAACTCAGTATATTACTTACTAGTAAAAGAATAATTGAAAATAATCCAAAGAAACAACTTTAATCATGCAAATGTCAATAGCAGGATGCAATTTTTAATCTAGGTAATTTAATTTTGGAGGCATCAAAAGTCTAAGGGTACTCACATATAAGGGCCGACTAAGATTGCCACTGCCGGACTGCAAAGTCAAGTATGTGTAGATGTACGTTCGGGAAAAGTGCCACCTGGCCAATTCGGTTCGGGTTTCGTGGGAGGAGCCGAAAGAGCGTGGCTGCTTATAGCCCGACTGGAATAACCGATCGGCTCCTGCCGAATAAGCCTTACTATTCAATAAACACTATCGTTCGGCCCGAAAAAGTGGATTGCGCCCGTTAGTCAAGCCTCCTAAATTGGCTTACAAACAGTGCAAGATTTGTAACATCGGCTAATGTTAGATACCTAAGGACATATTTTCACAATTTGTGAATGCTGTAAGATTGTATCGATAATAAAAATATTATATTATATTTTTTCATTCTAGAAATTGCAGCAAGAAATTAAACAACACGTGGGAAAGATGTGAAGTGACTAGTCAATGTTTAACCACCCAAATAGAAAAAGATCTGTCCATGATGGTGTATACTCAAAGTGAAGTCACGTAAAACTTTACTAAACTAACGAAACGGCACGCACTCGTAAATAAATAAACTGAGCAAACGTGGCCCAAAAATGGGCTTTGATATAATATTTTCTCTCATATTGCTGAATTTACAGAGAAGGATGATGAGAAGTTCCGAGAATTCATTTTCTACAATATCATGGCTAAATTAAAAAAAATCCCGACAGTTATGAGTGTGAATATTTCTGTGCGTGCTCACATGTACTTACTTATAATATTTGAATTTTTTTTGATATCTTAAATAGGTAATACTAGATGAACTTTATCAACCTAATAGTTGGAAGAAATAATACATTATCGTAGGCCTCAGGTACAGAGTGTTTACATTATTATTCTGTCTTTTCTTCTTAAGACGAAAAACACAATGAATTAAATTATATACTTTTCTGACATTTGATTTTTAAGGTATTATTGTACTGTAACATAATGAATCCAGTGAGTAACGGTTTTCCAATAAATAATAAAGAACATTTTTATATAAATAATGCTGAAAGTTGTATAGAAATAGAGAGGTATCGTGTATACGAGTAATTGTGTGTTTGTATGTGTGTGTGTGTGTCAAACACAAATATTTTTTGTTGCTTTATATTTTTCTAAATTTCAAAAACTAAGCATCATATTTTACTACTAAGGAAGTTTATTTAAATTGTTAAATATAATCACTCGATTATTTCCTGAAAGCTTTAACTAAGACATGTCGAATAAAACACAGCGGAATAAACTAAATATTAAGTATTTCATTTAATAAGCTAGAATTTTTCACTTTGGTACTTCAGACAAAATTTAATGTACTTCAAAATTTACTTCAGTTGTATATGAACGAAAGTTAATCCAAAAATATTTCTATTTTTTTTTCGCTTTTCATTATTTTTCCTACATATTTTAACACTACAGTACAAGCACCGTATTTTATTACAAGGTTGCTCGCATGCTCTACCATAGTAGAAAAAGTAATTATGGTTTTGGATGTAACTAAAAGGTTTATAAAAAATAAAACAAATTTAGATATGTTTTAACTTTATTATAAAAGGTAATTCAAAGAAAAATTTACAAAATTAACAGTTACTTTACAAATTACAAATAGTATAAGAAACTCTTATGAAATAATAAATTTTTGAATAGATTGAGATCCACTTCGATAAAATAAAATAAAAAATAATATTCTGAATTCTAGTTATCTTCTTCTTCACATTGAAGACATAACACAGGTTGGTGATCAGGACATATCCACCTTGCACATCGTTTACACCAAGTTTTTGTGGAACGATTTCGGGCTCGAGAGCACATAAAACATTCAACACTCTCTTTTTTGAGTGATCATGAGATATCTCATCGGCTGCCTCATTTGCTGGCCTTTATTAAGTTGATGGATGATCAAAGTATTTATACCCGCTGTATTCAAATAATTTCGGACCAGGAGGTCGAAATATAATATTTTGCGATCTTACGGTTGTTTCTGGCGGACATTCCTTACTCCATAATGTTCCATTCTTGGACTCGTAAATATTTTGACTTGTACGGTTCGATGAGAGTAACATCTTCGTCTGATGAAACAGCAACATCTTCGCGTTCGAGGTCAAACATCTCTTCCTGTGTAGCTATCGACTTCTCCGTCATTCGAGTCACACTGGATAAGTTCGTCGTCATGTGTCTCTTCCTCTAACCAGCACAAAATCCGGCCAACCATACGAGGCTCCATTTTTCATAAGAGATCGCTGAAACCGTAATTGAAATGAATTATATTCATAACAAGACAAGCTATTCATTATATATTACTTATTTCTCAGTCAAAGTTTTATAAATTTCAAAATCGTACTGAAAAGAATAAAAAGAATAGCGATTACAACATTGCTTACCTTAATTTACTTTTGTTACACCGATGCTCGCATGTACTACTATGGAATTCCGATTTTGACGGGAATTTGTGCAATCGTGCGCCCATGCATAATTAGGTTAGTTTAGTTAGTTTCGCGATCTAAAGTGTAAAGTTGGTGGTAACTACAATCGTGTTTAAAATAAAATGTTGGTCTTGGCTTATCTTTTTATTTATAATACATAATAACATACATAATATGTATGTATAACAATAATATTTTATAATACATCTTACTCAGATGATGGAGCAAGTCAGAATGTCTTGATTATTCTATTTCTTTTATGTGAAACATATATTCAAATATATTTTCTTCTTTATTTATAACGACCTCTACTGACGTGCTTCCTAAGGCTTAGCCGTGACGGTACCTAAAAACAAAGACTTTTATAGATTTGTGTGTGTACTTATTTTTAAAATAATACTTGTAAAAATGCAGTACTTCAATATTAAATTTATTATTTATAATAAAAATAAATATGGATACCAAAAGTATCAAAATTGATGGCAAGCGTTCGATATTTACGACGGAGTTAAATAGCTCTGGGCGAAAGCGCGGGAAAAAAAGGCGATACGTCCACACTCTCGAAGGTTTTTTTTTTTTTTTTGCTGCCGAGGCACCCTCACGGGAGGGAGGTGGAAGATGCGTCATGCATACCCGCCCGCAGGTAAATTCCTCTGCGGGGGGGTTATGTGGGACTCACCAAAATGGCACCTACCCACTAAAAACCACCTGTTGGCTGTAGTTATTACCGTTAGCCTTCATCGGAAGCGACACCCGTCGGGAAGTTGGGCGCGCTGGCGGAGACCCGCTAGCGGGTCTTCCGCCTGTAGTGAAAGTTGCACTGAAGGTGCTCAAAGGGACATGAGTTGGTGGCCGTTCTGGGCAGCCGCCGGTGAAGCCGGGGCTGGGCAGAGGTCGGCCGAAGCATGATTTAGGGATCAATTCATTTAAATGAACCTACAATGAATTGAGAAGGGAACTATGCTCCGCCAGAGCTAGCAAACGCTCTGTCGGAGTACGTGAAGCCCTAAGTTTACGGGCTAATACTGCGATTTCACTAACATCGACATTTTTTAAAGTGTCGCAGACGATACGCATATCGTCTGGTACGGAGGATTGAGGAGTGGGTTTGTATGGGCGAGGAGCCGGGATGGGATTCGATGCGGGGCGCTGCCTCCAGTTTTCTGGGGCAGGCCTAGACTGTGTAGGCTTTGTAGCTGGAGGAACCCGGCTACGCAGCGGCGGAAAGTTTTCTTGAGAAAGGCGCGGGGCCTGTTTGGGTGCCGACCTCTTGGGATTGGAACACATACAACGGGGTGCACGAGGGCAGCCCCTGTAATTTGCGGTGTGGCCGGACTGGCCACAAAGCACGCAATCGGGAGGAGAGGGAGTTTCAGGAGTGCGATTGCACTCCTTAGTGAGATGAGGGACCAGGCACTTGACGCACCTGGGCGGTGCGCGGCAGTTGGCCGCCGCGTGCCCGTACAACTGGCACCGATGGCACTGGCCGGGATGACCGCGGCCATGAGGCGCCTCGATTGAGATCCCAGAGAGGCCGCAAATAGAGCTAACCCCTTTCAGGATCTCTCTGGACTTGGGGACGTTGGCGAGAATCACCAAAGCGAGAGGGTGTCGCCTCCCGTACTTGCTGTGCATTTTATGCACCGCGAGTGCCGGGAAGCCTTGGGACTGCAGATCCTCCAGGATAGCCTCGTTCGATAATTCGAACGGGACTCCCCTGAGTTCCGCTCTGATCTTACGCTCTTCTGACAGAGCATAAGTGTGATAAGCATATTGCTTATCGGTGAGGAGCTTAGTCAAAGCTCGGAAATCGTCTATCGACGAGACAGTGATTTTAATAGATTCACCCGAGTTTACCGCTCGGGTGTAATGGATCTTGTGCTCATTGCACAATGTCAAGACCTCAGTCCATTTACCCTTTTCCCGAAGGAAAACGGGTGGTGGGACCTTGGCCTTGACAGAAGTTGGGGCCGGAGCGGGTGTTGAAGACACCGGGGCAGCTGGCGTTGAAGACGCCGCAGGGGGTGTAGGGACGGGCGTCGAGGGCGCCGGGTCTTGTTTCGAACGCTTCTTAGAGCGCTTCTTAACAAGCGTAAAGGAGGGAGACTCAGGGCCAGTTGGGGTGGCGTCCGAGGATGACTCGGTCGCGGGTGCGCGCTTGCGGCGCGGAGGGGCGTCTACTTCGCACTCCATGTCACTGGAGGAAGGGGACGCGGGAGGGCCTAAGACCTGAGGGGTCTGGGGAACTGGGGTGGCCTGAGGGGCCATTGTGGACATTAATGTCATGAGATTAGGGATAAGGGAATCTAAAAAACGGTACTTATCAGCATTTAAAGACATGCCTTCAGTACTTTCAATAAACTTCTTCCTAAACTCGTCAAAGCTTAGGGAAGCCATTGCGGAGGGGTTGGGGAGGGACAATATATGAACCTAACAACGATGACTAACTTCCTAAAACCACCCTACACGCAGTAGGGCGGTTGAGAACGACGCGGATAACTTACTCGAACACGGCACTTGAAGTCCTGGAACAACGAATTCCCGTCGACGAAGCTCACGTTCCACGAAGTACGGTTAACAAGCCACTGATCGCCGTGAAAACGGCGTTAGAAACTTATTAGAAGTACGGTTAACGAGCCAATGTCCGCCGTGAAAACGGCGTTAGAAACTTAATACGGTAAACAACTATGAAATTATATATTACGACAACAACCAATGAAATTTGGGTGCTCAATTAGCGCGGGGGCTAAAAGAGCGGGAAGGCGTCTGCGATCGACGTGCGCTCGAGAACGCACGCAGACCGAGACTCTCGAAGGCCTCGACCGGTACTATATATACTAGCATAGCATGCATTCGATTTTATTAAATCAATTTAAGACGTTTTTTAAAATGATTTTTTAGAACTATTTTTTAAATGGACTCGAATAATATTTCTGTTTTATTTCATTAGTTACATCTTTGTTAGTAATACAATAGTAACAATACAAGTGTATCGAAAACTGCGACAAAGTAGACTGAAATCCAACTTTTTCACGCTTTGATTTTTATGTAGCCTTTAAAACAATAATATGTTGTACTATTTTCTCTATAGACTCTTTTGATGACAAAGCAGAGACCATAGAAAACTTTTCTTTTTCTGTTTGTATCAGTTACTTTTATACCTACTTATCGAACAGCAAAGTACGCATATTTCGTCGGATTACAAGAAAAGGCGTATGAACAATGAATTCCTACTAAAAACCTATCTGAAGGAATGAAAATTTTCTCAAAACATGTTTTAGACGATGAAATTTCAAATAATTTGAACTCATATTTGCATACATGTAATATTTTCATCGAAAACGAACACTGAAAACTTAAAAATTGCACGATTTTGTTTAACGCTCTTTCGCGTTTTTTGGAACTAGCTTTTTTAATTTGGTTTCTTAGATCCTCCAGTATACAGGTTCTTTAATGTTTCCCGAATAACATTGTACATTTTTGTTTCACATTTGTAACTCTACTCTAGTAGTTCAAATATACCTATTTTTAAGTATTTTAATAATATTTGTATAAAATATAATGTACTTGTCATTAAGAAAAGGTCTTGTCTCGATTGCTCAGTGACCTAAACGAGTATTACGATGCGTTATACTGATACCTTTAGTTTTCGTGCGTTCTACTGAATTTTATAGCTAATGTTTTATGACCTCGACAGTTACGATTATTAGCCCGTGCGGAAAAATCTTTATCTAATTTTATTCACTCTTGAATAACCTTTAAGTGGTAAATAATTTTACTTGAAAATAAGTTTTTCAATAGAATATTAGACTTTTTAATTTGTTATACTCGCGGAATCATTTATTGGCATCGTTATAAAACCCTATCGGGAACTCCATCCATTGGGATAAAACCTTAGTGGATATATCAACGGTCTGTTTTATAGAAAATAAAAAAGTCATCAATTGATATTCTCAATTTTATGAAAAATTTTGTTTCATTTTTACGAATTTCAGATAGTTGTTGAACTCTCGTCGTCGGTGGTCGTTTGTGCTGTGTGTTCCTTTTAATTTTAATTATCTAAAATGTGATTGGTGTATTTTGAAAATCGGTGGCTCCTATTTCTTCTTGTGCGATTCTTGCGTATTGCTCCGTCTAGTGGGCGTTCAGAACGAGAAGCGAGATTTAATATTACAACGTCACATGAAGGGCTGTCCTTTGATACATCCAACAACGTCACTGCGCTGATTTTGAAGAACGACAAGACATTAAATATAAAGTATTTGTGTTTTCCTTTTGCCGTGGATTTGAATCTGGGATCGTCGCGCAGTGGTTGAGCGCTATAGCCACGAGACCAGCAAGTTGTGACGTCGCACGGCGAAATTAGCGATATTATTCTGCACGTTACATTTACACAGTACCCACTAATCTGTTTTGAGCTTTATTTTAAGCGACATAAGAGTCATATTGGTTAAAAGAATGCATTACATCTGTTGTGGCGAAGTAGTTGACGGTGGTCATGCCGAGCTTATTTCCACTGATTGTAAAGACAACTATCATATACAATGTGCTCTACCGGCAAAAGCTAAAAGTTGGCGGCCTGATCCAGAATTTAAAAAAAACCTGGGTATGTCCTGGTTGTAGAATGAATCAACCTTAATGTAATAAAGATGATACACCAACAAGTAATGTTTCCATTCGTCCTAAGCCTACGACAACTAAAACAAAGCAGCTCGTAGCCTTAGAAGAGGTCCGCCGTATCTTTAAATCCGAAATACAATCCGCTTTGTCTAGCATTAATTTAACACTTACAGAAATAAAAAATATTTTTCTACTCTGCAAACGTCTGTGAAGCATGTGAGTAAGCAGTATGATACAGTTCTCAAAAGACTGGACTCATTAGAGTCTAAATACAAATCTCAAGAAGTCCTTCGGTAAAACTTTACAGAAATGAAAACACGCTTGGAAAACATTTAATTTGATATGAACTCGAAAGAGCAGCGGGCAAGGCGCTACAATAGCGAAATAGTAGGTGTTCCGGAAACGAAAGGCGAAAATGTAATGGAAACGTTAGCTAAACTAGCTTCCATGAGTAAATCAAACATGGATCCAACATGGGACATCGACTATATCGCCCGCGTAGCTTCAAACACTAAAGATTCAAAAAAGCCTCGCCCGGTTATTGTTCGTTTTATGTCACGATTTAAGAAAGACGACGTGTTAGCGAGGTTGAAGGATATGAAGAACGTATTATTGGCAAGCGATATCGGTTTCACCGGAAACTCTACACGTATTTACTTATTGAACATTTAACTGTGAAAAATAAGCAATTGTTAAAAAGCATGAAAATTTTCGCATCGGAGAAAATGTATAAATATGTGTGGGTGAAAAACTGTTCAATTTTTATACGTAAAACAGATACAAGTCCCGTAGTGCTTATAAGTCAGGAAGACGATTTAAAAAAGTTAAAGTAGGTACAATTTGCCTTGTAGTTATATCATGTATTACATTCTTTAACACACTGCTTAACTTATTTGCTGTGTATTTTGTTGTGCATATGTTTGCTTACCGTATTTGGATTGGTAGAGAGGAAATTTAGCTTTTGCGATTGGGCGTCGCTCGACGCTATTTATTTGCAAGAGCGACTTCTTAAGGGATTCAATTTATTTACTATTATATACACGTCTGTTTCTTTTTATTTTGATTATACTGTCAATAATTTTTTTCGAGTGGAGTATCACAATTTAGACTTAATAAAATACCTTTTTCTGCGATAAATTATGAAAATAACAATTTTAGTCTTAAAATATGCCTAACATAAAAATTCTTAATCTTAAAAAGGACTATCATTCAATTTTATATTTATGTGTTGATAAAGCAATGATTTTTTTTTACTTTAACTGTATATGTATAATTGTCTATTTTATAATGTATTATTGCTACATATATATCTCGTAGGGCAAAATGGATAATAATTTACTTATAATTTATCAAATGTTCGCGGTTTAAGGACCAAAACTACCGAGTTTCTACATAGTATTCTATTGTGTGATGTCGGTTTGATTTGCATAACTGAGACTTGGTTACTGCCAAGGTTTGGTGATGAGCTCTTTGACCAAAGGTATAACGTGTACAGTGTATACTACCTCTTAGTTTTAAATTAATTTTCAAAAGGTCCACAAAACGCCTTCGTGTGTATTGTTGTTATGTTCCTCACGGCGTGTCGCAAAATGATGAACTTATTTCCTTTTATGAGAGTGTTTCAGATAACATAACACGTAACCCAGATGATGAATATTTAATTTTAGGTGATTTCGATATAACCCATGCTAAGTGGGTGTTCGATAAATCCTCAGCTACGTTGTTGAATCCCGCAGGGAGCACGTTGGTAGAGTCACTGTCCTATTTTTTGAGTTTTAATAGTTTACGTCAATATAACTTGATCAATAATTCTAATGACAGGCAACTAGATCTGGTTATCAGCTCATGCGAGTGGGTCGTAGATTGACTGAGTAATCCGTTGGTGGCAGAAGACCCGCACCACCCGGCGCTAAGTGTGGCGATTACTGAAGGACAGTTGGCTGCTGCGTTGCGTCCACCACCTCGTACTGTGCGTCTATTTCACTCTGCGAATTACTGCGAAATTAATGCATCCCTGCAAAGAATTGATTGGCATATGAAGCTTAAAGGTACCAGGCTTGATGCAATCGTTGACAGATTTTATGAAATTATAGAATCGATAATATCACATCATGTCCCCACTAAGTTAATATCTGGGTCTCCCAAGTATCCAATATGGTACACTGCCTCTCTGATAAAAATTATAAAAGAAAAGCTGAAGTACCACAAACGTTGGAAACGTTTTGGCAATTACAGCGACTATAAAACATTTTCATTACTTCGAGAGCGCCAAAAAAGTGTAAACCAACAAATTTACTCACATTATACAAATAAAATTGAATCTTTAATCAGAGTGGATGTTAAACAATTTTGGAAGATTGTTAAGTCAAAGAAAAGCTCTGTTAATGTTCCTGAGAGTATTTTCCTGGGTGATGTACGCACCTTTGACGGTAAAAAATAGCATCTTTATTTAATGACTACTTTAGTTTGTCCTTTCTGACCAAACTCCACTCTGACTTCAAGCAATGAAAATAATAACATATCCACATGCTCTTTGGATATCTCTACAATAAATATATCAATTGCTACTATAAAAAAACACCTAAAACTACTTGATATTCGCAAGACTGCAGGGTCTGATGGTATACCTCCTGTATTTTTAAAATCATGTTATCTTAGTCTCGCTCAACCTTTGCATATACTTTTTAATTTGTCATTACAATTGGGATTCATGCCTGTTATATGGAAAAAATCCTTTGTTGTTCCAATTTACAAAAATGGAAACAAGCCTGATATTTCTAATTATCGTCCAATTTCTAAATTGAGTGTGATCCCTAAATTATTTGAACTTCTTATTTACTATATTATATATCCGATGCTGAGACCGATAATTATAGAACAACAACATGGATTTATTACTAAAAAGTCAACTGTGAGTAAGTTGAGTGAATTTTTGGATTACGTATTAAATTCTTTGGATGGTGGTGGACAAGTAGATGTAGTCTACACAGATTACACAAAAGCCTTTGACAAAATTTCTCATGGTATCTTAATCCACAAACTTGAGAACATTGGAATTCATGGAGATCTTTTACGTTGGCTGAAATCATATCTGCGTGACAGAAGTCAAGCAGTTACAGTGAAGGGACACTGTTCCACGTTTATTCCTGTTCCTTTGGGAGTTCCTCAGGGATCCCACCTTGGCCCATTACTTTTCAATATTTATATTAATTACATCAGCAATGTATTTAGAGAAACAAAGTTTTTACTTTATGCAGATCATAATAAAATTTTCAGAAAAGTTAACTCGATTGATGACTGCATAAAGTTACAGGGTGATTTTAATAGGCTGTGTCATTATTGCAATGAAAATCTATTATTTTTAAACGTTTAAAGATGTAATATTATATCGTTTACCAGGAGAACAAAACCAATAGTTTTCAATTATTATGTTCATAGCCAAGCAGTCAATAAAGTGACTACTGTAAGGGATCTAGGAGTCTACTTCGATTCAAAACTGTTGTTCGATTCTCACGTTGAACATGTTGTAAATAAATCGTACCGCAAGTTGGGATTTATATTAGGAGTCTGTAGGGATTTTAAAGATGTCCATACTCTCATAATATTGTTTAACTCTTTGGTCAGATCTCTCTTTGAGTATGCTTCGGCTGTCTGGAACCCTTTTTATGGCAAATAATAGGTCTTTACCTATGAAACTGCCGTTTTGCCGTACTGGCCATTTCAAATGAAAATATTTTTTTTTGACTGATAATTCTAATTTCAAATTAATTTTATTTGACAAACATGGAATTCTTTTCTAAAATCGTCATTTGTTTAATAGTTAGTGTTTTGTTTTCAACGCATTCGAACATTTTTCGTCATCATGGATAAGTTAAAAATTCGAGTAATTATGGAGTATGAGTATCGTCGTGGCAGCAAAGCGGCACAAGCGGCACGCAACATCAACGACGTTTACGGAGCGAACACTACAAACGAACGCACCACCCGTTATTGGTTTACCCGCTTCCGTTCTGGAAATTGTGACCTGAAAATGAACCCCGTGGTGGTCCGAAAACTTTGGTCGACAATGACGAATTAAAGGCCATTGTGGAAGCTGATGAAACTCAATCCACGGCTGAATTAGCAGCAGCTTTCGACGTTAGCATCAAAACAATATTGGTCCATTTGCGTCAAATTGGCAAGGTAAAAAAGCTTGACAAATGGGTACCCCACGAACTCAATGACCGCCAGCGCGAAGTACGCGTGGAGACGTGCCTTGCACTGCTCAGCAGGCATACAAATGAAGAAATTCTGAACCGCATTGTTACTTGTGACGAGAAATGGATCCTGTTTGACAATCGTAAGCGCTCAGCAAGTTGGTTGGACCCTGGTTCAGCACCCAAACAATGCCCTAAACGAAAACTTACCCCTAGAAAAGTGATGGTCACTGTTTGGTGGTCTAACGCGGGTGTAATTTATCACAGCTTCTTGCCAAACGGGACAAGCATTACTGCAGATGTGTACTGTGAAGAACTGAACACAATGATGGAGAAGCTCGCTCGTCTCCGACCAGCTTTGGTCAATCGTTCGGCTCCAATGCTCCTGCACGACAACGCGCGACCTCATACTGCACAGCAGACGGTGTCCAAGCTACAAGAGTTGGGGTTGGAAGTTCTCCGTCATCCGCCGTACTCACCAGACCTTGAGCCTACAGGCTTCTACTTTTTCCAGAATTTGGATAACTTCTTGGCGGGAAAAAAATTCAATACCCGAGAGGCAGTACAAAATGCCTTTGAAGAATTTGTTGCCTCCCGTCCAGCTGATTTCTTCAAGAAAGGCATCAATAAGCTACTAATGCGTTGGCAAAGATGCATTGATTGCATGGGTGATTATTTTGATTAATAGAAATAAAAAATATATAAAAAAATTACGCTTCATTTATTTCGTGAAAAACGGCAATTTCATAGGTAAAGACCTAATATATTGATGAGATTTACAAAATCCAAAAGAAATTTCAAAAACACTTTGATTACCGCCGTTATGTATCACGTTCTTCGGATGAGCAAGTTAGCCTCCCGTGCCTTACTGTTAGGTGAAGTGTGCAAGATCAAATGTTTCTTTATAAAATTATACGTGTGATATTGACTCTCCATATTTATTGAGCAGAATCAGATTTCTCTGCCCCCGTCTAAATGCGAAAAATAGACGTTGCATTGAATCCTTCAAGAACAAATTATGCTACTAATTGCTTCATTAATAGATCATGTAATTAACATAATAAACTATTAAACGATATTGATATTTTTCACCTCTCTTCCAGTAAATTTAAAAATAGTATAGGTATTTGTGTTAATATAAATAGTGGGAATATATAAATGTATCAAAATTAATGACACCATTGATTGTGATATATATTGTAGATATGTAATTTTTGTTATACATTTATCTGTACTTAAATAGTTTAAGCGTTTGAATTGTGTTCTTGGTTTTTTTTTCTTTTTATTCTTTTCACCGACTGTAAATGTTATACTTTAGCTATGGAAACTTTGCTGGTTAATGTTGAAATAAGATTAATTATAGTATTGTGTTTTATAGTAAATGTTTGTTTCCGAAATAAATAAATAAAGAATACAGTTAGTAGACGACACGAATAGAGTGGTGATTTTCACATATTTTATAATAAGACCGTTTCGAATTTTGAATTTGAATTGATTTTATTCAATTGTCACTGAATCGTTCGCAAAGTCAAATAAGAAACACATTTTCTGATGGTGCCTCCAATATTCCAACTTGATGTATTGTTGTATTAAAATCTTTTTCGGCAGTATAGTGTTGATGAACATTATAACATATTTTTAAAACATCAAAGTCACAGAGAACGGTTACTTTTCTAATAAAATATAATTGTAACCAACTTCAAAAAAAGAGACGCTACTCAATTCGGTTCTATTTTTTAAGAAATAAAGAAAAAAAAAGGAATTTCTTTATTAATAATATTTACTCACAATAATTTACTCACATTGTTAAATGATTAGTAATCGATAATCAAATCAAACTTATAAGTTTTTGTAAGCAAACGTTTTTGCTTCGGGGGTGAAAAATAATAATAGTAAAAATAATCATTTTAAGTTACAACATTCTGTTTTGTTATTCTTGTACCTACTTAAAATACACTTCTACTAGGTTCCTACCTTCAAAAAACACTAGAACAGAGAAAAAAATATATAGTTATACGCTTCTGTAATTTCATTTTTTAGTAATTTTGCCACAAAAGACAGCTGGACCTGTTATTAAGCATTATTATGCGCTTGTACTATTTGCCAAGTAGCACGCCTTTCATGAAAAAATAAAATTTTTCACAGCAATCAGTTAAACTTTAGTCAGGTTTTTCGCAATGAAATAAAACAAAACAATTTAACCCTTTTTCTTAGCCTAGTGTGCTAATTTCCGTCAAAATTATTACTAGGATGTCTCAACCAACTAATAGTCTTGGTAAAAAAAAAACCGTGAGTTGAAAGATATTTATTGCAGCTGTAGGTAAAAAAGCAAAAAAGGACCAAAAAGCGGAAATGTCATAAGAAATCACCAAAGTGGCAATATCTCGAAAACCAGAAAACTTTTATTAGAGGCATATTGGTGCTATCTGATAGACCTATAGTCCATCTACCTTCAGTGTCACCCTTACATGGCTTTTTGTGGGACACCCTGTATATATAGTGGGATGTATATATGTATAGATGATATATTTTATTGATGCTCCTTAAGTGTATTGTTATAATGTGTATGTATTGTGAAAATGTTCCAAACTTTTAATCCATTTCATAAAAATCTAATTTTTCTGAAAATAACCCGCGGAAGCATCCATAAAAGTTGTTACAGTTATAGAAAATACAAAAAGAAACATGTTTTTGCTCTCATAATGCAGCTTGCCAAATTAAACAAGCATTGAACATAGCCTGCGGTCGAGTAAAAAAATGATTGTGCCCCGAGAAATGAGCTCCAGATTGGCTGCATGAGCAAGTTTTGTAAAACTACTGCCTGATTCTAGTTTGAAGATGAGCGGGAACTTATTGTTTAAGTTTTTTGTTTTTTCAAAGATTTGACTGCATAAGTATATTTTTAAAACAAGTTGCAGAGTTTGCGAAGGTTGGAATAGTAAATTTCCAGAGTAGCAATTAGTTCTCTGGTGACGTTTTTTCCAGATTATCACAATATTTTTAAGCAATCGACGTAAAGATAATAAATGCCTTTGATCAGATCTTAAAACGCATTACGAATGCATATTCCGAAATTTACGAAAATATATTCGACGTTCATAGATCATTAAATGAACTTCCAAGTGAAGTTCTATCGCTATTATATGAGTCGCTTAATTCGAAGATAGTATATAATTAAACAGGTAGTCTTTTTAAGGTACTAGGTAACTGCGCACAGTTTTAGAGTATGTCATTTGACATTCATCTTCAAAACGTTGATCCAAAAATCTTTCCACTCAGCAGTGGTGCCGTCTGTTTACTTGATCCACCCCGGTCCCGGCAAGTCTTCACTTTTTAGAGTTTAAAACAAAACTTTCGTATGGGTTCCGGGAGGGACGGGTCATTTATATATCTTCAAATGAAGCGACTCATATGATAGCGACAGAACTTCACTTGAAAGTTCGTTTAATCATCTATCATATTTCGTCGCTTCATTCTTCAGATAGTATATAATTAAACAGGAAGATTTTTAGAGATTAAGTTTTGTTTCCTTTTGTCTTTTCAAATTATAATTTATTGAAATACGTTTATTCATAAAATTTCTTACTCTAGTACATAGTTTAAGAATCCAGTAACCTTTAGGCATCTAATATACACTTTATTGTGATTGCCAAATTAATTGAATCAATGAACAGAATCATTAATTTTAATTAATCTCTTTATCGGAAGGTATTGAGTGGTTTGTACCTGTATTGAGTACAGACAAGTCAAAGTCATTAAGTGCGTCTAATATAGGTTTATTTTAAAATTTTGTAAATGCCCGAGAGTTTTAGGTCCACGTGCCGCGTGCTGTGTGCGCTGAACACACTCGTGTCAACGCCACTCGTACCTAGCGTCTGCTTTCTCCACCGACTTAGCGTCTGATTCGATGCGGTTCTGTGAGGGACCTTTCATGCTACAAACAAGAACCCCGATTATGAAGCTTATGATATTTTTCGTCACAAAAATTATAATCGTTTAGAGTCGATACAGGATAAGTCATTATATTATTTTTAAAGATTGGCAAGGATAACGTAGGTTGTTTACGATTTGGGGCTGTGGTTTTAATGATGTATGTTATGACTATTTGTACGGATGCTAAAACTATTTTTTTCTAATTTAATTAAAGATAATGTCTGGACTCTATGTCCGGTGCAGAGGGCTAACGATCAACGATAGTCATGGATGCCAGAGAACGCCACCCGGAGTGTCTCGCGGCACCCACGTTAAAGCTGGAGTACTTTGCTTTGGTGCTGTTATGGGAGTTAATTAAATATTTTGTTGTATTAAAGAAAATTATTTCTGAAACCAGCAGTGCATTTAAGAGAGGGAACCATGGTTGGGAGGGCCAGGAGGGAAAGACCAACAATCCTTCGTCTTTATCATCAATTATTTTTCTTACACATTTTAAGACAAGGGAAAATGGAGGAAATGGTTAAAAATACGCCAAATGTCATAGCCAAATGTGTTAAGTTAGAGTATTTTAATGCAGAAACTGAATACCACCCATCCTTTTGACGTAACTAATAGCGGTGTTATTATCAGTTCGTAATAATATTGCACAATTTCTTTCTTCCCCAGCTGAACTTTTGAAGCCTAAAGAAACCGCTAGTAATTCTAGATAAATGATATGGTATTCTTTATCACTATGTTTTCAAGAACCATAAAATGTATTGTTTTGGAATACTGCGCTATGTGTGTTTATAATATATATTATACATTTGTATACAATTTATTATTCTAGCGCTTATCATCAGGTAAAGAAATAGACATCTTTCGATGTTAAAAATAGCCTAAAAATATTACCGCAACAATACCACCGGAGCGACGGATAATCCATACGGCATGGCCGTAAACTCGTACGTGACTGGCTCGAACATATCATTCTTGAAATTCAAAACGTAGGTATTTTTTGTAATGAACAAGAACAAGTAGATATGATCTTTTTTATCTATGTTAGCTAAGAAACCATTATGGGGCATTAATGTAGAAGTTGTTTTATAAGATTCCATTTTAAAATGTACTTTTTCTACTTTTTTTTTGGTTTATTACGAACAATTTTTCACCGTTGGGTTCCGGCGCTAAAATGTTATTCATTTAAATATCATTTTATTATATGTAATTTTAGGCCAATAATCGTAAAAGTAACGGATTCGACTTGCGTGTACCTGAATAATAATTATGGTTGATTAGGTGCACGAGTCCCGGACTGGTCGAATTTCGCGTTGAACGCCGAATTCAAATGTGGATACCGAAGTGGAGACACTGGTACTTTCCATTGACGTCGCCCCCCCTGTTTAGCGGGTAACGAGGAGGTCCTATCCAGTTTCCCGACTGGGTGGACCGGTTACCTGTCGATGTTTGGGTTGTACTTAGATAGCTTCGGAGTACTTTTTTATTATTATTTTTTTTCACTTTATTATCTCCTTTTTAAAGAAGTAATTTTATCCCCTATTTATAGATAATGTTATTCCGTTACTGAGCTGTTCCTGGAGGTACTGAAGCCCCGAGGGCAGAAAGAATCTCTGAATCCATGTTTGAAATAATTCTTGCGACTGGTCCGGTTCATTCTGGGAGGTCGATGGTTCCAGATTAGGGAGCGTCTACATAGAGGGCTCAGGTATTGCAGTTCGCCCACTGGGTTCATTATTATGTTTAAATAATTTTAACAACAATATTCATATTTAAAATAAATATATAAATAATAGAATATTACGTAATACAGATATCGTGTTAAATCCCTTTCAGACTACACGCATTTTCTTTATTCGTATTAAAATTTTTAAGTTTTCTTACTTTTTTTTAAATACTATTAAAAAAAGTAAAAAATAACAATAAGAGTACTACAGCATTAAACGGAATAAGAAATATCAGGTAGAATACTACCAGGAATTTATGCGGATGACCTGATATATCTATTAAAGATTACACGTGTTTTCTGCATCTTTTCGAAAAAGCAAAATTTTTGTTTATAATAAAAAACATCAGGTAGAAGACTACCAGGAATTTATGCGGATAACGTGATATATCTAATATAGAAACACGTGTTTTCTGCATATTTTCTACAAAGAGAAATTATAGTTTATAGAAACCCGCGATCACTTATGAAACAACATAAAATGGCTTACCTCATCGAAAGAAATAACGAGACGCTTTCCTTATTCTTTATTTTTTGTTCTAATTTTCAATCTTTTAGTACACTTTGAGTACAATTTTTACACCATAATTAATATTAAACTGTTAAGTTACTCGTTGGTAAAAGACGTGTGCTTGTTGAATGAAGACATGCCGGGACCGGGGTGGATCAAGTAAACAAATGAATCCACTGCTGAGTGGAAAGTTTTTAGAATAAGTCAAATAACATACTCTAAAACTGTGTGAAGTTACCTAGTAGAATGAAGTGACGAAATATAATTTTAAGTGAAAGAGTTTAAGATTCAAACATCTTAACTTCATTTTTACCATTAACTGACATTGAAGACAAACCTCTATAAGTGGAAATTTAAATGTATGTTTTCAAATATGCTATGGTTACCTTCATAAAAACTAACTAATGTCTATGTAATTGTTCGTATAAATCCCACTATGCATATATAATCTGGTTATGAATACAAGAATATCTTTTTAAATAGTAAATCAAATAGTAAAATAAATCAAAATTTGTTTCCACTGATTATTGAAAGCAAATTAAAGGGCAATAATTTGCGATTTCTAAGGAAAGTAATATATGTAGACCGCAAACATAATTTATGTAGCATTGATTGAATGAGCTGTCGATTTGGTTGTTATATGGTAACTTGTTGATAAAACAATAAGAATGACCTTACTTTCTTCAATAAAGATTGTTTACGTACCTGAAAATAAAAATAAGGTAAGTTAGTAGCCGTAAAGTAAACATATTGAATGAAAAGGTATTAATAAAATGTGTTGAACATCCTTAAATTGCGGATAACCGAACATAAAGTGACTTGCGAAATAATGTAAATGGCTATTCTAAAGTGCTATTTCAGTGCATTAAATTTAATTTCTTGAATCAGAAATAATACTGAGACTAAACTAAGATTACTGGCGTGAAAAGTACCAAACTAATGGTTTATTTGCAAGAAAAGCGAGAAAGCTTACATATTATAAAAACTGTGTTTTTTTTTGTCGCCGAAGCAACACCCTCACTGGAGGGAGGTGGAAGATGCGTCATGCATATCGCCGCAGCCGTCTGCGTGGCTATGTGGGACTCCCCAGAATGGCACCTACCCACTGAAAACCACCTCTCAAAAGTGTAAAACCAACTAATTATAACCTCATCTTGTTTTCTACTTGATACTCGATACTAAAAATGTTTCCTCAAACCCGAAGTAAATAAGTTTTACGACATTTTGATGCTTTGCATCGAATTGAAATGTTTCATGGTAATACATATCCTGATATCATTGTTACTGTTTTATGACATCGTATGACTTTGTTATAAGACTTGATTGTTGTATGTCTGTGAGAATTGTAAGTTTTTTTTTGTGACCCAATTTTTGCTTTTATGTCTGTTATTTAGTAAACTGCCTTCCTTGTTGCTTTGATAAATAAAGGATGTGAATTTTTATTATTAAAGCAAGATAACCGACATAGTTAAGTTATTGTATGGTATGAAAATAAATTTGTTTAAAACTATTAAATAAAGAATTAACCTAAAAAGAATTGTACTTGAACTTATATCGAAACTTTATTTAAAATTTAAATACGTGATAATGTGATCGGTGATTATGATGTAATCACGATCGGATAACAAACGTAAGAAGTTCCAGTTTTTATACTGAACTGCAGAACCTAGCATCAATTCCCCTTCGGAATTTTAGGATATGATACAACCTATATAAAAAAAAATTAATGGTCTTAGAGTTTAAGGACTAGAAACCTTTAAGAATTTATATGAAACACATATACACACAAACAAATTTCCGTGTTTAAAATAATAGTAAAGAATCAATAAGGTCGAATAAATGATTGTAAGGGTTAAACTTTTAAACATTTTTGATTTGCTTCGTACTTGGATTCTGCTGCCTGTCAAATAAGTAACCATAAATTTTTATTCAATAGAAAGTTTAGACAATGTTGTACCCATTTGTATCTTCACACTGACCATATGCCAGAGGAAGTGAAATACAAGATACAACCTAAAATAAAAACATATCTATGTTTACATATGTATGTTTATTCTGATTTCCCCCCGTTCGCTGTATGGTCATCCATAACACACGCTCTGCTTACTTTTGGGCCATGCAGTTGGTGTGATTGTCTGGCGATTTATTTATTTATTTATCTGAGACCACAGTATTTTTTTTAAATTTCATAAAAATGTAAAAAATACTCATTAGTTCTACAATTTAAATTCTTGTTTTTATATAATATATTGTTTGAATCTAAAAAAAATAATAATAATAAATGCCCAGATAAATATACCAACTGTGTGGCCTCGTAGAAAGCAGACCTTGTGTTATTTATGACTAACCAGCGAACTGATGTAAAATCCAAAAAATAAATCTACACATGTAAGTATTAACAACCATGACCCGAGACAAAACATCTATGTTCGTCATAGACCTAAAAAAAAAAATCCACAAAAAAACGCGAATGTAACTTCTACAATTTTAATTCGCTGCTAATCACCAGGTTTTATTGTTCGAATCTAAATACAAAGTAGATGAAAAAAGAGTTTTTTGCAGTTCGATAAAGTATTCTTATTGATAAGATATATTTGATGCAAGTTATTTTTTATAGCATCAGTTTTTCATTTCAGCCATTTAATGAGTAAGTGTTGGAGTCCCTTGTCTTAAATATTTACTATTACATCACTTAAGGCTGATTGTTCAATGCTCAGATAACTTTCAAAAACCTTATATAGATTGCTTGCCAATTATAGACAGGTTAATTGTTTTTTGCTAAGTATATGCTTATTATAACAAATTGATTAACACAAGAAATTATTCAAAGCTTGCGTATTGTAAGGATATTGTCATAGAGTTAAATATCAGTAACTTCTAACTTTTCTTTGTAATATAATATTTTCTATATGTCTTACGATAATCACTTGTATATAATAGAACCATCATACATTTAATTAATATTTTGAAGGGTAAATACATAACGAGGACCCTTCAAAATTTCTTCTTATTAAGTTTAGGAGCATCATAACGTACAACGCAGGTCCAGTACCCAGTTTAAGTTGTGATGCTCCAACCCACTGAACTTTGTGTTTTATTAAATTATTCTTGTGAGGGCACCAAGTTTTAAGATAAAATTATAATATATAAATTAAAATAAAACTTTTTGGTTCAATTTGTTATTTTTGTTATAATTATTCTTAAAAAACAATTGTTAATATGATTACATTGTATGTTAAGTTTGATATTATTAAACTAAATGTGGAAAGAAAGGTATAGGTATTTTTTATTATATAATACGTTAACATTTTCACTATTTTGCGACTTCCATTCAAACCAAAATCCCAGTATATAAAACAGACTGTACTTTTATGATAGCACAATACTAAATTAGACCAATTAGGCGATACTAATAATACTGATGCCAAAAAATTTGATTTAATTCTAATTTAGATGTCTGCGTCGATGATATTTTGATCAAGCAAAAGTATCTTGTTTACAGAAAGATACTTACTATTTTAGTATTTATCTGTGTTTTTGAAAGCCGATTTTAATTGTATATATAGGTTCTGTTATTACAACGCGCAAACATTTGTTTGTTAATGCAATCGATAAACTCGAAAAAAAACATAACCAATTTGAAAGTACCAATTTTGCCAGTAGAATGGAAAATTAAACTGAAGAATCATATTATAATAAATATAATATAATAAATATAAATATAAATCCCCAGAAAAACACACCAACTGTATGGCCCCAAAGTAAGCAGAGCTTGTGTTATGGATGACCATACAGCGAACTGCGGGGGATAATACTTTTGTAAAATACTTGTGCAACATTTCAGGCCCAGAAGGTTTAGAACCACGGGTTCCATGAGTATGTTTCATTTATAGGTAAACAAACATAAAAGGTAATCCATGGGCTGACAAAACAAGCCAATTTACAAAAATCTTTAAGATAAGTTGCGGATCAAAGAAGATAAGAATCTGAATCCTGAAGATGTTTACAACTTCAATACTGAGATAAGTTTACCTGATTAGTAGATTGGGTTACACTTTGTCTCTTGCTTCTTCATGCTTTTGTTCAATTTGATGACTAATCCTAATCAACATTCAAGTAAAAATTAACGTTAACTAAAATGGCATCGAATGAGGCTTGAGAAATGTTTTGAAATGAATCTCATACATTCATATTTACAGAATTTCTTGGTTGTTGTGAAGCTTAAAATCCTTTATTAGCTTAATGATTTATTTACAGAGGTTTTTGTTCTATTATAAAGACAAAACAAAGTCATTTATTCACGAATGGTTTCACTATTACTAATACGAACAAGTCAAAACGTTTTTGAGAGTTATTTATTCGTCTTTGATAAATTATAATTCTTTATAAAACGTCTTGTGATGTTTCACTGAATTATAATGAAAGTGTAAGAATAGCCTATGATTTTAAATAATACAAATGCTAAGTACCGAATACTATACTCGACTTTAAAACCAGGTTGTTTTGGTAAGATCGCTTATATAACAGGTCAGGGTTACCGCATCACAGGATTGGATCTAAAGTGGGATACGGTCCTTTGTTTATTATTATACTTAAAAAAACACACACACTTTAAAAGTAAAACACTCCTCACGACCCAAAATTTCCATCTCATTCTTAATCTTCCCAAGCAACGGATGATCGTTGACCGTTCTTCAGCCGGGCGATCGGTCGTTGAGTCTCAAGTGCAAGTCGACCCAGTTTTGAGATTCGAGTGTCGAGTGAAAAATCGACCGTTGATGACTGAAACTCAAAATCGAGGTAATAACATAGAAAAAATAAAAAGAGGTCTTCGAATATGCTTTTTTCGTTGAGTTTGGTTTAACTTTTCATGGAGATAAAATTTATTTCAACTGAATATAAACCGATACAATTTGAACTGCTCAAATAAGGGAAATGATGCGTATGCGCGACTGTCTGTGGATTCAATACAATACCTAGTTATTTACCTTAATGTCATTACTTGAGGTAATTTTGAAGCATAATTAAGACAAAAAGAACAAAAAGGTATAGAAATAGTTATACAAAACTACGGAAACCAAAAAAATACCGTTCGTACAATTTAATTTAATGTCACTTGCAGGTTTTCACAAATAATTGGTGTCCTTTGAGCTCGCTGTTTGATATGCCAGTCCAAGTCTATACAGAGAACACGAATAGAATAAATTTCAAATTCCTTTATAAAACAGCAAATAAAAAACTGTTTTTTGAATATAATAATGCCTTTGCTATTTCCACTTCATATGTAGAATTGGAAATGTCAGAATGTTAGAATTTCTTTTGTTAACATCTCGTCTGGGGCTATACTTTTTATTTTGACCGCCATAACACTCACGTTTACGTAGTTGCGACGGTCGGCAACGCATCATGAGTCGATAATATAATAATCAAATTCACTATTTATAAATAAAAGTACTATGACTAATGATATCCATAGGAGCGGATGCCACTTACCGCAAACTGGCATCCGCACTACACACAGGTAGCACGCGTGCTCGTTTGACAATAAAAATGTTTAAAGTGCTATTGCTCAAAAGACTATCCTAATTTTAATAATTTTTCACAATTTAAATTAAGGTTATACTAAAATTACAGGACTATTAATAAGTACACTAAACCTAATGTAAATGGTTGAAATTTTTTTTACACAAAATCAGAAAATTCATTGTAATGAACTTAACTGACTGAATGACGGCCTGTTTGGTGTGGAGGTAAGTAACCTAGCCTTCCATGCCAGAGGTCCCGGGTTCGAATCCTGGTAGAGGCAGATATTATACTTGCTTTCTAGTCATGGATGTTTATGTACGTTTATTTAAGTTTATTTTCCAATATTTAAATATAAAAAAATACCCATGTGTGTTTATATATTTCTTAAGTTTATTTATCCGTTATCAAGTATCCATAACACAAGTTCTTAATGATACGTAATTTGGGCTAGATAATGTGGGTGTGCAAAAAAAAATTTTTGATTAATAATGTTAAAGATATATTTGAGAAGTTTTATAAATAAATTTACTAAAACATTATAGCAACACTACATCTGCGTTTTATCAAACTTTTCAGTGAAAACGGCTTAGTATTAATAACCCGTAAAACATATATTTTTTAAGATTAACAGAAATGAATTTATTTTTATATTTTTGGGATTAGTGTTTATAATATTTATTGTATCGTTCTGATTTTTTATATTTCTTTTGTTATGCTAGTGCTGTAACATTGTCCACTCCACACTTACACAGTGAAGATCGTGTTTTTAATAGTTCTTTTGTTATGCTAGTGCTATAACATTGTCCACTGCACACTTACACAGTGAAGATCGTGTTTTTAATAGTTCTTTTGTTATGCTAGTGCTATAACATTGTCCACTGCACACTTACACAGTGAAGATCGTGTTTTTAATAGTTCTTTTGTTATGCTAGTGCTATAACATTGTCCACTCCACACTTACACAGTGAAGATCGTGTTTTTAATAGTTCTTTTGTTATGCTAGTGCTATAACATTGTCCACTGCACACTTACACAGTGAAGATCGTGTTTTTAATAGTTCTTTTGTTATGCTAGTGCTATAACATTGTCCACTGCACACTTACACAGTGAAGATCGTGTTTTTAATAGTTCTTTTGTTATGCTAGTGCTATAACATTGTCCACTCCACACTTACACAGTGAAGATCGTGTTTTTAATAGTTCTTTTGTTATGCTAGTGCTATAACATTGTCCACTCCACACTTACACAGTGAAGATCGTGTTTTTAATAGTTCTTTTGTTATGCTAGTGCTATAACATTGTCCACTGCACACTTACACAGTGAAGATCGTGTTTTTAATAGTTCTTTTGTTATGCTAGTGCTGTAACATTGTCCACTCCACACTTACACAGTGAAGATCGTGTTTTTAATAGTTCTTTTGTTATGCTAGTGCTGTAACATTGTCCACTGCACACTTACACAGTGAAGATCGTGTTTTTAATAGTTCTTTTGTTATGCTAGTGCTGTAACATTGTCCACTCCACACTTACACAGTGAAGATCGTGTTTTTAATAGTTCTTTTGTTATGCTAGTGCTGTAACATTGTCCACTCCACACTTACACAGTGAAGATCGTGTTTTTAATAGTTCTTTTGTTATGCTAGTGCTATAACATTGTCCACTCCACACTTACACAGTGAAGATCGTGTTTTTAATAGTTCTTTTGTTATGCTAGTGCTATAACATTGTCCACTGCACACTTACACAGTGAAGATCGTGTTTTTAATAGTTCTTTTGTTATGCTAGTGCTGTAACATTGTCCACTCCACACTTACACAGTGAAGATCGTGTTTTTAATAGTTCTTTTGTTATGCTAGTGCTGTAACATTGTCCACTCCACACTTACACAGTGAAGATCGTGTTTTTAATAGTTCTTTTGTTATGCTAGTGCTATAACATTGTCCACTCCACACTTACACAGTGAAGATCGTGTTTTTAATAGTTCTTTTGTTATGCTAGTGCTATAACATTGTCCACTGCACACTTACACAGTGAAGATCGTGTTTTTAATAGTTCTTTTGTTATGCTAGTGCTATAACATTGTCCACTGCACACTTACACAGTGAAGATCGTGTTTTTAATAGTTCTTTTGTTATGCTAGTGCTATAACATTGTCCACTGCACACTTACACAGTGAAGATCGTGTTTTTAATAGTTCTTTTGTTATGCTAGTGCTATAACATTGTCCACTGCACACTTACACAGTGAAGATCGTGTTTTTAATAGTTCTTTTGTTATGCTAGTGCTATAACATTGTCCACTGCACACTTACACAGTGCAGATCGTGTTTTTAATAGTTCTTTTGTTATGCTAGTGCTATAACATTGTCCACTCCACACTTACACAGTGAAGATCGTGTTTTTAATAGTTCTTTTGTTATGCTAGTGCTATAACATTGTCCACTCCACACTTACACAGTGAAGATCGTGTTTTTAATAGTTCTTTTGTTATGCTAGTGCTATAACATTGTCCACTGCACACTTACACAGTGAAGATCGTGTTTTTAATAGTTCTTTTGTTATGCTAGTGCTATAACATTGTCCACTCCACACTTACACAGTGAAGATCGTGTTTTTAATAGTTCTTTTGTTATGCTAGTGCTATAACATTGTCCACTCCACACTTACACAGTGAAGATCGTGTTTTTAATAGTTCTTTTGTTATGCTAGTGCTGTAACATTGTCCACTGCACACTTACACAGTGAAGATCGTGTTTTTAATAGTTCTTTTGTTATGCTAGTGCTGTAACATTGTCCACTCCACACTTACACAGTGAAGATCGTGTTTTTAATAGTTCTTTTGTTATGCTAGTGCTATAACATTGTCCACTCCACACTTACACAGTGAAGATCGTGTTTTTAATAGTTCTTTTGTTATGCTAGTGCTATAACATTGTCCACTCCACACTTACACAGTGAAGATCGTGTTTTTAATAGTTCTTTTGTTATGCTAGTGCTGTAACATTGTCCACTGCACACTTACACAGTGAAGATCGTGTTTTTAATAGTTCTTTTGTTATGCTAGTGCTGTAACATTGTCCACTCCACACTTACACAGTGAAGATCGTGTTTTTAATAGTTCTTTTGTTATGCTAGTGCTATAACATTGTCCACTCCACACTTACACAGTGAAGATCGTGTTTTTAATAGTTCTTTTGTTATGCTAGTGCTATAACATTGTCCACTCCACACTTACACAGTGAAGATCGTGTTTTTAATAGTTCTTTTGTTATGCTAGTGCTGTAACATTGTCCACTGCACACTTACACAGTGAAGATCGTGTTTTTAATAGTTCTTTTGTTATGCTAGTGCTGTAACATTGTCCACTCCACACTTACACAGTGAAGATCGTGTTTTTAATAGTTCTTTTGTTATGCTAGTGCTATAACATTGTCCACTCCACACTTACACAGTGAAGATCGTGTTTTTAATAGTTCTTTTGTTATGCTAGTGCTATAACATTGTCCACTCCACACTTACACAGTGAAGATCGTGTTTTTAATAGTTCTTTTGTTATGCTAGTGCTGTAACATTGTCCACTGCACACTTACACAGTGAAGATCGTGTTTTTAATAGTTCTTTTGTTATGCTAGTGCTGTAACATTGTCCACTCCACACTTACACAGTGAAGATCGTGTTTTTAATAGTTCTTTTGTTATGCTAGTGCTGTAACATTGTCCACTGCACACTTACACAGTGAAGATCGTGTTTTTAATAGTTCTTTTGTTATGCTAGTGCTATAACATTGTCCACTCCACACTTACACAGTGAAGATCGTGTTTTTAATAGTTCTTTTGTTATGCTAGTGCTATAACATTGTCCACTGCACACTTACACAGTGAAGATCGTGTTTTTAATAGTTCTTTTGTTATGCTAGTGCTATAACATTGTCCACTCCACACTTACACAGTGAAGATCGTGTTTTTAATAGTTCTTTTGTTATGCTAGTGCTATAACATTGTCCACTCCACACTTACACAGTGAAGATCGTGTTTTTAATAGTTCTTTTGTTATGCTAGTGCTGTAACATTGTCCACTGCACACTTACACAGTGAAGATCGTGTTTTTAATAGTTCTTTTGTTATGCTAGTGCTGTAACATTGTCCACTGCACACTTACACAGTGAAGATCGTGTTTTTAATAGTTCTTTTGTTATGCTAGTGCTATAACATTGTCCACTCCACACTTACACAGTGAAGATCGTGTTTTTAATAGTTCTTTTGTTATGCTAGTGCTGTAACATTGTCCACTGCACACTTACACAGTGAAGATCGTGTTTTTAATAGTTCTTTTGTTATGCTAGTGCTATAACATTGTCCACTGCACACTTACACAGTGAAGATCGTGTTTTTAATAGTTCTTTTGTTATGCTAGTGCTATAACATTGTCCACTCCACACTTACACAGTGAAGATCGTGTTTTTAATAGTTCTTTTGTTATGCTAGTGCTATAACATTGTCCACTCCACACTTACACAGTGAAGATCGTGTTTTTAATAGTTCTTTTGTTATGCTAGTGCTATAACATTGTCCACTCCACACTTACACAGTGAAGATCGTGTTTTTAATAGTTCTTTTGTTATGCTAGTGCTGTAACATTGTCCACTGCACACTTACACAGTGAAGATCGTGTTTTTAATAGTTCTTTTGTTATGCTAGTGCTATAACATTGTCCACTCCACACTTACACAGTGAAGATCGTGTTTTTAATAGTTCTTTTGTTATGCTAGTGCTGTAACATTGTCCACTCCACACTTACACAGTGAAGATCGTGTTTTTAATAGTTCTTTTGTTATGCTAGTGCTATAACATTGTCCACTGCACACTTACACAGTGAAGATCGTGTTTTTAATAGTTCTTTTGTTATGCTAGTGCTATAACATTGTCCACTGCACACTTACACAGTGAAGATCGTGTTTTTAATAGTTCTTTTGTTATGCTAGTGCTATAACATTGTCCACTGCACACTTACACAGTGAAGATCGTGTTTTTAATAGTTCTTTTGTTATGCTAGTGCTATAACATTGTCCACTGCACACTTACACAGTGAAGATCGTGTTTTTAATAGTTCTTTTGTTATGCTAGTGCTGTAACATTGTCCACTGCACACTTACACAGTGAAGATCGTGTTTTTAATAGTTCTTTTGTTATGCTAGTGCTATAACATTGTCCACTCCACACTTACACAGTGAAGATCGTGTTTTTAATAGTTCTTTTGTTATGCTAGTGCTATAACATTGTCCACTGCACACTTACACAGTGAAGATCGTGTTTTTAATAGTTCTTTTGTTATGCTAGTGCTGTAACATTGTCCACTGCACACTTACACAGTGAAGATCGTGTTTTTAATAGTTCTTTTGTTATGCTAGTGCTATAACATTGTCCACTGCACACTTACACAGTGAAGATCGTGTTTTTAATAGTTCTTTTGTTATGCTAGTGCTATAACATTGTCCACTCCACACTTACACAGTGACGATCGTGTTTTTAATAGTTCTTTTGTTATGCTAGTGCTGTAACATTGTCCACTCCACACTTACACAGTGAAGATCGTGTTTTTAATAGTTCTTTTGTTATGCTAGTGCTATAACATTGTCCACTCCACACTTACACAGTGAAGATCGTGTTTTTAATAGTTCTTTTGTTATGCTAGTGCTGTAACATTGTCCACTCCACACTTACACAGTGAAGATCGTGTTTTTAATAGTTCTTTTGTTATGCTAGTGCTATAACATTGTCCACTGCACACTTACACAGTGAAGATCGTGTTTTTAATAGTTCTTTTGTTATGCTAGTGCTATAACATTGTCCACTGCACACTTACACAGTGAAGATCGTGTTTTTAATAGTTCTTTTGTTATGCTAGTGCTATAACATTGTCCACTGCACACTTACACAGTGAAGATCGTGTTTTTAATAGTTCTTTTGTTATGCTAGTGCTGTAACATTGTCCACTGCACACTTACACAGTGAAGATCGTGTTTTTAATAGTTCTTTTGTTATGCTAGTGCTATAACATTGTCCACTCCACACTTACACAGTGAAGATCGTGTTTTTAATAGTTCTTTTGTTATGCTAGTGCTATAACATTGTCCACTGCACACTTACACAGTGAAGATCGTGTTTTTTAATAGTTCTTTTGTTATGCTAGTGCTGTAACATTGTCCACTGCACACTTACACAGTGAAGATCGTGTTTTTAATAGTTCTTTTGTTATGCTAGTGCTATAACATTGTCCACTCCACACTTACACAGTGAAGATCGTGTTTTTAATAGTTCTTTTGTTATGCTAGTGCTATAACATTGTCCACTGCACACTTACACAGTGAAGATCGTGTTTTTAATAGTTCTTTTGTTATGCTAGTGCTATAACATTGTCCACTCCACACTTACACAGTGAAGATCGTGTTTTTAATAGTTCTTTTGTTATGCTAGTGCTGTAACATTGTCCACTGCACACTTACACAGTGAAGATCGTGTTTTTAATAGTTCTTTTGTTATGCTAGTGCTGTAACATTGTCCACTGCACACTTACACAGTGAAGATCGTGTTTTTAATAGTTCTTTTGTTATGCTAGTGCTATAACATTGTCCACTCCACACTTACACAGTGAAGATCGTGTTTTTAATAGTTCTTTTGTTATGCTAGTGCTATAACATTGTCCACTGCACACTTACACAGTGAAGATCGTGTTTTTAATAGTTCTTTTGTTATGCTAGTGCTATAACATTGTCCACTGCACACTTACACAGTGAAGATCGTGTTTTTAATAGTTCTTTTGTTATGCTAGTGCTATAACATTGTCCACTGCACACTTACACAGTGAAGATCGTGTTTTTAATAGTTCTTTTGTTATGCTAGTGCTATAACATTGTCCACTGCACACTTACACAGTGAAGATCGTGTTTTTAATAGTTCTTTTGTTATGCTAGTGCTGTAACATTGTCCACTGCACACTTACACAGTGAAGATCGTGTTTTTAATAGTTCTTTTGTTATGCTAGTGCTATAACATTGTCCACTCCACACTTACACAGTGAAGATCGTGTTTTTAATAGTTCTTTTGTTATGCTAGTGCTATAACATTGTCCACTGCACACTTACACAGTGAAGATCGTGTTTTTAATAGTTCTTTTGTTATGCTAGTGCTGTAACATTGTCCACTGCACACTTACACAGTGAAGATCGTGTTTTTAATAGTTCTTTTGTTATGCTAGTGCTATAACATTGTCCACTCCACACTTACACAGTGAAGATCGTGTTTTTAATAGTTCTTTTGTTATGCTAGTGCTATAACATTGTCCACTGCACACTTACACAGTGAAGATCGTGTTTTTAATAGTTCTTTTGTTATGCTAGTGCTATAACATTGTCCACTCCACACTTACACAGTGAAGATCGTGTTTTTAATAGTTCTTTTGTTATGCTAGTGCTGTAACATTGTCCACTGCACACTTACACAGTGAAGATCGTGTTTTTAATAGTTCTTTTGTTATGCTAGTGCTGTAACATTGTCCACTGCACACTTACACAGTGAAGATCGTGTTTTTAATAGTTCTTTTGTTATGCTAGTGCTATAACATTGTCCACTCCACACTTACACAGTGAAGATCGTGTTTTTAATAGTTCTTTTGTTATGCTAGTGCTATAACATTGTCCACTGCACACTTACACAGTGAAGATCGTGTTTTTAATAGTTCTTTTGTTATGCTAGTGCTATAACATTGTCCACTCCACACTTACACAGTGAAGATCGTGTTTTTAATAGTTCTTTTGTTATGCTAGTGCTATAACATTGTCCACTCCACACTTACACAGTGAAGATCGTGTTTTTAATAGTTCTTTTGTTATGCTAGTGCTGTAACATTGTCCACTGCACACTTACACAGTGAAGATCGTGTTTTTAATAGTTCTTTTGTTATGCTAGTGCTGTAACATTGTCCACTGCACACTTACACAGTGAAGATCGTGTTTTTAATAGTTCTTTTGTTATGCTAGTGCTATAACATTGTCCACTCCACACTTACACAGTGAAGATCGTGTTTTTAATAGTTCTTTTGTTATGCTAGTGCTGTAACATTGTCCACTCCACACTTACACAGTGAAGATCGTGTTTTTAATAGTTCTTTTGTTATGCTAGTGCTGTAACATTGTCCACTCCACACTTACACAGTGAAGATCGTGTTTTTAATAGTTCTTTTGTTATGCTAGTGCTGTAACATTGTCCACTCCACACTTACACAGTGAAGATCGTGTTTTTAATAGTTCTTTTGTTATGCTAGTGCTATAACATTGTCCACTCCACACTTACACAGTGAAGATCGTGTTTTTAATAGTTCTTTTGTTATGCTAGTGCTGTAACATTGTCCACTCCACACTTACACAGTGAAGATCGTGTTTTTAATAGTTCTTTTGTTATGCTAGTGCTATAACATTGTCCACTGCACACTTACACAGTGAAGATCGTGTTTTTAATAGTTCTTTTGTTATGCTAGTGCTATAACATTGTCCACTGCACACTTACACAGTGAAGATCGTGTTTTTAATAGTTCTTTTGTTATGCTAGTGCTATAACATTGTCCACTGCACACTTACACAGTGAAGATCGTGTTTTTAATAGTTCTTTTGTTATGCTAGTGCTATAACATTGTCCACTCCACACTTACACAGTGAAGATCGTGTTTTTAATAGTTCTTTTGTTATGCTAGTGCTATAACATTGTCCACTCCACACTTACACAGTGAAGATCGTGTTTTTAATAGTTCTTTTGTTATGCTAGTGCTGTAACATTGTCCACTGCACACTTACACAGTGAAGATCGTGTTTTTAATAGTTCTTTTGTTATGCTAGTGCTGTAACATTGTCCACTGCACACTTACACAGTGAAGATCGTGTTTTTAATAGTTCTTTTGTTATGCTAGTGCTATAACATTGTCCACTCCACACTTACACAGTGAAGATCGTGTTTTTAATAGTTCTTTTGTTATGCTAGTGCTGTAACATTGTCCACTCCACACTTACACAGTGAAGATCGTGTTTTTAATAGTTCTTTTGTTATGCTAGTGCTGTAACATTGTCCACTCCACACTTACACAGTGAAGATCGTGTTTTTAATAGTTCTTTTGTTATGCTAGTGCTGTAACATTGTCCACTCCACACTTACACAGTGAAGATCGTGTTTTTAATAGTTCTTTTGTTATGCTAGTGCTATAACATTGTCCACTCCACACTTACACAGTGAAGATCGTGTTTTTAATAGTTCTTTTGTTATGCTAGTGCTGTAACATTGTCCACTCCACACTTACACAGTGAAGATCGTGTTTTTAATAGTTCTTTTGTTATGCTAGTGCTATAACATTGTCCACTGCACACTTACACAGTGAAGATCGTGTTTTTAATAGTTCTTTTGTTATGCTAGTGCTATAACATTGTCCACTGCACACTTACACAGTGAAGATCGTGTTTTTAATAGTTCTTTTGTTATGCTAGTGCTATAACATTGTCCACTGCACACTTACACAGTGAAGATCGTGTTTTTAATAGTTCTTTTGTTATGCTAGTGCTGTAACATTGTCCACTGCACACTTACACAGTGAAGATCGTGTTTTTAATAGTTCTTTTGTTATGCTAGTGCTATAACATTGTCCACTCCACACTTACACAGTGAAGATCGTGTTTTTAATAGTTCTTTTGTTATGCTAGTGCTATAACATTGTCCACTGCACACTTACACAGTGAAGATCGTGTTTTTAATAGTTCTTTTGTTATGCTAGTGCTGTAACATTGTCCACTGCACACTTACACAGTGAAGATCGTGTTTTTAATAGTTCTTTTGTTATGCTAGTGCTATAACATTGTCCACTCCACACTTACACAGTGAAGATCGTGTTTTTAATAGTTCTTTTGTTATGCTAGTGCTATAACATTGTCCACTGCACACTTACACAGTGAAGATCGTGTTTTTAATAGTTCTTTTGTTATGCTAGTGCTGTAACATTGTCCACTGCACACTTACACAGTGAAGATCGTGTTTTTAATAGTTCTTTTGTTATGCTAGTGCTATAACATTGTCCACTCCACACTTACACAGTGAAGATCGTGTTTTTAATAGTTCTTTTGTTATGCTAGTGCTATAACATTGTCCACTGCACACTTACACAGTGAAGATCGTGTTTTTAATAGTTCTTTTGTTATGCTAGTGCTGTAACATTGTCCACTCCACACTTACACAGTGAAGATCGTGTTTTTAATAGTTCTTTTGTTATGCTAGTGCTATAACATTGTCCACTCCACACTTACACAGTGAAGATCGTGTTTTTAATAGTTCTTTTGTTATGCTAGTGCTATAACATTGTCCACTGCACACTTACACAGTGAAGATCGTGTTTTTAATAGTTCTTTTGTTATGCTAGTGCTATAACATTGTCCACTCCACACTTACACAGTGAAGATCGTGTTTTTAATAGTTCTTTTGTTATGCTAGTGCTGTAACATTGTCCACTCCACACTTACACAGTGAAGATCGTGTTTTTAATAGTTCTTTTGTTATGCTAGTGCTGTAACATTGTCCACTGCACACTTACACAGTGAAGATCGTGTTTTTAATAGTTCTTTTGTTATGCTAGTGCTGTAACATTGTCCACTGCACACTTACACAGTGAAGATCGTGTTTTTAATAGTTCTTTTGTTATGCTAGTGCTGTAACATTGTCCACTGCACACTTACACAGTGAAGATCGTGTTTTTAATAGTTCTTTTGTTATGCTAGTGCTATAACATTGTCCACTGCACACTTACACAGTGAAGATCGTGTTTTTAATAGTTCTTTTGTTATGCTAGTGCTATAACATTGTCCACTCCACACTTACACAGTGAAGATCGTGTTTTTAATAGTTCTTTTGTTATGCTAGTGCTATAACATTGTCCACTCCACACTTACACAGTGAAGATCGTGTTTTTAATAGTTCTTTTGTTATGCTAGTGCTGTAACATTGTCCACTGCACACTTACACAGTGAAGATCGTGTTTTTAATAGTTCTTTTGTTATGCTAGTGCTGTAACATTGTCCACTGCACACTTACACAGTGAAGATCGTGTTTTTAATAGTTCTTTTGTTATGCTAGTGCTATAACATTGTCCACTCCACACTTACACAGTGAAGATCGTGTTTTTAATAGTTCTTTTGTTATGCTAGTGCTATAACATTGTCCACTGCACACTTACACAGTGAAGATCGTGTTTTTAATAGTTCTTTTGTTATGCTAGTGCTATAACATTGTCCACTCCACACTTACACAGTGAAGATCGTGTTTTTAATAGTTCTTTTGTTATGCTAGTGCTGTAACATTGTCCACTGCACACTTACACAGTGAAGATCGTGTTTTTAATAGTTCTTTTGTTATGCTAGTGCTATAACATTGTCCACTCCACACTTACACAGTGAAGATCGTGTTTTTAATAGTTCTTTTGTTATGCTAGTGCTATAACATTGTCCACTCCACACTTACACAGTGAAGATCGTGTTTTTAATAGTTCTTTTGTTATGCTAGTGCTATAACATTGTCCACTCCACACTTACACAGTGAAGATCGTGTTTTTAATAGTTCTTTTGTTATGCTAGTGCTGTAACATTGTCCACTCCACACTTACACAGTGAAGATCGTGTTTTTAATAGTTCTTTTGTTATGCTAGTGCTGTAACATTGTCCACTGCACACTTACACAGTGAAGATCGTGTTTTTAATAGTTCTTTTGTTATGCTAGTGCTATAACATTGTCCACTGCACACTTACACAGTGAAGATCGTGTTTTTAATAGTTCTTTTGTTATGCTAGTGCTATAACATTGTCCACTCCACACTTACACAGTGAAGATCGTGTTTTTAATAGTTCTTTTGTTATGCTAGTGCTGTAACATTGTCCACTCCACACTTACACAGTGAAGATCGTGTTTTTAATAGTTCTTTTGTTATGCTAGTGCTGTAACATTGTCCACTGCACACTTACACAGTGAAGATCGTGTTTTTAATAGTTCTTTTGTTATGCTAGTGCTATAACATTGTCCACTCCACACTTACACAGTGAAGATCGTGTTTTTAATAGTTCTTTTGTTATGCTAGTGCTATAACATTGTCCACTCCACACTTACACAGTGAAGATCGTGTTTTTAATAGTTCTTTTGTTATGCTAGTGCTGTAACATTGTCCACTGCACACTTACACAGTGAAGATCGTGTTTTTAATAGTTCTTTTGTTATGCTAGTGCTATAACATTGTCCACTGCACACTTACACAGTGAAGATCGTGTTTTTAATAGTTCTTTTGTTATGCTAGTGCTATAACATTGTCCACTCCACACTTACACAGTGAAGATCGTGTTTTTAATAGTTCTTTTGTTATGCTAGTGCTGTAACATTGTCCACTCCACACTTACACAGTGAAGATCGTGTTTTTAATAGTTCTTTTGTTATGCTAGTGCTATAACATTGTCCACTCCACACTTACACAGTGAAGATCGTGTTTTTAATAGTTCTTTTGTTATGCTAGTGCTATAACATTGTCCACTCCACACTTACACAGTGAAGATCGTGTTTTTAATAGTTCTTTTGTTATGCTAGTGCTGTAACATTGTCCACTCCACACTTACACAGTGAAGATCGTGTTTTTAATAGTTCTTTTGTTATGCTAGTGCTGTAACATTGTCCACTGCACACTTACACAGTGAAGATCGTGTTTTTAATAGTTCTTTTGTTATGCTAGTGCTATAACATTGTCCACTCCACACTTACACAGTGAAGATCGTGTTTTTAATAGTTCTTTTGTTATGCTAGTGCTATAACATTGTCCACTCCACACTTACACAGTGAAGATCGTGTTTTTAATAGTTCTTTTGTTATGCTAGTGCTGTAACATTGTCCACTGCACACTTACACAGTGAAGATCGTGTTTTTAATAGTTCTTTTGTTATGCTAGTGCTGTAACATTGTCCACTCCACACTTACACAGTGAAGATCGTGTTTTTAATAGTTCTTTTGTTATGCTAGTGCTGTAACATTGTCCACTCCACACTTACACAGTGAAGATCGTGTTTTTAATAGTTCTTTTGTTATGCTAGTGCTGTAACATTGTCCACTCCACACTTACACAGTGAAGATCGTGTTTTTAATAGTTCTTTTGTTATGCTAGTGCTATAACATTGTCCACTGCACACTTACACAGTGAAGATCGTGTTTTTAATAGTTCTTTTGTTATGCTAGTGCTATAACATTGTCCACTGCACACTTACACAGTGAAGATCGTGTTTTTAATAGTTCTTTTGTTATGCTAGTGCTATAACATTGTCCACTGCACACTTACACAGTGAAGATCGTGTTTTTAATAGTTCTTTTGTTATGCTAGTGCTATAACATTGTCCACTGCACACTTACACAGTGAAGATCGTGTTTTTAATAGTTCTTTTGTTATGCTAGTGCTGTAACATTGTCCACTCCACACTTACACAGTGAAGATCGTGTTTTTAATAGTTCTTTTGTTATGCTAGTGCTGTAACATTGTCCACTCCACACTTACACAGTGAAGATCGTGTTTTTAATAGTTCTTTTGTTATGCTAGTGCTATAACATTGTCCACTGCACACTTACACAGTGAAGATCGTGTTTTTAATAGTTCTTTTGTTATGCTAGTGCTGTAACATTGTCCACTGCACACTTACACAGTGAAGATCGTGTTTTTAATAGTTCTTTTGTTATGCTAGTGCTGTAACATTGTCCACTCCACACTTACACAGTGAAGATCGTGTTTTTAATAGTTCTTTTGTTATGCTAGTGCTGTAACATTGTCCACTCCACACTTACACAGTGAAGATCGTGTTTTTAATAGTTCTTTTGTTATGCTAGTGCTGTAACATTGTCCACTGCACACTTACACAGTGAAGATCGTGTTTTTAATAGTTCTTTTGTTATGCTAGTGCTGTAACATTGTCCACTCCACACTTACACAGTGAAGATCGTGTTTTTAATAGTTCTTTTGTTATGCTAGTGCTATAACATTGTCCACTGCACACTTACACATTGAAGATCGTGTTTTTAATAGTTCTTTTGTTATGCTAGTGCTGTAACATTGTCCACTCCACACTTACACAGTGAAGATCGTGTTTTTAATAGTTCTTTTGTTATGCTAGTGCTGTAACATTGTCCACTGCACACTTACACAGTGAAGATCGTGTTTTTAATAGTTCTTTTGTTATGCTAGTGCTGTAACATTGTCCACTCCACACTTACACAGTGAAGATCGTGTTTTTAATAGTTCTTTTGTTATGCTAGTGCTATAACATTGTCCACTGCACACTTACACAGTGAAGATCGTGTTTTTAATAGTTCTTTTGTTATGCTAGTGCTGTAACATTGTCCACTGCACACTTACACAGTGAAGATCGTATTTTTAATAGTTCTTTTGTTATGCTAGTGCTATAACATTGTCCACTGCACACTTACACAGTGAAGATCGTGTTTTTAATAGTTCTTTTGTTATGCTAGTGCTGTAACATTGTCCACTCCACACTTACACAGTGAAGATCGTGTTTTTAATAGTTCTTTTGTTATGCTAGTGCTATAACATTGTCCACTGCACACTTACACAGTGAAGATCGTATTTTTAATAGTTCTTTTGTTATGCTAGTGCTGTAACATTGTCCACTGCACACTTACACAGTGAAGATCGTGTTTTTAATATGCCGTTAACGGAATCAATATGTAAAGTATTAGTTTTTATTTTCTGGTAAAATTTAAAACTCAGATATTTCAATATTCTAGAGAAACATATGTGTTAACAAAAGCACAAAAACAAGCGTGTTTAAATAGGGAATTTGTACAATTTTTAAACGTCACTGTATTTTTAGTTATTTTTTCTCAATACAAATGTAATTAGCAAGAACCTTTTTTTTTGTTTGTTTTAGTGTATAAAATCCGAAAACGCTGGTCATAGGGCCAATGTTACAGATTTTTCACTGTTTGGAAACAACATTAAGAGACTATGAAGTTACAAAGCCTACATAGTTTTTCAAAAATTCTTCACGGGAAAACTTGGAAAGATATTATTAACTTTGAATGATATGATAAAATGATATATTTAAATACAAGTTTCTAGTTGCATTTTTTTATTTTATAGTTGCGTTTTATCTATAGCTCTTCTTAAGACGAACGAAAATATTTTGGTTTTAGGGATAGTAAGATTTTTTATTTATTCAAAAAAAACTCCATAAATACAGTTACACTTTTTGACTTCTTAGCTTTTAAATGAAACTACTCGACAAAAAAATAAAATAACTGACTGAAAATAAATTGGAATAAACAATAATGTTAAAACTTAAAATTTTGTTGACAAAAGGTTAATATTATCCTAAAAAGACCAGTTTTATACGAAATCTTGCATGTTTTTTAAAGCATCCACTTGGGTGACATATGATTTAATTCCTTTTTAAGTAAACAAAATGTAAAAGTAAAATAATTTAATGCCAAGATTTATTTTTATTTACAAACAAGAATAAACGTAAAAACAAACTCATCTATGAAAAGGAGAGTCCTTTTTTTTTTTTTGTTCCCCTCCGCGGGAAGGGCAGGAGGATAAAAATGCCCTGACGCATACTCTGGTACGATTCCAAAGTTATGTGGGACTCGTCCCGACGCCTACCAGGACCATACCCACTAAAAACCCCCTGTCGGCTCGTGCATTTTTGCCACTCAGCCTTCATCTGAGCGACGGCCAATTGGAGAAAGAGGCCGCGCTAGCGGGGCCCAGAAGGGGTCACCCGCTGGGATTACATAGCACTGAAGGTGCTCAAAGCACTGAAGGTGAATACATAGCACTGAAGGTGCTCAAAATGAACATCAAATTATAAAAAAAAAAATTTATAAATTAAAAATTGCAAAATAAAATTGGATTAATTCGCATTTACGTTAGAATTAGGACTTACGTTAGAATTAGAATTTACGTTAGAATTAGAATTTGCGGCCAGAAGGGCTTCGAGATCGGCTGACAGTCTGGTGGATGAGTACGCTTGCGCATTCCTAGGCCTAGCGATTTTGAACTTCGAGTCTAACACAGGAGTAGTATATGAGACTGAATCACGAACTAGAGGATTGGGATGGGTTTCGGAGCGTTTGAAAAACGCTTCAGAGAGTGTTTTGAGATGTTGTTGTACTGTAGGCAGTTCAAGATCTCTATGCAAGTCCGCGTTACGCACGTACCACGGTGCGTTTGTGGCCCGGCGGCAAAAGAGGTTTTGAACTACCTGCAGTTTGTGCAGGAGGGAGGGTTTGGCGTGGGCAAAGATTGGCGAGGCATACGTCATAACGGGTCTAACGCAGACCTTGTAAAGTGTACGTTTGTTTCTGAAGGACATTTTACTTTTTCTACCTAACATGCTATTTAGGCGGCCCAAAATAGTGACGAGCGAGTTTCGAAACTCTTTCGACGTGTGGCTTGAAAGAAAGCGTCGGATCTAATGTGACGCCTAAGTATTTAGTACTGCGCTTCCAGGGGATGGGAATGCCTAACATTCGGACGTGGGGATCGCCATCGGGACGACGGCATTTGTGGTCGAAGCGCATCGCAGAACTCTTTTCAGGGTTCACATCGATGCGCCATTTTTGAAACCATACACCAAGGGCGTTTACGGCCTTTTGGAGTCTGGTTACAAGGTGCCGAACACTGTGGCCTTTGGTATAGAGTGCGGTGTCGTCAGCAAAGAGGGCGAGTTCGACGCCTTTCGGCGGGATGGTAATGTCGTTGGTGCACACGGTGTACAGCAGAGGGGCGAGGACTGAGCCTTGAGGGACTCCAGCTTTTATGAGACGAGGCGCAGAAAGCGTGCCTTCGTGTTTAAATCGAAATGTACGGTCTTTGAGAAACGACGCTATTAACCTGACTAGGTGATCCGGTAAGCCTATCTTGTAGAGTTTATCAACGAGACCGCTGTGCCAGACTTTATCGAAAGCCTTGGCTACGTCAAAGAAAACCGCGACTATTTTATAACGACGCGGATAGAAACCGTCAAGTATATACTCGACGATTCGGTGGACTTGCTGAGGGCAGGAGTGTTTAGCGCGAAAGCCGCACTGATGGGGAATAATGAGAGGATCGCCATCCGTTGGAAACAAATGGTTCCGCATTCGACAGAGTATGACTCTCTCGAGAAGTTTAGACATTGCCTTGAGGAGGCTGATGGGTCTGTGATTAGCCGGGACGTTCAGAGGTTTGCCCGGCTTGGGAATGCCTATGACTGTCGCTTCTTTCCAAGCTTTTGGAAAGTAGCTATGGTCGAAGCAGGCATTGAAAATGATAGCTAACAAGGTAAGCATCTGTTGAGGTAGGTGCTTAAGTGCGTGGTTGGAAATTCCATCCGCACCCGGAGCCTTTTTGGACTTTTGATTTCTAATGAGAAGCAAGATTTCATCATTAGAGACTGTGACAGGGTGGGCGGTGATGGGGAGAGAGTCTCTGCGAAGGACTTCGTCCTCCACCGCCTGGATGTGTGAGGGATCAGCAGGTTGCGTGCTGGGCGAGCATTGTGCGGCAATGCTGTCAGCGAAGCATTCGGCTTTCTCTTCGATTTCAAAGGCAGTAGTGCCATCGGGACGAGTGAGAGGAGGAACGTGAGAGGCGGTGTCTACGCGTAAGGCTCGGGCCATGCTATAGTACGCTTGGTGGGACGGAGAGATATTCGCCATGAGATCGTTCATCTGAGCGTCTCGGAGTTCCGCGAGGCAAGACCTAACTTTACGTTGAAGCTGATTCGCAGCTGTTCTATAGGCGGGCGTGGGATATTTCTTGGCTCTCCGGAGAGCCGCGTTCTTAGCTTTAATAAGATTGCTAACGGCTAAGGGAAGCGTGGGTTTGTCTTGCTTAGCAGCCTTTTCGTTGTCACTGATGGCTGAGTTGATAGCATCAGTGAGAGAATTTACTAATGAATCGATTTTATCCGGGCTATCTAATTGTTCGGGAGAGATCGCGAGTGGAGAGTTCGGAGCCTCTAAGGCTGAAACTAACGTATTTTTAAAACCTTTCCAGTTGGTAAAGGTCTTAGGACATGAGACGTTATCGTTCGGCGGTCCTAGCACGAGGGAAACGGGGCAATGGTCGGAGCCTAGGTCATCGAGCGGTTCGATAGACCTTAGATCAAGATTGATTCGCTTGATAATTGCAAAGTCGAGGATGTCAGGAGAGTAGGACGGGTTGTTGGGATAGTGAGTGGGAGTGATGGGGGATATGACGTTTAGGTCAAGGGAGTTAGTGATGTCGAGGAGAGCGATACCGCTGGTGTTAGTCGATAAGCACGTCCAGTCAGTATGTTTGGAGTTAAAGTCTCCGAACATAATGACTGAATGGCCGAGGGCGAGAATGGCCTCAAAGTCGCTGCGGATTGGTCTGGTACCACTAGGTATGTATATTGAAGCTATGATGATGGTCGAATGACGAGTCATAGCCAATCTACACATAGTGGCTTCCATGTTGAGGAGAGGAGGGGTAGGGAGAGGACAGCATTGTAAGCCTCTTTTGTAATATATAGCGGTGCCGCCGAAACCGTCGGAGTTGGGCCTATCGTTACGAATAAACGCGTACTTAGGTATAGCGAATCCCCTGGAGCGGTTTGGAGTAAGCCATGTCTCCTGGAGAAGGAATAAGTCAGGTTCTTTGTTCTGAAGGAACAGTTTAATCTCGGGAAGGTTGGTGTTAAGGCTACGAGCGTTAAAAGATACTAGGGATAAGCCCTTGGGTTTAATACGACTGGACGCGGGATTCGCGGGTCTAGACATTATAATTTATTATTTACGAATTTATAAAAGAATTTATAACGAACTTAGGAGCGAGTGATGCTCGGCTAAAGCAAATAAACGCTCTTGAGGAGAGCGGGCGGCTCGCAGTTTGCGTGCGAGCACGGAAATTTCGTTGATATCGACGTTTTGAATAACGTCGAACACGGTCTTCATGTCCTCAGCCAACGACGACTGAGGTGCGGATGACGGAGAAGGACGCGGCCCTACGGAAGCTGCGGGAGCTGGGATGGGTCGGGAAGGTGCAGGCGGAACGGCCGGACGCTGCCTCCAAGACAGAGCCTGAGTAGACGTCGGCTGAACGGGCTTTGCTTCCGGGGGACCCCGGTTGCGCAGCGGCGGAAAGTTAGCGGGAGTGAGCGGCGGCGCCGGTTTAGGCGCGACCCTCTTGGCGGTGGAGCGTGGAGCGCGCGGGCAACCCCTGTAGTTAGCTGTGTGGCCGGATTGGCCGCAAAGCACACAGGCAGGGGGGGAAGTGGATTCGGGAGTGCGAGTGCACTCCTTCGTTATATGAGGATCCAGGCACTTAACGCACCTGGGGGGAGCTGAGCAGTTAGCCGCTGCGTGGCCGTAGAGCTGGCAGCGGTGGCACTGCCCAGGGTGACCACGGGGGTTGGGACGCTCGACGGAGATATTCGAGAGTCCGCAGATTGTGCGAGCCTCTCTGAAGATCTCCCTCGAGTTGGGAGAATTAGACAAGATAACTAAAGCTAACGGAAAGCGCCTACCGCGGTGCATCTTGTGCACTGCTACAGCCGGGAAGCCCTGGTACTTAAGGTCCTCGAGAATGTCTTCATTACTGAGTTCAAACGGGACGCCCCGTAGTACTGCGCGGATCTTACGCTCCTCTGGGAGGGCGTAAGTGTGGTACGCGATTTGTTTAAGCGAAAGTAAACGAGTGATCGCGCGGAAGTCGTCGATAGTCGCGACTTGGATTTTTATAGTGTCGCCTGCGTTATTTGCATTGAGGTAATTGATTTTGTGCTCTTTGCACAGGTAAGAAACCGCGGTCCAGCGCGCTTTATCGTGGAGGAAGACGGGCGGAGGGAGCTGAGGCTTCGATGGGATGGGAGTGCAGCGCGATGCTGGCTTAGACGGGACCGACGGAGACGCGGTCACTTATAGTGACATGAGGGGCGCGGGGGCGGGTGTAGAAGACACCGGGGTTGGCTCGGGTGTTGAAGACACCGCGGCTTTTTTCGAACGCTTCTTCGAGCGTTTGGCTCCTAATTGGAACGCGGGCTCAGGAGAGCCGGTTAAGGTGGCGGCGACCGACGAAGCTTCGGACGCGGCGGAGTCTGAATCGCTTCCGGGAGCGGTACGCTTCCTGCGAGATGAGCGCGAGGATGAGACCGACGCGCAGTCCATATCGGATGGAACGGGAGACGCGGGAGAGCTATAAACCTGAGGGGTCTGGACATTAGAGGCCTGAGGGGCCGGGGTTGAGGCCTGAGGGGACGCAATAGATGCCTGTAAGGCCTGCGTTAGTACGTCAGCGGGTATGCTTACGCCGGACGCAGCGAGCGCCTGGGCGAATGACCTAAGAATATTAACAAGGTCCATTGGAGGGCTTGGAATAACAATATGTAATATATAAATATATAATGTATGCCTAGGTTCCCTAGCAAACCTAGCACCTATTTATATAACAAATGCCTAGGATTCCTAAATAAAAAACCTAGCGAACCCTAGCGGCAAACCTCCCTACCAGCGGTAGGGGGGCTGGGGAGAATAACTTAAAACTAACCGTAGTACGCCGAAGGCCGCTACCTAGAAACCTAAAAAATGGTACGCAGGTAAAGAGTTGACCGAGTTAGGGTCAACCTTTACCGACAGAAAGGATAAATACACACGAAAACACACAGATATGATAGAAATAAATATGAAAATATGAGAAAATAAATAAAATAGAGAAGAGAAATAAAATAAAAATAAAAAGGACTGGTTCAGTACAAATTCGTTGTCACCGTTAAGTATCCTTTGCACTGAAACCAGACTACTTACGCTGGGCACAACACTGCACTCAGCACAAGCACAACACAACTTAGCACAGCACTTTGAAGACTAAGGGGCTTAGTCGCAAAGAAAAATCGCACTTCGAAAGCACTCAGACGGAGTAGAAAAACCTTGAAAACCGTACCACGGAACCAACATGCTAAACTGTGACGTCAGTAGACTGAGCGCCACGGAATATCGGGAAGGGACCAAACAACGGAGAACGGGGTCTTGCACGTCCGCACTGGGCGGCGGTCGGAGCGAGAATCATGTAGAGTCCTGTTTAAAGCTTGGTTTTAAACCTGTTTTTTTTCGGTCGTTGGAACGTAATATCATCGTAATATCGTTGCATCTTTTTGGAAAAACTTAAAACTTGAAAGTCTTGATAGACCCTAGCAAAAATGAGTTCCTTCCAGACCATTTCTATGATGCCAATAAAATCAATGATCATTTTTTTAAACTTCCTGCATGTGACGTCAATACGCCAATGCATCAACCTTAGAAAAAAGCAATTTTGAAAGTTCTTCATTTGGAGCATCATCTTTTATCTTACAGCCAGTTTCGGAAACGATGATATTTAAGTGCTTAATGTCTGTGAAATCGAATGCCATCGGTTATGATAACATCAGCAAGGACATGATTTTACTAACAGTTCCTGTTACGTTGCCAATAATTACAGCAATTATTAATGAGTCCATACGTAGTGCGAAGTTTCCCAGTCAATGGAAAAGAGCACTAGTTATCCCTTTGCCTAAGATAGACAACCCCACTGACCTTAATGGCGTACGGCCGATCAGTATATTAACATTTCTTTCAAAAACATTAGAAAAAGTTTTGTACGTACAAATTTTAAGACATGTGAAAAAAAAAAACAATAAGTTGCCTTCTCACCAATCGGGCTTCAGAAATTAACGTGGTATAGTCACTTTTATATGTAGTAGATGCAATTCTGACGGAGCAAGATGTTGACCGCGGAACGATTCTTGCACTGTTGGATTTTTACCGCGCTTTTGACAGCCTTGATAATTCTCTCTTGCTCTCTAAGTCAACTTACTACGGACTTGATTCTCATTCAGTGCAGTGGTTCAAAAGTTATGTTAGTGATCGTCAAGAGTCGCTGAAGCTTAGAAAGCAAGATGGTTCTAGCCTAGTTTCCGATCCAAAACTGGTAGAGCGTGGTGTTCCTCAAGGATCCATATTAGGGCCTCTTTTATTCATAAGCTACAGTGCTGATTTGATAAAGCAGATCCAAAATTGCAAATTTCATTTATATGCTGATGATGTACAATTATACATCTCCGAAACACCTGAACGAATTCTGCATTCAGTAGAACTATTAAATAAAGATCTCAGTAGAATAGCTGAATGGTCACATAGAAACTCTCAGGTACTAAGCACTAACAAATTTAAATTCATGATTTTTGGCTCATAAAATAAAATCCATGTCCGTATACTAGATCTAGGTATCGATCAAGTAGATGAGGCTAGAAGTCTGGGTGTTTTATTCGATAATCAAATGAGATTTCAAGCTCATGTTGAAAATTTGGTACGAAGCTGTTTTTATAGATTGAAAATATTGTATAAAATTTGAAACTTATTATATAAAGATGCTCGAATCGCCATTTGTGGATTGTTAGTGCTATCTTGCTATCTAGATCAACTATAACAATATTTTGTATGGACCTCGTTTATTGTACAAAACAGCGCGTACAGAATGCGTGTTGTAGATATATATTCGATGTGCCTCCAAGAAACCACATTACACCTAATCTCAATATGCCTCCAAGAAACCACATCACACCTTATCTCAATAACGCATCTATACTTAATATGGAAGCCCGCAGAAATTTACACTTGGCTTCACTTATGTTCGACATGATTAAGTTTAAAAGACCTAACTACCTATTTAATAAATTAAAATTTTCGAATTTAAACACATTGCGTGACAACATACCTAGGTCCTCACGTCCACCACTAAGTGTGCAACCTCACCGCACTGTGGCGTTTACTGGTAGTTTTCGTTACAGTGCAACAAAGTGTTGGAATAACATTCCACCACCTGCAAGAATTTTGCAAAGTAAATATTCTTTTAAATTAAAACTTAAGACGCAATTACTAGAAATACGAAAACTTGAAGTTTCCAACACTGCCGAGGTGACTTATATATGTATATAGTGTAAGTGTAATATTTGCAATGTTTTAATATAAATAATGTTATTCTTTCTTTCATTCTTAATTCATTCAATATATATAAACAATGCAATTACTACTTACAATAACCTTAATCTCACAATGATCGACCATATAAATATATAATATATTCTATTTACAATTCAATGATACCTGTCTATAAACCTAATTTTAATTTTGACCTATAATTTTTGCTATATAATTTCAATTTTTTTAACTCTCCTGGAATTATTGAAAACACTATCAATGTATAAACTTTTATAATACAATGAAATGTTGTGATGGCGTACTACCTAAGGGTATAGCTGAAAATCAGCGGTTTGCTTGTAAAGCAAATATTGATGCTGAGCTGTGACCCATTGCACTGACGTAACACACACGATAAACTCTGTAAATTGTCTGTATTATTCTTTCTTTCTTTTTTTGTACTTTTGTGTGTGTTATGAGTGTAATAAAAGTTTTATCTATCTATCTATCTATCTGTCGCGGCCGCTAGGGGTGAGGGTTGCGGGGGCATCAAGTCCTCGGAACTTTCGAGAGCGCCGACGAAGCTGCGCTCTGACGAGCCGCCCCGCCAGAGCATCTCCTAGCTATCCATCGAATAACACCTCGCGACGTGTTAGCTTAAATATCTTTTTTGTTTAACATACTATGCAGAAATTATAATACACATGGTTGTACTTATTTTCATTTAATAGTTTTATTTCAAACGCAAAAGTAGGGACCCCGAGCCCGAACATGGTGACCCCGACGTGATTGCGCAACTGATCGCACACGTGGCGCACAAAAGCGAAGCTTCCAGAAGATCCAGGCAGAGAGGTTTCTTACGGGAAGGCGTCTGCATTCAATCATCCAGACCAGCCACTCCACTCCACTGCATCCAGATTCCATGAAGATTATTCAGGAAGGCGTCTAGGACGAGCCACCCGGTCCACGTGTATCTACGGAAGTTTCCAGCTTGCTCTCGTTTCAAGCCAGCCGGTCCGCCAACTGCGCCGCAGCTACAGCTTAACCAGAGAAGTGTACCTGCATATCCTTTTCCATTATATTTAAATCCCCATTTCTATTTGACTAATTAGCCTTGCTTGTTCCTCTTTAGTCATTTGCTATGTTTCCTAAAAGAACTGGATACCTATCTATTTTCTATCTCATAAACTATTTTATTATTTTTCTGCCGCGACTTGCAAAGTAAGCACTTAAATAAACTTATTACGCACTTACGCAATACCTAGGCTGGACGATACCTAGGCACCTATCTATATTTATTTGCGTAAAGTTCATTGATATCTTTTTATCTATTCATTATTGCATATTACGTTATTAATAACTCGCATTCTTTGTTCCCCTAGTGGTACCTAACCTATCGTCGCGTGCGCAGTTTGCCGGTGTGGCGGCGGCGCGGCGCGGCCTGGCGCCATCTTGTCTGCATCCGCGCGTCTCGCGATTGTGTGGAGCACGAGCCGGACCAATTTACGTACTCCCTTTTTATTTGTTTCTATTTGAATTTAATAGTTCATTCGTTTGTTTTCTTTGTGATATACATATCTGAGGTTTTATAAAATGACCGAAAAGACCTCTGTTTATGTTACGCGAAGCTCGATTAAGGGCCGAATAACTAAATTTAAAAATTATATTGATAAAATTAGTAATTACGAACGCTTTAGCTCAGAGCAAAGGAATGAACTGACATTGAGATTGGATCGATTTCGCAATTTATTAACACAATTTGATGAGGTACAGTCTCAAATTGAAAGTTTGAATCCAGCCTCTTTGGAAGCCGAAATTGATGCAAGGGATGAGATAGAACAGGAATTTCTTTCGTTGATAAGTATAGCTCAAGGTTTATTTGACAAATTTGTCGAGAAAAATGATTTTGCCAGTGTTAATTCAGAAGCTTCTCATTGTAGTCATGTCAATGAAATGAATTTTAAGCTTCCTATAATAAAAATCTCCAATTTCGATGGCTCTTATTTCAGATGGCTCGAGTTTAGAGACACTTTTAACTCTCTTATTCATTTTAATGATAGGATTAAACCAATACATAAATTTCATTATCTTAACTCGTATTTAGAGGGCGAAGCATCGCAAGTTATTAGTAACCTAGAAGTTACCGACGCAAATTACACAGATGCTTGGCGACTCCTCTGCGAGAGATACGACAATAAAAAGCAATTGATAATTAATCACTTAAATTCTTTATTTAATATTAAGCCAGTTGGGCGCGAGTCGGCTAAGGCTTTACGATATTTAGTGGATCATGTCTCAAAGAACTTACGAGCTCTAAACACACTGGGTCAGCCGACTCACCAGTGGGACACATTAATTATTTATTTGATTTCGGCAAAGCTCGACAACAATACCAACTTTAAATGGGAGGATTATAGAAATACCTCTTTTGAAGACATGCCTTCCCTCAACGATTTTAATAAAATTTTGACAAGTCTATTGAAGATAGGATCTCTGAGGCGGTAAAATTGAAAATCTGTCTTAATTGTTTGAGAATCGGCCACCCGTCGTATCGCTGTAGATTATCTTCTTGTCGTATATGTAAAAAGCGACACCATACGTTGTTACATAGGGAAGTTCCTAAGACCGTTGTAGAATCTTCGCCGCAGTCGAGTAGCGATGCGACGATCGGAGTAATGACCTCACATAATAGTAGCCATGTTTTGCTATCCACCGCTCTAGTAGATGTTTTTAATCCCAACACTAATCTTTGCCTAACTGTCCGTGCTTTGTTAGACAGCGGGAGTCAAACTTCAATTATTACCGAGAGTCTGAAACAACAATTACATTTGACTCCTCAGCCAAATACAACTAACATATTAGGTACAGGTAACGTTCCTCTATCGGGCACCCCTGCTCGTTGTTTAATTAGACTAAAATCTAAATATAACGATCAAATCAATTATAATTTATCTTGTTTGGTACTTAAAACTATTTCAGGCAACATGCCACAAAAATATATTGATTTGAAACGATTTAAATAACCTCGAAATATCAAACTCGCCGATCCTTACTTTAACAAGCCTGCGCCCGTGGATATTCTTCTCGGTGCAGATATTTTTTGGCATTTAATCGGTTCTGAGCAAATAAAATTAGGTGATAGTTTACCAATCGTACGCGATTCCCAGTTAGGTTGGATACTGGCGGGTCCTATTAATTATTCTTATCGACTACCTTCACATTCTATTCATAGTAATCATATTTCTATAGACGATAATTTAAATGAGGAGTTAACGAAGTTTTGGCAACTCGAACAATTTCCTTCTCCGACAAAGCAATATACAGACATTGACGCTGAATGCGAACATCATTTTTGTACACACACATATCGCGACACGAACGGTCGTTTTGCGTTCGTTTACCATTAATTACTGAGCCGACTTGTTTAGGTAGTTCCTTCCATACAGTTAAGAAAAGTTTTTTAAGTTTAGAGAAACGATTTAAAAATAATCCTATACTTAAAAATCTTTATACTCAATTATTGCAGAATATTCCGATTTGGGTCATCTTTCTAAATACAATGTTAATTTTAAAGACCCGCATTATTTTATTCCTCATCATGCCATTTTAAAGCCTAATAGTGAGTCCACGAAACTTCGCGTTGTATTTAATGGTAGTGCACCTACCACATCTGGTTACTCGGTTAATGACATACAGATGGTAGGACCGACAATACAAGGATCGTTTTTTAACATTTTACTAAGATTTCGTACTTATACATATGTGCTATCTGGCGACATTGAAAAAATGTATCGTCAAATATTAGTTCAAGAATGTGATCGTAACTTGCAATTAATTCTGTGGCGAAACCATGAAAATGAGCCTTTACAAACACTAAGATTAAATACAGTTACATACGGTTATTCTAGTGCTAGTTTTTTAAGTACGCGGTGTTTATGGCAGCTAGGACAGGACTGCAATGATCCTAAAATTAAATCAATTATTCAAAACGATTTTCTAGTCGATGATTTGCTCACGGGTTCTGATTCCAAAGACGAGCTACTTTATATTAAAAATTCAATCGAACGGATTTTATCTACTGCTTGTCTCCCGCTACGTAAATATCGATCAAATTCATCTTCAATTCTAAACGATGATCAAGGATCTAATCCTGAAGGAAGTTTGATTATTAGTTCTTCTTCACATATTCTAGGCGTAGGTTGGGATTCCTCAGCCGATATTGTTCATTTTCCTATACAATATACAGCTAGGTGCGACACACCTACTACAAGGTCGATATTATCGGATTCTTGTAAGATTTTCGATCCCTCAGGTCAACTTTGCTTATTAACAATAATTCCTAAAATTTTAATACAAAGATTATGGCTAGCTAAATTATATTGGGACGAACCCGTACCTTACCCCATAAGGGAAGCATGGCAACGGTTTGCCGATGGGTTGTCCGCTCTCAGTTCTATACGTATTTCCCGCAATGTGCTTTGCGACTCGCCTAATTATATAGAACTACATTGTTTTTGTGATAGCAGCGCCAGCGCCTACGCAAGTTGTATTTATCTAAAATCTATTAGCGATACAGGCAAGGTAGTGGTGCGGTTACTGTGCGCGAAGGCGCGCGTTAGCCCCGCTACACTAACTACAATCCCTCGTCTCGAGTTATGCGCTGCAGTGCTCGGTGAGAGAGCAGCTCACCGCTGCGGTCGTTGCCGCCCTGCGCTGCCAGATACGCAATGCTTACTATTGGACAGACTCGACTATTGTTTTAGCTTGGTTGCAAACTAGTCATACTAAATTAAACACCTTTGTATCTAACAGAACATCTAAAATTTTAGAGTTGACCGAAGGCTCAGAATGGCGTCACGTTCCTACAGATTTAAACCCCGCGGATTTCGCTTCGCGCGGAGTGGATGCTGGCAAATTATATAGTTTAGAGATGTGGTGGAACGGTCCTGCATTTTTATACAAATCTAAAGCTAACTGGCCTGCACTAAATACACGACCCTGCGATGAAATTCCTGAATTAAAAATTAATTTGACGCAAACCAGTATGATTAAGCTTAGCCCATACAAATTAATTGATTTTGAGAGATATTCTAAACTTAAATATATACAGCGTTCATTTGCTTATGCACTTCGATTTATTTTTAATTGTCGCAATTCTATTAATAAGAAAGGGGGTATTCTGCAGGCATGTGAGCTCGATTCTTCATTTAAGTATTTAGTTAAGTTTTCACAGCTAGCATCTTTCGAAACCGAATTGAAACTTTTAAAAACTAACCAGCCTCTTAATTCTAAATGCAACATTATTTCTCTTAACCCGTTCCTTGATGGTGAAGGCATAATACGCGTAGGTGGCCGCCTTGATTCATCCTTTTACTCTTTTGAAACCCGTCATCCCATGCTTTTACACAGCAAGCACAGGCTCACCAAGTTGTTATTTCAGCAGGAACACTTGCGACTTCTTCACGCTGGTCCGCAGCTTCTTCTATGTTCGATGCGGGGGTTGGTGTGGGCGGTGCGCGGCCGCGACTTGGCGCGAACCGTGTGTCGCCAGTGCGTGGTGTGCCGACGTCACGCCGCCACCTCCGCCGCTCCTGTCATGGGCGCGTTGCCCCCAGAGCGCATTACACCTGATTACCCATTTATTAGTGTTGGAGTCGACTTTGCTGGGCCGTTTTTGATAGTCGATAGACAGGGGAGGGGTTGTAAAATAACAAAGTGTTATATGGCTATATTTATTTGCACTAGATATAAATGCGTACCTTTTTAAGCCGTAAGTCAACTATCTAAGGACTCTTTTATTTTATCGCTGCGTCGTTTTATCGCTCGCAGAGGAAAACCACGCGAAATTTTATGCGATGGTCGCAATTTTGTTGCTGCTGCCAAAGAAATCGGCGATTTTATTGATTCTAATTCTTGCTCTATCACTGATTTTGCATCTAATGAGGGCATTAAATTCAAATTTTCACCGGCTTATGCTCCGCACTTTGGGGCCACCCTCGCCTTGGCCGCCTTTTCACTTTTCAGGTGAGATAGACAACAAACGCTTGCCAGTCAATTTTATAAAACATACTAAACACAAATCAAACTGTTTAGTGTTTATTGGTATTAGAGTTGACCACGACGCAAAGGCTCGTTACCGTTGTGCTTATACAAATACCACTCAATCAATCTGACACCAAAGGTATTGTCAGGCAAGGTTGACGGAATATACTGACTACAGGAAAATGGTGACGAGAAACGTTTTCTACTGATTTTGTTTCCTAACCTTGGCAAGAAAGAAACCTCCTGAACTATTTAATACTCACCATTGGAAGCTTTCAATTAGCTTACTTGCAAAGCTACTAATCCAATAAAATATAATTTGCTTCAAAGTAAAGATCATACAATTACATAATGCCTAAAATCTATTAAAAAAAACCCTTTGGTATTTTACCTAAATTGGTAGGTCTGACTGGAAATAAGTTGCCGGCACCATCTGTGACGGAAACTTATATTCTTATTTAAAGCTCTATACTGATTCAGACATAACTCAAGTATTCGGGTTTCAGTGGACCTTAAACTTTTTCTTAAGTAAAGGATAACGATTTAAGCTTTTCAAGATATATTTATAACAGCTTTTTTGTAAAAATGGAGAGCTTATTCGAGACATTTTTTAATTGTATTTTTAGTTAACAATATGATTTATTCCTAAAAGTCGGTTTTAATTCAATATAAATATAAAATAAAATCATAAAAGTACATATAATCACACACACACATATACAAGTAAAAAGTTGGATTATTAATCTTATGTTTCAATCATATCATAAAACTTGCTCATTACACTAATAAAGTACTTAAAAGTTCCTAAATGAAAAATTATTTCTGACTTAGCACCGTAGTTTTTTCTGTCAGTTAAAGATACAAAAATACAAACGTGAACGCTTTTTGTTGCTGACACAGAACACCATCACAGGACACATTATTTCTGTTTTCATTGGCGGCAACTGGGGACAGTCTCTTGTTGTCACGGTTGTCTCTTGACGACATGGCTCACCCATTCACAAAGTAACGTAGTTTGCGCAGGACAAATGTTTGAAAATTGTTAGATGCATCTGTTTTGCCCTGACCACTTTTAGTTTTCAGTAACCTAGATTGAACACTTTTTCAAAGTGGAAGCAACTAGACACAGTAGGTGTCTACGACGGCGCAGAAACTGATTATATGAAAGTAAAATATTGCACCCACCAGGTAAAGCTTACAGACCATTGCGTTATCCTTTTCATTTATATTGATTCGTTTAATAACTAGACGTATCAAATGGCTTTACTTGATCAAATTTAACCTGGATGAAATATTGTGCTCTTGGATTATAGAGTTTTAAATACCAAATCCATTTTAATTCAGTTTAAATGTTTGAGATTTAGTATTCAAATAAACAAATGTTTTGACGACCGAGTGGTGTAGTGGTAAGTAGCCCTGCCTCATACGTCGAATGTCCCAGGTTCGAGTTCTGGCCGGGGCATTCGTTTGTGTGATGAACACAGATGTTTGTTCTCGGACCATGGTTGTTTGTATTTATATATTTATGTTTATTCTATGTCCATAACACAAGCTCTGCTTACTTTGGAACCATACAGTTGGTGTATTTGTCTGGGATTAAAAAAAAATTTACGACGATTTACATGCTTCGTTATTTCAAGGATATCACACAATCCACAAAACTTTTACTTCAAGTATGAATCCTTTACTTTTGTATTGTATATAACAATATATTTTGCAAGATTAATACTGGAAAATAAAAATTGACACCACCACTCGGGATGAAAAAAAAGCCCTATTTCCTCTCTACGGCCCGCAAACTTTCACCAAGTATCAATCCGTTGTCCTATTTTGACGTACAAAGGGAACGAACAAACAAACGTACATTCTTATTTATTATATGAGTATGGAGATCATGCTAAGGCAAATATTTTTAAATAACGAGTTATTAGACATTATATAAGAACTTTTTTTGTTAGACGTGTATCCGTAGATAAAATAATACTGAACGAGAATATAAAAATAATAAGTCAGTATATTTCAATCCCAACACCCAACCACTAAACGAAATCTATTGCTTCCATTTATTTGATGTTACCCAGTCCTTATCTCAGATATATACTTTTGTCACAAAACCATATATATAAACCAATTTGGACGTATGCGAATTTATTTATGAGGTCGCCCCTTCTAAATCGCTCCTATGAGAAACATGGCATTCCATGTATTTATGTGCTTACTTGCTTGATGGGTCACTCCCTTCCCTCTAATTTGGTTGAGGAGGGCGATGGCTGGATGCTATGTTAACCTAGTGCCGTTTGAGGGTGTTCGTCATTTGGATATTTGGGGGGAAAGAGACTTGCCGAGGTAATGGATGTGGATAAGAATAATTTTGTTTAGACATAAGGAGAGGTTGTAAATTTATTTTTAATTAATTTTGAAAAAAAAATTATATACCTACGTGAAGTTTGTTGCCAGTTTTTTTGCACGAAGGTTTTACCGAACTCGTGGTAGAGTCATGATTTATTTAATGACAATAAGAACAAGTAATTGTCAGTGTTGACGGATAAATATTTGAATTCCAAATATTTATTCAAATATTCTCATCTCAATCTACATGCGAGTCAGCTGGCTATTTTGTAAACAGAGTCGAATTTTGAAAAGTGAGCAACCCGTCACGCGAAGCTACTGTAAGAACACGTACTTTAGTCATCGCATGTTTAATGACCAACTTTTTACAGCTCCTAGTGTAATGTGTTGTAACCAGAAAAAGAGAGATTAAACAACACAATTTCCCATTCAAAATGCATCAGCAAAGGACCTGTATTGCGAATGAATAACTTGGAAACTTATTTTTAAGAATACACAAAGAAATGTGTAGAGTTATTCTGAAAATTTAAAGTGATTCATCTCTGTTGAATCCACTGAGCTAATTTTGATGAATGCTACTGCCACCTTTTCTCATTTTTCTTTCCTAAAATAAGTTATCTCTTAAAGAAAAATGCTCAGTACATAAATCCGTTTTTCAACTACGATACGCCTTAAAGATTTGCATATGATGAATTGCATTCAGGAAAGCTTAATAGTGGGTAAAAAATCTCTCGTTAACTTAACAATTGAGTAAAATGATAATATATTTTGTAATAATATTTAAGAGATAGAATTCACATATATGAGTTAAATTAATTAACGTAGATTTCCTGCCTTCGCAGCAAATATATACACCGAGAAAAACTGTACTACAGGATAACCTAGATTTTAACATGTTACCTATCTCGAGGTTTTAATAACGGACGTTCGTTGCAATAATCTGGATTAAAATAGCGCTTAATAATTCAGTTTATTGCCACTTAAAGTTTTATGTATCGCTCCGCTTTAATAAAGAAGTATGATAATATTTTTTTCTCTTTGGGTCGTTGGGTTTTCATCCAGGGTACGAGATCCCCAATCAGAGTTCTTTTATTTCACTTTTATAACCTCATTTTCAAATAATGTATGCTCATTATGCTACGTATACTGAGCGCACGGCTATTAATTAATTTAGTCATCACAATTCATCGTGGTAAGAAGCCCATTAATTTTGCAATTTTTTTTTAACAAACATATTTTGAAATTAACAATATAAATTTTTGTGACCTTCATTTAACAAAAATAGTTTTTTTAGACAGATTACTCAACAGAGCAATCAAAAAATCGTAAATTCCAGTTTAAATGTTTTTAAATGGCTACGATTATTCATTCAAAAATAGTAACACAATCGTAAACGAAGATAAAAACTGAAATAAATATGCTTTTTCGTTGAAACTTCGCTATTTTGGAACATCTTCTTTGAAGATTAACCTTGGTGTGATCAGATAAAAACGTAAAAGAGATAAAAACACATGAAATATAGGTAGGTACTTAGATTATAAGGATTTTTTATTACTGTCACCGAATGCTGGTTGAAATTGAATTTATAACAGAATTTCTTAATGTCGCGATTTTTTGTTAGGACTGGAGGTGGTGTACCAATGGAACGTTACTTGTTTATTTATACATTAAAAAAATGAAGAAAAGGCTATTTATGATCATGGTTTTACATACTGTATGGCGACATATTCTGATCGCTGGCTAAGCATGCATTTCGCGAGCTCTAAGTGGCAGTAAAGTACCTTTTGTAAAGATCTCGTATAGGGCAGTACTACAGTCCTTCGTGTTTAGCGGCCGTAATAATTACACTTACTTGGTCGTATTCCGATTACAGGGAAGCAACAGGCCGTGCAATTACTGCCACAAAACTTCCAAATGAAGCGATATGGCATCGCATCTTTGGTTGATATAAAATCACATACAATATTGATAAATAAAAGACCTATGCCTCATGATGTCGATGGCTGCAAATGCCACTTATCATGTGGGGCGCGAGCTCGTTTGCCGGCTATTAAAAAAAGTAAAAAAAAACTGTTTCATTGAGGTACTAACACGCAACTATAATTTAATGAATTTAAGGGATTCTTATCACGATTTTCGATTTGTAAAAACAGTTATGATTAATGAGCAGTTGCTACTTAGTAGCTCGTAATTCTAGACAATGCTAGTAATGAGCATGCTCAATTTCAGTTTGGTCATAAATCAACAGTCGTTTGATTTTTAATAATTATATAATACGTTTTAGATCGAACCGTCTACTAGACTGAACTATATCTTAAACTAAATAAGGTCATCAGAATATTTTACAAATACATATTATAGTTACAATTACAAATTTTACAATCACTCAATTAAAGTTCATTAAAGGTTTTTTTTCATCATTATTGGACCAAGGTACTACTACTACATTTAAGTGGTTTACAAAATTAGAATCTTATTCTTTGATAAAAAAGACTTAATATTTTTGATAGGATTTATTCTGTTAGATACAAGATTATCAATATCCATGACAAATGATGGGTAGATCACCTAGGTGAGTGAAATTTCTAATAGTTGGTACCAAAATATATAATGGTCTTGAATGATAAAAAGTGGAATATAGAAGAGAATATTGTCGATGGGACACATTTCATGAGGTAAAATATTTCCAATATATTTGTGTGCTCGGTTTTATTTAGTTCATCTTGTTATATCTTTGATAATATGACTTTGATCTTAAAAATCTAGGATTTGCTCTTATCACGCCTTGTGATAACATTGTGTGTGAAAATAATGTTTACGTTGCAAGTAAGTGCGTAGATTGAACTGCGAAAATTCTTTAAAACACTGTTACTATAAATAATTTGATTTCATCAAAATGTAATTAGCCTGCGGTAAATTTAATCCTAATTAATTGACAAAAACGTTATCAGACGTATTCTTGTTGAAAAAATTGTGATGCAAATCACTTCAGTTAATAAGTTTGACAGTTCCTAGTGAAATTTCATTTTACAATAATTATGTCGCAGGGAGTTTGTATTAATAATGAACATTTAAATTTGATTAAATCTCTAAATATTTGAAAATAAGTTTTGCCAATACGTAATTTAATTTGATTTCGTGTCAGCATCTTTGACTATCGTAATTTATCAACAAATTTCAAATACAAAATTATAATGAATAATCAAACAATTGACACACCGTATGAAATTAACTTACGTTGACATTTTCACATACTGTACGGTGATGAGAACTATTCTTGTACCGTTGCTTACATAACTTCTTATTAAAAAAGTGTCAAATTTATTTACAATAACTTTATGGTAAAAATATATTTCAAATAAATTCCAGTACGAACTCATATTACTGAAATATTTACTACGCGTATAAATAACTTTGTGAAGAAAAGTTTTTTAATTAACAAAAATGTAAATGTTCTCAAAATACAACAGCGTCAAAGAAGTTTGTTGATTATTTAAATTATAAACTTGTTGGCGATAACAATCTAATTAATGTAAAACTACAGTTAGATTTTGCAGGAATAACAAACTTTGTAAAGTTTATCTAGAAAGTTCTGCCGGATCAGGAACTGCGTGAGTAAACTGCCTGGAGGTTATTGTTTACTTTAAATATAACACGTACTGTTTAAACTGTCAAGCGTAAAATATATTCACTGACAGATATAATAAATCATGTTCATAACATAAGTATTGGTGCGGATCCTGAAAAAGAGAAACTCTTGATTTGTCATAAAAGTTGTGTAGCTCTGACTCCAACCACAGGTTTCCTTCTCGTGTAAACATTTCTGTAGTGGAAGGTTTGTTGAATTCGGATAACCATATTGAACTTAAATTGTTGCAAAAAATTGTAACAAAAATATTTGTGAACAACATATAGTGTAGCAGATTTATATGATGATTGCCTTTAAAGATTTCATATGTACTTCATTAAGTATAGAAACTTTTTTTTATCATTTCTTATTGTCCTTGGAATGCATCTAAAATGGTAAAATAGGCGGACTATGCGATTTAATTTCTGAGTTATGGTGCCTTGACGTGGTAAAAAATGCGATTCTATCGATTATATTGGCTAAATTGTAATATAATTCGTACAAAAATCTTATCTTGGCACGCCATGCTACTACTGCTGAATAAGACTGCGTACCTCTTTTTGAACATTAAACTTGAACGAATTCCTAAAATATTTTCAATATAACAATGATGATACTTTTCCTAATTGTGGTATTTCATTTTGGACCCCGTAATTCTGTCGGTATTTGTTTTCACAGAAACACAAAAACAAAGACGCATTATAAAATGACTTCCTCATTTCCTTTCTGAGAATTAATAAAATTAATCATGATCATAATCGGCTTCATAAAGCTCTTAGTAGGGCTCTAAACGTATTCTTAAGGGACCTACTCAAAAATGGTCGCATTATCTCTACATAAAAAAAGCATCAAAAATATGTATGAAAAGATAATTCACAGCCTACGTGATACAAACCCAAATTACAACGTAGAGATTAATTTAGAATGATAATATTTAATTACACATTGGATAACCATCAATCTGGGTATCAAGGCTATAATGATATCCAATATTATATTTTAAAGTTATTTTGTAAAATTAAATATTTTGATGGTGAAGTGCCACACGCGGACCTTTTTAAACGTAGCTTATTAAAGTGCTTTGGTACGAGGCAATACGATGGGCTAATACAATGCGTTGTTACTTTTAAACTATTTAATAAAACAGTTAAGTATTAAGATTTTTATACTTTTATTTATACTTAATGCTTGGTCTGAAACTCTTAATACTAAGCAATTAAACTATACCTATCCGGAACAAATGACGGAAATCCACTTTTAGGCTTAAAGCTCACGGCACTTTTAAATCCGCGAGGGCCACGGTAGCTGTCTGGCGGCTTCCGTGCATAGGTTTGTAATAACACTGAAGCTATTTTCACGGTCGCATTCGCGGGTGACTAGAACCTTGCAGGGCAGCGGTACACCGAGTACTTCGCAGTCGTTTTCTCTTGCCGATCGCCATGGCTGCATATAAATGGTATAAATGGCTGGATGCTATCTATCCAAGTAAATAAATCTATTGCCGTATACAAACACACGTTTTTTCTATATACAAAAACAATTATTTTTTGTTAATAGCTAATCATTTTTTATTTTAAATCGTAATTGTTAAATATATACAGTAAATTTGTAACTTTTTGCTCTAATAAAATCTTTATTGAGCAACAAAACAATTTTACACATACACATTCAAGTCTTTTTGCTGCTTTTTCCAGGGGTCTCCAAATTTTCTATTATAACGATACAAGTGTTTACTCCTAAAATAACAAAGGGTTCCTTATAAATGAAAATTTTGAGTTTAGTACAATTTATTGCAAAAAATAAAACAGCAATATTATAACAGAAATTCTTATCTGACCATACCCGTTCACTTTGAACCACCTTATCTTAGTTATCTACCCACTGTGTAATTTTACTAACCAACATTTCAATTGCCGCGCTTTCTATTCAAGAATTTATCCTGTTCACTGACCTGCCGTTTGCCTACTGTCTTTTCGAAAAACCTTTAATTTTGTGAATACTGTATTATTTAATAATATTATGGCAAAATTTTTGTAATACCATAATCAATTTAAAAATTAGCGCGTCTTTTCGTTAACGGAAAACCTTATCAATATTTTTTTCATAAAAATTTGAAATAATTCGAATTTACGTTAGAATTAGAAGTTGCGGCCTGAAGGGCTTCGAAATCTAGTGTTAATTGTGTGGGTTCGCCAGTGTGCGCGTTTCTCGGTCTAGCGACTTCGTATATCGAATCTATGACAGGGGTAGTATACGAGACTGAATCTTGAACTAAGGGATTGGGGTGGGTTTCGGCGCGTTTGAAGAACGATTCTGACCTCAAAACAGGTGCTGTTGCACTGTAGGTCGTTCAAATTCACCATATTGGTGATATTGGCAAATATTGGCGAAGCATATGTCATGACGGGTCTAACGCAGACCTTATAAAGCGTACGTTTGTTTCCGAGAGACATTTTACTTTTCTACATAACATACTATATAGGCGGCTTAAGTAAAAACGTGCGAGTTTAGTTACTCTATCGACGTGTGGCTTGAAAGAAAGCGTCTGGTCTAAGGTGACGCCTAAGTATTTAATACTGCGCTTCCAGGGGATGGTAACTCTCATTATTCCCCACCAGTTCGGCTTTCGCGCTAAGCACTCCTACCCTCAGCAAGTCCATCGAATCGTCGAGTACATACTCGAAGGATGCTCTCAGCGTCGTAAAAAAACAATCGCGGTTCTCTTTGACGTAGCCAAGGCTTTCGACAAAGTCTGGCCCAGCGGTCTTCGACATCCCCATCCCGCCGAAAGACGTTGAACTTGCCCTCTTTGCAGACGATACCGCCCTTTACACTAAAAGTCAAGCGATCCCGTATAACATCACCAGACTCCAAAAGGCCGTAAACGCCCTCGGTGTTTGGTTTCAAAAATGGCGTATCGATGTCAACCCAGAAAAGAGTTCTGCCATTCAATTCGACCACAAACGTCGTAATCGCCGCAACGATCCCCATATTCGAATGTTAGGTATTCCCATCCCCTGGAAACGCAGTATTAAATACTTAGGCGTCACCTTAGATCAGACGCTTTCTTTCAAGCCACACGTCGATAGAGTAACGAAACTCGCGCGTTTTTACTTAAGCCGTCTATATAGTATGATAGGAAGAAAAAGTAAAATGTCTTTTAGAAATAAACGTACGCTTTATAAGGTCTGCGTTAGACCCGTCATGTCATATGCTTCGCCAGTCTTTGCCCACGCCAAACCCTCCGTCCTGTATAAGCTGCAGGTAGTTCAAAATCTCTTCTGCCGCAAGGCCACAAACGCACCTTGGTACGTGCGTAACGCAGACCTGCACAGAGATCTTGAACTACCTACAGTGCAACAGCACCTCAAAACACTCTCAGAATCGTTCTTCAAACGCGCCGAATCCCATCCCAATCATCTTGTTCGAGATTCTGTCTCATATACTACTCCTGTGTTAGATTCGATTTACAAAATCGCTAGACCGAGAAACGCGCACACGAGCGAACGCACGCAGTTAACTTTAGATCTAGAGGCCCTTCAGGCCGCAAATTCTAATTCTAACGTAAATTCTAATTTTAACGTAAATCCGAATTAATGCAATTTTATTTTTCAATTTGTAATGTTTTTATTATTTACTTTTCTTTTTTGAGCACCTTCAGTGCTATGTAAATCCCAGCGGGTGACCCCTTAAGGGCCCTGCTAGCGCGGCCTCTTTCTCCGATTGGCCGTCGCTCAGATGAAGGCTGAGTGGCAAAAATGCACGAGCCGACAGGGGTTTTTTTAGTGGGTATGGTTCTGGTAGGCATCGGGACGAGTCCCACATAACTCCGATCGCGCGCGCGGAGTATGCGTCAGAGCATTTTTTATGTCCTCCTGCCCTTCCCGTGGAGGGGAACCAAAAAAAAAAAAAAGGAATGGTAATACCTAACATTCGAATGTGGGGATCGTTGTAGCGATTACGGAGTTTGTGGTCGAATTGAATAGCAGAACTCTTTTGTGGGTTGACATCGATACGCCATTTTTGAAACCAAACACCGAGGGCGTTTACGGCCTTTTGGAGTCTGGTGATGTTCTTCGGGACCTCGTGACCTTTGGTGTAAAAGGCGGTGTCGTCAGCAAAGAGGGTGAGTTCGACGCCTTTTGGCGGGATGGGGATGTCGTTAGTGTACACGGTGTACAACAGAGGGCCGAGGACTGAGCCTTGTGGGTCTCCAGCCTTTACGGGACGAGGAGCGGAAAGCGTGCCTTCATGTTTGAAATGAAACGTGCGATCTTTGAGCAACGATGCGATTATCCTGACTAGGCGATCCGGTAAGCCTATTTTATTAAGTTTATAAACGAGGCCGCTGTGCCAGACTTTACCGAAAGCTTTGGCTACGTCAAAGAAAACTGCGACCCTTTTATTACGCCACGGATAGAAGCCGATTCGATGGACTTTCTGAGGGCAGGAGTGCTTAGCGCGAACGCCGAACTGATGGGGAATAATGAAAGGATCGCCATCCGTTGGAAACAGATGGCTCCGCATTCGAGAGAGTATGACTCTTTCGAGAAGTTTAGACATGGCCTTGAGGAAGCTGATGAGTCTGTGATTCTGTCAGTCTGTGAGCCGGGATATTCAGAGGTTTACCCGGCTTGGGAATACCTATGACAGTCGCTTCTTTCCAAGCTTTTCGAAACTAGCTATGGTCAAAGCAGGCATCGAAGATAAAAGCTAACAAGGTAAGCACCTGCTAAGGCAGGTGCTTAAGTGCGTGGTTAGAAATTCCATCCGCACCCGGAGCCTTTTTGGATTTTTGACTTCTAATGAGAAGCAAGATTTCATCAATAGAGACAGTGACGGGGTCAGCGGTGATGGGGAGAAAGTTTCTACGGAGAACTTTGTCCTCTACCGCTTGGATGTGGGTGCGATCCGCGGGTTGCGTGCCGGGCGAGCATTGTGAGGCAACGCTGTCAGCGAAGCATTCGGCTTTCTCTTTAACTTCGAAGGCAGTAGTGCCATCGGGACGAGTAAGAGGAGGAACGTGAGTGGCGGTGTCTTCGTGTTAGGCTCGGGCCATTCTACAGGGTGTTTGGTGCAGGGTTAGCCAAACCCTATGGGTGTGTAGGTGGTACTAATTGTAAAATACAAATTGAAGTAAAAACTGTTATAATTTTTTTTCAATGATTTTTTTGTATTTTTTTAAGTTTTTCCGAAATCTTACCTTTCCAACCGTACAACTTTTTTTGGAACATGTTTTTAATACAATTTTTTATGTAATTTTGGTCTCAGATGTACCCTTTGTCTGTCAAAGACGTTATTGGTTCAAAATAACGAGCAAAAAAATTTTTACAGGCCCTAAAGTTAAAAAAATAAAAAACATTAGTTAAAAAGGGAAACTTTATATCTTTAAAAAAAAAACCAGTAACGATCGAGGAGTTCAAGTACTTGTAAAAAAATCTCTAGTCATCCCTCTTTACATCGGTATACTACATGTAGCAAAAAAATGTATGAATTTGTCAAAAATACAACTTTACGGGAAAACAGAGTAAAAACACGAAAGTAAATGTTTACATTTTTATTCTTTAAAACTACAAATTTTGTTCAAATACCCCTTCCCTACTTTTAATACACACTCAATATCTTCGCCGAATTTCAACAGTAGTAGTACGGAGCGTCATCTCGACTTTCATTTTTGCAAATGCTGCGTCAATTCTTTCAATTAATTGTTGTTTTGTTTGTATTTCAACTTCATATACAAGCTCTTTTGCACGTCTCCATATACAGTAGTCAAGAGGGGTCAAATCTGGGGATCGTGGAGGCCATGAGATGGGGCCAAGTCGTCCAATCCACGCATTGGGGAACGAGTTATCTAGGAACTCTCGAACTGTTAGCCGATAGTGTGCCGGACAACCATCATTTTGAAATACTATCGGTCGATCTTCTCGATATATCGGCACATTGCTCATCAGTTCAGTGAGATCATTTTCTAAAAATTCTAAATAATTGTCCCCGTCAAGAGTGTCTGGTAAGTAGTGAGGTCCAATCAGATGTTTGCCGATTATACCTGCCCAGACATTGACAGAAAATCGTGTTTGATGCGATGCCTGCCTTGTAACACGGGGATTTTGTCCTTTTTTTGCCCAGTGGTGTAAATTGTGTTGATTGAAAATCCCTTCACGTGTGAATTTCGACTCATCCGTCCATAGAATGCTTTTTAAAAAGTTTCCGTTCTCTATGTCCGTATTAAGTATAAAACGACAGAATTGCATTCGTCGCGCGTTATCACCTTGCACTAAACCTAAAACAAGAAAGAAAAAACCGTTAAAAAAATCTTAACGATTATGTAACAATGCAATTTCGACTGTAATGAGACACCCATGAGATAAAACAAAAAAATACAAGGTCAATACCAATAATCTTTCTAACTAAGTTTATCAGTTCAATTCCAGTCCAAGGATACTCCACCTTGAGCCACAGACTCACTTGAGTGTGTAAATATACATCAGACGATCACGGTCGACAGTGGCCAAATGCCTGCCTGTCGACCATTAAAAAAAATTATTCACCTCAAACGTCTTGTCTAATTAAACTAAAACAAAGATAAGCTACATTAAATTAGGCACTTCAAAGTAATTTACCTTGCACCGGAGTGTAGTGGAAAGGATGCCTTCCGTCTGCATTGACGACAGACCATACTTTCCATATGGAAACACCCAGATCTCTAGCGACTTTTCGAGTACTGGTAGTGGGGTCATCATTGAACGCTTGGAGTATGGCTTCGTCTATAGCAACTGGATGCTGTGTTGCGCTGACTCGTGGTTCTCGAAAGGTTAAGTTTCCTGTTTCACGAAGTCGTCGAAATGTACTTGAAAAAGTGTTATGATGTGGTACACGTCTGTTGGGATGCAACTCTCTGTACAGTCTTTGAGCTGCGCGTGTATTGCCATCGCATCGACCATACGCATAAATAATATCAGCGTATTCTTCATTGGAGAATTCCGCCATTTTGTGACAAAAACAACGATAACAAAAACTTAACAACAAACAGCAAAACAACAAAACGTAACAAATCACAAAAATATTAACGAAAGCTAAGATACGTCTCACAGTAATCATAGTCAAACCACGACTAAAGACAAATATCTAAACATACTGTAGCTTAAAGCGATTCCACTTCACATTGAAGGTCTGGTATTCGATGATAGAAAGAGATAGAATTATACAACACAATGAACATAGCGAAACAAAAGCTTTTTACCTGCTTTTGACATGTATGCCTCGCACTAATTACAATAACTATTGAATTGCTGTTTTCTTGCAATGCAGTGTTTACTAGTTTAACGTTTCTACGAATATTCCTATTAAATAATTAACTAATTTGGAGGTAAATTATTCTAAATTATTTGTTATTTGAACGAAATTTGTAAAGTAATAAATTAAAAATGTAAACATTTACTTTTGTGTTTTTACTCCGTTTTCCCTTAAAGTGGTATTTTTGACAAATTCATAAATTTTTTTGCTACATGTAGTATACCGATGTAAAGAGGGATGACTAAAGAATTTTTTACAAGTACTTGAACTCCTCGATCGTTAATGGTTTTTTTTTAAAAAAGATATAAAGTTGACTTTTGTAACGAATGTTTTTTATTTTTTTAACTTTAAAGAGCCTGTAAAAAAATTTTTGCTCGTTATTTTGAACAAATAACGTCTTTGACAGACGAAAGGTACATCTGAGACCAAATATACATAAAAAATTGTATTAAAAACATGTTCCAAAAAAAGTTGTACGGTTGGAAAGGTAAGATTTCGGAAAAACTTTAAAAAATACAAAAAAATCATTGAAAAAAAATTATAACAGTTAGGGTCTTTTACTTCAATTAGTATTTTACAATTAGTACCACCTACACACCCGTAGGGTTTGGCTAACCCTGCACCAAACACCCTGTATAATACGGTTGGTGGGACGGGGAGATATTCGCCATGAGATCGTTCATTTGAGCGTCTTGGAGTCCCGCGAGGCAAGATCTAACTTTATTTTGTAGCTGATTTGCAGCTGTTCTATGAGCGGGCGTGGGATAGAGCTTGGCTCTCCGGAGAGCCGCGTTCTTAGCTGTAATAAGATTGCTAACGGCTAGGGGAAGCGTGGGTTTGCCTTGCTTAGCAACCTTTTCGTTATCGCTGATGGCTGAGTTGATAGCATCAGTGACAGAATTGACTACTGAATCTATTTTATCCGGGTTATCTAATTGATCGGGTGAGATCGCGAGCGGAGTTTGAGTTCGAGGCCTCTAAGGCTGAAACTAACGTATTTTTTAAACATTTCCATTGGGTAAAGGTCTTAGGAGATGTGACGTTATTGTTAGGTGGACCTACCACGAGGGAGACGGGGCAGTGGTCAGAACCTAGGTCATCGAGCGGTTCAATAGACCTGAGATCAAGGTTGATTCGCTTGACAATTGCAAAATCGAGGATGCCAGGAGAGTAGTTCGGGTTGTTGGGATAGTGAGTGGGAGTGATGGGAGAGATGACGTCTAAGTCGAGTGAGTTAGTGATGTCGAGGAGAGCGATACCGCTGGTGTTAATCGATAGTCACGTCCAGTCAGTATGTTTGGAGTTAAAGTCTCCGAACATAATGACTGAATTGCCGAGGGCGAGAATGGCCTCAAAGTCGCTGCGGATTGGTCTAGTGCCAACAGGTATGTAGACTGAAGCTATGATGATGGTCCGATGACCAGTCATAGCTAATCTACACACAGTGGCTTCCACGTTAAGGAGAGGAGGAGTAGGGAGAGGACAGCAATGGAATCCTCTTTTGTAATAAATAGCAGTTACGAGAATAATGCGATTTGGAGTAAACCATGTCTCTTGGAGAAGCAATAAGTCTGGCTCGTTGTTCAAAAGGAACAGTTTGAGTTCAGGAAGTTTAGAACTAAGGCTACGAGCGTTAAAAGAAACTAGGGATAAACACTTGGGTTTGATACGACAGGACGCGGGATTTGCGGGTCTAGACATTATATTTATTTATTTAACGAATTTATACGAAAAATATAATTTATAAAGAACTAAGTAGCGAGTGATGCTCGGCTAACGCGAAGAGACACTCTTGAGGAGAGCGGGAGGCTCGCAGTTTGCGTGCGAGTACGGAGATTTCCCTAATGTCAACGTTTTTAATAACGGCGAATACGGTCTTCATGTCCTCAGCCAACGACGACTGAGGTTGAGACGACGGAACGGGACGCGGGCCTACGGGATTTGGGATAGGACGGGAAGGTGGAGCTGGAGTGGCCGGATGCTGTCTCCAGGAGAGAGCCGGAGTTGGCGTCGGCTGTACAGGCTTTGATTCCGGGGGAGCCCGGTTGCGCAGCAGCGGGAAGTTAGCGGAAGTGAGCGGCGGTGCCGGTTTAGGCGCGGCCCTCTTAGCTGAGGAGCGCGGAGCGCGCAGGCAACCCCTGTAGTTAACTGTGTGGCCGGACTGGCCGCACAGCACAATGCAGGGGGGATTGGGGATTCGGGAGTGCGAGTGCACTCCTTTGTTATACCCATAGAGCTGGCAGCAGTGGCACTGCCCAGGGTGACCGCGGGGATTGGGACGCTCGACGGAGATATTTGAAAGTCCGCAGATTGAGCGAGTCTCTCTGAAGATCTCCCTCGAATTGGGAGTGTTAGTTAGGATTACTAGAGCAAGTAAGAAACGCCTTCCGCGGTTGGAGTGCATCTTGTGCACTGATTCAGCCGGGAAGCCCTGGGACTTAAGGTCCTCGAGAATGTCGTCGTTACTGAGTTCGAACGGGACGCCCCGTAATACCGCGCGGACCTTGCGCTCCTCCAGGAAGGCGTAAGTATGATACGCGATTTGTTTGATCGAAAGAAGCCTAGTAAAAGACCGGAAGTCGTCGATGGTCGCGACCTGTATTTTAATTGATTCGCCCGCGTTGACGGCTTTTAAGTAATTATTTCGCACAAGTTAGAAACCACGGTCCAGCGCGCTTTTTCGCGGAGGAAGACGGGCGGAGGGAGCCGAGGCTTCGGTGGGTCGGGAGCGCAGCGCGTCGCTAGCTTCGACGGGACCGACGGAGACGCGGTCACTTCGTGTGACAACAATGGCGTGGGGGCGGGTGTTGAAGACACCGGGGTGGGCTTGGGTGTTTAAGACACCGAGGCTTTCTTCGAACGCTTCTTAGAACGTTTGGCGACTAACTGAAATGCGGGCTCAGGAGAGCCGGTTAAGGTGACGGCAACTGATGACGCATCGGACGCGGGTTCGGAGTCGCTCCCGGGAGCGATACGCTTGCGACGCGACGCGCGAGAGGATGTTACCGATTCACAGTCCATCTCGGACGGGATGGGAGACGCGGGAGAGCTGTAGACCTGAGGGGTCTGGACTTTGGAGGCCTGAGAGGCCGGGGACAAATTCAATCGCGGGGACGGCTTATATAGTGTCCCTGGAACCCAGTGGTCAAGACTAAAATACAACATAAAAGCAAAAAAAGCTAAGTGACACTGTAAGTGGTTTTTTTTATATAAGTGGCAAAATGGCACTTGAATCGTGCCGAAATATCGGAAACTCTATATTAAAAATAATTATCGTGGTAAAGATCCTGTTAATTCCTTGTATAACGTTTTTTTTATTGTGAATTGCGTTTGTCTTCCATCTACCCGATGGAGTGATACAGCTCGCTCTTATAATAATACACACGACATTTAATAAAAATATTATTTCTTTTACATGTTAATTTCAAATTTATAGCAAAGTACGAACAAACCGCATGAACATTACTATTTACTATAATTCTACTTTTGGGCCTTAATTTAACATTTCCAGTGACCTACAAGGTTGGAATTTCGGTCAAAAGACTAAGTTTTACCGCATTGCTCACAAAATTACTTATCTCGTGTGGAGTATTTTCCGACATTAGGACAAACAACATTTAAGGGCTAACCGCTTTCTTCTTTTCATATGAAATGGTTACTATCACATGAAATGGTTCAACATTGTTTTTTTTATTATCTTGATTTCAAAAAAGGTCAATCTTATAATAAAACATTGAAAATTTCTTATATATATATATATAATAATAATAATAGAAATGAAAAAGTATGCTCATAAGATATTTACACGATTGCAACATTACCAAGCTATTTTTGAAATAATTAAAAAGAAGTAAATTATCGTTTATTTGAGATAAATACTAAATAAATACAAATACTACTTGCGCGGGCTTCATCTGCATATCCCACAAAAATTGTGTATTTCTGCTAGAATTACAAATTTTTTTTGGATAAACTTAGCTTGGCTTCACAACTTCAGCAAAACCAGTTCAGTCATTTTTGTGTGATTGAATAACAAGCATCCAATAACACAAAATTGTACATTTATAATATTATTAGGATTAGGAATAGGATTAAGTTTGTTACAAAAATTGCAGTGCTGACATAGCAGTAAATAATTTACTAGATACCTCACATCAAATAGAATTTAGCAATTAATGTAAACAAATATGACAAGCATACAACAGTGGATTTACTTATCTCCGAAGCTATGAATGTAAACCATATTTCAATAATTATAAGGACTCGATTTTTGAATACAATAAAAAGTTATCTCAATTGATATCCAAGTTATGGCTTGTTATCGAAAGGATATTATTACCTGTATAACAGTTTCAATATCAACTGAAATTATTGACAGTAAGATAAAACTCGATTGAAGTGAAGAATGCAAATACACTTGAAACTGATAAACGTATGCTGTGTACCTTTTTTGTTCAGAGGTTTCAATACTGAAAACTAGTAGTTTATCTATGAAAAGTAAGTAAATATCAAACATGGATACACAATCCGCCACTTAGCAAGATATAAGTGTATTATTACGTGAAAATCATATATAGAAATGAGGTCACAGTTATTTTTAACTTTTCCTGAAGTAATAATTCAAATGGTTTCAAACTCAAAGCCAAACTCGAACTTCGATTGAGATAGCGTAAGCTAGAGTTCCCAGTACCTATAAATGAAAATTTGTATATATATGGCATGGTGATTTCATATTTTACATGCACTATGGTTTTTCAGCTTTCATTGTTTTATTTTGTTTAATTTTTCTCTGCAGCTAGGACATGAAATGTTTTTACGCATATATTTTTGTATGTAAGTAATATTTTATATTAATATGTAAGTAATAAACGTATGTTATAGAACTCATAAAATATTTTAGATTTACACATTTAAAAATACTTACTGTATTGAAGATTCAAGCCGTGATGTCAAAAATCTCGAAAATGTTTTAGGTTCATTTTGTAGCTTAATTGTGCTGAATTTAGCCAAATTGTAAGACCATGTAACTAAGTTGGCTAAAAAAATCAATTACAACATATATATGAAATATGTGACAGTATTTATAAAAAAAATTACTGTTAATAACATTGTATTTTTGAACAGATATGAATGTTAGTATACAACTTTAATACCTTGTTTATTGGAAATGTTTAATTACATTCATAGTTTATGTTACGTCCAAACGAGTTACTTATAATTTTGACATTTTCATTACATTTAACCTAGTGATTAATATAAATACAATAATAATTGTCAAAATATCCATTACGTGTTTAACAATGTTGAGGTTAAGATTATATATACTAAGTATAAAGTATTAATTATAAGTATTATATTGAAAAAATATTTATTATTACAATCTTTGTAGATTTTTGAACTCAATAAAATAAAAAATGTGTCAACATTATTTACATCTATAATATAAAATACAGTTTATTTTTTGCAAAATTTTCCAAACGGGCTTAAATGGAATCGGATCTAAAATTCGAAGCATACCTATGTAGGTGAATTGAAAAGTTCGCACCCTAAGTTAAGGGTGCGAACTTTCAATTTTATTCTGTTTTCTTGTTAGAAAACAGAATGAAATACGTTCAGGAATTGTTTTAATATTTTTTTTATTTAGAGGCTTTTGGTTACAAACAAAACAAACCATGTCAGCTCCGTCATAGCCTGTAGTAATGAGTTAACTACTAATGGAATTTCGAACAAATTTATAAATACATGCACTTTCACTGCATGGCTTTGCTAAAACGGTTTGGAAAAGATCTAAATCAGTTTTATTTAACTTTAATTGAGCCATTAAAGCACTTCTCTCATTGCTATTTCGGACACATTCTACCAACAAGTGGTCAACATCTTCAACAGTCCTGCAGTGCTCGCAGTTCGGGCTGCTCACTTTTTTCATCAAAAAACTAAACTTGTTGAGAGGCAGAGACATTGGTAAACCAGGGAACATGAGGAGGCTCGCATTGCATTGTCCAATACCAGATTCCTTTCTCTCTAGACTTCATATCAAAGTACTCTTTCCAGATTTGGTGACATTGATTTTTGTATATGCTTAAAAGTTCCGAGTAGTGGCATTCAATCTTTATTTGCGTACCATTCATCGCTGAGGTTTTGGCTAGTGTGTCTACCTCCTTGTTTCCCGGTAAACCAATATGGGAAGGAATGCACTGTAATCTCAGGCTAATATTATTGCAATTAAAATCATTTAGTTTATCAACATAATCTCCGCCAAACTCAATGCATTTGTTCGATCTGTTTTTTAAAGCTTCTACGCCGGTTTAAAAAAAATATTCGCGAGGGTCTCCCAAAACCGCAAATTCACTGTAGCTTTGTCCTCTCAATTTGACAGAAATAGCTTTTTTAGGTACGAAAACAGATCAAAGTAAGATGGTGCCAAATCAGGAGAAGTGGCAGGAAATTTTAGAAAACCCGAGTGCATTAATGTTTTGTATTTGCTTACGCGAATTGCCTTAATTGTATGCATTCCCCTTATGGTCAGTCTACGGGTTTATAATATACGATCACACACTTCGTTGAAGTTTTCGTCGGTCTTAGTGATTAGGTTGGTAACCCACTCAGAATGAGTTGCAGAATTTTAACGTGGACTAAAGAGTATTGTGGAGGAGTCTCACTTTGACTGGCCTACTATGTCTATAACTGAATATAATGGAGCAAAATCACCTTATGTAGTCGTCATGTAGTCTCGGATGTCTTTAGGCGATACCTCTTTTCTAAACCAGTGTTTAATCACGGAACGTGGTTCAACTTAGTAATTTTTTTAAAACTTTGAACTCGATCTTGTTTATCACATTATAATTTGAAAACCCCATATATTACAACAACATTGTACACTGTGACGACCAAAGAATGTACAGACTTAATGAGGGTAGTGTTGTTTATATAAAGTAAGTAGACATTTGTGTGTCTGGCCGCGACTTATTGTTTTATTATCCACCCTCATATATGGATCTATAATGAGCATTCACGTAGAAAAAACGGACGAAGCGTCTAAAGCATTATTAGAAAATTGTTGAGTTAATTTTAATAACCAATCAATTTTTTTTACTTTCATGGCTACCTGGCTAGCTAACGAGCAGATTTACGTCATTTGTTATTTACGGTAATGTTTTTCACCTTAAGCATAGACTAGCAAGTTCGTACTGAAATAACCTTACGCAACTTCAGTTTTGCATATTCACACCTTTTTAGTTTGGACACATTTGAACAGACGCAGAGTCAATTTATTTATACGTCAATCATATTGCAAGATGTCGTGAGGATATGATAATACCATAAAAATACTAAAATAATACTATAAAACAGCCATTCTTTCAATCGCTTATTAACATATCTTATATTTATATATGCCTAAATTTGTACGGAATTTCATTTACTTGTGTTTACAGAAACTTCTGCCAAAACCACAATTATAAAAGCAATTACAAATATAACCTACAAAATTATAAAAGTACAGTTAAATCTTAGAATACGTTTATTGTCTGAAAAACATTTCTCATAAAGAGGAAAGAAAAACAAAGTTGGAGAGTTTTATTTACGAAATTTTTGGATTGAATAAATAGCATCTTGTCCCAACAACAAACAAAGAACGTTTCCTCACTGCTCTCCAAATGTTGCCGAGAAGAAAAGAATTAAGAAAACGTTAACGAGAATATATTTTTCTTAACTATGTTCAGGCCTATGAAACTATGAAATTTCAAAAGTGGTATATTTTTTATACAAGAAACAAGTGTGAGTCAAATTTAACCCACAAGATCACAAGAGGTTGGTATGCGTAGGTAATTACTTCTATGACCAACCAACCATGATAATAATGACACGTAAATGTTCATCAATATCTTTAATTAATCAACTAGTCCAAAGATCACAGCAATAGCTCGTCGTAAGCGCAATCTATTGGAATCCTTAGGCACAAAAGCTTATAAAGTCACGTAATGGATTATCTGAGTCCAATAAACGTCCTGGTCGAATAAAATAACTAAAAAAATCTCAAATCATTAGAAAAAAACCACACACACACAAGTGACAAGTCCCAAAGTAACAAAACGGTTTCGTTTTCAAGTAACGTTTTTATCTCAAACTTGCCGGCAAAAACCAAAGCAATACAGCCAAGGATTAGGACTCCAGTGAGTAATAAATCCGTTTCACCATGAGGAATATAAAAAATAATATTCTAGTCCTTACATTCTGAAGAGATTATAATTTCCTATATTTAAAAATTATATCACAAAATACTTGCGCTTACTTACAATTAATCCTATGTATCGTTATAAAAATGACAGGAGGTAAAACAAACTGATCAAGTCAAATCAAGCTTTGTAAATCAACTATTTTATGGAGACTTCTACACAACATGAATCTAATATTATGGAAATTCACATTTAAAAAAAGAATAAGCTACATTTTTGGTTACTTTTCTAAACATTCAACTGTTTACTTAAATAAGGATTCACCAACATTCTTTGAGGAAATACCGTTTAACGAATAAGTGAGGTCCTCTCGCTATCGACATGTTCGATTCGACACATCTGGGTTGGCAGTATTTGTCAAAAGACAAGGCCGACTCGAAGCAATGACTACTCTTACTCGGCTTGTTCCGATCCGGTACTCCTTTCGGGTTGTATTAGGACATATTAGGCTCGTCTTGCCAAAACCCGAACGGTTTTGACCGGAAGGTATTTTTACCGAACGTTCATCTAGACATGTGAGTCTTTACCGTTCTGCTGTGCCACTTAATGCCGGCCCAAGCATGCGCGTAGCGCACCTAATACAACGCAGAACTAAGAAATAGACTTTACTGAATTATATTTATCTTTGCTTCATTATTTTTCGGATTAAGACTTAACGCTGTGCACAAGATCTGTGAACTTTTTAAGTTAATATGCTTTTCTCACAACTTTGACGCAGTTTTTGAGTTTTACAACTCTAATCTCTTCAATGTTCTTATTTTTGTGCCCGTGTTATTCTGTGACTTGATTTCAAGTTGTGAGAAGCAGAAGGGATATTTATAAACTGCTGTTAAGAATTATGATTAAATAAAATTTCAAGGTATTTGAGACCTTTTCTGAATAAAAAATATACGATATGATAAAATTATGGACGACAGTTCAGCAAATAGGTTCATTTGGAGAACTTAGTGGTGGCCGGACTAAGGCGAGAATCGCTTGCGCGTTGCTTGGGATATGTAGGAACTCCAAATACTAAGAGGCTACAACACTGCAGGAGATTCGAATGCGAATCTGAGCCTGCACCGAAATCCTGGACACTACCTACTTTGTTAGGTGTTACTGAAATATATAAAGCATATTTAGAGTTATCTCAGCCTGATCTCAGCTTTATGGTCATATAAAAAGCGACTTTGTTTTATACTACATAGTGATGGAAATTTAAGAAAAAATATTATGATATCATTCATCACATCTTTACAGAACATGCAATGTACATGTAGTAACTTGTACTGCACGCGACAGTAAGATCAGCGAAGAGTGGCTGACTGTGCGAGTTTTACTGTCAAATGACACAATTTGTTTATACAACATAGAAGTATAAGTACGTTAATACATCTGATCTAACGGTGAAGCAAACCACCGTAAGGAATATCTAAGATATCATTTTTAATGTATGAAATATACAGTAGCCAACCCGACTTATGCACGCGTACACTATATATACTATACGCGTATACACTTAATATTATTGAAAACCTTCCGTGGTGTGGTGAGGATTGTAAGATGATGTCCTTGCAATGAGATTATTAGGATCGGTAATCTAGAAATCAAAATAATGAATTTTTCATAATATTACAGAACAGACAAAAACGTAAAATGTTGAATTTATTTTCAAATTCAACGAACTAGCCCTTTTCAATCAATTGCTGATTTCTCCATTAAACTCGTTAACAACATACCTATGCATTCTTACGGAATTGGGTTTAATACTTTTTTTTGTTTGAGGTTGCATACTTGGGGGGAGGAAGACTTGCCGAGCTAACATCTGCAGATAAGAATAATTTTGTATAGACATAAGAAGACGTTGTGAATTTATTTTGAAAAAAATGTAACCGTAAAATTTCTTGCCAGTTCACGAAGGTTTTTCCGAACTGGTGGAAGAGTCGTGTTTTATTTGAGAGAGAGAGAAATAAATATTTGAATTTAAAAGTGGAAACCTAGGATAAACTCCCATATTTAAATAGAAAACATTAAAGATTCTCACCATTACTTAAATGTCGTACCCTCGAAGAATCGAAACCGGATCCTGTATCAGAGGGTGACACAAGGCTTTTCATAACCACCCCAGTCCATTATTCCACAATTTCATTATTTCATAAAAGAAAAAAGCCCCTTCTTATCGGCCAGTAACTTAAAATATGATTTATCACTAGCATGTTCCTGATATACATCTACGAAGATTATTAATACTGATGAGAAATGAAACTTGCGTAAGAAAGTTGCTTACCACACGAAACTTTGGCACGCAACTAGGTTTTTTTGTGAGCACATTATTATAATACAAATCATTATATAATACATTTCTCGAGCAACTATTTTACAAAATGAAAAGATATATCTGTGACTGAGTAGTTACGCTGTAATAGTAAAGCGGAAATATGTATGTGTTTATGTTTATTTGTAATATATATAGACTCTTAAACAATTCTTAAAGAAGTAAAATAAGCTATCGTTTATAATATAATAATATAAAACCGCTTTGGAAACTTCAGCACTATTAGTTTGTATTAGACTCATTCTGAAAATCTGGCTTTGAACCTATTTTGATATATCTTTTACCTTAAGGCGATATTATTGAAAAGTTACTTCCGAAAAAATATCAATAAATAGGGAAAATTATGCTTTTTTATTTGTCAAGAAAACCCATCAAGAATTTAGAATCTTCCGAACTTGGAAGAACAATTATCATCTCAATAACGCGCGTGAATAATATGGCAATTAGATACTTCCTTATTGCGCTTGTAAACCTTAATCTACGCGGAGTACAGTATGTTTGAATTGACTCATCATGATTTGAATTTTAAGTATTTGAGAAATTTTTTTTTTCATGTATATGTCGAAAGCGGATGGCTGAATTGGACTTGTAACTAAACAGCTAGCTGAAGCTAACTTGTAACTGTACGATTTATGCTACATTTATAGTATTTAAATTTCATAATAGCGCTTTGCCATGTGCTACTGCTCCACGCGCACTTTGATCACTCGGCTTGCGCAAAACCAGGATATCAACAAGTTTCTAAGAAGATAATTAAAAAGTTGCTATTAATTAACTGTTCAAACAACTGAAAAAATCCATTCAATCAAACTAGCTTTTTAGTTGAATATCTAGTTCAACAATTGAAATTATTATTATTATTAACAGACAGCACGTTTCGAAATTTAAGCCAATTCATTGTTCTTTTAGGAACAAAAGAAAACAAATTTTTCACAATTAGTTGTGCTTACGAAATTTTTAAACACCATTAAATATTTTCCTTGCTTGTGCAAGAGTTTTCCTTTTGTTCTTGAAGTTAATTAGATTGTTTTAAAACTTTATCAGGTGTATGTTTCTAAATAAGAAAAATAAATTTGGCTATTTGGGAACCTACTGGTAAAGGTTTACAGGCGGATGTGTCATCAGCGAACTTCATCAATGCGGAAACACAGTCATCAGTGAGTAATGACGCTGCAGCATCTTCCGCGCAAAGAAACAGTGAGTTTTCAATTTCAGGACAAGGCTGCGAGAGCGAGATAGTGTTCAACCCCTTCACTAATAGGATGGGATATTTAGGAAGAATTAGGAAAGTTTCATTTGAAGGGTATAACATAGGAAGAGGATGTATTTTGTAGTAAGTATAACTATCATTAGCAACGACCGGAATTTCCAAAATAAATACTATCTGATTTTGCTTAACATACGCCTTTATCTTAATACACCTTTCTATATTTATAATGTTATCCCATGATATGGGATACGGAAGTTTAACAGTATTTTCTAATAATTTTAGTTCATTAAATAATTCGGAACTGTTAATGATTGATTGATGCAAGGTGTTTAGCTTAGCAAAAGCTAAAGCCGTTTCAATTTCATCTAAGGTTATATACAACGTTTGAAAGTTATGTAAAAATAAATTTAATAATACTATTACGCGTTGCTCGATAAGATCCAGTGAAGTTTTATTAGCAACAAAAACTAATTCATTTAATTTTTCGGTTATACGGATGAAATTATAACGAGTTGAGTTTGCAAAATGCTCCACTGTACCCACCATTTCGGTTATTAGGGTCATTTTTCTTTCAAATGAGTTTTGTCGAATTTTCAAATCATGAATAAGGTGGTCATACTTTACAGCATCAGTATTATCAAGATTTCCGGTTATTAATTTTATTATAGAGCCAATGGGGTTTATGAGTCCTCTTCTATTTCTATTGATAGGGACTAACTGACTGTATTTATCGAATGTTAGATTTCTTATAAAGTTAACCTGATTGATTACATTGCTTAATTCAAGCCCTAAATTGTTAGTGTCAAAACAGTTTTTAACATAACTAAAAACTTCATTAAACCTATTCAAATTACATTCTATATCTTCGTATACTAACTTTAAATCTAAAACCTTAAAAATTAACCACTTGTCGATCTCTATTAAAGCACGACCTTCCCTAACGGGCATAATTCCTGGGTTCCTTTCAATCTTCTCTAGTTGAAGGCCCTGGTTTTGGGTCACTTGTATGAGAAGCAGGAACACGCACCTGTGGAGGACGTTTTATGTCTTTAATAGGTACTTTAGTTTGGCGCTCACGAACCTTGACAGGAACGGTATGTCTTACTATGTCGCCTACTATCGAAGCTTTAACAAATCTTGGTTTGTCTTTGCTTCTTCTAGTGTTAACGCCTTTAATAAATATTTTGTCACCCTTTTTCAAATCAAATTGTGTTTCACCTCCACGTTTTTCTAAAATATGCTCTTTTGAGTTTATAATTTTGTCTGTTATATATTTATAAAGATATTTAGTACGCTTAACGTGTTCCTTAATTAAATTTTGTGTGTAATTTTTGGAGAAGTCTACGCTAAAAGAGCTTCTGCATTCAGTGTGGCCAAATACAACTTCAAATGGTGTTAAACCTGTGGTAGAGTGAATAGTTTGATTGTAGGACATGATGGCGTAAGTCATGATTGAGCTAGCATCGGTTAACTTATGTTCGTATTTAGCTAGTCTATAGATCTCTAATATAGTTGAATGAAATCTTTCTATTAAACCTGTGGAATTCGGATTATGTGGAGTTGTTAAATGTAAATTAATTTTATAAAAATCTAACATCTCTTTCATGAGGCCATTATTAAATTCAGAACCGGGATCTGAACTAATTATATCAGGTGTACCATAAAAAGAAAAGTATTTTATTAAAGCTCTGATAACCTCTGGTGTGCTTCGATTTGGAATTTCTATAGCTTGTCCCAATTTGCTAAACGCATCGATTATAGTTAAGAAGTATTTACCCTCAATAGAGAATAAATCGATAAAGAGTTCTTGAAAAGGTTTAGTCTGGGTTTGCGTTAGTTGTAAGGCTGGTTTGTACGGTTTACGGTCGTATTTTAACATTTTACAAGCTTCACAAGAGTTTAAGATACTTGATACGGTTTGTTCCATATTATGCCAAAAGTAGTGCCTTCTAATGTGTATTAATGTTTCTTTTATCCCGCGGTGACAAGTTTTGCCGTGATGATATTTTAAAACTATTTCTCTTTGCTCATTTTCATCTTCTACAAAAATTACACGTTCTGTACACTCAAATAATTTTACTGTATTTTTTTTAAACAAGGCTAACACTGCTTCATTAAATTCCTTTCTATGTATTTCGTTTTCAAAGTATAAAAAATATTTAATTTTAGGTCGTATGTATTCTTTCAGGAACTGTTTTACAAGGTCGATTCTATTTAAAGGCATATGGACTTCAAGGACTTTTTGTTTGTTGCGAGATACATCTTTGACTGCGGTTTGATCTCTATTCCATGTGAAAATTAATATTTGATTGGGTTTAGTGTCTACAGCTTCATGTAATATAGGTACACCGTCTGTGTCGATATCATGGGCGGAATGAGCTGTTTCAGTACTACTCCGGATATCGTTATTTTCTGAAACGGTAATTGTAGAGTCAGAAAGTGAGGGTAAAGAATATGGAGATTGTCGGCCAGGTAAGGACTTAACACTAATAGTTTTTTCAGATTCTGATGAAATGCTAATTGCGTCGGCTTTAGAATGATTGGTTTTATCGGAATTACGGCCTAATCGAACGATTTCATTAGTAATTTCATCCATATAATTCTGCGAATCCTTTTCCTTATCATCAATATTAACCATCATAGAACTATTGTCACCTTTGTCTATTGCATTTACTTTAATTCGTGATAAAGCGTCAGCGTTACTATTTTGCTTTCCATTTTTATAGACTATGTCATAATTAAATTCTTCTAGACGCAGTTTCCATCGTATCAGTTTGCTATTTGGTTCCTTTAACGATCCTAACCAAGCTAAGGGCCTGTGGTCAGTGTAAATAGTGAATTTATTGCCGTATAAGTATGGCCTAAAATGTTTGACGGCCCAAACTATTGCTAATAATTCCTTCTCTATGGTACTGTATCGGGTTTCTGCATCATTAAGTGTTCTGCTCGCGTAAGCTATCGGTTTGTCTGATCCAATTGGGCCTTGGGATAATACGGCACCAATTGCGAAGTTCGAAGCGTCAGTCGTTAGAACAAAGGGTTTGGTGAAATCAGGGAATTGAAGTAATGGGGCGTTTGTCAAAAGTTCTTTACATGTTTCAAATGATTTTATATATGTTTCATCAATAATGATTTTATTTCTTTTCTTGAGACAATTAGTTAAGGGTTGGGTAATTTTTGAAAAATCTTTTATGAATTTCCTATAATATCCAACCAAACCTAGGAAACTTTTTATTTCAGTGGGGGTTCGTGGTAATGGGAATTTGAGAACGGCTTCAATCTTATCATTATTAGGCTTAAGTCCATCTTTAGTAATTACATGTCCGAGGTATAAGACCTCTCTCCTCATAAATTCACATTTATCTAAGGTAACCTTTAAATTTGTATCGCGCAATCTTTGGAAAACCCTTCTTAACTTATCTATGTGCTCTTGTAAACTAGAAGAATAGATAATTATGTCATCTAAAAATACCAGACAATGAATACCCTGAAGACCTCGCAAGATGTTATCCATCGCACGTTGAAACGTTGCGGGTGCTGTTTTAAGCCCAAAAGGCATTCGAGTGAATTCGAAGTGTCCTGACTGAGTTGTAAAAGCTGTCTTGTGCCTATCTTCTTTTCTAACCTCTATTTGGTGGTACCCACTAGCTAAATCTATTGTACTAAAGTAAACTGACTTGCCTAGTTTATCGAAAAGATCGGTGATGTTTGGAAGGGGGTATTTGTCGTCAACTGTAATTTCATTAAGACGTCTGTAATCTATCACTAATCTATATTTCTTTTCTCCATTAGCATCAGATTTTTTTGGAACCAGGTGTACTGGAGATGACCATGGTGAGTGTGAGTCGGTAATGACATTGTCTTTTAGCATTTTGTCTATTTGTTTTTGGATTTCTTCGTTTTGTGCTGGTGGATGCCTATAAGGTCTCACGTAAATAGGATCTTCATGTTTAGTTCTTATGCAATGTTTGACTTGACCGGTATGTGTTAACGGGAATTTATCACAATAAAATATGTCTCTGAATTCGTAACATAATTTTGAAATATGTCTCTTTTCTTCTTCGTTTAAATGCTCTAATCTAAGTTTATTCAAGTTCTCTTTTAGCACGTTATCTACTTCAATATTATTTAAATCGTTAAGATAATTTAGTTCACAAATTTCACAATCAAGTTTTGAAACACCAATATTCTTGTTAAAAGTCATTTTTTTTTTTTTCATCAGACGTATTTTGAATAACTGTGTACGCAAAATTGTTGTAACAACTAATAAGAGCTGATGGCATTCGCACACCATTACCAAAATCTTTAAATTCTATAATTGCCTCACCTTTATTTAAATTAGTAGGGATTTTGATGCGAGTCTCTGACCTAGGATCTAGATTAATTTCATAAGGTGGACTGTACAGGATAGGAATAGATGTATTACGAGTTTTTAAAATTTGTTTCTTCATATTAATTGTTGCGTCTAACTGTTTTAATAAATCGGCTCCAATTAAACCATCGTATCGCTTATCTACATTGTACACGTAAAACTTATGTTTTTGAGTACTTTTAAAAGATTTTAAAAGTGGTATAAAAATTACTTTATCATGTCTACTACGGGCGTGTGTACTGACTACTTCAAATGGTTCTTCAAAAACATAATCTGTAAAATATTCTTCAACCTTTTGAGGACTGATAAAAGATCTGGTACTACCTGTATCTATCATAAATCGAGCATTAATTTCCGGGATGTAAATATGTGGCAATTTTAAAAGATTATCGCAATTCAAAAATACTATTTCAGGTCCGTTGGTTTCGAGGCTATTGTACAAAAATTTTCATCATGACAATCTTCTGAATCCTGCACTTCATTACTCTCAATATTTTCATCAGGTAATTCGTAATACTGGTCGTAATGCACGTCTTCATCATGAATTAATTCGTCTGAAGTTTCTATTTCGTTATTGTAAAAGACATTTTGAGGGACATGTACTTTGTTATTTCTATGTACCTGAGGGATAGTACGCATAGACACGTCTGTATTGATATTATGATTAGGTTTTTGATAATTAGGTGGAATACCGAACTTAAATTGGTTAGGCTGATTATTGAAATTTTGCGGCTTAAAGGTATTTGTAGGCCTGAAACCCTGTTGATTAGGAATGCCAAACTTAAATTGTGCCTGCTGGTTGGGAATTCCAAACTTAAAATTAGTATTTTGCTGATTTGGATTAATTTTAAAACCTTGCTGTTGTGGTATACCAAACCTAAAACCGGAGTTGTTAGGAATAAATTTATTTTGTACAAATCCAGAGTTCAGAGGTAAATTAAATTTATTATTTTGGTTTGCAAAAGAATTTGGTGGTATGCCAAACTTAAAATTATTACTTGGAATTAATTGATGCTGAAACTGGGACTGAATTGTTGGTTTACTTATAGGATTCGCTTGTTTAATTTTATTCTTAGCATTATATTGAAAATAAAAGTTTACTTCTTCCATAACGACACTCAAAGCACTTTCCAAAGTTGTACAACGATTTAACCTTACAATCCTAATTAAATCTTCAGATAAATTATATAAGAACACATTCAAAGACAAATTATTGTAAATGATCATTTTTGCCGCCTTAATGCCTTCGTCACGAATCAAATTTACCTTCGCAAATAAACTACTTCTTATACACTGAATTTTGTTGCAAAAATCTGAATATGATTCACCTTGTTTAATTTTTAAAGATTCTAATTCAATAGCAATGCATTCTTCCGACCTCGGATCACCGAAATGTTGGATAAGAAGAGTTTTTAATTGTTCCCAGTCTAAAATATCGTTTCTTTCACTTAATAATTCTGCGGCTCTACCAACTAGCTTACTAGTTATGCAATGAAATATGTATAAATTTTGGGCAGCAGTGCCCTGACCTTGAAAATTAGTAATCACGTATTCACACTTTTTAATAAAAGTATTCAATAATTTTCCTTCCCCTTCAAACTTGGGAATTATACACAACATTTCTTTTGGCACTAATTGAATTTGTTCCATTTTTAAAACCAATATAAAATAAGAAAATGAGCAATTATAAATAAAAAAAAATAAATAAAAAAAAAATAAAAATAAAAGAATAAAACACAAACACAGAATGAAGAAAAAAAAATCAATAAAATTTCACAAATTAAAATATTTAACCATACAGTCTTAACTTTGACAATTTCATTTAATATGTTATACGATAAACACTTAAAACTTTGTTTCCTTTTAAAACTGAACGGTTAATTCAATAAGAAAAAGCAATATTTAAAATCCCATTATATAAAACATCATTTTAAAACTTAATAAAATAAATCTTTCAAAATTGTTCAATTAAATCAAGTAACTTTTCAATTTAAACTTATATAAGTATTCTTAATTATTAAAACTATTAATCAGATAGTAGATATTTTGGCGATTTTCGGTCCAAATTATCCTTAAATGAATAGTTAACTACGTAAAAAGTGACTTAGGAATAGAATGGGATCAAGGATTAGCAAAGAGGTCTACTTACAAACCGCCCGAGCCCATGTCCTCCAGGATTCACTGTATTGCACCTCGTAATTCGCGGAAGCTATTTATTTGGTTCGTACGGATTTCTTCGCGCTTTTAACTATTACTGTACCAATTTTAGTGCACAGGATAGTAATGTGACTTAAAAAATCCGCTCCGGCTGCGCCACTTTTACTCGCGAATTATATGAGGGCGAAAAAAATATATTTTATTTTAATAGGTCTTTATTCAACGATTGAACATACAAGACTGTCTTAAAAAAACTAATTTAAATCTAAGCTTAAATTCTACGTAACAAACAAGTGCAGGTGTCCTTTCTGCAATTCAGCGTCTTATGTAGATAATGTTATTACCCTAGGCTGCGTGGGTGGCGGAACTGGCGACATAACTACCTACCCTGACACTCCAGAGCCATAATCAACCCTAAACAAGAACATTTCAAGAATGGCCAATACTTATTATTATTGGTTTCCGGATAACCGAAACTAATAATAATATTTCTTCCTGTCAACCATTGTAGTTTTTATGTATGAGCGTATTGCTTTATTGTGTATTGCTTATGTGTATTGCTTTATATAAAAGCAATACAGCCAAGGATAAGGACTCCAGTCAGTAATCAATCCGTTTCACCATGAGGAATATAAAAAATTATATCCTTACATAAAAATGAGTCCTTACATTCTGAAGTGATTAAAATTTCCCTATATTTAAAAATTATATTACAAAATACTTGAGCTTACTTACAAGCAATCCTATGTAACGTAATAAAAATGACAGGAGGTAAAACAAACTGATCAAGTCAAATCAAGCTTTATAAATCAACTATTTTATTTAGACTTCAACACATGAATCTAATATTATGGAAATCACATTAAAAAAAAAGAATAAACAATATCTCTGGTTACTTTTCTAAACGCTCACTGTTTACTTAAATAAGGATTCGCCAATATTCTCTAAGGAAGACATTTAAAATTTGTTTTATAGGAAATATTTTATCTTCATCCTGAGTAAAGGTGATACCACACCAATCGATCGACATATATATTCGGATTATATTCATAGAAACTCAATTTAAAACTATTTGAGAGTTGCAATATTTATTTTCAGATAATGTGTTAAAATTAATAATATTGTAGTATTTTTTGTTTCATGGAATTTCTATAAATGAAAAAAGATAGTGATCTAGATATTTTAAGAACTGGGCACTGTCGATATTTTTTGTTAAAAATGAATTTGTTTTTTATAGAAATATTTAACAAAAATAACGGTTTCATATTTGAATGATCGTCCGAGCTTATTCCAGTTCACCGTTTGATTTTTGAGTTTCCACAAAACTATTTATGTTCTCAAGTAATCGCATCAAACCACTGAGATGCTGGGTCATTGTAAAAATACACATCTGCAAAAACGAATTTCCAGAATAATGAGACGCTTGCGCATGAAAGCAAGATTGACGGAAGAGAAATGTTTGATTCAACCCTAAACTCTTTCAAAATTGGTCTAAAATCTGACAAAAATTTAAAAAAAAATGTCCAAACTACCTCGATGACGCTACAAATAGCTGGTCCGAGTATATTAGACTGAAAAAAAAACAAGGTTACTTCAATAACTCAATATACCTATTCATGGCGTAATTCTTTGCCTTTCTTATACGATAAGCGTTTACTAAAAAAAGGACCAGTTTTTACTTGTGCCACCTATCGTGTAATTTATTTACTATTTTCCGAGCTGTCAGATAATCGAAAAAAATATCTTATGCTCCTTGGACTTCATTTGTAATTTATCTACAAATATGATGAACTGAATATTAAAAAGTATGGCCTTCGCACTTCGGTTTGCTTATCTAATACGCTGCTGACATTGTCTTAGATTATTTGATTGTTTTTGTTTAAATATAATTCTCATCTATCGAAGAATTATTATGATTGCTTTATTTTATATCAAATATATTTAAAAAGGTTGAGACAGTTTCTAAGGTCGCCTTGTCTTGTAGCATTAAAAGGGGAACCCATTTTATGAAAATAGATATTTAACTTTTAGAAGCATGAAGCACCTAAACACAAGAATATAAATTTTTGCAAGATATTAAGCAAAAGTTATCGAACGTGAAAACTAGTTAAATATGCGCAAAATTTCAAGATTCCTTTATAAAAATTTGCTTTTTTGTATTAAATTCTTCGTAATGTAGACGAAAAACTTTCGCTGGCAACGTTTTAAGGAAACGTTGCAGACTAAGTTTAAAATTCTCTCTGAAGCTGATACCAGATTTTGCTTAGTTCAATTTGTGTTGTTTGTCCCAAGTTTGTTACAAAATTGGTAAAATAAACAAACTTTTTTATCTATCAATTTGGTATGAATGTAAGGTTTAATTTTTGAGATATTATTGACAGGTTGATCATCGTGTTTTTATGCCTTTCGGGCATGTCAAAAATAACATTACTATTATTATTATTAATAAGAGCTTCGAACTCTTTAAGCATCCCTTACTGTACTTTATGCTATCCGTTCGATAGCATAAATTATAACGAACATGAGTGTATTGTTAAATTATAAAAAAAGAAATTAATATGAGCCATTTTCTACAATTAGCTGTCTTAAAGAAGGTACTACGCTACTTTTAGGTGTACATAATATTAATTTCTTAGCTTAACTTGCATTCCTCTAGCTCACCAACACCAGCTGTAATACTTAAGTTTTTTATGTACAATCCTTTTTATCTCCTTCGTTTTATTTGTATTTTCTTCAATTTGATAATATTAATTGTTTACTTTTATTGACCAAACATGTCAACTCAATTTTTTCATGACAGCAATGGAGGCTGCCAACAAACTAAGCCCATTACACACGATTCTCACAAATAAATTATATGAAAATATATTTGATTCCTGGCTAGCAAGACTAACTTTAAAATTTCAAATTGCGGTTCCAATGAAATGCGATCCCGGTCATATAAGTCGATTGCTGGCTTTAGAATGGCAGTCTTTTACAAGCCAGCCTACCGATAATATCTAGAGTCTTTAACAAACCAGCCTATTGCAAGCACCTCTCGAAGTCCTCGAACACATGCTGATGCTGAAGCTGCTGATCCTGATACTGAAGCTGCCGCAATATGACGGTGCCTACTGCCTCTGAATTCCGCAACTGAAGTAACCTGCCACCACCGCCGCTTGCGATGGATGCGACCTACTCCAGACCCTACCTGGCTGCTGCAGACCTTGCTGATACCTACGAGGAGACCTGCTACCGAGGTAATCTACTCCTCACCCTGCCTGCTGCAGACCTTGCTGAAGACTACAACTACTACCTACGATGGAATCTAATCTAATCTACTCGTTTCTTATAGCTTTGAATAAAAACGTTAATTGAAAAACATAACAACAAACTTAACGTAACAGCGAATTGTGTGTGATGTAAAAACATTCGTGTGCTCAGAACCCATGTGAGAAGCCGAATGAACATCATAAAACAATATAACGCAGGGTGAAACAAAGCCACAAGGCGCAGGTTTGGGGAAGCGAGGCACAGAGGCCAGACAAGGGTTGCGGTAGATACATGAAACTGGTTCCAGGCGGGTAGCATCGACCAATTTGCAGCTACTTGATAGTAACTATTTTGAAATTGAAACTCAAATATCTCGAAATTTATATAAAGCAAGTGTGCATCGTATCTAAATACATTTATTTGTTACAGTTTTTTCTATACATTACTACTAATTTCATCCCTGACCCCTAAAATCCCGATATTTCGAAATGGCAGGCTATAGGTAGGCCAGTCTCCGTACAAAGATATTAGAACCTCTACAAGAAATATAGAAAACTAACTTAACTAAATTCGAAAACTAACAAAATGCATACCCTGAATAATGGTGATGATAATTCAGCTTGCAAAACGAGTAGATACGTACACTAGATCTCATTAGGTTAGAGACCGGTGTAAGAATTGTTTTTTTTAAGTTTTAAAGTTCTACGACGATACTTACTACCTTGCTTTCATTTTTCTTAACTTGAACGTTTATAGGTTGATCTTGACAAGCCGCCATTATTGTAGACTCTCCGATGCAACAGAATTATTTTTGTATTTATCACGTGAATAACCGTCCCCACCAGAATTCGCTGCCACCGCGATGGCGTAATCATTACTGTTCACACCGCGACGTCTTTAATCATTTGGAATCACGTAAATTCTGACAAGATGACAAACAATATTATAATATGCGCATTCTCTTAAGTAAAGATTCGTGAGATGAATCTATGAGAAGTAATTCACAAACGAGTTCCAGGTTAAAAATACTTTAAAATGAGTAAAACACAAAAGCACTCGAAAACTCTTGAGTTTATTCAATGACACGTTTTTATTATTACAAAGATGTGCCAGTGAATAAATAAAAGATTATGTGAAATCTGCACATTTTTCACAGATCAGCAAACGAGTGGAATAAAATGTATAGCCAAGTGTCTCAGAGCTTGACCTTTCCTTTCCTAAGAGGGATCTTGGATACCAAGATCAATTCAAACCGATTTTTCAGGGACGTGTTGATATTTTTTATGCAATATGTATGAACCCTTTCTAGAAATCAACACATTTTAAGTACAATAAAATGTGTTTAAACGGATCGGGAATCTTATTATACATTGCCAGTATCCGAACAAATCTGACTTTTAAATTAAGTCATAGAGAGTGACACTTGAGAGGTGACCTTGTTGTGCAGTACTGCCTATTTTGAGCGCCATAATAACATTTACGTGGTCCTATTCCGGTAAAACTTATTGGAACAAAGACAATTCCAACTGGAGTATACGATCAACACAGCGTGATGGTAAAGTGATGGCCGGACTGCGTATATTTTCGACGACCGAGTGGTGTAGTGGTAAGTAGCCTTGCCTCATACGCCAAAGGTCCCAGGTTCGAGTCCTGGCCGGGACATTCATTTGTGTAATGAACACAGATGTTTTTTCTCTGGTTATGGTTTTTTCTATTTAAATATGTATGTTTATTCTGGATTCCCCCACAGTTCACTCTATGGTCATCCATAACACAAGCTCTGCTTACTTTGGGGTCATACAGTTGGCATGTTTGTCTGAGGATTTATGTTTATTATTATTATTATTACTATTTCATTGTTTTATAATTTAATTCGTAAAACCACAGTATTTAGAGAGCAAGTTGAACAGGTAGTCCTTTTAAGGTACTAGGTAACTTCGCACAGTTTTAGATTATGTCAATTGACTTATTCAAAACACTTCCGACTGTTTACTTGATCAACCCCGGTCTCGGCAAGTCTTTATTCTTTTTTCGTGCGTGGTACACACGTCTTACACCAACGAGTAACTTAACATTTTAATATTAAATATGCTGTAAAAGTTGTACTTAAAGTGTACTAAAAGTTCGAAAATTAGAACAAAAAATAAAGAATAAACGAAAGTGACTCGTTTTTCTTTCCGATGACATTTTATGTTTTTTCATAAGTGATCGCAGGCATCTTTAAACTATAATTTCGCTTTGTCAAAAAGATGCAGAAAACGCGTGTTATCTATAATAGATATATCACGTTATTCGCATAAATTCCTGGTAGTCTTCTACTTTTTTTTTGTTCCCCTCCACGGAGAGGGCACGAGGATAAAAAATGCTCTGACGCATACTCCGCGCGCGCGATCGGCGTTATATGGAACTCGCTCCGAGCCTACCAGAGCCCTACCCACTAAAAAAACCCCTGAATGACTTGTGCAATTTTTTGCCTCACAGCCTTCATCTGAAGCGACGGCCAATTAGAGAGATAGGCCGCGCTAGCGGGGCCCAGAAGGGGACACCCGCTGGGTTTTACATAGCACTGAAGGTGCTCAAGCACTGATGGTGAATTCATAGCGCTGAAGGTGCTCAAAGCTGCAAAGAGAAGTTAAATTAAATAACAATAATTGAAGTTAAGCTAATTCGAATTTACGTTAGAATTAGAAGTAGCGGCCAGAAGGGCTTCGAGAGAAGAGAAGTGTACGCTTGCGCATTCCTAAGCCTAGCGACTTTGAACTTCGAATCGAGAACAAGGGTAATATACGAGGCTAAAGCTCGAACTAAGGGATTGGGGTGGGTTTCGGAGCGTGTAAAGAACGCTTCCGAGAGCGTTTTGAGGTGCTGTTGCACTGTAGGTAATTCAAGATCTCTGTGCAGGTCCGCGTTACGCACGTACCATGGTGCGCTTATGGCCCTGCGGTAGAAGAGATTTTGAACCACCTGCAGTTTGTGCAGGCTGGAGGGTTTGGCGTGGGCAAGATTGGCGAGGCATATGTCATTACGGGTCTAACGCAGACCTTATAAACTGTACGTTTGTTTCTAAAAGACATTTTACTTTTCCTTCCTAACATACTATTTAGGCGGCCGAGTTCCGATACTCTATCGATGTGTGGCTTAAAAGAAAGCGTCGGATCTAAGGTGACGCCTAAGTATTTAGAACTGCACTTCCAGGGGATGGGAATCACGTCCTATCCCAGCTCCCATAGCTCCCGTAGGGCCGCGTCCTGCTCCGTCACCTTCACCTCAGTCGTCAGTGGCTGAGGACATGATGACCGTGTTCGACGTCATTCAAAACTTCGACATTGAGGAAATTTCGGTACTCGCACGCAAACTGCGAGCCGCTCGCTCTCCTCAAGAGCTTTTATTTGCGTTAGCCGAGCATCACTCGCTTCTAACTTCGTTATAAATTCTATTCTTTGTATAAATTCGTAAATAAGCAAATATAATGTCTAGACCGTAAATCCCGCGTCCAGTTGTATTAAACCCAAGGGCTTATCCCTAGTATCTTTTAACGCTCGTAGCCTTAGCACCAACCTTCTTGAGCTCAAACTGTTCCTTCAGAACAAAGAGCCAGACTTATTGCTTCTCCAGGAGACATGGCTTACTCCAAACTGCTCCAGGGGATTAGCCATTCCTAAGTACGCGTTTACTCGCAACGATAGGCCCAACTCCGACGGTGTCGGCGGCACCGCTATATATTAAAAAAGAGGCTTCTATTGCTGTCCTCTCCCTACCCCTCCTCTCATCAACATAGAAGCCACGGTGTGTAGATTGGCTATGACTGGTCATCCGACCATCATCATAGCCTCAGTCTACATACCTTGTGGCTCCAGACCAACCCGCAGCGACTTTGAGGCCATTCTCGCCCTCGGCCATTCAGTCATTATGTTCGGAGACTTTAACTCCAAACATACTGACTGGACGTGCCTATCAACCAACACCAGCGGTATCGCTCTCCTCGACATCACCAACTCACTCGACTTAGACGTCGTTTCTCTCATTGCTCCCACTTACTATCCCGACAACCCGAACCACTCTCCTGACATCCTCGACTTTGCAATCGTCAAGCAAATCAATCTCGATCTCAGGTCTATCGAACCGCTCGATGACCTAGGTTCTGACCACTGCCCCATCTCCCTCGTGCGCCTAACGATAGCGTCACAGACCTTTATAAAGACCTTAACCAACTGGAAAGGCTTTAAAAACACGTTAGTTTCAGCGTTAGAGGAACTCACCGCTCGCGTTTTCGCCCGACCAATTAGATAGCCCGGATAAAATAGATTCATTAGTCATCACAATCACTGATGCTATCAACTCAGCCATCAGCGATAACGAAAAGGTTGCTAAGCAAGGCAAACCCACGCTTCCCCTAGCCGTTAGCAATCTCATTAAAGCCAAGAACGCGGCTCTACGGAGAGCCAAGAAAGATCCCACGCCCTCATACAGAACAGCTGCAAATCAGCTTCAACGTAAAGTTAGGTCTTGCCTCGTGGAACTCCGAGACGTTCAGTTTAACGATCTCATGGAGAATATTTCCCCGTCCCACCAAGCGTATTATCGAATGGCCCGAGCCTTACGTGTAGACTCCGCCTCTCACGTTCCTCCTCTCACTCGTCCCGACGGCACTATTGTCTTTGAAGCCGAAGAGAAAGCCGAATGCTTCGCCGACAGCATAGCGGCACAATGTTCGCCCAGCACGCAACCCGTGGATCCCTCCCACATCCAGGCGGTGGAGGACGAAGTTCTCCGCAGAGAATCTCTCCCCATCACCGACGACCCCGTCACAGTCTCTAATGATGAAATCTTGCTTCTCATTAGAAGTCAAAAGTCCAAAAGGGCTCCGGGTGCAGATGGAATTTCCAACCACGCACTTAAGCACCTGTCCCAGCAGGTGCTTACCTTGTTAGCTATCATCTTCAATGCCTGCTTTGACCATAGCTACTTTCCAAAAGCCTGGAAAGAAGCCTGGACAGTCATAGGCATTCCCAAGCCGGGTAAACCTCTGAATGTCCCGGCCAATCACAGACCCATCAGCCTCCTCAAGGCAATGTCTAAATTTCTCGAAAGAGTCATACACTCTCGAATGCGGAACCATCTGTTTCCAACGGATGGCGATCCTCTCATTATTCCCCACCAGTTCGGCTTTCGCGCTAAGCACTCCTGCCCTCAGCAAGTCCATCGAATCGTCGAGTACATACTCGAAGGATTCTATCCGCGTCGTAATAAAACAGTTGCGGTTCTCTTTGACGTATCCAAGGCTTTCGACAAAGTCTGGCACAGTGGTCTCGTTTATAAACTCTACAAAATAGGCTTGCCGGTTCGGTCGTTTCTCAAAGACCGTACGTTCCCCTACACGAGAAGGGCAGGAGGATAAAAAATGCTCTGACGCATACTCTGGCGCGCGCGAACCAGAGTTATGTGGGACTCGTCCCGTCGCCTACCGAACCTCTACCCACTAAAAAACCCCCTGTCGGCTCGTGCAATTTTTTCTCGACTACCAGGAATAAGTGCGGATAACGTGATATATCTATTATAGATAACACGTATTTTCTACATCTTTTCGACACATCGAAATTATAGTTTACAATAAAAAACATCAGGTAGAAGACTACCAGGAATGCATGCGGACAGCGTAATATATAACGTGTTTTCTGCATCATTTCAACAATCACTAATAAAAAAGAATAAAATGGCTTACCTCATCGGAAGAAATAACGAGTCGTTTTCGTTTATTCTGTATTTTTTGTTCTAATTTTCAAAATTTTAGTACACTTTTAGTACAACTTTTACAACATATTTAATTACCGGGACCGGGGTTGATCAAGTAAACAGAAGGAAGTTTTTTGAATAAGTTAAAGGACATACTCTAAAACTGTGCAAAGCTACCTAGTACCTTAAAAGGACTACCTGTTTATTTATATACTTTCTGAAGCATGAAGCGGCGAAATATAATTACGAATTGATAATACCACCGCTATTAGTTACTTCCTGCTGGCTATTAGTTACTTCTTTCTACTTTCCTACTGGCCCTCCCAGCAATAAAGCTCTTCAATACAACAAAAGTCAAAGACACGTTACGACAAATACAAACATTCATACATAAACATAGGAAGTAACATATTTGGGAATTATATAAATACGTATAAAGATTAGTAGCTGTATTAAAAATTTACCATTAATCTAATAACACCGAATCATTTGTTTCTTACTTCTTTTAGGAAAAGCTTTTTTTATTGTTTTTTTTTTTTAAATTCAAATCTGTTACTTCAGTTTTCTTCATTCGAATTGGCTGAAGGTCCCATAAATGGACTGCTCTTACCGCAAAAGTGAATTTGTAAGGTGCAGTGTTATGTATGAATTGGTTTAGTAAGGTGCATTTTCTGGAGTAATACCAGTTTCCTTTGATGTGTGGTGTGAAAGAAGGAGATTTGATAATTAAGGTATTTTGGGTATCACAGAGCAAACAAAAAATCCAATAAAGTTTGAAACAGCTACGCAAAACCAATTATATGAAACTTATTTTCCGCCTGAATGGCGTGTGTTCTGCTCTCTATATGCTGTCCATCCAGCGACAGAACAATAACACGCTCACAACGTAAATGAGTAGTATGCAAATTGATAGATCGGGCAGTGAATACCTTATTGATCGCCACTCTGTTCTTTGGATCCGAGTTCTGTAGGGTTTTTACTGCAGTGCCCTAAAAGACAAGGAGTAGTCCATATCTAAAGAAAATATCAAAAATTGGCAAACTTCGACAAATTATGTTGAATGCTACAAACCTGTTGATATCGTGGGTTATATGGGGTACCAACAATAATAATAACAATTAAAATTATTTGAAAATCCGTCATTAGCAATATGTATACGTAAGTTCTTACAGTCAGATCTGGACTGTACGGAGCAGACGTAATTTTTTTTCCATCCTGCCTGTGACCATCGTTCACTAGTATTCATGCCCAGAGAACAGAAGATACCAAAAAAAAATAATTTATTCATGAACCATTTACAATTTCCCCGCAGAGGTGTGGCAGCAGTCTTTTTGTTAATCAGTACAATCAGTACATTTTTGTCACGCACACAGAGTCGCCGTAAATATACAAGTTTAACACATAAGGCGGCACGCACTTACGTCCTGAACAAGTTAAATTCAAACAGCGACGCGTAAAATTTTGAGGGTCATACGATCTTTGATATCTACGAGTAGGTAATACCATATGAAGATAAAGTATAGATTCAAAAATAATAATCCTCAAAATCCAAAGATAAATTAATATAGAGTTAGAATAGCGTCTGTGAGTTTCTATTTTTAATTTATATTAATGACCTCCCAAACTCAACTAATCATGACTGTATATTATTTACTGATGATAAGACAATCACTATAAAATGTAAAAATAATTATGACGCTGAAAAAAAACAAATATAGTTTTAAGTAACTTAGTGAATTGGTTGACATAGAATATTTTAATAGAATAATTTACTAATTAATCTATCAAAAACAAACATAATACAATTCAAAACATATAACTGTAAAATATCAGATCTTCAAATTAAGTATGACAAAAATAAGTTGGATTTAGTTGCCTCAACAAAATTTCTTGGTATAACAATCGACAAACATTGCAACTGAAAAGCACATGTAAACATCTTATGTTCATAAATTGATATGTTTATTTTTGTTCTTAAACGGATAACTCTCACAATATCCACTCAAGCAGCTACACTGGCTTACCATGGATATGCCTTTTCAAATATTCGATATGGACTTATTTTATGGGGTAACTCGGTTGAAGCTGACAGAATATTTAAAATCCAGAAAAAATATCTACGCTTTATTTGTAAAGCACATTACCTAGATGCATAGTTGTAGGCCTCTATTTTAGAAATTAAAAATATTACCACTTCGTCACAATAAATTTTTGAAATTTGCTGCTTTGTAAAGAGACACATGCATCTTTTTAAGAATGAAGATGATATAATGGGATATCGGTCTAGACATAAGAAAAAACTTTATGTGCCTGCTCAAAAACTGAAAATATATATAATGTACAGTGCATGGCAGTTAAGATTTTCAATAAACTACTAGCCGAGCACAAAAACTTGCCAGAAAGAAAGTTAGAACAGCTTTGTTTAATCTTTTTATTGACAATTTATATTACGATACACATGACTTTATGACTGAAAATAAATTTTGAGACCTACCTATAAACCTATACTCAAGTGACATTGGCATTGTATACTTTTTAATTATTTTATATTTATGTTTGCTATAACAAAGTACTGTGTAATTACTTAAACTCTGTATTTAGATTTATTATTGTTGTGAAAACTATTTGCACGCTGTTCTCAGCAGTATATGTACCGGCACAACTTATCAACAACATTTATTTTGACGCATGTACAAAGCAAATAAATGAATTTTGAATTTGAAAATGAATTCTGAATTAGAATGTGAGGATAACATATGTTAATATTGCTATAATACTTTTCAAGATTAACTAGAAACGCACAGCTTGTGTAAGTTAACAAATTCAAAACTACAGTATTAGCTTTATCATGCTAGTGACTTTATAAATGCTAGAAGTTTTACGTCCTGATCCCTTGACAGTATAAATTATACTTTTTTTACTTGATTTATTTCGGTTTCTATGCCATTAATACCTATTATTAACCTAGTTCAATAGTTTCAGAGTTTAACAATTAGTATCTAAACAAAAAGCAAATATTCGTATAATGAGTATAATATACAAATAGCTGATTCTGAAAATATTATACGGATACAAACCTAGGGCTCCAGCGTACGAGGCAGGGCTACACACTACGCTACTTGGCCGTACCGCACAAGTACCTATTTTTTTAGATACGAGAAAATAACAAAAGTTTTACTTTTATAAATACTGTTTTAAAAATAATTTTAAACCATCTTTTTAATGATATGATAGCATTTGGTTTACCGGTTAAATAATTGATCAGCTAATAGTGTTAACTGTGCAAATTTTCGGTTCGGAACTTTCTGGGCATGTAACTTTTACTTGAAGGGATTTTCTGGCTTTTTAAACAATATATAACTGAGCGAGGTGTTCTTTCTTAATTTGTAACAAATATTGAATACAATTTTATGCATTAGTATCCAGCAACCATAAAAACTAAATATAATTCAGTGATTTATTAAATGATTTATTATATTACACAACATCCGAAAAAATCTTCGATAATTTTTCATTTTGTTGACCAATATTGCTTATAATTTTTTTTTAAATCAAACTAGAATTTTAGTAAATTTTGTTAACAAAATACATCATTATATTCTTCGAGTAGTGAATGTAATAGTATAAATCTTATAAACTTGTACAGTTATATAAATAACTGGATTTTATGTACAAGTAATTAAGCTTATTTTGGATACAAAATCTGTTTCAAATTTGTCAATTAAATTGAAAATAAAATTTTTACTTTATAAAAAGATTTTATGTTTTTTTACGCCGCTCAAACAAAATTTTATCCGCTTCCACGAATATATTGTTTGGTGCCCTAATAGCATTTTTATAATTCCAGTTATCTGTCACTGTTGTTATTTATGGTGCCAGATAAGAGTTTGGTGATATTCTATGAAAGTTTATTACAAAGCAATGTTATTTATTACATAACTTTTACTGCTTTTAAGCAAGGTTGCATATAAATTAGTTACTGATATCATAATTGTGCTCATGTTGACTTATGATTTTTTCGCCGTTATATAATAACACTAGAGATCCCTATGCAACTTCTCCCACAGAAATAAAACCAAAAGCAAAATATTTCATTTTAATAACTTGTATCATTTGTTAAAAGTTCAATAAAAAACATAATGACGTAAAGCTGGACGAACAAATAGGATTCAATATGTCCAACCTCAAACCAATTATGGCATGTATTTTAGTTATAAGTTTCTCAAAACCGATAATAGATGACGTAATTCGAATTAAATCACGCAGTGAAGATTATTATGTAATAGGGTTCAAGCTGAATTTGAATACTCTCTCAGATTCCCCTAACCAGCTTTTAGCCACTCAAGAAAACCTACTGGCTGCCCAGGCCGACCCAACCTCAAATACCAGAACTGCTATTCTAGTTCTCAGCGGATGACCCCTTAGGGCCCTGGTTGCTCTAATATAAATTACAAAAATAATTTTTATTTTATTTAGAAAGTCATCAGCAAAAACAACTTTTTCATGTTCCTTGGTATCGAGCTTAGTTCAGATAGTTTTCTTTTCTATTGCGTATTAAGTTTGTAACAATCTCAAATATTGTGTACCTCCAAACTCCTGGAAAATTTTGAACAGCTCCATATATATAGAACGGCAAAGTTATATGTTTCACGTTGCTGAATGGTAACTGCAATATTTCAACAGTCAGGTCGGTCTTTTTGTTTTATGCAATTCCGGATTTGAGTCTTCATTCATACCAAAGTGTTATCTCAGTTATTTATTTTTTCTTTTTTAACAGCTCATTGAAACCTTATGTTTTAGTGGTTATTTCAAATTCTGTATATTGATAAAAATGTCACAATACACACTTAACCTAAATGCTATATTGTTTGACTAAAGTAATAGAATCATTAATTTATTTAAAACATTTGCAATATTTTGCAATCAGTTTAATTGGATATTGCGTTTTACTTCCAAGGAAATAATATTACTATATATTATTTGTTTAAAGTAGTATATATATATATATATATATATATATATATATATATATATATATGTGTGTGTGTGTATATATATATATATACATATTACTATACATATCTTACAAATCAGTATATCTACGTTGTAACTATACTAAGTATACCTATTATACACAAATATAGTATTAAATATATTACAAAGTACAGAATAAAAAGATGAAAAATTAAAACAATCAATTCTTCTGCGAACTACAATTCGAATTACAATCATAACAGGAAACAAAATCATAATGGTTATTATAAATGGTTGCTCCTAACAACCATCATCGTTATAATCCAGAGCTGACATTTTGTATAATATGGCGCTAACAATCTAAAAGACAATCGTTCTGAAACATTCAAGATGGTGCGATCGATTCCAAAAAATTAACCTTTGCCTTTTAATGGTTTACATTTATTTACACACTTCAAGATGTTAACTATGAAGATAAATCAAACAACAATATCCTAGTTAAGTGAGTGATTAACTATGTTAGTTTGGTTTTGAATACGACTGACACTTTTAAAACGCGTTTATATTCAAAACAAAAAAAATCAGTGTGTTCGTTTCCATATGAATATAAAAATCCTTACAAAATTGAAGAACAAACAACGATATATAATGTTCCAGTCTCCTACGGTATTGAATACAATGATTTTGCCTTACTCAGTGTGGTCTAACCTTTACTTAGAAAAAATTCATTTTTCGCAATGTAAACTAGCATTAGCGTAAGCTACTAACGCCCACCAGCACGTAATTAAAATTCAAATAATATTTATTTCTCAACTTTGACCATCACTTGTTCTTGTTGAAGTTATAAAAAAACATTAACCAGTTAGAAAAAACCTTCTTTAAAAAAGAACTGGTAAGAATCTTCACGCGTATAATTGTTTCAAAAAAAAATTTACAATAGCTCTTATGTCTCGGTAAGTCTTCCTCCTCATAAACTATCTAAATGACGAAAATCCCCACACAGCACCAGTCCACGGAGTCGTCAACCATTAAGTAAGTAGTAAAGTATAGTAAGAAAAAGTACTTTAGTGACAATGACGATTGAGATATTAAAAGGGACGAAGAACTCAATGACCAAACACAAACTACACATGTTTTTATATTGTTCAGACACAAAAACCGAAACAGCCCGTGGAGAATGCAATCCCTCGCCCTTTTGTCTCCCAAATGATTCCGTATTACTAAAGCCTAAGTTCTTCTTTGCATTTGCGTGACTAATACACGAGAATATGACAGTAAACTAAAATCAATGCCATCTGCCGGAAACCAAATGATAACCAAAAAAAGTGTCATCTTAAAATAAATAATTTGATTTCCCTTCATTAAAACAACCGCCTTCTAACTCTGCTGCGATTCAAGTGTTCGATTGCTTTGTAAAAAAAAAGCGGCAGCTGCGTAAATATATTATATACTTTTTGAATCCACTATTAAAACGACACCGTTCACGCTTTACAGATTCTTTCACAGATGGGCAAAACAAAATAAAACCAATGCTGTTCGAATGATTCTTTTATTCATGTGTATGTGTTTTGAATATTTTAAGTTGTTGTAAATAAACACGCATGCAGAACCATGGTTTTCCTTCTAGAATATTTCGTTTTATAGATTTAACGTATAAAATTTTAAAAAGTACTTGATTATGAATAGCACCACCTTTGTCTCACATGGCGTAGATCGGTTAAATCATTTTTACGTGATACACAAACAGCCAAAATTTGTCTTATCGTTTTATAAATATAAAATGCAAAAATATACTATATAATATTAATTATTTTATATACACCGTGATAATCAGTTTAACTTTAAAAAAATCTGTTAAAAAAAAAAAAATAATAGTGGCATTTAGTTTGTATTTATTTAATATTTTGTATTTATTTATTCAACTAGGGCAAGCCGGAAGATCAGCGCAGAGGCTGCTGCTGTAGCATAATGCTGAGGCGTGTCCTTTTGACATGTGCACTACAGCGCGATTAGTTATATGACTTTATATTTTTATTTTATCCATTATATTTTACTCTCTATTTTATTAAAATGTTCAAAATCAAAGCAAACTCTATATCTAAATTGTATGCAAAGGTTTCGTAATTTTTTTTCCTTTTTTTTGTGTCAAATCAACAATTGTAAATATATTATATAACTTTTTGTCTGTAACTTTTCGCTCCTTATGTTGTTTTTATTTCGTGTTGTAGTGTAATATGTTGAATAAATGTGTGAATTTGAATTTAATTCTTTTTAAGTTCAAACCGCAAACCGGCAAACGAGCAAGCAATCCGCCTGACATTATGAATCGTAGGTGTTTTGATTGGTCTCGGATCTTGTTGTTTATTGATTTTTCGATTAATGATGCGTAGCCATCCGAATGCATTTTTTAAAATTGCCTTTGTTCCAGTATTTTCACTGGTGGTTCCTTCCCTTTGACCAGGAGACAAATATGGCGGCAGTCATTGTGGCGGTCAAAATAAGGACTGCAGACCGCCCCAGGCGTGATCTTAACAAAAGCTTTTTCGACATTCCCTGTTTCTTTAATTAAATTACGTTATCGTTCGAACTATCTAAAAATCCTATCCTACTATTGCGAAATATTATTTTCCAGCTGTCTAGACCATATTAACATTCTTGTTCTAATGTTAGTACCCCGTAAATGGATCTGGATTCGTTTCGATTCGTTTTTACGATGGCAATACCAGTAAGCATAAAATCTGAACAAAACACACCAACTGGTTGGCACTGCTTATTGCAGAACTTAAGTGAAGATAGGTAAAAAATTTTGTTCTGAAAAGAAACATAAATCATAAAATGCTAATATATCTTTAACACCGTAGAGACATTTTGAGTTCAGATGATTTTAAGTGCCATCCAAGCTTACGAATGTCGTTATTATTTCTCTAGAGGTAGTAGAGTTTCTTTGTTAACATTGCATCTGAGGTGGTACTACAGTCCTTATTTTGATCGCCATAATAACCACATTTCCGTGGATGTGTTCCGGTCAAAGCGAAGAAACAGCCAGTGCAATTATTGAAACAAAGGCAACTCATCTGAAGCCTACGGTCGACAACGCAGCTTCAGTCGAGATAATAATCACAATGACTGTTAATAAATAAAACACTTATGACTAATTATGTCCATGGATGTGGCTGAATTATCATTAGGTGGGTCGCGTGCTTAAGTTCTTAACCACTGAAACGTCCAAACCGCGCCACTGACACTCGCCTCACCTGTCCATGCACTAAATGTCATTTTGTTTATACGACCGCGCGAGAGTCTCGTAACAAAATCGATTACTGCTAAATAACTACTACAGTTACATACAAATAAAAAACAGTCCCGGAATTCTCAAAGAATCTTTAATTTAAAGTAGGAATAAGATAAGTGATGAAATTGATATTAAGAGATGAGAACAAAGCTTTAAATTGGCGATATTGAAAGGAATAACTTTTTAGATTTTTATTTCGAGTTTTGTAAGAAAAGTATAATAGTTACTGGGAACAACTATTTTATTGTATTACAGATCGTAATATATACTTTAAAATGACACCAATATCATAATATAAATATTTAGTTTTATGACAAAAAAAAATAAACAAAGTCAGGTACTTCTCAAAATAACGAGTGAATAACGAGTTGCATTTTAAGAATTTCTAGACAAATCTCAACATATTTCATTTGTGAATCGCTATTAACGTGATAACAGTAATGCATTTTATTATTATAAGCATTTATTTGATACACAAATAGGTAATAATATATTTAAAATTACATATAAATCATCAAACTATGCCTGCGTAACAATGAGACAACTTTTCCATCGAAATTATTCAATGTAAAAGTTTGAGAATTGTCATACTAATAAAAGTTTCATAAAGGAAATATCTTCACAATTAATTTAATGTACAATATCATTATCAATAACAAATAAATACTGTAAATTTACCACATTTCCGTATCGGCGCCAAACACTTAACAAACACACAAGCAAAAACGGCGAACTGTCATATTCAAATTTTTTTTCTGAACATTTTTTCCTTCTGACTCAGATTCAAAATCACTCTCACAGATGTAAAATTTAATAAAGCACCATCTAGTAATTTTCTTTAGAACTATTTAGACCTGAATTAAACGCTGTACATGTTTAAACAGAACGATGTCGCTAAGTGACTATAGTCACCATGGACAGTTAAAGCAAGAATTTTTATGGGGACCGTAGTCACCGTGGCCGGTTCAGTGGTTAATATAGTAAAAAATAATAATTTCTACACTCGTATTTATACCGAGTGACTCATTTTACCGTTCGGAAAATGGGCACATGGACTCCGACACACCAAAGCAACTTTCTCAAAAACAATAAAGTATATATGAAAAAATAGTTTCATTCTTCATACTCTACACACGGGTCAGCTGGCAATTTTGTTTACTACCTGAGATTAAATTTTTTTTTCGTTTTCTTTATATGGTTTTTTCAAGAAACTTGCCCAGAACTGTGGTCTGATCATTACGAACATTTTCCAAATGACAAAAAACTAAATAATAGATTTACTTAATCGCAAATATTATTCAAAAAAAATTTTTTGAATAATAGAAAGTATTATTCAAAAACATATAAATACCATAATCCAAAAAATAATTCTGATGGTATTAGGTATACCAAAGAAACTGCTAGTTTTAGTTTCAATACTTTGTGTTTAAATGTGTTATAAAATGTTTTATGTTGAATTTTATGTTCTAGTTATGTAATTACAGTGTTAAAAAATAATGATATGTTCTCACATACTTTTTATGCCTATTACAATACGAAGGAATCTTGTACTGTGAAGATCTACTTGTACGATTCAAAAAAATACCTGCAGGTGTAGACGACAATAATGATTAAAAAAATTAGTTTGTACTTCCTTCTACAATTACTTCCAATTTGTGTGCAGAATGTACATACTCAAATGCGTAAAAAAATTCAGAGGTGGGATACATCCTCATGTTCACACATATTATTATTATGAAAAAAAGATGATGTATCAAAAAGTTTAAAAAAATTCTAATATTTAGTATTTTAGCACCAAAGTTTATTTTTCATCCTAAAAAAAAATTATTATATTTGTTACGATAATACACGATGTTCGAAAATGTCATATAAATGAATTAAAACTTACCATTTCATCGTACTGAGACATTAGGATTGCAAAAATCCTCTTTACGGTAAAGTAGCATAACGTCCAGTTTACGTTATCACCAGTGCAAGCATGAGGTACCTCAGATAAATCAGCATCTTCTCTTTGTAGAAATGTCTCTTCGACACCTATTTTGATAAATAGTCACATAAACATCGATTAAAAAATACAAGCACTCGCTAAAACTATTTTTATACAACTTAAAACTTATCGAGATTAATCTTTTTTAAACGTTAAAAATACTGGCCGGCTAGCTACAATATTTTAAAAAAGTAGTAAAGTTTAAAAATAACACGTCACAAAAAGTAAGTTTAACTTTGAATCGGTTCAAGAAAAGGCGACGAGAATACTTCGTAAGTTTTCAGAGAGATTCAGAGTAAAGGCGACGTGCCCTCCCGTCTGCGACTGAAACGGTACTGAAACATTTTTAGAGTAACTCGTCAAATATGTTAACACAGATATTATCTAAAGCCCTTCAGTTATACCGAATCGGCACTACAGTTTTATCATATCCTTTGTGGGCTGTTTGACATAATACTCAAACTGCCAATTTAAATTACGATTGATATTGGGGCCACGCGTGTATTGTTCTGTGAAATTATGTATAATAATTTTTAAATGGAATCTGTATTGCAACTACTATTAATAATTAGCATATTAGATTTCTCTAATGTTCTATTTACAAACTAAAAATACTACCTAAGTATTTTCTGAGAAATAGAAACTTTTTGCAACAGAAAATATAATCTTGAAGTTTGTAATAAGAGAACCTTGCCAGTTGAGCATTTTATTTGGAGTAAATGTTTACTTCTTTAGTTATATTTTTTTTTAAATATACAGTATTTACAGGGAAAATAATAATACCAAACTATTATTGAATAATAATATAAAATACTAGCGATGCGCCCCGGCTTCGCATGGATTTATTAGTAATTTATTTTCTAACACTAAAAACTTTTTGAAGCGATCACCTTACCGCCGCGCCGTCACTGCTATGACTAATTTTAACAAAACACAGGTTATTGTGACTTAAGTATAATTTAACTTCACGAATTTTTTGAAGGGTACCTATGATGAATACTATTAGTATGTAGTGCATTATTACATGTATCACTAATAGACTTCGCAGCGCACGCCAAATGATGATTTTTTTAGGCAAATTTTTGATACCTCGGTGTAACAGTGTATTTTGGGTATTGGGGTCGCAAATTTTTTGGAACAAAAAATACAATTCATGAGACAGGAAAAAATACATTGTTTAACCGATAGGTGTAATTTTAACTTGATAGACTTAAGAAAACAGTTCTAATAATTATTTTTCCTTACATCATTGTAGCTTCTCGTGTGTAATGATGTTACATGTTACATGTATGTTGCTAACGATGCAACTGATGGTAAGGAGCAATCATGCCCATGGACGTAATAATCTTGGGTGCTAACGGATCAGTATAGTATCAGGATCTGATTGAGGACGCCAACTGCTAGTTTCAGTTGGAAATGCTTTAATTCCCGTGATTGCACTAAACTATGATAATTATGGCAATTAACGTTGAAATATTGTAGCACCGGCCAAACAAGTTTTGAAGGATCTACTACCACTAAATGTGATACATGTTCTATGCAAGACAGTCGGCCATGTTACCAACTACAAAGGCTGCCCCAGGGCCCCAAAACACAAACCCCAAAATGCTCAGAAGGCGAAGTAGAGGTCTCTAACCTTGCTCCCACAAAGCCTAAACCACCTCCGAAGTCTCCACTATATCTTGTAAAATATATAACAGCTTAAAAAGAACAAAATCCCATAGTCTGTACTCCTCACATAAATGTCAATTTCTATTAGACTGAGAGTTAGTAAATCTCTATTGACGCAAGCGGACTACGAAATTTGACCAATTGGCCAATTCGCACCAATTTACCAATTTGCTAAATGTGGCCGTATTGAAAAGTATTTTAGGCGTTTACTCACACGGTATGCAACAAGTCCTGCTCAAGTATTAGAACAAGTTCGGGAAGAATGCCACCCAGCCAGTGCCGTTCGGGTTTTAGCGAAACCAGCCGAATGAGTCAACTTGTAGTCGTATAAAGGACGAATGGGCTAACCGAATGGTGGTGCACAGTCTCGGTCTGCGTGCGTTCTCGAGCGCACGTCGATCGCAGACGCCTTCCCGCTCTTTTAGCCCCCGCGCTAATTGAGCACCCAAATTTCATAGTTGTTTACCGTACTAAGTTTCTAACGCCGTTTTCACGGCGGACAGTGGCTCGTTAACCGTACTTCTAAGTTTCTAACGCCGTTTTCACGGCGAATAGTGGCTTGTTAACCGTACTTCGTGGAACGTGAGCTTCGTCGACGGGGTTTCGTTGTTCCAGGACTTCAAGTGCTGTGTTCGAGTAAGTTATCCGCGTCGTTCTCAACCGCCCTACTGCGTGTAGGGTGGTTTTAGGGAGTTAGTCATCGTTGTTAGGTTCATATATTGTCCCTCCCCAACCCCTCCGCAATGGCTTCCCTAAGCTCTGATGAGATTAGGAAGAAGTTAGCTGATAGTATCGGTGCTGAAGGCATACATATAAATGCTGATAAGTTCCGTTTCCTAGATTCTCTCATCCCTCATTTCATGACGATAATGTCCACAATGGCCCCTCAGGCCACCCCAGTTCCCCAGACCCCTCAGGTCTTAGGCCCTCCCGCGTCCCCTTCCTCCAGTGACATGGAGTGCGAAGTAGACGCCCCTCCGCGACGCAAGCGCGCACCCGCGACCGAGTCATCCTCGGACGCCACCCCAACTGGCCCTGAGTCTCCCTCCTTTACGCTTGTTAAGAAGCGCTCTAAGAAGCGTTCAAAACAAGACCCGGCGCCCTCGACGCCCGTCCCTATACTTCCTGCGGCGTCTTCAACGCCAGCTGCCCCGGTGTCTTCAACACCCGCTCCGGCCCCAACTTCTGTCAAGGCCAAGGTCCCACCACCCGTTTTCCTTCGGGAAAAGGGTAAATGGACCGAGGTCTCGACATTGTGCAATGAGCACAAAATCCATTACATCCGAGCAGCCAACTCGGGTGAATCTATTAAAATCTTAGTCTCGTCGATAGACGACTTTCGAGCTTTAACAAAGCTCCTCACCGATAAGCAATATGCTTATCACACCTATGCTCTGTCAGAAGAGCGTAAGATCAGAGCGGTACTCAGGGGAATCCCGTTCGAATTATCGAACGAGGCCATCCTGGAGGATCTGCAGTCCCAAGGCTTCCCGGCACTCGCGGTGCATAAAATGCACAGCAAGTACGGGAGGCAACACCCTCTCGCTTTGGTGATTCTCGCCAACGTCCCCAAATCCAGAGAGATCCTGAAAGGGGTTAGCTCTATTTGCGGCCTCTCTGGGATCTCAATCGAGGCGCCTCATCGCCGCGGTCATCCCGGCCAGTGCCATCGGTGCCAGTTGTACGGGCACGCGGCAGCCAACTGCCGCGCACCGCCCAGGTGCGTCAAGTGCCTGGTCCCGCACTTCACTAAGGAGTGCAATCGCACTCCTGAAACTCCCTCTCCTCCCGATTGCGTGCTTTGTGGCCAGTCCGGCCACACCGCAAACTACAGGGGCTGCCCTCGTGCACCCCGTTGTATGCGCTCCAATTTCAAAAGGGCGGCTCCCAAACAGGCCCCGCGCCTTTCTCAAGAAAACTTTCCGCCGCTGCGTAGCCGGGTTCCTCCGGCTGCAAAGCCTACTCAGCCCAAGCCTGCTCCAGAAAACTGGAGGCAGCGTCCCGCATCGAATCCCATCCCGGCTCCTCGCCCATACAAACCCCCTCCTCAATCCTCCGTAGCAGACGATATGCGTTTCGTCTGCGACGCTATTAAAAATGTCGATGTTAGTGAAATCGCAGTCTTAGCCCGTAAACTTAGGGCTTCACGTACTCCGACAGAGCGTTTGCTAGCTCTGGCGGAGCATAGTTCCCTTCTCAATTCATTGTAGGTTCATTTAAATGAATTGATCCCTAAATCATGCTTCGGCCGACCTCTGCCCAGCCCCGGCTTCACCGGAGGCTGCCCAGAACGGCCACCAACTCATGTCCCTTTGAGCACCTTCAGTGCAACTTTCACTACAGGCGGAAGACCCGCTAGCGGGTCTCCGCCAGCGCGCCCAACTTCCCGACGGGTGTCGCTTCCGATGAAGGCTAAAGGTATACGCTTACCACAGCCAACAGGTGGTTTTTAGTGGGTAGGTGCCATTCTGGTGAGTCCCACATAACCCCCCCGCAGAGGAATTTACCTGCGGGCGGGTATGCATGACGCATCTTCCACCTCCCTCCCGTGAGGGTGCCTCGGCAGCAAAAAAAAAAAAAAAAAAAAACCGAATGGTGTTTGTGTAGGTTTCGTTCAATGAATACTGCCGACCCGGATTTGCCGAGCATGTGGCAAGTGCAAAAATTTAAGCAGAGAGGTGAATATATAAGTGTGTGGCATCGTCACCTTTTATTGCTGGGTGTCGAATAAAAAAGTCAAGAAAATAATTGAAATGATAAAGAAGTGATATACTTTTAGTCGCGGTGTAGTTGTATGAGTGTGAAGCAGATGGATAGGCCTTCAGCACAGAACGGCAACAGACTATTAGCTTTTTATTTTATTTGTATATTGATCTATCGTCACTTTGCTTATACTTTACAAAGATATAATTTTAACAAAGTCATATTTTCTATTATTATACCTATACCAATCGATAAACTCTTAAATAACTGTTTTCTGTTTGATGATCTTTATTTTCATTGCAACATAAAGTTACTTATTGAGGATACATAACAATTGGTAGCAGAAATTCTCGGAACTTACAAAATTTTACTATTATAATTATTTTTTAATCATATAACGAAAAGTACTCTGTAATTTGTTGTTTCATAGCAATCAGGTTTGTCGTATATCTACGTTACCGAAAGTGTAAAGCTCCTTTTCAGTTATTGGTTTGAAGCGCTCACGGCTAAACTGTTTTCGTTGATTTTCAAAGAAGAAGATTTTCAAAGTAAAGTGACGTTCTGTGCGGTAGATCTATAATGGGTGACCGGGCAGTGCTCTATATTGATTAAGACGGCACGCCAAGCCTTCGATCTCCCGGCTATTGTCGCAAGATTGCAGCGCACGTCAGAGGCCTCTGTAGAGTTGCCTCTCCCCCTCCCTCACAAGAAAAGAAGTAGGCAGTAGTATTTAATCTTCTTGGCTATGCTGTATGTAATTGACTATTTACAGTATAGGAAATTTGTGTATGAACCATTCCATTAGGGACTTTGTAAATTATTGTGCATGGTAAAAGTTTACAATTCATTTTATTTTAATTATTTTAGTTCAAACAAGTCAATAAAGCAGATTTACTTAAGTGTTTTGTTCAAAACAAAATTTCTTTTTTTTGTAATAATATTTTTAATAAACATAAACAATCAATGAGGGGTTTTCATTCTAGTTAATAGTTCTTTTTTCAACATTAAATGACTCTGATCAAAACTCAAGAGTCAAAAAAAGTATGACATGACAGCAATAACTGAGTGAGTGATAGACAAAAAAAAAATGTGCCCGAAAGGGATTCTTTTGAATATGAATCATTCGTCACTGGTTCTTGCTTGCTAAGTTTCAGTTAACTTTACGTGAAGAAAAGAAACGTATAAAATAAAATAACCTAATCGACCTCAAAGAACACTATATTATTAATCTTTTATAAGATGTGTGTGTGTGTGACTAAAAATAAATATAAATGATAAATTTGTCACTGGTATAAATATATATATATATATCATAATATAACCATACGATCAGTTAACAAACAAAAGATTGACACAAACTTAGTATTTTTTTTGCATCTGCTGCGACGAACAGTTTCATCACAAAATCAATTCATCCACATTCAATTTTGGCTACCGAAATGAGTAATAACTCGTATCTTAGCAGCTAGCGCCTTTCACCTCGATATTTGTTCAATTAACAAATTATCACTAGATGCCTCTTATACATCATTTTAAAATATGAAAATTAGAAATAAAATTAACTAAGAAAGCGAATTAAACTTAAAGCATGAGAGGGTTTCTGTGAGTCCGTGTGTGTGTAAGTGTGTCTGTGTATATGTAAATCACTTAAATATAATATAGCACTTCATTATATAAGAGTAAAATATTAAAAGAAAAAAAAAACTAAATATTAATTTTTTTAAACTGTAAAAAAAAGATTTATGAAACACGTTGATTCAGTGAAAAACTTAATTTGATTTATTTTATTGTATATATGACAGCCTAAAAATACATCAATACTTTACATATATTGCATAAAAATTACAACTTTTACGAATCTTTGACACTTTGACAATGCCTACTGAACTAAATATAAAACTAAATACCTATATCTACAAACAAAATACTATGACATTTACATGAAAGTTCCACTTAACTTCATGGCTCCGCGGCGTTGATATCGCTTTATCTGTGTTTTCATATGAAATAAAAATGGTTTAGATACTAGACTACGAAATTAAATTATTACTTCTGAAATTCGGTTGAGTTTAGGTAAAATATATTTGAACCCACGCCACCTCTTTGCTTAAACAACCTCAATCGATTTGTATTTTAGGTGATATGTTTATATTTATATGATTTTGAGAAAGTTTTTCTTAAAACTCGTTCAGAATAAATTTGCACCAATCGACACGACGGGTTTTTGCTTTTCGACGAGTGGATGAGGTATTCATCGCTAAGCAACTAATTTTAAGGTGTGTGGTGAAAACTGTGTGGCATCAAATCTTCGGTTCAGCCTGAGTCTAGCGATGTGTCAGATGTCTTTTTTCCACAATAGCTACTCTGCCCTGGTGACATTTCCATGACTTAGTGCAGTTGGTGCTCTACCGGGTCCGGGGTATCTTGTAGGCTCTCTCAAACAGATTAATATTGACGAAACCAATAAAAAATGGTTACTGACGCGGGAGCAGACTCCCGAAAAGTAGCTAGTTTTTCATACGATCTCTTGAAGGTTAAGCTTCGTTTTTAATCTTAGAAAATTATAGCGCAAAAATCTTCCCTCGAGATGTCCATGAGGGCAATCGTAAGAAAATGTACAGATAATCTTATTTAAAATATTAAGAAAAAAGAACTACACATAAGAGGGCAATGGTCCTCAACTAGGAGCTCAGTACTGAACTTAGTTGTTAATTCAAAATAGTTTCGGAAATAAAAGAAAGGAAAAAAGAAGAAAGAAAGAACTGTGTGGCTAACAATTTTTGGAACATCCTCGGTACATTATTCAGAAGTAATATAGAGGCTTTGTTTTATCCTAAAATGTCCATGCGAACGGAAAATATTTATCCCTATTATTGAATACAAATAAATGTTATTATGAAAAGAATGTATTTATTTTACTTATTACTTTCTTACATAATATATCAATGTAATTATGTAAGTTTAACTCGTGACTCACTGTAAACCCATAAAATAAGACCTATTTCTTTAAGTTTCAATATTTATTTGTCATTGCTTTGCGTTAAATTTTAAGTATTATTTTTCTATTATTTTATTTTTGAATTTTTGGTTAAATATTTTTGCTCAGATCCACTGTCTATTTTTATTTATAGCACTCCCCTCTCTAAAGATCTTTGGAGGTCAGGGGCTGACTGAAAAGTAGCATTTTGGATTTCTCACGAACCTTAAAACATTACAGGCTATATTCTTTAAAAAAATTGTTCAATTTTGGACACTTAATAATCCAGATATCAAGCTGAAACATTTTTTTCGCGATTTTGACCAATATTTCTCTGGAGACGTTTTCACAATTTATTTACACATCGAGAGTAATCCTACAAAGTCTCTGTTTAGCTTTTCCCTTTCCCTTCAATACTTAATACCAAATTGCTTGCCATTAAATTGTCACCGTTTGTCACGTGCTTTTCCTTGCACAACGCGGGAAACGTGACATTTTCTTCCCTCAAAGTATGCGTAAGCTAATTGAAGTTAAATATAACGTCTTCATAAATTATCCACCAGGAAAACATATGGAGTTTAAACTTAAATATGTACAGAATAGGGAATAATATGTTTGTAAGCACGTATGTTTGAAAAGGCACATAAAATGAATTACCATTACGAAATCACGTTTTGCATTAATTTTTCATTTGTCTATAGGAGAGATTTATGTGTATTAATAACTATTAATATAATAATTGTCTTGAGAATTACATCAATACTATACAAGCTATGACTTTGAGTAAAGATTTTTTTTGTAAAATTTTGATGCAGATATTGTTTTCTTGCATTCACCGTTTACAGGAAAAGGATATACAAAATTAGGATACAAAAAATTATCTCTGTTTCATGAGTTATCTTTTCCTACTGTTTTATTGCTTGAAAAAACAATTTTGCTTTGTAACACAACTCCTCGCCTATCAAAAATAAGGCCACCTACCCCATGGGGATATCTGATATTTCCTATGAAATTTTGCCGTTGTGACAAGTGATCGTAGAATTTGATCACCAGCTAAGCCCGTATGGTACGTTGAGGTAAATAAGTGTGACTTAATTTATCCTAAAAAACGTTTAAAAAGTAGTTGCTCGATATTGTCTTGTTAGTGGACAACGTAATTTTGTCTTTCTGAGCTTCAAAGTAAGTAAAAGAATAACGAGCTGGCTTTAGGATCTACTAACACGCATTTCGTTAAATAAGAAGATTCTAAGTTAAGCCGAGGTTTCGAAAGATTACACAAAGGTTATCAGATCTTCTTTCTGAAGGCAGGAATAAGCTTAAAAATGCACATTGTCTTCGTGTACTTGGTTAACTAGCCTAAAAGATTTGTGAGTTCATTATTAATTCAAGCACTAATACAAGAATTTTGTATCAAGAAATAATGAACGCGTACGGTCAAGTTGTTACAGAGGTTGTAGTTGGTACTGTAAGGAGAGTGTGATACCACTGGATGGAAGGATCCTTAGATACCTTATTATTATTATTCTTAAAATGAGCCAGGTACAGAAAGGTTAACATTTCTTCTCCGATTCTTGTAAGTTATTAAAAATCAACGAGTAGTTAAAATATAAATATATAAATTGTAGATATTAAGAGAGAAGTCTGTATATTACACTAGGCCAAATTAAACGTAATTTTCTGATTTTTATACTTCATTTAATTTAATACTTCATTAAGGATCAAAAAAAATACATGGATATGGGGCTCAAAGGTTAAAAAAAACGTATAAAGTTGTAAAATAGGCATATTTAATATTAACCATCAAAAATCCTTCCTTATATTTTCATTTATTTACGTTACTGGGGCATATTAAAATCCTTTATTCATATAAATGTCACTCCAGTTGGACGCAATATTTATATTCCAAAAATATTTTTGCGACGTCTCTGTAATTTTTTTATATCTTCCCTTTTTTTAAATCTCTTTATGCCAAAAATAGAAAAGATTTAAATAAATGTAAAAAGGGTAGCCAAAGATGCTCTTAAGCCCACTTTAGCCACGTATTTTTTTTCGTACATGAATTCGATAAGTGGAATAGAATTTTTTTCCTTATATCATTTTTGTCTTTGTAATCTCTTTGCCATTATTAAAATAAATTTTGTATTTGTACGTTTTACTGAGATGTTTTATATGTGATATGCTTTGCATTAACCTTTCGAAATCAAATATTGGTAGATAGAACGGTCTTTATCTCAAATCTTAGTTAGTTGTATTAACGTTACAGTCACGTCTAAAACGAAATGAAAAATAAGATCACCAATTGACAAAATACGGATACTTCCTGAAAACAAATAAATTTGCATTTTCCAAATAAGATTAAGACGCCATCTGCTGGTAGCCATGACGGCGAGACAGTGAAACGCGCTAGACAAATTTTTTTTAGGCGCCTATGCAGCACCCTCCTCGTGGAGGGAGGTGGAAGATGCGTCGTGCATACCTCCACGGGCGTGGAGGTATGCAATGTGGAACTCATCAGAGAGGCAGCTTAGACGTTTTAGACGTGACCGTAACGTTAATACAACTAACTAAGATTGAAGCCTCCGGAATTACCGGAGTCTGCGCAGAGCGGCCAAAGCTTGACTGAGGGATCAATTCATTTAAGTAAACCTATTGTTGAACTAAGAAGGGAACTATGCTCTGTCAAAGCTATGAGTCGCTCTGTAGGCAAACGTGAAGTCTTAAGTTTACGGGCTAGTATTGAGATTTCTCTAACGTCTATATGTTTAATAGCAAAAGATACGCATATCGTCTGGTAGGTAGGGTTCAGGAGTAGATTGGAATGGGCAAGGAACCGGGATGGGATTCGGGTGTGTAGCGGGGCGCTGTCTCCAGTTGTCTGGAGCAGGCTTGGGCTGCGTAGGTTTTGCAGTCGGAGAAACCCGGCTAATCAGTCGCAGTAAGTTAGACGGAGTAAGGGGCGGGGCTTGGCAAGGAAATTGCATCCCATGAGATGCAGTGACTTTAATGAGCGTCTGAAGGGCTAGCAAACTAACAAAATCTAACAAAGCTGCCGGGGACATAGCGGCGGGTTGGTGAGGGACAACAATATATAAACTATGAATCTACCAACTAAGACTAACTTCCTAATCATACCTTACTTAACTAGCCTAACTTCGCTCGTGTGCACGTTTCTGGGTCTAGCGACTTTGAACTGTGAATCTATGACAGGGGTAGTATAAAAGACTGAATCTCAAACTAGAGGGTTGGGGTGGGTTTCGGAGCGTTTGAAGAACGCTTCCGAGAGTGTTTTGAGGTACTGCTGCTCTGTAAGTAGTTCGAGATCTATGTGCAGGTCCGCGTTATGCACATACCAAGGTGCTTTTGTGGCCCTGCGCCAGAAGAGATTTTGAACCACCTGCAGTTTGTGAAGGAGGGACGGTTGGACGTGGGCAAAGGTATAAAGTCATGACGGGTCTTAAAGAGCGTACTTTTGTACGTTTGTACGTACGCGAAAGCCGAACTAGTGGGGAATGATGAGGGGATCGCTGTCCGTTGTAAACCGATGGTTCCGCATTCGAGAGAGTATGACTCTCTCGAGAAGTTTAGCCATGGCCTCGAGGAGGCTGATGGGTCTGTGATTAGCCGGAATATTCAGAGGTTTACCCGGCTTGGGAATGGCTATGACTGTCACTTCTTTACAAATTTTTGGAAAATAGCATACGTCAAAGCAGGCATTAAAGATGACTGCTAGCATTTAAGCACCTGTTGAGGCCGGTGCTTAAGTGCATGGTTGAAAATTGCATCTGCACCCGGAGCCTTTTTGGACTTTTGACTTCTAATGAGAAGAGAGATTTCATCATTCGGGACTGTGACGGGTCGGCGGTGATGGGGAGAGAGGACGGATTCGTCCCTACGGAGGATTTCGTCCTCCACCGCCTGGATGTGGAGGGATCCACGGGTTGAGTGCTGGGCGAGCATTGTGAGGCAACGCTGTCAGCCAAACATTCGGCTTTCTCTTCGTTTTCGAAGGCGGTAGTGCCGTCGGGACAAGTGTGAGGAGGAACGTGACAGGCGGCGTCTACGCGTAGGGCTCGGGCCATTCTTTAATACTCTACGTGGGACAGGGAGATATTTTCCATTAGATCGTTTATTTGAGCGTCTCAGAGTTCTGGGAGGTAAGACCTAACTTTACGTTGTAACTGATTTGCAGCTAATTTATAGGCAGCTTGGTATAGAGCTTGGCTCTCCGGAGAGCTGCGTTATTAGATTTGATAGATTGCTAATGGCTAAAGGAAGCGTGGGTTGGCCTTACTTATCAACGTTTTCTTTCTCACCGATGGCGGAGTTGATAGCAACAGTGAGGGAATTTATTATTATAAGCGGGTCTATTTTGTCCGGGCTATGTATATAGTCAGGCGAGATTGCGAACGGGGAGCCTTTCCAGTTAGTAAAGGTCTTAGGAGACGTAACGTCATCGTTTGGCGGTCCTAGTACGAAGGAGATGGGTCGGTGATCGGAGCCTAGGTCATCGAGCGGTTCGATAGATCTGAGATCGAGGTTGATTCTCTTTACCATCGCAAAATCGAGGATGGCATGAGAGTGGTTCAGATTGTCGGGAAAAACGGATAAACGAGAGACCGTGGACTCAGTGATGTTAAGGAGCGCGATACCACTGGTGTTGGTCGATAGGCTCGTCCAGTCAGTATATTTGAAGTTAAAATCTCCGAACATAAAGACTGAACGGCCCAGGGCGTGATGCTATGATGATGGTTGGATTACCAGTCATAGCCAACCTGCACACCGTGGCTTCCATGTTGAGGAGAGGAGGGGTAGAGGTAGGAGAGCAATAAAACTTCTTTTGTAGTAATAGCTGTGCCACTGAAACCATTGGAGTTGGGCCTCCTCCTCTGGAACGGTTTGGAGTGAGCCACGTCTCTTGGAGAAGAAGTAAGTCGTGCTCGATGCGACGGCCAGTTGCTCAAAATTACAAAGAAAAATTAAATTATTTCGAATCAAAATAAGAATTAGAATTAGAATTTTCGGCGAGAAGGGCTTCGAGATCGTTTGACAGCTGGGTGGCTTCGTACGCTTCCTCATTCCTAGGCCTAGCGACTTTGAACGTCGAATCAAGGACAGGAGTAGTATACGAAACTGAATCTCTGAAACAAAGGGATTGGGGTGGGTTTCGGAGAGTTTGAAAAAACGCTTCCGAGAATGTTTTGAGGTAGTGTTGCACTGTAGGTAGTTCAAGACCTCTGTGCAGGTCCGCGTTACGTACGTACGTACGTACCAAGGTGCGCTTGTGGCCCTGCGGCAGAAGAAATTTCAACCACCTGCAGTTTGTGCAGGAGGGAGAGTTACAATGCTGATTGTTAGCATGCTTATATGAGGACGAGTGGCGCGTTGGCGGGGTGGTGGGAAAGACGATGAAGCGGCTTTATCTATGAAATAATATGAGCAGTCACAATCGGTCTAGCGATCAAGCAGTCTCGATCAACGTGTGGACTTGTTCGCACGTGTGTCGCTGACTGCCTTCCCGCGCTCTGCATAGTCCTCGCACAAGTTGAGTACCCCTTATTTCATACCATCATGTTCACGACGTTAGTGTTCGTACCGTAGCTTCCTAAATTTCATAATACTGTCGTTTTCACGAAGCATCTTCAGCATCTCCGGCAAGCTCTACGTTCCAGGACTACGAGTCGTCGTAAGTTCTCCATGAACAGGTGGATACCGAACCGTGCTACCTAAGCCTGTTAGCGTTGCCTCGGTGCGCTTTTTTAGGCCTTTCAGGCCTTTAAGAATCTGGAAGGCCCGATCCCAGTGCACTGGGCCTTTCCCAGAGTGACGGAACAGTGCTGCCCAAATTAGGGGCACCACTCCGCGTTGTCTTCAACCGCGGGTAGTAAAGTTAGGCTAGTTAAGTAAGGTATGATTAGGAAGTTAGTCTTAGTTGGTAGATTCATAGTTTATATATTGTTGTCCCTCACCAACCCGCCGCTATGTCCCCGGCAGCTTTGTTAGATTTTGTTAGTTTGCTAGCCCTTTAGACGCTCATTAAAGTCACTGCATCTCATGGGATGCAATTTCCTTGCCAAGCCCCGCCCCTTACTCCGTCTAACTTACTGCGACTGATTAGCCGGGTTTCTCCGACTGCAAAACCTACGCAGCCCAAGCCTGCTCCAGACAACTGGAGACAGCGCCCCGCTACACACCCGAATCCCATCCCGGTTCCTCGCCCATTCCAATCTACTCCTGAACCCTACCTACCAGACGATATGCGTATCTTTTGCTATTAAACATATAGACGTTAGAGAAATCTCAATACTAGCCCGTAAACTTAAGACTTCACGTTTGCCTACAGAGCGACTCATAGCTTTGACAGAGCATAGTTCCCTTCTTAGTTCAACAATAGGTTTACTTAAATGAATTGATCCCTCAGTCAAGCTTTGGCCGCTCTGCGCAGACTCCGGTAATTCCGGAGGCTTCAATCTTAGTTAGTTGTATTAACGTTACGGTCACGTTTAAAACGTCTCAGCTGCCTCTCTGTTGAGTTCCACATTGCATACCTCCACGCCCGTGGAGGTATGCACGACGCATCTTCCACCTCCCTCCACGAGGAGGGTGCTGCATAGGCGCCTAAAAAAAATTTGTCTAGCGCGTTTCACTGTCTCGCCGTCATGGCTACCAGCAGATGGCGTCTTAATCTTATTTGGAAAATGCAAATTTATTTGTTTTCAGGAAGTATCCGTATTTTGTCAATTGGTGATCTTATTTTTCATTTCGTTTTAGACGTGACTGTAACGTTAATACAACTAACTAAGATTTGAGATAAAGACCGTTCTATCTACCAATATTTGATTTCGAAAGGTTAATGCAAAGCATATCACATATAAAACATCTCAGTAAAACGTACAAATATAAATTTATTTTAATAATGGCAAAGAGATTACAAAGACAAAAATGATATAAGGAAAAAAATTCTATTCCACTTATCGAATTCAAGTACGAAAAAAAATACGTGGCTAAAGTGGGCTTAAGAGCATCTTTAGCTACCCTTTTTACATTTATTTAAATCTTTTCTATTTTTGGCATAAAGAGATTTAAAAAAAGGGAAGATATAAAAAAATTACAGAGACATCGCAAAAATATTTTTGCGATATAAATATTGCGTCCAACTGGAGTGATATTTATATGAATAAAGGATTTTAATATGCCCCAGTAACTTAAATAAATGAAAATATAAGGAAGGATTTTTGATGGTTAATATTAAATATGCCTATTTTACAACTTTACACGTTTTTTTAACCTTTGAGCCCCATATCCATGTATTTTTTTTGATCCTTAATGAAGTATTAAATTAAATGAAGTATAAAAATCTGAAAATTACGTTTAATTTGGCCTAGTGTAATATACAGACTTCTCTCTTAATATCTACAATTTATATATTTATATTTTAACTACTCGTTGCTTTTTAATAACTTGCAAGAATCGGAGAAGAAATGTTAACCTTTCTGTACCTGGCTCATTTTAAGAATAATAATAATAAGGTATCTAAGGATCCTTCCATCCAGTGGTATCACACTCTCCTTACAGTACCAACTACAACCTCTGTAACAACTTGACCGTACGCGTTCATTATTTCTTGATACAAAATTCTTGTATTAGTGCTTGAATTAATAATGAACTCACAAATCTTTTAGGCTAGTTAACCAAGTACACGAAGACAATGTGCATTTTTAAGCTTATTCCTGCCTTCAGAAAGAAGATCTGATAACCTTTGTGTAATCTTTCGAAACCTCGGCTTAACTTAGAATCTTCTTATTTAACGAAATGCGTGTTAGTAGATCCTAAAGCCAGCTCGTTATTCTTTTACTTACTTTGAAGCTCAGAAAGACAAAATTACGTTGTCCACTAACAAGACAATATCGAGCAACTACTTTTTAAACGTTTTTTAGGATAAATTAAGTCACACTTATTTACCTCAACGTACCATACGGGCTTAGCTGGTGATCAAATTCTACGATCACTTGTCACAACGGCAAAATTTCATAGGAAATATCAGATATCCCCAAGGGGTAGGTGGCCTTATTTTTGATAGGCGAGGAGTTGTGTTACAAAGCAAAATTGTTTTTTCAAGCAATAAAACAGTAGGAAAAGATAACTCATGAAACAGAGATAATTTTTTGTATCCTAATTTTGTATATCCTTTTCCTGTAAACGGTGAATGCAAGAAAACAATATCTGCATCAAAATTTTACAAAAAAAATCTTTACTCAAAGTCATAGCTTGTATAGTATTGATGTAATTCTCAAGACAATTATTATATTAATAGTTATTAATACACATAAATCTCTCCTATAGACAAATGAAAAATTAATGCAAAACGTGATTTCGTAATGGTAATTCATTTTATGTGCCTTTTCAAACATACGTGCTTACAAACATATTATTCCCTATTCTGTATATATTTAAGTTTAAACTCCATATGTTTTCCTGGTGGATAATTTATGAAGACGTTATATTTAACTTCAATTAGCTTACGCATACTTTGAGGGAAGAAAATGTCACGTTTCTCGCGTTGTGCAAGGAAAAGCACGTGACAAACGGTGACAATTTAATGGCAAGCAATTTGGTATTAAGTATTGAAGGGAAAGGGAAAAGCTAAACAGAGAGTTTGTAGGATTACTCTCGATGTGTAAATAAATTGTGAAAACGTCTCCAGAGAAATATTGGTCAAAATCGCGAAAAAAATGTTTCAGCTTGATATCTGGATTATTAAGTGTCCAAAATTGAACAATTTTTTTAAAGAATATAGCCTGTAATGTTTTAAGGTTCGTGAGAAATCCAAAATGCTACTTTTCAGTCAGCCCCTGACCTCCAAAGATCTTTACAGAGGGGAGTGCTATAAATAAAAATAGACAGTGGATCTGAGCAAAAATATTTAACCAAAAATTCAAAAATAAAATAATAGAAAAATAATACTTAAAATTTAACGCAAAGCAATGACAAATAAATATTGAAACTTAAAGAAATAGGTCTTATTTTATGGGTTTACAGTGAGTCACGAGTTAAACTTACATAATTACATTGATATATTATGTAAGAAAGTAATAAGTAAAATAAATACATTCTTTTCATAATAACATTTATTTGTATTCAATAATAGGGATAAATATTTTCCGTTCGCATGGACATTTTAGGATAAAACAAAGCCTCTATATTACTTCTGAATAATGTACCGAGGATGTTCCAAAAATTGTTAGCCACACAGTTCTTTCTTTCTTCTTTTTTCCTTTCTTTTATTTCCGAAACTATTTTGAATTAACAACTAAGTTCAGTACTGAGCTCCTAGTTGAGGACCATTGCCCTCTTATGTGTAGTTCTTTTTGTTGATTTTACCATCCATAGTCCAGCAACCTTTCACACCAAATGATTTTCTGGCTTCAAGGAATACAGCATGCCTTATACTAGTTAAAAATTCAGATAGTGTAAGTCCAGTACCTCGAAGCTTGCTTTTAGCCATCCATACCTGATGAGCTAGTTGTTGGTTGAAGAATCTAATTAGTATGGGTCGAGGCTTATTGCTGGTTTTCCTGCCAAGGCGAAGACATGTCACAAATGACTGTTGAGAAATATCGGTTACGGAGAGCTTGTCTCGGCAAGTTTCTGTAATACATTTAGTAACATCTTCATTATGCCTTTCAGTTAGTCCATGAAGAAGGAGTACATTGGACCGAGATCTCATTTCTATGTCATCTAGAGTATGAAAGATAATTTCCATCTGAGTTTTGAGGTTAGTTACTGCTTTCCAAATAAAAGTCTTGAAAGTATGATAATCACTTGCCAGAGTGGATATATCACTTTGTGGGATGCTGCTGATAGATTTATCAAAGGTACTCATCTTATCAGTGAACATTTCAGTGAGTTCATCCATGTTTTTCTTCAACAAGGTAATGGGATCCATTTTGGGTTATAATTTAAGTAGTTGAATATGGTGTTCAGTTAGGAATAATGGTGAAAAAAGTAACTGAGGGCAAAGTACTAATCACATTTAAAACATTGATCTATAGAATGTTTATTTTGATAAATTAAATCACTTTTAAATGAATAAAAACTCAAGAGCTTTGTAAAAATGTGTTATCACTTCAAACTACCCCCCAAAAAAAAAAAAAATTAGTATTAGTATTTTATTGATATTAATATAGGGGACGCCACCCACATATTCGGGCCGGCAACAATCGGTAATGTTGGTACTAAAAGCAGAAAATATTTAGCTGGGCCAATGCCGTTCGGGTTTTAGCAAGACGAGCTTTATAAAATAGACTACCCTGTGTACAGCCCTAATGGAATCTTTCGCTCAACAATTACTGCTAACGCAAATTTACCAAGCCTTAAACGAATTTTCTAAGTTTTAAATGAACACGTCAATAAGTATTTGGTTAAATTGAACTTCAAAGATTTGTTCCGATTAATAACAAATTTTTTTTTGTTCCCCTCCACGGGATGGGCAGGAGGATAAAAAATGCTCTGACGCATACTCCGCGCGCGTGGTCGGAGTTATGTGGGATTCGTCCCGACGCCTACCAGAACCATACCCACTAAAAAACCCCCTGTCAGCTCGTGCATTTTTGCCACTCAGCCTTCATCTGAGCGACGGCCAATTGGAGAAAGAGGCCGCAGTAGCGGGGCCCTTAAGGGGTCACCCGCTGGGATTACATAGCACTGAAGGTGCTCAAAATGAAAAGTAAATAATTAAAAACATTAAAAATTGAAAAATAAAATTGCATTAATTCGGATTTACGTTAGAATTAGAATTTACGTTAGAATTAGAATTTGCGGCCTGAAGGGCCTCGAGATCTAAAATTAATTGCGTGGGTTCGCCAGTGTGCGCGTTTCTCGGTCTAGCGACTTTGAATTTCGAATCTAAGAGGAGCAGTAAATGAGACTGAATCTCGAACAAGATGATTGGGATGGGATTCGGCACGTTTGAAGAACGATTCTGAGAGTGTTTTGAGGTGCTGTTGCACTGTAGGTAGTTCAAGATCTCTATGCAGGTCCGCGTTACGCACGTACCAAGGTGCGTTTGTGGCCCTGCGGCAGAATAGATTTTGAACTACCTGCAATTTATACAGGATGGAGGGTTTGGCGTGGGCAAAGACTGGCGAAGCATATGACATGACGGGTTTAACACAGACCTTATAAAGCGTGCGTTTATTTCTGAAAGACATTTTACTTTTTCTTCCTATCATACTATATAGGCGGTTTAAGTAAAAACGCGCAAGTTTCGTTACTCTATCGACATGTGGCTTGAAAGAAAGCGTCTGATCTAAGGTGACGCCTAAGTATTTAATACTGCGCTTCCAGGGGATGGGAATACCTAACATTCGAATGTGAGGATCTTTGTAGCGATTACGGAGTTTGTGGTCGAATTGAATAGCAGAACTCTTTTCTGGGTCGACATCATACGCCATTTTTGAAACCAAACACCGAAGGCGTTTACGGCCTTTTGGAGTCTGGTGATGTTATACGGGATCGCGTGACCTTTAGTGTAAAGGGGATGGAGATGTCGTTAGTGTACACAGTGTACAGCAGAGGGGCGAGGACTGAGCCTTGCGGGACTCCAGCCTTAATGGGACGAGGCGCGGAGAGCATGCCTTCATGTTTGAATCGAAAAGTACGGTCTGTAAGAAACGACGCTATTAATCTGACTAGGCGAGCCGGTAAGCCTATTTTATAGAGTTTAAAAACGAGACCGCTGTGCCAGACTTTGTCGAAAGCCTTGGCTACGTCAAAGAGAACCGCAATCGTTTTCTTTCGTTTCGGAAAGAAACCTTCGACTATGTACTCGACGATTCGATGGAATTGCTGAGGGCAGGAGTGCTTAGCGCGAAAGCCGAACTGGTGGGGGATAATGAGAGGGTCGCCATCCGTTGGAAACAGATGGTTCCGCATTCGATAGAGTATGACTCTTTCGAGAAGTTTAGACATTGCCTTGAGGAGGCTGATGGGTCCGTGATTAGCCGGGACATTCAGAGGTTTACCCGGCTTGGGAATGCCTATGACTGTCGCTTCTTTCCAGGCTTTTGGAAAGTAGCTATGGTCGAAGCAGGCATTGAAGATAATAACTAACAAGGTATGCACCTGCTAGGGCACGTGCTTAAGTGCGTGGTTGGAAATTCCATCTGCACCCGGAGCCTTTTTTGACTTTTGACTTCTAATGAGAAGCAAGATTTCATCATTAGAGACTGAGAAGAGAGATTATCTGCGGAGAATTTCGTCCTCCACCGCCTGGATGTGGGAGGGATCCGCGGGTTGCGTGCTGGGCGAACACTGTGCCGCTATGCTTTTGGCGAAGCATTCGGCTTTCTCTTCGACTTCAAAGGCAATAGTGCCGTCGGGACGAGTGAGAGGAGGAACGTGAGAGGCGGTGTCTACGCGTAAGGCTCGGGCCATTCTATAATACGCTTGGTCGGACGGGGAGATATTCTCCATGAGATCGTTAAACTGAGCGTCTCGGAGTTCCGCGAGGCAAGACCTAACTTTACGTTGAAGCTGATTCGCAGCTGTTATGTATGCTGGCGTGGGATATTTCTTGGCTCTCCGGAGAGCCGCGTTCTTGGCTTTAATGAGATTGCTAACGGCTAGGGGAAGCGTGGGTTTGCCTTTCTTAGCAACCTTTTCGTTTTCACTGATGGCTGAGTTGATAGCATCAGTGAGAGAATTTACTAACGAATCTATTTTATCCGGGCTATCTAATTGATCGGGCGAGATCGCGAGCGGAGAGTTTGGGGCCTCTAAGGCAGAAACTATCGAATTTTTAAAACCTTTCCAGTTGGTAAAGGTCTTAGGAGAAGTGACGTTAACGTTAGGCGGTCTTAGCACGAGGGAGACGGGGCGGTGGTCAGAACCTAGGTCATCGAACGGTTCGATAGACCTGAGGTCGAGGTTGATATGCTTGACGATTGCAAAGTCGAGGATGTCAGGAGAGTGGTTCGGGTTGTCGGGATAGTGAGTGGGAGTGATGGGGGAGACGACGTCTAAGTCGAGTAAGTTGGCGATGTCGAGGAGAGCTATACAGCTTTGGTTGGTTGATAGGCACGTCCAGTCAGTATGCTTGGAGTTAAAGTCTCCGAACATAATGACTGAACGGCCGAGGGCGAGAATGGTCTCAAAGTCGCTGCGGATAGGTTTGGTGCCACAAGGTATGTAGACTGAAGCTATGATGATGGTCGGATGACCAGTCATAGCCAATCTACACACGGTGCCTTCCATGTTGAGGAGAGGAGGGGTAGGGAGAGGACAGCAATGGAATCCTCTTTTGTAGTAGATAACAGTGCCGCCGAAACCGTCGCAGTTAGGCCTATCGTTACGTGTAAACGCGTACTTAGGAATAGCGAATCCCCTGGAGCGATTAGGAGTGAGCCATGTCTCCTGGAGAAGTAAAAGATCTGGGTCGTTGTTCTGAAGGAACAGTTTGAGCTCGGGAAGGTTGTTGCTAAGGCTACGAACGTTAAAAGATACTAGGGATAAGCCCTTGGGTTTGATACGACAGGACGCGGGATTCGCGGGTCTAGACATTCTAATTTATTTGTTTACGAATTTATACAAAAATAAAAATTTATAATGAACTTAAAAGCGAGTGATGCTCGGCTAACGCAAATAAACGCTCTTGAGGAGAGCGGGCGGCTCGCAGTTTGCTTGCGAGTACGGAAATTTCGTTAATGTCGACGTTTTGAATGACGTCGAACACGGTCTTCATGTCCTCAGCCAACGACGACTGAGGTGCAGATGATGGAGCAGGACGCGGCCCTACGAAAGCTACGGGAGCTGGGATAGGTCGGGAAGGTGCAGGCGGGACGGCCGGACGCTGCCTCCAAGACAGAGCCGGAGTAGGCGTCGGCTGAGCGGGCTTTGCTTCCGGGGGACCCCGGTTGCGCGTCGGTGGGATGCTAGCGGGAGTGATCTTGTGTATCTTGTGCACTGCTTCGGCTGGGAAACCCTGGGACTTAAGGTCCTCGAGGATTTCGGGGACGCCCCGTAGTACTGCGCGGATCTTACGCTCCTCCGGGAGGGCGTAGGTGTGATATGCGATTTGCTTTAGTGAAAGTAACCTAGTAAACGCGCGAAGTCGTCGATGGTCGCGACCTGGATTTTAATTGAATCGCCTGCGTTGGTTGCTTTTAGATAGTGGATTTTTGCTCTTTGCAAAGATTATAGATACTACGGTCCATCGCGCTTTTTTGCGGAGAAAGACGGGCGGAGGGAGCTGAGGCTTCGGTGGGACGGGAGCGCAGCGTGTCGCTGGCTTCGATGGGACCGACGCAGACGCGGTTACTTCGAGCGATTTTAATGGCGCGGGGGCTGGTGTTGAAGACACCGGAGAGGGCTCGGGTATTAAGGATACCGAGGCTTTCTTCGAGCGCTTCTTAGAGCGCTTGGCGACTAGTTGAAACGCGGGCTCATGAGGGCGTGGAACGCTTGCGATGCGACGCGTGAGAGGATGCGACCGATTCGCAGTCAATCTCGGACGAGGCGGGAGACGCGGGAGAACTGTCGACCTGAGGGGTCTGGACGTTGGAAGCCTGAGGGGCCGGGGTTGAGGCCTGAAGGGCCGGGGACGCGATAGACGCCTTCAAGGCCTGTGTTAATACGTCATCGGGAATGGTGACGCCGGACGCAACGAGCGCCTGGGCGAACGACCTAGCAAAGTTTAAAACCTCCCTACCCACGGTAGGTGGGCTGAGGACGACGCGAAGTGGTGCCCCTAATTCGGACAGCACTGTACCGTCACCCTAGGAAAGGCCCAAGTGTAATGGGATCGGGTCAGCCGGTTTCTCCTTGGCCTGAAGGGCCTTGGAAACGCACCGGGGCAACGCTATCAGGCTTAGTTGTCACCGTTAAGTATCCACCTGATCAACCGCGAGTCTACTACGGAGTGTGTTGCCAATAAATTGACAACAAAAACCGGCCGTAGACCTGACGAAGTTGGGTTGCACTAAAAGTGCGGGATTGACTACGTTACGACCGGCCGGAGCCGGCCGCAGAGCGAGTCTCTGACTACGTACAGGCGCCAAGCGTCAAGTACGCAGCCAGAAAAACAGCCCGAGCCTTGCGAACCACTATCGAATTTAATCGACCGTAGTAAGCTCAACTCTGTTGTTGCTGCAAGACCGACTTAGTTGCAGCCGATTGAAACCGGCCGCAGCGTAAGCCCTACAGAAGCTATCTCAATTCGTCGAGGACGAAGCGAGATTTGTACAAATCACAGCGTATGAATATTGCTACGAGAGAAGTCGTGAGACAACAATCGTGACTCGGCAGCCGGGAGCGACCTTCAACAAGTCCGAACGGGTCCGGACGCAGATTGGGTCTGTAATAACTAAAGCGTCGTTGTCAATAATGTATGTCTTCTTATGGTAGCGTCGGGTGACGGGTCACCCTCATGGCTGAGAACTGGATACCGTGTAAACTCGTGAACGGGTGCCGTTTGAGGGTGTTTTTCGTTTGGATACTTGCGGGGAGGGAGCCAGATGTAGATAAGAATAATGTTGTATAGACATACAGATACACTGTAAATTTATTTGGAAAAAAATAAACCTGTGAAGTTTCTTGCCAGTTCTTTTTCACGAAGTTTTTTTTTGAACTGGTGGCAGAGTCATATTTTTTTTTTGACGTCAATAAGAACAAGTAATTGTCAATGTTGAGAAATAAATATTTAAATTAGAATTTGAATTTTGAATTTGTTTTTTGAACGCACTTTAACAGTAAACATGTGCAGTAGAAATGTGAATATTTTTATTGAGAAGAAAATATACTAATCAGTTTAATGGAATCTTACAGAGTTTTTGAGATTTATTCCTATGAAATTTCATCAGTCTACCCTACCAAATAAATTTTTTCAATGTAATAAGTACTACAAATCTAAGGGAAACATTCAATATATATCTTATGTGCATATTTTCTTCGAATATTACATTCTTAATGCTCAATATATTTTTAATAAAAGTCTGAGGCACGTCTATTGAGAAATACTTTGATACGTAACTTATGCAGTCATGATTTCACTTATTTATTAATCCACATATTTTTCATTATTTATGTAGAAATACGAACCTAACTTTTAAAAAACTATATTTTATAAAACCAAGAACACTCAACCAAGTTTTTGGTTTTTTACTTTTATCTCTTTAAAAAAAAATTCCCACGAAATTTGTTGAAAACTTACCTTTTTATGTCCTAAATATACTGTTATTTATTTGATTTGAAATATTTATTTTTTCACCTTATTTTAACCCAACTTTCAACTGTGCCCTGTGAGAGTCATCATATAGGCTTGGATGGAGGTTAATCAAGAGACTGAGTAAAGTTTTCTTTGGTTTGGATACCCACAATAGACTCGATAGTAAATATAACGCTGTGATGTTCAATTTTTCAGCATCAAATAATTATAACAAATTGTTTAACTTGGCATACAGTGGAATGATAGGGGTACTGATGGATGTATCCAGGAAATATCAACTTAGTTTTCTGTGCCTCAGTATTCTAGTGGCGTATCTTTCCATTTGTATTTTTCCTGTTAAGATTGTTTTGTATTTTTTTAACAACTTGTGGTTTTAATGTTATCATGAGTTTATGATGCTGCCCCAGGAAACTCCATAGACCTACGACGTGTCTTAACGACTGTTTTCTTGCAAAGCAACCGGCACCGACGTCTAAGCTTACGTTGCAAAGCCACTATGTATTGTATCGTATCTGGTTTGTCCGCACCTAATGACTGTTGGTTATGTGTGTAGTACCGTGTTTCTTAATACATTTATTTTGTTAATTTATGTTTTAACTATTTTATTATTGAGTTTGAATTGATATTTTGAATAAGTATGTGCCTCGTTTGTAATTGCTTTTTCTCCTGTAATTTCACTGACTGTTTCTGTTTCTGCGTTTATAATAGCGGTTACAGTAATTAAGTTTGTAGTACCACCTCTGACGATATCTTAGCAAAAAACACTCTATTCTGAGCAAAGTCACCTTTCTTACAAATATAATATTTATTTATGTTCTTTATTAGTTATAATAACAATAATCAATCCTTTAAATACATAAAGCTACAAATTGTCCGCGATAAGTGTATTGAAAATATAAACGTTAAAACCTGAGAATATATTTGATGTTGTCTTTGACTAACCTAATAGGTAGCTGATATTTTAAGTAACGCAAATATTAAACATACCAAAATGGTAACTTTTACATTATATTCTTAAAAAATAAATACATATGTATATACTTTGAAATATCTGTATGTTTTAGGTTCAACGTAATAATATTTCCTTAACTTTTCATCATCTTACTTTAAAGTTACACTTCTAATAAATGTTTCTTCTGTTGTGTGATAGAAGACGTACGCCTAGATATAATAGGTCTTTACCTATGAAATTGCCGTTTTGCCGTACTGGCCATTTCAAATAAAAATATTTTTTTTTTGACTGATAATTCTAATTTCAAATTAATTTTATTTGACAAACGTGGAATTCTTTTTCTAAAATCGTCATTTGTTTAATAGTTAGTGTTTTGTTTTCAACGCATTCGAACATTTTTCGTCATCATGGATAAGTTAAAAATTCGAGTAATTATGGAGTATGAGTACCGTCGTGGCAGCAAAGCGGCACAAGCGGCACGCAACATCAACGACGTTTACGGAGCGAACACTACAAACGAACGCACCACCCGTTATTGGTTTATCCGCTTCCGTTCTGGAAATTTTGACCTCAAAAATGAACCCCGTGGTCGTCCGAAAACTGGTCGACAATGACGAATTAAAGGCAATTGTGGAAGCTGATGAAACTCAATCCACGGCTGAATTAGCAGCAGCTTTCGACGTTAGCATCAAAACAATATTGGTCCATTTGCGTCAAATTGGCAAGGTAAAAAAGCTTGACAAATGGGTACCCCACGAACCCAATGACCGCCAGCGCGAAGTACGCGTGGAGACGTGCCTTGCACTGCTCAGCAGGCATACAAATGAAAGAATTCTGAACCGCATTGTTACTTGTGACGAGAAATGGATCCTGTTTGACAATCGTAAGCGCTCAGCAAGTTGGTTGGACCCTGGTTCAGCACCCAAACAATGCCCTAAACGAAAACTTACCCCTAGAAAAGTGATGGTCACTGTTTGGTGGTCTAACGCGGGTGTAATTCATCACAGCTTCTTGCCAAACGGGACAAGCATTACTGCAGATGTGTACTGTGAAGAACTGAACACAATGATGGAGAAGCTCGCACGTCTCCAACCAGCTTTGGTCAATCGTTCGGCTCCACTGCTCCTGCACGACAACGCGCGACCTCATACTGCACAGCAGACGGTCTCCAAGCAACAAGAGTTGGGGTTGGAAGTTCTCCGTCATCCGCCGTACTCACCAGACCTTGCGCCTACAGACTTCTACTTTTTCCAGAATTTGGATAACTTCTTGGCGGGAAAAAAATTCAATACCCGAGAGGCAGTACAAAATGCCTTTGAAGAATTTGTTGTCTCCTGTCTAGCTGATTTCTTCAAGAAAGGCATCAATAAGCTACCAATGCGTTGGCAAAGATGCATTGATTGCATGGGTGATTATTTTGATTAATAGAAATAAAAAATATATAAAAAAATTACGCTTCATTTATTTCGTGAAAAACGGCAATTTCATAGGTAAAGACCTAATAACATAACAGGAAGCATTATTTCGAATGTCAAAATTTAAACTCAAACAAACAAATCTATTTATAAGGCCCGTACGAATCTGGTCAGCAGTGAATGGGCTGATCGCCAATTGTTGATTATGAAGCTGACCCCACAATTGTGTCTGAACACTTTATTGTTCGGTTAAATTGTATGTTATATTCGTCTAATTTTTTTTTAAATATTCATGAATGATAAAATATTCAATAATCAGTCCAAACAGTCAGATATACCAACAAGTTTCCAAAACTTGTGCTCATGTAGGAATTGCACCCATCATCGCTGAAGTGGTATTCCTTTCGGGTTGTAAAAGCCAAATAGTTGTAAATCTGGTTAAATACTGTTTAATAAAGATATTATATTAAAAAAACAGTTTCGTTACGTGTACGTAGAAAAATAATGCAATCATTATTTTATTGTTTATGATTTCTTTTTTTTAACTCTTAGTAAGGTTTCGCCACCCAGCTGTTATGGGCAGCTGTTAAGGTAAATATCGCAAGTTCTTTCAAAGTTAAAATATTTGGCATAATATTTAATGAAACACACACGCAAAGAGTCGAATTATAGTAAAAAAGACATTATCAGTAGAATCCTTCCTAGTCATTTACGGCGAGAGTTTCCATCTTTCGGAGGCCGAAATGTACGTGAATATTCAGTCAAACAATTCAGCAGTTTCTCAAAATCCCTCGTCATCAATCAAGCATCAATGGGACGACGTGTTTTGTATTTTAGAGCCCAATAAACAGCATAATACGCCTAATTTAACAGAGCGCAGTCATCTGCTAGAGGTGAGGTCATGAAAAGCGACCTTTTTGAATCCGTAGCTTCAGGATTGCCTGACGTTTGCAAATAGGAGTAAAACTGTGTGCTCCACACCACTGCCGCTGTTCTCGCAGCGGTGGCAGAATATTCCGTGATGCTAGATTTATTGCTTAACAAAGCGCCACAATAATTATGTGCAGACTTTATTCGAGGTAAAGAGCACTTTCAAATTATGTAAGATATAATAAAGAATTAATAAGCCAATTCCTATATTCTATATAGGAATTGGCCTAGCGATGTACGCGCTATTTGTTTTAAAAGTTTCCTCACCATTCAACGCTTTAGACATTTTGCCACAACCTCGCGTTTTCCGGCTTGAATATACAACGTTTTTATAATACAAGAAAATATTTTAACACATTTTAACACACACTTATTAAACTTAATCGCTCTAAACCACAAAATGTGCACAAAGAAAAGTTATAAAATTGTTATCATTCCATCAGAGAAATTTTAGAACAATCTGCTACAGACTTAGGTCCTGTTGTTAACAGAAGAAACCCGCCTTCTACAAAGTCAACTTAATTAACTTTATCTGTAACATCATCGTAGACAAGTTTATCGCCGTAATTCTAGTTAGGCATTTTTAGAAGGCAGATTTTTTTGGTGTTCTTTTTTTAAATAAAGAATATACAGAGTGTTCCAAAATTCAACGTCAAGTTGAAACGAGACGATAAAATAGATGGTAACCATCATCAGAAAAATCAGAATAAAAGTCCACCCCATATTCTTTAGAAATTATGGCCATTCAACAGAAAATATTATAAAAATATTATATATATTATAAAAATATTATTATTATATATTATAAAAATATTATAATATTATAAAAATAAAAATAGTATTTATTCATAAAAACAATGAATTTTGTTTAAACATATAGTTCAATGGTTTTTCTTAATCCCAATTACAATATGCACCTGAACTAGGTTTACCTGTGTTTCAGGCAATCAAGCCATGTCCTATCATAACTTAGGACACACAACAACCATTGTTTGGTTATTGTAGTTAATGTTGGTTATTTTTGTCCGTGAATTCTTTCTCTCATCATCATCATTCTGATGTAAAATTAAGGACAACCAAAGATTTTGTATGAATGAAACATTTTAGCTAAGTAAACCGGAATCGCATAAAATCTGATTACTTCAAGTTTTTCTTTTTTTACCCACATTTTTTTACATCAAAAAATTGTCCCAACAAATTTTGCACCATTTTGGAATCTGGATTAAAGGCGCCAACCTTTGATGACACTTGCCAAGACACTAAAGTACATTTTTTTCAGGAAGCTCTGTCAAAGTGGATATATTTTGAAAATGTATAATTCATAGTTTGGCAAAAAGTGTTATTCCTAAGAAAATTTGGGGCAATAGTGTTCTTATTTTTTATTGTGATTAAATATATGCTATTAGGGTTATGGTGACACATTTTTAATGGACAAAAATAACCAAAAGTAACTACAATAACGAAAAAACTGTTAAGAAATGGAGAAATTCCGCTTTTTTTGCTCAATGCGCATAATTTCTAAAGAACATTGGATGGAGTTTTTCTATGACTTTTCTGATGTTGGTTACCATCTACCCTATTGTAGCGTTTCGGCTGGACGTTGAATTTTGGGACACCATGTATAATAAATAAACGAAAATAAATCAAAATAAGCCATAGATGCCATTTTTTGTTTTATTATTATTATTTTTTAGATTCATTGATTAATGCTGCGTTGCCAATCATAAGCTAGAGCTCTAGATCCTCGAAAATCTAACATATTGTCTGGAAATCCTATTTAATTAACGTGACCTATATATGTTAACGATATTCTATCTACCAACGATATTTCCTATAATTTTTACTTCTGTACAATAAAGCCTCCATTTGTAAGCAAAATAATCATCAAGACAATAGGTACCTAACAAAACGTACCACAGACATAACGCGCATCCAAGATGTTAACGAAAAAATACTCTCACGACACAAAAATATAAAACAATGTAGCATTTGTGATGAATGAGGAAAAAATATGTCTATAAGAAAAATAAAATTCTTGAAAAACGTCTTGTATTACAAATTATATCCTGTAAGAACCCTTTTTTTCTGGAAATCGACCTCTGTAATAAAAATTCTTAAATATGATATTTCTCGCTTAGCGTTCTTCATGGCTTTTATTCAAAAGATTAAATGGAAAAATATGAGAGGATGCGGCGATTTTTATTATAGGGTGACACACAGTTTCAAAGAATTTTATATGTCGTAGCAATTTGAAAATAACCAATAAATTTTATAAAACAAAGTCTTGCGGCCACATCTGTCTGTCTGTCTGAACGCGATAAACTCAAAAACTAGCGAATGGATTTGAAAACGATTTTCACCAAGGGACGCAGCAATTCAAGATTTGTGTATAATTATTTAACATTTTGTGTTAATTAGCTGAAATACAAAGCTGAAGATAATTGCTGAATATTTCAGAAAAATTTAAGCTGACTGGGAGCTTTCAACGAAAATGCTGCCAGATACTTTCGAGAAATAACAAAACAATGTAAAGTGCAAATGTTTCTCTTTTATAGATCTACAGAAAACTCCACAATGGCATATGTCAATCTACTTAACTTACTACACAATGATAATATTATTAATGTAGTAACGCTTTATTAAGTTTTATATTTACTGTGCGTTGTAGTATAGTGATTTTTAACGTTTTTAAATACTTGCATCTTGCAAGTATTAGAAATCAAATAACAAATCAAATCTGATACACAAGCTCAATGCTACAAGTGGGTGCACTACGACAGTAGAAAAAAAATAAACATATTTAAACATATATTTATAAGCTCTGCTATCCGTGCAATGCTAAGGCGTGTCGCTAGTATGTATGTACACTCTATTAAATTATTCATAAGTCTTCAATCGGTTATTTAGTAAGAGCCTTATATGACTTATTCATAATCTTATTACACATTTAAATGATAAATTATGGTTTTTTTTAATCGCGTAACCACGAGTACATGTTTTTCATGAAGCTGTTGGATAATAACCATTAATCAGCAGTTCAAACGGATTTAATCCTAGGGTTGTTCAAATTTAATTTAATTCATTTATAATCCGAGTACCAAGCGAACTGACACCTGTTTTAGAGAATACATCTTTTTCTCGAAAATTTTATTTGGAGTTTGGATTTTCTTTAATCTGTGAATTTGTAGAATGTGGATTATGAGCCTTAAGGTAACATTTTTATTAAACATTTTAAAATTCTGATATTTGTGATGATGTAATAAATTTTTACGTTAAGGTAAAAATAATTAAGCTTGTCATTTAAGCTCATTTTTCGTTATATTTGTTTCGTGTTTTCTTAGAAGTATAATTTGGATAATTATCAAGTTTTCGCGAATGACTTGAATGCTCGTTACCCTGGTGTGCCTAAAATTCAAAACGGAAATGTATGAAGATTTTTTTTTACGGTAGAAAACCGGAATGATTCTTACATATGAACATGGTATTTTCTTATTATCCCAAAATAAAAAAGGGGTAAAAGCTGAAATATCATAATTTCTGAACCAAATAAATTTTGGCAAATTAATTATTATAATTATATATAAAATTTTTCTACACCTTGTATATTTAATACTGTTACGAATGGAACCTCTTAAATGGATGTCCACCGTACTAAATGTATTAATTCTGTTTTTCTGTGTCAAATAACCTTGTAATGTTTTAATTATGTACCTATGTATTTCATAATACTATAAGCGTAAAAAATATCTTCATTTTCAATTGTCATTTGTTTGTGCTTTATGAATGTTTTGAGTTTCTGAACGTAAATAAAGTTGGTCAGCCAATGGGAAGAGAACAGCCGTCACCCGCGCCTGCGCATGGCACACCTCTGCGGCCCGCGCGCCGTTCGCGTCCCTTCATCTCACTCACTCGATCGTCGAGTCAGTTTAGTTTCAAACCAGCTTTCATGGTAACAACACGCACGCGCCCAACGTCCGTTCTCACCCCGGAGGCGCCTTTTTGTGATATTCCCTAGTTTCATTCCGCCACCACCTACATTTCTGGTCTTCTAGCCAGATCGCGTCTGTTTACCGGGTTAGAAACCTGTGTTCAGGATCGGCAATGTCTGTATTCGCGACACCGCCGGCGCCGCGCTCCGTAAAAACACGCGGCGGCCGTAACGTCGACAAAATGGCGGCCGAACTTTTAGCTCAACCCGAAGTAAAAAGTGAACCAGCAAAGGCGGAGAAGGACCTAGAGCACTGCTATCGTTCTCCTTCAGTGCCTCTAAAGGGAAAATCAAGCGTGAAATCATCTACATCGGCGCGCAAGCGCCACCTTGAGCGAGTTGCTGCAGAAGCAAAAGCGAAAATCGACCTTGAAGCCGCCGAAACAAAGGCACGAATTAGTAAACAGCTGGTCGAACAGCAACTAGAAGCTCAATTAGAAGAGCTGGAGTCAGCCAGATCTAGATCTTCCAGATCCCCATCCAGCACAGCGACCAAGGAGAAAGTGGAGACCTGGATGGAACAAAGTCGAGAAGCCTGCAATGAAGTCCAACACGATAATAGACAGTCCACGAATGACATCAACAGGCTAGCTGATGTACTAAGAGACGTCATCTCCACGTCAGTAACTGCGACCAAGATCGGAAACCAGCAGCTCCTCACGAGAATAGCGACATCCAAAGACTTACCTAGTTTTACTGGAGATGCCCTAGAATGGCTACAATACAAAGAGGCGTTCTATGAATCAACAGATCTCTGTAAATACTCTGAGAGTAAAAACTTATGGAGGCTCAGGAAGTCCCTACGTGGTGAAGCAAGAGAAACTGTATCATCACTATTAATAGGAAATACATCTCCAGATACTATCATAGAAGCACTAGAGCTGAGGTATGGTCGTCCAGAAGTAATTCTGAATAAAGTGACGTCACAGATAAAGAAAACCACCCCGCTTCCAAGTCTTTACCAAAGTGAAATTGTTAACTTCGCTATAAAAGTAAAAAACTACGTTGCTGCCGTGAAGGCGATCAAACAAACCGAATATCTATCAAGCCCCGAACTACTGAACACTATGGTGTCCAAATGTCCACCATCGCTTTTATCTAAATGGGCAGATTACGCTCATACAATGCTGCATTTGAAAACTAGAACGAAAATTGAACTTTTTTCTGAATTTATTCACAGCGAAGCCGTAAAAGCTGCCGAAGTCGGTGTGACTCATTTACATTATAATCATAAAAAGGATGAAAGAAAGATTCAAATTTTTCATACAAACACAGATGAACGCGCCACGATCCACATCTCGAAGAAAAACAAATGTGGCTTTTGTCGAGGCGATCAACATGCGCTAGATCATTGCAAGCGCTTCAAGCGCGCGATGAGAAATCAAAGATGGACATACGTTCGCGCCCAAAGGTTGTGTTACAAATGTCTACTTACAGATAAACACGACACATCTACCTGTGATGCCCCTGTATGCAGCGTCGATGGATGCGGTCTGTCCCACCACAAGTTGCTGCACTGGAAGAGGATACAGGAAGCGGTCGGCGAACAGCAGCAGCTGGCGCCGCCGCCGCCGCCGCCGCCACTGCGGCCGGAGCCGCGCCCCGAGGAGACCGTGGCTAGCGTCACCAGCATCGATACGGTGCTACTGAAGATTGTGCCGGTGTCCGTGTGCGGACCTCTAAAGTTGGTGCATACGTATGCGCTGCTCGACGACGGCGCCACCGTGTCGCTGGTGGCTGGTGAGCTGGCCGCCGCGGCTGGGCTCAGCGGTGAGCGCGTCACCATGCGCGCCCGCGGCGCCTGGGACCGCAGCGACCTGGTTTGTACCGCCGAGCTAGTCAACTTCCAGCTTGTAAGTAAAAACAACGATAAATTTAGTGTTTGTGCGCGTAAAATCAGTGAACTAGATCTACCTAGGCAACCTATGCCTGAAATTAGTGTTAAAGACAATAAAGTTAGTTTTAGTCCTTCTGACTATAAAATGGTGAAACCTATGTTACTTATCGGCCAAGACAATTACGATTTAATTGCTCCAATTATATGTTTAAAAGGTCAACGCGCCGATCCATACGTAACTCAAACCCGACTAGGTTGGTGTGTTCACGGGAACACTTATCTTTCAGCTAACAATAAGCATTCTAGTCCTGGCTGCGTTATCACTCCGTCCGACCCGGCAATCCAGCGCGCGCGATGCGATACGCGCGATATTTCAGTATCTACAGCTTATGTGTTCACTATAGAAAATCCGTCTTATGATAATATACACGAGTTAGTGCGATATAACTTTGAGTTCGAATCTTTAGGTATTAGTCGGAAAGTTCGTCAAAATTGTGATGAATTACGAGCCTTAGAGATATTAGATAAAACCGCTATATTGCGTAACAATCAGTGGACAGTAGGCCTTCCTTGGAAGTTTGATAGTTTTAAATTCCCAGATTCATATAATAACGCCTTAAATAGGTTGCGTTCCATCGAAAGGAAGTTCGTTTTGGATACTGACTACTATAATAAGTACTCTGAACGAGTACAGCACTTAATGGTAAATAACTTTGCGGAACCGTTGAGTGACCCTATCAGTGATAACAATAACGACCACGTTTGGTACCTACCTCATTTTAGTACGAAACAGAGGAAGTTAAGGTTGGTTTTTGACGCGGCTGCGAAGTGTCATAATATTTGTTTAAATGACCTTCTCTTGCAGGGTCCTGATTTGTTGCAATCGTTAATAGGTATCATGATGCGTTTCCGCGAATGTTCTGTAGGTATAGTAGGTGACATTAAAGATATGTACTTACGAATCAAAATTCGCGAACCAGACCGTCATGCGTTGCGTTTCCTTTGGCGAGATAAACCTGATAAGGCCGTTACACCGTATGTTATGACGTCACTCATATTCGGAGCGAACTGTTCGCCATTCATAGCTCAGTACATAAATCAAAATAAAAATACAGAGCGTTTTAAGGATTCTATGAGCGACGCCACGGCTGCAATAAAATTAAATCAATATGTGGATGACTATATCGATAGCGTCGAATGTGAAACTACAGCCTCACAATTAGTCAGTGATATTACTTATATTAATAAACAGGGCGGGTTCGAGATGCGAAACTGGCTTAGCAACAGTCCAGCTGTCATGAGCGATATACCTAGCGAGTCGCTAAGCGCCAAGGCGATTAGACTTACGGAGGAATCCGAGCGAACGCTGGGACTGCTGTGGTACCCACATGCTGATGTGTTTGCTTTCGACGTAACTTTTCGGCGCATTCCCGAAGATATTTTACAATTGAAGCGTATACCTACTAAACGTGAATTGTTAAGTATAGTAATGTCTTTATATGATATACATGGCTTTTTAGCTCCTTTTACGATTAGGGCTAAGATTTCTTTACGTGAAACTTGGAAGATTTCATTAGGATGGGATGATAAAATACCAGTAGGTATTTACGAAGGTTTTAAGTCATGGTTGTTACAACTTCAAAATATAGGCCGGGTTCGAATCCCGCGCTGGTACTTCCGTCATCAAACTGATAACGACACTCACCACTGCGCAGCGCGAGACGCCACGACGTCACCACCGCCTCGAGTCGAATGTGCGAGCGAGATGCAACTACATGTTTTTTGCGATGCATCTCCGAACGCGTACGCGTGCGTTGCCTACTGGAGAAAAGGTAAGTGTGGCGACAGCGGCGCTGCTGCCGCCGTCTCATTTATAGCGAGTAAAAGCAGGGTCACGCCGATACGCCCGGTGACCGTGCCGAGACTCGAACTGCAGGCTGCGGTGATGGCGGTGCGCCTGGCTACCACTGTTAAACAGGAACATCGCATTAAGCCCGACAAAATATTTTATTGGACCGATTCCATTACTGTGCTACATTGGATACATAACACGCATAGGAATTATAAAATTTTCGTTGCTAATAGGTTAGGTGAAATAGATGAGCTGAGCAGCGCGCACGAGTGGTATTACGTTCCCACGCATCTGAACATTGCAGATACCGCGACTAAGGGAAATACCTACGAGCTAACTTCAGATTGTGAGTGGTTGTGCGGTCCGGCGTTTTTGTACGCATGTTCAGATGAGTGGCCGAGCCAACCTGAAATAAAAAGTAAATTGGAAATTAACGATTTAGAAATGATTAATTTATTAGCTGTAAACGATGATAAAAAATGTAACTTGCTTTGTTTACCAGTGCCTGATCCTTTGCGATTCTCTTCGTGGATTCGGTTGCTTCGTAGTATGGCTTGTGTCCTGCTGGCCGTTAAGAGGTGGAAAAATAAAATAAAAAAAAATAACTTACCTGGTCACTCCTATATTGACTGCGACTTGATACTGAGAGCTGAAACATTAATAATAAGGCAAGCGCAGACGGATTGTTTCTCCACTGATTTACAGCTATTAGGTCGAGGTGAAACAATAGATAAGCGAAGCCGACTCCTACAACTGACGCCTGTGATCAATCATCAGGGACTTCTGTGTGTAGGTGGTCGCATAGACGCAGCCAAGGACGTCAGCATGCACGTGAAGCAACCTGTCATCTTAGACGGCCATCATCCAGTCGCCAAGCTGATAGTCCACTACTATCACGAGAGAGCTGCTCATAGTCAGACTGAGATGGTGGTCAACGACCTGCGTCAGAAGTACTGGATCCTGAAGCTGCGTCCTACTGTGCGCAATATTGCGGCTAGTTGTCAATTTTGTCGTAACAGGAAGGCGCGACCACTTCCACCCCGGCTGGGTGACCTGCCGGATGCTCGACTTTCGCACCATCAGCGGCCATTCAGCAATTGTGGCGTGGATCTCTTCGGGCCCATGGATGTCACGGTCGGTCGCCGTAGAGAAAAGAGGTATGGGGTTTTATTTACCTGTCTTACAGTCAGAGCTGTACATCTGGAAATTGTACCCTCTTTGTCGACCGACTCCTTTATAATGGCGCTGAGGAGGATGGCTGCGCGGAGAGGTTGGCCTTGTCGGATGTTTTCCGACAATGGCACGAACTTCAGAGGTGCCGATGTCGAGCTACGAAAGTCCCTGCAGGCCATTGATCCATCAGAGATTGCCGCTCTGGGAGTTGAGTGGAAGTTCATCAGCCCAGCTAGCCCTCATATGGGTGGCGCTTGGGAACGCCTGGTACGTAGCGTAAAAACTTCGTTAAAAATTGTTTTAAGAGAAAGAGCGCCTAAGGAGGAGATACTTATAACACTCATGGCGGAAGTGGAGAACATGGTAAATGGTAGACCATTAACACACGTCTCCGTTGACTCGCGAGACGCTGAAGCGTTGACGCCGAACCATTTTCTGATAGGTTCCTCATCCAACTTACCTAGGTGCGGTGTCTTCGACGACACTGACTTGTATCTTCGCAAGCAGTGGAGGATAACGCAGCGACTGTCAGACATGTTTTGGAAGAGATGGTTGAGAGAAGTCTTACCTACTCTTTTACCGAGGCCAAAGTGGCCTGTAGAAGGTCCGCAGCTTAGTGTTGGCGACGTAGTTGTCATCGTCGATCCTAACTCGCCTAGGAACGTGTGGCCTAGAGGCATCATAGATAGGGTATATCCGGGAGCGGACGGTAGGGTTAGAATCGTCGACGTGCGGACTAAGACGGGCGTGATAAAACGGCCAGCAACTCGTATCGCAAAACTCATCGCGGTTAATGAGTGTCGCCGACGCGACACTGAGGGGGAGGATGTTACGAATGGAACCTCTTAAATGGATGTCCACCGTACTAAATGTATTAATTCTGTTTTTCTGTGTCAAATAACCTTGTAATGTTTTAATTATGTACCTATGTATTTCATAATACTATAAGCGTAAAAAATATCTTCATTTTCAATTGTCATTTGTTTGTGCTTTATGAATGTTTTGAGTTTCTGAACGTAAATAAAGTTGGTCAGCCAATGGGAAGAGAACAGCCGTCACCCGCGCCTGCGCATGGCACACCTCTGCGGCCCGCGCGCCGTTCGCGTCCCTTCATCTCACTCACTCGATCGTCGAGTCAGTTTAGTTTCAAACCAGCTTTCATGGTAACAACACGCACGCGCCCAACGTCCGTTCTCACCCCGGAGGCGCCTTTTTGTGATATTCCCTAGTTTCATTCCGCCACCACCTACAAATACTAAACTTATATCAAGCTCAGAAAGTTAATTAACAAGGATTTAAATCTAGTCCCTGTCTAAAGGGCTCCTAATCTAACGGTTTATAAAAACATATTCAATAATACTTTTTTTAAAAACGATTTTTCTGCTATTAAACGTAAGCTGAAAATAAGTACGCGAGAAGCAAAAATACATTTTATTTTCTATTACTTCGATGTTTTATGTTCAGTCACAGTTCTTTTTATTATAAGCCACAGCTGTTGACTTCGAATTTATTGCTGTTTTATTATCCTAGGTTTTTATACAAACTACATTACAAGTGGAAGTAATTCCACGGAAGTATTTTTAGTCCATGACAAGTCATGCTATAAGCGTTAGGAATTTAAACTTGTATGAAGTCTTAATCTAGGGAAAAAATGTCTTGACCCTTAAAATTTTGAAGAACTAACAACAGTTCTTAATGCATTGAAAAGATTTCGTCTTAGATTAAATCAAATTTATCGGTGTCACAATCACTTTCCATATAATAATCCTTATGGGAAGTATAGAATGAAGAGGTGAGTGGATGAAGGTCATTGCATTTTTGGATTTTGTTGTTTTTTCGCGTTGATGAAGGTGTAGCTACCATACAAATGGCATACTACTGCGCACGACCGCGCGCGCCGCGTTCCCATAGCAGCCTGGTCGCGGCGCTTTTTATTTTTTTTTTTTGGTTCCCCTCCACGGGAATGGCAGGAGGACATAAAAAATGCTCTGACGCATACTCCGCGCGCGCGATCGAAGTTATGTGGTACTCGTCCCGACGCCTACCAGAACCTTCATCTGAGCGACGGCCAATTGGAGAAAGAGGCCGCGCTAGCGGGGCCCTTAAGGGGTCACCCGCTGGGATTACATAGCACTGAAGGTGCTCAAAATGAAAAGTAAATAATTAAAAACATTAAAAATTGAAAAATAAAATTGCATTAATTCGGATTTACGTTAGAATTAGAATTTACGTTAGAATTAGAATTTACGTTAGAATTAGAATTTGCGGCCTGAAGGGCCTCGAGATCTAAAGTTAATTGCGTGGGTTCGCCAGTGTGCGCGTTTCTCGGTCTAGCGACTTTGAATTTCGAATCTAAGAGGAGCAGTAAATGAGACTAAATCTCGAACCAGATGATTGGGATGGGATTCGGCGCGTTTGAAGAACGATTCTGAGAGTGTTTTGAGGTGCTGTTGCACTGTAGGTAGTTCAAGATCTCTGTGCAGGTCCGCGTTGCGCACATACCAAGGTGCGTCTGTGGCCCTGCGGCAGAAAAAATTTTGAACTACCTGCAGCTTATACAGGACGGAGGGATTGGCGTGGGCAAAGACTGGCGAAGCATATGACATGACGGGTCTAATGCAGACCTTATAGAGCGTACGTTTATTTCTAAAAGACATTTTACTTTTTCTACCTATCATACTATTTAGGCGGCTTAAGTAGAAACGCGCGAGTTTCGTTACTCTATCGACGTGTGGCTTGAAAGAAAGCGTCTGATCTAAGGTGACGCCTAAGTATTTAATACTGTGCTTCCAGGGGATGGGAGTACCTAACATTCGAATGTGAGGATCGTTGTAGCGATTACGACGTTTGTGGTCGAATTGAATAGCAGAACTCTTTTCCGGGTTGACATCGATACGCCATTTTTGAAACCAAACACCGAGGGCGTTTACGGCCTTTTGGAGTCTGGTGATGTTATACGGGATCCTTTGACCTTTAGTGTAAAGGGCGGTATCGTCTGCAAAGAGGGCGAGTTCGACGCCTTTCGGCGGGATGGGGATGTCGTTAGTGTACACGGTGTACAGCAGAGGGGCGAGGACTGAGCCTTGCGGGACTCCAGCCTTTATGGGACGAGGCGCGGAGAGCGTGCCTTCATGTTTGAATCGAAACGTACGGTCTTTAAGAAACGACGCGATTAATCTGACTAGGCGAACCGGTAAGCCTATTTTATAGAGTTTAAAAACGAGACCGCTGTGCCAGACTTTGTCGAATGCCTTGGCTACGTCAAAGAGAACCGCGATTGATTTTTTACGATGCGGATAGAATCCTTCGAGAATGTACTCGACGATTCGATGGACTTGCTGAGGGCAGGAGTGCTTAGCGCGAAAGCCGAACTGGTGGGGAATAATGAGAGGGTCGCCATCCGTTGGAAACAGATGGTTCCGCATTCGAGAGAGTATGACTCTTTCGAGAAGTTTAGACATTGTCTTGAGGAGGCTGATGGGTCTGTGATTAGCCGGGACGTTCAGAGGTTTACCCGGCTTGGGAATGCCTATGACTGTCGCTTCTTTCCAGGCTTTTGGAAAGTAGCTATGGTCGAAGCAGGCATTGAAGATGATAGCTAACAAGGTAAGCAGGTGCTTAAGTGCGTGGTTGGAAATTCCATCCGCACCCGGAGCCTTTTTGGACTTTTGCTTTCTAAGAGCTTAAGAAGAGAAAGAAGCTTGCTTGAGAAGCAAGATTTCATCATTAGAGACTGTGACGGGGTCGTCGGTGATAGGGAGAGATTCTCTGCGGAGAACTTCGTCCTCCACTGCCTGGATGTGGGAGGGATCCGCGGGTTGCGTGCTGGGCGAACATTGTGCCGCTATGCTGTCGGCGAAGCATTCGGCTTTCTCTTCGACTTCGGAGGCAATAGTGCCGTCGGGACGAGTGAGAGGAGGAACGTGAGAGGCGGAGTCTACGCGTAAGGCTCGGGCCATTCGATAATACGCTTTGTGGGACGGGGAGATATTCTCCATGAGATCGTTAAACTGAGTGTCTTGGAGTTCCGCGAGGCAAGACCTAACTTTACGTTGAAGCTGATTCGCAGCTGTTTTATAGGCGGGCGTGGGATATTCCTTGGCTCTCCGGAGAGCCGCGTTTTTAGCTTTAATGAGATTGCTAACGGCTAAGGGAAGCGCGGGTTTGCCTTGCTTAGCAATGATTACGTTGTCACTGATGGCTGAGTTGATAGCATCAGTGAGAGTATCGACTACTGAATCTATTTTAATCGGGCTATCTAATTGGTCGGGCGAAATCGCGAGCGGAGAGTTCAGTGCCTCTAAGGCTGAAACTAACGTATTTTTAAAGCCTTTCCAGTTGGTAAAGGTCTTAGGAGATGTGACGTTATCGTTAGGCGCGCCTAGCACGAGGGAGACGGGGCGATGGTCAAAGCCTAGGTCATCGAGCGGTTCGATGGACCTGAGATCAAGATTGATTCGCTTGATAATTGCAAAGTCGAGGATGTCAGGAGAATAGGTCGGGTTGTTGGGATAGTGAGTGGGAGTGATGGGGGATATGACGTCTAAGTCAAGGGAGTTAGTGATGTCGTGGAGAGCGATACCGCTGGTGTTGGTCGATAGGCACGTCCAGTCAGTATGTTTGGAGTTAAAGTCTCCGAACATAATGACTGAATGGCCGAGGGCGAGAAAGGCCTCAAAGTCGCTGCGGATTGGTCTGGAGCCACATGGTATGTAGACTGAAGCTATGATGATGGTCGGATGACCAGTCATAGCCAGTCTACACACAGTGGCTTCCATGTTGAGGAGAGGAGGGGTAGGGAGAGGACAGCAATGGAAGCCTCTTTTGTAATATATAGCGGTGCCGCCGAAACCGTCGGAGTTGGGCCTATTGTTACGTGTAAACGCGTACTTAGGAATAGCGTATCCACTGGAGCGGTTTGAAGGAAGCCATGTCTCCTGGAGAAGGAATAAGTCAGGTTCTTTGTTCTGAAGGAACAGTTTAATCTTGGGAAGGTTGGTGCTAAGGCTACGAGCGTTAAAAGATACTAGGGATAAGCCCTTGGGTTTAATACGACTGGACGCGGGATTCGCGGGTCTAGACATTATAATTTATTATTTACGAATTTATACAAAAGTAAAAGAATTTACAACAAACTTAGTAGCGAGTGATGCTCGGATAACGCGAATAAACGCTCTTGAGGAGAGCGGGCGGCTCGCAGTTTGCGTGCGAGTACGGAAATTTCGTTAATGTCGACGTTTTGGATGACGTCGAACACGGTCTTCATGTCCTCAGCCAACGACGACTGAGGTGAAGATGACAAAGTGAGACGCGGCCCTATGGAAGCTACGGGAGCTGGGATGGGTCGGGAAGGTGCAGGCGGGACGGCCGGACGCTGCCTCCAAGACAGAGCCTGAGTAGGCGTCGGTTGAACGGGCTTTGCTTCCGGGGGATCCCGGTTGCGCAGCGGCGGGAAGTTAGCGGGAGTGAGCGGCGGCGCCGGTTTAGGCGCGACCCTCTTGACGGTGGAGCGCGGAGCGCGCGGGCAACCCCTGTAGTTAGCTGTGTGGCCGGACTGGCCGCACAGCACACAGGCAGGGGGGGAAGTGGATTCAGGAGTGTGAGTGCACTCCTTTGTTATATGTGGATCCAGGCACTTAACGCACCTGGGGGGAGCTGAGCAGTTAGCCGCTGCGTAGCCATAGAGCTGGCAGCGGTGGCACTGCCCAGGATGACCGCGGGGGTTGGGACGCTCGACGGAGATGTTCGAGAGTCCGCAGATTGTGCGAGCCTCTCTGAAAATCTCCTTCGAGTTGGGAGTATTTGACAGGATTACTAAAGCTAAAGGAAAACGCCTACCGCGGTTGGAGTGCATCTTGTGCACTGCTACGGCCGGGAAACCCTGAGACTTAAGGTCCTCGATAATAACTTCGTTACTGAGTTCGAACGGGACGCCCCGTAGTACTGCGCGGATCTTACGCTCCTCCGGGAGGGCGTAGGTGTGATACGCGATTTGATTGATCGACAGAAGCCTAGTGAAAGACCGGAAGTCGTCGACGGTCGCTACTTGAATTTTGATTGTATCTCCAGCGTTGGTGGCTTTTATGTAATTAATTTTGTGCTCTTTGCACAAGTTTGAAACCGCGGTCCAGCGCGCTTTTTCACGCAGGAAGACGGGCGGAGGGAGCTGAGGCTTCGGCGGGACGGGAGCGCAGCGCGTCCTTGGCTTCGATGGGACCGACGGAGACGCGGTTACTTCGAGCGATTTTAACGGCGCGGGGGCTGGTGTTGAAGACACCGGGGAGGGCTCGGGTATTGATGATACCGAAGCTTTCTTCGAGCGCTTCTTGGAGCGCTTGGCGACAAGTTGAAACGCGGGCTCAGGAGAGCCGGTTAAGGTGACGGCATCTGACGACGTATCAGACGCGGGTTCGGAGTCGCTCCCGGGAGCGGTACGCTTGTAACGCGACGCGTGAGAGGATGCGACCGATTCGCAGTCCATCTCGGACGAGGCGGGAGACGAGGAAGAGCTGTAGACCTGCGGGGTCTCGACGTTGGAGGCCTGAGGGGCTGGGGACGCGATAGATGCCGGTAAGGCCTGCGTTATTACGTCATCTGATAAGTTGGCGCCGGACGCGACGAGCGCCTGGGCGAACGACCTAAGAATGCTTACAAGGTCCATTGGAGGGCTTGGAATTACAATATAATATATATAAATATATAAAAATGCCTAGGTTCCCTAGCAAACCTAGTACCTAAACCTCCCTACCCGCGGTAGGGGGGCTGGGGAGAATAACTTAGAACTAACCGTAGTATGCCGAAGGCCGCTACCTAGAAACCTAAAAAAGGGTGCGCAGGTAAAGAGTTGACCGCGTTTGGGTCAACCTTTACCGACAGAAAGGACAAATACACACGAAAACACTCAGATATGATAAAAATAAATATAAAAATTGGAGAAAATAAATAAAATGTAAAAGAGAAACAAAATAAAAATAAAAGGACTGGTTCGGTACAAATTCGTAGTCACCGCTACCTAGAAACCTAAAAAAGGGTACGCAGGTAAAGAGTTGACCGCGTTAGGGTCAACCTTTACCGACAGAAAGGACAAATACACACGAAAACACACAGATATGATAAAAATAAATATGAAAATAGGAGAAAAATAAATAAAATAGAGAAGAGAAATAAAATAAAAATAAAAAGGACTGGTTCAGTACAAATTCGTTGTCACCGTTAAGTATCCTTTGTACTGAAACCAGACTACTTACGCTGGGCACAACAGTGCACTCAGCACAAGCACAACACAACTTAGCACAGCACTTTGAAGACTAAGGGGCTTAGTCGCAAAGAAAAATCGCAGTTCGATAGCACTCAGAGGGAGTAGAAAAACCTTGAAAACCGTAGCACGGAACCAACACGCTAAACTGTGACGTCAGTAGACTGAGCGCCACGGAATATCGGGAAGGGACCAAACAACGGAGATTGGGGGGCACGTCCGCACTGGGTGGCGATCAAAGCGAGAATGGTCGCGGCGCTTTTTTTTTTTTTTTTGCTGCCGAAGCACCCTCTCTCGAGAGGGAGGTGGAAGATTCGTCATGAATACCTCCGCAGCCGTCTGCGGGGTTATGTGGGACTCACCAAAGTGGCACCTACCCACTAAAACCCACCCAAATGGCTGTAGCATGGGAATGCTGTCAGCCTTCATCGGAGCGACACCCGGGTTGGGAGGTGGGCGCGCAATCAGGGACCCGCTAGCGGGTCACCCGCTGAGAATACTTAATCACTTAAGGTGCAAATGACATTTATATATTGCTGATTAAACGGCCTGGGCAGCCTTAAGCTGGTCCAGATTAGCCGAAAGTTGATCGGGGGGATCCGAGAGTGCATTTCGCGGTCTACGGACTTTGTACCTCGACGGCATGGACGGAGCAGTATAGGCTACTCTCTCGCGTATAAGGGGGTTAGGGTGCTCTTCGGATCGCTTAAAATAAGCGGTGGAGAGCATCCTAAGGTGTTGTTGTATAGTAGGCAGTTCGAGATCTCTGTGCAAGTCTGCGTTTCGCACGTACCACGGAGCATCCGTGGCCCGGCGGCAGAAGAGATTCTGAACTACCTGTAGTTTATACATATCGGAGGGTTTAGCATGTGCAAATATTGGGGCGGCGTACGTCATGACTGGTCTCACGCAAACCTTAAAAAGCGTTCGCTTGTTCCTAAGAGACATTTTACTGTGCCGGCCTAACATATTGTTAAGTCGACCCATGTACAGACGGGCGAGTTTGGTAACTCGGAGAATGTGAGGTCGGAATGAAAGCGTACGATCGAGCGTTACGCCTAGGTACTTGGTGGTGAGTGCCCACGGGATGGGCGTACCTAGCATTCGGATGTGGAGGTCGTAGGGACGACGGCGTTTATGATCGAAGCGCATCGCAGAGCTTTTCTCTGGATTTACATCGATACGCCATTTTTTAAACCAGGCTTCGAGGTCATTTACGGCCTTCTGGAGTTTGGTGATGAGTGTGTCGACGTGCACGCCCTTGACGTATAGGGCAGTGTCGTCGGCAAAGAGGGAGAGTTGAACACCTTTAGACGGAATAGGTATGTCATTGGTGTATATTGTGTAAAGTAACGGGGCGAGTACCGAGCCCTGAGGGACGCCTGCCTTGAGGGGGCGGGGGGTGGAGAGTGTACCTTCGTGTTTGAAACGAAAGGTGCGATCTTTAAGGTAGGAGCCGACTAGTTTGACTAGTCGGTCGGGCAAGCCTGTGTTGTGAAGCTTGTAAATGAGCCCTGCGTGCCAGACTTTGTCAAAAGCCTTGGCTACGTCAAAGAAGACCGCGACTGTTTTCAGTCGTCTGGGGTAGAAGCCGTCGAGTATGTACTCGACGATTCGGTGAACTTGCTGAGGGCACGAATGTTTGGCTCGAAAGCCGAATTGGTGGGGGATAATGAGGGGGTCTCCGTCCGCTGGGAACAGGTGGTCCTTCATTCGAGCTAGTATGACTCTCTCGAAAAGTTTGGCTATTGCCTTGAGTAGACTGATGGGTCTGTGATTAGCCTTCAAAGGTTATTCAAAGGTTTACCCGGCTTGGGAATGCCTATGACTATAGCTTCTTTCCAAGCTTTTGGAAAGTAGCTTAGGTCGAAGCAAGCATTGAAGATAATCGCAAGTAAGGTAAGCACCTGCCGAGGCAGCTGCTTAAGTGCTTGGTTGGAAATTCCATCCGCACCCGGGGCCTTCTTGGATTCCTGTCTCCTAATGATGAGTAGGATCTCATCATTAGAAACTGTGATGGGGTCAGTGGTGACGGGAGTCTTTGCAATCGACTTCGTCTTCCACCGCCTGTATGTGAGCTGGGTCTGTGGGTTGGGTACTCGGGGAGCATTGTGAAGCAATGCTATCGGCGAAGCATTCAGCTTTCTCGTCGTCCTCGAAGGCGGTAGTGCCATCGGGACGAGATAACGGAGGGGTGTAAGTACGGGCGTCTAGTCGGAGGGCTTTCACCATCCTATAGTATGCCGTGTGGGACGGGGAAATATTAATCATAAGATCGTTCCTTTGAACGTCTCTGTATTCCGCGACGGTACGTTTAACTTTACGTTGAAGCTGATTAGCGATTTGCCTGTAGGCGGGTGTGGGGTATTTTCTGGCTCTGCGGAGAGCGGCGTTTTTAGCTTTAATTAGGTTGCTAATGTCCAAGGGAAGCTTGGGCTTGCCATGCTTAGCAACCTTTAGATTCTCACTGATGGCCGAGTTGATGGCGGTAGTGAGAGAATCGACTATCGAGTCGATTTTATCCGTGCTATCGAGATAGTCGGATGGAATCGCGAGTGGGCAGTCTGGGGCTTCCAAGGCCGAAGACAGGGTGTTTTTGAAACCTTCCCAATTGGTATAGGTTTTCGGAGGAGGAGGGTCGTTCTGGGGTCCTAATATTAGAGACACCGGACGGTGGTCTGAGCCTAAGTCGTCTAGCGGCTGTATGGTCTTAAGGTCGAGACTGATACCCTTGACGATGGCAAAGTCAAGGATATCAGGGGAATGAAGCGGGTTATCCGGATAGTGAGTTGGTGTGACCGGAGAAATGACGTCCAGATCGAGTGACTTCGTGATGTCTAGTAATTTAACACCAGTGGGTGTGGTAGACAAGCATGTCCAGTCAGTATGTTTGCAATTAAAATCGCCGAACATAATGACGGATTGCCCCAGTTCGAGTAAGGCCTCGAAGTCACAACGAAGGGGCGGTGTACCACTAGGTATATAGACTGAGGCCAAGACTATGGTCCTGTGACCTGTCATAGCCAGCCTACATACTGTGGCCTCCATGTTGGTGAGTGGAGGCGTGGGAATTGGAGAGCAGTGGATACTTCTCTTGTAGTAAATGGCAGTGCCGCCTCGTTGGACCGAGGTGCGCCTGTCACCACGCACAAGAGAGTATTTAGGAATGTTAAGACCCCTGATGTGCTGGGGTTTTAAAAATGTCTCTTGAACAAGGATTAACTGGGGCTCTATGTTCTTAATGAACAGTTTGAGCTCCGGAAGTTGGTTGATTAGACCTCGGGTGTTAAAAGAGATCAGGGATAAACCCCTGGGTTTGGTGCGACCAGTCGTGGCGCTGTGTGGATTATTTATTGTACTCATTATAAGATTATTTATAATGTTTTTAGAAGAGATTCGTACTGGATGATTACCATCAGACGATCTCTAGGAGTGCGAGCGGCGCGCAGTTTACCTGCGCACTGTGAAATTTGATTCATATCTACGCCCTGCATAGTGTCAAATATTAATTGGAGATCCTCAGCCATCGAAGGCTGAGGGGAGGATTTTGGGCCTGCTGATGGAGCAGGGCAGGTTGGAGCAGCCGGACGCTGTCTCCAGGCAAGCACTGGAGTGGGCGTGGGCTGGGCGGGCTTTACTACCGGGGAATCCCGGTGGCGCAGCGGCGGGAAGTTAGAGTAACTATTAGGGGGCGGGGCCTGTCTGGGTGCCGCCTTCTTAATAGTTGGTCTGATGGTCTTGCGTGCACGAGGGCAGCCCCTGTAATTAGCTGTGTGGCCGGACTGGCCGCACAGCACACATGAGGTTGGAGTTGTACACTCAGGAGTGCGGTTGCACTCCTTCGTGAAGTGCGGCTCCAGGCACTTTACGCACCTGGGGTTGGCGGTATATTGACGCGCCGCGTGCCCGTACAATTGGCACCTGTGGCATTGCGAGGGATAGCCACGGCGATGTGGCGTCTCTACGGAGATTCCGGAGAGGCCGCAGATAGTGCGGGCCGCGCGGAAGAAATCTCGCGACTTTGGTGTGTTGGTCAGTATGACCAAGGCCAAGGGAAAACGGCGGCCGTTTTTGCTGTGCATCTTATGCACAGCTTCGGCGGGAAAGCCTTGGGCTTTAATATCATCCAGGATGATCTCGTTCGAAAACTCAAACGGGACTCCCCGTAGGATGGCTTTTATCTTACGCTCTTCAGGGAGAGCGTAAGTGTGGTATGGGATTTGTCTGCCTGTTAGGAGCCTAGTGAGTTCCCTAAAGTCGTCTATCGAGGGGACTGTAATCTTAACGGACTCCGAGAGGTTCGTTGCCGTTAAGTAATTAATTTTGTTATCTGAGCATAAGCTCGAGACTAAAGGCCATTTGGCCTTTTCCCGTAGGAAAACGGGGGGAGGGGTCTTCGCCTTGGCTAAGACCGGCGTGCAGCGCGAGGCTGGCTTGGTGGGGGCGGCGGTTGAGCCGGCTGGAAGAGTCACGTTGAGTGACATCAGGGGGACGGGGGAGGGGGGCGACTGTGTCGCCGGGCAGGCGGTTGGTGTCGGAGACACCGGCCTGGAGCTGGCTGTCGGAGACACCCGGGATTTCTTTGTCCGCTTGGAGCGGCGCTCTACGAGCGTAAAGGTGACAGTAGGCTCAGGGGAGCCGGTGAGGGTGTCCGCTTGGGAAGCGGACTCGGCGCTGCTGCTAGACGCAGTGCGCTTGGAGGGGCGGGCGGCGGATGAGGCCGAGGTTGAGGTAGCCGTCGAGGTGGCGTCCGAGAAGTCGCACTCAATTTCACTGGAGGCGGAGGAAGGGGGAGCGCTGTGAGGCAGCGATGTCGAGGCCTGAGAAGCCTGGGCCTAAAGGGCCAGTGGGGCCAGCAGGGTGGCGAAGTCGGGCGAGATGGCACAAAGCATTTGGAGAAATGCCCGTGCATCGAAGGGGGCGCCTGAAGCGGCGACGCCATCCACGAATTGCTTCGCAAGCTCAGCATACCATTTGCAGAATTGATAATTATTTGTAGTGTAATTTTCTAAAGGTGAGTGAGCAAGTTAACTTTACTGACAAACAATTGAATGTATTGAGTGAATGAAGGTGATATGTTCGTATCACATTACATCTTCATTAACTGAAAAGTTATATAGTTTCATTCGAGTGACATTGATTAGGTGATAAGTACAAACATAACACCTTCTTCCATATCACTTTCATCCGCTATTATTTATGAAATATTGTGTACATAACACCTTTATAAAAAAATTATTTCTAGAATGTACCTTAAAAGCGTAACTTTACGTGGTGGTTTATATCGACATATTATAACCTTTGTAGCGAGTTATGTAGCGTATCGGTTTCTTTTGGGGAGACAAGTAAAACAGTAATTGCGGATGTAGTGTCAAAAATGTTTATTATTTTTTTTTTTTTTTTGCTGCCGAGGCACCCTCGCGGGAGGGAGGTGGAAGATGCGTCATGCATACCCGCCCGCAGGTAAATTCCTCTGCGGGGGGGTTATGTGGGACTCACCAGAATGGCACCTACCCACTAAAAACCACCTGTTGGCTGTAGTTATTACCGTTAGCCTTCATCGGAAGCGACACCCGTCGGGAAATTGGGCGCGCTGGCGGAGACCCGCTAGCGGGTCTTCCGCCTGTAGTGAAAGTTGCACTGAAGGTGCTCAAAGGGACATGAGTTGGTGGCCGTTCTGGGCAGCCTCCGATGAAGCAAAAACTCCAGACATATTTTTTAGTATGTAATTATAATGTTTTACATAAATTTCAACAACAAAGCTCAGTAACTCAGGTACCTAATATTCTGAATCAGTTTAAAAATGTATTCTCCATAATGGTCTATACTATTTCCATTTCTTTATTTTCTCGATGACAGTTCTGACTAAATGAGTAATGACTAAATAAGTAATGATATCAATCGCATATATTTATTATATTTTGAACAAAGACAAATACAACAAAAACATTCAAATATATTTTTTCAAGGTAGGGACACTCAATGGCCCACCGCCATTTTGTGTTTGTTTTAATCTGTCACTCGCAACAAGACGGTCGTGCTAGTCACTACATTTTTGTTCGCTGAGTTTTTTCACATTATCCATACGTTACGTTGTGTATTTTGTGGTCCTCCGTGTTGATTGTTGCCCAGCTGTCAAATATCAAAATGCCGAAAGGATCTGTTCTGAAAAGGCAGACGAGAGAACTGGTGATCAAGGTTCGTAATTACTTTGAAGCAGAGTATCAAAATGGTGGCCCGCTATTACAACTGTCACAAGTGCGAGAGCGTGTTGCGGGGCTGCATTAGGAATTAGTGGACCTACTGTTTCAAAATTACTACAGGAGCTTACGGTACAAGCGGCATGCAAGAAAATAAGCTTCGTACGCCGAAGATAAAACGCTAACCACGTCGTGTGACATCGGTTGACAACTTCAACGCTGATGCTATTCGCCGTGATATATTAGGTCTTTACCTATGAAATTGCCGTTTTTCACGAAATAAATGAAGCGTAATTTTTTTATATATTTTTTATTTCTATTGATCAAAATAATCACCCATGCAATCAATGCATCTTTGCCAACGCATTGGTAGCTTATTGATGCCTTTCTTGAAGAAATCAGCTGGACGGGAGGCAACAAATTCTTCAAAGGCATTTTGTACTGCCTCTCGGGTATTGAATTTTTTTCCCGCCAAGAAGTTATCCAAATTCTGGAAAAAGTAGAAGTCTGTAGGCGCAAGGTCTGGTGAGTACGGCGGATGACGGAGAACTTCCAACCCCAACTCTTGTAGCTTGGAGACCGTTTGCTGTGCAGTATGAGGTCGCGCGTTGTCGTGCAGGAGCAGTGGAGCCGAACGGTTGACCAAAGCTGGTTGGAGACGTGCGAGCTTCTCCATCATTGTGTTCAGTTCTTCACAGTACACATCTGCAGTAATGGTTGTCCCGTTTGGCAAGAAGGTGTGATGAATTACCCCCGCGTTAGACCACCAAACAGTGACCATCACAGTTTTCGTTTAGGGCATTGTTTGAGTGCTGAACCAGGGTCCAACCAACTTGCTGAGCGCTTACGATTGTCAAACAGGATCCATTACTCGTCCGGGTAACAATGCGGTTCAGAATTCCTTCATTTGTATGCCTGCTGAGCAGTGCAAGGCACGTCTCCACGCGTACTTCGCGCTGGCGGTCATTGAGTTCGTGGGATACCCAGTTGTCAAGCATTTTTAAATTGCCAATTTGACGCAAATGGACCAATATTGTTTTGATGCTAACGTCGAAAGCTGCTGCTAACTCAGCCGTGGATTGAGTTTCATCAGCTTCCACAATTGCCTTTAATTCGTCATTGTCGACCAAAGTTTTCGGACGACCACGGGGTTCATTTTTCAGGTCAAAATTTCCAGAACGGAAGCGGGCAAACCAATAACGGGTGGTGCGTTCGTTTGTAGTGTTTGCTCCGTAAACGTCGTTGATGTTGCGTGCCGCTTGTGCCGCTTTGCTGCCACGATGGTACTCATACTCCATAATTACTCGAATTTTTAACTTATCCATGATGACGAAAAATGTTCGAATGCGTTGAAAACAAAACACTAACTATTAAACAAATGACGATTTTAGAAAAAGAATTCCATGTTTGTCAAATAAAATTAATTTGAAATTAGAATTATCAGTAAAAAAAAAAATATTTTCATTTGAAATGGCCAGTACGGCAAAACGGCAGTTTCATAGGTAAAGACCTATTATATGACTATTATTTGCGCAAAAAATTCCAACACTTAAAAAACTTGTTGTTTCTTTACGTGAATGTGGTTTGTTCCATGTGCAAAAATGCCAAAAATCGTAATTAAGCTTAGTTTTTAAAGAAATTGGATTTTCTTATAAAAAATCGGACAAACGTAAAATATTGGTGGAGCGTCACGACGTTGCTCGCTGGTTCGCTGCGAATTTTTGAGCAAAGCCGAAAAGATATTAGATTGGTCAAATGTCATTTTCACTAACGAGACTTGGTTAAATGCAAACCACACAGTATCTAAGAACTGGACTAACGACACCGCCGCTTCCAGTAGTTCAGTGCCAATGGGAAAAGGTGAACGCCTTATCATATGCCATGCAGGGTCTACGAAAAGATTCGTGTCAGATGCTTTACTGGCCTTTAAATCCAAGAAACCAGTGGACTACCACAAAGAAATGAAATGAAATTAACGAAGAATGGTTTAAAGAAATGGTGCAATCTCTGGAAGAACCGTTCATAATTATTATGGACAACGATACATATCAGTCGAGACACATTGATAAAATGCCGACGCAGGCCAATAAAAAACAAGAGATAATTCACTGGCTGTAACGTCATGGCGAAAATGTGGATAGTACTTCATTAAAAATACAATTAGTGAATATTTTAAAATAGAAAAAAGGCCGCTCTAAAAGGTATGTTATCGACGAAATAGCTGCTGAATGTAGTGATTGGGTTCTTCGACTTCCGCCGTATCATTGCCAGTACAATGCCATAGAACTAATATGGGCTCAAATTAAAGGACACGCTGCTCGAAACAATACCCATCGCCCTTTTATAGCAAACAAGATGTTAGATTTATTAAAAAATGCATGTGCGGAAGTAACTGCCGAAAACTGGGAAAACATTGTGAGAAGAACCCAAAACATTGTAGCATCGGATAGGGAAATTCATGTGGCATTCGATAATATACAAGTACAGGAACTTATAATAAATGTTGGGGAGAGCTCATCGAGTGACAGTGACGATTCATCAGATTTTGATTAAAATAAATAAATAAAGATTAACTGTCGTTATAATTCTTTCTTTTCATTGTCGAGTACCTACCTGTACCTACTTATTTTACAACATCTTTGAAAATTTTAAAGAAGTTGGCATTATCAGTCAAGAATTAATACGTGTAACATCTTGTAATGAAATAATATAATAAAGTTAATAAATTTGTACAAAAATATCCGCAATAGTTTAGTTTCTTACATTTTGTAAAAAAATATCGGGTCTGTTATCGTATTACGTTTGTCGATATAGCTCCATCGCTATCAGTTTCTCCGACTCTGGTATTATATAACCTTGTACGTGTGTAAACGTCATATTTTTATAAAATAATGCATACATAATGTAAAAAAAAACACACTCGCACAAGTTTTCGCAGGAGCTGTCATCGAGAAAATAAAGAAATGGAAATAGTATAGTTCCTGCAATTCACGAAGGCGAGCGGACTTTACTTGTAGTTTGACGTGCACATATACAATGCGTTAGTGTGCGTGTCTGACGGAGCGGTCAGTCGCGAGCGAGCCACTCTGGTCACTTGTGTCATTATCCACGCGACGCTAATTGAAATGAAATACGGTGTGTACATGTCGGGTATTCGAAGAAAGCGAAAAGTTATTCATAGTGAGGTAAGTTTTTATTATATTTTCTTTTGAAGTTTACTTACTGAAATTAATAAAAAAGCCAATTTATTTAAACATGAATATTGTATTTATTTTATCTTACGTTTTATTGTTTGTAGGGTCGAGCAATTATCGCTAAGGTGAACATAAAAGTACGAAAGCGAATATCGGTGACAGCTACGATTTGAATCTTTTGGCTAATATTCTTAAACGTACCGCCGAAGCAACAGGGGTCTCTCGGCGCACCATCACTGAAAGAAGAAAAGGAGTTGCCATCATCTTCTCCCGTATCTTCACCCATGAAAAAACGTCGTTTAAGAGATAGAGAGAGATAATATGAACCGTGAAATTATTCGGAATACAATTCAAAATTTTCATATAAAACACAAAGAAATACCAAGATTTGCAAAATTTCAGCCAGTTTTGAAAGAAAAAATTGGTTTTGATGGAAGCTTGAACTCTTTACGCGCTTTGCTAATAGATATGGGTTACAAATGGAACAAAATTAGTAGCAACCGCCAGTCGTTACAAGAAAGGCACGAAATACAATTATGGCGATTTAATTATTTGAAAAAAATTAATCTGTACCGTTCGGAAGGCCGTCCAATTGTATGTATACACAGATGAAGCATACTTCCACCGTTCGTCAAAGTACCTGGCTATTGGAACAAAAAGATACAATTAAAAAAGATATATCGTTTTCGAAGAAATTGAGTACTGGCAGTAATGGCTTTATTACAGATGTCAAATTAGTATATAAAGCGGCTTTCACTACTGGAGATTATCATTAAAACATGAATTTTGACAATTATGGCAAGTGGCTCAATGAGAAACTCTTACCGAATTTGCCGGAAAAGTCAGTTATTGTGATGGATAACGCATCCTATCACAATACCCGAAGCAGCAAAATACCTACCTCTAATTAACGTAAACGCCAAATGCAGAAGTGGCTGACGGACAACAGTATTCCATTCGATGAACGCGCGCGCAATATAGAGTTATATATGATTTAATTAAGAAGAATAAGGACCGTTTCGTTACATTTAAAATCGATGAGATAAGAAGCAAGGGTTTTGAAATATTGCGACTGCCACCTTATCGCCCTGAGCTGAACGCTATAGATAACATCTGGAGCATTTAAAAAAACAGAATTGCCTCAAAAAACATTGGACAAACATGACTGAGGTACAAAGGTTAGTATTTGTGGGTTTGACCAGTATCGATAGCAACCAGAGGTTTAATACGTGCAAGCAGGTAGAAAATATTGAAAAGGAATACATGAAGTATTTTAATGACGACTTTGAGTTGCAATTAAGACGGATGCAGATAAGAATATTTTTGTATAGACATAAAGAGACTGTACATTTATTTAAAAATATATATACCCGTGAAGTTTCTTGCCAGTTCTTCTTCAAGAGGGTTTTTTCGAACTGGTGTTAGAGTCGTGTTTTATTTGACCCAGTACCAGTACTTGTCAATGTTGAGAAATAAATATTTCATTTCATTTCGAGTTCCTTTGTTAGTGATAATTTGTCAAAATCTTAATAACTATAATATAACTACAGTAAATTTCAAAAACATTTCTTTATTTTTTTATGGCGACCATACTCGACTTGCTGTCACGCACACTTCAACACGTTTACAGATACGTGTTTACCACAAGTAAAGAACGCTCGCCTTCGTGAGTTGCAAGAACTATATCTCTTCCAAAGTATAAATCTTCAAGTCATGGTAATAATGATTTGCACAAAAGTACTTTAAATTGAAGATGGACTAAATTTTGCGCCATCCCTTTTTCCCTCGAGACAAAAAACTTTAATTTGATGCAATCTTTGAGCAACTTACCGTGGGTAATAACTCCAGGTTTTGTCTATGACTCGTAAAGCTTTGATAATACCAAGTATATACGAAAATATTTTTTTTTTGACTGATAATTCTAATTTCAAATTAATTTTATTTGACAAACATGGAATTCTTTTTCTAAAATCGTCATTTGTTTAATAGTTAGTGTTTTGTTTTCAACGCATTCGAACATTTTTCGTCATCATGGATAAGTTAAAAATTCGAGTAATTATGGAGTATGAGTACCGTCGTGGCAGCAAAGCGGCACAAGCGGCACGCAACATCAACGACGTTTACGGAGCGAACACTACAAACGAACGCACCATCCGTTATTGGTTTACCCGCTTCCGTTCTGGAAATTTTGACCTCAAAAATGAACCCCGTGGTCGTCCGAAAACTGGTCGACAATGACGAATTAAAGGCAATTGTGGAAGCTGATGAAACTCAATCCACGGCTGAATTAGCAGCAGCTTTCGACGTTAGCATCAAAACAATATTGGTCCATTTGCGTCAAATTGGCAAGGTAAAAAAGCTTGACAAATGGGTACCCCACGAACTCAATGACCGCCAGCGCGAAGTACGCGTGGAGACGTGCCTTGCACTGCTCAGCAGGCATACAAATGAAGGAATTCTGAACCGCATTGTTACTTGTGACGAGAAATGGATCCTGTTTGACAATCGTAAGCGCTCAGCAAGTTGGTTGGACCCTGGTTCAGCACCCAAACAATGCCCTAAACGAAAACTTACCCCTAGAAAAGTGATGGTCACTGTTTGGTGGTCTAACGCGGGTGTGATTCATCACAGCTTCTTGCCAAACGGTACAAGCATTACTGCAGATGTGTACTGTGAAGAACTGAACACAATGATGGAGAAGCTCGCACGTCTCCAACCAGCTTTGGTCAATCGTTCGGCTCCACTGCTCCTGCACGACAACGCGCGACCTCATACTGCACAGAAGACGGTCTCCAAGCAACAAGAGTTGGGGTTGGAAGTTCTCCGTCATCCGCCGTACTCACCAGACCTTGCGCCTACAGACTTCTACTTTTTCCAGAATTTGGATAACTTCTTGGCGGGAAAAAAATTCAATACCCGAGAGGCAGTACAAAATGCCTTTGAAGAATTTGTTGCCTCCCGTCCAGCTGATTTCTTCAAGAAAGGCATCAATAAGCTACCAATGCGTTGGCAAAGATGCATTGATTGCATGGGTGATTATTTTGATTAATAGAAATAAAAAATATATAAAAAAATTACGCTTCATTTATTTCGTGAAAAACGGCAATTTCATAGGTAAAGACCTAATATTTCAATGATGCTCTATGAGTAGCAACATCTAGATTTTAGTGAATGGAATGGAATTTGATATTCTGAAACTTAAAAACTGTTTAAAAACTTAGAAATTGAAATGAATGAGGAAGTTAAAAGATACGATACGTCGCGTCAACTCATTCATGACGATAGGGCCTTTGCAGGTTTAACTTTGTGTATTCTTAAATAAAAGGAAGCTTTACTACATATTATTTAATTTATTGTTAAATTTATTGTTATGGGCAAGATTCACAATATTATTACACGTTGGTTCAAAAAGTTAATGAGCTTTTTTCTACAGTTAATTTTAGCAAGCGTTCCTCAGATCTTTTACAGATGGTTGGCGCATTTGGACCATGGTAGGCGCATTTCCACCTGCCTATAGTGTGCAGCCACAGAAGGTTTGCTAAATGACTTGCTTACCTTTTGGTTTAAGTGCAGCGCCCAAAACTTTTGCTGCACTTACAAATTGGATAGCACAAAGACTTCGACAACAAGGTATAAGGGTTATAGTGTCCCTCGACGATTTTTAAATCGCTCATCTAATAGAGAAGACCTTTGAAAAGTTGTGCTCAACACTCTAGAAACCTTAGGTTGGATAATCAACTATCAAAAATCAATAACAACACCGTCAAAAAAGTCTAGTATTCCTAGGAATTCATTGAGATCCATGGTCGAATCTCAAGCACCTTCCAGACGACAAGATTCCTGGTGAACGTCAGAATCGCAGGTCAACAGTCGTATTTACTTTAAAATGATGTCTAAAAATTAGTTAAGAATTGCTTATAATATATTTGCTTAGCATGAAAATAGAATTGCTTATTGCATAAATTAAAAGAATTAAAACATTTAAGGTTGACGGTCAATCTCTGTAGAGTAGTAATTACGTAGAATTACTGAAATTTTCATGGACCGAAGATTGCTTATCAATTGCTTATTTCACAATTTGTAAGCCAAGACTCTGTTATTCTTTTTATGAGCTAGGTAGGAGCTTAAAATTCCTAGCGCCTGTTAAAAATATGAGAGCAACATTACTTTGCGTTTTTCTTTCTTATGCATTTAACAGTCTTATAGCTTTTTGCTTAAAAACCTTACTAAGCAAACGTCCTATTGTATTCCTATAACATAGTATAAAACAAATTCGCATTCCGTCTATCTATCTCTGTGTATGCTTAGATCTTCAAAACTACGCAACGGATTTCAAACTTTGCAAAAAATAATATCTACAGCAAATAAAAAGTCTATATATTTTTCGAACTACCCCTAAAAGATGGCGTAAAGGGGATGTAATGAATGTATGAAAAAAAAAACTAAATTAACGCGAGCGGAGCCGTGGGCAAAAGCTAGTAAATATATAAATGAAAGACAAGATTTTTGTAAATAAGATACGTCATATACGGTTTTCTTTTTATTTATGTACATTGATTTGGGCAAATAAATTATAACTCATCATTATTTCTTAACATTAACAATACAATGTGGAATCATTTTTTGTTGGTACTTCGTACGATTCTTGTACTTAAATCGTCGTAACATTGCCATACATTTCCTCGTCTACAATGTGTTTTATGTGCTAACAGCAGGCGGAACAAATTCAATAATTGAAAGCGGCTCATATTCAATGTCCTTTAAAACTAGTTGTGCAGGTGCTTCATACACAGAAATACATTCATCTGATATTTCGAAATTAATAAGAGTGCGTAGGACCAGTTCAAAGGTTTTGATGCCTTTGCAAGAACATCTACGACACGGTGTCATGTCGGCATAATTAAGTAATCTATTTGCAGCTTCTTGAGTTTTAGTTGCACGTTTATCCTGTAAATGTAAAACTGAAATTTTTCTTGTTATTTTATTTACAGGACAGTCTAAATCGGTGCAAGACTCTTTTTCTTCTGCACTGTAAAGATAGCACACAATGAGACTACGATCAAAAATATACATCACATTGCATTCGCAATTAACTTCAATAGTAGCTTCTTTTTGAACATTTTTAAAATATGTTTTAGCTAAGATTATTCTAATTTCATAAACGTCTTTATTGTTCTTTTCAGATTTCACTTTCTTTATCACTCACTTTCTTGTTTTATTGGATTTTTAGTACTTCCATCAATATATGATAAAGCTAAGGCTTGGCAAACAGCATGCAGCATTTAAATATTGTATCCATTGTATGAGTTTCAGATACCATCTGTGAGACTGGGGCGGAATTTTGGTTTTCTTGGGTTTTCATGATCTATACGTATAAAAATATATGTACAATAGGACGTTTGCTTAGTAAGGTTTTTGAGCAAAAAGTTATAAGACTGTTAAATGCATAAGAAAGAAAAACGCAAAATAAGGTTGCTCTCATATTTTTAACAGGCGCTGGAAATTTTAAGCACCTACCTAGCTTATAAAAAGGATAACAGAGTCTTGGCTTACAAATTGTGAAATAAGAAATTGATAAGCAATCTTCGGTCTATTAATATTTCAGTAATTCTACGTAATTACTACTCTACAGAGGTTGACCAGCCATTCTGATGTGCACTTCGAACAAAATAGATCAAATGACACAGAGGCAACGTACTTCTCTCAAAGAACTTGAAAGCATTGTCGGTTTGTTCAATTTTGCCAGCTTTTCAGTTCCAAAAGGGAGACCGAATTTTCGAGCATTGTTGAACTTTCAGAACAATATTTTAAAGCTCCAAAGCTCCAAAAACTGTACAACCTGCCTCGTGTTGAAATGGTTAATCTAATTTCGAATTGTCAATATCCATCGGCCATACATGTGTCGCCTCCTTCTCACTTCCTCACGACATATGCGTCAGACTTCGCTTTGGGAGCTTGACTAGACAAACTGCAATCAAAAAGAAATGTTGGCAATCTTAAAAGTTTTACTAGATCAATTTCAGCTCCTGAAACACAAAACCATTTTGATCCAGAGCGACAACAGGTCAGTGGGCTCACATCTTCGTCACGTGGGAGGCAACAAGTCAGTGCCTCTGCTCGATTTAACGTACAAAATTTTCTCAATAACACCCGACTGGCAAATTCATATGAACATTTTTTACAAACCTGGAATATTCAACAGCCACGCCGATCATATGTCGAGACTTCGTATGGCTCCAGAGTGGCACCTGTGTTTGAACTGAACAGACAAGATTTTTTCGAAATGGGGAATTCATTAATCGACCTATTTGCATCCAACCGAGCACAAGTCGTGACAAATTACATAACGACAACCAAGCCCTTTCGTACGACGAGCTAAAACCTGGCGTGGGTGTTTCCTCCTCTATTTCTAATCCCGGAAGTCCTGAGCTACTCGAATCAGGTGTGGGGAACTTACCTTGTAGTTCCACGATAGGAGCGAGTTTTTTGGCGCCCCAACATCAAAGCGCGAACTCTAGTACCACCATTCACGCTGTTATTTATTACCTAAACAACGTCCTGATAGACACAACAACGGGACTACGGGGTGGTCGGGGATGCTAAAAACCTGAAATAAAAATCAATTAGAGCTTCTTGGAAAATCATGGCGTCCTTCAACCCGCAAATTGTATGACGGAAGAGACGGGTTGCATGATGCGAATCTCATCAAATAAACCCTTCAATTGCAGCTGGTAGTGACTTGGCAAGATTTTCATCTGACCTCTACCTAAAAAACATTTTATCATAAAATTCTATTTTGTTGCATAAGTCGGAGGTATAAACCTTGTGTAATCCAGAGATTTCCAGTCAGTTAAGTTCAAATGTCTTAGTGAAACATGTTTTAAAAACCATAGCTTTAGATTAACCAGCCACCCACATAAATCTCTTGTTTGGAATATCTCGCAAAATTTCTGGAAAGCAAACATATCGACGAAAACAATATACTTCATGTTCAAAGACGTACAACTGTTCTTCTACTATTATGCTCTGGGAGAAGAATCCATGATTTGATCTTGCTCACAGTTGACTCTGCAGGTTATTCTGATCAAAATAGTGAAATAGTTTATTGGCCAGCTTTTGGATCAAAAACTGATTCTGTAAGTTTATAGGCAATCCGGTTGGAGGTTGATTTTTAATGAAGTGAATCAAAATTTTGACCAAGTTTATTGGATATTAGCATACAATTTCGCTCCTTGAAAATCGTAAATCTTCAACAAATTCTTATAATTTATTTATAAATATACGAGGAGAACCAATACTAGTTTCGAAAACTTTAATTGCAGGCTGGATCAAATCCTTATTAGTAGAAGCTGGTATCAAGGCATCTCCTGGGAGTGATATGATCAGCCGTGGCCTTAAAAAATTGGATCGACCTTTTGAAGAAATTCTCGCTACAGGCAACTGGCAATCACAAAATACGTTCTGCAAATTTTATAAACGTGAAGTAATAACAACTGTTACTCGATACTTACTTACGAATTTTTTTTAGTCCTGTTGATTAGATATTGTTAAGATGATTTATCAATCATATGATTAATTTTTGCCTGTTACATTTTCAAGTATTTTTCTGAAGTACAACATTTTTACTAATCTTTTCTGTTATTTTTGTTTATAATAGAAGCGTATTCAGGGCATACATTGAATAAAATAATACGCAATATCATATATACGAATCCCGAATATCAAAATTCCGAATAATATAAGCGCGAATACCAAATGCCTTGTAAAACTGCATGAGCAAATCAGCTAACCGCCACAATGATGCTAGTATTTATCAAACACAACAAAATCTAAATAATTGCAAGTCCCACTTTGGCGCTTCGCTTGGCACGCTCGCGCTGCATTATCTACATACAGACTAACTGTTCCTCCTCGCTTTGCTCGTCGTAGCACCTTATTTTATAATTTCATAAAATGTGCCTTATTAATTTTAATTTGTGTCACAGGAGATTTTTTTATTTTGTAACTATTTTTCTTACCATGTGATGGTTACCATGTGAATTATAGATTTTTTATTTGCATGACTAGGGATTAATTTAAATCCGAATTTGAAAATTCAGATTTTTAAAAATCCGAATTTTACATATTCCGTTCTATTCCGTTCTGGCGTTGTTGTTATCATGTTAGACATACGCGTCAGACATACACCTAGCGCTACAAAAGCGCTACCTACAAATTTTTCCGCAACAAAGAATTTTCTTGCTTTTGTGATTATAATTTTTAATTATATACCCGTTTAAGATACGAAATTTGAATGTTAGCATTGAATTTTCGGAAAATTAAAATCCGGGATACTAAATTTCGGACTCGTAACACAGCGGATTTTTAATGCTTCGTACTAATGAAAGTCCGAAAATTTAAATTGCGTATTTATGAATTTCTTTAAAATAAGAATCGTGTAATCGGAATTTAGTCTCGTTGGGATTGTGAAATTCGGATTTTTTTTAATCGGAATATTGAAATTCGGAATTACATAATTCGGATTTTTTGGGTGTTCCCGAATAAAACGCATATTAATTTACTTACCTTATTCGAAGCTTATAAACAAGCTCTGCCTGGTAATTAAGGCTCAATGAATTCAAAAAAGGTAAATCAGGTGAGGCTCACGCGCCTCCTCACCACTGCCAGGTATGTGACGAGTATTTTAAGTGAAAAAAACACGAAAAAGTTTAAGGCGGAAACGGAAATGCCTATCTCAATTACATAAGCTTCGAATAAGGTAAATAAATTGATATGCGTTTTATTGGTAGGTAAAACGCTTCTATTATCAACATTATATTAAATATACTGGCTCAGGGCGGGCTATATCCTCAATGACAGATTCCATCTAAATTGGCATTATTATTTTTTGGCTTAATGCTTTTAAATGTGTTTAAAACTTGTAAAACAGTAACATGAGTAAAGTTGAAATCAATATCACCTGAATATACATTTTTCTTAAGAAGAAACTTAAACATGAATTAAGATCAAAGAAGGTGACACGGGGATGCAAGTAAAAAAAAATCAAATACTTCAGCAACTTCTCTGTCGGTCGGCAATCATATTTAGTGTGTAATATATTATGTAGTTTTTGAAATATGAGTACTTTATTTATTTTATTATTAAGGCAATTCGATTTTGCACACACTTGTTTCAATAGTTTTCGACACGTTTTTTACATATTCATAAAATGTCTTGATTTAATATTTTTTAAATCCTATTTCATAAGTTATTTTATGGTACAGTTCATATAACCCATTTCTACTTTTGCATATTTCCTTTCTTGCCCAGTCACTGAACCTAAAAAAAAATATTGTATACACATATTTAATTTTTTGTAAAAATACAATAATATTCATTTTTTATTATGTTATGAATAGAATTTCAAATGTTTCAAGCCAATTCTTTCAAGCTCATTCATGGGTATAAAAGAGTTTTTTCTTGCCCAATATCAAATGAGGCCGACTGCCTTCTATGATCTGATTGTAGTTTATTAATTTACCTTTTAGCAAGAAAAATATTACGCCAGTGAAGCCGTGAAAAATATTTTAAAATTACCACGCATATATGAATGTCTCTCGGAGACTTAATTTCATTTGGTTTGTTTTTCTTGACACAAAATAATGATTTTCATTTTAAATATGAAGTACGTTTATTCAAGATTTTTCCTAGTTGGGGCTTTTTCTTACGGAACACTAACATACAAGGATTTTATTTAAAAGCTTGTAAAATCTCTGAAACTACGTTTATAACTTTTAAAACACCCTCGTCGACAATTAATATAACGAAACTTCGTAATTCATAAACGTGTAATACCTAAGGAACAAGAACAATGAAATTTCATAAATATTCAAACTCTCAGTTCTCTTTATTAAAGCCAGAACTGAGCATATATGATATGGAGGCTGAAATTGCTTTAGGATTATCACTACAACAGGATTTATGAATGAACGTCATACGTTTTTTAATGTGATCAGTTCTTAAATGAAATAGTAGCGCCACAGGTTTTTTTTTTAAACAATTTTCATTGTATGCGAATGTATAAAATAAGTTACAATACATATTTGATTTCATTATCTAAAATTACTATTTACAATAAATGAGATTACCTTAAATATCATTTCTTAATCAATCATAATTATTTAAAATCATCTAAAGAATAACAACATTTTTCCAACAAGATGGCTCTAAGCTTATTTTTGAAAATTGGAAATTTTTTTTTTTTTTGCTGCCGAGGCACCCTCGCGGGAGGGAGGTGGAAGATGCGTCATGCATACGGCCCGCAGGTAATTTCTTCTGCGGGGGGTTATGTGGGACTCACCAGAATGGCACCTACCCACTAAAAACCACCTGTTGGCTGTAGTTATTACCGTTAGCCTTCATCGGAAGCGACACCCGTCGGGAAGTTGGGCGCGCTGGCGGAGACCCGCATTTGGCAATTGGAACGCATACAACGGGGTGCACGAGGGCAGCCCTTGTAATTTGCGGTGTGGCCGGACTGGCCACAAAGCACGCAATTGGGAGGAGAGGGAGTTTCAGGAGTGCGATTGCACTCCTTAATGAAGTGAGGGACCAGGCACTTGACGCATCTGGGCGGTGCGCGGCAGTTGGCCGCCGCGTGCCCGTACAACTGGCACCGATGGCACTGGCCGGGATGACCGCGGCGATGAGGCGCCTCGATCGAGATCCCAGAGAGGCCGCATATAGTGCTAACCCCTTTGAGGATCTCCCTGGACAGAGCATAAGTATGATAAGCATATTGCTTATCGGTGAGGAGCTTTGTTAAAGCACGAAAGTCGTCTGTCGACGAGACTAAGATTTTAATAGATTCACCCGAGTTGGCTGCTCGGATGTAATGGATTTTGTGCTCATTGCACAATGTCGAGACCTCAGTCCATTTACCCTTTTCCCGAAGGAAAACGGGTGGTGGGACCTTGGCCTTGACAGAAGTTGGGGCCGGAGCGGGTGTTGAAGACACCGGGGCAGCTGACGTTGAAGACGCCGCAGGGGTTGTAGGGACGGGCGCCGAGGGCGCCGGGTCTTGTTTCGAGCGCTTCTTAGAGCGCTTCTTAACAAGGGTGAAAGAGGGAGGCTCATCAGGGCCAGTTGGGGTGGCATCCGAGGATGACTCGGTCGCGGGTGCGCGCTTGCGGCGTGGAGGGGCGTCTACTTCGCACTCCATGTCACTGGAGGAAGGGGACGCGGGAGGGCCTAAGACCTGAGGGGTCTGGGGGACTGGAGTGGCCTGAGGGGCCATTGAGGGAATTAACGCTATGATATGCGGGATGAGAGAGTCCAAGAAACGATACTTATCAGCATTTATAGACATGCCTTCAGCACCGGTGCTATCAAGTAACTTCCTCATAAGCTCATCAGAGCTTAGAGAAGCCATTGCGGAGGGGTTGGGGAGGGACAATATATGAACCTAACAACGATGACTAACTTCCTAAAAACCACCCTACACGCAGTAGGGCGGTTGAGGACGACGCGGATAACTTACTTGAACACGGAACTTGAAGTCCTGGAACGACGAAACCCCGTCGACGAAGCTCACGTTCCACGATGTACGGTTAAAACCCACTTTCCGCCGTGAAAACGGCGTTAGAAACTTATTACGGTATACAGCTATGAAATTATTTATTACGGCAACAACCAGTGAAATTTGGGTGCTCGATTAGCGCGGGGGCTAAGGGAGCGAGAAGGCGTCTGCGATCGACGTGCGCTCGAGAACGCACGCAGACCGAGACTGAAAATTGGAAAACTATGCGTCGTCTTTAATTCCATCGGCAACTTGTTAAATAGTAGTACCGCCTGGTATACAGGACAATGCCTCACTATTGTCAGTTTGGGTTCGATCATAGCCTTAAAGTCTTTTCGCCTTGTGTTTAATCGCGCCACTCTTTCCAGTTTGGTTTCATTTAAAATCACATTTCTCATAAAATCCGTCAAAAGTTTTAAAATATATAGGCTGGGCACTTTTAGTATGTCTAGTTTTTTAAAATATTCACGGCAAGATTCCCATGGTGCTAGTCCAGTCATTTTACGCACTGCTGAAAAAGTGCTTAAGTGGTTCCGCTAGCATACGTATATTGTCTTTGATAATTGCGATCGGTATGTCATCATACACGCTGGATTTTTTATTTTCCATTTCCTTGATAATTTTAATAATTTCAACCACCGATATTGGACTAAATTCGAAATTTATCCCTACAGAGTCTACACAATTATAAGAATGTCAATAGCTTTGTCTGCATTATTTTTATTGGGAGCGTTGCAGTAGTTAAAGAGATCTGAAAAAATTTCTGCAACTTCTTTCGGATCACTCACAAGACGATTTTCGATATTTCTACCTTTAATGTTATTGCTTCATGATGAGATTCAGCTCTTTTTGTACATTTATTGACGCATTGCCATATAGCTTTGGTAGAATTTTCTGAGCGCTCTATCACTTTTTGGACCGTTATCTGTTTCGCTCTCCTAAGTACTTTTTTGTATAATCTAATGTATTTTTCTCTGAATTTATATAAAGTGTGATGATTATGTTCATTATCAAGATTTATTAGAACCCTTTTCATCTTACTTGAAATTTAATACCTTTTGTTATCCAATTAAGTTTATTTTCCCGTTTGATGTTAATTTTCTTTTTAATTTTCTTGAAGCTATTTTCAAAAACTTCTTTAAATTTTCTTAAAAAACTATTAGGACCTAGCACCAACCAATCTACTTGCTTAAAACTTTCTACAAATTTAGCTTGATTTATTTTGCTGTAAATTCTTTTTTTTAACATAAATAAAAAAAGAAATTACATGCACCCTTCCATTTTTCATGTCTTAAATTATCAATACTAATTTTACTCATTAAAGCGGCATGTCCATCCGTTAAACCGTTATGATCAACGTGACTTAAAACAATTTTATGCTGAGGAAGATTTGTAATTATATTGTCAGGTTCCTAAACAGGTGAGAAGGTCATTCTGTACTTATAATGGACTTTGAGTGATGACAATCAAATAAAATTAAGTAAATCCCCAAACAAACAACCAACTGCATGGCACCAAAATAAGCAGAGCTTGTGTAATGGATAACCATACTGCGAACTGGGGGGAACCCAGAATAAACATACATATTAAAATATCAACAACCATGGCTCAAGAACAAACATCTGTGTTCATCACACAAATGAATTCCCCGACCAGGACTCGAACCTGGGATCTCCTGCGTATGAGGCAGGGCTAATGCCACTGACATCACTCGACCATCAATGTCTTTGAATGAGTCACGGCCCAACGGTTCTTGTCGGGAAGTTGTATTTCGTTGATACTGCGATGTACAACGTGAATCTTGATATGTCGACTAAGCAGTGCGTTGTTACGCGTTTTTTTTTTAATGTTTTGAAATAACACAAAAACCAGTAACATTTTTGATAAGTAATATATTTTTAACACTAGGATTTCAGCATCGATCTCTTTTGTAAACGTGCCAGTCTGAAACAAATAAGTTGATTTGATTAACTATTTGTGATTTTATGTACATTTTTTTTATCAAATTGAAAGGTAGTTTTATCTAGTCATAAAGTTCGTGTCCTATTTTGTGAACTCTTCTTGATACATGAATATGACTTTGAAGACGATGGAAAACTCCGTACCTGGTACCGATTTAAATTAAATCTTACTAAAAATCAGCTTTTTAATCCACAGTAAAATATATCCGCAGTTATTCCGCAGTAACCCCCGTCATTATTGACGAACATTTAGAAATCAAATGTATAGCTTTTTCACTTTTATTCTAAAGGTTCAAAATCAAAATTCAAATTCAAATATTTATTTCTCAACATTGACAATTTCTTGTTCTTATTGATATCAAATAAAGCATGACTCTACCACCAGTTCGGAAAAACCTTCGTGAATAAAAATTGGCAAGTTCTTCACGATTATAATTTTATCAAAATAAATTTACAATTTTTTTTTATGTCTATACAAAATTATTCATATCTGCATCTGTTAGCTCGGCAACACGTTTCCTCCCCCCGAGTATCCAAATGACGAACACCATCGAACGGCATGGTTAAGTTGGTAACTAAATTTTAAGTTAAAAGTTGCGTGTCAATTACAAACAGTCAATTAAGTGACAAGTGGTAACTTAAAATTGAGTACGTAAGTGATTAAGTAGATTAGGATTCGTTCTATTTTTCGTATAAGCAGGTGGACGGGGCTTGTCACTTAACACGTTTGGACGTGATTTTTTAGTTCAGTGCATAAGTTGACAAAGCGGGTGGCGGCAAAAACTCGTATTCATGTCGCATTTTCTCTTTTTTTTAAATGTCGGAGTGGAGTTTAGTTTTATCTTGAAAATTTGTGGAAGAATATTTAACGGTGTTACCACACCAATCGATCGACCGTCAATCGACGTCGATCAATGGCAGAATAGAACAGTCGACGTCGCAGTAGGCGTGATGGCCTATAATTTTCTGACACCACCCCTGAGTTGGTAAGTCTGCTAACCGCAGTTGGCGTGATTGCCTACAATTGTCTGACACCACCCCTGAGTTGGTAAGTCTGCCAACCCGCAGTTGGCGTGATGGCTTACAATAAAATTGTCTGACACCACCCCCGAGTTGGTAAGTCTGCCAACCCGCAGTAGCCGTGATGGTCTACAATTGTCTGACGCCACCCCTGAGTTGGTAAGTCTGCCAACCCGCAGTTGGCGTGATGGCCTACAATTGTCGGACGCCACCCCTGAGTTGGGAGCAGCTCATATCCCTAGAGTGATTATTAAGGGTACCTAATTAGTAAAGGTACCACACCAATTGATCGTCCGTCGATCGACGTCGACCCGACGACGTAAAAAATTTAGAAAAATACATAATCTTGCAAAGATTTTGATTTCCGAATCAAATTCTTCTCTGAATTTGTCCAAAATCACGTTTACCACATATCTAAGTACAGAATTGACGAACTCCTTGGCATTCATCACTGCTCATCTTCATAGAACTTATGAACTTAACTACTTAATCCGTTTAGACACACAAGTGACTTGTAGTAACTTAAAATTTAGTTAAAATTTAGTTACCAACTTAACTACTTAATACATGTAAACCGCACATAAAACTCGGATCTGTCAGCGTTAAGATTACTTTGTGCTTTATAATTAGGAACTAAATAGGTTATCCGTCAATCGCTCTAATATGGTTGAGGAGGGCGATGGCTGGATCCCGCGTTAACTCGCCAACGGGTGCCGTTTGAGGGTGTTCGTCGTTTGGAAGCTTGGGGGGAGGGATCCTTGCCGAGCTATAGGATGCAGATAAGAATAACTTTGTATAGACATAAAGAGACTTTGTAAATTTATTTTGAAAAAAATATACCCGTGAAGTTTCTTGCCAGTCCTTCTTCACGAAGGTTTTTTTGAACTGGTGGTAGAGTCATGTTTTATTTGACATCAATAAGAACAAGTAATTGTCAATGTTGAGAAAAAAAAATTAATATTTCATTTCATTTCATTTCGCTACGTCATGGATCGAATAATATTGCTACTTACATTCATAAAATAGTTCTAACAAAAGGCTGACTTCATTTCATTAAATAAAAGGTTAATCATTATTTACTAAATTCCAAAATATTTGCAAACTTTGTGTTAGCCGGTAACAAGACCATGTATAAAGAAAAAAACTTTGACTCAAACGTTTACAATGTATGTTCTGAACAGTATTTCGATATTTTGTTAAGTTTTCTTGAAACGTCATTTTAAGTAATTCAGCAAAAACTTTATATCTTTACATAGTATAAAACGAAGTCACTTCCCACCGTCTGTTTCTTTGTACGCTACAATCTTTTAATGATTTAATGCGTTTAATGGATCAATAGAGTGATTCTGAGGTCACCCAGTCGTAAACATTTTTTGCTAAGTTTTATTTTAAGGCTTCTTACGGAAGGTTGCAGTTACGTTGGTTATTGTAACTAACGAATAGACTATGTAACAAAAATTAACATGGGTAATAAGTAAAAAGTAATATAGTAAAACAACAAAATAAAATTGTTGCTTCTACTTGAAAGGTTTGGAACCAGTAATTGCACAGGCTGTTTCATCCTTTCGACCGGAACACAACCACCTAAACGTCATTATAATGGATCAAAACAGGAAAGATTAATAAGGATGAATAGGAGCAATGATTTAAGTGTGTATGGAGTGAAGGAAACGTAGATTTTACGTATTACATTTTCACATCGCAACGTCGGAATCGGAACGTGACATTCTGACGATCAGTACGAATTTCTTCAAATCAAAACGTATTTTTTTTTAAATATATTTTTTTTATCTAAAATTATTGTAAAAGAGGTGGTTTTAATTTAAAAAAAACCACCTAGTGTTAACGAAACAATTTACTTAGTTCGTATAATTATCGAAATTTATTGATATTTTAAAAACGATTTAATTAGGAGATAAAGTTTCTCTGCAGACTCAAAGTGCAAGACCAAGAAAACAGACTTCTAATGATTTTCAGACAGCTTGCACTAAGTAAAGAACTTATAAAACTTATGATTGATATAAGTATACTTTCCTAATTCAAAATTCGAAATCACCATTCGAGATAACCGTAGTATTTAGAAGCAGTTATAATTTCAGCTAGGCGCTCTCATCCAACATACAAGGAAAAATGCAATCCCTCTAGAGCTTTAACCAAAAAACGTGTTTAAAAACACTTACTTTTCCATGTATTACAATTTTCGTACTGCATCAAACAATAGTTATCAAATGTCCTCAAGTCACCGTTGTAGCTTCTGGCACATATGAGGTGTATCCTGAAAGAAAGAAATATTTCATTACCCCCAAAGAAGTCAGACGTATTTATTATTTAACGTGTTTCACCTGAACGACTTTTAATATCGTTTGACGAACTTGTTATAAAATTTCTTGATAGTATAAAGCCTACTTTATAAAAGAAATCTATAAAAGATATTTCATTATTCGTATCTGTTATTTAAAATTAACGTTTCAATGCTTAAGCTAGCTTTTCTATATTAACAATTATATTATATTTATTATATATTATAATATATATTATAATTATAATATATTTACAAATGTACTTATATTAATAATATAATTAAAAATATAATTATATTATAGGCTTGAAGACTATTTATGGATCAACAATTAACTTAAAACGTAGATAAAAAAAGACGACATGGCTACCATAATTTTGGTCAACATAATATGTATTTTTGCAAGATGCTTAATTGCATCTAACTGCAATGTTTAATGCAATTAAGCAGCTGAATCTATGCTAAAAATTGATTCTTTAATGTAACAGTTCATTTTGTCTTTAAAAGAGTTTGTGGATATTAGAGATTTTGATTAAAGAGAAGAATTTCAGTATAGTGCTGACTGACACGTTAATATAACCCTGATATAATAATATAGAAGATAAAAGAAATTTGGGAATATTTATTTATCTTGTGCGGCCAGCTTCAAATGCTTTTTGGCGTTCTTCAACAGACTCTCACTTCATGTTAGAACCACTTGTGGTTTACATTATTTTATTTATGGTATGTATTCTAACCCCCTTCGTAATAAATTGGGTGTTATAAGTTTAACCTGTTTATCTGTGTGGAATTAAACTCTTATGCAATTGGACGGATTTTGAGGTGTTTGTTAAATTCTTAGCCATGAAGAAATCGGATCAGCCGTTCAAAAGTTATGCTTGGTTTTTCCTGAGGTTATTTAATTTGTGTTTATAAATATATATGTAATTTTTACGTTATTTTTTATTGTTAATTTTGTTTGTCTTCCATCTCACTAGATGGACAGTGATAATGAAGACGAAAAATTTACATGCCTATCTAAAAGGAGTATATTTACTTTACTGTACACACACACACACACACATAAAATAAAATGTGCGATATAAATACATGTGTTTTGGCTAGCATTCTACAAGTATTATTTAAATTAATTATAGTTGTGTTATATGATTATTAAAAAGCATTTTACTGTAACCATAACTATGCGAAAACTATATCTTTTGCTATATTTAGTATTTAAGTATGTATTTATTTTAAAAACATCATGGTGTTTACGCAGTTTATTTACGTGTATGTAATTACTATAAATTTCTACCCTAACATATAATTGTATGAGTAATTTTACATACAATAATTTTTTTCCAGCGGCACTATGCTGAGGCTTTGCCCTTTGTTGCAAAATAATTCACAAATGTAATAATTGTGCTTCATTAACTTATATAGAAATATCTGTAAGTTGGATGTTTTTGTGATAATAAACTTATTTTCATTTTATTTCATTTACTCTTGAAGTTTCCAGAACTATGCATTTTAGGCAAAATAGACACAGGCAGCGCATTCCATATTTTGGCGGTGTGAACCAAAAAAGAGCTGTCAAAATGGCAATTTATTTACTAACTTGTAACCGGACGGGCAGTTGTCCAAAAAATTTCTGCACCCCTTCACAAAAAAGTCAGTAGCGAAGAACACACTGTCTCGGGGATAGAATATAACTGTCTCTCGATATCTTTCTCGAGATAGTGAGGCTGTCCTTCTAATATGCATTACAAATAACAATGAGACTGAAAATAGAAAAATAATAACCATGAAAAGTAACAGTACAAATTAGGTTTTTTTTTAACACTCCGCTTCTCGGATTTGCAAGCTTATTATCTAAATAAGAGTCCCGTGTGCCAGCTCGGCAGTGCTGATCGGTGCTGACCCGAATATGGGTGTAGTGCCCCTTCCTAATCTAGGTTGTAACGTTTTTCGAGATTATTAGGGACCTGTGCAATGAGTCATTGTTTTTAATCACAGCAGTTATTTTTCATCACTTTTAGTTTTAATTGTAATCTCGAGTAAATAATAAGTAGACTTACCAAAATGAAAAAATATTTTCGCCATGTTAAAAAAAACTGAACAAACTATATTGAAGTCATCCGTAGAACGGGAAATTTAAAATATTACTTAGCGATATACATATAAAAAAGCCATAAAATAAAACTTTATAGTCCATCATTTCCGTCAAACACTGCGTTATGTACTTAAAGAAAAATAATCAAAGTGAAAATAAATACTTATTGTGTATTTTAGTAAAAAAAAGAAATACTAGGATAACCCCAAAATTCCGGGATAAAGGTTATAATTATATACTAAAATTACATACTATACTAACGGATTTTTACTCACGTTTAGCTCTCAAAACAATCCAATTTTTTCGAGCCTGTTTGGAGCTCTACTTCTTAGAATTAAATATGACACTCAAATCTTTCACAAGACTAACATAAGTGTGTTAAAATACTAGGACAGTATTTGATGTTTTTAACGATATTATAATACTGTTTTTTTTTTTCAATCATAATGGAGAAATACACAGTCCGAATTTGATTCAATCGTTTTTTTCAGTTTCCCAAAATTTGCTAAAAGTAAGATTGCCACCTTTGATTCTACACAACTCGTATAATAGCCACCAATTTTGAACACTGATAATAATAACTTAGTGGTAATAATAACTTAGTTAAGCTAATGGACATTGGACGATAAAAGCCCTTGGGTATAATAAATAAATAAATCCCCAGACAAACACGCCAACTGTATGGCCCCAAAGTAAGCAGAGCTTGTGTTATGGATAACCATACAGCGAACTGGGGGGGCAACCCAGAATAAACATACGTATATAAATATCAACAACCATGACCCGAGAACAAAAATCTGTGTTCATCACAAATGAATGCTCCGGCCAGGCCTCGAACCTCGAACCTCCGGCGTAAAAGACAAGGCTACCTACTCGGCCGTCAAATAATCCCCTCATTAACAGGGTTTTTACAAGTAATTTTAATAAAACATGTGGAATTGTGTCGTCTATTCGCTGAGTTCTTTTTTTTTTTTTTTGCTGCCGAGGCACCCTCGCGGGAGGGAGGTGGAAGATGCGTCATGCATACCGCCCGCAGGTAAAGTCCTCTGCGGGGGGTTATGTGGGACTCACCAGAATGGCACCTACCCACTAAAAACCACCTGTTGGCTGTAGTTATTACCGTTAGCCTTCATCGTAAGCGACACCCGTCGGGAAGAAGGGCGTGCTGGCGGAGACCCGCTAGCGGGTCTTCCGCCTGTAGTGAAAGTTGCACTGAAGGTGCTCAAAGGGACATGAGTTGGTAGCCGTTCTGGGCAGCCTCCGGTGAAGCCGGGGCTGGGCAGAGGTCGGCCGAAGCATGATTTAGGGATCAATTCATTTAAATGAACCTATAATGAATTGAGAAGGGAACTATGCTCCGCCAGAGCTAGCAAGCGCTCTGTCGGAGTACGTGAAGCCCTAAGTTTACGGGCTAAGACTGCGATTTCACTAACATCGATATTTTTCATAGCGTCGCAGACGATACGCATATCGTCTGCTACGGAGGATTGAGGAGTGGGTTTGTATGGGCGAGGAGCCGGGATGGGATTCGATGCGGGGCGCTGCCTCCAGTTTTCTGGAGCAGGCCTGGACTGTGTAGGCTTTTCAGCCGGAGGAACACGACTACGCAGCGGCGGAAAGTTTTCCTGAGAAAGGGGCGGGGCCTGTTTGGGTTCCGCCCTCTTGGAATTGGAACGCATACAACGGGGTGCACGAGGGCAGCCCCTGTAATTTGCGGTTAGATATTTGCGGGATGACCGCGGCGATGAGGCGCCTCGATCGAGATCCCAGAGAGGCCGCATATAGTGCTAACCCCTTTGAGGATCTCCCTGGACTTGGGGACGTTGGCGAGAACCACCAAAGCGAGAGGGTGATGCCTCCCGTACTTGCTGTGCATTTTATGCACCGCGAGTGCCGGGAAGCCTTGGGACTGCAGATCCTCCAGGATAGCCTCGTTCGATAATTCGAACGGGACTCCCCTGAGTACCGCTCTGATCTTACGCTCTTCTTACAGAGCATAAGTGTGATAAGCATATTGCTTATCGGTGAGGAGCTTAGTCAAAGCTCGGAAATCGTCTATCGACGAGACTTTGATATTAATAGATTCACCCGAGTTGGTCGCTCGGGTGTAAAGGATATTGTGCTCTTTGCACAAAGTCGAGACCTCGGACCATTTACCCTTTTCCCGAAGGAACACGGGTGGTGTGACTTTGGCCTTGACAAAAGTTGGGGCCGGAGCAAGTGCTGAAGGCACCGGGGCAGCTGGCGTTGAAGACGCCGCAGGGGGTGTAGGGACGGGCGTCGAGGGCACCGGGGCTTGTTTCGAGCGCTTCTTAGAGCGTTTCTTAACAAGCGTAGAAGAGGGAGACTCAGGGCCAGTTGGGGTGTCGTCCGAGGATGACTCGGTCGCGGGTGCGCGCTTGCGTCGTGGAGGGGCGTCTACTTCGCACTCCATGTCACTGGAAGAAGGGGACGCGGGAGGGCCTAAGACCAGAGGGGTCTGGGGGACTGGGGTGGCCTGAGGGGCCATTGAAGGAATTAACGCCATGACATGCGGGATGAGAGAGTCCAAGAAACGATACTTATCAGCATTTATAGACATGCCTTCAGCACCGGTACTATCAAGTAACTTCTTCCTAAACTCATCAGAGCTTAGGGAAGCCAATGCGGAGGGGTTGGGGAGGGACAACAATATATATATGCCTAGAGTTCCTAAATAAAACCTAGCGAACCCTAGCGGCTAACCTCCCTACCAGCGGTAGGGGGGCTGGGGAGAATATCTTAAAACTAACAGTAGTACGCCAAAGGCCGCTACCTAGAAACCTAAAAAAAACGGGTACGCAGGTAAAGAGTTGGCCGCGTTAGGGTCAACCTTTACCGACAGAAAGGACAAATACACACGAAAACACACAGATATTAAAAATAAATATGAAAATAGGAGAAAAATAAATAAAATAGAGAAGAGAAATAAAATAAAAATAAAAGGACTGGTTCAGTACAAATTCGTTGTCACCGTTAAGTATCCTTTGTACTGAAACCAGACTACTTACGCTGGGCACAACAGTGCACTCAGCACAAGCACAACACAACTTAGCACAGCACTTTGAAGACTAAGGGGCTTAGTCGCAAAGAAAAATCGCACTTCGATAGTACTCAGAGGGAGTAGAAAAACCTTGAAAGCCGTAGCACGGAACCAACACGCTAAACCGTGACGTCAGTAGACTGAGCGCCACGGAATCTCGGGAAGGGACCGATCAACGGAGAACTGGGTCTTACACGTCCGCACCGCGTAGCGATCGGAGCGAGAATGTCTGCGCTGAGTTCTTCGTCCCGATGAATATCTAAAACGTCATTGTCTCTAAAGTACGTCTTCTTATGGTAAGCGTCGGGTGACGGGTAACTCGCTTCCCTCTAATCTGGTTTAGGAAGGCAATGACTGGATCCCGTGTAAACTCTTTTTTTTTTCTTTTTCTTTTTTTTTTGTTCCCCTCCACGGGAAGGGCAGGAGGATAAAAAATGCTCTGAAGCATACTCTGGCGCGCGCGATCCAGGTTATGTGGTACTCGTCCCGACGCCTACCAGAACCACTACCCACTAAAAAACCCCCTGTCGGCTCGTGCAATTTTTTGCCACTCAGCCTTCATCTGAGCGACGGCCAATTGGAGAAAGAGGCCGCGCTAGCGGGGCCCAGAAGGGGTCACACGCTGGGATTTACATAGCACTGAAGGCGCTCAAAATGAAAAGTAAATAATTAAAAACATTAAAAATTGAAAAATAAAATTGCATTAATTCGGATTTACGTTAAAATTTACCTTAGAATTAAAATTTGTGGCCTGAAGGGCTTCGAGATCTAAAGTTAATTGCGAGGGTTTGCCAGTGTGCACGTTTCTCGGTCTAGCGACTTTGAATTTCGAATCTAAGACAGGAGCAGTTTATGAGACTGAATCCCGAACAAGATGATTGGGATGGGTTTCGGCGCGTTTGAAGAACGATTCTGAGAGTGTTTTGAGGTGCGTTTGTGGCCCTGCGGCAGAAGAGATTTTGAACTACCTGCAGTTTATGCAGGACGGAGGGTTGGGCGTGGGCAAAGACTGGCGAGGCATATGACATGACGGGTCTAACGCAGACCTTATAAAGCGTACGTTTATTTCTGAAAGACATTTTACTTTTTCTACCTAACATACTATATAGGCCGCTAAAGTAAAAACGCGCGAGTTTCGTAACTCTATCGACGTGTGGCTTGAAAGAAAGCGTCTGATCTAAGGTGACGCCTAAGTATTTAATACTGCACTTCCAGGGGATTGGAATACCTAACATTCGAATGTGGGGATCGTTGTAGCGATTACGGAGTTTGTAGTCGAATTGAATAGCAGAACTCTTTTCTGGGTTGACATCGATACGCCATTTTCGAAACCAAACACCGAGGGCGTTTACGGCCTTTTGGAGTCTGGTGCTGTTATTCGGGATCACGTGACCTTTAGTGTAGTGGGCGGTGTCGTCTGCAAAGAATGCGAGTTCGACGCCTTTCGGTGGGATGGGGATGTCGTTAGTGTACACGGTGTACAGCAGAGGAGCGAGGACTGAGCCTTGCGGGACTCCAGCCTTAATGGGACGAGGCGCGGAGAGCGTGCCTTCATGTTTAAATCGAAACGTATGGTCTTTGAGAAACGACGCGATTAATCTGACTAGGCGATCCGGTAAGCCTATTTTGTAGAGTTTATAAACGAGACCGCTGTGCCAGACTTTGTCGAAAGCCTTGGCTACGTCAAAGAAAACCGCGACTGTTTTATTACGACGCGGATAGAAGCCTTCGAGTATGTACTCGACGATTCGATGGACTTGCTGAGGGCAGGAGTGCTTAGCGCGAAAGCCGAACCGGTGGGGAATAATGAGAGGATCGCCATCCGTTGGAAACCGATGGTTCCGCATTCGAAAGAGTATGACTCTTTCGAGAAGTTTTGACAAGGAATGTAAACTCGTGAACGATGGCTGTTTGAGGGTATTTGTCGTTTGGAAACTTGAAGGGAGGGAGACTTACTAAGCTAACAGATGCAGCTAACAATAATTTTGTATAGATATAAAGAGAAAAAAATATATCCGTGAACTTTCTTGCCAGTTCTTTTTCGAAGAGGTTTTTTCGAACTGGTGGTAGAGTCATGTTTTATTTGACGTCAATGAGAACAAGTAAGACAGGACTGTTTGAAAGCACTACGCTTTGCAAATGCGGTTTGGCAAACTTTATGTATGCGTTTGAAATAATATAATTATTCAATGTATTTTTTCCACTCTCAGAGTCGGCTTAATGAACTTGATAATTCTATTGTACATTTATTGTTAATGAGTTAAACTACTCGTAGATCACACAATATACTAGGAACAACGTACAAGGTGGAATTTTGCTATGACACCTGGGGGAAGTAGTCTAGATACTGGAGAATACAAGTTTTTTGTTGATCGTATCAGTTAAGTTAGTTTTTCCTTTATTTAAATCATCCATCTCCATTCAAATACCCGGTAGTTGGAACCGAAAAATTACCCTTTATGGGGGTTTTTATAGTTTTATTTTTAAAGAATCGGCTTAAAAACCCTTCATAAAAATAACCCTAGGCATAAACCGGTGTGGACCTAAGGTTCATTTTATTTTAAAAACAATGAAAGACAATCACAGAGCTAGTGCTTGATCGTCAGCCGTCGAGCCGCCGCTGAAATCTCCGAGTGTATCTTTGATCATGCCGCGGCATGCTTGCAGCTCGCCGGATCACTTGTATGCAACTTTCAACAATATTTTGGTGGGAAAAGGTATTTTTGTACTCGCATACAAAAACATAAGAAGCCCTGTAATCTTCATTTTGTTTTGATTTCATCTAGAGGCACTGAATTTTCGATTGCACGACAATTGAGTTGACTTTTATTTCAAAATAAAAAGTGCGTATTAAGTGATGATTAATGTAATAATATAAATGTATAAGTTATTATTTAAATTTTCTCTGTGTTTTGTTTTTTAAAATAAAGAAATCTATCATGTTTTTTTAAATATGAAATTGTTTAAGATTTTCTGTTTTATAGTTATTATAATACCTACCTTCGTAATTATTGTTGAGTTGCATGGATTGTATATTTTAACTTACTTTCCGGTTTTTTCTCAAATTACTTGATCATTTGTTTTTATACAGAATTTATAATATAAAAATGCAGAAATGATACACGAGCCGGTAGCATGTACCTATTATATGACTTTAACGCCATATAATTATGTTGTTAAGAAAAAACAAAATATTTACCTAATTTTTAGTTACTACATTTCATTTGTGTTATCACATTAAGCTCATAAGTTCAATTAGGATGGATGGTCAATCATTTTAGCAATTCGTCAATTCTGTATTTAGATTGGTGATTTGCAGGATTTTGGACCAGGTCAAAAAATAATTTGTTTCGTATTTTGTATATTTCTGAAGTGTTTACTATGTATATTCCAAGGACAGCCTTATTTTAAATATTCTTGAACAAATTTAAAAGTAGAGTCTAAACTCCACTCCTACCTTTTGAAAAAAAAAGAGAAAGTGCGAATAAATACGAACTCTAGCCGCCAACCACTTTGTCAACGTATGCACTTAACTAAAAAATAAAATTTTGTTAAAATTTAGTTACAACTTAATATTTAATATTTTTTTATCGCTGCAGTGAAAGGTAGGACGTCGCATCCATATCCCTATTATTAAATAAGGCACTTATTTAACAAATCGGATGAAATGAAACTGAAGACGCTATATCAAGCTAGTAAGATACGTATCATATTGTAAGTAATCATTTATTTTAAAGTTTTGACAAAAGAGTGCTGAGAGGTTTTTTCTGCCGTCTTTTTTCCCCTCTCGGTATACCACTGCAAAGCCGAAGTTTAAGGTGCATTTTCGCTTTTACCATAAAGACTGATGAAGAAGATAAGGAAAGACAAGATGAAGTAAAAGAAGACTATTACCAAGTGTAATTAATTTTTCCTATGATGAAATAAAGTATTTTGCGTTTTTTTTTTAATTTTTATCCGCTTGTAATGTAATGACCAGAGATCAGAGGAACCTTGTAAGGGGTAAATGTAAACAAATACATCACTGTTTTATTTTAAAGAATTGACTCTAAGATGCCATATATCAAAGTTCTGTTGAATTTTGGGACACGAAAATTGTCTTTTGTCCGGTATTTTCACAAGATATTCATAGAGAGCAGTCATAAAGCCTGATACAAATATTCAATTAAAAGAAAATATGATCATTTGGACGGACACACTTTCTCGTCATTTAAAATGAAAGCCACATACTTATAGAAATTACCCTCAGTTACCGATTGCCTCCGAGACTTTGTTACCCTAAATTGATCTTTAATGCTAGCAAAATACAGATAATTTTGGAGTACTTCTTTAATATAATTGAGTCAATCTAAAAATGATTGGTCACGTACAGAACGAACTATCCTTTTTATATTTGCGTCTTCGTTTTCCAAAGTATAAAGCAATATTGACTTCGTAATTTGAAAATGTATACATGTGTGTCCAGTGTCTAAAAATTACTCAATTAAGTAGATTTTAGCTAGTGAGCATAAACATTACATATTTTTTAGAAGCAAGAGTTTAATTCACACCATAAACATTTTGGAATTATGTGTTATGTTTCCTAAATATATAGATTTTTAAATTTTACGAAATTATAAATAAATGGTTATATTTTTATCGTGCTCCTAATAATATAAATGTTACATTTTTTATAATTCTAACTCAATTACGTTAAAGGGAATAAACGGATTTCAGTAAAAAATAGTAAATAAATAGAACATTACGTAGCATTGTTAATCAACTTTAAGAAATTGGAAAATTTGCATTCTAATCTTATAAATGCGAAAGTAACTTTGTCTGTCTGTCTACCTGCCTGTTTGTTACCTTTTCATGCTTACAGCGCTGAACTTTGGTATGGGGTTAGTTTCAAATCCAAGAAAGTACATAGGTTAGTTTTTGTCCTGGAAATCGTCCTATAAGGGGGTGAAGTGGGGGTTAAAAGTTTGTACGGCTGTTTTATTGTTGTTGAAGCTATAGGCATATAACTTATATTTTAGAATCTTTATCGAACTGAATCTTTATAATAATACAGATTTGATAGATAGATACATTTACAGAAATTCCACCCTTAAAGAGGGAAATTTTAAAATAGCTTTTAGAGTTAGTTTGATACCCCAGAAAAAACAAATTTAGAATTTTGTTATTTCAAAAATTATCCTCTAGGAGGATAAAATGGGGTTAAAATTGTGTATGGGATTTTTGTTATTTTTTAAGGCAAGGCATGAAACACATTTTAGGCTTTTTATTTAACATAAACAATAAAACCTTATAACATTTCGAAATTCCTTAAAGGGACTAAATTGGAGATGAAAATAGTACTAAAAAGTAAGAGTAATGAAATATTTATTTTAGACACTTAAATAAAATATTTAAACTTACATTTTGGCGTTTTAGAGGTGGAATACGGGATTAAACACGTTATGTTATTAAAAATATACCATACGAAATTAATTTATATAAAATATTATAATAAAGTTATAGGCAGCTGGTAGAACAATAAAATTGGTTTATCTTTAATTTAAAAGGTGGTTATATTTTTAGAAATATATATAGTTTTTTAATAACCCAATTCAGAGTCACATATTTATAATTATGGTTCAAATTATGGTTCAAACTATGGTTCAAATTATGGTTAAAATTTTGGTCATTATTTACCTAATTATGGGAATATTTTTTTCTTTTGATTCTTATATTTTACGGTCATGAGATAGGTACAAGGTAAGTTATTTGTAAAAATAAATTATGAACTCCTGACTAACAGAACAAAACAAGCAAACGTTTTGAAAGGCTTGACGGATATCCATCAAACTTAGGTAATGACAATCTCAGTTTATTCAACTTTCAAACAAAAGAAAGCTGGATTAAAATTCATTCCATTAGAATGCAAAACACAGAGATGCACACAGATACAAGTAAACCTATAACACCAATCTTATATCCAAAAGATAAAAAAGAAAAATAGTTCATCCATTTCGGATCGTGTTTCTAATAATTATTATTTTCTAAATTTTATTGGGGCTGTCTGATGGGCCTCGTCTAAACGACAGAAGTACATACAAAAGAAGATCTGCCTGCAAAAATTAAGTCAGCCGCGGAACACATTTCAGAAGGATATGCCTGCCGAATAAAACGTTCTGCGTCAAAAGATTAACTAGAGCACGCAAAAGAGCGAAAGTGAGACATATTTTTGAGCATTTGTCATAAAAAAATATATAAAGATTCTTTTATTTTTTTCTTATTTTTTGAACTTTTAAACTCGAATGAGATATAAAAAGTAGCTTAATTTTGCCATTACTTTATTTTAACAAAATCTCAATTATCCTACCTTCAGTTTTAAATTTAACATATTATTTTGAAATTTTGAAATGAAATGTTTTAGAAATCCGTTATCGAAAGGCCATTACTACAACTGACTAAGCAATTCTTTCAAGTGATTGGCACGTTTCACTCAATACATTTTTTTTACGCTGTGGCCTGTCAAAGTTAGCTGTTTTAATTATTTCTTTGTAAAGCTTTTATTTTTGATAAATTAAAAAATAATTATTATTACTTTAGATGCTAAAACGTTCATGAGTATTTAAAAAAAACAGAGCTTACAAAAGTCATCATTTGTAGACAAGCGTGATTTTATTCGAAATAAAGTAATTTTTTTTTTAAATACCTTAAAATGTCGATAGCTCAAAACTGGTGAAACTTTTACAAAAACGAAATTTTGGTATGTTGTAGGACATAACGCGACCTGTCCGCAGCATTAAAACTATTCTTTTATTTTTAGGACACCCTGTATGCTTTTACACTAGGTGAAGTGGCCAAAAGGCTAGAAAAATTATCGTTATCTATAGCAACCAACGCACATTTTGCGAGATAAGTTCCAGCATAAGCGAGTATCATTCAACAAATCAATAAAATATAGGCTTAGGGCAAATAGTGTTCTTAAAAATGTTCAGGATATATCACTTATTTTTTTACATCATTTCTTAAGACATCGAAAACCAAAATAAAGCCAAGTTATAGTTAAAAACCAGTGATAAATTTTCCAAAAAAATTCTCAGCTTTTTTTAATGTGAATTAGATTTGAGTTTGTCCTCTATGTTACCTGATGGAAAGTGACGATGAAGACGTGGATATTACTCGCCTATACCAAAGGTGCTCTTTCAGAATTTTATGTAATAGGACTACAAATTTAGCTGAAAAAGACGCAGGCAGCTCGTTCTGCATTTAGCAGTGTGAACAAATAGAAAAAGGTGTCGAAACATTTGGTTGGAAGGTTCAATGAGTACGAAGAGAGCATTTCCTATCCAAATTTCACACTATAAAAAATCCGACTAACAAGCGACTGTGTGACAGCGCTTGAGCCTTTGTATTGTATTTAACTTTTGCGCGCTACGTCATCAATAACTTTAGGGACTGTTTAGTCAACTGGGTCCAACGCTTCAAGTTGGTATTTAGTAGAACCATTCCAGAGGTCACAGACCTGATCTGCGTCCGGACCCGTTCGGACGTGTTGACTGTCGCTCCCGGCTGCCGAGTCACGATTGTTGTCTCACGACTTCTCTCGTATCAATACTCAAACGCCACTCTCAGATCCGATCTGCGTCCGGCCCAGCTCGGACGTGTTCGCGGTCGCTCCAGCAGTTGAGTCACGATTGTCGTCTCACGACGTCAACTCGTAGCAATACTCATACGCTGTTAGCCTCTTTAGGGCTTACTCTGTGGCCGGTTTCGATCGGCTGCAAGTAAGTCGGTCTCTTGCACAGCAACAACAGAGCTGAGCTTACCGCGGTCGATTAAATTCGATAGTGGTTCGCGAAGCTCGGGCTGTTTTTCTGGCTGCGTACTTGACGCTTGGCGCTTGCTACGTAGTCAGAGACTCGCTCTGCGGCCGGCCCCAGGCCGGTCGTAACGTAGTCAATCCCGCACTCTGTGCACCCCTCGAAGTAAAAACCTCACCTCGGTGAGTGCAGCAACAACAGGGTTGAGCTTACCACGGTCGATTAAATTCGATAGTGGTTTGCAAGACTCGGGCTGTCCTTCTGGCTGCGTACTTGACGCTTGGCGCTTGCTACGTAGTCAGAGACTCGCTCTGCGGCCGGCCCCAGGCCGGTCGTAACGTAGTCAATCCCGCACTCTGTGCACCCCTCGAAGTAAAAACCTCACCTCGGTGAGTGCAGCAACAACAGGGTTGAGCTTACCACGGTCGATTAAATTCGATAGTGGTTTGCAAGACTCGGGCTGTCCTTCTGGCTGCGTACTTGACGCTTGGCGCCTGTATGTAGTCAGAGAATCGCTCTGCGGCCGGCTCCGGCCGGTCGTAACGTAGTCAATCCCGCACTTCTAGTGCAACCCAACTCCGTCAGGTCTACGGCCAGTTTTTGTTGTCAATTTATTGGCGACACACTCCGTAGTAGACTCGCGTTTGATCAGGTGGATACTTAACGGTGACAACTACGCCTGATAGCGTTGCCCCGGTGCGCTTCCAAGGCCCTTCAGGCCAAGGAGAAACCGGCAGACCCGATCCCATTGCACTTGGGCCTTTCCCAGGGTGACGGTACAGTGCTGTCCGAGCTAGGGGCACCACTTCGCGTCGTCCCCAGCCCCCCTACCGCGGGTAGGGAGGTTTAGGTGCTAGGTTTGCTAGGGAACCTAGGCATTCTTATATATTTATATATTATTTATCGTAGGACCAAGCCCTCCAATGGACCAGCAAAGCTTGGTAAACTTTGCTAGGTCGTTCGCCCAGGCGCTTGTTGCGTCCGGCGCCAGCATATTCAATGACATACTAACGCAGGCCTTACAGGCAACTATCGCGTCCCCGGCCCCTCAGGCCTCAACCCCGGCCCCTCAGGCCTCCGACGTCCAGACCCCTCAGGTCCACAGCTCTCCCGCGTCTCCCGCCTCGTCCGAGATGGACTGCGAATCGGTCGCATCCTCTCACGCGTCGCGTCGTAAGCGTACCGCTCCTGGGAGCGATTCCGAACCCGCGTCTGACACGTCGTCAGATGCCGTCACCTTAACCGGCTCTCCTGAGCCCGCCTTTCAACTTGTCGCCAAGCGCTCCAAAAAGCGCTCTAAGAAAGCTTCGGTATCTTCAATACCCGAGCCCTCCCCGGTGTCTTCAACACCAGCCCCCGCGCCGTTAAAATCGCTCGTAGTAACCGCGTCTCCGTCGGTCACATCGAAGCCAGCGACGCGCTGCGCTCCCGTCCCGCCGAAGCCTCAGCTCCCTCCGCCCGTATTCCTGCGTGAAAAAGCGCGCTGGACCGCGGTTTCAAACTTGTGCAAAGAGCACAAAATTAATTACTTAAAAGCCGCCAACGCTGGCGATACAATCAAAATTCAAGTAGCAACCGTCGACGACTTCCGCGCGTTTACCAGGCTACTCTCGCTAAATAAAATCGCGTATCACACCTACGCCCTCCCTGAGGAGCGTAAGATCCACGCAGTACTACTTCTCGAGGACCTTAAGTCTCAGGGTTTCCCGGTCACAGCAGTGCACAAGATGCACTCCAATCGCGGTAGGCGTTTTCCCTTAGCGTTAGTAATCCTGTCAAATACTCCCAACTCGAAGGAGATTTTCAAAAAGGCTCGCACAATCTGCGGACTCTCGAACATCTCCGTCGAGCGTCCCAACCCCCGCGGTCACCCTGGGCAGTGCCACCGCTGCCAGCTATATGGCCACGCAGCGGCTAACTGTTCAGCTCCCCCCAGGTGCGTAAAGTGCCTGGATCCTCACTTCACTAAGAAGTGCACTCGCACTCCCGAATCCACTTCCCCCCCTGCCTGTGTGCTGTGCGGCCAGTCCGGCCACACAGCTAACTACAGGGGTTACCCGCGCGCTCCGCGCTCCACCACCAAGAGGGTCGCGCCTAAACCGGCGCCGCCGCTCACTCCTGCTAACTTCCCGCCGCTGAGCAAGCGGGGTCCCCCGGAAGCAAAGCCCGTTCAGCCGACGCCTACTCCGGCTCTGTCTTGGAGGCAGCGTCCGGCCGTCCCGCCTGCACCTTCCCGACCCATCCCAGCTCCCGTAGCTCCCGTAAGGCCGCGTCCCGCTCCGTCTTCTGCACCTCAGTCGTCGTTGGCTGAGGACATGAAGACCGTATTCGACGTCATCCAAAACGTAGACATTAATGAAATTTCCTTACTCGCACGCAAACTGCGAGCCGCCCGCTCTCCTCAAGAGCGTTTATTCGCGTTAGCCGAGCATCACTCGCTCCTAAGTTCGTTGTAAATTCTTTATTTTTGTATAAATTCGTAAAAAAGTTAATTATAATGTCTAGACCCGCGAATCCCGAGTCCTGTCGTATCAAACCCAAGGGCTTATCCCTAATATCTTTTAACGTTCGTAGCCTAAGCACCAACCTTCCCGAGCTCAAACTGTTTCTTCAGAACAACGACCCAGATCTTTTACTTCTCCAGGAGACATGGCTCACTCCTAATCGCTCCAGGGGATTCGCTATTCCTAAATACGCGTTTACACGTAACGATAGGCCTAAATGCGACGGTTTCGGCGGCACTGCTATCTACTACAAAAGAGGATTCCATTGCTGTCCTCTCCCTACCCCTCCTCTCCTCAACATGGAAGCCACCGTATGTAGATTGGCTATGACTGGTCATCCGACCATCATCATAGCTTCAGTCTACATACCCTCTGGCACCAAACCTATCCGCAGCGACTTTGAGACCATTCTCGCCCTCGGCCGTTCAGTCATTATGTTCGGAGACTTTAACTCCAAACATACTGACTGGACGTGCCTATCAACCAACCAAAGCGGTATAGCTCTCCTCGACATCACCAACTTACTCGACTTAGACGTCGTCTCCCCTATCACTCCCACTCACTATCCCGACAACCCGAACCACTCTCCGGACATCCTCGACTTTGCAATCGTCAAGCATATCAACCTCGACCTCAGGTCTATCGAACCGCTCGATGACCTAGGTTCTGACCACCGCCCCGTCTCCCTCGTGCTAGGACCGCCTAACGTTAACGTCACTTCTCCTAAGACCTTTACCGACTGGAAAGGTTTTAAAAATACGATAGTTTCTGCCTTAGAGGCCCCAAACTCTCCGCTCGCTATCTCGCCCGATCAATTATTTTTTAGATCAATAATTCTCTCACTGATGCTATCAACTCAGCCATCAGTTTAAACGAAAAGGTTGCTAAGAAAGGCAAACCCACGCTTCCCTTAGCCATTAGCAATCTTATTAAAGCTAAGAACGCGGCTCTCCGGAGAGCCAAGAAATATCCCACGCCCGCCTATAGAACAGCTGCGAATCAGCTACAACGCAAAGTTAGATCTCGCCTCGCGGAACTCCGAGACGCCCAGATGAACGATCTCATGGCGAATATCTCCCCGTCCCACCAAGCATATTATCGAATGGCCCGAGCCTTACGCGTAGACGCCACCTCTCACGTCCCTCCTCTCACTCGTCCCGATGGCTCTATCGCCTTCGAAGACGAAGAGAAAGCCGAATGCTTCGCTGACAGCGTTGCGTCTCAATGCTCGCCCAGCACGCAACCCGCGAATCCCACTCACATCAAAGCGGTGGAGGACGAAGTTCTCCGTAGAAACTCTCTCCCCATCACCGCCGACCCCGTCACAGTCTCTAATGATGAAATCTCGCTTCTCATCAAAAGTCAAAAGTCCAGAAAGGCTCCGGGTGCGGATGGTATTTCCAACCACGCACTTAAGCACCTGCCTCAACAGGTGCTTACCTTGTTAGCTATCATTTTCAATGCCTGCTTCGACCTTAGCTACTTTCCAAAAGCTTGGAAAGAAGCGACAGTCATAGGCATACCCAAGCCGGGTAAACCTCTTAATATCCCGGCTAATCACAGACCCATCAGCCTCCTCAAGGCAATGTCTAAACTTCTCGAGAGAGTCATACTCGCTCGAATGCGGAACCATCTGTTTCCAACGGACGGCGATCCTCTCATAATTCCCCACCAGTTCGGCTTTCGCGCTAAGCACTCCTGCCCTCAGCAAGTCCATCGAATCGTCGAGTACATACTCGACGGCTTCTATCCGAAACGAAAGAAAACGATCGCAGTTTTCTTTGACGTAGACAAGGCTTTCGACAAAGTCTGGCACAGCGGTCTCGTTTATAAACTCTATAAAATAGGCTTACCGGCTCGCCTAGTTAGGATAATTGCGTCGTTTCTCAAAGACCGCACGTTTCGTTTCAAACATGAAGACACGCTCTCCGCGCCTCGTCCCATAAAGGCTGGAGTCCCTCAAGGCTCAGTCCTCGCCCCTCTTTTGTATTCCGTATACACTAACGACATTCCCATTCCATCGAAAGTCATCGAACTCGCTCTCTTTGCAGACGACACCGCCCTTTACACCAAAGGCCGCAGAGCCTCGGGTCTCGTCACCAGACTTCAAAAGGCTGTAAACACCCTCGGTGCTTGGTTCAAAAAATGGCGTATCGATGTGAACCCAGAGAAGAGCGCTGCGGTTTACTTCGACTACAGACGCAGTCGTATCCCCGACAATCTCCAATTGAGAATGCAAGGCACTCCCATCCCCTGGAAGCGCAGTACTAAATATTTAGGCGTCATCTTAGACCAGACGCTTTCTTTCAACCCTCATGTCGATAGAGTAACGAAACTTGCACGTTTTTACCTAGGCCGGCTTTACAGTATGTTAGGTAGAAAAAGTAAAATGTCCTTCAGAAATAAACGTACGCTTTACAAGGTCTGCGTTAGACCAGTCATGTCATATGCTTCGCCAGTCTTTGCCCACGCCAAACCCTCCGTCCTGCACAAGCTGCAGGTGGTTCAAAACCTCTTCTGTCGCAGGGCCACAAACGCACCTTGGTACGTGCGCAATGCGGACCTGCACAGAGATCTTGAACTACCTACAGTTCAACAGTACCTAAAAACACTCTCAGAATCGTTCTTCAAACGCGCCGAATCCCATCCCAATCCACTAGTTCGAAATTCAGTCTCTTATACTGCTCCTGTCTTAGATTCGGTATACAAAGTCGCTAGACCGAGAAACGCGCACACGAGCGAACGTACGCAATTAACTTTAGATCTCGAGGCCCTTCAGGCCGCAAATTCTAATTCTAACGTAAATTCTAACTCTAACGTAAATCTGAATTAATGCAAATTTAATTTTATTGTCAATTTTTAATGTTTATTATTTACTTTTCATTTTTTGAGCACCTTCAGTGCTATGTAAAACCCAGCGGGTGACCCCTTAAGGGCCCCGCTAGCGCGGCCTCTTTCTCCAATTGGCCGTCGCTCAGATGAAGGCTGAGTGGCAAAAATGCACGAGCCGACAGGGGATTTTTAGTGGGTATGGTTCTGGTAGGCGTCGGGACGAGTCCCACATAACTTTGGAATCGCGCCAGAGTATGCGTCAGAGCATTTTTATCCTCCTGCCCTTCCCGCGGAGGGGAACAAAAAAAAGAAAAAAAAATCCAGAGGTGACTACAGTACTTCATGCAAGATTGAACTTGGTTTTATAAAGATGAGCAGCCATATTGAATTGATGTACTGCTGGACCTTTTCAGTTGATTTCCAATTCTCTTTGAAGCTGTTTGCGCCGTTGTCTCAATTTCGTGTCCAAAGTTGAGCTTCAATGTGACAGTAATACCCAGAAGAAATTCCTGTAGATTCACACGCACACTTAAAATATATCCCTCAACAACAGTGATTTTAAATATAGTAATAATAATGTTTCTGAGAGAACAGATCCATGAATTACCCCAGCATTGATAGCCGTTATATAAAAAGAGCAGCCATCAAAGACAACTCGAATCTAGCGTTTCCTCAGCAAATCACGTGTTTATTCGCATGACCGGACGCGAATTTACAAAGGCTTTAGAGTGAAAGTGCAAACAGAACTTGTTTCGCTTTTGTTTGACAAAAAATTGACGAAACCCTTATCTATTATAGTACAGAAATTGACCGAAATCACGTAGACTTTGTAAGATAAATTCACTAACATTGCAGCGACAAATGCTAGTCAATTTGATACCGATCGTTAGCTTCAATAATAGGTTGACACTCTTGTCTATCGATTTTAGTCAGCAGTAAGGTATGTTTTAAGATATCTTATAAATATCATGAGCAGGTGATGATTTACACTCACCAAATAGCGACTTGCTTATAATTCAATATGGAAGACAACAATAATTAGGTGCGGCGACGAGCGCAGCGAGGAGGAGCGGTTAGTCTGCATGTAGGCTATGAAACGCGAGCAAAGTACCTTGGCGCAGCAGCGGCCGGCGAAGCGCAAAAAAGGAATCTGTCCCAATGTTCTCTAGTAATTTCATGATTGAACGTTCTTTTTGTGATTGCTTAACATGTTTATTTTGTCTTTAAATATTGACTATTGACTATATTTTGAATACTTACATATTAAGAACTTTCGATGTTACCTTTGTAGGAACCTTTGTTTGAATATGTATTACTAGGTTTTGTCCGTGCATTTTCTTTGAAAATATCAAGGCAAAACGTTAATCCATTTGAGTAAATTTTTTTATTGAAATAGATTTGGTGTTGTCGGGTTATATGCATAACTAAAAGCTCATCTATTAGAGTCTGACTTGTGACTCAAATAGCCTTTGTAAATTCGCCCACCGGACTGGTCCGTACGCTGGAAGCTTACTTAAGAGAGCTTCATGCCAAGCCCGATACATCGATTCAGCCTTGGAACTGTCAAGAGATAACGCAATTTCCTCTCCATGACCTTCCACAGCGACGCTCCCTTGATGAATAATATACACTAAGAAGTCGCTAGTCTAACGACCACCGTGGAAACTACATTGATTCTTGCTTATGAATTTATTTATTACTAGATATGTAGGGGGACAGTAAAAGAATGTCAATACCGTGGCACAGCGTTTCAACACCACTGCGAGAAAGCCATTTAGTACACTGGATTGTACTAAATCTAGAGCTAGCATATTTTGATCACCTATTTCTCGTGTATTTGCTGTCTGGGTGCGACCCTCTTACCTAGGCATTTGACCCTCATATTTCATCTATGTCTCTTGACTCGGATGTATTCTACAATCATACTAGAAATCAAATAAACAAACAAGTAAATTTTCCTGTTTATAGTAATAGGATACGAATATATTACTACTCGGTACTACTACTGCTTCTTGTCATTTTGTTGGCGTATATTATCACATACTACATATTAAACTAAAGTCACAGCTGCTGTCCCGATAGTTCGATGAAATTTTAATTACATTAATTTTCGGATAGGATCTCCTTGTGACGCAAATTTTAGGGTAGCAAATCGATGATCATAACTTAGATATTCTTGCCTTGAGATGACTGTTATTTTATATTATTTAGGTGATTAACATAGATACAAGATATAACAATTGTCCATTTAATCAGGCAAATTGGTTAATTAAATCTAGATTCAATTTAGGTTTCATCGTGAGCCGGTTTGGAGGTGGGAAGTGTCTTTAAAGTGACTTCGTGTACGGTATATAAGTACATAAACAGAGTTGCTAAGAAACAGCAGGTTTGTTTAACTTTCACTCTGTCTAATAAAATTCGTAAATCCAAAGCATATAATGTAAAAATCATACTCATTTTATTTATTAAAATGTATATGTTTATTATTAATTATGTAAATATTATTTATTTCTTTATTTGAGAACAAGCGACCCGGCCCGACTTCACACGTGTAACAGTGTTGTATCGCAGCAGATTGTTGCTCATTTCCTATCCTGCAAGTATTTGGAAATGTAAAGAATCGCTTCATAAGTAGGACACTTAGAAAGTTTTGAGAAAAAAACGATTCTATAGGTTATATTTTTTTATAACATCTAACCACGACTACCGGTGAAAGCCACGGTCCAAGGTTTATATGCTGCAAATAGGGGTCGTATTGACCTACTGAATCCTTGTCCATACAGCAAAACTGCAATTTTTGAAATAAATTTTCAGGCTTTTTATGTTTCAGTGACTCAAACATAAGGACTGCTAAGTGTAGTCGTCTGCGTGAATTCATATTCAACATTGAGACTTTACTTAAAAAGAGTGACACGTGAGTACGAGGAGGGATATTAAAGCAAAAGCGACCAAAAGCATTCTGTACTCGTTGTATCATCCTTTAGGAACTAGAGAGCAGACGAGGACCGTACACTAGATCGCCATAATTTAGAACTAACAAGATCAATGACTCACATAAAATGATACGCATTTGTTCGGAGAGATAGTTCCTGATCTTGTAGTGTATTTTAGCCTATAAAAACAGTTTTTGACTAAACCTTACACATGCTTTTCATAGCGCAGTTTCTCACCGAAAAGTATTGCTAGGTTTCTGGCTCCCCTAACACATTCAATATTTGAACCTAAAATTTGTAGACTAAGATTGAAAGAGAAAATTTTTTAAGTCTCTTTTTCAGTGCCTATGACCATACATTTCGTTTTGATGGGATTTAAAACTAAGTCATTATTAGCCGACCATGTTGTCACTGCAACAAGATCTTCTATAAATTTACGCACGGCATCAAAAATTTGATCTGGGCTAGTGGAAATATACAGTTGGACTACAGTGCTTAATCACTGATGGAAAATCAGCGCTATAAATAATAAATAATAGTAGTCTAAGAATGGACCCCTGAGGCACACCACGACTAACTGGCCTAGATTGTGATGTAAGAATGGAACCATCTATAGTTTTGAATCTGACACACTGAAATCGATCTCGAAGGTTACTATCGAAAAACCGCACGGTCTTAGCATCGAAGCCATAGTATGGAAGTTTCGACAAAAGCGCACGTGGCACGTTAGGACTGTCAAAAGGGCGGGGAAAATCAAAAAAAGTTAATAGAGTTGCGCGTCCTACATCTTGATCAGCCAGAATATTGTGAGTTACATCCAGGAGCGCAGTAACAGTGCCACGACCTTTACGAAAGCCGGACTGAAAACAAGACAGTATGATATACATGATAGGGTGTTCAGTTTTAGGTATTGGTGCCACCATTGCCACTTTCCACTGACGGAACAACACCAGTAGTTATGCAGTTATTAACCAAGAATATAATAATAGGCAGAGTTTGAGGGAGAGTTAATAAAACCATATTCCTACTTATTTATTTATTTATTTAAAGTCGCACTAACAACATAGATATTAAAATAATCATAGTTAATAACAATTTTGTGTACTTACGTACATAACAATTATGTCATAATTAGGTATGATCAGCTTTTAAAAAACAACCTTGTGTTCACAAAATTACAAATTATGTCAAACAATGTCAAAAACGAAATTAAAAACACATTAATAAAACTTTAAGTTCAGAAAATAAAGAAACGAATTTACTGAAAATATAAAGCAAATATGTCAATAAAATAATGTAGTATACTTATCATATCACTTCCTTCAAAACAGCCTTAGCGCGACAATTCTACAACTTTATCAGTTTTTGACATGTATGTCGAATTGTCAGCTTTATAAAATAGGGCCCAGGTTTTTAATTTTAGGGAACAAGAAGAAGTCACACCGTGTCAAATCGTAGCTGTAAGGCGAATGACCCAAAAGTTTTACCAGTGTAGTTCTAAGGAAGACCCTCGTCTTGATCGCGGAGTGTGCGAACGCATTGTCGTGTTTGAGCAAAAGGCCTAGGAGTCACCTGTTCGGTTACCTGCTCGCAGCTGCAAAAACTTCTGACAAGCATTTGGTAGTGTACCACTCTGCATTGATGCTCCTTTGGTTTCTTAAGGGAATTGATACTAAATACCACATTCATTAGAAATTTCATTGCTGGCGATCAAAATTTTTCTAGCTCTTCTTGGTCGTTTCACTTCCATACGCGTTGGTTCGTTTTGAAATAGCCAAACTTTTGACTGGGACTTTGTTTATTGATTATATTAATAAATCCAAGATTGGTCACCTGTTATATCGTAAACTCGGCAGGAGGAACCTACTTAAGAAAACCTGCTGCTGAAGTAACAATCCTCCTTACGTTCAGGTGGTTGTGCAGAAAATCATGAACACTTCCGAATGCAATCTGCAGATTATGCTGAGTTTCTTCGTTTGTGATTTGCCGGATCGGTAAAATAAATTTTTTACTTGTGTTCTAAATTTTTATTGTAAAAAAAATATAGCGGAAAATTTAAATTTGGAACTCCAGCTTTACATACATAGAAACATTGTTTTGGCAAAACTTTCTCAGTGGCCTGGTATTGTATAAACAAATAACTAATTTTACGAAAATATACTTTGATCAAATTAACTCTATTAAAGTTATGTTCACAACTATCAATTTTAATTTTAAAATAAGCAAGTAAAGACAAAACGCAAAGCTAAAATACGACCATAAACTTCAAAGTCATTCACATGTAAAACAAGACCATCGCTATTGCTACCTTCCATAATGATTAAATATAGTAAGTGAAATAAAAGTAATGTATTACACTTTATGTAACACGGGTAAAGGCGAAACAACAAAACATAATAAAAGACAAAATATGCGCTGTATCACAGTGAAAGTGTTATTCTTGACCCAATTTTCTCTATCAGACGTATCATAGATACATCCCACAGTAACCATAAGTTTACCCATATTTGGTGAACCCCTTTAAAACCCTTGCTTATAAAGCTGACTCCATAACGATAACGTGGGTTATATTCTAACCATTGTTAATAAACTATTTGACCCTTGCTTTCATACCGAGAAAAAAATATATATTTTATTTTGTACGTAACATAAACAGAATATTATCATAATTCAAATCATATTTGAAATTTTGTAATTTAAAAAAATTAAGTTTTCCGTGAAAATAATAAAAATGTTGGATTATAATAATATAAGTAAACTAACTTTGTGTTGTAGTGAGAAAGATATGAATGGATGAGTGGGAGTGAATGTAAGGAATATGAAGTATAGAATGAAGTATGTACGAATGACGTTTTAAACTCTCTCTGCTAACCGCTGCGAATGAGTGAAGACGTGTGTACCATAGTTAGTTATTTAAAGTTGTTTAAATAAAACACCGAAGTCTAAAAATATCAATCTGTGTTTATATTCATCCCCCACAAAAATATGAGAATGACGAAATAAATTATTTTGTAATTTATTCTTTGTAAAAAAGCTTCTTCATCTACTGCAAGAAGACGGCGATAATGTTTTTGAAGGGTCAAATATTTAACATTCAGAATATTGGGGACTACAATTCTTCGAACCAAAACAAATTCCATGTTTATTGTAATTTTCTTTTTTGAAAGGAATGCAAGTAGGTATGTTGTTTTATCGGCCCATGGACATATTTTTCATGTTACATTATTGCTCGACATTTAACTTATTGGTTGGCAAAGATTTAAATCTATGTTGGTTGGTATGTTTTAAATTGTATGCTGTAAGTATAATCAATAATACATTTTTCTTCTGTCCACTGTTTATTATGTGTTACTCTATAATATATAAATTTCCATAAAATTTGATGCTTAAGCATGTAATGGAATGTAAAAAATACCGGATTACGAAAATTATAGTTTTAGTATGAATTTAAATTTAATCTGAATATTGGTGTTAGACGTACAAATCAGCATAATGAGTTAAAAAAATATATTAGTTACCTTTTAAAGAATAAAAAAGCAAGTAAAATTAGGAGTCTGAAACACCATTAACAATCAAATAAATGAACAAATTACCTAATAAAAATTGATAACCAAATTAAATGCTTAGCAAAGTTTAGGTGAATATTATCTTTTCGTATATCATAATATAATTTAAAGTATACCAGCAGTAGTACAAATTTAGTAGGTGCTTTATTTTTACGCTTACAAGTACCCACTGACGGAAATAAGCCACATTCTGCAAAATAAGGTTTTTAGATGTTTGCTGTAAGTGCCATTTCGTGGAAGGTAAATATAACTTAGCGTAGAAAAGGTCATCCATGCGTCTTATCGTACTCGTAGTAACAAAATATTGGTACAATGGGTGTCACTTATAAGAATGTGAAGGAATATTTCGTATAAACGTCTATTTTAGGTTAAACATTGAGCTTTCAGCCTTGTAGTGGGTAAGCGAATAAATAGTATATTTATTCTTTATAATTCTGTATGTTAAATATTTTTACTATATCCCACGTTTTGTGGAAATGAAATATGATTCGTGTTTTATGACATATTTTATGTTTATTAAGAAAAACCTTGTCCCAGTCGTGATATCTGACCAAATATCTACAAAAGAAATATAAATATTAATAAATCCCCTAACTAACACACCAACTGTATGGCCAAAAATAAGAAGAGCTTCTGTTATGGATGAACATGATGATAAACATTATTCCAGAAAAAACATCTTTGTTTATCACACAAACGAATGCCGATTCATGACGTTTAAAGCGGGTGTACGCGTTTGGGTACGATCTCTGAAAATATAAAAATCCTTTACTCGCGTATACCTTGGGATCTTTTTTCAAGAAATAACCTATCTCTATGCTTGCCAAAATAAACGCGTGGCCCAGCAAATCGCCGCTCTAGCCCATTTTTATCCTGTTTTAGATGCTATCTACTAATAAGTAATAGTAATAACTCAATAGACATATTAACTTATAAAAACATATATTACATTTCTAAATAACCTTAACTCTATAATGGAAGACTCCAAAAAAGGAGGCAGATACCGTCCCATACATTTCTGGGCTACGGTGTCAACAACTTGAAAATTGTGTTTTCTATAAGAAACATACATTTGAAGTGTTCACCAAAAATTTGAAGCATTTGTACTTCTAGAAGTTAAGATATAAAATATTTTAGTAGTGTCATATAAAGTTTCGTGAGGTTATGAGAATGTTGGACTTTACTATATATTATTTAAATATACTTACATATAATATACTGTACTTAATGATGTCCCAAAACGAATCGTGTATGCATAAAACATTATTTCTAGGACTTAACATCCAGATATCTATCTTGAAGCCTCTAAATATATGTTTTTGTGACGAGATTTATTTATCAGATTACTAATGTTGGTTATACAAATTAATGTATCCTTTTAAGATAAACATAAAAATGTATAAGACAGACATAAACTTGTAATACAAAATTCATCATACTTTTTAAAGTAAAACTAAACTGAATGTTAAAAATAATTCTGACTGGGAAACAAGTAAGTGGTTTAAGACTGGCAGTCTTTAATATGGCCACATGGCTTCTTCTTTACTTTGTTTTTCATAAATATAAGGATATATATGGGAGTTTAAAAACAAATTGATAACTCTGTGTAAATAAAATCATAACATATTCAGTTTTAAATTCAATCAAAATACGAAAACCATATAAACAACTCAAGCGCACAGACAAAGCTAAACAAACGAGTAACAGAATTCAGAATGGCGGCCCTTTGACGGCATGGATGAGTGAGTGACTCGTCAATCACGTACGTTTCGTTCGTTCTTTTCGCTCATTATTGGGGGGGAAAAAACAGTATTGCCAACGTTAAAACTAAATTTCACTCATAAAAATGACAATAAATTTATATGTTTTGAATTTATTTCATTTCCAGAAATTAAATCATTCGCGGTTTATTGTATTTATAATAAGGTTAATATAACTTATTTTTTGACACAAATTTCCACCTGTTAACTGTCTAGCCCACGATTACTCAGCCTTCTTTAAATCTATTAAATTTAACTAAACCTCTTTACGGTATCCAATCATTTGACAAAAAACAAATAACAAATTTACCTTTGAAAGACAACGTTTGACAAAATTATACTTGATAAATTTATCATTTTACAAACTATTGTTTAATATATACTTACTCATTAGACAAAATATTTACTAGAAAAAATTTCATTTTGCCAAAACCTCATTTCACAAATTGATTATTTTTTTAAATACTTGCATATGCATTTGACGTTCGCTCGGCTTGTTTTCTTTATGCATCGGCATGTTTGTCAAAATACAGGTTCAATTATTGGCTTAGGTTAGGTTTGTATATAGTTAATACACGCGTGAGCCGAGCGAGTAAATATTTTAACAGTTGAGTTGTTTGCGAAACCTGTATTTTGTAAAATGATTATTTTTAAAGTAATATGTTTGAGAAATGAAAGTTTGTCAAATAATCTTTTGTCAAACGTTTTTTGTCACACCCCTCTTTACAAAGAACTTATCAAAAAGTTTGCATAATTTCAATTTGGAGCTGAACTTCATGAAACATAATGAAATTTTAAATATCCGACGATCGCGACGATCCAAAATCACAATCTGTCTATAGCTCTACTTTCTTTCAGCTGAATAACCTTTCTGCAGGACTAAGGCCCCCAAAGATCTCAACTTCGATCAAACTCGTACCGTTGACTTATATTGCATTCAGGTGACTTTGACCAATGCGGCTCATCTTTGCCACACTGCCTCCTTTTTAAAATTAATTCTCATTTTAAAAAAAGCTATGATAAGAAATTTCTGGTTCCAGAGTCATTTTATCATAATATAAAGTACTTTTAATTTAATTATTTTGAAACTATGTAAAACCCTTTGTAGCAATGAAAAGGTTTGCAGAAGTTTCATATTTCATCTGTTATAATAATAATAAATCCCCAGACTAAAACTCCAACTACATGGCTCCAAAGTAAGCGGAGCTTGTGTTAAGGATGACCATATAGCGCCAGAGAGGGGGAACCCTGAAGGACAATACATAAATTTCATAAATAAATATCAACAACCATGGCCTGAGAACAAACAAAAAAGCCAAAAAGTTCATCACCCAAATGAATGCCCCAACCAGGACTCGAATCTGTCACCTCTGGCTTATGAGGCAGGGCAACTACTCACTACGCCACTTGGCAGTCATACTCCGGAATATAACTTTACTTAAGAAGTGACATTGTACAGTGGAAGGAATTGAACAACAATGACAGATAATAAAAAGGGTTATTTAATTTTAACCCGTTGACAGTTTACATGAGTGAAGCCGCGGGTGAAGTAAATTAAATTAATATTACAAACATATTGTTAACTGAGTTGAATTGTTATGGACACAAACTTAACAAAGTCCCTATTTATTTATTATAGAAGGAATTTATAAACAGCAATGTATATTTTTAAAAACAACTTTATGTGTCTTATCGCGTTGCTACGGAAAGCTTTTTTAACCAACTTGTGTCGACGCTGATACGTCCACAAGGTCATTCTAATCTTTTTCATTGCTCTGTATGTATATAGACCCGAATTTTCGAAAAAAATAATGTTGTATTCAAAATATTTTTTGCAGTTTATGATGCTGATGGCATATGACTATTAATATTTGGTTCAGAGGTGAAACGTGGCAGCTAGATGATTACTAGCACAATCAGCAATAATATAGACAACAAAATGTAAACGTGAGAATTTGTTTGTATGATAAAATTAAAAACAAGCAACTTGGGAAGCAAATGATATTCTGATAGCAAAAAGAAAATAAAATTGAGTCACCGATAAATTGAGTGAATAAATTAATCCTATGCCTCGTAAAAAATGTAAAAACAAGTCGCGGTAAAAAAACAAACGTTGAAATTATACCGCTTTTAAAATAATAATAATTATAAATCCCCAGACAAACAAACCAAAATAGATCATAATTTGAACTTATGTGAGATTAAAATTATTCCTGACGAAGTAAACATGTTGAGAACTAGGATAATGATCCTCGAGTCTTTTAAACTTTCTTAGAAGCTACCTTGCGTTGTTTTCATCATAAAACCTTCACTTTGAAAATTCTCAGAAGACTCACTGAAATTTTAATACAATAATATAATAATGGAAATTGTATTCTTGTTTTTTGTAGATTTATTTTATAATTATTGCTTTTGCTCGTGGCATCGTATACGGAAAATAATCGGAACACCCAAAAATTCCGAATTATGTAATTCTGAATTTGAATTCCGATTTTTTTAATTCCGAATTTTACAATCCCTAAGGGACTAAATTCCGACTATTCAAAAACACGATTCTTATTTTTATCGAAATTCATAACTACGAAATTTTAATTTCCGACTTTCATTAGTACGAAGAATTAAAGACCGGCTGTGTTACTAGTCCGAAATATGGTACACCGAATTTTAGTTTTCCGAAAATTCAATGCTAACATTCAGATTTTGTATCTAAAACGGGTATATATTTAAAATTATAAATGTTCTGTGACACAAATTAAAATTAATAAGGCACATTTTGAAGTTATACAAATTAGGCGTGACGACGAGTGAAACGAGGAGAAGCAGTTAGCCTGTATGCAGATAATGCAGAGCGAGCCGAGCGAGCGCAGCGAGCGTGCCACGGCAGCGGCCAGCGAAGCGCCTAAAAGGGATTTGCATTTCAGTAGGTAACCTATAAACTCAAGAAATAACTCGGTACAAAAAACCAAATCAAAGTTTCTCATTTCCAGCTGACTACTTGAATGCTCGAACGTATAAATTGATGTGTTCATGCAGATTTACAAAGCGTTTGTTATTGCAACTAATATTATTCGGAATTTTGATATCCAGGATTCGTATTTATGATATTGCGGATTATTATTCATTTGGATTTATTATGGTTCGGTATTTTAAAATTCGGCATATTGATTTTCGTCATTATAAACGTTCGGAATTTTGAAGTTTCGAAGAAGAAAAATTAGGAATTATGAAACATGGAATTTTCATTATCGGAATTTTGAACCATTCGGTGTTATTAAATTCGGAATTTTGAAATTCGTGATCATTGAATTGCTTAATGTAACAGAATTTTCCCTTTCCCCGTTTATTTAGTACTATAGTATTGTATCTAAATGAATAGTGTAGCTGGAAAATTATTTTCTCCAAACAAACAGATTCAATAATTAAGTGGGCATTTGGGTTTTTTATGCAGGAAGACTTTACGTAAGTTCGAAATTTGCTGCGTATATCATCAATTGATATCATTCCATTGGTGAGGATCTTATTTTCAGCACATTCCTTATCTCAAATTAAAAATAATAAATAAATAAAGATATCAGGCACAGTATCTATCAGTTTCTATCTTTAATTAGTTATCATTTCTTGCTTTTATTTCTTCGTTTTTCTTTCCTTGTTTATCTTTTTCTTATTGTTAATTTGTAAATATTTTTGTATGTAAACAAATAATATAACAATTTTAATAAAACAAACAAATGAATTTGTAATTTATTTTGCTTTAATTTATTTATTTCTGGTTTTGTTAGTAACATACTCTCAAAATTTTTTTGAGGTTTTCTTTAGGAAAATGCTTAACAATATTATGGCTAACTTAAAGTGCGTATGTATTTGGAAAAAAGTTAAAGAATAATTATTCTCTCGCTAAACTAAGTTTTTGACATTAAAAACTGGATTCTTGACGCCAGTGTTGGGAATACGCGGCGCTAAAGCATGCTTTTTATCGATGACGCTCAGTACATGCGTTATTTAGTAAGTACTAGTAAACGCACGTAACTACAATTTAAGTACATTAAGAGGACAGCGACGATGAATCTGATGTAGAATTTTAAATTAGTTGTAGGTTTTTGTCATTTGGTTATAAAATTATAAATACTAGTTAGTTAATTCCGGTTGTCTACTATTTATTTACAACAATAAATATTAATTAATACAATATACTAACGGTTATTACTCACGTCTAACTGTCGAAGTGGTCCAACTAGTTTGGACCATACGGGCTCGAAAATATAACACATTTTTAAAAACGACTCTCAAATCTTTCATAGAACTAAATATTAACTAACTTAATAAGTATGTTTTTTTTACTTCACATCCCATCTCACTGTAAACAACCAAATTATACTAACAACAAATTAAAAAATAAAAATCATGAAATAAATAACGAAGTAAAATACAAATTTAAACTATCGATAGTTTTTGTCGAATGCAGTAATGCGCATCCCAGCCCACAAAAGGCCTGCACCGTACTGGTTAGAAAGAAAAAGAAGGCAATATCGCTGTACGGTTCCGATGGTTTATGACTTAGTTTGCAGTAGAAACAAATTAGTTTTTACCTACTACGTAAGACAATATTGCATGAAAAGTGATTATTACTCACTTTTTCGTTTCTTAAGTCAGTGTGTTATTAACAGCTTTAATTTTTTAATTTTTGAATTTTTCATTAATAGGTTCTACCCGCAACATTTAAATCCCATGGGAGTTTTGTAGTTTTATACCTTTCTGATAGGAAAAGATTTTTTAAACCGGCAGTCAGAATATCGATCACACGTATATTTTTGTTAAATTCATATTTGGCAAACGGGCACGTGATCGATAAGAGTCTATTAGAAGAGAAAACGCTTAGCAGGTACCTAGTCTCGCAATCGACGGGCTAGTTACAAACAAATGTTTCAAATTCACACTTGATATCAGGACATACTTTAATATGTTGCGTTCAAGTAATTTTTTGTAGTTTTGTAATAAATAAATAAATTTTTCTATTTATTTTGAAACAGAACATATTATATCTTAAAAACTACTAAATGGTTATTGTTGGAACTTACACTGCTCCTTAAGTTCAAAAATTCATGTTTAATCAAACAAAGAATGGCAAAAGATTTAGTTTCAAAAAAACTCTCGGAGATCACACAATAACATTTTTTTATATTTGTTTGGTAGTCCCAAATGTACATATTAAAATAAATGGGATTGAGACACTCTTTAAGAGAGACTTTTCCTTGAAACTTAATATATCGAATTCTTATTTTTTTAGTATATATAATATCACACGTGCATTACAACGCTTAAATTATTTCAATTATCAAAAATCAAAATTATTTAGACCAGGAACTAAAACTATTTAAACTTTTTCTCTTATTCCATTGTTTTTCAACGCAGTCAATTTGTGCTAATGTCACAAAAAAGAGAACTAGTCCAAATTTAAAGCGACCACTCAGCGTAATAATGTTATTAAACTGATATTCGTTATGCTATGAATGTTAAATAATTTGTAATGATTTTTGTTTTGATATTCGAATTCGGGTTATTTATGAGTTCTTTAAAATTGCTTTGTATATTCACAAAAGTTAATTATTTTCTTTTATAAAATACAATCCCACTTATGACAGCTTTTTCACCAGTACACATTTGACATCGATGCTACTACTTCTACTTATGGAGTGATGGGTACACCTCTGGAACCCTAACAAACCTCAGACATGGTTTAAAGACTGGCAAAAAATTTGGGATCGACGACGGCCTAACATCGCTTCACGTCTAAAGCAAAATATACTTCCAATGAAGAAATTAATCGGGACAATTATAGGTAAAATTTAATTTAAAACCTCAATATCACCCATATGGTCTATCTTATGACCAAAATTTGTTTTGTGGAAGGACTAGGAATAACCCAGTAAGACCAAATAAAATAATTAAATAAAACATCCCCACACAAACACAAGTAATGTATTGTCCTAAAGTAATCAGAGCGTGTGTTGTGGGTGCATATACCGCGAACTGGGGGGAACCCAGAAAAAACAATCATATATAATTATAAACAACCATGATTCAAGATTAAACTTCAAGATTAAAGAATGAATGCCCCGACCAGGACACAAATCTGGGATGTCAGGCATATGAGACAGAGCTACTACCCACTGCGCCACCTTTGAGCTTCCATTGTCTGAAGAAGAATTCCTAACACTTGACGCCAAACTTTTGATATTTAGGATTTATTTTATGAAACAAATCAAAATAAGATACCTCACTTCCTACTTTATAATTTTTTTTTTTCTTTAACCTTTCAAATTTTTCGGGATTTTGTGGCCGCACTGAGGGCGCTTAGCCGGAACTTAAACTACACCTAAATACGATGCGCCCAAGGGCACCTTTTACTTTCCGACATCACCCTGTGATATAATACTATAAGTTACACCACATGAAAACTAATACGGCGTTTGGAAAACGTAAGTGAAACTATATACGGAGAAAACGTTCTTAGTAATGTCATTACAGTGAGAAATTTATTTACTTTGACTTTGTTTATACTTACCATTTTGGCCATTCAATTCTACTTTTAACTTAATATTACACTTACGAAATTTCTTAAAAAAATTTTATAATGCTGAACATAATATTCAATCATCAATAGTAAGTCATAAATATTCAAGAATTTAAGTTTTCTTAACTTTAATATCTAAGGTTTAATTAGTTAATTTTAATATTTCATCCAAATTGCATTAAAATATTCTTGTGTTGCAGATAATGTAAAAGAATGCAAAAATTGGGGCCTCAGAAAACGCACGAGCATAACATTCAAATTCAAATATTTATTCCTCAACGTTGGGTTGTCCTTATTGACGTCAAATAAAGCATTACTCTACCACCAGCTCGGAAAAATCTTCGTAAAGTAGAACTGGCAAGAAACTGCACGGGTTTAACTTCTTCAAAATTAATTTATAATGTCTCTTTCTGTCTGTACAAAATTATTCTTATCTGCATCTGTGAGTTTGGCAAGTCTCCCGAAGTATCCAAACGACGAACGCTCTCAAAAGGCACGTCCACGAATTAACGTGGTATCCAGCCATCATCCTCCTCAACCATATTAGAGACGCTACCGTAAGAAGACGTACTTTAGTGACAATGACACTTTAGACATTCATCGGGACGAAAAACGCAACGAACAAAAAGACACATTACACAGGTTTTATGACAAATAATAGTAAAAGCCTGTAAATGAGGGGATTATACCCAAGGGCTTTTATCGGCCAATTGAACGTTTATTATACAACACACAAGTTTCGCTTTATAGTTTCTTTGAATTTGTCAGAAGGAAGACCTTGGCTATCCTCAGGAACTTTTTAGTAAAAGCGTATACATTGACCTGTGAATGAGTTAGTGACTCTATGAACCCTACATTATGAGCTGCCAGCTTGTTTCTTCCTTTGGGTTAACATTGTGCAGATCTCCTTTTATTTTGAACATGGTTATGTTCTGTTTTACAAACATTAAATTTTCTTAAACATATTATGAATGAAAAGTGAGAATATTTATTACCTTAAATTTATTTCCTACTGACAACCTAGGACGAAGCGCGAACGACTCTTTTCTGCAGAATAAATATAGGATCGATGTCGGCAGCACTTCCCCACAACAGAATGCCAAATGTCATGAAGCTATAAAAGTAACCGAAATAGACTAATCGAGCAGTTGTTTCATTTGAAATTTGGCGCATTTTCTAGCAGCATATACATATCATGAATAAAATACCTTTAGCAATCTTTAAATATTACAAAATAAATATTAAATAAAAAAAATCAATAATCCAGTTTTTGGCCATTAGAACAACTTTTAAGGAATATTACAAAATTTTCTTTAAAAAACAAAAACATTTGCTTCTAAAGTTAAATTATTTATATTCTTCATATTATTAACCATCAATGTATTTCCTTCTCTTCGGTCCTTATTACATCAGCGATCAGGGATTTATGTACGAAAATCCTGAATTTTCCTAATCAGTCTTCAATCACATTGATGACTTTCAAAATAAGCTTTAAAAAATTTAAATTTTTCAAAGAAAACCCACAAACAGTCAGATAAATCAAATGACTATAATTAATCAAATCAATCGTATTTGCTGACATCTTCTAACAAGAAACTCATTACGGCTGCTTTTCTACCAAAGCTGTATAAGGAAGCTCGGCGTTGTTGGAAAAAATGGAGCAAAAGGATTATTCCATTTCCTTAGCTTCACTTAGTTGATCTCTGTTAAAAAAGGGCTCAAATACAAATAACATCCGTAGAAAGTGTGCAGGGGATGCATGCTAAGGATATGTGGGAGACGTTATAGCGGGTTAAAACTTGACAAAAGTATGAGTCAGAAAAGTCATCCTCGCACAGGGCAATTCCACAATCATCTCAGGTGGAAAGAATTACACAGTTTCATGGCGTCGTCTTCAGTGGTCAGACAGTTTCAAATAAAAAAATAAATTATTGCACGTTTATTTAACAATTTTAAGGATTCAAATACAAAATACATTTAATGATAACCGCCAATGAGCTTTACCTTATAGTAAGAACCATCTATGCCCACAGTAGTATGATTATTGCTGTTAATGTTAATCTGTTAATTAAAAAATAATGATAATCGTAAGCCTCAATCGATATTTTTTTTGTTTCTCTGTAATTTAATGATGATGTTAAAAATCTAAGAAGATTTTCTTTCCTCCGACTGATTGGATACTTATATATGGTAAAAAGTTACAGTAGTTGGTACAAAAAGAAATGAGCGCGTGCGTGTAATATAGACCTGCTTGTCTTATCGTCAATTCCTGGTCCGCATTGAAACAATTTGATTAAAAATATATGTGAGATACTCTATATTTTCTAACTTTTGGATCTTTAATAGAGCTCAAATTCATTTTCGTACTCTATGAAGAATGACCCAGTTGTACAGGAGATTTATAGGGATAACGACAGGGTTTTAGAAAATCTTGAATTATGAGGCACAATATTCGCAGTACAGCCTTTTTCCACAGAGTTGTTTGTTTCATATTCTATGAGTTGTACGTTATCTATAGATTTGAAAAATATGAATAAACTAAGTTTTTTTTTTAAATGGTAACAAGTAATTTTTTTAAGGTAGGAAACGAACCATTACTCTCGATTACTAATAAAAACACCTGTATACTCGAATAAGTAAGTACGTTATACCTAAATAAAGAAAACATTTAACAACTTTAAATCTAACCACTTTTCCTTTTAAACGCAAACAAATCCAGGCTACGAAAGCTAGTCATGCGTCTTTTAGAAACCATTCAAATCGTATCAAATTATCGTTTCCCGCCGCTTCCGATTCTAGATCATTTAAATAGCGAATCAGGAGCGTACTCTTGACATTGATCTGGTGCGTATCAGCCCGCGCGGTTTGTAAATCGAATTCCTGAGTGCCAGTGTTGTGGTTGTGTTAAAAAAAATTTATAATCGCTTTTTTTAAAGTAAGTCATTGTTTGTTTTTTAAATTTGAAATAAGAATTTGAATCAAGTATTGATTTTAGGTATTTTTTTTAAATTATTAATCTGTCATGAATTAAAATAAATGATATAAATACTGACGGCTGTTAATATTATTATTTCAATTAATAGGTGAATACATAGTTTTTTTGTTTGTAAGTAAATCTTATAGAACAAACCCTGTTTGTACTAAGCAAAATCATAATCAAGCACTTTAAATAAAAATATGCAATGAATCGAAGTTTAAAATGTGAAAGTTTTTTTTTAATAAGGTAGAAAATGTGTATATAAAATAAATATAAAATGTATTAAAATGTTTAATTTTACATTAAGCAGTTTAAGAAACAAAATTTAATTCTTTCAATTCAACAGTAATTCTATACAGAACAATTAATTTTACAAAATTCGAGGGATCCTACAATTCATTTCAAAGGCGTAAAGTTAACAAAATGGCTAAATAAATTTTGAGCTCTATAACAACTTAGTATTCGTTACTTAATTAACAATTTGATAAAATAATTACGGAGCAAACGATGAATTATGTAATTTTGGAGTTAGGAGTTTTGTGAATAAATTTTAAGTTCATAAAACAATGATAAGTCAAGCAAACATAGTTTGTGGTCGATAGAATCTGCGTTAAATATTATAGTTTTTCTAAGTTAAATAAAATTAACGGTTTTGCGCGTCATCAATCGCGTGGTTTCTGATTCGCAGAGCATTTTAGTTTCGGAGGCACGAGTGTCACTTAATGGTCATATATTTATAATTTTAATTTATTCAGGAACTCCAGAAAAACAACTAAAACTTAAAATTCAAGTGTAATATAATTTATTTTGTTTAAAGTTTTTGTTAGGTAGTTATATGAGTTTTTCTTATTTCTCGTCCGTAGTAACAACATTAAATTGACTATGTTCTGATGAATGGGAAGTAATCACCAATGAAGAAGATAAACAAAGATAAAACTTCGAAAAGCCCACGATCATCATTCAAAGGGATCGCTTATTCGATTATCAAGCAATGCCGGCATTCCAATTAGATATTATTAGTAATCGAATCGCCTAACCCATAGGTGGGACAGGTTAACGCGATATTCCTACTGAGTCTCTTACTAGTTCTTTGGCATTAGATGACCCTTCTAAACCAGTTATTCAGTCATCATACGACGTCCTAAGCCGATGTCTCCGTACCCTCTCAGGTGTCCTTGGGCGTATGTAGGAGTAGTTTAAGTTCCGACTAAGCAACACAGTCTGGTAAAATTTCATAGGCCAATAGGCTCATAAATAAACAGTCTTCTTCGAAAAAAATTTATCCCCTGTTCGTTTACGGGCTAGTATGGATAGTTCATTGGTGCGCACTTCCTGATGCATGCGTGTGCCTGCATCTTAATTTTGTATGTCAGCCGTCATCTTTTCAAACCGTGTTCTCGTTGCTTTGGTGTGCGTGTAAAATCAGTAAATTTTTGTTAAGCACACAAAGTTTCTGTATTATAGAAGCTAAATACTATAGGCCCGTTTAAATGACTTGCATGATCTTTAAAATATTATTTATACTTTTATCGCGGATAAAATGAAGGGATTTTAGAGCATAGGAAACTTTACTACCATTGAAATAGAAATCTGTTAATAAATATCGCTGTGAAGATTTAAATAAATATCTACGAATAACATTCCAAATTAAACTTTAATCTTTATCAATAACTCGACTCTTAGAATTAAAAAAAAATTAGAGAGAAAAACAAGGATATAAATTATTTTGTAGCAGATTTTATAAGAAATGAATATCAGTGAGAAAATCAAGTTATTTACAAGAAATGTATTACTACTACTAAAATCAAGACGCTGAACCATTTCACCGGCGGCTCTGACAATTTAAAAAAACGGTAATTGTGATTTAACTATAATAGACATATAACCTCACGGATTTTTATATATCTGTACTATAAACATGTACAGACCTTGCAATCTACGAGCGCGCAGTGCCCTTAGTTGTTGAGTGACCTATCTATATGTATGCGTCAATGTAGGCGTTAGAGTGACCGTGCGTACGGTTAGCAAACAAAAATTCATTAATTCAACTTATGGATTTCACCCATTTTTATACAAACGTTTTTTTTTATTTTAAAATTAAAATATAAAAAAAACAACATCGCTAAAGTAACTTCTAATTTACATTAGTAACAATAAACAATTACATGTAGAAAATTAAAATAAACTCAAAAGAAATGTAATCCTAAACAATACCTTAACTCTACACAAAATAAAAAGCTCTCTCAGTTATTATTAGTTATTAATAATATTAATTTATCATCATCTTCACTGTCATTGTCACTGACATTTTTAATAAACTGGAAATCATAGTGGAAATATTAGGTCTTTACCTATGAAATTGCCGTTTTTCACGAAATAAATAAAGCGTAATTATTTTATATATTTTTTATTTCTATTAATCAAAATAATCACCCATTATTATTGGTTTCACGGGACTATGCGGTCACATAAACTGCGCCCTGTCACACTGCGACCTAGCAGATCTATTGTGTGAGTCCACCTTTCTAGAGCTCGCCGCTTACTCTGTATTTCTGGGCATAACCTTAGACGCCAAACTGCAGTGGGGACCGCATGTTGATGGTTTAGCGAAAAGGCTTGGCTCTGCCGCATATGCTGTTAAAAAAATTAGACAAATTTCAAATGAAACAACTGCTCGATTAGTCTATTTTGGTTACTTCCACAGCCTCATGACATATGGTATTCTGCTGTGGGGGAGTGCTGCCGACATCGATGCTATATTTATTCTGCAGAAAAGGGCTGTTCGCGCAATCTATCAGCTCGGTCCAAGGGTGTCACTTAGAAGTAAATTTAAGGAAATAAATATTCTTACCTTCCATTCACAATATATTTTAGAAAATTTAATGTATGTTAAAAAGAACATAACCTTGTTCAAAAGAAAAAAAGATCTGCACAATGTTAACACAAGAGGAAGAAATATGCTGGCAGCTCATAATAGCAGGCTTCATAAAGTCACTAACTCATTCATGGGTCAATGTATACGCTTTTATAATAAGGTTCCTGAGGATATCCAAGGTCTTCCTACTGACAAATTCAAAGAAACTATAAAGGAGAAGTTGTGTGCTAGAGCATATTATAAACTATCCGATTATTTGGATGATAAAAGCCCTTGGGTATAATCCCCTCATTAACAGGATTGTACTAGTATTTGTAACAAAGCATGTGTAATGTGTCTGTTTGTGCGATGAGTTCTTCGTCCCGATGAATATCTAAAGCGTCATTGTCACTAAAGTACGTCTTCTTATGGTAGCGTCGGGTGACGGGTCGCTCACTTCCCTCTAATATGGTTGAGGAGGGCGATGGCTGGATCCTGCGTTAACTCGTGAACGGGTGCCGTTTGAGGGTGTTCGTCGTTTGGATACTTGGGGGGAGGGAGACTTGCCGAGCTAACAGATGCAGAAAAGAATAATTTTGTATAGACATAAAGAGACTCTGTAAATTTATTTTGAAAAAAAATATACCCGTGAAGTTTCTTGCCAGTTCTTCTTCACGAAGGTTTTTTTCGAACTGGTGGTAGAATCATGTTTTATTTGACGTCAATAAGAACAAGTAATTGTCAATGTTGAGAAATAAATATTTCATTTCATTTCATTTCATTTCATTTCATTTCATTTCATTTCATTTCATTTCATTACTCCAATCGAGTCCAGGAAGCGAATCACCTTCCTGACGGCAATGTATCCAATCTCCCTTGTGTCCAGTTCATGTTTGTCCAAGTGTAATGATCGCTTCTGTACTAGTGTGGCACACTGACACAGTAAATGAAGGGGCGTTTCTTCTTCCGTGTTACAGAATCTGCAGCACGTAGAGACCGCTGCGCCAAGAAATAATAATCACCCATGCAATCAATGCATCTTTGCCAACGTATTGGTAGCTTATTGATGCCTTTCTTGAAGAAATCAGCTGGACGGGAGGCAACAAATTCTTCAAAGGCATTTTGTACTGCCTCTCGGGTATTGAATTTTTTTCCCGCCAAGAAGTTATCCAAATTCTGGAAAAAGTAGAAGTCTGTAGGCGCAAGGTCTGGTGAGTACGGCGGATGACGGAGAACTTCCAACCCCAACTCTTGTAGCTTGGAGACCGTCTGCTGTGCAGTATGAGGTCGCGCGTTGTCGTGCAGGAGCAGTGGAGCCGAACGATTGACCAAAGCTGGTTGGAGACGTGCGAGATTCTCCATCATTGTGTTCAGTTCTTCACAGTACACATCTGCAGTAATGCTTGTCCCGTTTGGCAAGAAGCTGTGATGAATTACACCCGCGTTAGACCACCAAACAGTGACCATCACTTTTCTAGGGGTAAGTTTTCATTTAGGGCATTGTTTGGGTGCTGAACCAGGGTCCAACCAACTTGCTGAGCGCTTACGATTGTCAAACAGGATCCATTTCTCGTCACAAGTAACAATGCGGTTCAGAATTTCTTCATTTGTATGCCTGCTGAGCAGTGCAAGGCACGTCTCCACGCGTACTTCGCGCTGGCGGTCATTGAGTTCGTGGGGTACCCATTTGTCAAGCTTTTTTACCTTGCCAATTTGACGCAAATGGACCAATATTATTTGGATGCTAACGTCGAAAGCTGCTGCTAATTCAGCCGTGGATTGAGTTTCATCAGCTTCCACAATTGCCTTTAATTCGTCATTGTCGACCAAAGTTTTCGGACGACCACGGGGTTCATTTTTCAGGTCAAAATTTCCAGAACGGAAGCGGGTAAACCAATAACGGGTGGTGCCTTCGTTTGTAGTGTTCGCTCCGTAAACGTCGTTGATGTTGCGTGCCGCTTGTGCCGCTTTGCTGCCACGACGGTACTCATACTCCATAATTACTCGAATTTTTAACTTATCCATGATGACGAAAAATGTTCGAATGCGTTGTAAACAAAACACTTATTATTAAACAAATGACGATTTTAGAAAAAGAATTCCATGTTTGTCAAATAAAATTAATTTGAAATTAGAATTATCAGTCAAAAAAGAAATATTTTCATTTGAAATGGCCAGTACGGCAAAACGGCAGTTTCATAGGTAAAGACCTATTATTTCATATATTCTTCTTCAATTTTTGAACGTGCTTGCATGTATTTCGCCAGGTGGTTTGGTCTATATTATTTATGCACTGATCTATCAAACTTTGAACAACGGTCATGTTTTGGCCTATGTTTATGAGGCAATTCTGTTTTTTATAATTCCCCATATATTTTCAACCAGATTGAGCACTGGGTGATACGGAGGAAGTCTTAAGATTTCGGAACCTTTTCTTTTTATAAATTCATCTATTTTAAATATCATAAAACGGTCCTTGTTATTTTTGATCATATCATATAGTTCAACGTTTTTATACCTATTATCAAATGAGATGCCATTTTCCATCAGCCACTTTTGCATTTACCTTTACTGGAATTAAAGGTCGGTATTTTGCTGCTTCAAGTATTGTGATAAGAAGCGTTGTCCATAACAATAACCGACTTCTCAGGTAATTTTTGTAATAACTCTTCATAAAGCCATTTTCCATAATTATCATAATTCATATTCGAGTGATAATTTCCTTATTAGTAATCAGCGAAGCATTAGGCACAACACCATCGCTGCTACCTGCATGCACTATAACAAATCAGCTTCCTGTGCTCAGTTTCTTTGAAAACTGTTTATTGCATTTAGGCTCATAGGACATAACCAGGTGTTTTGCCACACGTGAGAAGTCAAAACATATATTTCGTCAGTGTAGACAATAGGACGACCTTCCGTATGGCATTGAAAGAACTTATAAGTTGAATTTCATGTCTTTCTTGTAATGCTTCTCTGTTGTTCCCAATTTTTCTCCATTTGTAGCCTTATTTCTAAGTATTGAACTTAACGTGTGTAAGCATCCATCAAACCCAATATTTTCTCTCAAAACTGATTGCAATTTTACCAATGTTCGTGTTTGCTTTTTCACAATATGAAAATTTTGCACAATAGTATGAAAAATATCAAGGTTCATGTTGTCTAAATCAAATTAATTATTTCTTTTACGTCGTTTTTTCATAGGTGAAGTAAAACATGCAGAAGTAGAGATGGTAGTTCTTTTTCTTCTTTCAAAATTGTAGTTACGGTTCGTTCACTGATCCCTGTAGCTTCAGTGGTACTTTTCCGTATATTAGCCAAAGGATCACAATTATCCATATGGTTCGCTTTCATCCAATCACACTCTTCTTGAAGAAAATGGTATACGCGGGCAATAATGGTGCGTCCCTGGAAACAGTAAATACATTTTTTTAATTGATAGGTATAAATACCTTTTTAATTTTAATACGACTTATAGTTTTTGAGAAAAAAATTAAAGTACCAAACGCGATCTACAAACCGAACTTTAGTGAACCCGAAATCTACCTTTGCGTTCCCTCCGCTGCGAGAACGGTTTTTTTTTTAGTTTATATATGTGTAAGTTACATGTTGGTAACTACATCGATATCTAGCGACATATTAAAAAATTTAAAAAAATCTTACCTCGCTATGAATTACTTTTCGTTTTCTTTGACTGTTGAGATTTGACATGTAGACCGTACTTCGTGGACAATAGGAACGTGGAAACAATAAGTACAAGTGACTCGAGCGATGGCTCGCTCGATTCGCTACTGACCGCTCCGTCGGATACACACACTAACGAAAATGTGTATTTGCGATTACAACTACAAACAAAAACCAGGCGCGCTCGTAGATTTCAAGATCTGTAGCACGTTATTTTAAGTATCATCAATAATTTTGCAGCGCATACCAAATACTGTCTTTTATAGGCAGATGTTCGATGCCTTATTTGAGATTATTATAGTTTTTGAAGGATTATTTTATTTTATTTGAATAATTAAAAATCAAAATGAAACAATACCAACTCCCGCCCGATTGGCATTTGGCTGGTGTTATGTTATATTTTGCCCTAAAATTTATCTTCAAAATCTCTTCAGAGACATTTCAATCTTCACTATATGTATCAACGTCAAAGAATTCTAAGAAAGATCTGGAAACACGTTCTAGAAATCCTTTGGCAACCACTAGACAAAAATATGTTTTTTTAGGTCACCGTCAAATATACAGTAGTCGTATTATCCCTCCATACGTCACACCATGTAGATAGTTTGTTTTGTGTATTTGTTTATCGTTTGATTTTTTTAATTATAAAAGTGGCATTTTCGTATTGATATATTGACTCGATTCATATCTCGACGACTCGACGACTCACTCGTCGACCGAGTGGTGTAGTGGTAAGTAGCCCGGGTCATACGCCGAAGGTCCCAGGTTCGAGTCCTGGCCGGGGCATTCATTTGTGTGATGAACACAGATGTTTGACCTCGGGTCATGGTTGATTGTATTTATATATAAATAAATAAATAATAAATAAATATTTCTAACAATCACACCACATTATCTAGCCCAAATTAAGTATCATTAAAGAACTTGTGTTATGGATACTAGATAACGGATAAATAAACTTAAGAAATATATAAACACACGTAAATATTTTTTTTTTATATATTAATATTATAAATAAACTTAAATAAACGTAAATACACATCCATGACTAGAAAGCAAATATAATAATATATCTGCCCCTACCAGGATTCGAACCCGGGACCTCTGGCATGGAAGGCAAGGCTACTTACCAACATACCAAACAGGCCGTATGTTTATTCTGGGTTCCTCCCAGTTCGCTGTATGGTCATCCATAACACAAGCTCTGCTTACTTTGGGGCCATACAGTTGTTGTGTTCGTCTGGGGATTTATAATTATTATTATATTAAACTCAATTTATTTATCAAAATTTACGTTGATGGAGTTATTTAGATGTTTTACATTAAGAAAGAAAATTGTATATTCCACTAGACTAACAATTATTAATTGGGGAAAACGACCAACTCAACTGGAAATTTAAAAAAGAAGAGAGTAAAATAAGAAGTGAGTAATATTGCAAAAAGCTGCAATTTTACTCACTTCTTAAATATACACGACAAGAGAGAGTAAATTTTATAGAAATGTCTTCTTGACATTTTATCGTAACATGACTGTGCTAATTTTAGTTACATTTATCCTGCTTGCATATGAAGGTGGCATAGAAAAGACCCTTGAAAAATGCGTTGGTTTTGAAATATCATTTCAGGTACCAGAGGCCAGGTTCATAGAAAGGAGTCAAGTTCTGAAATGCTTTTTTTTAAATTGCTATATTAAGTAAGGATTGTATATTAAATTAAGTACCAGATGATTTTTAATGGGAGCCCTTTCGCTTTCGAACACATAATTTTTTTTATCATAACGTTGTTTGGCATATCAGTTTCAGCATAAAGTTTTTTCGCATAAATTGAGATCATTTTTTTATACAGCATAAATTTAAAGGACATAACTGTTATACGGCTAAAGATAAATTATCATAAAATTCAAAACGCATAATAGAAGTATCCATAACCTCAAAAGTCATAAGTGTAAAGTAATAAAAAAACTTTTGGTGCCTTATTTATCAAGTAGAGATCATAAGTACCTACTTTATGTTGAGTCTTGAAAGTAGCAATAAATAATATTAGGTGCGACGTCGAGCGCAGCGAGGACGAGCAGGCTAGTCAGCATGTAGGTTTTGCCAAAAAGCGACTTGCACGTGAATAATAAATAATAACATTTAACCAAGATTATTTAAGAAATGATGATGATGAATTGTAAATAATCATCTCACTGTAATCAAAATATATCACACAATAATACAGAACCGAATTGGCCAACCCCGAAACCACGCGACTATTATGTCCCGCCCTAGAGTGTTTTTATAAACCCGGAAGCGCGGAGAGAGGTAAACTACGAAATTAATTAATAAATGCGCGAGCCGAGCGAGCGAAGCGAGCATGGTGTGGCAGCACCCGGCGAAGTGCCAAGACCAAAATAAGTTCGATTTCCAGCTTTTCACGAAAAGCGACTTCGGTTCAATTTAGTTCAAACATCACGACTGTCCCTTCAAAAGTTGTCATTGTGAGAAGATGGCATTTCGAGAAGTTGGAATTTTGAGAAGTTGTCATTTTGCGAGCGGTTGGCATTTTGCGAAGTTGGCATTATGAGATGAGAGGGTTTTCTTCATCTAATTCGAATGTACTCAAAACTTTAGGTGTGAAAATAGGTGGCGATGTTGCATTTCCCTATACGTAATACTGACTAAACCGCGTTGCTATATCGTCTGTAACCAAAGAAGTGTAAAAATGTGTAGATTATTAATTTTACAGTCTATTTATTTTTGTCAAATTATGGTATTCTATATATATGACCCGTAAACTTTATGCCATAGCGTGAGATGCCAATAAATGTTATGATAAGTAATCGTTATTGTAAAACCATTTATGCATGAACATTTTGTGGTAATATACTGTTATTATAAATAAAGTATGACTTATGATTTATTCTGTATGAACGTTATGTGAAACAAACAGTATGCCAAAAAACGTTATGCAGCCTTATAATATGCCAATTAAATTTATGCATCCCAATACGGACCCATTTTTAATCTGTCAAAAACTTATAAAATCTCCAAAATAACGAACTTTTCTCCATCCTTTTTTTACCATTGAAACATTTTTCGATATCGTAATAAGACAACAGAGAAATATCAAATTTACAACCTTTAACTGCCATTATTCAACCTTATTAAAAAGATAAGTTTTTTATTAAAAACTGGAATGTGGGAATATTTAAGAGAAGAGTGTATAGGTTTCTAGGGTCGAGGTATAAAACCTCTTCTTTATTATCTTCCAATCAGGTGAGATGGAAGACAAACAGCAAATAACAGTCACAATAAAAAAAGCCTAGGTTTTTCCCACGACTTCGATTTGTGCGTATAAACCTACCGAATTATCTGTGAGCTGATAAGAGTCACTAGTATCGTTAAAGTTTCGCCCTTCTTTTATAATGATTACTAATATCGGGAAAACTATTGAGGCTAAAGCTTGTAAATTATGAAAATTCCAGGCACCAATTGGTGTGCACAAAAACGGGAGCCCTCATTGACAACACTAATGCTAAAATCTAAAAAGCTAGTACTTAGACTAATCTTAAGCTTATCTCAGCATGGCCAAATAAAAATGACTTTGTTTTATACTACGTAGCATACATATTCTGGAAACATATTACACCAACCTTGTCAAAACTTGTCTAGTGTATTTTTCATCACTATACGGTATACAACAAAGTCACTTTTGTTTGACTATTTGGCTGCAATAAGTCTGAGACGAGTCAGCCTTAGGCTCAAATAACAATGTTACAATATTTAATTGATTACAATTATTTATCGTTAAAAATGTTTTCCAAATGAAATTCGTGTGGGTCGTATTTCTAAACTTAATTGCTATTTGATTGAAGTAAACAAAGCCTTAGTAATAATATAAGGAAGTTACATCGTCTTATTAAATGTAATACAATATTATTATTGTCCAGGAAAACAACGTAAAAACAACACAGTGTGTGTTATTCTTTTCTTTATAGAATATGTCTAATATTACAAAAACAATCAAATTACGCTCGCACAAGAATCTTGTATAATTTTCGACGTGAAATTTCAAGAAGACTGTAAAAAGTCATTTACTTCTAATGTTTTACTGCTGCTAGATAAGATGTTATATCACTAATACGGCGTATATATAATACTTATTTTACCTAGGCACATAATTATGTAGAACACAACGTAAACTACAGCTATTGCAACTTTTTATGATCAGTTCTTGAATCACTGAATATATACTTGTTAAAATGATTAAATAACTAACTAAATAAATACTAGAATATGCAGACGCATGTTATCTTGACCTCACTGAGGAATAACTTTACAAACTTAAGGGGCTTCAGAATATTAGCATACGGTTCATATTCGTTGCGAAATTATGACCACATCCTCACTTTCGCGCTAAGCTCAAGTGGCGCCTAATACGTTTTATTTACCACAATTCGTGTTTTGGTGCCGATATGAAGATTAGGATTGTAAATAAGATGTTGCCTGGAAGACGTCGCTTTATGCGATAAGACTGCCAAAATGTGTTATTTTGTGTTTATTATCTTGGATCAAATATCACATAAATTTTGTTTATCGTAAATTCCCTATTTTGAGAATAATATAAATTATGACAAAACCTACTCAATTCTCAAAAGAACATTAATAATGTCTAGCTTATTTTCAGAACATGACACTTTATTACCACCTAAGCAGCAGGTTGGTTGTAAGGTTCACATACATTGTATTGTATCAAAAATGTAAATCAATGAGTCAACTAATTAATAATAACAGGTTTAAGAATATAAAAACTGTTGGTGATTTATTTTCACAATAAATGGTATCTAGAGAGGTATTAATTAAAGGAATACCGACAACGACTAAATTCATTAAATTTCTCAACTTTATAACATGACAGGGATTACGTGACAGGTTTCATGAAACTGATTATTTGCTTCCTTCATCTATAAAAATTAACATTTAAAATCAATATGTAAAATCTATGAACAGGCTTGTTCTCATATGAACCAAACCTTCTGTTTTAAACTGTAAAAACAGATAGAGAAGGAGAAATATTTGTCGAATTTTAATTATAAATATGGTTATAAAATTGATCTCATAGTTGTAACAAAATAAATCATTTAATTATTTCCGAGTAAATAAACTGCATAATAAATTAGCTAAAAATGTGCAGACCACTAGGTAGGCTAGGCTATCAAGGTCAAGAAAATAAGTGATTTCTATACACACTTTGATAGTTTGAATATTAATAAAACAAAGTTGACTCAATTGACGCTCTTACCCGTCGCTATTATGAAGTCAAGTGTATATAAACAAGATTTAATTGGCTTTCGGTGTTTGAATATTAAAAAACCCCGCGGTTTTGCCCGCAGCTTCTCTTGGTTATTATTCGGGAAAAGTATTATTATTCTTGAGGAAAACTCCATATTTCACTATTTCCATTTTTATACACCAGACTTAGTGCAAAGTTTGATAATAATTAGCAAACAACTTATCTTTTGTAAGCATTATTTAAGTTACAATCCTAGGGTTTTTAAGCTAATAAACTAGATTATAAAAAAATCCCAATCATTCCAAAAAAATATTTATTAAGAATATTAATATACAATATTATTGATAATTAATTTGGAAAAACTCACTTTTTATTAAATAATTTATCTGGTTACAGGAATAAAATGATTTCAAGATTGGTATTCCTGTCAATTCTTCTGTTTTCAATCGATCAATCAACATGCACGGGTGACGGCTATCTTCAATATGTCAAAGATGGCTGCATGATCAAAGGAGAAGCCTTATCCTGCGTCAAATACAAAGCCCTAAGAATAGCAAAGAAAACCATTTTCGGAGATAATATGTACAATAATGAAACCATAAAAGCTACTGACATGTTTAGTTTTGTACCTCTAGACGAAGAGTTAATCAAAAATGTTTCAGCACTTGAAGATACGGGGTCGAATCAAAAGAGAGGTTTTCTAAGTGAATGGGCTGAACTTGCGAAGTACATGTTGAGGCTTGTCAAAGAGTTCTTCAGAGTGAAAGGGCTGAGGATGGAGTTGCCAGATGGTGCGCGTACTATTGAAGAAGAAATCGAAACTGATAATAATGGTAAGCATTTTTAATTAAATTACTAAAAATGTTAGTTAAAAAAATAGTTAGTTAAAAAATATATTTCTAATAAAATATTTTTGTGAATCTCAGGGTTACTATGAAAAATAAATATAATTGTTGACTATTACGAATGATACACAAAGTACGCAGAAAACATTTTGTTTAAATTTGATTACTAGACGAACGTCTAAAATTGAAGGTATATACATGTGCCTAAATGAGTACAAATATTCTACTTAAGGTAAATTGAAAAATTCACACATATAAAAACGTAAAGGTAAAATTTTTGAAAATCTCTTTTCTGTTTATTTTATGATGAGGTATCGAAATGAAAGAACTTATAAATTTATTATCGTTTAAGTCATTAGAAAATTAATCGCCTTTTTGAAGACGAGGCTTTGACCTAATTGTTTAGGATTTTATAGTAACAAAATAATTTCATCAAAAAACTTTTCAGCGTGTTTATAAATTATTGAGACTATGGTACATAATACTTTGAAGGACTCAAAAGTGGGTTTGTGTTGCCGAGGCCCACTTGCGCAGATCTGAGCTAGCTGATAAGTTAGGTATAATGTCCTACCGTCACTTTCTATCTCAATTGAACTGATAGAGAATGTAATTCTTTCGCTTAAAGCTAGCTTACTTAGTGCGCCTTAGTAATTGGCTTGGCACTTTTAGCCTACGATAGCCTATGCACAGTGCGTTACGCGCGTGAACTTTTGCCCGTAGGTACTCTAAATAGTCGCAGAGAATAAACGGTTCCTTTGACTGGTAGTAAAGTCTTTTATGTTTTACTCGTGCTAATACTGTCAGCAACGCATCCTAAATCTACTGTCTATACCAAACAAAAACAAAATGTTTGTAAACAATGAAACGTCAATGACTCTTTAGCATTTTAGTGATGTTACCCATACTGATCTAAACGAAATATTGAATGATCGATTTATTTCTATCGAAATTTACTACCGTTTACCAGCAATTTTATTTTTTGTGTATAGAATTTACTTGAACACGGTGCAAATACATAAATATTAAATATTTTTTAATTGATATACTTAATTATTTTTCTATTAAATGACAAGTTAACACGTTGCAGCGACGTACTCCACTCCATTATGACACTAATAATCTTCAGACAAATTATTAGTTTGCTATACCCGTACTATGCATTATTATTCACCAATAACTCTACGTTAGTGACTGCTATAACTATATCGGTTTTAGCCGTAGTGTCTATTTTCATAGTAACTAGACTATAATATACTTCCTGTTCTGACAACATATTTGCCCTTTAAGTTACAATCAACTTTAGTCATCTCCATAATTAGCTTATCCCGATAGCTCTAACAGTTTTCCCTTCTAGGTAGTTTGCAATCAGGCAATAAAGCTGAACCCACTCTGCGAATACGCGCTACAGATAGGATAGCTACAGATGGGTTTGCCATCATCAACCAAATTTAAAGTTGCCACATAAAAAAAATTACAATTGAAGTTAATATTAATGTAAAATGTAAGGTTTTTTTATGAGTTTGAATAAAAAAATAAAAGTAAACAAATTTAACTTAAAAAAGATTATTTTTTTCTCCGGAATTGGACTTATTGTACCAAAAAACGACACATTCTAGTGGTACCTACATTGTTTCACGGAACTATAAGCAGAACGAATTATGCATACAACTCACCTAATAAAAGATTCAGTATATATTTATTGGTATAAAAAGATTCAGATTCACTTTGAAAACTATAATTTTACTACATTATACTGATAGCAGAGACTATGCCGGATGATAAGTATAATAAAGAAACATTCATTATTACATAAACATATTTATCAGAGCGATTTAGTCTTATCGGATCTTGTTGTATCGATACATCAAAATGTCGATGCGAACGACATTGAATGAAAATGAATGAATGTCAGGTGTCGGGAATCGATACCTGTCGTCCATTCATTTTCAATCAATGTCGATGATTTTTTGATTGATATTACGTATATGCTTGATTTTGATCGAATAAATAGCTACGATAAACAATCTTCATAGACTCGGATCGACTTGCCAGCAGGTGGATCGCGTACTTGTCGGCCTTTTTCTTAAATCTTACCACTCTTTCATTAAATAATCCTACAAAATAAGTAGGTTTTTGTGGATATTTTATATAGTTGATTTGGCTTTGAATGAACAGATAACTGTTTTTGTTGTCGTATTCTAAACAAATTGTTTGGAGTGACTGAACATCTTCTTCAAAAAAGATTTTAACTCTAATTGACGAACGAAATGTACATTTTATTTATTTTGATTGTATTATTTTAATTCTCTTTTCTTTTTCACAAAAACCTTCATTACGCCAACTTTTGGCTATTTAACTTTGAAACTAGATTGAACTTAAGAAATTGTAAGCATTTATCAGAAAGAAAAATATTAACTTCAGCACTTCTGAATGCAAAATATATTAACGCTTATTTCTCGGTTAGGCATGCTTTATTTTAGCGTCAGCTTTTGGGGTTTCCTAGGTAAGGGCTCTTTTGTTTGTTTTACATGCCACAATTTATTCTGTCTTACTTTTCCTTATAACAATTAGAAAGCAGTATTTCTTCGAATTCTGAAGTAAAAACATTGTGAGCATAAATAAGACAAAATGATTGAATTCATATATAAATAACATTATTTTACCAATTGGCGAGGATGCCTTCTAATAAATGATATGTATAAAAGAATAATATAATTTTTGCAGCTTTGTTTAAGGGTCAATGTCTGTAAGCGACAGTTATCAGACCAATCTTCGATATAGTTTTGGAAGAAATTGTCATCTTAGCTTGTAATTGTAACTTGTATATATTACATATAGACAAGTTGTCCACTCTCAATTATGGCACAAGGCAATTACCCGCATTTCACTTAGTCTTGTGCAACCTAGTGGCACGTCTGAACATCAATCAAAACTTATTCCTAATTCTGTGTTTTTAATACCGTACATTGCTTTCTTGTGTGGTTTAGTCAATTTACTAATTACACTGTAAAAGACAGAAAAAACGTTTCGTTTCAAATTTTAAAATTGACATGGCCATACATTTTGATATACTCAAAGAGTGAGATGTAATATGATTTTGTTTGTGGAAGTAAAAGAGACGACGCTTTATACTGCGACAATTTACGCGCGAAGCAACGTACCGAAGTATGTACATAGATATCTTTCTTACAACAAGTGATCCGTATTATTCTTTCCTCCTCCCACAAATTTATATTACTGTATCGGGTAGGTATCTGTATAATAGTTAAGATGACACCTTTTTTTGTGCGGTAATGTTTGGGTATGACTTGTCTATATAAAATACGTAATTGCATCTGAGTCATGAATTAGCTAACGAGTAATATTTATTGCCTCATTTAAAAGTCTAAAGCACAAACTATTATTTCTGTCTCCTAAATCGACTAAATTTAATTTTTCAAATTGATGAAATCAATTTCTCGTATCAAAACGTATTGGTACTCTACGTGCCAAGGTAAAACTCTCACTTTACCATTTCTATTATATTCTGAAACGTGACTGAACCCTATCGAATAACATAGTCATAAATATAAACATAAAAATGAGAAATACAATAAACAGAACAATGAAATAAACTTAATATTAGTATTTTTTATCGTCTAGGAGGACGGGCAATTCAATGTTATGCCAGAAATACAAATATTTTCGTTCGTCTCCTAACGATATTTTTCTTATATAGCATTTGCATATGGCTAAATAACAAAATATAGCCCTTAGATGTAAAACCAAGTCAGTAACCCCAAATCTATACTGGTAAAACAACAATAACATTCAACATACCTTAATTGTAATGTGGTTGACACTCGCAGTTTAATCCATCACTGTTAATACAGTATCTGAGGAAATTTTTGTTATTGTCACTTTGTCACTTTGACAAAGGGTTTTTAATGATACCATTTCTGAGAATAAAGGTAGGTTTACAAAGAATAATAAAGGTTTACGGATTTTGATAACGTAATTTGAATGGAGCCAAATCGTCTTTTGGCTTGGAACAACTATTATAAAATCTGTACGTATGTAATGTGGTGAGGTGTCAGCTTTTGTTCCCTAAAACTATTTAAGTAACGTCGACCAGTCGACGTCGATAGACGGTTGATCGATTGGTGTGGTAACACCCTAACACAGGCCTGATAATTGAAATAAAAAAGCATCAATATTATTGTAAAATATCTTATATCATCAAGTTCCGCAAACCAAAGTAAGGAAAAAATAGAAACAGATAAGAAATAATTTAAATAGTAGAACTGATTGTAAATATCAAATACTTTTCTAAATCATTTATCATACAGTTACGTTATTTAAATGACAACTTTGACCAAAATATATCTTTCTCAAAATGCAGTACTCAAACCTTTTTACTACTTTCATTAAAAAAAGGGTTACAAATGCTCGTAAAGTCACAAAATGTGTTTACTGTAAATGCCAATAAAGTAGCTATTTCACTCCTGAAAAGGCTAAAAAGTTTATGACATTCTTTAAGGAAAGGGAAATAAGTTAATCTGGCATTTCATTAGAGTTAAATTTAGGCCAGTGCTTAAAGGAATAAAGTTGAATTAATCAAATTAAAGCTTCAAGGGTTACTTAAAATTAACACATTTTTATTCTTACTGCTTAAGATGAAAATGCGTTAAAAGTATTTAACATACCATATTTTTTAGCATACACACTACTATGCTTAAACAACGTAAAATAAACTTTAGAAAGTTTTACCGTACATCGCTTATAAATAAACGTCGTCGGTAGCTAATTGTTTTTAAGAAAAATACGTATTATCTTTTAAACAAACAAGTTTACTTTTTCAAATTAAAAAATTACTTTAGACCTTGCTAAAAACAAAATAAAAATTTTATTTCCAGGTTGAAAACAACGTTACCTAATATTTTCGAGTTCACAACAATTAAAAAATAAAGTAACCGAAATATTAAACCAAAAGTACTGAACCGTGTATAAATTGCCTACAAATTTATTTTGTCGAATTAAACCGCTGCTGCCGTATAAAACAGTGTTGTACAGTTTAGAGTTGCTGGATATTTTAATTGCTTTCCACTTACAATTCTGCCACAGTTGTTATTTGTAATTACTATTACTATTCCATTTTACGTTTTATGAATAACTAGACCTTTCAATATACTTAATAAGCTTGTTTTAAGTAATGTTTTTGTTTAGATAAACTGAGAAGTTATAAGACGCATATTTGAAAAACTAACAGACACAAATATATACTTAGTTTTAGTTCTCCTAGTGTATAATCTGAATTCATACTTCGATAGTCCCGACACTGTCAATGAAATTGTACTACCTATAGAAGCCAATAAATGTCGCATATACGAATAACTGCCACGTACGTTCTCCTGTTAGCTGTTTATGGGTTTCCGATCATCGTTCCTATGTAGGAATAAGGAATATGGAACGAATTTACTACACGTGAATCAAACAAGATTTGTTAGGTGATTCATAGATTCGTGCCTTGTAGAAAATAATTTCTGTTTACTTTAAACCTACAAACAAATAAAATAACCATAATAGAACAAGGGCCTTTTACTAACCGCAAACCTATAGATTTTCACCGCACTTTCCGAGAAACAGAGCGCAACAATTTTTGTTCTTTAGAAATTTTACTTATTCAGAACCTTATTTAGGGTTGTAACCAATCATTTGAATTTCAATTACTTTTATTTCTCGATTTTTTAAGTCCTTAAATCGTGCGTATTCCGTATCTTAGTCGTGCTTATTCCGTAAATACTTCTCTTTTTTCTCCGGGAAATAGGGACACAAAATTTATTTACTACTTCACTTTTAATTTCACAGAAAAGTATGATTTAGAAATATTATGTTCGTAACGGGTGTATGTGCAAATATGGTTTAAAGAATTATTGCTTAACGGTATCAAATAAGATACATAGAAAACTGTTAATTATAATAATGATAAATCACCAGACAAACACACCATGAGACCCCAAAGTATGCAGAGCTTGTGTTATGGATGCCCACACAGCGAACAGGGGAGAACCCAGAATAATCGTACGTAATACATATATAAACAACCACGACCCGAGAACAAACATCTGTGTCATCACATCACACAACTGAATGCCCCGACTAGGACTCAAACCTGGGACCCACTACGCCACTCGTCAATAAGAAGCTGATACCTTCCGCATTGGTTTTAAAGGTAGAAACGTACGTTTCCGTACATAGTTCAACTCATTATTTGGGGGTGGCCCTAAGTGCACATTAGAATATATACAATGACTATTGTGTGTGTGTGTGTGTGTGATAAAATGTACTGATTGTTCATGCACACCAAAGGGACGCGAACATAGTTCGAGAAGATGACGGCTACCGCTTCAATGCCACACAACTTAAGTTGCATATTTACAAGCACATAGCACCTCGCGCAGCAACAACGGATACCAATAAATTAGTACTTCTTATGAAACAAAGTTTCCGGCCGCATATGTCTGTCTCTCTTGTGGTCTCTCTTGTGGGTGTGGTCTCTCTAAACAGGATAAGTTCAGAGACTACCGAACGGATTTTCATATGTTTTCACCGATAGACAGAATGATTCAAGATGAAGGTTCATCCGTATAATTCTTTCGCGTTTTATTTATATAGGAGATATACAGTCACTTATGATGGGGTGGTTGGAGAGCTATTAAGAAGGATACGATATGAACACTGATCCAATTAAATACGTTAGTGACCTTAAACATTTCATGCTCATCATAATTAGCCCCGTAAGCCATTAACTTTGAATAATCACTTTAAATAAAGATTTATCACAATCACAAAAATATCGCGCGACAAAAATAATTCGCCCACTGTTGCTATACGAGTATAAGCCGAGCGGGGACATGCCGTAAGGACTTTAATGAATGTATTTGTTTTATTTGTTGTAGTCAAATATTCAAATTTATTTGATAATATTTATATAATGATTTTATGTAAGGTTACAGTTGCGTTGGTTTTGTTTACGTCGTCGTTAGGTTTTAATTTTAAAGTTTAAGGTGTACATTTGGTGTGTCTTTAGTTTGATAGGTAGGTGCTTACATATTTCAAAATATAAATTGATAGTTGTGAACATACCTTTGATTGGATAGATTTAGGTTATTAGATTGAGTAGCGATGGAAAAGGAAATTAGAAACTTTAAATATATTTCAAGTAGGTTAAATAATCGTTACATTTACATCTAACTTTATGCTCGACGCAACAACCTGGCGCAACAACCGGGCCGGGTCGCTAGTATTTTAATAAAACTTTATCACTTTTACCAAAAATTTATAAAATTTGACACACGCGGGTGAATTGCACCATGTAACTATAAACATAACGAAGTCAAGTTAACTGTCATAGTATAGAGGTTACATATTTTAACACACGTCTCTAACGTCATTTGTTTTTGTTAAGAGTTTTGACTAAAACAGTAACTGAGCCTGTGGTGCCACTCACCCGTTCTATTTACGAAATTTCAATGAAATCACTTTACATAATAAGATACATTAACCCAAAAAAACTGCAACAATCTAAAAACAGCCTAGATTTTGGGAATCGAAAATAATATATTTTTTTACGCATTACTTAGTAATCTCTTTGGTCCTTTAAATAAGTACCTACGAATGAGTTTTCCAATACTTCTTTATTACTTTATAGCTTCTCGACCTGAAAGATCAAATTTCAAAAGTAATTTATTGACACTAGTTCAAATATTTGTTTTTCCCGCAAGTAACCTCAATAAAAAACTTTCAATAATATCGGTATGAACCTTTTAAACTTTGATTGAACTTGACCGAGAAACATTTTCATGGTTTGAATTAGATCGAATCGAATCGATTTTATATCGATTAATACTATCCTATTCAGCATGGTGTGTACTAATTATCCACAATCGTGCGCTTCGCTATTTACTTTTGTTTGGGTCAGCATTATAGAAAGGAAGCTAAGGGATATTTTCATATTATTTTTATATTATCAATTTTATTTATTTATTTCAATTCCGACAGAGTTGCTACGTGTTAATACTTACGGAGATAATGAAAACAGTTGCTGTTTTTTACATATTTTGATTTTTTGGGTTGATAAGTAAATCTATGGAGGTTACTGGCAAATTATTTTAAATTGTTTTGTTGTAATTGTTGGAGGAATATATTATTGAGGGATTTGAAAACTTTTAATACCATCAACACATTTAGGCTAAGAATACTTTTGAATCCGGAGAAACCGTTTTCATACACCTATAATTAAATCATTTTTTAAATTAAATAGTTTTTGGAAGATAACTCAAAACCCGTTACCTATATTTATTAACAAACAGGAATATTTACAAATTGTAGGGAAAAGAAAAACAAACGCAGAAAAAGAATTAGAGACAGAATACAACGCCTAAATTCCTATGTACACAGGGCAAAATGGGAAAAAGGCTGGCAGAATTGCCACGTTGGATTGCTAATTCAAATAATTATTCGATAAACGTTGCGAAAAATAAGTTCCAGCCTAAGGTGTACGAGTTTCACTCACCAATCGTTTTAACTAAGTTTGGCGGGGAACTCTTTTTGAATTTAATCTAGTTCAGGCATCACATTCAGGTGATGAAGTAACTTACACGTAGACAGTTGTATCCTTGCATATAAAATAACAACATAAAAATAAATATAAAGCACAAAAATATGGTATTAATACAAGAATAAATTATTAATTATTAATAATAAAATTGAATTATTAATAAAATAAAAGTGCATTCCATACGTTTGTATATTTTTACTTTTTTACTATCTGTACAAATCTGATGCTATTAATTTTCCAGTGTCTTATTTTGATTTCAACTTAGTACGTGACTTAGCGGTGACTAAAATGTCTAGTAGCGTTTTATGTTTGTTTTAATAAAAACACTCGATTCTGTTTTTACTTACGTAATCAAATTTAACCCCTCCCGCGACGACTCGCAAAAGCCTAAAATGCCCTGAATGCGTCAGGTTTTTTTAACAATATTTTTTTGTTGGAGGGCCTTTAGAAAAACGGAAAATTTGACAACAATAAGATGTATATACGGTTTATAGGATACCTTTTTGGATTCGTTATGAGTTTATCTATCTAATTATAACAATGAATAAACAAATCAAACTGACCTTGTTACATAAATATGCATTATTTTATCATATTTTATGACTTTCTTTCACATAACCTTGAAACTTTAGCACATTATATCAAATTTACGTAAATATTCACAAAAACAACACTTCATTATTATACTTTGTATATCTATGTAGTCAAAACACTAATAAGTTCACTTCATATCCATCTGTTTACACAATAAAAACTTCTTTATCTAAACTAAGAAAAAACAACGCGTAATGGCTGTCGCGTGCGAATGCCGTCGGCTCAACATAATTGTCTATATGTACCGTTAACACAAAAACGCATTGATTGCAAATATTCTTTTCAATCAATGAATTTCTTATTCAAAGTGATAAATATTATTGTAATTTTATCTTATTTTATTATTATTACTTTAAATTAATTGTTACTTTGTCGATAATATTGTTTTAATAATATAGGTATCTATTGTTTTTTTTTCAAATCAAGATAATAAACCGTTTCTATCATCGTTATTATCATATTGTGTGACAGCTATATAGAACAATTTTGTCTCAATAATGTCTAAATAAATATAACAACAAGAAATACAAGTGATTATAATAGAATTTTATTTCAATAAAACGTAATTGTAGGTTAGTTGAATAATATCATGGTATTCTCTAGAATTGTTAAGTAGATAATAAAGTTAATTTTATTAATATATCCTGCATTACTGTTAGAAAGAACGTTAAACACTTCACACAATCCTACTTATTGTATACTACAAAAACACCTGATTTGTTCGCGAGCTTTCGCTTACATAGTGTAGTATCTTAATATATACATACAATTATTATAAACGTGTGTTTGGATGAAATTTTGTGTGCATATTTTAATGGGTTCCTAGATGGTTTGAAAACTTAATTGGACCCTGTAGACCGTGCTGCTGTAGCTACGAAGTCCGTCAAGTCAGCTAGTATATACATATTTAAACTAAGCTAGTGAAATTTTAGAACGCGTAAGTATTTGTCCAAGGCGTCATTTTCACTCCTATCTGCGGTAGCGTCCGGGAGACGGGTCGCTCAAATCCCTCTATCAAGGTTGGGAAGGGCGATGTCTGCATTCGCGTTATACTCGTGAACGGCTGCGGCAGACGGGGGTCCGTTGTTTAGAGAATATTTGGTGTAGAAACCTTGCCGAATTGACAGTCACATGTAAAAAATTAATTTGTAATCCTAATTTCAAACACAAACTTGTAAATATAATTTTTAAAAATTGCTTCCGTGAAGTTTCTTGCCAGTTCTTCTTGACGAAGGTCTTCACTTCAACTGGTGGTAGTTTTAAAAAGTATGGTGACAATTTTAAGTTTATAATATATCCCTATGAAATAAATATATTTTTGACTTTAAACGCATATTTCGTGTCTCTATAGAGCGACTCTTACCAAGAAAAATGCTGAGGTAATTCTATGATCTACAAATTTTATCGAAGCTTTTTTAAGATAAGGCTAACGTATGGCTAAAAATTGGGGACTATTGGCATTTAATTTATAATGGTATTCTGACCGTCCGTACCAGTTTTAATCTAAATACGAATCAATGTCACCTTAACCCCTATTTTTAGGCTTGACCAGGCTATCTCCTTTTTGCCATATTCACCGACATTCTGCAACTACCTCCAGTGTTCCTCTAAGTCTTAGTTGATTTCCATCTTACCTAATGGTCAGTGACAATGGAGATAAAGAGGTTACACGCCTATCAACAAGGTACCTATTCACTCTTATTTTGATAGTTTCTGGACTATTTTTGTCTGAGAATGTAAATGGGCAGCAATATTATTTAGGGTCGTTTTTCCAGCCACGGCTTTCAATGAGTGCTTGGCTCACAAGCGAATCATTTTCACTTGCGGGTTCATTTGGAGGCATGAGCTGGCAAGACAACTCAACTTTGCGTTTCTCTCGAAGCGTGAAATTTGTAATGTGAAAAGCAAGACTAATGGTTTTTTCTAACTGTGAAAGGTTCAAAATAAAACAATAAATTTTTATCAAGAATTATATTTTGCAATAAAAAAAATTGTATAAAAATGTATATTGAAGAAATGCAACATGCAACTGTATTGACATGCAAGTACAAAAAATATAAAGCCTTCGTAACCATTACTATTTATTTACCTACAGACACATTAGTTCATAATGCACTGATACTCAGACTGACATATACAAATTTGTGATACTAAGACGTTTTACCACAAACACAAATACTTGTACAAAATTATTACAATCCAACATTTTTAGAAAAAAAAAGTATTTTAATCAAGCAGCAAACATTCAAACAGCAAACAAATTCAAACAGCACCCGTTCACGAGTTAACGCGGAATCCAGCATCGCCCTCCTCGACCATATTAGAGGGAAGTGAGCGACCCTTCACCACTTCGCTTCCACCACCGCTGTACGCCGCCACCACCACCATCACCACCACCCGATGACACCACCACTCCACAACAGAAGCAGTGAACGAAATCTAATAGGGTGTGGCTATTGAAAAAAGACACTGAAAAAATGTGGCAAACTTAATAAATACATGTACGGCGACACGTATGTTAGTACAAAATATCTGAAATAGCTTTTAATAATAAATAAAAGACATCTCAGGTATTTTTCAGTAATATAAGAGTTGCTATGTATGTATTTCTTAAATTTGCCATATTTTTTCGTATCCTTTTTCAATAGCCAGACTCTATACGGTTAGGCGTCCCCTACCGTCGAAACGTGACCCTCAATTGAGGGCCCGGCTCACCATCACGTTCACACAACAAAGATTCATTCATCTAGATGCCTCCGTTTCCGCCCATGTATATCTTTGCCTGGGAGGTCTGCTGCAGTATGCCATACAGTCCAGCAATCCTCCTCAAAGCAAATATATACATCACACGGAATGCACCTAGAATGAACCAATTTTGTTACATCCTTTCGGTAACACATGACACACCTTTTTCTCTCATTCCGTCCTTTCAAATACTCCGGTCTATGGACAATATCTTGCCTCAGCCTCATGAGTGCCCCTACTGGCCTGCTAATCTCTGATAAACAGGGACGATGCCGTTTAACCAGCGATGCAGCAAGATCATAGCGAAACTCACGATGCGTCATAGGCAATTTATTGCGCCGTTTGAGCGAACCCACATACATAACAAGAGCATTGTGAATTGTCACATTCAGCAACCTCTTGAACATCTTCACATACCATTTCAGTCCCCTCTTTCGCTCCAATAGATACATAGAGAGTTTTTGATCTTTGAGATCAACTCCCCCCATGTTTCTATTGTAATCTTTCACGCAAATCGGTTTCACAAGCGGTTTACCAGCCTTAGTTCCAGCGTAAGTATCGGGGCCGTGATAGGTGGATATAATATTCACCATTTTGGAGTCCATCCATGCAATGATGGATACGTCTCCACAATGGCGAGCTATTATTGTCCCCTTACTCACCTTCCTCGGTACTTTAGCAATGTCACTAGGCACGTTTCGACGGCATGCACGCAGAGTTCCTAAGCAATCAAAGCCCAGACTCTTGAGGTATCGTGCTAGTGCTGGACAATTGTAAAAATTGTCCATCACCACACAATGCCCTCGATGTTCCAGACCTTGCAATAGCTCAAGAACCACTGCAGTGCTTTTCCCCCCCAAATTGACGCCAAGTGATGGCTCACCACCAGATCTGTCATTCTTACCGGTGTAGATTTGGAATCTAGCCATATAACCTGTGCTGGACTCACACAATTCATATGACTTTATTCCAAATCTTGCAGCCTTTGACCTTATTGTTTGAACCCAAGACAAACGGCCCTTGAATAAGGTCAAAGACTCGTCGATGCAAATGTCAGACCCTAGGTTGTACAGATCCTTAAACATCTTTTCGAGATGTTCAATTATAGGAGCCAACTTTCTCAGCTTAGCCGATTTTGCTGAATAAGCTTCTCCATTTTGTGGCAATTGCTGACTTGCGGCAGCGGTATTGTCGACAAAGTGAAGAAACTTATTCAGCAAAATATACCGATTATAGGACATAAGACTTCTGAACCCCGGTTGTTGGAGAACTTCATCTTGTGTCCAATATTCAGCAAGTGACGTCCGCGGGACGATGGCCATATACATGAACATCGCGAAAAGAAGCATTATCTCGTCTGCATTCGTGTCAATCCACGAATGCAGACGAGATCTTGCTTTTAAGGTACCTGCTGCACGCTTTGCATCGATCGTCTGCTGGGCATATCGGTTTGTTTCCCGGACTATCAGCTCTATGATAGCTGTACCCCATATGTCGGTAAAGCTATCATAGGGCGTGTCGTAATCTTTGAGTGGTCCAGGAGCTGGTCCGGAGAAATTCTCAGGAAGAGCCCTGAACGACTCAAAGTCAGACGTCCAATTGAAACTTGCCGATGTACCCAGTAAACGATCGGCTGCGTCATCCATCCCCGTAGTTACTTCGCTCACCAACTGTTGGATTTGTTCCTCCAAGTCCTCAGTGTCAGGAATATCTTTCCTGGCACTTGGCATGACCTCAGTGGCATCGAATTCATCATCGAACTCGCTGTCAAGGTCACTGCCATCATTCCTAGGCGCTCTTCTTGATGTTGTTGTCATCCCCGAAGTGGATGGTTTAACATCAACTTCGGTGGTGACAACTACATTAGCTGTAGCGCTAGGCATGATAGGAGAAGGAGAAACCAACGTATCATCGGGCGCTCAAACGTTCCTCAGCCATCGACGTACATGCCACGGCTGCTCCTCCAGCAACTCCTCCGCTTCCTCCTCCGACATGTCCATCGCCTCCACGCGCTCGATTACATCCAAACTGAAAAAAAGTAATTTCATTATTGTAAGAATATTACCAAATATTAACATTTATTAGTAATATTATGAAGACGAGCTAACCTACCTCATAGGCACAATCGGTGTACATCGTACGTGTCCTCCAGGAGTTCTCTCTATTGGTACACATCTGGAGTGTACAACACGTAGAGAACCGCCTGGAGTACCCTGAACAGGGAACGCGTGGAGGCTAGAAAAAAAAATAAAGTTATTGCACCGAAATTAAACAAATAAAAAAAAATAAAAAAAATAAATCCCCAGACAAACACACCAACTGTATGGCCCCAAAGTAAGCAGAGCTTGTGTTATGGATGACCATACAGCGAACTGGGGGGGAATCCAGAATAAATATACATATATAAATACAAACAACCATGACCCGAGAACAAACATCTGTGTTCATCACACAAACGAATGCCCCGGCCGGGACTCGAACCTGGGACCTTCGGCGTATGAGGCAAGGCTACTTACCACTACACCACTCGGTCGTCTGTACGCTGTACAAAAATACATACCGCGGAGGCGAAGGGGACAGTTGAGGATCAGGGGGAGGATTTGCGTGCACAAGCCCCATAATTATGGCGCGCCTGGCAACGCACTCCCGCGATGGTCCATGCGGTCCATTCTCGACCCTAGAAGGGGTCACGCTGCGCGACCTCAGTCTCTCCATACTAAAAAATATCACAAAATTAACTATTTGTAACAAACTTGACACCATATCTCACATTATATATTTATTTTGTTTTCACAAAATAATAAACAGTAATAAAATAAACGGATGCAAGAGTGGAGCGTCTTCTGCGAATGATTTATTTATTTATTATATATATATCATATCAACAAACTACACCCATATGATTTTCGATTTTATATCATAAAATTCATAATATAAATTTTAAACACGACTTACAAGAAAATAACAACTAAGGTTATGCATGTACAAACCTAAAATTACATACAAATTGAAACTAAAATACATCATATAACAAATAACATTAATTAATTCCGAACTATTGAAAAATTTTACTTTTCAAATTTTTTAGGTTCCAAATATTGGTCGGAGAGCAAACTTTATTTAGAATAAAATACCTTATATGACACCTCCTACGTTAAGTAAACATAAAAAAATTGATTGATAGATTGATACTTTTACCGACGTTTTTGCACTTCGTACTTTTATCATAATATTGCTTTGATTGTTCGGAAATTCATATTTGAAATATGATTGCGATGAATTTACGCAATATTATGAATAGCTGTTTGTTATATTATATTCTTACATAAATGAACTACCAACTTATAAATAATTTAAACCACATTTAAGTAAATTAATATAATAAATATTGTAAAATATGGCGGACACGGCGTCGAAATTTAGTGCATTACAAAAGTTTTGTTACTTTATCATTGTAATTATAATCATTTTCAATATAACAATTACTAAAAACAGGTTCTACACTTATTTCTCAGTAATTCTATATATATGATATAAACAATTACTTACCGATTTCTTCTTGAATTCATATTTCAATAACACAATTACAACACAACGCACTTCAAATTTTCATACAAAACTGTAATGGCGTCTCGGCGTCGGCATTAGTTTTTTTTTTCGTTCTTTCGTTCGGTATATCAGTATTACCATTAAAATAATACTCGAAAATGGTTAAATATGAATGAATGAATCGATTACATTACTTAGTTCGTATTGCCAGTGCAAATATATTGAAGAAAAGAGCGACCAATTGCAACCGACTCGTTATGTACACCATGTGTACGTAACGCGCTTGGAGCATTTTTTCTTACGTACACATGGTGTACATAAATCGCGCGACGGGTTAAATTATAAGATATTTTTGGGTAGATTTATTATCACTTAAGGAAATGTTGTAAATATTTTAATGAAAATTACCAACTTTGACTTCTAGAACAATGTGTACGTTACTAATGGTCATTACTGGCACGTTTTTATTTTCAGTACATCAAACTTGTTAGTAATAAAATAAAGATGATTTCCGATTGCCTGTTATTTTTTTTTCAAAATCACGGCATATGATTTAAGATATATATCGATTGCGGATACTACAAAATACGAGAAAATTATGCTACTATGCTTTAACTAAAGTATCAGATTTCAGAGATAAGCGCACATCGTAAAAGGGATACTTTCTACAAACCTAAAAAAACTACCTTATAAGATTTTCTACATGCTGGCTATAGAACTATATGGCTATACAACGTTAATAAAAGCGAGAGGCATTAAATGAAACCACATATTCTGTGTATCATTATCAGGCTACACAACAAAAATCAGATCAATGTAAGCCATAGTTTAGTCACAGGAATATTTTTTAGTTTTTACTTAGCTTCATTTAAACACTCTGTATCATCCCGATCACCTGATCGTAAGTTTGTACTATAGGCATACGTAATTATCTAAGGGTCATTCACCGCAAAACGACTAAATTCACGCATGCGACGCGACGTTGCCAGTTCGCATCTTAATTTTGCAGTACAAACAAGGAAGTACTTGTACTAAATCTTTCCTTAAAAGAAAGTACAGATCACGGTTATCTCACTCTAATGTAATAAGCGTAACAGAAATAGAAATAGATCAGTATGTTGCTATTGCGCCGGCGGTGGCTCGGCTAATTCGGTCAAGGGCACAATTTTTACTTTGTTTAGTGCGAAGACGCGTTGCATACGGGGTGCACGTTGCGCAATTCAGCACACATTATTGTCGCTCACGCGTCCCATTTACTAATGTTAAGTTTTTATTGTGATAGGACACGTAACTGAGTATTTTCGGTTTAATTTTGTGAGTAATTTTTAATTATTTTGTAAGTACGTAAGACTTTCACAATGCCTCGTGCTACATACACGGCGTCAGAATACACTGACAGGATTTTAATCTACGGGGAATCCCACGGAACCGCAGTTCTAGCTCTGAGAACTTACCGAGAAAGGTATGGAGACAGCCACGCATGTCAATGGATTTTTTTATCTGGGGGTTTGTGAAAAGTGAAGTTTACGCAACAGACGTGAATACCGTAGAGGAACTTAGAAAGTTTAACAACAAACAGTGACCTTATTGCACGATTAAATAACAATATTATACGTCGTTATAATTTGTGTACTATTGCAAACGGCGGACATTTCGAACAATTGAAGATTTAATGTGTAAGTGTTACAATTAATTATTTTTGTTTATTATTTTCATTGATCATACCTTCCAACGTAACCTACAACACATGTTTACATTATCATCCACATCAAACCCGGGCGCTCCGCTGTGTAGGTAGGTGTGCGAGCCGATGAGCCCGCCGCCGCACGCGCTATGCTATTCAAATGCTACGTTGCCAATTTGTTACGCAGGTGGCGGCAGGCTACTCAACATAGGATGTTTACATTTTAACTTAATTATTAAGCTATTTAAGTTCTTTGAAAAACGTTTTTTCGTATACTTCTCGTAAACTTTTTTTTAATAGTTTCGGTTTAACAGTAGGCACTTATAGTATATGTGGTTTCATTAAATGCCTCTCGCTTTTATCAACGTTGTATATTACTTTTTCCAACATTTAACAATTATTACACCGTACTTTTAATTTAATTTAAATATAAAAGAAAAGGACTATTAGGGCCACTTACGCAGTTCCACTTAGCCCCGGGCTAGCTGGCTAGTTAGTTAAAATGTCATTCCATCACTTCCTATTTCTATTTAAATTACAGAGACATAAAACAATATTAAGCTTACTGCTAGCTTATTCAGAGCTGCGCAAGTGGGTCTAAGAATTTAAGAACCCTGATTTACTAATTTTAAAAGGTATTTAATAAATGCTTCTTTTTTTCAGCACGTGGTAAAAGGAAGAGGTTGGCCCTTATCTTGCCACTTCTATCTCTGCTCGCTGCACTCAAGACGAAATTGCTTCTGATCCCGATCCTGTTGGCTGTCTTGTTAATTAAGAAGCTCCTTTTAGCTGCTGCGTTCCTAGTACCTTCACTTTTGCATACTTTAAAGGCTTGCAAGGTGGGTTTAAAATGACTAACTTGGTGGAGGTTTATTTTTTATTTTTTTTAGACTGTAATCTGTTTTTTGTAGTAACGGAGCTCCCGTTAACGTGTTTTTTAGGCTCATAAGGCAAAAAAGTTATCAACGATACTAAAATATGGCGTTGCAAAGAGGTCGTAAAACATTCGAAAAATAATGTATACGTCCCTTTATTCTTCAATGAAGTTATTCACTCTGGAGTTTCACATAAAAGACATGACGTTGTAGCACTTACGTTTTACGTGTGATCTTGCCTTTTTAATTGTTTTTATATCTTTATTTTGCTAAATATTTATATTTTACTGTTTACCTTCGTTGACAATCATGTCAAATCATTTTTTGATGACAGCCGTAGAAGCTGCCTAGCAGACTAAGCCTGATACACACGATTGTCTTACTTACTCACTGAAGATTCCTGGCTGGCCAGACGAATTCTGAAACTTCAAGTAGCAGTTTGAATGGAGTGCGAGCCCGGCTATATTAGCTGAGGGTTGGCCTTAGAACGCCAGTCTATTACAGGAGCCGGGTAATAACACCAGTCTACAACAAGCAAGTACACTGTAAGCATTCAAAGTGATGCTGTCTGCTACTGATGCTGCCTCCTACCACAGAGACGTTGTCGTGGTGAAGGAGGATCCTACTGCAAGGTCGTTTCTCCCGAACTTTTTCCACGACAAGTGGCAAACAATTGTTAGTGTACCACTCCGCAGAAACTGTTTTTTTCGATCCTATAAAACAATTGTCGCTAAATGACCTGCCCTTCGGAAAAACGAGGCCACCATCTTTTTTCCCACGCTTCGACCTCTCTTCACTTTAGTTGGCAACTCCTCCAAAGGGTACACCCATTGAGAAGACTGTCTTTTGGTTTCGGTTTTCGGGTTTCGGTTACTGATTCTGCCGCTACTGATGAAGCCTGCTACTGATGATGCCTGTTACTGAAGCTGCCTGCGGCTGAGCACCAGCTGGCGCCAGAACGCGCTTGCCGTCGGATCTTTCGCAGCGACTCAAAAAAGTCCGTTCAATAAACTAATACGTGACAAGATTGAGTAAAATATTAGTAAATTTCCCCAGAGATGAGGGTAAAAAATGTATATAAAAAGCATGACATATACTACATTATAATATTTTTAGCTAGCTAAAGTAGCTCATTATGTACTCATAATTATTTGTATGATGGTTACTTTCCTCTGTTTCTTTTAAGATTTACAGATGTTTAATTCAAAAATTTATAATTATTCCGAAATATTCCTTTAGTTTTTAATAGGAGACAATTGGCCCGTTCTGCCAAACTAATATGGGCGAATCTACCCATGCAACTTTAAAAGTTTTATTTTGCCTGCGGACCAGTTTTTATGCAGGCGAGATGTCCCATAACCCAAAGAAGTGTAACATCGGTAGTGGTCGTCCTTTGACTGCTGTTACGGATGAAAATTTGCTACAAGTTAAGTTCAAAACAATCTGCAGATTGAATCAAAAAGTGTTCATTATTCTACTCAACCACCTTTGCGTAAGGAGGGTTGTTTCATGCTGAGTACCCCACAACCTCGCCGATGCTTGGAAGCAGGTGCGCAGGGAATGATGCCATGACATGATTGACAAATTCAAAGCAGATTTTTCCCGCTGTGTTTACTATATTATTAAAACAGAACGATCCAAAAACAAAGCGTCGGTCAACAGTATGGCTGTTTCAAAACGAACCAACACCAACGAGAAGTGCATGAAAAATGTTGATCGCCAGTTTTTTCTTCTTAACGAGGTAACAATTCCTTTAAGCAACCAAAGTAACATCAATGCAGAATGCTTGCCAGATGTTTTTGTTGGCGTGAGCACAAGCTAGCGAATATGGGACTCGAGGCCTTGTGCTCCAAATGGATACAGTTCAAGGGGATAGAGTTTTTATTGCCAGAACATGCGCACACTGCGCTCGAGCACCGGTTTCAGACTGGAAAATTAGTACAGATGCATGAAAATTTGTATAAACACTGGTGGAGAGTTCTTTGAAAATACGTTATAAAAAATATTACCTAGTGAACATTTTTTTTGTCAAAACTTTCTTAGGTTCCGACGTAATACAGACAAATTTATTGCTTGTACTAAGAAAACTTAAACAATAGTATCAACAATAGTACCGATGTCAGTTGCAATATGGTTGAAAATGACACTTAAAACAAGTGTGTATTTTTCATATTACAGTATTACAGTAATTTCAAAAACTTATATTATTTAAAAAATATATACAAATCAGTTTAAATACAAATCAGTTTAAATACCAACTTATAAAACTACTAGTGACAAACAGAGAAGGAACAATGTACTGTGTACACTGCTGTTAGTAAAAATTTTTACTCATATCGAGAAATTCACCTTTGTGCTATGCCTTGATTAACAGTTCAATTAGGAACTATGGACAAAATTGATTTACCTACGTGATATCATGAATTTTCTCAAAGCAATAAAAATTCATGTTTAATCTTTATAACTACAGCTACTTACCTACCATTGTTTTAACCATTGTTCTATGTCCTGATATTTAATATAGTTATAAACTTAATAAAAATTTATTCATATTAATGTACAATTTGATAATTTTTTTGTCTTCGTAAAAATGTTTTCTTGATACAAGACAACCCTAAGACTTAAATACAGCACAGGTTCTTATTTCATAAAATAGGCCTGGTTTCAGTACTGCTTAAAAATGTATTTAATGTGGTATTATGCAGTAATAAAAATTCGTAGCAGAAAAATAAACAGATTTATTTTATTTTTTGAATATTCTCACATGTTTACGTACTAAAAGTGTCTGCATGGTAACTTTTTACGATTTTCGTACCTCTCCTTTATTTGTAAAATAAACGTTTGTCTGTTAGGTAGTTGAAAAAACGCAATCTACGGTCGATGCGGTGTGACAAGCTATTCCTGCCAGTATCGGTTATTGGGAGTAACAAAGTACCAAAAACGTTGACAAAAAATAGATTTCGCTGGGCATTACAAAAAAACATTATTTATACCATACCTACTCTAAAAAGCTTATTTTATTCACGCAAAACAGTGAATAAAAAGGCCTTTTATTCACTGTTTTGTTTTTATTCACTGTTTTGGTGTTTGAATTTGGAACACAAAATATATCCGATCTCCATTTCAATGCTTACACAAACTCCTTGCGCTAAGATTCGAAATTCAAACTCTTTGGTGCAAATAAATTCTCGAGATTTGATTGGTCGATATTTGCGACAAGGAGTTTGGCATTAGATTAAAAACTGTTTTGTGTTCTTTGCTGCCATTATAGAAAATAAATACTGTTTCACAAGTTGACCACCCTAATGATAATAATAAGAAAATTACGCTTAATTTCAGTCATTGCTCTAATTTTAATGTCCATTTCAATTAATGTAACATTTATTATTTCTTGATTAAATTTCTATTTTCGCTTAAATTATGTCTTTTTCTCGTAGTCATGGTATAAATTATAGTATGCATCTCCTGAATAAAGTACGAATTTATATCGAGGGCCATGAATCACTCGCGTCGCTCAGGATTCTAACAGTTGAATCACTCGCTGCGCTCGTGATTCAATAATCTTAACTCACTCGCTACGCTCGTGATTCAATCGTTAGAATCCTTCACTTGCTCGTGACTCATCTACGGCGCTCGCTTTAAATCCGTCCTTTATTCACTAGTTGCATAATATACTATTCCAAGAAAATATAAGCAATGTCAGATAACCAACCATCCAAGTAAGATTCATTGTCACATCTATTCCTCGAACGCGTTTGTATCTTTTTAGCTTTTGACGGATGGTAGTAATAAAAATTTTGAGTGTCATGAAAATAAGTGAGGCACAGAAAATAAGGCATATTTTGAAATTAATAAAGTAAAACTGTGATCTAATGTACAGAATGTTGTCAAAAAAATAATTTTGGGACTACTTCAGATCAATTTTAAAATGACTGCAGTTCATTTCAAATGTTTAGACGAGGACAAAAATTAAAATGCCATTTCAAATAACATGGTTGCTTATGACTACTTATTTCTTTTTAAACTGACGTAAAATATGTATTACAAAACAAAAAAAACTCTTATTTTAAATAGATTTCCATATGTGTCTATTATCAAAATTCATTTGATGACTATGTGAGACAGCAAAACAATTGTTAAACAAGAAAAAAATATTTAATAATTATATTCGCAATTTTTTTTTTTTGTATATATTTCAAGGGTTCACTCATAGTATTGTCTACTTTGACTCAATTTTGCACGCGGTGCCGTGTGCGTGTGCATATAAATATGCAACAACATTTTCTGTGGCAGTTCGAGACCCGTTCTGCGTCCGACCCCTTCGGACTTGTTCGCGGTCGCACCAGCCGCTGAGTCACGATTGTCGTCTCACGACGACAACTCGTAGCAATACTCAAACGCTGAGATTGCATCAATATCTCGCTTTGTCCCCGACGACTTGAGATAAGCCTCTTTGTGACTTACGCTGCGGCCGGTTTCGATCGGTCGTAACATAGTCAGTCTCGCAGATTCGTGCAAACCTCGAATAGATTCCTCACTTCGGTGGGAGGCAGCAACAACAGGGTTGAACTTACTTACGTCGGCATCCGACGTTCGTTCGCAAGGCTCGGGCTGATTTCTGGCTACGTACTTGACGCTGGGCACTTGTTACGTTAGTAAGAGACTCGCTTTACGGCCGGTTTCGGCAGGTCGTAACGTAGTCAATTCCGCACTTCCAGTGCAACCCAACTTTGCGACTACGGCCGGTTTTTGTTGCCAATTTATTGACAACACACTCCGTAGTAAACCCCCGCGTTGATCATGTGGATACTTAATGGTGACAACTAAGCCTGATAGCGTTGACCCGGTGCGCTTCCAAGGCCCTTCAGGCCTTGTAGAAACTGGCGGCCCGGATCCCGGTACAGGGGCTTTTCTTCCCACAGTGAAGGTACAGTGCTTGTCACAGGGAAGGTGCAACACTGTGCATTCGTCCCCAACCTCCCTACTGCTGGTAGGGAGATAAGCTGCTAGGGTTTGCTAGGTTTGTTAGGAATGAAGGTATTTCCCTCCCCATCATGGATCCTTCGCAAAGCGTGGTAAACTTTGCGAAGGCGTTCGCCCAGGCGCTCGCCGCGTCGGGCGTTTTAATTTCAGACGAGGTCTTCACGCAGGCCTTATTAGCGCTTAACGCATCCCTGGCCCCTCAGGCCCCATTCCCGGCCCCTCAGGACACATCCTCTCGCACGTGGTGCCATAAGCGTACCGCTCCCGGGAGCGACTCGGAATCCACGTTTGATGCGTCTTCGGACGCCGCTACCTTAACCGGCTCTCTTGAGCCCGCGTTTACATTAAACTCGTCAAAGCGCTCTAAGAAGTGCTCGAAGCAAGCCCTGGTGTCTTCAACACCCGAGCCCACCCCGGTGTCTTCAACACCCGCCCCCGCGCCGTTAATATCACTGCAAGTGACCGCTACCCCGCCGGTTCCATCCAAGCCAGCAACGCGCTGCGCTCCCGTTCCACCTAAACCTCAGCTCCCTCCGCCCGTCTTCCTCCGCGAAAAAGTACGCTAGACCACGGTTTCTAACGTGTACAAAGAGCACAAAATTAATTATGTTTAAGCGGCAAACGCAGGACATTCTATAAAAATTCAAGTCGTGACTATCGAAGACTTCCGCGCGTTCACTAGGCTCTTATCAGTTAGCAAATCGCATATCACACTTACGCCCTCCCGGAGGAGCGTAAGATCCGCGCAGTATTACGGGGCGTCATGTTCGAGCTCGCGAACGACGATATCTTGGAGGACCTTAAGTCGCAGGGCTTCCCGGCTGAAGCAGTGCACAAGATGCACTCCAACTGCGGTAGACGTTTTCCTCTCGCCCTCGTCATCCTATCCAACACTCCCAACTCGAGGGAGATCTTCAGAGAGGCTCGCACAATCTGCGGACTCTCGAACATCTCAGTCAAGCGTCCCAACCCTCGCGGGCACCCCGGGCAATGCCACCGTTGCCAGCTTTACGGCTACGCAGTGGCTAACTGCTCAGATCCCCCCAGGTGCGTTTAGTGCTTGGATCTACATATTACAAAGGAGTGTACTCGCACTCCCAAATCCACTTCCCCCCCTGCATATGTGCTGTGCGGGCAGTCCGGCCAACTTCCCGCCGCTGCGCAACCGGGCTCTCCCGGTAGCAAAGCATGAGCAGCCGAAGCCGTCTCCAGTTAACTCTTGGAGACAGCGTCCGGCCGCTCCATCTTCCCATCCTATCCCAGCTCCCATAGCTCCCATAGGCCCGCGCCCCACTCCGTCGTCTTCATCTCAGTCATAAGGAAAATCTCCGTACTCGCACGCAAGCTGCGAGCCGCAAGCTCTCCTCAAGAGCGTTTCATCGCATTAGCCGAGCATCACTCGCTACTTAGTCCCTTGTAAATTAAATATTTAGTATAAATTCTTTAAATAGTAAATAAAATGTCTAGACCTGCAAATTCCGGGTCCGGTCGTAACAAACCCAAGGGCTTATGCCTAGTTTCATGTAACGTTCGTAGCCTTAGTACTAACCTAACCTTCCTGAGCTCAAACTGTTCCTTCAGAACATCGAGCCAGACCTGCTGCTTCTCCAAGAGACGTGGCTCACTCCAAACCGCTCCAGGGGATTCGCTATTCCCAAATACGCGTTCACCCATAACGAAAGGCCCAACCCCTACGGCTTCGGCGGCACCACCGCTATCTATTGCAAAAGAGATTTCCATTGCTCTTCTCTCCCTACCCCTCCTCTCCTCAACATGGAAGCCACTGTGTGTAGATTGGCTATGACTGGTCACCCGACCATCATCATATCTTCAGTCTACACACCTAGTGGCACCAGACCTATCCGCAGCAACTTTAAGACCATTCTTGCCCTCGGCCGTTCAGTCGTTATGTTTGAAGATTTTAACTCCAAACATACTGACTGGACGTGCCTATTGACCAACCCCAGCGGTATCGCACTCCTACCTGCACTCCAATATCACTGACTGACTCGACTTAGACGTCATCTCTCCCATTACTAGCACTCACTATTCCGACAACCCGAACCACTCTCCTGACATCCTCGATTTTGCGATTGTCAAGCGAATCAACCTCGATCTCAGGTCTATCGAACCGCTCTGATCACCACCCCGTCTCCCTCGTGCTAGGACCGCCTAACAATAACGTCACCTCCCCTAAGACCTTTACCAACTGGTAAGGCTTTAAAAATACGTTAGTTTCCAAGTAGGGGCCTTACAAGCCCCGAACTCTCCGCTCGCGATCTTGCCCGACCAATTAGATAGCCCAGATAAAATAGACTCGCTTGTCAATTCTCTCAAGGTTGCTAAGCAAGGCAAACCCACCTTTCCCTTAGCCGTTAGTAATCTTATTAAAGCTAAGAACGGGGCCTCCGGAGAGCCCAGCTCTATCCCACGCCCGCATATACATTAGCTGCGAATCAGCTACAACGTAAAGTTAGGTCTTGCCTCGCGGAACTCCGAGTAGCTCAGATGAACGATCTCATGGAGAATATCTCCCCGTCCCACCAAGCGTATTATAGTATTGCCCAAGCCTTAAGCGTAGACGCCGCCTCTCCCGTTCCTCCTCTCACACGTCCCGATGGCACTATTGCCTTCCAAGTCGAAGAGAATGCCGAATGCTTCGCTGACAGCATTGCCTCACAATGCTTACCCAGCACCCATCCCGCGGATTCCTCCCACATCCAGGCGGTGCAGGACGAAGTCCTCCCCACAGACTCTCTCCCCAAGATTGTCCAAAAACTTGGAAAGAAGCGACAGTCATAGGCATTCCCAAGCCGGGTAAACCTCTTAATATCCCAGCGAATCACAGACCCATCCGTCTCCTCATGGCCATGGCTACACTTCTCGAGAGAGTCATACTCTCTCGAATGCGGAATCATCTGTTTCCAACGGATGACGATCCCCTAATCATTCTCCACCAGTTCGGCTTTCGCGCTAAGCACTCCTGCCTTCCGCCAGTCCATTGAATCGTTTATCACATACTCGACGGCTTCTATCCGCGGCGTTACAAAACGGTTGCAGTTTTCTTTGATGTAGCCAAGGCTTTTGATAAAGTCTGGCACAGCGGTCTCGTTTATAAACTTTATAAAAAAGGCTTACTGGATCGCCTAGTTAGAATAAAAGCGTCCTTTCTCAAAGATCGGTTGTTTCGGTTTAAACATGAAGGCACGCTTCCTCGTTCCATAAAGGCTGGAGCCTCTCTAGGCTCAGTCCTCACCCCTCTGTTGTACATCGTGTACACTAACGAGTTTCCTGTTCCGCCAAAAGACGTCGAACTTACCCTCTTTGCCGACGACACCGCCCTTTACACCAAAGGCCTTAGTGTCTTGGGTCTCGTCACCAGACTCCAAAAGGCCGTTAACGCCCTCGGTGCATGGTCAATGTGAACCCAGACAAGAGTTCTGCAGTTTACTTCGACTGCAAACACCGTCGTATCGCCGATTACAATCTACACGTTTGAATGTTAGGTATTCCTATCCCTGGAAGCGCAATACCAAATACTTGGGCGTCACCTTAGACCAGACGCTTTCTTTCAAGCCACACGTCGACAGAGTAACGAAACTCGCCCGTATTTACTTAGGCCGCCTCTATTGTATGTTAGGTGGACAATGTAAAATGTCTTTTAGAAACAAACGTACGCTTTATAAGACCTGCGTTAGACACGTCATGACTTATGCCTCGCCAATCTTTGCCCTTCAATGGCGTATCGATGTGAATCCAGAAAAGAGTTCTGCGAATCGCTTCGACCACAAACGCCATCGTCGCCACGACGATCCCTACGTTCAAATGCTAGGTATTCCTATCCCCTGGAAGCACAGTGCTTAGGTGTCACCTTAGACCCGACGCTTTCTTTCAAGCCACACGTCAATAGAGTAACGAAACTCGCCCGTCTCTACTTAGGCCGACTAAATAGTATGTTAGGTAGACATAATAAAATGTCCTTTCGTAACAAACGAACGCTCTTTAAGACCTGCGTTAGACCCGTCATGACTTACCCAACCCTTCCTCCTGCACACACTGCAGGTGGTTCAAAATCTCTTCTGCCTCAGGGCCACAAACGCACCTCGGTACGTGCGTAACGTGGACCTGCACAGAGATCGTGAACTACCTACAGTACAATAGCACCTCAAAACAATCTCGGAAGCGTTCTTCAAAGGCTCCGAAACCCACCCCAATCCTTTAGTTCGAGAGTCCGTCTCGTATACTACCCCTGTCATAGATTCGAAGTTCAAAGTCGCTAGACCGAGAAATGCACACACGAACGTAGCCACGCAACTATCACTAGATCTCGAAACCCTTCAGAAACGCCGCAACTTCTAATGCTAATGTAAATTCGAATTAATTCAATTCTTTTTCATTTTGAACACTTTCAGTGCTATGAATTTACCTTCAGTGCTTTCAGCACCTTCAGTGCTATGTAATTCCCAGTGTGTGGCCCCTTAAGGGCCCCGCTGGCGAGGCCTTTTTCTCCAACTGGTCGTCGCTCAGATGAAGGCTGTGAAGCAAAAAATTGCACGAGTCATTCAGGGGGTATTTTTTAGTGGGTAGTGGCTCTGGTAAGCTCGGAGCGGGTCCCACATAACCTCGATCGCGCGCGCGGGGTATGCGTCAGAGCATTTTTATCCTCCTGCCCTCTACGTGGAGGGGAACAATAAAAAATGTATGTCGAATCGTGTTCTCATCGCTTTGGAGTGCGTGGAATACTAACACATATTAATAACACTAGACTGGCAATTACCTTGTGATTTTTGTACTTATTGGATTTTCGCCATTTTAGTGCTGTTGGCAGATGCCCGGTACTCTCGAACTAAAATTGACAAATCAAAAGTACACAAAAGGGCAAACCCAGCCATCATACAACTTTGGACCTGGCTTTGCGAAGTTGAAATTCTGCAATTTATTGAAGCATTTAAGAAAGCAATAGGTAACTAAAAAATATATCGCTGTTAAACTGTTTTATTTTCATCTCGTGATGGACATTATTTTTGTAAAATACAGCCGCTTCTAATATTTTAGTAATTAGTTTTGCATCTTGGCTGGTTGATGATAGGTTATGGTGAATTATTTATGAAAATCATAATATTTTATAAAATATTTTGCTCGCTCAGTTATTTTAAATAACGAGCAGTTTTCAAAACATACTTCTCTGTGGGCATTTAAGCCTTTTCATAAATAGGTTGATCAACAAAATTAAACTATTTTTTGAGACTACATCATCTAAGTATGCAAAGCCCAGTACAGGATTGCCTTTCAAATAAGACAACGTATATTTCAGTTTTATGTCAAAACTTCCTGAAAGTACTCGCTAGAGGCACTTTAAAGTATTTTCACAGTGAACTCACCTAGTCGAGAGTTGAATTCTAAAAGAGACTTAATAGTAGGGAAACCAGCCCTTAATTGATTCGTATATCGAAAACTTTTAGCACGTGTTATATGTATTACCTGACTCCAAATTGGCCAACATCTCTTGACCAATTGCGGCACAAACTACATGAGACTGCAATCATGACAACTTCTAATTAACACTATACTTTACTTAATAACTACAAACCCATTAAAAGGACCCAACGTACAAACATTAATTAATTAGCAATTTCATTACTAAATGATAATAAATTGAACTTAATTTAGGACCGTCAATTGAACTCAATCCACATTTAAAAACTTTACACTTTAAAAGGAAACTATTGTCATAATATTTTTGAACTATCAAACTTAGTTTAATAAACAAGGAACACGCTTTTAAAATTAACTAGATTAATAAAAAATTTATTAGCAACCTGTTGTTGGTTTCAAAACTTTAAAATTTCAAAATTAATAAACAAAATTTAAAACAGTGATTAAAGGTTAAACTGAGTCGCCATATTTTACTAACTTTACATTGAACAACTATAACAAATAATTTAGGTAATTTTTACAAAACTTAAGCCACAAATAAGTTCATAAATACGATATATATATATATGAAATGATTATAGATTCTGTTATAAATAGTAAGTTGAATCAAGAAATCAATTTAAAGTGTTCAGATTGACATTCTTATTAACAACCCAAAATGGTGATAGGTAACATTATGAATAGCTAATTAATATAAAAGCTAAACGCACACATAAAATCTGTACAGTATTTCAAGGCTCTGAATTTCTACGTGCCTTGTTAGGGTTAGTAAAATTAGAAAGCAAATATTACAAAAATCAAAACAAGTTTTTTCCCATAACCTGTTTAAAAATACAAAATAAAACCATGAATGGAATTTCTGGAGGGTTTGTTAAGTTTCCAAAGAGCTCCGAAAAACAGAGCATGGAGCCACCTGATTGATTAATGTCCCCTTGTGTTTTCTTTGTCCTGTACCTTGTTATTTACGACTCGAAAGCGTTTTATATTTCACCGTACTCGATAGCCATTACACAAATGTAGCTGAAACCACTACAAAAATATGACCTTAAGGCGCCCGAATTTGTATTTAAAAAACCCGGAAGTTTGTGCTACATAGAGAAACTGGCAAGAAAATCAAAAGACAGGTACCGCGTTTTGTGTTAGCTTTGTTCTGTGGACAACTCTAAAATATTATCTCATTCTATTTAATGATCAGGCTTGTCAATTTTACTCATCAGAGTCAAAAGTTTAGGTTATTCTTAGAGTAACTTGTAGTATTATTTTCAGAAGGTCTTATCAAACGTAAAAGATTAGAAAATATCAATTACTTTCCTGCAACAACAAAAAGACGAAAGACTTACACACACATTGCTCATAGATAACATTTGACATCAATGTCCATAATAACCGTGAAAATTGTGATATGAAATAATTACATTACAATAAACAAGAATAATGGAAAAAAAACATATACTGCAAACAAATACAGCTACTCATTTTTAAAAGCAACAAAGATAAAAAATATGATATGAAATAATGAACGTAGTAAGCACATAAATCGAATGTATCTTCAATTTAAGTATTACACGACCAACTTACTTATTACAATAATATTCCTTCCATAGTTTATTAGGGGTGCCTGACATTTGCTGATTGAATATTTAATATTACGGTTAAAATTTGTCATTCCTGAAGATCAAAGGTTATACTGGGTTCTTCTAAAATTTTATTGCTGAAATGTTATTGCGTAGCGCACGCAATAATACATGTACAAATACGCTGTATTGTTTGAAAATAGTAAATAGTTATAAAATTCCTAAAAGTCGCTTCGTTAAATCCAGTAACGACTTAAATAATTAAATGAAAAGCTAAATTTATATATACAGGGTGTCCCGGAAATGACACGCAAGGGTGACACTGGAAGTAGATGGACTTTGTGCCTATCAGATAACACCAACATGCTTCTAGTAAAAGATGTCTGGTTTTCGGGATTATTTTCTTGAGTTATGTGCTTCTGCAATTTCATTTATTAATAATTTTGCCACAAAAGACACCTGGACCTGTCGTTTAGCATTATCATGCAGTTGTACTATTTTCCAAGTAGCACGCCTTTCATGAAAAAATTAAATTTTGTAAGATTTGGTTTAAAAAAAATGGCTATTGTGATACTATTTTGAAAAACCCATTAAACAAGCAATTTTTTAAGATGATGCGCAGTATCATCGTTGTACATTTTTTTTTCACAACTATCAGTAAAACTTGAGTCAGGTTTTTCGCAATGAAATAAAATAAAACAATTTATCTCTTTTTCTTAGCGTAGTGTGCTCCGTCAAAATTATTATAAGGTTGTCTCAATCAACTAATAACGATAGTCATGGTAAAAAAAACCCTGAATTAAAAGATATTTATTGCAGCTGTAGGCAAAAAGGACCAAAAAGTGGAAATTTCATAAAAAATCACAAAAGTGGCAATATCTCGAAAACCAGAAAACTTTTACAAGAAGCATGTTAGTCCATCTACCTCCATTGTCACCCTTACGTGTCATTTCTGGGACACCCTGTATATATATATATAACTTTCATACACGTTTCCAATTCGCAAACTTTGGTAAAGCTTCGATTCCGAACTACGTGTCCTAGAATACAAATCCCGTATTAATATGTTTTTTATTGAACTTTATGGCATAAAGTCAACTATTCGCAGAAATTTCTGCAAATTTTCTTTTTTTTATCTAAGCAATAAATTTATCGTTGATACTAAATTAATACTGACTCAACCATCCCACGAGATAGAAGTAAATATAATCAAAGTACCGTTTTCAGGGCTTTTAGATGGATAAAACATAAGTTTATTATTTAATGTCTAGAACAAGGTCTTTTTTGCTGATTCAAAAGCGTTTTAAATAAAATTTGAAGAAGCTTTCGATAAAAAAAAAAGTAAATCGTGCCAATTTGTATTTAAATTTCGAAATTTCAAAATCCTATCTTACGGTGTGAACTAAAACTTTGAACAAAATTGTGACTGATTACGATATCAATGATTAGAGCTCGTTTTTTGATATGGTCAACCAGACAGAAGGTCAATTTCTGGTTATCGTGACGAGATTTGGTTCGCGTTGTCAAAGTGTGGAACATAAGCCTGCATCTGTTTGCCCAGATAAATATAACCCTGGACCTTTCAAGTATACAGAGAATATCTCTTGGACAGGCGTGTACCATCCTCGTCTTTCTCGTTACTTTTCACTAGGTGAGATGGAAGACAAACGCTTGCCTAGTTATATTTAAAAACAAAGTACATTTTAAAAATTCTACAGGGGTTAATCATTTTATAAATCTGATGACTTATATTTAAACTATAAAGGTTTCTATAAAGGTTTCAGGTTCCTTAACAAAAGACAAACACTTGCTGACGTTGTTGTCAAAGAATTTGTGTATTTTCTTATTGAGACCGATTGATCAAATAAAATTACAAATAAATAAATATTATCTTTTTCCTTGTTCACAGCATCACCACCATTCTTTCTTCGGTAGCAGTGACGCAGCAGACTTCAGCTCGGATTATGGCTACAGCAACTCTTATGCTTCTGGTGGTAGTTATGCGAAAGACTGGGCTTCAAACAGAGCCTATAACTTAGCTAGGCAAAGAGCGACGCAAGCACCAGTTTATATAACCGCCCCGGGCGCTGTCGCTTAAAATTTTTTGAACTGATGAGCTAAGATTTGTTAATGTTTAAAATAAAATTATGAAAATGTAATATTGATTTTAAAAGAAATGAAATAATGTTAGAATGATTGTGTTTAGTTATTTTATGAAATTGCATGTAACCAATTTAAGACATTTATTTTAAGTTATTTATGTTATTATACTATTTGTAATAGAGAAAAGGCAATCTATAAAACATGGATATTTAATACAATAGCTTGCAGATAGTACGAAGTTAATGATTTTTGTGTTTTTACATGTTTTACAACTAAAACATGTGATTTTTAATAAATAAAATATAAATATTTTAAAGTAAAATATACTTTTTAATGAATTATTAGTTTAACTTTAAAACATCAAAAACTAAAAACGCTTGCATTATATCATGTAAAAGCATATCATCCACGACGGTGATCCACAAAAAGACGCTGTTACGAATATTACACCATAGTGTGCATGTCATACAAATATGCATAGGAAGAAATTGTTCCCCTTATATGGGGCTACAAAATAGTCAGCGATGGCATCTGTCTACTGTTTAAGTATAGCCGACTATATCCATTGTAATGAAAAAAAATTACACATTTAATGTTGTAATCGGAAAACTTTTTAGACGGATAAGAGTTACTTATCAAATTTAATATTTTAGTTACCCTCAGCGTTTCATCGTATGAATCGGGAGTTATTATTCCGTTTTACACGATTCACAACGCCCGATTCATACGATTTAAATTCACATTTAAGTAGTCATCGTAACATTAAAACTATCGCGCGACAAATAAATTCAAGCGGTTCCACAACATGGAACATTCATAATGCAACACGACTGAAAAAAATTGAGGCAAGTTATCCCTTGGGAAGCCGCATATTATATTTACATTTACATTATATTACATTTCTAAGTTTTGGCCCGTAGATTCCTCATAATACCCTCGGGAGCAATAGCTCTACGTAACAATATAGGAGTACTTTATTTTATTTTAATCCATATATGTAAAACAAAAACCCTAAAAAAAAATGCATAAACGGTTAGTTATTTATAAAGTTATTGTATTATTTATTAATTATTATTATAAGGTAGTCGCTTATTAGAAAAAATATTCCTGACATTAGTTCATATGTTTAAAAGTTGATAAAAATGATAAATACCTAGTTATTTAAGCATAATTTATTCTATTTTTAAGATTTTTATAATAAAGATATTTAGTACCAACTTTTAAGCTTTTTTTAACACGAAGTCATCATAAACTTAATTTTTTTATGTACATACAGAAATATATTCAAGAAACTTTAAAACTTATCTCTCTTTAAAAACTTGAAAAGCGTTTATTATGAACGTTTAAAATAAATAAGTAAAACTGTTCTGTATCTGGCGTATTCCAAACCAGACAACGAGCCATCAAAAATTTACTGTTCATTTTCACTCTGAGAAAAAAGTATTTTAATGTTACTATGAGTAATATTATGACGAAATCGTAAAGTTGAGCACTTCACTTTTGGTAATTATTTCGCAGAAATTCCACACCAAAGCGCTTTTGCTATATCAACTTGACAGGCGCAAATTTTATTTATCGTTAATGTAGGAAAGAAGTCGTTTACAAAATCTTTACAAGGTGCTGAAATGGATAATATTTCTTGAAATAAAGCGATATCAGATATTTGAAGTTGTGGGTGAAAGGCCTGTAACTAGTAAATATAAAATAAAATTTATAATTAAATAAAAATGAATATGCAAAAACCAATAACATAAATTCGGTATCTAAATCGAGAAGTTCCGCAAGCATAGTTCCTGAAACTATTTCAATTGAAAACGACCGATATCTAATAACAATGTCGCCTTCGGCTCAATATGCTACCGTAAGGTTACAATCTATCTCGCTCTAACCTGACCTAATCTAATGGTGACGTGCATTAATATAAATGAGCGCAGAATAAACCAACGCATAAGAAACCATCAGAATAGGTTTAAAAACAAAGAAGTTATCCAATCATAACATTAGAAGATGTACATGAAGTAAAATCTTCCTCCCTTTATGAACTACGGTTGAAAATCAAATATAATAAATTAATGAGCTCTTATGAAAATGACAAATCCAATAGTTGCACTGTTATTGTACGGGTGATAAACTCGTTCGGGTTTTTACCTGTGTGTAGCTTGGACAACTTGCCAATTTGTAATGGGTTTATTATAAACTATAGAAAAAAAATCCTATGCAGATATTTAAAAAATCAAAATAGAGACCTAATGGCGTTTCCAAGCATAAGAAATTCGTAGCAGACAGATAACAACTTTATTTTTATATTTGATACATTTTGTAGTTACTGGACTTGGTTCACGTACATGGTTCCATTTCTTCAAGATTTCTGTACCTCAGGTTAAGAAATAAACGTCACTTTGTTTTACAAAAAATTCTCCAATATATCTTGCCAAGTTAGATTGATAGTCGCGTCTATTCCCCGAAAGCGTTTGTATTTTTTCAGACTTTGATCAAAAATGTTGACAGGAATAAAATAAACAAGACATAGACAATAAGATATATTATTAGATCATAAAGTAAAATTATGTAATGGTACTGGATTTGGTTTCAAACATCTAATACTTAGACATTCTTCGATTAAATTTTAAAACGATTGCTGATTATAATATTTTTTCATCATTAGGTTAGAAGACATAGTACCAAAAGTAACACAGAATTTATTGAATCTAGAAACTTCCACGTGTTCAAAATCTACTGATATTATAAAATAAGCAATAGTTTAATGTACTACACTTCAAAAAAAAATATATATATATATATTCTACATATATATTATTATATATAGAGTCTACTTTTTCTACTTACGAGAATAATAAGGATGATTGCGAATAGAATGAGAAATTGAAAACATTATTAAATAAAAAACGGATTCCTTGAATATTACTTTTGATTGCTTTGAACAATCGTAGCAGAACAAACTGGTGGTATAAAAAAGGTACGAAAGATCATTTAAATATTTCCAGTTGTGTATTATTACTATCCAAACACCAGACAAGCCCTAATATTAATGGATTGATGACATGTAATTATGAGTACAGCTTTGAATATACAATTGGATTTTTTTTTCAAATAAAAAGGGCCGTTAGTGGGTCATTATTTAAAGGTCTCACCCAGTTGGAATAACTAACATGATAATTTGTACGTTGGTCACCAAAGTAAATAAAAAGCGACCAAGTGCGAGTCGGACTCGCCCATGAAGGGTTCCGTAGCGGCAAGTAATGTAACATAAAAGTTTTTGTAGTTCGTTGTTACTTTGATCGATGTTTTAATAAAAGTATATTTTTTTTAATTCGATTGAATTTAAAATTCTGCTAGGTATGGAAACAATGCATTAAAATATATTTTTTAATTTGGTTTTAAACAATTATAGAGACTATCATACACGCGTAGTACCATTGATATAATAAATACAAGACCAGTGTTTTATTGAACCCAAATTGCCATCATAAGTAATTTGGAGATGAGACTCAAGATGAGATGAGTCCTCAAGAAATCCGGGCTTTGAGAGAGTCCATGATTGAGTGGGTTTGGCCTTAAAGAAAGTGTCCAATTGGAGCGAGTCCAACTTGGTCAAATTTAACCCGTTGAAAACACAGGCGTGTTTATTCTCTGCGAAAAAGAGCAGTTTCGACCTAACGCCCACTTTCCAAAATGTTTTTGTACCCTTAACCAACCACCTAGGGCTTCTGGGCGTAACTATATCGTCCCAACTAAACTTCGGGCAACAAATTGTGTCCATGGCTCAAACTGCTTCAAAGAAGTTGGGAAACATCTCGAAGGTCCGACGGTACTTCAGCCCTGAACAGCTACTTAATTTGTACACAGCTCAAGTTCGATCTTGTATGGAGTACTGTAGCCACCTTTGGGATGGTTCTGCAAAGTACCAACTAAAAGCGATGGACGCAGTTGACCGAAGAGCCCGAAAAATTATTATCAACTTTGACCTCACCACCAAAAAACTGCAAAGCCTCGACCATCGTCGGAAAGTTGCCAGTTTAGCAGTCTTCTACAGATTACATTTTGGAGAGTGCGCGAATGCTCTTTTTGATCAGGTTGAACCCACACCCTTCTTGCATCGGACTACTAGACGCAGACAGACCTTCCATCCCTTCATGGTAGACATCCCAAGAAGTCGAACCAAACGCTTCGATAGTTCCTTTTTGGTGCGGGTCGCCAAGGTGTGGAATGAACTGCCTGCGTCTGTTTTTCCAGAAAACTATAGTCCTAGTTCTTTCAAGCGTTGAGGGAATAGGTATCTCGCGGATAGACGTGTAACACCTTAGTCTTTATTGTCACTTTCCATCAGGTGAGATAGAGGACAAACGTCCAATCCTTTTTCAATAAAAAAAAATGTCTCATTTGGCGGCACAGGCTCAATGAATTCCAGGAACTCGAACAGACCCACTTCCCGCGGACGCAAAGATGTATGACGAGATAATTTATCATGAAATACTCGCACGACGTCATCTTCCAGGACGTTATTTTATTTTAATTCATTCTTAAAATAACACTTAAGTTTTATTCTAATATGATTAGATATTATCGAAGTAGGTAGGTATACTATGTGTTTAGATGTAAGGAAATGAACAGATAATCTCAAAACTTTTATTAGGTTGGCATTTTATAGTAAATACTTGCCAATTTCTAGGCATTAAATGAGTTTAAAAAATAATTTCGATGTCAGTAATTGAAATTAATTTTATCCAACGAAAACAGTATTAAATCATAAACAATATTTAGCATAAGCAAATGTATCGAACATAATTAGCTCCGCGCGCAAGTGTGTTAAAGACATCTGCCCTCAGTGCCCTCACGTGACTGCCCATTCGGGTAAGCGTATTCGGGAACCTACCCCCGCGCGCACCGCACCCGCTACCGATCAAGCCACGCCCTGCGCAAATTATAATTATTATTTACTTAGGCACCTATTACAGATTTATTATTAGAAAATAATGGTTCAGGGTTTATGTATAAGGTTTACGTTTATGAAATTAAATGGTTTTTATTTATTTATTATTTTTTATATTTGAGTTGATTGTATGAAAGGTTTACAATTCATGACCTATCCATAAATACCGCACACGTATGGGTTTGATTGAAAAAAAATTTTGAGTTTCAGTTCTAAGTATATATACCCATAAATAGTTTTTTTTTCTATTTTTGTGTAAAATCTTAATGCGTTCACAGAATACATTTACTTACCAAGTTTCAACAGTATAGTTCTTAAAATTTCGGAAAAAAGTGGCTGTGACGTACGGACGGACTGACAGACAGACAGACCTGACGAATCTATAAACCTACAAAATGAAAATACAAGTGTGACAAGAAATCCAAAAAAGATGTATTATTTTCTACCGCAAATCTTTGCCATGTATATTAACATAACAAAAAAAACCATATTTGTTTACTCATACTTTTTTATAGTAACTATAAAATATTACTATAAAAATTCAATAACAAAATACATACTATCGAGCCCGGTATGACCAAATATAAATTAAAGTTGTTGCTTACAAAATTGAAAGCGGTATATTTTTCGATTATCTAATTAAAATATTCATTTGGACAATATATCTTTGCAAATTTCTATATAGAAATATTAGCAGGAACTGTATCAAGAATAAAACAAATATTTGATCTTTCTTGCCAAATTTCTTTACTAGATATACCTCCAAAGCTTTCCAACGAGTGGTAGCGAGTATTTCATGGTAACTAATTTATGATAAAATATTTGTTATCAAAACAAGTTTCACAAAACCTGATGAGCAAAAGAAATAAAACCATAAATGGGTTTTCTATGGGCTTTTGAGTTTCTAAAGAACATCTACAAACAGACCTTGTTACCACCTGATTGATTAATGTGCTTGTGTTTTCTTTTTCATACAGATATTTATTTACGTCCAAAGCGTTTTCTATTTAACCGTACTCGGTAATCTTGACACTACTGTAGCTAAAACTACTATACAAACATGACCTTAAGGTGTTCAAGTGAGTACAAGTCTAGTAAATTTGTTTTTTAAAACGCAAGGATGAGCAGCACTATTTGTATTTTAGTTTCTATTAAATGAGCACCCGTTCGAATAAAATCTATGGAGTTCAAGTTTTTTTTTGGGATTGAATTTCGTTTTTCTTTATTTTTCTACTTTATTCTCACAAGCATAGCTCGGTACTTATGTATCTGTCAACATTCGGAGAAATTTCGATGATTTGATTGAATTCGGTAACTCAATCAACTTTGCAAACAACCATTAAAATAATACTTAAACACTTAAACAGTAAAATAATACTAACTGTTAGGACGAAATTATGTGACAAAAAATTTAGGCATGTCAAGAATCCGGGAGCTTTCCGCAGAAACATTATTTGTAACCCACCTATTCATATATTTTATTTTAACCCGTTTAAATACAATCTCTAAGCTTAGTAAGTAGATAAAAAATTCTGATTTAAAAATATTAAAAGATACCTTCTTGCATGAATAAGACGAAACAGAAACGAACAAATATACACTCAAACATTTCTTATATTTTTATACGATACACGCAATATGTCGCTATTTTAATAAAACTAAACAACAAAACATTTTATTACTGGATAATAAAGATTATTATTATTATAAAGACATCAATTTCATCATAAAAAATTACGACACAATGAATAAAGACAAGAATAATGGAAGAAAACAAAATCTCTTTTTTTAAAGCATCAAAAATACAAAGGATATCTCATTATGAACGTAGTAAGCACATAAATCGAATTTTGCTTCAATTTTAGTATTACACGAGCAACTTATTGCTTACATAATATTGCTTCCATATTTTATAAGGGGCGCCCGACACTTACTGATTGAACGTTTAATATTGGACCTTTGAAATTTTCTTTGGAAACTGTCATTTGCTGAAATTTTAATATTATACTGGGTCCTTCTGTTACGAGAAAAGTAATGCTAAAAATAGGTACAAAAATAGAAGTGTAAGTTGTAGTAAAATTTTATTGCTCAAATTTTACTGGCAAGCATTTTGTTACTGGACTTTGTAACACTTACGTTTTACGTATGATCTTTCCTTTTTGATTGTATTTATATTTTGTTAAATATTTCTTAATTTTGCTAAATATTTATATTTTATTGTTTACCTTCGTTGACAACCATGTCAACCCATGTTTTAATGACAGCCGTAGAAGCTGCCTAACAGACTAAGCCACACACTATTCTCTTACTTACTCACTGAAGATTCCTGGCTGACATGACGAATTCTGAAACTTTAGATTGCAGTTCGAATAGAATGCGAGCCCGGCTATATAAGCTCGAGCTGGCCTAAGAATATCATTCTACTTTAGGAGTCGAGTAACAACACCAGTCTACAGTCTACTGCAAACGAGTCTACTGTCTACTGCAAGTCTGAGATACTGCCTGCTACAGATGCTACCTTCTACTGATGTTACCTTCTACTGACGCTGCCTGCTCCTGAACCTGCCTGTTACTGAAGCTTTTTCTACTGATGCTGCCTTCTACTGATGCTGCCTTCTACTGATGCTACCTGCTACTGATGCTGCCTGCGCCTTAGCGCCCTCACCGTCGGATCCTTCGCGGCAACTTGTAAAAGTCCACAATAAAATCTATTACGTGACAACTTAGTTTTTAAAATTAAATGATGTAATATTTAAGTACGATACTACATTATTAAGCATACAGAGACACACAGTATGAAACATTGAAAAATCCTCAATACAAAATATTCATGTACGCCTCAAGCTCAATTATACTAAAGTAAACACATATTGTCAATACCTACACGTTTTTTACTTGCTTACTTTGGATTCATTTCTAAATTACGTGTCCTGGAATACAAATCCCATATTTTGTATTTCGTTGAACTTGAGGGCACAAAGTTACCTATTTGCAGAAATTCCTGTAAAGGAACTCATTTATCTAAGCAACAAATTTTTCCCTAATACTAACCTAACCAACCCACTACATAGAAGAATCTATAATCAAAGTGCCCTATTTAGGGTAACTAAAAGGGTTCGAACACAAATTAATTATCTATATGCATTATTAACTTTCTAAGTTATAGTTATTCCTTGTTGGTCTACAGATAATTTAGATACCTTTTGAAATAGCTTTTCAGTTCTTAATTGTACAGGAATCAATAGAAGCTAAATAGTGATGTGGCATTTTGGATTGAAATTTCGAAGTTTGGATATTGAATTGTTTTTTTACTATTAATTTATAGCCGGCAAATGAGCACGTAACCCACCTTATGGTACGCGGCATCCGCACCCATGGACATTAGTAATTGTGATTATTATGTCGATTAATGATGCGTTGCCGACCGCTATGTTCAGTTGAAATTGCCTTTGATCCAGTAATTTCATTGGTTGTTCCTTCCTCTTAACCGAAACACAGCCAGGTAAACGTGATTATTATGATGGTCACAATAAGACTGTAGTAACGCCCCAAACGGGATCATAACAAAGAAACTCTTCAACCACTCTGTAAAAATTTTGATAATTTTTTTATATAAAATGTTACTGTGTGATAATGTTTTGACTTATTTGATTGATAAACAATATCAAATTCAAATTCAAATATTTATTTCTCAACATTGACAATTACTTATTCTTATTGACGTCAACAAAACAATGACCATACCATCAGTTTGGAAAAGCTTTCGTGAAGATGAATTGGAATACTTAATCACTTACGCACAAAATTTTAAGTTACCACTTGTCACTTAATGGACTGTTTACACGAAAAATTTTAACTTAAAATTTTGTTAAAATGCTGTTACCAACTTAACCACTTAACGCGTGTAAACCAGTCAAGTTGGCAAGTCTCCCTCCCCCAATTATCCACACGAAGAGCACCCTCAAACGGCACCCGTGCACGAATTAAGGCGGAATCCAGCCAGCCATATAAACTGATGTTACCCATACTTTTACATCACAGACACACAGCTGTACACGAGCATGTATTAATTATTTGATAAACGTACCTTATACCTTATACCTATATTTTGTCTTTTTTAAATATTGATTCAGCAAACAAGCTTTGCTAACGTTGTCGTTATGGATCATTTACTGTATAAATTTATTGAGGCCGCATTGATCAAATACGACTAAAAATAAAACACTCTCTTGCCTTGTCCGCCGCATCAGACTTTACCATAAAAATATTTAAAAAAGAAAACATTTAAAATGTTAGTTAGAATTTAACTACGTTTTTTTATTATGCTTTACCGTACATTACCTTTATTTTATTCTGGTACAATGGATGTTTCTCATGAATCATTGGGTATACTTTATATGATGTGCATTACTAATATATATTTGAATGTTGTTGTTGCGGTGTTACTCTTACTTAATGTTTATACCTTTCAAGTAACTTTAAAATTTACTTTAATTGACAGAAACTTGAAACGTATTTCGTAAGAACATTTCAAGCTGATTTAAAACAAATAAATGAAACTCTTATTACAAGCATTTACCTCTGAACTCCGAACCAGACAAGGAGTCATAAAAAATTAAGAGTTCATTTTCACTCTGAGAAAAAAGTATTTTAATGTGCCCAATATTACACCTAAATCGTAAGGTAGAGCATTTTTCAATTTTGGTAATTATTTCAGAAAAGTTACGCACTAAAGCGTTTTAGGTCAGCTTGACAGGCGCAAATTTTGTTTAAACTGTTTGAAATCTTTTACAAAATGTTTACAAGACATTTCTCGAAAGTAAACGATATCAGATATCTAAAGCAATGGCTAGAGGCTTTTAAATAATTGAATTGGGGCCAAACACAACGAATCTTTTCACTCTTTTCTATTCAGCTGAAATTTTAAATGTTTTCGAGTATTGTCGACCTGATACGTTAAGTTACATACGTAATATGTAACTTAACTTTAACATTACGTTTGGGAGCATGTTCTTTGTATAGCGATATAATGTGATTATTTAAAATCTCAATCTTGTCATAAATTAATGTAGCCAAACAAATCGGTTCCCAATATTGATTGATGATGCACCTGATAACAGGTTGTTAATGTTTATTTTGTTAAAGCTACGCATTGGAGTCACTGTGGCATTGTTACGTTTCGCTTAGAAAACCCCGGAACAGCAAACCAAACCAATGTTGGTACCTCTTCAGAGAAAACCATCATCATGTCGAGCAAGGTTAGAGAAACTTGTGAATGTAGAGGTTTTAAAGATCTGAAAATTGTTGTTTTTTATATGTTTAAGCAATTTGGTGAAACAAGGCACGGTTTTTGGTACTCATGATGTTACCCATGACAATTCTGTGAGGGTTTCCAACGCTTTAGGTATTCATGTTTAGCTGGACAATATATTACGCCTAATAAAACCTTCGAGTTGGCGCATTTCAGGTGACGCATTGTACTCAGATGGAGACGCATGGACTACTTTGTAATTTAATTTAAGTCACACCACCACTTCCATCGTTAGGCGACCATTGCAGATTAATTTATATCCAGGAATAGGAAATGCGATTCGAAACAGACTTGGTTTGAACCACGACTCTGACCGTGAATGTTTCTAAGAGCTTATTATGATGAGAGTGTTTGCTTCAGGCATTGATGTGGCAGACGCAAAAGTTTTGTTGACGTGGTAACAGAGCATTTTCATTATTAAGAGATGAACAGTCAGAAAAGAAGAATTCATTTAAGAGTGAGGAGACGATGGAATAATATCAGATATATTAATAACCAGAAACAAAATAGGATCAGTTGAGCAAAGGTGATACTGAAAGATATAATATAAACAAATAAAATATTTTAATACGTACAAATAATATAAATATTAAATAAGATAATATGCAAAAAAAAGATATTGTTATGACAATACGGTGCACTTTTATATTAAATATGAAAAAGGACTACCCGCCAGCCGGTGATTTACAGAATTAATAAGTAATGTACTAATTTAGGTACAGCAAAAATATAGCAATTAAAATGATAAAAAATTACCCCAGACGTCTAAATCGATATAAATGCGTGGCAAAACGTGGCAGCAATCAAAGAGACTTAAATAGAAGAGGGTAAGAAAATGTATACAAAGTTGATAATTGCGGTAGCTATGAGATAGTAAGAGCAGTTTTTGAAAGGAAATTCTGGAATGTTGATTATACGAGGGATGGGTATTGTTGTAGAACTTTCCTCTTCTCGTGATGATTAATATCGGATGGTGATGGTATAGTGTTGTTGGAAACTTGTAGGATACTGTCAGTAAATTTTCAAGATTCTAAAGGAGATTCGACAATACTTAAATCGTGAGGGTATATACTTAAAATTCAGGGTGAAGTTGGTTTTTAGGTGTGGTTTCCTAAACAGGTATTCCATAGCGAAAAATATTATAATAATTCTTTCGTTATATTTCTGAAATTAAATTTCCAATTTTTTTTATTGTGTAGTACTCGTGCTCGTTGGTCGGCTACCAATACAGTAAAAACATAATTTTAAAACTCTTCGACTACTCGAATAAAAATTTTGGAGCAGCCATCTCCCTTATATATGAATCTTTTTCATTTATTTTTCATTTTATTTTCAGGTATTTTACTTATTTTCATGGAGAAAAGGTTGAATTTTTATGTTAAGATTTTGGATTGATTCTGCGGAACGGTTTGAATACTGAGGTGGAAAATGTTTGTAACAGAATCGAATCGTTCCAACAAGAATTGATAGTTCAGAAGATTATTGATCTAATTGTTCAGAAGATTATTCCTAACCTCTAACAAGGAGAGTTAATATTTTTTGCGTGTGTGTACGTAAAAAATAATGCACGCTTCAATTAAAGTCTTCAGATACATTTTCTGGACCAGATTCTAATAAAATACAAGTATATTTCATAATCAGCATCAAGTAATAGAGAACGAACCTCACCCGCGGATTAAATAATCCTAATTAATCTATAGTCCTAATTAATTCTTCCGTTGGAAGAATTTGATATTTCTATTTTGAGTTCGTTAATACTTTCTGGTTTATTAATTCAGAAAGAGACTTTGTTAATTAATTGGATAGAATATTATCGAAAAAACGTGGAAAAATTTTTGCGTAAGATAAAAAGTGTAAGAAGGAGAAAGTGTCACTCACTCGTAAATTGTAGATAAAGACATGATCTTTCTGATTAATATGGATGTTTTCAAGATATTGAGTATTTATATTATCGTCTCGAATTAAAGATGTTAAATGACTCGTTATCCCAAGAAATTAATTTTGAAATTATAATCATTAAGTATAGTAAGTTAAGGTTAAGTTAAAATAAATGGAATCAATATGTAAGTAATAATTTTTTTTTAAATCTTATCCAGTATGAACTTTTCTCTACAAATTCTCGATTCTAGAGTCTTCACCGTTTCCAGATTAATTTTTTTCTTTGATAGTCCTCTCTCATTGCCAAGTTTGTCGTGGCGCCAGGTGAAGGGAGACTTACAGTACTTGAATAGAATGAAAAGGGTTGATACTTCTTTATTGTGAAGTTGTATTGTAAGAAAGAAGCCAAGAAGTTGGCTACATGTATACTATGTTTTATAAATTCTTTGTTCGGGTATTATACTGGCTCGTAGTTATTAATGATTCCATCTTTTAATTTAACATGAATTTTGATTTGATTTAAATAACACGAACATATTATACTTCTTATTAAACACAAAATATATAATGAAAATAAACAAAGTTGACAAAGGTATCAAAATGTATAATAAATAAATAAATAAAAAGTCCAAATTCTAAGAGTACATAACATATCGCCATAACAGCGTTTTATGCAAAAAAAAGGATTTAAGCTTGCAAAAGGAAATGCTTTCTAACTCCGCAAAATCTGCTTAAGGGGCAATCACGAAACTTCTTGGCTTTATATAGACACCAGATAAAATTCAGGTAATTAAGTTTATATTGTACATTTAACCTCCAGTTAACGAGGTGGTAACACGTGTTGAAATGGTATGAGATCTCTCTCTACACATCGATCGTATATTTCTGTCTTTTAAGTACCTTTTCCTTTTAACTTAATCTTTCGTTAGATGGTGCTGCGCTCCTCGCAACAAGTTCGTGGCGTTAATGCGTTTATGCTCTATTCATTCTGTAGGAGTAAACCTAAAATTGGTTTGGGACGTTTTTACAACGTCTTGATAAAGAACTTGTTATAGCGCAAATTAATCGATATGCCTATACCACATACTTGCCAAGAGAGCTCACATTGCCTATAAAACTTACTCTTGGCACGGATTTAATAATCACGGATCAAAAAATTATAGTGGAAAATTGTTGTCAAACCAATCAGAAACCTGTACAATATATTTCCAATAATAATTAAAAACACAACCCCGCACCAATGTCTCAAATGTAAAAAAACTTTTGTAGGCACTGAGCACAAAAAAATTTGCCAGATTTGTGCTCAAGACTCAAGATGTCATTAATTTATTTTGTATTTATAATAATTTTAGTTAGTTTAGTTTTTGTAGGTTAATTTTAGGGGGAAGTTACTGTATGTTGATAGCTTTAAGTTTGATTTCTATTTTCCAAAAATCTGATGATGAAGATGATAATTATTTTTGACATAATTCGTTGTCACAAAATACACTGTTTTTTTTTATAATATTAAATCAATAATATTTTGTATGTAAGAGGAACATGGGTTATATTGTTTTTTGATAATAAAAAATATACAATTCAAAGCGAAATGTTACTGTGACCACCTTGGCAACTATGTGCTAGACTTTTTGGTGGTCACCTTAAGTTTAATTTAAGTTTATAATTTGAATGTATTTCACCGCATAGTTCCTTCCCAGGTTAGAATTGTGTAATGTCACGGGCATCGGATACACACTGTTGTATCCATCTCTCATTTTATTTTGAAACTTACTCTATGCACTGAAGAAAACCATCATCATTTCATCAATGTCATTAGAATTTATGAACAAAGTCTTGGGTATTCTATAAAAAACTTGGAGAAATGCAGAATGAATACTTAATATATATTCAATATAGATAATGATAATTTTTACAATTACACACAATAAATATATAAAATACAATAAAAATGATATAATAAACATGCAAGTACCTTTGAAAACTAAAAACGGTTCCTAACCAGTTTTATATGGATCTGTGACCTTAGTGAAGAAGGTAGGCTACTTCCACACTGTCTTAGGGGCGTGTGCACAAAGCTATGCTAGGCAGCTGGTGATGTATGAAGAAAAATCGATCTATAGGGTAACTTCATGTATTTTACATGTCAGAAGGAGGGTTATGTTTTTCTAGTATGCATGTATCTATATTTATTTGGCATGCACTACAGCCTAAACCGTCCAACGGATTTTAACATATCAGGTGTCATTAGATTTGCCTCAGTTGTGGGATTGACGTAGGGTATATAAAGTACTTTACAGAATTCCCGTGGAAACCGGTATCAAATGGAAAAATAACTTCAACAGTCGGGTTTTTTAATTTGTCCAATTCCACAGGCTTTCATTTCACTTAACTTTCGTCTTAAGCCTATGTTATCCAATATATGCTATTTCATTGTGTAAATTACGGGTTGAAATAAAATTTTACTTGTAGAATTTGAATATGTTAGGAACAGCAATATGTAGTATCAAGCGGAGTACTATAAAACCTGGTTTCAGAATCATTGTTCCCGGCACGCTTTGTCCGGTTCTATTCATCCATCACAATACTTGTCTCGCATAATAATTACACACTTTTTCAGTAAATGTTATGTAACAGCTGTATCGCTTTTATACACGCTTTAAGCCACAGAGTAACGTAACGGCTCCGTGTTACAGTTTAGTGTCGAAATTACCTCTTTTGGTGTGTAATAAATAAAACACATAGTTCCTTCATAGATTAGTGGGTTGAAAAAGGAACAGCTTACTTAAACCTAAGATTACAAATTATATGAATTACAAAAATGTGTTGTACTAGTTAAGATTATGAAATCGATATTATAGTGAGTACCATCTACGAAGGCGCGCCGCGCCTCGCTACTTTTTCATTCATTGTAGTGTGCGAGCATAGTGAAGAAATATTCTTGTATGGCACTCATATGAGGGAATTTAATAGAAAAATTTGGCTTTAGTATTTTCTAGATAGATTCCAAGATTTAGTAAAAGATTTTGCACGCGGCTTTTTTCAAGTATTTCTCGATAACAGTCCTATTTATTTGGATAATACAATGAAATCATATTCATTACCAAGCCAAAACAAAAAATGTTTCCTTATACCATATTAAAAAATAACTAATATAATTTATGATAAAGGGAAAGCCCTTTATCAAGATTTTGAAACATGGATTGGCTGGATTTAGCCGGTCGTGGCACTCACGTGATGAAGTGACGATTATTGAATGATGAAGTCCTTCGGCACGGAACTACTTACCACTAGAATTCTCTTGTTACCTGTATTTGTTTTCCAGCTGCTAAAACTTTACGAAATGCTATTTGACTTATAACAAAAGCGAGATCAACCCAGACAGACAATATAATCTGCATTAAGACTCAGCAGATTAAGCTTTGTCCATTTCAAATAAGGCGTAATTCCCAAGAAACACTATTTTACGTGACTAGTTAGTGCTTTCACGAACTGGTCCGTTTATTAATTCTATACCAAGTCTAAGAGATCTGTACCACGTACCAGATTAAGTTTCTTACTTTTATTGGGTTCTTTTTAACTTGAGTTGACTTTATAAGATAAAAAGGACTCTTTCGTATAAGATTTTGTATGATGTGACTTCTCTTGTTGTTCTTGAAAAGTATCCAAATTAAAGAACATGATTTGGGAGATGGATACATTCCTCTGTCATTGCTCATAGAATTATTTTTGATTTATAAAAGCTCACTGCAACGTGGTAACTTACGATTTTGCATCTCCATATATAAGAGTAATTATCCTTTTGACCTGCTGTTTGGATGTCTAACAAGAAACATCTATTTAAAAATATAGAAGATTCAAAAGTCTATAAATAATGTAGATACTTTAATTATTCTTCTTATCGTGTGAGGGAGTGGAAATCGTATATTTCCAGGCAGTTCATCCATTGTAACGTCACTTTAAGAGTCAAACCTTTAACAAATTTAATTTAAGTTATTATCATAACCCTTCACCGTCATTGAAAATTTAGTGTCGGCAATATTTTGTGTTCCAAATTTTGGATTCTAAAATAAAGGTTGTAGTAGAAGTCAAAACCTGTGAAGTTTTGATAAGTCTATTACTTAATCCAACTAAACTTAGACAAAGAGTGATAAATAAACTTTTCGCCGTGAAGCAAATTTAGGTAGATAGTTTCTTTAAATAATATATCCCCAGACAAACACATTAAGTTTATGGCCTCAAAGTAAGCTGAGCTTGTGTTATGGATGACCATACAGTTAACTGGGGGAACCCAGAATAATCATACATACCGTAAATATAAACTACCATGACCTGAAAACAAACATCTGTATGATGAATACACATTCTTCTCGGCCGCCGTATTGATCAGCAACTTATGCGCCATGTCTCACTTCTTGTTGTAGATATTTAAAGAGACACTAAGCACTACACTATTTATTTATTTAGACGACAGTTTTAACCAGTAAAAAACGAACCGAACCTCAGAACTCTGTAATAGCCTTAAGTTATAGTAAACTTATACGCGTTACGCGTATAGGATAAACCATAATTTAATTAAATAATTTTCAAAGGGATAATCAAGTTATGGAGTTTTTGGGTAGGTGCTTAGGAATGGATTAACAATCAGCTGTGGTTAAAGTTTTAAACGAAGTAAGATGCTTTTAAAACAAAATACCCTAAATTGAAATGTTCCGCTTATTTTTACTACAACGAGGTATACAAATAATATCATAAATATTTCTGACAATCACACAACATTATCTAGACCAAATTAAGTGTCATTAAAGAACTTGTGTTATGGATACTAGATAACGGATGAATAAACTTAAGAAATATATAAACATATTTATATTTATGAAGGTATTTATATATAAATATTAGAAATGAACTTAAATAAACGTAAATGCACATCCATAACTAGAAAGAAAATATAATAATATATCTGCCCCTACCAGGATTTGAACCCGGGACCTCTGGCATGGAAAGCAAGGCTACTTACCTCCACACCAAACAGGCCGTACTTACAAAATACTAAATACTTAGACTATCCTGTTTAGCTTACTTATTTTAACTGCTTCGGATATGATAATTTTGAAATAGTTCGTGGTAGGCCTTGTTCTGCACTACTGAAACTTCTGTATTTTTTATGGATGTATTTAATTTTTCGATTTCGATCCCGACGCTATTTATCTGCAGGCGATGACTTATATCATGGCTAATCCGATAGTAACTCAGCTTTTTGCCTTGTTAGAAAAATATATTTTATTTTAAGTAACAATTTAGTATGAGAGCGATTAGTATTAATTATGCAGACTGTGGTTAAACCATTTGGAGTATCAGAAAAGGAAATAAATATTGAGGTACAATGATACAAATTTATCTGTAACTCATTTTACCTAACAGCCATACGTGGAATACAGTTAAAATGAGTATAACAATAACATTTTCAATCCTGTAACAAAGTATACATGGTATGTAATTATGGTATATAATAAATAATTCTGAATTCTATGAAAAAACATGGTGAGCCAAAAGGGAGTAACGTGTGTGATATAATGTGATTTATGATATAGCATAGTGTGATTTATTATATGACATTAAAAATCAGACAAACAGCTCAAGACCCAAGTGACCCGAAATCCATATTTTTTATTATAAAATGTACGCGCGCTTGCACATACAGATCCTCGGGAGAGAATTTTTTGGATGAAAGAAACTCTACGTCCTTTTCTGGTCCCCTGAAAATGTGTCGAAAAGTTTCATGTCATAGAAGAACAGACTACAGTTATTATGAACTTGTAGGTAGATTGAAATATAATAACACCATTTCTTTTCTACCTATCCAAGATTTCGTTTCTTTCTTTAACGTTATTGGCAGTTATTGGAGCCCTAGCCAAGTTTCTAATCCATGATCGTTAACACGATAGAAAACTCGTACACTGTATGAAACTTTGCCTTATATCCCGTCATACACGGCCCTTGTGACTCTAGCCAAGTTAGAAATATCACATTTCTATTCAATGTATGTAATCGCTAACGCTTTAAAGTCTGAAGTACGTAGCAGAATTTCCCTTATATCTACGGTGTTACTATTCTGTTTCTAAAAATACTCAAACGAATTATCAAAATTATACAAAAATATAAAAATTGTGGCGTAGTGGTGAGTAGCCCTGCCCCGTTTATTATCTCACCGAGAATTATCTGAATGTACATTTTTAGATAATTTGTTATTAAGATTTAATTTTAAATATAAATGTGATGCGAGTTTTGATCATTTTTTAGATAAGTTTGGAATCACAAGCTTTTAAAAGCAAAATTATCAATTAGCTATCAATTCTGAAAGTTTCAAAAAGTAAAGTTTATCACCAGTTCTTTTTTAAAAAGGGTTTTTCCGAACTGGTGGCAGAGTCATTCTTTGTATAACGTCAACAAAACCACGTAAACTCAATGTTGAGAAATAAATATATGAATCTGATTTGAATTCTGCTTATTTTTATTATTTTGATTTCGTATTTATGTTAACGATGTTATTTTTTCATCGCCATTGTATTTTACTTTACTTGATATAACTAAAAATGTAACTTACCACTCCTTTAATTTTTCGCGAGCGATGCTGCGGGCAACAGCTAATTATTAAATAAATGTAAAAGAGGCATGTACATTCAAAGAATCAAAATTCTTCACCTTTCTGTAAACGCTTATTATATGTTTATTAAAAATATAATAGTCAAATATAGTGATTCTCATTGCTTTTTCGACAGAGGCAATGTATTTATTATGCAAAATATTATCTTCCATGTATCGCTTCTGAAAGAAATCAAATATTTCGCAAAAATAAAACATTGATTTACCAACCGACACCACGGTACTGAAAAAAATATCGGAGTATTAAAGTCCGGAGTACGTTTATTCCAATACGGCTTGTCACGGCGTACATGAATGGCTGCTGGATTGGTGGCTTTAGGGCGTATACTTTTTATAAAAACCAAAATAGTTTATGCGTTTTAATAGTTTCGTTTCCGAGCCCCGACATCGAACTGAGGTAGCACCGATCTCCGCGGTTCAAATGGGCTTCGACGTCGCACTATACGAGTATAGCGCGACTAGTAAAGTCACATTGTTTAGAGCCTCCCGACTCTCGGGGCTCCACAGTGAGTGCATCCTTGCCGGATTCGGCTAGGCTGGCTTCGGCCTTAGAGGCGTTCAGGCATAATCCCGCGGATGGTAGCTTCGCACCACCGGCCGCTCGGCCGAGTGCATGAACCAAATGTCCGAAACTATGGTAAAAGGTATGATGACGAGCAAGAATCGGCAGACACGTAAGTAGTCCGTTCTAAAAAATATTGACATGTGACATCTGTCAATACGACGACGTTCCATTCTGCGACATGCCCCCGGCCTTGGAAGCATGATCATCCAAAAGTGTAGTTGTATCTTCATCCAGGAACAGATCTTCGAGAACGCGCGGCGAATGACGCCCTATGATGTTTGGATATCGGCCGCTTGAGAGATAGCGTCTCTACCTAGATAGATCTTGATGATTTGACCAAGAGACCACTTCGATGTAGGCAGATTATCTTCCTTAATTACGACAAGGGTGTTTAACTGTAGCGTGTTAGTATTCGTCGTCTATTTGCAGCGGGTCTGTAGTTTGGATACATGTTCTTTTTCCCAAAGAGTCCAGAAGCGCTGGCGCAGTTGCTCAACTCTCTGGAACCGGGTCGATAAAGGCGTCAACTGGTCTTGTAGGTCAGTACGTACTGGCGCGGTCAGAGAACGACCAACCAAGGAAGGGGCCTTACATTTGCCTGACTATACATAAACATATTCAGTATAGTTACTATAGTAATAAATTTCATATACATAAAATTAAATTGCATCGCCTTCACTTTCATTACACGACTTTAAATTATTACATAACAAAAAACCTATTAAACAATTAATGAAAGATAATTGTTCTGAAATTGCTCAGTCTAACTGAATCTTCAACCATGCAAAACGTCTATCGAAAACGAACCAACCACCAAGGTGTATAATACCGACAGAATACATAATTAAATAACATAACTCTGGGGAAAATATACGAAAAAATATTACTTTCAAGACTTGATCATCTCATTAAAGTCAACTGGAAAGTATCACGGAATAGTTGTCACGCAACAAAATGCCAGACGATGTAAATATTTATGATTTAGTTAGTATACACTGAGCTACAAATCTTTACAATAGTAAGTTAGTTTATTTCGGGCCATTGTATAGTTATATATTATATTCAAATAAAAAAGAAACAATCCCAAAATAACAAATTTTTTTGTATTTTATTGATACAGAGATTATCTTTCTGATCCATTTGAAAAAAGTCATATCATTTTAATCTAATGTGTAGAAGTGTATTTCATAAGATATAAAATATTCTCGGTTGTGAACCAGAAATCGTTTTACGTAATTTATGCTTATTAGTGCTTGATTTTATCTACTGATTTCTGGATCAACAGTCTAAAAATCAAAACATGCGTTGAACTCATTACTCTACTTTATGAAATCAACCTTCTGTATGAAGTAAGCTTATTTATAACCAATTTTAATTCAGTGCCGAACACATTGTTATAAACAATGGAAACTAAAAATACAATAAAAATGAATGTATTTGGTTAAGATTGCTTTAGTGTCCGTTTGAATTATTACTCTACAAGGGTATAATTATTGGTAACTATATACATACATTTTGAACTGTGAGCAGTTTTTGTTACCTCTTATGTATTGTACGAGTGTGTCGTGTCTCGTTAAATTATTTTCGTAACGCAAATTCGCAACTATAATTAGTTGCTTGTTATATTTCAAAATTTATAATTGTCGAAAGAAATTACTATACGTTAGTAACAGTTGTTATTTGCGTGTTCTTATTTTCTATATTTCTGTGTACACAAAAGCATAAGCATTGTTTCTCTTGAAAAAGATGTTCCGGGTCGAATTACGCTAGAAACAGACATTTGTGTGATTATCATAGATTGTTGTGTGATAATTGTTAACGTTCGGGTTTTCAGTTAATGTCTCTTACGCGAGGTGCTTTGAGATCCAGCCCCGGTATTACGGATTGCCATTTTTTATTTTTTATTATGTTACAACATTCGAGTCGTTATTTTTTTAATATTTGGGTTGTATAATTAATTAAAAATAAACACCAATTCAAATAAAGGGGCCACATATATTCAACAATCATTATTTTTGATTCTATGTTATTTCAATATTTTTCTTAGATCATTTAGTCCATAAACGGAAGCTTTTAAAAAAGCCTCCATGGGTTGCTTAAATTTGTTTAAAACAATTAAAATATATTGCTTCACTTTTCTTTGTATTTTGAAGGAAATTTTATTAAAAAATTTATATCGTTTTACATAAAAGCGTTTTATGTTAATAACATATAAAAAACAGGATGGTGTTGTTTTTATTTAATATCAATAGAGAAAAACGACGACAGAAAAATATTGAATAGAAGAAAATACGTACTTTAAATATTCTGTAATGTTGAAGCATATCCCTAATATATGATTTTAGACTACTTAAAGAAGAACTTCAAAAATCCCGATGCCCTTTTCTAAAAAAGTAAACTAACTGGTAACAACGCAACGAATGTCTTGTTTGTGTAGTCTATAAATAGAGAAGCATTAAACCGTTACCCTAAAATCGGTTCAATGGTTCATTCATTGTTCTCTACGAACTATTGAAGTACTACTTAAAGTTTCTTTGAAAATCGTAGACATACAAAGATGTGTGTAAGCCTTTGATCTTTATCACATTTGTAAAGAAGTCTGCACAAACAAAATATATTTTTTAATCAAAGATAAGTTCTTTAATTTATTAGAAAAATGTAGAGGGGTAGGTTGTAGGATTTCTTCGTTCATATCTCGTCTGAGGCGGTACTACAGCCCTTCCTATTTGGACCACCACAATTATAACGTTTTAGTGGTTGGCTGTATTCAGGTCAAAGGGAAGGAACTAAGGCATTTACAACTCAAGCTTCCGGTTGGCAATGCATCATTAGTCGAAGTATTAATTACAACCACTATTAATAACTAAAACACCTACAATCAATGATGTCAATGGGTGTGGATACCACTAACCATCAGATAGGTCGAGTGCTTGTTTGCCGGGTAGAATATTTTTCACGTAAAACATAAGACTAGTATGTACACTATACTATTTCATCAAAGTAAATTGCTGTAGATAGGTGACAAGCTGCTGAGTCACAGACCTCAAAAATCTTGTTCCTGACCACCTGATTTTACTTGACGTGCTTCTCGCACCAAACCAACAATACCTATACGTCACACCACGAATACAAACTAAATTACACGGACCCGAAGTATTTTATCTAGCTCGCAAGCCCAGGTTCTGCGTCAATCTATTTTTTTATGTCGAGGATAAATATTTTCTCGTTTGTGGGTGAATGTTTCATTTTTTTGCCACATCTTAGATACGTCATGATACGTCATCTTCACATTTCTTCCGCTATTTTGCTGTAATTTATTTATTTATTATAAAAGTACAACCACATCACTCATATCTACACATTCATGAGGTAACTACTTGTGCACGTAATGTTCTAATATACATGACAATTACAGTGTACATAACAATTATTGTAAAGTAGCTCTAAATACTAACAATATATAACTTTTTTTTTCTAAAGTAATCAATAATTTTAAAAGTTTGGAATGAGTTATTTAGAATTTTTACTCTGATCCTGTGATCTACTGTAATCTGTTTGAAGCTGCTGAACGAGTCATTCGAGATATTATATAATATTCGGATGCATGAAGAATTCTATATAGAGGGGATTGGAAACAATATAATTAATGTCCAATGTCTCACAAACTTTTTTTTTTAATCAAATACTCATTGGTTAGTTTTGAAAAGAAAAGCGGTTACTAATAGAACAAGTCCTGAAGAATCTCCACACCATTCACATCCATTGCTTCCCAGAGTACGTGACCTGTGCTGATTCTCAGTTCCGTCGAATGCTTCACCATCACGTTAATCGTACAAACTTCAAAAGTGTATAACTTTTGCGATTTGCGTTTGCTCGAAAATTTCTACAATTAATATGTATAGTAAAATAATTTTATTACGTTGGCTACACGAAGACGTCAGGAGCATACCCGACCGTGTTTAGAAGAACATTTTTATAAGATTTCTTAATAGATGCTACTGTCTATTAAAACTGTGTGCTGATTGTAAATTACATCGAATACGTCCCCATCGCGTTCATCGAGCAGGCGACGTAGGACTTTTGTGTGAAATTTGACCAGCGACATCTTCCGAGTACAAAAGTAATCAAATATTGCGAGTACGAGTTTTTGCTTGCTCGATTTCGTCTGCGCACTATGGACAAGCAGTCGAAACTTCGTCGAAATTTTAACGTTTACGATGTGAAACTAGCATTTTGCGAGTACGAGTTGCATTTTGTACCCACAATATTTGATTACTTACGTAATCGGAAGATGTCGCTGTTCAAATTTCATACAAAAGTCCTACGTCGCCTGCTCGATGAATCGATGGTGACGCATTCGATGGAACTCAGAATCAGCACACAGATTGTCTGTATCCAACTTCTGCATAAGTACAAAATATTGTTTCTTAAGTAATAGAAATAAATTTTGATTGAGAAAACAAATATTTCAAACGATGAATTCTGGGAAATTAAATATATTAATATCTTTCATTTTAATTTATTCTGTTGATTTCTAGTAGAGTCTTTATTATAATTCTTTTATACGTAATAAAATTGGAATGTTTGGATTGCTCTCCACTCCACTAATTGCGAGCTCCTCTTCATCAACGTGCGGGGTACGCCACTAGTTAAGTTATTAAATTAAAACTGTTTAATCTTGGACAGAAAAAATATACGTAAGAGAATAAAATATAATTATTACTACGTAAAATAAAATAGTTCAGTAGAATAGTAAATTCTAAGAAAATGAAATGAAAAAGAAAATGAAAATGCATAGTCAGTCAAATTATTGAACTGTTTTACAAAATTTTTCTTAACCGATAAAATAGATGGTTTTTTAATGTCCTCTAAAACATGCATTCAATTTCATTAAATTTCAATAATTAAACTTATATGACAAAAATTTTAAAGAAATTAACTTGTATTCCTTTACAAATTTTGAAGCTCCATTCCATTTCTTTCTTTTTTCGAAAAGATTTATAAAAAAATGTCTTCCCATTCTTATTCTAATACTGACAAAAAAATTGTCTCCAACAGAGAAAGTAATTAACTGAGAATTTTATTATTTAATCAAATAACAACTGAAATGGAAAAAACACGCGAAGCTTATCTATTTGAATAAACATCGGAATATATTAACGGACAGGCGACTATTTATACGCCCAGTAGAGGTCAGAGGATAGCGGAGCGGGTACGATTTACTAATCTTTTAGCCATTGCAGGGCGTCAAATGTGGCTATGTGGTTGACGCCTTCTATCTGATAAACCCGTAGACTTATTACGTAACTTGCGATGGCAAAAATCGCACGTTATTCGCTCTTCAATCGCTAACTGTCTAAACAACCGAATGACGTACCAGCGATAGCAATTAAATTATATGTAATAAAAAGATTTTTCACGTTCAGCGATGATCTCGCGATGACTGCGTGGTAATTGCAGATTGCTTTTCTTACATACTGCAGCCGGCTGGTACTTCGTACGGTTTTTTGACAATTAGCAATTGAAGAGCAAATATGGCAAGTTACGTGATAATCTTCCGGGTTTCATCCCAATAAGTGCCCAATGTACTGTTCCGACTTCTTGTCGGGAGGAAAACTCCTTCAATTATTAAACGTTGTACGATTAGATATACTGTTTACATTTTTTACTAATACACTCTGGGGGTCTAGCCAAATTACAATCCACAATCGATAACGCTATCGAAAACGTTTAAACTGCATGGAGCACATCACGTGACTAGCGATACCTCAACTCCAGTTAACAGCTTGGTCGAATCTAAATTGTCTGTAAGCATCTTAATTGCGTGAGGTTCATGTCCTAGCAGTGGACTATTTAAGCTGCCGTATATTAACCATTGTGTGTTTTCAACAATTAATATAATTGGATGATGCGTGAAGCGCAGTGGCTATTCACTTTCTTAATCATAAGATCGATCTCATTAATAAATATTATTAATTTGTTGATAAAATCATATACATTAAATTAAAATATTGTTTTTAATGAATTTTACTTTGTATTCTAATCTGTATTTTCCAACCCGATGTGAAAGAATAAGAGAATTGCACTTATTATTTAGTTTTCAAAAATTTAGTTTTTAGAAATGTTAGGTTAGTTTTGATTGCTTGACACGTATTTCCCATTAAAATGGACATACAAAAGCTAAACTTACATTTCTGCACTGTTTATTAAAAGTACTATTGTAGCAACAATTCATGATTATAAGAATGTGAGAGGGCGATTAATAAAAAAATTACTTGCTGCTCCAGAACTATATTATTACAATATTAAAAAAAATTGTATAAGCCAAATACAATTTTTTACACCTGAAACTAAACAAATTTTTAATTCTTTAAGTAGTTCAAATGCGGCTGGTTACGATGAATTACTGGCGAAATTTTTTAAATTATAAGTGATACTCTATCAAAACCTCTATCTCACATAATAAATTTGATATTTAAAGAGGGAATATTCGCACAAAGATTAGAATACATAATAGTAAAGCCAGTTTACAAAAAAGGGTAAAAAAACAACATAAATAACTACAGACCCATTACTCTAGTTCCCATGTTGTCAAAGGTTTGAAAAGGCTTTGCTAGCTGTGGTTGGAATGGGAAGTTTTTTTTGAGAAAAACAATATTATATTGCAAGAACAAAATTGTTTTCAGAAAAATAAATTGACTAGTCTGGCGTGTTTTAATTAATTTCCGATCAATAACTTCATCTGTAGATAGTAAGACACCAAAAGTAGAACTTTTCTTTGATATGAGTAATGCCTTTGATGTTGTACACCGTGATATCCTTCTAGACAAACTGGAAAAATATGGTTTTAGAGGTACCACGCATAAAATGGTCCAGAGCTACCTATCCAATTGATATTAAAGAACTGAGGTAACAAATTTCTGTTCAAAACTAAATAACAAAAATCAGCATCTAAATTATAAAAACTCGTACTCATCAGACTATAGATTAAACAAATTTTTTATTTTTATTGAAAAAGGATTAGGACGCTTGTCTCTGTTGTATCTCACCTGATGGAAAGTTACGATGAAGACGAAGGTGTTACACGTCTATTCACGAGATATCTATTCACTCGACGCTTGAAAGAACTAGGACTATAGTTTTCTGGAAAAACAGACGCGGGCAGTTCATTCCTCACCTTGGCGACCCGCACCAAAAAGGAACTATCGAAGCGTTTGGTTCGACTTCTTGGGATGTCTACCATGAAGGGATGGAAGGTCTGTCTGCGTCTAGTAGTCCGATGCAAGAAGGGTGTGGGTTCAACCTGATTAAAAAGAGCATTTACACACTCTCCAAAATGTAATCTGTAGAATACTGCTAAACTCGCAACTTTCCGACGATGGTCGAGGCTTTGCAGTTTTTTGGTGGTGAGGTCAAAGTTGTTAATAATTTTTCGGGCTCTTCGGTCAACTGCGTCCATCGCTTCTAGTTGGTACTTTGCAGAACCATCCCAAAGGTGGCTACAGTACTCCATACAAGATCGAACTTGAGCTGTATACAAATTAAGTAGCTGTTCAGGGCTGAAGTACCGTTGGACCTTTATTTATTTATTTATTATATAATAGGACAACCAGTGAGTAATACATTAGGACTTCCAACTAAATATTCTTATAGTAAAAAAGGGATAAATATACACTCTATTTAAGGCTGCCACAACATGCATAAATAAGAAACTTCGACAAAAGTTACCTAAATTATTAAAGAATTTTTACAAATTGGATAATATAAATCATAGATTATAAAAATTATTAACTAAAAGTATTTAAGGGTATGGATGTTTAAGTGTTTGATCAGAGCCTAAAGAATTTGATAAGTATAGTTGAGTGTGTGATTTTTAATATTGATTAATATATTATGTCAATGATAAGTAATAAAAATAAAATTATAATGTCAAAAATTATTTAATTAATTTAAATACTTAAGTAAATTAATTTAATTCCTTTTTAAGACCTTCGAGATGATTCCCAACTTCTTTGAATCAGTTTGCGCCATGGACACAATTTGTTGCCCGAAGTTTAGTTGGGACGATATAGTTACGCCCAGAAACCCTAGGTGGTCGGTTAACAGAAACATTTTGGAAAGTGGGCGTTAGGTCGAAACTGCTCTTTTTCGCGGAGAATAAACACGCCTGTGTTTTCGACGGGTTAAATTTGACCAAGTTGGACTCGCCACAATCGGACACTTTCTTTAAGGCCAAATCCACCCGCTTAATCATGGACTCTGTCAAAGCCCGGATTTCTTCAGGACTCTCTCGCGCATTGGACATGTATCTCTCTACAACGGTGCTGTCATCAGAGTAACCAATAATGCCTGGGGTTAGCAGGTCATTAATGTGCAGCAAGAATAACGTTGCAGAGAGAACAGATCCCTGAGGTATTTTGTCATTAGGTCAGAAGAGCAGCCGTCTAAGACGAATTGACCGTTCCCTCAGAAAATCAGATATCCAGCCGCAGAGCCCTTTAGGTATTCCGTAAGCTGGAAGCTTACTTAAGAGACCATCATGCCAGACCCTATCAAAAGCTTTGGAAATGTTTAAGGATACAGCTATAGCTTCACCGTGACCTTCCAAGGCTTCGATCCAAAAGTGAGTGGCACACAAGAAGATCTCCAGTCGAGCGTCCACTGCGAAAACCATATTGGTTATCACTAAGGAGCTCGTTGGACTCAAGGTCCAGGAGACGATTGTTCAATACACGCTCCATAACTTTGCAAAGTATGGAGGTGATTGCAATAGGTTGGTAGTTAATAGGATCTGCACGGCTTGTTGGCACGTTGCATGTTAGCCAGCTTCCAGGGTTTAAGGACCTTTCTGGATTTCCATATACGGAGTCGATACAGGCGCGTCAAGGCCAGTATCAATGTGAACCCACATGACGGAAAAGTCTAGATCTTCCAAGTAACGGAAACGCTGACAACAGATCTCGTCACTGGCATACATGCACACCCCGGCGTTCGGACGGAAATTGGACTCCAGGATAACAAAGATATGCCGAGTCTGACGGATTACAGATCTGCGTCTCCGTTAGGAAGAGTAGGTGAGGCCTCTCAAGATGGTGGTGGACATCGTTGATATGTTAGAGCAATCCTCTGAGGTTGCAAAAGTGCACTTTAAGAGAGAGGAAGTGCAACCGCAGAACCTTACTCTTCTTATGACTTTTCATATTAGTTGTGTAAGTGAATAGGGAGGAGGACAGAAGTTGAGTGAAGCGCTGCAAATGGAACCAAGCAGCTCACAATAAACAACGCACCGATGGGGAACTGGCTTGGAGACTGCGGGGACACCCGAATCCCCCCGGGGATTGTCATCGGGTCCTCTCTAACCAGTCGCCAGCTGGCGGGGCAGCCTTGCGCATGTGGCTAGCACACTACTTGGGCCCCCTACTACCTGCGGTCGGCCAGCGGTGCACCGCTTCTTCGGATCCCGCTACCCTCCAAAACCAGTTACCCGGCGAACCAATAAATTACGAGCTGAAGACAGTTCCCTGATGCAGCACGATTACTCAGACCTGCCCCCCCCTATAGCTACACTAAACATCATGCCGGAACGCAACCATATCACTTGGCGGTATGGCATTGTTTAGTGGGTGGTGACAAGCCACGGCCGAAGCCTACCACCAGAAGATACTGCTCGTTTAGCACCACCCAGGGACCACGTACAAGGCATCGAGGGCTAAACCTTGCGGACGCGAGCAGTTCCAGTCCGGGTTCCCCAGGGAGGAATAGCCACACCGTTATTTTTCTAATATACATTCATGACTTGCCATAGATAACGACCGAAGATATAATTTTATTTGCCGATGACACTACAATTTTAATAAAATTTTACTTTATAGATAATTATGAAAATAAAATTAACAAAATAGTAAATAACGTACTCAATTGGCTTAATAAAAACAACCTCAAGGTAAATGTTGAAAAAATAAAAATTATGCAATTTCGCACGGATAAATCCTTTGAAATCGCAAATCAAAAACGAAAACTAAGTAAAATAAGAGGTTGATTCCTTTAAATTTCACTCGACGCAAATATTAAATAGAAACTCAATTTAGACTCGTCTGCTCCAGATCAAATAGGTTTTTGTTTGCTCTACGCCGTCTGCGAGAAGTAGCGTCACTAGTATTGGCAATTAAAGCGTACCACGGATATGTTATCTCCGTTTTACGATACGGAACTATATTACGGGACAACAAATTAGATATAGACACCGTATTTAAAGTTTAAAAACTTTGCATTAGAGCGTTATCAAACATACAGGTTACGCAGTCGTGTAGACCAGTGTTTAAAAATTTTAAAATATTGACTTTGACAGGACTTTATATTAAAACACATAGACTTATTTCTTAAATAGCATCCAGAACTGTTTCAAAGACATAAAAAATTAAGACGATATAAGAGAAATATTGACCAAAAGTTAATCATGCCCAAATGTAACCTTACAATCACTACAAAAAACGTCCATGTCAGGGCTTTAAAATTTTATGATTTTTTACCAATCAAATTCAATAATTTGCCAATAAATAAATTTAAAAATAAAATTCGTATGTTATGTATTAGTGGAAAATTATTTCCATTCAATCAAAGAATATTTTTTGTATAAACATAATGAAAAACACAATGTTGTCAATATAAATGTTGAAAATTATGACATACTGAATAAACTATTTTAACTAGTTTTGCTAATAAAATATTGATATTTATAATTGTATTATGGACGCTTAAATAAAATGCATAAAATTTACTTCGAAAAATGTATCTTAATAAATGCAACTTAAATTTGTATGAATTCATAAACCCAAAATATTAGGTCTTTACCTATGAAATTGCCGTTTTTCACGAAATAAATGAAGCGTAATTTTTTTATATATTTTTTATTTCTATTAATCAAAATAATCACCCATGCAATCAATGCATCTTTGCCAACGCATTGGTAGGTTATTGATGCTTTTCTTGAATAAATCAGCTGGACGGGAGGCAACAAATTCTTCAAAGGCATTTTGTACTGCCTCTCGGGTATTGAATTTTTTTCCCGCCAAGAAGTTATCCAAATTCTGGAAAAAGCAGAAGTCTGTAGGCGCAAGGTCTGGTGAGTACGGTGGATGACGGAGAACTTCCAACCCCAACTCTTGTAGCTTGGAGACCGTCTGCTGTGCAGTATGAGGTCGCGCGTTGTCGTGCAGGAGCAGTGGAGCAGAACGATTGACCAAAGCTGGTTGGAGACGTGCGAGCTTCTCCATCATTGTGTTCAGTTCTTCACAGTACACATCTGCAGTAATGCTTGTCCCGTTTGGCAAGAAGCTGTGATGAATTACACCCGCGTTAGACCACCAAACAGTGACCATCACTTTTCTAGGGGTAAGTTTTCGTTTAGGGCATTGTTTGGGTGCTGAACCAGGGTCCAACCAACTTGCTGAGCGCTTACGATTGTCAAACAGGATCCATTTCTCGTCACAAGTAACAATGCGGTTCAGAATTCCTTCATTTGTATGCCTGCTGAACAGTGCAAGGCACGTCTCCACGCGTACTTTGCGCTGGCGGTCATTGAGTTCGTGGGGTACCCATTTGTCAAGCTTTTTTACCTTGCCAATTTGACGCAAATGGACCAATATTGTTTTGATGCTAACGTCGAAAGCTGCTGCTAATTCAGCCGTGAATTGAGTTTCATCAGCTTCTACAATTGCCTTTAATTCGTCATTGTCGACCAAAGTTTTCGGACGACCACGGGGTTCATTTTTCAGGTCAAAATTTCCAGAACGGAAGCGGGTAAACCAATAACGGGTGGTGCGTTCGTTTGTAGTGTTCGCTCCGTAAACGTCGTTGATGTTGCGTGCCGCTTGTGCCGTTTTGCTGCCACGACGGTACTCATACTCCATAATTACTCGAATTTTTAACTTATCCATGATGACGAAAAATGTTCGAATGCGTTGAAAACAAAACACTAACTATTAAACAAATGACGATTTTAGAAAAATAATTCCATGTTTGTCAAATAAAATTAATTTGAAATTAGAATTATCAGTCAAAAAAAAAATATTTTCATTTGAAATGGCCAGTACGGCAAAACGGCAGTTTCATAGGTAAAGACCTATTATTACCTAATTGTATTTGACACACCATTTTTGAACGCCTTATTGGCAGATTTTTCTCGGCAATATTTTGTTATATTATTTAAAAATCATTCACATAAATATGTAAAGAGAATATATTGTCCTTAAAGTTGTACATAATTATTTAAAAATCATTCACATAAATATGTAAAGAGAATATATTCTCCTTAAAGTTGTACATACCTGGCCATATTCTACTTTTTATAGGTCGTGTCATTGCCAATTGACAAGTTTATGTTGAGCTAATAATTTTATTTTACAATATAATTTTAATTTGAAGAATTTAAGGAAAAATTGTGTAAATAAACTTTAAATGTCGTTTTAGTATGGTATGGTTATGGTATGTTTCTCAGGTATGTTTCTTAAGTTCTTTCATGTTTTTTCGTTATATTAGATGATAATAAATGTTTTTGGTTACAGAACAACGACCAAATTTTATTTATACAAGAATAAAAACAATATAAATACATTTCATTTCATTTCATTTCCTTTTAATTTCTGAAAATACGTTTCTTTGTGACAAATCACAAAACTAACATCTAAGAGCATAGTTAGTTAAAGCTAAATTTGTTTAAGTTTACAAAGTCACATTAGGCTTGTGAGAGTAACAAACAACAACTGTCATTATGAAGATTGTTAGATTTCAACGATGACGTCTTCATCTAATTATCACGTAGAGATCACGTACATTTCGAGAGTGTAGTTGTCCCTTTCTTTTTCATTCTTTTAAAATGGAATCACATGATAATTTAAGAAGCGTGACGTCGATGTATGTTGCCCAAAGGCTTAATCTATTTTGAAGTATGTGTGTTTGATGACAAACGTGATGGGGGCAATATTAGGTACCTATTTAAAAATGAGTAACACAAAAAAAGGATTTTCATCACATCTTACAGTTTCAAAATTTCTAAAAATTCTAAAAAAACTATAAAACACAAAGAAAACCCTGCTATTTTAAAGTATCTTTGTATTTACAAGGTTTTTCAAAAATAAATACCAATGGTACCACCAACATGAAGTTGGACCCTTGATTCCTATAAGTAGACAGATTGACGCAATAGAAGATTCTGCTGAAATTATTTTATTTTTCTTAAGAAATAAATAAACTTAATTTTGAGGAAAGTGTCAGTTACCACATTTTTTAAATTGTTACCACGTTCAGTCAACATTCTGATGTAATAAATTATCTCGATATCAAAACATTAAATAAGTTATCTTAAAATAATCTAATATCGGAGAAGGACACATTATAGTTTACAAAAATAGTAACATACAATTTTGGTATAAACTGACTGTTTTGAAAATACTGGGTCTATCTTATACATAGAAGAAAATACATTGAAAATTACAAAACAGTGAATAAACATAAATAATTTCTTAAATTTCGTAAATAGTACTATTCTATTAGACACCTCTTAACTCGTAAACTACAACTGAATTATAATTAATACCTCGCCTGGGACCATAGTATACTCTTTATTATTCTAACTACCATTAAATGTGAACATAGCTGTACCCTAGTTAAAGGTAAGGAATAGTGAGTGAAAAAGTAAGAAGGGTAAATGCAACTGTAACGTAAGGTTGGCTACGCGATATAACTCAATATAATGCTGTGTATACATATGACAAAACGCTAACAAAACCTGGTTTTCACATAAATGTTTTTGAAAATTTGAATGTAGTTCACGTGATAGTACACCTATTACTATCTGAACTACATTCAAGATACAAAAACACCAATATTTTTAAGTCTAAATATTACAGAAAAACTACTGGCCTGAACTGCTTGAAATTTAGCATGGGCATACCTTACGGTCCCGAGGAAACAAAATTCAGAATAACAGTCTCTATTAATTCCACGCTCAGTAACAAGCTTACCATCTAAAGCCAATGAACGATTTATATACCGCTAGCAACACTAAGATTATTGTGGCAACATTTTTTCATGTTTATCGATGCAAACCAAACCATGATAAAATGTGCCATTGAGTTAAACTATTTTGAACCTTATCATTAACCAATTAGAGAAGTTTTTAGAAATTAAATAAATGAGCAACGAATTTATTTTTATGCCATGAATTGATAGAACGTAAAATTTTATGTTATTACTAAAAAGAAGCTATCGGATATTACGTCTATATGAGAAAATAGTAAACAAGAGATAAACGAATTTGAATTTCGTTTGTTTTTATCTAGTTGTATTTAGGATTCTGTTTAAAATTTTCCATTACAGAAAATTACTGGAAAATGTTTTTCTAAAATCACGGAAAACATGATTTTGTGTTGTTAGTTTTCATAATTGTAACATAAACAAATAGACTACAATTGTCACGTTAACTTGAATTTCAGGGGCTTTTACTTTCTTACTGTTCGAATGGCACCACTAATGTCAGAGTTGATCAACCCGCCTCTGGAAAGATCAAAGGCCTCTGACGTACCTTGGCTTTACGACTATATACTTGCGACAATAACCGGGACAGTCGGCTTAATTGAAACTGTAAGTAAGTTACTCGAGGGGTACGTGAAAGTTTCTATTGTGTGTGAAAAATAAAAAGATATAGAATTTTAAGTAACATCTCCATCTCTTTTTTGGCACAGCAGGGTTTATTAGCCAACTTTAAAAAATAAACCTATTTTTCGACAGCAGCCTTGTTCTGCTAATTTATAGAAAATGTTTGATCTTCTATATGGTTCTTCTAAATGGTTGTTCAGGAGAATACAAGGCATGGGCGAAGCCAGAGTGATGGGTTTATGCCATAGTTCCGACTGACTGTTATAACAGAAATTATCTGCGTTTGTAATGAAGAAAAGTCGATTGTCTTAATAAGTTCACGTAACGACACAGGTAAGGAGGTAATAATAAGGGAAATTATAAGTCAATTACAGATTTCTTTATTAGCCACGTGATCAAACTTCTAATTGTATAACTAAGTTATAGGAAAATGGGATAGCCTCTAATACACTAATTCGTCTTTTTTGCAACGCCTACCAAGTATTCTATAGAAAGCATAGTAGTTAAATTTGGGTTAGGTAAATGTTAAGCTGTAATTATCGCATGCGCGAGCTGAACGAGCGAAGCGAGCGTGTTGCGGCAGCACCCGGCTAAGCGCCCTAAACGAAATTGGATGATAGTTCAAAATTTTGTAGCAAAAACATCATCAAACAACATATTTTTAGTGGCTAAGATAGTATCGTTCAGACGCTCGCAAATTGTGGCTGACTTAGTATTTTAGAAGGCAATGTAGATTTTTATAGGCGAATAATGCTATTAAAAAGAAGTCTATTTAATTAGCACTCTAATAATAATAGCTCGGGTTTATTGTTAGAAGTTTTTTAGTGGTTCACCTGGATATCACCCTTAGCATTCCAAAAAAACTGATGCAATCACTGTACTGGACAAAACCGCTTTAGCTTTTCCGGAGCTGGTGGTGGGTGCTCCCAGGTCTCATCCAGCCACAAATCTTTAAAGAATTTCCGGTGGATTTTTTTTTCAAAATGCTCTAAATAATATCCATAAATTTTAAGTCAAATGCGTTTTTAATCAACTGAAAACAACCAAAGCACCGCAAAGACACTTCGAAAAATGCAGCTGAGTGGAAAAATAAGGTGCGTCGTTTTATTGCAATACCTAGGTATCAGTTTTTATCTCAACAGTCACTTTTCATCAACTACTTGTTTGAAGTAATGGTGCGAGAAATCGTACCAACTGCAAATATAGAAATGAAATGTTACGAAATCAAAATGAGGGTAAAGTTTAATAAAATGACTGTTACTATGGGTAATTCAAATGCTCTAGGTAGTTGAAAGATAGGTGGGGTATAATAGTAATATTGGCACATTTTTATCTATTAAATTTTACTGTTGGAGTTTACTGAATTTAAAATATATATAAAATAACAAGAGTTATTTTCTTGTATAGGTGAACGCCAGTGGCCACAGTTATTGGAGCCTTTCAATGCTTCGGACGGCATGTCAAGGCGTCGGTCCCGGTCGTTGTCTGTAAAAATCCAGTATTCCAGCCATGTTGGATACCTATGGGTTTTCGAGTAACATTAGATTGAGAATAAAAAAGGGTGCAAAACCTTAACCTTTTTATTTATTAGGACATATCTGCCAAACACTTAAAAAATACAAATCAATTTGTTTTTCAATTACATTGCTTTATAATAACCAGCGTTATTAAAACAGAACAAACATTTCATATCCGCCCAAATAACTTCTAACTATTGTTCGTTTTTGTGAAAATCACTCGTTTGTCACAAATGTTTAAATCAATAGCTGAAAAAGTAAAAACATTTAGTTCCTGTTTCAATAATGAATTCGTAGATTGACTCAACCGGAAAGGTACACGTTACTTGTTTAATTCTAATTATGGATCGAATAATGTATCTATCAACATGGCTAGAATAATATCAATAGATATTTATTTATATAATATATAATTATTTAAAAAGTAAACATTTTTAACTCGTTATTTAATAAGGGTTAATTTTTAAATCGTCAGATCAATACATATTACAATGAGATTAACTTTTATTTATTTTTTTGTTCCCTTAAGGGGAGGACAGGAGGACATAAAAAATGCTCTTATTCCTACCCCGCCGTGCGCGATTCGGTGTTACGTGGGACTCGCTTCGAGCCTACCAGAACCACTAAAAAACCTCCCGAATGACTCTGGCAATCTTTTGCCTCACAGCCTTCATCTGAAGCGACGACCAACTGGAGAAAAAGGCCGCAACTTTGAACTTCGAATCAATGACAGGGGTAGTATACGAGACGGACTCTCGAACTAAAGGATTGGGGTGGGTTTCGGAGCGTTTGAAGAACGCTTCCGAGATTGTTTTGAGGTGCTGTGTACTGTAGGTAGTTCACGATCTCTGTGCAGGTCCACGTTACGCACGTACCGAGGTGCGTTTGTGGCCCTGAGGCAGAAGAGATTTTGAACCACGTGCAGTGTGTGCAGGAGGAAGGGTTGGGCGTGGGCAAAGATTGGCGAGGCATAAGTCATGACGGGTCTAACGCAGGTCTTAAAGAGTGTACGTTTGTTTCTAAAAGACATTTTAGAAACAAACCCTTTTAGGTTAAAAGTAAAAAGTTAGGTGTGGTAGACACCTGGTCTAAGGTTACGCCTAAGTATTTGGTACTGTACAGGGTGAAGGGGCGTAGCGGAACTAGGTGTAATAATAGAAGATTTATTATTAGAAATTCACTTGATATTTAGTTCAAAATTTATATATACAAATCGACCGGACACGGGGATGGTATGTAAAACGACTGACATTGTTTTCTTTTAATGTCAGGGAATGTGGTATTTATTTTATTCAAATTCGAATCTTACTAAGGTGGCGGCGACATAAAAAGGCCGAACGCCACATTCCCCGGGCACACTGGAAATTTATTTATTCGCAACACGAATAAATAAATTTAATAATACTTATACAATTCAAAAGCATTCCTAACTAGCCTGCCTAAGCCTAGGATGGTCAATCCTAATACAAAATCAACTAAAGACGGCCGACACTATCAGCTAGCTTCAGAGAGGGTTTCTTTCAAAATTTATTTAATATATAACAAGCTATAAAGAATGAAATGCCCTCTTCGAACATATTCTCGACGACCGAGTGGTGTAGTGGTAGCCTTGCCTCATACCCCGAAGGTCCCAGGTTCGAGTCCTGGCCGGGGCATTAATTTTTGAGATGAACACAGATGTTTGCTCTCGGATCATGGTTGTTTGTATTTATGTATGATTGTTTATTCTGGGGGGACCCAGTCCCCTGTATGGTCATCCATAACACAAGCTCTGCTTACTTTGGGGCCATACAGTTGGTGTGTTTTCCTAGGGATTTATTTTTATATTATTATTACTCTCAGCGAAAAACCATCAAAAATTCGGAGGGCATCTCATATAATCAAAATAGAATCTTTTAATCAAAATCAAATCACAAACACATCGTTTTAAATTAATATTTTTGAAAAATGATTTTACTTATATATACCTGGCTAACTGATACAAAATACTGAGGCGGGACGATATTGACAATCAAATCTACAATAATCATAGAAATCATTAATACATCTGTCTCGTAACTTTAAAGGTAAAATTTAAATTTAACAACAAACAAACCGAGAGGCTCATAATACATAATACTACAATACGAAATTGTTCTTCAATTAAATATTAAGAATCACTCCTCCTCCTTTTGTTAAGAAGTCAATGCGTGAATGTTGCATGGCATTTTTGATCTTTGATATATGAGAAGCTTATCGATATCAACATATGTAGTTTCAAAATTTTTTTAAAAAAATACTGCATCCGCAACTTTTTGTGTAAGTAAAATAAAGAATAATTTTGAATTGTTCAATTTGTTCCTCAAACCAGAGCTAAGAAAGGCGTATCATCCAAAAGAATGACCCCAAATGTCTATGACATGATTTGGGTTACACCGAGTACACAAGTGCTCGACATTAGACCAAACTAAACTAATAGTCCGGATTGTGATGAATTAATTTTTTTTAAGCTATCTTAAATATATTAATGGATGCAGCCTCGTTGTCCGAGCCGCATTGATCTCGACGTATAGTCCTCTCGCCATGTTGTCATAGGTACATGAAAAAAATAACAAGTATAAGTTTTTATATTTATAAAGTTGTCACTATTTACATTCCTATCTTAATCTAAATGGTTTCAATCTATTTACATGGACTTTTGTCCTAATATGAGTTCCTGTCTTCTTTATGACATAATTATACAGACTTCAATTACTTTATATATACCATTATATGGTCGTGATAGTTTACTACTTATGCCAGTCACTCTTTTAGGTGAGTAGAACAAAACTAATTGACCTACTCTGAAGCTCACCTCCTTTTCTATCGTATGGTCTGTCCTGTGCTAAGCCAGCTTTCGTCTAATTCACCCTAACTTTAAGCATACTATACTCGCGCATTCTTTGCCTTTGGGCAATATTTGGACAACGTGAATGTTCACGAAAGGCCCGGTCAGAGAGAAATTCGGGTTCTCTGACAAACATCATAAATAACGGTGATACTTTGTTAGAAGTTTGCTTAGAACAGTTATATGCAAAAGTATCATACGACAGATGTTGACACCAGTCAGACTGTTGCCTAGAGTTCATATATTCAGAAAGCATCTGTAACAAATTTATATTAAAACGTTCAACTAATCCTATTGTCTAAGGATGCATCGTAGTGGCAATACATTGTTGCGTCCCAAATCGCGTACCACTTTGTTTAATTAAACGTGAAGTAAACATAGAACCTTTGTCCGAAATTAACGTTTTGATTAACCAGTATTTATAATAAATTTCATGTGTTAGGAAGTCGCATACGGCTTGAGAAGAAGCCTGTGGGACCGCTTTACAAATGGCATATTTCGAAAAACAGTCCATGACGACTATGATAAACTTATTAATTGAGCAGAAACCTGTGGGACCGCTTTACAAATGGCATATTTCGAAAAACAGTCCATGGCGACTATAATAAACTTATCACCCATCGATGACCTGTTTAATGGGCCTAAAATATATATTTGAACTTTCTCGAAAATCTGTTGTACCACCTTAGGTTGTAGATTTCCCGTTCGGCGTTGATCATGAAAAAGCGAGATCGAAATTTGTATAGGGTTTTCATTAACCCCAAGTGGCCTCCGAAGAAGGAGTCGGATGTATTTCATGCATGACTTCATTAAAAAGATTTTTCGATAAAACCAACAATTTTTTCTCTATATTATTTATTCTAACCCTTCTAAATAGCATTCCATTAGGCATAAAATACCCTTTGAACGACATTTGATGGCTAGACCTAACTGTTCCCTGCCATTGTCTACAAAACCTATCTCTTTTTTATTCTTGAGATATTTGTATTGATCGTAGTCTATACATTTGAAGTCCATCTTCTACCGTTCCGTCTTTATTCAAGTCCGAGTCTCTAATAAGGGAAATCTATCTAGAATAATCAAAAAATCTGCGATAAAATTCCGGAGCAGTGAACTATATCAAAATCGTGGTTCTGTAACGCTAATGCCCATCTGGTCAAGTTACCTGACATGTCTCTTTTATCTGTTAACCGTATCAGCGCTTTATGGTCCGTTACTATTTGGAATTTCATACCCCATAAGTAATGTTTGAAGTAATTTAAACCCCATACTAAACTTAAACATTCTTTTTCTGTTATTGAATATCTAGTTTATATTATATTCTACTATACTGGCAAAAGTTCATCTTTTTCTTGCATAAGACATGCCCCTAACGCATGATTACTTGCGTCTACGAACAGCCTTGTTGTTATATTTTTTTCGTTAGACAATCGACGTAAGAGGGGAGGCCTCTATGTTAAAAAATTAATCGCCACGTATTGTCTAGTTTTTTACCAAGACTACGGGTGAGGCAAAGGGACTTTGTGATTCTCTTGTGATGCCGTTCTCTAACATTTCAGCGACTTGTTCTTTAATAATTTCATGCTGTCTGCTCGATGAATGAATCGGCGTAGTATCTGACATTTTGATTGTCACCTCAGCCACATTACACAAATTTACTTAATTCGTTTTTATCAAAGGCAAATCTATCTCTATATTTTAATAATAATTCTAATATACCTACTTGTTGTTGTTTTGTCAACTCGGATGAAATATTGAACTTTACTTTCAGTTCTGCCCCCATGCTGCAGGAGTCGTAAATACATGATTCATTATTATTTACAAGATTATAAAAATATACTTATACATACATTCTCAGACATTCGTTTTGGTTCGGATTTTACAATATCCAATTAATTATCAGATGTAAAAGCTTCCTTTTCAGATATGAATTTAATAGAAAAGTCTGTAAGCACCATTACTTTTTTAGAAAAGTCTTGGCCGATAATCATGTTCTGTCACATATATTCCAGCACGTAAAACGCCTGTTTTATAACTATTCCTTCGATAACTATATTCAACGTAGTCTGTCCGATAACTCGTAACAACGCACCGTTTACAGCAGTTACGTGAAGATCAACCCGTGTTGTACAATCCTGCTCTAATCCTTCCGCGAATTTCTTACTTATGACCGATATTGACGCTCCGGAATCCACTAATACCGCGAATTTTATGTTTCTACACGTGAGTTCGATAAATGGAATAACCTTGGTGTTTTGGACGGTTTCTTTTCTTAATGGTATCATTACTGCTCCGTCCTTTACTGGTGATGCCTCCTCGAGTTTGGGTACTGTTGGTTGGCGTTTGTATTCCTCGTAGTATTTGCATCATGCCGTGAATAAGTACTGGGTTGGTAACTTCTATATTGCGGTCCTCTTCTTGTTCTAAAAACATACTGACGCGGCAGATTAATTGTTTGGGTTGGGGGTTCATTAGGTGTTGTGGATTGCTGAGTTGGGCCATCTCCGTGATTTCCACTGCTCGTATCCGTTGTTCTTGCTAAAGGGAGGTTAAAGGTGATGCCTATTAGAAATTCTTCTTCTTTTAAAAATATGAACACACTTTTAGAAATTGTTCGATTAAAGTTTTGTCATTGATCACAGCCGCTTTCATGGCAAGTTCATCTAATTCATAAAAGAACTTAATTGGGTCTTCCTTGGGTTGTTGTTTGCAGGCGAAGAAAGCTGCCAAATAATTAGTTGTTGGCGTAAATTCCTCTATTAATTTTGTCTTAAACTCGTCATATATTTTACATTTCGCACTGTCTTTTTTATAGAAATAAAGAGACGGGCCTGATATATAAGCCCTACGTTTACTTTTTTTGCTTTATCATCCCAGTTTTGCATACTGGACTTTATTTCGTAAAAATTTATAAAATCGTTAACGAACGTAATGTTTTTCATTTTTCAGCTCGTCAGGGTATCGTTCCCTCTTGTTCGTAGATTGTTATTTTCACAGCTCCTTTTAATATTTATTTTATTTGGGAATTAGACGTCTCCACCATGTATTGGGTGAAGGGGTCTAGCGGAACTAGCTGTAATAATCAAAATTAAAGATTTATTATAAGAAATTCACTTGATATTTATTTTATAATTTATATATACAAATGTACCGGACACGGGGACGGTCCGTAAAACGACTGACATTGTTTTCTTTTGATGTCAGGGAATGTGGTATTTATTTTATTCAAATACGAATCTTACTTAGGCGGCGGTGACATAAAGAGGCCACGCTTCCAGGGGATGAGAATATCTCTTTAGGAACATCTACTCCGTCGTATACAATGATAAAAAAGTGGATAGCTGAATTTAAACGTGGACGAGAGAGCATCAAAGATGACATGATGATGAAAACATCGAAAAAATATATGATCTCATCATGGGTGACAGAAGATTGAAGATATCTAAGATAGCTGAAGCTCTAGGGATTTCATATGATTGTACACAAAACATGATCGTTAAATAATGAGGGTTCCACAAGGTGTCTGCAAGATGGGTACCGCGGCTCCTTTCATTTGAACAGAAGCGAACTCGGCTCACAATTTCTAGAGACCGTTTAGAGCTTTACAAGCTGATCCAAACGAATTTTTGGCAAAGTTTGTTACTATGGACGAAACATGGGTTCATCATTATACTCCTGAATCCAAACAACAATCCAAACAATGGAAGAGACCCGGATCACCGACCCCCAAGAAAGTCAAGGTGTGTTTTCTTTGGTTCTGGGATTCTAAGGGTGTCATCTTGGTTGATTACTTAGAAAGAGGTCAAACTATAAATTCTGCATGCTACTGAACACTATTACGTCGTTTACGCGAAGAAATAAAAGACCAGGATTGTTGACCTAGAAAGTTTTGTTTCATCAGGACAATGCTCGTGTTCACACATCTGCAGAATCGATAGCTCAAATAGTGAATTGTGGTTTCGAATTGCTTCCTAATCCCCCTTATTCACCTGACTTTGCACCTTCTGACTTCCACCTATTTTCAAAACTAAAACACACTTAGGTGGAATGAAATTTTCTACCAATAAGGAGGTCAAAGTGGAGAGTACGTAGAAAAATAATTATAAAAATTCCATTATTCCTGTGTTTTCTTATTTAGGCCGCAAACTTTTCATCCACCCTCGTAACATTCGAACGGGATCGTCGACGCGGTTACGGCGTTTGTGGTCGAATCGAATCGCAGTACTCTTGTCTGGATTCACATCGATACGCCATTTTTGAAATGGCGTACCGAGGGCGTTTACAGCCTTTTGGAGTCTGGTAATGACCTCTGGGACTCTATGGACTTTGGGGTAAAGGGCGGTCTCGTCGTCAAAGAAGGCAAGTTCATCGAGTATATACTCGACGATTCGGTGGACTTGCTGAGGGCAGGAGTGTTTAGCGCAAAAGCCGAACTGATGGGGAATTATGAGAGGATCACCATCCGTTGGAAACAGATGGCTCCGCATTCGAGAGAGTATGACTCTCTCGAGAAGTTTAGACATTGCCTTGAGGAGGCTGATGGGTCTGTGATTAGCCGGGACGTTCAGAGGTTTACCCGGCTTGGGAATGCCTATGACTGCCGCTTATTTCCAAGTTTTTAGAAAGTAGCTAAAGTCGAAGCAGGTTTGAATATAACAGCTAACAAAGTTAGCACCTGCTGAGGCAGGTTAAGTGCATGGTTGGAAATACCATCCACACCTGGAGCCTTTTTGGACTTTTGACTTTTAATGAGAAGCGAGATTTCATCATTAGAGACTGTGACGGGGTCGGCGGTGATGGGGAGAGAGTCTCTACGGAGAACTTCGTCCTCCACCGCCTGGATGTGAGAGGGATTCGCGGATTGCGTGCTGGGCGAGCCTTGAGATGCAACGCTGTCAGCGAAGCATTCGGTTTTCTCTTCGACTTTGAAGGCGATAGAGCCATCTGGACGAGTGAAAGGAGGGACATGAAAGGCGGCGTCTACGCGTAAGGCTCGGGCCATACTATAATACGCTTTGTGGGACGGGGAGATATTCGCCATGAGATCGTTCATCTGAGCGTCTCGGAGTTCGACGAGGCAAGACCTAACTTTACGTTGTAGCTGATTTGCAGCTGTTCTATAGGCGGACGTGGGATATTTCTTGGCTCTCCGGAGAGGCGCGTCCTTAGTTTTAATAAGATTGCTAACGGCTAAGGGAAACGTAGGTTTGCCTTGCTTAGCAACCGTTTCGTTATAACTGATAGCTGAGGTGATAGCAACAGTGATTTTTTCCGGGCTATCTAGAGAGTCGGGCGAGATATTGAGCGAAGTGTTCGGTGCCTCTAAGGCTGAAACTAACATATTTTTAAAGCCTTTCAAGTTTGTTAAGATCTTCTAGGACAGTCCTAGTACGAGGAATACGGGGTGATGGTTGGAGCCTAGGTCATCGAGCGGTTCGATAGACCTGAGATCGAGGTTGATTCTCTTTACTATCGCAAAATCGAGAATGTCGGGCGAATGGTTCGGGTTGTCGGGATAATGAGTGGCAGTGACTTAGTCTAAGTCGAGTGACTCAGTGATGTCAAGGAGAGCGATACCGCTGGTGTTGGTCGATTGGCACGTCCAGTCCATGATGGTCGGATGACCAGTCATCGGCAATCTAAACACAGTGGCTTCCATGTTGAGGAGAGGAGGGGTAGGGAGAGGAGAGTAATGGAAACCTCTTTTGTAGTAAATAGCTGTGCCGCCGAAACCGTCGACGTTGGGCCTATCGTTACAAGAACGCGTATTTGGGAATAGCAAATCGAGCCACGTCTCTTGCAGAAGCAGTAGGTCTGGCTCGATGTTCTGAAGGAACAGTTTGAGCTCAGGAAGGTTAGTACTAAGGCTACGAACGTTAAATGAAACTAGAAATAAGCCCTTGGGTTTGTTACGACCGGACGCGGGATTTGCAGGTCTAGACATAATATTTACTATTTAAAAAATTTATACTAAATACATAATTTACGAGGAACTAAGTAGCAAGTGATGATCGGCCAATGCGATGAGACGCTCTTGAGGAGAGCGGGCGGCTCGCAGTTTGCGTGCGAGTACAGAGATTCCCTTAATGTCGACGTTTTGAATAACGTCCAACACGGTCTTCATGTCCTCAGCCAACGACGACTGAGGTGAACACTATGGAGCTTGGCGCGGGCCTACGGGGGCTAGGATAGGACGGGAAGATAGAGCGGCCGGACGATGTCTCAAAAAAAGTTAACTGGAGATGGCTTCGGCTGCTCGGGCTTTGCTACCGGGGGAGCCCGGTTGCGCAGCGGCGGGAAGTTGGTGGGAGTGAGCGGCGGCGCCAGTTTAGACGCCGTTCTCTCAGCGGCGGAGCGCGAACCGTGCGGACAACCCCTGTAGTTAGCTGTTTGGTCGGACTGGCCGCACAGCACACAAGCAGGGGGTAAGTGGATTCGGGAGTGCGAGTGCACTCCTTCGTGATGTGACGCTCCAAGCACCTAACGCACCTGGGGGAGCTCAGCAATTTGCCGCTGCGTGGCCGTAAAGCTGGTAACGGTGGAATTGCTCTGGGTGACCGCGATTTTTCTGTCACCATACTGGATTTCAATAAACTCTGCATGGTTGACATTGGTACAAATTAATCTATTAACTTCATTTAGTAGTTGGACATTTAAAAATCTATTTTTATAAATATGACCTAGTAACACATTGGTATGTGACAATTGGTTGATATAATAATAAAGACAAGACTGATATTCAAGTGGATTGCTATAGTAATAATAATAATAAATCCCCAGTCAAACACATTAACTGTATGGCCCCATGTATGTGTACAACGGTATGTGTTATGGATGACCATACAGCGAACTGGGGGGATCCCAGAATAAACATACATATATAAATACAAACAACCATCACCCGAGAACAAACATCTGTTTCATCACACAAATTAAGGCCCCGGCCAGGACTCGAACCTGGGACCTCCCGCGTATGAGACAGGCCTCCTGACCACTACGCGGAAGACTGAGGGACCAGGACCGCTTTCATTCATTATTAATAGGGACACCGAGGGCGCTAGCGAATAGTACGAGTACACCAAGATTCAAAATCCGGCAGAAAAACAAATGTAAATGTGAAATCAGTGATACAAATAAAATAAAATATGAACAATAAATAATTGTCTGACGGCCGTGTTGCGTAGTGGTTAGTAGCCCTGCCTCTTACACCAGAGGTCCCAGGTTCGAGTCCTGATCGGGGCATTCATTTGTGAGATGAACTGTGTTCTCGCGTTCACAACCGCATAGACGATTATTTTGGCGGTATAAATAGGGAGGTACGGTCCTCCCTACCGTACCACCCTGGACGAGATCTTAACATAACAAACTCTACTATCACTAATACACGTAAAAATAAACAAATTTGCATGCAACCATTGCGTCTATCAAACGTTTCCATGTTCAATGCCTCTCTTTGATTGACCCAGTATTTAACCTTGACGCTTACTGCTAGTATAAGCCAAAAAGACTAACGGAACGCAGCCTCCCTTTTTAGATTCTTTACAATAACTTAGTAAAACAAGCAATGCGAAAGAAGTATTGAGTTGTCACGAATTTCACCTCAATCGTTTAAAAATTTCACTGAATAGTTTATGATCACTCCAACCTCAGGACCCCATGGATGCTTATTTTGTAAATGAAATAAAGAAGAGTCATTTTTATTGTAGTATTTATTATATCTTATAATTATTATAGCTAGCCATCTGTACAATACGAGTAGTTAATTATAAAGCGAGCATTTTGCGATTTGTACAATAATTTCTTACAAACTTTGTTGACATCCTGCGATTTGCGTGAGCCGAGCGACCGAAGTAAGCGTGAAGCGGCAGCACCCGACGAGGCGCCAGCAGAAACTAAAGAGTGTAAAAAATTACAATTGTCATAGAGCTACGATATCTATGCTATTTATACTAACATCAAAAAGAAAAGAGACTGGATTGATTGACGGTTTGTTTGTAACTGTACTCCGAAACTATATAAATAATTTTTAATCATTTTTTCACTCACGGAAAGCTCTAATATCAGAGAGTTACAGAGGCTGTTTCATAAAAAAATATAGATATTAAAAGTCTAAAAAAATTGCCTCCGGAAGTCATTGCAAAAACTATTGAAGATACAAAAGACATAATGTACTGCATGCTCACTGTACTCGTCATAACCCGCCAAAACTGAGCTAGGCTATAGTGAGTCCTGTTCACGAGGACGCGCCCCTTTATTTATGTTTATCTATTATAAAACTATTGTGTGTCATAGAAAAATAATAAAAATACTTATAATAATCCCCATATAAACACATCAACTGTATGGCCCCAAAGTGCAGAGCTTGTGTTATGGATGACCATACAGCGAACTGGGAAAAACCCAGAATAAACATAACATGTACAAATAAATATCAACAACCCTGACCCGAGAACAAACATCTGTTTCATCGTTAAATAAGGTGTAGAAGCAACCGTGTACTGCTGGTATAACGAGTTTCAATGCGGTCGCTTAATTTTGAAGGATGAAGAATAAAGTGGTCGCCCGTGGACCGCTGTCACGGAAGAAAACGTGCTACAAGTGAAAATTCAGCACTACTTGCGAATTGGATAGGGAAGTGTTCAAAATATTCTACATGCATTATTTCGCGCTGGGTACCCCACAACCTAGCCGATGCTCCGATGCAGGCGCTGTGTTTACGTCATAGGTGATGAATGTTGAATTTATCAATTTGATCCAGAAACAAAGCGCCAGTCAACACTATGGATGTTTCCATAAAGTCTACGAAAGTAAAACGATCAAGAAGCACTGGAAAAATTTTGATTGCCAGTTTTTCTCTTTAACGGGGTATATACGATGTACCGTATTTATTCCCTTAGGAAACAAAAGTAGCGTCAATGCAGAGTGGTACACTGCCAAAGACTTGCTAGAAATTTTTGTATCTGCTAGCAACAAGTGACTGAACACGGGACTCCAAGGCCTTTTGCTCCACCCCGACAAAACGCCAACAGATTACGCGTTCAAGACGAGGAACTTCCTAAACATCACACTGACAAAATTTTTGTTGTGTGATTTCTTCTTGTTGCCTAAAATTCAATACCAACTCAAGGTGATTAAGGCTTCATCGCCAGAAGATGTGTTCACTGAGTTCGAGAAGGCCGTTGAGGTAGTACCTGTTGCAAACTGGAAATGTGCTTTGAAAATTGGTTCAGACGCATGACACTTTGTACAGACGTTGGTAGAAAGTTCTTATAAAAGATGTAATAAAAATAATATAACTATAGAACATCTTTATTTTATGTCTCAAAACTTTCTGAGTGACCCACTAAGTATGGTCATTGTTCACATTTATCAAATAAGCCTTTGTTGTTTTAACGTTTGATTTTACAGCTTAATAGTGCTGAGATTCCTTCCAGTCTAGACGCCTTTTATTTATTACAAAAACAACGTAAAATTAATCGGAACAAATAGCAATAGTAACACGAATCCAATACCGTTATGAGACGTAATAGCAAAACTCATTACATAATTACACAGCGAAAATTTCAGAAACATCCGATTGTTCCTTTAAAGACATTACAGTTTGCTTCGCCTTTGTCATTTATCAACACAAAGACAACTTTGGCAACTTTTTCTCCAGAACCGAAAGTTGTGTTATAAAATTTTATGGGCACAGCTTGATTTACAATAAATAGTTTTTACTTTATAAACCAAAATTTAGAACATTCAACAGCCTACAGTTCCAGTTTGAAATTAAACTACTTACAGCATTTTCAATGTGTTAATTGGAGTAAGTGACATTATGTGTGTGCTTTGAGCAAAAATAATCACCCCAAAAATTCAAAGCTTTTAATTACAAAAGATGCAAGACGCATATAATACATGCATTAAATGTTACTTGAAATTGTTTACAATTATATATCTAAAACATTTTGATTACATTTTAAAAGTCATCAAGTTCTGTTCTTTAACTTTGTGGTCTATGAATATTATAATGAAACCACAGGGTCAGGTCACAAAAAGGTTGGGAACCACTGCCTCAGATAATTAACGAAAATACCTAAAAAGCCTTATACCTTTCAGAATAACAGTGAAAAATATAATCTAAGTGATTATTGCCTTCAAACTTCAGGACCCTGCGTCATTTTACTCGCGTAACTCCTGATTGCGTGAGAATTTCGGCTTAATATAGCATTTGTAACGTTTGCAGCAATGTGTGATTCTTAGCGCACTGCTTCAATGCCGTAAATGTCATTGAACATTTGCTTTGGATTTTTCTAGGGAAGAGCCGTACGAGGTTAATCCAATTTACACATAGGGCACAGTTTGAGCCGTTGCGTCGGCCAAAAAGATTTCAGCTCACTTTAATGCTAAAGTTTTATTTTAATCAGTGTATTGGGTCCGTGGGTTGATGGAACCCTATTGAAAAAATAAATATTCTTACAAGATGCGAGATCAAATAAAAATAAATATATAAAATCAGAAACGCAATCACTCATTGCTCCATAACACATAGTTTTTTTTTTTCGGATACAAAATAGAAAAAGAGGATAAGACTAAAAAAATTCATTAAAGGGATCTTTAAAAGTCTTCAGTGAGAACTTTATTTCATAAGTCTAAAGATTTGTGACAAAAACAAAAGTAAACAAAGGCCCTATACAAACTCGATCAGTAGATGACGATCTTGAGCTTTGTGGATCACCCACTTGAATGTCGGCTGCGAGGAGCTGATTTTCGTGTACCCTTGCGTTGTCTTTTGCCAAACAGTAAACATCTTTTGACTGATAACAATGTTAACGAGCAATTTATAGTCCGACCAACATAATTGTGAACTGAAAAGCGCTGATACTCGTAGTATCGTTAAAATTTTGCCATTTTACTAAACTGTGTACTAGTTTCAAAAAAACTTTGAATACCAATGCTAGTAAATTATAAGAAATGGCATCATACTATAAGATGGCAGTTTTAAAAAAATTTCGTTTCTTAGGCAACTTGGTCGGTATATTTCCTCCTAGATAATTTATATTAACCAGAATTCATGACAAAAAAATTACTTTCCATACTAACGCAAGTTTGAAACCAAATAGGGTATCAGTATTAAGAATATTGAATTTAAGAACTTTAATATTCAACAAGAAATAGTCTTGTAAGTTTGTTATTTTATGCGAACGAAATCGCGAGTAAGAATTACTTCTGGGATCTTTGAACTCATTTGTTTTATTTTCAAATGAAATAAGCATTAACTGCTCTTCTCCTAGTATCAGACCAGAACTATAATTTAAAATCCCATGATCTTTACAAATAAATAAGAAAAGTTATTGAATATCTTAACAAATTACATTTAAGAATCACTTCGTATTTTAAAACGTTTCTTACTCGTAGATTTATTAGTAATTTTTTTTAAAACTGTCCACTTTTAACAATTAACATGAACATAAAATAACATGCTTTATGTTATGATAATAAATAATCGAAAATATAAAGTAAAATCTCCCTTAAATCTCGTTTTACACTAGGGTTACCACCCCACTTCGGCACTTAAAGCCAGTGATGCGTTGTCATATAAAACTGCATGTACGTTTTATGACTTGCATTTGAGTCCACCAGTCCGTTGCGCTAGCGATTACTAGAGTGCCCAAAGTGAAGTGCAGATAGACTTTAACAAAATGAAGGTGTTTTTAGTTTCAATTCTTTTATTTGGAATTGTGAGGGCGAATGAAATTGATAATGAAGTAAGTTAATTAAACCAATAATATGTAGTTCTATTTTTGTAAATAAAAGTGAAAATAAAGTATTGGATTGTGAAAGTTATTAATCACTTGTGAAGCTTACATAAGGAAAATTCGTAATGATTTTTTGTTTGGATTTTTTTAACCAACATTTATTAACTGTATATTAATGTGGTCTGTTCCAAATAATCAGGTTTAATAAAATTTAGTTATCAGTTTCTGCTTTTCAACATTGTTAAATACATGAGTCGGCTCGAAAGAAACGATTGTAAGTACAACACATTACTAAACCTTGGTTCTAAATAAGCCCGTTACGAGTTTAATTAATTTGCAGAGAAAAACTTCGCATCGTAGTTTGGCATCGCAGCATTGTTTTGCACAGAACTACAGTGTAATATGATTATTAGAGTTACATCTAAATGCAATGCTAATTAAATTAGTAAAATATTAACTGTATGTAATTTACTCTATCTAAAAGTATAAAGTCGAAAAAGCATATGGAATGAATTTATTAATATACTGCTTATAAACATTTCATAAAGTAAAATTTAAGACTACTTATATTGTTTAATTGAAGCTTAATGTCCACTGTCAAAACAGTAATAAACCCGCTGGCATCTCAATCTGACGAGCTCGCGTTCGATCTCTGATAAATATACCAATAACTTTTGTAAGCCATGTATATTAAGGGGATTGCTCTAACATTAACGGGGAAAATTGAAGTTATGTCGAAGTAATGCTCAACGCTTGCCCAATCCGTATTTGGACTATAGGCTTTGTGGACTATAAACTATCCCCTTTGTTGGGTGAGGTTAATGTCCCCGCAATGATATAATGAAGGCTGCTTTATGTATAATTGTCACTTTTTTTTGTTTCTTTTCAAATTTAAAAACATTTTATTTTTTCGGTTTGTGTGTGTGGCAAAAATATATATTATTTTCCATTCAATGTTGATTATCAAATTTTTATAGTTGCTATTGACGTGGACAAAAGATATTTCATAGTATTTTAAACAGTTAGGTTAGACATAAAAGCGTGGAGTTTGGAGCAGGTTAAATACTATGACTTACATTATCATATTATCATTAAATAGAAGAACACACAGACAAAACAATTTTTTTCATTCTATGATTTTTTTATCCCTAATTTTCAAATACCACTTACTTTTATGAATTAAAATTTGAAACAAGATACACTTAATGCATTTATACTAAAAAGGAAAGTAGCCTGACGTAGTATACAATAATTTCTAAATGGAAATTGATATTTTGCTGCACGCCCATTGGTCCACATTTGTAGTGGAGTGGAAAACTCAATAGACGATGATAAATTTATCAGTTTGAATAATGAATGATGCACCTCGTCTATAGGTATAAATTTGGTTTGAAAGCGTACCTACATAGTTTATTATTTTTCAAAACAACCTATGCTGTTTTTCAATTAAAACGTAATTGGTTCATTGCTATACAACGCAACTTTTTTGGAAAGGCTTTCCACATTCAGTCCATAGTGTTTGAGCCGTCGGCCGATGATGTTACAGCATATAATACCGTCATGATTATTTTTAATAGATTGACTATATTGTCATAAACCATATTTAAAAGGTTATTGAACTAACTTTTTTGTTTTTGGTATTTAAATTAAATAATGAAGTCATAGGAAATCTTACGTAAAACACTAGAGTCACATGTCCAAAATCTTAATTAGAATATAGAAAGAAAACACATTTACACATGGGACTAACCTAAAGGCTTTTAAAGGAAGAGTTATTTATTTATTTATTTAGTAGCCGTGACAAGTCAAGGAGGTCTCAGATGCGAGAAACTGGGTAATTTCACCTTCCGCGGTTATGAAGCTTGTTTTCAGCTTGAGTTTTTATTGTGTAACACAGGAGAGATTTTTGGAAAATTTTGTTTATTTTATGATAAAATACGTTCTAATATAAAGGAAAATCAAAAAGGAAATAACATGGGAAGAAAAAAAGTCAAAAAAAAAAGGAAAACCGAAAGAGCACATTCACTTGTTGCTAAATAACAGAGCGAATATTGGATTGACGTATTTGAATTTTTAAATTTGGTGATAGGGATCCCGAACTAAAAAAACAAAACTCACAAAAAGTTATAGCTGCAATCGAAATAATGCTTTGCAAGATTATACAATTAACATATTTAAGTTTGTAATATGTTTTTGATTTTATTTAGTTAGTTTTAAATGTTTACTTTATATGTTTACTTTACTGTTTATGAAAAGTTTTATGCCTTCTATCTTTGGAATAAGCCACCAACAAAACTTCTTTTGCATTGAATCGGTAACCCCAACGTTGCGCAGCTATTGTATGGAAACCTTCACGTTTAGTTTCTTATTAATTGAGATAATTTTATTGGGAAATATTTTAGTTCTGATACTTTTTTTAAGAAACATTTACATAAATTCTACAAATTATCGTGCATTCCATTCGTACATTAAGGGCTGAAGCAAAAAGCTTACTGACGGCCTAAAATGGACTTAACACTTTCTGTGGTAACCTTTTTTTATTGACAAAAACACTGAATCTAAATCACATATTAGGAACGATGCATCTTGTATCGCCAAAATAGTGTCTTCTATAAATTTCCCTAGTAAATTTTAAACGAACACGCTTGACTTATTCATACAACAAATTACTTTCGTCGCTGAAAGCTCACATGCTTATAGTAATGCAATAATAATAAAAATTGTATAGTATTAATGAACATTTTTATTCACTTACTGCTTCTCAGTTTTCCAACCATATTATACATTATACATATAAACATTATACATAAAATATTCGTCCAGTAGTTTCGCAAGATCTGTTTCAAACATGAATCTTCTTTTAGTAAAGTATCCTTTGTTTCTTCCATGTAATAGAAAAAGGATTAAAAAAGAGCATTCCAGCAGCTATGACATCATTCTACAACAACATTCTAGCGGCTAGCACATCGCTCAAACGAAATGACAAATAATTTGCTACTCCATTTCTAGAAATTATCTAAATTATCTGGTTCTATTCAAAAAATAAAAAAGCTTTATTTATAAATTTCACTTTACTGAATAAATTATACTAATTATACTTTTTTTAACTTAATATACAAACTTTAAAACTTAATTATACTAATTATACTAATTATTTATATTACAAAAATCAGGAATTACCAAAAAAACCCTTCGAAGTCTTCTTTTAACATGAGACTTAAGACCTCAATTTAAGTTTAAGTTCAAAATAAGGTTCAAGAACCTCTATTTTAACATACTTTTTTTTAAACATACTGGCTAGGCTGAATCAATAAAAAAAACCGATTCTTGATAAGGGGTGGGCGGTTCCGGTCCAATGCCAGTACCGGAATATAACAGTATAAAAATCTAGATTTTCGCTTTTCAATCTAACAGTTAGTCGTGCTCTTAGATGGTTCATTATCAAAAGGAATTTTAAATAATTGCATGTGCGCACGAAGTGTAATAATATAAGTGCGCTTCGCATTTTTAAAATAGAAAAGCATTCGTTAATTGCATTATAATTCTGCTTTTTATCGTTTATTATAGTTGTATCAGTACAAAGAATATTTTATGCAATGAGTTTGTTATATAGAATCACTCAATGAGATTAAAGAAATGGCTCTTAACTGTTTCCATTCAAAACAATAAAATAAAGAACTAAAAAAGTAAGAGCTGAAAAAAGTACAATAATGTATAAATAGATCAATTTTAAATAAATCTATTATTCGATTTCTTTGCGGTCTGAATTTAAAAATATTAAGTACGAGTTGCACTATATATAACTATATCCATAACAAAACCGTCAAATCTCCGGTTGCACCATTTCAGCATTGGTTAAATGATGTCATACCTGACGCTAACCAGAACTGCTCCATTTTGACCGGTCATTGCTATTGTTTTTGTTAAAGGTTATTTAGACTATAACATTAACTGAGTGTGATGATACTCACCCTTAGTCATTTAATTAAGAGCTCCATTTATTAAAGACTTTACGCTTTTTTTAATTAACAGTTTCAAATTAGCCTAGCTATAATAGCTTTATAAATATTGGTGCAGACTTTAATTTGCAGTGCAAGTCAAAGCCCTGTCAAATTAATTTAAAAACTTCAAAGATAACTTTTAAGGTTTTATTACCTTAAATAAAAAATATACCTATTTTTGGTTCTTTCAAAGTTATTTAAGAATAGATTTCACTTTTTTCGGGTATTCTGCGGGAATAGTAAGTACTGTTCTCAAATTTTTATTGAACTGTTAACTTTTTTTTTTAATCAACCTGATGGTAAGTGGCATCGTGGCCATAGATATCCCTATCGTCGATTTTATTTATTGATTGTATCGTCATTTATTGATTATCAATTACTGATGCGTTTCCGACCGCAGGCGTTAGTTGAAATTGCCTTTGTTCCACTAACTAGATGAATATCCTATAGGATAATCCTCGTTTAGTGACATTACATTCAGTAAGTATATACAACACATTTTCACCTCTACCGCTTACAAGCACTCGCCGCGTGTCGATCGGTAAACTTGAGAATTGTCGAGTGTAAAATCCTAACGTCTAACAACGTGAGATCTTTTCTTTACCCCCGAACGTGTATTCAAATTTTTGATGGTCCATTGGGTAGTGAACTCATGAAATCTTGAAAGTAACAAAAAGCTCGCTTTCGTATTTATAATATTAGTAAGCATCCATAACAAACTGACAAAATATATACAAAATAAAGACAATATTGATTCCGTCTATGCTAGAGTTAACTGGTACAGCTGTGGCAGAAACTTGTAATTACAGGGGACTATTCATTTGGCAGAATCGTTACTCTGTGCGCCGAATCCTCAATCTGCTTTTGAGTTACGTGTTTCTTGTGGAGGTATTTGATCACGGCACGGTGCTCTAAACTATCCATTTTCAAAATTAATGAAACTTACTCTCATTTAATGTTCAATAAAAATAAATAAAAACGCATGTATCTCAGAGAAAAATTGCACAGAGACTGACAAAGTGTCTAGGTTTCATATGAGTGTAGTTTTATAACAATATAACAACGCTATCTATGTTAGGCCGTGAACTTTTCAATGCACCCTCGTATTTATGTATTTCACACTATAAATTTGCTTTTTTTACTCACTTTCCTGTACATTATTTATGAATATTATAATGCATGTATTTTTAATTGTATGTTCAAAATTTGTTTTACTATTTACACAAAACTACAAATACACTCCTAGAAAAATTAGCCAAAACGAACAATAAAATACTGAAACAAATAAATCTTATTAACTTATTCACCGTCCACGTAAATTACGTAAAAACTTCTCCACTTTCTGTATTTTTGCTGCATGGCACTCAACGACTTTATTGCCTGTTTTATTGTACCTTTATGACGATGAACAATTATGATAAGTAGTCAAATTACTGCCATTCCTGTGCAAATTAGCCTAGGATGGCTACCGCCGTAAAAACTGTATGGTGTTCGTTGATACAGTGTATTTAGGAAATATGTTTATTCCAAAAGCCTTCGTATTTTTATTACTACATATAAAATATTTTTGTACTAAATTTATTAAACAGGTAACGAGAATTCATATTTTTACCTTTAAAAAGCGCTTTTTAAATAAATACATTTGATTTTACAGCAAAAAGTACAAACTTTATGTCAACCTACTTTTGTACCAATGAAGTCTTAAATATCACAAGCGCTAATGAGATTTCGGTAATTTGAAACAAAAATAAAATTTGGACAAGAAAGATTGTATCGTAACTAAGACTAAAAGTAAGCTTAATTTTTAAAAACCTACCTTGTTTTTCTTTTGATCTGTCTACTCTATGGAAGATGAGTAATTAATTTGAAAGCATAAAGAGATTGTCGTAAAATGATATAAATCTAACTATAATAAAAAAAATACCATACATTGTTTTATCAAAACACCGTAGCGAATAAAATTATACTAATAAAAAAAGACAAAACTTTGGCAGGTCCTTTCTTTTTTGTTGGGAAAGTTTCATGTTTTAATTTTTGTAGTAATTCACAACTGTCTCCAGATTAAACAACAATGATATGGTTAGCAAAGATATGTTGTTATGGTTAAATTTTTTATCATGCTGAAAGTCAAATAATATAAAAATACGTTAAAAGTACTAAAAATAAAGGTCAGTAGTATCTATCATAAAGTAGTCAATCATTAAGTTACTAATAGGACCAACCTCATACTCGTATATATTTTTGAACATTCTATTCACACCTGTCATTAAGTGATCTATGGCACGGCATGATGTAGTAAGGTCAGGGCTAAATTTAAGAGCAATTTAGTAATAAATCTAAAATGCTACAAAACTAAGCCATTTCTGATAATTGCTTTTCAAATTTGGTAGCTCTTTAAAACTAGCTAAAAATATGTTCCAAGTTTAATGAAAAATTTGAAAATTCATTAGAATCCAACGCGAAACATGCAATCAATGGTGAAAAGAGTAGAGAAAATTCGCTTTTGTGAATAAAGAAACAATATCTAATTTTCCCTGACCTAATTTTTGCACATCGACCACAGGCTGCAATTAAGTATTGTTGACTTGACGCGAGAGTAACGAGGGCTCTAAGAAATGAGAGAAAGCGATTTGCATAATTAAAAGCCAGTGTTTCATAAATTATATCTTTACGTAAACGTATTGTATTTAAATTAAGGTCCTAGTTGTAATGTTATCTTTAAACCATAACGCGTTAGCAGGTCGAAAAAAACCCGTTGATCACAAACCTTCAATTGAAATTAAAATAGAGCACAGGATAAGAATTAAGATTTTACCAAGTATAATAGGACATAAACATGAAAAAGGCCAACAAATATCCAAGCAAGCGCCACGCATAGTAAATACTTTCAAAATACCACATTTTCAATTCCAATTTACAACCCTTTATTTGGGTGAGACTGACGCTCTGCGATGGGATTGTTAAGGCTGTCGTGTCATGCAATAATTGACAACACAGACGAAATAAGTTTTTAAAATACAAAAACTCTAAGTCCAGTAATTTGAGCCTGATACAATCAAATATGAAAGTAGGAAAGCGGCTCATCGTCGGTACAAGCGCGTACAATGTACTTTCATTGATAGGCTTTAGGTTACCTCAGTAAAGGGACGTCAATTAGCAAGCAAATAATGTTTCAGGAAAAAAATGGCAGCCAAAAATACTGCGAAAAGATGGTTAATGGTGGTTAAAGGTGGTTAAATGGGATTTTATTTAGTGGTTTATGTATTGCTATATGATTACAATCATAACTAACAGTTTTCAAATAGCAATTTAGGCGTACTATAATATTATCATATTCATTTTGGTTTGCTTAATTGGTTTGGTTAATTGCATACATTTTGAAGAATCAAAACATTAAAAGAAGTTTGATCAGTAGATTACAAAGAAGTTGTAACGTTCAATAGGAGAGGGTAGTTTTGGTAACTTAGGAGTTAAATAACATTTTAAGTACAACTGTAGTACAAAGAGGACTACATTATGCTGATCGCCAACCTTCACTAGTTGGAGAGTCACCCCAAGAAGAAGAGGTTTGTAAATAGATATAATTATTTCATTGGCTTTAAGTAGGAACAGAACAAAAATACCTTGGTAATTGTGGTACTTATAACACGGGACGAACAGAGTCCCAGAAAAGCTCTTGACTATCTATTATGCAATCATGATCCCATAAATGTTTTCAACGTAGCAATCGCCTTAAGTATCTGTCCGAACAAGGATAATAATAATATTCATTAACTACTTAAATGTATAATAGAAAAATAGTAAAAATCACACAAAATCTGTTTTAAGAGCAATTTCATGTACCTGTTTTTTATTGAATCTCCGTAAAATTAAATTTCGAATTCATTTTAAATTATTTAGTCGTTTCTATGTTTTGTACCCTTTTGTTTATGATGCATAAAGGTAAATATAAAGATAACTATTAAGTGTGCAGTTTAATTGTTTTTTAATAATATCTGTCATATTTACCCTAAGACTTTGTCTTGTACATTAAGGCCGACTTGTGTGGACCTGAGTTAAAAGTTTAAGCTTACTTGTTTAAGAATATTGCAATGTATCTCTGTTAGTTCAATAGAAACAGACAGTGATGTAGGGACAGTTTAACTGACACAGTTAGCTGGTTAACTCGCAAGACGGCCTTCAGAGCGCACTTCTTTGTAAGCTCTTTATGCTTTATTGAAAGCTAAGATTTGCTCTGTAGTGCTTTGGCAGCGCTTTTTTTCTTGTTAAAATGTACCCTTTCAAGTTGATAGGCTGTTGTAGTGAGTTTGTTGCGTTACGATCTCGCCTGGATAAGCTCTACAATCCGTCCTATTTTAACCACCATAATTACTTTGTTTACATGGTTATGTTCTAGTAAAAGGGTTAATAGCCAGTGCAATGACTGGAACAAAGGCAATCCCAACTTAAGCTTACGGTCGGCAACGCGTCATTAATTGAAATATCGATAAACAACTATATAACTAATTAAAACACCTGCGAAAAATTATGTCCATGGGTGCGGATGCCACTCACCATCGAGATCTTCGCGTGATCACTTGCCGGCTATAGTAATGTTGAAAAAAAATCTTGGGCCAAAACTACTCTAACTTGATACTTCAAGGTAACCATTAGCATCATTATTATTAAGTGGCTTTGCCTGATAAACCTGCTTTGATATGGGTGGTTTCTATATTTATGTATGTATTTTTGCGATAATCCCCAGTTTTATCTACTATTTCCATAGATTACTTTTAAAAAATGTCCCAATTAACAAGGAATGTTGACGCTTGATACGAACGCACTTAAAACATCAGTATGTAAGTTCCGTTTAAAAACAGTATAAAAGTGAATAAATAAATTTTAATCGGGCAACAGTGTTTCCGCTCTATCGACTCCTATAGAATTAGATCTAAACTGCTGTAATTTATGTTACTATCTAGTACTGTACTGTGGATTGAAAAACTGTAGCTTGCTCAGTAGGCAAATAGGTCAATTTAGCATTTATTTGTAATACAATAGATGGTTTACTTTCCATTACTATTACTCGATTATGTTTAAAAGACCTAGTGATTAGTATGTTTTTAATAAAAAACTTTAAAATTTAAATCTTTACCTAGCAGAATATTTCTTTTTTTTTACAATAAATGATTTTCAATTAATTGTTAAAAACATGACAAAGTCAAATTACGCTGACAAATACAATGTTTTAAGAACCACTGACATGGAATAACCTATAAAGCCACAAAACAACTGAGCTTACTGTAACTGGCTCCATATAAAAAATGCTTTCTTTTTTATTTCCAGGCAGCACCAACAGAAGAAAACCTCAAAAGAGGTTTGAGCAACAAATGCGCATCGCGGGAAACTTCTTCGTGCATCGCCATCGAACTGGTCGGATATGTAGACAGAATGCTGAGAACCGCTTCATTCCAACTCAGCGATAACATGATGTTGTTGGATGAAAGGTAAGAAACTAAGACACCTTTATCATTGACCAGAAATGTTGCGTAGCTAATTGTTATGATGAACGTAAGGAAAAATGAAAATTCAATTATACAATCCCTAAGGCAGTAATATTATTTTTACTCTACAGAAGCCGTTAGTAAATCTAGAAAGTTGTTAAAAACAAAAATAATTACATTCTTGAAATCCTAGTGAAAAACCTTTATGATTTCTAAACACATGTAGCTAGCTATAGTTGAGTTGATAAAATAAATAAGTCTAAAATTGCAAAAGTTAAAAAACAAAGCATAAAATTGTACTTTTATTTAACTAACAGTGAATGTGAAGAAAAAGGCACGCAATTAGAAAACTAGATTCGGAAAAACATCAATTAATCTCACTTACATTTAAAAGCCGTGATATAATTTTAATGCAAAATTATTTTCTTCATACGCAGCTTCTATCCACATTCTAACTCATTCTTTGGAACTCAATTACTTTTTTGTAGTTCTTATAACGTTCTTATAGTCCAAAACGGTTTAACCAGGATAAGTCCAGCTTTCCGTGAGTAAATTTATTACTATCCTTTTAAGCATGTTGATGACCAACATTTTTGCAGTAACGGAGCCGCTGCAGACATCCCCATCAAGTCCGAGACCCTGGCTCGCGCTGGCAGCAGCCTGGAAGATCAGGCCCAACAGCTGATTATGGACAAACTGTGGCACTTCGCTACCACCCGCTCTCTCAGATACAGACTCTTGGACAATGCGGATGTCGTCATCGCTGGCGTTCCTGAAAAGGATGGAAGCTTGGGTGTTGGTAAGATCGACGTTTGTTTGTTTGTTACAGTTGGGTATAATAAAAAAATAGCACTTGAAGTGTTTCTACTTGTCTGAGTACCAAGCTCCAGTTTAGCCTCCTGGTGGTCTTGACTAAATAAAACAAGGTCTTCGATGTATAGGACTGTATTCTGGTTATAAAGAAGAAGAATACAAAGAAAACCAATGCGGGCGTGTGCTCTGGTGATTCGCTAACGCGATCTTTCGGCCCAGGCACGGCGGCGCAGGCGTAGAACCGGTCGGCCGTCGGGACCGGTCTGACGAGCTATAACGCAGCCCGATGTGGTCTCGGGAACACTACTCAAATGAAATACGAGTAAATAGCACGATACATACTGCATTAATACGATACGATTTGAGTAAGCTTTTGTTAAGGGCTATTTTTTGCCCATTCGAAATTCATCAAATCCGTTTAACTATCCTTGTATGATTGAGTTACAAACTTTGATATAGCAGGTAGAGGAGTTTTAGGTAGGGTACAACTATTATTAAATACATACTATTCTACTAATCCTATCACTGGATGAAGATCGCAAAGATCCTTTGCATGTCTTTTGGCTAAAAAGTATTATCCCTGTGCCATTACTTTATAGTGAATGTTTTATAATGAAGAATGGTATAGGAATAGACAAAGGACCATAGTAAATCATTTCTTAACACAGTATAAAAAAGCCCGACTCAGTCAAGGCGTGCATAACTTTTATGTGGCTGAACCGATTTTCTTTAAACATGGTTAAAAGCACACTCGATTCATGCAGTTAAAATAAACTACATTTCTATCGAAGATATCGTGCACAGACAGACACACAAGCACACATGAAATTTAAAACATCCCTCTCTTTGCTTTGAGGTTTAAAAAACCCACAAATGAATTCTTTAGAGCAAACGTTTTCAATAAAAAGTATACACAAAAAATGCTCTATTTGATTAACCGCTCCGTGGTAACAAAAGAATCATCAAATTCAAAGAGCTTATGTAAAATAACATAACGTGTTTGCTCTCAACATAATACGACAGAAACAATTATCTCCCTAAATTCGCAGTACTGGCGTGTACGAGCGGCATTTTCTCGTACTAATCTGGCGGCAAATTCCTTTCGCCCTCGCAAAAAGGGTTATCCTTTCTCTTTGTTTGAGCTAAAGGAGGATTAATTTATTTTATTTTCACTTACGTCTGTAACAGATATTACATATTGTTTGAAAATCTCTTTTAGAAATTGAACAGAAAAATGGGACTTTGTATTGGGGAACACTAATATGATCGCGATCCCATTATTACATTGTATTTTGAACTTAAATATACTTATTATACAAAACAAAATAATTATCCAAATAGCATTTGGTTAAATTCTTTTGTAAATTCGTTTGGGGCGACGTATTCTCTAAATAAATTGCAACGAAATTTTCTTTCTTTTTAAATATGTCAAAATTTATAAACATTATAATCTTTATTCAAATTAAGGAAGTAAATAAGGACATTATGTATGCAAGGGTAATTGAATCTCAAAAAAATCAAAACTATGTAAAAAAGGCGAGAAATGTAAGTTCGTGTAAAATGACATAAAGGCTTAAAAGACTACGTATCACTTAAGATTAAGCAAAAATCGCATCGATCAAATTATATAACTAATAAAATTTTGTTATTTATTACCTATAAAAAAGTATGCGCTCTCGTTTTGTCTGCATCATGGTTTGCTATCATATGACATAAAAGACAAATGTCCTACTGCAATAAATAAATACAAAAAATAATTGACTATTTTTCCAGGTGTATCAATGAAAGCTCACAAATCCATTGAGAGCGGTCGTGCTCGTCAGAAGAATCTTGGACCTTTCTTAGCAGCCGCTGCCATGAAGTTCGGACTCCTTGGAGCCCTGACCTTCAAGGGTCTGACCCTTATGGTCGGGAAGGCCCTTCTGATATCCAAGATTGCTCTCCTGCTGGCTACCATCATCGGACTGAAGAAGCTGTTCCAGCATCAGGTGAAAACGTAGATAGGTAGATCTGGGTTCCGGTTTAGTAACACTATTAGTGCTTTGGAATGTTTAGTCATTATTCTCCTGAGTAGTTTTATTAGTATAAAGTGGGATTTAAATTTGATAATATTTAGATTGATAAAAGTTTTATAAGTAAAGTAGTTATTGTTAACTCATTCACTGCCGGCATAGAAAACCGAAATAGAGATCTTTTGCGAAAGTGAGTTACACGCTTCATCAAAGTGAACCAAATCAATGGTAATATCTATTGCATCAACTTAAATGTATGTACTTAAATGACGACCCATGTAATTTTAAACTTTTTTCAACAGTCAGAGGTCACCAACCTTCTTTGTAAACTTTGGTTTTTTTTGTATAGATTTGAATTATTTCAATATCACATTTTATGAAGAATCAAATTGTATGGCTTGTAAAGAATGCATACTAATATAATAAATCCGAAAGTGTGTTGGTTTGTTTGTCGTTCTTTCACGACACACCGGAGCGATGTCGTGATATAATGTTTCTGTTTGGAGATAGTTAGGAGGCTGGAGAGCGTCATAGGCGTTTTGTCGCGAAAAAAAGGGCTTAAAGGGGTTGAAATAGATAATGAAAGTTTTAGTGAAAGTATTGCCTACATAAAACACCTACATAAAATATAAAGCAAATCCATTTAGAAGCCTATTGCGTTTGTGAACTTTTCCACGTGGACGGAGTCGTGGGCAAAAGCTAGTATGCTCAACTACTTTCAGGTCGCAATTCTTTCAAAAGATGAATAACACTTTACATGATGTTTGTTTACTCACTATTATTCAAAAAATAATCGTCTCAAAAACAATATATTTATTTCTACACAATCACATTCCTCTTGATCAAATATTTTATTGCTTTTTTGATACTTAATTTATTCTTACAGTCTTTTTAAGATAAGATTAAAAGATTTAAATCCCAAAAATGTATGTTTGATGCTAGAAATAACCCTTAGCTTTAAAAAATATGCTTCTCCAAAAATCTTCATCAGCAACGCAAATCTATTAATAACTTCTTTAAACATTTTGTTTTGATTTTTTTTTTGACATTGACATTACATTTTGATAGAAGTTTGAGTTTATTTAGGAATTGTTTTCCTTAATTTGATGTATTACGTTAGTGCTAGAAGAATACTAAACAGCTTTAACTACACCGATTTATTTCACTCCAATCTTGACAAACTTCCAAAAATATTCCGTAAGCCTGCATTCATTTCGCGCCTTTTTCTTTGGGATCTGATTTTATGTAAGTCGGGATGTATGCTGAGACCCCGAAAATCCGAGGAATAATATAAGGGTCACGTGAACGCAATACGTTGGGTTATTTTCAATACTAAGTAAGGAAAAACAAAAGAAATGTTTGATTTTTTTCTAATATGTAGTTCGTGTGATTTGCATTCTTGGTGTATCAACTTTAATTATTATTAAACCAGTAGTAATTTTTTATATAAGAAATAACCCATGGTATTAAAAAAACAAATAGGCAATATAAATACGCGTCAAAAATGCTGTTCGACCAGCACAAAAACTTACAGATATATAAAATGTCCGTAAATCTTTTTCTTGCTTTTATGTTAAGTTATTTTTGTGAATTTCAGCACTTTGTCTTTGATTTATTATGAGAATGATATTCGAATAATTTGTTTTAGTCTTGGTCTTACATACTTTTTTGTGCAATATATTATGCTTGTCGTTAACTCTGTAAGATTTCGAATCACGAATAGTTGCTACTTTATTTCTAAATTATTAAGTTTGACACTGTTTTGTATTATTACTTATCAAGTAAACTACCACACATTTCATTCTCGAGTCGCATAAAAATAATCCAGTTTTCTTTTGTATTTTAGGCAACTACCATTTGTTTAGTTAAGAATTAAAAGTTCGAATATTTTTCAGACTATCATCAAAAAGGACTAAATCAAAACACATCGATTAAGACTGATGAAATATAACGGCAACGTGGTGGACAACTAATCGACTAACACTCATCCAGGCACACAAAAACAATAGAAATTTTTTGAGCAACTGAAATTTGACCATTAAGTGTGAATTTGACCATATGGGAATATAAGGATTCAGGGGCATGCTTAATCAAATACAGTTGCTTAACAAATAAAACGGTGAAATGTTAACACTTATCAAAATGTAAATACTACATTATTTATTTATTTTAATTAAAACCCTAGTACTAACTGTACAGTATCGCATTTAGACCAAAAGCAGCGAGCATTTTGCCAAATATTAATTTATTGCATTGATAATGTACTAACAACTTATTTATTGTTGAATAAAACAATTGTGAACTAATGCCTATTGTTTACTCTTAGCCCAAACTTAAGTATCTATGTAACCAAATGTATGACATCCAAAATTAAAAGCTGTTTATATTTACTGCTGTAGGTATTATTATTATAAAAACGAATAGTTTGTTTGTTTGTTAATTGTACAAGAGTTATAGAGAACTAACTTGTGGCACAAAATAAAGAAATCTTGTGATCTAACTGATGATTTTACGCTATTTAGCAAAGTAGAAGTGATGTACGCAAATATAGATGACTAACCAGTGAACTTCATCTATGACTCATGAATATAAATATTAGGTCATTGCATATGAAATTGGCGTTTTGTAAGGGATGAACATAAAGTAAATTTTTTTTTAATATAATATATTTATTTAATCAAAGTATGTAACATTGCTATGTATGCACTTTTGCCATCTCATATGTAGTTCATTGATTCCTTTACTAGAAAAACCATTCGGACGGGAATCAATAAAATCTTTGAAGGCCCTTTGGACTGCTCCATCGGAGTTGAATTTTTTCCCCTGCAAGAAGTAATCCAAATTTCGAAAAAAATGGTAATCTGTTGGATCAAGGTCCGGGGAGTATATTTGATGTTTTAGACATTCTAATTGAAGCTCCTCCAATTTGGTAGCCGTCTGTTGTGCAGTGTGTGGTCTAGCGTTGTCCCGAAGCAGCAGTAGCCTAAGGCGATTGAACAGCCTCGGTTGTTTAGCAGCTAACTTTTCCATCATTACTTGAAGTTGCTAACAAAAGACATCTGCCGTAATCGTCTGGCCAGATATAACAAAACTGTAGTAAACGACACCGGCACAAGTCCACCAAACGCTCACAAATAACTTTTTTTGAGTCAATTTTCGCTTGGGGCAGGATTCAGGGTTCAACGATTGCGATGAGCGTTTCCAATTGTCGTACAGGATCCACTTTTCATCACAGTGATTGATGTGATTGAGTGACAACACACAATGATTCGATTTAAAATCCTTTCATTATTGAGCCGGTTCAGTAACGTAACGTAGCAGTCGACGCGCGTTTGTCGGTTTGCTGCATGAGTGCCCACCTCTCAAGCTTTTTCACCTTCCCAATTTGCTTCAAATAGATTAAAATAGTTTTGTCACTAACACCGCAGCCTACAGCTAACTCGGACGTGGTTTGCGATGGATCCACTTCCACAATAGCCTTCAATTCTTCATTATCAACTTTGGTCTCCAGCCGTCCACAGGGCTTGGTCTGCAGGTCGAAATTTCCAGAACGAATACGATGGAACCAAAAATGCACTGTGTTTTCTTTTGCGACACCGCCACCATACCCAACATTAATACTTCCAGCCGTTTTTGTAGCACTGGTACCACGGTGGAACTCGTACTGGTAAATAACGCGATATTTCAAGTTTTTCATTTTGTAAAGTAAGTGAGGAGAGAGAAAGAGAAGATAATACAGATCAAAGTGGCCAGTACGACAAAACGCCAGTTTCATGACCTAATATTTTGTCCCTGAAACGTAAAACATGGAACAAGGATTCATTATTATAGAAACATGTTAGAAATAAAGTGACGATAAATACGAAGAAACGTATTTATAAAAGGTTTCAATATTTTTCTTAAAATTGTTATAAATATTTCCTATTACAACATCTTTGTAGTGAGCGCTGACCAAAATAAAAGGAATCAAGTTATTTGCAGACACAAATATATAAAAAATGCCGACTGATGGGAAAACGCTCGCACTACTTATGAATGGCTAAATGGATTTTCTTCAAACATCGCTTAGATCAGTCTTTATTAACTCAGCTTAGTACAAAAACAGTACATTTATTTAAGTTCTACGATGTTACAGATAGAGGACACAGATACGTATGTACGTCTGTGCATGTACACAGATCAAACTTATAACACCCCTCTTTTTGCGTCAGGGGTTAGCAACAAACGAGACATCAGCAGATATGACGTACTGATATGAAAATTGCGTTGGGTATTTCATTCAAGTCATTTTGAAGTCTTCCAGTATTTTTTAAAGACAAGAGAACGATATTTTAAAATTTTTTTTTTAAATTTAACTTTGTCTGTCACTGGGGACACTCTAACTCAGCTCAGAGTTATACGCAGAAAAATAATCGTTATAGAATAACTTGATGTGTTCTTGTAAAAAAAACTAGCCTTTATTAGAAAATATAGATCTCGACCTAGAAATAATTTAGGGACATACGGCAACGCTTTGAGGCATGAAATGGTTATTTAAGGCGCTTCTAAGTATAGATTATCAGTACAAGAGATTAGCTTAGCGTAAGCTACTTTAAGGAACGCTTTAGTCTATGAGTGCGCCTTTGACTAAAAAGAGCAGTTAACTTCCTACTATTGATATCTCACTAAAGATAACATCTTGTAGATGTATAAAATACATACAAATGAGAAAATCTTATCGTGCCAAAGGTTTTCTGAAAAAAATACTGTTTGCTGACATGTTACATACTAGACTTTATATCACGTCCTGCAAGTTAGTCACACTTAAAAGGCTAATAAAGGTAAATCCATAATACAACCATGACTTGTTTTAAATTACACCACTTACAATATTTTTTTTGGATCGAAACAAAATTCGCACCTCACGCAGAACCTCCGGGTGGTTCAGGGACGGAACTGGTTAATGCTCATGCATACCAAAAACTCAAGTATAACAAATAAAGGTATAAAAAATTAAATAAGTTAATAATAATGAAACAGCTATACCAAGTTGAACAACAACTACAAGCTGAAACTGCAACAGAGTAATAAATTCACACATTCTTGCAAACTTTAGCGTTTATAAATAGTTAAAAAGTATTTTTTTTTGTCACGTTTACTCTGGGATTCTACTTCTGAACAGAAAGTTATTGGGAGCTAGCGTCATTTTCTAAATTTGCGTTTGTAGGAATCTTTGGACGTTCTATAATAATCACTTTGCTGAGCAGTGCACCACTATCCGCACTGGAGCCGCAGCTATTCTTACTATATTAGGATATCTAAAAATAGAGTTATCCGTTTTTTATTAGTTGAATAAGATGATTTTCATCAGTGTGTTCAGACTTCTGTACAGCTAGGGCTTCACAAATTCTTCTAATTTGTATAGTACTTCATACAGATATCACAAAATATGCAAAAAATCTGCAAAAATAGCTGTTACGAGCCTACCGCGAGCTATTAAAACACTTTTAAAATACCACACAGTTTTAGACTATGCGTTTAGTTTAGACCATTTTATTTAGACTATGACTAAGCGAAACAGTTTAGTTTAGAATCCAAAATAAATCACTATAAGAAGTTATGGTACAGATACAAGTCGTATGTGATTATAAAAATAAAGAATCTCGTAAAGTTTCTTGTCAATAAGTTTTACTGGGCTTCTTGTAAACTGGTGCCTAATCGTTTTTTGTTTTTGAAGAGGGGCCAATATATTTTTACATAATATATTCCGCTATTAGTATTGTAAATACATCTTAGAGTACCTAAACCACCTTCTCCAATTTACGGTATTGGTAACGTGAACAAACCATGAACCATTACATACTTCTGACAAGCCATTATGTATTTTGGATAGGTTTTAAAAACCCTGAAAAATGGGAAAAATGAAATAAATTCTACAAAACTTCAATAAGGATTTTGATTTACAGCTAATTTACAATAGAAACCGACCTATATAGTTTTGTAAACTGTCGAATGTAAAGTAGAATGATAAAATCTCAACACAATATGATACATATTATGTCACAGACACACGTGTCCATGGCAAGCCTTGTACCCGAGTCCATCCTTTACAGATCTGTATCTCTTATTGGGCTGTTTACTAAATACAAATTGAAGTATTATGATAGAGGTAAAAAAAATTATGGGTATAGATAGTTCAAGCCATTTGTGCACGCAGCTACACGCGGATTGTACACGCACACAAAAGCGACGAGAACACGGTTTGTCAAGATGGCGGCTGCCAACAAAATTATGTTGCATATTTACAAACACACGCACACCGCGTGCACAAATTTGTTAAACCAAATATGTAAACTCTATATAAAAGTAACATGAAAGTAAAATTAATTTGATTTTGCCAAAAAATATATTAGGTTTGTATGAGGAATTAAAGTTGTCATGACAATGGTTTTTGATGAATTTTGTTCAGTTTTGTTCTTTTTGTAATTTCAACATAGCCTTATTATATTAAGTTTTTTAGGTTTTATAGTAACTGAGTAAAGCTCGAAGAAGAAATACTAAGTAGGAAAGAGTAAGTAGTTTTAACAAAGATTTCTTCCGGGGGAATACAACAGTCCATCACGTTTCCGCTGTGGTATTTCGGTTATAGGGAAGGAACAGCCAGTGTAATTACTGGAGTAAAGGCATTTCCAAATGAAAACTATGGTCGGCGAAACATCATTAGTGCATAAAATAATCCGATTTGAAATTAATATATGAACTAGTATTAAAACAACTACGACTAATGTTGTTGCGTTATTAACAATAAAAATATAATCATAGCAAAAAAGTTCTCTACCTAACTAAACACCACGACGTATACTTCATAGCTAACTAGGATCCTCTACTGCACCTAACTGAACACCACGACGTATACTTCATAGCTAACTAGGATCCTCTACTCCACCTAACTGAACACCACGACGTATACTTCATAGCTAACTAGGATCCTCTACTCCACCTAACTGAACACCACGACGTATACTTCATAGCCAACTAGGATCCTCTACTGCACCTAACTGAACACCACGACGTATACTTCATAGCCAACTAGGATCGTCTACTCCACCTAACTGAACACCACGACGTATACTTCATAGCTAACTAGGATCCTCTACTCCACCTAACTGAACACCACGACGTATACTTCATAGCCAACTAGGATCCTCTACTCCACCTAACTGAACACCACGACGTTTACTTCATAGCCAACTAGGATCCTCTACTGCACCTAACTGAACACCACGACGTATACTTCATAGCCAACTAGGATCCTCTACTCCGCCTAACTGAACACCACGACGTATACTTCATAGCCAACTAGGATCCTCTACTGCACCTAACTGTAAACCACGACGTATACTTCATAGCCAACTAGGATCCTCTACTCCGCCTAACTGAACACCACGACGTATACTTCATAGCCAACTAGGATCCTCTACTGCACCTAACTGTAAACCACGACGTATACTTCATAGCTAACTAGGATCCTCTACTCCACCTAACTGAACACCACGACGTATACTTCATAGCTAACTAGGATCCTCTACTCCACCTAACTGAACACCACGACGTATACTTCATAGCCAACTAGGATCCTCTACTGCACCTAACTGTAAACCACGACGTATACTTCATAGCCAACTAGGATCCTCTACTCCGCCTAACTGAACACCACGACGTATACTTCATAGCCAACTAGGATCCTCTACTGCACCTAACTGTAAACCACGACGTATACTTCATAGCTAACTAGGATCCTCTACTCCGCCTAACTGAACACCACGACGTATACTTCATAGCCAACTAGGATCCTCTACTCCACCTAACTGAACACCACGACGTATACTTCATAGCCAACTAGGATCCTCTACTGCACCTAACTGAACACCACGACGTATACTTCATAGCTAACTAGGATCCTCTACTCCACCTAACTGAACACCACGACGTATACTTCATAGCCAACTAGGATCCTCTACTGCACCTAACTGAACACCACGACGTATACTTCATAGCTAACTAGGATCCTCTACTCCGCCTAACTGAACACCACGACGTATACTTCATAGCTAACTAGGATCCTCTACTCCACCTAACTGAACACCACGACGTATACTTCATAGCCAACTAGGATCCTCTACTGCACCTAACTGAACACCACGACGTATACTTCATAGCTAACTAGGATCCTCTACTCCACCTAACTGAACACCACGACGTATACTTCATAGCCAACTAGGATCCTCTACTGCACCTAACTGAACACCACGACGTATACTTCATAGCCAACTAGGATCATCTACTGCACCTAACTGAACACCACGACGTATACTTCATAGCCAACTAGGATCCTCTACTCCACCTAACTGAACACCACGACGTATACTTCATAGCCAACTAGGATCCTCTACTGCACCTAACTGAACACCACGACGTATACTTCATAGCCAACTAGGATCCTCTACTGCACCTAACTGAACACCACGACGTATACTTCATAGCCAACTAGGATCCTCTACTCCACCTAACTGAACACCACGACGTATACTTCATAGCCAACTAGGATCCTCTACTCCACCTAACTGAACACCACGACGTATACTTCATAGCTAACTAGGATCCTCTACTCCACCTAACTGAACACCACGACGTATACTTCATAGCCAACTAGGATCCTCTACTCCACCTAACTGAACACCACGACGTTTACTTCATAGCCAACTAGGATCGTCTACTCCACCTAACTGAACACCACGACGTATACTTCATAGCCAACTAGGATCGTCTATTCCACCTAACTGAACACCACGACGTATACTTCATAGCCAACTAGGATCCTCTACTGCACCTAACTGAACACCACGACGTATACTTCATAGCTAACTAGGATCCTCTACTCCACCTAACTGAACACCACGACGTATACTTCATAGCCAACTAGGATCCTCTACTGCACCTAACTGAACACCACGACGTATACTTCATAGCCAACTAGGATCCTCTACTCCACCTAACTGAACACCACGACGTATACTTCATAGCCAACTAGGATCCTCTACTGCACCTAACTGAACACCACGACGTATACTTCATAGCCAACTAGGATCCTCTACTGCACCTAACTGAACACCACGACGTATACTTCATAGCCAACTAGGATCCTCTACTGCACCTAACCGAACACCACGGCGTATACTTCATAGCCAACTAGGATCCTCTACTCCACCTAACTGAACACCACGACGTATACTTCATAGCCAACTAGGATCCTCTACTGCACCTAACTGAACACCACGGCGTATACTTCATAGCCAACTAGGATCCTCTACTGCACCTAACTGAACACCACGACGTATACTTCATAGCCAACTAGGATCCTCTACTGCACCTAACCGAACACCACGGCGTATACTTCATAGCCAACTAGGATCCTCTACTCCACCTAACTGAACACCATGACGTATACTTTGTGGTAAAATAAGATTGCAACATTAATTAATTTTTGCTTCTCTTTTATTTTAGGAGGAAACTTTCATTTATGAAGTCTTTCTCTACGATCCGCACCATCACCATCATCACAACTATCATCACCATTAAGCTTGAAACCATAAGAAGGTTGGAGAAAATTATGAAATAAAATGTTTAATTCTAGACCATACGCTTAAATGTATCAGACATAAATAACTGTGATATTCAACCAGTCCAGATAGATTAATAGATGTCTTAAGTTCCACAAAAATTAACTTGTATAAATCCTTATAAAAGCAATTTATTCCCGCCATGTTTTTGGTCAGCATTTCTAACTTTCCTTATGAAAATTTACAAACTGCTTTTGGGAGTCTGCTTCTGTTTTATAACTGTTGTGTATTTATTAGTTTAGAGGGCCTTTACCTACCTAACCTCAGATCCGGCCGACCACTAACTGTTCTAACTCATATACAGGTCATCACATTGTTTTTATTATTTACATCGCGAGTTTCAAACTGAATTGAAAATTGGATCACAGTTTTAACCCTGCTGCATGAACACATAATGCTGAAAAAGTTCGAAGAAGGAACTTCGCAAAATGACAACTAACGAATATTGATAACAGAATTTCCGCAAGAAGACCGTGAAACAGTTAATAGTCAATGCTATATTGCAAATGTTATTTGCTAAAAGCTGTCAGGATGTTGAATAGCGTAGAGATACTAAGGAGTGGTTTTCTTTTTCATCGAGATAAAGCGCCCCGAGACAAAAGCCCACACAGCTGCTAGAACATTGGACTCGTGGAGGTAAATAATATCTCAATCGCTATTCAAAAGAAGCAATAGGTTCAGGTTATTAAATATACATTTTAAAAGTATTCTTAAAATGTAATTTTTAATATCTCCCCCAGAAACTTAAATGAAAACTTTTAATTCATTTTGGTTTTAATTTTTGCATAACTCAGTAAAAAATAGTATGTTTATAATAATGTGTTTAGCCAAATATCACTTAGTCATGTAAAATACCAAGATAAATTATATTTACATAATATTCTTAAGCTTGAATGGTTGTGTTAAAAAATCCATCTCTTATTTCAGGACATTTTAGCTGTTCAGCAATTCATATAATTTGGAATAAAATAATGTCAAAATCCTAATAGTCAAATTCATCGGAATATAAATACGTAACTGAGCAGGGAAAGTTACGACCAGTAATCAATAATTGTGGTCATCACACCGATGTCTTTGAGCCGAAATATTAATTGCTGGTCATGATTTATCAATGGCTTAGCTGTTGTGAGGAATAAAAAATTACAACTACAACTACGCAGAAGAATCTTGGACTCTATCAGGTGATATTTAGCTCCCCTAGTGTATATGGAGTTAGATAATACAGTTTGATCTTCAAGCAATCTGGTCTTTCAGTATTAAGACAGATATGCTCTATTAAGAAAGAAAACTGTCAGCGATGAAATGCTTTTAGCTCGTCGAAAGGGCCTTTACGTAGTTACCCGAAATAACCAACTTTATATAGAAAGAAGAAGGAGAAATTTCAATGAAAGCATTGATATAAATGACACTACTACCAAGTCGACAACAGAAAATAGTGAAATACATCTTCAAAAGTCAATTCATCACCACAAAACCCATAAGTATGGGAATTCATTTTGTAAATAAAGAATAATCATTGAAACTTTTATATCAAAACACCCAAATTCTACACAATAAGCAACACACTTTAGAAGCTTTTCTAGAAGAAAATAATTCATATAATGTTTTATGTATTTCTGAGACCTGTTGATGCCAGATAAATTAAAATTACTGCAATATAATGGTTACACAATTGCAGGGCTTTTACATACCGGTATTTTACTGCAACACATACCGGTGCAGGAGTTCTTATAATGGTACAAGATTATATTGAACACAAATAGTTGAGTAAAATTACCAATATGTCAATTGAATATATATTAGAAAACGCAGCGGTTGACCTATGTACAGAAATAATGGTTATTGTAGTCGTAAACAGGAATGAAAGAGATGAGGACATAAGTAGTCAATTAGGTTGAATTAAATTATTTATCTAAAAGAATTGCTAATTAGAAATCTAGGTGGTGATTTCAATATAAATAATTTAATAAAAATGTCAACTGATTTCGTAGATTTTATGTTAGAACACAATTTGATTCGTGATGTCTTATTTAATCGCCTACCCATCTAACATAAACCTCATCCACTTGCTAAGACAATATTTTTACTAACTTTAATATAAGGTCATTACATATGAAATTGGCGTTTTGTAAGGGAGGAACAAAAAAAAATTTTTTAAATATAATATATTTATTTATGCACTTTTGCCATCTCATAGGTAGTTCATTAATCCCTTTCCAAAAAAAACCATTGGATGGGAATCAATAAAATCTTTGAAGGCGCTTTGGACTGCCCGAATGATAAACTAACACAGATACTTGGGGTACACTAAATAAATCCGAAAAGCTTAATTCTGATAGTCATATCATGAATTTCAAAATTCCGAATTTTATAACACCGAATGGTTCAAAATTCAGAAAATGAAAATTCCGTGTTTCAAAATTCCGAATTTGTCTTGTTCGAAACTTTAAAATTCTGAACGTTTATAATTACGAAAATCAATATACCGAATTTGAAAATACCGAACCGTAAAAAATCCAAATTAACAAAAATATGAAATATCATAAATACGAATCCTGAATATCAAAATTCCGAATAATATTAGTTGCAATAACAAACGCCTTGTAAAACTGCATGAGCCCATCAATATATACGTTCGAGCATTCAAGTAGTCAGCTGGAAATGAGAAACTATACCGATCACATACCAACTAGGGCTTCTAGGCATGACCATCACGTCGAAACTTAATTTCGGTCAACAGATTGAAACCATGGCACAGTCAGCTTCCAAAAAATTGGGAGTCATCGCAAAGGTCCGGCGGTACTTCAACTCCAAACAGCTGCTCAACCTGTACACAGCCCAGGTTCGATCTTGTATGGAGTACCGCAAAATACCATCTTAAAGCGTTGGATTCTGTCGACCGAAGGGTCCGTAGACTCATAAGTGACGACAAGCTTACTTCTTCGAGACTGCAAAGTTTCGAGCATCCTCGAAAAGTTGCTAGTCTATCGGTTTTTTACATATTGCACTTTGGAGAGTGTGCGAATGCTCTTTTTCAGTTGATCGAACCTTCCCTCTTTCTCCACCAGTCAACCAGACGCAGACAAAAGTTTCACCCGTTTGTGGTTAGCGTGCCGATGAGCCGAACTAAACGGTTCAATAGCTCATTTTTGGTTCGTGTTGCCAAAGAGTGGAACGATTTGCCTGCGTCTGTTTTTCCAGACAAATATAACCCTGGAGCTTTCAAGTGTACAGTGAATAGGTACCTCTTGGACAGGCGTGTATGATCCCGTCTTCATCGTCACTTTCCATCAGGTGAGATGGAAGACAAACGCCTGCTAATTATTAATAAAAAAAAATTTAAAAAAAAGTTTATTTAGTTTTTTGTACCGAGTTATTTCTTGAGTATATAGGTTATGTACTGAAATGCAAATCCGTTTTTAGCGCTTCGCCAGCCGCTCCCGCGGTACTCGGCTCGCGCTGCATTATCTACATATAGACAAACTGCTCCTCCTCGCTTCGCTCGTCGTCGCGCCTAATTTGTATAATTTCAAAATGTGCTTTATTAATTTTAATTTGTGTGACAGGAGATTTAGATTATAATTTTTAAAATATACGGGTTTTAGGGTGTTACCATACCAATCGATGGCAGAATAAAACAGTCGACGTCGATCGACGGTTTCTACCACACCAATCGATTGACATCGATCGACGTCGACCGGACGATGGCAGAACAGAGCAGTTGACGTCGCAGTAGTCGTGATGGCCTATAATTGTCTGACGTCACCCCTGAGTTGGTAATTTAGTAGTAAAATAGTCCCATGCACCTATAAATTTATATGAAGGTATGTGTAGTCTGCCAACCCACAGTAGGCGTGATGGCCTACAATTGTCTGACAACACCCCTGAGTTGGTAATATTAGTAAAATAACCCCATGCACATATACATTTATATGAAGGTATGTTTATATAGGTGATGGCCTACAATTTTCTGACGCCACCCCTGAGTTGGAAGAGGCTGATATCCCTCCAGTGATTATTAAGGGTATTACCACACCAATCAATCCCTTAGATACAAAATCTGAATGTTAGCACAGAATTTTCGAAAAATTTAAATTCGGAATTACCATATTTCAGACTAATAAGACAGCGGGTTTTTAATTTTACTAATGAAAGTCGGAAAATTAAAATTTCGGATTTATGAGTTTCGGTAAAATAAGAATCGTGTTTTTGAATAATCGGAATTAAGACTCTTTGGGATTGTGAAATTTGGTATTTAAAAAATCGGAATATTCAAATTCAGAATTACATCATTCGGAATTCTTGGCTGTTCCCCAGATACTTGATCTGTGTATACAAAAAAAAATCAATCTAAGGTCTTCTACAAAAAACTATTGGCTTACATTAGGGTTAAAAACATCTTGTAAGAATAAAAGATGACAAAAAATACGAGTAATCGCTACAAATTTAAAGCTAAATTAAAACACATTTTGAGTCATAAGTTATTCTCGGATTACGCTTAACTTAATTTTAGTTTTTAGTATTTAATTATGATTGTTGATCATTTTCTCTTCTTATTTGCTTGAAATATTAAAATTTTACCTTTTTTTTCTTTCCCTCTTTTTGTAAATGCATATAACCCTACCTACAAGCGGAAACTTTTACTTGGCCATCAGCTTCCAATATGTGTTTTACACTTGTTGATATGAACGTATATAAAAAATGTCCCTAGCAGTAAGTTTCCTTAAAACTCATAAAAAATAAAAAAACAACACTTTAAACTGTACGAGAAGTTATTGAAAAAATTTATAATTATTTCCAAAAGAACTGCTTTACTCGTATGTAACAACAATCTGTTCTTCAAAATCAAATGCAACAACTTTAAACCATTAAACAACCAGGTGAAAAGCATGTGGCCAATAATAAATGTAAGACTTATAAAATGAGTAAGAAATTTAAGAATAATTTAGAAATAAAAAATTTTGCTCAAATACATAATTGGTAGCTAATTAATTCATTTTTTTTGTACCCCTCCGCGGGAAGGGCAGGATGATAAAAATGCCCTGACGCATACTCTGGCGCGATTCCAGAGATATGTGGGACTCGTCCCGACGCCTACCAGAACCATACCCACTAAAAACCCCCTGTCGGCTCGTGCATTTTTGCCACTCAGCCTTCATCTGAGCGACGGCCAATTGGAGAAAGAGGCCGCGTTAGCGGGGCCCAGAAGGGTTCACCCGCTGGGATTACATAGCACTGAAGGTGCTCAAAGCACTGAAGGTGAATACATAGCACTAAAGGTGCTCAAAATGAAAATCAATAATTAAAACAAAAATTAAAAATTGCGAAATAAAATTGAATTAATTCGCATTTACGTTAGAATTAGGATTTACGTTAGAATTATAATTTACGTTAGAATTAGAATTTGCGGCCAGAAGGGCTTCGAGATCAGCTGACAGTCTGGTGGATGAGTACGCTTGCGCATTCCTAGGCCTAGCGACTTTGAACTTCGAATCTAAGACAGGAGTAGTATATGAGACTGAATCGCGAACTAGAGGATTGGGATGGGTTTCGGAGCGTTTGAAGAACGCTTCAGAGAGTGTTTTGAGGTGTTGTTGTACTGTAGGCAGTTCAAGATCTCTATGCAAGTCCGCGTTACGCACGTACCACAAAAAATAAATAAATAAATAAAGTCAGCGGCGGCGCCGGTTTAGGCGCGGCCCTCTTAGCGGTGGAGCGCGGAGCGCGCGGGCAACCCCTGTAGTTAGCTGTGTGGCCGGACTGACCGCACAGCACTCAGGCAGGGGGGGGAGTGGATTCGGGAGTGCGAGTGCACTCCTTCGTTATGTGCGGATCCAGGCACTTAACGCACCTGGGGGGATCTGAGCAGTTACCCGCTGCGTGGCCATAGAGCTGGCAGCGGTGGCACTGCCCAGGGTGACCGCGGGGGTTGGGACGCTCGACGGAGATATTTGAGAGTCCGCAAATTGTGCGAGCCTCTCTAAAGATCTCCCTCGAGTTGGGAGTATTAGACAAGATAACTAAAGCTAACGGAAAGCGCCTACCGCGGTTAGAGTGCATCTTGCGCACTGCTTCGGCCGGGAAACCCTGGGACTTAAGGTCCTCGAGGATTTCTTCATTCGCGAGCTCGAACGGGACGCCCCGTAGTACTGCGCGGATCTTACGCTCCTCCGGGAGGGCGTAGGTGTGATACGCGATTTGTTTTAGAGAAAGTAACCTGGTGAACGCGCGGAAGTCGTCGACGGTCGCGACTTGAATTTTAATTGTATCGCCTGCGTTGGCGGCTTTTAAGTAATTAGTTTTGTGCTCTTTGCACAAGTTAGAAACCGCGGTCCAGCGCGCTTTTTCACGGAGGAAGACGGGCGGAGGGAGCTGAGGCTTCGATGGGACGGGAGCGCAGCACGTCGCTGGCTTAGACGGGACCGACGGAGACGCGGTCACTTCGAGTGACATGAGCGGCGCGGGGGCGGGTGTAGAAGACACCGGGGTTGGTTCGGGTGTTGAAGACACCGCGGCTTTTTTCGAACGCTTCTTAGAGCGTTTGGTAACTAATTGGAACTCGGGCTCAGGAGAGCCGGTTAAGGTGGCGGCGACCGACGAAGCTTCGGACGCGGCGGAGTCTGAATCGCTCCTGGGAGCGGTACGCTTCCTAAGAGATGAGCGCGAGGATGAGACCGACGCGCAGTCCATATCGGATGGAACGGGAGACGCGGGAGAGCTATAGACCTGAGGGGTCTGGGCGTTGGAGGCCTGGGGGGCTGGGGTTGGGGCCTGAGGGGCCGGGGACGCGATTGGTGCCTGCAAGGCCTGCGTTAGTATGTCTTTCGGGATGGAGACGCCTGCCTCAGCAAGCGCCTGGGTGAACGCGTTCGCGAAGTTAATAACGCTTAGCGAATCCATTAGGGAGGGTTGGGACAAATGTAAGTATAAAATAAGTATGTCACAGGATGCCTAGTTTCTAAAAACCTAGCGAACCCTAGCGGCTAACCTCCCTACCAGCGGTAGGGGGGCTGGGGAGAATAACTTAAAACTAACCGTAGTACGCCGAAGGCCGCTACCTAGAAACCTAAAAAAGGGTACGCAGGTAAAGAGTTGACCGCGTTAGGGTCAACCTTTACCGACAGAAAGGATAAATACACACGAAAACACACAGATATGCGTTTTTTTTTTTTTTTTTTTTTTTCACGGCGGTCAGTGGCTCGTTAACCGTACTTCTAATAAGTTTCTAACGCCGTTTTCACGGCGAATAGTGGCTTGTTAACCGTACTTCGTGGAACGTGAGCTTCGTCGACGGGAATTCGTTGTTCCAGGACTTCAAGTGCCGTGTTCGAGTAAGTTATCCGCGTCGTTCTCAACCGCCCTACTGCGTGTAGGGTGGTTTTAGGAAGTTAGTCATCGTTGTTAGGTTCACATATTGTCCCTCCCCAACCCCTCCGCAATGGCTTCCCTAAGCTATGATGAGATTAGGAAGAAGTTAGCTGATAGTATCGGTGCTGAAGGCATATATATAAATGCTGACAAGTTCCGTTTCCTTGATTCTCTTATCCCGCATATCATGGCGTTAACTCCACCAATGGCCCCTCAGGCCACCCCAGTCCCCCAGAACCCTCAGGTCTTAGGCCCTCCCGCGTCCCCTTCCTCCAGTGACATGGAGTGCGAAGAAATCGCCCCTCCGCGCCGCAAGCGCGCACCCGCGACCGAGTCATCCTCGGATGCCACCCCAACTGGCCCTGATGAGCCTCCCTCTTTCACCCTTGTTAAGAAGCGCTCTAAGAAGCGCTCGAAACAAGACCCGGCGCCCTCGGCGCCCGTCCCTACACCCCCTGCGGCGTCTTCAACGCCAGCTGCCCCGGTGTCTTCAACACCCGCTCCGGCCCCGACTTCTGTCAAGGCCAAGGTCCCACCACCCATTTTCCTTCGGGAAAAGGGTAAATGGACTGAGGTCTCGACATTGTGCAATGAGCACAAGATCCTTTACACCCGAGCGGTAAACTCGGGTGAATCTATTAAAATCACTGTCTCGTCGATAGACGGTTTCCCAGCTTTGACTAAGCTCCTCACCGATAAGCATTATGCTTATCACACTTATGCTCTGTCAGAAGAGCGTAAGATCAGAGCGGTACTCAGGGGAATCCCGTTCGAATTATCGAACGAGGCCATCCTGGAGGATCTGCAGTCCCAAGGCTTCCCGGCACTCGCGGTGCATAAAATGCACAGCAAGTACGGGAGGCAACACCCTCTCGCTTTGGTGATTCTCGCCAACGTCCCCAAGTCCAGAGAGATCCTGAAAGGGGTTAGCTCTATTTGCGGCCTCTCTGGGATCTCAATCGAGGCGCCTCATCGCCGCGGTCATCCCGGCCAGTGCCATCGGTGCCAGTTGTACGGGCACGCGGCAGCCAACTGCCGCGCACCGCCCAGGTGCGTCAAGTGCCTGGTCCCGCACTTCACTAAGGAGTGCAATCGCACTCCTGAAACTCCCTCTCCTCCCGATTGCGTGCTTTGTGGCCAGTCCGGCCACACCGCAAACTACAGGGGCTGCCCTCGTGCACCCCGTTGTATGCGCTCCAATTTCAAAAGGGCGGCTCCCAAACAGGCCCCGCGCCTTTCTCAAGAAAACTTTCCGCCGCTGCGTAGCCGGGTTCCTCCGGCTGCAAAGCCTACTCAGCCCAAGCCTGCTCCAGAAAACTGGAGGCAGCGTCCCGCATCGAATCCCATCCCGGCTCCTCGCCCATACAAACCCACTCCTCAATCCTCCGTAGCAGACGATATGCGTATCGTCTGCGACGCTATTAAAAATGTCGATGTTAGTGAAATCGCAGTCTTAGCCCGTAAACTTAGGGCTTCACGTACTCCGACAGAGCGTTTGCTAGCTCTGGCGGAGCATAGTTCCCTTCTCAATTCATTGTAGGTTCATTTAAATGAATTGATCCCTAAATCATGCTTCGGCCGACCTCTGCCCAGCCCCGGCTTCACCGGAGGCTGCCCAGAACGGCCACCAACTCATGTCCCTTTGAGCACCTTCAGTGCAACTTTCACTACAGGCGGAAGACCCGCTAGCGGGTCTCCGCCAGCGCGCCCAACTTCCCGACGGGTGTCGCTTCCGATGAAGGCTAAAGGTATACGCTTACCACAGCCAACAGGTGGTTTTTAGTGGGTAGGTGCCATTCTGGTGAGTCCCACATAACCCCCCCGCAGAGGAATTTACCTGCGGGCGGGTATGCATGACGCATCTTCCACCTCCCTCCCGTGAGGTTGCCTCGGCAGCAAAAAAAAAAAAAAAAAAAAAACACAGATATGATAAAAATAAATATGAAAATAGTAGAAAAATAAATAAAATAGAGAAGAGAAATAAAATAAAAATAAAAGGACTGGTACAGTACAAATTCGTTGTTACCGCTACCTAGAAACCTAAAAAAAAAAGGGTGCGCAGGTAAAGATTTGACCGCGTTAGGGTCAACCTTTACCGACAGAAAGGACAAATACACACGAAAACACACAGATATGATAAAAATAAATATGAAAATAGGAGAAAAATAAATAAAATAGAGAAGAGAAATAAAATTAAAATAAAAGGACTGGTTCAGTACCAATTCGTTGTCACCGTTAAGTATCCTTTGTACTGAGACCAGACTACTTACGCTGGGCACAACACTGCACTCAGCACAAGCACAACACAACTTAGCACAGCACTTTGAAGACTAAGGGGCTTAGTCGCAAAGAAAAATCGCACTTCGAAAGCACTCAGAGGGAGTAGAAAAATTTGAAAACCGTAGCACGGAACCAACACGCTAAACTGTGACGTCAGTAAACTGAGCGCCACGGAATATCGGGCAGGGACCGATCAACGGAGAACGGGGTCTTGCACGTCCGCACCGCGTGGCCATCGTAGCGAGAATGAATTAATTCAATAACTTTTTTGCTTCAATTGGAGAACTCGAGTCCCAGCAGCAGTATGTGGGCACCACTGTACCCGAAGGTACTACACCCAATCGTAAATACCACGTACTTATCTAAATCAAGTAGACACCTATGAGGTAAACAAAATGATAAAAAATCTAAAAAACGAAAAAGCTATGGTATTGACGAATGACCACCCAGTTTGAATAGGGAATGTGCAGATGAATAAGCCCTACCATTCTGTTTATTAACCAACCAATTTTTTCACAAAAAAAATGACAAAATGGACCTTGATAATTATCGACCGATTGCAAAACTACCAACAGCTTCAAAAATTGCGATATGTTTGATGTGTTTGAATTAGGAACTCAACATTCGACTAATTTGGCTATTACGCTGAATTTCAAATCCGATCAAGAGATTAAACCGGTAAGTCGAGACGGTATCGTTTCCAAGAATCAAAGATCATCTCCAGAATTTGGTAGTGCTTCAACTAAAGCAACCATTTACTGCTTTACAAATATAGAGGAATACTATTGCTTCATACAGCTAAAAACGCAACCTAAAGGATAAAGCTGGATAAAGCTACTCTTCTCATGTTCCGGATGATTCCGGTTACAATTGAATTATTTTGAAAGTAAACAGATTTAACCAGCTGGGCTGTTTAATTGTGACCCGTTGAACGTGTGGTTCAATTATTTTTGAACTGTAATATAGATCAAAACTAACATAACAGGGATTAAATAAAATAAAACACTTTTTACCGGATATTATCGCGTATATTTTAGTTAATTTTAAAATTATTTCGACGTTTCGGCATCTTTGCAGTTGCCGTGGTCACGATGCTGCAAAGATGCCGAAACGTCGAAATAATTTTAAAATTAACTAAAATATACGCGATAATATCCGGTAAAAAGTGTTTTATTTCATTTAAAGTATGTATCGTGAAAACTTAAGAAAAGATATAACAGGGATTATTTTTTTATTAATCAGCGGACAAAATTTGAGGGTACTTATAAAACTATCGATATCTAAACATTTTCAGTTAAGATTTGTACTTAAAAATCACAAGCCTTCTTATTGTACTAAATGAACCTTCCTTATTCTCCTTTGCAAATGTCCTTATTGGAAAACCCCTTATATATTTTCATAACAACAAACTAAGACTTATTCAAATTGTTTTCTTTGCATTATTAAGTTTCAGTGGTTTCATTTAGATACAACTTCGAAGTTTTAGACGCAATATTGTGGCTACACGACATTGTCAAAGCAGCTTGGATGCGTAATACTGACAAATCCTTTGTAGTTACTTTCAACACAGTCGAACAACAATCTGAATAGATTGATAGCAGTTTGACTTACTTCTCGTATAACCATATTTATACACTAAAGTAAGGCTAGGTTTAAAATTACTTAAAAGTATGTATAAGTTAAGTATAAATGCCTATGTGTGTTTATATATTTCTTAACTTTATTTATCCGTTATCTAGTATCCATAATACAAGTTCTTTAATGATACTTAATTTGGGTTAGATAATGTTGTGTGATTGTTAGAAATATTTATTTATTTATGTCACTAAGTTATATTTGTACAGATAGTGTAGTACTCGGTTGAAAACTTTTTTGAATTAATTGAAAAGCAAACAAATTTACTATTATACATAAAAAATATATCCAAATATCCCATTTAACTAAAGAAATACGTGAAATATACGATTAAAGATTTTCGAGTGTCTGTCACGTTGTAAATAGTGTCACACCACGTTATGTTTAGTAAGTATTGAGATCAAAGAAATGTTATGAAAGGAAATGATATCAAAACAAACTTATACAGAGAATAAGTAACACCTTGATCAAAAAATAATATTACATATTCAGTGTTTACGGTATTTGATGACAAAATGCTTATTTTTGTGCAATGGAATATTTTAAGACTTACATGTTATATATTGACCTTGGATTATCAACTTGCCTAAAGAAAAGTGATGTTGACCAGGGTTCTACACGCCTGCTCAGGTACTCTCAATGTATTTTGCTTTTAGTAGCTTGTGAATTCTATGTCATTGTTCCACATTTTACAAAACGGAATCAAAAAGGACCTTTTGAAAAGGTATCTGGCACTTTTGGTGTTGCAAATACAAATACAAAACGGCAAGACTAAGTATATAAAATAATTAAATCTTTGCCTCTAGTAGTCTGGTGTAGAGAAGGAAATATCGGTTCAATTTACCCCCTGTTTTATAAAACTTATTATTGTGGCGTAGTGTTGTCATTTTAGTAAATCGAAAACTTTTAATACATTTAACAATTTGCAACAGCATCTACTAACAGACGCACACTACGATCACTTTATTTACGCAGCTTCATTTTCATACCCTTTTGCATATTCATTGCATGTAAGTTTGGACGTTTATGAACACGAACGTAAAGTCTTTGTTTTTAAACGTTCATGGATATGTGTAAAACCTTTTTCTTAAAAGTCACCCTGATTTAGGCAAGAAGACATCAAATGTTAGTTTTAAACTTATCCACTACACAAAAAGATTCCTTTTGTCATCAAATGACGTATATTATTTTTTAATCAAAATGTTTTCTTATTCTTAGTATACTTACAAGTTTGCGTTGATATTATTTATTATAATTAATCATATAATTCTTTGATCTCATTACTTACTAAAAGATAAGACGAAATTTTCAATGCGTACGACAAACATTCGGAAATCTTCTCCCACGTATTTAAAGAATAAGTTGGATTGTATTTGTTTATACATTTTAGTACTACTGAAAATTTGTTCTCTTTTAAGTAAATCTACATTACCCCAACTGACGACGGAAAGCACGCATATTTCTTAAATCGCTAAACCGATTTCCTTCAAATGTGTATAAGAACACTATTGATTTAGAAAACCGCATCGAATCGGTCTGTTCGTTTTGAAGATACCATGCCATAGAAAGACACACTGACAAAAATACATTTTTTGACGGGGGTTGAAATACAACGCAAACAAGCCACTTTACAGCAAAGTAATTTTAAGACAATATTGCGTCTTAAACAAGCTGTATCTAAGTTAAACTGCTGAGACTTCGGCATTACGTTTCAAACAGCCAACAGTGCAAAATGAAAATGCCTAGTTGGTTAAATCTGTTTATTTTCAAAAGCATTTCATTGCTATCTGAATCATTGCAAAGATGTGACGTTTATGAGTAATTTAGCCAGGAGCTTCAGCATTTAGACTGCAATCCAGAATTCTTCTGCGCAGAAGTTCATACCTGAATCTCTGTAGAAACGTAAAGCTGTTCTTAGATTCTTGGAAACAATTCCATTTCAAGCTTTAAGTTTAATATCATTTAAACTGATTTGAAATTCATCGTCCTAGTTATACCGAATATTTTAAGCGGGTCAAATATCGAAATTGTATATTTTACTTGTATTTTACACAAAATTATCGCCTGACTCTTATATAGAGTATACCAATTGATTCTTATTAATTTTCGTTTGGGAAAATTGCTCAGGGTCGTGGTATGAGCTCATGTGCCCATTATCCGAACGGTTTAAAAGTGACTCAGTATAGTCACTGGATTTTTGGCGAACTTGCTAGAATATGGGTGACCCTCTTAAATCTACCTAGAATAATTTAAAAACTAATCTCTCCTCTCACAGGTCGGCTGGAAGAGATTTCGTTTAGAAATAAGCCGCACCTTTGTACATTTTAGTCTTTAAGGTATTTTATATTGTTTTCACATATGTATACAAAAACTGTTAAATAAAAAAAATAAAAAAGAGGTGTCTTATATACAATAAATAAATGTAAGTATTCATTTTGCTCTCTAAAATTTGGACCACTAATTGTATGTAGGAGTGCCGAAATCTATTAGGTCCTAACATAATAAAATTGGCATTTTGTCGTGGCCACTTTGATCTGTATTATCTCCTCTTTGGCTGAGAATTCCAATTTCAAATTTATACAGCTATTTACTCCAGGATTTGTGTTTTGAAAACCGTATTTCATTTGTTTTTTGCTTGCAATTTGCAAAATGGAAAACTTGAAATGTTGCGTTACTTACGAGTACGAGTTCCACCGTGGCACCAGTGCTGTAAAAACGGCTCAAAGTATAAATGCTGTGTATGGCGGAGGTTTCGTAAAAGAAAACATAGTGCGATTTTGTTTCCGACGTTTTCATTCTGGAAATTACGACCTGAAGAAAAGCCCCGTGGACACCCCGGAGACCGAAGTTGAAAATGAAGAATTGGGGGCTATTGTAGAAGCGGATCCATCGCAAACCACCTCTGAGTTAGCTGTAGGCTGCGGTGTTAGTGGCAAAACTGTATTAATCCGCTTGAAGCAAATTGGGAAGGTGAAAAAGCTTCAGAGGTGGGCACCTCAAGAATTAAGTGCAGCAAACCGACAAACGCGCGTCGATTGCTGCGTTACATTACTCAACCGACACAATAATGAACGGATTTTACATTGAATCATTACCTGTGATAAAAATTGGATCCTGTATGACAATCGGAAACGCTTACCGCAATGGTTGAACCCTGGCGAACCAGCCAAATCCTGCCCCAAGCGAAAATTAACTCAAAAAAAGTTACTTGTGAGCGTTTGGTGAACTAGTGCCGGTGTCGTTCACTACAGCTTTCTTAAATCTGGCCAGACGATTACGGCAGATGTCTATTATCATCAATTGCAAACCATGATGGAAAAGCTAGCTGCTAAACAACCGAGGCTGGGCAGTCGCTCTAGGCCATTGTTGCTTTAGGACAACGCTAGATCACACACTGAACAACAGACGGCTACCAAATTAGAGGGGTTTCACTTAGAATGTCTTAGACGTCCACAGTACTCCCCAGATCTTGCTCCAAAAGATTACCATTTTTTCGAAATATGGATAACTTTCGAATCTTGCAAGGGAAAAAATTCAACTCCGATGGCGCAGTCCAAAGCGCTTTCAAAGATTTTATTGATTCCCGTCCGAATGGTTTTTCTAGTAAAGGAATCAATGAACTACCTTTGAGATGGCAAAAGTGCATATATAGCAATGTTACATACTTTGATTAAATAAATATATATATATATATTTTTTTTTATTGACTTCATGTTCCTCTCTTACAAAACGCCAACTTCATATGTAATGACCTAATATTTAAAAAATATATATTTCACTTAAATGTAATGGATGATAATGATACTTTCTATTTTTACACCTGAGCTTCTAATGCTGACTAATTTGAAATCGAAATTTTTTAAGGAACGTATCCTACAAACGTTTTGCTGGCAAAAGCACATTATCAATTTTACTGCCATCAAAATATTACCATACAATCAAAATCTCTGGACTCCTGAAATACCGACCCTAGATCTAGTTTAGGCACCAGAATTGATGTTACTGTACATTTTTATAATAAAACTTGTACAAATTTATTATATTTGATTATGTAGGTATAAACGGTATATTTTTAATGTTTGATGGTGTTAATTATCCTTACAATCAATAAAATTTGAATTAAAATCATCGCTACTTTCCATTAGTTGAGATGGAAGATAAATGCCTGGCCAATACATAATAAATAAGCAAGTATTTGTGTTATTTTGTGTATATGTGACTTTTATCGGTAAAATAATTTTGATAACTTGAAAAGATTTCTGTTGAAAATCTTTTTAAGTGTCAAAGTTATTCTCTCGGTAATAGTTATCTGGCAATTGATCGTAAAAAATGTAACAAGTGTTTTTTATGCAATGTATTTTATTCATTCGGAGAAAGTGTTTTCTTCTAGCAACTAAACTAGTACTTTTCACTTGATAGCCTCTTGAATTTTTATTAGTAAAACCACCTAAGACAGTCTAGTTAACGATAATGTGAAGGTTTTACCTTCAAACAACTCTGAAATAAAACAAAACTTTATCGAGCAGAATAAAGTAGTGGTAGGAATTTTAGTACTTGATTCTATTTTACTTTTGCTTCAATTCGAGTATTTTAGATGATTCATAACGATTTTCTTGCTGTGATTATATTGTAAACAGTAGTAAAATTTAAATTTAAATTGTCAGGCACACACCAACTGTGTGGCGCCGCATCTTCTGTTATGGATGACTGATGACACAGCGAACTGAGGGGGAATTGATTTATTTATTTTAATTCCGATAAAGTTGGACTATCACGATTTTGCACTTTATTTTTAAGTAGTTTGTTTTTCTCTTCCGAAAACTGAATTTTAGTGTAAATTACAGAACAGCTAGTTTAATTAATAAAAGACGTGATACTTTTGACATAACCGTCCAGTCTTACATTCTACGAGTAGAAGTCGTAAATAAATTGTTTACATACCATTCTTGTGGTATTTTTTTATTGTTTTGTGACATCTAATTGACAGTATCCGAACCCATAAATATATCGTAGGTATTAATTGAATAATATTGATAATAATGTAATATCATTTGATTCAAGTAAAATAGCGATATATAGTTGGCAAGCTCCTGACGTACGGCCCGCATAAATATAATGTCGCAATCCGCAAGTCACAACGTTAAAAGAACTGAGGCGATACCTGATAAACTATACTCCATCTCATCATTGCATCATTCGGAATCTCTCTTAGTTTCATTAATTAATATATTTCATTGTTAAAATTTTAAGTTTAATGTATCAACAATGGAATACATTGCATTTATGTGAGTAGAAGGGCCATCGCTGAAGGGCGTCATTTAAGAGCGTCACCCATATCCCGCTATTTTAATTGCTTCAAAAGGAATATCGTTCCTTTATCGATGCATCTTTATGCTTTGCTTATGCAGCAGGCCTGAGTTTGTATTTGACTGTGTTCTGTAATTTCTCTGCGTGTTCTTTTCATTCAACCGGAACACAACTCCGTAAATGTAGTTGTTACGGAGGTTGAAACAAAAAAATCTACAATACTGCCCCTGGAGAGATATTGACAAATGATATTAATACTTACCATTTTCTTTGGTATTTATTTTTGATTACATTTCTACATGACTCAGTAGTTTTACATGACTAGGTTTGACTAACATTTTATTAAAAAAATTAAACTTATTATAGAATGCACGTGCAGGAAATAGGTGTCACCGAATAAAATATAAACAAAAATAAAGTATTATCATCATTTATTTTACAGTGCTGAATAAATAATTCTTATCGTAACTCTTAACACTAACATAAATTATCTTTATCCAAAAATAAAGTCGACGGGCTCGCGCTTAGCAATAAATTAGGAAACATAAGCTAAGAATCAGTCTTAATTTAATTTAAATAAATAAGGTGGGCCGAATAAACACGCAGTGGTCCAAATCATCTAGACACATTAATGTCAAATCACGAAATAACGCTCACGAAATAAATAAAATTTAAATTTGGATTAGTGTCGAGAAATTTGAAACACTGCGTACGCGTTCAAATATATGCTAAATGTCAGACTACCACGCTCGTGTTACTCACTTATCACAAATAGGATCAAGGCGACGTGGTAGCCTGACATTTAGCTTTGTTCACTAAAACAACGCCACTTGATCCGTATGTTTTGGAATGTCCGGATGTCCAATTTTCTACTGTTGCGATGCAGTTGGCAATTGCATCTGGTTAAACATATCGGTCATTTGAGGCACTTCGGGCATTTGGCCCATTTGGGGCATGACGTACATGGGCATGGTCATGGATGGGGCTGAACTCAGCGGCGGGAAGACAGGGAAGCCGAGTAAGACCTTGAAGTAGCGCGCGAGGTTCCATAAAACATTGGACGTCTCCGGAAGCCTGCATAACAATAATCACCATAGAATAAATCAAATGCAAATATCAGTTTAAATGTCTATAAGAATGTTCGAAGTTTTGATTGGTGTAATGAATATTTGAATTGCATTTGACTATTATGAAACAAAACTTTAAACATTCTTCTTTACAATGTTAGTAACACATTTAGAATTCAACTTTTAAGAGGGTATTAAATCGAATAAAAATAAACATAAAATTTATAAATAAAGTTAACATAAATAGTGAAATGAGTAAATATGCATTTAAACAGAACAAACGCAGCATACACAATAACTACACGATAGTTAATATTTTAAATAAATAATGAACTGTAAGTGCGTTTATTCCAATATAACATCGTTACTGATATTTACAGTTACCCAAAACTATAAGAAGACTAATTTGATTTTAACTACTTAATACGACCCTTCACCAAATAGCTACTCTACCATTTTCTGCTATGTATAGTAAATGCTGCAGTAAATGCTTTCTTAGTTCGTCTCAATCTCTCTATTGTTTCAGATTCTTTTTGGCTTTCTTTACGGTGGCAACTATCGGCGTTGTAGTGGGGTCATTGTTTTCGACTTTAGACGCTGAAGTCTTCTTCTTCTTCTTCCTCTTTTTAAGCACTTTCTTGCCGCCAGAAAGATGTTCTTCGATAGCAAACTGCACGTTCACCAATCCATCTATCATATCAAGACTCATCATCAATAACTCATAGGCAGCAGTGTAATAAACGGGGGGTTCTTCATGGAGATTTTCTTTCATGACTGACTTAGTGTAAGTATTAACTTGTTTCAAAAGCGTCGATGCAAAAGTGTTTACGGTTTCAGAACTAAAAAATGAATCTATAAAATCAAAAAAGCCTCTACCTATTTGCAAATCATCACGTAATTGCTGTTTAGGGTACAAACTAGAATAACTGTATGATCTTTCTTGATTACCTAAGGAGCTTAGATCTCGCTTAATTCGTTTACGCCTGACTATTTTCTGTTTGTAAGATTTCACGTAGCGCTTTTTAGGAAAATTTACTTTCGGTGTTAGAGTTGAAGTCATATTTTCATATTTAGGAGCTACTGTAGTAGTATTCAAAATCGAAATTGGCTTCCAATCTGAAGAAATTTTAGAAGTATTGGCAGTTGAATTATGTTTTGTTATAGTCAATGAAGTTAACATTGAAGTGTTAGACTTTGGTACCGATTTGCGATAGTTCACAAGTCTGCTGTTATTGGGTTTTATTACTATTGCGTGAGGATTGATAAAGTATTTAACTCTAGGATAATAATAAGTATTGGGGTAGTTGTGTTTATACTTTTTAGTTTTTATATAATCATGAAAATCTTTATTATTCTTAAGCCTGGTTAAATCTACGTTAAGTTCGTTATATTTTTTAGGGTTATGCCTTATAACACTTCTAAAGTTCATTTTTCGTTGAGCAATATTTCTAGGTTGTGGAACTAGGATTTCTCTAGGTTGTTTAACGCTTTCTTCGGAGACCAAAGCTTCAGTTTCATGAGTCTTGGTGGTAGAGACTTCTGCGTTGAGCCCTCGGAAGGTAGGCATAGCGTCGTAGACGACGTTAGCGATGGGGTTGATAAGTTTTTTGACACCATCGACTATTGGTTCTAGGAATCGTTGGATAAGCGACTTACCGTCCCATCGTTCTGCTGCGCGTGTAGCGTTTACGAGTTGTACTGTTGGCGACTGCTGTGACTGCTGAGCACTTTGTTCATTTGATTGGAGCATTTGTGAGGCTAGGCCAGTAGGGTTATACATCTCTGGTGATGGAAATTGCGGGTTCACTCCGCTTACGGAGTATGCGTGCGATGAGGCGCTCGGAAAATCGATGGGATATTGCGAGTAAAGGTATGGGTGGTTTTGTAAACCGACACTGGAACGTAAAGAAAGCTAGTTTAAGGATTTTGTATAGCCATGATACATTTTGGAATCCTTTATCCGAGTTGGTCAAAGTCGTCATGATGTCAAGGTCAAGGTAGTCACAGAAGATCTTCGTCATAGGCCGTCAGTCTCGCACGCAGTGTCACAGTTGCTTTAATGCAAAATGATGATTTCGTCTCCGATACATTTAATACAAACATTTACATTTACCATGTCACCAAAAAGGTAATTAAGGAAAATTAATGAGCATCTGTCTTGATCAGATCCGGTGGTTTTACTGAAATAAGTTTTTAGGACAATATTGTAATTTATCATTTGTCTAGTAATTTAAAGCGACTTTCATTGTATAAAATAATTGTTTTGATACAAATTCTTCTTTTAATAATCGAAATGGTTCAGAACAAGTTTGTTTTTTGCAATGGAAAGTAAATTCAGTCACAGTGGATTTTTTTTCTTTTTCGGTCAAATTCCCAGCCAACTATTAGTTACACTAACATCAGTGAAATATTTTATCTTCACAAATATTGCTAAAGTAATTATTTCTTGGAACAAAAAGTGTGTGTGCGTTTCAGTCAGTCATATTCAGTCATGCCAATAGGGTATAGTGTATAGACATAAATGTTACAATCCGAGAAATCTTCAAGAAAATGCGAATTTTCGTCGGATTGCAACGAAAACATTTATGAAAAATATTCTACTGAGAATGAAAAATAAATTCAACACATTTTTTACAGTTTAATTTTAAGTTTAATACAGCATTATTTGTGCATGTTTTCGTAAAGGAGTTTATTTATACGACTACATTCATGCACCAAAATGATTTATTTTATGACTTACCCATTACTGTATGATTCGTATAGCCTTCTGAGGGCCATGCCAACTGTGACCATTAGAGCCAGTTTGCTTGCTATAAAAGCCTTCATGACTAGTGCACTGACAACGGCCATGGCGAATATGACAGCTCCGGATGACTTCATTCCGAATAGCAGTGGAATGACTGCCTGGAGTACCTTCTTCTTTTGTCTCCTCCCTGAAAAGTAAAGATAAAATATTTCCTTAAATTACGCATGTTTTTGATAGATGGTACATCAATCTATTTTTGGAATATGATCTAGACAGGTCTCGCTTAGAACTAACGACTTTGTTTGCATTTACACCCACTGTGGTTAAGGAGAGCGCTTTTTTGGTCAAAACTCATGAATCCACCGATTTTTGCTGCCCCACAACCATGGCGATTGGCAGGAACCCACGCAGTTCTTTGCATTTGCATTCAAAAACGACCCCAAAGTCGACCGCGGCTGGCAAACTCCTTCCAGTCACCCGCCAATGCTTTATGACGTATCTGTATTCTGCGAACACTGCTGCGAGAACGGTTTTGTATCCTTATTTTATAAAAATGAAACAAGAAAAACTCATATGTTTAGTAGTTGGTCAAGAAACAATACCTAAAGTTTGAGACGTAATTATAATATCTTGCATCACAATACTTTTAGAAGCAGAAAAATGGTAAGTTTAGTATAAAATTTTATTTCCTTAAAACATATACATAAAATGTCTGTACTAATAACATTTTCATTTAATAATTTCAATTTGAAAAAGTGGTGCAAGTGGCAGATCGTTTTACTATTAATATTTTCTTACTTATTAAAATTTACTTTGATATTTAATTGTCGCCGCATTTTTGGCTTTTAATCACTGCATTGTTTTAATTTTACATCAATGTGGACAGCTATGGAATATGACAAATGCCACTAAGAGAGAGTATGGCTGCGTATTGTTTTTTTTTTTCAATGAAATAGATACAAAATTAAAAAGCTATCCTATTAATCGGGCGCTGCACCGAGCTTCTTCGCTCAACTCTGGTGGATACCCCACCTAAAACTAAAACCTTTTATTGACTTGGTAAATTGCAGAATGTACCAAAAATAAGTGCTCCCTCAAAGATTTGTTGATCATATATATAAAATATCTGATCATTTATATAGACAGGAAAATTACGGCGTAGTAAAGTAATGGATGTCAGTGAAGTTTTTTATGACTTTATTATATGTAATAAATATCATTATTGATCTAGTCAGGAAGAACTTAATGTGAGTTTTGTATTGGTATTTGAAAATATACGTATTTTATGAGGTTATCGTTGTAAAAGTTATGATGTACAGTCGGCCGAAAGTGTGGTCTATCACCCTAAGGGTGAAGTTTACTTGCACCTCATAAAACAAGATTGATTTTTCTGACAGTTATAAACTCTTACAGCTATTTTGGTTACACTGGGAGTTTTGTCAAAAGTGATGACCACTTTTTTGGGCTATTGTACTTACTAGACCGCGTTATACTCGTATTTAGTAAGTATACATTGATATGTTATGCCAAAATCATTCTGACACGAACTTTTTCTACGATTCTGGAGCTTGTTATTCAATCAATTTGCATACTACGGACATAGACTCTACCCTCTCTGGTGTTTTTGGTTTGAATTCTTATGTAATGTGGTGTATAATATCAACTTACCTGAATGCCACATACACAAAGTTGTTGGTTTAGGGTTTCGACAATCGTGAGAGCTTCGTAGATAAAACATTTTTTTATGTAAAAATCATTTTTTTACTGCGAATATTAAAGTGGAGAAACCTCATACCAGCAACGCCATAATAACTGAAGTTTCTAAAGAAATATTATTTATTACAAAATACATTTTCAAGGTATTTGCCGAAAACTTGATTCTGTTATTGAACTCCATAAATAAGTCTGGTGAATTAGAAGCACCCGATATTTATTTTTAGCAACTCTCCTACAATTTGCTTAGCAAAATTTATGGCTTTCTGGAATTATGGCTCAAATGGGAGACCCCATATATATTGACGTCTAGGAACGGAATAACAAAGTCATATAACGAGAAAATCGAGTAGTTGTTTGCTTACGTCTATGTCTCGGGAAGAGCTCGAGATTTTTCATTTACATTTCTTTAACTTGGGCTTAATTTTTTCTACTAGTAAATTTATTTTTATTATGTCTGTTCTGCTCTGTATTACACGTTTTTTAAAAGAGTAAGGAACTTTGGGCAGCAAGAGCACATAGATTCAAAAGATTTGAAAAGTCTTAGTACGAAGACTCTACAAGATACAATAAAATAAAATAAACTAAGACAGTTGAGCAAATAAGAAAGTATACTACTCATATACTCGTGCATATTCAGTGCCAATTATATGTATTTGATCTATCAGAGAAAAGAACGATAGAAATATTTTATTACACAAAAAGTTAAGTATGAAAGGGATTCGTCACAAAAAGTTTGTGTACAACCATTGGAATTTATTAGTAAAAATGTCCAGAGTTAACTACAAACAACACTTAGAAAAACGCCTGGCAGAAATTAAACAGCAAAAGATTTGTGTTCACATAAATAACACATTCCCTACAAAAATAGCCAGTTCCAGTGAATATTAGAATTATTTATGAGAAAATGTGTAAAGGACATAGGTTTTCTCTTTCCCCTTGTTCTCGCACTTTATTCGTTTGTTCTTTAATTTTTTATCGAAAAGGAAATTTGAACGGGAATTCACTTGATAAAACTTAAGTAAATGCTTGAAAGATTCTGTCTGAAAATGAGACTAAGTTAAAGTTCCATTTTACTTTGTAATGAGTAACTTGAAATGTATCCAAGAGTTTTGTTTGATGTTAAAATAATTGACTCCTTAGTTGAATTTTTTTACTTGGAAACAGAACAAACTTAAGTTTATTGTGTTTCCATTTGCTATATAAAAAAATAGTTGTACCGTTTTAATACCAAGATAATAATTAAAGATAAACTGTAGCAGAAATATAAAAAAGGCCCACCAATAAATAGAGTTTCAAAGAGCTGAGCTTCTGTTCATTTAAAAAACCTGGTACAATGGAATAAAATCATTTTATTCTCAATAGAGCCACATAAACCAGGACTGATCAGTAGTAACCTAGACAAGATGCTAACATTGCCATGATAAATTTTCCTAAAAGCACCCACAGTTCCTCGCAAAAGAGCAATTATCATATATACCGGCATTTCGACCTTAGAAAGGGTTTCACTGGCCCTTTATTCAATTCTGCGGCAACTTGCAATTCTAGTGAATGATTGATTTTCTGTGACAAGGGGTCCCATTAAAATTTCGATTGAAACCAAATTCAGTGTTAGTTGATAGAATTAACATAATTTGAATATAGATGTTTTTGAAGATTCATTTGCATGTATTTCCTGAAACTTTGAATTCAAATTGCTGAATATTGTTAATAAGAAATAGTTTAAAAATTATTCGATAACGAAAACTATCTTAACACTTATTATATGTCTAAATGTTTTGATAATTATGCGGCATTTGATACAACTGAAACAAAAAGCGATCTACTAAATTACATCTACATAAGCCTGCATTCCACAAGCAATTACTCAAAGCGTGCACACACTTCTATCCCTCAATGTCAAAATCAAAGTGGCACAAAGTGTCAACTGTCAGCTGTCATAGTTACCTCTTTGACCGGTTGGAATCAATTTAGTAGGTGAATTGGTCAATACTTTTTTCTTTGTATTTGTCTCTAGTTTGTCTAAGTCATGCGTTGTCAGTTTCTGTTTTATGCCTGATGTTATTAGAGAAAGTTCGATTAGCTGTCGAGAAGACTTCCGGTGCACGTCACTCCTTTCTGCAAAAGGAGATTCTGTGATGTTTTTTGAGTCTGGACATTTCCAATAAAACAAGTATGATTTTTTATTTTTTTTTTACTAGTTTTCATAAAAAAATATTAGTTTATTTCAGCGAATCATAACATAGGCCGAACTTTAGATACAGTTTATTGTGGCATCTCTAAAATCAATAAAAAATACTCTAAATATAAACCTTTAACCGCTACAAAACATTTTAATTATGTAACCAAACCTAAGACTAAAACGTAGGCTTAATAATGCAGAAAATATTTTTATTAAATTAATTTTTAATTGAAAAAGTTCTTAAAATAGTATTAAGATTCGATTCAGATGCCACTATCAAAGGATTTTCTTTTAACTTCACTATTTCTATAAGTCAAAGGTTTTTAAACTCATCTGTTGAAACCGTCTGTATATTTATATTTATATATAAGTATTATACGTATATTTATTGAATGAAAACACTTTATAAAACATTGTATTAAACAAAATAATTTTAACCCCTTCTTACTGCAAAAACTCAATGAATACGTAATACATATAAACATGTAAAATTTCATATAGTTTACCATAATTCACTTCCCCAAAAAAAGGTACACTGAAAAGGACTTTGCTGAGTTAACAACACAAACAAAGGATATCCGAAAAAATGGTCTATGCTAAATTTGGTATACACCGAATTCCACTTGAGCTGCGTGTTATGCTAATAAAATAGGCAAATCCTTCTTTGTAAACTGACTTTTATAAGAAAAACATATGGATAATAAAGTCATTACTATAAAAATAAGAGTTTATCCCGATCAAAGCCAAAGCAATTCACTTCTGTCGTTATTTTATTATGTAGCATTGTTTGAAAAGTATGTAGGTGTACGCGGTTATAAATATTTATAGATTAGGCGTACGCAAAAAGTAACGAGGAAGATTCTTTTGATAATACTTTTATGGCGCTTGGAATATTAAATATTTCTTGATTTCTCAAATGAGAAATACCAAGCCCGTTTCTGATGTTGGATTCTACGTTTGAATTTTAATTGAATTATTTTGTGTGTTGTCAATGATTTAATTTTACTGCAGCTAGCACGTTTTTTGTTTGCATGCATGAGTTAAAAATAACAGGTCTCCGTCGCAACTTTTACCTAGCTGCTTTTTATTTAAAATTATTTTTAACGGCAAACGTCGTGGTAGATGAAATTCAATTTAACTTTTAAATAAATTTTCAAGATATCCATTCCGTAGACACCTTAAATAATACTGGTTGTAGAAAAATGTTAGTACATTTACTTACATTTTAAAGGGATCTCACCAAGATGTTTGAATGACTCAAGAAATATCGAACCAAGCTATCTTTTGAGATCTATAGGCTATTACAATTAAGAAGTGTTATTCGACAAATCCAGGAGATTTATAAATGATCCTTTAAGGGTATTTACGAATGAATTCCAAACAAAAGTCCTTTTATACAAAAGCTTTATGTATACAGAACTATTTAAAGCGTCTCTATGTTGGACGCCATGGTCAGATTGCCTACACTACACTGTGAAGGGTCTGGAAATCAAGAATAAGTGCAGACGATGTTTTAGTTTGTCCTTTTTATTCAGAAGCATTAAGGCCAGCAAACCACCACGAGACCCACATGATCAAAAAAATGCCTTCGAAACCAACACTAGCATCAATTCTCAATTTAATGATTCATTCAGCTAAATTTATTTTTGCTTATTCATGCCTTAGACAAGACATAATTGGATTCACACGTATTATGGGGTTTAAAATAGTAAGGAGATAAGTACCCAGATGTTTTTGAATAACCAAAAACCCCTAACAAAATTGATCCTACGTTCATCGACAAAGTATCGCTGAACATAACGACATATTCTTGTTACATACATTTCGCCGACTGTAAGAAAACCAATTTTTTTAACATGACTGTGCCTGCCAGAGTAATATGCTTAGAGTAAAAGCAATTAGAACTCACTGATCACTTGACGCTTAGGTGCTTTGTCCTCCTCATCTGGTTGTTCAACTTTGCTCTTCGATTTCTTCGGAACGGGCTCCGAAACATCTGTAACAAAAATATTTAAAATCGTTTTATTATTCATACAAACTATATCAATAACTATACAAACCAAAAAAAAATTCGTACGCAAATACAGAAATAAATCACAAATCTGTGCTCGAAATGATTTACTGAAATTAAGTAAATTTAGCGATTTAGTTACCCATACGTGTGACATTTCATTTTTCAAATAAAAAATATGCAATTTACTCAATAATATCAAAGTTTGTATAAGATCAGCCTATTTCTATCCCGTCTATCTATTACTTATATGAAAAAGACATAGTACACCATGTAAACACCTCATTTAAATATAAATCTTTTTAAGTAAAAATGTCTGCTTTGTCGTTGCTATTTAACTACAATCTGCTAACGCTTGCACCCACATGTTCATAAAGTGTAAAGAAAAGCAAACGGAACTATACATGGTTCACTAGATAGCGTTCTAACTATAAATACACTTAACACATCTTTTATCTTTTAAAAATTCAACAAAGCAATTTCATTGAAAGAACAAGAAAAACAGACCCCTCTATCACATGGAAAGAGAATTATGATCAAAATACATTAACATCTTAAGACAGTTTCATTAATTACATAAACTATTAAATGAATTTGTTATTGATTAACCCCAAATCCTAATCCGAAACAAAAAACGATTGCAACGTACAAGGAACGCTTATTCATGAGCGAGGCTACAATATAATTACAATATACTCTTATTCACGTCAATAATTCAATAGATACCTACTCGTAAAATTTGAGAATATCTCAGAGAAATTATTGTAACATCTTATGACAGAGTGCTTTCTTGTTCGGCTTTTCAGTGGTACTACAGTTTTTCCTGTTACAACCGATTCCTTAACCACGTCAATATGAGTCAGAGAAAGGCACAGCCAGTGAAATAATAAGAACAAAGGCAATTGAATTAAATATTTCCTTACCATCGAATGAACGGTTAACTCAAAGTTTTAGTTCTTGTTTGCGAAACGATTCGTTGAGAATGAGTTTTATTATATAAAACCCGCAGGTCGCAGCTAGTATTAGAACATTTATCAATTAAAATGCTAAAAGGTAAATTTTGCACCTAAAATATACTTAACTTTTTCCTTCACAAATAAACGACTGAACTGAATTATTTGAGTTAGAAACCTTTCAAATGTTTTCATTTGAAAATGTTTCAATGAACATTTTGTATTTGACGTCGTAAAATGCGATTTGATTTGAGTTTAAAAACCTTTTGTGATGGACATACGGAATTTTTCTATCACAAGGAGAATTTTCCCGCGACTCTGTGTGCTACTTTAGGGATTTAACAGTTTAAGGGCAACAGTTTTATTTTTTAACCCATTTTTATTTTGAAAATAAACAGAAAAATCTCATGTATAAAAGACTTACAAATAAATTGACTAGGTAAATCTTAGCCCAATTTAACATGGCATAAAGCCAGTTAATTATTTAAAAAAAACTATTTCTAAGTGCACCCTTGCAGTTTTTTCTAAAGACAATGAGTTTGATAGAGTTGTAATTAACACTTTCGGTATAATTTTTGTTAAAATGTTTTTGTATAAAAAACACCAGAATGTTGATGCGTAAAAAAACAGCTCTCAAACATAAGTTTCCGTACTATAATAAAAAAAATCTTAAGTTTTAAATTTGGTTGAATTATTATTATTCTTCTAAATATATGAACTCTGTGAAAACGTCAACTGTCTGACTTATAAAATTCATGACAAAATACAACCTGCTGGCAGAAAGACATATGGAGGGAAAGACAGCGAAAGCGAAGGCTTGAAATGAGTTTTGTGAAACCTAGTAGTTTTCAATAAAAAAAATTACAGAAACGCTAAAAAAACTTATGTAGAGCGGAAAAGATAAAAGTGTTGATCCCGACGGTTCTACAAATCTTTTACATATTGCAAATTTTAGCACCAGGTAAATTAATCACACAGAGAATCATAAATTATATTTTTTAAATATTTACTTACTAGAATTTTCTAACTTAAACTAAACAATAATAACAAGTTTTTGGTACCTGCTATACCTTCAACTCATTTCCTTATTTTATAAAACATCCAATTAAGTAAAATTTCTATGGAAATTGAAAAAGACAATATTTGTAGTATGATTTTCATAAATCTGAAGCACAATAATAACTAAATATATATAATAATAATAATAAAATTTATTTATTTCACACTCAGTAAAAACTTAACAAGTATGTAGTAAACATAAAGATATAACTTATATGCATTAAAACATTAAAATAAATAATACAAGCCGTCTTTTTCAGATAACAATACTCAAAATAAGTTCTTCGTGTTCCCTACGACGACGCCAAATACAGTGATGGATAAAGTTAGTTCGACTTTGTCTTAATTCGTTTCTACTGGAGTTCTTGTTGATTTTGCCTAGGTAGTTGAAATCTCACACCAAACCATGGTAATTTAAAAGTAGTACTTAAGTCGAAATTAATATCATATAAAACCTAAAATCACTCAGTATAAGTTTAAATTAACAAAGCCATATATCAAATGAAGTTAACTTGGTTTTAATGTAACAATTTTTTTAAGTATACATTGTAAGTACGATTTCGTCAACATATCAAAGCCATTTTTCACGTCGCTTACACGAAATAATTAATCTTTTTACCAGTAAATTAGCAACCGGATACAAATTAGCAAATATTTTTCATCTTGCATGCTCTCTTCGTCACATTATCTGATTTTTCTGGACTACTTACTCTACTATCGCGTGTTAATGTTGATATTGAGTAGAAATCAACTTGAATAATTCATTGCAGAGAATTCTTAAGAACAGTTGCATATTATCTTATGAATGATTGGTAGGAAACGTTTGAGATAACAGTCCTTAACCGATAAATAAGCTCGTTACTGTGTTTTTCAATTAATATTCCATCACTCCCGATCAAGAGCGGCGATCAAATAAGGTTGTTTGTTTCCGTGATCTAAAAGAGGCATATTTTGAGTATGTTTCTGAGCTACGAACATTAAATTTCACCATTTTTGCACAATTGTATTGTCAGTTACAACAACGAAAATTTTTTCGAGTCACCGCAAAAAGCGAAAACAGGAGGAAAGCGGCAAGCGTGCCAGTTTTACAAACTGTCCTCCTCCATATAGTGATCCCCAGACTCCTTCGCTGCCACATTACTTATATTCAGGCCTGTACTTCGACCAACAAACGAAATCTCAAATGAAAAATTTGGGTATCATTATCTTGAAATCGTATTTCTTTTACTCTCCTTTTTGTATACAGAGCACAACACTTGTTGCGTAGTAACTATTGAGCTATACAGATAATCTAGATCGTACAAAAGATAACACAAACTTGTGATTGGCTACCTATGGCGTTTATATTATAGATTTCTTTTTCAGATTCATTCAGTTTAAAATAATTAGAACTATCTTGATGGAAAATATTTCTAATAATATCGTAATTAGTGAGTATGGAGTAATTCCTTATTCTTTTTTATATTTAAATGGCTTATGAACAAGTTCCTGAATCAAACCTCTCATATAATAATTTGCTATTCCCCAAGTTTTATCTATAATACTTTTCCTTCAAAATATGCCTATTCGACCAAAATATTTTTGAAAAATATATGTGTCGTACGATTTGACTTTTGACGTATACCATACGATTAAACTTATCGAAAAGGGGAACTATGAAAAACCGTATATATTAAGGTTCCGTTCACACGAAATGTCCTCGATTTTCTGAAAAAAGAGCTCGTTTGTTGTCAACTCAAAATAAACCCGTTCACCCAGACTAGCGGAATTGCAGAAAACGTTTGACATCAAAAAATAAATATTCATATTACCATTTCCTTACAAGAAAAATTTACCACAATAATGAAATACGATTCTTTTGTGTATAAATTCCCAACCTGCTTTACATTGAGAAAGTTTATAGTTAAAAATCCCTTAAATATTAATAATAGTTGAAGACACTATCGCCGTTTTGAATAAAGCTATTGGTCACACTATAACCCAATGAAATCCAACTATTACGCTAATTAATGACTCAGAAACCATTAAACACAGAACAAAGTAAACTAGTTGACCTAACATTTATTCAACCGAAAGAAATGCATATAAAATGCCTTTACAATGCAGAGCATTAGATATGTCCTAGTCGAGTGCGCTCGCTAATGATTCTCATATCACGGACTTTCAACAATTAGAAAAATACCGTGAAAACGGCCATTTTCTTCTTAAGAATTTCTTATTGAAATTCTCGTAACTTCTAGTTTCTGAACTAATAACATTTTCATTTATAACTTTAAGACAATATGAAGGTTTTATTATTATTATATTGATTTGATATGTGTCTAAGAGTTTAAGTTTGATATTTAAACCTTCTTAGAAATGTGTGTTTATTATATTAGGATGAAAATAATTTAATTCTAATAAACTTTAGTATACTTGTTTACATAAATAATCATATAATTGTAATAAGGATCGTAATTAATAAATCTGGCAAATACCCAGAAAGCGTAGCTTAGATTTAGTAACTTAGAAAAGTTACTAAAATACTATTAAAATTATTATTTGGTTTAACATATATATCTCTCTGCGATAACCGATGAAATGAAAAATTAGGGTCTCTTTTTAAATAATTGAGATTTAATGTTACATCTTTAAAATAATCTATACCTACATTAAAAAAACAGTGCAGCATTACATGTATATCAAGACTTAAATAGGTGATACATTATATGAAATGCTTTCCTAGAAGATTAAATGACTGACTTAGTACAAAAATAAAATGGCTACAATTGTATTTTTTAAAGAATTAAGGAAAAATTTTGTAAATATTAAAATTTACATTAGGGAAATAATTTTGTTAATATTAAATTAAATCTATTTTTCTTATATCCCATAATATCTGTGACAGTTACGATTTATTAAGACCCACTAACGCAGCTCTGAATTAGCTATCACCAGGCTAAATATTGCTTTATGTCCCTATTACTTTAAATGGAAATAGAAAGTGACGGAGGGACATTTTAACTAACTAACCGGGAAGCTGATATCTGCGCAAGTGGGCCTAAAAGAACGACTTTGATTTAAATTACCTTATTTAAATGCAAATTCAGTAACGTTCCTACGAATAAAAGTTTCAAATATTTTACATAAATTAAAGATGTGGTTCAGAACTCATTAATGATCTTTGGTCGGCGACTAAGTTCGCAAATATGATTAAGAGACATCTCACCTTTAGCAGTTCGACTTTCGTAAACTTCTAGGTTCATAGCATCAGGGTTGTCATTTGAACTTGCAAGTCTGAACGTGTAGTCCTCCCAGTCGTAACTAAAGGCGTGAGTTTCAAAGAATTTCGATAGCCATCCCTGACTTGACCGCATTTGGCTCATCGTCCTGACTGGCTCAATCGTTAACGTGTCGAATAATCTCACTGTCTTCTGTTGTCTGATACTCCTTGCAAAATCCTTCATCATATTCTCAATACACGTAGCATTTTCACTGCAATTCAAGTCTACTACACCGGCCGCAGCTTGGCCGATCAAGAGACAAGCGACCAGGTAACCTACAGCAGTCATTTTGAACACTTTTGTTAATGTATTTTACACAAACACTATTTTCACAATTTGTCACCAATCCATTTGTGGGTCACGCCTGTTTATTCAGCACCACCTTCATCGGTAGTTAGTTAGTCAATGAGACCCTGATTCGTTTGTGGATGACTTTTATTCGTCGTCACGCTGCACCGGTTTAGCTGGACCGTGTATGCGCTATTATTTTTTATACCGCCTTCACATGTGTAAGTATTCAGTTAATTTTTACTGTATAGCACTTTTCTTTCGATCGTGTAACAGTATTCGATTAGTTGCCGTAATACAGTTCGTAGTAAAGTGCAATATTGAGGAGCATCGATGAATATCATGTTTGCAAAAAAAACGCAATGCTTCACATTACGCACCGTTCAGTTTCGTTAATAAGTACGGAAAAATTATATTTTACTTTCAAATGTACTGTTGGCAATACAATTTTTGTGTAAAAAGTTAAAACAATCTGTAAATAAAACACCAAGGATTGGAAGAATTGGAAAGATTGGTGCTTAAATGGAACTTAGAATCAGGCATTTGCAAACTTATAAAAAAGTAAGCATTTTCGGCATTGTACTCATGTTAGTAGTTGTATATTTATATAGTATTTATATTGCAAAAAATGTGCAAGGTTGATTAAATTTTTCTATACTAATCATCAAAAAGCGGCCGAATTAATTATAACGAATTTTATCGCGAATTATGTAATGACTTTAAGATATGAAATTCAAAACATTGTATTTAATTATTCGTTACAGAGAACATTGACTAACAGAGAAACTAGTATTGGTAGAAGATAGTATTTATATTGCAAAAAATGTGCTAGGTTGATTAAATTTTTCTATACTAATCATCAAAAAGCGGCCGAATTAATTATAACGAATTTTATCGCGAATTATGTAATAATTTTAGGATATGAAATTCAAAACATTGTATTTAATTATTCGTTACAGAGAACACTGACTAACAGAGAAACTAGTATTGGTAGAAGAGTTTCTTAAGTTATGATCTCATTTGGGGAGGAACTATAGTCCTTCCTATTTTAACTGTCATAACAACCACGTTTACCTGGTCGTGTTTCGTGTAAAGGGAAGGAACAAAGGTAGTTCCAACCTAAGCCTATGGTCGGCAAATCATTACCTACTATCTTAATAATATTATAAATGCCGAATGTATGGCAAATCATTACCTACTATCGTAATAATATTATAAATGCCGAATGTATGGCAAATCATTACCTACTATCTTAATAATATTATAAATGCCGAATGTATGTTTGTTACTCAAACACGAGAAAACGACTATATGGATTTAAATTATTTTTGGCATATGCCTACCCATATGGGTAGAAAATAACCTGGATTAACATATAAGCTAATTTTTATCCCGAAATGTTTACGGGGTAGGGAGTCAAAGCAGGTTGAATGAAATTTACAGATGGATTATTATAATTATTTATTCATTCATTTTGTTTTATTGTTCATTGTGAACATGTTATATATTTTTCTATTCTTTAATTAGTCTTTATTAATTTTTCAACAATTATTGTGTGAGTCAATTAAGATCTACTATTCTTTTGTTTTTTACGTTCAATATCTGAATTCAAGTTGAGAAGTTAAATAAAAAGGAACAGGTTTAATTTCTAAGTTTACTTTGTGGTTTTTTTTGGTATTGATTTTAGTTTTGTTTTTTTTTTCATTCGTTTCTTTTTGTTTGTTTCTTTGATAGTACGAGAAATATAGTTAGTATGAAATAAACAGTTTACTTTTTAAGAATTATGATAAACTTTTTTATATATTTATTATACTTTACTTTTATATTATACTTTTTTCCCGCGTTAACTCGTGAACGGGTGCCGTTTGAGGGTGTTCGTCGTTTGGATACTTGGGGGGAGGGAAACTTGCCGAGCTAACAGATGCAGAAAAGAATAATTTTGTACAGACATAAAGAAACTCTGTAAATTTAAATATATAAAAATATACCCGTGAAGTTTCTTGCCAGTTCTTCTTCACGAAGGTTTTTTCGAACTGGTGGTAGAATCATGTTTTATTTGACGTCAATAAGAACAAGTAATTGTCAATGTTCAGAAATAAATATTTCATTTCATTTCATTTCATTATAGTTTGGCTGGCGTTTGTCTTCCATCACACCTGCTGGACATTGATGATGAAGATTAGGATGGTACACGCCTGTCAAAGATGTACCTACTTACTCTACGCTTAAGAGACCCAGGACTGCATTTGTCTGGAAAAACAGACGCAGGCAGATCTGTCCACTTTTTGCCGACACGATCCACAAACGGCTTTGTTCGGCTTTTCGGCACGTCTACCTCAAAAGTGGATTTACTTTCTGCTCCTGGATAACCGGTGGGGAAAAGGGAAAAGCAAAATCAGCTCAAACAGAGTTTTTGCACATTCTCCAAAGTGTAACTTTGGTTAAGAATTCCAATTTCAAATTTATACAGCTATTTACTCACGCATTTGCGTTCCGAAAACCGTATTTCATTTATCTTTTCCTGTTTTGGTCTTTTCTTTGCGTCACTTAGTTTGCAAAATGGAAAACTTGAAATATCGCGTTATTTACGAGTACGAGTTCCACCATGGCACCAGTGCTGCAAAAATGGCTCGAAGTGTAAATGCTGTGGTATAAAAGAAGTATAAAAGTATGGCGGAGGTTTCGCAAAAGAAAATTCAGTGCATTTTTGGTTCCAACGTTTTCGTTCTGGAAATTTCGACTTGCAGAACAAGTCCCGTGGACGGCCGGAGACCAAAGTTGATAATGAAGAATTGAAGGCTATTGTGGAAGCGGATCCATCGCAAACCACGTCCGAGTTAGCTGTAGGCTGCGGTGTTAGTGACAAAACTGTTTTAATCCACTTCAAGCACATTGGGAAGGTAAAAAAGCTTAAGATTTGGGTACCTCATGAATTGAGTGCAGCAAACCGACAAACGCGTGTCGACTGCTGCGTTACATTACTCAACTGGCACAATAATGAAAGGATTTTCAATCGAATTTGACGACCGATTGGTGTAGTGGAAAGTAGCCCTGCCTCATAAGCCGGGGCATTCATTTGTGGGATGAACACAGATGTCTTTTCTCGGGTCATGGTTGTTTGTATTTATATGTATGTATATTCAGGGTTTTCCCACCAGTTCGCTATATGGTTATCCATAACACAAGCTCTGCTTACCTTGGGGCCATACAGTTGGTGTGTTTGTCTGGGGATTTAAAATCATTACCTGTGATGAAAAGTGGATCCTGTACGACAATCGGAAACTCTGGCGTTTGTCTTTCTTCTCACCCGGTGGAAAGAGATGAAGAAGACTAAGATGGTTCATGCCTGACCAAGTACAATTAATTTTTTGTATATAGTTGTACCTACTTCTTTTGCCTATTTTTATTAAATTTTTTCTTGCACGGTAATATCATAAAAGCCATTTTTTTACTGAAGCATTGTCCTGTGACTATTGAAAAATTGCCATTTCAATTAAATAGGCAAAAATACCCAACAAAAGACCCAAAGGCCAAATGCTGAGAACAGTAGGAACTCATTTAGGTACTTCTAGCTTCTTGCATGGTTAACTTTATATCAGTCCTTTCAGAAACTTGTGGTGGGACTCGTCACTACGAGCCTACCAGAGCCTCTACCCACTAAAAAACCCCCTGAATGACTCGTGCAATTTTTTGCCACGTAGCCTTCATCTGAGCGACGACCAATTGGAGAAAGAGGCCGCGCTAGCGGGGCCCAGAAGGGGTCACTCGCTGGGAATTACATAGCACTGAAGGTGAATACATAGCACTGAAGGTGATCAAAATGAAAATTAAAAGTTGAATTAATACGAATTTACAATCCAGTTAGAATTTGCGGCTAGAAGGGCTTCGAGATCTAGCGTCAGCTGCGTCGCTACGTTCGCTTGTGCGTTTCTCGGTCTAGCGACTTTGAACTTCGAATCTAAGACAGGAGTAGTATACGAGACTGAATTTCGAACTAGAGGATTGGTGTGGATTTCGGAGCGTTTAAAGAACGCTTCCGAGAGTGTTTTGAGGTGCTGTTGCACTGTAGGTAGTTCAAAATCTCTGTGCAGGTTCGCGTTACCCACGTAATAGGGTGCGTTTGTGGCCCTGCGGCAGAAGAGATTTTGAACTACCTGCAGTTTGTGCAGAACGGAGGGTTTTGCGTGGGCAAAGATTGGCGAGGCATATGTCATGACGGGTCTAACGCAGGTAATGCGTAAGTTTGTTTCTGAAAGACATTTTACTTTTTCTACCAAACATTTTTTCGAGGCGAATTTCGCTACTCTATCGACGTGTGGTTTAAAAGAAAGCGTCCGGTCTAAGGTGACGCCAAGGTTTTTGGTACTGCGCTTCCAGGGGATGGGAATGCCTAACATTCGGATGTGGAGATTGTAATCGGCGAAACGACGGTGTTTGCGGTCGAAGTAAACCGCAGAACTCTTGTCTGGGTTCACATCGATGCGCTATTTTTGAAACCATGCAATAAGGGGGTTTACGGCCTTTTGGAGTCTTTATTGGGCATTATTGGTTACGTTGATGACAGCACCGTTGTAGAGAGATACATCTCCAATGCGCAAGCGAGTCCTCAAGAAATCCAGACTTTGAGAGAGTCCATGATTGAGCGGGTGAATTTGGCCTTAAAGAAAGTGTCCGATTGGGGCGAGTCCAACTTGGTCAAATTTAACCCGTCAAAAATACAGGCGTATTTATTCTCCGCGAAAAAGAGGAGTTTCGACCTAACGCCCACTTTCCAAAATGTTTCTGTACCCTTAACCGACCACCTATGGCTTCTTCTATCGTCCCAACTAAACTTCGGGCAACAAATTGTGTCCATGGCTCAAACTGCTTCAAAGAAGTTGGGAATCATCTCAAAGGTCCGACGGTACTTCAGCCCTGAACAGCTACTTAATTTGTACACAGCTCAAGTTCGGTCTTGTATGGAGTACTATAACCACCTTTGGGATGGTTCTGCAAAATACCAACTTGAAGCGATGGACGCAGTTGACCGAAGACCCTAAAAAATTATTGACAACTATGACCTCACCACCAAAAAACTGCATAGCCACGACCATCGTCGAAAAACTGCCAGTTTAGCAGTCTTCTACAGATTACATTTTGGAGAGAGCGCTTGTGCTCTTTTTGATCAGGTTGAACCCACACCCTTCTTACATTGGACAACGAGACGCAGACAAGCCTTCCATCCCTTTATGGTGGCTGCCCTAAGAAGTCGAACCAAACGCTTCGATAGTTCCTTGTTGGTGCGGGACGCCAAGGTGTAGAATGAACTGCCTGCGTCTGTTTTTCCAGAAAACTATAGTCCTGGTTCTTTCAAGCGTTGAGTGAATAGGTATCTCGTGGATAGACGTGTAACACCTTCTTCTTCATCGTCACTTTCCATCAGGTGAGATAGAAAACAAACGTCTAATACTTTTACAAAAAAAAAATTTGGCGACGAGACCCGGGACACTACGGTCTTTGGTGTAAAGGGCGGTGTCGTCGGCAAAGAGAGCGAGTTCGACGCCTTTCGGCGGAATGGGAATGTCGTTTGTGTACACTGTGTACAATAGAGGGGCGAGGACTGAGCCTTGAGGGACTCCAGCCTTTATGGGACGAGGCGCGGAGAGTGTGCCGTCATGTTTGAAACGAAACGTGCGGTCTTTGAGAAACGACGCGATTATCCTAACCAGGCGACCCAGTAAGCCTATTTTGTACAGTTTATAGACGAGACCGCTGTGCCAGACTTTATCGAAAACTTTGGCTACGTCAAAGAACTCCGAGACCGTTTTAAAATGCCGTGGCTAGACGCCTCGAAACGAATAGTTTTAGCTCAGGAAGGTTAGAATTAATGCTACGAGCGTTAAATAAAACTAGGGATAAGCTCTTGGGTTTGATACGACCGGACGCGGGATTTGCACTTCTAGACATTATATTTACTATTTAGAGAATTTATACTAAATATAGAATTTATAAAGAACTAAGTAGCGAGTGATGCTTGGCCAACGCAAATAGACGCTCTTGAGGAGAGCGGGCAGCTCGCAGTTTGCGTGCGAGTACAGCGATTTCCCTAATATCGACGTTTTCGATAACATCGAACACGGTCTTCATGTCCTCAGCCAACGACGACTGAGGCAAAGACGACGGAGCGGGACGCGGACCTACGAGAGCTACGGGAGCTAGGATAGGTAGGGAAGGTGCAGCGGCCGGACGCTGTCTCCAGGAAAGAGCCGGAGTAGGCGTCGGCTGCACGGGCCTTGCTTCCGGGGAGCCCGGTTGCGCAGCGGCGGGAAGCTAGTGGGAGTGAGCGACGGCGCCAGTTTAGGAACGACCCTCTTAACGGAGGAGCGCGGAGCACGTGGACAACCCCTTGTAGACGGAGCCGATGGGGTCGCGGTCACTTGCAGTGACATTAAAGGCGCGGGGGCGGGTGTAGAAGAAAACGGGGTGGGCTCGGGTGTTGAAGACTCCGCGGCTTGCACCAGAAACTTATGATGTCTGAATGCTTATAAAATACTCGGTGTGGGGTGAGAGCACCGCCCCCCCAAACCCCACCATTACATCTCACCACGCACGTCGCACGTGTAGGCTGATCGACTATGTGTGGCAACAAAAGGCTGGGTGGAGCACCGTCGACTGCATTAAAATCGCGCGTTTACTGTGCTATCATCAACAGCAGACCCGATCTTCGTCCGGCCCCGTTCGGACGAATTGACAGTCGCTCCCGGCTGCCGAGTCACGATTGTTGTGTCACGACTTCTCTCGTAGCAATACTCAAACGCCACTCTCAGATCCGTTCTGCGTCCGGCCCCGCTCGGACGTGTTCGCAGTCGCACCAGCCGTTGAGTTACGATTGTCGTCTCACGACGACAACTCGTAGCAATACTCATACGCTGAGATTCGTACAATATCTCGCTTCGTTCTTGACGACTTGAGATAAGCCTCTGTAGGACTTACGCTGCGGCCGATTTCAATCGGCTGTAACTAAGTCAGTCTCGCAGCAACAACAGAGCTGAGCTTACTACGGTCGATTAAATTCGATAGCAGTTCGCAAGGCTCGGGCTGTTTTTCTGGCTACGTACTTGACGCTGGGCGCTTGTTACGTTAGTTAGAGACTCGCTCTGCGGCCGGCTTCGGCCGGTCGTAACGTAGAAAATCCCGCACTTTCAGTGCAACCCAACCTCGTCAGATCTATGGCCAGTTTTTGTTGTAAATTTATTGACAACACACTCCGTAGTAGACTCGCGTTTGTTCAGGTGGATACTTAACGGTGACAACTAAGCCTGATAGCGTTGCCCCGGTGCGCTTCCAAGGCATTTCAGGCTAAGAAAAAACCGGCAGAACCGATCCCATTGCACTTGGGCCTTTCCCAGGGAGACGGTACAGTGCTGTCCGAATTAGGGGCACCACTTCACGTCGTCCCCAGCCACCCTACCGCGGGTAGGGAGGTTTAGGTGCTAGGTTTGTTAGGGAACCTAGGCATTATTATATATTTATATATTATATATTGTAGTTCCAAGCCCTCCAATGGACCAGCAAAGCCTGGTAAACTTTGCTAGGTCGTTCGCCCAGGCGCTCGTTGCGTCTGGTGTCCCCATTTCAGATGACGTAATAACGCAGGCCTTACAGGCAACTATTGTGACCCCGGCCCCTCGGGCCTCAACCCCGGCCCCTCAGACCTCCAACATCCAAACCCTCAGGTCTACAGCTCTACCGCGTCTCCCATCCCGTCCGAGATGGACTGTGAATCGGTCACATCCTCTCGCGCGTCACATCGCAAGCGTACCGCTCCCGGGAGCGACTCCGAACCTGCGTCCGATGCGGCATCAGATGCCGTCACGTTAACCGGCTCTCCTGAGCCCGCGTTTTATTAAGTCGCCAAACGCTCTAAGAAGCGCTCAAAGAAAGCCTCGGTGTCTTCAACACCCGAGCCCACCCAAGTGTCTTTATCACCCGCCCCCGCGCCGTTAATGACAATACAAGTGACCGCGACTACGACGGCTCCGTCCAAGCCAGCCACGCGCTGCGCTCCCGTCCCACCTAAGCCTCAGCTTCCTCCGCCCGTCTTTCTCGGCGAAAAAGCGCGATGGATCGCGGTATCTAATCTTTGCAAAGAGCAAACGATTAATTATATCAAAGCAACCAACGCAGGTGATTCAATTAAAATCCAGGTCGCGATCATCGACGACTTCCGTGCGTTCACTAGGTTACTTTCAATTCAACAAATCGCGTACCACACCTACGCCCTCCCGGAGGAGCGCAAGGTCCGCGCGGTATTACGGGGCGTCCCGTTCGAACTCAGTAACAACGACATTCTAGAGGACCTTAAGTCTCAGGGCTACCCGCAGGCAATCTGCAGTGACTTTGAGGCCATTCTCGCCCTCGGCTATTCAGTCATTATGTTCGGAGACTTTAACTCCAAACATACTGACTGGACGTGCCTCAACCATTATCTCAGGTCTATCGAACCGCTCGATGACCTAGGTTCTGACCACCGCCCCGTCTCCCTGGTGCTAGGACCGCCTAATGATAACGTCACCTCTCCTAAGACCTTCACCAACTGGAAAGGCTTTAAAAATACGCTAGTTTCAGCCTTAGAGGCCCCGAACTCTCCGCTCGTGAACTCACCCGATCAATTAGACAGCAATTGGACAAAATAGATTCATAAGTCAATTCACTCACTGATGCTATCAACTCAGCCATCAGTGTTAACGAAAAGGTTGCTAAGCAAGGCAAACCCACGCTTCCCTTAGCCATTAGGAATCTTATTAAAACTAAGAACGCGGCTCTCCGGAGAGCCAAGAAATATCCCACGCCCGCACATAGATCAGCTGCGAATCAGCTTCAACGCAAAGTTAGGTCTTGCCTCGCGGAATTCCGGGAAGCTCAGATGAACGATCTCATGGAAAATATCTCCCGGTCCCACGAAGCATATTATAGTATTGCCCGAGCCTTACGCGTAGACACCGCCTCTCACGTTCCTCCTCTTACTCGTCCCGATGGCACTATCGCCTTCGCAGTCGAAGACAAAACCGAATGCTTTGCTGACAGCGTTGCTTCACTGACAGCGTTGCTTCACAATGCTCGCCCAGTGTGCAACCCGCGGATCCCTCCCATATCCAAGCGGTGGAGGACGAAATTCTCCGCAGAGACTCTCTCCCCATCACCGCCGACCCCGTCACAGTGTCTGATGATGAAACCTTGCTTCTCATTAGAAGTCAAAGATCCAAAAAGGCTCCAGGTGCGGATGGAATTTCCAACAACGCACTTAAGCACCTGCCTCAACAGGTGCTTACCTTATTAGCTATCATTTTCAATGCCTGCTTCGACCTTAGCTACTTTCCAAAAGCTTGGAAAGAAGCGACATTCATAGGCATTCCCAAGCCGGGTAAACCTCTGAATATCCCGGCTAATCACAGACCCATCAGCCTCCTCAAGGCCATGTCTAAACTTCTCGAGAGAGTCATACTCTCTCGAATGTGGAACCATCTGTTTCTAATGGCGATCCTCTCATTATTCCCTATCAGTTCGGCTTTCGCGCTAAGCACTCTTGCCCTCAGCAAGTCCATCGGATCGTCAATACATACTCGAAGGCGTCTAGCCATGGCGTTTTAAAACGGTCGCAGTTTTCTTTGACGTAGCCAAGGTTTTCGATAAAGTCTGGCACAGCGGTCTCGTCTATAAACTTTATAAAATAGGCTTACTGGATGGCCTAGTCAGGATAATCGCGTCGTTCCTCAAAGATCTCACATTTCGTTTCAAACATGAAGGCACGCTTTCCGCGCCTCGTCCTATAAAGGCTGGAGTCTAGAAGAGAAGAGCTCTACGGTTTACTTCGACTGCAAACGCCGCCGTATCGCCGACAATCTCCACGTTAGAATGCAAGGCATTCCCATCCCCTGGAAGTGCACTACCAAATATTTAGGTGTCACCTTAAACACACACTTTCTTTCAAACCTCACGTCGATAGAGTAATGAAACTCGCACGTTTTTACCTAGGCCACCTTTATAGTATGTTAGGTAAAAAAAGTAAAATATCTTTCAGAAACAAACGTACACTTTACTAGGTCTGCATTAGACCCGTCATGACATATGCCTCGCCAATCTTTGCCCACGCCAAACCTTCCGTCCTGCACAAACTGCAGGTAGTTCAAAATCTCTTCTGCCGCAGGGCCACAAACGCACCTTGGTACGTGCGTAACGCGGACCTGCACAGAGATCTTGAACTACCTACAGTTCAACAGCACCTTAAAACACTCTCAGAATCGTTCTTCAAACGCGCCGAAACCCATCCCAATCCTCTACTTCGAGATTCAGTCTCATATACTACTCCTGTCTTAGATTCGAAATTCAAAGTCGCTAGACCAAGAAACGCGCACACTGGCGAACCCACGCAATTAACATTAGATCTCGAAGCCCTTCAGGCCGCAACTTCTAATTCTAACGTAAATGCGGATTAATTCAATTTTTATTTTTCATTTTGAGCATCTTCAGTGCTATGCATTCACCTTCAGTGCTATGTAATTCCCAGCGGGTGACCCCTTCGGGGCCCCGCTAGCGCGGCCTCTTTCTCCAATTGGTCGTCGCTCAGATGAAGGCTGTGTGGCAAAAAATTGCACGAGCCATTCAGGGGGGTCTGGTAGGCTCGGAGCGAGTCCCACATTACTCTGATCGCGCATGCGAAGTATGCATCAGTGCATTTTTTATCCTCCTGCCCTCTCCGTGGAGGGGAACAAAAAAAAATGTGCTATCATAAAATTATGAATACCGTGTCGTCTATAGAAGTCTTTTAACTTAAAATATTCACGTCAGTAAATAAAAGAAAACTTACTGTCCCCAAGGAATACGCGAGTGAAGCCGTGGGTAAAATCTAGTTAATCGTTATATAACAATACAGTATAATAATCACTTCAAGATTTATTAGGTGTACGGGCATGGTTGGCACTTACCACCAGGTAAATCGAGTGCTCGATTGACAGCTAGGACAAAGTTAAGAAAACTGCTTTCATACGGGTCGTTGTTCTTGCCTAAATGTAAAGTAAATTCTAGACTAGAACCTTACTAGCTACTAGATACCTTAGATTAGATGGCGCACTTTAAGAGATACCTACGGTAGCAGTGGATGGCTATGGAGTACGCATGCCGTACCTTAGGTTAGATGGCGCACTTTAAGAGATACCTACGGTAGCAGTGGATAGCTATGGAGTACGCATGCCATACCTTAGGTCAGATGGCGCACTTTAAGAGATACCTACGTTAGCAGTGGATGGCTGTGGACTACGCATGCCATACCTTAGGTTAGACGGTGCACTTTAAAAGATACCTACGTTAGCAGTGGATGGCTGTGGACTACGCATGCCATACCTTAGGTTAGACGGTGCACTTTAAGAGATACCTACGTTAGCAGTGGATGGCTATGGAGTACGCATGCCATACCTTAGGTCAGATGGCGCACTTTAAGAGATACCTACGTTAGCAGTGGATGGCTATGGAGTACGCATGCCGTACCTTAGGTTAGATGGCGCACTTTATGAGATACCTACGTTAGCAGTGGATGGCTATGGAGTACGCATGCCATACCTTAGGTCAGATGGCGCACTTTAAGAGATACCTACGTTAGCAGTGGATGGCTGTGGACTACGCATGCCATACCTTAGGTTAGACGGTGCACTTTAAGAGATACCTACGTTAGCAGTGGATGGCTATGGAGTACGCATGCCATACCTTAGGTTAGACGGTGCACTTTAAGAGATACCTACGTTAGCAGTGGATGGCTGTGGACTACGCATGCCATACCTTAGGTTAGACGGTGCACTTTAAGAGATACCTACGTTAGCAGTGGATGGCTATGGAGTACGCATGCCATACCTTAGGTTAGACGGTGCACTTTAAGAGATACCTACGTTAGCAGTGGATGGCTATGGAGTACGCATGCCATACCTTAGGTCAGATGGCGCACTTTAAGAGATACCTACGTTAGCAGTGGATGGCTGTGGACTACGCATGCCATACCTTAGGTTAGACGGTGCACTTTAAGAGATACCTACGTTAGCAGTGGATGGCTGTGGACTACGCATGCCATACCTTAGGTTAGACGGTGCACTTTAAGAGATACCTACGTTAGCAGTGGATGGCTATGGAGTACGCATGCCATACCTTAGGTTAGACGGTGCACTTTAAGAGATACCTACGTTAGCAGTGGATGGCTATGGAGTACGCATGCCATACCTTAGGTCAGATGGCGCACTTTAAGAGATACCTACGTTAGCAGTGGATGGCTGTGGAGTACGCATGCCATACCTTAGGTTAGACGGTGCACTTTAAGAGATACCTACGTTAGCAGTGGATGGCTATGGAGTACGCATGCCATACCTTAGGTTAAATGGTGCACTTTATGAGATACCTACGTGAGCAGTGGATGGCTATGGAGTACGCATGCCATACCTTAGGTCAGATGGCGCACTTTAAGAGATACCTACGTTAGCAGTGGATGGCTGTGGACTACGCATGCCATACCTTAGGTTAGACGGTGCACTTTAAGAGATACCTACGTTAGCAGTGGATGGCTATGGAGTACGCATGCCATACCTTAGGTTAAATGGTGCACTTTATGAGATACCTACGTGAGCAGTGGATGGCTATGGAGTACGCATGCCATACCTTAGGTCAGATGGCGCACTTTAAGAGATACCTACGTTAGCAGTGGATGGCTGTGGAGTACGCATGCCATACCTTAGGTTAGACGGTGCACTTTAAGAGATACCTACGTTAGCAGTGGATGGCTATGGAGTACGCATGCCATACCTTAGGTTAAATGGTGCACTTTATGAGATACCTACGTGAGCAGTGGATGGCTATGGAGTACGCATGCCATACCTTAGGTCAGATGGCGCACTTTAAGAGATACCTACGTTAGCAGTGGATGGCTATGGAGTACGCATGCCATACCTTAGGTTAGACGGTGCACTTTAAGAGATACCTACGTTAGCAGTGGATGGCAATAGGCTGATTGATACCATACATCTTGCTCATTGTTCAACATTGCATGAACAGACTTGATCGTCTGGAAAAAATCCCTGTCCAGACCGCCAATTATATATACTTTTAGGTAGATTTTTGTAGGAAATACCCAAATGTTTTATCATTACAAACCATATGCAACAAGGCATTTAATTAAAATTTATGCATTAATAAGCAAAATTATCAATGAATGAATTTGCAGAACAATAGCTTCATGATGTAGTGGTTAATAAAACTCACATTCATTTATTTTACGATAAATTTAATTTCGGTTGCACTTGCAGCAGAATATTAATCGAAAATACACACATCAAAAAAATCTGAGCAACATATACAAATTTGAATTTCAGAATGTTTTTTCACATTAAATTGTTAGTATTTTATTATTTATATTATTCTTTAGTGTATTTTCAAAGTAAAAAGTGAATTGATTTTTCATAATTTTTATTTTAGTCACATATATTAACAATATTGCGAGTAGTGTATCATACGTAGTACAAACTGAGATGCCTGAGCAACTAAACTTTTTATAAACTTAATGAAATTGTTGAACAAAATTAACTTATTGTAAAATAAATTGGATAACTTAATATAAAGAGTGGCCGCCTCTGTTGTTGAGAACTTGCTGACACCGATTATTCATAGAATCGATGAGACTGTTTATAAAAACAGTCACATCGATTCTATGAATAATCGGGATAATATATTATCCTGTGGCAAATGCTCCCAATAAAATTTTAGTAAGTCTATCAGTTGTCGGAATGTTGTCAATCCGTCCAAGTCCTCTAAAACACGTCTCTGGAGCATGTCCCATGCGTGCCCGATGGTATGCGATGTTTTCCCTTGCCAAGTACGCCCTGGTGTGCAAAGCTGTATGCGAACGCGCATTATCATGCATCAACGTAAAATCGAAGCCAAGGGTTTGTGCAAATGGATGGACATAAGGCCTTAGAACATCCTCAACGTAATTTGCCGCGTTCATGTTCCTATTTACAAAAACGAGCTCAGTTCGTCTGTTCTTCATAATACCCGCCCATACCATAACTGTTGAAACCGTTATATGGATGAACTTCTTGAACGTATCTCAGCCTCTCAGTATTTCCAGGACGATGATACACCCTTCTAGTATCAGGCCTAAACCCAAATCGAGACTCATCGCAAAATAGTTATGTGTTCTCAACACCATTCATTTCGACGAGCGCGATTCCTGTGACATATAGGTGGGCACCTAATTGGTCGTCGTACATGTAGGCCGTACTCATGCAGTCGATTTCACACGGTGTGGGTGCTAGTAACAACACCACTTGTGTTTTGTAGCCTTAAACCTATCTCTCGGGCGGTTAACATCGGCTGACGTCTTGCGGTCAGTTGAATGTATCGGTCTTGCCGGATGGTTGTACTTCTTCCGAGGCCTGCGTGCTGCTCGGTAGGATCTTCCATGTGAGTGTAACGCTGATAAAGATGGCAAATAACGCTTCTATTGACACCAACATATCGTTATACCTCAGATTGATTGCTTCCCGCTTCCAACATCCTTACGGTTCTTAGCATTTCGTGTGAGGTCAAATGACTTCGCTCATTGTCGTAAACAATGTCTTACAATTACAATTTTTTTCAATTAATCAATAAAAATGTACATTAATAAATGATTTCCAACACTCACGCCACACAAAGAAACAGCATTAAAATCCAAAAACATGAATTCGCTTTAAATTTTGTAAAAAAAACAAATGATGTCAAAAATTTTTTTTACAACCAGCCAGTATGTCATCCAGAACAAAAATTTTTACTTTAGTACTACCTTCTTGGTAAGAAAAGATATAATAATTGATTAATAAATTTGAAATAATGTGTGTTGCTTAGACTTTTTTGATGTGTGTATTATGTAAAATAAATACGGGTATGTACGGGTATGTTAGTTTTTTGAACGTCTTGACAAAAAACAGTAAGTCTTCAATTTAAAAAGTGTTCGCAAGTATCAATTACAGTAATATTTCAGTCGAAGTTTATATGAGGACTTTTGTTGCCTAAAAAGTTTATCCGGATTATGTTTCGTACTGGAGATACCATCGTTATTTGGGCTTTTCTCATACAGCTAACAGTTTACTTCTGTTCGTTTTAATTTCCTAGTAGAAATGTTTTTTGATGTATTACTAGCTTCTGCTCACCACTATGTAGCGCCAATATTCGCCTGTATGGTTCAAATCACTTGTGCGCACGGCCGTATGAGTGCGTGTGCTTGTATTATTATTATTTTGTGTTTTATGGCAATCAGCTGCTTTATATACTAATTCTGCCAATTTCAAGTATTAGTATAATAAAAGTATTAATAAAATTAAAACATTGCTTTCAAGATATGTCAACCTCCTTTATTTCCGTGTGCTTGTAAATATGCAACTTAATTTTATATGGCAGCCGCCATCTTGGCAAACCGTATTCTCAATGTTTTGGTGTGCGTGTACGAGTAGAACAACTACAGTCTGTCACGCACACAGTTGCTCTGTATATACCACCTTAACGCATACATAAGGCCGCGCGTACAAATGACTTGAACCATCTATTACTTCGTGCAATTTTGGGTTAAACCCATCTATACAATGTGTCCGGTTATGAACTGGCGATATTCTAGGTACGTTTAATACCACAATTTTTATACACAAATACACTAGTAAGTGGAAGTGTAAGCAAAAACAGCTTGTATGACCACTTCTTTTTTTGTACTAGAATAATATATTTTGAGCTAAGCTATAATTCAATACTAAATTTACCCTTGTATGATCATTACCTTAAAAGTTATTGTTGTTTGAAAAGTCCTATCAAACGGTCGTTGATTACAGCTGCCCACACGTTCACTAAAAATTCACGTTCAAATGAACTTGGGTGCACCGCATTCGGGTTTACGGGACACCAGAGATGATCATTTCGGTGATTTGTAATGCCAGCCCTCGTGAACTCACATTAGAAAAGCCCCACTTAGTAGTGTATTTGTTTATAAAAATAGTGGTATTAAACATACCTAGAATATCGCCAGTTCAGAACTGTTGCATAATCCCTTGTCGTAATCTATCTGCATATCAAAATTCACAAAGTTAAAACAGTTTTTTAATAGTGTTTTATGTTACCAAACGTGCGGAATAATATACTGATGTGCCATGTTCATATTACAGATAATATTGGTTGAAAAGCCAAAGCCTTTTTAGAGTGCTGTGTATATTTATAAATCCGACAAAACTTTCCTAGATTTTAATCACTCACACACACAACCTCACGGAACCTTTGTATGTATTCTCATTAAGATAACAGAACAAATTGGGTGGAGGCCAGAACAATTAGTACAAGTAATTTATGTTCACCATTACATTACGCAAATTTAGTTGCAAACCCTATTAAAGCCCCATTGTTTATGCTTGTGTGAAATATAATGTAGCCTTTAACTTCAAGTCTTACTGTAGGTACTAGTAAGCAGGTATTCCTCTTAATAATTATAAATTACAATATAATTATGATATAAATTCTAAATATTTTTTTTAAAATAATCTAAAGAGCCGCAGTAAGCGTAAACCACAGTAACTGAATTCAAACTATATTCCACTTTTTAAAACAGCTCGTATTCTAAAAAATTGTTCTCTTATGCCCTTTGGCGACTTCCTTACATCTACCACTCGATATTTCAATGTACTACATAATTTTTAAATAATTGTATCGTTTTTGCTATCGTTACCAACAAACCTACTACTGCTGACCATATTGTATGTGTGTTAGTAGTATTGCATGTTGAGAACATGCATAATAAGGTGGATGTAAAATTGACGGCCGTCCGCCATCTTTAGAAAAACGTTACAGAACGGACTAAAAGTAAAATTATTATTTATCACAGTTATGCATGTTACATTTATTTTCATTTACATGCCTCTGTCTGGATATTGGTACTAATAAGAGTTTTTTGATGCAATGTTTCTATTCACATACAAGATATATTGTTACTAGAAGTCTATGCTAATATTATAAATAGAGAGGGCACGTTTCGTGAGTTCACATTTCATATAAGTTAGGTTAATCAATTTATGCAGGTACTGGTATTATGCACCGTGGGCCTTAGTAACCCGACAGATTAACCACGTGTTTCTGATGCTACTACGAGTAAATAATGTTATATAAACATAGGTCAAATTATGTATCTTTGATAAATTATTTTTGTAAAATAATAATAAGTTTAGTTTTATACTTCCTTGTGAAAAAATCTTTGGTTGAGAAAGTAAGTGAGAGAAAATACTACCTAGTCGAGAAACAGAGTAAGCGAAAAAGACACTTTAAGAATAGCTCCGACACCATAAGGGTGTGTTACACTTGAGATCTGTCAACCGATGATTTTCTTAAATATTGAATATCTTGAAAACCTTGCGTTATTCTACTACATGTCAAACTAACTTTTTTACTCCAATCACGCTCTAGAATCGATGGATGAAATCGGTTGGGTCATTAGGGCCTACGGTGTATAGAGCAAGGAATTGTTTGTTTGTAATTAATTTGTAATCGATGAAATAACTTCCCTATTGAAAAGGAACATTCTCCAGAAGAAACAAAGACTTATCTTTATATATAAAGATTATCACACAAAAAAACTCAGGATCAAAACTTAAAGTCTATTCTAAAGATCAAAACTTCTAATCCACACTAAGGACCAAACTTCTAGTGTATACTAAGGATTAAAATTTCTAATCTATACTTTATACATAAGAAAGACGAAAGAATTGTTTCTTTACCTATTTGTAACGGATTAATTTTAAGACCACTAAACCCAATTCAATCAACAAATCAGAATTAAATAATAAACAAATTAAAAGGGTATATATACATAGAGCCTCGAACACATGTACACCATTAAAGAAAAACTAACTGATAATAGGGCTGAATCTTTAGATGGTGTAGTGTCGACCCTTGAATATGTTAGTATAGCTCACTGTCTTACATTTATCAGGCTGAAGAAAGCACGTAAATAATGAAAAAAGCACGTAATAAATCTTAAAAGTAAATAACCACTCAAATCACAAATTTAACTCTGAAATTTCCAGAATTAAATTTATCAGGAAAAGCAGATGGAGGCAAAACGAATCAAACACGAGCTATTGAAACGTGTTGATCGAATATTGCGCCAACCGTAAACTTCAAAAATATTAATGATAAGTCTTATAATATGTTCAGTTTAATTTTCATAATTCAATATCAATAATTGTTTTACGTTACGTTATTATTTTATGAAGTATCATTTATCTTGGTTTAACGCATGTAAAAAATTTATGCATGTTTTTTTTTATTGAAAAAGGATTAGACGTTTGTCTCTGTTGTATCTCACCTGATGGAAAGGGACGATGAAGACGAAGATGTTACACGTCTATCCACGAGATACCTATTCACTAGACGCTTGAAAGAACTAGGACTACAGTTTTCTAGAAAAACAGACGCAGGCAATTCATTCCACACCTTGGCGGCCTGCACCAAAAAGGAACTATCGAAGCATATGATTCGACTTCTTGGGATGTCTACTATAAAGGCATGGAAGGCCTGTCTGCTTCTAGTAGTCCGATGTAAGAAGGGTGGGGGTTCAACCTGATCAAAAAGAGCATTCGCGCACTCTCCACGCGTGTAATCTGTATGTTACAGTTGTGTGTGAAAAAAAAAAACATCAAGAATAATTATTTTTGATTGGAAATAAGTAAATATAGGTTTCCGTATTAAGTTAAATGTAAAGGTACAATTGTGCATTTATGTTACGATCAATAGCCACGGTGGAAACCGCATCATAAAGTCACTGCAACTAACAAGTGAGGAGGAATGAATCCTCTTACATCACACGTACCAAATGATGGTGAATGCCAGTCCAAAGACGCGCCCACGGCGGTTTGGGATATACCTACATCGTTGTGTGCGACCATAGTACAAAAAGTAGTACGCCTCGTCAGTATACAAAACTACTTAGTAGTATATAAAGCTACTTAATCTGAAGAAAGTCAATGCAAGCTGCTAGAGAAACAAAATGATGCGTTTGCTGCGCAATTGCTGCGTAGTCTTAGGTAAAACGCCTATTAGTTATTCTATACTTTCAAGAATTTAGACATGAAGGCGTTTGCGACGTGTGTTCGTATCTTCAAAATTTTGAAAAAAATGCATATATATACATAGATTGTGTTTTATTTGTTTCCATACCTAATATTAGTAAAATATTTAAAATAACTCTAAAGCAAACTAATGCCATGCGATCGTAGTGCTTATTTCGAATAGTTATATACTTTAAATCCATAACAATGCAGCAGAAATTCAAGTACACACTGAATACGTAGAACAGATAATTTCACAAGTTTAATCCTGGTACACGGAACACGGATTATCAAAAGCATTTCTGCGATAAACACGGACATTCGTACATATCTACATTAATATGTTAAGTCTTATTCTTGTATTCCTTAAACGGCTATAATTTGACTTTATTATTTCCTTGTTTTTCTTTTTCCTATTGTTAATTTGTACATTTTCTTTTTTGTAAACAAAGAAATATTTAATAGACATTAACAAGAAATTCAGTGGTTTAGAGACAACACGAAGACGCCTTCGCTCTCATTCATATTATTTTTTTGGAGGAATGGGAGTCCTTGAGGTCTGGAAGCAAATATTTTTAAAAATGCGTAGGAGGGGTGAATGCGAGCCTTGCAAGTTGAAACTTGCTTTGAAGCGTATAAGTCATACATAAATAAATACCATAACAAACACCCGCTATGGGCCCAAAGAAAGCAGAGCTTATGCTATGGATGACCATACAGTAAACTGGGGAGGAGCCCAGAATAAACATACATATACAAATGTAAACAACAATTATCCGAGAACAATCATCTGTGTCCATCACACAAATGAATGCTTTGACCTGGACTCAAACCTTGAACCTGCAGGGCTACTACCCACTACGCCATTTGGCCGGCAAAATGAAAGATTCCGCTACGCATATAGAAAAACATTTATCGTAAAAGCTGTAAATATGAAGTGTATTAAGCTGTAAATATAAAGTGTATTAAACTACTTATAGTTCTAAAACATGCTTTCTCTTGTTAAGAATTTTAACAAGCTTGCAATGTTGCTTGATTTTATTGTGTAAATTTTCCTTCCGGCTGTAACTTGATTAATGCAAGTAATTTAACTTCATCAAGTTGAGTAAGTTTCATTTAACAATTGTTGGGCTGAAATTAAAAGCCTGGTTTGGAAGATTAATTTACTTCCTTTATACAAAGTGAGTTTGGAAATACAATTATTGCATACGATGTAAATGTAATACTCGTAGCACTTGAACAAAATACGAAGCATATTTATGTAATATTTAAAATACAACAAGCTGCAAAATTTGAAAAAGTTCAGCAGCAAAATCCGACAAACGGTTTAGGCCGTGGAGTGCGCAAAAGAAATGTACGTACACACACTCGAAAAACTTAACCGGGTACATATTTCCGTCCTCAAACAATTTATAAGATTGTAGGTGACATCTAAAACTAAGTAAATAAATATTCTTATTTTTATTACACATAATATTTTAAATATACTGGTCAATAATATAAAATGTTTGAGTCTGATATATCTAGCGTACCCCCAAAAACAAGTAGATATTCCTATGAGTGGACATTTTGCGTAGATCACAGCTATATAAATTAAAGTGCAGAATAAAATATTTTAGGGATAAAATTTTTAAAGAAATGGACATGAAATGAAAAATTTAAGATTAACAAAGGTCATTCAATATTTTTATTGTAAAAATAGATTTATATATATAGAACTGAAGACCAATAAAGATTATACATTGAATTGTATTTTTTTTATAGATACTGTATAGCATTTACTGAACTATAAATTACTTTAAAAAATAAACGTATTCATGTATCGTGCTTTAGCTTAGAATAAAAAATAATCTCTAAATACAAAGTGGAGTTATTGGATTTTACCTGAGTAAACAATATGGGAAGTAGAAGGATTCTTACTCATGGCAAAATCCAATCACTGAGTTTTCCGACCAAACGCATCCAGTTGGCTTCCTTCGAATAAAATAATTTTGTCAGACTATTGCTTCTCTTGTAAAGATTCAGAGATTGAAACGGGAGATTGTAAATTAGCAAAAGAGCTACGAAATGTAAATGTTATAAACAGACCGCCACAACAGCCTTAAAATCCCACTGAAAAGTTATCAGCCTCATACAACTAAGGGGGAGAGGGGGTGGTTTCAATAACAAAATGATAATTTGTTTGCAGATTAAGCCCAAATTGACCTCCCATTGGTAAATGGGTACTATTTGTTAAGCATTATTCAGGTCTTTTATTCAATCGCTCCCGGCATCACTGTGATTGAGAAATCTTCACTTCTGCTCCTAGGTTCGCGAATTAACGATGCCTCATTTTAGGAATTTTTAAATAACAAACTCTCAAAACTTTCAGAAATTTCTTCCCGGCTGTCACTAATTAATAGACACATTTTTTCATTTTACGTCATTATTTATTAGTGTCAAAATTAATTTTTGTCTTCGCTGGTCACAATGTCGACATATTTGGAGACACACCAATTTTCTTTCGATTCTCGATGAAAAAATTAAATCAACTCTTTTGATTATTCTGGAATATTCTATCAAACAGCTCAGCTGTTCCACAGAATCCCCGTTTACGGTGTTAGTGGGATAACGTGCTTTGTGTTTAAGTGGGGAACAAGCAGCTTCAAGTTTGCCCGTTTGCTTACAAGAATAAAATTGTGCACTTAACACCACTGCCGCTGTAACGTGTTGGTTGATGAGCTTGGTCGCCATGGACTTTCATGTTTTCGCTGCGGTGGCAAAATATCCCGTCATGCCAGTTGAAATGACATCATCCATCGGGCTCTTGTTACCTCCAACACTCCTTCGGTTCTTGAACCGTCGGGTCAGTTGCGTGACGATGGCAAGCGGCCTGAGTAATGGATATATTGTTGAGGCTTTTGGTGTTAAAGCCATGGGGTCCTGGGGACGAGGGGATCATCGTCTTTATGCGGAGTTAGTGAGCACTGATCTCGCACTAAGAAATTCCCATTGCGATCCAGCACGGTAATTCGACCAGCCTTTTGGCTACGTTACCTTTAATAGACCCTAGTTTTGGTGTAGTTTTTTTAATTTTTAGCTTATTTTTATCTAAGAATTATTAATATAATACACGTTTATGTACATTCTGGAATGTACATGGACACAAAATCTAAATTTGTAAATATTTTCTAGTTAATTGATATAAATAATATAAATTAAAGACATAGCAAAAAAAAAGAAATATTCTTGCAATATAAATTGTATTTTACCACCACTCTGCTTGTATAATTTGTTACTTTTGCATTACTTGCTTAGGCAGTTCTTGTTTGGGAATTGTTTAAATGATGATTGACAAAATCAATGATTATATTTTCAAAGTCCGGTGAAATTTTAAAAGCTAATACGGCCATAAATAGACTGTCCATTTCGAGATTATATTTTCAGTAAAAGCGTAAAAGGTGAGTAACGACAAACTATAAAAATGATTGTATTTAGTAGGTGAATTATTTCATATTTAAATTTTATCGCAAATTATCTATCTTAATAAACATCAATTATCCAGTAATGGTAATCAATTGGCTTGTCAACATGATTGTTAATTTAAAATTGAGGTGTAAACAACAAAATAAATTAGTAATTTACGTGACAATGGCGACCAGTAACAAAGCGGTTTCTTGCCATCATAAAAAATTACTTTTGGCTTAACTTTAATAAATAGAAATATGTTAGAACTTGAGAGTAGGTAAATAATTTTTATCTGATCACGGTATTGAAAAATACTTCCAAATATGTTTTCTGACAATCACTACTATTATTTATATTATCATTAGGTATAAATTCGGTAATCTCTTGATTACTACAGCGTTATTGTTAGCACTCATTGTTTACGTATTCATTTATTAGATTTAATAACTGTATATTTTTTGAAATATAAAACCAAATATATGTACCTCCAACTTTCTTTCTAAGACCTTTTAGTTTGACGCTCGTATAGTCATTTGCAGAACTCATAAATAGCTTAAGAGTTCTAACCTCTCGAGTACAGAATACATTTGTTACAATAATTACTTTATTATTAGGTATAGGTTGAAGTTTGAACTGTTATATTACTTATATGAGTAACTGACGCATGCAGGCTATTTTTTTTTTGACTAACTGTGTATAACTTTTAAAAATATACATAATGCTATATTTATTTCATTAATATTCCATAAGTCTCTATTGCGAGTTTGAGTTAAGTACTGACTACTACGGCTATGTACTGACTCACAATTTCATATATTCAAGCACTCTCTTTTAAAATATTCTTCAACAACTTTTAAAGTAAAGTCTGCTCTCCACTTCGACATTTAAAAAAAAATAACAAAGAATTTGTACAAGCTCTTGACGCCAACAGCTTTGTCAACTTACGCATCGAACTAAAAAATTTACATCCAAACGTGTAAGTGAGATTACCCACCTACCAACATATCTGAAAAATGGAACAAATCCTTGCCTTCTTAATCAATTCCGAACTAAATTTTAAGTTACCACTTGTCACTAAATTGTCTGTTTACATGTATTTTTAACTTAAAATTAAGTAAAAATTTAGTTACCTTGTTAACTACTTACTTAGTCAATACTTACTTAATAGGTATAAACTAGGCATAAGCCCTGTACCCAGATAGCTAAATTAAATCATCTACGAGTAGTTTATCTTTACGACTTATACACAGTATATTCGAAAATTAAATCCTCAAAAGGGTAGAGTGGGGTGTATCGACGGGAATGGAAATGTACTCGAACGCAATCGTGGGCTATCGCTACTTAGCTGAAAAACAAAGCACGGTAGAGGAATACCACGCGAACGGTCACTGATGTAATGAAGCAGAGCAAGCTGCTAAGATCCCTTCCTTTTATAAACTAAGCAATTAAGCAAGTTCTTTTTTGGTTCGAATATAATACAATTACTCCAAAATTGATATTAATAGTATATTATGAAACTAGTGAATAAAGGACGGATTTAAAGCGAGGGCCGTAGATGAGTCACGAGCAAGTGAAGGATTCTAACGATTGAATCACGATCGTAGCGAGTGATTTAAGATGATTGAATTACGAGCGCAGCGAGTGATTCAACTGTTAGAATCCTGAGCGACGCGAGTGATTCATGGCCCTCGATATAAATTCGTACTTTATTCAGGAGTTACGAGAAAAAGACATAACTAAAGCGAAAATAGAAATTTAATCAAGAAATAATAAATGTTACGTTAATTGAAATGGACATTAAAATGAGATCAATGACTGAAATTAAGCGTAATTTTCTTATTATTATCATTAGGGTGGTCAACTTGTGAAACAATATTTATTTCTTGTCGATGGTCAGAACTTTCTGCTGGAGGAAACTCTGGGGCATCTTTGGACGTTGAAGGTCGTGGAGTCCATGGGTCTTCAGGTTTCTTTAGGTTTATGCTGCTTGCTATCTGAAGGCTGCGTTTCGATTTATTTTCAATACAATCTTTGATATAACCCTCTGCCACGGTAGTGGACTTCCATCCACCATGTCACTTTAAATCCGTCATATCTGCACCAGTGTTTGCTAATAATGTGGCAAAAGTCCTTCGGAAAGAATGTCCTGTATACATCTCGGGATTTGGTAGCTTTAAAAATTTTTATTTATAGTATAAAAACATACCTAAGCCTTTAAAGTCAGCCTAGTTATGAGATAAATATAAATGACAGACAAAATATGAATATCCATTTCTCATAGAAATGACGGAACAAATAGAATTATTAGTTACAAGCGGAAGGAAGTTAGTATGTTCGTGTATAAATTGCATTGCACGGGAACTCGCAATAAGTTGCCATATTCATAAAACCTCTTGTAATGGATGATATTTTACTGTAGGTAGTGAATTTGTCGTAAGGTACTGGTTGGAATTAGGATCTTCTGTAAGTATGTTCATTTGCAACTATATTTTACTCGTAAATTCCTTACCTCAAGGTTGCTTCAAAGCTTCACTTACATTTTTTAATGTAGCACTGAACTTTTATTCACAAATTAATAAAAAATATTAATAACCTGTTCCGGATCGCTTCAAGTCGGTGTCCAACCGGAAGTTATTCAGTAAAACACGGCAAATGGTTACTTAAGGAACTTCTAAGTATAGAGTTTGCTAAGCGAATTTTACTTAATGTATGTGTTATGGACCAGGTGATTAATGCGGGCATTATGAATAATGCCTTGCTCTACCGGGCTAACTGATCAATTACTTTCTGAATTCAAGATTAGAAGAGATCTCACATACATGAGGTCATATATAGAGTATATGAGGTCATATATGTTTTATTAATAAAAATAACGTTTAATCTTGCTAGAGATCATTGGGACCAACATTGAGTTGTATTGTAGCCTACATACAGTCTAACCAGGTCTAAGTGCGAAGTCTAAGATTGACTTAGCGACAGACTTTTCGACAGACTGATTGACAGACTGGTCGCTAGACTGTTCGCTACACTTGTCGATAGACTGGTCGCTAAACAGGTCGATAGACTGTTCGCTAAACAGGTCGATAGACTGTTCGCTGAACAGGTCGATAGACTGTTCGCTAAACAGGTCGATAGACTGGTCGCTAGACTGGTCGATAGACTGTTCGCTAAACAGGTCGATAGACTGGTCGATAGACTGGTCGATAGACTGGTCGCTAAACAGGTCGATAGACTGGTCGCTAGACTGGTCGATAGACTGGTCGCTAAAAAGGTCGATAGACTGGTCACTAGACTGGTCGATAGACTGGTCGCTAGACTGGTCGACAGACTGGTCGCTAAACAGGTCGATAGACTGGTCGCTAGACTGGTCGACAGACTGGTCGCTAAACAGGTCGATAGACTGGTCGCTAAACAGGTCGATAGACTGGTCGATAGACTGGTCGCTAAACAGGTCGATAGACTGGTCGCTAGACTGGTCGATAGACTGGTCGCTAAAAAGGTCGAAAGACTGGTCACTAGACTGGTCGATAGACTGGTCGCTAAACAGGTCGCTAAACAGGTCGATAGACTGGTCGCTAAACAGGTCGATAGACTGGTCGCTAAACAGGTCGATAGACAGGTCGCTAGACTGGTCGATAGACTGGTCGCTAGACTGGTCGATAGACTGGTCGATAGACTGTTCGCTAAACAGGTCGATAGACTGGTCGATAGACTGGTCGCTAAACAGGTCGATAGACTGGTCGCTAAACAGGTCGATAGACTGGTCGCTAAACAGGTCGATAGACTGGTCACTAGACTGGTCGATAGACTGGTCGCTAAACAGGTCGCTAAACAGGTCGATAGACTGGTCGCTAAACAGGTCGATAGACTGGTCGCTAAACAGGTCGATAGACAGGTCGCTAGACTGGTCGATAGACTGGTCGCTAGACTGGTCGATAGACTGGTCGATAGACTGTTCGCTAAACAGGTCGATAGACTGGTCGATAGACTGGTCGCTAAACAGGTCGATAGACTGTTCGCTAAACAGGTCGATAGACTGGTCGATAGACTGGTCGCTAAACAGGTCGATAGACTGGTCGCTAAACAGGTCGATAGACTGGTCGCTAAACAGGTCGATAGACTGGTCGCTAAACAGGTCGCTAAACAGGTCGATAGACTGGTCGCTAAACAGGTCGATAGACTGGTCGCTAGACTGGTCGATAGTTTGTTTCAATCATTTTCGATCGTGATTTTCCAAATGAATTTCGGTTGCAAAATCGACTATACTAACGACCATCTTGTAAATGGAGTACCATTTACAAGATTTTAAAGTAATAAATAAGTTTACATTTTTATGATCCTTTTTATATTATTCCACCTCGATCAGAAACCGTGATTGAATGTTCAAAAAGAAGGCATAATCGTAGATCAACATCTTTCAGATCAATTACTCATATCCAATTGCATTGTCAAGGTCAAGGAAAATAATCGAATTAATTTAACTATCGCCAATATATCCGAATCCCCTGTAAACTTAAATGCTAACCTGAACCTAATCCTTGACCCTTTGCAATCAGAAGCTTACCCAGTAAATGAAGTATTGTTAAACACATCGAAGCGCACCCACGAAGTTATTGGTTCATTAAGAACAGATCACCTAAATCCAGAGGAGAAAATCGCCCTCATAGAACTTTGCTCACAATATTCAGACATATTTTATCTTCCCGATGATCAATTAATCAATTAAAAAAACATCAGATCAAAACAAATAATGACATTCCCATCCACACTAAGTCCTATAGATTCCCGGAGTGTCACAAAAAAGAAGTTGAATCCCAAATTGGTTTTTACTTGCTTTTACTTTTACTTTGCTTTACTTGCTTGATCAGGGCATTATAGAACCATCATCCTCACCGTGGAGCTCGCCAATTTGGATAGTACCCAAAAAGGCAGACTCTCAAGGTCAACGTAAATGGCGAATAGTTATCGACTATCGTTCACTAAATAACGTGACCATCGGAGAAACTTATCCTATCCCTCAGATTTCCGAAATCCTTGATCAATTAGGTAACAGTAAATACTTTTCGACCCTCGACCTTACTTCCGGTTTCCATCAAATCTTTATTTCTCCCGAAGACGCACCCAAAACTGTTGCAATGTCTTTTGGCATGGAACCAATTTTATTTATTCCAATCGGATTTTTTATACATTTATTTTTAGAATAGAACAAAAAGAATCTATTATTGTTTGTACTCGGAGGACGAAAACTTTGATACTTTTCTACGATTTTCATGTAATCATCTCTGACTACGAAGGTTCGGTCGATTTTCGTTTTTGTATCCTTTGAAGTAAAGCAGTGTCAGAAATTGTTTGCACGTCATCCACTGTCAGTTTAACAAGCTCATTTGAACGACAGGCTCCACTAATGCCGAGAATTAACGCAACCTGCAAACAAAAATAGAAAAACTGTTACAAAATTGATGTTGATAGGTTTACAATTAAATAGTTCAAAATACCTACTTGTATTAAGCAAGATATGTTGAAGATTACTTACTTTTACTGCCAAAAAATGCGAGTCTGGCGCTTCATTCAAAAAGCGTTCAACATTTTGAGCGGTAAAAACCAGGGATTTTTTCGGTTTATAGCCTTCTGATAGCCTTTTAAGGTAGGCTTGCAAGTTAGAATATGTTTTTATATCAATGTTATGCCTTGTTTTTACAGTACACTGCAACATAGAATATATACTCCATAATGTTGATGACTTCCTTTTCTTCGACAGTTCATTAAAATAAGTTAAGAAAACAAACTCAGAAAATGTGCCCGAAGCTTGATTTTCATTTTTCCATTTACAAAACTCATCGTAGGTATTGATGTAAACCAGCCGTGATCTGTTGGGTAGCAAGTTTTCTACAATATCGGCCGCCTTCTCTTTCAAAATTCAGGTGTTAACACAATATCTTCTTCGTCACTTGAATGCATAATCGATTTATTATAATTCAGTCGATTTATTATAAAGTAACACTAAACTTTGTGTCCGTACAATTCACAGTAAGTATTTGAAATGGCGCCAATTCACTATTTTTTTTTTCTATAATGGCAGCAAAGAACACAAAATAGTTTTTAATCTAATGCCAAACTCCTTGTCGCAAATATCGACCAATCAAATCTCGAGAATTTATTTGCACCAAAGAGTTTGAATTTCGAATCTTAGCGCAAGGAGTTTGTGTAAGCATTGAAATGGAGATCGGATATATTTTGTGTTCCAAATTCAAACACCAAAACAGTGAATAAAAGGCCTTTTTATTCACTGTTTTGCGTGAATAAAATAAGCTTTTTAGAGTAGGTATGGTATAAACACTATTTATACTAAAAAAGTACTAACTACTACTTAACTGTACATACTAAAAAAGGTCTAGGTATAGATAAAATAAAGGTGATTGGCGTAAAACTTATTTTCAGTTATAGCCAATCTTATCAATGTTTTTCATTGTTCGAAGCATTGATAAAAAAGGTAGTAGAACAGATAATGACACCGCCCCATACCTACTATCGGTAAAATAATTGAAAAATTCTCAACACGACATTCAATGCCACACAAGAGACAGTTTGGATTTCATCATCAAAGAAGCACAACACAACTCTTCTCCAACTTTACTGACGATTTCAATGATCACTCATTATAAAAAAGACGTACTTGTTCTATTCATTGAATACAGCAAAGCATTTGATACCTTATAATATGACATGCCGATCGAAAGACTTGAAGACTGTAGGTTTTGAGTTGCTATTCTAAAATGGTTTGATAATTATGAGGAAGATAGGGCATTCCTTGTTAAGATAGGAGACGCGTTAATTAAAGAGCAATACGTTACACATGGAATGGCACAGGGATCAGTGATCGGCCCTTTACAGAACCTTACTTACGTAAACTGTGTAACAAATGTGATCACACACTGTCAGATCTACCAATATGCTCATCACACTTGCCTGCTAGCTGCAGACAAAAATTCATTCTTGGTCCTTCGTCAACAACAAGACGACTCTACAAATAAAGTGGTCACATGACCCTGGATTAGTATTAAGTGTGTATTTCGTCTAGTCGGAACAGAAAACCTCAATCTTTGAATATAGTAGCTCTTGGTCACGAATGCCTACAAAATAAAAGTCTCGTTGCCGAATTGAGGTTGTCAACACTCAAACTTATCTTGGTTTAGTATTAGACAGTCGTTTTAAATGGATCCAACACATTAACAAGGTTTGTGATAAATTAAGAGCCATCCTTGCAACGTTTTTCATCATAAAATACAAAGTCCTTTACCCGGTATTGTTTTCTCTCTATAAATCTCTGGCAAAGTCAATTATTCTGGCAGGATCAAGCAGTTATGGCAGAACGTGCAAATCTCATCTTTACAGCATCCACGAACTGCAGCATAGATTACTTAAAAACTATAATCCTCCCTTAAATCACGCAACAATATGAAAGGGATTACAACCAACTATTTAACTACTGTGGTGTTTTACCATTTTTCAACAATAACCTGTATACCTGAACCAACTCGTAGTTTACGAATTTTAAATAATCCAAAGTTTATTGTGCCCTGTACGAAAAACATGTATGAAGAGCACCATAATAACTTCATCATTCCTAAACTAATGAATGAGCTTCCTAAAAACCTAAATTATACAATCGACCGCAACATAAAAATCAAATTGTAATTTAATTTTTTACGAAAATCACCTAAGTAAATCGATGAATGTTAATTTTAAATTTCGCGTTATATAAAATCTTATTAACTTTACAAACTAACTAACGAGAAAATACATTATGAAACAGATGAAAAAATATACAACATATTATAATTGTAATTTTCATGTCTCATCGGAACACCCTGTATATTAATCCTCACAGAAACTCTTTACTCATAAAAGACACACACAACGTCGCACTACCCTAATTTTGTCAATATTCATTACGATATGTTTCATTTTCGAACTTGGTGAACTGGAGCTTGTATGAGTGCAATTTTTTTTTTTTAAATTGCACTACCTACAAAATAAGTATGAAAGAAGCCATGACACATACAAATGACAGTGTACGGAAAAATCATTCTATAGATTTATATAACACAGTTTTTTTTTTTAATCATAAATATTTAAATCATCTTTATCATCACTCTGATAATATTACTCTATAGTTATTTGGAAATTAAATAAAAATAAATTGATATAAATAGGGTTACATTCATTTAATATTCTATAGACGGTTTTATAGACGTAAGTATTTTCCATTATCTATTTTTAAAAGTAAGGTTCGTAGTATTTTTCAGCAAGATCTACCTATTAATTTGGGAGTTTTTAGGTTTCGTAAAGTAAGATATTTCTTTAGATTCGAATTAATTAATTATAGACAATTATTCAAGCTGCCAAGACCTTGTTTCTTTCAAGACTAATGAAAAAGATTCAAGATTCGATCACGACGTAATTGATTGAAGCTATTACTTTTTGCGTAAATTGACAGCATTTTAAGGGTTCATTCATTCTTTAATCCAGCTCTTAATGTTGCTATTAATATAGTAAGTATCTTCAAGCTACTGTTCAATGTATTTTCGAAAACAGACGCAAATACAAAATTTTGGAATTGCATAAAACTTTGAAATTGCACTATTTATAGTGATTCTGTCGCGACATCTGAAATCATTTTAAGTACAGATAGCGTCTCTTCAATACATTTTTGTTGAATGAACTTGAGTTCAGTTCAGTTCATTTTGAATCTTATATTAAGACCGCTTGTGGGGCGGTACTACAGTCCTTTCTATTTTTACCGCCATATTCACCAACGTTTACATGGTTGTGATAAATAACAGCCACTTACTTGATCAAAGGAAATACAACTTAAGCCTCCGGTTGGCCACGCCATATTCAATAAATAACATTTTAATTAATTAATAACACTGAACGATGTCTAAGGGAACTGATGCTACTTACAATCAGGTTTGGAGACTATGAAAAGAAAATTGATACGTCCTAGACATGCATGTAAAATCGTACAAAATTGTAGATAGTAAATAGCTTAGACCACGCTTTTAATTCGGGGAGGGTGATATAATTATGATGGGGTTATTGAAATTAAATATACTCCATGTCCCTCTCAGCATTCTTTTGATTTATATCCGTGCGATAATAATTTGAGTCAACAAAGGGTTATTCGATTACAACACGTTTACTATAAGTTTGGACCTGGCGTCGATGACGTCACTGCAACGCATGGGTACGGTGTGCAAAAAAAAGCATCATTAAGAATATTGATGAAACTGAAATGTTTGTGAAAAACTCTAGGTATGCTGTGTTAGTTAGTTTTGATAATTGGAATAATAATAATAAGACCGAACTCGGCGGTATACAGTCTGTAGGGTCCGAGTCGCACAAGGTTGTTGTTAGTTGTTGATGTTAGGTTCTTGAAGATAAAGTTGATCAGTAGAAACACCAAGTCCAATTAGATTTCCGTTTATTGAGCACAAGTTAAAAGGTTGACAAGTGTTTGCTGCAGTGGCGTTAAATGTACTGAAGCTATACAATTATAAAATTAAAATAAAAAGTAAAGTTAGGTAAAATGCTGAATTGCTGAACATGATAAGTTTTACGGTTTGTATAAACCGTACACAGTCCGTATGAGGCCTATTTTTAACTGACTTCAAAAAAAAAGGACGAGGTTATAATCTTAGAAGATGAGATTCAAAATAAATAACACAATGACTAAAATGACCTATTTTATTTTTAATAATTTAAAATGTAGGTACTCTGTTACGAATTATCATCACTATAACTTAAAGGTACGATGACTGTCATGACTTCGCTTTCGCTCTCGTTATCGCTTGAATATGTTTCACATGAACGATTCCAATGACAAAAACTTAATAAAAATAGTCCAAAACGTAACAATTATAACAAAACAAACTAAAACAATTCAACAAACAACTTAACAAGGGTATTCTAAAAACTGAACGTTTTGTCTGAGACGAAAGTAGACGCTTATCGGTGTTTTTTTTTGTTCCCCTCCACGGAGAGGGCAGGAGGATAAAAAATACTTTGACGCATACCCGCACGTGATCGTGAGCGGTAGCGATCGCTACCAGAGCCACTACCCACTAAAAAAACCCCTGAATGACTCGTGCAATGTTTTTCCACTTGATAGCTAGCTAGGTAAGCACCTGCTGAGGCAGGTGCTTAAGTGCGTGGTTGGAACTTCCATCCGCACCCGGAACCTTTTTGGATTTTTGACTTCTAATGAGAAGCAAGATTTCATCATTAGAGACTGTGACGGGGTCGGCAGTGATGGGAAGAGAGTCTCTGCGGAGGACTTCGTCCTCTACCGCCTGGATGTGGGAGGGATCCGCGGGTAGCTTGCTGGGCGAGCATTGTGAGGTAACGTTGTCAGCGAAGCATTCGGCTTTCTCTTTCACTTCGGGACGAGTGAGAGGAGGAACGTGAGAGGCGGTGTCTACGCGTAAGGCTTGGGCCATACTATAATACGCTTGGTGGGACGGGGAGATATTCTCCATGAGATCGTTCATTTGAGCGTCTCGGAGTTCCACGAGGCAAGATCTAACTTTACGTTGTAGCTGATTCGCAGTTGTTCTATAGGCGGGCGTGGGATAGAGCTTGGCTCTCCGGAGAGACGCGTTCTTAGCTTTAATAATATTGCTAACGGCTAGGGGAAGCGTGGGTTTGCCTTGCTTAGCAACCTTTTCGTTATCGCTGATGGCTGAGTTGATAGCATCAGTGAAGGAATTGACTAACGAATCTATTTTATCCGGGCTACTTAATTGGTCGGGCGAGATCGCGAGCGGAGAGTTCGGGGCCTCTAAGGCTGAAACTAAAGTATTTGTAAAGCCATTCCAGTTGGTAAAGATCTTAGGAGAGGTGACGTTATCGTTGGGCGGTCCTAGCACGAGAGAGACGGGGCGGTGATCAGAGCCTAGGTCATCGAGCGGTTCGATAAACCTGGGATCAAGGGTGATTTGCTTCACTACCGCGAGAGTGGTTCGGGTTGTCGGGATAGTGAGTGGGAGTGACGGGAGAGATGACATCTAAGTCAAGTGACTCGGTGATGCCAAGGAGAGCGATGCCGCTGGTATTGGTCGACAGGCACGTCCAGTCAGTATGTTTGGAGTTGAAGTCTCCGAACATAATGATCGAATGGCCGAGGTCGAGAATGGCCTCAAAATCGCTGCGGATAGGTCTGGTGCCACTAGGCATGTAGACTGAAGCTATGATGATGGTCGGATGACCAGTTATAGCCAATCTGCACACAGTGGCTTCCATGTTGAGGAGAGGAGGGGTAGGGAGAGGAGCGCAATGGAAGCCTCTTTTGTAGTAGATAGCTGTGCCGCCGAAACCGTCAGAGTTGGGCTTATCATTACGACTGGACACGTACTTGGGAATAGTGAATCCTCTGGAGCGGTTTGGAGTGAACCACGTCTTTTGGAGAAGCGATAAGTCTGGCTCGATGTTCTGAAGGAACAGTTTGAGCTCAGGAAGATTAGTACTGAAGCTACGAATCTTAAATGAAACGAGGGATAAGCCCTTGGGGACCGGACGCGGGATTTGCAGGTCTACACATTATATTTACTTTTTGAGAATTTATACTAAATATATGATTTACAAGGAGCTAAGTAGGAGAGCGAGTTTGCGTGCGAGTACGGAGATTTCCCTAATGTCGATGTTTTGGATAACGTCGAACACGGTCTTCATGTCCTCAGCCAACGACGACTGAGGTGACGACGAAGGTAGAGCTGCCGGACGCTGTCTCCAGGAAAGAGCCGGTGTAGGCGTCGGCTGCACGGGCTTTGCTTCCGGGGGAGCTCGGTTGCGTAGCGGCGAGAAGTAGTTGGAGTGAGTGGCGGCGCCGGTTTAGGTTAGGTTAGGCGCGGCCCTCTTAACGGAGGAGCGCGGAGCGCGCGGACATCCCCTGTAGTTAGCTGTGTGGCCGGACTGGCCGCACAGCACACATGCAGAGGGGGGAAGTGGATTGGGGGTGCGAGTGCACTCCTTTGTAATATGTGGATCCGTAAGTGGAGGGCGTAAGTGTGATACGCGATTTGTCTGATTGATAAAAGCTTAGAGAACGCGTGGAAGTCGTCGATAGTCGTGACTTAGATTTTGATGGTTTCGCCTGCGTTTGTCGCTTTAACATAATTAATTGTATGCTCTTTGCACAAGTTAGAAACTGCGGTCCAGTGCGCTTTTTCGTGGAGGAAGACGGGCGGAGGGAGCTGAGGCTTAGGTGAGACGGGAGTGCAGCACGTTGCTGGCTTGGACGGAGCCGACGTAGTCGCGGTCACTTGCAGTGACATTAATGGCGCGAGCGCCAGCTAGAGCGCTTCGACGAGACAAGTGAAAACGTGGGCTCAGGAGAGTTGGTTAAGGTGGCGGCGTCCGATGACGAATCAGACGTGGATTCCGAGTCGCTCCCGGGAGCGGTACGCTTACGGCGCGACATGCGAGAGGATATGTCCGACACACAGTCCATCTCGGTTGGCACGGGAGACGCGAGAGAGCTGTAGGGTCTGGGCGTTAAGGGCCTGAGGGGCCGGGGTTGAGGCCTGAGGGGCCGGGGTTGAGGCCTGAGGGGCCGGGGTTGAGGCCTGAGGGGCCGGGGTTGAGGCCTGAGGAGCCGGGGTTGAAGCCTGAGGGGCCGGGGACGCGAAAGTTGCCTGTAAGGCCTGCGTTAGTACGTCATCGGAAATGGGGACGCCCGACGAAACAAGCGCTTGGGCGAACGACCTAACAAAGTTTATCAAGCTTTGCTGGTCCATTGAAGGGTTTGGGACAACAATATATAATTGCCTTGTTCGGACAGCACTGTACCGTCACCCTGGAAAAGGCCCAAGTGCAATGGGATCGGGTCTGCCGGTTTCTCCTTAGCCTGAAGGGTCTTGGAAGTGCACCGGGGCAACGTTAGCAGGCTTAGTTGCCACCATTAAGTATCCACCTGCTCAACGCGAGTCTACTGCGGAGTGTGCTGTTAATAAATTGACAACAAAAACCGGCCGTACACCTGACGAGGTTGGGTTGCACTGAAAGTTCGGGATTGACTACGTTACGACCGGCCGAAACCGGCTGCAGAGCGAGCCTCTGACTAACGTAGCTAGCGCCAAGCGTCAAGTACGTAGCCAGAAAATCAGCTCGAGCCTTGCGAACTATCATCGAATTTAACTGATGGAAGTAAGCTCAACCCTGTTGTTGCTGGTTCCCACCGAGGTGAGGTAACTATTCGAGGGTGCACAATGAGGTGCGGAATTGACTACGTTACGACCGGCCCAAGCCGGCCGCAGAGCGAGTCTCTTACTTACGTAACAAGCGCCCAGTGCCGTGTACGTAGCCACAAAAGCCCGAGCCTTGCGAACGAACGTCGAATTTAACCAACGTAGGTAAGCTCAACTCTGTTGTTGCTGCGAGACTGACTTAGTTGCAGCCGGTCGAAACCGGCCGCAGTGTAAGTCCTAAAGAGGCTTATCTCAAGTCGTCGAGGACGAAGCGAGATATTGTACGAATCTCAGCGTATGAGTATTGCTACGAGTTGTCGTCGTGAGACGACAATCGTGACTCAACGGCTGGTGCGGCCGCGAACACGTCCGAGCGGCGTCGGACGCAGAACGGATCTGGGATACGTTTTGATTGATACGATTGATACGAGAGAAGTCGTGAGACAACAATTGTGACTCGGCAGCCGGGAGTGACCGTCAACACGTCCGAACGGGGCCGGACGCAGATCGGGTCTGTTGCGTATCGGTGACAAACATGCGAACCTTACTTACGCGACAGGATGAACGCGAGGAGGTGAGCGGGACAGCGGGAGAGGTGTCACATTCTAGCGAGGTCCAATCTTTTAATAAACGGGTTGTAGATCGGTGACAATTTGCGCTCTATCATAATAACAGTATGTCAATAATCTTTACGCAAACAAAATAAATGTAAGAAAGTACAATCTCCCTATTTACATAAGAATTCGTAATATTGAACTAATTGAAGTATGGGAATTAGATTCTATCACGCAGGCGTAGCCGTCAATAATCGATTTGTTCAAAGAATAATTCAAACACTCGAAACAGAATTGAAATTGTATGAAGGAGCAGATGTAAATGTTTTAAATTAGACTTAAGCTTCATTCGTAAATTTTAACAAAAAGGTTTCTGCAAGTAATACTGTGCGATATAAAAAAAAGATTTCGCATAATACTAGGTGCCGGTCTGTTTCTCGTGCGGACATTTTAATATAAACTGTTAGTAATGTCGCAAAAGTCAAAAATCGAAATAAAAGTAAACATATTTTTCTCTTTCAGTTCGAAGTAACTTCTTTTTTTTCGTAGGAGTTGTGAAATACAAAATAGCCTACATGTTATTCCCGAGCACAGAACATACAATATTTTTATCTAAAGTCGATTCTTTTGTTTTTGAGGATTTATTAGAAAAACCTTAAGAGGCGATTAGCTTTACTTTTTGCTTTCATGACCTATTTAATAACTCTTTAATCCTCGACTTTAAAACAGGGGGTTAAAAGTTTCAGGTTTATCTGTGTACCTAATTTTTTTCGAAAGCTGAATTAATCGAGAGTGTTCAAAGCGGGTTGGAACTTAAATTCAACAAACAAAATATCAACAATAAAAATTTGAACACCGTGTAATAAACAGTTTAACTTTACAAAAACTCAAAATACGGTACGAAACATAACCGAATCAAAACGTTTAAAGAAAATCGGTTCTGCCATTCAAAACTTATGCTTACAGTCGAGGGTTTTCGATTATATTTAATAGTTGTCAAAGTTGTAGTATTTCATAATTAAATATTTCTTATACTAACATTACAAATCCAAATTCCGTCGTTCCATGCTAACATTTATTTATTAACGAACAAAATTCATAGCATTTAAAACACTCCAAACACAGTTAAGAAGAATAACAAAAACAGCAAATAAAATAATCAATAGAAAAAAAATTACAATTATACAAGACAATACACAATCGCGATTTTATTATAAGCAGTATCTACAAAGTAATTGTTCTTTGGCTCCCCGCGTCGATCAGCTGTGCGCTCGCGTTAATAATTGCAACCATGACTTTATTACCGCTACACGCGTTGCGGAACTCTACCTTATCAATAAAATAAAAGCCATTTAGATCACGGAACCAGAAATAGATTATAGTGTTTGCTTGCCAGTGAAAGTATGATGTAGTCTGTTTTTGAATGTAACGTGTAAAGTAGTACCCATTAATCCCTTTAATGACTGTGTATTTGGGTCTGCGTCAATATGTTTATGTGCATTTTTTTGTTGTTCTAAATTTTAATACATAGGCGGAGATCTATGTAAAACAAAGTTGAAAGAATATCTATTTACCCGATTCTCAGAAGGAGATTTATCGAGTGTATAGCCTAAACCGTTTGACGGTTTTTTTATTTATTATCATGAGGTGTTATTATTCATCTCAGTTGTGAATGTGAGATCCTGGATATTATACTGCACATTATCAAACAAAGTCCGCCGGCTCATCTCTTTGTCTGAACGCGATAAACTCAAAACCTGCCAAACGGGTTTTCATATCATAAATGGACATTATGTTATATGTAAACTAGATGATAATTGTTGATATCGGAAAAAAATTACGCCGACTGGAACTTTAAACAAAAAAGCTGCCTAATCTCTTTGAGATATAACAAAACAATGTATGGTGGAAATATTTCGCATTGACAGGCCTACAGAAAAATCTAAGTGGCATGTGTCTATCTTTTTGGAAGGCTAACGTTACTTAGTTTACCCACTTAAATGTTTAAAAAAATGATCAAATATAATGTGGTCATTAGAAATCTATTTAGACGAACTTGATATTAGTCCTTATCAAATTAAATATGTAAGTTACCTTGAAGTATTTCATGCTCATCATAATTGACTTTCTCAACATAAAAATAAAAATCATACGTGAGTAGCTATCGAAAAATAATTTATCGAAAGAAAACTAAATTATACGCCGTTAGGGCTCTAACAGGTTTTAATGACGGTATTTTTTTTTTTTTGAGATGTTCAATCACATATAAAAACGGGATGGTTGGTCGAAGACTTAAGCAGTCAGATATTCAAATATTTTTGATAAGGTTTACATTTAGTGTGTGGGAAGGTTGAAGTTGCGTTGGTTTTGTTGTACGTAGCGAATTATTTCAAACATTAAGGTCATATTATTATACAATAATTATTTATTGCCATCATAACACAAACATATAAAATAAACTATAATAATAACGAAATAACACAAGCATAAGACAATGTAGGCGGCCTTATCACTAAATAGCAAACTCTTCCAGGCAACGTAAAAGGTGCAAGAGATATGATAATAACAGGAGTCTGATGGGCGTTGGGATAAATTAAAATAAATTACTGTTATAAGGACTAAGTTTAGTAACAAATATGGATAAACATACATATACATAAATATACATACATACATACTTACTAATATGAAGTGTAGTGATGTTTTACGTTTTCAGATACTTGCGGGATACACACAAAAACATTTAAAAACTTTAAATGACATAAACATAGGTACGTTACATTTAAACTAATCCTTGCTCAACGCATATAGGCATATAAAGTCGGCTACCCGAGTGAAACTGGGGCGGGTCGGTTTCAGGATATATTTTTCCCGAAATTTCTATAGGACAGGAATTACACGGGAAAATAACTTTAGTGGTTGGGTTGTTAAATTTGTCAAATTCAGCAGCTTATTTTACATTGTTTTTTAATTGATGTCCCGCCCAGTTGCACACAAACTCCGAATCCCAAGGGAGTTTCGCGATAAAATATATGCCATAAGTGTAGCCTATCGTACTCCTAAATATTGTAGCTAATGATGAAATATTTAAAACCTTTCCCATAGTTCAGGAGTTTACTGATTTCAAATAGATGAATAAGACATGTAGCCTCGCGGAATTTTTTAAGGTAAAAAATGAGTAGGTACTATAAATATGTTGTAGTATGAATCTACGTTACCTACATATGTATCAATGTAATGTAGTAATTATAACTCTTACAGACAGTCAATAAACGATCGTTGCGTTTAGAACACGCTTCCTTTCATTTTAATCTAAACCTCGAATCAGAACGAATATCATTACATGGCGACCCTGCCAGGATAATAAATAGTTTTGCAGTGGATGCCAAACAACGTCTATTTTAGGTAGATTTTGAGTACCTAAGTTCTCATAGAAATCAAAATTTTTTTAGAAATTGAAATACAGCCTAAGTTACTCGATAATAATTTAACTTTTTAAAGCCAAACTAATTTCTAAATCAGTAAAGCAGTTTATCCATCACAAACAAGCAAAATCAGATTATTCCCCTTTATAATAAAAGTAAAGATCAAGGCATTCCAAAAAAATCAAAATCATTGATTGTGTGATAGAGTTACATAATATATATTAGTGCAAGATTGTGTCACCGACATTAACTGTCACCCCTTTTACAGCGTTTTTTTTTTTATTTAAAGGCAAAATGTTGCATTTAATACTGCAACTGTAAAAAACACTATTTTTAACGTTGCCCAATTCGCAGAGGTTACAAAAGTTTTCGTAATTTGTAAGTCAAAGCCTCAATGCGATTTCTCCATGATTATCAATTAAACTCCAAGATAACGAACGGTATTTGTGTTCGACAGAACTGGACATTTGCAGACTTTGAAGTTATTACGACTCTTTTACGCAGAATAGATATTTAGCTGGGTGAACTTGGAGACGTTATAACTGACACCTGAATGAGCCAGTTTCTCGCAAGTCATCGCAGGATGGTATAAGTGGCTGTTTTACAAAACAGCTAGTCGTTTCGCTAGAGAGAGTCGGTGGTAATATAAGTAGTTAAATCGTCTCGATCTTTAGGTGATCCCCTTTTGACTGCCAAATGTAACAATAAGCTTTTACAACTTACGTACATTAAGCCGACTACTCTAACGGTAAATGAAAACATCGTGACGAAACCCGCAAACCTAAGAAATAGCTTCGAACGTATGTTTCAAGTCTGCCAACCCACGCCCCTTAGTGGGTCCGGCTATTATCCCTACACATTAAGGGTGATTATAAAGACTGTCGTGGTAAAATGAGTAACCTAATACAAACATAATAACGTCTCCAAGCTATTGTATATTTTGATGTTTACAATGTGTTTTCATTTGTTTTTATAGGTTTTGTCTGCTACAATATGTAAAGTAACAAGTACATAAATTATAATATTTCCCTTACTTAGATCTTTCACTATTTTAGTAAAGGTAGTAATACTAATTAGCTAAAATAAATGGCCTTGGATAGAAGCTACGAGAAACTGCTAGTTTGAAACAAGGTATAATCAATTATGTTCAGAGTACCGGAGTCGGTGACCTACTTCTTGTATAAAAATATTGTATTCTATCCACAAACAACCTTTCACCTACACTGCTGGAGAAAGAAACAAATATCGGTCAGACGAGGAGCTCTGCAGCTTGGTAGTTTGGAGTAAACGTTAAGCACAGACCCCAACAGGCACCTTTCACGCTGTCAGGGTACCAGGACCGTGGGTTCTAGCCACGGTTTTAGCCTGCGTGGAATGATGGCAAGCTAAAGCCTCTCTCATAGAGCCTGATGTCCGTAGAAAGATCCAGAACTTAATAACAAAGATCAACACGTAGGTTTATCCGTCCAATTGGAAAACCGTTTACCGTTCGTGATTATCAGGAAAAGGTTTGTATGAATAAAAACTTCGGGAAGTCCACAAGGAAACTAATATTATTTTTCTTTGAAAACCTCGATGATAAAAAATTGGGCGTTTCATTTGACAGGCCTGTTATCAGATGTTTTCTTACCTAAAAAGTTTTTGAAATGCCATCATTATTTTCACTTCTATACAACACAAACTATTTATTGCCAACAATCAAAATATAAACAGAACAATTGTGACCAAAGTAGAAGTATCTTATTTATAAGTAGGTGTAAGATATATCTACAAATGCAAAATCAAAAAAAATTACATGGTTAACCGATTAATACTTTTATAACTTTCAAAAAAAGTAAAGTGAACTTCCATTCAACACATGAGAGTAGGTAATACTCGTATTTTTTATATAGTTGAAATACAAATAAAACGAAAAGCTTTTACAGCCATTCTCTTAGATTCCATTACTGATTTCAAAAAAGAAAGTAAAAAACTGTATTGGTTCCAACGAAGGCGAAAGTGAAATGAAAGTATTAACAGATATTTTTTATTTATTTTATCGTAAGGTTTCTTACAGACGCATTTACAATGAGTGTGCTTTTACATTTTTTGACGTTATGCTTCATATTTCATTTAAATTAAAAAAATTGGTTGAACTTAACGCAGTCATAATAAATGTGCCCTGATTCTTGTAACTTCCTCATGGATATGGCGTATTGCATTTAAAATAGTACTTAGGCTTACTCCATTTTCGATATAACATTCTTGAGCAGTCTTTGGTGAAAGAGCTCTTTCAAAACTTCGCTGTAACAAGATAACTTTCTTTCAAAACGCGCCTTCCACAGCAATTTAAAAAAAGATTAAAAAGTTTTGTTTTTTTGATAGTCGTAAACCTTTCAATATGATGAATTTGCAATTGTGTGATAAAAAAAGTATAATACAATCGAACTGTATAAGTATTACAGTTTTTCTCGTTATTATTTTTAAATTATTTCAATTCTGTTTACAACATTATAAATATAGTCCTCCACTCTAATAAATCTTCTTGCGTATACATACTGTTAAAATTTCAAAATTTAACACAAAATATCTAGGAATAATTTGAAAACGACCTCACAAACAACTAAAGAGTACGACATTGTTTAGTTGACTAAGGGCTGATTTTTCAATGCTCAAATAACTTTATCAGTGGAATTTCAGATCTAGAGATAAATTCAATGTAATGTCCTGTCATGTGTCAAAGTAATGCTCCAGATAATATCTAGTTATCTGACGATTGAAAACTCAGCCCTTAATTACTCTTTTTTTTTTAAACGTCGATGTTTTGAAAAGTCGATATTGAAATACCATTTGTGAAGAATCAACCTTTCAGCAGTTCTTAACATTTTAAATATTCACATACAAAAAAAGATTGCATTCCTTGAATATAAACAACAGCTTATATAACCGAGCAGCCGAACCCAGCGCGGAATAACATTATATTTAAAATTAATCATTTTGCAAAAACCCCTGGAAATGGCGGGAAATTACATGCGTAGGGTAAATATGAAACTGATGTAAATACGTATACCTACAAACGTAACATGATTCTGCATGTAATCAGTTAATTTGTTTGTACAGTCGAACAAAAAATTGGTCTGCCACTTTTGATAAAACTTCCTGAATAACCAAAATAGCTGATATATATGGATTGTTAATAATCAAAATATTGTCAGAATATCATTACAGGAAAAAACCTTGTGTTTTTATGGCCTGCAAGTGAACTTCACCCTCAAGTGAAGACTGCATTTATACCACGTTTTTGGCCGACAGTACATACGAGCACAGACTTGGTAAAATAACAAAAGGCGAGTATGGAGAAACCAGACCAGTTATTAAAAAAATACAAACGTAGAAGAAAAATAATAATTGTAATCCAACACAAAATCTTTCAATTTACTCTTTATATAAAATAGAAAATATGCATCCATTTTCTTTATCGGTTTATCAAGAACTTTCATATATGTATTTACTTTCCATTTTTATTATAAAATGATGGGATCTGCGTTGTACTTACTGGCCTATTTTATTCTATAGTTTATAAAGTATAGTAGATTTAATGTACAAGAGATTGCAAATTGAAGAAAGAATAAATGATCAAATTGATAGTCGTGGAGATAATAAAAGTAACCATGATGCGCCTATTGACCTGTGTACTATGAGGTTCAGTATTCATTTTTGTTAATTTAAAACTGCTAAAATTTATAAAAGTAGTGGTAAAGTTGATAACCTGAAAATTAGAGCCAGGTTAAGTCCTAACCAGTATTTCAAGTACACACGACAAGGTTGTTATAGTTCAAAGTGTTCTTAAATTAAAATGATTAAATAATAGACCAAACAATTTGCTTTTGATTAGAATCGAACTGATAAACCTTAATTCATAACACTTTAACTTTAAACTGTCAGGGGTTTTATCTTTCATTTATCTTAGATTAAAGATAAAGCACAACACAAGTCTGAGCAATTTCACTACATGTCTATGAAAACGTCGACACTTTTTTTCCACTAGCTGTTGTCCTCTTTTTTTTTTTGTTCCCCTCCACGGAGAGGGCAGGAGGATAAAAAATGCTCTGACGCATACTCCGCGTCGGAGTTATGTGGGACTCGCTGCGAGCCTACCAAAACCTCTACCCACTAAAAAACCCCCTGAATGACTCGTGCAATTTTTTGCCACACAGCCTTCATCTGAGCGACGACCCATTGGAGAAAGAGGCCGCCCTAGCGGGGCCCAGAAGGGGTCACCCGCTGGGATTTACATAGCACTGAAGGTGCTCAAAGCACTGAATGTGAATACATAGCACTGAAGGTGCTCAAAATGAAAAATAAAAATTGAATTAATTCGAATTTACGTTAGAATTAGAAGGGCTTCGAGATCTAATGTTAATTGCGTGGGTTCGGCGAGTTCGACACCTTTTGTCGATACGTACGGTCTTTGAGAAATGACGCGATTATTCTAACTAGGTGAACCGGTAAGTATTAGTATTTAGTAGAGTTTATAGACGAGGCCGTTGTGCCAGACTTTATCGAAAGCCTTAGCAACGTCAAAGAAAACTGCGACCGTTTTAAAACGCCACGGGTAAAAGCCGTCGAGTATGTACTCGACGATACGATGAACTTGCTGAGAACAGGAGTGCTTAGCGTGAAAGCCGAACTGATGGGGAATAATGAGAGGATCGCCATCCGTTTGAAAGAGATGGTTCCGCATTCGAGAGAGTATGACTCTCTCGAGAAGTTTAGACATGGCCTTGAGGAGGCTGATGGGTCTGTGATTAGCCGGGATATTCAGAGGTTTACCCGGCTTGGGGTTGCCTATGACTGTCGCTTCTTTCCTAGCTTTTGGAAAGTAGCTTAGGTCGAAGCAGGCATTGAATATAACAGTTAACCATCCGCACCCGGAGCCTTTTTGGACTTTTGTCTTTTAATGAGAAACGAGATTTCATCATTAGAGACTGTGACGGGGTTGGCGGTGATTGGGAGAGAGTCTCTGCGGAGAACTTCATCCTCCACCGCCTGGATGTGAGAGGGATTCGCAAGTTGCGTGCTGGGCGAGCATTGAGACGCAACGCTGTCAGCGAAGCATTCGGCTTTCTCTTCGACTTCAAAGGCGATAGAGCCATCGGGACGAGTGAGAGGAGGGACGTGAGAGGCGGCGTCTACGCGTAAGGCTCGGGCCATACTATAATACGCTTGGTGGGACGAGGAGATATTCGCCATGAGATCGTTCATCTGAGCGTCTCGCAGTTCTGCAAGGCACGACCTAACTTTACGTTGAAGCTGATTCGCAGCTGGGCGTGAGTTATTTCTTGGCTCTCCGGAGAGCCGCGTTCTTAGCTTTAATAAGATTGCTAACGGCTAGGGGAAGGGTGGGTTTGCCTAGCTTAGCAACCTTTTTGTTATCACTGATGGCTGAGTTGATAGCATCAGTGAGAGAGTTGACTAATGAATCTATTTTATCCGGGCTATCTAATTGATCGGGTGAGATCGCGAGCGGAGAGTTCGGGGACTCTAAGGCTGAAACTAACGTATTTTGAAAGCCTTTCCAGTTGATAAAGGTCTTAGTAGAGGTTACGTTATCGTTAGACGGTCCTAGCACGAGGGAGACGGGGTGGTGGTCAGAACCTAGGTCATCGAGAGGTTCGATAGACCTGAGGTCGAGGTTGATTCGCTTGACTATCGCAAAATCGAGGATATCAGGAGAGTGGTTTGGGTTGTCGGGATAGTGAGTGGGAGTGACGGGAGAGATGAGGTCTAAGTCGAGTTGCTCAGTGATGTTAAGGAGAGCGATACCGCTGGTGCTAGTTGATACGCACGTCCAGTCAGTATGTTTGGAGTTAAAGTCTCCGAACATAATGACTGAATGGCCGAGGGCGAGAATGGCCTCAAAATCACTGCGGGTTGGCCTTGATCCGCTAGGTATGTAAATTGAAGCTATGATGATGGTCAGATGTCCAGTCATAGCCAATCTACACACAGTGGCTTCCATGTTGAGGAGAGGAGGGGAAGAGAGAGGACAGCAATGGAAACCTCTTTTATAACAAATAGCGGTGCCACCGAAATCGTCGGAGTTGGGCCTGTCGTTACGAATGAACGCGTACTTGGGAATAGCGAATCCCCTGGAGCGGTTTGGCGTTAGCCACAACTCTTGAAGAAACAATAACAGTTTGAGCTCAGGAAGGTTAGTACTGAGACTACGAACGCTAAAACAAACTAGGGATAAGCCCTTGGGTTTGATACGTCCGGACGTGGGATTTGCGGGTCTAGATTCTAGGTCTCTATATTTACTTATTTACGAATTTATTCAAAAATTAAATTTATAACGAACTTAGTAGCCAGTGATGCTCGGCTAACGCAAATAAACGCTCTTGAGGAGAGCGGGCGGTTTGCGTGCAAGTACGGAAATTTCGTTAATGTCGACGTTTTGAATGACGTTGAACACGGTCTTCATGTCCTCAGCCAACGACGACTGTGCGAGCCTCTCTGAAGATCTCCCTCGAGTTGGGAGTGTTAGTTAAGATTACTAGAGCGAGTGGGAATTGCCTACCACAGTTGGAGTGCATCTTGTGCACTGCTTCAGTCAGGAAGCCCTGGGACTTAAGGTCCTCGAGGATTTCCTCGTTCGCAAGCTCGAACGGGACGCCCCGTAGTATACTGCGCGGATCTTACGCTCCTCCGGGAGGGCGTAGGTGTGGTACGCAATTTGTTTAATTGAAAGTAACCTAGTGAACGCGCGGAAGTCGTCGATGGTCGCGACCTGGATTTTAATTGAATCGCCTGCGTTGGTTGCTTTGATATAATTAATTTTTTGCTCTTTGCAAAGATTAGATACCGCGGTCCTTCGCGCTTTTTCGCGGAGAAAGACGGGCGGAGGGAGCTGAGGCTACGGTGGGACGGGAGCGCAGCGCGTCGCTGGCTTCGACGGGACCGACGGAGACGCGGTCACTTCGAGCGACATTAACGGCGCGGGGGCGGATGTTGAAGACACCGGGGAGGGCTCGGAGATTGAGGATACCGAGGCTTTATTCGAGCGCTTCTTGGAGCGTTTGGCGAATAACTGAAACGCGGGCTCAGGAGAGCCGGTTAAGGTGACGGCATCTGACTACGCATCAGACGCGGGTTCGGAGTCTGTGCCTAATCCATAGGCAAATAGCATATTCAAGAAAAGTATCTACTGCGAGCTTTGACATTTCATCGAGCAAAATATATCTCAGTCTATCACCATCGAAAAAAAAAGCACTTTGTCTGGAAGATTGTGCGTCTTCTCAACAACGCCTATTTTTGTCCTGATCTTTATCCTAGCTTAAGGATATATTAGCGTCAAGGCTTTGCAAACAAATATGATTCCAAATAAGTTATAACATTTCAAAGTACTATGTTTCCTGTACAATAAAGTGGACTATTTTAAGTATCTGTCTCAATTAATTATAACTTAAGTTTTTTCTTGTAAACAAGTGGTAGGGTTGACAACCAAATGCCAAATGTGTGCCTATTAGGAGAGCTACCCACGCATTAGAGCTAACTGTAATTGGCACTGCGGGGTGGCAACATCAAATATATTTGCTCGTAGTGGTAGTAGAGTATCTTTGTTAAGATCCCGTCTGGGGCGGTGCTACAATCCTTTCTATTTGGACCACCACAATAATCACGTTTACGTGGTTAGGTTCCATTGAAAACTCGTGAACGGGTGCCGTTTGAGGGTGTTCGTCGTTTGGATACTTGGAGAGTCCCACCTTGCCGAGCAAACAAATGCAGATAAGAATAATTTTTTATAGACATAAAGAGACTCTGTAAATTTTTTTTTAATTATACCCGTGAAGTTTCTTGCCAGTTCTTCTTCACGAAGGTTTTTTCGAACTGGTGGTAGAGTCATGTTTTATTTGACGTCAATATGAACAAGTAATTGTCAATGTTGAGAAATAAATATTTCATTTCATTTCAAAGGGAAGGATCAGATAGTGTAACTACTGGTACAAAGGCAAACTAAACCTGCGGTCGGCAACGCATCATTAGTCGACATAATAATCACAATAACTATTAACAAACAAAACACTTACGATTAAGGATATCGCGTTTAGTCCATGTTCAACCCCCTCAATCTCTACCCCCGGCCACGTTCAACCCCTAAACGTTGTCTTCGTTCAACCCCCAGAGGTAGAACGTGGATTTCAATATTAGGTCTTTACCTATGACATTGCCGTTTTTCACGAAATAAATGAAGCGTAATGTTTTTATATATTTTTTATTTCTATTAATCAAAATAATCACCCATGCAATCAATGCATCTTTGCCAACGCATTGGTAGCTTGATGCCTTTCTTGAAGAAATCAGCTGGACGGGAGGCAACAAATTCTTCAAAGGCATTTTGTACTGCCTCTCGGGTAGTGTATTTTTTTCCCGCCAAGAAGTTATCCAAATTCTGGAAAAAGTAGAAGTCTGTAGGCGCAAGGTCTGGTGAGTACGGCGGATGACGGAGAACTTCCAACCCCAACTCTTGTAGCTTGGAGACCGTCTGCTGTGCAGTATGAGGTCACGCGTTGTCGTGCAGGACCAGTGGAGCCGAACGATTGACCAAAGCTGGTTGGAGACGTGCGAGCTTCTCCATCATTGTGTTCAGTTGCAGTAATGCTTGTCCCGTTTGGCAAGAAGCTTTGATGAATTACACCCGCGTTAGACCACCAAACAGTGACCATCACTTTTCTAGGGGTAAGTTTTCGTTTAGGGCATTGTTTGGGTGCTGAACCAGGGTCCAACCAACTTGCTGAGCCACCAGCTTACGATTGTCAAACAGGATCCATTTCTCGTCACAAGTAACAATGCGGTTCAGAATTCCTTCATTTGTATGCCTGCTGAGCAGTGCAAGGCACGTCTCCACGCGTACTTCGCGCTGGCGGTCCTTGAGTTCGTAGGGTACCCATTTGTCAAGCTTTTTTACCTCGCCAATTTGACGCAAATGGACCAATATTGTTTTGATGCTAACGTCGAAAGCTGCTGCTAATTCAGCCGTGGATTGAGTTTCATCAGCTTCCACAATTGCCTTTAATTCGTCATTGTCGACCAAAGTTTTCGGACGACCACGGGGTTCATTTTTCAGGTCAAAATTTCCAGAACGGAAGCGGGTATACCAATAACGGGTGGTGCGTTCGTTTGTAGTGTTTGCTCCGTAAACGTCGTTGATGTTGCGTGCCGCTTGTGCCGCTTTGCTGCCACGATGGTACTCATACTCCATAATTACTCGAATTTTTGACTTATCCATGATGACGAAAAATGTTCGAATGCGTTGAAAACAAAACACTAACTATTAAACAAATGACGATTTTAGAAAAAGAATTCCATGCTTGTCAAATAAAATTAATTTGAAATTAGAATTATCATTCAAAAAAAATATTTTCATTTGAAATGGCCAGTACGGCAAAACGGCAGTTTCATAGGTAAAGACCTATTACATTGGTCATTTTTTCGTTGTCCATACAGTCCAACAGGTTAGGTATCTAATAATGAAATAAAAGTATAAGTGAAAACAGAAGAGTTTTTATTTTTTTATCCAATAATATTAGAGGAACATAAAGTATTTTTTTTTAATATAATATATTTATTTAATCAAATTATGTACCATTGCTATCTATGCACTTTTGCCATCTCATACCTATGATTTGAGAAAACTACCTAGTTTATTGATCCCTTTTCTAAAAAAACCATTCGGACGGGAATCAATAAAACCTTTGAAGGCGCTTTGGACTGCCCCATCGGAGTTGAATTTTTTTTCCTTGCAAGAAGTTATCCATATTTCGAAAAAAATGGTAATCTGTTAGAACATGGTCCGGGGAGTACGGTCTGTAGTGCAGGGTGTGGTCTAGCGTCCTGAAACAGCAAAGGCCTAGACCGATTGACCAGCCTCGGTTGTTTAGCAGCTAGCTTTTTCATCATGGTTTGCAGTTGCTAACAACAGACATCTGCCGTAATCGTCTGGCCAGATTTAAGAAAACTGTAGTGAACGACACCGGCGCTAGTCCACCAAACGCTCGCAAGCAACTTTTTTTGAGTCAATTTTCGCTTGGGGCAGTGTTTGGCTGGTTCGCCAGGGTTCAACGATTGCGAAGAGCGGATCCACTTTTCATCACAGGTACTGATTCGATTTAAAATGCTTTCATTATTGTGCCGGTTGAGTAATGTAACGCAGCAGTCGACGTGCGTTTGTCAGTTTGCTACACTCAATTCATGAGGTACCCACCACTCAAGCTTTTTCTCCTTCTCAATTTGGTTCAAGTGGATTAAAACAGTTTTGTCACTAACACTGCAGCCTACAGCTAACTCGGCTTCCATAATAATAATAATAATAATAGCCTTAATAAATAACTCGGTAAATGACTATGAAGGCAATTTACTTGACAAGCGAGAAAAGTTTAAAAAATAAATGGACACAGCTTCTCCAGACATAGACCTACCCTTATTTCACCATTTGTAAAACGATTTACAATGTCATTTATCTTCTTGTCATTTTCAATTTGTTCTGTTTTTCTTTTATTACATTTTTTACTTATACATTTTTGATAAATATAATCATACTCTAAAGTTTTTAAAAATTGAACCAGATTAGAGGATTTACCTAACGTCCTATTTAACATAGCGTACCAACCTTCTAACTTGTTTGTTGTGCGGTGCCTTTCAGCATAACAGCTCCATTTATCTTTCATTAGGTTGTTCTCGAACCATTGTTTTACAAAATAGTCATTAAATTTAGTTACAGATTCATTAGTAGGACTATCCTCCATAATATACAGATATCCGTCGCTTACAGCTTCCGGGGGTAGATGAGCCAATACTGTCAATAAAGCTACATGTTTACGTGTAATCTTGTTTTTGCTCAGATTAAGTTGTTCTGCTTTCTTCCATATTGCTCTATTGAAATGATAAAAGCAGCCTTTTATTGATGCTTCAGGAAATTTCAGTTCTAATGTTGCCATAACAGCGGCTTCAAAATCAACTGTGAATTTTGTTGGATTCCATTTTGGGATAATTTTTTTTATTAAGGTAAAAAGCAAATTATATGTACTTTGTTTTTTGTTTGTTAACAAAGCGTATAACACCGGAATTACTTTCGTTTCTGTTTCAGAACTTCCTACATCAGCGTGTAACGTGTAAAGTTGCAAAACTGGACGTGGGCATGTTTTAAATGTCCCATCACCGAAAAAGTGATTCTCTCTGCTTATTAATTCCCTCATCGTATCAGATGCGAAAGCTATTATTCTGTTCTTCTTATAATTATAGTCAAAGAAGAGAAACTTTTCAAAAATTGCGGGTACTTCTACATCAGTCGCTCTATAATACCTCGTTTTTTTAACACCTACCGCCTTATTCCTTTTATTATATAGGTCAGACTTCACATTTTTATGCGACGGAAATTCTTTTATAATAGCATCACTCGCGTCTTTTAAAGAAATCACAGCTTCACGATATACGGATGGGATAGTCTTCTTGAAATCTTCGCTAACTTTTGTTTTGCAAATCGAAATAACTTTTCTAACTTCATTTTTCGCAATACTTTCTTGGCATTTATGCATTCTTGAATTGACGATTTCATTTTCTGTTGCCATGATGGTAGTAGTTCCATGACATTTAGGCCAAAAAACACAACGCCAGTACGAAGAACCATTCTTATAATATATTCTTTTTTCTGGTAATATTGATGGCCTTCTAAGAGTAATACACGTCCTCCACGCTTTGAAGTCACAAAGTCAAAATGAAATAGACCAGTACTCGTAGACGGAATATCAGCCATTATGATAAAAATTAACAAATAGCAACTGTGAATAAAGTAATACACGTGACAACAACCCATAGAACAATATTACTCTAACTGAGAAGAAAGCCAACTTCAAACAAATCAATCGTACATCCTTCAGCTACTCAACTAGCGCTACCTAGAGTCTACCCAGGCATACGCAGGCTGGGAATTTACAAATGACCAGGACTTTTCTTTAAGACCGCTTAAGGACGGTTTTAGATGGTAGGAAGGACATAGCAGCTTTAAAATATAATGATGGAAATTTAGAAAACTTATATTAGACAGGTTTACTTTACATACCTACTCGAATTATAAACTGAAAAAGAAGGAAATAAAATACATTTAAAAAATTTACAATTGTACTTGGTACATTTTTAAATCAAGTTATTTTCACTTTCAAATATAATTTTGTGAGCTAGAACTCTACTCGATGCAGTATTACTTACTACTTTTACTTAATGCAAAGTAATAGTGAAAATATAGTACAAATAGATGGTAGACCGACGTAAAAATTAAGTATAGCAGAAATAAACTGAGGGTAGATAAGAAAAAAAACTTTTGTGTTTTATTGTCCATCGAGGGTTGAACGTGGATTTAAACAGACGTAAAAAAAGTCCATATTCAACCGATAGGGGGTAGAACGTGGACAACGTTTAGGGGTTGAACATGGACAAAACCTCCACGGGTGCTGATGCCACTTACCATCAGGTGGGTCGCGTGCTTCTTTGCCATCTATGAAGATAGTATCATTAAAAAATATACATTTCGAGTATGTGTATGAATGTTCGGGAAAATATTTTGGCAAGACGAGCTGAATGCCCCGTGCTATACATATACAGGGTGCCTTTTTACCGTTCGGAAAATGTGTCCACGTGCACAGAACACGGTCCTGGCCAACTTTACCAAAGTCACCTTGTAGCGTAAATGAAAAAAAAATTCGACTATTCATAGTCGGTATTTGTATCAGTTGCCGATTCTGTAATCTAACATCTGCATTCAAATAATGTAAAATCTTCAATAAACAGAAAAACAAACACATAAAGATCTCACCTTGCCCGAGTTCAAGTGTATTAACCAGGGCTACTACGACGCTAAATGTTGACCCAAATGTAGATCGTATTTACCTCATTTTTCATAAACTCTTCCAGCATACAAAAAATAATCCCCATTCCTCCGTTGATGTTCACAATAATGCCACAAGTACCTATCACTTCATGTCACCTCAAAGACCTTTCTAAATAAAACACGAAGGGTTTCCAATACAAAGGAATCGTACACAAGCACTGTCCCTTCCTCTCACCGGAATTACATAAAAACACCAAAAAACGAGAAAAAATGTTCTTTGATACTCTTAAACGAAAAACACTTTATTCGGTTTCACCGTCATGACAAAGAGATAAAAGTAATGGAATCGGTAAATCGATATTTTGATGTATGGTCAAGTTTTTAATTAATATTAATGTAGAATGCACATGTATTAAAAAAATAAAATAACTAGCAAGTTAGACCTCAAAGTAAACTTATTGATAAAATAAACATAGGTATTTTTAAGTTGCAATAAAAAACATAACGGCAAAAGATAACATATTTATGAGTGTCAAAGTATTAATGTTAGTTCGGTGCTAACGATTATTTATATATTGTTGTTGTTAAATTACAAAATACAATTCTGTAATTTTATTCAAATTCAATGCAAGTAAATTCAAAATAATTTTAGATACAGTATTATTCACCAAATATTAAATTAAAACTATGCATATTGCTCGAAATAAACAAAAAATACTACGTTATAATTAAAGAGCGATAGCAAAGTTAGATTAATTACTACACACATTAAAATGTTTAAGTTAATTCAACAACTATTGCTATGAATCAAACCTATTTTGATTCACTTCCGTAACTTTTGTCTCATTGTTTCCAAATGTAAGTTCTTTTGTTTGTTTTTTCTTGAGCCCTAAGATTTGAACACCGTGGGTTTTTTAAGATCCATATTTATTTTTACTACTAAATACGTTTTAAGTAAACATAATAAATTAGAAAATATAAACCATGAATAGTGCTAAGTGGCCTAGCAAAAATATGATTCAAAGCAGTGCAATCATTTTCCAACACATATTAATTAACAGTTTTATCATCTACACACATACGCTAATATATTAAATGCTAACAGCCCTAATTACGCTATAAACTGTGAATAATAGCAACACTTTATCAACTTAACAGACTATAAAAATTGTGACGAGTGAAGAACCGCGCTCGCGCACCGTACATTTTTTTCTTTTTAATTCACCAACAGCACTATGACAAAGAGATCGACTTTTAACTCTTCATTTTTTTGAAAGCTAACACTATAAAAGCATCTATTTCACAATTTCTTTCTTATTTTGCGATAGATTTTCGTGAGACATGTTTCGAGAATATTTGATAGTTTTGGCATTAACGACCTGCGCTCTAGGGTCGATATTAGACGGTGATATTGATTTAGCAAGTGGTGTCAAATTAGTAAGCGTTCCAATTTCAAATAGCTTAGAGGATGAGGGCCGATCCTTGGGTGAGAACAACGCGCTTTTCAAAATGGCTAAGTTTCTCCAAGGACACGAATTACACGTTAATTTGCCAAATTTGATTGACAAAGACAAATTGGGTAACCTATTTTTGGAATCCATGAAGACCGTTGATGAATCATACAAAGAGTCCAATGGTGAGTACCTTTTTTTAAAAAAAAAAATTTGGAATTATTTGTAATGTCAACTATAATGTAAATTGCTTTAGCAAAATCGGAGATTTCGTGCCAGATTATAGCTGCAACTGTGTATTGGAAATATTTTAGGTGTTAAAGTAATTTTCAATTAGCTGCTATTCAATTTAAATAAATACTATTTTGGTTGAGACAGAAATATAAAACTTAAAAGAAGACCTTTTTGTAATGATCACTATATACTTATTAGTATGCCCTTAAAAATGACAAGATGCAGTACCTAATTAGAAATTAGTTGATAAATAAATACGAAATATCCTTCTTAATAAAATTACTTATTGAAAATTATTTCATAATTAACGGAATATTTACCAATAACCTTTGATTAAATTAAAATGGCGGAAGCTAGGTGATGTTCTTACGTTACGTATCTACTGAAAAATGGCTCTTTTACTACCACAGGCACATTTATTGACACAAACGTTCCCAACACAATTGTTCCCCGACATAAAACAGGAAGAATTTGGCGAAAAAGACAAAACATTTCGTGACTGTAAAATTTTTGTTTGTATTCGTGGCATATTGTAAATTATCGGTTCGTTTAGCGTAGTGACTAAATCATTTGACAAGTTAAGTCAGGCGACTAGGAACATGAGTTCTGAAGTCTGTGCCGCACACTTTAAATTGCATTTCTACCAAAAAATAACAATGCTTAAGTAAAAGCATAGGAACCTATATAATGAAAAAAATTTTAATTTGTATTTTTGATATGTATTTATATTTTTAGTAATATGAAATAATAAGTATTTGTAAGCAAAAACCTGTTACCCTGCAATAGCTTTTATAGGAAAAAATACTATCCCTGAAAAGATAATTTGGATAAACATTTATTTATAATATTACAAAATGGTCCTTCGCTGAAATAAATACGTAATCATTATGTTTCCAATAGCGTACCCAAAAAGATGCTTTTAGAGTGATTTAATTATTTTTCGAGTATAGCATTTCTTTGAATATCCCAGGTTTATTTTAATCTGATTTAGAAATAGGGCGCGTCGTAATTTGCGTTCTTATGCGTACTTTTTCATTAAAAAGGTTTTTTATAATTTGATTTGAGTCATTAGAAAATGTTTAGGTATGAAAATCATGTTAATTTCCTTAAGTTGTCACGGTTTGTTATATTAAACAGTTTTTAACGGGATTTAATCGCGTTAAAAAGTTTTTCATTATAATTTTTACATTTTAACTCGGTACCGGTAGTTTCGTTACCTTTATAGATACCGTAGTCACGAATGACAAGATGACAGGTTCTTGACAGTTTCGCTCCATCTTCTTTCTCAGTATGAGATTATATCTCATTCATTTTTTAAATGTTATTGCACGGTAGCGTATTCTATTTCTGGAGAGTAGACATGTTAATGTCAAATATTATTGAAAGCAATTCAGTTGTTTTATCTAAGACTTATCTCTGCTAAATGGTCAAATAAAAAGCTAATTTTAGTAGAACAGTTTAGTACTGCATAGGGATGAAAATCGCTTGTGACAAATTTTAACAAGATTGGTGTCACGTGATTCCAGAATATTTATTCTATGTAATATTAAACAAAGTCGCATTTTATTTGACCATTTAGCCTAATGCTGAAATCTTTGAAGGGTAGTTGGACTAATCCTTATCTCAGCTGAATGGTTAAATAAAAAGATTTTATCATTAACAACAATTTTTATATTTTTTATAATGAGTTTAGGATGGTACTTCATTTGGTTTTTGTAAATTCGATTATAGAAAAAGACTATTAAATACGAGAAATGAGTTTAATCAGTACAAAAGACTATTTAAAAAAATTTTCAATTGCTATACACGTGGCAATTCTGCCAGCCACTTAGCCTTATGTACAAAATCATGTAAGCGTTGTATTCTACCTTTGTTTTCTTCTCTTGAAAACTAAGAATACTTTTCTTGTTTGTAAATAAAAAGATATTAAAACTGATAACTATCAGTAATTAGCAGTAAATTATAATTTAAATACAGTAGGCACCTACTGTGCGAATAAATGTGAACTATCCTAATGATTTACAAATGAAAAGAGAAAAATTTAAATTATTTTATTGGGATGGAATATTCCCTTGTTATTTATTATCTATTCAACATATTTAAGCTTGGAAACGTAGAAAAATGATGTCTAAGCCCTATCTGGATAAATTCCCCAATTAATTTTGGGTTTCTTGTGAAATAAATTTAATGTAGATTATCTTTTAAAAAAGTTCTAAGTATTTCAATGGCAATGCATTGAATTCCTGTCCTTGAAAGTATTTTTATATACTTGGAAAAAGAGAATCTCCGAGAGAAAAGTTTGAAAAGGTCGGTATACTTAACCTAGTTATGATAATGTTTTTGTATATTCACAAGAATACGAGACTCAACCGCCGGCACGTCTTTTTTCTGCCGGTTCTTTTCCTCTCGATCTACCTAAAATACATTTGAAAAGCTGAAGTTTAAGGACGATGAAGTTGATGATCAAGATTAAGAAAAATAAGCCTTTCATCAAGTTTTTTAACCTACGAAAAATATATATTTTTTTGATCTTGAAACATAACGCCATGCCATAAAAAGCTGTCGTGTTCACCCTATGAAAACGATTCCGTAAATTAAAACCGTAAAAAAACATATAAAAATAAAGTAAGAATTTCTTTGTTCAGATCTTGTCTGGGACTATTTGTATGATGGTCCTTCCTATTTGAACACCATAATAATCAGGTTTACGTGGTTGTGTTCCAGTTAAAGGGAATGAATAGCCACTGCATTCACTGGAACAAAGGCAATTTTAACTGAAGCCTACGGTCAGAAACGCATCCTTAGTTGAAATAATAATCACAATCACTATTTATAAATAAAACACCCACAACTAAGCATGTCCTTGGGCGCGGATGCCACTTACCGGCAGGTGGGTCGCGCGCTCGTGTGGCGGCTGTGAATATATATATATACAAAAAGTTATGAAAGTTAAAGGAGGACACATTTAAAAAAAAGGAATTTGCATTTCTGGTGCATTAATGTTTTGCCTGTAACAAATAGTGTCTTTTTGGACATTGTTACTTGATTATTACTTGTTCACATTAATTTGCTAGTTCTATAATGCATCGTAACATCAGCATAATAAATTATAATCGCTTTCATTCCAATTAGCTTCTGATACAAATGACGAATACATGAATGAATTAAGGAGTGCTTCATATATCATTATCTTTTTCATTGGAAAAAGGGATTCGGATCACTTTGTGTGTAATACCCCGGATTACGCTCGGGTATAAATTATCCATCGTTTATTTTATTGAAACGAATGAACGTACCAAAAATTCTGTGTTATCGCGTATTATACTCATCCCCACTCCGTTCTCATGTATCTCATAAATGATTCAGTATAGTAATCATTAGTTACATTTTTTTCGTCCTATTCCAATCTAGCAAATTATTTTTTTCTACTTGGATTCGTACAGGAAGCAAGGAGAATTTCGTTCCTACAATTTGACAGTAACTCAGGCGGAGCTATTACGAAACTCAGTAGCTCTATTTCTAAATTAACCGGAACTAACATAAAAGGCATATAAATTCGTGGTGGAATTTGCGTGAATACGAACGATATTCTTGGAAACGTGGTTATAACAAAGTAATTACACACTTGAAGTCAAATTAGCTATTTCATGCTTATTATAGCGTGCGTTGGTTTTAGATATTCCTTTTGGTTTTAATTTGTAAATTTTTATATTTTTTAGGGAAAAGCTGCCTTCTGATCATGATTAAGGCCATGTGGCCTTTAATTCGATAAAAATTAATAGCTGAGCAATTTACAGATTTATTATTTGCCCATTTATTTCCCCACTTTCCCTTGAGGAAAAATCTACTCAGTGGATACGCTTCTGCTACACGGCATAATGAGCTGTACACAGTTGTTACATGCCGCGCAACTGCAAGCAAAAACTACAGTATGTATAAATAATGTTTATTTGCATTCTATTTCTTTGTATCGGTCGTGTCTTTCTATTTTTATACTGAATACCATCAATTGTCAACTTATAACATCGTATTTCCATTTTGTAAATTACTCAACAATACGATGAAATCTTATTTTGTCTAGTCTAATTTTGTACTAAATATAAATGGATAAATTAAGATGTTGTTTTAACAACACTGTGAAATATATTTTTAATTAAATTGGTAACATTATTGCAAAAGAATTCATCATCATAAATTTATCCTCATTGTACAATACATGTTTGTAAATTTTAATGTACTTATAAATTTAATCCTCTTCACTGCAAATTTAATAATTTTGTATCAGTTATGTTTTTCTGTAATTGGCTTTATATTTTATAATTAATTGAATTTATCTTTATTTGCCGTAACTAGCTGTTAAAATACGATTTTATTTTGATGAAACAGATCCGTACATCACGTCATGCATAGGTTGCTACGTCTGCACTACGTATGTACTGTAACAATCACACGACAGGACACCAACCTCCTTTTACTCCTGTTACTTCAGCTTACCAAGCTGGCCTACCTCGGGTTGGCAGATCTTACGCATATTTTCAAAATTCTTAGTAGCGTGACGTTCGATCACGATATTCTTATTCACTGTTAAAGCAGTTGACTGAATGTACAGTTGTCAAAGAAATCATTGGTCTTTTTGGCAATCACTAGGATCAAGCCAGAGTAATTTGATTATATATCTGGTGAATTAAGTATTACGCTACTAGGTAGCGCAATTAATTTAATTTATGCGCTTTAATTCATAAACGACCGCACCTTCTCAGACACGTCAGATGAGGTAACTTTTTACCTTAGTAAATTTGGACTTTGAATAAGCATGGTTAAAGTATACATTTGCTGAGCAAGACCTTTACCTATTAGCGCCTTATGTAACCATTTGACATCATGAGTGCTTCCAAATACAAATTTCCTCAATAGCAACTTGGTGTTATTGTTTTACCTATCTGAAAATAATTAGTAGATTTTTGTGTTTTTTTTTTTATGATACTACAACATCGGTTCATGTTTAACGATCGTTATAATAATAATACATTTTGATTGAGCACCAAATATTTTCTGTAAAGCTGGTAGTAGCTTGTTTCAGTAGGTTCATATACAATACAAAATGTTTTTCTGATGAATAACTCAAGATTTGTTATTCAAACAATGTATAATCAAGTTTAGTTCAACTATTTACACACAAAAGAAGAAAAGAATCAATAAAATTATGATACAAATAAATAAAATTAAGAAATAAAAATAAAATAAAGTAAGGAAGCAAAAAAGAAGTCTGTAATTACAATATTAAAAGTTCTAACTTGTATTCAAAGTGTTTGTGTACTTGTGAGAGACGCTTTGAAATAGTATTAAGTAGAAATATCGATCAAGACAGCCAAGTGGCGTAATGGGTAGTAGCCCTGACACATACGCCGGAGGTCCCAGGTTCGTGTTGCTCGGGGCCGGAGATGTCTGTTCTCCGGTCATGGTTGTTGATGTCTATGTATGTATGTTTATTTTGGGTTATACGTACATTATGTACAGTCATCCATAATCCAAGATACGCTTACTTTGGGGCCACACAGTTGATGAGGTCTCGGGATTTAATAAGAAAAGAAAGGTTACAAAAGCCATTACTTTTCTAAAGTATATTTTTAAAATCCTAATCTTGAATAACCCGTATTTCCTCGCCAACGCCTTTTTAATGCAATTTATTACATGGGTGCTAATCTTCGCAGCAATTATAAGGATTTTGCCAAAAAAAGACGGAAAATCTGGGAATAATGTGAAATTAACTAAATTAAAAAGAAATGGGAAAACTAACGAGCTCGGGGTTTTCTTGGTTAAGGCATTATTACTCCTTTTGCATCATGCATAAGGTTCCAATTAAAATCTTATATTCTTATAAAAAAGGTTTGAGTTTTTGCCTGACATTTAGGGACGTTCTATTTACTTAATACTTTTACCATAATTTATTGTGCAGTTGTTCTTTGAAGTTGATTGAAGTAATATTAAGTCATTACATATGAAATTGGCGTTTTTTAAGGGAGGAACATAAAGTCAATTAAAAAAATAATAATATATTTATTTAATCAAAGTATGCACCATTGCTATCTATGCACTTTTGCCACCTCGTAGATAGTTCATTGATCCCTTTGCAAAAAAAAACATTCGGACGGGAATCAATAAAATCTTTGAAGGCGCTTTGGACTGCCCCATCGGAGTTGAGTTTTTCCCTTGCAAGAAGTTATCCAAATTTGTTGGAAATTGTGGTAATCTGTTGGAGCAACGTCCGGGGAGTACGGTGGATGTCTTAGACATTCCAATTGAAGCTCCTCTATATTGGCAGCTGTCTGTTGTGCAGGCAGTGTGTGGTCTAGCGTTGGCCTGAAGCAGCAGTGGCCTAGAGCGATTGACCAGCCTCAGTTGTTTAGCAGCTAGCTTTTCCATCATAGTTTGCAGTTGTCGATAATAGACATCTGCCGTAACAGATCGTCTGGCCAGATTTAAGAAAGCTGTAGTGAACGACAACGGAGCTAGTCCACCAAACGCTCACAAGAAACTTTTTTTGAGTCAGTTTTCGCTTGCGGCAGGATTTGGCTGGTTCGCCAGGGTTCACCTATTGTGATGAGCGTTTCCTATTATTGTACAGGATCCACTTTTTATCACAACTAATGGTTCGATTTAAAATCCTTTCATTATTGAGCCGGTTCAGTAATGTCGACCCGCCTTTGTCGGTTTGCTGCACTCAATTCATGAGGAACCCACCTCTCAAACTTTTTCACCTTCCCAATTTGCTTTAAGTGGATTAAAGCAGTTTTATCACTAACACCGCAGCCTACAGCTAGCTCGGAGGTGGTTTGCGATGGATCCGCTTCCACAATAGCCTTCAATTTTTCATTACCAACTTTGGTCTCTGGTCGTCCACGGGGCTTGTTCTGCAGGTCGTAATTCCCAGAACGTTGGAACGATGGAACCAAAAACGCACTGTGTTTTCTTTTGTGACACCGCCACCATACACAGCATTAATACTTCGAGCCGTTTCTGCAGCACTGGTGCCACGGTAGAACTCGTACTCTTAAATAATGCGATACTCCAAGTTTTCCATTTTGTAAACTAAGTGACGCAAAGAAAAAACCAAAAGAGGAAAAAATAAATGAAATACCGTTTTCGAAACACAAATGCGTGAGTAAATAGCTGTATAAATTTGAAATTGGAATTCTTAACCAAAGAGGATAATACAGATCAAAGTAGCCAGTACGACAAAATCTTAGGGTTTTTTAAATATTATTTTAGGTTATACAAGTATAACAATTATATGATACAATCTTAAAGGGGTGAATGTTTAAGTCGTAAATCTTACTTGTTCGCCTTTTATTTTCCTATATCACACGACTATGATCTGCAGGCAGCGGTTTTCTTTTATATTCCTGTATAAATAATACGTTAGTGCGTTCAAAACGTTCGTCTTCATGTCATTATAAATCACTTGCATTCGTACACATAGAACCACTTTGTAAATTCTGATTTCATTTGTGGCCAGGAAAGTGACCAATTTTCCCAAAGAGCATGATTGGCAATATGAATAACATTTTGGTTCTCTCTTCAACTTTTAATTCCTATTCGACCAGTAAGACAGTTAATTTATAATAAACATAAAAAATTTACGTACTTTTCAAATCGAATGGTGCCATTTCAAGATTGTCGTCATACGGGGAAATTGAGAGATCAAGACATATGGTTATTTATAGCTTCTGAGGCATAAACCTTCACAAATTGCAGGATCAGCTGACTGGTATATTAAGCTGAAAGGTCTTAGGTATTCTCAATTTTATACTTTATATTCCTTACGTGATTCGACATGTCTTTTTGAATTTGTTTCTGAGATTTGGAATGCGTCCGTTTTTTCAGACACACATGGTCATGGAAAATTTGAAAAAATGGCTTTGTGTGGAATGTAACATTCTTTTCTTCGTTATTATTTTCTATCAAGTCAAATGCAGGCTTTCAAGAATATACAATTCAAAAAAGAATTTGTATTTAACCTTAGATATTATTAATTTACCAGTTATACCAATTATACGTTTCTTAATCTGCTATACTCTTAAACAAATTCGAACACCCGCTCTGTATTTACATTCGCTTCCTCGGTCACAGATTTCACAAACAAAACCTAAAGATGTAAGCTCCAATCAAAATCAAAACTTCCAAGCAGAATAAAAGGGATTTCGATTTGACGATTGATTAAACCAAGACTTTGTGATTAGCAAACTCACAGACCTACTTAAACTTCCTGCAATACTTCGGATCTTGTCCAAACAATATAACAAAGTTTTAACAAGTATTTCACTAATCTTGCTTTGGGCCATCTGCCATTGACAAATGGTAAGTTAAAAGCTTTTAGCGCAAGGAAAGGGTGGAAATCTTGTCTTAATTTATAGCAGAATGTTTGGTAAATTGTTTATATGCTTGAAAATACTGTCCTTTGATTTTAAATAATAGTGATACACTAGCATGAAGCCCTAGACAAAACGAAAACATAGCCAATTTGACAGCATCTGTTTTCCAAAAAACTATAGTCCTAGTTCTTTCAAGCATCGAGTGAATAGGTATCTCGTGGATAGACGTGTAACACCTTCGTCTTCATCGTCACTCTCCATCAGGTGAGATAGAAGATACCGTCCGTCTAGTTCGCTAGTATCGGTAGTAGTGCTAGTTCGGAGTATTTTTCTTCAAGTAAAGACATAGCGAATAATGCTTATGTTAGACCTACCGATGAAGTTAGATATTTTGTCTTTTATTACAGATTAAATCTTCGCTATCAAGACATGGATTTTGTTATATTATTGTTATATTATATTAGCGTGTTACATACACATAGAAATTCACACACTCAGTATTTATAGTATAAGTTTTTAAAATCTGTTTTGTAGATTTTGAGCTTGTGCACAAATAAATAAACTACAAATCTGTCTTCCTTATAATAAAAAGTATTAATACATTTAAGAAAACAATTTACATAATTGGGCTATCTTAAGTACGAAATCAAGAAATCATTCAACTGGCCAGGATCAAGAAAATGAATATAAATTACTTTGATAGAAACATGTTTCTCTAAAAAGTTCTAAAGAGTGGTAAAAATGACATTTAACCAAATAACAAGAACAAATGCAATCAAAAAGGAAACCTAAAGTGACGTAATAGTGTAGCTATTGTTTATCAAAAAAACTTGGATTAAATGTCCCTACACAAGGGTTCCGCTTACCATTAGGTTAATCCGATCTTCCCTTGCCGGTTGTGATTACTAAACAAAAAACCCATATTGCGAATTAACCTAAAAAAAATACGCAGAAATCTCATAATATTATTTGATTCACATAAAAATTCACAAATTCAGTTTCAGTGTTTCTTTGAGAATACAATTAACCCCTAGAAGTAAATACTAAAAAGAAAATTATTAAGTTCAATATAAAAGTTAAACCTAAGATTTTACTGTTTAATATTGAGATGAAATGCAAACTATTCAAATAAGCTTATATTTATTTTTGTATTTGACAACCAAGGTAGTTATACCATTGAGTTTCAATTACTTATAAATTAAAACTCAATATTTACTTTAGTAAGAATTTAATTCAACTTTTTCTTGTAATCCAAGTGTAGTTACTTAAGCCACACTTCAAGTCAAGTTATTTAAAGGACTTAACCAATTTAATTGATTTAAACCGACAAAAATACAGGATAAATAGGAGGAAAAGTGAGGAAACGATTTCCAAAGGGTTTTGTTTACTTTTCATAATTTTTTATTATATTTTTAAGAAAATTATTTATTTTTGATGTAGACAAATAATATCCAAAAAAAATTATATCAGTTAGCGAATTGCAATCATTATGATTTAGTCAAAATAAACATTTTTTAAACAAACGTAACAAAATTATGTTTCACTAGCGGATTAGCTGTTTTGAATTCAGAATTGAATTAAGGATTTCAAAAGTTTCCTCGTTTCAATTCTAACGTTAAATCTTGTGAGTAGTGCGGAATACAAAGTACTCCATTCAAAGAGTAAATGTTTTTGCGAAACAAATGTATACTAATTTTCTTTTTTTTTTTTTTTTTTTTTTTTTGGTTCCCCTCCACGGGAAGGGCAGGAGGACATAAAAAATGCTCTGACGCATACTCCGCGCGCGCGATCGGAGTTATGTGGGACTCGTCCCGACGCCTACCAGAACCATACCCACTAAAAAACCCCCTGTCGGCTCGTGCATTTTTGCCACTCAGCCTTCATCTGAACGACGGCCAATTGGAGAAAGAGGCCGCGCCAGCGGGGCCCTTAAGGGGTCACCCGCTGAGATTCACATAGCACTGAAGGTGCTCAAAAAAGAAAAGTAAATAAATAAAAACATTAAAAATTGACAAATAAAATTGCATTAATTCGGATTTACGTTAGAATTAGAATTTACGTTAGAATTAGAATTTGCGGCCTGAAGGGCCTCTAGATCTAAAGTTAACTGCGTGCGTTCGCTCGTGTGCGCGTTTCTCGGTCTAGCGATTTTGTAAATCGAATCTAATACAGGAACAGTATATGAGACTGAATCTCGAACAAGATGATTGGGATGGGATTCGGCACGTTTGAAGAACGATTCTGAGAGTGTTTTGAGGTGCTGTTGCACTGTAGGCAGTTCAAGATCCTGCAATGAAAGTATTTATACTAAAACATTTAATGTATTATCAGCCCCTCCTGTAATTATTTTGAAATTATTGAATTTGAATTTCGTCATCTGAATGCTAATACTGAATGCATCGGTAGGCTAATTGTCAAAAAATTCATCAAAATCAAACGTATATAACGTACCAACTAGAGCAGCGCGATATCAAACAAATTGTAAATGATCGTTGATCACTTTTATGACATAACAACGCAGTGGGTCGCCCTGGTGAACACTTATTGTCATTTAAACGACGGCTTAAATTGTCTGTGTGCGAAGTATAGCCTGTCAACTAGCAAAAGGTAATTTTTTTTTTAGCTATACTGTAACTGCCATTTTCAGGCTCTCTCCCTGGGAGGTGCTATGTCCCTGACTCCCCGCAGTCTGATGAATATGGCTGTTGTGATTTAGATCTTTCATTTAGAAGGGCAAAGTAAATTTGTGAAAAGAAATAATTACTGCAACGTTTCACTAGTGTGAGATTAGATTTTGTTGTAAGCTCGGACTCGTGACCGTACTTAACGGCCAACTAGTCGCGCGATGGAGCTAGGTACGGGCATAGTACAGCGTATGGAGCGATAGGTCCGCTCTGCGCGAGTACGCGCCATTTATGCGCTACTTGACTGGCGAATCCGGTTAATCAAGTACAGTTTGGACCAGGTCCAGTGATATTTCCATTTCCATCTATAAACTATTTTGCATGTAGGATTTAAGGTAATCGGAGGGGAGTGCACTTTTAGATTCAAGGTCTCTACGTTACATTTATTTTTTTCTTCAGTTACTGGTAGACAACGACCCCATGGCGGTGGCGGAGGTGGCGGTGGAGCGGCGCTCCTCGGGATGATCCTGGCGAAGGCCCTGGGAGCCGCCGGCATCGGGGCCGTAGGGCTTCTCACTATGAAGGTCTGTTCGTTTACTTTAAATTATAATTATGTGTGTTTGAATATTTGTTCGTTTGTTTGTTGATTTTCACGCATTTTTGCTCAGACTACCGTCATGAAATATTTCTGTACCCGTACGTACAGGTTGTGTGTGTGTGCTTTTAAAACCTTACATGTACTTATACTCACTTATAATAACATTAATGATAGAAGAGTTTCTAATGTTATGATCTCATCTAGGCAGTAGCACAGTCCTGCCTATTTCAACAGCCATAATGATCACATTTGCGTGGCTGCGTGCCGAGTATAAGAAAGGAACAGCCAGTGTAATTTCTGAACAAAGGCAATTTTAATTTATTTCTACATTCGGCAACGCATGGTCAATTAATTACAATGTAATTAATATTAACAATAATAATAATAAATTTCTATTTACCAAATTAACCTTACATATGTCGTCTTCATTTGAGATGCCAACAAAACCACTAGTGCTATTATTAATTCTAAGAAATGGCTAAACTCAAAATTATTTAATAGTATCTACGATAAATGAAGTCCATGGGCACGGATTCCACTTACCATCAGGTGGATGGACTGCTCGTTTGCCGGCTACGGCAAAGTAAAATAACCTTTTATTCAGAATCGACTGGCAAAAGCTGGTATTCCCATGTTTTGATTAAAGTATGTTAAAAAAAAATTACTTCGGAATTTGGGACCAGTATGCATAATTTATCGCCGTACGATTTTAACCACGTTGTTACTATCATGACACAGATTCGAACCCTCTGCCTATGTAGTTAATTGGTATTATGTTAATTTTAATTGCATTTACATATCGAATTTTTGTTCATAATGCATATTACAAAACGGCTACCCACGGTCAAATTGCCACTTTTGCAGAAAAACATTGGTAATTCTAATATTTTGTTTGCTATTTAATTCAAAACGAGGAATTTTTATGAGTGAGACCTAATAAATACATTTTTATTATTTACAGTCTCCAGCCTTAAGTCTACTTAAATGAACTAAGCTGCATTGTTTAGGTACACTCTTCATCCTCTATTAAAACCTACTATTTAAATAAATAAAAATAGCTTTGATACAACGTAAATATATATTATTACGTTAAGTAGGTAGGTACTTATGGATAATAGCACTTTAGTTAGTAACATAAATTAATAATAAAAAATTATCATCAAAGATATTGTAAACATGTTCTTGGAAATTCATGTTTTCAGATCAAATTGGTTTTAAAGAAACAGTAACATTTAAAAAAATGACGGCCGAGTAGCGTAGTGGTTAGTAGCCCTGCCTCATACGCCAGAGGTCCCAGGTTCGAGCCTGGCCGGGGCATACATTTGTGTGATGAACACAGGTATTTGTTCTCGGGTCATGGTTGTTGATATTTATGCATGTACTAGCTGACCCGGCAAACTTCGTACCGCTTAACAGTCGATTCTATAATTTTTATTTTTTTTTAATACCTATTCTGCTATTCGGGACACCGGGTCAGCTAGTAAGGTAAAAAAAAGGAACTTGATAAGTCAACAATTACATTATGTCAAAAAATAAAAATCATAAAACACTTAAAATTCTTTTAATAGTCACTAAAAATAACAATGAAAATTACAATTTCTGATTTCTTATTATGATAGCTAATTATTACATTTCATTTTATTTTTACTTATTCTAAAATAAGTTTTTATTGTAGTACTTTGTGGTACACGATGTTTTTTGTTTGATTACCTGGCGCGTAAAAAAAACGGAGCAGATGGTTTTCCAACACGGGAACAGGCAACATACAATTGACCATGCGAGAAACATTGGTTTTCTAGATTAATACCACAAACACTTCATGACTGCCCCTGGGATTTGTTTACAGTCATATCAAAAGCAAGCCGTACTGGAAACTGCAGTCGTTTAAACTTGAATGGAACGTCAGTCGGAATCATTGGGATGCGGATGATCAAAACGTCTTCTCCTTCATACTTTTCTTTCCAGTTTTTTTCCTTTTAATTCACTTTATCGCTAATCTTGTGCCGTTACAAAGTTGCGGTTGGTTAATATTTCGCAACATTGTAACTACAGATCCAACCTTTAATTGAAGATTGTGAGGCGGCAATCCTTGCAAATCAAGTGAGTTTAAAAATTCCGGTGGATAGTTCACGATATCATATTCATTAGTTGCCGTATCAACTGATTTATATGTCCTCATCTACGTCATCTTGAATTTTGAAATTTAATTCATTTAATGAAATTTATTTCATCACTATTATTTCATTTGATGAAATTTGATGTGGGACGGATCCGCGGGTTGCGTGCTGGGCGAGCATTGTGAGGCAACGCTGTCAACGAAGCATTCGGCTTTGTCTTCGACTTCGAAGGCGATAGTGCCATCGGGACGAGTGGGAGGAGGGACATGAGAGGCGGTGTCTACGCGTAAGGCTCGGGCCATACTATAATACGCTTGGTGGGACGGGGAGATATTCGCCATGATATCATTCATTTGAGCGTCTCGGAGTTCCGCGAGGCAAGATCTAACTTTACGTTGTAGCTGATTCGCAGCTGTTCTATAGGCGGGCGTGGGATAGAGCTTGGCTCTCCGAAGAGCCTCGTTCTTAGCTTTAATAAGATTGCTAACGGCTAGGGGAAGCGTGGGTTTGCCTTGCTTAGCAACCTTTTCGTTATCGCTGATAGCTGAGTTGATAGCATCAGTGAGGAAATTGACTATCGAATCTATTTTATCCGGGCTATCTAATTGGTCGGTATGTAGACTGAAGCTATGATGATGGTCGGATGACCAGTCATAGCCAATCTGCACACAGTGGCTTCCATATCGAAGAGAGGAGGGGAAGAGAGAGGAGCGCAATTGAAACCTCTTTTGTAGTAGATAGCTGTGCCGCCGAAACCGTCGGACTTGGGCCTATCATTACGAGTGAACGCGTACTTGGGAATAGCGAATCCCCTGGAGCGGTTTGGAGTGAGCCACGTCTCTTGGAGAAGCAATAAGTCTGGCTCGTTGTTCTGAAGGAACAGCTTGAGCTCAGGAAAATTAGTACTGAGGCTACGAATGTTAAATGAAACGAGGGATAAGCCCTTGGGTTTGATACGACCGGACGCGGGATTTGCAGGTCTAGACATTATATTTACTATTTGAGGATTTATACTAAATATATGATTTACAAGGAGCTAAGCAGCGAATGATGCTCGGCTAACGCAAGAAGACGCTCTTGAGGAGAGCGGGTGGCTCACAGTTTTTCCTCGCAGAGATTTCCCTAATGTCGACGTTTTGGATAACGTCGAACACGGTCTTCATATCCTCAGCAAACGACGACTGAGGTGAAGACGACGCAGCGGGACGCGGGCCTACGGGAGCTACGAGAGCTGGGATAGGTAGGGAAGGTGGAGCGGCTGGACACTGTCTCCAGGAAAGAACCGGAGTAGGCGTCGGCTGCACGGGCTTTGCTTACGGGGGAGCCCGATTCCGTAGCGGCGGGAAGTTCGCGGGAGTGAGCGGCGGCACCGGTTTAGGCGCGGCCCCTTAACGGAGGAGCGCGCAGCGCGCGGGCAACCCCTGTAGTTAGCTGTGTAGCCGGACTGGCCGCACAGCACACATGCAGGGGGGAAGTGGATTCGGGAGTGCGAGTGCACTCCTTTGTAATATGTGGATCCAGGCACTTAACGCTCCTGGGGGGAGCTGAGCAGTTAGCCACTGCGTGGCCGTAAAGCTGGCAACGGTGGCATTGCTCGGGGTGCCCGCGAGGGTTGGGACGCTCTACGGAGATGTTCGAGAATCTGCAGAATGTGCGAGCCTCTCTGAAAATCTCCCTCGAGTTGGGAGTGTTGGATAGGATGACAAGGGCTAATGGGAAACGCCTACCGCGGTTGGAGTGCATCTTGTGCATTGCTTCAGCCGGAGGCCCTGGGACTTAAGGTCCTACAAGATATCTTCGTTCGCGAGCTCAAACGGGACGCCCCGTAATACTGCGCGGGGGGAATAAATAATGACAAATATTGACATTAATATTTATACGATACTAACGTGACTCAATTGTTTTGCCTTCCCGGAACCCCTCCACTAACACTTAAACTTTATAGTATGGTATTAAAGTTTAAATTGTCTTTTAAGTATCATTACGGATCTTTTGTATGGGAATATAGAAAAGTGTTGTTATTAGACGTTTTCAGGCAATTTTTTTAATTTTTCTTCGTTAGAACCATCCTCGTACTTTAAGGAATATTATAAAAAAAGAATTAGCGAAATCTGTTCAGCTGTTCTTGAGATTTGCGCTTAGCAACACATTCAGCGATTCATTTTTATATTATAGAGATGTTGATTCAGTGTCATCCATGACACAGGCTATGCTTACTTTAGAGCCATACAGTTGGTGTTTTTGTCCGGGGATTATTATTATTATTATTGTTAATTTAAAATGTGTACATAGTACAGATATACCTACTGGCATTTTTTGTTTAAAAACAAAGACTACAATCTGTAAGCGTGTTACCACACCAATCGATCGATGTAGATTGGTCTGGTAAAACTTGCGATCGACATCGACTGTTCCATTCTACTATCGATCGATGGCGTCGATTGACGATCGATCGATTGGTGTGATAACACCCTAAGATATGGATTCTTACGCGTAAAATAAGTCACAGTAAGCTTCGTTCCGTATGTTTTATAGAAAAATACAAGACGGGCTAGGACGTAATTTATTGGAGCTGACAACAGGAATCTTTGCGTCATCTTATTTATCTATCTGCCGAGATACTACAATAAAAATTATAAAAAGTTTTGGTACATTGTTGTTAGCTCCTAAACTTGGCCAATTCAGACTTAGAGGCGTTAGGTTTGAGATGAAGGCTTCCACTATAAAAATAAATCCTTGGCATATCGCATCATACGACTGAACTGTGAAGTTAACAGAGTTTGTGGCTAGATCTTGTTACTAGAGTTGTATTTCGAAAAGTGATTACACAAATAGGAGTACAACAGCTCATGTCCAGGTTCGCACCACTTGGACCACCTACACCTACATTGACTCCGTAGTAAAAAGTAAAAACTTTAATTTGTCAATAAAATTTAATAATTTTTTGTGAATAATTTTCGATATTATTTCACTTCATTTTTGCGTCGCATTTTATCCAGGGACACACTGCATAGGTGAGCATAGTTGAAAGAATGTTGACTATGTGCTTTTTACGCAAGGACGTATAAAAATGGTGAATTATAAAAATGTATAGTATTTATTATAAGATAAACAATCAAATGAAAATAAGCCCTGAGAAGTTAACGCCTCCAATCGCGAAGCATAAGTTAATTCATTTATCATAAAATGCCTCTCACTATTAAACACATTAACTCTTGTATTTATTGAAACAATATAATAGCCATAGTAAATGAAAGTGTTAAAAAAAGTAAGAAATCGAATTTTCTATCTCTAATAATGACATTGAAAATTATACATTATGTACATCTTTCGGATAAGTTAGACATCACATATTTTTTATAAAGCGATTTCGATTCGTTCTCTGTCTCCATTGTTTGACCCGATACGAATCTTATTTTTTTTATAAATATATTTGCAGTCCCTCTTTAAACTGGTTATTAAAGTAAAACCCATTATAAAAACCAAACGTGATCCTAGGCTTGTCAATAGCGTTATTTTGGTAGATTTTTCTGATCAAATAAAACTCAAACTAACTTCTGGATATAGTATAAAATTAGGGGTAAAGAATTATTCTTTCTTGAGTAGTTACAGACCTACAATTACACATAATCAATTGAATCTTATACAGACTCGTGCACAATATTTTTTATCTGTCTGTTGCTGAGTGTAGTTTCAGGATTAAATACTTAAAACTTTCCTACCTACTTTATTAATTACTGAAAATAATTTATTACTTAAGCTCTATACATTATTCATTATAAACCCTGCATATTCCGTACGTTTGTGCCCGTACAACTAGAAATTATTATTTTATTATGTTTTATTTTTAGTACAATTTTAACACAGTTTTGCAATTTATGACGAACCTTTCGGTTTGACATGTTGCATATTTCAGAGCCACACGCCTTAAAAGGCCGCGCGCACAGATCAGTTAATCCATTTATAATTCAATAATATATATCAGCTTAGTGACAATAATTATTGTCTGGCCAAGAGAATGTTTTTTTATAACATAATAAATAACAGTAGCTGTGGTTAATACTGTGTCCATTAGGTTATACATTTTTAATTGTCACGAAATGGGAAAGTAGGCATTCGCAGACAGAAATATCGCATGTAAGTCATAGAGTTTGATAAGAGTTTTATCATGTATTTTTTTTCCGGTAAACAAGAACGCGACCTACCTGATGGTTAGTGGCATCGGCGCCCATGGACATCATTAGTCGAAGTTATCAATATTAAATGTTATTATTATTGTTATTATATCGACTAACGACGCACTGCCGACCGCAGGATTCAGTTAGAATGGCCTTTGATCTAGTAATTAGCTCTGGTTATCTTCACTTTAACCGGAAACACAACCACGTAAATGTGATATTATGGCGGTCGAAATAGGAAGAATACCTCCTCAGACGTTTCTTACATTCCTAACATAAGAGACTGTAATCATTAAAATTATTCGACCGCTAGCATTATTCGGCAGAAACGCATCTAAGATTTGAATGACATGAAACTTTCTCGCAGTTTGTTAAAAATCGTCACACAATGGAAACGAGCCCCACTAAACTGTTATATAGTTTTTTTAATTAGGAAAGTGAATAATTATTGAGACCTCCTTGTGTACATGCGGAACGACTTGGATGACTGAATTCTGTACACTACACAACAATTTGTTGTATCTAGCCTCATGTGAAAACTGAAGGAATGTGAATGCGATATTTCTTGTACGGTTGGTAGTTATTTTTTTTTGAATTGGCATTGGAAGTGCTGGCACGCATGTACAGTACGACCAAATTATCTGTTCAGTGAGGGGTGGCTCTCGTTCTATGCGTAAATGAAATTGTACATTTGGTTCCTAAACAAATACTTAAGTTCTAATTTTTGCTATTGCGCAGATAAATTGGTAGTAGTGTAGCACGGAACCCTTTCTACGGATGTTCTTGTGACAATGACGATAGTGAAAGTGATTCGTAAAATTTGTATAGTGCATGATTAGTCAATTAGATTATTTCGTAATTTTCTATAAATTGAAGTCAGATATTTACCTATGATATGAGAAATAGTAATTTTCTCGGCTGAGTAGTCCTTGTTAGTAAAAGATGTCTTTATTGTTAGATATTCGTGTGATTAGTAATTTTAACGTGATTTAAGATGTTCATAATTAATTTCCAAACATTTTGATCGTGTGCTCTTTATAACTTCTTAAGGATATTTTTTTGAATCAATACGAGGAAACTGTTACTGGCAATATTTTCGTTATAATTGTCGCATAGCTACTTCCTGATTTAAGTTATCGTAATTTTAACAGCTTACAACTTATCTAATTCGGTATGCAAAAAAATCTGATGATTGATATTCAAAAACCATTTCGAGATGTAGTAAAAGGGGTAAAGCATGTTTTAACAAAAAAATAATTTGACTTCCAGCCAACGGACGTCACAAAGTAGCAACCTTTGTTTACTTCTTTTTGTTTAAAATATTATGTCAATGTTTTCAATGAATATCTGTCATCTAGAATCCACACAGGAGTGTAGAGTTGCTCATCCCAGGTAATGTAATAAAGCAATGCGATTTGAAAGAGATAACTACTCCGTGACAGGAATACCACCACACGAATTTATTCTAAATTAAATACTGCACAGAAATCAGAAATATTCAAATAGTTTCCCAAAAATAACTCATTTGTTTCTGAAAAAATAACCGAATTAACAAATAAAGGTATCATTATATTACGATAAACGTAATAGTTAGTTTGTATTTTATTTTATTTTACTTTATTCAGGAAACAAACAGTCATATGTACTTAAAACTACAACATATGAAAAGAAATAGGTTAAAAAAATTATTAATATTATAACTTCTTATAAATTTCTTCGTTAGTTTATAATTGTAAGAATATTTTATAAAAAACTTTAAAAATGAAGTCAGTAAATGAAAACGTATATCTAAGTCACATCGGTTCATTTTCAAATAAAACTGCACAAGAATACGAATATTATATTTGATATTATATTTTATGTGTGTTATGTAAAATGTTATTCATGTTTCTTAATTCAAATCCTATATTGTTTTGTAATGACTAGGAACAATTTTTAAGTTATTTAGGTACCGTAGGAATCAGTCTCCGATGTGTGACGTCCGCCAATGCCATGGAATCAATGTGAAAAAAAAAATTCTATGCTTTTACAGTACACTATTTGGTTAGACGAATAAATTTCTTTGACGCTGTATCCACCCTTTATTTAATGCCCTCTTGTGGAAGAACGAGTGAATTTCCTAGTTATTTGTAATCTAGCTAAGTTAGTAGGTGGCCTATAATATAACTATATCATGAAACTTAAACATATTATATAAATTGAATAAACTCCTGCCCCTGGCGGATTTACCCAGGGGATGAAACACTAAAAAAAAAAACTCTCGAAACTAATTTGAACTCTAATTGTCTAATTGAACATCCAAGTCCAAAGTTCTGTCATGTGTCATGTCACTCCTGAAAACAATTTTGACCACATTGCATTGTATTTGCTATTGTTTTAAGTAAGTTAGTTACGATTCAACTATCAACCAAAAATACACTCTGAATATTACCTAAATCGACCAAATGCCAATTCCAATCTCAATTAGTTCCATAAAATAGCCCTAGAGTAATAAAACAATTGGCGCCAGTATCGCATTCAATAGTACGAAACGTCATAATTAGATTGCTTAGCCTAGTGGGTATGCTTATAATTGTTATGGTATTGAGTGTAAAAATCAAAATCTGTGTATGGGTGCAGTAAGATATAGTTCTGTTCGAGTACCTAATAATCGCATATTTTTTATTTTATGTATAAACACAAATCAAAAAGCCTTAACTGGGAGGTAAAAGCATGCATAACTGTGTAACAATTTTCATCTATCATATCTTAAAACACAACACTTATGACACACCGGTGACACAAGTTATATTTTAGTGTCAGGGGCTAAAAATAATGTATCTACTTTTATTTATTTATAAAAGTACAGCATATTATTTTATTTGTATGTACGTCATTAATATTACTTTCATTTATTATAAACGCCCTTTCTTTTACAGGCTTTAGCTCTGTCGGCCCTAGCACTTCTTATTTCCGGCATCGTTGGAGCCAAGAAGCTGGCTTCTCATGACGACCATGACGAGCACCAAGTCATATATGCTGATCACCACGGACACCATCATCGCAAAAGACGAGAAGTCCTCGATACGCCCCTGCCTTATCAGGGATGGACGAAGTACAGAAGAGAGTAGACAGTAGTTTAGACTATTAGAGATTCTGTTGTGAAAAATTCAGAGCAAAAAAACATATTTGTATAGACGAATTAAGGGCCTTCTTTTTTCGTTGTAGGCTTCTGAAGAGTAACTATCGGAATAGTTATTGTTATACGTAATGGACGCGTGAATTTTTCACAATAGAAAAGCGCGTTTAATCTGTTTATTTAGTATCAAGTTCGCTTAAGATTAACCTCAATTCTTACTGCTTAAAGATTTATCTAAATTTTTTTAAAATGAAAATTACATTTCGTTTAGGTTAGAAACGAAATTTACTTTAATTGCAGCAATTATTTTTTCGCTTACTTGATAACTGATTTTTGTCTTCTGCGAACTTAAGTTATCAGTAAAATTACATAAAGTTACATAGTTTTTCTTAATAATTAACCTCAATCAACTAAAAATCATCTTATTGCGTCTTGTTAAGTACAAATGGTGATTGATAAAAACTTCAATAAAAGTAGAAACCAAGAACTGTGCATAGCATTTAATCTAATTTATTGTATTAACTTATTTTTATTTAATAAATTATTTACTGAGTTGAATTATATTATTTTGTTTGATTCGTTTGATTCTTATACATCCACAGCAGAAATCATTCGCTCAAGTCTTTAGTTAAAGTAAAATTTGCTGAAGAAAAGTGACAAGCTCCTGGCGCATGGAACTCGAAAATCTAAGTTGAAATCCGACTGTCAACTGTGACAAAGCGATACGTACGACAGAACTCAAAACTTTATTCCCTCTTGCTCGCGCGCCTCATCATTCTATCATTCCGTCGCTTTCTCAGTTTCATTAATGTAAACTATCATAAATATAATATCAAGTACGTCAGGAATCTTGCTATTTTACTTTAATCAAGTCTTAGATTTTAAGCAATAACTGCTCAAAATAAAGACGCGCCTCGCAATAAGCAAATTCGAGTTTTTACTATTTTTCTAGCTGTCAAACCAGCAAGCGATACACTTGACGATAAATGTTATCCCTGCTTACAGCGTTACTCATAGGTGCTTCTTTGCCTTATTAAGCTGAATATTGATAAATGATGCGCACCCCTCGATCAGCTCTCGGCGAATCTGGAAAGGCTGCCCAGGCCGAATAATCATCATCCAACCTTATGTGATTATTGTTCTCATCGGATGACCCACTAGCAGGTCCCCGCTTACGCATCCCCTTCCCTAATCGGGTATCGCTCCGATGAAGGCTGCTTAGCATTCCCATGCCACAGCCAGCAAGGTGGTTTTCGCATCTTCCACCTCCCTCCCTAACCGTGGAGGGTGCTGCTTAGGTGACTAAAAAAAATAAAAGATGCGTTGTAGACCGTGGGCTTCAGTTTGGATCACCTTTGTTCTTATTTTTTAAACATTGTCACGAACTTGTGATCCACCTGATGTTTAAAGGCCCCTAGACATGATGAATCGTAGATGATATTGATTAATTATATTGTAATTCATTTACTATCGATTCATGATGCATTGCCGATCATAGGCCACCGATGGAACTGCATTTGTTCGTTGATTACACTAGCTGGTTTTTTCCTTTTATTTACGTAAACGTATGGTTATTGTGCAGTTAATATAGGAAGGACTGTGTAGACGAGATCCTTACATAAAAATCTCTACTACTACTTTATATTGATCGATTTCTTTTGGCTGTTCCTTGCGTGTTACATGTCGATACAGCCGGAATAGAACTATGTAATGGTTGCTATTGCGATGGTTAACATAAGAAGCACCCCACACTTACTTTATACTATAACACGATACTGTAAAGAAACAACGTACACAGAAAACTAGAGTTTCTAACCAATCAATGGTCATCACATTGAGGCTAGGAATAGAGTGGGAATGAGACGTTTCTATAGACACTGAACTTGATGGCTTAGTTGTTAAGGCTTACTTAGGTAGGACTAACGGCCGCACTCAGAGTCGTGAATGATTAATTAAGGTGCCCCTAAGAATAGATTTTGCTTAGTGGATTTATACTTTATCTATACTTCATCTGTCTAGATGTACACAACGTCAGAATACACAAAAGTACTGGCCGTGAGCTTACTCTCAAGTCGGGTTGCACCATATAACTATAACCACAACAAAGCTGCAACATCTCCACGGTAAACTCAAATGTGGGTTGCACCATTTTAGCAATTGCTAAACTGATGTCATAACTAACACTAACCGTAACTGGTTGTTTTTGACCGGTCACTGCCAATAATGGTCAAATATACTGTCAAATTATAGACGTATAGTCTTTAACAATAACGAATAATAAAATGGACTGTCAATTTTTCGTTTGCGGTGTACACACGGTTTTCGTCATTTGTCGGTTTTTTTGGTGATTTTGTTATCAACATTGAGTTATTTTAAGTGTTTCTGCTTTTCTCTTCCTCGCCTGGTAAGTGGTTGTATGAATTATCTAGCTCTTAATGAGCATGGATTGTGTTCCAATCCCTCCTAAGCCCCCAGACCCAATCCCGTTTCCTGATGTCAACAACTCCCCTGAACCTTTCTCTCAACATATGCAAACAAGAAAACGTCCGAGTATAAATCGGGATTCGTCCCCTACTCCTAAAAATTCTGTTTCGAATGCTCTTCCATCTCAAGTCAATAACCTTATTTACACTAATCCAAGTCTTTTAGAAGAAAAATCTTACCATCCTTCTGACAAAGGTCCTTTCATTGTTTATGTGTCCAGGTCAGAAAATCACCCTAAGTCAGGCAGTACATTTAATCATCTAAATTTTGGAAAATTTTTATCTACATCAAACATTAAAAATATTAAAAATGATGGTATAAAGAGTGTTGGCAGAAATCGGGTCTCTGTGGAATTTTCATCTGCTTGTGCAGCAAACGAGTTTCTCAGAAACCCGAGTCTTAAATCTCATAACTATATAGCTTTAATTCCTACATATAATATAACAAGAATGGGGCTGATTCGCGGGATCCCAACTTCTTGGTCAATGGAGGAAGTTGTATCAGCAATCTCCACAAGCCAAGGTGATATAATAATTTTGAAGGCTCGTCGCTTAAACAGAAAAGTGTCCATGGAGTCTGGTTCCACTTGGACCCCCACGGGTTCTGTAGTGATCACTTTCTCTGGACAATGCTTACCTGATAAAGTGTTTATATTTAACTCGTCAATAACCGTTGATCCATACATTTTGCCTTCCATACAATGCTTAAACTGTTGTAGATTTGGCCATGTGAAAGCCCGATGCCGATCCAGTGCTCGTTGCTTCAAATGTGCACAGTCTCACTCAGGTGACTCTTGCCCTGCATCCTCTGAAGTTTCCTGCCTGCAATGCTCAGGCCCTCGTTAAGCAACTGACAAATCTTGCCCGGAACATTCCCGGCAAAAGAATATTAAAATCACCATGTCCCAAAAGAACATATCATTCAAGGAAGCATCATCCCTCTTCCCTTCAGTTAAAAAATCGTATGAAGATGCTTCTAAAAGTTCTCCTTCACTAAATCTTTCTTACAAAAAAAACAATATATAAACCATCAAAACCCAGTCCGTCTTTATCTCCAGGCTATGACAAAATTGCCCATAATGCTATTATTTCTAATCCTCCATCTTCTAAATCGGGTAACGCCTTCGTCCCTACCTCTTCCTGCTCCCCTAATGACAATTTTTTAGAACTTCTGATTTCTCTAGTTTTGAACATTCTTTCAAAATTTGAAGACATCTCACTACCGTCCTCCGTTGCTAACAAGTTATCCCCTATTGCTAATCTTCTTCTTAATAATGGCCAGACTCCTGCAATGGAATAGTAGAAGCATCCGAAATAAACAGCATGAAATTTCTCATTTGGCTCATCAGCATGACCCTTTGGCTATTGCTGTCTCTGAGACTTGGCTATCCCCAGGCAGTCGATTCAAATTGCCTGGGTTTGTCTGTCTTAGAGATGACAGAGCAGATGGGCATGGTGGTGCAGCTCTCTTCGTGAAGGTTTCTCTTCCATACACAAATATCCAAATTCCCCCCCACTCATTTGAAATTAGTATACTTGCTGTCAAAATTCTTCAATTTGTTCTTGTTTCAGTCTACATATCTGACCCCACTATTTCACTTATAGATGAATTTCATTCACTCATTTCCCGTTTGCCGAGTAACCCTATTATTCTAGGTGACTTCAACTGTCACCATGTCCTATGGGGTAGCCAATGTTCACAGGCTTGTGACGGTCCTGGTCAGCGTTTAGCAGACATAATTGATGAGCAAAATTTATATGTCCTGAATAATGGTTGTCCTACTCGTTTTTCTGGCCCTCATCAGAACCCTAGTGCTGTAGACATTTCCATGTGCTCTGCTGCTGTTGGTGCGTCGATTAGTTGGAGAAGGCTTAATTCCCTATATGGCAGTGACCACTACCCTATAATTATAACCATACCTTCTTCTTGTCATATTCCTCCTAAGTTACCACCCCTTCTGCAGCATAAAATTGATAAGGCCGACTGGTACAACTACACTAAAGCTACTAATGACTTGTCCTCCCACATTCTCTCCCCGTCCTTGTATAATATCCAAGAGTACTATGAGAGCCTAATATCTTGCATTCAATCTGCGGCAGACTTACATATTCCAAAGAAGAACCCAGATAAAAGACTTCGGTCATCTCCCCCATGGTGGGACTCAGACTGCTCTGACATGATCAGAATGCGTAGGTCTGCTATCCGCAAATATGCGGCCACTATGTCAATGTTTAATTACATTCAAGTTAAAAAAGTGTCAGCCCAGTCCAGGAGACTATTTAAAAAAAAGAAGAAAGAGGCGTGGCGTAAGTTCTGCGAGAATTTGGCTCCTCGTTCCCCCTCTTCCCATGTCTGGAGCGCTATTCGACGCTTCCGCGGCTCCATGTCATACACTCCACCGGGGCTCTCTTACAACCCATCCCTTTGGCTTGATAAATTTCTGGATAAAATTGCTCCCCCTTATGTCCCGATTTCTGTTTTACAACCTTGCAATTATTCTACTCTCACCTCATCTAGTCCCCTGGATGCTCCCTTCACCATGGACGAATTAAATCTTGTCCTCAATAACCTTCATGACTCAACCCCGGGTCATGATAGTATTCCTTATTCTTTCTTATCCAGGGCTGATATCCTCCTTAAGGAATCCTTACTTAAAATTATTAACATCATTTTCATATCTGGTGAGATACCAGCTCCCTGGAAACTCTATTTAGTAATTCCCATCCTAAAACCAGGCAAAGACCCAGATGTTCATAATTCCTATCGGCCAGTTGCGCTAGCTCCAACTCCATTAAAAGTCACTGAACACCTTATTAAGAATCGCCTTGAATGGTATGTTGAGAGTCATAATTTGCTAAGTTCAACACAATTTGGTTTTCGGAAAGGCATGAGCACCATGGACAGCTTGAGCATCTTCACCACTGATTTAAGGTTAGCTTTGTCTAATAAAGAATCAGTGATGGCGGTGTTCTTGGATGTCTGTTCTGCTTATGACAACGTTCAACTTCCCATACTTAAACAGAAAATGCTGCGATTAGGTTTACCGGTGAGGTTGACCTACTTCATCTACAATCTTCTTGTGTCTAGATCTGTCCAAATCAGACATCAGCACTCTAATCTATCTCCTCGTTTAGTTTGGCAGGGTCTTCCTCAAGGTTCTGTCTTAAGCCCACTGCTATATAACATCTATACTTCTGATTTGGACACATCTGTGTCTTCCTTTTGTAATATCCTGCAATATGCAGATGATATCACTCTCTACTCGAAGGTAGCCACAGCAGAGATTACTTCAGGTCGCCTCAACACTGCTCTTTTCTACCTAGGCAACTGGCTGGAATACCATGGCCTCTCTATCTCTCCCTCTAAGAGTAAGGCTCTTATCTTTACGAGGAAGAGACAATTTCCCCCAATAGCTACCTCTTTTCAAGGTGTTCCCATTCCAATGTGCAACGAGGTGAAATTTTTAGGTATTATACTAAATTCTAGTCTGTCTTTCTCATCCCACATATATTATATAGTTCAAAAGTGTGAAAAAAATATCAATTTGTTGCGCTCACTCTCTGGGGTTTGGTGGGGATCTCACCCTTACACTCAGAGACTATTATATAATGCATTAATCAGGAGCATTATGGATTATGGCTCTTTTTGCTTTATCCCATGTAACAAATCAGTATTACATTTACTGGATAAGATACAAAGTAAGGCCCTTCGGATCATCTTAGGTGCCATGAAATCCTCGCCCATTAATGCTATGCAGGTGGAATGTGCAGAACCCCCTTTACATCTTCGAAGACAATTTCTGGCAGATAGATTCCTTGCCAACATCCAACAGGTTCATTCTCATCCTCTTCACACTCAACTTAACTATTTAAAATTTTTAACTTCTTCCTCTACATTCTGGTCCAATAAGGATATTCCTTGTTTGGTTAACAGTCTCTCTAATTTAGACTCTTCCCCTATTCCTACGTTCAGGATGGATCGTCAAATTCTCTATACTATTCCCTATGAAGCCCTTATATATTCCCCCAATGTTATATCGAGCCTAGGTTTAGCTAAAAACATGCCAAATGCTAATACTGAATTTCTAAGGATTGTCAATGAAAAATGGAGGGATTGGACCTTAATCTTCACTGATGCCTCAAAAATTTCTCCCTCGGGGTGTGTCAGGGTGGCAGTATGGATCCCTAAGTACTCCATCTTGCTATCCTACAAATGTCCACCGCAAACAACTGTATTTACTGGTGAAGCCATAGCCATCCTTGAGGCCATAAAATACGTTTCGGATAATAATTTGTCTAACTCCCTTATTTTGACAGATTGCCTTAGCTCCTTACAGGCCTTAAAGGGTAACCCTTTCAAATTAGGCTCTAAATTCCCAGTTATCTTACAAATTAGAAATATTCTGTTCTCTTGCTATCTTAAATCCCTAATCATTACACTAGCTTGGATACCGGGGCACTCTGGTATTGCAGATAATTGTACAGTGGATAGTTTTGCTACAGCATCTATCAATATGGGTACGCTAGAACACTTTATGTGTTTTGGCCAAGATTTGAAGCTTCCGGCGCAGACACGCCTAAGTATGGCATGGGCCTCTATATGGTGCAATTCAAGGCTAACAACAGGAAAGTACTATGGAGACATCCAACCATCCATCCCAACTAAACCTTGGTTCTGTAAATTTAAATATATGGATAAGAAAACAACATCTGTCATCTGCAGGCTGAGATTGGGTCATTGTTGTACTCCAGTATTTCTTCATAAACTTGGCATAAGAAGGACTTCAGTCTGTAATTGTGGTTTGGGGGATGGAACCACTGACCATCTCCTCTTTAATTGCCCTCTCTCACCAGCTTCCTTATATGACCATCTCCCACTCCAGTTCCCTAAACCTACAAGTATCAAAACTCTGCTCTCCTCTCAAAATCTTCTTATCTTTAAGGTTCTTGGAAGATTTATCCATTTGTTTAATATCAAATTATAAATATGTAATTATACTCTTCTAAAGATCTGTAAAAACTTATATCATCCCCCTGTTTTTGTATTGTTCAAGGTAACTCAATGTTCGAGATACTGCAAGTTCTACTCAGCTGTTCGCTACAAAATTATTAACCTAGTGTAGTACGTGTGTATACTAATACTTGAAATTGGCAGAAATAGTTATTGTGTAGTAACAACAGCTGATTGCCATTATACACAAAATAATATTAATAATAAATAATAAAATGTACAACACAATTGTTGATTTCCAACGTCATAGATAATGTTTTTGTTAAAGTTAATTTTGACTATAAAAACAACTGAGCCTGCGGTGCAATTGACCCTAACTACCCGTAACTGATAACCACTCCTACACGCACCCGGTATCTGCAGGCTTACTCTCGAAACTAATTTTAAATCTAATAATTCAAAACCAATTCAATCCCAAAGATAATTCAAACATCACTTGACTTCCTACTCTTAAAACCAACTTTGTCAATATTGTATTGCAAATTTGGATTAATTTACGATTGCAGCCTTGTGAGTGAAGTTGGTTACGATTGGATGATCAACAAACAATGCACACTCAATATTATTATTGGTAGCTGTCAAAACAAACTCAAAATTATCAATTTGGCGTTTTTGGCTTAGCCAATACCAATTTTAATGTCAATTAGTTATACAAAATGGCCGTACAATAATGAAACGATTGGTGCTAGTAGCGCATACAAGAGTACGAAAAATATCAAAATTGGATTGCCCATCCATCGGAAATGATTTCAAGAGTAGGCCTGCTGGTTTGAATTTAGTTTAAGGTCGAATTATTCAAATTTTAACTTTTTTAAACACAAATTGACTACTGAGGCAAAACAACCAGAAAATCAATAAGATATGTCGGTTTCGCAAGAACACTCCTGAAAATGTTGTCCAACAATAGGTCTTTATTACTAGACCATAAAACAATTTGTTAGATTCGGCCCACAATGTCATAAAAACGAAATAAGTCCGACCTGACAAAAAATGGTAAAGTGATAGCAATTAATATTAATTTATTATTAATTTCGCCAGCAATCTACTAAATCGTTGTGAGCATCCTAAGTATTGTGATTAATATTATGATTAAAATTGTTTACAAATGATAAACGTTTGACTAGGTTTTTAAAATTCGACGACCTCCAAGACTTATCCTTAAGCTTTTATTCATTGCTTTGAAGCTTAATATTATCTCAATAAGACTGGGCTTTCGCAGTAAGAGAAAACGTTAGCATTACGGTTTTCAAAGTTTATTTTAAAATTTATTTTGTGAAAGGTTCTTTGTAGATATTTTAAAGAACTAGCTTAATGCCAGTAGAAATCCTTCTGTTAGGAACTCGTCAGTAGGTACCGCTATTTGCGATCCCTGAACTATTTATTGGTATTCATACCAGAAACGGTTATGGGAACTATTGATTTTAAGAACTATTGATTGAAAAAAGAGTTCTGGATCGTCGGTAACGGTACTGATATTGAATTAAACATTCTGTTATTTGTTATTTTGTTATTTGAACTTACTTTATATAAAGCGTACTTTATGTATATAATCCAAAGTCCTCTGGTTTGAGCCTTTTATTAGAAATCGTTTAGGTAGTTAAGTTTTTTTTTTTATTGATAAAGGACCATACGTTTGTCTTCTATCTCACCTGACGATGAAGACGAAGGTGTTACACGTCTATCCACGAGATACCTATTCACTCGGCGCTTGAAAGAACTAGGACTATAGTTTTCTGGAAAAACAGACGCAGGCAGTACATTCCACACCTTGGCGACCCGCACCAAAAAGGAACTATCGAAGCGTTTGGTTCGACTTCTTGGGATATCTACTATGAAGGGATGGAAGGTCTGTCTGCGTCTAGTGGTCCGATGCAAGAAGGGTGTGGGTTCAACCTGATCACAAAGAGCATTCGCGCACTCTACAAAATGTAATCTGTAGAAGACTGCTAAACTGGCAACTTTCCGACGATGGTCGAGGCTTTGCAGTTTTTTGGTGGTGAGGTCAAAGTTGTTAATAATTTATCGGGCTCTTCTGTCAACTGCGTCCATCGCTTCTAGTTGGTACTTTGCAGAACCATCGCAAAGGTGGCTACAGTACTCCATACAAGATCGAACTTGAGCTGTATACAAATTAAGTAGCTGTTCAGGGCTGAAGTACCGTCGGACCTTCGAGATGATTCCCAACTTCTTTGAAGCTGTTTGAGCCATGGACACAATTTGTTGCCCGAAGTTTAGTTGGGACGATATAGTTACGCCCAGAAGCCCTAGGTCGGTTAAGGGTACAGAAACATTTTGGAAAGTTGGCGTTAGGTCGAAATTGCTCTTTTGCGCGGAGAATAAACACGCCTATGTTTTCGACGGGTTAAATTTGACCAAGTTGGACTTGCCCCAATCGGACACTTTTTTTAAGGCCAAATCCACCCGCTTAATCATGGACTCTCTCAAAGCCCGGATTTCTTGAGGAATCGCTCGCGCATTGGACATGTATCTCTCTACAACGGTGCTGTCATCAGCGTAACGAATAATGTCTGAGGTACCCCGGCATAAATTGCCATTAGGTCAGAAGAGCAGCCGTCTAAGACAAATTGACCGTTCCCTCAGAAAATCAGATATCCAGTCGCAGAGCCCTTTAGGTATTCCATATGCTGGAAGCTTACTCAAGAGACCATCATGCCAGACCCTATCAAAAGCCTTGGAAACGACTAAAGATACAGCTATAGCTTCACCGTGAACTTCCAAGGCTTCGCTCCATAATTGAGTGGCATACACAAGAAGATCTCCAGTCTAGCGTCCACTGCGAAAACCATATTGGTTATCACTAAGGAGCTCGTTGGACTCAAGGTATGCCAGGAGACGATTGATCAATACACGCTCCATGACTTTGCAAAGTATGGAGGTGATTGCAATAGGTCGACAGTTGATGGGATCTGCACGGCTTCCCTTCTTTGGTACTGGTTGCACGTTAGCCAGCTTCCGGGATTTAGGGACCTTTCCAGATTCCAAAGAGAGTCGATACAGGCGCGCTAGTATGGGAGACAAATCGGCTGCGCAGTGTTTTAACACAACTGCAGGTATGCCATCGGGGCCGCTGGCCTTGTTCACGTCTGAATTCTGCAAGCATTTAAGAACCTCCTTTTGGCGAATATGAACGGTACCCATTTTGGGTCCGAACTGAGGTAACTGCGGTGGGACTTTACCTTGACTATTTAGTTGGGAATAGTCGTAAAAAGATTAGCAAAGAGGTTTACTTTCTCTTTTGCAGTGTGGGCCAGTGAACCGTCAGGCTTCCTCAGAGGTGGCAGCGATGGGCGACAGAAGTTCGACTCAACCGACTTGGCCAGAGACCAGAAAGCTTTTCTTTCTGAAGGCTATGACGCTATCCTGTCTCCGATGTGGCCAATGTGGTCAAAGCGAGCTTTTCTGATCACCTTTTTGCAGGACTTGGCGGCAGCATTGTATTTTTTCTTCAGTTCATGCGAATCCACGGCTTTGCTTCTGCGAGCGTCAGCCCAGGCTTTGTACGCTTCTTACTTAAGCTTTTCAGCTGTGAGGCAAGCAGCATTAAACCATGGGCGAATTTTGGTTTCAAGGGATAGGTCAGCGTAAGGGATGAAATACTCCATTGCTTGGTCTATCACACTTGATATAGCATCAGCGCAGCATGATGGATCGGTTGATGTAAAACAAGTCTGCCGCCAAGGATAAGACGCGAAAAAGTGCCGCATCTCATCCCAATCTGCTGACTTGTATCGCTGATGTCCCTAAAGGTGCAGTTACGGACACCGAGCACCTGTCAGGATCAGTTGTCAGCAGAAGGTCTAAGCAATATGCAGTGTGGCCGGCAACGTCGGGGATGCGCGTGGGTTCGTGCACAAGCTGTGAGAGGCCTTGAGTGACGGAAAACTTAAAAGCCTCTCTTCCAGCGTGATCAGTGTCCTGATACGGGTTTAGCCATTGCCCGTGATGAGCGTTAAAATCCCCCTGGAACACCAACTGCGCTGAGGGAAAATGTTGCCGAACCTTATCTGCTGCATCGCTGAGATACTCCATGAGCCTCGTTGTCTCCCGATCTCCGCTATGTGACCGGTATATACTGGCGTAAACCAATTGGTCAAGGCCGGTATCAATGTGAACCCACATAACGGAAAAGTCCAGATCTTCGAAGTAACGGAGACGCTGACAACAGATCTCGTCACTGGCATACATGCACACCCCGGCGTTCGGGCGGAAATTGGACTCCAGGATGTACCCTGGGTAACAAAGGTATGCTGAGTCTGACGGATTACAGATCTGCGTCTCCGTTAAGAAGAGTAGGTGAGGCCTCTCTGTCTTAAGATGGTGGTCTACATCGTTGATATTTGAGTGCATTCCTCTGATGTTGCAGAAGTGCACTTTAAGAGAGAGGAAGTGCAACCGCTGTAGAACCTTACTCTTCTTGTCACTTTTCATATTAGTTGTGTGAGTGAATAGGGAGGAGGACAGAAGTTGAGTGAAGCGCTGCAAATGGAACCAAGCAGCTCGCAATAAACAACGCACCGATGGGGAACTGGTTTAGAGACTGCGGGGACCCCTGAACCCCCCCGGGAATTGTCATCGGGTCCTCTCTAACCAGTCGCCAGCTGGCACGATGAAGCCTCCCGGGATTTTTCGCGAGGTGGCGGGGCAGCCTTTTGCATGTGGCTAGCACACTACTTGGGCCCCCTACTGCCAGCGGTGCACCGTTTCTTCGGATCCCGCTACCCTCCAAAACCAGTTACCCGGCGAGTCAATAAATTACGAGCTGAAGACAGTTCTCTGATGCAGCACGATTACTCAGACCTACCCTCCTCGATGGCTACACTAAACATCATGCCGGAACGCGACCATGTCACTTGGCGGCATGGCTTTGTTTAGTGGGTGGTGACAAGCCATGGCCGAAGCCTACCACCAGAAGATACTGCTCGTTAAGCACCACCCAGGGACCACTTACAAGGCATCGAGGGCTAAACCTTGCGGACGCGAGCAGTTCCAGTCCCCAAAAACTGTTTTTCTTCGGATATGTATTATATCGAATAGTAAACATCTTTGACATCTTTTTTTTTCCCAATAAAACGAACTAGTTTTCTGTCATGCCTTGGATGTCCTCCACATAAATTACTAGTAAATACTCAGGATAACAAATACTACCGTACTTTCGGATGTCAACACTCGTGTATCGAACTAGTATAGAAAGCTTCGGTAAACTTTATTACCTTCAAAAGCATTATTTCCATTCAATAGTGTCACAAATGTGTAACGTCTACCTTTGACCTATCTAATCGTAGGTTATATTATGTAGATATGAATTTACTAGCGATGTGATTATAATATGTACCTTTATTAAGTTACTATAGATTTTTGTCTTCCAACGATTTCTTTATTAATATACTGAAGATATTGGAGAAGGACGACCGACTGGCGTCAGTGATAGTAGCCGTGCGTCGTGCGCCGGCAGTCCCAGGTTCGCGCCTGGTTGAGGCATTAACTTGTGTGATGAACACAGATGTTTGTTCACGGGTCATGGTTGTTGATCTTTATATATTTTTTTTTTGTTTATTCTGGGTTCGCTTATATGGTCATCCATACCACCAGCTCTGCTTACTTTGGGGCCATACAGTTCGTGTTTGTCTGGGGATTTATTTATCATTACTATTGTAAAAACCACGATGGATTGTATAAAAAAGTAAATCTGAACTTTACAAATTGATATTTATTAATTTACTTACTTATATTATTCTTATTCATCTGAGGGCTTTATACAATTTCAACAAAACCAATTTTTTCCACAAAGTTTCAAACCTGGCTTTTATGAAACCCGTACAAATTTCAGCTGTAAAATATGCTCACAAAATTGTTTTAGGTCGGCGGCTCCTCGCTCGGTTTGTAAATCACGAAAATTTCTCGTTTATTTCTTGAGGTAACCTTCAAGCCCTATTTAGCTCGTCAAACTGACTGTTTATTGTTTATATTAGAATATTTTGTAAAAGTTTTACTAATACCTGTATCGTGTTCGTCGTATACGGGTAGCTACTAATTATACTACTGTATAATTCGCCAAGCAAAAAGCGACGTCAGCTTTTTTTGTATTGTTTTTAGCATCTATCAACTTGTATATGTGGATAGACATTTCAACTAATTAAAATATACAATATTTCTTAACCTGTAATCTTGTTGTAGGAATACATTTATTTTTTTTAATAAGTAAGTAATTTTTTATAATTTTAATAAACCTCTTTATAACTAATACACATAAATGAGTAATAATGATATTTTTCTTTCATTGATTATTTCTTTTTAGGGTTCAACAGGCTAGATAATTTAATTATGAACATATAGCAGGTTCCAATTTCTTTCAAACGACCAGCAGGTGTGATTAGTAATGTTTAAAAAAAGTCTGTGCTTGTTCACCACTGTAACTCAAGCGTCACGAACGCGCGGCACTTTTGGACCGATTCCTCAAGATTATATTCTCAGGGTAGCGGAAGACAAGGTAAACAAAAATCATTAAAATCTAAATTAATTTATATTAGGCTTTCTTTGCAATATAAAGCCGAGTTTCCAAGTACCCACTGCAAAACTATGGAGTAAAACGAAACTGAACTTGAACCTTGAAACTGAACCTTAGTAACACTATCTTCTAATAGCATTCCGATTGACCTTAAAAACGTGCTTAATTGTTCCAAACTATGTATAATTTAAATATATCGATAGGAGAACGAGATATCAATAAAGGACACTTTCCGATTATTCAGTCAAGCAAATCTAATGAAGTGTGAGTTTGCTCAATAATTTCAAAAGGCGCTAATTCGAAATTACTCTGCTTTGATATATTTTTTGCATGTTTTCAAATATTCGGGAAAAGAAATATATTAATAGTTTATTTATTTATAAAAATCTGCTTATTTAAATAAATCAAATCGTAATAAAAGCAAAGAAAGAATCGCAATGATATCTAGATATCTGTCTAGCTGCATTTAACATTGTATTGAACAACAGGTAAGTTCCATCTTTTAAAAATTACTTGCCATGGTAGTGTAGTAAATTTTTTTTTATGAAGTCTCAAAGCTAGTCAACCATTTTTTTATTCAATTGATTTTTTTAAACTAAACTGAGACATTAAAATAGTTGAGTTCATTCCAGGCCCTCAATAAGCTTTTTATTTCAGTACTTTACGCAAAAAATGACTATACCTTAATTTTTATAACATTTTATAATAATTACTAAAAAGAAAGTCAGAACCAAATTATGTAAATAAATATATAAAAGACATAAAAGTAAATCGAACAATATGTAACTGCGTGCATCTTTACCGATACAGACAAGGTTCTCGAACTATAGGTTAATCATTATGCAAAAAGAAATACTTGAGGTAATCTTTATGATTTAAAATAGATGACAAAGATATTCAGTTGAATAAATTACTTTAAAAAATTTCGAAATCATAACATATTAAATAATATCACTAAAATATATTTATGTCAGCTTTATAGTCAAATATTTTATTTTTGTGCTTTTTATTTGCTTGGGTTTATGTGCGAAATTATTTTCTTTCTTCGGCAACCTTCAATAAAAAAAACATTAGCTCTGTTTTTGTGCAACAAGGGAATGCAGCCTGCTTTCTAATGAGATAGCAAACTAACACAGTAAATGATTAATTAGTAGTTAATTGTTTATTTTTCCTATTTTTCCCTATTAAATTAAGTAACAAATATTTTTTGATTAAAGAATTTGTGGTGCAATACAGTAGAGTTGTTATAAGTTTACTCTAATGATGGCTATTTTAACACTAAAAATTAAAAAAACTAATTAGTATTTAGCTCAAGTGATTATAAAATATAGTATTAACCTTATTGATTATTGTAATAAAAATAATTATAACTATATATTTTACTGAAACATAAGTGGCCGACGAACGAACATTTTGAACTCAACCCTTTGTTGTGTGAATTGTAATTGCTACAATAGCGTGGTTACTAAGCATTGCATAGAAAAAAAAAACCGTCAAATTACTGAAAATTGTGATGATAGTACCGAAACATTTGGCATGGGGTGTCAACTTTCGTCAATTTCAGAAATATGGCAGTTGTCCCTTAACCAAGAGTTGTAGATTTTTTTCTTATTTTTACTGGAGCTGGTACTTCACCCAGTTCCCGCTTGACGTTGAGTTTCGGGACACCCTGTACACAACTACAAAGTTTATTAAGTACTGACTATTGAAGTAGCTTTACAAAAAACTTAAAAAAATAAAGAAGAAAAACAGGCAGACGTATTACCCACTTTCTTGTTCTCGATGGACTACTATTGGAACTCGCACAATGCTATTTCAAAAACACTACGCGCGCACTCACTTTTTTTGGCTGTAGTCTTGACCACAGGGTTCACGTAATAGATAATTTCAAGCCTAAGTCTTGTGTAACGAACGATGTGCCATAGACAGTATACCTACGCCTTAAGAAACTGTATCCAGTTGCGCGCGGTTCGTGGCCACGGTCGCACGTCGTGTAGCTAGATTACGGTTTTTTTTTTCGATATATTTTTTCACATCTTCCTTCAAAATTTGTGTACACTTTATTTTAATACGAGATGAATGAAAATAAATTAGATGATGAGGATAAAAGTGACGATGAATTCTTAGATGAATGTGAGAGAGAATTATTGGAAAAAAACGAGTGAAAAAAGACCACGAGATAGTGAAGGAAGCAGCAAAGAGGGTTTTATAACAGTGACTAGAAAACCCAAGAAAATATTGAAAGGTACTAGAGATATGGAAAACAAGCTGTTGAATGAGAAAAATATGGAAACACAAGACATACAAGAACAGAAATAGAAGTATTTTTATTCTCACTAGAATTTTTACCGAAATTTTTGGCACTGGCACGATTTTTGAAAAATGAAAACATATCGAGCGTTAATAAAATCAAATATAAAAATCCGTACAGAGTAATTATAGAATTAAATGACCAAACTGAAGCAGAAACTCTTAAAAATCGAGAAGTTGTTAGGAAAAGATATAAGAGCTCAAATAACACAATTTTATTCTAGTAGCATCTCCATTGTTCATTGATAGGAAACTTTGCTCTAAAGATGAATTAAATAACTTTATACTTCTTTGATCATTTCTTATACACCAGTTTGAGTGATGGCCATTGAAGTCTCCTGCTATTAATGTTCTTTTATAACTTAAACTAAAAACTTTATCCCAATCTCCCTGACTTGCACGGATAGATGAATGACTATATAAGGCTAAAATATTTTCCAAATATTTACAATTTAAGATTTTTATGTGTAAGCAGTTTTTCTTATGGAATTATTAGAGGTGTAGACCTAGATATAAGGGAAGAGGAACTTTTGAATAACCTAATTCTCCATATGAGATAGTATCAGCTAAAAGAATGAGGCGGGTGAATAATGAAAATAAATGGGTGGAAAGTGAAACAGTACGATTACGTTTTAGACCTGAAAAAATTGATGCGTATGCAAATTTGCTGTTGAAAAATACCGGTTTCCCGTAACACAGTGTTCGAGGTGCTGGAGATATGGACACACAAAGAAACTGTGTACATTAAACAAAGTTATCTGCCCCAAAGGTGGAGAAGAATAACAGTGAAGTAAAAGAATTCAAATGTATAAACTGTAAAGGGCCCCACATGGCACTAGACAAAATGTGTCCATTCTTTCTTAAGGAAAAAACAATACGTAACATTATGAGTGACAAAGATGTCACATATAAAAATGCTTTAGAAATATATATAGGAGAAAATAGAAACATTCAGAAAGTCAACAACTATTATTTAAATAATGAACATAGTACAAATCCAGTGATACCACAAAAAATAAACAGAACTTATAGTGACGTTCTACGAACAACTGCCGAAATCCACGCAAGAAATTCGAATGACAGTAATATTCAAGAAAATAACTCTAACCAGCAATCTAGCACTAAAAATTCAAGAAACTCTAAACCTAAACGGCAACAAAACATAGAGGAAGAAATAATGGAGTTTGATTCAAACATTGAATATGAAAAAAAGTCAGACAAATTATGTAATGAGAAATCTGAAGAAGAATAAATGAAACGAAAAGAGAGAACATATGATATCTGGAATTTATTATTTAAGTTAAAAAATATTGTATTTTCGGAAAATGATTTTAAAGAGAAGGTAGTTTTAGTGTTAAAAGTTTTATTTGAAGAATGCAAAATTTTTATAAAAAAGTATTGTGCTGATGGAGGTATTGTGGAACTATTTTTTAATTGTTTTAATGGATAACATTTTTTCTTTAAATATAGTTCAATGGAACGCTCAAAGTGTAAAACCGAAAATTGTAGATTTCGATAATTTGTTGAATAGAGAAAAAATACACGTAGCTGTTTTAAGTGAGACTTGGTTAAGGGAAAATCAAATTTTGAAAATTAGTGGATACAATGTATATAGAAAAGATAGGGAAGACTCATACGGGGGTGTAGCCATTATTATATATAATTTTATAAAGTCACATGTTTGCTCCATTCATGGTATCAATCCAGGTCTATAAAATATTTGTCAATATCTATGGTCGTTTTTAAGCAATAGAAAAGTTATGATAAAGAGCGATAACCACCAGCAGGTTCCCGAAATAAGACATACAAGTATGGGTCTTGCTCAAGGAGACCCATTATCACCACTATTGTTCAATATTACCACCTTTAAAATTTGCCATCAAATGACTAATCTACTGGTAGAACAATATGCAGATGATTACGTTTTGTATGTAACATAAAGATTTAAATAAATGTACAGTAGAAATACAACAGGCAGTCAATATTTTAATACGTTTGCTGGATAATATTGGGCTGCATTCGTCTAACACTAGATCAAAACTATGCTTATTTAGTAGAGGTTATAGAAGACAGCAATTAAACATTAAAATTAATGGTATCACCCTGAAAACGGAGGATCATGTCAAGTATCTTGGTATGTGGCTAGATAGGTCGTTGAGATGTAGCAAACATGTGAATGAAACAATAGAAAAGGGCTCAAAGTGAAATACAGTGAAATAGTGTTTCGAACAAAGAACAAAGACATTACTAGCAACGGTTAAATATGAGTCATCTCATTTAAAATGAGCCTCGTATGAACGATTATTTAAACTATGCTTTTGATAAGTTGATCTGGTCTAGTGGACTAGTGACTTGAGGACACGTGAGTGACTCGGGATCAAATCCGACTGCTGCCAAACTTTCTTTTTCCTTTTTTTCTTGTTTTTTTTTTTCTTCTTTTTTAACGTTTTATTTTGATCATTTAAAATCTTAATACATTTGAAAGCCCATAAGGGGCACACTTACATATAAAGGGTAACACCAAAATAATTTTACTATTGAAAATAATATACCTATACAAAAAACAATGGAAAATATAACAATCAGGCCAAAAAAGAAAACTACGATTGAAATCTCACAGTCGGATCCGGAGACCTCGGAAAAGGATAGTAGTGACGACGAACAATCATATAACTCAATAGAAAATAAAAGTCTTCCGGCAAATATAAGTTTGAATGACTCAATAATTGACGAAATGAAGAAAAAAATTGAGGACCTGACTAAACGGATAGAAAGTGCGGACATTGAAATTGAAAATCTAAATATTGACATTGTAAATATGAAAAAAAAAGGTATTGATCAGGAGAAAAAAATCGAAGTTCTGAAAAAGCTAACTCAACCAATTAATATGGAACATATTCAGCGTCACAACAAATTTTCTTGCGCCACCCCAATTAGAAGGCGCTTAACAAGTGTTCACATGAAAACACCCAGAACACCCCTGGCCTTTCTGAATAGTTCTATCAGAAACTCCGCCACAACTTCTGCTTTCTCCACACCAAAAAAATGCACAAAACAGATACAAACTATTCTACCTACATGTAAAGGAATGGCTTCGATCGCTATGGGTACAAGTAAAGACATGACGGCTAGACAACATAATGAGCAACGTAAAACACAAGTTACAATTATTGGCGATCAACAGTGCAGGGGACTTTCTGGTAAATTGATAAAGAGCAGATATAATAGACGGAAAGAACAATACAACGTAACGTCTATAGTGAAACCTTACGCCACAAGTAATCAAGTACTTAGCAGCTGTGTTGAATTATCAAAAACTGTAACAAAAGATGACATTGTTGTATTATGTATTGGTGCTAATGACAAAAACCCGTACGAATTGATATCAGAGTTATGTAATTCTCTTTACCTATTAAAAAATTGCGGCAAAATTTTCGTAGCTAATGTAAGATATAACAGATTTTTAAATGTAAAGTTATTGAATTCACAATTATACCTAGTAACAAAAAATTACATTAATTGTGAATTTTTAAATTATTGTGTTACAAATTTTAGTAATTATACAAATACTATAAATAGTACTAATTATCTATGTTTCAAACTTAATATAGAGATAGACTTTATAAATTATAAAAAAAACTTTTTAACTCCTTACCGCCGTTTTCCACTCAGTGTTTCTGTCAACGCCGTAATTAACGTAAACAGTAACGCTTCGCAGATTGACGGCAGGAAAAGTGATGGAAGTGGTAAAAACGTTTCTTTGACAGATAAATTTTTTCGAGACTAAAATAACGGTGTTTCATCAAAATATTGCCGGCATACTTAACAAACGCGACATAGTTGAGGCAGCTCTTCTGGAGCTCAGTGATGAAATCGGTACTATTGATATAGTCTGCCTCACGGAAACTTTTATAAAAAGTGGTTCTGAACCAAACCTAATCTTGCGCAATTATAACTTAGCTGCAAACTTTTCTCGTCCTGGTGAGCGTAGAGGAGGGTCTTGTATTTTATTGAAAGCAGGACTAAAATATTCAAAACTAAACATTCAAAAACCAAGACTATATTATTTTGAATACTGTGCAGTTGAATTATTAGATTATAATATTTACGTGGTATGTGTATATAGGACACCAAGTTCCGACCTAGAATTATTTTATCGTGAACTCGAGCATTTATTTGAAAATCTTGCGTTTAAACGAAATAAAAGTATCTTACTTTGCGGAGATTTCAACATAGATTTAATGAAAGATACAAAATGCTCAAAAAGGTTAGTAAGTTTGTTAACTAACTATAATCTTTTGGTACACATAAATAAACCTACTAGAAAAAAATCATGCATAGATTTGATAGTTAGCAATCTGAATTGTACAAGAAGTAATGTTCATTTGTTAAGCTTATCTGACCACGAAACGGCACAAACTATGACATTTAATTTAAAATCAGACAAAGAAAAGAAATTAAATTACTCATACTATTATGACCAATATAGAGACTTAAGTGATGAAAATATATTAAAATTTGTAAAATGCATGTCTGCATTATCTTTTAGTGATATTTACTCAGAAACAGATACTGACAAGGCTTTTAATAAATTTCACGATTATCTCATTTTATTTTTCAATTTATGCTTTCCTTTAATAAAAGTGAAAGTACTAAATAAACCAATAAGTAAGAAATTTATTACAAAAGGGCTCAAAAGATCCTGTATTATTAAACGGCAATTATATTTAAAATATCGCCTGTGTCCTGATAATAAGGCAGCTAACAAAAATAAATATGGGACCTACAGTAAGTTACTAAAAAAATGTTTCATTAGCGCTCAAAAATGTGAAAGTACGAAATATTTAGCCAAATCTCAAAACAAATGTAAGGCTAGCTGGACTCTAATAAAGAACACAACAAATTACAGCAGCCACATAAAATCTATTGACCAAATCCAATATGAAAATCAAGTCTACTCGGACCCTAAGGATATTTGTACTAAATTTAATCAACATTTTACTGATATAAATGCAAATAATTCAAACAATAAATTTAAGGATTATGACTCAAGGATAAAAATAAATTGCAATTCTATATTCATGACGCCGGTAAACGATGCTGACATTTTGAAAATTATAATGGGACTGAAAAATACTCGATCAACAGGCTATGACTCTATTCCAACCAAATTATTGAAAGCTAGTTCTAAATACATAGCGGGACCTTTATCACATATAATTAATATATCTTTAACACAAGGCATTTTTCCTAGTCGTTTAAAAAAGTCTATTGTTAAACCAGTTTACAAAAAAGGGGATATTAGTGATATAAACAATTTTCGACCAATTACACTCATTCCAGTATTGTCAAAAATTTTTGAAAAGGCTGTACATGATAAAATGCATTGTTTCTTAGACAAACATAATATATTAACCGACCGTCAGTTCGGGTTCAGAAAAAATAGTTCCACAACATTAGCATGTTATTCTCTAATCAAAGAAGTAACAGAAGCTCTCAATCGAAGTATTTATCCGGTATCGGTTTTTCTGGATATGTCAAAAGCGTTTGACCGTGTCTCTCATGATATACTCCTAAAAAAATTACAGTGCTACGGTGTACGTGGAAAAGCTTTGGACTGGATCGAAAGCTATTTAACTGATAGAACACAATGCGTAGAGGTAACTCGTTTGTTTGGAAAATCTCTTAAACATTTCCAATCACATTACTTCCCTAACAAACGTGGAGTTCCACAGGGTAGTATATTAGGACCATTACTTTTTTTGATCTATATAAATGACCTTCCAAATCATATTGACCACAAATGTACTTTATTTGCTGACGATACAACGATAACAATCAAGTGTGACAAAAAAAATGACGCTGAAAAGAAACTTATAAAGCCTTAGAAGATATATTTAAATGGTTAGACATCAATAAACTATCAATTAATATTGACAAAACTAAAATAATCCAATTTCAAACGTATAATTCTCGAATTCCTCAAATAAATATAAAATTAAATGACATCAAATTGAATGTAGTAGACTCGGTTAAATTTCTTGGCATTATCGTTGACAAAAATTGCAATTGGAAAGACCATGTAAAAAACGTATGTTTAAAAATCGATAGATTTATCTACTGTCTCAAAAGAATAGCACAGGTTATATCGTTATCTGCAGCGAAAATTGCGTATCATGGATATGTATCGTCAGTCCTCAGATATGGACTAATTTTATGGGGAAATTCAGTAGATGCGGATAAAGTATTTATTACACAAAAAAAATGTATACGATCCATGTGCACATTTCCACGATAGCTGCCGCCCACTGTTCGAAAAGTTACAAATTTTGCCACTTCCCTCGCTTTATTTATTCGAAATTTGTTGTTTTGTCCAGCAAAACAAGCACTTGTTTGACAAGAACAGCGATGTGGTTGGACGGCGTGGTCGACACAGGAATAAATTATATGTTCCGTCACAAAAAATCACTCTATATCATAATAGCGTTTGTTGTATGGCTATAAGAATATTTAATAGATTACCACTAAAATTTAAAGAATTGCCAATAAAAACATTTAAAAATAAATTATTCAAATTTTTGCTGGATAAAATGTATTATAATATTAATGAATACTTTAACGATAAAACTCTGTAATTTCTTGTATTTTTATGTTTATTGACATTAATGTATTTTATTCTTCTTCCTATATTGGGCCTATGTTTTTATAACATTTATAATTTATTTTTCAGCTTTGACCTTTTGTTTATGTTTTTTATTTTGATTTTCGATTTAATTTTTTATTTTTTTTTATTTTGTTTTTTTTCTGACATGTGTAATAGAATTTCGGTTATAATTGTAGATGATTAATTTTGTATGTTACGAGTTTTGTTTTTTTTTGTTTTTTTTATTCTTGTTTTTTTTATTTTGATCTTCAATTTTATTTTTTATTTCTGACATGTGTAATAGAATTTGGTTATAATTGTAGATGATAAATTTTTGTATGTCACGAATTTTAATTTTAATTTTAGTTTTAGTTTAGTTTTTTTTTGTGACTTGTATTATACAATAATTACAGTTGTTTTATGCAAAAATATGATAATGCTAATTCTATGACACTTAATTTGCACGCTGCATTATACAGCAGTATATGTAAGGATCGTCAATATGTTTTAATACCCATTTGTACCCATATACTAGCAAATAAAGAAATTTATTATTATTATTATTAAATATTCTCAAAGTTTTATCTGGTTCCGGTTGGGGGCTTTATCCTCAACATATACGCGCTCTTTACATTTCTTTGATAAGAAGTAGATTTGATTTTGGCTGTTTTTTCTATGACAATTGTGCTAAAACTCATTTGGTAAAACTTGATAGGGTTCAAAATATGGCGCTTAGAATAATAGGAGGATTTGTAAAAAGCACTCCAATCCACGTAATTGAAAGTGAACTGTGCATTCCACCACTTAATATAAGAAGAATGTATTTAGCCTACAAGTACCTGAGTAAAAACATGTCCTGGACTAACAATGATATTGTTAATCTCTTACACGACCACCATACACCCTCAAGCACTCGGTACTGGCAAAAAGCTTAAACACCTTTACTTGTTAAATTATTTAATACATGTAAGAGTAGCAATATCAGTCATTCTAGATATCTTGAAATGTTTAAATTAGATATTTGGGTAAGCTTTATCGAAGTTGACAATATTATCAATTCCGAATTAACTAGATTGCATAAAAAGAAGTAAAAACATCTTAGGTTTTAGTGTTAAGTTTGATATAATTAATGAACTCAATAGTAAATACAATGGTTGGTTTCAAGTGTTTACTGATGGTTCAAAAAGCAACACAGGACTTGGAGCTGCTTTTTACGATCCCGTTAGACAAATATCTTTTATGTACTAAATTAATACCGGTGTAACTATAATGACAGTGGAGCTCATTGCAATTTTATCAGCACTTAAACATGTTGAGAGGCAAAAAGCTGGCAAGTTTATCGTTTTAACAGCGCTTCCTTCCTGTGGACATAGCAGAGGCCTACCGATAGCCTACAAAGTGCTTAACTTGCTACGCTGTATGAATAACTCCCCTGGTCTATATGTAAGGTTGCAATGGGTTCCATCACATGTTGGATTAAGCGGAAATGAGGAGGCTGACAGACTTGCAAAATTGGCTTGTAATAATGGGATTGATTTTTGTATACTGCCGCATTACACAGAGGTTCTTTCAAAATTTAAAATTGATTGTAACATTAAGTTTAAAGAGTAGTTTGATGAAAGGAGTAAGCAAAAGGGCATTTGGTATAAAATAATTCAATGTCAGCCTTCTCGTTTACCTTGGAATCATAAGTTTAAGTTAAGAAATTGGATTGTTATGCTCCACAGATTACGCTCAGGACATTATCCCTCTAACAGTTTTACATTCCTACTCAAAATAAAAGATTCTCCAAATTGTGATTTATGCGGCGTTTGTGATGATGTTCATCACATTATCACTGAATGTGTTAGGTTTAAGGATGGGCGGGAGGCATTGACGCGAAATTACGGCATTAATAAAAAAGCCATGGGTGTATTTTTAAGTATTCTTTCAGAGCCAACCTCCGCCGTAGCCAGAGATCTAGTGGAAGTCCTTTCGCGTCGTGACTCCGCCCCACGTTAACTAATTGAAAGTTTATTTTTGTATCTGTATTTTTATTATATATTTTTTTGTAGTTTTAATTTCATATTTGAATTGTTAATTTAGATTAGGGTATGATGAGGCTGACATGTCGCAAGATAAAAGCCTCTTAATAAAGCAGATAAAAAAAAACTGTATCCAGTAGTTAGGGCCCGAGTGCATAAGATGGTACGGCGTTGGCTGACTTATTAATATAATTTATTTTATACCATACCTACTCTAAAAAGCTTACTTTATTCACGCAAAACAGTGAATAAAAAGGCCTTTTATTCACTGTTTTGGTGTTTGAATTTGGAACACAAAATATATCCGATCTCCATTTCAATGCTTACACAAACTCCTTGCGCTAAGATTCGAAATTCAAACTCTTTGGTGCAAATAAATTCTCTAGATTTGATTGGTCGATATTTGCGACAAGGAGTTTGGCATTAGATTAAAAACTGTTTTGTGTTCTTTATTGCCATTATAGAAAAAAAAATTGTGAATTGGCGCCATTTCAAATACTTACTGTGAATTGTACGGACACAAAGTTTAGTGTTACTTTATAATAAATCGATTGAATTTCCGGCCGATATTGTAGAAAACTTGCTACCCAACAAATCACGGCTGGTTTACATCAAAACCTACGATGAGTTTTGTAAATGGAAAAATGAAAATCAAGCTTCGGGCACATTTTCTGAGTCTGTTTTCTTAACTTATTTTAATGAACTGTCGAAGAAAAGGAAGTCGTCGACATTATGGAGTATATATTCTATGTTGCTATGTACTGTAAAAACAAGGCATAACATTGATATAAAAACATATTCTAACTTGCAAGCCTACCTTAAAAGGCTATCAGAAGGCTATAAACCGAAAAAATCCCTGGTTTTTACCGCTCAAAATGTTGAACGCTTTTTGAATGAAGCGCCAGACTCGCATTTTTTGGCAGTAAAAGTAATCTTCAACATATCTTGCTTAATACAAGTAGGTATTTTGAACTATTTAATTGTAAACCTATCAACATCAATTTTGTAACAGTTTTTCTATTTTTGTTTGCAGGTTGCGTTAATTCTCGGCATTAGTGGAGTCTGTCGTTCAAATGAGCTTGTTAAACTGACAGTGGATGACGTGCAAACGATTTCTGACACTGCTTTACTGATTACTTTAAAGGATACAAAAACGAAAATCGACTGAACCTTCATAGTCAGAGATGATTACATGAAAATCGTAGAAAAGTATCAAAGTTTTCGTCCTCCGAATACAAACAATAATAGATTCTTTTTGTTCTATTCTAAAAATAAATGTACAAAAAATCCTATTGGAATAAATAAAATTGGTTCCATGCCAAAAGACATTGCAACATTTTTAAAGCTACCAAATCCCGAGATGTATACAGGACATTCTTTCCGAAGGACTTCTGCCACATTATTAGGAAACACTGGTGCAGATATGACGGAATTAAAGCGACATGGTGGATGGAAGTCCACTACCGTGGCAGAGGGTTATATCGAAGATTGTATTCAAAATAAAATCGAAACGCAGCCTTCAGATAGCAAGCAGCATAAACCTAAAGAAACCTGAAGCCCCATGGACTCCACGCCCTTCAACGTCCAAAGATGCCCCAGAGTTTAATCCAGCAGAAAGTTCTGACCATCGACAAGAAATAAATATTGTTTCACAAGTTGACCACCCTAATAATAATAATAGGAAAATTACGCTTAATTTCAGTCATTGCTCTAATTTTAATAACCATTCCAATTAATGTAACAGTTATTATTTCTTGATTAAATTTCTATTTTCGCTTAAATTATGTCTTTTTCTCGTAGTCATGGTATAAAGTATAGTATGCAACTCCTGAATAAAGTACGAATTTATATCGAGGGCCATGAATCACTCGCGTCGCTCAGGATTCTAACAGTTGAATCACTCGCTGCGCTCGTGATTCAATCATCTTAATTCACTCGCTACGCTCGTGATTCAATCGTTAGAATCCTTCAGTTGCTCGTGACTCATCTACGGCCCTCGCTTTAAATCCGTCCTTTATTCACTAGTTGCATAATATACTATTACAGCTTTTGTGTTCCTTGAGGCATACTAAAACTGTTCCTTCGGTGACCGCAAGCGTTGTATAATCGTCTGAAGCGGAGAGAAAAAGGTGTCAATCTATTTAGTATTCTACTTATTTTATCTTTAACTCATTTTAAGTATAGTTAAAAAGGAAGGCTGGCGCTACGCCTATGAAGTTTTAGATTTCCCTAGTTATATTGCATTTATACTTCTTTAGTCTCACATTATATCCATTTTAAGCAGCCTTCTTGTCAATGTGAAAGTTCTTGTTCAACATTTTATTTATCGCAAAGATCTAATGGCTGGTTTACACGTATTATAAGTAGTTAAGTCGATAATTAAAATTTAAGTTAAAAATTACATGTAAACGGTTAAGTTTTAGTACTTAAGTAGTTTAGTTTAGTGATTAAGTAGATTCGTTCTATTTTTCTGGTAAGTAGGTAAGTGGGGCTTCTCACTTAACACGTTTGGACATGACTTTTTTAGTTAAAAGTGGGTATTATAATACGCTTGCAAAGTCGCTCCACCTTTCTCGATTTTACTCCGCAAGATTTTAAGATAGAAAACGACCGTTATGGGTATTTTTTTCTTTTACACTGAGCCTGAGCTGTAATAATAGATTTCTGCTTCACTGTTCGCACAGATGTTTATCAAGATATACAATTTTGTATATCTTATAAGATATACAATTTTGTATATCTTGATACACTCCGATGATTGAACATAACATAAGCAATACATAAACAGGTAAATATAGCTTACTGCAAATTTTTTTACTAACCCTTCACTTTACTAAGAACACAAGCAGCGGAGGTTGAACAGGAATAATGGCACTGGTATTAACTACTTATTCTCTTAAATAAATTAAATCTAGGTATCTACAGAGGGTATCTCAACTTTTAAGAAAAATTTGCCAGCACAACCGTCTGCCGGGTGAGCAAGTTGTTTAACATTCAAATGTGAAAGTGATTAAGTACATAGAATTATTAACATGTTTGCTGATTTCTATCAAAAATTCTACGTATGGTACCTACAGTATATCTATAAGTAGGTAATTCTTTTGAGTCTCTATCCACTTTTTAAACACCCCAACTTTGTCTAGACAGAGCTAAATAAAACAGATTCTGCACAGAAATGAATCATAATACACATTACAAACACCTTCAGCAGTCTATACGACCTCTTAATGTCAGTTTTAGTATCCCCAGGAGCGGATTTTACAACTACTATCGTAAATGTTAAACCTTGAGCAAAGTTTCGTATTGGCGCCAGACACAGAAAGTAATGACCTTTCTCGAGTCGTCTTGTTGTAGACATGAATAAACAATGTAAGAAAAAATAGGCGGCTTTCAATAATTTAACATCTGATTTTGTAAAGATGCGGTCTTCTGTCCCACAGAAGTTAGTATAGCTAGTTGAGTCAAATCCCATGTTGCTATCTCTCCGATCAAAAGCTTTGGTGGGGCAGGGGTGAAACCACTGACTTCTAGGATTGACATGGGCCAGGATCGGCGATCGGGACGGTCAGACAAAGCTTAAAATAAGAGATTCAGAGGGTATCCTTTGGGCAAGAAAATTAAACCTTTGGCCTTTAGAGACATGGGTTTTTATGAGGTATTAACTTTCGCTGCCCCTATTAAATGCCCCCCCCCCCCACACAGAAATGCACAATCTACACCTGCGTAAGAAATTATCTTGTAAATGTCCGAAGGCTTCACGATTCGCTCTTATTACCCTTTGGGCTTCAATCTTCCCTTGAGCTCTTCTTCGCTCGAGCAATCTCGGGCGTGTGATTTCTTTGTAGTAGCCCCAGATGAAATAATCGATAGCAATTTTGCGGAAAGTCATAAAAAATTCGTAACTCTAAAACTATGAAAAATCGTGTAACATACATAGGGGTGATATAGATACCTCTCAACACGAGGCAACTACACTCATTTTTGGATGTCACTTTTCTGGCCACCCTGTATTTATGTTTTGGTTGTTATTGGTAGCATGAAAAATGAAAATAAATGTTGTTTGCGTTCCATACGGAAGGCGAGTAGGTAATCACATCTTGATAGATCAGGACTATCGGTAGGCGAATTCATTCGTTCTAAATAAATCGTTTCAAAATATAGCTCTTTTATTTGCAACGTCAGAACAGTAGTCTACGAGAACTTTGAAGAAATGAAAAATGTCTTTAAAGTTCAGCGGTAAATATACCTATTTATAATTTATCATGTGATTAACTTTCTATAATAATGAGAATATGTATTTTAATTTAGATTATCTAAAATTTACTTGTCCAGCTAACGACTCGGAACTTAAACCAACGTTACTTTCTACATTTCTTCACTCTGACACTATTACTACTGACAATCTAGCTAATGTGATACACCTACAATTGGGAGATGTGTAGGTATTAAGGCCATAGCTCATTAGACCCACCCGTCACCCGATAAGCACCACCTCGTTGCTAAAAAACTACTGAAAATTTTATACAAATATAGCTTGTACATCAGTTTTATTATTTTAATTAATTAATAAAAATTTTCAAAAATTATACCTATTATAACAGTGAATATTAATATTAAACATAATTTTTAATTCTAAATTTCTTCAACTTCAGACATTTTGCACTCATTCTCACTTTCATCCGATGAATCATTTCTGTTAACTATAATTTCAGAAAATTAATACAAAATTCCAAAATGCATTCCTATGCCATTATTGGGCTATCTTGTGCTAGTTTAAGAGGATAGTTTTGCCCAGTAGCATTACGCAGTTGTACGAATAGGTTTTTCTTCTCAGCTCTGGGGCCCTAGCCAAGTTACAACCTATGTATGAAATGTATGAAGCATACTGACAATGACTATGTCACGCAATAGTTTTGAGGAACTGTCACGGACTTGAAGGGGTCGCCACGAAGCTTCGACGGCGAAGACGCTCAGGCGCCGGCTGGCGCTCTGGGACAAGCAGGATCAGCAGGGTCTACAGCAGGCAGTGTCAGGAGTAGGCAACGTCGGTAGCAGGTTTCGTCAAGTGGAGATTTCATCAGTAGACAGGATCAGCAAGCTCTGCAGCAGGGAGGGTCAGCAGGGTCTGCGGCAGGCAGGGTCAGAAACAAGCCACATCCGAGGCAAGCAGCGGCGGTAGCAGATTCCTTCGGTTGCAGGATTCATCGGCAGTAAGCAGCATCATATTGCGGCAGCTTCAGTATCAGGATCAGCATGAGAACCAGGCAGCTTCAACATCAGCATGAGTTTGAGAACCTCGACTTCAGCTTCAATTTGAAGACTTCGGCTTCAGCATCAGTTTGAAGACTTCACTAAGTCACTTAAACTTCTAAGAGTAAGTCAAGTATAGAACAACATCTCGAAAAGTCATTTCTTCAAATTTTCACTTATACGCTGATGACTTACAAATATATCGCCATTTTTCGCTATCCGAGGCAGAAAATGCTATTCAAAGGATTAATATGGACTTGTCCGCTGTGCAGACTTGGGCCAAATGTTTTGACTTGCTCATTAATCCTGCCAAATCAAAGCTTTAATAATTGGTAGTGGGAGACTTAGACGAATGTTGGACTTTAGTAAGGTACCAAGTGTTATCTATGATGGAGTAATTATTCCATATTCTGACAAGGCAAAAAATTTGGCCATTAGATTTATTTTTGGTCTTAGGAAATATGATCACGTGTCGCATTACCGCAATCTGTTAAAGTGGCTCCCTATACGACGTCGTCATGAATTACACATATTAACAGCGCTGTATAATATCCTTAAAGACCCTACGAGTCCCACCTATCTCCGTTCCCGTTTCCAACCTCTATCTCCTGGCACGCGCTCAATGCGGTCCTGTCATACCAAATCACTTGCCTGTCCAAAAAGTAAGACTAAGTTCAGATTTGAGTCTTTCACAGTCCGAGCTATTCTTTTGTGGAACAAGCTGCCGAGGAACATACAAAATAGCCCCTCAGTTTGGATCTTTAAAAGAAGATTAAAAGAACATCTCATCTCAAGTTAACAATCTCCACGTCATCTCTGTACTTAAGTGTTATTAAGTATGTGTGTATAATCTGTATGTATCATATGTATGTATCAGTAGGTTTTCTTTGTCATTATAAGTGTGTGTGTGTGTATTTAGTATTAAGAAGAAAAAAATTATGTATATCTTGTAACTTTTTTTATTTTTGGTTTTTTAGACTATTAGTTGCACTTTTGTCACCTACTTTTGTTATTGTGTAATATCTCTTCATTTCTTCTTCTCTTCATCATTCTTCTTTAATTACCTGGGTTGGCTGGAAGAGACCTCTTTTAGAGATAAGTCCACCTTTGCTAAATAACTTATTTTTGTACCTATTTCTTAACATTTGATTACGTGCAATAAAGAATATATTAAGTTGCTTGTTATAGGCTGGCTTGTTAAAGACTACATATTTTCACTGGAATTGCTTGCAATAGACTGGCTTGCTAAAGACTGCCTTTCTAAGGCCAGCAATCGGCTTATATAGCCGGGCCATTGGAACCGCAATTGGAAGTTTTTTAACTGTAACAATATAATTATAAGAAGAGAATAATTTTGTATAGACTTTGTAAATTTATTTTGAACAAAATATACCAGTGAAGATTCTGGCCAGTTCTTCTTCACAAAGGTTTCTCTGAACTGGTGGTAGAGTCATGCTTTATTTGACGTGAATAAGAAAAAGTAATCATTGGTGAGAAACAAATATTTTGATTCGTATCTTATATATAACAATATTTTTAAGAGGCCATTAAAAACAAGAGGAAACCACAGTAAAACTATCTGAAGTGATGATCAAACTGAAGCCGTTAGTAACATAAAATTTCACACTTGAGAAGTTGCGTTGTTTTTCTGGGGATTTCAAAAAAAATAGATAAATTGTAACAATTTTTTTTTAATGCAATTCATAAAAAAATATGCGTAAATAAAATAACAATAGATTGATTATAGCAATAAAAAAACCTAGCATATTCTAACATTTCATATTTGTGTAAGGATGTTAAATTATCACTATACCTATGTATTATTATCATGAGGTTTCTCAAACACCCAGTATCTTTGGAAGACTTATGTGTTAACACTTAAAAGCTACATCTTCTAGTTTTCATATACTACAGTGAATTCAGATATATAGACGCGCCCCACTTCTTTTTAGTCAGACCGCTCAGACCATAAAGCAAATACAAAGAGGTGCCGTATGTGTCATTCTCTAAGGAATCAGAGAAGGCCTGCGCGGGTAGCGGGAGGGTGTGTTGTGATGCCATGAAGACTGGGAAGTGGCTAAATTAGAAACTTTTACAGAATTATTGAAAAAGTTCTGGTATAACTTACTAGGCAGACTTACTTACTACTAACTTACTAGTTAGGAACGAACATTTTTCTTTTTTTAAAGATGGCTATACATATTTATTAATTCATATGCATGAAAACACACACTGTACTATTTCCATTTCTTTATTTTCTCGATGACAGGTCTAATTTGATATAATGTAGTGTTGTGACCAAATAAGTAATGATATCGATCACATATATTGATTATATTTTGAACAAAGACAAATACAACAAAAACATGTAAATATATTTTTTCAAGGTGGGAACACATTGAGTATTCCCACCTTGAAACCACCTGCTGCCCACCGCCATTTTGTGTTTGTTTTAATCTGTCACTCGCAACAAGACGGTCGTGCTAGTCACTCATTTCTGTTCGCTGAGTTTTTTCACATTATCCATACGTTACGTTGTGTATTTTGAGTTCCACCGTGTTGGTTGCTGCCCAGCTGTCAAATATCAAAATGCCGAAAGGATCTGTTCTGAAAAGGCAGTCGAGAGAACTGGTGATCAAGGTTCGTAATTACTTTGAAGCAGAGTATCAAAATGGTGGCCCGCTATTACCACTGTCGCAAGTGCGAGAGTGTGTTGCGGTTGCATTAGGAGTTACTGTTTCAAAAATTACTACCGAAGAAAAAACGCCAACCACGTCGTGTGACATCGGTTGACAACTTCACCGCTGATGCTATTCGCCGTCATATATATGAATATTACTTGCGCAAAGAAATTCCAACACATAAAAAACCTGTTGTTTCTTTACGTGAATGTGGTTTGTTGCATGGCCAAAAATCGTCATTAAGCTTAGTTTTGAATGAAACTGGATTTTCTTATAAAAATTCGGACATACGTAAAATATTGATGGAGCGTACGATGGAGCGAAGCCAAAAAGATATCAGATTGGTCAAATGTTATTTTCACTGACGAGACTAGGTTAAACACAAACCACACAGTATCTAAGAACTGGACTTACGACACCGCCGCTTCCACTAGTTCAGTGCCAATGGGAAAAGGTGAACGCCTTATCATATGCCATGCAGGGTCTACGAAAGGATTCGTGTCAGATGCTTTACTGGCCTTTAGATTCAAGAAAACAGTGGACCACCACGAAGAAATTAAAGCGGAGATTTACGAAGGATGGAGAAATAAAACACAAGAGATGGCTCCAACGTCATGGCGAAAATGTGGATAGTACTTTATTAAAAGTACAATTAGTGAATATTTTAAAATCGAAAAAAAGCCTCCCTAAAAGATATGTTATCGACGAAATTGCTGCCGAATGTGGTCATTGGGTTCTTCGACTTCCGCCGTATCATTGCCAGTACAATGCTATAGAACTAATATAGGCACAAATCAAAAGACACGCCGCTCGAAACAATACCCATCCCCCTTTTACGGCAAACAAGATGTTAGATTTATTAAAAAATGCATGTGCCAAAAACTGGGACAAAATTGTGAGAAGAACCCAAAACATTATAACGTCGGATTGGGAAATTCATGTGGCATTCGATAATATACAAGTACAGGAACATAATAAATGTTGGGGAGAGCTCATCAACTGACAGTGACGATTCGTTAGATTTTGATTACAATAAATAAATAAAGATTACCTGTCGTTGCAATTATTTCGTTTCATTGTCGGGTACCTACCTATACCTACTTATTTTACAACAGCTTTGAAAATTGTAAAGAAGTTGGCATTATTAATCAAGAATCAATATGTGTAACATCTTGTAATGAAATATAATATTAGTTAATAAATTTGTACAAAAGTATCCGGCAGAATTTAGTTTATTACATTTTGTAAAAAAATATCGGGTCTGTTATCGTGTTACGTTTAACGATATAGCTCCATCCCTTTCAGTTTCTCCGACTCTGGTATTATATGACCTTGTACGTGTGTAAACGTCATATTTTTATAAAATAATGCAACAATAATGTAAAAAAATCGCTCGCACAAGTTTTCACAGGAGCTGCCATTGAGAAAATAAAGAAATGAAAGTAGTATAAGTTCCTTTAATTTCATTTTGATAACCTGTGTAACTTTGCATTTTTTGTACAGTGAAACAAATTTAAACGAGATTTCAACTGTTACGTTTTGAGTGCCCGCCACCAAATCACAAGCGCTACTAACGCCGGCGCCCCTAGCGAGGAGATACTTGAACTATAGAATGTGTCACATCAGCCTACATAGAGAAAGGTTGCATTTGCTCAGGGCATCCCTTCCTTGTTTTTTCTGTAAGGGTTGGACGCTGACATAAAGTTAAATGTGGTTGTACTATACCATTATCTTACATAAATTTCATATATTATACACTATTCTTTTGTTATTTTCTCAGTAGACTGTTATGTAGCATTAGTTTTTGGCTGGCCTGGAACCAAATATAAAAGATCCCACTCGTACAGTTGTTGCTCCCAGTTCGATCTGAAAATAAATATACATAATATATTTGTTAATAACATAAAAATATAGACATATCTGTAAATAACAAAACAATATTAATATGTTTGCGCCTTAGGTCGTTTAAGGGCTAGTACACCCTATGCTGGCCTTGGCCGATTTGAGGTACCGGATTCGATACCAATGATGGCCAAATTTACCAATGAGTTTTAACAACTTATGTATGCACATTAAGCACTGTTCTAATGATTTTTAACTTGATCGGTGACCAAAGTAGTTGAAACTTTATTGGAGTATATGTTTTGATCAATAAGGATAAAATTAATATAGGTAGCAAAGTAAAGTCAAACATTATCTTTATGGTTATCAAATATGAATCATTTACACATTACATAAACACACACAACCTACACATAGAGGTGCCATTTGAGGGTATTCGTCGTTTGGATACTTGGGTGGAGGGACACTTGCCAAGCTAACAGATGCAGGTTAGAATAATTTTGTATAGACATAAAGAGACTCGAAAAAAATATACCCTTGAAGTTTCTTGAAATAAATATTTCTGTTAATTTTATTTCATTTCATTTTACTGTCACTTACACACTTACCTACACTCTCAACAAACACTAAAATGTTAAATATATTGTTTTTTTTTTGTTTAGTTTGTTTGTTTGAAGTAAAGTAAATAATTATCAAAATCGAAATGTAAAGTTACAATCCTACGTAAATCATTGTCACAAAATTATTGAAAAGTGAGGCCTCTTGGTACAAGTATTTTGTAGTTGTACTTAATAGGTTGGTCCTAACAAGTTTGCAAAATGTTGTAATATTGTATTTTTAATAAAGCATTTTTTCATTTTCAAATACATTTCTTCTGTTTTAAACATTCTTAGAGTTCTTTAGAATAAAGTCTAACCTATGACTAAATATTTTAAAATCAATGTGTGGTTACAAAGGTCTCTTATTACAAGACATAGTAAAGTACAAAGTTTTTAAGCTTTTTTTGGGCACCTGCAATGAAATATTTTTTAGTGGTAATTCAAAAATTATTTTTACAAATAAAATAACATTGTTATATTATAGGTATTTCTTAATGTTTCAAAAGCAATCTAATTATCAATCAACAATTATGTAGACATAAAATAGCAAGTTTGATTGCAAACCATACAATGGAAAAGCTGACTACTGGAATAGATTATGTATTGTTTTTAACTTTGTCACTGTCGGCAAACAAGCAGGTGATCCATCTGATGGACAATGGCATCCATGCCCATATACATCATTAATTGTAGATTTTATTGATTATTTTATTGATAATTATTAATTATCCATTAATGATGTGTAACTGTTTACCACCCTTGCTTGGTAAATGTCTCAATCTAAACAAAAGCTGTAGCAATGTGTGAAACAGATACTCTTTGTACCAAACTGTAACAATATTGTAACAATGAGAAAATAGAATTATTAAATCTTAATTCAATAATTGGATATCTTATAGCACAAAAAATATTAAGTAGTTCACTATTACGAAAATTGCATAGAAATAAACTCTTAATCAGGTTATCACTCATGAAACTTACATCACCGTTTTCATAAAAATATAATGTCATTTCTTTTTTTTTTACTCACAACTTATGATATGAGTTATTATGAGTTTTCTATCATTCACAGATACTTACAGCATGTTCATAATCTGTAGACATTCCCATACTGAGCTCCACATTGTTGATATCCAAGTTAAATTTCTCACATATTTCTTCTCTACATTTGGCCAGAACAATAAAATCTGGGTTTGGACCAAGTGATGTGTCATAGTCATACTGCCCAATGGTCATTAGTCCTTGGAAATCCAAATTTAAACATTTTTCCAAGATGTGGCCAACTAACTTAGAGGCTTCTGCTGGTTCTATTCCACTTTTAGCTGAAATTATTTAAAGTAATAAATTATATTTGAGATTATAGTAATTTATGGTATAGTTATATTTTGCCTCAATTTTGATTAAAGAAAATGTGAGAAAACCGTAGCTATTCAAATACCTGAACAATAATGATATATTATTTGAGTAAACTTTATTTTTTGCAATAAAAAAATCTTTTTTTCCTTCTTTCTAAGGATTATATTTAACAAATAAGTGTTACTTATATTATATATTATTTTAAATATCTTCTTTATAAAAAGTTCCCTTGACTGAGTTCCATAGAGTGATCTTTAAGTATTAAAACACCATTACATGTGTTACATTAATACAAAATATTACCTTATTCAACTAGAAATACCTTAAGAACTAATAATAAAAATATTTGTTCATTTAGAAATGATTTATCTTTTATAATTATTACTAAGTAGTAAAGTACTACAGAAATGTTTTGTTCGTTATGTCTATAACTATTATGTCTTTTCCTAATCAAAACAAACTAAACTACTTACTTTCTTCACCACTAGTATTCACTTGCACCATCACTTTTAATTTGACATCATTAATTTTTCTGTATTTTGGCCATTGCTTATTCAAGTTATCAGCTAACTTTTCAGAATATACAGATTCAACAATATATAACCCAGCACAACCCAGCAATTTGTTTATTTTATTTGTTTGCAAAAGCCCAATAAAGTGCCATTTTATGTCCTTACACTTTTCTAATATTTGAGGATCATGGGCTTTTTCTACCAATTCATTAACATAATTTTCTCCAAAATGCCGTTGACCAGCTTCGTATGCATCAATAATTAACGGAGCGGGCTTAAGTTTCGACACTGCTACTAATTTTGGAGCAACTTGAGGAAGGTTCTGAAAGAGATATTATAATAATATGAATTTCCATATTTAGAGTAAAACTTAATGAATTTGAGAAATCATAATAAATAGGCTAAAAATCAATGATAAGCTTAAAATCGTCTACCTTGCTTCTTCTAGCAACAGCAGCTTCCATAAGCGATAACACAGTTATCAACTTGCCCATGATTTCTGTTTCTTGATTCCCCCCGGGTGACATAATAATTGAACTCTTATGTTCAGTCAGAACAAATAGGGTCAAGTTATTAAAAACAATAATAATACGTAAGAAAGCTTTATCTTATCTCTTGCTTCGGCAGTCGGCGGCACCAAGGGGCGGCACACACTCAGCCAGCTAGCTAGTCCGCCGCAATGCCCGCAATAAAAACACAATTAGTGCGTTCCGTTTGCCGCTCACAGCGCTAAAAGTGCTCAAAACCGTTCCGATTCGTTTGAGCAGAGAGCAGATCTTTAGAGTAAGCCTTTTTCTTATGGCCTTAAAGTTTAATTTAGAATGTAAACATTGACTGAAACGGCGAGCCATAGTGCGATCGAATGCGCTACTCGCACTCATAGCGCTGTAAGTAAGTGCGTCTCGCTCGATCCTGCCGCTCGCATTATCGCCGTCTCTACCATTATTATTACAATACATTATTATACCAAAATCACACCACCAACAGAAATCATTATCACTGTGATTCTAAAGCTGGATAGCAGATATGATATATGAAAAAAAAAAATCATATGATTTTCACTGTTACTAATGATTTGTTCCATGTCTAGCTTGGGCACTGTGAGCGGGAAGATGGCGGCATTATGACGTCATTGATGACATATCGATATCGCTGTGAGTGCGCTCAGGAGCAATCGGAACGGGTATATGAGCGCTGTGAGCGCTATAATTGGCAAACGGAACGCAGCAAATGAGCAACGTAGATCTGTCACTGTCAGTCTACTGACCTTACATTTTGACAACCACCCACGACAAATATTGACGTAAAAGCAAGGGGATGAAGTACAAAAGATGATACTGCGTTCAAGGGCCATTGCAAGAACGGGATGAATTTTGTACCATATCTCTACTTAGGCTCTGTTTCAAACGAGTATTCATTCGGTCGACCGCCTGGAAACACGTCCAAAATGAGCATATAACTATTACGTGGAAGTTGTGGTAGTGTGGAATAATTCGCCCAGAAATGCTAGCAGATCTTACTTATTTAAAAGGTTATATAAAGAGGCCATAAGGGCCATACTTTGAAACGTTAAATATTATCTGCAGAATTTTCACATAAACTTAAAAAGACTGGAAGTTTCAAATAAATATGCTCAACTGGAGATCTTTTTGTGTATGCCACTAACTTATAGAGCAAAGCCTTGGAAGGTCACGGTGAAGCTATAGCTGTATCCTTAGACGTTTCCAAGGCTCTTGATAGGGTCTGGCATGATGGTCTTTTGAGTAAGCTTCCAGCATACGGAATACCTAATGGGCTCTGCGACTGGATATCTGATTTTCTGAGGGAACGGTCAATTCGAGTAGTCTTAGTAGTCAAAATTTCCAGAACGGAGGCGGGTAAACCAATAACGGGTGGTGCGTTCGTTTGTAGTGTTCGCTCCGTAAACGTCGTTGATGTTGCGTGCCGCTTGTGCCGCTTTGCTGCCACGACGGTACTCATACTCCATAATTACTCGAATTTTTAACTTATCCATGACGACAAAAAATGTTAGAATGCGTTGAAAACAAAACATTAACTATTAAACAAATGACGATTTTAGAAAAAGAATTCCATGTTTGTCAAATAAAATTAATTTGAAATTAGAATTATCAGTAAAAAAAAAAATATTTTCATTTGAAATGGCCAGTACGGCAAAACGGCAGTTTCATAGGTAAAGACCTATTATTTATTATTTTATTTACGAAAAACATACTGTACCGTATATGGTACGGTATCCATTGCAGTGAATAAAATAGTTTGTGTCAAATATGGTACGACATGCATCCAATGGAAAGTTTATGACTTGGGTAGACAGAATATGTGCACAAGCGGGGTTCGGCCAAAGGCCAGGTCTTTTACTTGGGATGCAAAGGTGAATCAATTCTTACTCTTTACCTACCTTCTATTGACGGATTTCATGTGTAAAAAACAAAATATCAGTAACGTGTGAAGTTTACTATACTCTATGAGATTAAATTTACACTCGTGTAACTGCATACCGTCCCATATATGAATATTAAAAATTGACCGCTTACTTCATAAGGTCCCACATATGAACATTACAATTATGTACACACTGCATGAGGTCCTAGATATGCACACAAGTATATTGTCGAACAAAATTTGAATCCATGGAGTTTTCGAGTAAATCTTTCTGTTATAGCTTTACAAAGGATGGTTTTATTCGAAGAAATTTATACAAGCCGAAATATTCACAAAATTCCAATATATTTGAGTTTGAATACAGAGCAACTCACCTGTTGAGCACTTTTACTTTCAAACTAAATTTACTGTTGTTTTATCAAGACTGACAATATTTCACTGTCTCGGAACTGCTGAGTATACATTTAGTCTATGTTTTATAATTTTGCCAATTGTCAAACTTTCGAAGGAATACATTGATCTTCACGGCTGGCGCCACGCGGTGAGGCAGTATATACCCCCAGTAAAACAATGTTACAATTGCTTAAAATATGGTCACTTAGCTTAATACTGTAAAAACTCGGTTGTATGTTCCATTTGTGCTGAAAATCATAACTTCAAAGAGTGTAAAATAGCATCAGAAAATGCAGTAGGTATGTGTCCACTGCAAAGGAAACCATATTAGTATTTCTGGACAATGCCCTTTTAAAAAGCAAAAAATAAAAGAAATCCTGATTAAGTATCAAAAAAGTTCGTTTGCTAACATACTTGACAAAGAATCTTTGTCTGAATAAAAAAAATGAATCCAACAGAGACATTAAAAACTTTATTAAACAGTGAAGATATTTTAAATATAATTTTAAATTCTATTACAAAATTAATAACCCTAAATAAATCTAAAGAAAAATTATATCTTCCAAATTAATAAAAGATGTTCTCATAGAAAATATAAAATCTAAGTAGCATCATTTTCTATCTTTATTTAATATTTATGGATCAGCTAAGAATTTTACAGTGGAATGTGCAGAGTTTAAAAAATAAAAGTCAATTTGTACATTATATCTATGAGAATGATATACATATTGCTCTTATCTGTTTAAAGCTAATAAAAGTCGAAACTATAAACTCTTCCATCTTTACAACAAATTACACGTTCGTCGCGACACTTTTTTACATAGTTTAGTTTATTCCACACCTCTCGACATGTAGATTAAAATTGGTCTGACAACTCTAATTTTAGTCAGAATTTGATGTAAAATAGGCGCAACAGAATACCAAATGTGCAGCCTGACCTAATTTGAGTAACTAAAATAATTATAGTCCTGTCAAACAAAATTTTGGTCTAGTCCTTCGTTTTCTAAATAGCAAACAAGAATAAACTTAATTTAGTTCAAGTTTAGTCTAGTTAAGTTTATTTTGTGGAAACAGAATAGGCACCAATATTTCACTGTCTCGGAACTGCGGAGTATATATTTAGTCTATGGTTTATAATTTTGCCAATTGTCAAACTTGAAAAGAATTTAAATTTTTTACAAAAATCTTAAGTGTGCAAATTTGGGACGCTATGAGGTAAGGGGTTAATAATTGTGACGAGGATAATGTATTTTGTACTGTCCAACTAAGTGATTAAAGTATATGTATTAATGTGAACTCCCGTTTAATTTAACTGCACCCAACACTCTGATGTCGTGACCAAGCAGGCCCCGAGTTCCTTGTCCAAAATATGTAGATACCTATCACTTAAAATGCCCAAAGATATTGACATATCTTAGTGCCCACTTGCAATTCGGCTGAAATTTCAACAGTTTTTTGGACTGATATATTGGATATATTGTTGTAGACATTTTCGATATCCAAGAAGCAAACTAATGTGAGATTACTTTTAGAATATCCAATCTGAATAGCTGTTATCAAATACACTCAATACAGGACTGAGCCTTTCCGAAATCGACTGTAGATATAGATAAAACCTTCACTTTTTCTATAAACCATTCAATTCTTTTAGATAACATTAAATGAAATAATTTACACAGACGAGAAATCAATTTTATTGGTCTAAGTTTAATATTACTGCACTCTTCACTATTATTTTTTGGAATAGGAACAATTTGAATATCTCGCCATTGAAACGGTAGAGATCCTATATGAAATATTATATTAAATAATTTGAGAAGGCATCTTTTGGCCCCCTCTGAAAGATTGAAGATCATTGAATAAAAACCCGGACCAGGTGAATTGAAATCCAAATCGAGAAGATCATTTGACGATGTAAATATTAGAGTTCTTTTCCGTGCAGAGTCTGGAGCTAAAGCACATAAAAGGCTATTCTTTTTATCTTTAGGGGGATAAGCTCTACTCTGTTTGCAAACCTTTATCCACCTCATACGATTCCACATTTCAGTGGGAAAAGTTTCCTCGCCAATAGAAGAACAGAGTTTATGCCAGTTATTTGCTTTAGCTTTACGAATTTCAACGCAACTCTATTCTACCCTTTGTTTCAATTTATTAAGATTTTGTGGAGTTGGGTTTTTACAAAAATTTTGTAGGGCTAGTCTTCGTAGTAGTCACCACCTTGACAATTACAAAGATCATAATCGTTTTGGCTAACTGAAATAATCAAAATACCCTTTTAGAAATTATCAATGACTCGATCATAAATGAAGATTTTTGTGATTGTATATTCATTTATTAATAATTAAACCAAACGAAAAACTTTCAAGGAGCTGGTAGTAAGAAAAAATTAAAGTAACAGCAGAATTAACTTCAACACTTGAAATCAAAATAAAACATCATGACAGATAATGCCATGTTTTCATTATGAAGTGTGACCGTTTTACGCATTTGAAAACATTTTCCTAAGACAAAACTTAACGAAATTATGTAATATTGGCAGTTTACACTCGTTGCATTTATTTTATAGAATCCTGGCAAGACTCGTACTTAAGCTAGCCAAGCACCCCTTAAATATTGAAATGTCTCCTTTACTCCTCGCCCCACTGACGTCAACTTTTGCTGCGTTCCGTTTGCCGATTACAGCGCTCACAGCGCTCATATACCCGTTCCGTTTGCCCGTGAGCGCGCTCACAGCGATATCGATACGTCATCAATGATGACATAAACGCCGCCATCTTACCGCTCACAGTGCCAACGCTACGGAGCATGGTCGCTGTGAACGGCCTGTCAAAACTGACACATGACGTTACTTTGTTGATGATTTTATTAGTCTATTAAAGATTTTAAAAGCTTGTTTATTAATTTTCTTTTGTAATTATGTTAAAAAAATGGCTCCTGCTTCATTCAGGGTCAAAGATCTTAATGAAATTATAACTTTAGACTTAATCGACGAACAATCAGAATGTTAGCGCGCTATTTACCGTTCCGATTGCAATATCACTAATAACACTTTTAGCGCGTTCAAACGAATCGGAACGGTTTAGAGCACTTTTAGCGCTGTGAGCGCTGTAATCGGCAAACGGAACGCAGCATTTGTCGTATATCAAGAACAAGATTCTTATGACAGTGACAAGCACCAATAATTAAATTTCATCAATCAAATGAATGAATTGATTTTCTTTTAAAGGTGTTGTTCCGCGTAGTTTCCGTATTTTTCAGTATAATCAATGTTTTACTCTTTATAATATCTTGACAATGAAAGGTTAATTAATATCGTTAGCCTTGTGGCTAATGAGGTATCAGTCATGAATGTTATGGAAAAGGCTGAAAAGGCCTTAGAACATCTTCGGAACATTGAAGGTTCTTCCAAGTACGGATTTGTTTATTTATATTATTTAATAACTTGTAATGGATTACATTTAATTCAACTTTCTAATACAAATTTCTAATCCTTATTTTAGGAATCATGTTATTCAAGCCGCTGCTGCCACTTTAGGACGTGGTCTTGGCGCCCTAGGTAGCCGACAAAATTATTCCAGGCATTATGCTAACCTTCTACATTCAGCTCTGCCTACGCTGTTATCATTGGCTAGCCATGACAGTGTAAGTTTGTTTACCATGATTCAACCCTTATTTAAATATGTTTTGTATTTGTGTTTGTTTATAATTATTATCTAGATATTGTCTGTGGTTTCACTCGCATTGTATAATATTGTTCATACAGTATTTTAAATGTTTTTGATCTTTATTTTTATCTTTTTAAAATAAGAGGGCATTAAAGTTTAACATGTATATCTTTGTCTGGATAGCATACTAAAGGACTAATTTTAAATTTGGATTTTTTGTTTGAACACTGAATAAATTGAGATTGTTAGTACCTGCATTTGATGAAAATCAGTTTAGTTCAAAAGTTATGCAGTCTTTTTCCTGTAATTTATTTTAAAAATAACTTGTCTTGTGTTTATTAATCACCAAATATAGTAAAATATGAGGTTCAAAAGAATTTTTTCTTCCATATATGGGAAAATGATGACCACAATTAAAACAATATTTTAATTCAAAATGATGACTTCTTACTTTTATATTCAAAGCTAATAGGTAGGTAATTCCAAATTCCATGATCAAACCTAAATTATGTAACAATAAAAAAATATATTATTTTTTCATAAAGTCTAGCTGCCCACCTCCTTTGAATAACATTAAAACAAAAATATTTAACCAATATAATTGATGTACCAGCTGCCTATAATTTTATTATAATATTTCTATTAGAAGTAAAAATTAATGAAAAAATCAGATATAGGTTTACTAAAAATAGTAATCGAAAATAGATATAAATGAGAAAATACCTCAGTCTGTCTGTCTGGTACTTTGAAAGTAATATACACTCTACTTTTGACAAAATATAAATAATATTTATAATAAATACTTAGGCATATCACTAGGTAGTACCTAGGCATCATTAGTTTACCATTTCCACCAAACATAAACAGTAACAAGATGTTATATCACAGTACCAGTAGGTTACTGTGATATAATTTCGAATTTTTTGGTAGGAGATTTTCGTCAAACTACCTATTTCACTTCACCCTCTTATGGATGGAATTGAAACACATACCTATTCATTTATTTTGTATCAAATGTACAAATAACATAACTTGTGGGACTTATGTGCACATCCAAAAGTGCTGAATTATGTATGTACTTATTTTGTTCAAGTACTTGAAATAAAAGTTTCATAGCTCTTGCTTTAAATTTAAAACACTCCATTACTATTTTCATCCCCCATCTAATCCCTTTTTTTGGAAAATGCTGATATCTGTATTATTTATGTTTGATAAAGAATCTAAAACATAAATTCCATGCCTATAGATTTAAAAACTAGCTAATTCAAATACCTGCACACTTGCAACCCCAATTTCCCCTTCCTGCAGGGTAATTTCCAGGTTAAAAACTATCCAGTCCTTTCTGGGATCTTAAAATAACTATACACCAAATTTAAGTTTCGTGGCTATAGATTTTAAAAATAAAATAAAATTCCAAACAAATGTATCCCCTTAATGATGGAATTTTTAACATTGGAATTTTGTATTTTTCATGTTAAATAAAGTACCCAAAATGTAAGTTTGAAGCAGAAATACTAAAACTGCCATAAAAACTTTCCCACCCATTTCACCCTCCTAAGGGATGATTTGAGGAATATAAACTATCCTTTATCATTTCCGGGGTCGAGGAGGGGGGTGTAAGTGACGATGCAGGTGAGGTACCCCAAAGGTATATATGCATATTCCACTCTAGTCTTGAAGATCCAAAACATCTAATAAAGTCAGATCATACCTCATTTTGTAGCTGTCAAAATGTTCATTTCCACTTTTAGACCTATTATGTCGAATGGGTGGAATCAATTGCTAATGAAAGTCTCCTTACTCGTTATTAACATGTCTGCATATAAAATTAGAACTTTGTTTTATGAATATTTTTTTACACCTATTATAGGCTGAGATGCGCTTGGTTGGAGATGAAGCATTAAATAGGATTGTTGTTGGTGGATTTGCTTTTCATGCATACAAGATAAATGTTTTACTTCAAAACCAAATAGACCCAAGCAAGAATGCCAGGTAAGACTTTTTTTAAAACATTCTTAAACATTTACAAACAAATAATGTCAAATGTCAGTTTAACAAGTTAAACATTGGAAAGCTCAAAGTCGAAAATAAAATCGGGAATACCATAAGGCAACTTTCAATTTTTCGTTTGCGGTGTACACACGGTTTTCGTTATTTGTCGGTTATTTTGGTGATTTTGTTATCATCATTGAGTTATTTTAAGTGTTTCTGTTTTTCTGTTCCTCGCCTGGTAAGTGGTTGTACGAATTATCTAGCTCTTAATGAGCATGGATTGTGTTCCAATCCCTCCTAAGCCCCCAGACCCAATCCCGTTTTCTGATGTCAACAACTCCCCTGACCCTTTCTCTCAACATGTGCAAACAAGAAAACGTCCAAGTATAAATCAGGATTCGTCCCCTACTCCTAAAAAATCTGTTTCGAATGCTCTTCCATCTCAAACCAATAACCTTATTTACACTCATCCAAGTCTTTTAGAAGAAAAATCTTACCATCCTTCTGACAAAGGTCCTTTCATTGTTCATGTGTCCAGGTCAGAAACTCACCCTAAGTCAGGCAGTACATTTAATCATTTAAATTTTAGAAAATTTTTATTTACATCAAACATTAAAAACATTAAAAATGATGGTATAAAGAGTGTTGGCAGAAATCGGGTCTCTGTGGAATTCTCATCTGCATGTGCAGCAAACGAGTTTCTCAGAAACCCGAGTCTTAAATCTCATAACTATATAGCTTTAATTCCTACATATAATATAACAAGAATGGGGCTGATCCGCGGGATCCCAACTTCATGGTCTATGGAGGAAGTTGTATCAACAATCTCCACAAGCCAAGGTGATATAACAATTTTGAAGGCGCGTCGCTTAAACAGAAAAGTGTCCATGGAGTCTGGTTCCACTTGGACCCCCACAGGATCTGTAGTGATCACTTTCTCTGGACAATGCTTACCTGATAAAGTGTTTATTTTTAACTCATCATTAACCGTTGATCCATACATTTTGCCTTCCATACAATGCTTAAACTGTTGTAGATTTGGCCATGTGAAAGCCCAATGCCGATCCAGTGCTCGTTGCTTCAGATGTGCACAAACTCACTCAGGTGACTCTTGTCCTGCATCCTCTGAAGTTTCCTGCCTGCAATGCTCAGGCCCTCATTTAGCAACTGACAAATCTTGCCCGGAACATTCCCGGCAAAAGAATATTAAAATCACCATGTCCCAAAAGAACATATCATTCAAGGAAGCTTCATCCCTCTTCCCTTCAGTTAAAAAATCGTACGCAGATGCTTCTAAAAGTTCTCCTTCACTGAATTTTTCTTACAAAAAAACGATATACAAACCATCAAAACCCAGTCCGTCTTTATCTCCAGGCTATGACAAAATTGCCCATAATGCTATTATTGCTAACCCTCCATCTACTAAATCTGATAATGCCTTCCCCCCTTCTTCTTCCTGCTTTTTTGACAATTTTTTAGAACTCCTGATTTCCCTAGTTTTGAACATTCTTTCAAAATTTGAAGACATCCCACTACCGTCCTCCGTTGCTAATAAGTTATCCCCTATTGCTAATCTTCTTCTTAACAATGGCCAGACGCCTTTATAAATTATACTCTTCTATGTTAAAAATATCTGTAAAAACTTATTTCATCCCCCTGTTTTTGTATTGTTCAAGGTAACTCAATGCTCGAGATACTGCAAGTTCTACTCAACTGATCGCTACAAAATTATTAACCTCGTGTAGTACGTGTGTATACTAATACTTGAAATTGGCAGAAATAGTTATTGTGTCGTAACAACAGCTGATTGCCATAAAACAAAATAATAAATAATAAGCTCAAAGTCTTCTCAAAATAAAGCTTGATTAAAACCAACACATTAAATTTATGTGTAATAGTGTGAAATGAAATTTTACACTTGTATTTTAATTTTACAAAAGATATCTAATCACTGGTGTGGATTTTTGTGATTTAGTCTCTTATAATTACTGTATAAGTACTATGCACAATAATCTGTTTTGAAAAGTGGTGGGAGGGTTTTAGTGCAAATTCTTTTAGTTAGTAAATATGGTAATAATATAAAACATTTAACTTCTCATTTAAAAACATTGATAATGAAATGAAATGGAATATTTATTTCCTCAACTTTGACAATTACTTGTTCTTATTGACGTCAAATAAAACATGATTCTACCACTAGTTCGAAAAAACCTTCATGAAGAAGAACTGGCAAGAAATTTCATGGGTATATTTTTTTCAAAATAAATTTACGAAGTCTCTTTATATCTATACAAAATTATTCTTATCTGCATCTGTTAGCTAGGCAAGTCTCCCTCCCCCCAAGTAAACGATGAATACCCTCAAACGGCACCCTTTCATGAGTTAACGCGGGATCCAGCCATCGCCCTCCTCAACCATATTAGAGGGAAGTGCTCACTTCCCGGTCATTAATAGGTCATTATTGTTGATCATTATTTGAATAGATTGTATTGTGTGCAGTTCTTGATTCACTGTTACAATTTTGCTGGATAAAGTTAAATTACCATATTAATTATAAGGTTAACATGCGGCCATTATGCCCCAATTATGGTATGGCATTCAGCTGAACACAGTTAATTGAGAAACTAATTGTGAACAATAATGCTATGATTGTTTAATGACATTTTGTTGGTTTTACTAATTTATTCTTTAAGTATCTAAATTTAACTTCCAAAGAAATCTTCTTTTTTGCATATCCCAATTTTAATTTGTAATACGTATATGATATTTATATACCAGATATCACATAAATCATCAGAGATACTAGCTGATCTGCTCCATGATGGTGGACAATATTTGTGTTAATGTACAAAATGTTTTTGTTTCAATTCTGATGAATAGCAAACCATCACCTACCCCAATTCTTATAGAACTCACATCATGTCACGGCTTGTACTTTACTACTTGAGTTTTATGAGTGTTGATAAAACAAAAAAATAAAGAAATTTCTAGTAGCTCTCCCACCATAACTATATGACTGCATACAATAAAATTTCAGATGGATCCGTGCAGCACTATCCCGTATATGCCTTGGAGACACCTGGCTTCGTCCAGGAGTTGGTAAAATCCGAAGTCAAGCACAGACTTTGTTCCCAAAACTGAGTCAAATTGTACAACAAACAACTGAAGTAAACTTAATTGTTGAAGCATTAGAAAGTAATTTGCCGAGGATATTAAAAGGCTTGGTTGAGTATACTACTGATGAGGAGATTTCTGGTATGTTTCATTTTTATTTATCTTTTACTTTTTATGAGGTTAAACGAATGTGTATTTTTCCTCATGCATTTCTAAACTGTCCATTGTTCCATGAACACTCAGTAAAGGTACTACCCAAAATAGAAAGGCTGGGACTAAATACAGTATTGTATGCTAAAAAAGCTAAAGAATATTTAAATAGAGTTGAAAACCCCTTATCTTAGGAATTACCTATTAAATTTGAAAAATCTTTTTTTGTACTATTGAGATTTCTACCAAAAACGATTTCATTAAATTCTACCTTAATGGTTTAATAATTACTTGCTAATGAGAAATGTTATTGCTAATTAAAATTTTTTGTGTGTAATGTATAGAACATTTTTACTGACATAATATTATCTTTGCTTGTTTCATGTTTTATTGGTTTTATTGTTAGGGATATTTAGTATAGTAGCCCTGCCTTCCATACCAGCAGTTATGGGTTTGAAATCTCAGGTCAATATTTTTTTTCTCTATTCCCATGTTTTCTATTGTAAGTGTAATTATTTTAATGGGCTCTTTCTTTTTAACCAAATGCAATCGCGTAATCGTGGTTATGGTGGTGGTTAATTTATGAAACACTTTGGTATGGCCCCAGACACCATTTTATCAATTGAAGCTCTGCTACTAATAACTCTCGTTCTAAAAACATAATTAATACATTTGATGATTTCAGATTTCTCCAAAGCATTAATGTCGCACACAGAATCAAATGAACCTGCAGTTAGAAGAGGAATATCCAACTGTATTGGCCATCTTTGTTCTTATAGGGAGCCGTTGTTGACTAACATTCTGGAGATAGTTTTTGGTAAGACTTTTCAGATTGATAAGGTAGCTTATTTAATTTATAAAACAGTAAATATTAGACTGTTACTCTAAAAAATAACAATTAAAAGCTCCTGTAACAATATGTTAAAATTTTTTGATAAAACCAAGAACTTTATAAAGCAAGATCAAATAAGAACTTTTTATATTATTTTTGTCTTTATGTGGCAATGCAGATCTTGAACAGATGAACCTTTAATTAAGAATATACCTTGATCAAATGTGAGGTTTTGAAATTATTTCAAAATATTAACAAGATGTATTATTATTATTTGAACTTTACAGACAAGCTGTGGCCTTTGACATCTGAGAGTAATGTAATATTGGGTTGGTTCAATGTAATAAAAGCTATTTTCCAAATAAATAACGTTCATAAATTCGCCGACAGTGACCTTTTTTCCGTACAGGATTATTTGGAAGTAAGTATTATTAGTAAGATCAATTTCAAGTCAATATACAGAGGGTATGAAAAAGTTTATTCAGTAAATTGGTATAAAGTATGCATAACATTTCAATAAGTTCACTAGGTAGAAAATGAAAATATGAAACAAATCTCTTATTCATGTTTTTAATTTCCTATTATCCTAGTCAGTTGAACACTTTTAAGATGGTTTTGAGAAAAGATTGAGGTGAGGTTTTTTTAAGAGCCAGAGTTCTAAGTTACATATACTGATTTTTATAATGTGCGTTAATTCCTAAATTTATTCCCGATTTTTTGGCATCCATCGAGGAGACCAAAACTGCTATCAATGCACCTTCCAGGCAGGTTCCGGCGGCGAATGATCTAAGCTGGGTCCTGCCTGAGGATGTGACGGAGTTGTTGAGAGCAAGGAACGCAGCTATCCGGGCGTACGATTATGCTCCGACCGAGGCGAACCGCATCCGTATGAGGGCCCTACAGCGAGACGTTATAACTCGCAAACGCGAATTCCGGTCATGAAGAGTTTCGCATTTGCGTCTAGCTTACTGGAGCTTGGCGAGGTCTCTCAAGATGGACTCCGCTTCCTAGACTTTGCTCCCGCCTATGACTCCTGCCTTCGATGATTCCGAAAAAGCAGAAACCCTAGCCGATAGCTTAGCCCTACACAGTACACCGAGTACAAAAAGCACTATCTCCCTGCACATAAAAACTGTGAATAGCACAGTCAAAACTAAATGCGCCAACCCACCGATTGGCACCCTCTAACTGGTAACGGTGGAAGATGTACAGACAATAATTAAAAACCGCGGAATGCCCCAGGTCCAGCCGAAAAACCAAACTGGATTCTGAAAGCTCTCCCACTCGCACTCATGCAACTGTTAGTAGTTTTATTCAATAATTTACTAACAAACTGCTCCTTTCCGCAGACGTGGAAGGAAGCGAGTGTCATCGGTATTAGAAAACCCAGAAAACCGGCTAATTTACCTGCAGGTTACCGTCCTATTAGTCTGCTAGTGGTGCTATTAGTGGGATAGGTAAATTATACTAAAGGATCATTTTGAACAGGGTCCGAGAGGTCATCCACTCCAAGCACCTGTTACTGGACGAACAGTTCGGCTTTAGGTCACTCTAGCGTTCAACAGGTGCACCGCATCACGGAGTACATCTTGGAGCAAAAAGGAACGTAGGTCGAAAGCCGGTAGGCACGGGTGCGCTTTTCTTTGACGTGGCAAAAGCCTTAATAGCATAGGCGGCAGATGGTGGTGATGATGGAGGTGACGGGTCGCTCACTTCCCTCTAATATGGTTGAGGAGGGCGATGGCTGGATCCCGCGTTAACTCGTGAACGGGTGCCGTTTAAGGGTGTTCGTCGTTTGGATACTTGGGGGGAGGGAGACGTGCCGAGCTAACAGATGCAGATAAGAATAATTTTGTACAGACATAAAGAGACTGTAAATTTATTTTGAAAAAAAAATATACCCGTGAAGTTTCTTGCCAGTTCTTCTTCACGAAGGTTTTTCCGAACTAGTGGTAGAGTCATGTTTTATTTGACTTCAATAAGAACAAGTAATTGTCACTGTTGAAAAATAAATATTTGAATTTGAATTTTGAATTAAAAAAAGTCAAATATTCAGGAGTCACTTTAGGTAGTGGACTCACATTCGCGGCTCACATGAGTCCGGGACCGATCCGCCTTCGTCATGGGTAAGCTGCACGCTCTAATCTACAAGAAGAGTAAAATGTCGCTTAGAAATAAGCTTACACTGTACAAAACTTGCATCCTCCCCATCATGACATATGCCAGTTTGGCTTTCGCTCACGCCAGCAAGTCGAATCTCAATCACTTGCAGGTTATTCAAAATAGGTTCTTACGCAAATGCGTCGGGGCTCCGCCCTATGACCGCAATTTAGACCTGCATAAAGATCTCGAGCTGGCCACTATTGACGCGTTCATGAAGTTGGTGTCTAGACGCTCCTTCGAACACGCTCCCCACCATCCCACCCCGCTGGTCAATAAGTCAGCTGACTACACAGCCAACCCAGACGCGCCGGTTCGTTACAGGCGTCCGCGTAACGTCTCAACAGATCCCGACGACGCTATCAGCATCTTTTTTAATAAAAAGTTTCTGTGACTGTGTTTTGACCAAAAATAAAAAGAGTGGCTTGAAGAAAATTATAATTTAGGAACTAGTTACATTTTGTGCCCAAATCTAATGTACTTTCGAACTAGGAAAAGAATGCGTATAATATTTGTAATAATTTTAGTGAGAATTACATTTTACTGTAAATCTGGGATGAACGAGCATAACTTTTGCATTTCCAATAATTTTTGAAAGGCTATTTAAAGACAATTAAAGTGAAAAAGTAATTTTCCATATCATAACATAACAAAAATTATAATATTTTACATTACATATTTTCAGCTGTACACACTGTGCATTCACTATATACAGCAATCAACAAACGAACACAACATACAAAATACCGTGTTGGAATGTTTGACTGTTTTAATTAACAATGCCAAAGGAAAGTATAGGAAATCATTACTTGAAAAACATCCGAAAATTATCATTTTAGACGGAAGGCAGAAGGATAAGGGGCATAGACGCAATATTAGTAAGTAAACAATAATATTAGCGTAAGTTTTCACGATTCTTAACGAGTGTATGAAATAAAACTTCTTTTAGCCGGATTTTATTGCGTCTAATTATACACCATGGTCTCGAGTGTAGGCACTCAAACATCGAAATAAAATTTAAAAATATAAGTAAAAAATAAGTAATGTAATTTAATATAATTAAATATACAAAAGTTATTATTTTTAAGGTTTAACGAGATACATTAAATTTTGCATGAAATTCGCCATAATCGCATAAGAAAATTTGCTTTGTTTTTGAACTATATGAAACACAGTTGATTTGAAGATTTCGGAGTGATCAAGATTTTCGTGGTAAAAGTTGCTCAAATGCCAGAGTGCAAGCAACACCTTATATATATATATGCATTTCTTTTATAATCTGTCATCAATCAATTTAACGGCTTTACGATTTAAATTATGAATGAATATTTTAAAATTCCGTCCTTACGGGGCTAAAATACACGAACGAGAAATCACACGAACGAAGCCCTGGGTAAAACCTATTAAAATACAATAAAAATTAACACATAATAAATCCGCAGGTTCAACAAGCATAATAGCGACACAGCCTACGAATCTAACCACAGAATTGCGCGATCTGGAGCTACAATTGTCAGGTGCTTTACAATTGGGTAGCCTATTGCAATTGGATACGCCTAGTTTGAGTGTTGACGATTTAAGCATACATGTAAGTATTCAAAATTGGTGATTTATAACAACCTCAATGTGTAAAATAAATATAGAATTAAACCTAAAGTCTTGGTTTACATCTAGTTTTATCTAGTTAATTTTAAGGTTTTTACACCTTTAAGCTTAAGTTACCCAAGCATATTTGAATTTAATAAAGTAAGGTATATTTAGTGCCTTTATTTAGATTTGTTTTGGTTGCTTTAATAGCATTGTACATTTCTTCTACAATAATGATGTAACTAGCAATAATATATTATTCTAAAACATACAATTCATTGACACGTATACATTAAATATCTTGAATTATTCATTGCAGACACCAGACTCTCCAGTAAGTGAGACAGATATGCAAATAACCGACTCGGAACTATTGACAAAGAATTTGACGGAAAAATTGCAAGAAATAGAAGAGACCATTAGTAGAGATGAAGATATAGTTGATGGTTCGCCATTACCTGCTGTTGAAAGTACTTATAAGGTACGAGTTTAAGTACTATGCAAATGAAAATAGGAACGTCAATGACCTCTATCTGTCAAATTACATTTGATTTTATATTACACTTGAATTATAGTCTGCAAAGAAAACTTTTTTGCATAAAAATAACGATTTATTTTACTTTGTTTATCAAAGTATTATGCCGAACAGACATTTTTGAAAATAAAACTGTATTCAAAAAAGGAACTGTATGAGTTAATAAAAAGACACAAACCACCAAAAAACTATGTCAAACATAACATTTTCAACGCTTTTTCAAAAATTCTATTTAAAAAAAATAGTTTTTTGCTCACGCTACCTAACCGGTTTGAATTGACGACTTCACAATATAACGCTAAGTCGGTCCTATTGTTACTTGAAACGCATTGTATTTATTTTTTATTATATTGTAGGATCTGGGCGTATGCACGTTTATTACAATTCAACTCCAAATTAATTTATTAGCCCCATACAATAAATCAGATAATAACATAACCATGTTTTCGTGGTTGTGTTCAGGATAAATGGAAGAGACAGTGTAATAACTGGAACAAAGGCAATTCCAGCTGAAGTATAAGGTCGGCAACGCATCATTACTCAATTAATAAGAATATAATTAATCACATCTACGATTACTGATGTCTATGGGCATGGATGCTACTTACTCAATACTCAATCATTTATTGCTTCCATAATGTTACAAAGTTCTTAAACCTATTTTTAAAACGGAGGAGCGTACACATGAACACTTAAAACATGTAACACTAATGTAGGCCCTGCAACATACATAAGGAGGGCTCATAAAAAGAAAGAATACATAAAATTAAAGAATACATAACCAAGATGTTATTATTATTAAACAAATATCTTACCGTATAATAACATTTTTGCAATAGGAATTCTTTTAGTTTTTTACTAAACAAATTTGTTTTTTAAATGTTTTTTATATAATTAGGAAGGTGATTATAAATTTTTATGGACATTACAAGAGGACTACATGAATGCGTATTTAGATTTAATATCTGTTGCACAATTTGGTTATTTATAGATGATCTAAGAGGATATTTTGATACTATGTCCACATACTTACCATCAGGAGCATCGCGCTTGTTTGTCGGCTCTTTAAAAAGTACATGACCAATATTTTGTTTATATTTTTCTGATAGCTGTCACTACTTGGCCTATAGTGGGTGCCATTCACGATGTGCATTTCTCAAGTTTATTTTGGTACTGTTTTAAATTATGGATTTAAAGTATATTGTATAGATATTTCATGCAACGAGTGATCTTTTGAAATTAGCTGCATGCAAGCAATTACGTGTCTATTAGTATGACATTTAATATACAAATTGTCAGTTTCAAATATACTACGTTTTTTTTCTAAATGCGCAGTTTATTTATGGCCGTGTTAGCTTTAAATTCACCGGACGTTGTGGCCTAGCGCTGAGGGCGCTTAGCCGGAACTTAAGCTACTCCTACATACGATACGCTTAAAGGCACCCGAGAGGGCACGGACCTCGGCTTACGACGTCGTATTGAAACTACCACGGGTTCGGAAGGGTCATCTAGTGCCAAAGAACCAGCAAGAAACTCAGTAGCAATGCGTACGACGCGTTAGCCTGGCCCACCGGTGGGTTAGGCGATTCGAATGCCGTGTTGCCCTATTTCTAACTGGAATACCGGCGTTCCTTGTTGTAATAGCGTCGTCGGGATCTGTTAAGACGTTACGCGGATATCTGTAACAAACCGGCGCGTCTGGGTTGGCTTAAAATTTTATGATGAAACCTAAGCTTACCAAAGAAACCAACTTCAAAGTATGACCCGTGAAATGAAATATATATTATGACGGGGGCGTCTTATAAGGCAAATGTGACGAATGAAATCCAAGAAATAAAATTCATTTTTTATGCTCAAAATATGAATCTTCACTAAAATGTTATTTAAAACTCTGGTTTAATTTATACTTTTTTAAAACAGCTGTATAGTTTAGATTTCAGCATAAAAGTTATATTTAAACATTATTTTTTCAGATAAACATAGGCTCATTAACAGATGACGATATACCTCTGAAGTATTGTGCGAGATTGCTAGCTTCTAAATTTTTATTGGCAGGAAATAAAGGAGGACTTATTCATGACAGGTAAGATAACATTATCTATAACTATTCTAAAAATATTAAGAACAAAGATGCACATGTTTATTTGACTTTGTAATGGATAAAATTTGGGACTACCAAGCTACTACCAAAGACTTTTGATTCTATATCATCAGGAAGTTGTAAAGCTAAATACTATCAAAAATGTACTTGGAGACCATGTGTTTCGCGGTTGGAACCGCAAGACACAAGAAAACGCTAGTTTTTACAAAATGGCGTATCTGATGACGCCTGTCAGTTTAAGGTTTTCGTGACGAAGTTGCTTTATTTGTTCGCGCGTCATTACGCGGTCAGGCAGTCTTTATGGAGTAATATTCTAATTATATGGTTTGAATCCCAATACTTTTACTTTTTAGTGTCAAAAATATGGATAAATTATTGAATGAGGAATGCAGGGATGTCTTTATATTTATAAATGTTTGCACTGCTTAACAGTACAGATTGCTTTTGGACAATGTATATGATTTAAGAAAGCCTTCTTTAGTTAAGGATCACACAGCGTGTTTAATGAATGTTAAAGTAAAATATATCTATAATATATAAAAGTGTATTATTTATTTTTGTTAACCATAACCCTGTTAGATAACGAAAACGAAAAAGAAAAAAAAATCAAATAAAGAATCTAGAAATTGAAAACATCTTCGAAACTTAATTTGTATTGTATGGTTGCTAACAAACAATTATAATAATTTAATATTTTTAAAATACAATACTTGAATTTCCAGAACTATTCGCGTATCAGTAAAGTCTTCAGCACTGAATTGTTTATCTGAAGTACTGAAATTATATCCACAAGCAATGACAATGTTCTTGGATAAAGACGCGGAAGCCAAAAGCCACAATGTGTCAGGTATTAAATCTTTGATTTTAGTTATCTGTAATTATGTAAGCTAATTTCAATGGTCAAGTTTACAACTACAGTTTTTAGTTGTTTTGGTTATTTATATATTAATATTATAAAAAGGAAAGGTTTGATTTTTGTATGTTTATTTGTAACGGATAAATCAAATTACTTACTCATTTCATAAATTATTTCACATTTAGAAAGCCACGTTATCAGTAAGATTAGAGAACCTTACGAAAATTACAGTAATGTAACCCAAATGTATAAAAAAATTTCTCGACTATTTTGCGTGCGCTGTGCAAACTATTAATTATACTTAATATAATATACTACACATTTATAGGTTTCTTCGTTACCCACAAAAAAATCCGTGAGGTTATATGTTTAACTAAAAGTTAGTTTAACTAGTTAGTTAAATAGGTCACAATAATAGTTTTTCATTAAAATTTGTCAAAGTGGCCGGTGAGGTGATGAAATTTTGCGTAAGAAAGTGTTGCTATCATCTACACGCATCAAAAGTGTCGAAAAGGATCAAGTACATTTTTTGCAAAACAAAATTACACAGTCAATATTTACCAAATCTAGTCTACCAGAATGACTTAACTTCAATTCCTTCATTTAAACTATAATAAAAAACTATTATAAAAATAATAAAAATTGATTTTATAATATAAAAAAATTAATAGTCTGTGTTTCCACCATTAAACCTGAACTCCAAGTGCGACGCTTAAGAAGTTTCGAGTGTGAAGAAATTGTCTATTTTTGTGTAAAAACTACTGTAGAGATGAGGTTATTGTTACATTTTATTATTCTTTATTCAATTTAAAAAGACAATCTAAACGAAATGGTAATAAAACATATCTAGTTTTGAATAACCTTTCGTCAAATGTTCTGACCCCTGTAGCGGTTGTGAAGAGTCTATGTATTTTACAAGAATCCTAGGCATTTCTTGTTATATGTTGTTCATATAACTACATCATCATAGAAATAATTTTGTCGACAATCTAGAATTGTAATTAAAACAGTACCAAGCGGTAATAAGTTACATAAATATTTTATTTCTATTTATTTGTATTAAGAGAACCAACATATCTTCTACAATATTTAACAAAAAAAAAGTATACAATTTAATAATGCCAATAACAGGTTTCCCTAAAATGAACAAATAATTCTCAATAAAAAGTAAATAAAATATAAATAATGTTTTATTACTTCCTCAAAACAATATACTTAATCACAACAAATATAAATACAATTTACGACTATTCTGTAAGGGTATTAACAACGTGCCTTTTAAATTCATACTTACTACAAGCAAAGAGATCATTGTGACTGAAGTGTTTGTTGTATGTTTGTGTAATGCGGGAAATGACAGTGTTTTTTGTGTAGTTGTGTAGTGTGACTGTTCGTGAAGTAAAGCTATGTGTTTCGTACGGTAAGTGGGTGAACGGTAGGAAATCTTGGAGACCAGATCAGAGCAATCAATCCGGCTGTGGACAATGTCGTACAGAAGACACATATCCAGCATCATACGCCTATGTTCCAGAGACAAAAGACCGTGCGCTCTACAGCTATCGTCATAAGACCCTGTGTTTCAACGGTAACGATAATTTAGGTGCCTTTTAAATATTTTTTGGATCCGTTCTATGTTATTTTTGTATACTATGTACTGTGGAGACCATATTGTGCTGGAGTATTCCAGAATACTCCACTTCCTTGTTAGCGAATGGTTTGCAGGAACGTAGAACGAAACCTAGATTGCGGAAAGCTTTCTTGCTGATGTAGTCTATGTGATCAGTAAGCAAGTAAGCAACATTTTCTGATCGAAATACACTGCCAAATCGTGGACCGTTTTGGTTTTATTGATAGGTATGCCGTTAATACTGTAGGTGTACTCAATGGATTCCTTTTTGCGTGAGAAGGTGATATGTTCGCATTTCTGTATATTGTAGTGATATTGTTGTTAATGTAATATTTAGATAGGGCGTCCAAGTCATTTTGTATCAATTTACAGTTGCTAATTTTAAAAAAATTACGAAATATTTTTTTGTCATCAGCGTTAAGTAAAAATTCAGAGTGACTAAAACAAGTACCGGTATCAAAAAGGAAAAAATTATAAAATAACGGCCCTAAATGGGATCCTTGAGGTACGCCGCAAGGTATATGTATGAAATCCGACCTATAGCCTCCGACAACGACAGCTTGTGACCTATTCGAAAGATACGATCGAACCCAACGAAGTAAATCGCCATGGATGCCGAGCATATTCAATTTCTTGAGGAGTATATTGTGATCTACACGATCAAACGCTTTTTCAAAATCGGTGTAGATAACGTCCACCTGTCCACCACGTTCCATGTAAGCTAAAATATATTCCGAAAAATAAGCTAAATTAGTTGTAGTCGATCACACCTTAAGAAAACCGTGTTGTTCCTCATTGTATATAATAAGCTCGGGTAGTTTTGCGACAGTGCATAACATAGAAATTCCTCTGTAATTTTCTATAATTGTCTTGCTGCCTTTTTTATGGATAGGGATGTGTGCCGATTTCCATACGACAGGGAATATTCCTTCCTTTAAGGAACGGTTCAATATTATTGATAGTGGCAGTGCTTACGTGGTCGCGCATCTAGACCAAAAAATCGGTGGAATTCCATCGGTACCTGCACCTTCATTTAAGTCAAGCTTTTTTAGTAATATTTTAACGTTCTTAGGTGTAGTTTGTAAAGATGAAATTACGTCTGTTCTCGCGTAGTCCTGGTCTAATGTGATTGTACTATAAATGTCTGACATCCCGAAAGCATTTTTGAAAAACGTGTTAAAACCGCCGCAAATAGCGTTACCATCGGTAAGTTTATCGCTGCCTAAGCTTAAAGTTTTTGGATAACTAGAGCCACCCCGTAAAGCTTTTAACGTAAGGCCAGAATAGTTTAGGATGATCTTTAATTTTATTCCCACAGTTGGACGTGAAGTTTTTAAAATAAATTTTCTGTATGCGACGTTCTCTAGTGCGAAGTAGTGCGAATTCGTTGGAATCCATTTGATTGCCATATTTTTACCATCTTAAAGAAAAATCTGTCATAATCTGCATTGTTGAAAAATTTTCTTGGTGTAGGACATTCACGAAGTGGCTGGTTACTTATATCTTTGATATTAACAGTGAAAGATGGGTGAGCGCGATCTTCTATGGTAAGCGGTGACGAACAACGAGTAATTGTCAGAGGTAAGTTAGAAAAAACCAAGTCTAATAAATTTTCAGCGTAATTTTTTAAATAGTTAAATTGTCTTAAATTAATAAAATTGAATTGTTCGAGAAGTTTTACACCCGCATCTTGTAGATCAACAGAACTTTTTCTTAGCAATTGAGGACATTTATTTTCCCATGAAACACATGACAAATTAAAATCTCCAACAATTAAAAAGTTGGCGCTAGGGTATAAGTCGTTGTGTATTTGGCGTGTTCAATAATTCTGTCTATATCTGTTATCATTCTACGAGGGTCGGGCGGGACGTACAGGACACAGATAAATAGACCTACAGAAGAAGCACACTAGCGAGCTGGCACCGATATCCACAAAAGTTAGGCGATCGGAGGCGATGCGGGCGCGCAGTGTCTGGATTCGAGCCGCAGGGCTCCTAGAGTGCGCTTCGCCAGCACCATGACCCCCCCTCCGGTACGCTTCCCGGTAGCCACCAGGTCACGATCCTCGCGAAACACGTCGTACCTATCGTCACAAAGCTCCGCATCGAATATTCCGTCATGTAGCCACGTCTCAGTAACAATGATAATATCGTATCAGTGCACAATGTATTTTGGTGTAGTTCTAGGCATTTTGTTCGCAGACCGCGCACGTTCTGGTAATAAATGTTTAAATTTTTATCATACATTGCTAAAAATCACGTTTATAGTAAATAAATAAATAGTACATAAATACTTGAAACTACAATAACCAGACGTATTTAATAATTTGCAAACAAAACTAAGTTTAAAAAAATTTCAAACAATATAAACAAGTCCAACATGAATAGGGACTCAAATATAATATAAACTAGCTGTATTATACAAAAATCAAAGTGAAACTTATAATATCTGACAAAAATATTTAGCAATAATGACCTCAGACTACACATATTCAAACATTAAAAAAAACGAAATATTGTAAATTTAGAATAAATCTTATCCGAGTTTAACCGAGTTTGGATATTTGTAATTGAGAATTGTTCTAAAACCCTCCAACACTGCTTTCAGAGACATAATATTCCTTAATGCCAATAACTTTGTTCTGCCATTGAGCAATGTTTTGATTATATTTTTTAATACTTAAACTAAAAGTATGTGACGATTTCAAAATTGTAAGAATAAATCATGACTTGGGAGTCTTTTGTATGGCGCAGAGATTCTAGTGCATGGTAATAAAGCACAGAACTGTTAAATTGACTGTTCAAAATTAAATGTAAGTAACGAGGGTAAGTTAGAGAATAGTTGTCAGTTACTCGGCTTTGTAGCTGCATGCCAAGTAAAGTATACCGGCTAAAAGATGGTGCGTGATTGTTCATCACTCGTAGTGAAATGACATTGAAGTATTTAAAAAGTACACGTTAGAGAAAATAATCTATAGATAATAATAATAACGTGCACGTTATGAAAATAATATTGAATATTTCGGCGCGTTCCCACCGATAGAAAAGGGTGAGCAGGCCGCGGCCCACGGCCCGACCAATCACTGTCGGAAAGTCATATATATTCTAATCGCTTAAGTAAAGTTGATATTGCGATGTAGAACACGCGTTGTCATTGGTCGGTTGAGTAGCGCGTCGCCGCTACAAATATAATAAATATTTTTTTGTTGTTTGGTAAAAATTATTTCAAAATCACTCAGTATGTAAAATATAACTGCGCCTCGAAATTTTTGACAGCAAATCGGTATTGTGTGAATGTTCTTGCTGCTCGAGCTCGAGTAAGTGTCAAAGAGTAAAAAATGTCGTAGAGATGATAACGTTCTGAACTTAGGCGTTTAAAAATGTAAAAGAATAGTCGCAAATTAGTAAACAATTCTTGTATAATAATAAATAAGTACTTGGTACATGAATACTGGGAAATAAAAAAGGAAATAAAATGTTGGGTTATGAAATAGATAATTAGGTGCATCAGTTCTAATATTGGAAACTCATATAACGTATATATTTTGATCACCTGAAGAAACCGTACATTATGCACTTTTTATCTTTTTGAGGTTTTCTTTGTCCACTATTTGTATTGCGTGTGTTGTATCGCTTTTCCTTGTATAGATCCTGCCGTTTTTTGCCAGACGAACTGATACATACGCTTTTTTGCAACTTCTCTGCATTTTTGTAAAGTTGTTTGTTGTAAGGTGTTAAATGTTCGTTAAAAAACAGAGAGATTGGTTCTTTAGATATTTCAAGGTCCCTGGTGGTAATTCTGAGCTTTTTTACTTTGGCGAGGAGGTCATCACGAAGCGCGTATTGAAGTTGGCCACGATGTTTTTAGGCCGGCCTTGCAACTTGAATCGAGGTGAGACACGGTTTATATGAACAATGTCCTTCTCGTTTACAGCAACCCCCGCTACAACTCCAATCTTTTGAAGTATATTCGTGGGGTTTTCGTTCTTAAATTCTGGCAAACCAACTATTTCTAGGTTGCAATTCCTCTCTCTTTGCTCTCTATTATTTTGCTAATTTTTAAGAATTCTATTTTGTGCCTTAATGTCTGCAATTTCCTTTTCAAAATTATTAATTTTTTTCAGATCCTTGTTATAATTCACCTTCAAATTCACCTGTTTTGTCACTCATGAAGATGAACAGATTTTTGAAGATCCTCAACTTTCCAATGACAGATGCTTATTTTGCAACTCCTTAATTATTGAGGCCATTCCAGTTCACTCTTTTTTCACTTCTATGATATGCTCGTTCAATGTATGCAAATCACCTTGAATGTCCCGCTTGAAATTGTTCAGGTTGCTCATGATTTCTGTAGAAAATTCTTTAAACATTTGCGTGATGTCATCATCGTGTTTTCTTTTTCTTACGTTTACATTGATTGGGTAATCAGTGTTCACTTTGCTCAAATCCGATTCCGAGTTGTAATGTTTCGGCGGAGAGCTTGTAACAGACATGTTGAACTTCTGCCTTTTTCGTTGATCTATGACGAGCGATGTGACGAGTAAAATTATTTCGAACCAAGCCAATTTGTACCTTGATTCGTGGGTGAAAAGTGTGAAAAATAATCATGTTTTTTTTTCAAAGTAAGTGAATTTACACGCACGCATACACAGAACGAGCCTGATGACGTAGCGTATACGAATACGACGTCAAACGTTTTGATTTACAGGTTGCTGCTATTTTTATCCCCATCTGGTATGCTGAAGCAGATATCTACACATACAAGTACATTTTTTTACTGTTCAATAAAAACTTTGTGAGATACAGCTAGTATAGTATTTATTTGGTAGAAATTGTGCAAAAAACTTAATAAGTTTATTTTTTACAAAATTTACTTCTAAATTCTAAAATCTAAAAATCGGATCCCTAGAAAAGCGCAGCTCTACGCTTCCGCGCCCGGCGCACTAAGTTATACACACACACACATGCGTAAATCTAATGAAAGAAGAAATCAATGAAAAAAGGCTTGTCAAATCGTGTATTAAATTGCTATTGGCCATAAAAGTATATTATTTGTGTAATTTATGCTCTTTTTGTACATTATAATTAGAAAGTGATACATATTAAACAAAAATAAGTACATCAAACACTTCATGATTATGGATCCAGAGAAACATAAAGTTGGGTTCGAACCTGTGGCAAACGTCAATATTTTTTCAGTAATGTGTGATTTTCTAATTAACGTTTCTAAATAAATTTTCACTAGGGTTATTGTGTCTTTCATATCAGGGGACTGCTTATTTATTGTATGATAGTGTATAGTAAATTAAAATAAAAAATAACATTAGAATATATTTGAAATTTTATTTTATCTACAGTTGGTGTCGTAAGTTGCATGTTTGGTTCAAACACCTATAAAAATATAATAGTAAGAAATATGTTATAGCAATAAATATTACGTAACAGGATACATTGGTTATCTAACTTTTTAAATAAATCACTGAATGTCAAACTTTCAAATAATTTTTCGTAAATATTCAATAAATTCCGCATTCAGTCAAGCGCGCATTCAAATGCCGCATTCAGTCGAGCGCGCATTCAAATGCCGCATTCAGTCGAGCGCGCATTCATTTCGATGGCTCTCGTCAGTAAAATAAACCTCATTTGCAGAAATGCTCTAAAACGTACTTGATCCCTAGACACTTTTAATGTTACACACACTAACAGTATGACCAAATCTTAATTAGAACTAAAGATATCTTTTATTAAAACAACAAATACTTATTACTATGCTTAAAACTATTTAACATAAACCTAATAAAGATTTACCGTACATCGTCGGCAGCTTATTGTTTTTAAGTAATAATTTAGAATTTAGAATTTGTTCAGATAAAGTACTAAATTAGAATACAAATTTTTTTTCCTCTCTATCTATCTATAAGCCGGGTCGCTAGTCATTGATCTTTACCATAAGCTACATTGTTCCGCGAGTTAGAGCATATTTTATGGTAAACATATAACTTGTTCTTAGATGGTGACAAATATTTAAAATTCCTTGTTTTGTAGGTTCCACAGACAATACGGACTCAAACCAAGATAATATAAACGACTTCATATTAGAACGAAATGTATGTTACCAAGATTCTTTATCAGAATCTCTCTGTCAAGATTTATTTCATAGAAGCTTAGACAGTCAACAGGAGTCAAAAAAAGATAAATCAACTGACAATGACAAATTTATGGACGTAGATAAATCTCTAGAAAGTGCCGAACCAAAAAGTTCGTTGAAAGATGTACAAAGTAATATTTTAGACAGTAAAGCATTCAAAAATGAATTAATAGCAAGTGCAATAAGCGCTGATAGTACAAATCCAAATATGACAAATAGTAATTTTACTACAAATTCAAATATGACAGGATCCATTGATCATATTTCGACTGGTTATCCAATGTCGACTAGTGGAGATGTTTTATCTTCAAGTATCGATCTAGATATTAAATTCGATCATTTTGGTGAATCGCATACGAATATGGACACCCAAAAAGATTACGAAAGACCAAAGAAAGTGTTACAAAGAACTGAAGAGTTGCAAAGTAAACATATGCCCGATACAGTCGAAAAGGAAAATGATGAACTTTTAGGAAGTAATGAAGAATTTGAGTTTCAGCACATGTCTGATGTATTCTTTCTTCTTGAAAGTCATAATGACCCTCAAATTAAAGGTTTAGTGAGAGTATGTATTGGCAATTATTTGTGTGCGGCGTTAGATCTTTCACATGGGGATTATTATAGGTGGAAAAGTATAAGTCATTTGCCGAAAGATTTGTATGACAGTGTCCTTATTGAAAAGTTGGTGCAAATTGTTTTAAAGGTACGTTATTTATATGAATAATTTTGCACTAATCCATCAGCAGATGAGTTTAAATTTGTTAGTAATAATAAAAACCTTTTACCTTTTTTGTCATTGCCGGAAATTAAGTGCCGTCCATATATATCATTAATCGTAGATGTTATTGATTAATAGTAATGTTTTTTTATTAATTATCGATTAATGATGCGTTGCCGACCGGAAGGCTTAGGTTGGAATTGCCTTTGTTGCAGTAATTAATCTACAACGCTATTACTCCCTTTGTTCGGAAAACAACGGTTCGGTTGAAATAAGATCGAATGTAGTACCGCCCCAAATGAGACCTTAACGTAAAAAATGCTACTACCGTATAAATATTAATTGTACAAAAGTAAATGAAGCTTGTGTTACAAGCTTCATTTACTTGTGCTTGGTCAAGTAGAAAGCGGGCGCGGGCGCGATAGACCTGGCGTGCTGTGTTCACGTTGGCCGCCAAGCGTTTGCGCGAGTGTGACGTGTTGTCAGAGGTTCGAAAGACGGTTGACGATCTTTTGTTTTAAACCGAAAATTAATACCTAAAGTGGGAGACGATAACAATTAGAATTGGTGTACACGAAATTAATAAAGAAAGAGAACGGTATGGTGAATTTCGTACTTTTTATAGTAATTGGAGAGAACATCCTTTAAGAATTTTTGAATATACCAGAATGACCGTCAAATTATTTGATTACAGCACTAATAAATTCTTCTGTATTGAACGACATGTAAGGATCGACTGTAAGGATTTTCTCTCAAATTACTATATAAAGTACGATATTCACCATACCGTTCTCTTTCTTTATTAATTTCGTGTACACTAATTCTAATTTTTATCGTGTCCCACTTTAGGTATTAATTTTCGGTTAAAAATAAAAGATCGTCGACCGTCTTTCGAACCTCTGACAACACCTCACACTCGCGCAAACGCTTGGCAGCCAACGTGATCACGAGCTCGCCAGATCTACCGCGCCCGTGCCCGCGCGTTCTACGTGTCAAGTACTTAGACCTACAGGTAATAAACATGTATTAAATATATCGAAGTGTAATTCAATTAATGAAATCATCAAGCGGATTAAAATCGAAAAGCGAATTTTCTACGGAATCGATGTGTGACACTATATGTGTAGATGTGTTATACTTATATCCGGACATTCTATGTAGATTGTATGGTTGTTGTTCAATTGCATTTACACAGCTGAACGCATTTAAAACGACAAGTATTCCTTCTCTTTAGAATATGATCTGTATGAATAACACATAAGATAATCAAAATTAACTGCTCGCAAATATAATAAGTAACGTGATGTGAAATGTGGATAATTGTATTCACATTGGTGTTTGATTCTTTTTATAAGTTCTATGAACCTTCTTTCTAATGTTTCTTGCCTCATACACCGAAGGTCCCAGGTTCGAGTCTGGCCTGATTTGTGTGATGAACACAGATGTTTGTACTCGGGTTATGGTGGTTTGTATTTATATATGTTTTTTTATTCTGGGTTCCCCCAGTTCGTTGTATGGTCATCCATAACACAAGCTCTGCTTACTTTGGGGCCATCCAGTTGGTGTGTTTGTCGGGGGATTTATTATTTACTCACCCCTTTACACTGGAAAAGAAAATCAACAAGTACACTCTGAAGCTGAAGCGGGAATTACTTGGGTCCTTTGTATATACCTCGCAAACTACATAGTTGTCTGCATAGTGTAAAAACATCAAATCTACACTTCTAAGTGAAACGAATGGTTGTGGATGGTTCTAGTGAGGTTGAAGAGGAGGGACAAAGATTTGGTGATTTCAGCGGTATTTACATTGGTCAAACCGGTCGTGGTTATGAAGCCTACGTCGGGCAGAGCATCATTAGGCGAAATAATAATTACAATCAATGATTAATAAATAAATAAAACCTCTTAGACTAATGACTTCCACGGGTGCGGATGGCAATTACCAAAAGGTGGGTCGCTTGCTTTTTTCCGACTATGAATATAGTAAAAAAACACGTTATAAGAAACATTCAGCCGCGTGTTAATATAAACAGACCAATGAGTCACTATTTTCATTCTATATTCAACTGCTTAAATGTTTTTCAGGGATTGTCAGACGAGATCCATTCTGCAGTGAATCATACATTATCAACTCTAATCAATCTGTCTTCGACGTTATGCCATAGTTCACAATGGTCATTATTGATTGACGTACTGAATTCTTTAGTTGAAGTTGAAGTTAATAAGTACTGGTTGTGTAGAGTTAATCTTTGTAAGTTGTATGAAAAGTTTCCTTATCAAAGGTAAGTTGATATTTATCTTAATATAGTTTTTTTCTTAAAGAAAATTTTATGTTATCCTTTGTTTTTTCTTTTAATTAAAATGCATGGTAAGTTACATTCATAATTCAGTAGTTAAACAGCACCCTGTATAAAACTTCTTGCAGGTCGCGTATATGTAGGTGAAAATATATTTTTATGAGTGTTGAATGTTAGTGACGGCGTAGAGTAGTGGGTAGTATAGCCTCATAACCTGGATGGTCCAGGTTCGAATCCTGATCAGGGCATTCATTTATGGGAATTACACAGATGTTTGAGGGTGTTCGTCGTTTGGATACTTGGGGGGAGGTAGACTTGCCGAGCTAACGGATGCAGATAAAAATAACTTTGTATAGACATAAAGAGGACTGTAAATTTATTTTGAAAAAAATATAACCGTGAAGTTTTTTGCAAGTTCTTCTTCACAAAGGTTTTTCCGAACTGGTGTTAGAGTCATGTTTTTGACATCAAGTAATTGTCAATGTTGAGAAATAAATAAATATTTCATTTCATTTCATTTCATTTCATGTTTGTTCTCGGGTCATGGTTGTTGATATTTATATATGTATGTTTATTTTGAGTTCAAAAACTCTGCTTACTTTGAGGTTATACAGTGGAGTGCTTGTCTAAAAAACGTAAAACGTCGTAAAACTCGTTACATGCATTCTTGTATATTGTTTCTCCATGCTATGACATTATTTGTCCTTCGAAATCTTATTTATATAATTATTTGTTATTTAAAACCTTATTCATATAATTATTTCCTATAAATCAAAATTTATATTCCTCATATATACTTCAATCAATTATGTCTATTTCAGATTGTTTACGTTATATCCTGATTATCGAAATCGGAGCAACAACATAATGGAAACTTTGATTCGTTTATTAGCAGACCAAGATCATAAAGTCAGAAATGCCGCAACACATGCTTTAATCAGGTAAAAGTAATAACTATTAAATTAAGTAATTTAATACTTACATACTAATTACTTATATTGTATGATTATTTAAAGTATGTATTATAATTAACTATATAGATACAGTGAGAAAGGCCGTAAATTGATTATTTATAAAAAGATAGCTTGACATAGCTTGAACAAAAAATTATTACAATGCAACCATGATGAAACAGTATATTAGTTCCATGTTTTGGTAATGTATCTAACATCATACATATACATACTCCATATAGTAAACATAATATTTCTTTTCTTACAGTGCCATTCCCTATTTAAACCCTTCGCAAAAGTCCACCCCAACATCGATAATAACTGAAATAACCCACTACCACAGTACTCTATTCACATTCTCGAACGACAAACCGGCTTTAGGCAGAGTACGGAATCTGTACTTCTATTCTGATTTGCCCGAACAAATGAAGTTTGGTAATGGAGTCGAATCGAGTTTGAGGACAGTGGTAGGGGATATCTTTTGGCGGTTGATGTCTTCGAGTTGCAAGCATTTTTCGGTGAGTAATTTATTGGTATTACTGTTTGTTTATTATTATAGTGTCCTATCTTCGATCACAAATAAAAACTAAATATACTGTTTCATACAAATATGACACTTTAAGGCGCCATCCATAAATTACGTCACATGAATTCAATAATTTTAACCCCCCGTCCTTGTTACAGCTTGTTACAGGTTACATTTGTAAGACCTTAGTGTCCTTAGTGACGGCACATGTTTGCAATTGTATATCAAGAAACAATAAAATAAACAGCAGTTTCGAAATTAGTTTTATTTCACTTAAATTATTCTATGATAAAACCAACATCAAGTTATACATTTCAGAACCTTCGCTTATTTATTTGCAATCTTTGATTTTAAACTCCTATTCAACTTCAATAACAAACTTTTCTTAAAAAGGTTTGAACTTCTTGTAAAACATTTTGTTTGTTTTTTATCAGCTTATATTTATCAGCAGATTAAACTAACTTTAATCTAGATTTAATATAACTGTTCTGTCATATCAAATATTATAACTTAATAGAATAAAAACAAATACTCTCTTTACAGCAAGGTCTACTTGAAGCACTCCAAGCTATAACACACAAATGGTTACCCTGGCAACATTTAGATTCTTACTCTGATCAAGGTATTTTGGACTACTGTATTGAAACTATCAATGTTACTAGTAGTCCTGTGGTTATAAAGACGGTTCTGTTGGATCTGTGCTGTAGGTTGTACCCTGGTAAGAAAGATTTACATTTGTATAAATTACGGCTGTTTTTACAATGCTCAGATAGCTTTTATCTGTAGAATAATTTTGAGAATTTGACAGTTTCTTCAAGTTGCAAACTTTATCTGAGCATTGAAAAAACGGCCCCTTATTACCTAAGACTTTACAATGCTTATCGATTTCCAACGTATACCTTAAAAAATATATAGCATTTTATCAGCATTACATTTGGTAATTGAACTGGCTTTTTAGTTCAGAGTTCGTCCTTCCTATTTTCCTATATTAACCCTTAGGAGCCTAAACCTAGGCTTACCTAAACTTTAGGAGCAGTAAATATAAACTATTTCATCGACGAAAATACCCCTGCACCAAATAGTGCAGCGAGTTTTATTTTTATTTTAGCAAAATCAACCTTAATTTGTAAAACAACGGCGGTTGAAGTTCTACGTCTTGTAGGGGCACATTGTTGGTGTTATTTTAAAGGCAAAGATGTAACGTAACTAATACCATAAAAAAAGCTGGCTAATAACTGATTTTTTGTTATTGCCGAAGGGAGAAAGTTTATTTTTTACAGTATTTTAGCGCACCTGGGTGCTTTATTCTAAAATTTTATTTTTTTACTGATTTCCTAATAATATTTGAGTTGCTAAACAAATTGATGTAGGAATCACTACTCTCGGTTTAATAGTTTAAGAGTTATTGTTGTTCAAAAAGACCCCTTTTCTCGCGGGCACAAGCGCAGGTAAGCAACCTACCTCCTTTGTTGCGTGTGTGTAGCGGATACGGAAATATTTTATAGGGAATAATAAAGAGACAACGATTGGGTCAAATAGTCCCTGTTGAATATTAATCACGTAATCGGCATGGTCAGTAACTCGCTTTGTGTCCTACGCTCAACCTGTGTTCATCATGCCTCGTGTAGGTTTCGAATATTCGAATGCGCATATCGTGGTCATTCATTTTGTGTATCATATTTGGAATATGGGGTATTTTCGTCGATGAAATAGTTTATATTTACTGCTCCTAAAGTTGTATTACTACATACCGGGACACATTGTATATGTATGTTTATTCTGGGTCCCCCGCAGTTCGCTGTATAGTCATCCATACAACAAGCTCTGCTTACTTTGGAGCCTTACAGTTGGTGTGTTTGTCTAGGGATTTATTTTAAACGTAATTCCGCCTGAAGCCTAATGTCCCGTTGAGGGCAAAACGTGGATGTCTATAGAAAAAAAAGAAAACGTATTTTTGCTTGAATTTATGTGTAATCAATAATTATAATCATTTTAATTTGTAGTTTATTTACAGTGTGTTATAATAATCGCATTACGTTACAGTTGAAATCCACAACATAATGCATACGAAAGGCTCCAACTATGATATCTTCGAGCGAGACACGCAAAGTTCACAAAAGTGGCAGCATTTAGATGACGAAAAGACCTCCAATTTGTCTGAGAAATTCCTCCAAATTACACTGAAAATGTTGAATTTATTAGTGCATTTGATAGAGGAAGTTAATCCTAATACACATTTGAATAAGAGCGGTATTGCTTTACCTGGGAGCCCAGTTAGGAAAAGGTCGCAAGGTAAGAATGAAGTGTATGTAGTGCGACATGTTTAATAGTAGTTTTAGGTAGGGATACAAAAAGCACTTTTTGTTTGCTATATTTCTTAAATTGTTTTTAAAATATATAATCAATAAATTCCACACAAACACGCTGAGGCCGCATTAGGGACTGCAATCCCGACTGGAGATCGCGAATTCGAGATCCCGCGGGGTTAGAAATATCAATCCCGCGCGATCCTGGAACTTTCGGGATCTCGTCTAGTTTAAAAAAAATTTACAATTCGGATAATTGAAAACGATGAAAACTGCTTTTCTGTGATAGTGAGGTTAATTAAAATAAAATATTATTTGAAAGAAAACAAAAACTTGTATTCTTTAATATTACTATCTAAATAATTAACAGTTTTTTTGGAAATTAACAAAATCAAAACAAAAAGTATAACTCAATGGGATGAGAAAGTAGTTACGGGTGATTTTGAAAGTAACTTGTTAAAAAACAAAGTGCTATCTTCAAACGGCATCTAATGTCCGTTGCAATGCACCCAGCTGCTGAGAATGCCCTCTCCGACTCAACACTGGTTGGCAATAGCGTGACTAAGCAATTATATGCAAATTGCAAAAATCTCCCCCTTGTTCCTCCATACTCAAATAAATCCAAGCCAGTGTGTAGCGTCGCTGACCACTGCCAATCCCGTAGATCTCGAACGGGATCTCGTCATATTATGCTTTGGGATTGATCCCGAAAAATTACACGAGATCTCGCGAGATCGGGATTGCATTCCCGAGGCCGCATGCATGAATTGCGACCAGTGGGGTGGTGGTGACGGCGCTGACGAGTTCCCGAAGTAAGGTGGGCAGGTTCGAGCGGCGTAGTTTTGTTTCACGTGAAAGCGCATGTTATTCTTTCAGCAATGTGATAGAAGTAACTTCTTTTTTCTACGATTTATTGTGGTTAAAAGTTAATATAATTATAATCTTTACTTATAGTTTAAAATGAAACAACAAAACGATTTTTAAGATGAATCAAGATGATAAAGCACGTTGTATTCGTGATAAGTTGAATGAATATTTGATAAGTCACCCTATTGATGACCTAATATAATAAATAAATATTTTGAGTAACAACCCTACTATATGAAATTTCTTGCCACAACGGTTTGATTACTCTTACATTAAAAAATATATATATATATTTGCTGTTCTATATTGCTCTTAAAAACGGCTGAATTTATTGGTGGTATACTCCAATCACATTTTTACTTGGTCGGTGAAAAGAAAAAGTAATAGGTTACGGTACGGCCCTACGACAACACCAATGCGCGGGCGCCACTTGATTGGCACTTATCGCTCCCCGCGTCGTCGAATTCGTGAACACCTCCATTTAAAACAAAGCATTCTAACGCCCCCTGACCGTGCCGCCGCCGCCTTAAGCCCGTCAAAGTAAATGCCAATTTTTTTTGGATAAATTTGACTTAGTATTAGAATGTGGTCTTTTTTATTACTGATATGCAGAGATCGGAATAGGCTGACTATATTTACCTAAACTTCGGAGAACAGAGACAGAAAGTGGAGTTTCCGAGACCCTACACACCAGCCAAAATGTGATATTAAGGTTGTGGTCACGTTATCGCAGTACTGGGGATGTAGCTGAACGGCACACAGATAGAAATCGTATTACAACGCAGAGACAGGAGCGATTTCTCCAAAGGACCGCTAGAAGACAAACCAAAACTACAGCGATGCAACTAGTACAAAGGTCCAGGAGGAGCACCAGCTGCTTGTTAGCGACCATACTGTGCGAAGATCCATGAAGTGGATCTTCATGCTCGAAGACCGTTACGTGTTCCAGCAGTGCGACGCGAAGTGGCAATCGCGGTCGGCGGCTTTCCTAGGTTCGGGAGCATCTACCTCGGAGTGACGAACAATAGCAATTGGTGGTGCTGTTTACCCATGGGTCTCGCTTTGGGTTTCATCAGGATTCACGAAAAACACGCGTTTGGAGAACTCCAGACAGAGTTAGCCGTCTACGGCACCCTCAGGAGGTCCATTCATACCAAGGCGGGACAATCATGGTATGGGCAGGAATTTGGCTTGGCGGACGAACCCACCTACTTTGGATCCAAGGCAGCATGACGGCACAAATATAACTCGAGAATGTAGTAGAGTCTGTTATTGTCCCACACAGAATCCAAATGGGCCAGGAATTTATTCTCATGCACGATAATGCTCCTTCCCATACGGCGCGGCTGGTGTCGGCCGCTCTACGAGACCACGATATTCAAGTTTAGGATTGGCCTGCACAGTCGTCCGACTTAAAACCTATCGAGCATGCCTGGGACATGTTACAACGAAGAGCTTTATTTACGAAGATTTACCACCAAATTTGACGACGGAAAAAAAACTTTACGAACACTTGCAAAGAACATACCTCATACTGTAGGAAGACATTGACAATTATGTTTTAGTATGAACAATCGATGCGGATGTGTAATTAATGTAAGAGGCGGCAACACTGATTATTAATAATAGTATTTTTCACGATTTTTGCAATTTTAATTAAAACTGATAATTCTATAAAAAGAAATGAAGTATTTTTATCAGACAAATTTTCTACGGTTAGTAAAAAATAACTTATTTAAAATACAACAAAAATCACGAAATTGTTTATTAATTATTAAAAACTTTAATCTATAATTATTCCATTTACAATATTAGAAAATTCTTCATAGTATTTTAGTTATTTGATAAAATATAAAATATCCCTAGATTGAAATGAAATGAAATAAAATGAAATATTTATTTCTCAACATTGACAATTACTTGTTCTTATTGACGTCAAATAAAACATAACTCTACCACCAGTTCGGAAAACCTTGGTGAAAATGAACTGGCAAGAAACTTCACGGGTATATTTTTTTCAAAATAAATTTACAGAGTCCCTTTATGTCTATACAAAGTTATTCTTATCTGCATTCATTAGCTCGGTAAGTCTCCCTCCCCCAAAGTATCCAAACGACGAACACCCATAAAACGGCACCCGTTCACGAGTTAACGCGGGTTCCAGCCATCGCCCTCCTCAACCACATTAGAGGGAAGTGAGCGATCCGTCACCCGACGCTACCATAAGAAGACGTACTTTAGTGACATAGACGCTTTAGATAATTATCGGGACGACTAATGCAACGAGCAAACAGACACATTACATTGTTACAAATACTAGTAAAATCCTGTTAATGAGGGGATTATACCCAAGGTCTTTTATCATCCAAATAATCGGATTGTTTATATGCTTTAGCACACAACTTCTGCTTTATAGTTTATTTGAAATTGTCAATAGGAAGACCTTGGATATCCTCAGGACCCTTATTATAAAAGCGTATACATTGACCCATGAATGAGTTAGTGACTTTATGAAGCTAACATTGTGCAGATCTTTTTTTCTTTTGAACAAGGTACAAGGAACTTTTTTACATACATTAAATTTAAAAAAATATATTGTGAATGGAAAGTAAGAATATTTATTTCCTTAAATTCACTTCTAAGCGACACCCTTAGAGCAGTTATTTCATTTGAAATTTGTCAAATTTTTTTAACAGCATATGCGGCAGAGCTAAGCCTCTTCGCTAAACCATCAACATGCGGTCCCCACTGCAGTTTGACGTCTAAGCTTATGCCCAGAAATACAGTTGAGTTTACAGGAGTCAGGTCCTGGCTCTTAACTACAATGTTTGTGTTTACTTGTTTGACATTTGGCAATGTAAAATAGAAACATTTCGTTTTGTTTTCATTGAGGAGCATATTATTAGCTGAGAACCACTTCTCTGTGTTGGGATGCATTGGTTTACTGTTCGATAGTCAGTTTCTTGTCTTTTGATTTTAAATAAGAAGGAAGTATCGTCGGCAATATATATGGCCTCGCATTGATTCTTAACGACCGATGGCAGATCATTGACATATACTAAAAATAGGAAAGAACCAAGAACTGAGCCCTGGGGCACACCCATTGTCACTGTCGATCCTGATGATTTTTCTCCATCTATTGCAACTTTCTGTTTTCTATTAGAAATATATGATTTAATCAAGGCAAGCGCTCGGTTTTTCATGCCGTAATGGTGCAGTTTCATGAGTAGATTCTGTTGATGTGTATACAACCACCATACACAATGTGTAATCAAACATTTGTGTTCCGCACAGAAATATCTTTGTCTAACCAAGATGCGAACCCGCGAACCTGCACTAAATTTTATTAAAACCAATAATTTTGGTATTTGAGGTAGCATACTTGAAATTTTTTGACGCACATATAACGTTATAATTAATTGATTATTGACGATCTAATATAACATTAAACTTTTTTTCTCTTAAGATTCTGCACATAAAAAGCCTGAAACAGAGCCGAGTACACTTCGCAAGAAACCTGCGAGTACAGCAGGATTAAAGGCAAATCTTTCTGGACATTTTTATATGGAACCTGTTTATATGAAACTCTACGAGAATTTGAGAGCTGCGTATTCTAACCATAAGGTTGGTGTAGATTTAAGTATTTTATTTTGAAGATACAGTATTTTAGATACATTACAGTTTTATTATTAATGTTATCTTTTTTTCTCAGATAAATCTAGACCCAAAATCTAGTATATTCTACGATTTTCTTTCCACAACACTCCATTGCTTAGCTGTCCAACTAGAACTTTCTACTGAAAAAGAATTTGGTGCAGTAACAGAAGAATTACTTTTCTACCTAAAAGTTTTAATGCCCTTACGAGCAGATTTAACTGTATACTGCATAACACAGTTACTAAAATGTTTATTCGGAACAAACATGATAAGTCAATACAGCGATTATTTAAGCATTCGCGATAAAATCAAAGAAAAACATGAACTAAACTTCTTTCAAGATATAATGTTGGTAAACTCTCTTGAAAAATTTGAAAATCGAAGAGATAGCGCTACTTCAAATTCTAGTCAAATGTTCGAGAAGGATACCAAGATGGCGTCTGAAAAAGAGTTGTTGATTTGTATGGAGACTTTTTCGAAAAATAAAATGGATAAAAAGTGGAATACTAATAAAAGAGAACTGGAGAGGTATATTCGGCTGTTTGAACCAGTGGTTATTCAGGCTTTAAAGGTACAACAGTTTAAACATAAATAGCCTCAGTCTTTCCAAGAAAATTATAATCAAATTTAACTTTTTTGTATGCACCTTTTACCAATATAATATCTATATTTACGACCGTTTTCCACAGAGCTACACAATGCAAAGTGACATACCATTACAATGTAATGTGTTGTCTCTACTGAATCAACTTTTGGCTCTCAGAGTAAATTACTGCCTTTTGGACAGCGATCAAATATTCATAGCTTTTCTTATGAAGCAATTACAGTTTGTTGAGTTGCAGGAGATTCCGTGAGTATTTTGTTGTTATTACTATTCAATAATTGAAGAATGCCTAAATGAAGTAGAGACAGATAGTAAAAGTCTGTCAATGTTTTTTTTTGTATGTGTATATATTAAAAAAAAAACAGTATGGTTCTTCTCTATAAGTTCCCAAATCATGAATGTAATTGTGATGAAAAGGTGAGTAGTTCGAGCTGGTCCAAGATGGTTTCTGACACAAAATTGTTATTTACGCGGGCAAACTAGAAACCGTGGCAAACGTAAATTTCTTAACAAAGCATAGTTGCTTTTTTTTGTACACATGCATTTACCTTTCTCAGTAGTGAGTAAGGGTTTAACTTTGCAATCAATACCTTAATTTGCATATGATTCCAAAACTTGTTTGTAGCTCACGCCGAATGTAAAATAATATGCTTAACATGTAGACCAGGGGTTCTTAAACTTATGGTACCACGTATCCTTGTTAAAGTTTTCATATGACAGCGAACCCCTAAACCTTATCCATATGAAAGTAATAAACTTGGCTTGGGCAATAAAAGCTAACAAAAACAATACCAAAATGAAATAGGTTTTTGAGTTAATGTGATGAGTGGGCTAGTTTCTTTGCGCAAATTGAGTCAATTTTAGGAGTAATTTTGGCCTTAAGTCGTCCAACCACCATTACGTAAAGCATGTCGCGTAGCCCCTACCGTTCAATGGCGAACCCCTAGGGGTTCGCGTACCCCAGTTTGAGAAACCCCGATGTAGACGACCTACCCATATTTACATCTATACATATAAACAAATAACATTGAAGTGTTTATCAGCTTTTCAGCACTTCAAATTTTAACACCTTTTCCTAAGTACATGGGAATGTATAAACTAAACTAATTAATTTTTTACATTTTAGTTCTTCGGCCCATCTGCCCGTCGGTTTCTTTACGCTACGAACGGCTGTATCGATTTTCCTTTTTAATGGCTATCTGCATTTTAAGTACTTTAAGACTCCTCGGAGGAAACATTACATCCCTCAGAATACAAGATCGAAGCTGCAAGCAACAGCTAGTTTGTGTATAAATTTATCGATGTTCGGGAGACTTGAAAGTTATCTATTTATTTGCTCTCCGTGTGGTCATCACTTAAACGTTTCGCCTACTGTTTAATAGACATAAATAATAGATTCATTTACGACTATTTTACGATTCATGTATACTTTTAGCACTATCGCAGCTTAGTTGTATTTTGAACCCAGTCTATGATATTGTTGTTCCCTAACCGACCTACCGATTTTAATATTATGCTCATCAGAGGTTTTTAATGCATACGAGTATTTCTGTTTCAGTGACTGCTGTGATTTAGTCAACGGTATATTAACTTTTCTAGTCCAATTATCGACTTCCAAGCACCATAACAAGCAATTAATAGAAATACCAAAGGTTTGTACTATCTAAACATTACATACTGGCCAGCAATGTAATATTATCATCCATTATGAAGCTTTTTAAACACAGAAATATGAATCTAGGCGCAACGATGTTTAAGGTTCGGTTTCTCTTGGGTTAAATCCCGCTAAATATACCAGTGAGTTTTTACAACTTATAAACACAAGCCGACGGTGAAGGAAAACATCGCGAGGTATCGAAAGAAGCCTTAAGAAGTAATTTTGGAAGGTTTGTGTAAAATCTGCTAATCAGCTATATGAAAGCATGATAGTTGTTCGTTGTAACATAAATTTAAGAGATTTTGGTTTAAAAGTCATGGATAGCTTTTTATGTTGGGTAATCTTTCCCTGTTGCTTACTTTAGATACAGTTGTATATGTGTCTAGTACTTCTACTAAAGATTTGATTATAAAGATGTTAATATAATACACATACAATAAACATTTTTGAAATAACTTATAATTGTTTACAGCTAATACAAGTGTGCGATGGATTAATGGCGTCGGGTGGTCACATGGAGTTCATCGCCGGAATCGAACCTGTAGCCATACGAGTATTTAGCAACATGTTTGGTTAGTATATTTTACTACTATTTAAGTAATTTTTTAAAACTGAATTTGTATCCCGTGTAATTAGATTTTCTAGAGGAAAATTCCCCTTCGTCATATCTGCACGTCACTATTTGTAAGCAAAATTTCATAATAATCAGTTGATGAGTTTTCAAAGCTGGACAAACAAACTCGTAAACTCATTTTTCTTAAGAATAAGATTATTAGTTGATATACAATTGGCAGTAGCTTTGCGTTACCTGTTTGCGTATTTGCCTAATCAGCCCAAATAGGACGATGTAAAGTAGCTCTATTCGTCTATACTCCCTATTCTCACAAACAAGATGCAAATACACGAATACTCGTAAACGCCTGGATGTGTAGACGGTGTGTTCATGATGTGCCGACTTCAACACGGATATAAGCAAACAAATTGCGATTGAAAATTAGAATATTGAATAACGAAGTGAAGTGCCACCATCGTTCACTAGACTGTCCGGGTTAGATTCCTGGATGACACAACATACACATACATGATGAATATGGGGGTTCGTTTATGAGCAATGGGTTATTTCTACCTTTTCTATCACTAATTGATGGCTCTTAACGATTAAGACAACGAATAGACGACCATATATTTTATGTACTAAGAAATATAATTAAACGAAGTGACGGGATTCTAACCACAATTCTTTTTTATAAAAACTTTGTCACGGTAAACTTTACCAGTCTGTGTGATCATAGTTCTTTTAAAAGCGCCGACGTATGGGAAACCCAAGTACATAACATTCCGACCAACATAGCTGTGATCTGACAAGCGTCGCAAGTTTCGTTTAAATGTTGCCATTTTATTAAATGTATACTAATATAAATAGCTTGTAAATCATAATAATGGCTATAAATTTTCAAAAATGCAGCCGAGTTAAAAAATAGCTGTTTCATAGGCAGCTTGGTGGATGAAGATCGCTCATTCAATACCGTGAATTTGTCAAAATGTAGTAAAAAAACCGAGAATGTCTAAAACAATACAAATATAAAAGCGATTTAAAATAATTTAATTAAATATCAGAATTCCTATTTGGTTGCACGCTAAAACAATTTACATACAACGTTGATAAAAGCGAGAGGCATTAAATGAAACCACGTATACTATAAGTGCCTACTGTTAATCCGTAACGATTAAAAAAAGTTTACGAGAAGTATACGAAAAAACTTTTTTCAAAGAACTTAAATAGCTTAATAATTAAGTTAAAATGTAAACATCCTTTGTTGAGTAGCCTGCCGCCACCTGCGTAACTTGGCAACGTCGCATTCGAATCACATTGCGCGTGCGGCGGCGGGCTCTCCGCTTCACACACATACACAGCGGAGCACCCGGGTTTGATGTGGATGATAATGTAAACATGTGGTGTAGGTAACGTTGGACGGTATGATCAATGAACATAATAAACAATAATAATTCACTGTAACACTGACACATTAAATCTTCAATTGTTCGAAATGTCCGCCGTTTGCAATAGTACACATTATAACGACGTATAATATTGTTATTTAATCGTGCAATAAGGTCATTGTGTGTTGTTAAACTTTTTAATTTATTAAACGCAAAAATAATCCGGTTTTTAAGTTCCTCTACGTATTCACGTCTGTCGCGTACACTTCACCTTTCACAAACCCCCAGATAAAAAAATCCATTGGAGTGAGATCCGGGGACCGTGGTGGCCATCGTACTGGTCCAAATCGACCAATCCACTGCTGTCCAAACATTTCGGTGAATCGCTCTCTGGAAGACATCACTGAATGTGGAGGAGATCCGTCCAATTGGTACCATAAATGCCGATGATTGCCTAAGGGTAGTTCTTTGGTATAATCAGCAACGGGACCGTAAAATATCTGCAAAAATTTTGCCGCGTTAAGGGTGCCGTCAATAAAAACAGGGCCAATAATCTGGTTCCTGTGTATACCAGCCCACACATTAACAGAGAAGCAGTACTGACTCCCGAATCATGCGTAGATTTTCAATACTCCAGTATCTGACATTTTGTCGGTTCCATATGCCATTGCGTGTGCATCACATGTCAAATGTGCTCACGTCAGTAGTAGTGCTCACGGCAGTAAGTACGGCTGACTGGCAAATCCCTTCTTAATTGGGCTTGAACTTTTTTAAACTTGTACGGTTTTCGTTTATTCCTTTTTAAAATGTTATGCACGGTTCTATGGCAAGCTCTAAACTAGCGTGCGGCTTTATGCAGACTCGATGTGAGGTTGCGGTCAGAAAAAATTTTCAAGAGTCAGTAGGTATCTGCTGCGGTGGGACTCCATCCTGATGCGCTACTAATGGTTTGTTTTCCCGTGCCCGTTGCTCTGCCAATACTATGGTGCGAGCGTTCCTAGGTCACGTGCGGCTGTCTCCATACCTTTCTCGGTAAGTTCGCAGAGCTAGAGCTGCATTTTCGTGGGATTCCCCGTAGATTAAAATCATGTCAGTGTATTCGGATGCCGTGTACGAGTACCGAGCACGAGGCATTGTGGATGTCTTACGTACTTAGAAAATAATTAAAAACTACTCACAAAACCAAACCTAAAATACTCAGTTACGTGTCCTGTCACAAAAGTAAAACTAACACTAAATAAATTCCGTGTCCTATCACAATAAAAACTTAACAACATTAGTAAATGGGACGCGTGAATGTCAATAATTTGTGCTGATCTGTACTTTCTTTTAAGGAAATATTTAGTAACCGTGTTCTACTTTCTTGTTTGTATTGCATGAATTTTGTCGTTCGCGTGAATTTTGTCGTTTCGCGGTGACCCTTAGATAACTATGTATGCCTATAGTACAAACTTATGATTAGGTGATCGGGAAGAAACTAAGAAAAAACTAAAAAACATTCCTGTGACTAAACTATCAATGTAAGCTAAGCCTGATAATGATACCACAAAATATGTGGTTTTATTTAATGCCTCTCGCTTTTTTCAACGTTGTATATGTGTAAGATTAAAATGCTATTATCCGACTTTGAAATTAAATTATCATTATTATTATCGTGTAAGTTTTTTCTCTCAGCATTTAGCCGGTATTACCTACGTTTACGGGATATACCAAGTAAGTTCTGTGTGTATTGGGTCAATTTTATGGGTTGGGGAGTTTTGGGTTATTATTATATTGCAATGTTACTAATTTTTATTGTATAACTTTTATCTTTCTTCTAGCTTTCGCCCGTGATTTAATAAACGTTTAACCTGGGTATTAAAAAAAAAGGCTTTTATATATTTTCCTTTGTCCACGCCTTTTACCATGGGAATTGAATATCGAATTATAATTCCTTATTCCTTGTGTAAATCATTAAGAGAAACTAAATGAGAATGTTAGCTTTTTAGGCCCCCCTTGGTCCCCTTAAAGAGTTAAGTGTGTATGGGTGGTGGTGGCAATACTTTGCTTTCTATTGAAACATTTTCTTGTTTTTCAGGTAATATAGCATTGGGTAGAACGCAACAGCAAGAAGCTCAAGCAACAAAGGAAGTGTTATTCTATATGCTACAGAAAACTATGCACCAACCTAAGGTATATTCAAAACATATACACTTGTTGACAAATCTGTCAAATAATTTATCGTTTCATGGGTTTCATACCACGCCCTCTAATCTTACATGAGGTCTTTTAGTAAAAAAATATACTATATTGATACACACAGGATTATAGAAATCGCACATAGAAATCCACGCGGGTTAGGTCCGGACTTCTGGCTGGCCAGGGTAAAGGCCCACCTCGTACTATTTGTTGGCTGTGGCTGATAACAAATGGCTGGACACAAATTATCCATTTGTTTGGTTAAATGATGAATCAGATTAAGTGGCAAATCATCTAGTAGCTCACTTAGGTCTCCTCGCAGGAAATTTTCTTAGTGTTCCTCATTTAAATTGTCAGGGACAAAGTAAGGCCCAATCAAAAGATAAGAAATAATGCCCATCCACATATTCATTGCATGCACGCACCGCATTAACCTTAAAGGACAATTAGCCAGGGACTGTTACAACTGCTACCTTGGGGCTCGCAACTAAGTTTTTTCTATGAATTTTTATTAAAACCCTATATATTTCGTTGGACAGCTGATGAAACGTACATATTTTTAGGCACATCTGTAAAACAGGCGCCATAATATTTTTTTGATATCCTTTAAAGATAATAAACATTCAAATTTTTTCTATAGTTCTTTTAAGTTTTAATAATCTACAACGACTTATTTATTCAGTTTACGTACAATATTGGTTATTGAGGTCATCATCTTATTTTACGTTTAAAAATCAAATAATAATAATATTAAGACTTACACATTTCAAAATATCTAAGCTGATAGCCGAATATCGGGAAATTTTTATAAAAAACAATTAAATTCAAATATCTCGAAAACGGTTAGATTTAGGATAGAGTGTTTCATATTCAAATCAGTGAGAAACTTAACCTGTAACCCTGTATAGAACACACTAAAGATGATGGTCAAAGCCAATATGGGATTTTGATCAGCTAATGGTCAGTAATAAACATGAAAGATTAACTCATGAGTAACCTTTTCCCCCTTAAACTTCCCTAATTTTAAATCTAAAAATCTTGTACGAAAATAATAAGTAATTTGCGAAAAATCAATGATAAGCTACCATTTTGTTTTCTTTTGAATGTATCAATGTCAATGTCAAAAAAAGTAACAAAACGATGTCGAATGAACCCACAAGTAATGGACCTTATTGGTGGATTAGTTTTGAAAGTCAATCAACAATCTGTAAGTTTGTTGATTGACTGTCATTACCTAGAGTGAATCCTAAAAAAATCGGGGAAAAGATATATTTAAAAAAATATCTTACAATGGTAGGAAGGTCTATATATTCAAACTAATGAATGTATGATAATCTATATTTTTTGTTCTTTAGTTTGATATAATGACTATTAGTAGGTCATCTTTTGTACTACCTGCTTTGTTCTATAAAATTTTCCCCAGTAGGTGTGCTGGTGGAAATTTGTATTAGAAATACCTTTGTAGTTTCACTAGTTTCTAAGTCATTTTTATTATTGTGATTTTGTCTGTGTTCATAAATTATTAAATAAATAAATTTATACAAAATTGGTGTTTACCCTAAAATAAAAAACAACATTATTCGATAATTTAATAACATTACTTCGCACTATCGTAGCTTAAATTTGTTTATTACAACAAAAGATATCACTGACGAATGGATAAATCTGTATTCATTAATGTTATTTGTTTTATGACATTAATTTATTTAGTAACACATTTTGATGTTATTTTTACAGGTTCTAGACTTGGTATCATGCGTTCTCTGTCTATCACGTGACCATTCAGAAAACTACACTCATTGGTGTGAATTAGCGTCCCATACATTAATGAACTTGCTATCGCAAGCTAGTGTCGAGATAGATACTTTTGAATCCATTGAATCGTTGGAGAGGTTAATCGATTGCTTGTATAAAGATGTATTGTTGGAGACCAGTCGAGTTGAAGTTTTATTGAAGATTTTGTTTAAAACGCCGCCTGATCAGGTATAATTTATTTATAAATTATAACTTAAAAATATCTGTATATCCATGTGAATGGATATTTCTAGATATTTAAAAGTAGATTGTCCCTTAATTTTTTTTAAGTTCGTCATAGCCGACAAATGACCACGCGATCCGCCTGATGGTAAGTGGCGTCCGCAGCCATGGATATCATTTATCGTAGTATATTTTGATGGCTAATCATGTTGTTTGTTGATTTTCCGATTAATGATGCGTTTCCGACCGTTCTGCGTTGTCTGTTGATTCCCTTTCACCTGAGCACAACCACGTAACGTGATTAATATAGCGGTCAAACTAGAGACGGACTGTAATACCGCCACAGACAAGATCCTAAAAACAATAAACTCCAGTAGCACTACTTAGATGACAATATTTGATGACAAATATATATTTTTTCTTCTATTTCTAGGCAACTACGCCATACAAACTAAAAGTGCGATATCTCTCAATAATAATGGTAATACTACGCAAAATTCTTGTACACATACCAGAAAGTGAAATCTTACTCGCAATAAATAACTTAAAGGCTACCCATATTTCACCGTCTTCAATATTCTTCAACGTCAAACCAGATATTGATCCGCTAAATGTACAAAATGTAAACGAAAACTGTGCGAATTTATCCCCTGATGTGGTTCTTGTAAGGTTTCTTTTTAAAACGTTGACTTACGCCATTTTGGAGTTGGATAATTGTAATGAAATCGAGTGCGGGAATTTGGACCTTAATGAAGATGAGATTAAGGGTGAAAATCATAGACTGTTGTATGCAGTCTGTGTTAATATCATCGTACAAGTAAAACACATGATGCATTTAACTGGTAAGAGGTTTGAAGTTTGTGTCTTTTATATTGTTGATGAATATTCTTATGAAGAGTGACCGGTACCCAGACTTGCTAAATATCTCTTAAAAAATATTGCTACATTTTTGACGTTTTGCATAAACCTTAAGTTACTACAACAAATATCATAAAATAATATTCATAAGCATATGCACTGGAATTTTTATGAAACATTTTAGTTTTAATCTGTTTCCTTTATATATCTTAACTATAATTCGTGACTATTATTTCAATGTTTTCACTTGCATTGTTCGTTAACCGTGACAAAGTAATAGTAAATAATTTCTTTGTGAATGAAGATTAATGTTATTAATTCTATTTTTGCACAACTTCAATATTTTATTTTCCATTCTCGCGAGACATCTTGATTCTCAGTAAGATTAAGTTATTTCCTAATATTACAGATAACTGTCTCTTCCCTTTAACTTCAAAAACGGCACAAAGCCTTTTACAAAACGAGCAAAGTGGCCTTAACACAGGTTTATACAGTCCCGAAGAAAACATTCCATTAGAATTATTGAACCTTATTTGTGTAAGATGTGCCCATCGAATGCCGTTGCTGACTGTACATTGGTCCCATTTGCTGATACGGTAAGGTGTTATTAATATTATATTATTTGTGTATAAGGTATCAAAGGTATGTAAGTAATTGTTACTAATAAATAAACTTATTTGGTAATTTTTTCGTAAACTAAACAAAGCTTGGGCGATAAAAAACCTTGCAAGTTTATATTCTATATAGTTTATGGTTTTCACTTATATGATTTGTCCCATATTTTCAGGATTAACTTTATATCGAATAAATGCTGGCAAAAATTGGCAGGTTTTGTCGGTAGTACACCTCTATCAGATGGTAAGAGACAAACAGCTGAAATACTACACATTGCCTGTGTTATGGCGTATTGCGAATATTTTGTAAGTAAAATGATTATCATTTCTTTTTCAACCTATTTAGTCAATTTGTATTTGTGCATTGATTTAAGATATCTCTATTTTATAAATCGTTACGAGTATTAGCGCAGGCAAATATAACCTTCATTTACTACCGATAAAAATTATTTCTTCTGTGTATTCTACTTCTCCAACTACGCTTTTATATATTTATACAATTTGGTAGATGACACAATTTAAAAATGCAAGTTTTTATAATTTATTTATAAAATATTAGTTATTTTGACAGGTACAGTGTTTTGAAAAATATAGTTTTGAATTTAATATCGAAATTATATAGATTTGAAAACTTAAAAAAAGAAGCAAAAACTTATTATAGTATATGTTAAATTTTTAAATATCATTAGCTTACTTACATTAAATATAACAATTTTTACTATGATAGTATGCATGTAAACTCATTATCTACGTAGCTATTATACATTTTATCCAAACGCCCATACAATTTTAGTATGATTCACAAGTCGTGACGTCACAGCTCAGTACCGTTTTGTATGGAGCGTTTTTCGGCGACTCGCAGCGGCTCCTCGAACACATCGCTGTATCTAGAAAACTATTGATTGGAAACATACTGTTACTTTTGCAATATTTATTTACTGTTGATAAACTTTTTAAATATGAAATAAAAAAAATTTGTCATGTACCCAATTCCGATGGTCTTTCATTCGAACACTCCAATTTCGTAATAACAAAGGTCCCGCCTAAAAATAAAGGACACACGTCCTTGCTCTGTGAGTTTGGCCAATAAGATGACTTCATGCAGGCAACATCGCGGAGCGCGCTGAAATACGCGCTAAAAACCTTTGATGTGTCTAAAAATTCAATATCCTATACCTTAGTCCAGTGTCGTTTGTAAATTATCGCTTTCAAATGCCTTTAATTGTTGAGACGCAGGTAGAGCAGTAGTATAAATAATATTTTTATTTGAAAGAAATGAAGTATATATTTAATGTGATGTTGCGTTACTGTTTATTTTTTGAAATATTTTTTTTTATTTGAAAAATTGGTCAAAAAAGCGACCGTTCAGATATGTTGTTAATTTTTTTTTAATTTTATTTTTTATCCTTAAGACATAATCTGCTACTTAATTAAATGTGCATTTATTCAGTAGACATTGAAATTTGATGGTGGAAACTAACTAGCCTTAATGGACAGTTTCCAAACAAATTTTTTTAAACTTAGGTATATTTTCTACCTGATATTTCAGACTCACCACGGCCTTTCCGAAGTTGTACAACTAACTTGGCTCCTAGTAAACAGAATTCACGTTTTACTGACATACTATTCAAGTACGCAAGTTGTCAAGCAATTAATACATAAAGTTCAGGAAAATATGACTGCTTCGGGATTATTATTGCAAGCAGTAGCCGCTAGATGTCAGCATTGTTTGAAAGTAAGTGGTTGCGTATGTTATTTCAATCATTGTGATCTAAATGTGAAATATGGTTGTTGTTCTGTTAATTATACTAAGGCCCACTTGTGCAGCTCTGAATTCTGCAGCTAAATATTGCTTTATATTTTTTCCAGAAACAGAAAGTGACGGAGAGACAGTTTAACTAACATAACGGCCTAAATAATTATGTCCTGAATATCTCTAGCTTTTATGACTAACCCATTTTAATTGTGTTATTGAGTTTATTTTTTGTAATGTTATGTGCTCTAAGCTCTGGCCCATCTTATTTTTCTTTATTTAATTTAATTTATTTATTCGCAGGATGAATTTGCACTAAACACGTACAAGGTTTTATCGATTTGTCACGAAAGTCAAAGCGGAGCATTAATTTTCCTAATTTGTAGAATTATTGGAAAATTAGAACCAGCAATTTCTGTCAGGTTAGTGGTAAAGTTTCCAATAACATCGGTTAAAGATTCCGGCGTGGATTCACTTACGTAACTCCTAAAAGCAAAGTTATCTCGACGTAAATTACGAAGAGTTAATGTAGTTCAGTTTTAGTTCTTTGCCAGTTTGTCGATAAACAACAGACAAACCCACTTGTTTAACTTCTAACAAACGAGCTAGCGATCCAACTCATGGAAGTGGTACACGCACCCATGAACATCATGAATCGTACATGTTTTTTTTATATTGTTATTTACCTACTGATTTATCGATTAATGACGCTTTGCCCATCATAGACTTCAGTTGAAATTGCCTGTGTTCCCATTATCATATTGCACTGGCTGTTTCTAAACGTGGGTATTATGGCGGTCAAAACATGTCTCAGACAAGATCTTAACAAAAAAGAAACTTTACTTTAAAATTATAGTAAACATAACTGAACTCTTTTTTACATATTTCATCTCATAGCTTGGTCTAAGTTTAACAAGAAATGCTTAGATATTTAAAGTTATAAAATTATCTCGAGTCCTCTTTTGCATTGTCACAGCCGTTAAAAGATTTTTATGATAGTAAGTGGTATTTGTTTTCAATTTAATCATTGTCACTATTAATTCATGACTCTTGATTGCACTGGCTGATCGGTACATTGAAAATAAAAATACGGTTGTAGCATTTACTATGCCAGTAAAATAGGAAAGGCAGTACTTACACCCATTGTTATTGTCTTTGAACAAAAACTATGAATACCATTAAATCTGACTGATTGCTAACTGTCAGTAATCATTTTAATTATCGTGTTTTTACGGATTTACCAAAAATGCTACCTAGACATTCTAATTTACTTACCTTTTATATTATACATTTTTGATTGCTGCTACTGCGGTTAATATTTTAACTGTTCAACGTTTAGATTTGCAAAACTAGCCATCCAAAGATGCAGACAACTAAAAGACATGGAAACAGAACAAATCACAATGCAGTTGTCAAAAGAAGATGTTCAAGTGGCCTTAGAAATGTTGCAGAGAGAAAAGGTGCATATAAGGTTAGTAGCAACAATACTAATAAAAGTGTAGTGTGTAGTTCAACCGACTATATTGGTCTTATCATTTCACACATGTTTAGCTTATTTACCTTTCCAAGATCAAAACTCTAATGCGATCGTATAGTAGTAAATATTATAGAATAGTTTAAGGATTTTAATCGATATTTTTAAAAGTTTCTTATTGTGCTTAATTGTTCAAATTAAATCATCAAGTACTTAGTAATATCGTTTAACGATTATAACGCCGTGAAAAGTTATCTAATCCTTTTATGTACTTCTTTTTATTTTAGTATAAATTAGAAATAGTAATTTTAATAATTATTTATTTTGTATTTCAGATATCCAGCTTTAGTGATAGAATTAAACTCATTAGCGTCTTCCGTATTCGATCTATCGCCTTTAGATTTATCTCAAGACCGAGCTATAAATCCCCAGTACATTTCTACAACGAATGTTGGTGAACAGTGGCTGATTAATCAGGTTAAAAATAGGTGTGTATATGTTGATATTCATGTATTTCCTATTCAAATAATATAAATTAATATTTTGTTGTAACTTAGCTATTACCTTCATTGCTCGAATTTGTTCTCTGACAACTTGTTTATGCTGTCACTTTAATGATTTAAAAAATGTTTATCATCCACAATTATAGATATTATGAGTTTTAATATGCTGTGTTAATTATTGAAATAAGTTTACTATGCTTACAGATGTAGTCAGTCAGACTGTGCTTTGCCGAAAGTACCGAAATATTATGACTTGGCACGACTTTTGTCAAACCTGTCTAAAGATAACCTTACTACTGTCATGACGTGCTCAGAATTCGACAGGAAGATACTCAGCGCCTGTTTCAAAGTATCTTGCGATAATTTCCTTAAGGATTTTCTCAATTCAGTGTCTCTCTTTGAAAGTAAAGAGCTGGCTAGAGATTCAATGAGAGAAAGTTTCGCATACTCAAAAGCAGACCGCAAATCTTCCGTTGATAGTAATAAACTTTCGAATACTATTCATGTATTCAAGAAAAGTGATAATAAAGAATCGAAATCTCAATTTTTCATACCAATTACTGACACAGATGGTATGAAAGACAAATTCGGAAATTTACAACTTACCGAAGATGAATTAGAGTTCACAATGCCAGAACTACCAGAATTATACAAATTAAGTATGATTACTCTGGACAATTCCTTAACAGAAGTCATTAGATTGTTTCCAAAACAAAATCGTCCTCTTAGCCAATCAGAAAACTTCGATTTGAATATTGAACAGACGATTGATAGATACACAAGAAGATGCCATCAAGTGTTTCAAGATAAATTATTCTACCAAGAATTTATAACCATACATACAGTTTTGCATGCGTTTTTGGAATCTGTTGATAGAATTCTGAAACTTATCGACGACTTTGACTGCGAATTGTTAGACAAATGTATAGAAACTATTTTACCGATTTCAACAGCGAAAAGTATAGCGATATTTTCGGTGATTTCTTTGCAGTATCTATCATTTTTAATAAAGAATAAGAAAATTGTCGAGTCTCCAGTGCAGGCCGAGGTTTCTTTCCGTGCGCCCTCCACAGTAACAGATGACATTGTAGTTAATAACGTCATTCTTTTGACAGTGGAAAATGTGTCAAAAGCCCTCGGAATCAGAGAAATCTGGATGGAATTAAATACGGACAATAATTTAAATAGGATACAGTCAGCCATTAGCTGCTTGTATGCTGTTGTTAAATATTTAGCAAAGGTACGTTTAGTAGTTTCATGATTTATTTAAAATTTGTGTAATATATCTAGGTTCGTTCTAATAAGTTATAAGGCTATATTCTTATTCACTTACTGTTGCAAAATTATTTTATTTCAGAAGAAGGTAAGCTTTAATTGTTTTAGCGATATTTTGTTTGTCGAGTAGAGCTTGCTATATGTCGACATCTAGATGTCTTAAGGGAATTGCAACACAAGTCCCTTAAAATAACCTGATTTTGTTGTGACTCGTGAAAAAGCCGTTATAAAACGTGACATTAATATTTCCTTTTTTCCTTCAGGATACAAAACCTTTGGTTCTCAAGAATTACATACCGCAAGATTCGGGTCCTAAGTCGGACATAAGCATAGTTGGGGACAAATTAATTACTCTAATTGAGTATTGGGAGACCAATATGTATGGGAATAATAGAATGAATGTGTTAGATGAATGCTACAGGAACCCTGTTGAAACCCTTATTGTTCATTTGGCTCGGTAAGAATCAATAATATTTTATTATCAATTGATGTAAAATATTTAAGCTGTGTAAATAAGAAACTCCGAATTTGAATAGCCGTTATACACCGAGAAGAAAATAAGCTGGCGTAAAAAAAACTCTGCACTATTTTGTAAAAAATAAATTTTCATTACGTAAATTAAAGTAAACATTTTGACTAGGACTGCGACTTGTACCGAACGTATTCAGTTCAGATTAGATTACGGTGGGTTTAGGTTAAGATTGAACAGAGAATTTGATAAAACATTTTCGAGTTTAAAAATCTTTAAGTTACAACTTTTTAGTCTAATTATTATTACTAGACATGGATTATATGCTCTATCTAAATGCCAATATATGTACACATATATGCACTTAAAAAAGGCGAAACATGCACAAATTATGCACAGTAGAAATACTTAAAATAAATCGGAATTAAAAAAAAATCACAGGCAGCCCGTCCTAACTTGGCCTTGGTAATTTTTTTATACATTACTCCACTCAACTCCAGTCACTTTTTTATTTAGCTATTTAGTTTTAACAAAAAAAGGTTTTTATAGGTAAACAAATGCAGCGAGCAATAAATAAAAAAAATTTAATTACGTGGCGCAATTAGTTTCCTCATGCCCTTTTCCCTACCGGCTGCACCTTGCCAATGCTGTCGCCTAGTGCAAGCCAGCATAGCCGATCGGTTTCATTGTGCTTTGCCCAGTGCGTGTGCGGTGCCTGTCAATGGCTGCAGCCCGCTACCGCTCCCTGGCTATACAACATACAAAACGCCTAACACATTTAATCACTGAAATAACCACTGTCAACGTAACAGTACTTAAACATAGCATGGTGCCTGCATGTAATCCGATACCTAATTATTAAAAACAAGCAACTATCTTGGTGGCATGCTAGCACAAAGAAAATATTATCTGTTACTACGCTATCTGTAATTTATAATATGGTTAAAACACGAGTGAGTACAGTACTGACCGAGACGTCTTAAACCATTCTTAAAACAACACCTATTTGTTGAAACTTGTCATGACCTTCTTCTGTAGTTTCTATAAACACTTCGTGTTTTGTTTTAGATTAGAAATGATCAACATTATTTCTTTGATTCCGCCTCTGGCGTGGTCTTCGGTAGATGTTACAAAGAAAGATTTATTGAAAATTGACCTACCGTTACACGCTTTTCAAGATATGGACGTTTTGGAAGCGTTCTTGTTTAGGTATGTGGTTTTTAAGTTATAATTCCGAATTATTTGTTTTTTAAATCCTTATTTAGCACTGTCATTTCATGGTAAAAAGATGAAAATTTGTATGAGGAACTCTAAAGAATGTGTTACAACTCTCAAAGAAAATTGGATCCACCTCTTGACATAAACTTTAATTTTAAACATACAACTTTTAAATATATTTATACGGATTTTTCATTCAATCAATGTTTATTAAAATCAGTTTTGAACTTTTTACAGAGTGAATTTAATAGGTTGGTCGTCTAAGAAACAGTTTGAAGAAATCTGGGTTGGATTGCTTGGCGCTTTGCAAGGAAATGGAACGCATTGGGCCGTTAGAGGAATCACTGCGTTATTGGTGAGTAAATAAGGTGCACAATAAAAATATTATGTGGATAGTTTTTACGATTTGAATTATAAAGAAGCCGCGTTTATATAAAGATACTTCAAGACTATATTGTGAGATGAGGTTATTTGAATAATATTATTACTTTCACAAAAGTTTTTAAATTCATTTGAAATGACTGGAGTGCCATTATCTGCGCAAATTGTTCTAATTAACCCAAATCGACTCATCACTTCACATAATTTGCTTATCACAACCTTGGTTCCGTACCCCGTAGATACATCAAAACATTCTAAATATTTAGAATACGCATCTACGATAACTATGAATATCTTACTATTAATGGGTCCTAAAAGACGACTGCAATAACAAGCTTATGACCTCTTACTACGCGACATTTTTCACTAGCTAACTCGAAGCGACATAAATAATACGAGCAAATTTATTTTCTAGCTTGTTTTGTGATGGTCATTAATTTTTTTCAAAGTTCACTATCGGATTGCGACTCATCGATATTTAAAAACCGTTTTGAATTATAAACAAAGTTTACGTCAGTTGCCGTATATATTGTTTCATTGTCAAGATCATGCTTGTTTTTAATTTCACAAGTTGACGTACTTCAGAAGTCCGCGCTTTTATGTAAACTACTTACATAATCTATATTCAATTAGACAGAAGGCTTTTTACAGTAATTTCTGGTACACCTTTATAGGATTAAAAATTGATAGCTATATGTTGTGATCAGTTCCAAAAATAAATTGCACAGATCGGCAATATAAATAGTTATTTTCTCACGCTGAGTTGCTTCAGTTTAAGATTAAAATTATGAGTTTAAAATTAATAATTTAAGAAATATGCTTGTTAATGGGATCTTTATTTAATGCAAGTTTCTATTTTAGGTGAGCGCAGCGCCAATGACCAGAAAAGGTGTGTTACACGTCCCACGAACAAGGCTACATGTCAATAATGGGTAAAGAATTTTTATAACATAATATTTAAAAGTTTTTTATTTATCGAATCTTAAAATTTTTTAACTAAAGGTCATTCTTCATTTATTTTGTTATATATCTTGTATTAAATAAATTACTTTTTTGCATTTAATCGCATAGCTACTTTATAATTTATATATCTTCTAAACATTGTACTACACAAAACTATGTTTTTCATTCTCAGTCACCAATTACTAAGAAATATAGTAATTGACACTTCGGCTTACAAATTATTTGAAGATGTCAATTTAGAAAGGATTCCTATGATGAATGATGGGTACAATGGCTACCATTACGCGCAGTTTAACTCTGAATATTTGAAAATGGCTGGCGGTAAGTTTTACTATACGAAAGGATTAAATTTGCTCCTCTGTAATGGTTTCAGAAGTCTTTTATAACTTAAGAACAACAAAGACAGACGAACACAGAAACTGCTTGATCGTAATGTAAGCAAAGAACGAAGTGTGTGTGTGGAAGTAAGTGCAGACGAACATTGGGGATACATGCCGCCCGGGTTTATGCGATGCAAGCCGAATGAATCCTGAATATGCGTAGTAATTGCTTCGAACCAGCTTTTTCTCTCAACAAATAATGCAGCACTTTGCGTGCATGCCGGCCGAGCGGGTAGCGCCTTACATTACGTGACACTAAAATTATTTTATTATATTTTTGATTTTTGCTGCTAGACTGCCAAGTAATCTATTTTTACAAAATTATTCCTATATGTTCATACACTTTCTTAACCTAACCTATTCTAATCCAATTGTGTGTAAAATTCCAAGACAAAATGTGGGTGGGATTTAGTAAATAATTGTATTGAGTAAAAGCCTTTTCTTTTTATATATTTGATTTATAATTATTAAATCTTTTTATTATTGTATTTTTCATGTTCCTACATTTTTAAGTAACCTTTTTCAGATACTACAGATGAAAAAGGAACAGCTAAAACCCGCCGCGATCTAAAACGTATAAAGAGGACAGATATTGATGTCAATAGCTGTTTGCAGCTGCTTATGGATGTCATTTCTGATATGCTAGATCCTAAGGTAGATGTAACTTGAAATTTTGTAAAAAAAGATGCTAAGTAATATTGTTTACTAAAATTAAAACGGTTTTGATTGGATTCTCCGAAAAATTTGTCTTCGTTTCGTTAAAGTATAAACTTTCCTAATTTTTTTTAAGTGCTATCGATATGTAAAGCGGGGTGGACTTAAAATTGACTGGTATCCCTGCAGTTGTGGGGGTTCGGTAAATTTATACAAGAAAAACATACGACTTTCTACTTATCGAAACCGTTTATACTATTCACCTATAGAATAAACTACATTACATACAAAACTTTTGCTTTCAGGCTACAACAGGGCTATCCGGGCGTCTCTCTCTAATATCTTGCATAGCACATTCAAGTGGCATTTTCTCCAGCACTGGACATTGGGTGTGGGCATGCACTCTCCTTTCAAGTGTGGACGTAGTTAGCGGTCCCTTGTTATATGGCGCGGCCGCTTGTTTGCCTACGTTGAAGGATCATGTGCATTTATGTGTAAGTACAATAGCTAAATCTCGAAACCCCATTAAAAATAAGTCAAATTGCATTTGACGATTTATAAATGGAAACATCCATAATTGTTCTAAGACAATTTATGATATTGTGTCTAGCCATACCAAAATCAGAATATCAATAAAATTTGATATGTCGTATGCGGATGATTGAATTACACATTCAACTAAACATCTAGCCGTTTGGTTGAACGTCGTATGCTTTATTTTTAGGCTTTAATTTTTATAATGGCCCTTTACTGGTTGCACATAGCAGGATATCAACAAGCTTCTAACACAGTAACTAAATAATCGCATATTCCTTGCTCAATAATTAACTTTATAACATGACAACTAGCCGGTTAGTTGAAAGAATCCAGTCAACCAAGCACCTAGTTAATTATAAGGTCATTACATTTGGCGTTAGGAAATTGGCATTTTGTAAGGGAGGATTATACGGAATAATTTTTAAAGTATCCTTTCCTGCAATAATTTGAAAACATATACAAAATACATAAAAATATGCTAAGAATTTTATTTTCATTTTATTGGATCACTGGTGTCGCGTTGACGTGTGACTACTTGAATTTATTTATTTACCTGATATTTTTAATTTTGCGAAAATTTCTAAAACATTAATTTTTTAAGACTAAATTTGTACAGGGCAATTATAATATGCATAAAATTCTTAAAGTAAATTTGATAATGATCATATTTATCTTATATATCAATATATACCGTATTTAACTATGTAAATGGCATTATTTGTGACTATTTTCTGAAACATTGAAATTGATATAGTAAGCTAAGATCAAATGATAGCCATGTGCCATCGTGTACTTTTCTGTAGAACTATACTCGTAAAAGAAAGGGACAATTGACACATACACATTGTTTTAATGTAACTTAAATGGAGTAGGCAGCGTTTTTGATTCAAGTTCCCAGTCCGCATAAATGTTTCCGACATCTTCTACCATAATGAGCATATTTGAATCAATTCATACAAAAAAGTCATACGCATAAACCTTTCTCTTGAATCACTTCGTTTATTGGTACAAACCTTATAAAAATCCGTTCCGTAGTTATCCGCTGTTATTAGTTATTCCTTTGCTTTATAATATGTTGTGATAATATAAACAAAAAACAACCTTTTCAGGAGCTAACCACAGTACACCAAAGACTCCTCAAATCGCTGACATCTTCAAACTCCGCGCTTCGACAGGCAGGTTTACACGGCTGCTTGCTGCAGTTGTATGAAGGCAATGTCGGAGACCTAACGCTGCATTTACACGCCGCCGTCACGCACCACGTTCATAATGTTAAGTAAGTTAGTTTATTATAATTAAAAAGTAAGATACCTATATTATCATTATAATGAGAAAAGATTTGTTTATGTGTAATCGTTTAATTCTGAAACTACTAATCCTTTTTCAAATATCTTATACCGTTTGAAAGCTGGTGTATCCTAAAGTAATTTGGCTATATTTTGTACCGAACTTCACGCAGATAGGGAGATAGGCGTGTGAAACTACGTGGGAAATAGTTGAAGCATCTTCACAAATGCATCATAATGTTTCTTATAACTCCGTCATAATCGGTAAGCACAACAAGCGATCAACCTGATAGTAGACGTCATCCCCATCCATGGATATCGTTAATCGTGACTGGTTATCTTGTTGTTTATTGATTCATCGACTAACGATGCGTGCTAAACATAGGCTTAAGTTGGAATTGCCTTTGTATCAGTAATTTCACTGGGTATTCCTTCCCTTTGACCGGAACACATATATTTAAACATGGTTATTTTAGCAGTCAGGGCTGTAGGACCGCCCCAGAAGAGGTCTCAAATATAAGTTATTCTACTATCACTATTGATGTGAAGATTTTCCCCCAATTTCTACAATCACTATTGATGTGAAGATTTTCCCCCAATTTCTACAATCACTATTGATGTGAAGATTTTCCCCCAATTTCTACAATCACTATTGATGTGAAGATTTTCCCCCAATTTCTACAATCACTATTGATGTGAAGATTTTTCCCCAATTTGTGTTTAGGGCTGGGTTGAGTGTCTTGAGTTTTTATCCCAACATGCAAAAAAAACTTAATATTTTATTTTTTTATGTCATAGGTGAAGGTCTTCCTTTTTTCACTTTCCTCGATATTGCATAAATTCAACTTTACTTCGGCTTTTAAAAGTTATGTTATGGTTAGAGAGGAAAAAAAGCCAACGAAAAAAACCTCACAGGACTTTTTATTAAAAACATATTTTGTAAAATACTTGAGCTAGAAGGTATACCATTTGACGACGATGCATAGTTGGTGTCTCAGCTTTTCTAAGAAGTAAGCTTCTTCGTTGTCTGCTGCGAACTTAGCCACTGTGGCACTGACCTATAAATATTAACGTTTTTGTTATAATTTCATTTTGATTTAATGTTTCAGACCAGAAAATTTATTCGTTAGTGTATTAACCCAGATAACCCTGAAACTATTTATCATCACAGATGTTTAAAATATTTTAGTATGTTGCTACTTATGACTCCAAAGTTTCGGCAAAAATCATGAAAAAAATCGAAATTACCTGGAAAAGCCGGAAAATGGGCGGTGTTATAACACCTGGTAGGGGAATGTACTGCTATCAGGTACTTAGGGGTAAGGTAAAGGTTGAAATAGAGAAAATTAAATAGTATGAAATGTTATTTATTTTATCTGGTAATAAAAACTTAAACTGGAGTATGATATGCTACAAAACACGTTTTGGGATGTAAATAAACGACACACTTCTTACAAATAAAATTTGTTTTTTTTTTGCAGAATTTGCAAGTTAATTGAATTTCCTTGTATTCAATGATATGGTCTAATCTGTCATATCGAGAAGTCTCCCTATGAGAAGTGGGAGTGGGACAAGGCCCACGCTTATCATTTTTCTTATTGGTCTCTAGTAAAGCCCTTGCAACAACTCTTCGAAATGTAAGATGAACAGCATTATGTGCGACCATATCTAAACTGTGGCAAATAAGAGGGAAACACCACTTTTTGCCACGAATAGACGTTCGGTAAAGACCTATATTTTGGTCTGATCTGTCTACACCTCCCATATTCTCATTATATTTCTTTATAACAGAAGGCTGATCAATTAAAATATATTTCTTTTGCTGTTGAGAGAAACGTTTCGCCTTATGTAGTGGCTCGACGCTATCTACATTGGACGCAACAGTCACAACGCTATTGTCGTTCCATTTACAAACCATGATGTTCTCTGGATGACTAGATTTAAATTTAAAAATTCCTCTCAGTTTTTTTGAACTCATTGTTTGTTGGCTGCGGGCATTTAGATGTTCTGTTTTCCCGGATAGTACCTGTTGCTTTCAAGTTTCTGTTACTCAATACATGCAACATAGGTATTGATGAAAAAAAATTGTCAAAATATAAGTGGAAATGTAGATTTGGTTGAAAGGATTGCAACACATCGGCGAACTGCAAAATTACGCTCCCACCTAGACCATACTGTTTATAAGCTGAAGGTAACGTGGCAGACTGTCCTTGATATGGATCAAACCATAACACGTATCCTAATCTAGTAGAACCAACCCAAAACTTATACCCCCATCGGATTGGCTTACCGCGTATAAACTGCTTGCAGCCGTGACCACCATAGTATGGCACCATCGCCTCATCAATACTATAAACTTCCTCCAAAGGAGCCATAGTTAGGAATTTTTTGTTAAATAAATCGAATAAGGGTCTTACTTTGGCAAACTTGTCGGTTTGTACTTGTAATAAAGTATTGTCACAGCAATGGATATGTGTCATTATAAAACTGAAACGATCTCGAGACATAGCATTATAGATCAATTGGAAATCTTTGTCTGAAGACTTTTCCCAATACATTGTCTTACGGGGCACCACAATATATATATATATCCACTAAACAACAAAATACCAAGAAAACATTTCATCTCTGCTCGAGTTATGTTACCTGTCTTATTCTTTTGGTGTGCATATATATACGTGTAATGCACCAACAAATCAATGATCTCGTTGTTCATCAAAGCTTCGTAATAATACATTGGCGATTGTAAATATTTAGGGGATTGGTCATTTTGCCACTGATGATATTCTTTCGGATTATGCCGATTTCGCCAAGTGTACTGTTGATTTTTCGGCACTGATGGTGTTCTAGCCACAGAAGAATGGGTGACGTTGGTTTCTTGCGTGACCGACTCGCTGCATCGTCTTTTAGCCAAATGAGACAATGGCGTATTGTCTTCATCATCCGAAGAAGACTGGCTATAAATAATCTCAGCTTCAGCTCTTAGCTGCGAACCTAAAAGAGATAGACATGTTATTAAGTTTTAGAGAATTGTGACAATAATGAAAAGAAAAAACTAAATTTTGATTTTAGTCAATGTAAAATGTTTTTAGAAAAATAAGTAACGATATAATAATCAAATTACATGTTTACCTGGAAGATTGTGCAAATTCACGACGTTTTCTTCACCCGAATCCTCGTCAGTAACATCTGCATTTGCATTATCCGGGGGCAAAATAGTAATAACACTTGGCAAGTTTATGTCAACATCCGCTTTTTCCAATTCTTCTATAATTTCGGTAAGCTGTAACGCTCTCCTTGATCGGACCCTAAAATTTCATACAAAAATGTATTAGACGTTGATAAAACTACCAGGTGTTATAACACCTGTGACAATTCAACAGCAAAAAAAATTTATAACATGTTATTACCATTGTAAATTCTTTCTATTTCAGGTTACTAACAGTCATGTTATAAATAATCAATTACAAAAAGAGATAAAAATTACTAATTTGTATTAAATATAACCTACCTTTTACCAGACATAATAGTTAAAAATAACTCTGCTGCTAAAATACACAATTTACGCTTACAAATAACTTTTTTTGTTTATTTCCACTGCACACAATCAAACCTTAATAAGCACTAAAAGATAAAATCGAAGAAATACAATGCGAATATCACTTTTTAAAATCAAAATTTGAGGGTAGATTTAAGTAAATTTGAGCGGTGCTATAACACCTGGTCGGGTTAAGTGGGTTAAATAACTACTTTCAAAGTTCCTGCTATTTCAAGTGTTGTTAGCTTGCATTTAACGTGAAAGTTTAAGAATTCTTTGCGGATTTTGGTATTCTTATTAGAAATCTGTGTATCGCACAGAATCAAGAAAACCGCGTGTAACCATAGAGAGCACAAGTTGCCAATTCATAGAAAAAAAATTAATAAATAAGTAAATAAATAAATATCTTTTGTTTCAGAATCTCCCTGTATGAGCAGAGTCTATATTGGGCAGTGCTATTTGCTTTGGTTGAACTAGGGTATCCAGAATTGATGAATTTAGCTGTCGACTTTTTACTGACTAACCCTTACCATTACTGTACGGATCTTGTTGTCAAGGTATGTTTTTTTAAAGTTCTGAATAACCGTTTGACAACTTTCATTATTTTTTTATCATCTTCTATTCATCTCACGTAAAAGTGAAGGGAAAGGAGTGTATGTTTCTCACATATATATACTCAGTGTTATAAATGCTCCTTAAGCTTATTTAGTTATTCCTAAGTTCATAGTGTAGCGTAGTGGTCAGTAGCCCTGTCTCATACGCCGGAGGTCCCAGGTTCGAGTCCTGGCCGGGGCATTCATTTGTGTGATGAACACAGATGTTTGTTCTCGGGTCATGGTTGTTGATATTTATATATGTATGTTTATTCTGGGTTCCCCCAGCTGTATGGTCATCCATAACACGAACTCTGCTTACTTTGGGGCCATACAGTTGGTGTGTTTGTCTGGGGATTATTATTATTATTATTTATTTATTTCTATAACAAAACAAACAAAGTGAAAAAAGAAACGGAATACAATGTTGAAAAAAGCGAGAGGCATTAAATGAAACCACATGTACTATAAATGCCTACTGTTAATCCGAAACTATTAAAAAAAAGTTTACGAGAAGTGTACGAAAAAACGTTTTTCAAAGAACTTAAATAGCTTAATAATTAAGTTAAAATGTTAACATCCTTTGTTGACTGACCTGCCGCCACCTGCGTAACTTGGCAACGTCGCATTTGAATCACATAGCGCGTGCGGCGGCGGGCTCTCCGCCTCACACAAATACACAGCGGAGCCCCCGGGTTTGATGTGGATGATAATGTAAACATGTGGTGTAGGTAACGTTGGACGGTATGATCAATGAACATAATAAACAACAATAATTCACTGTAACACTGACACATTAAATCTTCAATTGTTCGAAATGTCCGCCGTTTGCAATAGTGCACACATTATAACGACGTATAATATTGTTATTTAATCGTGCAATAAGGTCATTGTGTGTTGTTAAACTTTTTAATTTATTAAACGCTAAAATAATCCGGTTTTTAAGTTCCTCTACGTATTCACGTCTGTCGCGTACACTTCACCTTTCACAAACCCCCAGATAAAAAAATCCATTGGAGTGAGATCCGGGGACCGTGGTGGCCATCGTACTGGTCCAAATCGACCAATCCACTGCTGTCCAAACATTTCGGTGAGTAGCTCTCTGGAAGACATCACTGTGAATGTGGAGGAGCTCCGTCCAATTGGTACCATAAATGCCGATAATTGGTTAAGGGTAGTTCTTCGGTATATTCAGCAACGGGACCGGATAATATCTCTAAAAATTTTGCCGCGTTAAGGGTGCCGTCAATAAAAACGGGCCAATAATCTGGTCCCTGTGTATACCAGTCCACACATTAACAGAGAAGCGGTACTGATGCTCCGACTCCCGAACGATGCGTGGATTTTCAATACTCCAGTATCTAAGATTTTGTCGGTTCCATATGCCATTGCGTGTAAATGTGCTCTCGTTGGTCCACATGACATTTAGTAAAAAATTTGGGTCGTCAGTAACTTTATCCAGTAACCACTGGCAGTAAATACGCCTGACTGGCAAATCCCTTCTTAAAAGGGGTTTCACTTTTTTAAATTTGTACGGTTTGCGTTTATTCCTTTTTAAAATGTTATGCAAGTTTCTATGGCAAACTCTAAACTGGCGTTGCGGCTCTATACCGACTCGATGTGGGGTTGCGGTCAAAATAGTCAAGAATCTGTTGCTTGCGCGCAGTAGGTATCTGCTGCGGTAGGACTCCCTCCTGATGCGCTGCTAATGGTTTGTTTTCCCCTGCCCGTTGTACTGCCAATACTATGGTGCGAGCGTTCCTAGGGCATGCGCGGCTGTCTCCATACCTTTCTCGGTAAGTTCGCAGAGCTAGAGCTGCGTTTCCGTGGGATTACCCGTAGATTAAAATCATGTCAGTGTATTCTGACGCCGTGTATGTAGCACGTGACATTGTGGATGTCTTACGTACTTACAAAATAATTAAAAACTAAACCTAAAATACTTAGTTACGTGTCCTGTCACAAAAGTAAAACTAACACTAAATAAATTCCGTGTCCTATCACAGCATAAAAAAGCACTATCACTAATAAGAAGTTTGGTGTCCTATCACAATAAAAACTTATCAACATCAGTAAATGGGACGCGTGAGCGACAATAATCTGTGCTGAATTGCGTAACGTGCACCCCGGATGCAACGCTTCTTCGCACTAAACAAAGTAAAATTTGTACCCTTGACCTAATTAGCCGAACCGCCGCCGGCGCAATAGCAACATACTGATCTATTTCTATTTCTGTGACGTTTATTACGTTAGAGTGAGATAACCGTGATATGTACTTTCTTTTAAGGAAAGATTTAGTAATAGTGTACTTCCTTGTTTGTAATGCAAACTTACGATGCGAACTGGCAACGTCGCGTCGCTTGCGTGAATTTAGTCGTATCGCGGTGAATGACCCTTAGATAACTATGTATGCCTATAGTACAAACTTACGATCAGGTGATCGGGAAGATACAGAGTGTTTAAATGAAACTAAGTAAAAACTAAAAAACATTCCTGTGACAAACTATTGCTTACATTGATCTGATTTTTGTTGTGTAGCCTGATAATGATACACAAAATATGTGGTTTCATTTAATGCGTCTCGCTTTTATCAACATTCTCGAATCTTTGACCTAGAAGGTACATTGATTTGATTTTATTATTTAAACAAATACAAAATCAATTTAATATTTCAACAAATACAAGACTTACTACTATGATATCAACAATGTAACATAAAAGTTTTACCGTCGCTTATAAATATGTTACCTACATATTGACAAATTGATCTTTATTCAGTAATATTGCCCGCATTCATTTAACAAACTGTAAAAACGCAAATGTTTTAAGGGCATTACGTCAGTATTACGTCAGCAAATATTACCGAAGGACCTGAAAAATACCGTTATAGAAAAACTTTTGGACAATATGAGAAACTACTCCGAACATCATGCGATGCAAATTCTTATGGTGCATCTGTTTTCAGGTAAAAATACTTTTCATTTGATTTTTTTTCTGTTTGGTAATGCATTAATGGTCTTTGCATAATTCACTATGAAAGATAACGGTCGATGTAACGATTGATTGATCAACACCAATGTATGTATGTTTAATATATTGGCATAAAAACAACTTGGTCCAATACAAACTTGACGAAAAAAGTGTGTCGAATTAACCCACACATGTACATAATTTCAAATAAATTAAATTACTTGAAATTTTAATAGTGTATCATTGCATTACAGCTGATTATTGCTTGGCACAATTATTCACCTTGTGAAGCTGCAACTAGAGAGTTGACTATAAAATCACCTTATGCAGCTTCGACTTCTATGAGCGTTAAAATTTAGAATAGTTTTCACGTAGCAATATGTCACTTTGGACGTGTTGTCGGCCATTTGTTTATTTGTTAATGGTTTAATATAAGCAAGTAAGAGCTAAGGAGGTCGCGTCAACTTTTAAGACAAGATTTTATTACTCAATCTTATTTTGGCTTAGTAGGCAACTGTAACTGTAAAATAAATAATTATTATGCTCTGGTTCAAGTCCGAATAGGAGTTAGTTTAGGAACCGTAGATATTCTATATCATAGAATAAACATTAATACATTTTATGACTATCTACAATACAATCTTGGTTTACCTAGACATAAATGGCTATAATTGATCCTATTTTTATTATTATTTTTCAGCGGACACAAAACTGCTAAGCCCAAAACTAACAAACGACGTATCAAACATGGATCCCGACATCCTGATGAATTCAATGGAACGAATCACTTTACTGTATAAAGTACTACGACAATGCAAGAATAGAGAGAGCAAATTAATACTCAGCAACACTTTGAAGTATTTCCTAAGAGAAACTTTGCCTCCCGCGGCAACGTTAAGTCGAGTTGTTATAGAGTTTGTAGAAAGTTGTAAGGAAACAGAGAGAAAGTGTATGAGTTTGATGCCAGATCGAGAAAGATCTGTGCTCTGTTCGGTTTTGAACGCGGAGATCGTTTTTGAGGTAAGAATTTAAGATACATATTTTATTGTAAGTTATTGTGTATTCAAACCGCATTATAATTTTGTTGCGTTAGTTGTCCAAGTGTTAGCATAATATGTTGCTTTGTTAAACAATAAAAAATTGGATAATTGTATGTTGTACATGCCTCATAAAGTTATATATAGGAAGAGATGTTTTATATAGGAGAGTTTTGAATGCACCTATCACAATAATAAAAGGTAAATCTCGTTCTTATAAAAGTAAATAAGACTTCACATTTGGTTAGTAATTTTAAAGACGGATTACTTGTATACAACTTGTCGAAATCTTACATTTATTTAACCGTCAATAAAAACATCTATTTAAACAATCAAGAAAAATTATACACAAATGTAATCACTATCTTTAATTTCGCACGGCAACCTAATGTGTTTTAATTGTTTTAGTATTACCCCCTCATTCGCGAGACAGTAACTTACACTGCTCCGTCCATGCCGTCGAGGTACAAAGTCCGTAGACCGAGAAATGTACTCTCGGATCCCCCCGATCAGCTTTCTATAAATCTGAAACAGCTTTAAGCTGCCCAGGCCGAATTATCTTCCAACCTGTCATTAGCACCTTAAGTGATAATTGATCTCAACGGATGATCTGCTAGCGGGTCCCCGCTTGCGCACCCCCTTTCCTAACCGGGTGTCGCTCCGATCAAGGCTTCTTAGCATTCCCATTTCTCAGCCGGCAAGGTGGTTTTTAGTGGGTAGGTGCCACTCTGGCGAGTCCCACATCACCCCGCAGAAGTCGATGCCTGCAGAGGTATGCATGCCGCATCTTTCACCTCCCTCCCCGCGGAGGGTTCTGCTTAGGTGGCTAAAAAAAAAAAACTTTTGTAGTATTCATTTTTAATTTATTACACAACTTTCTTTACAGGTCTTTGAAACATCAATACACCAAGACCAGTTACCAGTTTTAAGTGGATGGATTTTCGAAGCGCTCTGTCATTTACTAAATGGAAAATTATCTCCAGAACTATTGCCTTTCTGCGTCTTAACTTTACTGGTTTCTGCTAGTTCAAATCCCAATATACGCCTAACTGCTCCTTTGATATTTAACATACTCAAATATGGTTTTTATAATAATGTGACTATAGATCAAAATTGGGGCGTTTTTAAAGATATTTTGAAAACTAACAAAGGTATATCTTTTAGAGATAAGAGACTATTATGTATTGTTGCGTTAAAATCTTGTTTTACTGCGTCTCAATTAGAAAGGTTGAAAGAGTTATGTTTAAATAACGATTGTTTAAAGGATTTGTTAAACTGTTTAAGTTGTTAATTTATTTAATGTTAAACCTTAATGTTAGTGGAAAATGAAAAGCACGGTGGCAATACTGGATAGATGATTATTCGAAATTAGTGAACAGAGATCTCTTATGTATTGTAATAGAAAAATAAAATATGCGTTTTAATGTTTTATAACTTACAAAATGATAATTTTTGTAGAAAAGGTTAAAGTCTTAATCTTTTTTATTATATAACTAAAACCCCAACTAATTGTCACTGACTTTACTTAGGGGTTTTAACAAAATATACGAGTTTCAATGTGAAATGCAAATTAATTAAAATACTGTTAAGATTTGTTCTATGATTAGACCATAACAAACTTTCAAACCTTCTTTTATGTATATTAAAGACAAAACTGCATAGATATAGATTCCAGTTAACAATAGGTATTTTATTTATCTTTAACGTTGTATGTAAACAAAAACATGGAAGATTATTGAAAGAAATTGTAGTTGCTAGGCTATTAATAACATTGTAATAAAAAAAGTATTTGTTTATAAATCAAAGTGAACTTATGAACTGTTGATAGAGAAAATTTTTATTCACGCTTGCTAGTTAGCTTGATTGTATAGTAAGAGTCAATATGTATAGATTCTGCCAATAAATGTTGCATGAAGATCGAATAAAAATAAATTATTAAAATTATGCCTTACCAAAACACGCATAAACTTATTTTTTATTATTTATCATAATATTTTGTCATTTCGGTAATATTATAATATATTAACTTAAGTATATTAAGTAAGATTGTAATTTAACTAACGATTGATTATAATTTGACGAATAATATTCTAATTTCAAAATAAATTTATTTTTATGTTTTAATAAATTTGAAAACTACAGCTTTTACTCACACGTTATTGTCGGAAAGGTCCGACAAGTTTCGGACTCGTCGCCGGCCGCCTCGCCTCGCACTGTAAATTTTAAAGCTGTAGTTTTAAAATTTATCAAAATGACTCACTTAAAATTTTTTAAATTTCACTTTGATTTTTCATTTTATTTTTATCCTAGTACTGTTGTCATTTATCGGTTTTGTTTACATGACTGGTGAACTTGCTGTTGACATCCATCTAGACAATGGAATCTGCCACTAAGGTCACCTTGGAGCGCCGACTTACAACTTAATTGTAACTGAAATTAAACCAGGCCGAGTTTAAGTTATTAGATTATTGATTAATACTATCTATATAATTGGACATCAACTTTTATGTTTATTTTGAAAACCAAATCACGCCTTTTCATAACTTATTATTAGAAATATCGTTTCTTATTTTCATTGGACTTTTATACATTCCTCTTTAAAACTAATTTTAGTGTCACGTTTAAACTATTTGTTAGTACTTGACTTCAATAAAGTGTCTGATTCCTTATTGAAATTAAAAAGGGTCCTAAACCCAGGACTAGAAATTGTTCAATCGAGTAAAGCAGATATAGAGCTTATAAGTTTTCAGTAATATTATAGGTGATGTATTATAAAATGTGACTCGAATAATCGGTAATTACTTAACCGAAGTTTCTACTGACTTACAAGTTCAGATATCTAGCTTTTGTAGAAAACTGAATTTTTTTGTGAGCTTGATAAATTGAGACTTTATAATTTAAACTTGCATATTTGTGCGAGACAGCAACTGTGTGTGCGTGACGAAAACGCTTCGATAGTTCAAAGCGACAAGAACAATGTTCCACAAGATAACTCGTCGCTTTGGTGTGCGTGTACAATCAGAACCTACATTTCGACACGCGTAGTGTCATTGTATTTGTACAAGCTTACCGCACACATAGGGCTCCGCTCAAAGTGGGATGAGTATATTTTATTAAAGTTTTTTCTTCTGTTATAATCAGTGTTGTGTACTGTAAATCATAGTAGTATATTAAAATTCAGAAACTAAGAAATGTTAAATGTATGAAAAGCAATATAAAAGTTATTTTGATAATGCTTATGCTAAGTAAATAAATCTTCATATTGTAGTTAATTTACTGTTTTATTTTACCTTTTTCCAAAAGCAAAGATTCTCCTTGGGACTTTGGAGAAAATACTTAAAAATACGTGTTATCAATAACAAAAATACATTTCCAAAGCGGCACTTACAATTGCTATAAAAATTGAGTACTTGTTTTTAAACCCACCTCATTTTACAGGTTTCTGCAAACATAATACTTTGTAAATTAAAATACTTTTTGAAGCCACTAAAATAGTACAATTCCTTCTATAATAATAAAAATTAATCTAGATACGCAGTAACAGTTGTCTCTTTATTTATGTCACAAAACGGATAGGTACAGAACTCAATCTAGTTGCATCGTGCAACGCACACATCGACGCCGCTCACGGACGCGATATCTCGGAGAGGTTAGGATCAGTGCGAGCGCGGGTGCCATCCGCTTGAGACAATTTTGTAATATAACAAAAACATTAAAATTTAAATATAAGTTATTATTGGGGTATATTTCCGTTCTTCTTGTTTCATTATCAACAATAAATTATTGGAATAAAGAAACTTTGTTTTAGGGTGTAATTAAATATTGAAGTAATGTGACTACGTTTAATTACAACAAAAAAATAATATGCGTTTCGAAAAGGACACATAGGATACTTAAACTTATCGGAAACTTTGAAAAAATCGGTATGTAAAGTAATTTTGAAGTATTGATTTATTTAATAATTTGTATACACAAGTATATTACAAACATAATTAAAATGGTTAACAAAGCAGAAGGTGCAGTTTATTTCTAAGAGAAATCTCTTCCAGTAGACCTGAGAATGAAAAGAAAAATTAGTACGTACCTACCTAATATAATTCTACCAGTAGGTATATACTCGTACAATTTGAAATGGACTTGAGTGGATCTATTTCTAGTCTTTTTTAATTTAATTTTACTTTCTTAAGGAAAAAGTTTTTTTTTAGTTTGACAAAATATGTTGAATGAACATTCTTTTAATAACTGTTTTAAACTATCGCGGTTATTTTCACTATAATTTAATGTCGAAATTTAAAATAAATTAAAATCGAAAATCGTGGTAAGAATCCCGTAAATTCATTAAATTATAACATTCTATTACTTTCATATTCATTCCATTTCGAATGTTTGATAAAAATAGTAAGTAAAAAAAGTAAATAACGGAGTTTTTACACTAAATTCTTGATAAAATAAATATGCCTGTTGGAAAACTGCTCATTTCTTATAAACATACCAGTTAATCAATTGTTTATCCTAAATGTTTTAAAAAAGTACCTTTTTTTATAAAATAAAAAGTGTAATATCCTTCTAATCCTTCTATCTAATAGCCAATAACTTCAAATAGCCAATAAGTAATTTTCAGTGCTATAGTTCACGGTTTGTATTTTGCTTATTTGTTTCTTTTACTTATATTTTAACAGGCCGACTAACAACCCAAACCTCTTTTGTCAAAAAAGCTTATTCGGTCACTATAATCCTATACGTTAGGAGGTTTTTAAAAAATTCCAACTTTGATTCCAAGATTTCAAGGATCACAACATATTGTTTAAGTTTTAGTATATATTTAAATGTATTAAGATTATTTTACAGGCGTTTAGCGGTCTACATTAGTCCGGTCAAAACGAATATTTTAGTTTAAAATAGTTCGCATTCAGCTAAGGGTTGGTACAGTTTTTGGAATATTATTACAAATAAAATACTTACTCAAATTGCCCATACACTTAAAGAGAAAAAAAATACATTATCTTTAGTGTAAGTTTTGATTTGCATTTATGTGAAAAATATCCATCCCAAAATACTTAACAATATTTCTGATTCCTAATTTAGCCCAAAAAAACATTATACAATAAAAACTTTGAACACGACTAAAAATAATTAGGCACAAAGTATAGATGTATTTGAACCGTGGACCTATCATGGGAAAACTGAAAACCGAGTTCGTTCCTACACTACCAACTGACCACTGACGGGCAATGTCGAATTTGGAGGATTTCCATGAAATGTTAACCCGCTTCAACTTCTTTAGACCTGGCATGAATAGAAATGCCATCTTAGAGGATACTGACTTCCAAAAAAGAACCGTCATTAAAAATTTCAGACAAATCAAACATAATAATTATATTAATCTAAATCAAATTATATCCTACGGAAACCTTAAAACTAGAAATCAGGGAAACTCTGATATTGAGTCCAAAGACAAATACCCAGGCGAATTTTTTTTGACTACGTTTATCTTCGTAATGAAAATAAAATGGTTGTATGAAATTTGTTCGGTACCGTTTGTACACGTACAATAAAAGGGGAGAGTTAGGTGACGAAATAACCAAACTCCACGAATGCTGTTTGCACACTACTTTTATTGAATTATAATTATTAGGTAAACTGCTTGTATCGCAGTTCGAGCAAATATTACAAAATGTGCATTACGCACACATACAGCTAATACCTATAATACGAAATTAAATTAACATGTACTTCGTACATCCTGCCCACTACAAAACGAATAGAATGAGGAAAAATTATGTAACAATATAATATATTGCCATGATGGCATAAAATGATCAAAAACATTTAAGTAGTAAAATAATATGCAAAAATCTTATACTATTCATATTAAATTGGTCCTGTCCGGTTTTGATTTCACCTCACTTACTAATTGTCACTATTCACTATCACTCACGGATGGAATGTCGAGTCGCACAGACCGTGGGGCAATATGGGGCAACTCCACATGCTGTGCGTGGGGGGCTGCACCCGCCTGGAACACCGCCGGAGTGGCTGCTGCCACCGCTGCGATATGCCACCCGCGCCTGACCTTGCGCCAACGCATTACGACGTATGAACAAGCCAACAGACACAGGATCGCTATTATACTATACAACACCGAATACTGGTGGATGTCATGCACGCTCAGAGGGCTGTCAGATTGCGACTCTATGTCCTCGATGCGTCTCTGTATATCACGCCACGTGTCTTCATGGTTCTCTGAGATGAAAGATTCCGGTAAGGTTGAGTTCACAATATCATTTAAAATCGATGTACTAGGATCGACTGGTACTTGTAACTCATTTCCATTCTCTATCTGACTAAAAAAGTTTTTGTGTCCGTAAAGTGAAAAGGATTCTCCCTTTATCACACAACCTTGAAATATGTCAATTAGTCCATTGCCGGTCAAGGTGATCAGCTGTATGTTATCAAAACAAAACAAACGTATTGAGCATTTGTCGCAGCAAGAAAATAGCCACCTGTTCTCAGTATCCTGCAATTTGATCCATCGCTCCGCACACCATGATTGTTTCGTATTGCATATTGTTTTATTACTAATACGTATGGCGCATATATGTGGTGTTATTTTAACATTGTAGATTTGTTTGTCATGAGAACATAATATTTTTTCTGAAGATATATGGATGCAGGATTCTATCTGTTTCTCTGTCAATAAGAGGAGTAAATCTTTGTGCAAATTAAACGCGAGATATGGAGTCAGGGTTTCCATTACATAATTATTTATGGGTAAACTGTATACGTAATCAACCTCATATTGTTCCTTTCTAACTAATGGTATTCTTATTTCTATAATTAAAAATCTAGTCCCTACCTCAGCTTTAATTTTTAGTAATTTATAAAAAGTTAGGATATCGCTCGTATCTACAGGCAAAGTCAAATCGCTAGGAATGTGAGCTGATATATTGATATGTTCTTCCAACTGCTTAGGAGACAAGATGTGCGGGTCTAGGTGACCTTGCCAAATATCGGTTACAGTGTTAATCAAATTTTGTTGTACCTATAGTCTTAATATTAGATATAACTATTTGAGCAGATAACAAAGAGGATAAAATATACAATTCATCTCTATTGTGTAACTGAGCACGATTTAATGATAGTGACATATTTCTAATATGATCTTGTATAACACCAAACTGTTTGTTCATTATATCCTCATTCCTGCGTAAAACATTATATTCCGACTCTATAACACTAGTTTGGTTTTTAAGCAAGATTCGCAAGTCGCATTCATGTTTATTTTTTCTACGTCTTTTTTGTACTGTTTTAAGAACCTGTCATCGAGTACACCAAATAAGCTGTTAGCTATAAGTAACCAACTCCGTTTATCAAACCCCTTTTTTGCCTACGATTTTTATTGTGTATCATAAGAATATTGTTATAGTGATTTAATTCTGATAACTCATGTTCAAGTTGAAATTGGATACCTTTGTATTGAGGTGATAACTCTAGTTCGCGAGTATTTTTACCTAAATGACTAACGTATTTGTTTATACTTTGTAAACCTAACCTATATGTAGACATATTATAAAATACGACTAATTTCCATTCGTCGCGAATGAGACTCATATCCTTTATTTTATGAAAGTAAACGCTTTCATTTTTATTAAAATAAGAAATATTGTAAAACCCTTGTATTGAAGGTATTGTAAAAAGAAATAGCATAAGTAATGTTACTATAAAATTACAAAGACGATTTCGAGAGGCTTTGCGCACTCTGGTTTGTGTCGGTTGAGACGCGGCGGTGACGTCACAAGCTTTGGTTGGGGCGTCAGTAGATGACGTCACTGCGTTAGTTTCCTGTTTCACCGGTAGAGGGACGAGTTTAATTATTGGTCTTTTTATAATATTATTTTTTGTTTTGACTGATACAACCCGAACTCGGCCGTCTTTGCCGGGATGCGTCTCCATAATCCTTCCCAGAGCCCACTTACCGGGAGGCAGGTTTTCGTCCTTGATAATAACTATATCATCTACTTCTAGATTTTTTGTTGATTTCCGCCATTTTGAGCGAGATTGCAACTCCTGTAAGTACTCGGCGGACCACCTTCTCCAGAACTGTTTGTTCATGGATTGGATCATCTTCCATCGGATGTTCAAATTAATATTAAAGTCAGGGTCTGTCTGTGGTCGAGAGAGTAAAGGTCCTCCCACTAGAAAATGGCCAGGGGTCAGACATTCATCCTCTGGGTTTTCTGTTAATCCAACCAGTGGGCGGGAGTTAAGGCAGGCTTCCACCTGATGGAGGACCGTGATGAATTCCTCGTAGGTGAGTTTTTGCTCACCAACTACCCTTTTGAGATGGAATTTCATACGCTTAACAGCTCCTTCCCACAAACCACCGGCTTCTGGATTCCCTGGTGCGTTGGATATCCACTCAACGTTATACGTATTTATATCATGAAAGAAGTTCTTATCTATAGTTTTTATGATCTGCTCGTATTCTTTTTTGAGCAGCCTGTTAGCGCCCACAAAATTGGTTCCGTTGTCGCTGTAAACTCGACGCGGGTGTCCACGTCGAGCACAGAACCTTTTAAATGCAGCTAAGAACCCAGGAGTACTTATATCAGAAACCAGCTCTAGGTGAACAGCCTTGGTAGCTAGGCAGACGAAAACTGCTACGTAACCCTTTGAGGTTTTAACACCGCGACCTTTGTTTATTTTTAGGTCGAAATGTCCCGTAAAGTCCACACCGGTGTGGGTAAACGGAAGAGATGGGGTAACCCTGGGTTGCGGAAGATCAGCCATGAACTGTTGTGACTTCTGTTCACTAAAACGTCTGCATTTAACGCATTTCCGCAACTCCCTTTTAACTGTGCGCAGCCCACTAATGATCCAATATTTATCTCTGATAAATGAAAGAGTGAGGCGAGGACCGCCGTAAAGCGTCAATGTATGAGCTTCAGAGATTATTAGATCTGTTAGGCGACTGTGGCTAGGAAGTATTATAGGATGCTTCGCCATCGGGCTTAAAAGTGAGTTACTGAGCCTTCCCTGAACTCGCATAAGCCCATCCTTTTTGTCGATATAAGGACAAAGGCTAGCTAATTTACTATTTTGTCTAACGTTTTTGTTATAAATTAAACGTTGATAATCCTCCTCAAATTCGCACATTTGCACAGATTTTATAATGATATTATAGCAAATTTGCATTTCTGAGGGAGTTAGGTAGTTAAGTCGCAGTGCACTTTGTTTATTACGCAACCATGCTATGTAACGTGATAGCCAGGCGAGTTTAACGGCCGCGCGTCTCACCGAACTACAATTATTTATTAATTGTAATATTAAAGAATTATTATTGCATAAGGCTATGTTCACACTGAAGTCCGAGAGATTGCCTTTAACTTCAATTTCAGGGGGAGGATAGCATTCGCTTTGTACGTTTTTTGTATAGTATTCACGAAGCCATTCTGGGCCCTCCCACCACAAGGAATGCTCTTTTAACTGTACAGCGGTCATCCCTCTCGTTGCACAATCTGCTGAATTTTGTTTTGATTCAACATGATGCCAACATGAGGGTGCTATGACGTCAGTTATTTTCTTGACCCTGGTGGCCACGAATTGCTTCCACCTGTTTTGGTCTCCGTGGATCCAGCCAAGAACAATCATACTATCTGTAAAAGCGTATATTGTATCTATTTTAGTTGGTAGTGCCGCCTTAACCTTACTCATAAGGCGTGATAATAATAACGCACTACAAAGTACAAAGACAATACAAAGACAATAATTTGAATTGGAAACAACATATTAATAATCTTAAAAGTCGAATACGCAAACTAATACCAATTTTCAAAAGAATTAGAAACTTAAAAGACCACAGAACCAACAAAATCGTTTACTTAACTCTATGTCAATCAATAGCTACTTATGGCATCTCTGCCTGGGGCGGAGCTAAAAAAACTATTATTTTATCTGCTGAAAAGGCACTGAGGTGTATTCTCAAAGTAATAAACTTTAAACACTTCAGGTATCCTACGTCTGAGATATACAAGGAGTTCGGAGTTCTAAATATTCGTCAACTTTTTATCCAAACTATTTTACTGAGACAACACAAAAACAAAGAAAGAAATAACGAGTCAGCCAGAAGACCATACAAGGTTTTTGATGTTCCCCTATGCAAAACCGTATTTGCACAGAGCTTCTCATTCTTTTTAGCACCCTTGGTGTACAACCGTATCAATAAAGATATAAAAATGTATTCTTTGACCAGTTTTAGTTGCAGAAGGCAGCTGGCTATGTTTCTGAGCAATCTGAGTTATGAGCAAACTGAGGACCTAATTAAGATTATATATTAAATATAAAGATTATATATCAAAAATATAGGGTACATTATTGTTATTATTATTATTAAATTTAAATACATAGTTAAATAATATGTATATCTATTTTTATATTTTTATACACGCCTTTTAACTAATACTATCTATAACTACAACATAATTATGTACTTTGTAAAATTAACTATATTATATTATACTTTATATAAGATAAAATATTTATAAATAATAAAATGAATGTTATTTATTCTAATGTCTGGATAACTAATATAAGGCAAAGAAAAGAAAAATAAAAATAGAAATATATAGGTACCTTTAATACATAAAGCAACATTAAAAATTAGTGAGAAAAAATATAGTAATTCTGCATTTCAATACGATGTAACTATATTTAATTTTTTTTACAAATTAAATTATCTGAACGAATATCTATACGAATTGCATCTGAATAACTTGCATATACTACGCTGTCCGTATGTGACGCAGAACTCGTCATTCATCGTCGATTTTTTTTTGCTAATGAGTAATACATTGCTTGTGGGAAGAGCATAAAGTTGATTTTGCATTGTGTGAGATTCTTACCTTGCCGTAACACAGTCTCGACTAGCACGGAAGGTAAAGAAATTCTTGTCAATAAGTATACCCGCATTGACAATTCATGCTATCATGTTGATTTGTTAGCACTTTCTTTAATATTTATATGTAAAGCTTAAGTTTATGTTTGAAAAGAATATATTAATTTAGGATAAAAGTATTTTGGATATGTATTTTGTTTACATCATAGATAAGTATCTTAGATTATTATTAGGTTAAGTATACTTATTGTAAATTGAAAAGAGTAAATAAAGTTATTATTATATTATTATTATATTAAAGTTCGAGTTTCGGTAGCGTCAATTTATTTTTTATTGGTGCCAACTTTGTTTTTGCGGTGAGTAATACTGTGGTGCATTCACCCTTAGCATTTTTAGTACTTACGAAAATGGCACATGCGTATGCCTTTTCTGAGCTATCACAGAATGCGTATACGTTTAATGAGGTACTGTCCCCAAAATACCTTGGTATTTCAAACATTTCAATGTTCTGGAGATCTTGTTTTAGCTGTAACCACTCCTGTACTAAATGAGGAGGCAATTGTTGATCCCAGGACAAGCAGTCTTCTGACCAGGTTTTTGAAATAAAAGTTTAGCACTGACAGTCAGCGGAGCGAGCCAACCTACGGGGTCAAACACCTTTGAAATGTTTGACAGCAATTCACGTTTTGTAAGATTCATTTCATCTTTAGAGTTGTTAATAATACTTTTAAACGAAAACGTATCTGATTTTGGATTCCATCGTAAGCCCAGCGTTTTTCTAGACTCTGCGCACCTGAAATCTAAAGAGGAGTCTATGTAGTCCGATGGAAAATTTTGTATAAGTGCAGGGTCGTTACTACTCCATTTACGTATTTTCATGCCGGCCCCCTTTAGTAACTCTATCAGCTGTTGCTGAAGTTCCTTAGCCTGTTCAAGAGTGCTGCATCCCTCTAAAAGATCGTCCATGTAAAAGGAGTTCTTCAAGGCGGCAGCGGCTAATGGGAATCTGTGTGCTTCGTCATCTGCGAGTTGTCTAAGGGTACGCATAGCGAGGTATGGGGCAGCCTTAGTACCGTATGTGACAGTAGTCAGTTGATACTCTGACAACGGGAGTCCACAGGCTTCCCTCCATACAATACGCTGTAGATGCTGCCCTGCCTCATTTACAAAGACCTGCCGAAACATTTTTTCGATGTCAGCAGTAATTACAAATTTATGCTGACGCCAAGTTAAAATAAGGCTATGCAGATCCTTTTGCAAATTAGGCCCCCGCTCCATCAAATCATTCAGGCTTTTACCTGATGATGTTTTTGATGACGCATTGAAGACCATCCTCAACTTTGTTGTAGTTGACTCATACTTAATAACTCCGTGATGGGGAAGGTAACACGATACTACCTCTCGACTGTTTTCAACAGGTTTCATGTGACCGAGACTTAAATACTCATTCATAAATTGTTTATAACTTTGAGAAAGTTGCTCGTTTTTTGCTAATTTCTTTTCCAAACTTATGAATTGAGCAACGGCCTTGTTTTTTGAAACACCTAGAATATTTTCAAAATTTGGCTTCATGGGAAGCGCAACTTCTTACCTACCGCACTCTAAACGCTTAGTAGTTCTGATAAAGTTGCTCGTAAAAAATATCATTTTCCTTCATATCCGGGGCAGATTCGTTTACTTCCTCAAGTTCCCAGTAATTTGAAATTTCAGATAAATTATTAATAACAACACTACAATTAAAGGTTCTTACGTTTCCTGACAATATCCAACCCAGCCTGGTTTGTTGGGCGATGGGCGCTTTGCTGGGGCCCTTAATTAGGCCGCTCATTAAAATATCAGAATAAACACTAGCATCTAATAATAAATCTATGGGCTTCGAGAGATTGTAATCCGGATCTGCCAGCTGAATATGCTGTAGATGCTCCCAAGTCTGTTTGACGAAGGAGATGTTAGGTAAATCATTTATAACGTGGTTTATGACTAATGCTTGCGTTTCAAAAACGTAATCCTCGTATATAGATTGACAAGAGAGATTTACTACGCCTTTACTTTGTTTTGCTCCGTAACCTATACCGGAAATAGAGGCATGGTAACGAGATCTCGGTAAATCAAGCCATTGTGCAGCATTTTCCGAGATAAGCGAAATTTGCGACCCCTGATCGAGTAAGGCCCTCAGTGTAATGTATGAGCCGTCTGCCGCCTTTACTTTTACTAATAAAGTGGTAAGGAGAATCTCCTCGTGTTCATTAGTAACGTAGTTAACGTTATGTTGTTTTTTAGGCGAATTTGGCCACTGTTGGGTCGACTGTGACGTCACAGGGCTCCGCTTCATGTTGTTATCAACAGCCGGAGTTTTTTGTTTTTGGAATATTGGAATTATATAATGGAAAGTTTTGTGGAATAGCATGCATTGCCGTCGTGATTAAATAGACAATTAGTGCAAATACCTAATTTCTTTATTGTTTTTAACCTCGCGTCCGGTTCTAGCTTTGCAAATTTATTACATTTAAATAGAATATGTTTTTGCTTACATAAAGGACAATTCCAAACACGTGTTGCATTGGTTTGGAATTTTCCGTTTCGGTTCGATGAACGGAATTGGTTATAATTATTCAACTTATAGGTATTCGTTGTATTCGAATTAGATTTATAAACTGAAGATAAATCTGTTTTGCTTATCTCTTCAAGGGCCGTAAACTTGCCTTCTAGGAAGCTCATAAGCTCATTTAGGGATGGCAAGTCACGTGGTGATTTACGGGCCTCCTTATAATCATTATAAGATGTAGCATCCAGTTTTTTTAGAAATTAAATGAACTAATATCGGATCCCACGTAGAGGTGTTGACCCCTAAATTTTGTATAGCGTGCAGGCACTCCATACTAGTGTCATAGAGACGTTTTATTTCATAAGCTGTCTGCTTTTGAATACTGGGTTGATTCAAAAAGGTCTCTATGTTTTTAGTGACAAGCAATTGGGTGTTATTATATCTACGGGTTAACAGCTCCCACGCGGTGTCATAGTTTTCCGCGGAGATGTTAAGATGCTGTATTAGCCTCTCCGCTTCCCCTTTCAACCTCCCCTTTAGGTGTTGCATTTTTTGGCATTTTGTTAAACAATTATTATTATGAATAGTTTCATTAAACAAATCAAAGGAAGTAGGCCACTGAATATAATTTCCCGTAAAAACTGGGATTTCGATTTTTGGGGTTGATTGTTGAAGATGAGAATTGGATGACAATTTCTGATTTATGGACCTTTTCATATTCTTATAAATAGTTTCATAGTACTTAAATTACCATCATATTGTAAGTTGGAACCCTGACATATATTATCGATTTTGAGATGCAATTTATCAATGCTATCCCAACGTGATTGTAAATTGCGGAGTTCATCTTCCAGTTCCCACTTGTCTATCATAGTATCTAAATCCATACCTTTTATTTGTCTCGATAGAGCTCTAAAATTAGTTTGTTGTAGCGACAATAGTTCTACAGGCTCTGTGTGTGGCGCTGGTGCGGGAGCAGGCTGCGGCGTGGCAGGCGCTCGGGGTGGCGCGAGCGGCGATGCGCTGGGGGCGCCTGGAGTCAGCATGCCTGTCGTGACCTGTTCCTGTGTGGTGCCCTGGTTATTTAAGCCTGGTGTGACGTCCACTGGTGTAACTGGCGGATAGGCTGCTATTAAATAGCGGACCCTGTTGTAGTAATCTTTCGCTTGGTCATATTGATCCTCAACGAAATAAGGAGACTCATCCCTAAATGCCTCTAATTTGTTATTGTTGGTATTAAACTCCGCCCAAAGCTTGTCGATACTCTCGAGTCTGGACTCCAAATACTGACGTGTTTTACGGCCGCTAGAATCTTTCTTAAAATTACGCTCAAATTGTTTAAGAGCATCAAGGATTTCCGCTTGTCGTTGAAGTAACGTATCCATGGTAGTAGACATAAAATGGAAAGATCTTACTTGAAGGCTCGGGTTGGCGGCTTACGACGGGGTCTCAGTTGTCTGCTGATTGCGTGCTTTGGAGTACTACACTAAAGCTATAGTAGCTCACAGTGCAAAAGATCCAGTCCGAGGGCTAACGAACCATTAATGTCCACGTAGGTAACTACTTTCACTGAACACCAAGTCACTAGTCGCTAAAATGTGAATGCTTGTCACGTGTAATGTCTAAAATTTTGAAACAAAGTTGTGCTGTATGCACGATTGTGACTGTTATCACTGGTTTTCCTCGAAGGACCAAGATGTTCGGTACCGTTTGTACACGTACAATAAAAGGGGAGAGTTAGGTGACGAAATAACCAAACTCCACGAATGCTGTTTGCACACTAATTTTATTGAATTATAATTGTTAGGTAAACTGCTTGTATCGCAGTTCGAGCAAATATTACAAAATGTGCATTACGCACACATACAGCTAATACCTATAATACGAAATTAAATTAACATGTATTAATGTACTTCGTACAAAATTTGTGTGTAATTTAAATAAATAATTGTGACGAAATATAAAGATTCCACTTATTTATATATTTTTTAAAGTTTTACTTTCATTTAAAATAACATTTGAACGGTGAACGTTTCAGGTTTCTGACATTCGAGTTCAACTAGTTTGAAAAAGGCCTATATACTTTATACAAAATCTAAGAAACTGATAAAAAAGCAATTTTACATTAATATTAATATTTAGGTTTAATTTAAGATAATTAATATTTGTAGCATATACAGGGTGGCCAGAAAAGTGACATCTAAAACTTTTTTAGGTGCCTCGTGTTGATAACAATGTTACCTATACGATTTTTCATAGTTTTCGGGTTACGATTTTTTTTATGAATTTTCGCAAAATTGCGACACTTTCTTAAAAAAAAGTAAAAGGTTTATTCGGATTTCTATTTTTGCTACTAAATATCTATGAACTGTGTGTTTATGCATAAAATAAACGCCCTCATAACTTTAATGAAAGTTACTAAAAAAATTACCTAAAGTTGAGAATTTATGTTAAGTGAGCTACTTATCATTAAAATTTTCAACTTAAAATTTAAAATCTAAACTGGTAGTTTCTTCGTTTCTAAGTAGCTTCAGAGAATGCGTTAGACTGTAAGTTTTCATAATAATAATTATTTACTATTAATCGCTGAAATCAGCTGTCAAAGACAGCAAGGTGGAAATTTTGAATAAAAGAAATTAATTTTTTATTTGTTAACTAACCAAAAATAACTCTAGAAAAGTTAAAATTTATCATAATTTGAAAGTTTATTTAAGTTTAAGTTTGCCCGTTCTCGCGGCTAGAGCGTATTAATAGCGTATGAAGTACTACTGTATTATTACTATGAAAGAAAACCGAAATCCAAAGAAACCTTATACTTTTTTTTTTGAAATTTTTGAAACTGATTCGGTCGATATTTTTTGAAAATTTATTTAAAAATCGTAACATAAAAATTATGAAAAATCGTATAACATACATAGGGGTGATTCAGATATCCCTCAAAACGAGGCACCCAAAAAATCATTTTTGGACGTCACTTTTTTGGCCAATCTGTGTATAGTTAGTAGTTACAGAATAATAATCCACTTTGGTTCCTATATTAGGCAAATAGGAGATCAAAAATGAAGATTAATTGAAGTTAGTTAGTTAGTCAAAATTCTATACACGCGGGTATAGAATTTTGGTGACTAGAAACGATGTTTACTTATATTTTGTCTGTTATTTGCAAAGTGCTAACCACGCTTAAACCCTGATTTTGCTTTCGGCCATTAATTTTATTCTATAGTGTTCAGTTCATTTGGTTTTATGCTTATAATAAAACGCTCTGTAACAGTGTACGGTACTGTTATATTCATAGCGTCTAGAATAGTCTAGATGTTCTATTTTACGAAGCGGTTTTATCTGTGGTCGTGGTTAGCGGTGCACATTGCGGTGGTGTGAGTAATCTCGGGAGCGTTGGGAACCGTCATTTCATAACATGTTTTTATTCCTTAGGCTGGCCCTAGACCTACAATAACTTTGCACAATATTTTTATGTCGCAATATAATTCAACTATCTACCCCTTGCGATCAAACGACCAATATTGTCACGCAATAAACCTGGGCAATAACTTTGATGCGTCTGCGGATGCCGTCATTTGTGTAGTGATTTCTTGCGATAAAGACCAGCCAAAAGTTTAGTGTTTCTCTGTGGTGAGCACGATGTCAGACCAAGACTTGATGGCAGCTGTAATGTTGCTACTTCTACAGTGAGATTAATTTAAGAAGTGCGATTTGACAGCTGACCATGGAACGTAACGTAACTTTGCAAATTTTTTACCAAACATAAAACAGTGACGTAAGCGTTTACGTGCTACAATCACTCAGAAAAATTGTTGATTGAATGTAGTGTTGCTACTTTATAATCGTTACTGAGGTACAGACAAATCGATTTAAATTCAGAAATCGTCGCTTAACAAGGGAAATACTAAGTTCATACCAATAGATTTTTACATCCGTTTGTTTAGAAAGTTTCTTTTACGGCATTCATATAGACAAGATTTATATATTATCGTATATTAACAAAGAAAATAATCCAAAAAGTGAATAAATATGATTAATACCTATTTCAACGTTTAGTATTTTTATATATTTATAGTTAGACAGAAGACCTAGTTGTACAATGACTACTATTTTTCTCTTCTACTTTTACTCTATGATCCATTGACAAATAATATTTAAAAAAAAAAACTTTCATCGCACGTACGTTAGTTTTTGTTGTTTTTATTGCAATTTTTTGCGATCCGTCCGACCAACTGTTCGCTCCTTTCATATCCTCTTTTGTTTTGTGACCCGGCATTGTTTTTGGACTGTTCCTGCTTTAACGTTTGACCTCGGCTAGTTATGTTGATGGAGAGGTTTGACTTAAAACTAGAAAGAGTGACTTTTTTACGCAAAATGAATAATACAACCGACTGGAATAAAGTCAAAGGGTTAAGTCCATTTTAGGCCGTCAGTAAGCTTTTTGTTTCAGTACTTAATGGACGAATGGAATGCACGATAATTCGTATCATTTATGTAAATGATTATTAAAAAAGTGTCAGAACTAAAATATATCCCAATAAAATTATCTCAATTAATAAGAAACTAAACGTGAGGAGTCTCCATACAATAGCTGCGCAACCTTGGGGTTACCAATTCAATGCAAAAGAAGTTTTGCTCGTGGCTTATTCTAAAGATAAAGGAATAAAGCTTTTCATAAACAGTAAAGTAAACATATAAAGTATACATTTAAAACTAAATAAATAAAATCAAAAACATATACAAACTTAATTATGGTAATTTATAATCTTGCAAAGCATTATTTCGATTGCAACTATAACTTTTTGTGAGTTTTGTTTTCTTTTAGTTCGGGATCCCTAGCAGCAAACTTCAATATTCAAATACTTCAATCAAATATTCATTCTGTTATTTTGCAACAAGTGGATGTGCTCTTTCGGTTTTCCTTTTTTTTGACTTTTTTCTTCCCATGTTATTTCCTTTTTGATTTTCCTTTGTATTAGAACGTATTTTATCATAAAATAAACTAAATTATCCAAAAAAAACTCTCCTGTGTTAGACAATAAGAATTCAAGCTGAAAACAAGCTTCATAAGCGCGGAAGGTTAAACTGGTTTGCGTCTATTAAAGTTGCACGGGGCTAGCATAATTAGCCGAGAAGGTGTCTAAACGCGACAAACACTCGTTTCGGATTGAGAGATAATATGGCTCAGTAGCGTCAGTTTCTCGAATTTTGAGACCTCCTCGACTTGTCGCGGGTACAGACCTCTTCCTTTAAAAGCCTTTAGGTTAGTCTAATGTATAAATGTGTTTTCTTTCTATATTCAAATTAAGATTTTGGACACGTGACTCTAGTGTTGTATGTAAGATTTCTTTTGACTTCATTATTTAATTTAAATACCAAAAACAAAAAGTTAGTTCAATAACCTTTTAAATATGGCTTATGACTATATAGTCAATATATTAAAAATAACCATGATGGTATTATATGCTGAAACATCATAGGCCGACGGCTCAAACACTATGGACTTAAGCCTTTCTTGATGAAACGTGGTTAAACGCTAACCAAACCATAGCGTTTCAAAGTCGTGGACGGACGATAGTCCCTCCTCTAGCACAAAAGTGGTCACTGGGTAAGGTGGCTGATTGATAATTTGTCATGCTGCATCTGCGGGAGGTTTTATTGATAATTGTTTATGGGCGTTCGAGTCAAAAAGTACAAAGGAGTACCATGAGGAAATGAACTCGGATAAATTTATAGAATGGTTTAGGAAACTTTTAAAAAATTCACCTGACCAATGTGCCATAATACAATGAATGGACAATGCCCCTTACCACTCGACACAGATCGACAAACTACCATCAAAATCAAAAAATAAAGCTGAGCATGTGGTATGGCTGCAAAGAAACGGAGTCCAAGCAGATATGGATCTTTTAAAAGGAGAATTAATAGAATTAGTAAATAAGCACAAACCGAGGACACCAAGATACGCCATATATGAACATATATGAAAAGCGCGGGAGCATGGACACCAGATAATAAGCACACCACTATACCACTGCCAATATAACGCGATAGAACTTATTTGGGCTCAAGTCAAAGGATAGTTCATATTCTTTCGTTCTAATATATAAATACAATTATGATTTGCACTATAATAATAATTTATTTATTAAATTTATATTACAAAATATATAAAAAATAGTTCTTAATAAGCTATGCTAGTATCTAATAGCTATCTTTACCTATGAAACTGCCGTTTTGCCGTACTGGCCATTTCAAATGAAAATATTTTTTTTTTGACTGATAATTCTAATTTCAAATTAATTTTATTTGACAAACATGGAATTCTTTTTCTAAAATCGTCATTTGTTTAATAGTTAGTGTTTTGTTTTCAACGTATTCGAACATTTTTCGTCATCATGGATAAGTTAAAAATTCGAGTAATTATGGAGTATGAGTACCGTCGTGGCAGCAAAGCGGCACAAGCGGCACGCAACATCAACGACGTTTACGGAGCGAACACTACAAACGAACGCACCACCCGTTATTGGTTTACCCGCTTCCGTTCTGGAAATTTTGACCTGAAAAATGAACCCCGTGGTCGTCCGAAAACTTTGGTCGACAATGACGAATTAAAGGCAATTGTGGAAGCTGATGAAACTCAATCCACGGCTGAATTAGCAGCAGCTTGCGACGTTAGCATCAAAACAATATTGGTCCATTTGCGTCAAATTGGCAAGGTAAAAAAGCTTGACAAATGGGTACCCCACGAACTCCATGACCGCCAGCGCAAAGTACGCGTGGAGACGTGCCTTGCACTGCTCAGCAGGCATACAAATGAAGGAATTCTGAACCGCATTGTTACTTGTGACGAGAAATGGATCCTGTTTGACAATCGTAAGCGCTCAGCAAGTTGGTTGGACCCTGGCTCAGCACCCAAACATTGCCCTAATAGAAAACTTACCCCTAGAAAAGTGATGGTCACTGTTTGGTGGTCTAACGCGGATGTAATTCATCACAGCTTCTTGCCGAACGGGACAAGCATTACTGCAGATGTGTACTGTGAAGAACTGAACACAATGATGAAGAAGCTCGCACGTCTCCAACCAGCTTTGGTCAATCGTTCGGCTCCACTGCTCCTGCACGACAACGCGCGACCTCATACTGCACAGCAGACGGTCTCCAAGCTACAAGAGTTGGGGTTGGAAGTTCTCCGTCATCCGCCGTACTCACCAGACCTTGCGCCTACAGACTTCTACTTTTTCCAGAATTTGGATAACTTCTTAGCGGGAAAAAAATTCAATACACGAGAGGCAGTACAAAATGCCTTTGAAGAATTTGTTGCCTCCCTTCCGGCTGATTTCTTCAAGAAAGGCATCAATAAGCTACCAATGCGTTGGCAAAGATGCATTGATTGCATGGGTGATTATTTTGATTAATAGAAAAACGGCAATTTCATAGGTAAAGACCTAATATGTACAACATTTAATTAAATTAATAATGATGCCTGAGCTACTATAGGAAAAAGACTATCATATTTCTACCTATCTATCGTAGCCAAAACTTTACTTAAAACGTTAATGAAACTAAATTCTCTTTTTTGTAGGATACCCAGCGAGACACAACACAGTCCCACCATTTATCCCGAAAAAAAGCATGTAACCATGTTACAAAAGATGACTGGGAAAAGGTGGCCGAAAAAACAAGAAAATTAACAGCGGAGGACTTTGAAAGAGACGTACATATAGATAATCTACGAGACAACGAGTTAATTATTTTTGTCTCCGATCATGAAGACAGTCGTTCAGAGAGTGAATAAATATCATTTAATACATGATTCATGGTTTCATTAACTTATCCTTATATAAGTACCTTATATATCTTGGGTTTTATTTTTGGCAAAGATGCAAATTGTAGATAGATAGCCTTGATTAGTTAAAACGTAATTGCGTAGATTCATCAACTTACTAAACTAAATGAATGTACTATGCGATTTTTACATAAAACGAATAAAATGCCAACATATTGTGCCGTCAGATCTATCAAAATGGCTTAGATCTGTTTTCATCTAACAGCACAACATAACGGCATTTTATTCCTGTTGTTATTAAGATCGCGTAGTAAAAGTTATATTTGGCTTCAAACGGTAGCCGAAAAAATAATACGTGATAAGATCGTCACCATTTTTCACAACCTTAATTTATTTCTCTCAGCTTAAACTCGATCAAAATAGTTGAAATATTTGTTTGGCAAGTTGAAATGATCGTTTATTCTATGCTTTAATGCATTGGTTATCATCTATTCCTCTTATAACAAAATCTATACCGTTTATTAGAATTGAGTAATCGAAACTATTTCATTCCTATGAATCGACTTTTGACAACTCATTTGTAGACACCTCAACCCTAAACAGCAACTGTCAAATCGACTTCTTAAATTAATCTTACTGTAGCTAAACGTAAAAGGCAAAAATATACACACGAACATCTTTTAAAATATTTGGCGCTAACTGAGAAAACTTACTTTTCTTGTTAGATAAGATTTGCTTAAATTCCAAGAGTCATTAGACTTGTTACACCACTAATTGAGAGAAAAAATACAACCATGACTGAAGCAATACCACCTTTCCAACGGTTATCAATTATATTACGGTATCTAGCGACCGGAAATACTCTCGAAGATTTGAAATTTCATAGCTCCACAATGCTTTTCATCAATAATCACAGAGACCTGCGATGCGATAATAGAAGTTTTAAAGCATTTATTAATTGAGGTAAGAAATAAAACATTACATAAAGACAATCATTTGTTTATCTCATAAGAAAAAGACAATATCCACATTATTGAAAAAGTAAGGAAATACAAACAGGTGCAGATTTTAATAGGATTTTAAATACTGGGCCAGTGATTCATCTTGCTCATGCTGTAGGGAATAGGCCATGTTCTCTTGATTATGTTGTTGTTGTTCGGTCACGTACTGCGGCGATGGCGTGGAGCTGTAATGTATTGGGGTTGGCGTGGAGCTATAATATAATGGAGTGGACATGGACATTGCATCGTTAATATCCTAATTGATTAGTTAAATCCCCGTTCTGGGTAAGAAACGAAAGAAACTGGATAAGAAAAGAAACGAAATGAAAAATTCCGTATTTTTTTATTAATTTAATTAGTTAGCAGATATTTGCAATATACTTTAATACTTATTAATCAAACTTTCCAGTAGTTTCAAAAGAATTCCATGGAAAAACTAACCACATTCTGTAATAAGAACTACAGCTTCTGTATTTCCTTCAAAAGTATGCAAAACTATTTAGCCTTTTTAAGAAGTAATATAAAATCATTGAATGTTTTTCCAAAGTCCGAATAGCCCACAAACCTAATACGGACCAATACCCTTCCAATCACAGACTTTTTTAAACTTTTCCGAAGTTTGGTTACCCAAACTAACGCTATTAGAGTTAGTCTTATAGACCTTCTACCAATATTATGCGTGGGAAAAATGGCCACCAATCACATTAGTGATGAAGAAATTCTGATGGCAGAACTTTGTTTACTTGCAAAATCAATATTTTAACTATGTTTAAAGATATGTTGACAAGTTTTCTAGTAAATTTTTCAAAGAATGAAATAAAATTACTTTTCACATACCCAATTGAAATAAAGTTGGTATTTTGCATTTCGTATAGCGAAATCGTGGTGATCCAAAATTTACACACATATTGTTACTGTTGTTAGAAACACGTTAGAAATTGATAGATGATTCTTTATTTTGAACCAAAGATCTTCTTATAAAAGCTTCGGTCTTCCCTTCGACGATGTTCCACTTTGACCATACGGTAGAAGAGTCTTGTTACAGCGTTAATTTTCACGCGGCGTAACTTCGACGGCGTTGTACAAACTTTGACTTTCCACACCACACTTCGACTTCGTGTACCTCTTCACGGCACCAGCACTATCATCTCCTCACTAGCACATTTTCTTAAGTTGATTTGCAAGTAGTCCTCTTTTGCATGGACGTTACTCTCCTGCAGTTTTTCGCACCGCTTTCGCTTACTTCAGCCGACCCCCGGCTCGGATACTGGCATCCACGACGAGTATTTTTACCGTTTGTACCACGGCGACACGACAGGCTCATAGGAAAATTGTTCATTGCTTGATTCATGTTATTTTGCTTGAAGTCGCCGCCTAAACAAATAAATAAAATTGAAATGTCTGTATCTAATGTAAAAAATAACAAATTTTTAATTAATTCATGTGAATGTGGGTACGATACTGTCTGTCTGTTTATCGGTCTGTTTGTGTTTGATGAACTTCGAAATGGCTGGACCAATTTTAATGGGAATTTCACTGGCAGTTTGCAAATTTTTTAAGGAGTGCTACTAACTACTAAAGTCAGTCCATTTTAATAGGTAACATTTGAAATCTGTCAAATCTTCTCACATCTCGTTTAAAATCTTGTAAAATATTTTATTTGTTTTCTCTACGACTTTTCTCCAGTCTTCTAAAGTGACTTCTGCACGTGCAGTTTGTAGCAGAGTCATCATTTTAGCTGTACTGAAGGGTGGTTCAGTATTGTTCCGCGCTGCTTGACCCTTTATTTGTGCCCTAATAAGCTCGATGGCGTTATACTGGTAATTTTAGGGAGGCAATCTAATAACTTCGTGTCCATGCTCTAGGGCTAGTTCATCGATTACATAGCGGAGCTTGGACGGCTTAGTTGCTTTTACCAGATTTAACAACTCAACTTTTAATAAAGTTGTACTTGCATCCACACCATTTCTTACCGGCTACGAGACAATTTCTTGCTTTTTATTTGCTTGAGTTGGTGGGTTATCAACTTGTATAGAATGATATGGTGCATTGTCCATTATAATATTCGATGGGTTTTCTAAGCTGACTAGCAGCTTCGCGAACCACTCTTTAAAACCTCAAAGTTCATTTCCTCATGGTAATCACTTGTAGTTTAGAGGCAAATGCGGGGAGGCAGTCTGGAATAAACCTTGAGAAGCTGATCCCACGTGACATATAATAAGTCGAGCTCCATTTCCCGATGGAACTTTTGAGGTGGAGGACCCTGTATCATCGGTCCATGTCCACGAAACCGTATGGTTCGCATTCAACCATGTTTCGTCAATAAACACGACATTGTGCCAATCTGTAATTTTCTTTACTTGACCTAAGAATGTTACTCTCTTCAAAATAATATCGTAAAAATAATAATATCGCGTTCTATTAGGATTTTCCGCCTGTCAGATTTTTGAAATCTAAAGCCAATCGATTTCAAAGCCTTTGATAGAGACGATTTACCGCCAAAAAATAAGCCTGCGTGTTTTAACGAACTCATTACCTTTTCCCGTGTAGGATATTCTTTTCTCGAGGAATATCCATAAATGTACAATTTTCTTGTCCCTCTTTCTATTTTTCAGTGTACGTAAAGTATTATCTTCTGAGCCTGATAGTCCGTATTTCTCTTTCAGAATTTGAGCAACGCTTTCTCTCGGTGGTGTCAATGGTAAAAGAGGACCATCGTTAACTGATTCACGTTCAAAATAATTGTACAATTTCACCACTAGATTCGCGAGAAGCCGGGTTAGAAGAAATTAACAGAGAGCACACCAAAAATGCACAGTCACTTCGCACAACGACAAAAGAGTGCATCATGTAATGGTGACATGACATGGCGTCATCGACAGGCACTGTTGTTGCCAGCAACATCCCACCTAAATTGTACCTAACATCAATGATTTTTCTATTTAGTTATTTTTTGTATTTTTATAGTTAGTTAAACTTTTTCTTAACATGATTTGATCTTTTTACCATATCGTATTCGCCCTCCTAAACGTAAGCCCCGCACTGTACTGCTTCGTAATTATAAGGACATAGGAGGCCTTACAAAAAGATGCTAAGAATATTTTTATATATGTATAATATTTTTATAGTTAGTTAAAAGAATAATAATTATAATTATGTTTTATTAATATCACAACGTGGTTATTAATTTATGGTGATATTTCTTCACAAGTGATCATTGCATTCGATTCAACTTATCAGCTTTCGATTTTTAGAGTAACATTTCTAGTCGCAACATTGTAACGACATTCAGTTCTTTAGATCAGAAATTGTTCATTATGTTTAGAATGGTTTATTAGTGAAAGCAAATCATAAAATTACTCGTATCGGTCATTATTACTTAAATATGTAATCGTAATTGAAAGAAGTTAAGCAATTGTGCAGTTCTAACAAAACGAAAAAATAAATTATTTTATGCCCGCCGTTACAAGGTGACGTTGTTGAATTTTGACGAATTGTCAAATGTTTCCTATTAAAATGGCCTGACTTTAACTACTTACATAGGCTACTTTGATTTCAGAAAAAGATTGACAAAATAGAAACATAATAAACATATTTTATATACGTCGATGGCTTTCTCATAACAGTAAGCGTCTCAGATTAAGATAATTCAATAAATTTATTTAATATTTTACTTCCATGTAGAGGCTACAAAATAATTTGTTAATAATTAGACTTCGAAAAACACTTCCAATTCTTTCAAAAAAGAAAAAAACAGAATGGTTTGGTATTGAAGTATTTTTTCATAGATTACAAGAGACGCGCCTTAAGAAAGGATTTTGCCAAATTCCATTTCTAAACGGATAAAGACTCGCTCTATGCGTGTATCTCGAGTTAGGTATTGCGCGAGTGGTTCGAATCATATCTCATTCGTTTTTATTATTGCAATTTTCTGTTGTGTTTAATTTATTTTAAATGGCACCTCAAAATACAGGATTCACATGGTGGGCTTGATGAAATAATATCCAATTTATGTAGCATAGGTTAATATTCTTCTAATAAATAGTTATAATGACGTTGATATCTTGTGGTTCTGCAATATCATCGATACATAACGTTATAAAGTTATTCACAGGTTATTTTTATAAGCGAGTAATTGGTATCAGCACGCGGCGTATTCTCAGGCAACAACGTGCACGCGTTGATATCATCTTTCACACTTAGCCTTCTTTTGAACTTAATCTTCTTAGTTTAGTATACCCGTTGTATAGCTGTTCAAAAGCTGAACGACGAAAAAAAAAGTATTCATATAAAGCTCCATTTACAAAATAATGTTACAAATCGAAATGTCAGTGAAACACAACAATACTCGGCTAGAGGTTGTGAAATAATCATTTTCTGTGTCAAGACAACCGAACTGGCATCTGATGGCATACGTCAAGACAACTTACTTCACAAAAGCGTCTGACAGCACACTTCAAGACAATCAAATTGGCGTCTTATGGCATACACCAAGACAATTTACTTCACAAAAGCGTCTGATAGTAAACTTCAAGACCACCGAACTGGCGTCTGATGTCGTAAGTCAAGACAATTTACTTCACAAAAGTGTCTGACAATACACTTCAAAACAACCGAACTGGCCTCTGATGGCGTATGTCAAGACAACTTACTTCACTAAAGCGTCTGACAACACACTTCAAGACAACCGAACCGGCGTCTGATGGCGTGAGTCAAGACAACTTACTTCACTAAAGCGGCGGATAGTACAGTTCAAGACAACCGAACCGGCGTCTGACGGCGTGAGTCAAGACAACTTACTTCACTAAAGCGTCTGACAACACACTTCAAGACAACTGAACCGGCGTCTGCTGGCGTGAGTCAAGACAACTTACTTCACTAAAGCGGCGGATAGTACAGTTCAAAACAACCGAACCGGCGTCTGATGGCGTGAGTCAAGACAACTTATTTCACTAAAGCGTCTGACAACACACTTCAAGACAACCGAACCGGCGTCTGATGGCGTGAGTCAAGACAACTTACTTCACTAAATCGTCTGACAACACACTTCAAGACAACCGAACCGGCGTCTGATGGCGTGAGTCAAGACAACTTACTTCACTAAAGCGGCGGATAGTACAGTTCAAAACAACCGAACCGGCGTCTGATGGCGTGAGTCAAGACAACTTACTTCACTAAAGCGTCTGACAACACACTTCAAGACAACCGAACCGGCGTCTGATGGCGTGAGTCAAGACAACTTACTTCATTAAAGCGTCTGACAACACACTTCAAGACAACCGAACCGGCGTCTGATGGCGTGAGTCAAGACAACTTTCTTCACTAAAGCGTCTGACAGCACACTTCAAGACAACCGAACCGGCGTCTGATGGCGTGAGTCAAGACAACTTACTTCACTAAAGCGTCTGACAACACACTTCAAGACAACCGAACCGGCGTCTGATGGCGTGAGTCAAGACAACTTTCTTCACTAAAGCGTCTGACAGCACACTTCAAGACAACCGAACCGGCGTCTGATGGCGTGAGTCAAGACAACTTACTTCACTAAAGCGTCCGAGAGCACACTTCAAGACAACTGAACCGGCGTCTGATGGCGTGAGTCAAGACAACTTACTTCACTAAAGCGTCTGACAGCACACTTCAAGACAACCGAACCGGCGTCTGATGGCGTGAGTCAAGACAACTTACTTCACTATAGCGTCTGACAGCACACTTCAAGACAACCGAACCGGCGTCTGATGACGTGAGTCAAGACAACTTACTTCACTAAAGCGTCCGAGAGCACACTTCAAGACAACTGAACCGGCGTCTGATGGCGTGAGTCAAGACAACTTACTTCACTAAAGCGTCTGACAGCACACTTCAAGACAACCGAACCGGCGTCTGATGGCGTGAGTCAAGACAACTTACTTCACTATAGCGTCTGACAGCACACTTCAAGACAACCGAACCGGCGTCTGATGGCGTGAGTCAAGACAACTTACTTCACTAAAGCGTCGGATAGTACACTTCAAGACGACCGAACTGGCCCCTGATGGCGTGAGTCAAGACAACTTACTTCACTATAGCGTCTGACAGCACACTTCAAGACAATCGAATCGGCGTCTGATGGCGTGAGTCAAGACAACTTACTTCACTATAGCGTCTGACAGCACACTTCAAGACAATCGAATCGGCGTCTGATGACGTGAGTCAAGACAACTTACTTCACTAAAGCGTCGGATAGTACACTTCAAGACGACCGAACTGGCCTCTGATGGTGTACGTCAAGACAACTTACTTCACTAAAGCGTCTGACAGCACACTTCAAGACAACCGAACCGGCGTCTGATGGCGTGAGTCAAGACAACTTACTTCACTATAGCGTCTGACAGCACACTTCAAGACAACCGAACCGGCGTCTGATGGCGTGAGTCAAGACAACTTACTTCACTATAGCGTCTGACAGCACACTTCAAGACAATCGAATCGGCGTCTGATGGCGTGAGTCAAGACAACTTACTTCACTATAGCGTCTGACAGCACACTTCAAGACAATCGAATCGGCGTCTGATGACGTGAGTCAAGACAACTTACTTCACTAAAGCGTCGGATAGTACACTTCAAGACGACCGAACTGGCCTCTGATGGTGTACGTCAAGACAACTTACTTCCCTAAAGCGTCTGACAGGACACTTTAAGACAACTGAACCGGCGTCTGATAGCGTGAGTCAAGACAACTTACTTCAATAAAGCGGCGGATAGTACAGTTCAAGACAACCGAAGTTCAGTTTCAGTCAAGTTTCAGTTTGTTCGTAATCACGTGTTTTAGCCATGCAGTTACCACTTTTTTACAAATAAAGTGTTGTAATTTATTAATGTTTAGCTTTCTGTGAAATTGGTTGTGTACATATTCAGACTGAGTTTTGAACTGTCGTTGAGCAAATTATGTGAATTACTTTGCGGATTGAAATATATTTCATCTAATGCTTCATTTTATTCTAATTTATTCTAGACATACGTTAGGCTTTTATGACAACAAATCGCTTTCTTGGTACAGTTTTGCCGTCGGATATATAAACGGCCTAAAGGTTTTTACTTTAATAAACAACGCTGCCCTGTTTCAATCAATAAATTTACTTTTTGATGTTCCACCTCAGCTGGTAGTTCAGTAACTTTTAATCGATTGTGCTAGAGACACATACACTTGATCTGTGTAAGCTTTGGCGTAGCAATGTGCCGCAGAGACTTAAAGACCCAGGATAAGTTTCCATATTTTGCTGGTAACGTAATCATTATGGGCGTTTACGCAAAATACCTTTGCAATGCTTTCACAATCACAAAAGCGAGAGTTAGATTGGCATATTGATGCATCCTTAGTTGCTGGTTTTTATCTGGCTGTGTGATATTGTCGATGGTAAAATGTAGTTAGTTTTGTTAACGTTTAGGGTTAGCAATTTATCTTTTAGCAAACTCTCTGGCTACAACTAGCAAAATAACCTCCAGTCACACTTCGCAAATCTCCACAGAAATGCTAAGCCTCTCCAAGGCTCCATGGTTTCCAAAAAAGTCATCAGCCCAATCCACGTGTTAATTTAATTTATCTCCTCAACATCACTACTACTTCACTTTTTTGCAGTTTCGTCAGTTGTACACTCTCAGGTTTTCAGAATTTTTTAGAAAATCGAGTCTTTCCTTGACTTCTCGTTTTTGTGTCCTTAAATTTGTAATGTTTCCATTAAATCATGGGTACTTCTAAAACTTACCCTCCAACTTAACAGAATAACATAATTTCTTGCAAAATCTTTTTTATCAAAGCCTCACTCGAGGTACTGGTGCAGAAGATATCAAAGTTCTTGGCAACGCAAATGGCTCTGTTCATTAGATTGTTTGATCTTTCTTTGAAAGAGTTCTGTCTATAATTGGTATTTACGGAGGTACGTGGAGGAGGGTAGAGTACCTGTATGATTTGGTATGCACGCAAATTCAAGCCAGAAATTCGGGCACGTCGATATTATTGTTTATTATTTAAATGATGTTACAAATATCTACTATCTCTGTCAGAAAAAGCTCAGAGGAAGTTTATGATGTCGCTTGCGGTGGGATAGGTAATCGACATCAATAATTGTACATTTATATCGTAAAAATTTTAAGAATTTTGTTTCTATCATTTCAATATGAATGGTTCCATGGAGATGACACGTAGTTCCAGATTACATCCTACTCTTTCCATTTTAAGTTCTTTACCAACAATTTTACCAACCATTTCAAAGTCTTTGCACTACGTTTACAATGTATCATACCTAAGCCTGTTTAAAATCCGAACAGAGATTTTCTTGAGACTCGTTGAATCTGTGTGGGATAACCATGCAGACGGAAAGCAGAACTAAATCCTTTATCTTCTTGTTTAAGGACATTGGCCTCACAAAAATAAAGGCTTGGTTTCAAAGGATTTATGGTTCACTAAGCTATTTATTGCAGACTAAGAGTATTATGTGGATTCACCCGCATTACTACTGATCCCGGGTGGATTGCTTTGTAAAATATAGTCTCAATAAAACCACCCTAATCAGTTTTCCATGGAACAACACAATAATTTTTCAAATTCGTCTTTTAGTTTAACAATATCGAATTTCGAATCGTTGAGTTGAACAGATTCGCATATTCTATGTCTGATTACCGCTGACAAATGCTCATAGCTTGAGAACAAATATTGATATAAATATATTGATTTTCTTTATAATTGATGGTTTTTTTACTGATTGTTCGAATAAATAGAAAATACGCGTAAAGCGACCAAATTTTTATATACGCGCGGATGATATTACGTACCGATGTCAACTTTTAAAAGTGATAAAAAAATTTCAAAATAAAGTATAAAATATTATATTTTTTGCTTTCATTAATTTACGTGTACTACTATCTTAAGACTTTGCAACCTTTCCTATTCCTCACAAGATCGTGAGTCATGAGGAATGTGACCCTTATTTTTTATGATTAATAAATTACTTACAATACATACATAACGAAAAAAATAATCAGAGATGATACCTGCTCTAGGGTAAAGTCCAAATATGTTATTGTTCAACAAGTTAAACCGCTGCTCGTTTGTTTTCTAGCCAATGCGTCGTTAACTGCATTGGCTAGAAAATTGTTTAGGCCGACAGACTTCTTATCTTACAAATACCAACTTTTGCGAAAATTATATAACTGAGTAATTCAGAACTGAGCATGGATAGTTGTATAAACATTTACAATGTATTTAAAAAATATATAACAGGTAAAAGCAGACAATAAAACAGACGTTTTGGAAGTTTTATAAATATTAATAAATTATAATACCAATGTCAGTAATAAAATAAGTAATGAAAGCTGACATTTTGTATTTACATATTTATTATTTTTGACATGGTTCCATTTGCTGTTTATTACTTTAAGCATTACGGTAATTTGAAACTGTAACGTTTCTTTTCCTTGTTCCTATCAATGTATATTTTTTTAGTACATTGAGCTGAGAAATACTTTCAAAGGAATGTATTCATCGGTAAGTCTACAACTATCATCCATTTTCAATATCTTAGTTTACAGATAGACTGAACAGAAAAAATAACGGAATAAATAACGTATTTGTAATCTTTGATTTATTGTAGGTGCTAAGCACTTAAGAGTTGCAGGCTAGCGTCGGAGTTACAGTGGGTGATAGTGAACTATCAGATATGGTGATCTGATGGCAGCTGTGAATGTATTGAATAATCAGTCACCAGCAAGCAGTGGTGAAATTAGCTTGACGTGGTAGGAAGTTCAAGGAGCGGCTAACCTATTAAATGATATAAAGGTAAAAACGACGATTCTACGACATGGCGAGTAAATGCGGCCATCAAAATAGCATACCACTAGTACCGGGCAGCAGTCGTACTAGTACTGACATGGCCAAAGATAAAATATCTGTAGAGTTTTCTCCGATTCTGTCTAACGCTCAGGCATTATCAGCAGTTACCGATTTAAGGTACTATGTATGTTCTTTGGATAAAAGAGAAGATGCACTGCAAAACTTAAATTATGTTGAAAGTCTTGTAATTACTTATCTATCCAAATGTCTTTTAAGAAATGTAATTACAGATATATAATTAAAATACACTATAGCGTAGCGCAATTCAAAAATCCGTTCTCATACTAACTTTCTGTAAGAAGTTTATAATTAAATTATATTCTAGCATGTACATTTTTTCTTTTCCCTATCCCGTTGAATCCGCTTAATACGCTTTCCTGCATTAAGAAGTGTTTTTGGAAAGATCCCATGAATTCGTATTAAGCGGGTTTTACTTAATGTTTTTGTTTTTCACTGTTATTTCTGTTAACCTTGTAATTAACCTTATGGATACAACATCCCAGCCGATGTATTAAGCTAGTTGCCATCAAATCATCTCGGCTACTGCTTCACGCAGCTTTTTCTCACGGGTAATTCTTACGATCAACTTAGTCAGTGGATCTAAATCTGAGTTGAGTCAGCTTAACCCTTTTCATAAGGATGTGCAAAGAAAAAGGACCAAATCGTCACGTACGTTACAGACTTATTGACATGAGAGGTATTGATTTTGTCTGGTTGTTTTAATAGGAAACGAAAACATACATTCTTGTGGTGATTTTACCAACCTTTAAATAAACGGATTATAATGTTGCCCCATTACAAATACTCGTAGTTGGGGAGGGACTTGGTGAGATACAGATGCAGATAGTAATAAATTTGTATAGACATAAAAAGGCATTGCAAATTTATTTGGAAAAAATTATAGCCGTGAAGTTTCTTGTCAGTTCTTCTTCACGAAGGTTTTCCTCAACTGTTGGTGGAGTCAAGCTTTACTTGACGTCAATAAGAACAAGTAATTGACAATGTTGAGTAATACACATTTGAATTTGAATTTTACAAAATATTGTTAGGATTTTACAAGCTGTGGACTTGTCCGGCTTTGTGATTTTTGGGTAAGTATGCCTTCATGTGTTGCGTGTGCACCTGGATACATACAGATTGCAAAAACCTTTTAATGATGCTCGTAATTACTGACTAGATTGTAAAATACAAAGAAACAGAGGATTAGATCGGGTACGTACCGAATAATTTATGCACCTGGAGAGGTGTTGTTATTTAAGAATCAGGTAGTTACTAACTTAGATAATATTTATAAAAGACCTTTGTGCCCGAAAAAAACTTTTTTTCTTTGTTTCTAGCCGACAAACAAGCACGGCCCGCGTCATGGTAGCCACACCCATGGATATCAATGATGCGTTGCTTGAAATTGCCTTTGTTTATTTGTTTATTAGGTACACCAACAGCATATATACAAAAGCCCTTATAAGTACTTTACATTTTTTTAAATCTTATATATATATATATATATATAAATATATATATATATATATATATATATATATATATAAGATTTAATATACACGATATAATATATATAATATAATATAAATAAATATAATATAATATAAGATATAATATACATATATATACGCCTATTATAGGTATACACAGTTGTTGTTTGTTTGTTCCAGTGATTGCACTGGTTGTTCCTTCTCTTCGACCGGAACACGACCACGTGAACGTGATTATTATGGCGGTCAAATTAGGAAGGACTGTAGTACCGTTCCAGTCATGATCTTAACAAAAAAGCTCTACTGTCACTTAATATATACATATTGAAAAGTGCATACGTTCCATTTCAGGATAATATAGAGTTAAGTTAATCGTCAATAGGCTTAGTCTAGGAATAATGTTCAATAAGTGAAGACGTGTTTTATGAGAAACAATGCAAATAATGTAACACATGTATTTTGTCCAAGATTTTCACCAAAAACAAGAAATAAAATACAATTATAAGACGAGGACTAGCTTTAAGAACTAAGAAAATTATAACATTTACATAGTTTTTATAATTATACCCACTTCAGAATGTTTAAAAATTAATACGGCCGAGAAACGTTGTGGGTAGTAGCTCTGCCTCACAGGATGGAGGTTCCAGGTTTGCGTCGATTTCGAGGGGCATTAATTTATGTGATGAACACAGGTGTCTGTGGTTGTTTATAAGTTAATTCTAGTAGCCCCGGTGGGTGGTTATCCATAACACAAGCTGTGCTTACTTTTTGCCATACAGTGGTGATTGTCGGGGGATTATTTTTAATACTTATTTTTAATATTAGGTCTTTACCTATGAAATTGCCGTTTTTCACGAAATAAATGAAGCGTAATTTTTTTATATATTTTTTATTTCTATTAATCAAAATAATCACCCATGCAATCAATGCATCTTTGCCAACGCATTGGTAGCTTTTTGATGCCTTTCTTGAAGAAATCAGCTGGACGGGAGGCAACAAATTCTTCAAAGGCATTTTGTACTGCCTCTCGGGTATTGAATTTTTTTCCCGCCAAGAAGTTATCCAAATTCTGGAAAAAGTAGAAGTCTGTAGGTAAGTCTGGTGAGTACGGCGGATGACGGAGAACTTCCAACCCCAACTCTTGTAGCTTGGAGACCGTCTGCTGTGCAGTATGAGGTGGCGCGTTGTCGCGTAGGAGCAGTGGAGCCGAACGATTGACCAAAGCTGGTTGGAGACGTGCGAGCTTCTCCATCATTGTGTTCAGTTCTTCACAGTACACATCTGCAGTAATGCTTGTCTCGTTTGGCAAGAAGCTGTGATGAATCACACCCGCGTTAGACCACCAAACAGTGACCATCACTTTTCTAGGGGTAAGTTTTCGTTTAGGGCATTGTTTGGGTGCTGAACCAGGGTCCAACCAACTTGTTGAGCGCTTACGATTGTCAAACAGGATCCATTTCTCGTCACAAGTAACAATGCAGTTCAGAATTCCTTCATTTGTATGCCTGCTGAGCAGTGCAAGGCACGTCTCCACGCGTACTTCGCGCTGGCGGTCATTGAGTTCGTGGGGTACCCATTTGTCAAGCTTTTTTACCTTGCCAATTTGACGCAAATGGACCAATATTGTTTTGATGCTAACGTCGAAAGCTGCTGCTAATTCAGCCGTGGATTGAGTTTCATCACCTACCACAATTGCCTTTAATTCATCATTGTCGACCAAAGTTTTCGGACGACCACGGGGTTCATTTTTCAGGTCAAAATTTCCAGAACGGAAGCTGGTAAACCAATAACGGGTGGTGCGTTCGTTTGTAGTGTTCGCTCCGTAAACGTCGTTGATGTTGCGTGCCGCTTGTGCCGCTTTGCTCCCACGACGGTACTCATACTCCATAATTACTCGAATTTTTAACTTATCCATGATGACGAAAAATTTTCGAATGCGTTGAAAACAAAACACTAACTATTAAACAAATGACGATTTTAGAAAAAGAATTCCATGTTTGTCAAATAAAATTAATTTGAAATTAGAATTATCAGTCAAAAAAAAATATTTTCATTTGAAATGGCCAGTACGGCAAAACGGCAGTTTCATAGGTAAAGACGTATTATATATTTGTACTCTTAAAAATAATTGATCCAAAAGTTTACCCCATGCAGAGTGTGTAAAAGTCAAACGTGGTCACACAATGGCCACTCAAATCACCCAAAGCAATACACCCACACAAAAATTTGTTTTGGTTGAAAGCCAAAAAGTATCTCAGTTAGCTGGCTTTATTAATATTAATTATTATTATTAATGTTTATTACTATTATTATTTCACACAAAAACGTATCATCGGTGTAGGTACTCGTACCAAAGTACTTACTCAAAATATATGCCAAAATAAGTCTGGCTTACCGATTTATTAAGTTATTGCCAAAATAAGCTCAAGAGTTTAACAGATTTATTTACACAATATAAGCATAACAGACTAAAAATTACAAAAATATTTAAAACCAACATCGCACAACGAATTTCTATTGCGATCCAGTGTGGTAAGTTTAAGTGTACTTGTTTTTTGAATTGTATTTCTATCCTTTTTGTTAGCATGTTCTACTTAACTATTATATACTGTACTTTACTATTATTTTAATTGAAAATAATTTCTTTAGTATTATTTTACTATAAACGTAATCAAATTGATGGTTCCCTCGTTAGAAGGAAGAATTTTTTTATAAAAAATAACCCAGATTGGACACGTCCGGTAATAAATCAAAGCTTTGTGCAGTGGCTTACAATATTTTTTGAAAAATGCACTGAATGAAGAATATATCACATGAAACTATAATTTTAAAGTTAAAACAGAATATTTTTACTAAGAATTTGAATGTAGGTAAAATGTTTTATTTTGTCCTTGTAATTTTTGTATTATTGGAACTTTTAAATATGGTGTAAAGATACAAAAAATATTTACTTATATTTTACCGTTTACACCGCTATGTTATAGTTAGTTCGCCAAGATGTTTTTGATCCACATTAGGCTTTAGATTTAGTTTGGTATCTACACACAAAAGTACACATCAAGTTATTGGAAGTTATCGGAATAAAATAACTGTAATACACCACATTAGTTTTTACGTTTTTTATTATAACAAAATAGAATCTAAAATTCTAAATAGACATGATAATGTGTTTGCTATGTTACGCTATGTTTTGAACATCTATTTTTTTCTAGAACCTTCTTCATCCAAACGGAGATTGAATTGAATCACGTTCATTTTAGAATAATTGATTCCGTGACTCAATTACTTCACAATTATTCCTTTTCTTTGTGACAGGCTAAAAATATTGATAAGGTTATATGAGGTCAACGAGTTCGGATTCATTGTTGTTTTCGCAAACCAATTTCGACTTTTTTGTAAAGTTTCCACCTAGCAGAGGACGTTGAGTTGAGTTTGTGACTTCTTTAATAAATAAATAAATAAATATTGTAATAATTTCGTAGATAGCCTTTTAACGTTTTAAAGATAATATTATTCAACCGCTAAATATCCTTTGGTATTTAACGAAAAAGAGAAGCAATGTTTAAAAAATAAATAAGTAATATGTAAACTGAGTGATATAAAAAAAGTTATGAACATAAATACGTTAAGTTCTACGTATGGCAGCTTAGAAATATTGTTTTACAATTAGACTATATATAGACGTAGAGTTAATGTGGTTAGAGCTAAGACACGTAGATGTGGTTGTTTAAATTATATGTATGGTTTATATTACGAATTTATCATTTTTTCATAAGTAAACAATGACATGCTTATTGCGCTGAATTTCTTTAGATAATTTCAAAAAATTACAAAAAAGGTTTTGTTGCACGCTGCTTATCTGTTATCCAAGAATGAATTTATTTTATGGTCAAGATATTGTACAGCTAGATATCAAATAGTACCTTAAAGCTGAGGCTTAGTTTATTCATTTTGATGACAACGTATTTTTTCTACCATGAGAGAATTGGTGTACTTACCTATTAAATCAGTTGTCATTGTTTAAGTCGACTTCAAAAAAAGCTTATTCGATTTGAAGTAAGTGTCATGTTCAGTGTCAAAGTTTCTTGAAAAATCATAAAAGAATTTAAACCCACCCACAATTTGCCACCCTACCCATGGTAATAATTCTTTGTTAGTAAGGTAATACAGTCATAATACAGTCTGTTTGTACCTTTTAAAACCCAAAACATTAAGTTTAACAATATTTAAAAAATACATTTCTGTTTTAACAAAAATATAGACTACTTTCAACTCCCCCTATACAGATAATGTCGATTCATTTCAGGCTACCAGCAAAAGAGTTAATGAAACCAGGATTTTTGTTATTTGTCAAAGGAAATGAAATGAATGGGTTTCCGAGTTTAACGGAATTGTACCTAAAAGAAATATTACTTTCGCAGTTTTTAATTTAAGAGATTACTCCTTACATAACGGAAATGTTGATTTTCTTTTCTTCCTCATTACAGGATTCGATTAAAAAGTTTAATTTGAAATAAACTTTTTTCTCTTTTTAATTGGTTTGTCTGATATGAATGAAAAATTTCTACTAATCGTACTAAGTTTTATTATTTGTGGCTTTTATCATTGAATTGAAATTATCTATGACAAGAATATTAATTCATATAATTAACCATTGTAAACCAACAATGCCTACAACCGTGTCTTTGAGTGAAGTTTGTAATTCCTTGTTATATCTCTGATTGGTGTTAAAAATACGAAGGAATGTAGCAGTAACAAGCTAAAAAAAGTAAATGTAGACCAAGGCCGACTAGGTTGCTCTAAGCACTACTGGGCTGTGTCAGTTTCGACGCAGGCACTCTTTCGCTTCACATTGTATTTTTATATTCACATGTCGTTCCTTACATAATTGATAAAAGTGGAAACATAAATATAATTTAATCGAATACTTTTATAAAATAGGACCTGATGGAACTGTTATAAAAAAAGACAATTACTTAACAGTTGGTGCAATGTTTGGGTATGTAGGTCCTAATTATTGGCCTTCTTAGGACGTATATCTAAATTAATAGATTACCTTTACTTGGTTGTCATATGTATGGTCAAGGAACTTGGTGAAAGCTTGGAATCATATTCGAATCTGTATATACAGTGTGGTCCCCCTTAATATGCGGAGCGCTGACAAAGGACCGAACAACGCGCAGGCGAGTGTCGTCTTAGCTGAAGCCTCGACTTTTCCAACTGGTTATTTCTTACATTTTGGTAGGGCTGAAACGTAAGGCGCCTCTTCTCAACAAATGTACAAACAAAACAGTAATTAAATCGTTTAAGTACAGTTCAATCGTTTAAACAGTAATTAAAGTTTACCGTATAAAAAGATGTTCCACTAGGCTAAACAAATAAATGTTTTATTGGGAATTCATTCAATTTAAACATTTTATAAATCTGTATAACGCTTAGATGACCCCTCGTGCGTGACCTCTCGAATACACCACAACCCCGACAAATTACTTTTATGATAAAAACTTTTTTTCTTCGTGAATTAGCAGAATCAACACTAGAGAAATTTCAGAGAGTTCAGCTAACCCTTGTAAAATTGCGATTCATAACAATTTATTCAGCTCGTTACTGGTTTATCAATCAGAACATAGTGTTTTAGTGAATCTTGCCTTCTTATTTAGACTCAATTTCATGTTATGATATGAATTGACCAGTATACCTGTAGATGTCCTCACAATATTATTCTTTGTATTCAGATCAACCGGAGTTATAATATAAAATTCCATGTTGTAATTCTTATACCAGTAATAACATATATAAAGCCGAAAATTATAAAAAAATGCCACATTCATGATGGAATTAATCGATACCTTGAAGTAAAATGTATATATTCCAAATTATTATTAAACAAAGCATGTTAGTGCCTTAAATCCCTAATAGAGTAAAGCGGCTTAAGTTGAGCGTTACTCAGGGGCATTTTGAACCCGATGGCAATTTCACCGGTCATTCACTTCCAGGAATGTGCTCGGTTGGTTTTATTAAAGGCGGATGTAAATTAATAATAATAAATCCCCAAACAAAAACATCAACTGTATGGCCCCAAATTAAGCAGAGCTTGTGTTATGGATGACCGTATGATATAATGAACTAGGGGGGGGACCCAGTATAAACATACATGTATAAATAACAACAACCCTGACCCAAACACAAACATTAATGTTCGTCACACAAATAAATCAGGCGTATGCAGGGCTACTAACCATTACACTACTCGGTCGTCAAATTTTTATAAAAATAGGCAACGCTGTGAATTGTTTTATGAGTATATCTCTGACTGTTTTAACAAATTATTAAATTATTAAATTAATTTATTTTAATTTAATTAATTTAAATTAATTATAAATATTTTTGCTATTTATATATATAAACCGGGTAAATTTAATCCAGTTAAGTTCTATTTTTTATTATTTTTAAGTTCCAGTTTATGTTGCTTTCTTTAATGCCTTTTGGAAGATCAGTATAAACTGTTTAGGTTAGGTTAGTAAAGACTGACGAACACCCAACAAACTTCCGATATAATATGGTTCTACAAAAAGCGGAAATAAAGAATCTATTCTGTGCATCTTTTAAAGGCTGGCTTATGCTGCGACTGTTTTCTTTCATAGGTCGTTAATTCATTTGTAAAGTATGATTTTGTAACGTGACAAACTTACATTAAAATCATTATAAAAACGTAATGTTAATTTAAGAGGCCCCTGAGAGGAATGTGAGAGATGATTCGAGCTTTTTTGCTTTCTTTTGGAATAATAGTATTACTTATACTATTATTTTTCGAACTTGTTTAAGTTCCTGGGCAGTTCACCCTGGGCAGTGCATAACACAAAGGAATGCAGCCGCACTCCAGAGTAGACACACTGCTAACTACAGGGGCGGCCCTTGTGGACCCCGGTCCTTCTGACCCGTTGCAAAGAGGGTGGCACCCAGATAGGCACCACCCCTTAGGCAAACTAAACGCAAACTTCCCGCCGCTGCGCAACTGGGTTCTCCCGGTAGCAAATCCGTCCCAGCCCGCACCGACTCCAGCGCTCGCATGGATACAACGCCCGGCTGCACCCACCCGCCCTGTTCCAGCAGCAGGCCCACAGACCTCTCCTCAGCGTTCAATGGCTGAGGACCTCAAATTAATATTCGACACCATCCAAGGTCGATATGTCACAAGTAGCACAGTTGACGCTGCACGCTCATCTAGAGACCGACTTTTGGTACTCGTCGAGTACGAATCTCTATTAAAATCATTATTAGTCAATCTATAATGAGGTCTTCATGTAACGCCCTGACTGGTTGTACCAAACCCAGGGGTTTATCCCTGATCTCTTTTAACACCCGAAGGCTAACCAACAACCTTCCTGAGCTCAAATTGTTCATAAAGAACATCGAGTCGTAGTTAATCCTTGTCCAAGAGACTTTCCTTAAACCTCACCACACCAGGGGTCTTTCTATTCCTAAATACTCTTTCGCACGTAATGATAGATCCGTACTCGTCCAACGAGGCGGCACTGCCATATACTACAAGAAAAGCATTCAACATTTGCCGATACCCCCACCTCCACTTACCAACATGGAGGCCACAGTGTGTAGGCTAGCTATGACAGGTCATAGGACCATAATCATGGCATCAGTCTATTAGTGCACCTAGTGCAACACCGCCTTCTTGTAGTGACTTCCAAGCCTGAATCGAACTAGGCCAATTCATCATTATGTCTGGCGATGTCAATTGTAAACATACAGACTGGACGTGTTTGTCGACCAACACCAGTGGTGTTAAACATCACGAAGTTACTCGATCTTGACGTCATTTCTCCCGTCACGCCCACTCATTACCCGGATACCCCGCTTCATTCCCCTGATATCCTTGACTTTGCCATAGCCAAAGGTATCAATCTCGATCTAAAGACCATACAGCCACTAGACGACTTAGGCTCCGACCACCGCCCGGTGTCCCTAATACTAGGACCCCAAAACGACCCTCCTGCTCCTCTCAGCAGAGCCAGGCGTTACTCTAGTCCCGCCTACAGGCTAGCCTCAAACCGCTACAACGAGCCACTAGATCCACCCTCGCGGAATTCAGAGACGTTCAAAGGGACGATCTCATGATTCATATCTCTCCGTCCCACGTGGCGTACTATAGGATGGCGAAAGCTCTCGGACTAGACGCCCGAACTTACACCCCTCCGTTATCTCGTCCCGATGGCACTATCGCCTTCGAGGACGACGAGATAGCTGAATGCTTCGCGGACAACATTGCTTCACAATGCTCCCCGAGTACCCAACCCACAGACCCTTTGCACATCCAGACGGTGGGAGGCGAAGTTCTCCTCAAGGACTCCCGTCCAGTCACCGCCGACCCCATTACAATGTCTAACGATGAGATTCTTTTCATCATCAGAAGACAAAAATCCAAAAAGGCCCCGGGTGCGGTTGGAATTTCCGACCATGCACTTAAGCAGCTGCCTCGGCAGGTGCATCGACCTCAGCTACTTTCCAAAAGCTTGGAAAGAAGCTACAGTCATAGGCATTGTGCATTCCCAAGCAGGGTAAACCTTTGAATATCCCGGCTAATGACAGACCCATCAGCTTCCTCAAGGCAATGAGCAAACTTCTCGAGAGTGTCATACTCGCTCGAATGAAGGACCACCTCTTCCCAGCGGACGGTGAACCCCTCATTATCCCCCATCAGTTCGGGTTTCGTGCAAAGCACTCTTGCCCTCAGCGAGTCCACTGAATCGTCGGGTACATACTCGACGGCTTCTATCCCAGGCGACTTAAAACAGTCGCGGTATTCTTTGACGTATCCAAGGCTTTCGACAAAGTCTGACACGAGGGTCTCATTTATAAGCTTTATAACACAGGCTTACCTGACCAACTAGTCAAACTAGTCTGCATCTATCTTAAAGATCGCACCTTTCGTTTGAAACACGAAGGTACGCTCTCCACCCCCTAAACCTCAGGGTGGGAGTCCCTCAGGGCTCGGTACTCGCCCCTGTATTATACACCACCTACACCAATGACATACCTATCCCGTCAAAATGTATTCAACTCTCCCTCTATGCCGACGATACCGCACTATACGTTAAGGGCGTGAACGTCGACACCCTCATCACCAAAATCCAGAAAGCCGTAAATGACCTCGGAGCCTGGTTTAAAAAATGGCACATCGAAGTAAATCCAGATAAAAGTTCTGCGATGCGCTTCGATCATAATTTCAATAATTAATTAATAATTTCATTTCATTTCGTGGGCACTAACCACCAATTACCTAGACGTACAGCTCGATCGTACACTTTCATTCAGACCCCACATACTCAGAGCTACCTAACTCGTCCGCCTATACATGGCCCGCCTAAACAATATGTTAGGCAGGCACAGCAAAATATCTCTTAGGAACAAGCGAACGCTTTTTAAGGTTTGCGTCAGACCAGTCATGACGTATGCTGAATCCTTCTATTTGTACAAGCTATAGGCAGTCCATAGTCTCTTCTGCCGCAGAGCCATGGATGCTCCGTGGTACGTGCGTAACGCAGACCTGCGCAGGCATCTCGACTTATCCCTCAACAACACCTTAGGACGCTCTCCACCGCTTTTATAGCGATCCGAAGACCATCCTAACCCCCCTCATTCCCGAGTCAGTAACTTACACTGCTCCGTCCATGCCGTCGTGGAACAAAGTCCGTAGACTAAGAAATGCACTTTCGGATCCCCCCGATCAGCTCTCGGCGAATGTAGACCAGCTTAAGGCTGCCCAGGCCGAATAATCATTATCCAACCTGTCACTTGCACCTCATGTGATTATTTTTTTTAGCGGATGACCCCCAAGCGGTTCCCCGCTTGGGTGGTTCTTAGTGGGTAGGTGCCTCTCTGGTGAGTCCCACAAACTCCGCAGATGTCGGTTGCCTGCGGAGGTATGCATGACGCATCTTCCACCTCCCTACCGTAAAGGTGCTCCCAGAATTTTCCCTATGGCACGCTAAAATTAATCACTATGGATGTCTTCGATAGACACTCTCAAATGCTTATGAAAAATCTAGCAGAGTTAACGAAGTTATTTACGGCATCCTCCGTGAATTTTCCTGAACGGAACCCATATTAATTCTCAGCGAATCGCGGTACTTAAGCAGCCTTAAGTCAACCATTTTTACTATAACTTTCGAAAGGGTATTTAGCAATGAGATTGGCGTTTAGGTTGGCAGGACATGTTGTTTCAAATCCGCTAACACTGGAACCGCACTGTGCAATAACGCAAAGAGTTTCATTTGTATATTAGAATGCACGTTTCTATTATTTCGTATTTTGGCTTGTCATGAGCAAACAATATGAGAATTTGTGTTATTGCTATGAAACACGACGCCGTTTGGAACAAAGAAGGTTTTTACCATGTCAATCAGTTTACAATGCTTACGGATCAATTATCTGGGGTTCTCATCACTTTTGAATTACTTTTCACAGCTATATTCCCAGAGCTGTTCAAATATAAACTAGATGTTGGAGGTGAAAATCTATGACGAGAAACTTGGTGGTTGCCCGTCATAGATTTTCATAATACCCATCTTAGTTTGATTTATGTTTTAAGCCTAATCGCTGTTCACACTTCCTTTACACCAACTAAGTAAAATGTTAATATATAAGATATCTCTGTGTATTAACTGAACATGATTTAACTTACATAAAATCAGCTTCCTAGCTTTATCCTAAAGATAAGATAGATTACGCCTAATATTTTTGACGCCTGTTACATTTAAATCCTTGTATAACTGTAAAACCAAAATGGAGGTAAAATCTTGTTTTTTGAAACATTTATTTATCTTTATTTCATCCGTTTGCCAGAAACTTGTTACCGTATTGTAAATAACTATCATTAATGCGAGACCTAATCGTCTTGCTTGCCAAAACCGTACTTACTGGAATACTTTTAGGTTTTTTATGCTTACTTACTTATTTTGAAAAATAAATATATATACATATAGTTAAACTGCGAAAATTTTATCCACCAATGAAGTGAAAAATACAATGTTATGTGCCGTGGTTATAACGCGTTTGTCTCAGTTATCGTCCGCTGAAATCGAAACGCAGTCTGTTGCACTAGTGGCCTTTGAAATAATATATTTTTTAAATATATGTCCACTTAAAAGTATTATTACTTAAAATATGATAAGTATGAATAATTATATCTTTTAAAGAATATTTTACAGTTAGACGCATCAAATTAATAAAGCTAAGCTAGTGTTATTGATGACAATGCAAGCTCAGGAGCACGTGATCGAAGAATCAACAAAAGCGTTTAAATAAAATAATTGTATATAAAAAGTAGATATAGTCGTAGAGTTTCTTTAATTAAGAGCTCGTTTAGGACAGTAGTATAATCCTTTCTATTTTGATCCCCGTAGTAACAATGTTACCGCAATTGTGTTCAAGTTCTGGGAAATCACAGGAACAAAGGCAATTCCAGCTGAAGTCTACGGTTGTCAACGCATCATTCAATAGTTACTTATTGAGAATACAACATCTATTATAAATGTTACCCATGCGAATTGATGCCATTTAATTACTCGATTGCCAATAGTGAAAATATTAAAGAAAGACATTAAAATTTTTAAATAATAGAATAGAAAGCTATTCCAAGTTCTTATTTTTCGTTTTTTCTGCCATCATATACTGATGATCAGCATCATAATAATTACGTTTATGTGGTTGTGTTCTGGTTAAAGGGAACAATAGGCCATTGCTATTACTGGAACAAAGGCAATTCCAATTTTCTTGTAATCATTTAGATCAAATTACAGGATAATTTAAAATTGTAAATCGAATTTCACAAGTTGTACCTCACACAAAAAGTATGAAGTAAAATAATTTTGTAAAAAAAATAGAAACGGATTTCAAAACGGAAGTGAACTAATAAGAGAAAAATAATGACTTTAAATACACGAGGTGTGTCTACCTACACTATTTGCGCTATAGCATGGTACGGGCGACAGTTTTAGTAACGTTTCGTTTCACTCTAGAAAGTCGCCGCGATTTACAAATTATGGCTAAGTATTTCAGCTGTACCACATTCGTAATATATTTAATCATTAATAACTGTAGTAAATTAAATTAAACCCAACCAGAATGTTCTAGTCTACAAATAAAATCTAATTGAAAGAAAAATTAAGCAAAGTTTTATGCATATAAAGTAACGCCATAGGCGTATTATGTGATACTGACAGATGTCAACGTCATACAGGCAACTATCACCCGCACCATGCTAAAGCGCAAATAGTGTAAGTAGGTAGGTACGCTTAATAATCACTTTTTGAGATCGTTGCCACCAGAATTATTAGAGATACAAGAGCATGAAATAGAAAGAAAAAACTTAAATAGTGCATGGCTCGTATAATATATACCTTTATTGTAATAACAAAAGCGGGTTTATTTTAGAAATTAATAAAGGTAAGGTAAGGTCAGCGAGGTGATAAATACATGGAGTAGCCGTAATGTCCTATATAAATAAGTAGTTATGTATATCGACGAGGAAGAAGAGGACGAACTTGGTTGTCTCCCTTTACTTATACAAAAATGCTAATAAAAGAAAGAGATAGTACTATTTTTGAATGTTGTCACTAAAATATCAATCATGTAGTGACGTCATAGCAGCTGGCTAGCGTGCCACAAATCGCCATTTATTGTTACATTACTGTCAAAAAAAGCTGTCAAAAGTGATGTTCCGGAGCTTTGATTATTTAACCAGATATCGATGATCATTATTAATATGCTTTTATTTTTCATACTTTCGATGTAAATGATAACAGGGGCTTACGCAGTAAATCATATCGAAACGGTATTTGCTTTGCTTGCCGTTGTGCGAGTATTTTTGAATCAAAAAGGCGTGAAGAAAGAGGGAATTAAGCTTGCTTAGAATTGTTAATTTTGTTATTGAATATTAGTATATTATTGGTAGTTTTGTCTGTTTATGAATCGTAATTATTGAAGACAAGCCAGACTTTAATTGATTGAACCGAAAACTTTGATGCTTGACCTTGAATAACTTTTTAAGCAAACATGGGATCTTTCTGTGTTTTATTTATAATAGTGTACCCCAGGTCTGTACCAAAATTCAGCATGTTGGGAATTAATGCAAACTGACCGCTATTTTTCTGGCTAATTTGACGGGACTATATCAGGAATAAGAAAATAAACTGTATAGTTCTTTATTTTTTATATTAAAAGAATTATAATGAAAGTAAATAAACCATAAACTATGATTATTTTATTTACGTCAATCTCTCGCAAAAGTTCATTAAATTACAATATTATATTGCAAGTTCTATATTTAGTTTTAAAATATCGATAGTAGATTCGATACTCTCTGTGCAGCACTAAAAATGGACGCCATTTTATGTTACATTTCAATTCATTTTTCATACCTAATGCACGTTTTTTTCGTACTTAGGGCCTGTCCATTAGTTAGAGGTCAATGGGTAAGGTTATGCTACGAAACCAAAAGCACGTCAAACTGCTTATAGTGATATTCAACAAATTTTTTTTTGAAAGGTTTTTCACTTTTATTTTTGCTATAGGTACCTCTTAAAATACACACGAAAGCGAATTAATTCAATGACTACTATGGCTAAGTCATGAAGAGGTTCATTATCATTTATCGCAACAAATAAATTATTCAAGAGCTTCTAAGGTGTTTCCGTAAACGACGATAGATCTTAGAGAAGTAGCACATTAATAAACTAGCTTGAAGGCTCAGGGGATTATTCATGGTTCCAAATGGTTATCTGTGAATTTGTCACGGTCGAACGAGATGTCATATGGTGTAATGCAAAATGATCAAGTAAAAGGTCCTGTTTAAAGGACATTTTTTGAATTAAAGCTTGTACAACTTGCAAACCAAAAAAACAGGCTTTACGCATTATAATATTACTAAAGATTGAAGTAAAAGCGCTTATAAAATTAATTAAACCATGAAAATGTTCTGAAACTTTTCAGACAGGGTATTAATTGATAGAAATTTGAGTAGGTACTTAATACAAATCAAATCGTTAAGAGAGGCGTTAAAACTTTCTTTATAACAACTATAATATTTAATATTATCTTTGTTTTTAGAGACCGTTCATAAAATAAGCTTCTCTAGTTTGGCTCAAATCATGTAGTTATTTAACATTCTAGTGATAAATACAATAGCAATAACATATTTCAAATTTACGTGGAAAACTGCAAAAAATATGTGCAATTATCTACACTTTTTTACGGTTATTATTACGACAAATGATTATTTCTTGGTTTACAGAAATTAATTAAATCAACTCTAAGGGGTGTGTTGCATCATAGGCTAAGTTATTATTATAGTCGAAATGACCCTTAACAAAAATAATACCAATAATGTTAGAATTCAACATTTGTGTTTTGCAGCATGTTATTATTCGTTATGGCTAAAGACTTTACATCTATATTTTGACAGTTTAGTCAAAATATAATATTAGGTCTTTACCTATGAAATTGCCGTTTTTCACGAAATAAATGAAGCGTAATTTTTTTATATATTTTTTATTTCTATTAATCAAAATAATCACCCATGCAATCAATGCATCTTTGCTAAGGCATTGGTAGCTTATTGATGCCTTTCTTGAAGAAATCAGCTGGACGGGAGGCAACAAATTCTTCAAAGGCATTTTGTACTGCCTCTCGGGTATTGAATTTTTTTCCCGCCAAGAAGTTATCCAAATTCTGGAAAAAGTAGAAGTCTGTAGGCGCAAGGTCTGGTGAATACGGCGGATGACAGAGAACTTCCAACCCCAACTCTTGTAGCTTGGAGACCGTCTGCTGTGCAGTATGAGGTAGCGCGTTGTCGTGCAGGAGCAGTGGAGCCAAACGATTGACCAAAGCTGGTTGGAGACGTGCGAGCTTCTCCATCATTGTGTTCAGTTCTTCACAGTACACATCTGCAGTAATGCTTGTCCCGTTTGGCAAGAAGCTGTGATGAATTACACCCGCGTTAGACCACCAAACAGTGACCATCACTTTTCTAGGGGTAAGTTTTCGTTTAGGGCATTGTTTGGGTGCTGAACCAGGGTCCAACCAACTTGCTGAGCGCTTACGATTGTCAAACAGGATCCATTTCTCGTCACAAGTAACAATGCGGTTCAGAATTCCTTCATTTGTATGCCTGCTGAGCAGTGCAAGGCACGTCTCCACGCGTACTTCGCGCTGGCGGTCATTGAGTTCGTGGGGTACCCATTTGTCAAGCTTTTTTACCTTGCCAATTTGACGCAAATGGACCAATATTGTTTTGATGCTAACGTCGAAAGCTGCTGCTAATTCAGCCGTGGATTGAGTTTCATCAGCTTCCACAATTGCCTTTAATTCGTCATTGTCGACCAAAGTTTTCGGACGACCACGGGGTTCATTTTTCAGGTCAAAATTTCCAGAACGGAAGCGGGTAAACCAATAACGGGTGGTGCGTTCGTTTGTAGTGTTCGCTCCGTAAACGTCGTTGATGTTGCGTGCCGCTTGTGCCGCTTTGCTGCCACGACGGTACTCATACTCCATAATTACTCGAATTTTTAACTTATCCATGATGACGAAAAATGTTCGAATGCGTTGAAAACAAAACACTAACTATTAAACAAATGACCATTTTAGAAAAAGAATTCCATGTTTGTCAAATAGAATTAATCTGAAATTAGAATTATCAGTCAAAAAAAAAATATTTTCATTTGAAATGGCCAGTACGCCAAAACGGCAGTTTCATAGGTAAAGACCTATTATTAACAAAATAAGTAGTTCGTGCCAGTTATGGCGTCATTTTAAACATTACTAAAATTATGCATCCCATATTTGAATTAATCGGTAATTTGTCAGCTTTGTTGTGGTAATAGTTGGTGCAACAACTACTGAAGAAAAAATACTGAACAGAATTTAAACATTATTTTACCATTAGAAAGATACGTTACCTTAGAGTAACATAACCTTTATTTTATATAGAAATTACTATGGGATTAGAAGTAACGCAGGTGGAACAATAACTTTAGTATTGTTATTTGTAAATAAAATGTGATTCGAAGTACCCAAGTACTGCAGTGACCCACAATAACGTCAATACACAAATGTATCGCAGATATTTCGAGCTCATTACGAACTGTTTGCACGTACCTATCTCGACATTACCTAGTTTGATATGCTGATTCAAATGCGAATTCGAAATGGTGGTTCAATTTGCTTGATCGAGGCATAGTTGCCTTGAAAATTTAATTACCCGCTTTTGTTTAATGTGCTGAATTGGAATTCACATTCAGTTGTAGTACATTAGTGTACTACAATTGAATTATAATACTTTAAACCTAGTTTATTTTAGATAATTTTCGTAATTGTTTTGTTTTATCCACTTCCGGTTTATGCATAGATATATAGAAAAATTAGAATCTTATGTTATCACCAAATTACGTCATTGTTTTTATACTATTGTTATGGAAGTAGGTTATGGGATTGCAAGAAAACACGACAGGGTTTGACAAAAGGAGCTTTATTTTCAACCAACAAAGACAGGGTCTTGTACATTGATATATAGGACAATACAGGATATTGATCTTTACACGACGTTACTTTGATGATGATACACGTGGTCCTCTTTCACACAGAACTTGACTTCACGCACTTCGACTTTGTACACCACTTGACTACATCGACACTATCTTCTTTGCATTAGTACTTCACATCCACACTTTACTTTCATTCCACTCTTCTCCTTCCTCCTTACTTTTCAGCTTACTCTCCTTGACTGCCGTGCTTGTTCGTTCGGACGGGTTAATATACTCACCCAGGCGAACTTCTTTTCGTTTGTCCTTGGAATGTCCGAATAGAATCTAGAATTGCTTCCTTGGAAATTCTTAAATTAACTGTAAGTTTGTATTTCTTTATAATATTTAATAATAGCAGCAATATAAAAACTAACAACTAATAAAAATTAATAAGTGCTAAAACTATCTACACAAATACCTTATTAATCATTTAAACTTACAGCCTAAACTAATAATAAAACAAATAAATAATTAAATATACGGAACCGTCAAGTATGCTAGTTGAAAATATATCTTATTTTGCGCGCGCGCATTTCTAATTAGACAATGGAACGCCAGCTGACCGGTTCAGCAGCGAGCTTGCCCGAACGTCGTGGCCGTGCTTAACGCGACGCGACGGCCATTTCTATTTCAGCAGCCTAACAAATTGGACCGCTGCGTAATTCAGACGCATTTTGAGAGTATATAATTAACCTTGATTTGGAAGTTAATCCCGCTAGGGTGAGTTCTAATTTGTTCCTATTACGTGTTTTAAGTGTCAGTTGTTTCTAATGTAGTTTTTAACGTTGATTAACGCTAGTACAATTCCTTTTTCCTCTTCTGGGGCGCTGTGACCTATAAACTGGACGCCGTAACGGTCATTTTATTAAAACCGACGTTTGACGCTTTTTCTCTTTGGCATTCCAGGATTTACTATTACACCTACTCGCCCAAGGAAGGACCGTACCGTCAGGCTAGTGTCCCCTACCTATTTCTATCCACGTATCTTGATGTGAGGCGGAAAGGTGCCAGTTCAGCAGTTTTCTACAGATGACACGCATGGAGAGTGCGCGAATGCTCTTTTTGATCAGGTTGAACCCCCACCCTTCTTACATCGGACTACTAGATGCAGATAGGCCTTCCATCCCTTTATTATAGATATCCCAAGCAGTCGAACCAAACGCTTCGATAGATCCTTTTTGGTGCGTGTCGCCAAGGTGTGGAATTAACGACCTGCGTCTGTTCTCCCAGAAAAATATAGTCCTAGTTCTTTCAAGCGTCGAGTGAAAAGGTATCTCGTGAATAGACGTGTAACACCTTCGTCTTCATCATCACTTTCCATCAGGTGAGATAGAAGACAATCGTCTTATCCTTTTTCAATAAAAAAAAGTAAGCAGAGATTTAATAAATTGTATGTAAAGATCACTCGCATCTTTTTATTTCGAACCCACTACCTGTGGCGGGCTGGCCAATTGAACCCCTATGTGCCGCAACCAATGAATACATTTTTAATTCAATCCAAATTTGTTTCACGGAGGCTTAACGACAGAATCACGTGTTAGTGGATTACAGAAAAAAGTTACATCAAAGATACAAAGATTAGAAAGAAAGAGACAAATAATTAAAAGTAAATAAAAACAAAATTGATATGAACAGAGTTGCCTGTACTGTTTTATAAAACTTCAAAAGAGTGAAGAATTGCTTTGACCACGGCCAGGATATTTTTGTCTCGCAAATACAGTTGTTCTACGTCTACCTGTTTAGTTAAATCTGTGATTCAACTATCCCCGTGCGACATAAACAGACTTGCGCACTCATAGGGGAGCGCACATATGACTGGAACCACGGATATCAACTTCATTTACGGTATATTGATTGTTACTTTGTATGCAGAGAGCGTCCCGTATGCGCATTATGAACATGTTTGAATTGAGCTATCATGGTTGTCATTGAGCCCTATGTTTCTAGATATAATAGTTTTTTTCAAGTTAAAAGACAAATATAAATATAACCTCAAAATATAGCCTTTGGCCCTTAATATTCACTTAAGAAAAATACTATGAACTAAATGAACCTATTCACGTTGAAGTCTCCAAGTTGATCCCTTTCTTCTTTATATTTTTAGTCAGTTTTTTTCCCGAAATGGACTGTTTATTTATGGCTCGGCCCTATGGGCCTGTTTGATAAGTCGGACGGAAACTACGGTAATTTATGTAAACGGTAAGTTATGCAGACAAAGCACTGGCAATTTAATAAATTATGATTTAATTCATGCTGTTAAACTGTGGAATCTTTTTATTATGTTAACTGAATATTTAGTATTTAGTACTGAAATATTTATAAAGTCGCAATGTGAAAATTTCTTTGAAAATCTCCTTTATCTTTCAAATTTGATTTTTGGTTTTGAATGTTCGAGCAGAATCTTATTAGTTAAAGTATTATTTTATAAAGTTTATTGGTTCTATAGCTTTCTGATTAATGAATTATAAAAACTATTAAATAACATCAATAAATGAAAATTCATTCATCATCTCGGGCGGTACTGCAGTCCTTTCTATTTTGACGGCCACAGTATTCACGTTTACGTCGATGTGTTCCGGCCTAAGGATAGGAACAAAGGCAACTTCATCGGAAGCCTACTGTCGGCAACGCATCTATGGTCGAGATGTGTAATAATCGCGATCATTATTAATAAATAAAACACCTACGACTGACGATGTCCATGGCCACGGATACCACTTACCATCAGGTAGGTCGCGGGTTCGTTTGCCGACTATGAATATAAAAAATCGTATTATATACAAAAAGTAAGAACGATACGATGGCAACAATGCGAATCCATCCGTACATATTCTCGCTGACAACTAGAAATAACAACCTTAATAGTTCTTTCGCGTTAAGAATGCAGTGAGTCATCGATGCAACTATAGATACTAGCCAATGAGATTACCGTATTAGAAAAAGTTTTCTTACTGTCGTTGATGCTATTGGCTATAATCTTATGCTGAGACGATACGTCACTGTATTCTTAACGCGAACGAACTATAATTGTATTTTTACTAATCGACAGAATAATCTTCACTTACAATTCATTCTTAAAAAGCCGATCACGTTATACCTAACTACTACCCAAGTGTTTAAGCACCGTATTACAATTCTCGTATATAAGGATCACATTATCCTTAAGCTTAAAAGAGCAGTCAATTATTCTTTCCGCTGAGTAAATCCCTCATGGAGTACTATTACCAACCGGAAAACTATCTTAATACGATCTTAGCACAAATAAGGATTATTTTAGCCACGTGCAAAATTTACCACTATACCTGTATTTGTTATATGCAGCGTAACCATCTGTACTGTGTTAGGAAGTGTAGGTGTGACAAGGAAAATGCACAAAAAGGATTACTTAACTTTTGTGATAAAAGAGACAAAACTAAACAAATAGCTTTTAATCGCGTTGAATTATATTTTTACATTTTAACTGGACGTTTGGTTATGTTTGAAGACACCTTGGTCACGAGAGACTAAGATGACAAGCGTCTTGACAGTTATGAAAACATTCAATGCGTTCTGAATTAAGAGGACAAAACTATGAAGATTAAATCAAATGAACCGGGGTCGGGGCTTGAAAGATCTGGGATAAAAAATGGTTAAATTTTGTCGAGTGCCCTCGGTGATAGTAGCCCTGCCTCAGCTCCCAGGTTCAAGTCCTGGTCGAAGAATTAAATTTTGTGATGAACACATATGTATGTTCTCGGATCATGGTTGTTGATATTTATATATGTATGTTTGTACTGGGTTCCCCGACCTGTATGGTTCGCTGTATGGTCATCTATAACAGAAACTCTGCTTACTTTGGGGCAATAAAGTTAGTCTGGGAATTTTATTATTATTTATTATATTTCCCCATTACACGTAGGTATAACGAGAATCAAATAGACCCCTACGCTACGCTTAATTTAGTTACGCTAAATAAAGCAAATCTATTTCTTTACTGAGTTTTGTGCATTGGTTAAGTAAATATTGCGTCTAGTAATAAGTCATAAACTTGAATTTTTTTATACTCGATGGCTTGAGAAATTGATCCTATCAGAAACGTTAACCACTCTATGAACTATTTGATCCCAACTTACTGTTAAACAGAGTGTCTATATGGTTTCCATTCTAAATTAACTTTGAAAAATCCGTCCCGTCAGCCGACGGACGTGGACGGATAGTGCGTGCGCGGGAAATTGTGCCGATATATTACCGGGACGCCACCTGCTGGTGTGGCTTTAAGTTAAAGGTTTAAGCGATTTCAATATAAGAATTTTCATTTTCAGCTCCATTGCCTTAATTTTATATGAATCTTGAAAAATTATTTGTCGGGTTATTTTTAAAGAGTTAAATGAAAATCGATTAACATCACTTCAGATGTAGAAAAATATGTTATGTATCTTACTTTTATTATTGATAAATGCCCCGCAAGCTGCTGGAATATCTATATTTTACAAAGCATGCGATTAACGAGAGAATATATCCTAGGTAATCTTCACGAACTGAAGTGTAATTATTTGCGTATATAAACCTCAAAGAACGTCAAAAAGAACGTCGAAAATTACGTCTATTCGATTTTTTTACGTTGTTTCATTTAAGTATTGCGTATTTTTCCGGCATTACCGTAAAATGAAACGAATATAAGAAAATAAGCTACTAATGACATGCTTATGCACGCTCTATGTTGTAAAGTATCGGTACCCCTTAAACATCATAAAGTACATATATTTATAGTCAAACATGTCTGTTATTTAAAAAAAAATCTATGTCTATTTACTTGTACCTCACCTGAATTCCCAGATGGTAACCTATAAATTCCGCCTGTAAATATCCTCGCGTCCAAAAAAAATTGGTTCGCTAACCTCGGAAAATCAATGTGTTTACATAGATTTTCGATTTATAGCGTCTTAGAGAATATATCTTAATGATAGACAGTTAATTTTTTCATAAATGATTAAACTTAATTTGTTTATGATTGAATATGGATTTGGTGCACGACTTAATCTTTTTAGATTTTTTAGCTTGTAGATTTGGGGCATTACCACTTTATTTTTGTGCAGGCCTTTCATTCACAGATCACTCAAGCTGAGTATACACAATATATTGCGGTCGACCAAAGTAGTGCAGATAAAATGTTATAACCCTTTCTTTTAACACGTGCCATCTCGGCCCACTTGCATCGTGCTAGAAAGTGACGATAAAGACTTAAATGATCCTGACACGGGAATTTTAATTCTTATTTTTATTAATAAGGATCCAAAAAGCCGTGAACATGTACATTTATTAATATTTATATCTCGATTTATAGTAAATACAGATTTTGAAGGAATGTAAAATAGCTCTGACAAATGGCAGTGTCATTACTAGATGTCATTTTAAGAAAAAAAAAATGAAAAATTAAAGAAATGTCATTGATATATAAATTAAATAATAATGGTCCTAAGTGAGATCCTTGAGGAACTCCTAATGTGACTGGGATGAAAGATGAACAAAACCCTTTAATAACTACTGCTTGACTGCGGTCCCGAAGATAAGATTCTAGCCAACGCAAAAGATCCTAAAAGTAATCGTGCTGCATCAGAGAACTGTCTTCAGCTCGTAATTTATTGACTCGCCGGGTAACTGGTTTTGGAGAGTAGCGTGCTGTAGCAAGTGGTGTGCTAGCCACATGCAAAAGGCTGCCCCGCCACCTCGCAAAAAATCGCGGGAGGCTTCATCGTGCTAGCTGGCGACTGGTTAGAGAGGACCCGATGACAATCCCCGGGGGGGTTCAGGCGTCCCCGCAGTCTCCAAGCCAGTTCCCCATCGTTGAGTTGTTTATTGCGACCTGCTTGGTTCCATCTGCAGCGCTTCACTAACTTCTGTCCTCCTACCTATTCACTCACACAACAAATATGAAAAGTCACAAGAAGAGTAAGGTTCTACAGCGGTTGCACTTTCTCTCTCTTAAAGTGCACTTCTGCAACATCAGAGGAATGCACTCAAATATCAACGATGTCCACCATCATCTTGAGACAGAGAGGTCTCACCTACTCTTCTTAACGGAGACGCGGATCTGTAATCCGTCAGACTCGGCATACCTTTGTTACCCAGGGTACATCCTGGACTCCAATTTCCGCCCGAACGCCGGGGTGTGCATGTATGCCAGTGACGAGATCTATTGTCAGCGTCTCTGTTACTTGGAAGATCTGGACTTTTCCGTTATGTGGGTTCACATTGATACCGGCCTTGACCAATTGATCTACGCCAGTTTATACACATAGCGGTCACATAGCGGAGATCGGGAGACAACGAGGCTCTTGGAGTATCTCAGCGAGGTTCGGCAACGTTTTCCCTCAGCGCAGTTGGTGTTCCTGGGGGATTTTAACGTCATCACGGGCAATGGCTATACCCGTATCAGGACACTGACCACGCTGGAAGAGAGGCTTTTAAGTTTTCCATGACTCAAGGCTTCTCACAGCTTGTGCACGAGCCCACGCGCATCCCCGATGTTGCCAGCCACACTGCATATTGCTTAGACCTTCTGCTGACAACTGATCCTGACAGGTGCTGGGTGTCCGTAACTGCACCTTTAGGGACATCCGAACACTGCGTGGTGAAATCTGTTTCGCAGTACTCGCCGCCTGACACCAGCCCAAAAGGCGCTAGGCGAGTATGGCGATACAAGTCAGCAGATTGGGATGAGATGCGGCATTTTTTCGCGTCTTATCCTTGGCGGCAGACTTGTTTTACATCAACCGATCCTTCGTGCTGCGCTGATGCTGTGTCAAGTGTGACAGGCCAAGCAATGGAGTATTTCATCCCTTACGCTGACCTATCCCTTGAAACTAAAGGTCGCCCATGGTTTAATGCTGCTTGCCTCACAGCTGAAAAGCTTAAGCAAGAAGCGTACAAAGCCTGGGCTGACGCTCGCAGAAGCAAAGCCGTGGATTCGCATGAACTGAAGAAAAAATACAATGCTGCCACCAACTCTTGCAAAAAGGTGATCAGAAAAGCTCGCTTTGACCACATTGGCCACATCACAGACAAGATAGCGTCATATCCTTCAGGAAGCGAAGTTTTCTGGTCTTTGGCCAAGTCGGTTGAGTCGAACTTCTGTCGCCCATCACTGCCACCTCTGAGGAAGCCTGACGGTTCACTGGCCCACACTGCAAAAGAGAAAGCAGACCTCTTTGCTAATCTTTTTGCAGACTATTCACGTCTAAATAGTCAAGGTAAAGTCCCACCCCAGTTACCTCAGTTCGGACCCAAAACGGGTACCGTTTATATTCGCCAAAAGGAGGTTCTTAAATGCTTGCAGAATTTAGACGTGAACAAGGCCAGCGGCCCCGATGGCATACCTGCAGTTGTGTTAAAACACTGCGCAGCCGAGTTGTCTCCCATACTAACGCGCCTGTATCGACTCTCCTTGGAATCTGGAAAGGTCCCTAAAGGCTGGCTAACGTGCAACCAGTACCAAAGAAGTGAAGCCGTGCATATCCCATCAACTATCGACCTATTGCAATCACCTCCATACTTTGCAAAGTTATGGAGCGTGTATTGAACAAACGTCTCCTGGCGTACCGAGTCCAACGAGCTCCTTAGTGATAACTAATACGGTTTTCGCAATGGACGCTCGACTGGAGATCTTCTTGTGTATGCCACTCACTTATGGAGCGAAGCCTTGGAAGATCACGGTGAAGCTATAGCTGTTTCCTTAGACATTTCCAAGGCTTTTGATAGGGTCTGGCATGATGGTCTCTTGAGTAAGCTTTCAGCATACGGAATACCTAAAGGGCTCTGCGACTGGATATCTGATTTTCTGAGGGAACGGTCAATTCGAGTAGTCTTAGACGGCTGTACTTCTGACCTAATGGCAATTAATGCCGGGGTACCTCAGGGATCTGTTCTCTCTGCAACGTTATTCTTGCTGCACATTAATGACCTGCTAACCCCAGGCATTATTGGTTACGCTGATGACAGCACCGTTGTAGAGAGATACATGTCCAATGCGCGAGCGAGTCCTCAAGAAATCCAGGCTTTGAGAGAGTCCATGACTGAGCGGGTGGATTTGGCCTTAAAGAAAGTGTCCGATTGGGGCGAGTCCAACTTGGTCAAATTTAACCCGTCGAAAACACAGGCGTGTTTATTCTCCGCGAAAAAGAGCAATTTCGACCTAACGCCCACTTTCCAAAATGTTTCTGTTCCCTTAACCGACCACCTAGGGCTTCTAGGCGTAACTATATCGTCCCAACTAAACAAACTGCTTCAAAGAGGTTGGGAAACATCTCGAAGGTCCGACGGTACTTCAGCCCTGAACAGCTACTTAATTTGTATACAGCTCAAGATCGATCTTGTTTGGAGTACTGTAGCCACCTTTGGGATGGTTCCGCAAAGCACCAACTAAAAGCGATGGATGCAGTTGACCGAAGAACCTGAAAAATTATTAACAACTTTACCTCACCACCAAAAAACTGCAAAACCTCGACCATCGTCGGAAAGTTGCCAGTTTAGCAGTCTTCTACAGATTACATTTTGGAGAGTGCGCGAACGCTCTTTTTGATCAGTTTGAACCCACACCCTTCTTGCATCGGACTACTAGACGCAAACAGACCTTCCAAACTTTCATGGTAGATATCCCAAAAAGTCGAACCAAACGCTTCGATAGTTCCTTTTTGGTGCGGGTCGCCAAGGTGTGGAATGAACTGCCTGCGTCTGTTTTTCCAGAAAACTATAGTCCTAGTTCTTTCAAGCGTCGAGTGAATAGGTAACTCGTGGATAGACGTGTAACACCTTCGTCTTCATCGTCCTTTCCATCAGGTGAGATAGAAGACAAACGTCTTATCCTTTTTCAATAAATAAAAAAAAATACCGATCAATTTGCAGATCAAGAGCTTATGAGGTATTTTATCGAATGCCTTGGAGTAGTCGGTAACTGTGTCTACCTGATATCCGTTACTCATAGAAGTGGTAACCTTATGCACAAATTCACATGGGTTTGTCTCTGTAGATTTTTTACTTATGAATCCGTGCTGCTGTTCAATTATTATAGGCCTTACCTTGGGATAAATTATGTCAAACACGCACTTTTCAAATAATTTAGGTATGACACTGAGTTTTGAAATTGCTCTGTAGCTTTTTACATGATGCTTATCACCAGACTTATAGATGGGAACTATGTAAGAATTTTTGCGGTTGGAAATGTGCCAGTGTGTAACGATGGTTGAAATAGAAATACCAATGGTTGAGCTAAAGGCTTCCAACAATTCCTCAAAAATAATGCTGGGATACCATCTGGACCGCATCTATTGTTTACATTTAAACTCTTTAGGTGTTTCTCAACAGTTTCAATACTAATATCAAGAGAACCAATAGAAACGTTACTCGTATTATTTAAGTTGGACTTAAATGATCAGCGTCAACGAAGCTGGAGCTGGAGTCCTCTTGGGGTTCGAACACCGATTGAAAGTAAGAGTTAAAAAGATTACTTATATCATTACCATCTGTGCAAGTTAATTCGTTCAGATAAAGAGATTTGGGTAGATCACCAGAACTTTTTTTAGATTTAACAAAAGTCCAAAATTGTTTGCAAATTTTATTTATGTTATCTTCCGTAGTTGCAATAAATTTATTATAACAATCTAATTGTACATTTTTCTGACGTTTACGGAGGAGATTAAAAGTATCAAAGTCACTGAGCCTACCATATGATTTCCAACGTTTATGAAATTTTAACTTTTCTTAGATTATTTTGACTAGAGACTTAGAAAACCACGGTGGATATCTGGAGTCATACCTAACTACTCTTTCGGGTATGTACCCACATGTTGTCCGCGATAATTTTAGCTAATATATTTCTAAATTCAATTACAGGATCATTCACGTTATCATTTTTATATAAATTTGACCTGTCATAAGCTAGAAGTGCTTCATTTATAATGTCATAATTAGCCTTGTAAAACAATTTAAGAAGTCTTCGTTCGTTGCATTTGCTTACAGAACACACAACATTACTAAATATCTGGTCAAGTAATCGAGCATTTAAATTTAACACATTATTGTGCTGTTTAAAATCAGTGAAGCTCTGAAAACCACTCACAGACTGCAATAACATGTTACTAGGAATGGAATGCAGCAAATTGAAGTATCAGCGGACTCTGCAACCCAATTTCCCTGTGATATGTTGAAAGTACCGACTATTAGGTATTTATCAGTAGGCTGTTCAACTGAACGATCAGACATAAGTTCGAAAAACTGGTTTAAAGCATTAAGATATAATCGGCAGTGGAAAGTATCCAAAAAAATACCTGTAAAGTAGTTGATTTATTTATGTTCACTGAGACTGATAAAGCATCCGCAGCCAATTCGGTTATGGTGATTGTAGAAAAGCTAAACACAGAGAGGCGTTCATGCGCAGTAATTAACACACCTCCGCCAATACTGTCACCACGTGATGTATAGTCACGATCACATCTGTATCTGTATCTCACGTCAAATAAATCACTATCAAATATATCAGGTAATAGCCAGGTCTCAGTCAAGCAAATAATATCGTAGTCTGACATCAATAAGTTACGGTAAAAGATACGGAAAAAGTCTTTGAGCGTAAACCTCGTACGTTTTGATAATATTATATATCGAAAAGTCATTTGTACCTGCTATTTTTAGTGAAAACTATTGTCAAAATCAATAACTCAGAAAAACAAAATTACAAATAAATTATAAATCCCCATAAGCAAACATAGGCCATATATAGACGTAGGCTTCAGTTTAAATTGTCTTTGTTCCAGTGAATGCATTTGCTGTTCCTTCCCATTAACCGGCATACAACCACGTAAACGTGATTATTATGGCAATTAAAATAGGAAGGAGTGCAGTATCGCCCCAGATGATATTAACAAAGAAAGTCTAGTTCTACTGAATATATATTATAATTCAGTATTTTTTATATTTAAAACATAATATTTACAAATTAACAATAGAATAAAGAAAAAAAGAAAGCATAGATAGAATACAGCGCCTAAATAACTTTGTACTATGGCCAAATGGCTGGCAGAATTATCCAGTCCTAGGGCCACGACTTTCAACACTTTTATTTTAAAATTTCACTGTACGGTCTGTGAGTACTCTGATCGCAGAATCCCATAGTCTCAACGCCAAAAGCCTCACAAATACAATTATAAAGGTTGCCTAAATGTTGTTTTTCCTGTGTGTCACACTTTTTCACGTCGTTGGCAGTCGAGCCAGCTTGAACACTCTGCAAGATTCGTGAGATAACCCGTGATACTACCCATTTTCCATGGTATCAGAATTATATCATCAGGCCACTTTCCATCGTCATTAAATGGTTACGGCGACGGTTCGTGTACCACGGAAAAATACAAGATGACAAGCGCTGGGCAAATTATAGTGTTCAAACTGGCATGGCGAGAAAATCTGTGACATCCAAGTTCATCAACAAATACGCCACAACGGCAACAGTGCTCAGCAGTTAATTTTGCAGCAATATACGCAAATTCAAGCCATTCTTTTGCTTTAATCATAAAACTTTGGTTGTCTAAATAAGTTGCAACGTTGGAAGATGAAGTCATTTAATTTAAACATACTATGAAAAATAATCGTCTTAATTTTGTATGTAAAATACGGAGAAACTTTTTCATTGGACCGGGAATTTGTTGGGAATACAAAAACTTAAACCAGTGTGCTGTAAAATGTTATATTTCACTATAAATTTTCCCGAAAAAGCACTTCAAAAATTTATATTCTATGGTAGATCCAAAAATAAATTTTTGGGTTTCAAATTCAAAATTCAAATTCAAATATTTATTTCTCAACATTGACAATTACTTGTTCTTATTGACGTCAAATAAAACATGATTCTACCACCAGTTCGAAAAAAACCTTCGTGAAGAAGAACTGGCAAGAAACTTCACGGGTATATTTTTTTTTCAAAATAAATTTACAGAGTCTCTTTATGTCTATACAAAATTATTCTTTTCTGCATCTGTTAGCTCGGCAAGTCTTCCCTCCCTCCAAGTATCCAAACGACGAACACCCTCAAACGGCACCCGTTCACGAGTTAACGCGGGATCCAGCCATCGCCCTCCTCAACCATATTGGAGGGAAGTGAGCGACCCGTCACCCGACGCTACCTAAGAAGACGTACTTTAGTGACAATGACGCTTTAGATATTCATCGGGACGAAGAACTCATCGCACAAACAGACACATTACACATGCTTTGTTACAAATACTAGTACAATCCTGTTAATGAGGGGATTATACCCAAGGGCTTTTATCATCCAAATAATCGGATAGTTTATAATATGCTCTAGCACACAACTTCTCCTTTATAGTTTCTTTGAATTTGTCAATGGGAAGACCTTGGATATCCTCAGGAGCCTTATTATAAAAGCGTATACATTGACCCATGAATGAGTTAGTGACTTTATGAAGCCTGCTATTATGAGCTGCCAGCATATTTCTTCCTCTTGTGTTAACATTGTGCAGATCTTTTTTTCTTTTGAACAAGGTTATGTTCTTTTTAACATACATTAAATTTTCTAAAATTTATTGTGAATGGAAGGTAAGAATATTTATTTCCTTAAATTTACTTCTAAGTGACACCCTTGGACTGAGCTGATAGATTGCGCGAACAGCCCTTTTCTGCAGAATAAATATAGCATCGATGTCGGCAGAACTCCCCCACAGCAGAATACCATATGTCATGAGGCTGTGGAAGTAACCAAAATAGACTAATCGAGCAGTTGTTTCATTTGAAATTTGTCTAATTTTTTTAACAGCATATGCGGCAGAGCCAAGCCTTTTCGCTAAACCATCAACATGCGGTCCCCACTGCAGTTTGGCGTCTAAGGTTATGCCCAGAAATACAGTTGAGTTTACAGGAGTCAGTTCCTGGCTCTTAACTACAATGTTTGTGTTTACCTGTTTGACATTTGGCAATGTAAATTTAACACATTTCGTTTTATTTTCATTGAGGAGCAAATTATTAGCTGAGAACCACTGCTCTGTGTTGGAGATGCATTTGTTCACCGCTCGATAGTCAATTTCTTGTCTTTTGATTTTAAACAAGAAGGAAGTATCGTCAGCAAACAATATGACCTCGCATTGATTCTTAACGACCGATGGCAGATCATTAATATAAACTAAAAATAGGAAAGGACCAAGAACTGAGCCCTGGGGCACACCCATTGTCACTGCCGATCCTGATGATTTTTCTCCATTTATTGCAACATGAGTAGTATGAGTAGAGTAGTATGATCCACACAGTCGAACGCCTTGGACAAGTCACAAAAGACACCAATAGCATCACACGACTCCTCCCAGGCGCTGAATACGTGTTTTATGAGCTCAACACCGGCATCGGTTGTTGAGCGACCCCGCGTGAAACCAAACTGCTTAAAATTCATTAAACTATTACCGTAAAAATGAGAAAGTAATTGACTTAAAATTAATTTTTAAAAAATCTTACTGAGTGTTGGTAGTATAGATATAGGTCTAAAATTATTAGGGTCAGACATACTACCTGCTTTGAATATTGGAATGACCTTACTCAATTTCATTAAATCAGGAAAAACACCATTATCAACGCAGTCATTAAATATACTGGCTAAGTACGGGGCTATACCATCAATGACAGATTCAATAATTTTAACAGAAATCCCATCTAAATCGGCAGTATTTTTTACTTTAATGCTTTTAAATGCATTTAAAACTTGTGGAACAGTAACATGTTTAAAAATAAAATCAATATTGCATGAATTTACATTTTCCGTTAGCAGTGACTGTGCAAGAGTGGAACATGAATTAATACTCGAAGTAGTTGACACAGGGATGGCAGTAAAAAAATTTTCAAATGCTTCAGCAACTTCTTTGTCAGTTGACAACACTTTATCATTAATTTTTAAATTATATTTGGTGTGTGGTACTTTTGCTTTCCCAGTTTCCTGATTAATTATATTCCATGCAGTTTTTGAAATGTTACTACTATATTTAATTTTATTATTAATGTAATTAGATTTAGCTACACTGCAAACTCGTTTAAATAATTTTGAATACTTTTTAACATATTCATAAAATGTCTTAGGTATTATGATTATAAGTTCTTTCACTGTACAATTCATATAATCTATTTCTACTTCTGCATATTCCCACTGTTGCCCAGTCACTAAACTTAAATAAATTATTATTTATACATATGTTCTTTTTTTTAAAAACAGAGTCATATTCATTTCTATTTATATTATGAATAGAGTTATATTGAGTAATAGGATCTGCACAGTAATCTAATTTAAATGTTTTTTCAAATACATTTTTCCTAAATGTTTCAAGCCGTCTCTCATTCATGGGTATAAAGGTAATTTCTCTTTTTAAAGTCTTTTTTAGCCCAATATCAAAAGTGGCCAACTGCCCACTATGATCTGATTGTAGTTTATTAATTACTGACTTTGTACATGGCATTAAATTTGTAAAAATGTTATCAAGACATGTGGCTGAGGTCGCTGTGATTCGCGTAGGCTCTAAGAAGAGATTTTTTAGGTTGTAACAATTAAAAAGATTCAAGAATCGTTTACTTTGTGATGTCTCTACTAATAAATCAATATTAAAATCGCCACAAATAATTATTTCTTTGTTTTTGTTATTTACTCTATGTAATACCTCATCCATAGTGCTCTCAAATACTTCAAACTTTTTTATTATTCCAACTTTTAACATAGTAATTTAGTTTTATATATTGATGAGGTATTCAACTGACAGCATGGAATAAAACTTATTAAAATGGAAAAGGAACACTTCAAAGCCTAGTGGCATATTGTTGCGCTTGTTTAGTGGGCACACTCAGAGATGTCAAATGGTTACTACAGAAGTCCCTAAGTATAGGCCTTCCCTGAAAATGTATACTTTATATACAGTGTTTCCCATAATTGAATGTCAAGCCGAAACGATAGGATAGACGGTAAACATCATAAAAAAATATGAAAAAAAATTCATCCCATGTGTTTAAAAATTATGGGCATTAAACAAATAAGCAGATTTTTTCGATTTAACAATTTTTTGGTTATTGTGGTTAATGTTGGTTATTTTTGTCCATTTAAAACAAGTCACCATAACCCTAAATAGCATAACTTTAATCACAATAAAAAATAATAACACAATGACCCCAAATTTTCTTAGAAATTTAGAGCCGTTGTGTTATTAGGATTTTATTTCTGGTTTTTCTGATGACGGTTACCATGTATCCTATCGTCCCGTTTCGACTTGACGTTGAATTTTTGGCCACCCTATATATTCAATCTAAGTTCATATTTGCCAAGCAAATTCTTAAATGAAGAGTAACCTAAGTAAGTATTTATCGTCTCTGAGTGTGGCCTCAAGTGTTTGGAACTTAAAATACGCCATCAAACTTGTGCACTCAGACCAACGGAATAATATATAAATTGGTTTTGTTTGTTTCGTTCAACCCTTTCGCGTCTGTGTTAACAAGTATACACTACTAACAAGGAGTTAATTAAGAAAACCTTGCCAAGTATACGCTCACTGATATAATGTTGTGTTAAATAGATCAAGCTAAAATTTAAAACAGTGTACTTAAACAGCTGTTGTCTGAATAAAAGGTTGAGATTTTGATTCAATCTGGAATTATTTCGTCCCAAAAATGAAGTCGCTCATGTAAAGTTAGGCCTACAGTTAATATTTTATAACCAATTACACTAATGTATATTTATATTCTGTGTGCGTTTCAAGTGGTTGATGACTTTGGGTAAAGTTTTGCATAAAATTAATGAAATGAGGAACTTACCCTTATTTGTAATGTGAAAGGGTACAGTGACAGTTGCTGGAAATCAACGTAAATGAAAGTTCGGTTATTATTTTAAATCAATAATTTTTTGAATAAGATAATAGTGATGAAATAAAAGCTGATTTTACTTGGTGTTTGGCTAAATAAATATATAAAATATCAATAGTACCTTTAATAACTTGCAATTAGAGTTTTAGCGAACTTTCTCAAGGAATAATAGTTTGATTTACGATTTTTTACATTTTAATTTGTTTATCTTTTATGTTTGTAATAAAGGAAGCCCGTGATTCTCATGTTCATGAGATATTAAACTGTATTACAATGTAAATGTTATCAAAAAATAAATTATGAATCTGAATATAAACGAGATAAAACGTCAATTAAACAAGGATTTGTTCCAGCTTTAGTAAAATAGCTATGTGTGATCCACTGCTATATTCAAAATATCACGTTCTGTCGATATTTAATATGCAGAAAATATTTCTCTTTAATTACATCTGACCCAAGTTTGTGGTCGCTTTTTATAATACCAAAGTTTTGGCTTGAAAGGTATGAAAATAGTAAACTAGATAAAGTATAAATTGTTTCAATTTAAATAGATATTGTAACTACATTGAAACAACATTATACATTATGAGCAATTTTCAGAACTGGTTATGTGGCCTTCTCATTTGTCCTAACTATGAGCACTCTACAAGATAATCTAATAGAGCTTTCTTTCTGTTTCCTCTTATGTTATCTAATTTATCTCATAGGAAAGATGATACAGCCTTTTTCGAGAAAAACCTTCAACATATTCTGTATTTCGGTGGCATTTTACTTTCATTTATTTCTCGGTTTTGTATGCATGTCTATTTTGCTTAAGTAAGTCTGTTTATATAAATTATGATCCGTTCTGCTTGATATACCTATTTGTGTGAGTTTCTAGTTATAGATTAGCATAAATTATGTTTTTTTTAATTTTCTCCTGCCTCCGGCATGGGGGCCGCAGACTTTATTTATCTCTTTTCTCTCTCATTTCAGTTCACTTGTCATGCATTCTTTCATACCTCATTCTATCTTTTCTTTCCTGTTTTACTCATTTACGGGCTTTTTATTTACATTGACAGGGATTTCTTCATTTATCAAAATTCGTACATAATTGTTGCTATTTTAATTGTTACAGGTTCCGTGGGGATAGCGAAGCAAACACATGCGAGTCTACTTTTCTTTAGCTTTACATATTGTGTGACTTTTTAATTACTGATTATATAAGTTCCTTAATATATTTTTGTTTGCATATCCAACATAATATTTTAATCAATTCCATAAACAATAAATTCAAAAACAAAACAATACATTTAATCTTTAAATGCTGCTATTCCTTCTTTTGACCTTTTCATTATATGCTGTATATAAATATACTGATTATATTTAGTCAACATATGCATTCCTCTTTTTTATTTTCCATCTTATATTTTCTTGAACTTTCCCGACTAACAACATTCAAGGAGCAAATCATGCATTTTTATTTTTATTTTTCAAAAATTTTCCAAATAAAATCCTCATTCCTTTCAATTTTACTCAGCGGCTATAATTATCAAGTCAGCAGGTTTAGTCCCCAAGAGTTATGTGACTTTTATTGAAAAATAAACTACTAAATTTATTTTAAGCCCAAAGCCAGTCCTGGTAGACCAGTCGGCTCGATTGCATTTGGAGTATATCGACATTGGTTTCGGCGTCCTCATCTCTAAGAGATAAATTATGTTACATAATGAAATAAGTTGCATAAATTATGTTACATAATGTTTGTTTCTTCGTAGTGAACAAAGACAACATGATAATAGATTTGCAAAATTTGATGATTAAAATTGTCATTTATAAGATCAAAGAACTGTGGAATAATTAAACTATTAATAAGTTTTCAGTATTTAATGATATCCTTGCTTTTATGTATTTGGTTTTTATGCCTTAACATGAATGTTTGTGAGTTGTCGAGTCATTAAGCAGTCCATAGACGTCCAGCAGATATGGCATTGTATTTTGTAGTCAATAAGCATCGTATAGTTAAAACCAACCCGCAGTAGACATACTGCGGCTATACTTACTACTATACTTGGCCTGGGGTAAAAATGTCTATAAATTTACTTCCAAAACTTTTTAGCGAAAATAAGTTTTTATTTCTGAATATTAATATGTCAAAATAATTGTTTTTTAAAGCAGTACGAACAGAACCCGGATCTTAATCAGAACCGTTATGTTATTAATTTATAACTAGTATAGTAATTGAATACAATGAAACATCCTTTATTACACTCATTACTGCATATTCTAGTTTGTATAATGAATTCTCGGAAATCTTTTGAAGTTATCATAGGTGTCTTTAATACGCCGGAGTGGCGTAATTTTCATTTATATAATTTTGCTGATCCTTTATAAGAGACTAAGGCTGAAGTCTAAAAAGCGTGCTTTTACACTCATCTCAGACTAAATGGTCAAACAAAAAGCGACTTTGTATTTTACCATATAGTATACATATTCTAAAAACCCATGACACCATTCATGTCAAAATAAAATAGATTTTTACTGGATTTTCATCCTTACATAATATGAAACAAAGTTATTTTTTGTTTAACCATTTAATTGAGATAAGTCTAAAGTAAATCAAAGATCGCTTTATAGGTAGATTTTAGCCTAAAAGCACATGTGGTTTCATGCGCGCAGTTACTACTCCGATAGGAGCTTTGCCTTTAATTTTTTGTGGGTAATAATAAGCACTATAAACATGTAAGTTGTGCTTTTTTAATGTACACCATCATAGTGTTTGTAGCGGACATTGAATGATGACATTCTTTTGAAAATTGTTGATGTGTAATTGTGTGGATACTTTGTTGTAATTTACATAGGAAGCTCTGAAATGAAATGAAAATGAAAAAAAAATCTGCCTATGTACAGTTAATGACTAGCTAAAAGCTATAGCTTTCAATAGGTGAAAGAATTAAAAAAAATAATCATAATGGTATCCAATCAATATACAAAATACACATTTTCATTTGAAAAACAACATTTGACAAAATTATACTTGATAAAATTATCATTTTATAAACTATGGTTTAATAAACTACTCATTAGACAAAATATTTACTAGACAATATTTTAATTAGAATTTTAATAGGTACAATACATATTGTTATACTACACAAACCTATCGATTGAGTATGCTGAAACACAAAAATATGTATTTCCTCTAAAGTGCCATATTTCAGAATAATGCGCAGAAAATAAACGTCATACAAAACCTTATCAACTATTTAAAAATATTTCCTTTCTTAAACTTTTGTCTGGGGCGGTACTACAGTACTTCCTATTGTAACCGCATTAATAACAACGGTTACGTATTACTGATGAAGGGGAGGAACAGCCAGTGTAAACAATGGAACAAAGGTTATTCCAACTTCAGCTTACGTCGGCAACGCATCATTAACCAGTCATCAATAAATAACAATATATAATATAATATAATGATTAAATATAATGATGTCTTTGGGCACGGATGCCACATACCCATGGATCGTATACCCGTTTGCCGGCTTAAACGAAGTTTAAAAAGTTCTTTAAAGTACTATAGTTAAAGAACGTTTAATAAAATAAAACACTATTTAACCGAATTCTATCGCGCTTAATTATATTTTTAAGTGGACACCTGTTACCTTAGTCACTTACGAGTTAGTCCAGGCACCGTTAAGTCAAATAGACCAGTGTCTATACGGGCACCGAATCGTCAAGTGAAAGGTAAAAATTTAATTGGACACTATAAAATCCGGTCAAAAAGTATTTTATTTAATATAATGAATATAAAGGAAATACTAGTGGTATATTAAGACAAGGAATAAAACACAGATACGTGTACTAGTCTACCTAGATATACCTACGTTTATTGGTTTACTGTGTTTAATTCATAGTCCTTCATTCGATCTTATCAGTGTAATATACACTCACCCAGTATTTATGAAGTTTACTAATATTAAAGGTACTGGGAACAATCATAGTTGTAAAACTTCACATTCATTGCTGGCTTATTGTTATCTAAATATCTTATCAGTGATAATTATTGGTTCATATATATTTATATCGATTAGTGTTCGATCCGAAATGGCGGTGCAAAGACGAGGTTACATTTTCGGAGTGTTTTTTCTAAGTTGTGTTTGTGTCCTATTAATAATTTTAAGCGTGTCGACTGAAAGATGGGTACGTTTCCGTTAGCAAAAGTTTCTATGTTAATTACTTGTATATTTTGACGCGTTGTTACTTTTTTTTATAAAGTGTAGTCTTTGTCATTTATGATTAGGTAAAGGTTTCCGATAGTGAAATGATGAATAATAAAAGATTAAAACAAAGAAACAAAAATTATTTACAATTCTAATAGTATAGATTTGTTATACTTAATAGTTCTGTGTTTTTGCAAACCATACGAATGGAGTAACACAGTCTTTTATTTCATACAAATTTTTTTTTATAAATAATTATTTTTAGTTAATACGACACGCCTTGTATAATGATGGCCTGCCTCACGATTTCGACACGAGAAATTCCTATGGACACAAACATTTTTAGATATATTTTTTTGTTAAATATAACCTTAAATACTAAATTTCAAATTAAAACTAGATGAGATCATTAAAATGATACAAAACTCTTATAATTTATTCCAATGCCTTTTCCAGTAAGGTATTAGAAAAGTAAAAACAAAAACATAATATGGCAGTAAGAAAATATTTATTGCCTTAGATTGGGTCACTGTACTGTATCGGAAGCAAATTTAAAGATATATATGCCAAGTAAGTGAAAAAATTTAACTTATTACACAGCAAATATTATAGTAAAACGAGTATCAATAATTTTAAATGCTACTGATATCATTAAAAGTTTGAATTAAAATTTTAGACTGCCACTTAGATTACCAATGATGTAATATACCTACCTTATATACAATTATAAAATTTTATGAAATAAATTGTGACATTTAAGTCCAAAATATTGCTTTTCGTTCTTTGGATTCCGGTGCTAATGTGAAAAATTATTTGAACAATAAATTTGTTATGATAAATGAAAAAATTCTAAATAATAGTATTGTAAATAGTTTGCAAACCACATTATGAAACAATACATTGTATAAAAGCGTTATAAGAGTTATTTAAATTTAAACCATGAGTATTAGCTTTAAACAATATAGCGTGTTTATTATAAATTTAAATTAAATAAATAAATAAATATATAAATAAATAAATAAAAAAAGGAACTTAAATGTAAGAATAAAAGAATTTTCTCCATGGGAAATTGTTTCATCAAAGACTGGCAGGCGTTTGTCTCCCATCTCACCTGGTGGAAAGTGATAAAAATCGGTCGACTAGTATCGGAAATATGTAGCCACAGAAAGACAGACAGATGCACACGTTAAACTTATAACGTTAGGGTATAAAGTTTAAAACCGACAAAGGCATATTACGCTCAGATGAACGATCTCATGGCGAATATCTCTCCGTCCCACCAAGCTTACTATAGCATGGCCCGAGCCTTACGCGTAGACACCGCCTCTCACGTTCCTCCTCTCACTCGTCCCGATCGCACTACTGCCTTTGAAGTCGAAGAGAAAGCCGAATGCTTCGCTGACAGCATTGCCGCACAATGCTCGCCCAGCACGCAACCTGCTGATCCCTCACACATCCAGGCGGTGGAGGACGAAGTCCTTCGCAGAGACTCTCGCCCCATCACCGCCGACCCTGTCACAGTCTCTAATGACGAAATCTTGCTTCTCATTAGAAATCAAAAGTCCAAAAAGGCTCCGGGTGCGGGTGGAATTTCCAACCACGCACTTAAGCACCTACCTCAACAGATGCTCACCTTGTTAGCTATCATTTTCAATGCCTGCTTCGACCATAGCTACTTTCCAAAAGCTTGGAAAGAAGCGACAGTCATAGGCATTCCCAAGCCGGGCAAACCTCTGAACGTCCCGGCTAATCACAGACCCATCAGCCTCCTCAAGGCAATGTCTAAACAGAGAGTCATACTCTCTCGAATGCGGAACCATCTGTTTCCAACGGATGGCGACCCTCTCATTATTCCCCATCAGTTCGGCTTTCGCGCTAAACACTCCTGCCCTCAGCAAGTCCATCGAATCGTTGAGTATATACTTGACGGTTTCTATCCGCGTCGTTATAAAACAGTCGCGGTTTTCTTTGACGTAGCCAAGGCTTTCGATAAAGTCTGGCACAGCGGTCTCGTTTATAAATTCTACAAGTTAGGCTTACCGGATCGCCTAGTCAGGTTAATAGCGTCGTTTCTCAAAGACCGTAAGTTTCGATTTAAACACGAAGGCACGCTTTCTGCGCCTCGTCCCATAAAGGCTGGAGTCCCTCAAGGCTCAGTCCTCGCCCCTCTGCTGTACACCGTGTACACCAACGACATTCCCATCCCGCCGAAAGGCGTCGAACTCGCCCTCTTTGCTGACGACACCGCACTCTATACCAAAGGCCACAGTGTTCCGCACCTTGTAACCAGACTCCAAAAGGCCGTAAACGCCCTTTCAAAAATGGTGCATCGATGTGAACCCTGAAATGAGTTCTGCGATGCGCTTAAACCACAAACGCCGTCGTCCCGCTGGCGATCCCCACGTTCGAATGTTAGGCATTCCCATCCCCTGGAAGCGCAGTACTAAATACTTAGGCGTCACATTAGATCCGACGCTTTCTTTCAAGCCACACGTCGAAAGAGTTTCGAAACTCGCTCGTCACTACTTAGGCCGCCTAAATAGCATGTTAGGTAGAAAAAGTAAAATGTCTTTCAGAAACAAACGTACACTTTACAAGGTCTGCGTTAGACCCGTCATGACATATGCCTCGCCAATCTTTGCCCACGCCAAAACTGCACAAACTGCAGGTAGTTCAAAACCTCTTTTGCCGCAGGGCCACAAACGCACCGTGGTAAAATTCAAATTCAAATTCAAATATTTATTTCTCAACATTGACAATTACTTGTTCTTATTGACGTCAAATAAAACATGATTCTACCACCAGTTCGAAAAAAAACCTTCGTGAAGAAGAACTGGCAAGAAACTTCACGGGTATATTTTTTTTTTCAAAATAAATTTACAGAGTCTCTTTATGTCTATACAAAATTATTCTTTTCTGCATCTGTTAGCTCGGCAAGTCTCCCTCCCCCCAAGTATCCAAACGACGAACACCCGTTCACGAGTTAACGTGGGATCCAGCCATCGCCCTCCTCAACCATATTAGAGGGAAGTGAGCGACCCGTCACCCGACGCTACCATAAGAAGACGTACTTTAGTGACAATGACGCTTTAAATATTCATCGGGACGAAGAACTCATCGCACAAACAGACACATTACACGTGCTTTGTTACAAATACTAGTACAATCCTGTTAATGAGGGGATTAAACCCAAGGGCTTTTATTATCCAAATAATCGGATAGTTTATAATATGCTCTAGCATACAACTTCTCCTTTATAGTTTCTTTGAATTTGTCAATAGGAAGACCTTGGATATCCTCAGGAACCTTATTATAAAAGCGTATACATGGACCCATGAATGAGTTAGTGACTTTATGAAGCCTGCTATTATGAGCTGCCAGCATATTTCTTCCTCTTGTGTTAACATTGTGCAGATCTTTTTTTCTTTTGAACAAGGTTATGTTCTTTTTAACATACATTAAATTTTCTAAAATATATTGTGAATGGAAGGTAAGAATATTTATTTCCTTAAATTTACTTCTAAGTGACACCCTTGGACCGAGCTGATAGATTGCGCGAACAGCCCTTTTCTGCAGAATAAATATAGCATCGATGTCGGCAGCACTCCCCCACAGCAGAATACCATATGTCATGAGGCTGTGGAAGTAACCAAAATAGACTAATCGAGCAGTTGTTTCATTTGAAATTTGTCTAATTTTTTTAACAGCATATGCGGCAGAGCCAAGCCTTTTCGCTAAACCATCAACATGCGGTCCCCACTGGAGTTTGGCGTCTAAGCTTATGCCCAGAAATACAGTTGAGTTTACAGGAGTCAGTTCCTGGCTCTTAACTACAATGTTTGTGTTTACCTGTTTGACATTTGGCAATGTAAATTTAACACATTTCGTTTTTTTTTCATTGAGGAGCAAATTATTAGCTGAGAACCACTGCTCTGTGTTGGAGATGCATTTGTTCACCGCTCGATAGTCAATTTCTTGTCTTTTGATTTTAAACAAGAAGGAAGTATCGTCAGCAAACAATATGACCTCGCATTGATTCTTAACGACCGATGGCAGATCATTAATATAAACTAAAAATAGGAAAGGACCAAGAACTGAGCCCTGGGGCACACCCATTGTCACTGCCGATCCTGATGATTTTTCTCCATTTATTGCAACTTTCTGTTTTCTATTAGAAATATATGATTTAATCAAGGCAAGCGCTTGGTTTTAAATGCCGTAATGGTGCAGTTTCATGAGTAGAGTAGTATGATCCACACAATCGAACGCCTTGGACAAGTCACAAAAGACACCAATAGCATCACACGACTCCTCCCAGGCGCTGAATACGTGTTTTATGAGATCAACACCGGCATCGGTTGTTGAGCGACCCCGCGTGAAACCAAACTGCTTAAAATTCATTAAACTATTACCGTAAAAATGAGAAAGTAATTGATTTAAAATTAATTTTTCAAAAATCTTACTGAGCGTTGGTAGTATAGATATAGGTCTAAAATTATTAGGGTCAGACATACTACCTGCTTTGAATATTGGAATGACCTTACTCAATTTCATTAAATCAGGAAAAACACCATTATCAACACAGTCATTAAATATACTGGCTAAGTACGGGGCTATACCATCAATGACAGATTCAATAATTTTAACAGAAATCCCATCTAAATCGGCAGTATTTTTTACTTTAATGCTTTTAAATGCATTTAAAACTTGTGGAACAGTAACATGTTTAAAAATAAAATCAATATTGCATGAATTTACATTTTCCGTTAGCAGTGACTGTGCAAGAGTGGAACATGAATTAATACTCGAAGTAGTTGACACAGGGATGGCAGTAAAAAAATTTTCAAATGCTTCAGCAACTTCTTTGTCAGTTGACAACACTTTATCATTAATTTTTAAATTATATTTGGTGTGTGGTTCTTTTGCTTTCCCAGTTTCCAGATTAATTATATTCCATGCAGTTTTTGAAATGTTAGTACTGTATTTAATTTTATTATTAATGTAATTAGATTTAGCTACACTGCAAACTCGTTTAAATAATTTTGAATACTTTTTAACATATTCATAAAATGTCTTAGGTATTATGATTATAAGTTCTTTCACTGTACAATTCATATAATCTATTTCTACTTCTGCATATTCCCACTGTTGCCCAGTCACTAAACCTAAATAAATTATTATTTATACATATTTTCTTTTTTTTAAAAACAGAGTCATATTAATTTCTAGTTATATTATGAATAGAGTTATATTGAGTAATAGGATCTGCACAGTAATCTAATTTAAATGTTTTTTCAAATACATTTTTCCTAAATGTTTCAAGCCGTCTCTCATTCATGGGTATAAAAGTAATTTCTCTTTTTAAAGTCTTTTTTAGCCCAATATCAAAAGTGGCCAACTGCCCACTATGATCTGATTGTAGTTTATTAATTACTGACTTTCTACATGGCATTAAATTTGTAAAAATGTTATCAAGACATGTGGCTGAGGTCGCTGTGATTCGCGTAGGCTCTAAGAAGAGATTTTTTAGGTTGTAACAATTAAAAAGATTCAAGAATCGTTTACTTTGTGATGTCTCTACTAATAAATCAATATTAAAATCGCCACAAATAATTATTTCTTTGTTTTTGTTATTTACTCTATGTAATACCTCATCCATAGTGCTCTCAAATACTTCAAATGGTGAGGATGGGGTTCTGTATACACTTATTATAACAATATTCCCTATCTCAATACAGGCTATTTCAACTGATCGCTCAACAGACAGACTTACAATATCAGTGCGTTCTTTAAATGTTAGGCTCTTATGAGTGATGATCATTGAGCCGCCGCAAGTTGTTTGTTCTCTGTTGAATGAACTAGCAATTACATGATTCTTATAAGAAGACATAATTTGACACTGTGTGAGCCAGTGCTCTGTGATACATTGTATATGAATATTTTCACAGTTTATGAATAGTTCGATCTGTAATTCCTTACCATCAATGCCCTGCATATTTTGATGGACTATGTTCAGAAAATTATTTTTTACATTTTTATTGCTTAAATTACTACTTAGAATACTGGTGCTAGATGTATTATCTATTGTCACTAACTTATGTTTAAATTATTTCTAATACTATGTTTTGGAATATTACATTCCAACGGGTCAAAAGTATAAAGTGACTGCTCAATAGAAGCAGCGGTTGTAGTCAACGAAATGACTGTTATGAATAAAATATATGATAGCGAGTATGCTATATGTCGTAGGTCATTACTGTACAAATTGTACCTATAATTGGTCATATATGGCTTGTTAATAAATGTATTTAAATCAATAAACTGAAATTTTTCACTATGACGACATGTCATATTTTGTTCATCTATATTTAGTCGATGCTTCATATTATTTTCTGAGGGGCTCTGGGTAAATGGAAATGCAAACAAAATAATTTTACTAATATTCTGCCTGCAATTCAATCTAGCAAAACATGCTGTCATTGTTTTCCTACTTAGTTGCTTACATCTGCCTACTAATATAATCAATATTGTATTAGGGTTAAATGTACGGGATGTAATTTTATCAACTATGTCATAATATGAAGCACCGGGGTAACAATAATTAGTTATTGGCCCCCCAACACACCGAGTAAGTTGCAATCCCATGTTCTTACCAAGTTCATCGCTATACATAATTATATTTAATTCACTTTTATTTGACTTCTTATCTAAGCTACTACCTGAGTTTGATACTACATGCTTAGTGACATATGGCTCCTCAGGTTGACTGGATATTGGCAGAGGGCAATCTGATGTAGTATTATTTGAATTACTTTCATAATAATTGGTAAGGGATTCAAAGCGGTCATGATTATATTTAGACAGTTCAATCAAATTGTCCATAGCTACAGTGTGTTCCTTAATTTCTTTTTGAGAAATTTCATACTTTTTGGTTAGAATAAGTAGCTCTTCATGTAGTCTCTGTATTTCTACATTTAATTTCTGTATGTCACTTTCATAAGTTAACCTATTCTGCTCCAAGTTACTTTTACAGAATATCAGTTCATTCTTTAGTTTTAAACATTGATTTTTACTTGGAATAGTTTTAGATAAAATGCTTTGCTTTTTGATAAATTTAGAGCTACTCTGAATAGATTGATTGAGTTTGACAATTTTCTTACTCTTAGTTTTGCTCAATTTTATGTTACCAGTATGGTGAATTTTATTGTTTTTATTATGTACCGTTCCCAAAGATTCTAATGCAGGGTCTGCATACATTGAAAGGTCACTTGTTAAATCAATTATTAAAGAGGAATCTGAAGGAAGAACTGGTACGTGCGTAACGCGGACTTGCATAGAGATCTTGAACTGCCTACAGTACAACAACACCTCAAAACACTCTCTGAAGCGTTCTTCAAACGCTCCGAAACCCATCCCAATCCTCTAGTTCGTGATTCAGTCTCATATACTACTCCTGTCTTAGATTCGAAGTTCAAAGTCGCTAGGCCTAGGAATGCGCAAGCGTACTCTTCCACCAGACTGTCAGCCGATCTCGAAGCCCTTCTGGCCGCAAATTCTAATTCTAACGTAAATTCTAATTCTAAAGTAAATCCTAATCCTAACGTAAATGCGAATTAATTCAATTTTATTTTGCAATTTTTAATTTTTTAATTTTTTAATTATTTGATTTTCATTTTGAGCACCTTCAGTGCTATGTATTCACCTTCAGTGCTTTGAGCACCTTCAGTGCTATGTAATCCCAGCGGGTGACCCCTTCTGGGCCCCGCTAGCGCGGCCTCTTTCTCCAATTGGCCGTCGCTCAGATGAAGGCTGAGTGTCAAAAATGCACGAGCCGACAGGGGTTTTTTAGTGGGTATGGTTCTGGTAGGCGTCGGGACGAGTCCCACATAACTCTGGAATCGCGCCAGAGTATGCGTCAGGGCATTTTTATCCTCCTGCCCTTCCCGCGGAGGGGAACAAAAAAAAAAGGCATATTATCTCACTCTTTGGCGACACATACCAAAAACGAGATGGCGAAAAGTTTTGACCAACGTTTCAGCACGGGGTGGGTAAAACTTCTGTCTTCGCCTGATTCACCGGCGGAGAACAGTAGAGGGCTTAAACAACTGAAGAAGAGCATTCTCTCTCTGAAGTGCAACCTTTAAAAAAACGAAACGATTTTCTCGTTAATTAGTTTACGGACTCTTCAGTCTCTACAGAATTTGTACACTTAAAGTGTAATATAAAATAAATCCATTTCTCAAAATTTTGGTACCAAATTCAGCAACATGTTTAATTTATTTCAGCAGCATTTTTAGATTAAGTCTTTGCAGCAACTCTGCCAAAACGTGTACCTTCGAACATTTCAAATACATTATTTACAAGATATTTGTCCTGATCTTCAAGCCCGTTTTGATACATTTTTGGTCTTTTCGAACGTATCTTTACATTTACCTGAGTTTCCCATGTAACTTGTATGGTCAATTTCAGTAGCCTTTCACAACCATAATATTGGTGGCATTAGACATCCAACTTAGAACGGCTATAAATGATCAAAACAAATAGAATTAAAGAAGCCGCTTCAAAGCAGAAAAAATACTATTAACATACTTTAACATCAGTGCCCTAATTTTTCCAACAGGCTGCAATACCATTGAAGAATCACGTGTTAAAAATATTCCATTTTGATATTCCTATTAGAATATAATTACGAAATCATGACGAATAATTGGAAACATAGAAGTGTTTTGTTTCAGGTAGCATCTACGATAATAAGTACCAGTGGTACGAATGTGACCAACCAAGATGACAGCCAAGTCAGATATGGCTTGTTTGGAGGAGTCATCACGTTGAATGTACTGGCTACATCTAATGTGCATGCTGTTTACAGTAAGTCGTCATTTGTCTTTCCTTTGTTACTAAAGCATTTATTGACCTCCATTTTGCAATAGTTTAGTCATTTTTAATGGGATTATGATATTCTGTCGTGGATGATCATTTAGCAAGGTATAGTATGGTATACACGAAATGAACATTTGCAAAAGCTAATCGTATCGAAGATAAAACTCATGCAAATATTTGTACCTACTAGAATTTGAACCCAAGGCCTTTAAAGTTTACATTGAGTGTTACGGTTTCTAATTATATCTAAAAGTAAGAATAAAAAATATTGTTCTCAAAATTACTTTTCGAATGTGTCGACATTTTTATCCTTCCCATATCAATAAGGTCAACGTATTCGTGACATTCATGCCGACTTCGTTCTTTTTATTTGTATCCCTCGAAAAAAAGGGATTGGCTGAGTTTAGCACATATCTAATATAAAAATTGATTTGATTTGATTTCTGTGTTTAAGCCATATTGTAAGCTGATAGCAGGAGCATAACTGTTTTGGTACAGTTTTCTGTACATATAACTTTTTGATTATGCTTTTACACTAAGCTTACTAAACTAACTTGGTTTCTTATTTTTCGCTCACGCTAAAAGGTTGTAATTTTGGGAAATTTACATCTCACTCAATTGTCGCTCTGAGCTCTTAAATAATTCAAGTTAGTGTCAATTTTAATATTATTTATCACTAAAACTTTCCGCATTATTGCTAAAACTTGGTTTAAAAATCTATCGTGTACAGTATAAAAATGTCAAACTTTCACACATTTAAACCAAAAAATACTCTTATAATAAATTCATTGTCATGCACATAATACCTTAATATAGTTGTAATTTAACACTAAGTAGAAGTCTTTCTCTATTGAAAGCATTAGACACATTTTTTCCTCAATTTCTTATTTTCTTTGAGGGAAAGTCACAGAAGATATTTGTTTCAAAAATTTAATGTGACTATATCAATGTTATTTATTCCATTGATATAAATTATGACAAGCAGAATGAAATCCAGCGTGCAGTTCCTATACGGCATATTGTATGGTTGAAAGGTCAAGACACCTGATGGTCACTCATATTGAAGTGATTGTACAGATATCAGCGGTCAAGGTAGTGGTAGCCGTCGATATCTGAGGTACCTGGTTCAAATACTGGAAGAGCATCCATTTTTATAAACGTACATATTATAGAGACCATAACTTTACTGTATTTTAATACCAAAAAAAGTTGCTTATGTATAACCAAAGACTCTAAACGGCAAATTCAGTTATTAATAATAAGTCACTGCATCTTAATTTTTTATTTCATTATCTTATCAGCCCACACTTAACTCAAGGATACAAATAATATTTTAAAAGTCCCCACATCTTTCACAAACTAATATCGACACGTAACATCGTCACGTACTCGTAGCTTGGGATTCGCTTTTCTTATCTTCCATTGATATGAAAATCAGTGCGCCCCTTCGAGTGAAAAGATAACCGTATCTGCTTCCAAACTATGCTATAGGCTGCATTTGATATCTTGGTCATCTTATACAGGATATTCAAATCTATTAGGCGTGATATTGTATTTCAATTTGGTAAAAGGGGAGCTGAAGGAGGATTTTGTTAAAAGCGTTTTTTGATACCAAAATTGGCGCTTTCCTTATTTGAAATCTTTGAATCATGAAATAGATTATTCATTTGGTTAATTTACCTTCAATAGCTAAAGACATTTTTTAATAAGCAAGGGTACTTATTTTTGAGGCATGGGAATTTTTTATATTGATATATTTTTTAAATATGGCCTTTTTGTCTTATCGTAACTAAATAACAATAGTCACACTCACTCTCATATGTAATTATTTCTCCATGTGCAATATTGATTTTTCAGTGACTTGTGTGTCAGACGTCAGTGCCTGTGCTCTTAGCTGTAAGACTGAAGCATCTGCAAGAGAAGATGAAGTAAGTGTCTTGTGTTCTGGTCTGAAAAAAGTAAGACCACTTTTTTAATTATAATTTTTATCCTGTCCTTTCTGGAAGGAGTTCTTTGGCGCCTTGTATTCTCGTAGTTGCGTTAATGTTCGGAATAGAACGCATCCATAGATTTGTGTAGGTAATTTTAAATTGAAACAAAAATGTTAGGACTTACCCGCACTTGTCGCGAAATGATGGAACGGCCGGGCCGTCAGGCTGGGCGTAGAAGCTTCTGGAAGCTAGGTGTAACGTAGACCATATTTTCTAATCTCGTAATAACCATCGATTGTAGTTAAAAATAGTAAGATTTTTGTCCTCCAAGGGGAGCCCCACGCGCTTACATTAACTGACGGACTAACACCTATGTACTTAGAGGAAATACCTACGGGAAATTCAGAAGGTCAGTACATCATTATTGGTTAATTAGCTATAATAAGGAGTGAGTGATCATTATCAACTTGGTGGGTTTGTGTCGCGGTTTACCGATTCTCGAATTGTACGATATGTAAGTCTGTTAATGTAAGTCTAATTTGCTTTATTTCGTTTCATCATCTCGGTAAATCACTTACGATTACACATCACATACATACAGGGTGTCTCATAACTTGCACGACAAACTGAAATGAAATAAAGATCGAGGTGTGCCCCACCAGATAAAAAAAAATTACTAAAAATTTCACCGTTTTCGAGAAATTCCCGACTTTTCACTTTTTTTAGAAAATACCGGGTTTGGTCAGTTTTTTTTGTTGCTGTGTGTACAGACAAGCAGATACTTCTGAAATGTTTTTGTCAATTTTCTAGAATAGTAGATCTACCATATTCAAATATCATTTCATTAAAATATCTATAAGGTATTTTTGAGAAAAAAATATAATTCTCATTATTTTTTTTAACTAAGAAAGGTTTTGGCGAACTTGCACCTCTAAAGGACTAAAATTTGGGTTATAAGATTTACTTTCAAAGCCTTGTGAAATCTCTTTAACTACAAGAGAAAGAGTCCTAAAATTTTCATGATAGCTCATTTTTGGAAGTAAATATCTTCTTAGACGGCATTTTTATTCACTCCAGGCCTAAAGAAGTAAAAACGGGCCCAAAGCTTTTAATGTTAAGGTTTAATTTAAATTCTCTAAACTCGACAATGTCTGTTAGTGGTAAGTTTGTGGTGTTTGGAATGCACTAGGTTTTCCTACGATAGGTCCGTGGTTTGAATATACATTTTTATTTTATAGGGTTTAAACTTTAGTCGTTTTAATTTTTTAATTTTTTATACCTGTTTGGTGTGGAGGTAAGTACCCTTGCCTTCCATGCCAGAGGTCCCGGGTTCGAATCCTGGTAGGGGCAGATGTTTTATAATATTTGATTTCTAGTCATGGATGTGTATGTATGTTTATTTAAGTTTATTTCTAATATTTATACATGGGTAAAAAAAATCTATTTGTGCTTATATATTTCTTAAGTTTATTTATCCGTTATCTAGTATCCATAACACAAATTTCTTAATACTTAATTTGGGCTAGATAATGTGGTGTGATTGTTAGAAATATTATTATTATTATTATTTTATTTTGATTTTTTTTTGCTAGCGATAAGTTAAGAATCTGAACTAATTTTATGGACTGAGTGTCGAACCAATTTTGAGATGGACATTTTTAACACATTTGCATGTATTTCAAATCAAATTTTCAACAATGTAAAGGTTTCTTTTATCATAAAAACTTGGGTAAATTTTAGTACTTTTATTTATTATCATTTTTCAAAAATCTGTACCAACTTTCAGCTGTATACGAATTATTGTAAATGTAGAGCTCTAAACGCCTGTATAATAAACTAAATACACTAAAACATATACTTTGAACTTCAATTTATAATACACCGTGATCATCTAAAAAATCTGTCAAAGATCGCATTCATTGAATCAAGTATAAATAAATTAAACTGTCCGAATAAGCCGTTTTGACGCTAGGCTTGGTTTATCAGTCAGCCTGTTTAATAGACATATGTAAAATTATCACTCAGTGATAACATCAAACAAACATCACTGCCAACACGAAAATATGCGCTTATTGAAGAATAGTTTTACTTAATATAATTGTAAAGTTTTTAAATGTTTAGAATAAACGGTTGATTAACTGATTTTGTGTGTGAAATTTAAATCATATGCATTAAATATCCGACAAACAATCAACTCTTGAGAAGATAATTGTAGGTCGCAAGTCACTTGCTTAAATTGGTTATTGATCGCGCCAGCAAAATTAACCATTACCGATTCTTGTATAACACACCCAGAGAAAACTGTTAACATTTTAATGATTGTTTTGGTAATAAATGTACCACACTGGCAAATCAAATTCCAATAGTTTATAACATTAGTTTTGATAATGACTCCGAATCCACTAAAAATCTAGCAAGAAGTGAAATCGCCCAATTCAGACCTGACACAATAGGCAAAGTAAAGATTATAATAAACAAGCTCAAATCAAAAAACAAGTAGTGGTATTGGTGGCATCAGCGCTAGAATAGTAAAATGCATCAAATATCCGGTTGCTGAATCCTTAACCAAGAGTATTCACAGTTGCCTAGAACAGGGTATATTTCCCGACTCACTGAAATTTGCCAAAACGACTCCTATGTACAAATCAGGCCTCAGGGACGATACTGGAAATTATAGATCGATATCAGTCCTACCTGTATTATAAAAAGTTTTGAAAAGATTTAACATAAAATATTAACAAAATTTCTTGAATCAATTAATTATTAATCTGTACGGCAGCACAGTTCACGGTCAAAATCCAATACTTTTTCAGCGACTTCAGACTTAATTATGAAAATAAAGACAAACATAGATACAAAATATATTGTTCTTGGAGTCTTTATAGACTAAAAAAGGCATTAATACGGTAAGCCACGAACTTCTTATCAATAAGCTCTCTAAGCTTGGAATCACTGGATCTGCCTTAAGAATTTTAACTTTATATTTAACAAATCGTCGTGAGGTAATTGACATAAACCAAAATATAAGTACAGCCATGCATGTCAAAAGTGGAGGGATCCATTCTAGGCCCTTTGCTGCTTCTTATTTTAATAAATAACTTACATACTGTTTGCTGGAAAGGGCATAACCCTTTAGAGTTATTAGACATGTGGTTTTCGCCAAATATGCTGACAATAAATAACTCAAAAACTAATTGTATAACCTTCGCGGCTAAAAATAAGACATTCCCAAGTTCTGAGCCCCACACTATTAATAAAAAACCAGTTAATAAAGTAAATAATGAAAAATATACACTAGATAGTAATTTATCATGGAAACTACAACTTTTTATTTCACTTCTGAAATGCAGGTCAATGATTATAAGCACAATCAATAATTTAAAATATTTTTGTTGCATAATAAATACATCTCATAGTCATCACAGACTACAAATGTTTACATTAGCTCGTTTTTACGTGAGCAATGCCACGGACAATAGCTGGTTCATAATAAGGAGATTATCAATTTAAAGGTACTTACTGTTGCGCGTTTGATTTTTTAATGAAAAGTCTTTCAAAGTTTTCTGCAATCGAGGTTTGGATTTAATTTTTCGATTAAAGGCTAACGCCATTCTAACATTTATTGGCATTATATTTGAAACTCCCTCGAAATGTTGCTGTTCTGTGCTTCGGTATTAGTAAAAGGTGGTTGCACGATTTTAGTCGCTGTTCAGAACGCTAGGTAAGTATTAGATAAAGGTTAGTAGGTTGCTGTTTTTTGATTATTGAAGCGAAGCGAGATGTTATTTCCGTTTGTATAATGTATTTATAAAATAGCTTGATTGTATTTAAAATATATATCAGGGCTTATGTTACCTCAATAGATAATAAGGTAATAAATTAATAAGTTCGGCAAGGTTAGTGGCTCTTGAAAAGGATATTTAAGGGTCATATTGGTTTCCGTCTAGAGGTCAAATTTTATATCTATCCTATACAAGTTCAACGGCTCTTAATAATAGTCCTGTTTCGACTTTGAATAGTATTATATTTCGTCGCTTCATTCTTCAGATAGTATATAATTAACAAGTTAGCCCTTTTAAGGTACTAGGTAACTTTGCACAGTTTTAGAGTATGTCATTTGACTTATTCAAAAAACTTTTCGTCTGTTTACTTGATCAACCCCGGTCCCGGCAAGTCTTCATTTCATTTTCGTGCGTGGTAACAAGCACACGTCTTATACCAACAAGTAACTTAACAGTTTAATATTAAATATGCTGTAAAAGTTGTACTGAAAGTGTACTATGAGTTCGAAAATTAGAACTAACAATAAAGAATAAACGATAGCGACACGTTATTTCTTCCGATGATGTAAGCCATTTTTGTTTTTTTCTTAAGTGATCGCGGGTATCTATAAACTATAATTTCGCTAAGTCGAAAAGATGCAGAAAATACGTGTAATCTGTAATAGATATATCACGCTACCTGCAAGAATTCCTGGTAGTCTTCTACCCGTCGTTTATTATTATAAACTATAATTTGGCTGTGTCGAAAAGATGCAGAAAAAACGTGTAATATATAATAGATATATCTGCGAAAATTCCTGGTAGTCTTCTACCTGATGATTATTATTATAAACTATAATTTCGCTTTGTTGAAAAGATGCAGAAAATACGTGTAATCTATAATAGATATATCACGTTATCCTCATAAATTACTAGTAGTCTTCTACCTAATGTTTCTTATTCCGATTAATGCTGTATAGTACTCGTATTGTTATTTTTGACTTTTTTTTCAATAATGTTTAAAAATTTTAATATGAATACAGAAAATGCGTGTAGTCTGAAAGGGGTTTAACGCGATATCTGTATTATGTAATATTCTATTATTTCTATTTTTTTTTCAAATCTGAAAGTCGTCATTAAAATTATTTAAATATAACGATGAACCCAGTGGACGAATCTCTGGCTACCCATTTCGGTTACCGCAATACCTGAGTCCTCTATGTATTCGTTCCCGAATCTGGAACCGTCGACCTTCCAGAATGAACCGGGCCGGTCGGGAGAATTAATTTCGACATGGATGGATGGCGCTTGAGGGACTCCAGTTATAAATAGGGGGATGAACTTACTTCTTGAAAAAGGAGGTAATAAAGTGTTGGAAAAAAAAGTAATAATAATAATAATAACAAAGTACCCCGAAGCTATCTAAGTACTCCCCAAACATCGACAGGCAACCAGTCAACCCAGTCGGGAAACTGGATGGGACCTCCTCGTTACCCGTCAAACAGGGAGGGGGGGCGACGTCAATGGCAAGTGCCAGTGCCTCCACTTCGGCGTCCTTATTTGAATTCGGCGTTCAACGCAAAATTCAACCAGTCCGGGACTCGTGCACCGAATCAACCATAATTCAAGTACACGCAGGTCGAATCCGTTGCTTTTACGATAATTGGCCTAAAATAACAATAATGAAACTATTTTATAATGGATAAAATTCTGTTTCTCAATTCCATTTCGTGATAAAATTACACCAGTATTTACTCCCAAACACAATGACATATTACATATAGACAGGTTATCCGCTCTCAAAAATGGCAACGCAAATGCAAGGCATTTGCCCATTATTTGACTCAATCTTGTGCAACCCAGTGTCACGGCTAAACGTCTAAACAAAATTTATTCCCTATGGTGTTTTTAATACCGTACAATGCCTTCTTGTTACTGTTTCTTTTCATGCGAAAGTACTATTGTTTTATAACTATCTTATTTTTTATTTTATTTTGCTATTTAAAATGACGTTTTAAAATTGACATGGCTATTCGTTTCAACAAACTCGAAGAGCGAGATGTAATATGATTTTGTATGTGGAAGCAAAAGAAACAACCCCATAGAGTTTCGACAATTTACGAACTACGTCACGTACGCTCGCGAGCAATTAGTGCGAAGCAACGTCACGAAGTACATAGGTATCTCTTTCTTACAACAAGTGAACCGTATTATTCTTTCCTTGTACCACAAATTATATTACTCTTTGGAGCGGCCGATGACCGAGACAGCGGGGCGTGGGCGGATCATAACGGTGCGTCGCCCCGCTCCGCGCCGCCGACTGAGCTACTCACGGCTCAGTGCCGTACCAACTATCATACGCAGAATCCGCGCTCGCGCATTTTATATTTGTAGTTCGAAATACGAGCTTATAATTCATTTGTCTTAACGTTTAATACATATCATACAGTCCACTACACATAGTTTTATTGAAGGCCCTAACACTCTTTATATCGGGTAGGTATGTATATATAAGTTGAAGCCGTTTTTTTGTGCGGTTATGTTTGGGTATGACTTGTCTATATGTAATAATAGGTCTTTACCTATGAAACTGCCGTTTTGCCGTACTGGCCATTTCAAATGAAAATATTTTTTTTTGACTGATAATTCTAATTTCAAATTAATTTTATTTGACAAACATGGAATTCTTTTTCTTAAAAATCGTCATTTGTTTAATAGTTAGTGTTTTGTTTTCAACGCATTCGAACATTTTTCGTCATCATGGATAAGTTAAAAATTCGAGTAATTATGGAGTATGAGTACCAACGTGGCAGCAAAGCGGCACAAGTGGCACGCAACATCAACGACGTTTACGGAGCGAACACTACAAACGAACGCACCACCCGTTATTGGTTTACCCGCTTCCGTTCTGGAAATTTTGACCTGAAAAATGAACCCCGTGGTCGTCCGAAAACTTTGGTCGACAATGACGAATTAAAGGCAATTGTGGAAGCTGATGAAACTGAATCCATGGCTGAATTAGCAGCAGCTTTCGACGTTAGCGCTCAAAACAATATTGGTCCATTTGCGTCAAATTGGCAAGGTAAAAAAGCTTGATAAATGGGTACCCCACGAACTCAATGACCGCCAGCGCGAAGTACGCGTGGAGACGTGCCTTGCACTGCTCAGCAGGCATACAAATGAAGGAATTCTGAACCGCATTGTTACTTGTGACGAGAAATGGATCCTGTTTGACAATCGTAAGCGCTCAGCAAGTTGGTCGGACCCTGGTTCAGCACCCAAACAATACCCTAAACGAAAACTTACCCCTAGAAAAGTTATGGTCACTGTTTGGTGGTCTAACGCGGGTGTAATTCATCACAGCTTCTTGCCAAACGGGACAATCATTACTGCAGATGTGTACTGTGAAGAACTGAACACAATGATGGAGAAGCTCGCACGTCTCCAACCAGCTTTGGTCAATCGTTCGGCTCCACTGCTCCTGCACGACAACGCGCGACCTCATACTGCACAGCAGACGGTCTCCAAGCTACAAGAGTTGGGGTTGGAAGTTCTCCGTCATCCGCCGTACTCACCAGACCTTGCGCCTACAGACTTCTACTTTTTCCAGAATTTGGATAACTTCTTCGGGCGGGAAAAAAATTCAATACCCGAGAGGCAGTACAAAATGCCTTTGAAGAATTTGTTGCCTCCCGTCCAGCTGATTTCTTCAAGAAAGGCATCAATAAGCTACCAATGCGTTGGCAAAGATGCATTGATTGCATGGGTGATTATTTTGATAAAAGAAATAAAAAATATATAAAAAAATTACGCTTCATTTATTTCGTGAAAAACGGTAATTTCATAGGTAAAGACCTAATATGTCACTGCCCAAACATATTTTGAAGCATAGTGAAAAACGAAATTTGATAATAGCAATTAATAAATTGTTAGACTTAGAGGCTGTAAAACCTATAAGGCCAGTTTATATCAAACAAATATAATAAATAAATATTTTTAGCGCCGAAACTCAATGGTGAAAAGCGGTTCGTACTAAACAAAAAGAAATTAATTAATCAAATTACACAATTTTGTAGAAAAAGTACACTTTAAAATGGAGTCTTATAAAACATTTTACATAAAATATTATACAAACATAAAATATTTTCTTAGCTAACATAGATAAGAGAGATCATACCTACTCGTACCTATAATTAACAAAAAATACCTACGTTTTGTATTTCAAGAAAACGATGTGTTTGAGCCAAGCACATACGAGTTTACGGCCATACCGTATGTATAATCCGTTGCTCCGGGGGTATTTACAAAAATTATTTGCGAAGTTATGAGTCACTTGTTGTGAATTTGGACAAAAATCGACTAGTACTGACAAAATCGGTAACATTTTTAGGCATAAAGCCTAACTAAAGTTTGACATTGAACAGATGTCTATTTCTTTACCTGACGATAAGCGTTATAATAATAAAATTATAAAACTTCAAATATGCTCGATACGAGATTTTGCCAAACATATAGGTGTACTGGTCGCAGCCTGTCTAGCTAGAAAATAAGTACAACATGAGGCAAAATTTAAGAGGATTTAAAAAGTAATATTTATAAGATATATACAAATGCATTTAGAACAGGCTGGGGTGCAGTATTCCAAAACAAAATTTTATGGGTTTTGGAAACATAGCGAAAAAGAATACCATATCAATTACTGAGAATTACTAGCCGTTTCCTTAGGCTTCAAAAGTTCAGCCGGGGAAGAAAGAAATTGTGCAATATTATTACGTATTGAAAATACCACCGCTATTAGCTACATCAATAGGATGGATGGTATTCAATTTCTACATTTAAATACTCTAACTAGACACATTTGGCTATGGCATTTGGCGAGGAACCTAATTTATGGATTTTTGCTTTAATGTTTGTTTGCAAATGTTTGACGCATTTGTAACTAAGTATCCTGAACCGGATGCAGTGGCAGTCGATGCGTTTACGATTAATTGGGCCTGTGCGTATTTTGACCCATTTCCTCCATTTTCCCTTTTCTTTAAATGTGTAAGAAAAATAATTGATTTGAATTGAAACAAAAGATTTAATTAACTCCCATAACAGCACCAAAGAAAAGCACTTCAGCCTTACCCTGGGTGCCGCGAGACGCTCCGGGTGGCGTTCGCACAGCGCGGCTGTCCGCCAGAGACCCTGATGTTGATGCTCGCTTCTCTGGCATCCAAGACTATTTGTCAATACAACATCATGTTGAGGTCATGGTAGGAGTTTTGTACGTTACGTAATACTGATATGTTCAAAAACCTCCTTTATACTAATATTTAATAATTATAATACAATAATTAAGAAAATAATTAGTATAAAGGAGGTTTTTGAACATTACATTACAACCTTCTTTGTTTCTTAAATGAGCAATTTATTAAGGGTTTTTCATTCGGTTCATTAAATTCAAACCGTTCAGCCTTGTCTCTATTGTTAGGCGAAGATATGGGCGATGAGGAGGCAAATTTTACAAGAAGCCTATAAAATTAAACCAACTAAATCGAAGTACACGTTTTCCTGGGATCCAAATTTAGTTCTTTATCAGCTTTCTCTATGATATCTGGTTTGGCCGTTTCTTAATATTTCGCATTACTTTAGTTCATAATTTAATTACACTCTCATCGCACTACTGGGCACGCTGAACCACATTTTGTTTCCTTGCTGGTTGAATGATGGTGGATTAGTACCTACAAATCAACCAGCATAAACTTTACCGCGCTTGTGACAAATGTCACTGTCACGAGCATCAGCGCCGCCTAGTGAACATTCGTATAGTTTCGCTTCGCATCCCTAACCGCGCGCGCGCTGGGCGCTCCACGAAAATATTACTTATTGCAGAAAATAACCCTGAATAATCGTTGTGAATCAAAGATCTTGTGAGGTGTCAGTGCTGGTATTCGAGTCAAGGGACCCTTTGCCTGAATTCGCCGCAGGAAAGCATATAAGGTCAGTGCTTAGTCGTGCCGAGAGTGTTTTTCAGTTCGCGAATGATTTAAGATTTTCCAGTTACCAGCCATCTATTAAATACAGTCCGCTACCCCGCAGTGTGGATAGCAATATTCACACCAATATCCTTATATTACTTTAAGTTTAGAAAAAATTACCAAAAAGTTATCGTTACATCGTTAGCCGTATGCACCGCACATAGGGTCCAGACATTAATTTAGAAAATATAGTTTTTGCATCCGTACACATAATCATAATAGACATCATTAAAACCACAGCCCCAAATTGTAAACAACCTATGTTATCCTTGCCAATCTTTAAAAATAACATAATTCTATGTCCTGTATCGACTTTAAAAGATTATATCTTTTGTGACGAAAAATATTAAAGCGTCGTACTCGGGGTTCTTTTTTGTAACATGAAAGGCTCACAGAGCCGCGTCGAGTCAGACGCTAAGTCGGTGGATAAAGCAGACGCTAGGTACGAGCGGCGTTGACATGAGTGTGTTCAGCGCACACTGCACGCGGCACGTACTCAGTGCAGGTTATCCGAGAAACGGCTGGGTGGACCTAAAACTCTCAGGCAAAACTCTCATTTTACCATAAACCTATATTAGACCGACTCAACGACTTTGCCTTGTCCGTAATATCTCCGTAATATCACCCAATATCTTCCGATAAAGAGATTAATTAAAATTAAATTATTCTGTTTATTGAATCAATAAACGTATTTAAATAAATTATTATTTTTAAAGACAAAAGAAAACAAAACTTAGTCTCTAAAGATCTACCTGTTTAATTATACAGATACTATCTGAAGAATGAAGCGATGAAATATAATAGTTAATTAAACGAACTTCCAAGTGAAGTTATATCGCTATTATATGAGTCGCTTCATTCGAAGATATATAAAGGACCCGTCCCTCCCGGAACCCATACAAAAGTTTTGTTTTGATCTCAAAAAATGAAGACTTGCCGGGACCGGGGTTGATCAAGTAAACAGACGGAAAGTTTTTTGAATAAGTCAAATGATATACTCTAAAACTGTGTGAAGTTACCTAGTACCTTAAAGGACTACCTGTTTAATTATATACTATCTTCGAATGAAGCGACTCATATAATAGCGATAGAACTTCCCTTGGAAGTTCGTTTAATCATATTTTATTTATGATCCATTGCATTAGATTTCTTATCATCTCTTTTGTTAGAGATTTTCAGTAAAATAACTATTCTTAAAATTGGATGTGTAAAGATTTCAATAGAAACATGATAAAAAGCAGATAAAAATACATTTAATTCAAAATGCAAATTGCAGTATTGAAAAACATAGATAATTAACAAAAAAATAATCAAGTGTAAAAAACAGACATAGACAGGCTATCAATATGAGATGTCATTTTTCTTTTAATATTAATTTAAATCTATTTCTTGGAGAATATTTGATAAAATTGATACGTATAATAATAGGTTTTATTGGATACAAAATTAAAAATGCAGTTGATCGTTGAGAATTTTTTAAGCTAATCCTGAGTGTACATCAGCCAATCTAACTATGAAACCGTAATTAAGGATCGGTGTATAAAATTATATCATTAGAAATGAATGATCACGAAAAATCATAACTGCTACATTTGATATCGTCATTGGTTTAGCTATTTAAATAAGTAAATAAATTTGAATGAAGTTGCAAAAGTCTTAGAAAAACATTTGCCAGATTTGAAGAAACGCGCCCACGTTGCATGTGGTTTGTCAGTTATCTACAGTAGAGTATATCTGGGTTCGAAAATTGATGTGTATTGACCAAGGTCATAAACACCAATAATATCTCCTATTAAAAATGAAATTTTTATTCATAGTTTAACTGCAGTTACGTGTTTTTGAGCTTGCGTTTTCTGACAATTTGAAGATTTGTTCTGCGCTGGTGAAAAAAAAACTCCTCCTCAATATTGTACTCATACTTTGAAATTGGACGCTTTTTCCACTCTGAATACTCTACTCTTAATTATATTGAAATATCATTCAGAATAATGAACTTCTTTTTAATCATTATTGTTTCCAATTTTCCAGGTGAGGGCTTTGGCAAATAGATTTAGACCAAATGAAGCGTGCGTTGCTGTAACCACAGTCAATGAGTTGAATCCATGTAAGTACTAACAGCCACAACCAGTATCTCTCAGAGATTAATTCATGTTACAACTATTGTTATATCGGCAGGGTTGGGACCTAGGTCTTTAAATCACTAAGTTACCGTGGTAAATTTACAAAATATCTTCTCAAGTCATGCATTATTGGATAACAATTAAAATATACACATAACATCATTTTAATTCACCAAAAGAAATGTCACAACCGGGGCTAGGTCTTTGTACACCATCTAAAAAAATTGACAAACAAATGGTAATTATAGGAAAAAATACAAATAATTTGATTTAATTAGTAGTTAGATGGTAAGAAAATAAGAAAGTCAACATTATTTATGTTCGTTTTAGCGGGCAACATTGACAATGAGTCTTTTCTATGACGGAAGTTGCAAAGTATAGTTAGTTCACTAAGCAGAGGGGACAGCCACCTTACTCACAGCACACTTCATTCACATCACATTGATAGTTGTCTGTCTGTGTGTTTGATTGTTTGTTGCGCTTGAGTTTGTTTTTCAGTTTCTTTATAACTTTACAACTATGAAATAAGCTAAAAATACACAAAACAATGCAATTCAATTCTTTGGACTTAATGCCAGCCATCGATACTACTCGATACACAAAACAAAAGTAAACCTTAGCTGTCAAAGTGACATTTTTTCCGCCATCATGTTTTTTGTTTGTGTTGCACACTAAAAATGAATAATTTCATTTCCTACCAGTAAACAAAGTGTTTTAATAACAATTTAACAATCAAAAAGTGTTCTAAGCATCTTAAACTATTTTTTGATAAAGTGTACAAAGACCTGGCCTAGACTCCTTGCATTTTGGGACATATCTTTTCACACAGCATTCGACAGTTGAACACCAACAAAATAAAAAAGGCCCATCCACAGTTCAATTCCATGGTCACTTTCGGGTACCTTTATGGAAATAAATAATGGTAGAAAAACAATGTATTTTTTTCGACCTTTCTGAGAAAAATAAACTATTATTAGGTGCGTAAAAACAAACAACTCGTTTCATTTCCGTTACACGCGCTTGAAATAACTTCAAGCTGACATGAATTGGGATAGCGTAATTTCAATACAGGAAATCCCTTTTGGGTCGTATCCATATGTGGGTCATCCTACTTTTCCATAAAGGCAACATAAGTAAAACAAATTATAATAGTGAATGTTAAAACTATCAGCACTTTCCAACGGAACTTTGAAATGAAAATTGACTTGATCCATCATGTTTTAATACAAACATCAAAAGATCTTGAATAGTCGTTAACTTTTTTTTTAACATTTTTATTTCAACCTTGTTCAGTATATTTTGAAGTGGCGCTGTTTCCTTTTAGTTTTGTTGATACAGATGGGAAATACGTATATATTTAATTTACTACTTATATTTTAACGCAATCCAAAATTTAGAAATGATATTTGTCGAAATATGGAATTAAAGTAACTTTGTATTGAAGTCAAGTGATTCAAATGCGAAGTCCCTTAGTATTTTTATATCTGGTATAGAAATAGAGAAATGTCTTTAATTGTTATGGAGATATTTTCATAACCATCCGATCTTGGTCTTGATCAACAGTCTTGAGCAATTTGATTACCACAGAGCTCATGGTATAAAATTTCGACTAACCAAATTTTGCTGCTACCAACTAACCTTTACTGCTACCAACTTCATAACTACAGTGTCGAAAATCGTATACTAGTTCTATGAAAGGTTTGTGAGAAATGTTATAATAGTTACTTAATTGATTTGCATTTGTCATCACGTTTAATTTTCTCTATTCAATTAAACAATCAGTCAGTGAATGAACGATTCCTTCATACTATGATTCAATACTCTATTATAGTACCACAAGCAGCAATAATATCCTACAGCATCTACATCGGTACCCTGTCGCTGATGTTTATATGGCTGGTGACGGCGGTGGTAGCGGCGGGGTTGGCCGTCGTCAACGTTGCTGCTAACCCTACTGAACCTGCTGTGGGTTTGCCAGGTGAGAGGTTTATTTAATATTTATAGCTGGAGGAGGGATGATGTATTCATGAAATCAGTACGATTTGGTTATTTTAATTATAATTTAACGAAAATTACTAGATTCTTACCATGATTCGTAAAAGAGTTAATAACCTATCATATAAATATCAATATCTCAATTTTTAAATTAAATTTGTATAAGTTGTCCGTGAATCTCCCTTTCAGAGCAGATTGCGTGTTGCTTTCTGTCTAAATATTGGTAAAAAAAGGTTAAACGCCGATTAAAAGAACATGATTTATGCCTATGAATGGTGAGACTGCAAAAGGCATTTTCCTATTTTGGTCCGAAGTTTCTAAATCAGTATTTTCACGGATTTAAGATGCAGCGTGAAAGGGCTCTCTCATTTCTCTTTTCTTTTTTTTATTATTAATAAAAAAAGGAAAAACATAATAACTTTGTGCATTGGCTGTAAGGCGAGTTTTTATTTTGTTTGCATTGTATTCTTGCCAATTTTTAGCTAGGAACCGATTTGGATTAAATATAGTCCACAGATAGACGCAAAAATGACATAGGCTACTTCAACCACAGGAATTAAATTACTGGGATAATTATATATATTTATTATTATTATTATTATTATTTTTTAATATGAACAATCACACCACATTATCTAGCCCAAATTAAGTATCATTAAGAACTTGTGTTATGGATACTAGATAACGGATAAATTAACTTAAGAAATATGTAAGCACACATAGATTTTTTTTCATGTATAAATATTAGAAATAAACTTAAATAAACATACTTACACATCCATGACTAGAAAGCAAATATAATAAAACATCTGCCCCTACCAGGATTCGAACCCGGGACCTCTGGCATGGAAGGCAAGGGTACTTACCTCCACACCAAACAGGCCGTCATAGTCATTAAATATGAGAATAGATTTACTAGCTGAAACGAAAATAAATTAAAACAGTATCATTTTAGAACGTACTAAATATGGCCACAGAAAGACTTGTCACATATATATAATTTTCATAACCAGGTTGCCTCTGGAGCAACGTAGTAACGGCAGTATTCGGAGTCACAGTTCTGCTCTTATTCGGTGTCTACTGGACTTCATCAGGACTGAGGGCACACCTGGCTTTAACTCATGTAGCTTTGGGACTCTTTACGCCAGTGTCGGCTTTAGGATTCTCATACTGGTGAGTATTTTATACAAGATATTTTTAGAAACCACCGCGTTTATGAATAAATAGGACGTTATGACAAATTAATTACTTAATTAATAAATTTTTTTATTGTTGTAACTTGGCCCTTGTTAGTATAGACAATTATATTTCTGTGTTAGTACAAAAACAATTAAAAATTTATTTCATTAATTTATAAACAGGATTTTCTATAAATATACAAATTGTGTTGGTGATGCGATAAATGTTCTTAAAATGTCATAAATATAAACGAAAACTCCTTTCTTTACAATACAACCAAATTACAACAAAAAGATCCAAGTATAATAATGTCGACAGATCAAATATTATGTCAAATTATTTATTTTTAAAACCCTAATCATTTCTCGTTATTTATATATTATAATATGATTCCTTACAAAAAATAAGTTACATTAGTATTACGTGAAACTAAATTCACAAAAAACCCAATACTTTTTTTATTGAGTTGAGCCACTGTCTTAATTTTTTAAAACTTTTTTATGATAAATGACTGCGAACTATGCTACATTGAGATATGCAGCACTTAAAAAAAACATTTGTACAGAAGAGTAGAGGAGTTCTTATTTTATTAGTCACTATTTTAATAAACTACAACGTGTAAATGAATGATCCCAAAACCTGGTACACCTCATTAAAAAAAATAAGTAATAATATGATTAAATATAAATTGCGCCGAAATAAATAATATTTTAAAAGTTATTCAACATTAGATCGGAGGTGACCTTTCTATGAAGTTTTGAGCTCTACGGCGTAGGTACTCCGCGTCTCGTCGCACGCGGCCTCTGAGTCGCACAGCGCAGCGCCCATACAGCTGACTACTATTCAGAGCTTTAACAGACGTTCACTTTACACCGGCCAAGTTATTTTGAGTGAACTGTAAGAACTAAACCTTGGCCTACCTATGGCCCGAAAAAACTTCAAAAGCAATTTCAAAACTTTCCATCACACTTTCCCAGGCTTTGGACTGGCAACCTATTTGTCACATAATATCGATTGAAATTATTAGGTACTGCATACTCGGTGATATTAAACATGACACCTGTTTCAAATGACGCTTGTTGAGTGTGCTAAAAAGTTTTTTAGTAGTATTTATTTTAATTACGAAAATTATAATTTTTACGGTTTAAAGCATGTTTAAAGTGATATTATTAAATCGGTTACATAATTGGTAGTTATTAAGTACCTCGTAACTGATAGGTATTTTTTTGAATGTTAAAAAATCCAATAGTTTGAAGAAAACCTCTAAATGTAACAATAATAACAAGAACTTAAAAAAATCCAATAACCGTTTAACAACAACAACAACAGCCGCCGCTTACAAATCCAGGGGAGCCTTATGCATCGGCCACGGCATTATATCAAAACACCTTGACTCGAAAGTTTTAAACACGCTATCGCTACTACGCAGGTGTCATGTTAATTTGACCAAGTAATACGTTGGTAAAGAAACAAATGTTTAACTTGTAATAGAAAAAAATATTACAGGTACAAACAAGTTGGCGTATTTAAAAGTTTTGAATCAAATTATTTACACTGATTGTTATGTACACTTATAACTAATTACTTACAAAATTAATTATTAGAAGTCCAATTTTGGCGGCTAGTTAAAAGTTGTTCAAAATGTCCACCGCTTTGCTGCAAGCACAGTCTCGCGCGCTTTTTTTTGTCAACTGAAGTGTCTGTTTTCAATATTTCAAAAGCACTCACAATGGCCTCGCGTGATTCACTAACGTTTCTGGCGCTATGTCCACTGTCATAAACAATTGTTTTGACTCTACCCCACACAAAATAGTCTAGTGGAGTAAAATCCGGCGACCTGGCAGGCCACTGCACAGGTCCACCACGTCCAATCCAGTCTTCCCCGTATTCCGCGTCGAGGTACCTACGAACAGTCCACTGGAAGTGCGCTGGAGCTCCGTCGTGCTGAAACATCAGGTCTCGTAACAGATACAGAGGCACGTCGTCAAGTAACTGACTCAATGTTTTTTGAGGAAACTTAAGTACGTTTCTCCATTTAAATGTTCTAAGAATACGGGGCCGACTATGTGTGGTCCCAGAATACCTGCCGATACATTTAGAGAAAACCTATGTTGGTAGGAATTCTCTACTGATGCGTAGGTGTTAACATGACTCCATATGTGCCTGTTATGTTGATTGAACATACCGGCGCGCGTAAACGTGCACTCATCAGTAAAAAGAATGTTCTTATGTTCGTTCGCTAAATACCAGTCGTAGAATGCAACACGCGGAGCCAGATCCTGAGAGTTCAATTCTTGACAGCGACGAAAGTGGTAAGGGTGCTGTCCGTCGTCTTGTAAAACTCTCCAAACGTAGGCGTGACTACAGCCGATAATTCTCGCTGCTTCACGTGTACTGGATTCTGGGTTCTCATGGAAATACTCCAATATCCTTTCTTGAATCCGTACGTCAAAGGGGTCGTGGCCTCTGTCCATTCCGGTAGGAGGAAAAAATGTTCACAAGCCTTTGAGTGGCTGCTAACATTGTCTCGTTGGAGACGGAAACACCGAATTGCTCACGGAATTGTCGCACTACCAAACTCACGTTGTCGTTACATCGCGCGAGCGTTCTCACCATTTCAGTGTATTGCACACTTGTGTACCGAAAAGCATTGTGAAAGCGGTGGTGCCTGCAGCCGCGCGTCGATCGGTACCGAAAGGACGATACCTTCCAAGACGAAGTTCGTGCGGAGACTGACCGGCGCCGGCGGCGCCTCGCTCTCGGAGGTGCGAACACAGGCGATCGGCTTGGGGTGCGCGGACGCGGGCGGCTTGCTCTTTAACGTTATAATAATAAGGTTTATTTCAGACCTCATCTGCGTCCGGACCCGTTCGGACGTGTTTGACGGTCGCTCCCGGCTGCCGAGTCACGATTGTTGTCTCACGACTCCACTCGTATCAATACTCAAACGCCACTCTCAGATCCGTTCTGCGTCCGGCCCCGCTCGGACGTGTTCGCGGTCGCTCCAGCAGTTGAGTCACGATTGTCGTCTCACGACGTCAACTCGTAGCAACACTCATACGCTGTTAGCCTCTTTAGGGCTTACTCTGTGGCCGGTTTCGATCGGCTGCAAGTAAGTCGGTCTCTTGCACAGCAACAACAGAGCTGAGCTTACCGCGGTCGATTAAATTCGATAGTGGTTCGCGAAGCTCGGGCTGTTTTTCTGGCTGCGTACCTGACGCTTGGCGCTTGCTACGTAGTCAGAGACTCGCTCTGCGGCCGGCCCCTGGCCGGTCGTAACGTAGTCAATCTTGCACTCCGTGCACCCCTCGAAGTAAAAACCTCACTTCGGTGAGTGCAGCAACAACAGGGTTGAGCTTACCGCGGTCGATTAAATTCGATAGTGGTTTGCAAGACTCGGGCTGTCTTTTTGGCTGCGTACTCGACGCTTGGCGCCTGTACGTAGTCAGAGACTCGCTCTGCGGCCGGCTCCGGCCGGTCGTAACGTAGTCAATCTCGCACTTTTAGTGCAACCCAACTCCGTCAGGTCTACGGCCGGTTTTTGTTGTCAATTTATTGACGACACACTCCGTAGTAGACTCGCGTTTGATCAGGTGGATACTTAACGGTGACAACTAAGCCTGATAGCGTTGCCCCGGTGCGCTTCCAAGGCCCTTCAGGCCAAGGAGAAACCGGCTGACCCGATCCCATTGCACTTGGGCCTTTCCCAGGGTGACGGTACAGTGCTGTCCGAGCTAGGGGCACCACCTCGCGTCGTCCCCAGCCCCCCTACCGCGGGTAGGGAGGTTTAGGTGCTAGGTTTGCTAGGGAACCTAGGCATTCTTATATATTTATATATTATATATCGTAGGACCAAGCCCTCCCAATGGACCAGCAAAGCTTGGTAAACTTTGCTAGGTTGTTCGCCCAGGCACTCGCTGCCTCCGGAATCCCCATCCCAGATGACGTACTAACGCAGGCCTTACAGGCAACTATCGCGTCCCCGGCCCCTCAGGCCTCAACCCCGGCCCCTCAGGCCTCTAACATCGAGACCCCTCAGGTCTTAAGCTCTCCCGCGTCTCCCGCCTCGTCCGAGATGGACTGCGAATCGGTCGCATCCTCTCACGCGTCGCGTCGTAAGCGTACCGCTCCCGGGAGCGACTCCGAACCCGCGTCTGATACGTCGTCAGATGCCGTCACCCTAACCGGCTCTCCTGAGCCCGCGTTTCAACTCGTCGCCAAGCGCTCCAAGAAGCGCTCTAAGAAAGCTTCGGTATCTTCAATACCCGAGCCCTCCCCGGTGTCTTCAACACCAGCCCCCGCGCCGTTAAAATCGGTCGTAGTAACCGCGTCTCCGTCGGTCACATCAAAGCCAGCGACGCGCTGCGCTCCCGTCCCGCCGAAGCCTCAGCTCCCTCCGCCCGTATTCCTGCGTGAAAAAGCGCGCTGGACCGCGGTTTCCAACTTGTGCAAAGTGCACAAAATCAATTACTTAAAAGCCGCCAACGCTGGCGATACAATCAAAATCCAATTAGCAACCGTCGTCGACTTCCGCGAGTTTACCAGGCTACTCGGATTAAACCAAATCGCGTATCACACCTACGCCCTCCCGGAGGAGCGTAAGATCCGCGCAGTACTACGGGGCGTCCCGTTCGAACTCAGCAACGAAGACATCTTCGATGACCTTAAGTCTCAGGGTTTCCCGGTCACAGCAGTGCACAAGATGCACTCCAACCGCGGTAGGCGTTTTCCGTTAGCGCTAGTAATCCTGTCCAATACTCCCGACTCGAAGGAGATTTTCAAAGAGGCTCGCACAATCTGCGGACTCTCGAACATCTCCGTCGAGCGTCCCAACCCCCGCGGTCACCCTGGGCAGTGCCACCGCTGCCAGCTATATGGCCACGCAGCGGCTAACTGTTCAGCTCCCCCCAGGTGCGTAAAGTGCCTGGATCCTCACTTCACTAAGGAGTGCACTCGCACTCCCGAATCCACTTCCCCCCCTGCCTGTGTGCTGTGCGGCCAGTCCGGCCACACAGCAAACTACAGGGGTTGCCCGCGCGCTCCGCGCTCCACCACCAAGAGGGTTGCGCCTAAACCGGCGCCGCCACTCACTCCTGCTAACTTCCCGCCGCTGCGCAACCGGGGTCCCCCGGAAGCAAAGCCCGTTCAGCCGACGCCTACTCCGGCTCTGTCTTGGAGGCAGCGTCCGGCCGTCCCGCCTGCACCTTCCCGACCCATCCCAGCTCCCGTAGCTCCAGTAGGGCCGCGTCCCGCGTTGTCATCTTCCCCTCAGTCGTCGTTGGCTGAGGACATGAAGACCGTGTTCGACGTCATCCAAAACGTCGACATTAACGAAATTTCCGTACTCGCACGAAAACTGCGAGCCGCCCGCTCTCCTCAAGAGCGACTATTCGCATTAGCCGCGCATCACTCGCTCCTAAGTTCGTTGTAAATTCTTTTATTTTTTGTAAATTATAAATAAATAAATTTTAATGTCTAGACCCGCGAATCTCGCGTCCAGTCGTATTAAACCTAAGGGCTTATCCCTAGTATCTTTTAACGCTCGTAGCCTTAGCTCTAACCTTCCCGAGATTAAACTGTTCCTTCAGAACAACGACCCAGATCTTTTTCTTCTCCAGGAGACATGGCTCACTCCTAATCGCTCCAGGGGATTCGCGATTCCCAAGTACGCGTTTACACGTAACGATAGGCCTAACTGCGACGGTTTCGGCGGCACTGCTATCTACTACAAAAGAGGATTCCATTGCTGTCCTCTCCCTACCCCTCCTCTCCTTAACATGGAAGCCACCGTGTGTAGATTGGCTATGACTGGTCATCCGACCATCATCATAGCCTCAGTCTACATACCTTGTGGCACCAAACCTATCCGCAGCGACTTTGAGACCATTCTCGCCCTCGGCCGTTCAGTCATTATGTTCGGAGACTTTAACTCCAAACATACTGACTGGACGTGCCTATCAACCAACCAAAGCGGTATAGCCCTCCTCGACATCACCAACTTACTCGACTTAGACGTCGTCTCCCCTATCACTCCCACTCACTATCCCGACAATCCGAACCACTCTCCGGACATCCTCGACTTTGCAATCGTCAAGCATATCAACCTCGACCTCAGGTCTATCGAACCGCTCGATGACCTAGGTTCTGACCACCGCCCCGTCTCCCTCGTGCTAGGACCGCCTAACGTTAACGTCACTTCTCCTAAGACCTTTACCGACTGGAAAGGTTTTAAAAACACGATAGTTTCTGCCTTAGAGGCCCCAAACTCTCCGCTCGCGATCTCGCCCGATCAATTAGATAGCCCGGATAAAATAGACTCGTTAGTAAATTCTCTCACTGATGCTATCAACTCAGCCATCAGTGTAAACGAAAAGGTTGCTAAGAAAGGCAAACCCACGCTTCCCTTAGCCATTAGCAATCTTATTAAAGCTAAGAACGCGGCTCTCCGGAGAGCCAAGAAATATCCCACGCCCGCCTATAGAACAGCTGCGAATCAGCTGCAACGTAAAGTTAGATCTCGCCTCGCGGAACTCCGAGACGCCCAGATGAACGATCTCATGGCGAATATCTCCCCGTCCCACCAAGCGTATTATCGAATGGCCCGAGCCTTACGCGTAGACGCCGCCTCTCACGTCCCTCCTCTCACTCGTCCCGATGGCTCTATCGCCTTCGAAGACGAAGAGAAAGCCGAATGCTTCGCTGACAGCGTCGCGTCTCAATGCTCGCCCAGCACGCAACCCGTGAATCCCAATCACATCAAAGCGGTGGAGGCCGAAGTCCTCCGTAGAAACTCTCTCCCCATCACCGACGACCCCGTCACAGTCTCTAATGATGAAATCTCGCTTCACATCAAAAGTCAAAAGTCCAGAAAGGCTCCGGGTGCGGATGGTATTTCCAACCACGCACTTAAGCACCTGCCTCAACAGGTGCTTACCTTGTTAGCTGTCATTTTCAATGCCTGCTTCGACCTTAGCTACTTTCCAAAAGCTTGGAAAGAAGCGACAGTCATAGGCATACCCAAGCCGGGTAAACCTCTTAATGTCCCGGCTAATCACAGACCCATCAGCCTCCTCAAGGCAATGTCTAAACTTCTCGAGAGAGTCATACTCTCTCGAATGCGGAACCATCTGTTTCCAACGGACGGCGATCCTCTCATAATTCCCCACCAGTTCGGCTTTCGCGCTAAGCACTCCTGCCCTCAGCAAGTCTGTGACGGTTGTCTATTTCGACCTCTTTTTGTCAGTAAATTTTATTTTTTTTTGTCGTTCCCGACGTAATTTTAAACTAGGAATTACGTAGTGTCGGAGAACGGCAATGTTTTGATTTGACAAGTCAGTCACGAAATATTATCCATCAAAGCAACTTGAATCTATTTATTTATTATTGTTTCCGAGTTTATTATTCAAAATTACATAGTTAAGATATTTTATTATCTACAATCAAAGTTTTTTTTTAAGAAACCTATAATTTATTTTTACGTTCACGAGTGTGCGTAGCCAAAATTTTTGGTAAGGATTCTCATTCATTAAAATTTTATTTTATTGTTATTTTTTCTTTTCAGATCAAATTTAATTGTATTAATATTTCTGTTCTATTTTGTGTGACTATTTTTTTTATTTCAATTTTGTTTATATTTTTCTGTTTGTATTTACAGGCATTTTTGTATATTTTTAATTTTACCGAAAAAATAAACATAGAAGAGAGTTTTGGTGTTTTACTGGTACTACGTTACATACTGGCGCCCGAATATTCAAACGTAGTTTATGGAGAAGAGAGGAGGAACTATATCAACAGAAGAATTGCAACATTAAAAATAATTTTTTTATAATTATTATTGAGGTCAGGCATAAAACTTTATTTGTTACCATTTTCAATCATTAACATTCACTATAATATATTTATATATATATCTACTATAATATATCTACTATAATATATCTACTATAATATATCAAAATACTGCTAAATTATTCAGACATTTAAGTTTCTTTAGTTTCTTTCGTTATAATATCCTTGAAGAAATTTTCTGAAGACACAACATTCTATAACCCAGTAATTTCACTATTTAAATAACATTTTTTATTCATTTTCATCACTCGAAAATACGTATATTTTTAAGGCTTTATTCTGCATAACGACTATTAACAAATTTGTTTCACTTTAACATTTTTTTTTTGATTTTGCAATGAATTTTTCACAATTAAATAAACCTGAAATAATTTATGAATTAAAAATCAGAAATATAAATTTTTCTTCGACGCAATCTGTAGACGAACTACGATCATTATTATTAAATATTAATGTAGATTCTGAAACAGAAATTTTACAAAATAGCCCTGAAGAATTTTCAGAAGATATTAATACCATTAAAAAAAATTTAAAACTGGTTGAAGCTTGTATAAACTCTTATCCTATTAGGAAACAAAAAATTTCACCTTATTTAACTCATATAAGAACAAGATTAGGCCTCATTGACATTACATCAGATTTATCTTCAGAGCAGTTAGATTTAATAAATTCATGTTGGAATGATTTAACTCAATTAGACTCACGTTTTAAAAATTTGGAAAAATCACCAACACATTCCACATATCATTCCGCAGAATCTATACAAAATATTAATCTACAACCCCTTTCTTTTTTCGAAGCATTAACTGATAAGGTCAGTAAAATTACAGAAAATCGAACTAACAATGATTTAAAAAGATTTATTTATAAAGGTGAAGGTTGTCCAAAGGATTTTATTCAAAAACTTGAAGAATTTTCACAAATAAAAAATATTTCTGAAAAATCTTTATTCTCACATATTTATGATATTTTATCTGGATCTGCTCTTGATTGGTTTAGAGCTAGAAAGTCGACTATTAATGACTGGTCATCTTTCCGATCGGCATTGTTGAATGATTTTGCAATTACCGATTACGATTATAAACTAAAAAAAGTAATCGATGCTCGTAAACAAAAACATAATGAGAGAATTATCATCTACTTTGCTACAATGGAATCTCTTTTTTCAAAGCTCTTGGAACCAATGTCCGAAAAAGAAAAAATTAATACTCTTGTTAGAAATCTTAAACCTGAATTCACATTACGTCTTTCACCTACTGATTTACATACTGTAAATTCTCTCTTGGAATCATGCAAATTTACAGAAAGCATTCTCCAAGTTTCTAATAATACATCTTACTACTCTTCATCATCACCACCAGATCATTATCATTCTTTTCCTATTCCTTCTACATCAAATTCTAATAACAAATCGTATAATAATACTCTACTTTCACATAATCAACCATATATTCCTGAATTTCCTTTTAAAGCTTGTACATATAATTCCATAGCAGCTGTAGCTAATCCATTACCTAATACTGTAGCTGCAATTAATAAAAATCAGAATTTTTATAAATTCACTTGCCCACGTTGTAGATCTAATACACATTTATTAAAAGACTGTACTAACACTAATATAGTGTGTTTTCGTTGTGGAAAAAAAGACTTTATTACTAGTAAATGTCCTAATTGTAATAAGTCGATTTCAAAAAACTAAATTACGAGGAGTGCATAAACAAAAATAATGGTATTAAATCATCAAATTTTGACAAAAAAGATTGGGATACATGGTTAAAAACTTTAACAATTTTTTTTAAATCTTATAACACTTGTGCTCTCCTCTTTAATAAAACATCAGATTTTGAACATCCTTATTTACATATAAAAGTAAACGATTTAATTTTAAATGGTCTTTTAGATAGTGGTAGTGCTATCACTATATTGGGTAATAATTCTCATAAAATTTTATCACAACATGGTCTTTTTATGCAAAAAAACTGTTTAATAAAAGGTAATGTTGCAAACGGACAAACTATTTCTTCTATCGGCATTATTACTCTTCCTACTTTTTATAACAATAAATTTGCGTTAATTACAGCTCATGTGATCCCAGAAATCACTGAATCACTCATTTTGGGTATTGATTTTTGGAAAACTTTTAATCTTGCTCCGGATATTCTTAGTAATATCACATTACAACCTTCAAATTTAAACTCATCTTTTCTCATTAATACAGATCCTAACTTTCATTTACATGAATACCATTCTTTAACAGATACACAAAAAATTATTGCAGATGCAATTATGGAAAAGTTTAGGTTGATTTCAACTGAATGTAAACCTTTAGGTCGTACTCATTTAGTCGAACATTTCATCGACACTGGAGACCATCCACCTATTCGTCAACGCTGTTACAGACTTTCTCCTGAGAAACAAAAAGCTCTTTGTAAAGAAGTTGATGATATGTTACAATTAGATGTCATTGAACCCAGTGACAGCCCATGGCTGAACCCAATTATTATTACACCTAAAAAAGATGGTACTTGGCGATTTTGTATTGATAGTCGTAAATTAAACGATATCACAAAAAAAGATGCTTACAAACTTCCTTTCATTTCTGATATATTAGATAACCTTAAAGATGCTAAATTTATATCATCTATTGACATTGCTAAAGCGTTTTGGAATATTCCCTTAAAAAAAGAGGATAAACTCAAAACTGCATTCCATGTTCCAGGCCGAGGAATGTTTCAATTTAAAGTTATGCCATTTGGTTTAACTAATGCACCTGCTACCCAACAAAGATTCATTGAAAATCTACTAAATGACCTTACAAATGATAATAATGTTTTCTATTTTATCGACGATATAGTCTGTATCTCTCAAACCTTTGAACAACATGTCGATATACTTACTAAAATTCTTAAAAAACTTTCAGATGCCAATCTCACAGTCAATTTTCCAAAATGTTCATTTTTCCGGAAAGAATTAAAGTACTTAGGCTATGTAGTTAATGAAAATGGTTTAAAAACAGATCCTAAAAAAGTTCAAGCTATTCTTGATATACAAACTCCAAAATCTGCTAAGGAGGTCAAACGTTTTTTGGGTACTGCCAGCTGGTACAGACGTTTTGTACCTAATTTAAACACCCTTGCAGCACCGTTAACTAAATTAACTTCTACAAGCAAAAAATCACCTCCATTTAAGTGGTCTGATGAAGCTGAAATTGCTTTCAAGGCTATTAAGCAAGCTTTAATTAGTACACCAGTTCTGGCATGTCCAGATTTCTCTAAACCATTTGCTGTTCATTGTGATGCCTCTTCCTATGGCATTGGCGCAATGTTAACTCAGGAAGTCGATAATATTGATAAACCTATTGCTTATATGAGTAAATCACTTACAGGCGCTCAAAAGAATTATTCAGTCACTGAACGTGAACTTTTAAGTGTTATTACGGCACTAGAGCATTGGCGTTGTTATTTAGATAATGGATTACAATTTACAATTTATACTGATCACGCAGCCCTTCAGTGGTTTATGCATTTAAATAATCCTACTGGCAGATTAGCTCGGTGGAGTATTCGTTTATCTATGTTTAATTTCGTAATTAAACACAAAAAAGGCTCAGATCATGTCGTACCAGATACTTTATCACGGATAAAACCAATTGATTTAATTAATTTTTCTACTTCTCAAACTAAAGACACTTGGTATTTAGCAATTTATAATAAATGTTCATCATTTCCTTCTAGTACTCCGGATTACATGATTCATAATAATAAATTGTTTAGATTTTGTAGATCTAACACATTATTTAACTCTGAATTTAATTGGAAACAAGTAATACCATTAGAATTTAAGGAATCTGTGATTACACAAAATCATTCTACTCCCCAAACGGCACATTTTGGTACTTTTAAAACATACCATAGAATTAAAAATCTCTATTTTTGGCCTGGCATGTATAAAGACGTAGCCATGTTTATTGCTAAGTGCGAGACTTGTTTAGCTACCAAGCACCAAAATCAAAACTTAATTGGTTTAATGGGCAAACCCAAACATTGTTCACGCCCTTTCCAATGTTTATCCATAGATTTGATAGGTCCACTTCCTACTTCACGTAAGCAGAATAGATTTCTATTTGTAGTTACTTGTTGTTTTTCCAAATATTGTTTGTTATTTCCAATAAAACATGCAACCGCTTCTATTATTCGCCATATATTGGACAATTTAGTTTTTATGGTTTATGGAGTTCCAGAAACTATTATATTAGATAATGGTATTACAAATGATAAGTACAGAATTATCTGAATTATTTAAATTTTACAACATACCAAAAATACATTACACTCCACGTTACTGTCCACAGGTTAACACCGTCGAGCGTTACAATAAAACTATTGTAACGGCGATTGCAGCTTTTATAGATAAAGATCACAGAACTTGGGATACCTATATAAACAAAATACAGTTTGCTATTAATACTGCGGTTAATGAAACCACAAAATTCACTCCATCATTTTTAGTATTTGGTAGAGAAGCTGTTACATGTGGATCTATCTACAAAAATAAAGATTCCAGAGATGAACTAATTTTCAGTCCTAGGGATGTATATGCTGAAAACATAGGACAATTAATACCTATCTTTTCCGAAGTACAGAAGCGGTTATTTAATGCACATCAATATAATGCAACTTATTATAACAAACATCATCAGAATTTAGAATTTAATAACGGTGATATTGTTTGGAGGCGAAACCATGTAATAAGTTCCTCTAAAAAACATTTTTGTGCTAAGTTTGCACCCAAATTTATTAAATGTAAAGTTTCAAATAAAGTTTCACCATTAATTTACGATTTAGTGGATATGAATAATAACCCATTAGGTCGTTGGCATATCAGAGACATTAAACCTCTACCGCGTTTAACTTCTTCTTTGAGTGATTAGATTGGTTGTTACCAATTACTTTATATGAATTCATATATAATTATTGCTAATTATCTCACGGCGAGCATAAGCCGATTCTTTTTGTCTTATTTTTTTTTTTTTTTTCTCTATGCACCTCATTATCGTTTGGCTATACCATTAACATTGACGTTGGTCAAAACTTATAATTAATTATCATCATCGTAGTATTAGGTTAACTTTTTGTGTAATTTATTTAATATTTGCAATTCTAATTTTTTTTTCCCAATTTTTTTTTTTTTTCAAGCGGTTTGCAACTTGTAAAATTAAGCCTTCTGCACGAGCGTTTATTAAGGTAACTCGTTAAACTAAACCATACCTATGTGTATTATTTATACGCTTGAATCACTTTCCTGTGAGAATTATTTTCATATGTTTATTACATAAATATTTTAATTACTTCACAAAAGACCCTTGGATTTTATTTAAAAGTCAATATTTCACGACTGGCTATGATTTTCTTTTCTTTCCGGCATATTTATTTCAGTTTTTAACTGAAACTTGTTTATAGTAATCACCGTGCGGGAGTTAGCGACACGTTAAAGAAGCCATAAGCTATTAATATTTTCAGCGGATGGCAACTATTAAAGCCTTTTGCCGTTGCGTTCAACTCTGTTGAGTTGACTTATTTAGGATACGATTCCTCATAAGCAACTCTAACTGCATGATGTTTTATTTCCAGTAATTGGAATAAGACTAGTATGATAGAGAATGTATGTTGTAATTATAATGTACGTTGATGGAGTTGAACGATGTATATTAACATTGTATATTCCAGGAACATGTTTAAAATTTTATCATTCATGAACCATGTAATTTAAGATAATTATTTAGGATTTTTTTTTTCTCTCTCTCTCGTCTGTTTTGTTTTCTTTTTCTATTAAATAACTTGTTGATATGCAATATATCAGTATTATTTTTTTTTTTTTTCATATATACAGGATGTTTTTTCAGAAAAATTCTTCTATAGGATGTTAATATTAATTTTCATTTTGCTTTTAATTATTATTATTTTTTTTGATTGTTCTTTCATTTAGCAGATTAAATATTAAAATTCGATATGTATATGCGGTTTATTTTGATTTGGTATGAATATTTTTTTTTTTTTTTTTAAAAAAACTATACTGAAAAAATCTTTCAGATTTTTTTTCCCGGCCCCCGGGGTATTGTGACGGTTGTCTATTTCGACCTCTTTTTGTCAGTAAATTTTATTTTTTTTTGTCGTTCCCGACGTAATTTTAAACTAGGAATTACGTAGTGTCGGAGAACGGCAATGTTTTGATTTGACAAGTCAGTCACGAAATATTATCCATCAAAGCAACTTGAACCTATTTATTTATTATTGTTTCCGAGTTTATTATTCAAAATTACATAGTTAAGATATTTTATTATCTACAATCAAAGTTTTTTTTTAAGAAACCTATAATTTATTTTTACGTTCACGAGTGTGCGTAGCCAAAATTTTTGGTAAGGATTCTCATTCATTAAAATTTTATTTTATTGTTATTTTTTCTTTTCAGATCAAATTTAATTGTATTAATATTTCTGTTCTATTTTGTGTGACTATTTTTTTATTTCAATTTTGTTTATATTTTTCTGTTTGTATTTACAGGCATTTTTGTATATTTTTAATTTTACCGAAAAAATAAACATAGAAGAGAGTTTTGGTGTTTTACTGGTACTACGTTACAAGTCCATCGAATCGTCGAGTACATACTCGACGGCTTCTATCCGAAACGAAAGAAAACGATCGCAGTTTTCTTTGACGTAGCCAAGGCTTTCGACAAAGTCTGGCACAGCGGTCTCGTTTATAAACTCTATAAAATAGGCTTACCGGCTCGCCTAGTTAGGATAATCGCGTCGTTTCTCAAAGACCGCACGTTTCGTTTCAAACATGAAGGCACGCTCTCCGCGCCTCGTCCCATAAAGGCTGGAGTCCCTCAAGGCTCAGTCCTCGCCCCTCTTTTGTATACCGTATACACTAACGACATTCCCATCCCAGCTAAAATCGTCGAACTCGCTCTCTTTGCCGACGACACTGCCCTTTACACCAAAGGCCGCAGAGCCTCGGGTCTCGTCACCAGATTTCAAAAGGCTATTAACACCCTCGGTGCTTGGTTTAAAAAATGGCGTATTGATGTGAACCCAGAGAAGAGCTCTGCGGTTTACTTCGACTACAGACGCAGTCGTATCCCCAACAATCTCCAATTGAGAATGCAAGGCACTCCCATCCCCTGGAAGCGCAGTACTAAATATTTAGGCGTCATATTAGACCAGACGCTTTCATTCAATCCTCACGTCGATAGAGTAACGAAACTCGCACGTTTTTACCTAGGCCGGCTTTACAGTATGTTAGGTAGAAAAAGTAAAATGTCCTTCAGAAACAAACGTACGCTTTATAAGGTCTGCGTTAGACCAGTCATGTCATATGCTTCGCCAGTCTTTGCTCACGCCAAACCCTCCGTCCTGCACAAACTGCAGGTAGTTCAAAACCTCTTCTGCCGCAGGGCCACAAACGCACCTTGGTACGTGCGCAACGCGGACCTGCACAGAGATCTTGAACTGCCTACAGTACAACAGTATCTAAAAACACTCTCAGAATCGTTCTTCAAACGCGCCGAATCCCATCCCAATCCTCTTGTTCGAAAATCAGTCTCATATACTGCTCCTGTCCTAGATTCGGCATACAAAATCGCTAGACCGAGAAACGCGCACACAAGCGAACGTTCGAAGATAACCGTAGATCTCGAGGCCCTTCAGGCCGCCAATTCTAATTCTAACGTAAATTCGAATTAATGCAAATTTAATTTTCAATTTTTAATGTTTTCATTACTTACTTTTCATTTTAATGTTTTTATTTTTTATTTTACTTTTAATTTTTGAGCACCTCCAGTGCTATGTAAATCCCAGCGGGTGACCCCTTAAGGGCCCCGCTAGCGCGGCCTCTTTCTCCAATTGGCCGTCGCTCCGATGAAGGCTGAGTGGCAAAAATGCACGAGCCGACAGGGGGTTTTTAGTGGGTATGGTTCTGGTAGGCGTCGGGACGAGTCCCACATAACTTCGGAGTCGCGCCGGAGTATGCGTCAGAGCATTTTTATCCTCCTGCCCTTCCCGCGGAGGGGAACAAAAAAAAAAAAAAAAAGGTTTATTTTTAGCATGGCGATCGGTAATCACTCGGTGCGTAGCGGATTTTTTTATCGGTCGGTGTCGTTCGTTCGATGCTAACTAGTTATGGGCGGCCGGGCGCTAGCAAGAAATGAGAAATGTTATAGTATAAATAGTTTAGACATGGGCCAATAAATATGGAAAAATATAACCTATATTAAAACATGGTGCGATCGATTCGCAATACGATTCTGAGCCAACTACTTTCTGGTTTTGGGTTAATTCATTTACACGTTGTATACGTACGTCCAGCGACACTAGACGGAGAATTTCGTTAGCTAAGTTTTTAAAAACAGCGCAAGATATTGCAATTGTGCCTCTATGGTTTATGGATGATTTTCTCGATTAGTTCACTAGACTTTTGCTCATTTAAATTAATAATTTCAAGGTCAAGGTGAAATATTTCATAAAAATATAATTTTAAAATAGTTTTTATCAAATAGACAAATTTTGTCTTGTGAAGAAACAAACTGTTTTTTTTTACTGACACGAAATAAAAGGTTTTTTTTTTCACTTTCACAAATCAGTTTTGTGACTAGTTTAAATCTCTCTCTTTAGCATCGTGGTACGAATCAGTTGGGTCTGTCTTGTAAGCACATAAGAAATTTGCTAAATTGTGTTTATTTATTCTTAGTTTACATTTCTCTATTTTTTTAAAAGCTGACTTAACCAAATTGGTGTATGACTCAATAAAAATTTAAAAAAAAACGCAAATAAAAGTAATTCGAAGAACACCACACATTGAATTGGTGTATAATTATATTCAGTAATGAAACTGACTGTTTATAACTCCAAATTCAAAGTTAATCTTAATTTTGAAATTATGAAACTTCTATTTCCGCAATTTCGACTCCATTAACCAATGAACCGCTAACTTTGCTATCGTAGAATTCAAAGTAGTACCGAGCAAATACCAAAACTGGTTTATTCTTTTGTGTTCCATGTCTAGTGCTCACTATTTGGCGTAGACTGCATATTTTAGTTTTGATCTCGGATAACTATGATAAAATTGTATTTATCTTTTTTCCATTAGCTTCAATACACTAGTATTTGAAGATTTAAATGAAATGAAATCAAATATTTATTTCTCAACATTGACAATTACTTGTTCTTTTACTATTACAATGCAATTCTTTTCAGGATTCAAATCATAGCTGTACTCTGTTCAGTCTGCAGTGTTGGTCTACTAATGCTGCGAAATTATCTTCTCGAAAGAGACCCGCCGCCGCCAGAAGTGAAGATTGACAGTAACTCGGATGGAACCATTTTCTTGTATTAGTTATTTGTTCTGTATAAAAGTTGTTTTTTGTAATTGATTCTATTTATTGAAATTGTCTTTATTGGTATAGTTCTTACCGTCATCACAAGAGTCGTAATAATACCAGTTCAGTGCCTGATCTCACCCAACTAAGAGGCTAATTTCAAGTAATTTACTGTTCATAGGAGGCCGCCATGACCTGGAAGATGCAGTGTGGGCAGGTCCTTGTGTTTTGTGTGGCACTGGGCGTATTTTAGGTGAACGTGGAACGTAGCATTAGCAGATAACACTCCTCGCTAGGTTACTTATTATTGTTACATCCTTTTTGCTGTGAAAATAATAGTGTAATTATAGTAGGTAAATAGAGCCAAGCTTCTTCTCGATGTTATTCTCGTGCATTAGTATGGTTAGCTTAATTTGCATAATTTGTAAAAAACCTATCGATCAAACCCTGTATATGGGATCGAAAAGCTAGCGTCATAATTTTAAGGGGTTTGTTCTGATTACACTGTAAAAGATTTAATAGAAGTTCTAAAAGTTGATAAAATTGTATTTCTGCTGCTAATTAGTAACTCCCAGACTAACACACCGATTGTATGGCCCCAAAGTAAGCAGAGCTTGTGATATTGATGACCTCACAGCGAACTGAGAGGGAACCCAGAATAAACATACATCTTTAAATATCAACAACCATGACCCGAGAACAAACATCTGTGTTCATTACACAATGCCACGGCTAGAACTCCAACCTGGGACCTCCGGCGTATGAGGCAGGGTTACTAACCATTACGCTACTCGGCAGGTGCTACTAAGCCGTTGGCTGCCAATGAAAAGCCCTTTCACGTTTATTTTTATTGAAAATAATTATTTTGTTTTATAGAACATTTATTTATGTTGTAACACTACAATTTTATACTTTGATAACATCTCAATATAGATAAAGAAATACCAATACCCATCACATGTTTTACGACAAACACATGATACAACAATGTTTTCAAATCTCTTTATAAATTAGAAGCAAATGAAGAATTAAAATAAATCATACGTAATGGGTATGTGCGAGAAAATTGTGTCTGTTCGGGACTTTACAAAGCAGTTATCCACATTAAGGGAAATAAAAATTTCTAAAGAACGCTAAAACAAAGTCTAGCGAAAATGATTATAAGTAGTAACAGTTATAGAAAAATAATATAAAAATTAGGTTATTTATCTATCAAGTACAAACCTTTGTTTCGAATTTTGACTTTGAATAAATTGAAATGAATTATACCGTCAAGCCATGCCTTATCAACCGACGTTCAAGCTAGGGTGATTTATTGGCACTCGTAGATTTAAAGTGCATACAAATTTTTGTTGTGCATAAATAAAATATGACATATCTTAATGAATTTGCGAATTTTAGACCAAACAATTAATTTAATGTGTTGACAATTGAACTTGATATGTCCCTTTAGAGATCTCATGCTGTTGAACGATAGGTATTTTAGATGGGAATGAGCGTTATGACGACGTGAGATGTGAAAAAAATTTTTCCTCCTAAAGTAAAATAGCGGAAACCATCAACGCCACTGCCTTTGTAACAAAATAACATTTAGGCGTCGGGGCACATATATTAATTTCAATAAAGGTTAATCCTCCTTTCCTATATTACAAAGCTGAGGATAACGTACATAAATTATTTTAACTGTACCATGGTTTTCATAATTTATATATAAATAACACACCTGTATTTGCCAGTATATAGCAAAGATCCTGCAATGGAATTATGCTCTTCTCAAATTGGTTATGTTTAGTTATATGGCGTGTCTCAACTAAAGCCTTGAGGCAGACGCACCAGTTGCGTTTTTTCTGTTCTTTGAAAGTCGATTTGTTACTTTGCTCATTTATTCCTTAAAATTTCAATATCGTTATAAAAATTAACGTAAAAATATTGACCATTTAGATTTCAATGCCTATTGCTACCATTACCTTGAAGATATAAAACTAATCGCCATTTCAGCTGTGTTCAAAAATATGTATGGTGATTTTGATTCTGTACGCATTTGATTTAACTTATGTATTTACTTTTCTATTGTTCAGTAAAGAGATTTAATATTGGCTAAACAATTTTATCGTAAAATTTTAAAGCCGGCAAATGAGCACACGACTCATCTGATGGTAAGTGGCATCCACACCCTTAAATCTCATTAGTCGTTGGGTTTTACTGTGATTATTCTGTCGAATAATAATGCGTTGCGGACCGTATTTGTGTGTGAACTTGTGTGTCTTGCTCGAACATTTAAATTTCAGCGATTAGATCAAACTTTTGTGATGAACAAGTTCATATTATTTATGGTTTATTTTACACTGTAAATTTAACTGTTTATGTCAGCTTTTATTGATATTTTGAATAAATAAATATTATTCGGCTTTCGAATTGATGGTTATAGAAAAACTTTCCCGAGAAGCTTTAATTTTTTTTTTCAAAATTAGAAATATTTTATATTCACAATTGAAAATGAATTCATGGTGTTTGAGGTTATTTGATAAACTCTACTTATACATAAAAGTTATTATTAACGTTGTAGTACATTTTGAAAATCAAGTTCACTGTAACAACCAGAATTTCATTCACGTGAATGATACACAGTAAATATTTAATAATAAATCCGCAGACAAACACACCAACTGTATGGCCCCAATATAAGCAGAGCTTGTGTTATGGATGACCATACAGCGATCAGGGGGGAACCCAGAATAAACATACATATATAAATATTAACAACCATGACCCGAGAACAAACATCTGTGTTCATCACACAAATGGATGCCCCGGCTAGGACCCAGCCTCACACGTAGGATGAGTTGGATCCTAGACTGTTTGTTATAAATAGCCCTCAATTAAAACACTTTTTAAATAAAATTCACTATTTTTTACTTATTGAAAACACTTTTGTTCCTGAATCTGTTTTAAGTCAGATCAAACGGGCCCAACTTGGAGTATATTAATATGGAGTGAAGTTTAATTTTTTTTAGGAGAATTCCTAATAAATAACATTTATACATTGCAAAACGGTTTCACGACGACTTCTTACTACTATTATACTAGTGATCATTTCATTAACAGAGTTTGGATATCTTAATAAGGGAAGGCTTATTTGCATAACTTTGGCTCACTGTAGAAATAATTACATGTAAATTGGAGTTCGTAAAGCAACTTTAATTAATTCGTAGTTGGTCCAAGTCAAGTACGATAGCACTGTAGTTTTTGTAGGCTATTTCTTATAGAAACTGGAAAATAATACTAGAATTATTATTACATACGATTTTTTTCATCAAATTTATAAATTTATGTCGTATTCGTTGAGTCCTACTAAGTCCAATTTATTGTAAAATTTCATTATGTTATACGTTTTAATTACAATTCCTTTGATTGATAATACATACAAAGCGTAAAAACTCTCAGAAAGTTGGGGAATCTGCAATGTTTTTTCATGTTTGCAGAAAACTTGTTACAGCTTAGGCTGTATGGTATAGAACCCCACTTAAGCCATTTCAGTCAGAGCCAATTCATGTTACAAATTTAAAGTCCATCAAGTTTTCAAACTACAAATATTACAAAAGAAGTTAAATAAATTGTTCAGTAAAATTACAAAGAAACCAATCACTGCGATAGTAACGGTCATAGTATAAACAGTAATCAGCTAAAAACAAACATCCACAATAACTCATCATAACACAGCTCTCAAACCAAAACCGCTAACATCTCATGGGTTTTACAAAACATAATATCTCTTTCAAAACTACCAGCAAGAGGGCCTTGCCGAAGGCCATCAATCATCAGAATGTCGGTGACTGGTATTTTGTGACGCTGACCAGGATTTTAGCTAAACAAACGCGTAAATGTGGGCTGAAATAATCTTTAATTTATAACATAAAGTTTGAATATATTTTACTAGAATGAAAATGCAACTGTGAATAAAGCTATAGGCTTCATCTGCATGACTGGTAGGTAGTACATACATAGAATTGTTAATTAGAATTGCAATATATGATCAAATGCTATCGATTAAATTGATATTGTACATTTTATTGTAACATTATTGTAACACAATGGATCTATGTGTTGAGACCACAACTCTGAGCAACTTTCTCAAAGAAACCACAGCCGCTGCGGACCAATATTAAGAGCATAAAGTCGAGTTTTAATATTTCAGACAATAAGTAGGAGACATAAATGTATATTTTTTTGCTATAATGAAGTTTTTTTTCTGTTCAAGGTGATTAATGTTTACTCTTAAAGTTTATACTTTACCCTCAAGAAAAACATTTTCATAACAGATTAAAGTGGTGTTTCCGGGGCTAAAACAAATTGGTTCGTCCGTTTAGCCGAAAGACGTCTCCCCAAGGATTTCCACAACACTCGATCGTGTACGGCCCCCACTACTATCATAAGTAATACAATTCAAAAACTAACGTTGCATGTCCACCATCATTGCCATTTTCCAGGTAACGCTCTTAAAGAAAAATGTAACATTATCACATCCTTACTTCATCAGAATAGATTCATCCGATTAGTGCTCCCTTCCCTGTTTACATAAGGTCCTGTTCACACAATAATGAATTTACAACTCGCTGCCTCTTCGTCAACATGTTAAATATTAAAGCAGAATAAGATGTTCAGACGTATTCCCAAAATGTGTCATAAAGGTAACGCGACACGACAAATAAGGAATTCATGTGAAAATACAATTGGGGTATTGTTCTCTTTTAGATTAATTTTGAATTTAACATAGAAGTTTTCTCAGTATTAAGCTTTTCGAGCCTACGAGTCAGGTAGATGATAAATTTATAATTGCTCTGTCTGACGTAGGTAAGGTAATTGTTTCTGGAGTGAAGCTAAGAAACGGTATTTTTATGTGAATTATGTAAAGTCACAGTCTATTTTTTTTACATATAATAAAGCCGATTAATGAGAAAAACAAACCCACATCGTATAGTGAGATGCATATAACCGTGTATGCCGTTAGTCGTTAGTGCTATTTTTTATAACATTGAAGTTGATTAATGTTGCGATGCAAATCCATTGATTATAAAACTCCTTGATCAAAAAATTACTTAAGTAATTTTTTTTGTATATTTTTAACGATCTGAAATCTTTGTATATAAAGTATTTTGTTGTAATTTATTTCAATCGGCCAATATACCAATAGCCAAGATCTAGTGATTTATAATAGTTTTCTTAATCTTGCTACCGTAAGTAATCATAAATAAGTAGAATATACATGTGTCAGTGAATCATGTTGGTTTCATCGAAAATTTTGAAGTGTGTGATTTTTTTTGCTTTTTTTTTCTGTTAACGCATTTATTTATTTATTTAGATTCTCCAACAAGGGCTTACATTAATACTTGCTTTACAATATTTAGCATAATATGTTAGTTAAATGCGCCCTCAATTATAGGCGAATACAGCATGCCTTAACTTTAACAAAAATACACTTTATTACAAAAATAAGAACGTAAAGATCAAAAATGTATACGAAAATACAAAAATAGATTATCGGTACTAAATGGTTACAGTGGTCAAATGTTTTTTTAATTTAATTTTAAACATACTGATTTTATCGGACACAATGCAAAGTTCACCCGCGTTAGGTATCCTGTTAAACGCAGTGCACATCCTTCTAATTGGCGAATAATATCCTAAATTTGTCTCGGCAACTTTTACGTAAAAGAGTTTTCGGTTTTGTGTTCTGCATAGTTTATGTGGTACCTTAAATGAAACCTTGTTCAAGAGATCGTTACTATCAATAGCGCCAGTTAGAAGTTTGTGAAGGAAAATTAGGTCTATGGACTGTCTGCGATCTGAAAGTGACTGCATCCCATAATGTTTGAGTCTGTCAGTTTAGTGTGGAATCTGTTTAGCAAATTTATATTTATAAGTCAGATGCCATAAAAATCGTCTTTGAATACTTTCTATACGACTTGTGTAGACAGCATAGTGAGGATTCCATACAGGACTGCAATATTCAAGGATACTACGTACTAATGCGTTATAAAGTAGCAAGATGGTATGCGGATTTTTGAAGTTTTTGGAGTGACGCATAATAAATCCTAGCATCCTGAAACTCTTCGATACAATGTGTTCAATAGGATGGTTGAACTGAAGTTTGTTGTCAAAGACCACTCCAAGATCCTTAATTTTCGAAACCTTGGATAAAGTCTTGCCATCAACACTGAATTTTATGTCATGGTATGTGTCATTACGGTTTCGTGAAAAGTGCATGTGGAAGCATTTATCGGTATTCAAGTACATTCCGTTAATAGTACAGCACTCAACAAGTCTATCCAAGTCTTCTTGGAGCTTGATATGATGTTCAATGGATCTAATGGTTTTAACGATTTTTAGATCATCGGCAAAAAGATAATAGTCGGAGTTTTTGAAACATACGCCTACATCATTGATAAAAACGTTGAATCGTAGCGGTCCTAGTCTACATCCTTGTGGGATACCAGAAAAAGCTGTAAAAGCGTCAGAATTATAGCCCCCTACAACTACAACTGATGATCTATTATTTAAGTAGGATTCGAACCACGACATCAAGTTGCCTGCTACACCTAACATACTCAGTTTATCTAGGAGGATCCTGTGCGGTACCTGGTCGAATGCCTTGCTGAAGTCTGTGTATATCACATCAACTGGAATCCGATTATCTATAGACTCTATCAGGGACTCGACAAAAGCTGCCAAATTAGTTGTGGTTGATCTCAGTCGCATAAATCCGTGTTGATAAACACTGAGAATGGATTTCATATGCCAGTTTCAACCGCAGAATGAACCAGTTATTCAAAAACCATACCTAGTACCGGCAATATGGAAATAGGTCTATAATTCCGGTTTTATGTATGAGGACAACTCGAGCACGCTTCCACACTGTAGGAAAGACTCCAGTACCTATAGAAAAGTTATAAATTTGAAACAAAGGTTCAAATAAGACTTTGGCACATGTTTTAAAAAATATAGAAGGAATACCGTGCTCACCAGCACCTTTCTTTGGATCAAGTCTTTTTAAAACATTATAGATTTTGCTTCGAGTAATTGATATAGAAGTCAAGACACTAGAACTAACCGAGCTCGAGTTGCTGGTAGGAGTAGGTGAATCAGTAATGGAGGATGTGTTATAAGCTTGCGAAAAGTTTTTAGCAAACAAATTGTATATGCTTTCCCCTGTTGAAGCTGTATGTTCATTAAGAATCATACATGAAGGATAACCGATGTCTGATTTTTTTACCTTTTATATAGTACATTAGAGTTCAACCAAGATTCCGTCAACACGACAACATCATAGTCGTTTGCAGTGATGTTACGATAATACTCATTGGTTTTTGTATTAAGACCACGAACGTTCTGGTAAAAAATATTTAACAACATAATAAAAAGAAAATTCACCAATACAATTATTGTATCATAGAATCACTGAAGTTATTGTTTAACTGATCTGAGTAAATCTGATTGACTCAATTTATTAAGAGTAGCAAGATCTTTTACATATATATATTCGGATGTTTCACTTTTTCTTAAATAAATACGACTATTACGAACCCAGACGAATTTAAACTGCAATTCTTTGGCTGTTTTTCTTGCTGCTGCGTGTAGAGACTTTAGTTTCGGTATCAGATGCTCAGTAATATATATCGGACCTTTCTTCATGCCACCGTATCCTAGTAGACTAGAGTGGAGTTTTTCATTGGCATTTTGTATATTGTATCGTATGCTTGCTGCTAGACTCCTCTGCTCTGAGTCTCGGGCTGCTCATTCTCACAACCACAGATCGTGGGCGGACACTTTGAGAATCCATTTTGGCCGTACGAGTGCAGTACAAGATGTTTTCTTCTTTCAAAGAACATTTTACAATTTCCCCAAGTTGTTTTGTCACAGTCAACAAGTTTTCCGCCTTGGATTCCGGTATTGATTGGATCTCTATATTATTAGAGCGGGCCTGTTGTTCTATTTGGCTGACACGCTGGGTTAAATCATTGACCTGACCTTTCAATTTGTCATTTTCCTTTGATAGTTCATTGATTGTTTTGAGACTGTTATCGTGACTTTTTTGTACGTCATCCAGCTTATTGCTGAGGAACTTAAACGATTTCCCATAATCCAATAATTTCTTACGGATCCCTCTCAATTGATTGCCAATTAAAATTTCACGCAATTGATCGATTGATAATTTACAAACTGGACTTGAAGTTAGAATATTGCTGTCAGTCTGCTGAAGCAGCCGTTGGCGACAGGTTCTATGTATGATATTATCATTACTAGACTCAGGTGCCGGCGAAGCACGAACCGGAGTGTCAGTGTTATCTCTATGGTGGCGCACAGTACTTTTGCACGCAACACAAACCCATGTTGAAAAGCATTGTTCTTCACTGTTAAGTTCACCCAGTCGTTCTACGCCTACACATATCAAATCATACGACCCATTGCACGTCGAACAAGATATTGAGCCATTCTTTTTAGTGGGTAGAGGTTTTTTGCAGCCTGCACAATTTTTTTTTGGCATCGTGGTTGTTAGTATGTTACTATTAGCTGACCAAAAACTCAACAGATGAAAATGAAGCTTAAATGTCTTCGCAACAGCCTTGAAAACAGTGGCTCATACGCGTTCTCTTCGTTAAAGTCGGGTCGTTATAGTAACAAAAGATTCCGCCAAAATTACGGAAACTATATTCACAGCTTGGCAACACTATTTGTCTATAACGAGTGAGTGAATGATTGACGGACACTATCTTGACTATGACAGTTTCACTTGTAAACAAACTTCAACAAACAATAATAAATCCAGATTCAGGTAGTTTAAGAACTTTGCACGGATTTCTCTAAACTTCTTTGCTGAAAATCTTTTCTAAAAAACACAGTTTACGTGGTGATAACACTTGTGTGGATTAATTGAAAATTAATTCACTTAATAACACTGCACCGAACTCCAAACATTGATTTAAACTTCAAAAATTTAATAAACAAAGGCAGGGACAAATTGTATGTGTATTCATATAAAATATATATGTCAAGTATCATATACTTCACATAAGAAGAAGCCGTTTTGTGACGCCTCAGGTTACTCTAGAAGTTCTAAATCGGTTTCGCAGTTGGGATACAAATTTGAGTGATAAGAAAATTATAATGTTTTAAATACAGGTTTATTGCTGTTTATAATTTACCATATTGGCATTCTCTTGTTCTTTACTCGTATGTATTGAAGTCTCCTACTACCATCGAACTACCACATACAAATACTTTGTGATAAAACCTTATATTGAAACTTGAACACTCCGAACTTTTTGATGCTAATATTAATTAATTAATTACTAAAATACACTTAAATTAACAAAATCAATCAAATCAGCCTTAAAATAATTCAATCCTTAAGTTGTATATTTAAAAAATCCTTGATGAAAACTGTTATAGCATGGTATATGTCAGTCAGCTTGAACAATGAATTGAATCAAACCTCACAACTCATTATCTTGGTGCGATTGAGTGATTGTCTGACTGATATTGAAATAGCCGCTCACAATTTAGATGACAAAGTTTATTCAACCCTATGCGATTTGTTTAAAGAAGGTAGTTGCTAACATTATCCATATTTGGTAGTACCAAAGTCATTTTTCCGATTATTAATGTAAGAAAATCACCGCTATTTACGTATCTTCCGCTATTTTACTTTAATCAAATTTAACGCATTGGTGAATTAAATGGTTCAATTTACGATAACAAATTATAGTGTCAAATTAATTTCAAATAACTTCCATATGATGGAGTTGCCATCGAATTACCTGAATAAAAATAATTTTAATAAAAATAAATTAATAGATTTTTATTGTTGGGGCTGTGGGCAGAGCAGATGAAAGCACAGTATATGGTATAAACATGTAATAAAAACATCGCAGTCAGAGCTTATGTAATTCAATCACTCACACACTCAATATTAAGTTACATATTAAGTTGCTAACAGTGGATGAGTTATTTTACCTGATTGAAGAGCAAATTTCAACCGCTAATAATTTTAAAAGTTCTTTACATAAAGATTTTTTTACTGTCGGTCTACCGAGACATTTTAAAATCGGAAGTCCTGACGTGTTTACTGATGGTTTAACGTTCATGAAAAGTTGTACTTTTCCAAAAATGTAATAAAATATTGTGAAATTTTTTTATTCATCGATCTTACTGTAGTTTTTAATCCCTGAAAAGTCATTTAGATTTGAAACTACAGCATTGTCTTTCCACAATATCGACATAAACTTGTAAATTGTTAATAAATTAATTAAAGAAAAGTCATTACTAATTTTGCCTCATTGGATCCTGGTTGATATAAATATTTTGGGATGGATCTCCAATTTTAATAGTATTATGATATTAATATTTGCTTGAAACTAGTAAAAACTGTCTAATTTAGTGTAAAGATAAAGCTCATTTGAGTAACGATTCGATCTCATTAACTCTCTGCCTTTCTAATTCAATTAAAGCAACTATCATTTTAAGACTGTCTCCCATTTAAAGTCACTAAAAACCTTATCTAAGCCGCTTCCATCCACTAAGCCAGCTAACCCGTCACAAGACAGCAACTCGCGCACGCCTAGCCGTCCGCGTCTGCCGGCGGCTGACGGGACAGATTTCTCATAGTTAATTTCAAAAGGTCACCATTAAAGTATTTTAATGCGGGTTTTAGTTACATTGGTAGATTCTAAAAACAGCTGTATAAAAATATTGCTCTTCCAAACTAGTACAGTAAACGAACACATGGTTCAGTTTTGGGACTAAAGTTACATGAATAGAAAACTATTAATTAAAAAATACGTTATGTATACTTATCAGTAGGTAGGTACTAAATATAAATATCTTATAAAGTATATTATTGTAAGAGTGATAATTTTGTAAAAACAAACATAATATATTTCTTTTAATTCTTTAAGATTGTTAATTTATAGATCATACGATATGGATTGTTTTAAGAGTGTTGTACAGCGACCTAATATTAAAAGTGAAATATATACCATAAATTGCGGTTAAGTAAATTAAAATCCCGATGAACCGTTTTACACATCACGTGTAGATACCCGGTGACGTAGTTTAATGAAACAATAATCTAGGATAGCATGCAACAGCATATATAAAAATACTAAATATTTCTTTTTTTACAACTTATTTCTGTTCCTTATAGTAAAAATTTTAATTATGGTAGTTTCTAGCTTGTGAAATCGTAAATCTTCAGTGGCATGATTATCCGCAGGCTTGAAAAGACAAGCTTACGGAAGAGACAACAAGATATTAAGTTGTCAGGTTTATTATATGTGGTATTAGGAACCGGATACAAAGTAGTATATCATTAGTAGGTGTAGCAAATGTTGCTACACCTACTAATGATATACTTGGGGTAAAGAATAACTGGCCAATAATATGTATAAACCTATGCGTATTGTTTCATTCACGAGAATGGCTAATATCATGCTTAAATAATTGACCCGTATTTAGAGATACCTTGATCCTCTTAAAAATAATGAATTGTTAAGTGCGGATTAGGACGCTGATTAATGAAAAGAAAACTAAGTCCTGTTAGCGAAAGTTATTAACGGAACGAAGAGGCGCAGACACGGAATTATGCAATAAATCACCCTTGTGCTTACGTTATATCTCTAACTTTCGTTCAGTACAAAATAAGGTTTCTTTCTTTTTTGATGTAATAATAAGAAGTTCGAGTAAATACTATAAACTTGTGTTTATGTCTGTAATATATATCTGTCAAATGGATGGACCACTTCCTTTTGAGACAACTGTATATACGGGGAGTTTAAATATCTACCCGATGGTAGATCATGTGATGTCATTAGGCTGCATACCCACCAAACTTGTGTGAGGACGCTCGACGGCCTAAGAAGTAAAAATCTGGCAATCTGTCATTTATTTTTCTGCTTTTAAAAAAAATATTCTATCTGTGGACTTTTTAATTAGCATACCGCCGAGATTCCTGGCATAGCTTTGGAGCCAATAGAATAGGCGTTTAATTGATTTATACTTTTTAATTTATCGAAATATCATAATGCGTAGCGTGCTTTTTTTTTTTTTTTTTTTTTTTTTGCTGCCGAGGCACCCTCACGGGAGGGAGGTGGAAGATGCGTCATGCATACCCGCCCGCAGGTAAATTCCTCTGCGGGGGGGTTATGTGGGACTCACCAGAATGGCACCTACCCACTAAAAACCACCTGTTGGCTGTGGTAAGCGTATACCTTTAGCCTTCATCGGAAGCGACACCCGTCGGGAAGTTGGGCGCGCTGGCGGAGACCCGCTAGCGGTTCTTCCGCCTGTAGTGAAAGTTGCACTGAAGGTGCTCAAAGGGACATGAGTTGGTGGCCGTTCTGGGCAGCCTCCGGTGAAGCCGGGGCTGGGCAGAGGTCGGCCGAAGCATGATTTAGGGATCAATTCATTTAAATGAACCTACAATGAATTGAGAAGGGAACTATGCTCCGCCAGAGCTAGCAAACGCTCTGTCGGAGTACGTGAAGCCCTAAGTTTACGGGCTAAGACTGCGATTTCACTAACATCGACATTTTTTATAGCGTCGCAGACGATACGCATATCGTCTGCTACGGAGGATTGAGGAGTGGGTTTGTGTGGGCGAGGAGCCGGGATGGGATTCGATGTGGGGCGCTGCCTCCAGTTTTCTGGGGCAGGCCTGGGCTGTGCAGGCTTAGAAGCCGGAGGAACCCGGCTACGCAGCGGCGGAAAGTTTTCTTGAGAAAGGCGCGGGGCCTGTTTGGGCGCCGCCCTTTTGAAATTGGAGCGCATACAACGGGGTGCACGAGGGCAGCCCTTGTAATTTGCGGTGTGGCCGGACTGGCCACAAAGCACGCAATCGGGAGGAGAGGGAGTTTCAGGAGTGCGATTGCACTCCTTAGTGAAGTGCGGGACCAGGCACTTGACGCATCTGGGCGGTGCGCGGCAGTTGGCTGCCGCGTGCCCGTACAATTGGCACCGATGGCACTGGCCGGGATGACCGCGGCGATGAGGCGCCTCGATTGAGATCCCAGAGAGGCCGCAAATAGAGCTAACCCCTTTGAGGATCTCTCTGGACTTGGGGACGTTGGCGAGAATCACCAAAGCGAGAGGGTGTTGCCTCCCGTACTTGCTGTGCATTTTATGCACCGCTAGTGCCGGGAAGCCTTGGGACTGCAGATCCTCCAGGATGGCCTCGTTCGATAATTCGAACGGGATTCCCCTGAGTACCGCTCTGATCTTACGCTCTTCTGACAGAGCATAAGTGTGATAAGCATATTGCTTATCGGTGAGGAGCTTAGTCAAAGCTCGGAAACCGTCTATCGACGAGACAGTGATTTTAATAGATTCACCCGAGTTTACTGCTCGGGTGTAAAGGATCTTGTGCTCATTGCACAATGTCGAGACCTCAGTCCATTTACCCTTTTCCCGAAGGAAAACGGGTGGTGGGACCTTGGCCTTGACAGAAGTCGGGGCCGGAGCGGGTGTTGAAGACACCGGGGCAGCTGGCGTTGAAGACGCCGCAGGGGGTGTAGGGACGGACGCCGAGGGCGCCGGGTCTTGTTTCGAGCGCTTCTTAGAGCGCTTCTTAACAAGGGTGAAAGAGGGAGGCTCATCAGGGCCAGTTGGGGTGGCATCCGAGGATGACTCGGTCGCGGGTGCGCGCTTGCGGCGCGGAGGGGCGTTTTCTTCGCACTTCATGTCACTGGAGGAAGGGGACGCGGGAGGGCCTAAGACCTGAGGGGTCTGGGGGACTGGGGTGGCCTGAGGGGCCATTGGTGGAGTTAACGCCATGATATGCGGGATAAGAGAATCAAGGAAACGGAACTTGTCAGCATTTATATATATGCCTTCAGCACCGATACTATCAGCTAACTTCTTCCTAATCTCATCAGAGCTTAGGGAAGCCATTGCGGAGGGGTTGGGGAGGGACAATATATGAACCTAACAACGATGACTAACTTCCTAAAACCACCCTACACGCAGTAGGGCGGTTGAGAACGACGCGGATAACTTAATCGAACACGGCACTTGAAGTCCTGGAACAACGAATTCCCGTCGACGAAGCTCACGTTCCACGAAGTACGGTTAACAAGCCACTATTCGCCGTGAAAACGGCGTTAGAACTTATTAGAAGTACGGTTAACGAGCCACTGTCCGCCGTGAAAACGGCGTTAGAAACTTAATACGGTAAACAACTATGAAATTTGGGTGCTCAATTAGCGCGGGGGCTAAAAGAGCGGGAAGGCGTCTGCGATCGACGTGCGCTCGAGAACGCACGCAGACCGAGACTGGGGCGTAGCGTGCGCGTTTCGATGCGTTTTTATACTCCGCACGCCGAATGATGATCCCTTTGACGTTTCAACTGACAGTTGTATTAGTTATGCGAAACAATTTCGATAAAATACTGTTTTTTCAGGCAAATGTCATGTCATTCAGCCAGGTCATTCAACATAATAAGCAATATTTATTTATTTTGAAAAAAAGACTACGCGCATTGATGGACATAAAAAGTGGTCGAAAGAACTAAGAAAATTTGCTTACAAGACTGGGATCGAGATGTACAATACGACAATATCATTGACCAACCTTTAATAATAAACGTCACGGATAGCTGCAGTTCAGACTCAGATTTTGAAAATCCGATTGACCCTGTATCAGATTCAGATTGATATAAATAAAATACAAACTCAAAGCATTTGTTTTATATTTCCAACAAATTATCGATATTTTGTTTATCGATGTTTCCCTTCTTAGTCGATAACAGCTTGACGACGTAACTTTTGCAGCACGTACCATGTACATTTGCATTGAGTTTTTTTCTATTATTTCCGAACATTACGTAATAATTTCTTAATATTCATTTTTATAATTTACAATTGTACACAATTATGATTTTTTCGTCTTTTTAATGGACCTCTAAAGGATTTGATGTGATAGGACGTCAGTACAATGTTAAGCGCTAACGAACTGTCTTAGGGATCATCATTCAGCGTGCGGATTATAGTGCTACAAGTTTCTGATGTTATGATCTCCTCCAGGACATTATTACAATCTTTCCAATTTTAACCACCATAATGAGTTCGCTTACGTAGTTGTGTTCTGGATAAAGGGAACGAATAACTAACTAATTACTGGAACAAAGCAATTCCAACTGAAGCCTACTGATCGATATATTAAATAAATCAATAAATCCCCAGACAAACACACCAACTGTATGGCCCCATATAAGCAGAGCTTTTGGTATGGATGACCACACAGCGAACTGGGGGGTAATATACCATATATACCAACTTACCATCAGATCAGGGTCTCATGCATGTTTGGTGGAATTGTTTCTGTGATTCCAAACGTACCGAAACACTACTACGAAGACGCGATTCCTTTTTCAGTCTAAAGAACCCTTTTACAGACTGAGATCGAACAAAAGAAAATCTACTTCCATTAAATTTGTGATCGCGAAATAAGTGAAAAGAGATATTTAAGTATAATTAAAAATTATAATTAGTTTTTGAACATTACGAAAATTTCTGTTAATTTCTTTTCAGACTTTTCTTCTGCTGCCAACAATTTGATAATGCCAATGTTTATATTTACAATTGCATGATTACTATGTACCTATTTGAACATCGGGCAATATGGTAATAAATTAGACGGAAACCAGTTTTTCCTGTTACAATAAAAATGGAGACATATAATGTGGGCGTGTTACGTAATAAAGTAAATACCGCTACAATTGCATGAATTTTATCATCATTTATTTGAACGCCGCTGCTTCTTTGTCAGAATGACTTGTCGTTTTTATAAATTAACATCATTTCCGTTTGCTTTTTTGTCTTATCAAATCAAAAAATGAGGAAAATTCAAAAGTTTCCATTGTTATTTTTTAAATGTATTGTATAAAAATAGCTTTGACTAGGTTTTAATCTATGTCCTATAACGATGCCAAATACTGACCAGGAACTTTATACAAAACTGATAACTTATTAAATACATGGATTTAAAATCGTAGTAAGAACGTGGTGGACATGGGGTTCCAAGAAATATACTAATGCGTTCATAATAAAACACTGACAAAATAAGTTTAAAGTGCACTTTATTGTTGCCCGTTTTATATTTTTATGATAAAAGCAAGTTTTCGTTCTATTAAATAAGCTTGAACATAATATTTTTTATCATTTTTTAATTTTGCCCCACAATCTTCAATCACCTCCTACAGTGCAAGAAATGGTTAACCAATAGCTGTTTTAAACTATCGCGGTTATTTTCACTATAATTTAATGATATTACGGGATTCTTACCACGATTTTTGATTTTTATTTCGCGCGTCCGATATTTCGATGCTGTTGCAAGCATCATGATCGCGAACTGGCATGTGGCGATGACAGTTAGAGGCAGATAAATCGATCTACCCTCCTTCTCGTTCGTTTTGATCTGCTACTACTGGAACTCACATTTTTGTCGTTTTTGCAATACACGCTCACCGTATCACTGGGTTTTTGACCGAACACACCACGATTGCTGTTTTTCGTTTCATGAATATCCTAACCACTGGGTTCCACGTACTAAATAATTTAAAACCGTCTCCTCGATTAAAGTTATTTTCGCACCTTTTTTTTTCTAAGGCTTCTTTAACGAGTCGCGGTATGTAGTGTCGTTCCGTAGATAAAATCCGAGTATTATAGAACTCAATCCAATGGTTAGGGCCTGATTCTAGCAAATGTTCGGCGATGGCTGACTTGTTTGTGTCTGAGTTTTTTATGGCTTTTATATGTTACTGTCATCGCCACCTACCTACATCTGCCAGTCCACGATCATGGTGCTTGCAATAGCATCGAAACATCGGACGCGCGAAATAAAAATCGAAAATCATGGTAATCCCGTAACTTCATTAAATTATAATGGTTAACTATATGAAAAAAATTCCAAAAGTCTAATTTTCGCTGTGCAATGTACGATTATATCAGCGAATTGTAGATTTTATTAAAATGCACTAAATACTAAACTCTTCAAGAAGCTCTGACATGTCACCAATGGAAATCAGGTAATTGTTTTTGTAACAACAAGGCTTTGATCTAGCAAATTGGAAAGCATTTCCCATTCACATTTCAAAATGTTGAAAGTCGTGTTGAACACATACAAACAGTCCATTTTGAGCTCGGAATTTCACATTGCATTTACGAAATGGTTACCTGGATGGAGAGTACTCTGCAGCCCTCAGGTATTTTTTTGGTTCATTGCTCCATCAAACGTGCCAATGAAACTAATTACTGAAACTTCGCTGTGTATACGTCTGTCCGTCTGTTAGCAGAATTAATTTTATGGACCGTAATAAACAGTTGATACGTTCAAAGTAAGATTATTGTTGCTACTGTAACTGCAAATAATAAAAGGCATTTTTATTTTGAAGGTTTTCTTAAATTAAGTAAAAAATGCATAGAGATTCAATAATTAACAATATGATAATTATTTTTTGTATGAACATCATTTTTCAGTATTTGGTAGAGCTCCAATCCACATCCCTCTATGATTGCGGGTTATTTTAGGTTTTTACTTAATTATTTCGCTTTGCATTAAAGCCTAGCATAAACATACTTTTAAGCTTCCTCAATTAAACAACATCCCATATATATACTTTCTAAACACAGTTCGTTTTTTAAGGAAAATTTATGTTTATTTTGTTTACGCGCTAAGTAAATAATATTTTTGCAAGCAAAACGGTCGCATTATTTGTTTTGTTTTTTATAGTGGCAACGCGGCAGTAACGTAAACATGTATCTCACCGGGAGTGTCACTTTTGTGCCTTTCAATCATCATACTCATCACAAATGCATGTACCTTCCAGTATTGCCGAATCCGAGCTCCCTGTTGGAAGCAGGACTAGCCACCTAAACAAAAGTCATTTAAAAAGATCACCTCGTTCTATAATGATTTGTAACAACTCACTGATGTTTTCCTTCCTGTAAATAAAAGAATAATTTATAAAACAATCATTCAGATTGTAGTTAATGTTTGTTCGTGACAAACAAAAATACAAAATAACATAACTGCGCATTGTTACACAAACACACACAAACTAAAAAGTTTGAGAATGCAATAAAAGTTTGATTCCCTCCTCCTTGTATCACTACTACATAAAGTAAAATAAATAAATAATATAAAAAATAAATATTTTCTGGGTTGTATATCGTACAAAATCCTTAAGCAATCTTCTGCAAAATAACTGAATTATTCAGTTTCTATCAACTTCTGGAATTTTTAAAACTCAAAAAAGGGTTTTTTTTATACACTAGTGAAGAAAACTCCGTGCAAAGCTGTGTCATGCAAATCACTGTGGAACACACCACACCGTGAGGTGAACCAACAAAAAAACAAGATTGAGCATTAATACGATTATTTCAATTCCATGGAATATTAAAAGAATAATCAATTAATTAAATATAGAGTAATTTACGCTTACAACAAAGACTGACCAAATACATTCCCGGAAGGCACTGACCTGTGAAATTACCCAAACAAATTCAGTATGCCCTGGGTAACGCTCAACTTAACAACTTAAGCCGCTTTAATCGAATAGGAATTAAAAAACAATAAGGTATTGCAAGAATATTTTTTAATTACCCTTTTTATATTTACTATGATTTTTTTACTATTTTCATAGCCAGCGAAAGCCCGCGTCCCTCCCTGGTATGTGGCATTCGCATAGTAGGTATAGGTCGTTTTATTTATTAATATGGAATGTGTTTATAATATCGACTAATGATGCGTTGCCAACCGTAGCAATTGGTTGGAATTGCTTTGTTTCAGGGATTGTCGTCGTTTGAGAGTGTTCGTCGTTTGGATACTTGGGGGGAGGGAGACTTGCCGAGCTAACAGATGCAGAAAAGAATAATTATGTATAGGCATAAAGAGACTCTGTAAATTTATTTTGAAAAAAAATATACCCGTGAAGTTTCTTGCCAGTTCTTCTTCACGAAGGTTTTTTTCGAACTGGTGGTAGAATCATGTTTTATTTGACATCAATAGGAACAAGTAAATGTCAATGTTGAGAAATAAATATTTGAATTTGAATTGCACTGGCTGTTTCTTACCTTTGACCGGAACTCAACCACGTAAAAGTGATTATTACGGGGGTCAAAATAGGAAGGGCTGTATTACCGCCTCAGACGAGATTTTAACAAAAGAAGCTCTACTACGACTACTAATAAAACACTACGAGTAGGAAACAGGTATATATTTCTACTACGCCGAAATTGAGTGAGGCGACAGTTGTGTTAGGTAACAATGCTACGTAGGATATACAATATGGTAAATTCTGGCATTAGGCTACGTATCCACCAAACATATGCGAAAAAGAGGTGCTTTTACAGAGATTCTTTAACTATTATCCATATTTTAGTAATCGTTTATTTTGCGTTAATCGCAAGGTTGGCTGTTAAACTGAAACCTGGCAATCGATCACCTGTCACAAACCTGCTCCCTAAGTAATGTATTTTTGTGCAGTTATTGTTGAAAAGCGCAAATTATTAATATAAAAAGACTATTAGACTCAAGGCTCAACTTATGTTATCTGTTCCTATTCTTCTGCTGACTCATTTTTCTTTCATTAAAAAAAAACTTTCAATTTTGTTATAATGGCGTTTTGTTTTTGGGGTAGTTGTAAAAAGAAAGCACAAATTAACAGGGGTTACTGAAAACAACTACACTTAGATATCTTCTGTATTTTATTTTTCTACTGATAGAGATTTCACTTCAAGCAATACATACAATGGCAGTCGACAGATTTTTTATTTGTTGCTATGTCTTATAAATAAGAAGAAAATAATAATAAGCAAAATTAAATCATAAGAGTTTCCTTGGAATTGGGGTTTTAATCCTAGATGGCCAACAATTGTTGGTATTTTTCTTATTAATACAAGACGTACTAACAGAGACCATGTCTACATTATTGTTATTTTCGGAAAAAAATATTAGTTTATCTCATTTTGTCTAAAGAGGGAATATTTTATTTGTTTGTTTGTTTTTTTGTTGTTATAAACTGCACATAAACTATAAACTGAACCTACTGAACCAACTGCAAACGTATCTAATTTAATCAGGATTACATAATATATTGGGATGTTCTTATGTGATCAGGAGTTAATAGGGTGAAACTTCACCAGGTTATCTTCTACGCAATGGAATTGCGTCTAATCCTGTAAGTATTGCATTGTGTAACTCTTGTGTAAATGTAAAATAACACTCTGTATGCGAAAGTTTAGATTTCCCCGCAAGTCATTTTGTTAATTTGGATTTATTTTTAATACAATTATTTTTTTTTTATAAATCCCCAGACAAACACACCAACTGTATGGCCCCAAGGTAGGCAGAGCTTGTGTTATGGATGACCATACAGCGAACTGGGGGGGGACCAAGAAATAAACATACATATATAAATATTAACAACCATGACCGGAGAACAAACATCTGTGTTCATCACACAAATGAATGCCCCGGCCAGGACTCGAACCTGGGACCTTCGGCGTATGAGCAAGGCTACTTACCACTACTACACCAATCGGTCGTCAAATCCAAGACAATATTAAAAATAAAACTATTTGAACAAAAGAAATTATATTTTCAGTTGAAATCTAAGTTCTCATGAGTAGTCGGTAACTCAGAAACCCAATAATTTTTTATGATCCGTAGTTACATAAAGGTGAGGTGAAATCTCTGAAATTGCCTTGGTATTGATCCTACAAAATCTTGTAGAAAGAAGGTTGAGGATCATAATAGTAATTTATAGCTCGTAACCCTTTTGTGGGCTGATAAAAGCCCTGATATTGGTGTGAGTCATGGAAGGGTTTGTTGTAATGATTTGTCTAATAACCAATTTAAAATATACAATGTTTGATTAGACATTTAAAAAAAAAGTTATTAATCTTGAGGTATATAGTTTTAATTATTAGATAACTAGATTTCAGCAGGATGAAACGCACAACCAAGCTAACTTGTATATATAATATTAGTGAGGATTAGATAAACATATTTATGAAACTAAAAAAAAAACAAACGCTATAAAAAGTGTTTGTGGTCTAATGACTTTTAGTTGGGGTTAGTTATTAGTAATTTATTTTTCGTTATGCTTCACTATCGCATTAGGTCTTGTTGTAATGATAGTCCTCCTGGTAAGATAGTTCTGCAAGTTTTAGAAATAATATGAAAATGCTGAACAGAAATTAAATGCCGAAAGTGAAACCGAACAGGTCGTTGCTCGGCTTCATATCTGGAAAACAATCGAAATCGTAGGATAATTTATTGTCATATTTATGAAAACATAATTGAGTTTTTTTACTACATTCACCTTTTTTTATTAAAATAATAATTTAATGTTTACTACTAATTGAACGGGGAGCCTTGTGGGACGTAGTATTTGCTAAGCGGGAATTGAAAACAAAGACAAGTTCTAGCATGTTATGGATACATGGATTTTAATGAACCAAGTTGTTAAAACATTCGATATAATATACGTGAATTTTTCATCAGAGAAAACCAGTACTAATATTGACGATGGTATTATCTTGAAAACGGTTTTAAGGCAGAATAAATTGATATATGAATGAGCTCACCTTTCACTTGATACTTTATTTATTACAGACATTAAGTTACCTAGGCTTTATGTATAAGATGTTGATAGTTCGTAACGCGTATTGTTCACCCATTTGCAACTATAGGTAAAGTAAGTAAAGGCATTTTTATGATAAGTAATAGCATAAATCAGGGCTATCTTTAGCAAAAAAATATTATACCTGGCTAGGCAGGTGTTCTTGTTATATTGGCTCTTGCATCATTCATTAAAGTTCCAAAAATTGGAATATCACTGATATAGCCCATGTATCGTTTGTCTTAGACAAAATGGCATAATATGCTTTATATTTATTACTTTTATCAATTTTAGTTTATAATTTATCGAAAAGTCTATTTCTTCTATACTGACTGTCACTGCCATTTAAAAAATCACTTGTTATTCGGAACTACATCAAATACAATACTATGACACTTTTGTGTGTAAACACAAAGTTCATAATTTGTATATGTCACAATTTTAAAGTCGATCTTGCTTTATTTAATTAACTATAAAGTTAAATACTTACTACAAGCAGGCTTAATTTTTAAGACTTTTTTCATTTAAACTTAACTTTGGAGGAACTTAACAAGTAAAAAAATTTTGCTTATTCATCATCCTTATTCGCCTTTATTCAAACAATAAAGCTATATCAATTAAGGTTTTGATCTGAATACGATCAGCCACCAATTAATATCCGTAACTTCAATTGATTTAACAATAATCATAGTCTATGAAATTATTTGCTTGTGGGAGATTTTGGTGGAGTTAATTATCTAATAAAGTTCATTGTCATTTGGATTTCACTTTTAAAAAGAACGGTTACCAACTATATCACTGTTGCTAAGGTCTAGATTACTTAAACTTAGATTTGTTTGTTGTGTTGTTATGCCAAATGTTAAGTCTCTATCATGTAGATATTTTTGAGTGTTCCTCTTTTATGTCACTTATTAGAAAGGAAGGATGATGGCTTCATACCTCTCCAAGAGGTACCTTTTTACTCTAACATTTAAAGCTCCATGATAATATTTCGCGGGATAGAAAATGACGCCAGTAATCTAGCTATCGTCTTCTACATCTAAGACAGCCTTGTTCCACACAATAGATACCCGAACAATGAATCACTAAGTACAATATTTTAGAATTCCGAAAGATTTGGAATGTTGGCATGTTGGGTTGAATGTCCTGTGTCAGAAAGGAGAGGGTTAAAATGGAGTAATTCCTCCAAAATATATTTTAAAAAATCTTGTTGTGGGATTCATTAATTATTCTACGAGTTATAAATACTACTTCCGATTTGGTACACAGATATACATAGGCCATCCATAACTCATTAACAATTTGCCCATGACAGTCATGTAATTCATAATAATTATTATTATTTATTTCTCTGTAATCAATAAATTTGAAAATTTTAATGTAGCATCCATTGTTCTTTTAATACATGGAAACTGCTGCCTAAACTAGACCTAGAGCCGGTATTTCAGTTTTAATCTTGTTATCTTAACTTTCGTATCTTAATCTGCAGACATGTAGAAAGTTACAATTAATAAACCTCATTATTTTTAATTTTTTAAGAAATTAAAAACAACATTCTGTAAAGGTGCCGCTCCATTAGTGGAGGTAAGCCGTCAGTCATTAACATTCAAGTTCAATTGGAATTATTTTCTAAAGTACCGAACTGGGCTATGGAAAAAGTTGTGCAAACATTTTCTTCTTTACTAAAAGCTTTCTACCACCAGACATCTATTTCAGGTCAAATAAACTCTGATATGACGGTAAACTGTTCCATTTTACATTCTCATCCATGAGTCACAACCTCGTATAGCAAATTACTGGATGGATACGCAAATGCGGATACATTAAGCTTACCGACACGCGTCCCACAAACTTTAGATTGCAAAGCGTGGCTCTAAGAGTGGCTCTATACAAATTAACAGCTGACGTACGTACATGTGTGATTTAAATAGTTTTTGTTTTATAATAATATTTTTATACTTAAAATTATGTTCGGCTTTTTTTTCCTTGCTTTTCTCTTGTTAATATGGAAATATCATAAACTGTAAATAATTAAAATTACTATGTCATTGAATTTATGCTTCTAAAATAAATTTAATTAATTTAAATTTATTTCCAGGGGACGATTAAAATAAACAAATTAGTTTAGTGTTACCTACTAGACTCATAATGTATTCGTTTTTAAGTTTACTAACTCGTAGTTATTAAGATCATTGTTACTAACACGTCTATGGACTAACTGTCTGAAAATAAAGTTTTTATTATTATTTTTATAAAAAAATATATGCTGAAAAGGGTGCGCCATGTATTCTTCAGTTATCTTTTTTACGATGGTCAGTAAAGTAGAAAGGGCTCTAAAAATCGCAGCTATTAGCTTAAAAGGGAGCCATGTACTTTTCTACGAAAAACATTATCTTTCCTTTATTATCAAGGCTAAATTTTTGCCACATAAAGGCTCACAAAAGGTAACAATGAGAGTAAAACAAGTGGAGTAAAAACTCAGGGTCGAAGGAAAACTCGAATAGTAAAAAGCCATGTGGGTGTTTTTCAAATGAGTGACCACTCTAATTATTTAGCTCTCTGTACTGTGTAAACTCTTTGTACTTTAGCCTAAGAATATTGCTACTTTTTTTTATTTTATCTTTTTTTATTTTTGATCGAAGCTGGATTCGTATTTGGTAAGCTAAAGGGCAAACGAACTAAACAATCACAGTGCTTGGAAACCTACGATTTTTAGAATTATGCCTTTTGAATGATGTGTGCCTTCTAAAATATGCTCGTTCATAATATTGTTCATTTGTTTCGAATAATAAAGAGATAAGTTCCATGTGGCTTGTTCCATAATGTCTGAGAAAAGTCTTGAAATTTCATATTCGTAAATTTGGTTTTAAATTTCTCAAGGAGCAACATGATTTTATAAAACCCAAAATTCATTTTGAATATTTCCAAAATTAGGTGATAACGGAAGCTAGTCTTCTATCACTTCTGAAGTTTTGAGGTTGCAGGCAGTGATGTTATCTTTTATGTTTGTTTACGAATTTATGACATTTACTTTAGATTGTGCATTATGTGTGTCTATGTAGCCTATTTCAGACGCGAAGGAAGTGATTTGTTTATATTTTTGTTCAGTTAAATAAACGTAATAAACATATTGGAAATAATAAAGTGATGTTACCAGAAAAGTGTCTACCTGTATTAAAGCAGAAACATATTGATGGAAGGATGTTTAAACGGAGATGAAATATTGACACCAACAGAAAATAAACTCAAAAGCATGAGGGCACCGGAAAAAATAGTTGATAAGTATAAAATAACAATAAATACAAAATAATATGAAAAAATATTAGATTGGCAGTTTTATTAACAAGAATGCAAAATATTAATTGATAATATTATTTGACACAATTTTTTCTTAAACTGTATTTTAGTAAAATAGTCTTGCACATAACCTTCAAGAGAAACATGATCTTCAAATTATGCCTTTGTCATGGCTGTCGTGATTTTGATCAATTACATCATTGACTGACGTAGATAGTACTGATGAATTCTGTGTTGTACTTGCCCAGTTTTCTCAGTGCCACTACTGTGATACTTAAGAAATATATAAACACACATAGATATATTTTTTTAAAAGTATATATATTAGAAATAAACATAAATAAACATACATACACATCCATTACTAGAAAGCAAACATGATAAAATATCTGCCCCTACCAGAATTTGAGCCCGAAACCTCTGGCATGAAAGGCAAGGCCACTTACCTCCATACCAAACAGGCCGTGAAATGCCCGGGAAGTGTCCTAGCTGCAGGCACTTTTTTGGTAGGGCAAGGAACAATTCTTGATCCTGGAGAATCGCTCGATTGCAGATGTCCGCCGTGAAACCATCCACTCCTGGGGCCTTTGTAGGGTTAAACCCCCTTACTGTGGTCTTTAATTCTGTAAAGGTGAATGGTGGATCATGTGTTTCGTTTTCGGTTTCGGCGTTTACTCTCTTTGCAGATTCACGTATGCGATGGTGGTGTTCATTTTCTCCCTCCTCCCTATCTTCGGGGTAGAATGTGTCCGCAAGTAAGGCCGCCGACTCTTTGGGGTTTTACCAACACTTGCAGTGGGTTTTCACCAGTAAGCAAATGAAGACATCAACGTTAAATCCAAAAAAGAACAATTGGAATTATTAAAATTATAATGTAAGAAAATGTAAGATTATTTCAATGTTATTTTAATTTGCATACTAGTACCCTCATATAAAATAATATGAGGATTTTACGAAACCCCTAGGGATACTACGATGTTAAGGTAGATGTCCAATATTCTTGTTATATATATAATATATCTAATAAAATGCCATACTAAGGACCTCGTGTAGTACCCAGTTAAAGTGTGTCTGTTTGCGTGAAAATCTACAGAAAGTATCTTCATTTATATATGACTCGAGAACAAACATCTGTGTTCATCACATAAATGTACTAAGCGTTGTCTGAAAGAAATCGCTACTAGCGACATGGTATGGTGCATTGTCCATTATAATTTTCGATGGGTTTTCAAAGCTGACTAGCAGCTTGGCGAACCACTCTTTAAAAACCTCAAAGTTAATTTCCTCATGGTAATCACTTGTAGTTTAGAGGCAAATGCGAGGAGGCAGTCTGGAATAAAACCTTGCGAAGCTGATCCCGCGTGACATATAATAAGTCGGGCTCCTTTTGTCAATAAACACGACATTGTCCCAATCAATGTGGTTGCGAATTGCAGCAGCATCAAAATTATCAATGCCAACAATTTTCTTGTCCCTCTTTCTTTTTTTCGGTGTACGTAAAGTACTATCTTCTGATCGTGATGATCCGTATTTCTCTTTCATGATTTGAGTTACTGTCCTTTTCCCTATTCCCAATGCTTCGGCAACGCGTTCTCTCGGTTGTGTGAATGGTAAAAGAGGCCCAGCGTTAACTGATTCACGTTCATAATCATTGTATAATTTCACCACTAGTTTGCGAGTATGACTGTTTAGCGTTTTCAAACGTTTCGACATGGTAAGACTGTAATGTTGTTCTTGTTTACTAATCGTTAAATAATCGGAGTCCAATTTAAAGCCAGGTAAACGTAGTCAGTAAGATCAGTCCAATAAAAAAGCCGGGTCGGGTAATGGCGCCATGACATGGCGTCATCGACTGGTACTGGTGTTGCCAGCAACATCCCACCTAAATTGTACCTAACATCAATGATTTTTCTATCTATTTATTTTTTGTATTTTTTAGTTAGTTCAAAGAATAATAAATATAATTATGTTTTATTATAATCACAACGTGGTTATTAAGTTATGGTGATATTTCTTCACAGGTAATCATTGTATTAGATTCAACTTATCAGCTTTCGATTTTTACAGTAACATCCCTAGTGTTTAAAAAGGAAACGGGTTAACTGATGCAACATTGTAACGATCAGTTCTTTAGATCAGAAATTGTTTATATGTTTAGAATGGTTTATTAGTGAAAGCAAATCGTAAAATTACTCGTATCGTTCATAAATATAATAAATATGTAATCGTAATTGAAAAAAGTTAAGCAATTGTGCAGTTCTAACAAAACGAAAAAATATATTATTTTATGCCCGCCGTTACAAGGTTACGTTGTTAAATTTTGATGAATTGTCAAATGTAACCTATTAAAATGGCCTGACTTTTAACAAACTTATTTAGGTGAACAATAATTCAGTAGTGAATTTTTTTGAAAAACCTCTCTATTACTTACATAATCATTATATGTCATTTAGACAATAAAAATTTAATTAAATTTTTTATTTTATACATCTGATGGGATTGTCTTAAATCTATATACTAAACGCTTGTAGAATTTGTCCTGAACACGTTGAATTGCATCCCTATATACCGAATACTGCGGGTTCCACACAGTAGAGGCGTATTCAAGATGCGACCTTACAAGGGAGTTATATAAAATTATTAATATATTCCATTTCTAAAGTCTACTGTTTGTCGAAATAAAATTCCGTAAATTTTATAGGCTTTTGCAGTTATTTTATGAATATGCGACTGGAATAATAAATGGTCATCCAAAAACACTCCCAAGTCTCTCACCTCAGTCACTCTATTAAGTGGTGTGTTATTTATTGTATAATTGTGATAAATTGTATTTTTTTTTCTAGAATAGGAGATAGCACAACATTGTTTTATGTTTAAATATAATTTGTTACGCAAACACTAATCGTAAAGAGCAGTTAAATCCTTCTGAAGATGAAAGCATTCCTTAATAGACTTAATCGTAATATAAATTTTTGTGTCACCTGCAAACAATAAAACCTTGGAGTAACCAAAGCAGTTTAAAACATCGTTAAAAAATATGTTAAATAACAGTGGGCCGAGGTGAGAGCCCTGAGGCACTCCCTATGTAATAGGAACAAAAGATGATGTACATCCCTTAACCGCAACAGCCTGGGATCGATCCCTGAGGTAAGATGTGAGCCAACGTAGTAGGTCACCGTGTATACCAATTCTCTCAATTTTATTTATTAACAGAGAATGTGAAATTTTGTCGAAGGCTTTTGAGTAGTCGGTATACACGGCATCAACCTGATAACCTTTACTCATGGCCTCAAGAATTATATCCAAAAATTCACATAAGTTAGTTTCTGTGGAACGTTTTTAACAAAACCGTGCTGTTGTGTAGTTAACAGCGGCCGGATAGCGGGAAATAAAGAGTCGTAAATAATTTTCTCAAATAACTTAGGCAAAACGGAGATTTTGGAAATACCTGTATAATTCGTTATATCATGTTTATTACCACTCTTAATGATAGGTACTGCAACGTTTGCTTGTGCCGTATCTAATAAAAGAGGTTATTGCACAAACAAACTTGCCGTCAATTACGACTGGCAACTTACAAGCCTGTCATTATTTGATTTATTTGTAATTTGTTTGAAAGATAGAATATGGATAGATTGTTCCATGGCATTCCATCGCGGGCATCAGCCCATAAATAGTCTAATAATTATCAATTGTGTTATTATAAAATAGATTCATCTTTAATAAAAGTATAGTAAATGATATATGTGTTTTTCCTTGTTAATTAGGAGACCTCCCTAGAGTAGGATTATTCCATCAAGGGTCCCGGACCGCTTGAGTACCACAAAGGAGCGTTTCCAGACCACGGGCATTATACCACTGGATATATAGAGACAATCCAAAAAGAATACTTATAGGGTAAAAAAGTTCTTTACAACAATTTTTTTAGAAAAATAGGATGAAGATCATCCGGGCCGCTACCCTTATTTACATCGAGGCGACCTAAATAGTTTTCCACAATATATGGAGAAATATCAACGGATGTAATCAGTTTTTCATTAGCTTCCTGTGTCGTAAAAGGTACGGAGTACATGTCTTCTTCAAAAACTGACTTAAAATATCTAAAAAGATTAGCAATAGATTCACCGTCGGAAGAAGTACTACCTTCGTAATGCAAAGTGTAGGGGATAATGTTATTAGACTTTTTTGATTTAATGTACGACCAAAACTGCTTTGGGTTCTTATTTATATTATTTTCTGTCCTAGATATAAATGAATTATAACATGATTCAATTAAATCTTTGGTTTGTTTACGAAGTTCAGAAAATTTTTCATAGTCACCTAACCTATAGCATTTCCATTTTTTATGTATTTTTTTTTTTTTTTCTAATAAGTCTTATTAATACCAAATCGGATACTTGTTTTCCTTGGCTACAGTTTTTGAAGGGACAAACTTAGCTTTTATCTGGTTAATAAAATAATATAATTTTTCAACTGATACATTAATGTCACCGGTCTTACGAACACTCCCCCAATCTACATCACTTAGAGGACTCCTTATTGCATCTTATCTGTATTATAATAGCATAGATAAAAATGGATTAACGATATAATAATTATGTAATTCCTGTGGAAAACCATAGTAAAGTAAGAAGTATGTATATGTCTGCTGAAACGGTATATTTGTGTTACACAGTGCGTATGGTGATTTATTTCGACCTCTTCGATAAATAGTAAGACACTTCAACACTATTTTGCTTAACCTATCGTTATGTAGCTGTAGAGGTAAGCTTGAACATGGTATGATTTTTTGATGGCCGATGGTCTCTTAAATAAACACCTGACAATAAAAAAATCAGCAAACTACAGAGGAATTTGTATACTTTTAACGTATTTCTAACCAATTTGGCCGCCTACCTGATGCAAAAGCCTTTAAAAATACATAAAATATTAACCTATATTTATCTTCAAAAGTGGGATAATCCATATTATCTTTAATAACTCCAAATATTATTGTTAAGGTTCAAAATGAATATCAATATTCAGAAAGGCACTTGTAAGTTTTAGGAAATTGAAATTTATTCGCGAATACAGCTTTAGGCCAGATCTTATATTGTTTACAAAGCGGATATTAAAACCTACTTGCAAGTCAGGAAAATATTGCAGTTTACTTTGTAAATATAATGTAAGTTTCACGGAAAGTAAGATGAAATGAGAAATTTGAACAATGCTGCCACTACCTCAGTGTGTGATAGTAATGTAAGTTTATAGGTGGTTTGTAAGATAATGTAAAATATGCAGTAAAGAAGGTGTAAGTCCAAAATGGCTTTTAAAGTTATGTAAAAATAAAGTTTAGAATTTTTAGAAATAATCAAGATGTTAGAATTTTTTTTCTCGTACCCTTACTCAAATTAAATCGATTATTTCATTTCCGTTTGAAAAGCAACCATAAGCATATGTACGAAGTAGCTAATATTTAAATATTTCTGTAATATTAAATTAACTACATTATAACGGATAAATAATAATAATAATAAATTTATTTATCATAAAACATTTACAATGTATTGCTAACACTTGACATTATAAGGTAGCTTATAATAAGCTTATGCAAAAATTACCGTATTTTCATTTGCTCTATTCAATGCATACCCTCTACAAACAATGGTCACATTAATTTGATTCTATAGCAAGCTTTTGCCCACAGATTTAATCAGCTGTTTTATCATTAAGAACGTCTTACTTCATGTCTCTTTTCAGTGGTTTGTTTTTAACAACTCATTGTCTTTCGTTCATTTTTGTCTATTGTCAATGCTATGTCTAATTTTGTAAAAATAAAGTCTTATTTATTTTGTCATTTTTAAATAATGATCCTGAATTATTTTTTAAACCTAGGCTCAGTTGTACAGTCAGGTCAAACTAAGTTTAACCAGAAATAATTCAATTAATAATTTATTAAATCCCCACTTAATGGGCGCCTTACGGAATTTTGTTAGAACATTTAATCCATTAGAGTTTTATCTATAATCTGTTTTCTAGGCAACAATTTTGTGCTGAAGCATTACATAATATTTATGTGTCGTATTTTCGATTCACCACTAAAAGCATCATTTTCATTTTGTTTTTAATTTTTTGATTGTTCACTTGCGGCGATTGTCAATGTAGGTTATAACGAAGGTAATAGATAAATTATCTGTCATAGGTGTCTAAGTTATTTTTTAATGATAGATGTCAGAACGTTTTTGACGAATACCCATTCATTTAAATAATGTTGTGTATTTGTGTATGTGTATTGTTTGAAACCTTACTGGTGATATTTTTATACATCAATTTTTTCCGGTAACGGTTTGGGTATCTCCGGCAAGTATTTCGTTTTGTTATTTATATATTTTGAGTATTTTTTAACTCAAAACCCATGTTATTATATCGGAATACAATAACATGGGTTTTAACATGAGGTATATTCAATATTAGTAACCCAAAAATAGATAAATAGTGAGACTCTGACTCTTATCGTATCAAAATACAATTATTGTTGCTACTCGGCCACAAATTATCTGTTGTCCAACATTAGAGCTCACTAGTTACATTAAAATGAAAGGAGCAAAGTTACATAAAAGGGTTTTATTTAATTCCATTAATGCAATTACTTGGCTGCGAAACAACGCAGCTCTAGTCGTTTGTAACTTTAAGTAAACAAAAGTCATAATTTACGAACATTTTGTATTTTAAATAATGTTGTTTTCACTTTTCTGCATTATCTTCTGCTATCGGTCTTAATTATGACCATCGTGTCGCCGGAATTTGTGCCGAGGGAACAATAGAACAAATCACCAAAATCCTCAGACCAACACACCAACTGTATGGCCCCAAAGTAAGCAAAGCTTGTGTTATGGATGACCATACAGCGAAGTACACAGGTAGAAACCCAGAATAAATATACATACAAAAATATAAACAAAAATTTTTATCATGACAGTATGCATTATTAACGTAGCTATTACATATTTTATACAAAAGCCCATACAATTTTTAGTATGATTTACACGTTGTGACGTCAAACTCGGTAACGTTTTGTATGGAGCGTTTTTCGGCGACTCGCCTCATACATATTGTTATTTCTGGTATATTTTTTTACGGTCGACAAACTATTTATATGTAATACATTTTTTTTTTATCAAGTACTCAATTGATATTAGAGTATCTGTTAATGGCTTTCTAGTGTTTTAGATTTAGGTTAAAAGGACCCTTGATACCCAATAGACTAAGCTATTTATTTCTGTACTCTAGAGGGCAAATAAATATTAAATAAATAGTTTTGAATTTTAAAAGTTTATTATTTCTCTGGTGTGGTGATCCTGCAAATATTTCACTGGCCATGTATACACCTGTAGGTTAAGTTATTTTTTTGAACAGTTCTGTTGTGGGTTCACAATAACTTCATTCGTAAATTTGTAAAAAAATGTGAAACAAAAAAAAGGGAATTTGTTTCGCATTGCATTTGTTTAGATAATTCCTAGCCTCGACACTTGTGCTTATCTATTTAAAGTAGCCTCAGTAAAGTTACACATGGTAACAGTACTAAATGAGCTGATACGTCTATTTGGGAGAGCCTGCCAAAGTAACTAGGTCAATGCGTACAGTTTAGTATACATTTTAAAACCTAATAAATTTGTACATGCCTATGGGTAGTGCTAGTGTTGTTGCATGAGAAAGGTAGTAACTTCATTTTAACAAAAATATATTTGATAAATCCCCAGACAAACTCACCAATTGTATGCCCCCTAAGTTATTAGAGCTTGTGTTAGGGATGACCACACAACGAACTGGGGAAAAACCCTGAATAAACAAACAAATATAAATAACCTACCCGACCCGACAACAAACATTGGTGTTCATCACACAAATGAATGGACCTCCGGCATATGAGGCAGGGCTACCAACCACTACGTCACTCGGCCTTCTAAATTTTGAATTCAAGTATTTCTATGAGAAGGCGTATTGTATTAAAAATTAGACAGATCAATTAGACAGTTTGTATATGAGAATTGCCTCCTTATTTAAATATCCGACGAAGCTACAGATAGTAATTAAATACCTGCGTTATACTACATATCGCCATACTTACTACAAATGTTTCAAAAGTAGTATTATTATGAAGTTGTAGTGAGCGTGAACCACGAAGTCCCACCACATTACTTTGTTGGTCGCGCAAAAATCACAGAAATTACAAAGTTCTAATTCAAAATTACGAAATTAAAATTCCTTAACTTTGCCAAAAAATAATAACCTAATGTGTGTACCATAAAATACAAACAAAATTACTTATAAACAGTTCTTAGGCAAATGGCACCCATAAGATATTAAAGATCCTTATAAATGACGTCATTAGCGAGGGCTGGGTAAGAAGCAAGCGTCATTAATTGTGGGCGGGCAATGTGGTCGACGATAAATTGTCTAAAGCTTACCGGTCAATGACCTAGGAATTGCTGATTAGGGGTGTGAAAAAATAGAGTCATCAAAGTTATGTAGGGGATTTCATGGTACATTAAGTTCAGTCAATGTAATTTGAGGCAGTCATGTTCAGAGATACTTTTGGCCTTATTATGTAGCTTTTATATTTATTACACGTGAACTTTAATACTTGTAGATACGAGTATTATCTCTTTGTTACTCATATTACAAAGCATATGGAAATTTTTTATAACCATTTGCCGTTGAGCGTATGGAGCAGGTGATGAGGTGGTAATTGTAAGGACTACAAAAACACAGGTGTTAATTTTTAATGAGACCTTATAATATTCGTATACATTGATATATATTGATTTTCGTTTAATTACCTGCTTTATTATATAATTCTAGGTATGTGCTTTTTATTTTCTGTTGCTCCAGAAGTACACATAAACCTTTTATCCATTTTTGTAGAAAAAATTGCCTTTTCTTTAGATCGTACAGTAAAAATATTTTATTGATACTCCCTCTTTAATTAAGCATAAGAAGGAATCATGACTTGTTTTCCTAATTAATCCTATGCATTACGTTACTGGAAAAAAATAAACAAGGAAAAATCATAAAAAAAAATTGTTACATATTTTTGTAACCTTTAACTACGTCTTCTTTATTATCATGTCAAAGTATAAACATTACAAATTACCTACCGAACATCTGGTCCGAATTACACTAAACTAATACATTTTGTTATGTATCTTTTAACTCAAAATTCAATTAATCATGTAACAGTTGGCGTATTAAAATAATCCAGGAATTTCGCCCTAAAGTCAGCATAATGAAACAACATTAGAGACATAAATAATTTATTAACAAATTATAGTGTCTCAAAACTTTTATGTGATTATTTGAATTGTGTGTTAAAGAAAAATATACATTTTTAAACACGCCAAACCTAAAGTGAATCTACATTGTTATCTTCCAACAAATATGGTTGCCTTATTTTTAATGTAAATGAAATTTTTTGTACCGTGTTTTCTTTTTGTTTAGGTATATATTACATAGTAAATTAATTAATAAGATCATAAAAATGTTATTAAAGCAAAACAAATTAACAAAGTCTATGTGATTATTTTTTCTATGCGATTAATCCATGGTAAGTGCCATACGTGCCCATAGACATCATTAATCATAGATGTTATGGAATATTGCAATTCATTGACTATCGATTAATGCTGCGTTGCCGACCGTAGGCATAATTTGGGATGGACTTTGTTCCGAAATTACATTGGCTGTACCTTCCTTTAATCCGGAACACAACCACGTAAGTCTGATTATTCAGGCGGTTAAAATAGGTCGGACTGTAGTACCGCCCGTGACGATATCTTAACAAATGAAACTTTGCTACCATCAAAGTTTAATTTGAAGTGAAAACATAAGGGATTTTTCTTTTGTGACATTTCACCAGGGGTGGAACTATATTTCTGCATCTTTAAACAAACGTATTAAACACGTTTAAGTAATACAATTGAGTGAAACTTCAGTAACGAATAAATTTCAAGTAAAAGGTACGTTTGGAAACGTTCGATAGAGATATAAAATATAAATATGAATCAATTAAACACTTATTTTGATTGATGAATGATATGGTTGCTCTCGATGGACGCTTGCTCGTTTGCCATCTATGAATAGAACAAAAGTGAAAACAGATAGTTTTGTTGATTTAAAATAAAATATACCTAAATATATATTACCCTCGTTGAACAGGCTTGAGCCCATGGAGCCCGTGGTTTGAACCACAAATTTTGAGAAAATTTTCGAAAAATATCATACAAGAAAAGAAAAAAATGTACTTCTTTTTTTGAAGAGTCGAATGTTTTTTTTTTCGTTTCCGCCGTATGGTGTCTCAAAGAAGGTGGCTCAGTATTAAAGCCTTATCCCATTTGCCATTTTTCTGAACGGTAAAAAAGTCACCCTTTTTCATTTCAAATGTCAAAAACTGTAAATATTGCGTAATTGATGGGAAGTAACTTAAAACAATTATTCTACCCTTTGAAATTATCCAAACGTAGGCTATAATTATTTCAAATTTCCCGCTCTGGGTGAACTGTTATTTTTCTATAACTAAAAAATTAGGTACGTTATATTATTGATCCAAAGAATAAAACTCTGAAATAAATTATTTATTTAACTCACTTTTAAATAACAACTTTAATTTCTTGTCCTTTAATAATTTTATACAATATAATTTAGTTCCTAACGTTAATGGCAGGCAGTTGGATTTAGTTATGGGAAATTGCTCATGTTTTGTCAGTCGGTCCTCGTATCCCTTGGTCGATGAGGACGGACATCACCCTGCTTTGAATATATTGGTAACGGATTCAACATTCATCCACATAAGAGCACAACCACGTCTATTAAGACTTTTCAAAACTGCTGACTATCCTGCAATAAATAAGCTACTACCTGACATAGATTGGAACTCATGTTTATCTAATACTAGTGTTGACTTAGCTGTTGAAACTTTTTATAACATCTTGAACAAAATCATAGAAGAAAACATCCCAACAAAGTTAGTTCACAGCTCTCCTAGGTATCCACACTGGTATTCTCTTGCATTGGTCAAAGTAATAAAAGAAAAATTGAAATATCATAAAAAATGGAAACGTTTCCATATATATGACGACTATCTTTGCTTCAGTTTGTTACGTAAGAGACAGAAATATCTTGAATCTCACTGTTATGATATGTTTATTGAGAGGTCTGAATCTAATATACTTAAATGTAGCAAACAGTTTTGGACATTCATTAAATCCAGAAAATCCGCTCCCGACTTACCCGAAAATTTATATTATAACGGACTATCATCTTCAGATGGCAGGGAAATTTGTAATATGTTCAGTGCATATTTTGATTCAGCTTTCGTTAACAACAATAATACGGTGTCTTATCAACAAACAGATTCCCAGTGCTCTATTGATTTATCATCCTTCATTATTACTCCATTGACTGTTAGGAAATACTTGAAAAATCTTAATGTTTTTAAAGGCGCAGGTCCCGACTGCATACCTCCACTATTTCTTCGTAATTGTTATGAACAGCTATGTATCCCGTTGCATAAAATTTTTTATATGTCACTTCAAAGCGGTATCATGCCTGAACTTTGGAAACGCTCTTATATAGTGCCAGTGTACAAGAATGGAGACAGACATGATGTTCTCAACTATCGCCCCATTTCAAAGTTAAGCGCCGTTGCGAAGATGTTTGAACGTATTGTTTATGATGTCATCTATCCATCTATTAAACCATTAATTATTGAACAGCAGCATGGTTTCACAGGTCAGAAGTCAACTGAAACCAATCTCTGCGTGTTTCTTGATTTTATTTCCAAAGCAATGGGTGGAGGATATCAAGTAGACGTTGTGTATACAGATTATTCTAAGGCCTTTGACAAAGTTTGTCACAATATACTATTACAAAAAATGTATAACATTGGTATACACGGCGATCTTCTCCGTTGGTTGGAATCATACCTCAGAGATCGCAGTCAAGCTGTAACGGTGAAAGGGTTTTGTTCGTCATTCACTCCAGTTACATCAGGTGTCCCACAGGGGTCACATTTAGGCCCCCTTCTTTTTAACATTTACGTTAATGATGTTGTCAAAATTTTTGAACATGCACAATTCTTACTCTATGCTGATGATAAGAAGATTTTCAAGCTCATAAAAGATTATAATGATTGTACTTCACTTCAGGACGATTTAAATTCACTAAGCCTCTATTGTTGTAATAACATGCTACTTTTAAATGTTTCTAAATGTAGTGTAATTTCATTTTCCCGAAAAAAACAACCGATTATGTATCCATATAGATTACAGAATCAAACACTTCAAAGAGTTTCTTTGGTGAAAGACCTTGGTGTTTATCTGGATTGTAAGCTTGTTTTAGATTATCATATAAATTCAATCGTTAGAAAGGCTTTTCGCGTGCTGGGCTTCGTACTGAGAGTTAGCATAGACTTTAAAAATGTTTCTACCTTAGTGATGCTCTATAACTGCTTTTCGGTCTATTCTAGAGTATGCCTCCGTCGCTTGGAATCCGCAGTATAAAGTTTATATAAATGAAATAGAAAAAAATCAAAACAAATTTATTAAATATTTAAATTATAGAACTTTACTTTTAGGGCAACCATCAACAATAGTATTAACTTCCCTGGAGGACAGACGGACAGCTCGCGACCAAATATTTCTTTTCAAAATTATTAACAACCTTATCGATTCACCATATCTTTTAGAGCAGATTAATTTTCGTTGTTGCCGCACCAATTCAAGAAGAATTCATGCTTTTCAGCCACCTACAATGCGTACGAATTATGCAACAAATTCATTTATTTACAGATCTTGTAATTCAAACAATAAACTGTTCAGTGACTTAGATGTGTTCAATCTCTCTCTAAATCAATTTAAGCGTAGCATTAGAGAAACGTTACAAGTCCTCAAGAAGTAATTTAATAGCATTTTACACTACCTATCCGTATTTATTTATTTTGTAAATGTAAAGAAATAATTTAATTTGCTTTAATAATCCTCGTTTAATTGTGTTAATTTAAATTCAGTACATTATAAAATCCAAATTATCTTACTGTGTAATTTGTTGGTATTCTATATTCTAAATTAACTAAAAATTGTAAATTCTATTAGAGGAAACTTTACTGGATTGTGAATTATTTAGAGAATATTGTTGTATTTAAAGTGTATTGTTCTGTTTGTTTCCCAAATAAACAAAAAATAAAAAAAAAATAAACTTGAGAAGAGATTTTTGTGTTTTTACATACGAAACTAGCCACTCATTCAGATCTTAAATCCATATTTGGCGACATTTGACTTTTGTATGGGAATTATAATTGCTCATTACTAAAAAGTTATAGTCGTTCCATAAATGTTCAACCATAGTTATTTTACAATGAATCAACACAATGAAAAGCTACACATATCGGATCTATGTTTTGCGGAGTGAATTGAAATATGTGTTCATCCCTGCTTACATGTTAGCTGACAAACATGACAACAACGAGGTTTGATCACGGAGGTTTAATATCCTCATTTTAAGAAATGAAAGCGTTAATGAAAGTCTTATTGCGGAAGTATAATTAAGGTAGATAAGAGTGGCATAACTCTAAATTAGAAGTTACTCTGTTTTATTTACTTACGTATATAGTTATACTTTTTCGAAAAGAGTCTTTACTAAAATACAGCCACTAAAAGTAAATGAAAATCAAAGGAATATTAATTACAGAGATCATAGTTGAAATGTAAATTCTAGTCATGGCCAATTATTAATATTCATTGTTTGAAAAATATTTTTTTTTTCGTATGTTCATGTCAATTAACCATAGTTAAAGCAACACTCACATGTTTCATCCATGGGAGGCACGTTTCTAGGATACAGGGTTTACAGGGGATACAGGGCAAAAATCATATTACTTATTTCCGTATATTTAATTAAACTTATCATGCATACATTTTATACTCATTAGACGTCATTTTTTTCGCAAGGCCTCTTATTGTATTTTCTTACAAAATCTATCAACAAAATGTAAGTTGGAACATTCCGCAATAAATTTATTGAAAAATTATTGACAGACTTGACAGCCTGTGTGCCCTGTTTATCTGTGCAAACTCGGTCAGATCGATAAGCAGGTGAACGTCCTACCTCGAGCTGGGATGCTGGGCATTCATGCCAAGGGTATAGGCTGTGCTGCATTTATAAATACCTTTGTGTTGGGGCGTTTTGTAAATTTTGTAAAGGGATTCATATGGTAAGAGTTTAAATCATACTTTGTTATTAGCCGTGTAAGCGATTTAGACAATTAAGCGTCAGCTTGCGCGGACCTTGTTTGTTTGAACCTGAACTATTTATTATTATTATGGTTACACGACTTTTAAACAATCAGTTTTGTTATTTATATCTTGAGATATAAATTAGAAGCAGAAATGTCTGCTTATACATATTATAATCATGCACACTGACGACTAAAACTATGCTATTAAAATATTTAATAAATAATAATATGTTGATTTTTTGTTGTACAATTGACTTTAACTTAACTGCATTAGTAGAATACATTGTAAACCTAACGATTTTATCCTTTTTGTGTTTATTTGTAAATTGAGTAAGTTTTAAGTTTTCATTAATTTGTATCTAGTTTCCATTATTATTTGTAAAATAAAAACTATGAATTGATGTAATCTACGTTGTAAAGCAAATTTTGATTAAAAAAATCCTACTAACTGTTTTATTGCATAGTAATTAGTATTTAAGCATAACATGCCAATAGCTACATGCAAGTATCTCTACGAGTATAGATAACATTATAACCTAACCCTTTCACGCGTAAATATCAGCTTAAATGTTCAAGAATGTTGATATATTATTGAATTTTATTTTTACGCCGCACGCCTAATACGAGCTACGTGTTGGGGATTGCTGCCGTGGGGTTGCGTGTAAAATATTTTTTATGGCCTATATACCGTTTGAAAAGTTATGCTATAACAAAATATTTGCAAGTGAGCTTGGTAGCAGTAGCAATTTCACTTTTTTAGGGCTGAAATAAAAATACTAACTTTCATTTTATAAACATGTTATGTAAACACAGCAGCTTGGCTTTTTAAAAATAAAAACGATTTTTATCTTCATTGTGACTACTGTTTTGTATCATATAAAAATTGATAAAATCAAAATCACCTTTTTGCTACTAACTTTGTCGTCTTTGGTTGGTTGTAACACAAGGGTTTTGTTTCTCTTATCTTCTTGTGTAACAGCATGCATTGTCAAAAGAAAAAAAACTCAAAACGAAAATTAATTAGTTATTTCGAGAAAAATAATGCAGAAAAGATTCATATTTTAACACGTTAAAACTAGATATTTAATAAAATAACTTAAACTATAATAGAATATGTCCGCGGCTACGCTCATTTAAAATAAGGAGCTTAGTATATACCACTGTAGAAATGCGTACATAGCTTGTGAGAAATGCAACAACTTCTGCAAAAAATAATGTTTCTAAACTGTATGCCATAATGTTCATCTCGATCAAGCTGAGGTGCTTCACCGTGGCTTTGTTACTACTTATGTAGAATATTTGATGGTGTAGTTAAAACCGGCTTTAAAAATGCATGTTTCCAAAGCCATGCTCCTGAAGTTGCTTTGTGGTGCTGGAGTGTACATATAACAGTATTGTTTGAAATGCTTCTATTTACTTATGTTCATCATTTATTGTTGTGTTTTCAAGAATACCTCGCAGCTGGCTTTTATGCTTTGCACAAAATTCTTTACAATCCACAATGTTTTATTTTACCCCATCAAAATATATAAAGATATTCTAAAATTAACTACTGTGGTTAATAAATAAGGGAACTTTTATCCAGAAAAAATACTGTTCCTGTGGTATACGTGAACAAAACTGCTGGTATTACCACGTAACATTAAGATTATAAAAAATGTATTAATTTGGCCGTCTTTTGACACAAAAGAGTACGAATACTTGCTAAACTTACATTATTGTTCGTTGCGGAACAAGATTATAGTAAAGAAACTAGATTTTTGAAACTTCACCTATAATAATAATCCTTTATTTATTGTAAATTTTCTCAATGGTACGGTGTATACGGTACCTAAGTTACGTCATGTACAACTTTGGGCCCCTTTTTATTAGTCTCGATTGACATCTTCTCCCTAAAAGGAACTTCTATGGAAAATATAAAATTTTGTATCCCCTTATATCTCTTTAGAGGCGGAAGTTTGCAAAATACTTTGTTATCATACGCTAAGTAGGTTTAGTATATAGTGAGCATACATATAGTATAAAGCAGCCATCGGTACACCAAATTTCACTTAGATATAAGCTTACACTTTACAAAACTTGTGTTCGCGCCATCATGACATATGACATACTTAGATCTGTAAAAGGATCTCGAGCTGCCCGCCAGTGCCGCATTCATGAAGTTGGCGTCTAGTTTCGTATGAAGGAGTAGTTTAAATTCCGGCTAAGCGCCGTCAGCGCTAAGCTACAAAGTCCGGTGAAATTTAAAAGGCCATAGGGCCATAAATAAACTGACCACTTCGAAAAAATAAAAACACCAAATTTCCATCAGGCCAATGCTCTTGAGTAAACAGATTCTTCAGCCACTTTTGCCTCTTAGTACAACTTTAGTTTAAGCAACAAATAAATTTGAAAAGGACTTTTCAGGTATAAAGTTAGTTAACTAGTTTCATTTTAAATCACACTAGCGCTCTTTACCATTTTCATAATTCAAAATATATTTTTTGTTTCTAAATAGTACTTTTACCGATTAAAGATACCTTAAAAATTTAGGGGTAGTAATGTTTCGTCTATTTACGTTGTGCGCTCCCTAGATTGCTCCACATACCTGCGCAACCTAAAATGAACCCTATTTGATAAACTCACCCATATTGATGCGAGCTCAACATATATATTGGATGTTTATATCTCGGAATACTAAAATTTTTCAACATTTCTTTTAATTTAAAACTTTACTCATTGTCATTTTATACACGAAGGATGACCAAAGATTTAAGAAGTTTAATTAAATGGCTTTTTATCCATAATGTATCTCTTCAACCCGACATTACTTTTTTATTTGTCAACTAATTTAGAAAACAAGTAGCCGTCTTACTGTTTTAAGCTTTTCGTTATACATCAGTGATAACTGCATCCGCATCAGTTTCGCCGTTTCCGAAACTAACGTTTTGGGTTCTGTAACGTTAATGAAGACTACAGGTAAAATATTTTTTCAAGTATCCTCTTCTTGTACTATACTTGAAAATTTTAACCAGAAATTTTCGTGAAATCGGAAGTTATAATTTTAAATATGAGATGCTTACAAATGAGACTATGGGTATTCATAAATTGTGGGAATAAATTCAGATAGACTTAATACCACACCCAAACCATATCTATAAGATACGCGACGCCTTGTCTGCAAGGTAACCTTGCGGCATAGTGCGGTGGCGGCGACGGCGGTCCCTAATTTTGGCAAGCGTCGCGCCAATAACGGATGAATGTTAAGGTCAGTTAGGGGAACGCATGGAATCCAGGTCAAGTTACTGTTGTATTGACTACTAGTTGCGATAAATGTTGAGGTATGGTTTGTTAAAGGGATCTAGAAAAACTTGGAGGACATTTATAATTTTATATCTGGAATTTTGCTGTCAGCCTGTCCGTTAAGCGTAAACGTATCGATCGGTAATCGCGATTTCAAGTTCTGAAACGTGAACATGATTATTTTGTTCCAATTCAGTGCGTGGTAAAAATTTTCAACAACATTACGACAATTTCCAGACGGAAAATCCGTCGGTAAGATTCTACCTAGGTTAACTACCTACACAGGTACTGCCTTCAAAATAATTTAATGAAATGAGATTTTCAATCATATCGTAAAAGACTCAAGATTACCTCACAATCAGTCCTAAAGGTTGACTTCCACGACACAAGACACGCTGTCTCCTACTTAACCTTGTGTCGGCTGATTCTGGCAATCTTCGTGCCAACAGCGGAAGAATGTTAAGGTCACTAAGGGGAAATCGTGGAATATAGGTCAAACTTTGACTGTTTGGATAACCCTCCCGCCTATAACCTTTACAAAAGATTGAAATACCTATATTGTTTTTTTTCTGTGTCATTTAGGAACTACTAGTTATAAAAAAGTTATAAAAGACGGAGAGTCTGGTACTACCTCATTTGTTAGCACTAATTATTGGTAAGAAAGTGATCTGATTGTTTTGATTAATGTACATGCATATGTGTTTTACAGATTAAGAGGGGAATAATAATAAAAAAAAAATAATGCTGAGAAACAGTAAGCAGAGCTTGTTTTATGGATAACCACATAGGGAACTGGGGGGACCAAGAAATAAACATACATATATAAATATTAACAACCATGACCCGAGAACAAACATCTGTGTTCATCACACAAACGAATGCCCTGACCAGGACTCGACCTGGGACCTGCGGCGTATGAATCATGGCTACTACCCACTAAGCCACTCGGCCGTCATACATATTATATACATATAAGCCCTTGGATACATAGGAACAGCTGGCTATACCAAATTTTATATATTTATTATACAATTTTCAGCAAAACCATTAATTACTTCCAAGATTAACGTTGCCCTGATGTCCAGATAATGCTTGCTATAAGATGGCGGTGTCAAAATATAAATAGTTAATAAAAAGTTAAGCATATATTTATAACGAAATAACCTGTAAGCTCCAACGGACTCAATGAAACCTAAAATATGAGTTGAGTTGTGAAGTTCAGTTTAGATTTTATAATCAGGCAGCTGTAATATTTTATTTCTAATATTGAATTAACGATATTGAATGAAGGATATTTTTATCTGTTAAATAGAATTTAGTCAGTGTTTCCTTTTTACTTAAAATGGTAACTTTATAGTTATAATATTTGCAAATAGCAACATCTGCCTGTAGAATCTGTTTACATTCAATTTATTTATATAAGTTTTATTAAGTTTGAGAATCGTAATAAGGGTGTTGTTTTTCTTAGCCTTCTTTTGTTAGTTCTTAAAAACCACTTTTAAAGTTAAGTGGCAATTTTCGTACCTTTCCGACTTAACTATAGTCATTGCCGCTAGGAATTTTTTTTACTTAGCAAATCTGTATTCCTATGAAATCGATAAACCTAGCGAGTGTCAGAAGGTCACGTGACAAAAAAATTGTCAATGTGACACCAACTTGACCTATTTTCTGCCATTTTATCTTTCACGTTTTCAATTTGGCACAAAGTTAAAGCTTGGGTCTGGATTTACTGCTCTATAGACATAAGTTTTGAAGGTTGTCATGTAAAGCATTTATGATGATATTTTAGTGGCTCTTTTTAACGTTAAGTGTCCATTAAAAGAGGATTACTTGTCTTTTTAAATATAGATTGAGCTCAGATTTTATGTGAACTCTGCGTATAGATGATTGGCTGAATAAAAAAGTAAAGGAGCCGTTTTATTATCTCCCTAAGAAGCAGCTGGCTTTGTAAGATTTATATTGAATATAACTCATAATATATAATAATTTGATATATCAATCAAAGATTCAAAGAAAGACATTTTTATCTGTATGGAAAAAATGTTTGTAAAACAAACACGCCTTCAGCGTGAAATGAAAGTACCCCAACAATCGAAAAATGGAATAAATAGTTTTGTCTCTTCTAGTGTCTTGATATTGATATATATCTATCTGCAATATCTCTTTCTGCAATATTAATTAACTAATAAAATAATTAGAATAAACAATGTATGTCAAAACCGATTATCAATGTCATGCCGACGGGCGCAGCGTCATTACCCATTCTAAATATGCATTGACAGAAGTATTCTAAATCCCCATCCAAAATGAGAAAATTTCCGTAAACGCTTAGACAATGCTATGTGAAACTTGTCTAAACGTTACGCGTGCATGACTCATTTAAGCTAACTCATTAAGCTAACATCGAAATAATAAGATTAACTTATATATTTTCTTAAATTTTCACGATTCATACTTTAAATAAAACACTTTTTACCGGATATTATCGCGTATATTTTAGTTAATTTTAAAATTATTTCGACGTTTCGGCATCTTTGCAGTTGCCGTGGTCACGATAGACTAAGGTGTTGTTCATCTATTGCCAGTAATAAAAACTACATGATTGTCAATACATATTAACGCCATCTGTTTCTCAGTCTTCTCGCATAACGTCCCGGATTGACACAAAAGGCACTGACTGTGTCCTGAGTTTGCAGTCTAACAGTTTGCTGGTTTTTCATTTTGATGTTTTTAAGTATTGGATCCCATGTTGATGAAAGTTTCCAACCATCTTCTCTATTGAAATTTGGATGTTTTTTAATTTCAATAGTTTCTCTGACCATCCTAGGTATAAAATGTTTCTCTTTTGCTAGGATCTTCACGGTATCAAATCTTAAATAATGGTTGGGCTTGTCTATGGAATGTTCACAAACTGCAGATTTTGAGGTTCGTTTATTTTTAACATCAGAGATGTGTTCTTTAATGCGAGTTGACACATTTCGTTTGGTTTGACCGATATAAGAGAGCCCGCAGTCACAGTCGATTTTATAAACGCCTGGATTTTGTAAAGGGATGCTTGATTTTATTGGACGAAGATGCTGGCTTATCTTTGAGTGCGGCTTGTAGATAGTTTTGATTGAAGCTCGCCGAAGAATGCCTCCTATCTTGTCAGTAACACCCTTTATATAAGGCAGGAATGCTGGTCTTCGTTCAACTGTGAGTGGCTTTATGCGGTTTCTGCGACGGCGACGCGGTGTTTTTAAATCGTTATCCCGCAGCACTTTAACCAGGTGGTTGAGTTCCTCATTAATGTGTTGGGGATCGCAGATTCCATGTGCTCTCTGAAACAAAGAGTTGCCTACGGCAGATAATTGGCTCGGGTGGTGATGGGATTTCCCATTTAGATATCGGTCAGTGTGGGTCATGTAATCATGTAGTTTTTATTACTGGCAATAGATGAACAACACCTTAGTCTATCGTGACCACGGCAACTGCAAAGATGCCGAAACGTCGAAATAATTTTAAAATTAACTAAAATATACGCGATAATATCCGGTAAAAAGTGTTTTATTTAAAGATTAACTTAGGTGATCTAAGAAACATCAAAATAATGATTTAGTTATTAAGTAAAAAAAAACCTAGAAACGTGTCTCCCAATCAAAAATCCTGTAAGTGTTGTTTTAATTATGTTTAGTTGACATAAAAATAAAAATTAAAAATTATCTTTTTCGCAAATTGATTATTAATGATTGGCCTAAAATGTCTAAAATAGTCTTTTCAAGCAATATGTTCTCCATTGTTAATGTTCCTTTAATTTTAATTCACTTTTCAGTGGCTGTATTTAAGTGAAGACTCTTTTGAAAAGTAAACTTTTATATGTATACTTACATATAAATATATATAAGTATACATATAAAAGTATATACATATATATGTATATCTACTTTGTTGCAGGTAGCTAGAATCATACCAGTACAGTAATGTGAAATACCCAGTTTCGGAAAGACATAAACGTATTGACGTATAATTCGTTTTTATTATTCAAACTTGCATTTTCTAAATAATAATACGCTAAGGTGTAACTATTTAATTTAGATTTTGTTAGTAGATGGACAGTGGTTTTTCGACAAAGGCCCAGACATAGCAGGTAGTCTTCATACAAAAAAAAAACTAGGAATTATGTCTATGGCTAAAATTTTTTGATTATGACAGATCCGTTGCTACTTTTCAGGCGTACAGTTATGTGTCACTTTAATGTGAATAATAACACTATGTTCAATCAATGATGTATGGTTTTAGGTTATCTTTCAATGTTTTAATTTGATTAAAACTACTTTTATTATATTAATATTTGAATTGGCAAATAGTTATTTACACAATAAGGACAGTAATAAGAGCTGATTGCCATAAAACGTAAAATGGAATTTAATGTTCATCAATCAACTTGATTGAAAATAATAATAACAAACAATTCAACATTGATTGGCCAAATACGGAGAAAAAAAAACATTGATTGTTTGACGAGTGAAGAGTTTTTTATGTTGATCAATTTTCGTAACATATCTATTTATTTATTTATTTATTTATTCAGTACAGCCACATCATACATATTCACACATTAAAATTAAAATATAGATTAAGATATTATACCTAATATGTATGACTCTTAAGGCGTACACATCATTCTTAGGATAACCGATAACATCATTTATCTAATTTATAACAAACAGTAAAAGAGAATTTCAAATCTATAGGTAAAAAAAAAAAAAATAAACAAATTCTGTAGTTACAGTTTTAGTTAACTTGTTCATTCAAGTTTTTATTTTTATTTTTGTTATTTTGTTTTTGTTTTGGTGGCAGAACAAAAACACTTCGCAGTTTATTTTTGAAAGCAAAGAACACATCGTGAAACACGTCAATTTCCGAATTCCGGGCCTGAGTTGTATTGTATCCGTTTAGTATCCTGTAAAGGGGTGATTGTGTACCTAAATTAGTTTTAGCGAATGGTGTCTTAAATATTTTTGTTATTTTGTTCCTCGGATATGAGTAAGGGATGAGCAGATTAATTTTTTCAAGAAGTTGTGTGCACTTTGTTTTATCATTCAGTAATTTATGAAGGAAACATACGTCAAGAATTCGCCTTCTATTGTAGAGTGTGTTCATGTGATATTTTGATAATCTGGTCTGGTACGGGTTTCTGTGCGAAAAGCCGCTGTCAAAAAAAGCTAGATGCCTTGTGAATGCACGTTGGATGCTTTCGATACGTTGAGAATGGACAGTGTATGACGGAGACCAAGCAACACTGGCAAATTCAAGAGGGCTGCGAACGTAGGCATTATATAGAAGGATTTTAGACCTGCTGTTGAAGCCGATAGAATTTCTTTTTATAAAGCCGAACATCTGGGCAGATTTTGTGACAATTTTATTAATATGTGGTATAAATTTTAATTTTTTATCTAGTGTGACCCCCAGATCTCTAATTTCATCGAGTTCGGTAAGGTAAGTGCCACCTATCTCATACCTGGTCACGAGAGGTTTTAGTTTTCGTGTATATTTAATGTGAAAGCATTTGCTTGTGTTGAGTTTCATTTTATTTACATTACACCAGTCTAAAATATTGTTTAGGTCATCCTGAATCAACTTACTATCGTCGGGCGAGGAAACAGGATGATAGATTTTAAGGTCATCGGCAAACAATGAAATTTTACTATGTTTGACATACGTTGTAATGTCATTTATAAATATTAAGAATAAAATAGGCCCTAAGTGCGATCCCTGGGGCACGCCAGATAACGCGAAATAAGTTTCAGATTCGAAACCATTGACAACTACAGATTGAGGTCTTTTGTATAAATAGGACTCAAACCAATTCCACAACACACCCTCTATTCCAAAGTCATGTAATTTATCCAAAAGAATTGGGTGGTCAACTTTGTCGAACGCACTGCAAAAATCGGTATATATTACGTCAACTTGCTTACCAGCATCAACTTCTTGGGATAAATAGGAAACAAATGACACTAAGTTAGTTTGAACAGAATGACCATTACGAAATCCATGTTGGTGATCCGAGAGATATCTATCAACTAAATTGGCAATAAATGGGCATAAAACGGATTCGAAAAGCTTAGAAAAACATGATAATATTGAGTTTGGTCGGTAGTTTTTGACATTTGCTTGATCACCTCTTTTATGCACAGGTACAATGCGAGCCTTTTTCCATTCTTCAGGAAATGTTCCTTCTGCTAGAGAACGATTAAATATGAATAAAAGTGGCAATGTAAGTGCGGTGGCACAGCGTTTGACAAATAATGGTGGAATGGAATCAGGACCAGCGCCTTTAAATATGTTTTGTTTTTTAATTTGCCTTAAAATATCTTTTTCGGTAATCTGCAAGAGGGTAATATGCTTATTGTTCGAAGGAATATGTGACCTTTTTAGACAGGATGCATTATTAGTAGTATTATTGGAATATGTAGAATTAAATTGTTTAGCAAAAAGGTTCGAAATATCATTGCCATTTTGAGCAGAAGTAGTATCCATGTACATAGAAGTGGGAGTTGAAGAGTGACCTCCACGTTTATTTTTTACGAAACTCCAAAAAGCTTTAGGATTTTTAGATAAGTTAGACTCAATTGTGTTTTTGTAGTTTTTATAGCATGTGTTATGTAATTTATGGCAATTTTTTCGAAGAATGTGAAATTCAATTTTGTCCCGAGGATTATTGTATTTTTGTAATCGTTTGCGTACATTTTCTTTTTCATTTAACAGTTTAATTAAATTTTTTGTAAACCACGGGGGCCGTGATGACTTCGTTATTTTTTTGACCGGAACATGTTTGTTTATTATTTCTTTCACTATGGAATAAAATTCTGCCACCATAACATTAACATTCTCACAGCTTGATAAAATAGTATTCCAGTTGACAGTATTTAATTCTAATTTAACAGTCTCATAGTCAGTCTTATGAAAGTTATGTTTAAATATGTTATTTGTAATAAGATATTTTATTGTATCACAGGGTATAGTAACCAGTAGGCTGGGATGAATAGGATAAACCTTACTTAAAGAATTAAGAGGACTAGATACAGACAATGTTGGTATGTTACTGAGTACTAAATCTAAATACACATCATCGCTATTTTTAATGCTGTTGAACTGGTACAAATTATTAATTGCCATAAAATCTGTCAGAGCATAACCTAAGCTTCTATCATAATTATGCGGAATCATGTAGGTAGAATTAGGATCAGATTGCCAATTGATAAAACGGAGGTTAAAATCGCCTAGAATCAATATGTCATGTGTGATAGAATTATCGATTGTGTTACTTACACTATTTAAAAAGCGTGACAATTGGTCAATTTTTACTGGTGGAGGCAGGTAAACTACGCATATAGATATTTTTTTTTAGTACCATTGATATCCACTTCTACAGTAACCCATAAATCTTCAATATCATTAGTTTCCCAATTAACAACTCTAAAAGAAGGAAGATCCCTTGAGACTGCAATCATAACTCCACCTCCATCTTTTTTACAGTTATCAGAGCATACTCGGTCTCTACGATATACAATGTACCTACTATCGATAAACTCATTATTCTTTATATTGGAATTAAACCAAGTTTCAGTGAATGCGATAATCTTGTAGTTAGATGTAACAATATTTTTATATAATAAATTAATCTTAGTTCTAAGACCCTGAACATTCTGATAAAATATATCAAGCATTTGAATATAAAAAAATTTCTGGTACATATATAGCCATAACATAAATACAAATAATTAACGAATTAGGTTTAAGCTATCCATGTGTCTAACAGATATCGCTTGGTGCGTTTCATCCTTGCGCACGTACACCCGTCCGTTACGAACCCAAACAAATTTGTACGACATCTCTTTGGCCTTTTTGCGTGCGGCGGCATGCAGATGTTTATTGCCTGGCGTGAGGTGTTCGGAAATAAAAACTGGCGCACGGGTTCCACCGATGCCCAAGTGACGTGTGTTTAACTTGTCTTGAGGGTTCTTTTTATTGAATGTTGTTACGGCAGCCAAGATTTGGTCACGAGCGCGCGGAGAACGGAGCTTAGCAACTATCGCACGAGGACGATCGCTATCTCTGGTTAGCTTTGCTACTCTGGATGCATATTGAAAATCATCTGGAGTTAAGGGGTTGTCTACAGCTTGAGACAGTTGCACCATGGTATTAATTAGGTTTTCAGATCTGTTTTCCGGAACGCCATTTATTTCTATATTGCATTCTCGCATATGAAGCTCAATAATATTTAATCTTCCTGTTAAATCCTGAACCGTGGTCTTAAGTTTCTCATTGTCTTTTTTCAGTTCTGTGATAGATGCCTTACTCTCCTCAAGGCGAGCTTTCATGTCATGATATTCTTGTTCCAGAAACTTCATACCATCATGTAGGCCAGTTAATTTGTCATTTATGCTTTGTAGCTCACTTTTTATCAAATGCTTAAATGTAGCACGTAAGGCTGAGGACAGCTCATCCTGTAAAATTTCTCTAAGCCGAGTCTCAGTAACAAAAGTATCCGAAGAAGACGTAGTTTGGTTAGTATGCGTGGTAACGTTCGAACGTTCAGCGGTCTGCGTGCAATCTATGGAATCCGTCTTGGGTGACGCGACTTTATGTTGATTAGTACAGTCCGGGCATCTCCAGCTGCTTTTATGTCGCGGCTCCATTAAATTAAAGCGCTTCTCACTCACTTTAGCGCAATTTAAATCGTAGTATAATTTGCAAACAGTACAGCATAGAAAATCCTTTTTGGGTAACTGATTTCGACAAGACGAACATATATTTGTAGGTGCCATTATGACCAGAACTTCCAAGCGCAATAAAAATTAAAAATGTTCAAAATTTGAAATACCTCAGAAATTGTTCAAAATTAATACCTATTACTCGGACCACGGCTGTTCTAAACTAGTTCAATGAACTTAGTGGACAGCGAGCGGTCACCGGGCCGGCTTGCAGAATCTTGAGACTTCTCGGCACAAAGGTCGTAAGCGCCGTGGATATAGCGGCGCTTACGCGTTTTTTTCAAACACTCAAGAATAAAATTAATAATTGAGTTTTAAACTTATTTAAAACATATTAATCACTTCGTTAATACACTAATATGATTCCTTATTGAGCACTGAAGATTTGGTATTAGTTTTACGTAGAAAAGGATGTCTATAAATCACATCAGCGTTCATGGTGCATCACAATGTACAACATGTGCTGTGTAGTGAATAGAAAGTAGGCGAAAGGACGTTATTTTCCATCACTTTCCAAGAGCTGATATAGGACTTAACATTGGTTACCATGTTTTTGAGCTAATAGTGTTAACTTAAAAGGTTTAAGTGTGGTAGAACTTCGTAAATTTTTTGTGAGCCACAAACATTTGAGAATAAATGCTTTTTGGGTTACTCAATAAGGATTTCGCGCTGCCACAATAGCATTACGCTAATAAGTACCCAATCAGCGCTCGTCTGAGAAACACGCATCAATCCACGTCGCGTCCGTGTTTGTTACGATACCCGTGTTGTTAACTATAACTAGTTACATACTTATCAAAGGACCGTGTTTCTTTTATTTTCTATAATGAATTGTGCATTATGTGGAGACAAATTTAACGACGGGGTACAGTGCAGTACCTGTAAAAAGCACTATGATTTCGGATGTGCAAATATATCTGAATCCGGCTACCGGCGGCTCGGGGCCGAGCGCCGCGCGAACTGGAAATGTTCGACGTGTCGCCTGCACTCGCCGTCACCGTCACCTGTAGTCACCGTCACTCCAGTTCACAGCCCAGATGTATCCCTGGAATCTATCATGGCTAAGCTGAACGCCATGGCCCTTAACTTGGAATGCCTGCCAGCCTTGATCGATGATGTCAAGACCATAAAAGCCGACATTTCAAAGTTGCAAGACACTGCCAAAGGAACAACCAAACGGGTACAGGATTGCGATAACAAAGTGAAAAAACTGGATTCCCGAATTACAGCCATCGAGACGTCGTCCTGCGAAGTGTTAGAATTGAAGTCTCAGATTTCTAGCCTCCAGCGTAGTGAAGTACTTCGTGATCAGTGGTCAAGGCTTAATAATGTCGAGATAAAAGGAGTACCGATCAAAAAGGCTGAAAATCTATATAGCGTTGTTGAGAAAATTGGTCAGTTTATAAACTACAAAATCACAAAAAGCCATATTAATTACATTAGCAGAATACCGTCATATTCGAGCAATAAAGACAAACCAATTGTTATCAGTTTCCTTAATAGATACGTGAAGGAAGACTTTATTGCATCTGCACGTTTAGTGAAGTCATTTACGCCAGCCGACATAGGATTCACTGAAGGAAGTACTCATAAAATATTTGTGAATGACCATTTAACACCAGAACACAAAAGACTACTAACGAAAACAAAACAAATCGCAAAAGAAAAAGATATTCAGTATGTGTGGGTGAAGTTTTCTAAAATTCATACACGTAAGAATGACACATCACATGTTACTATTATAAACTCAGAAAATGATTTAAACAAGTTATCGTAATCAGTTTCCTATTCTGTCTCTTGTCTATATATACCTCAGTCAAACCTACATCTCGTATGTATCATGATGATTTGACTAACACATGTTTAAAAATACTATATGCTCTCTTATTTGTCCTGTCCCATAATTATACTATGCTGTTTACATCTAAATATCATCATTACATTGCTCAAAGTCACAAGTTTTACTTAAATAAATTAATCAGCTGTCGTTTTGTTGTTCTGTGTTGTCTGCTGCGCTCGGGCAGATTAGGCGACGATATTGCACCTGTCCCGCTTGCTCACAGCTTTTTGCGAATACCGCTGTCTCTTTTATTTACAAGCCTCGATGTGTACTACGTCATAAAGCTACTGAGTTTATTTTGTTATTATATATTCTATCATAGTCTTTTTTTGCGCAACTACATCCTTTCACACTTGCTTTGTGTAGTACTTAGTAATACTAAAAGGATTTGTGAGGTTTTTACATTCTGTTTAACTATAAATAGTTATAACACTTTTATAATTCTCTGTAGAAATAATGTATTTAACCTGTTTATGAACACTGTGAGCCCGCTTATTTACATTAGTTATAGGAATCTTTTGAAATGGCTACCAACTTAACGTTTTATTACCAAAACGTTCGTGGTTTACGAACTAAAACATCGCTTTTCCTTCGTAATTTAAACTTAGAAAATTATGACTTAGTTGCGTTAACGGAGACATGGCTTAATAATACTATAGCGGATTCTGAGGTGTTTGACAATAGGTACTTTATATGGCGGCGCGACCGGAACTATGACGTCACCGGCCAGACCAAGGGCGGTGGTGTATTGCTGGCTGTTCGGAAAGAACTTAAAACTCATGCTCGGCCGGAATGGAGCTCGTCGGCGGAGGACTTGTGGGTATCGGTACAATTAGGTAATACAAGGTTGCATCTCGGCGTTATCTATTTGTGTAATGAAAATATGGGTCTCAGTTTATCTGAACGATTATCAAGTTTTTTATTAAAACTACAAAACAATATTACATCAAACCCTAATGATAAATTTCTAATACTTGGAGACTTCAATATGAGTTCAATTACCTGGTGCCCCGTTCTAAATGCAACTTATTTAGAACCAAGTAACTATGCAACATTATGCAATAATGGAACATTTTTAATCGATGAATTGAACTTTGCTAACTTGAACCAATATAATCATGTACTAAATCATTACGGGAGGATTCTGGACTTAGTGCTTTGCAATATTACAGTTACCGTAGATAACATTTCTAGCCCTTTGGTACCGTTAGACCCGCACCACAACGCACTTCTCATATCATTTCATAATTCTTGGACTAAAGAACGCTTAAAACCAGCACCGCGACTAAAGTATTGCTTCCATCGTGGAAATTATAATATGTTTAATTTCGAACTAGCAAAAATTAACTGGCATAATGAGCTTTGCCACTTAACACTAGAGGAGTCGGTTAGTTACTTTTATAACACATTGTATAAGCTACGTGATGATTGTATCCCAAAAAAGTACATACCTAAGAAAAGGTTTCCTGCTTGGTATTCTTCAGCTCTAATAAAGGTACTTAAGGAAAAGTATAGGTTCTTTTGCAAGTTTAAAAAATATGGTATGTTGTGTGATAAACAAGCTATCGAAGTATTGCGAAATCGAGCTGCTCTTCTTGAGAACCAGTGTTACGAATCTTACATAAAAAATGTTGAGAATTCAATCCATTCCGATCCTAGACATTTCTGGAGCTTTTTTAAATCAGACGGCAATACCATTCCTAACAATATGACATACGAAAACCGTGATTCTAGTTCCGGTACGGAAATTTGTAATTTTTTCGCTGATTTCTTTTATTCCCTTTTTCTATCTCCAGATTCTTCACCTTTTTTGGTTGATGATTGGAACCAGTACAAAACATCAATTGATTGTGATATTTCAACATTTTCAATAAGCAGATCCTCAATTAAGTCTAAGCTACTTAAATTAGATAAATTAAAATCTGCTGGTCCCGATTCTATACCACCGATCCTATTAATCAAATGCGCCGATCAATTGTCAATACCCCTAGAAATAATTTTTAATCGCTACATCAGCGAAGGTGTTGTACCTTCATTATGGAAGAAAGCTTTCATCTCACCCATCTTCAAAAAGGGGAACAAAAATGACATTATTAATTACCGCCCTATCTCTAAGTTGTGTGTTGTAGCTAAAGTACTAGAAAAAATCGTGTACGAGCATCTGTACCCCTCACTTAATAACTCTCTGCCAGCATCTCAACATGGGTTTGTTAAGGGAAGGTCAACCGTAAGTAACCTAATACTTCTTAACGAATTTGCCTCTGATTCAATGGATAACGGTGCTCAGGCGGATGTAATTTATACAGATTATGCCAAATGTTTTGACAGAATAGATCACTGCATCCTTCTTGAAAAATTACAGAACGCTGGCATCAGAGGGGATCTGTTGCGATGGTTTTCCTCATATATCCATAATCGCTCACAGGCTGTAGTGTTAGAAAACTACTCCTCTAAATGGATGACGATCCCCAGCGGAGTTCCTCAAGGCTCATTGCTGGGACCCTTGCTCTTTTTAATATTTGTATCTGACATCGACTCTTGTTTTAAAAATTCAACCATAATTAGTTTTGCTGATGACATGAAAATACTTAAATCAATTAAAAGTGCCGAAGATTGCAATTTATTACAACAGGATCTAGACAGACTTAACATTTATTGTTCCAAATTTAAATTAGATCTTAATATAGATAAATGTGCCGTAATAACGTTTAGTAGAAAGAGCAGTGGTTTAATTTTATATGATTATAAATTAAGAGATCAGATACTTCAAAGGGTCTTTGAGGTGAGAGATTTAGGTGTTCTACACGATTCTAAACTCACTTTCCGTAACCATATATCAACAGCCGTAAGAAAAGCTCATAAGTCACTAGGTTTCGTTTTAAGGTCATCGAAGAATTTCAAGAACGTTAAAACTGTTAAGGTACTTTATAGCGCTTATGTTCGCCCTCATCTTGAATATGCCTGCCAGATATGGAACCCTAGATACACAACATTTATTGACAGGATCGAGCGAGTACAACGTAAATTTCTCCGCTTCGTTAACTACCGTTGCAAATCTAATGAAAAAGACTATGTCAAACAATGCGGTAAATACCACTTTTTACCCCTGGAGCTCAGACGCAATTTTGCCGACATAATTTTTCTTCAAAAAATTGTCAACTCGCTCGTAGACTGTCCCAGCCTTATAGATAAGATTAATTTCTATGCTCCTACTAGAACTTTCCGCCAGAGCCCCCTGTTCTATCTCCCAACGGCCAGTACCAATTATCGTCAGAACGCTTACCTGCACCGTGCGTTGCAGACTTATAACAGCATGAGCAAGCGGACCGATGTTGATATTGACATTTTTGCCTTCAGTATCCCATTAATGAAGCAACATCTAAGCAAAACCTTCTTTAGTAAGTAAGGCATGTGAGCAGCGGTTTATTGAGCGACTGTTTTTTAAGTAACTGGGGTGTGTGTGCGTATATGTTTGTAAATTCATGTAATTTGATGATTGATGAGCGCATATAGTGCTTTCATTAAGTACTTCCAAATGAGTACGATATTGACAGGTTATTTGAATTGTAATACCTATAATATTTTGATTTAATAGACACTTTTATCTAGTGGATAAGATTGTTTTACATTGTATAGCTTGATTCTATTTGTGGAGACTTGTAAATGATTATAACAACGCTATTGCATTTATATTATTGTAATTAAGCCAATCGATAGTCTTCCTCAATATGTAAAAAATAAAAATAAAAATAAAAATAAAAAATAATCCAAGGCCGTTATTTTAAAATTAAAAAATGTAGGACAATCTAATTCAAAGAAAAAGTTGTCAATTTGAAAAATAGGGTTCCTAGTGTTGTAGTTAAGAAGTCGTTCGTCTGATACGTAGCATCACTAATTAGTTTGTGGCCCAGAGCTCACGCCACTCCGCTCGCTATTTTTGCGGCCCTACAACTACCGTGGTATGCGGGAGATGATCGCATGCCGATTCTTTGCATTGCAGACAGTAACGTTGATGAGCACGGCTCGCAATTTTCTAACACTGCCAAGGGAGTACAACATGTCGTACCAAATATATTTTTTTTCTTACACATATCAAAACTTTATGAAGTTCGTGAAATAATATAGAAATGAACTATCAATCAATTTATTTTTAAATATATTTTAACATCAATCACAATTCGAAGTTTTTAGAACGTACGCAAATAAAAACTTTCTTTATTATCACGTTCTTGAAACCTTTTATCTGCTTGATTGCTTTTTGTATACTTGTGCATCCAACTGATTGCAACCTTAGAAAGATTGAAATAATCAAACGCAAGCTAGTCTATGTGGTACTATGAGGCATATATCTAGGATTCCGTAAAATTGTGCATAATACATGGTAAGGCAGTAGATCAAATGTGTATATATTTTTGGTAAACTTTCAGCTAGTTTATATTATAATATAAAGTTAAGAGAGATGAGTTTTCACAAATAATTTAGATAATAAATATTAAGGCCACTTATCGCAAACACAACGCAAAATGAAGACATAAACAAAAATTACTTTTATTTTTTTATTATAATGTTTATAAGTGTTTTTACTGTAACATAAGTAATGAAATTAAAAACTTTACAGCTAGAGATGTGTTGTTATAGCGTATAAAATGTTTGAAATACGAACAACGTCTATCATCAGGGATCCAGAAATGTTATTCTATCTGGATTTTGACCACTTTACTCTATTTTAAATGTAGTTCAGGTGTATTATTTGTGTCTTTATTTGTGCTCCCATTATTATTGTCCAATAAATCCATATGTTTGTTATATAAATATTATAAAATGATCTCTCAATACAATACATTTTCATAATAAAGCTTATTTCAACAGAAATAAACTTGACAAGTCGGAAATCAAGAGGGTCTCGGTACAGAAACTTCAACGCGTCAGTCGGAATAATTTGGGGCCGGATTTCCAAATGAGTGCGATTCATAATGGCTTTACCTCTATATATATTTGGGTTTCATCTTTTGCTATTGATGTGCAAATCCCTTTTGATCTTTGTGAGCAGAGTTAATGTTCTAACGAAATTTTGAAGTATTAGATATATCTTCCATTTTTTTTGTGACGTTAATTGAAGCACGTCGTAAGATATTCGAAATAAAAACTTGCCTAGATACTTTATATAAAAATGTGTAGCAATTTTTTAACTGATTCATTTGTAAACCTACATTTCATACATTGGCAAAAACTAACACTTTTACGATGTTAGTTGAAATAGTTATATATTAAAAGAAAAAAATAACACGTAACTGTCATCATCAACACGTAACTTTGTAAGGGAAGCCACGCGCTTGGTTTTTATCACTTTACTCCAGTGACGGTAAAGTATCACCGTTTCTTAAAATAAATCATAAGTCTTGAAACATGTTCTGTGGTAAATCTATACCTAAAACGGAAAAAGACAACCTGAACGAAACAGACTTTCCAGACAAATTCGCTTCAAGTCACCCTCAATGTTAGTGAAAATGTTGCCAAATCCAAGAGCCACAATGCCCAAACATTCAACATTGACCTAAGCTTGGGAGCACACAAGTAGACCTCAGTCAGTTTGGCAACTCTGGCCACTTAAGCACGGGCTCTTTATTAAAAAACTTTTCTGGGAAAACTTTCTGAGAATAGTGTTTTATGTAGACTTTTGCTGAGCGGATAGTAGTATCACTTATAAATTTCATTTTATTTATTTATTATAATTTGGACTTCCAGAGAAAGTTACAATATTTCTTACATCTGCATATTTTATACCTATGAGTCGTAGTGGAAACTGGTAAAGTGTTGTAGGTAATGTAAAGCTATCTTTTATATTAGTACATTAATCTGTAAAAGGCATTCGTCATTTGGTTGGTTATAATATAAAGTCGGTAAAAAAAAATGTGTTTTTGAAAAAAAACTGTAATTGTAAAATTGCCAAGATTTTAAAGCGTTAAGTAGAGTTTCGATCCCCTTAAAAATATTTTAAATTTTTCCAAAAATGGTAGTGAAAATACTAATAAGCTGTAAAGGTTCATTTAGACTTCCGCTACGCTTTATTAAAGTCCAAACCTTATCAAGCTGGCGGATTTTAAAGCGTTTACATTTGACTGATCCTGGAATGGCTTTAATTTAGTAGATGTAAAAGTTTTAAGTTAGAATTCGGCAAAATTCTAATTGATTTTGTAAAGCTCAGCTCCCCGGGTTGTTTAATGTGTACTCATTTGTTACATTTTAGCTTACTAATGAGGTTTTTGAAGTTGTTGTTTTGTGTTTTTACAGAGTTGTTGCCAATAAGAGGAACTACGTTACTTTGTGATAATACATAGTGATTAGCGAAGAATTTCAAATATCTCAATCTTTTAACGATATAAAACAAACTGTTGTAATCTGTGGTAAATATTATAATCTAGCTAGATTGATACACAGCCCCATCTATTGTAATTAAAATATAAGTTATATATATATATATGTCTGTAATGGCTGCCTTACGAGTGTTACTGTGCGAAGCTTATAAAAAGTATTTAAAATAAATGTGTGTGTTTAAACTATATTTGATTTACTTAATTAACTTCACCAAAAGTGGCTCCGCTCCAACACAAACGAACAAATAATTGTTTCCTTCCTTAAAGAAATATAGAAAAGTTAATATATATAAAGTAGAATATATTCCTACACCATAATTCCATTTTTATTATTATTTCTAAATACGATCCACGTGGCAACTTAGCTTATATCAATGGCTGAGACAAAGCGCTTTTATTATCTATCATTAAGATACCTACGTTTGATAACTATTTTAAACTATCGCGGTTATTTTCACTATAATTTAATGAATTTACGGGATTTCGAATTTTATTTCGCGCGTCCTACCTACGTTTAGTATGATGATGAAATGGATTTATTTGTTCTTGATTTGACACTGCATAAACAAAAATAATATTACTGTTATGTTTTTGTTGCAATGAAAAATAAATGCTCTAACTTTTGAATAAAGGAAAAAAGGGAACAAGCTCCTTAAAACGGACTTTAAAAATCTGGTTCCCGATGGCTTGATTTTACTTGTGAAATGGTTAAGAGTAAATGGGTATGTGGTAGGACTAGAGCCATTGTTTTACGTACGTTATTTAAGAATGACACCTATTTTGTGCCCTCACCTATAAAATTTTAAATTATTTAACTGCAACTGACTGTCAAAACGCCTTAAAATTTTCCCAAAAAGTTTGCGTACCAATATATTAGCGTGAGGTTCTTTAAAAAACCTTAATCTGGTTCGAAAAAATTATTAAAAAAAATATTTTCTTCTAGTTCAAGGTCATACTTTGATTATTTGAGGAAACATTTTTTCTGGTTTGGTTGTAAAGGTGTGTTTTTTTGAAACAATTATACCCGTGAAGTTTTTCTTCACGAAGGTTTTTCCGACTTGATGCTTGAGTCATGCTTTATTTGAGGTCAATAAGAACAAGTAATTGTCAATGTTGAGAAATAAATATTTGAATTTGAATTTGAATGTATACTTTAGGATTTACTAAATCATACGCATTATTGATCAAACCAATGTTATACTATGGTATAAAGAGGAAAACACATTTTTAGCCCACCCTCATTGTTTCGCTTGAAAAACAATCCCACAATTTAAATAGCTTTTTTTCCATTTCCTGGGTCATATAAATTATTCCAGTTTGCAAAAAATCGTGTCAAGGCCTGGACCCCCATAAAACAGATTTCTTCAGCCATGATAGAAAGATTATGGGAATTCGTTAAATTTTACGAGGTCAACTGACTTTGTCTTCAAAGCTTATTTTCGAACCAGATTAAGGTTTTTTAAAGAACCTCACGCTAATATATTGGTACGCAAACTTTTTGGGAAAATTTTAAGGCGTTTTGACAGTCAGTTGCAGTTAAACAATTTAAAATTTTATAGGTGAGGGCACAAAATAGGTGTCATTCTTAAATAACGTACGTAAAACAATGGCTCTAGTCCTACCACATACCCATTTACTCTTAACCATTTCACAAGTAAAATCAAGCCATCGGGAACCAGATTTTTAAAGTCCGTTTTAAGGAGCTTGTTCCCTTTTTTCCTTTATTCAAAAGTTAGAGCATTTATTTTTCATTGCAACAAAAACATAACAGTAATATTATTTTTGTTTATGCAGTGTCAAATCAAGAACAAATAAATCCATTTCATCATCATACTAAACGTAGGTAGGACGCGAGAAATAAAATTCGAAATCCCGTAAATTCATTAAATTATAGTGAAAATAACCGCGATAGTTTAAAATAGTTATCAAACGTAGGTATCTTAATGATAGATAATAAAAGCGCTTTGTCTCAGCCATTGATATAAGCTAAATTGCCACGTGGATCGTATTTAGAAATAATAATAAAAATGGAATTAGATTTGAAGTTTAATAGAGCAGGAACCTAATTGGTGATATACTTTCTACGATTCACATTTAGTAGAAAAAAATGCGGCAGCAAAATATACAATTATCCCACATAAACTTTAAGCAGATTTCCATTTAGAATTATTTTTGCTTTTTCGTTAATTCATTTTTCATAATTTTCATAGAGTATGAATTATTTTAATGATTGACGGTATCGTGTAATCTTTTATGTATTATTATTATTATGTATGTGTAACATTCCGTGTAGAAAATTTACCTCAGTCGCCACTGTAAAAGAACATTACAAGAAGTTCACAGGTAACCAATAAATATAGTTGATAAAATAAATGGAAATTGAAATAGGAGTAAAATATTTGGGCTTTTTAATTTCACGGTGGACCTATAAGTTTCTAATTTGCAAAAGAATAAAATTTTATATAACAACGCGATGGTTATTAATTTTTATAGATTGACATTTCTCTTATCGAAAATCAAACCAAAATTAGAATATTCCAATAGAATCAGACTAACGGAAAGCAATTGCTATTCGAGTGGTAAATATTATTCAAGAAGTGAATTCCTAACAGAATAGTGTCCGTTGAAGCTGATTTAAAGCAGAACTAAATTATGTCTATTCTGGCTTAGTTGAATGTTTATTCCGTATCTGTCTAATATTTAATAATTATTAAAAATATTTTTCCGAAGTCAACTTGCGCGGACCGAAGTTCAAATTCAGATCAATTAACGCGGAGATACTTGGTTAGTCTGTTAAAAGCAACACTGCCAGTTTCTATTGCACTGATGGAGGCATATTTTAATTCGAATAAGCTTAAATTCTTAACGCCGGTCCGCGCAAGTTGGCATTAAAATTTCATGCTAATACTGTTTATGAGGTATGTAAAAAAAGTAGCCAATCAGGTTAGAACTTCAGTGGTTTTGCTCGTATGCAGCACTACAATCCTTTAAATTTACTCACCATAACAAGCAATGTGACGGCTTGTATTTTTTTTCCGAAATGAGACGAGAAGAAACGAGATTACTTATAGCCCTTATGGCTTTTTGAATTTCCCTGGATTTTGTGGCATGGCGCTGAGGGAGCTCAGCCGGAATTTAAAATACTCCTTCATACGATACGCCTAATGGCACCCGAGAGGGCACGAACCTCGGCTGAGACGTCGTATATTGAAACTACCACTGATTCAGAAGGGTCATCTTCTGCCAAAAAAACAGCAGAAAACTGAGTAGGAATGCGTTTGACGCGTTAGCCTGGCCTACCGGTCGGTTAGGCCAATCTAATGCCGTGTTGTCCTATTTCTGACTGGAAAGAAACTTCAGTGAAATTATACGAATATATGATTTTAACACTGAAGGCTAAAGTCGACAACTGGTCAGAAAAATGAGACCAAAAAGAAATGTCAATCGTAAAGGCTCGTAATGCAATATGCGGCAAATTTAATACGGCAACATCCTTTACAAAAATCACTATCTTATAATTATATAAAGTACACTGGTAGTAGAGTTTATTTTGTTAAGAGCACGTCTGGAGCAGTAATACAGTTACTTTTTGAGCGCTATAATAACCAGGTTCACATTGTTGTGTTCCGGTCAAAGGCAAGGGACTTCCAGTGCAATTACAGAAACAATGGCAATTCGAACCGATAGCCTAAGGCGCGCAACGCGTCGTTGATCGATATTCAAATATATCAATCACCAACAATAATCAATAAATAAAACCCGCATGATTAATTGGTGTCCATGCTAGGATGCCATTTAATCTCAGGTGGAGCGCGTGTTTCTTTGCCAGCTACAAAAATAGCAAGTAGAAAAAAAAGGTCTTTAGGTAATTTATTATAAAAAAAGGTAATTTATCTCATAATTTGTTTTTTTTAAATAACATAAACTTTTTACATTACGCCTTTTACCACCACCAACATGTACACACGTAGATCAATGGAACTTATCAATAACTTTAACGACCGAGTGGTGTAGTGGTAAGTAGCCTTGCCTCATACGCTGAAGGTCCCAGGTTCGATCCTGGCCGGGACATTCATTTGTGTGATGTACACTGATGTTTGTTCTCGGGTCATGGTTGTTTGTATTTATGTATGTATGTTTATTTTGGGTTACCCTCCATTTCTCTGTATGGTCGTCCATAACACAGGGTCTGCTTACTTTGGGACCATACAGTTGGTCTGTTTGTCTGGGGATTTAATTAATAATTTAATAATAAATTTATGAGAAACGTATTTTTCTTGAAATTTAGTAACATATGTATATATTTTCTACGCAACGCTCTGAAAGCTCTTTTGGTTACGAAACATCGGTACCTCGATCAGTTTAATAACTTTTAAGCTGAAACTTTTTAACCGGTTACTTGAATTACCATAAAATATTTTTAAATTATCTCTCGTTTTACCAATCCGGGTAATCAATAAGAAAAAAACATTTTAAAGTGGAGTCTTCACAAAATAAAAATATATTAGGATTTACTTATTGTGCATTTTAGAAGAACAAATGAACCTTTCATTTAGTTTGTCGTTGTGGTAAATTTTCACTAAGTTACCTTTTCGTTAATTATTTATTTATTTTATTAGGGACAGCAAACAACTGTACAAGATAAGCTTAGCAACTAACTTAAAATCAAAATAAATACAGGTACAGTCCACACCACTATCCACAAATAAGTTACTAAGTACTACACAGTAAATTAAATATTATACAAAACGCAATAATGGATATAATTCAAACTTTAGACAGTAACAAAATATAAGACAATTATTTTAAAATGTCTTTAGCTAGAATTTTTAACCTACGGTGAGATAGTGCAAATATATCTAATTTAAAGAAAGTAGAATTATATGTACAAACAAGACGTCTAAGCGGGGACCTCAACCCTGCATTAGTTTTACAAAACTTTGTGGAGAATAATTTATGAATAATTTATGAGAATAATTTATTACGTTGATTTTTACTAGGAATACAATATGTTAATTCATTAACAATAGTGGAAGAATCAAATCCGTTATTACAAATGTTATGAAGTGTCAAAAGGTCAATAAGTGTTCTTCTATTGTTTAATGTTAGTAGATGGTACTTATCAAGTATGTTTTTATACGATATTTTTTTACGAAAACATCGGTACTGCGTTGAACGAAGGTATTTTCTTTGGACAAGTTCTATTTGATCAGAATATTTAATATAAAAAGGGTTCCATATTGGAGCAGCATACTCAAGATGGGGACGTATAAGTGTATTATATAAATGTAAATATGTGGCAGGACGTTTGAAGTCACGACAAGTTCTAATAACAAAGCCAAACATTCGATATGCATGATTGATAATTGAGTTAATATGACTATCCAAATGCAGCTGTTCATCTAGAATTACACCAAGATCCCTTATCACTTTGACTGTAGTTAAAGTAGTACCACATATTTCATAGGAAAACATTATTTTATTAGTTTTTTTGGTAAAAGTTATTTGGTTATATTTTTTCAAATTTAGAAATAGTCTGTTCTTGGTACAATAAGAGGATAACCTGTTGAGATCCTGTTGTAACTTATGACAATCTGATAATGAAAATATGGGTAAATACACTTTAAGATCATCAGCATAAAGCAAAAATTTGCTATGAACAAAACACTCATTAATGTCATTAATAAAAAGGACAAATAGTAAAGGTCCGATAATCGAGCCTTGTGGCACACCCGAAGTGGCAATAAAGCTGTTGGAAATAAAACCATTTATAGCAACTCTCTGAGTTCTGGCCGTGATGTACGATGAGAACCAGCGCAGGAGGTTACCATTGATTCCATTATATGCAATTTTATTCATAAGAAGTTCATGATCCACTTTAACGAAGGCCTTTTCAAATAGCACAGTTGCATAGACTAATAGGTTCGTGATTGTAGATCTGCAATTAACAAACCCATGTTGTTCAGGTATAATGAGTTTATGGAGAAGGGGATAAACTACTTTGTGTACTAACTTTTCAAAGGTCTTCGATAAAGTAGACAATATAGAATAGGGCCTATAGTTTTCAACTTTAGATTTATCGCCGCTTTTGTAGACAGGAGCTATATTTGCAAATTTCCAAACATTAGGGAAAACACCGTCCTGAATACACTTATTATAAATGATCAGATATTGTTTTGGCCGTCTATTTTAAGAATGACGGAGGGACCTCATCAGGACCTGGGCCTTTAGTACAGTCAAGTGAATTGAGTTCTTTAACTATCATTTCAGTTGTGTTATAAATATTAGTTAAATGAATATCGTGTCTGTCGGTATCATCTGGTGGTACCCAAGTATCTACGTGGAAAGTTGATTTTTCGTAAATAGAACTAAAATAATTCGAAAACATATTACATATTTCAATAGGTTCCTGAGATGATATGTCATTATAATGCATAGTAGACGGAACAACATTTTTAACCTTACGATTGGAAACATAACTCCAGAATGATTTGCTGTTATTTTGAATATTGTCCTCGATCGAATTTATATATCTACTCAAGCATGCATGACATTTTCTTTTAAATCTTTCACTAAAGATTGAATAAGTTTCATAATCACTGATATTACAATAAGTTTTCTATTTTAACCAGTATCTTTTCTTAGAGTTAAAAATACGTATTAACGAAGGTGTGAACCATATAGGATATTGATTACTATTTTTAACTGTTTTAGTAGGTACATGTTGTTTAATAATTGAAAAAATATATTCATAAAAAGTGTCTACCGCCGCCTCAGCAGTTAAAGGAGTAAGTATGTTGTTCTAATTAATATTTAAAATGTCATAATTTATTTTATCATAACAAGCTTTGTCGAAGCAGTACCTAATTCTGTTACAACGAGGCATTTGGTCAGCGGTTAGGTTGTGTTGGACCAGTATGTTCAATGGTGGGTGATGTCTATCGGGAGGTAGTAAATTATCTAGAGACTGGGTACAAATACAAGTCATGTTAGTAAAAATCAAGTCCAAGATTCGCTCATTAGTATTAAAGTTAAAGTTTACTTGTTTTAAATTCATTAAAGATGCAAAGTTTAATAAGTATTTGCTAGCAGATGATAAGTTGGAACCTGTAAGTAAATCACTATGTACAGTATTACAAAGTATGTCCAGTAAATTGAAGTCTCTGATAGTGCAATAATTCATATCCATCTCTTTACTCATGTGTTCACCTATTGTGTCCAAATAAGTAGTGTAAACATCCAACGGTTGCTTTGGAGGTACATAAGCAGCAAAAAATATTATATTAGAATTGGATACTCGGACTGGCGCAGGGGAACGGGGCGCGACGGCACGCGGCGCGAACAACTGCACCGCGACGTGGTCTACGACGCCAGCGCACGCACCGCCCGCCACCGGCAGCGCCGTAGGGTGCAGCGCGCGGCTCACGGCCACGAGCAAGCCCCCGCCGTCCTGTTTGCCACTCGCCACCAGGTCCCGATCGCATCTTAACACTACATACCTGCTGTCAATGTACTCATTATTTCCAATGCTTGGTACTAACCAAGTTTCTGTTAGGATTATTATGTTGTAATTATTAGCCAAGATATTAACAAATAACGTATTTAGTTTTGTCCGCAGCCCACTACAGTTTTGGTAATAGATAGACAATTGATGCGATTTATCACCCATGATTCTTGTAAAGTACACAATCTTCAGTTCAGAGTTTAAAATAAACCAAGCTAAGTTTATCATCAATTATAAGTGACCAAAATACAATAACAATGTGCGACGGGTAGGTAAGTATGGTATTAGTTAAAAACTCGCCCAGCAAAAACAATATTTTGCTATAACGCCTAATACCTTTAACAACAGTATGCAGTAATTTAAATTTATTTATATTTAAATAATAAAGTATAGTATATAATAGCCATTAATAAGCTAACTAAAGAAAAAGTTATCACTAAATAGTGTATAATAATTGACTTAGCCGCCACTGCACAATAACCAATAAATATCGTAAAAATACCGTGCTTAATCCAAACATATGAATACTTAAAGTTTTTAGCTAAATCACGTGCCTCTCGGAATATCTTCTTCTTATTGAGTGTCAAATGCTCGTTGATTTCTGGATTCACCGCAAACCTGTAGTTGGTCCGTCGTCACACCTTTTGCTAGGCGAAAGGCAGAGAGGACATTGTCTCTTATGATCCGGGTATGAAACTTTACTACAATGTTATTCGGATGTGTGCTTGAGGCAATCGCGTGTGGAACGCGATGAACAGCAACGATGTCATTTTTCAAAATTTGATGCTTTATGACGACTCCAAGTTTTTCTACCAGAGAAAGTAAGTCTCCACGCCTGTCAGGAATGTTGCTAATTTCCAGATTGCAATGTCGTGCAATAGGCACGTTGTTCGACCTTTGCTTCCAGTATTTTAGACTCTTGCAATTGGTTTTCTAATGAGGCTACTATTGCTTCGAGTACGGCAACCAATTTGCAGGTCGAATTAGTTTTTTTTAAAATTTCGTCATACTTGTCACTAACAAATTTCACAGAGTTTTTGAGCTCTTCAAAGTCTTCAGAGATTTTAGTAAATTTTTGATCTTGCTTACAGCACCATGAATCCAGTAAACTGAGCATGTTACTCTGGAACTCGGCACAGTAACTTTTTTGGGGGTTGACAGGATTTTTCGAGTTTTTAATTTGTTTTTTGGTAGCTCTCCGTTGAGAATTAACAAATTCAGGCGAAGACAATTCTTTACCACTCTCAAAAGTTTCAGACATTTTTATTATATTGTATTACATTCACAGTTCTACTGATATATGTTATACTGTGTACTGCGCTGCGGTTCGGAGGTAGACGGTAGGTACTTTCGAGCGATATACAGATCGCGCGCGCACGACTCGCCTCACCGCCGCTGCGAGACGGAATTAATAATATACACATTAAACAAAAGAATAAACAAAAGTGCTAGTTACTTTTCTAAACGCTCACTGTTTACTTAAATAAGGATTCGCCACTATTCCTTGTTAACGCTTAACTAACAACACAATTACCTAAACAACCCAAACGTCTTCAAAGGAAACAAATACAAAGCTAGTGAATACTATGATAAATATACAAGTCCCCAAATTGGGCGCTTTTAAATCAGTAATGTGAAAAGGTATTATAGAAAGTAATATTTTTGTGTCTGTCCATTTCTCTTGAGCGCAAATTTTTATAATAAATTTTTTTGTATCCGATTACTTAGCATCATCTTATCCTTTCGGACTAAAATAAAGATGAATACTACAGAGCACAATAAATAATCAATACTGATTTCAATTGAGATTCTATTTGTCGTTGATTTTACCCGAGAGAAACCTTGGATCGAGAATGACTACTATTGTTTTATGGCCTCAATACATCTCGTGTTAGCTGTGAAGAAAGATATAAAATGTTGTTATTTCTCACTGTGCGTGAGATATATATCTTGTGTCCAGCGCGAAGACGCTAGGGACACATTCGTTCTTATTTCTTATATAAAAAAGGAGAAAGGGTTGAAGTTGGCGTTGCCCTCCAAGTAGAAAGCTTATTATATATAATTCGGGTTGATAAATAAAGTCTTACCGCCATTTCTGTATGTCAAAAGTAATTTTATACGGGTTCTACGAACTAAATTATATAAGGAAACGATATAAATAAGGAACCGAACGTTAATACCATAAACCTATAAATGTTGTAAAATAATTCTTATTGTGTTTATGTTGTATCTAATTAGTTTTAAATAATAAAATAAACAGTGTACAAAATCATTTTCTGCCATTTCATTCTTTACTAAAATGTACGTCGGGTATAGGATACTAATCAAAATAAAGATAATTCCATAGCTTTTTACTATAGATTAAAGTAAATTTATTATTACATTCCATTTTTCCAAATTCTTATATCACACATTACAAAGGTATGAGATAGAAATAAATGAGTTGGGATAAGGCTAAATAAATGGATTCGCGGATAATACCAATGGCGATACCATGAGCATCAGCAAAGTGGCGGTTTTTATCTAGTTGGTAGTAGTTCCACATAACCTGGCACTTCCCCTTGTGTGTCAGGTAGGTGATAAGTTTTTTCCCCGAGAAACAAAAGAAAGACCTTAATAATGAAGAGCCAGATAACTTTACGTCGTGCATTCTCACTCCGATCGCCGCCCGGTACGGACGTGCAAGACCCCGTTCTCCGTTGATCGGTCCCTTCCCGATATTCCGTAGCGCTCAGTCTACTGACGTCACAGTTTAGCGTGTTGGTTCCGTGCTACGGTTTTCAAGGTTTTTCTACTCCCTCTGTGTGCTATCGAAGTGCGTTTTTTCTTTGCGACTAAGCCCCTTAGTCTTCAAAGTGCTGTGCTAAGTTGTGTTGTGCTTGTGCTGAGTGCAGTGTTGTGCCCAGCGTAAGTAGTCAGTACAAAGGATACTTAACGGTGACAACGAATTTGTACTGGACCAGTCCTTTTATTATTATTTTATTTCTCTTCTCTATTTTATTTATTTTTTCTCCTATTTTCATATTTATTTTTATCATATCTGTGTGTTTTCGTGTGTGTTTGTCCTTTCTGTCGGTAAAGGTTGACCCTAACGCGGTCAACTCTTTACCTGCGTACCCTTTTTTAGGTTTCTAGGTAGCGGCCTTCGGCGTACTACGGTTAGTTTTAAGTTATTCTCCCCAGCCCCCCTACCGCTGGTAAAGAGGTTAGCCGCTAGGGTTCGCTAGGTTTTTAGGAACTAGGTATCCTGTGACATACTTATTTTATACATATTATTGTCCCAACCCTCCCTAATGGATTCGCTAAGCGTTATTAACTTCGCGAACGCGTTCACCCAGGCGCTTGCTGCGGCAGGCGTCTCCATTCCGAAAGACATCCTAACGCAGGCCTTGCAGGCATCAATCGCGTCCCCGGCCCCTCAGGCCCCAACCCCAGCCCCTCAGGCCTCCAACGTCCAGACCCTTCAGGTGTATAGCTCTCCCGCGTCTCCCGTTCCATCCGATATGGACTGCGCCTCGGTCTCATCCTCGCGGTCATCACGTAGGAAGCGTACCGCTCCCGGGAGCGATTCAGACTCCGCCGCGTCCGATGCTTCGTCGGTCGCCGCCACCTTAATCGGCTCTCCTGAGCCCGCGTTCCAATTAGTTGCCAAATGCTCTAAGAAGCGTTCGAAAAAAGCCGCGGTGTCTTCAACACCCGAGCCAACCCCGGTGTCTTCTACACCCACCCCCGCGCCGCTCATGTCACTCGAAGTGACCACGTCTCCGTCGGTCCCGCCGAAGCCAGCGACGCGCAGCGCTCCCGTCCCATCGAAGCCTCAGCTCCCTCCGTCCGTCTTCATCCGCGAAAAAGCGCGCTGGACCGCAGTTTCTAACTTGTGCAAAGAGCACAAAATCAATTATCTCAAGGCAAATAACGCAGGCGATACTATAAAAATCCAAGTCACGACTATCGACGACTTCCGTGCGATCTCTCGTTTACTCTCGCTTAAACAAATCGCATATCACACCTACGCCCTCCCGGAGGAGCGTAAGATCTGCGCAGTACTACGGGGCGTCCCGTTTGAACTCAGTAATGAAGACATTCTCGAGGACCTTAAGTCTCAGGGCTTCCCGGCTGAAGCAGTGCACAAGATGCACTCTAACCGTGGTAGGCGCTTTCCGTTAGCTTTAGTTATCTTGTCTGATACTCCTAACTCGAGGGAGATCTTCAGAGAGGCTCGCACAATCTGCGGACTCTTAAATATCTCCGTCGAGCGTCCCAACCCCCGTGGTAACCCTTGGCAGTGCCACCGCTTCCAGCTCTGCGGCCACGCAGCGGCTAACTGCTCAGCTCCTCCCAGGTGCGTCAAGTGCCTGGACCCTCATATAACAAAGGAGTGCACTCGCACTTCCGAATCCACTTCCCCCTGCTTGTGTGCTGTGCGGCCAGTCCGGCCACACAGCTAACTACAGGGGTTGGTTTCGTTATAATTTTTTTATTTTTGTATAAATTCGTAAATAAGTAAATTATAATTTCTAGACCCGCAAATCCCGCGTCCGGTCGTATTAAACCCAAGGGCTTATCCCTAGTATCTTTTAACGCTTGTAGCCTTAGCACCAACCTTCCTGAGATTAAACTGTTCCTTCAGAACAAAGAACCTGACTTATTCCTTCTCCAGGAGACATGGCTTACTCCAAACCGCTCCAGGGGATACGCTATTCCTAAGTACGCGTTTACTCGCAACGATAGGCCCAACTCCGACGGTTTCGGCGGCACCGCTATATATTACAAAAGAGGCTTCCATTGCTGTCCTCTCCCTACCCCTCCTCTCCTCAACATGGAAGTCACTGTGTGTAGATTGGCTATGACTGGTCATCCGACCATCATCATAGCTTCAGTCTACATACCATGTGGCTCCAGACCAACCCGCAGCGACTTTGAGGCCATTCTCGCCCTCGGCCATTCAGTCATTATGTCCGGAGACTTTAACGTGCCTATCGACTAACACCAGCGGTATCGCTCTCCTCGACATCACTAACGCACTTGACTAAGACGTCATATCCCCCATCACTCCCACTCACTATCCCAACAACCCGACCTACTCTCCTGACATCCTCGACTTTGCAATTATCAAGCGAATCAATCTTGATCTCAGGTCCATCGAACCGCTCTATGACCTAGGCTCCGACCATCGCCCCGTCTCCCTCGTGCTAGGTGCGCCTAACGATAACGTCACATCTCTTCAGACCTTTACTAACTGGAAAGGCTTTAAAAATTCGTTAGTTTCAGCCTCAGAGGCCCCTAATTCTCCGCTCGCGATTTCGCCCGACCAATTAGATAGCCCGGTTAAAATAGATTCATTAGTCAACACTCTCACTGATGCTATCAACTCAGCCATCAGCGACAACGTAATTATTGCTAAGCAAAGTAAACCCGCGCTTCCCTTAGCCGTTAGCAATCTCATTAAAGCCAAGAACGCGGCTCTCCGGAGAGCCAAGAAATATCCCACGCCCGCATATAGAACAGCTGCGAATCAGCTTCAACGCAAAGTTAGGTCTCGCCTCGCGGAACTCCGTGACACTCAGTTTAACGATCTCATGGAGAATATCTCCCCGTCCCACCAAGCGTATTATCGAATGGCCCGAGCTTTACGCGTAGACACCGCCTCTCACGTTCCTCCTCTCACTCGTCCCGACGGCACCATTGCCTTCGAAGTCGAAGAGAAAGCCGAATGCTTCGCCGACAGCATAGCGGCACAATGTTCACCCAGCACGCAACCTGCGGATCCCTCCCACATCCAGGCGGTGGAGGACGAAGTTCTTCGCAGAGAATCTCTCCCCAGCACCGACGACCCCGTCACAGTCTCTAATGATGAAATCTTGCTTCTCATTAGAAGTCAAAAGTCCAAAAAGGCTCCGGGTGCGGATGGAATTTCCAACCACGCACTTAAGCACCTGCCCCAGCAGGTGCTTACCTTGTTAGCTATCATCTTCAATGCCTGCTTCGACCATAGCTACTTTCCAAAAGCCTGGAAAGAAGTGACAGTCATAGGCATTCCCAAGCCGGGTAAACCTCTGAATGTCCCGGCTAATCACAGACCCATCAGCCTCCTCAAGGCAATGTCTAAACTTCTCGAGAGAGTCATACTCTCTCGAATGCGGAACCATCTGTTTCCAACGGATGGCGATCCTCTCATTATTCCCCATCAGTTCGGCTTTCGCGCTAAGCACTCCTGCCCTCAGCAAGTCCATCGAATCGTCGAGTACATACTTGACGGTTTCTATCCGCGTCGTTATAAAACAGTCGCGGTTTTCTTTGACGTAGCCAAGGCTTTCGACAAAGTCTGGCACAGCGGTCTCGTTTATAAACTCTATAAAATAGGCTTACCGGATCGCCTAGTCAGGTTAATAGCGTCGTTTCTCAAAGACCGTACGTTTCGATTCAAATATGAAGGCACGCTCTCCGCGCCTCGTCCCATAAAGGCTGGAGTCCCGCAAGGCTCAGTCCTCGCCCCTCTGCTGTACACTGTGTACACTAACGACATCCCCATCCCGCCGAAAGGCGTCGAAATCGCCCTCTTTGCAGACGATACCGCCCTTTACACTAAAGGTCAAGCGATCCCGTATAACATCACCAGACTCCAAAAGGCCGTAAACGCCCTCGGTGTTGGGTTTCAAAAATGGCGTATCGATGTCAACCCAGAAAAGAGTTCTGCTATTCAATTCGACCACAAACGTCGTAATCGCTACAACGATCCACACATTCGAATGTTAGGTATTCCCATCCCCTGGAAGCGCAGTATAAAATACTTAGGCGTCACCTTAGATCAGACGCTTTATTTCAAGCCACATGTCGATAGAGTAACGAAACTCGCGCGTTTTTACCTAAGCCGCCTATATAGTATGATAGGAAGAAAAATTAAAATGTCTTTTAGAAATAAACGTATGCTTTATAAGGTCTGCGTTAGACCCGTCATGTCATATGCTTCGCCAGTCTTTGCCCACGCCAATCCCTCCGTCCTGTATGAGCTGCAGGTAGTTCAAAATCTCTTCTGCCGCAGGGCCACAAACGCACCTTGGTACGTGCGTAACGCGGACCTGCACAGAGATCTTGAACTACCTACAGTGCAACAGCACCTCAAAACACTCTCAGAATCGTTCTTCAAACGCGCCGAATCCCATCCCAATCATCTTGTTCGAGATTCAGTCTCATGTACTGCTCCTGTGTTAGATTCGAAATTCAAAGTCGCTAGACCGAGAAACGCGCACACTGGCGAACCCACGCAGTTAACTTTAGATCTCGAGGCCCTTCAGGCCGCAAATTCTAATTCTAACGTAAATTCTAATTCTAACGTAAATCCGAATTAATGCAATTTTATTTTTCAAATTTTAATGTTTTTAATTATTTACTTTTCATTTTTGAGCACTTTCAGTGTTATGTAAATCCCAGCGGGTGACCCCTTAAGGGCCCCGCTAGCGCAGCCACTTTCTCCAATTGGCCGTCGCTCAGATGAAGGCTGAATGGCAAAAATGCACGAGCCGACAGGGGGTTTTTTAGGGGGTATGGTTCTGGTAGGCGTCGGGACGAGTCCCACATAACTCCGATCGCGCGCGCGGAGTATGCGTCAGAGCATTTTTTATATCCTCCTGCCCTTCCCGTGGAGGGGAACCTAAAAAAAAAAAAACTTTACGAAACAAAAGTTTAAAATGATCTGTGAGAATCTTATTTTGTCGCATTATAGGATATCGCTTCTCTGGCCGATCAAATTAATGAGCTACTAAAGAAAAATCTGGAAAAGTAATCCTGAATTTTTTTTATCAACTATAAACATTTACTATTTGCCTTATCTAGTTAAACTTTATTGTATCTAATTTTTTTGAGTTGATTTGTTAATTTTAACTTTATTTTTGAGTCAACCAACCGTTTTAGAACTCATCAAGTTGAATTAACTGAACTGAAATTTAATTTGGCGTTTCATGGAAAACTCACAGTTTATAAGTTTTCACGATTCACGCCTTATATTTCAATTCTAAAATTTGGACTCCAAGAACTTAATTGGATCCTCCAAATTGCATTATCTATTTTAAATTTTAAAAATAAGCCATAAACCCTTGTACAGTCAAGCTGGTGTACAGACAATTTGTAAGTTTTTGACTGACAAGTTGAAAATTGCGAGAAAATCTGTTTATTTAACATAGAATATGGTTTATAGTACAGTTTTCATTGAACTAGTTTAATAAAGAAGATGGTATTCTTTTTTGTAATAACGCTCATCTATAGAACTAGATAGGTTATTTAATTATCATACTTTATTTATTAAATAAAAAGGTACTATAGATTTGCAGGCAGCGTTTTGTGACTTTCAAAAGGATCCGATACTCACTTAACAACTTGTTGATTCTACCTTTATCTTTTATATTTCACATTTCGATTGTTATTCAAGTTGTGCACTTTGAACAACGCAAAAAATAAAATAAGAACCTTTCATCCTAGAGAAAATATGAATAATAAGAGAAACTTATCTACAAATAAAGAGTACAGGCGAAAAACTGTGCACCATGTTTGACATTCGAGGAAAGAGCATTTTTTTTAAAGTCAACCTTTGCCCATCTCTGTGTAAAATGTCAGCTCTAGTATATTGAATGCCTCAATGTATTTCACTGCTAAATTACACGGTTACTCTAAAGGGATAATCCCACAACGCCTTCCTTATTATTTTACAATTCCGTATATACCCAGTCCAAACTCAATCATAGCAGATCAAGGGAGTCTGAGATCTAATAATGGGATTACATCGGGAAAAGGCAATTCCGAACACTACCGGTGACTAAAGTCCATCAATCAATCAATCGAAGCGGACTTAAATCTGATAACGATGTAGATGTCTAAAGCTGGTATTTGTAGCAGGCTTTTGAAGATTTCACGTTTCTGATTGTGCGGTTGATGAACTACTGGTTTGAAATACACGTAGAACGTTAGGAAAAAAATGTGTGTATAATTTTTTTTTGAATTTAAAAGATATAATCATCCTGTCACGACGGTACCGCGAGAAGTTAGGAGTGGCCGTGCCTCTAGAATCACTTAATGTATGGTATCTTGAATTGTTTCACGTAACATCTCCTTATATCTTCATAAAGTTATCACAAATTTACGAAAATCACACTGTGTTCCCTCAAGTGGCATGCAAGACCACCAATCACCCTGTCCTTAGGGTTTCTACCATTTTGTAGTTCAGAGAAGTAGTCTAAAAGGCATCTTCTCCTCTACCAGAGGGCCGCATTCTTGGCATTCAACATTTCGTATCTTGTTCAGTATGTACGTTCTTCTACTGCAGAAGCCTAATTAGCAATGTCAGTATCCTCCAGATAAAGAAGTGCCCTGGAGTATGAGGAGCAAAGTCGTGTCGGTCAGAGGATAAAGAATTTAGGGGTTGATAGTTGGTGCCTCGGTAGCTCTAAATATTGAAATTAAACTAGCGTGGAGTGTAAATATTACTATGTATTAATCGTCACAAAGCAATAAAGGCAAACAATTTATCTGTCAATCTTGAGAAGCGCGAGCGCAGCCGTTCTGTTGATATGGTAACAGCTGACTGGTCGCCGGCTGTGCGCTTGGTGCAAGCTCCGGGTTGCGGCGGGCCGCGCGGTGAGAGACGCGCGGGGAAGGGCGCACGGTGAAGTGCGTGCGGGGAAGGGACGGCCCTCGCTGTGTGGCGCGATTACTTGTTGATGACTCAACAATAGTTAACAGCCTTCGTTGTTAACAGCTTCCGTTAAAATTTGCTCAATTCCTCGAACGTTGACCTAGTTGATAGGTGAATCAAAAAATTTTAATGAAATTTAGTGCCTTTTACACCTGATTTCCAGAACCCACTAAAGGCGGGAGAGTAAGGGGGCTTGAAACAAAACCTGCTATCTTCCTTTGCAGTGTAGTATACTGAGCACGCTTTGAGTTAAGTTATAATATTCTAATCACTTCATTGCTCGCTCCGACAAAGATTTTTCTATTATTTTTGCAATTATCAATAAAACAATTAACATAAGCAAAATACTCTTTTTAACCTTGATCAAGAATAATATCGAAGAATATCGATTTAAATTTAAAATATAGCTTTGAGCAGTACTTGTTCGTCATGAATTAATTAACCTACCACTTTTATTTAGTATATTTAAGAAATTGACGCTCACAGCTCATTAAATTAAATTATTATTTCTGTGTAAAGTGGCATTAAAGTTCTGAAGACATACTCTGACACGTTTGTAAAACTTATTTTGGAGCAAATGAAACAATTTATGGCTAGGTAAGCAATAACCCTAGTCATTTAACAGATTAATAAAAGTTCAACTGGAAATGTTCAACAAATTTTGGAATTTATTTCGAAACGATTTTAGACCACTATAAAATTTTAATGTACCGTATCTCTGTCGACATGAATTTAATATTTGTTTAATAAAGGTTATTGAATATTTTGTAATCAAAGTACCGTTATAACGTCATGTTAGAGTTATTTTTAACATGTTTATTGCCAGCCCCTCAAATGTTACAAATCAAGGGACCGAGTGCGCGCGTGGTTACGGTTTCTCAAAATTGAAGCGTTTGTTTTTGTTTCATATTATTTTATTACACAGTTATGATAACTGGAGGAAGTTTATTTTTTGTGGAAGTTATCAGAGTTTTAGGTATAAGTGTTCACTTCTAATTTAAAAGACTCCAGGTTTGTATCTTTTGATTTTCGTGTAAATCTTTTTGTTTTAGAGCGTTACTGAAATGTTCCACGAATATTTCTAAATCTTATTGATTTAACATTATTAATTTTATAAAAATATTATCATAAATTATTCATTATATTGCATACAGTGAAACCAGAGCTTTAGCTCCAAAACTTGAAACCGAGTAATGAAATATTTCGTAATTATGAGTTCCGAAAATAAACTTTAAGTCCTTCTGAACAAGCAGTGTACGCTTAATTACTAAACGATACTTAAAATAATTTTAATTGCTGTAATGAAAATGTGGAATACAAATCACAGATTTGTATAGTCAGGATAAAATGTTTAAGAAAAATCAATTACCTATTTGGTACTTTATAAATAATGATTTGATCTAATATATCAAACTGTATTAAATATAGTATGAAATATATTTACTTATGTTTCACAATTATTTATTAATTTATTACTACACTTTATATATGAACAAAACAAATTATCACTATAACCACAGAATTTTTATAAGTACTCATATAGTATACAACACAAACTGGCAAAATTCTAATATTGTCGATTTATAAAATCCTTTTTAATTCAATCTTTGATTTTAAATAATTTAAATAGTACTTGCATCAGATACATTTACCTTAGTAAATAGTTAAACAAATCAAAGTAAGGTGTGCCAGTTATCCGGCCTGAATAAGTGGGCCTTATTCAGGCCGGATAACTGGCACAGCTGGGTGGCAAAACCGAATATAAGTAGAGGGATTTTCATGAAAAAAACCACCTGTCTCGGTGCTGGAAACGAGTCGAATATGCTGACCTGCATTAGGCCAGAATGGACAACTCGAACGGCATAAGCCAAACAAATGTATAAATTGCTTTGGGCAGGCCTTGTCATGCCGAATCAAAGTTGCCTGCCCAACTAATGTATTTTTGTGGGGATTTATTATTATTATTTATTAAGTGGATAGCGGTCCTTTTACGCTACATGACTGTGATATGGCGCAATTAAGTTAGGTTTAGGTATCTCTCCAGTTCATAGTTATTTGAATCCTTTCCCATATTCGTATACGTAATTTTGTACGAATATAATTTCTCCAGTTATTGGTAAATGATTTTCTTATAAAATTTTTCAATGAACAGTCGAAAAAGACTTTGTTTTATTTGAAAAATCGTATGTATTATATCAACATAATGTAAACTGGGCTGCAAAAAAAACTAGCGACATACATTGAGACTTTTTCTAAAATATTTGAAATTGTGGAGTTTTGTTCCAAAAAATTACTACGTTTTAAATTCTTAAAAAAATCACAGACACCGTAAATGGTTATTCAAATAACTTTTCATTGTTCTCGAACAAAGATAAATCACATAAGACTTCGATTTTTTTTGTTCCTTCTCCACTCTGCTGTGTTACCAAGAGGCCCAAATGACGGTGCAAATGATCGCATTAAAATTCGGAACGCCACAAAATGTGTTGCAAAGGTTAAGTGCGAGACGAATTGTTTGCAAATCTTTTTCTCCTTGGAAAGTCAATGAAACCAAAAACTTAGCAACGTGCAAATTACATTCATAGAAAACACTATGCGTTTTTTAAATCTCATTAGTTCTCAATGTGAAGTTGGCAATCCTAGCTCGACAGGTTTATTTATTTAATTTGCATTATTCTGAATTTCAAGTCACATTATTTTTCAACAACAACAAGAAAAAATGGAAATATTTTAAAACAAATCTATTTTGTTGACAATATCATAATTTTGCTGACTGAAGCAGACGTGAAACGGCGTCCATGTGCCGAACATAATTTTTCAATGCTAATTAAGACACATTTAGTGTTAATTAAGTTGACTTAAGTGGTTGTATTCAATATGATGGCTCATGGAAACTTTTAATGGCTTTAGCAATTTAAATGTGAACTTGATTTAAATGTATTCAATTTAATACTTAATGGGATCATGTCCGTTTTATTTTTATTAAATAACACGGGTTTTACCGTATTGGTAATTTGGTTCATCTAAACTGGTATCTTTTATTTGATAGGTACTAATGAAATGTTAATTTTAGTTTTAACATTATAATGAGAAAAATTACTAACGCGTTATAATCGCATTTCTATTTTTATTGCTAATTTATCAAAAACAGTGATGTGCTTGGGTTAAAATGTACATCAAAAACCTCAGCGGTTTATACAAAGACGTACTGATGATGAAAAAAGTTTTACTTATTTATTTATTTAACATTCACAAAATTATGTCAACTTAATTCTAATTCATTGTATACAATTTATTTTAAGACATACATAAGACATATAGTCTTATGTTTTTTCTTTTTATAATAGAAATTAGCAATTTGAAGGGTGTTTTTTTTATCAAACGAGAAATTGTGTGTATACATATATATATGGTGATTTGAGTCGTAAAAAGCCAGTTGCGAGAAATAACACGAATATATTCAAGATGTTCCATTTTTAATTTGAATTTATCATCCATAAAATGTTATTTTAGAAAAGTTAGCTGTAAGCACAAAACTAGTACAAAACATAAGTAGCAAAAAATTTTACACACTAGATAACTTATTAGATGAAATTGACAGTTAACACTTATAATCTACCTTCATGACATTTTTGACAGATTTTAGAAAAAGTGAAACCCAATTTTTCAGGACACTGAGACTTTAAATGATAAAGTTTTTTCTCCAGTCCAATTCCATTAAAATATGCCCTCCCTCTGTATTAGCCACCTCAAGTTTGCCCTCTCTAAACTATGAAGACTTTTAACTCATACAGCCAGTAATTGCATATTTTTATCACGGCTCCTTTAAAAGAGAAAATTCACTAGTCCAACTCGGCAACATTAACTGGCTCCCTGAATAGAATACAAATGACTGTTTTCGTTTACTACTCTATGTAATTTCCTGAGGTTGTTCCGATGTAGAACTGACATTTTGTGAATAGCAATGGTTTTGAAAAGGAATATTTTGAACTACAAACAGCAAATAATTTTTTTGAAAAAGTTTTAAAGGTTCAGGAAAAAATAAGTTTTTGTTAAAAATGTCAATGAGTTTTTTTGTAAAATTTGTTGTACTGTAGATACTGTCGATAAAAGTAAAATTCCGAGTTTGTCTTTTAAAGTAAAATAAAATACATATGAAAATTATAAATACGAAAAATTCATTAAATAAAGATACTTATTACTTTTATGTACGTCAAAGATAACTTTAGCAATAAAACATGGAACAAAGTATCAACTCTGTTTCGTAGTGACCTTCAAACAGCCAGCAAGCAAGTTTTTACATAGGCAAATGATGTTTGTAAAGGTTGGAGGGAAATTTCCTCAAATACTAGCGATTCGCTTTTCAGATACAACTTTTCTATTGGATGTCGAAATGTTTAGAGGTTTTGTATTCAAATACTATTTCACTCTACCCTTTTTGTCGATTTCATCTAATAGAATTGAAAACGAATGAGTATTTCGTAAGTGTAATTATAATACGCTTTTTTACTTTATTATTGTCGTCCAGTATCGACAGTATATAATTATATTTTTTTCAAAACATTTTTATTGCTTACAATACAAGCTTCATTGCTTTTTTTCAATTTTTTCCAGTTTAAACAAACCAACAGAATATAAGCTGGATACACATTTCATTATGCATCAGAAACCTGTAAGTATACAATTTATTCGTCTTATATAAAACAAATGAAAAGGAACAAAAAAAAAAGGAACTCAATTTACTTTACACCATTCTGCCATTTTATCTACCCAATAAATCTTTACGCTTTCGCAGAACTTTGAGTACAGTCGAAGGCAAAATAAGCCCGAAATTTACTCGGGAATAAAAAACAATAGTCTTAAAGTTTCATATAGCTTGCATTAGTTTTTACCTTAGTCTGTGTTTGAAGCTACAAATTCCAGCGATGATATATAGAGGACTACCACGCAGTTATCTGAAATAGAAATTGCTTTACGATTTATGATATTTTGTTTTGTGTATTTTGTTTTGTCAATACTATTAGATTTTTTCTTCGATAATATGTAGAGTATATCAAAAATCTGCTCAATGTGCTCAGGTAGACTTAAAATTTTAACAACATGGAATTATAAAAATACGTTTTATTTACCTTGTTTCTTAAATTTCAGTGGAAATAAAAGCCAATACAACCTAGTACGGAAAAGAACTACAGTGTAATTGAGTCATAAAATTTAATCGAAAGATAGTGATTTTGCAATATATATTTTACGTGTGTATTATTTACACATGAATTTCGAACCATGAATTAATATATTTATTCACATATTAAATTATTATACTTTTTTACGTTTGTGTTCGCGAATTATCTAACAAACGAGCACTTGTGTCAGCACTGAAGGCGATTTTGCGCGACAAAATAAGCCGCAAAAAAGTTGCTGATATCTCGAATTCAATGGTAACAAATAGTAATTATTGATTTGGAGCCAAAACGTATCGACTTATCTACGCCATGGACGGACCTCGCCCGCACACGCTCAGGATAACGGATATCACATGGGGATAAAACTTGCCATAGCAAATCGAAGTAACCTGATGATAAGTAACATTCTTGATCGTGTACTTTAAATTGTACAAAACATATCAACATCTTGTTTTGGTTAAACTGGCTGTTCCATCGACGACACTGATCTAAATGAAATCTTTAAAAAAAAGAGTCAATACTGCCACGGTCATTAATATTCTTAAAAAAATAATTCGAGCTATGAAGAAATGAGTTTGTGCATAGCTCGAATGATGAGCAATCTTTTATACTCACTTAAGAAAAAAACCGTAAGTAATGTTAAAATGTATGTATCATTTTGTCTCTTTAACTTACGTCTTGTTTGTTTCGGCTATAAATACGAACCTAGAAAACTTAGTGAGAAAACGTCACGCGATTCAAGACGAATGATGTAACTAAACAATTGTAGCTAAATTGTAATAATGTTTGTTGGAATTTGATATGATAACAAATGATTTATAGGTGAAGTTGATGAATCTGTTTTGATTAACTTGTTATAGAATTGTGTAGTTATTTTCAATGAAATTGCTACTTTTGGTTGTATTGTGCCTTGAAATATTTGTCGAATTCAGTTTTGTGACAGCGGTCTAATCTTTATACTCGTTTATTTTCTAGATAGTCAGTATTGGTGAAAATATTTGTATTTTTTTACCATCAAATATTTCAAAGGAAATATTTTACCAGGAGTTATTTGGATATTTTTCGTCTACGTTTGTAGATATCTTATTTTATATCTTAACTAATGTAGATACTCAAGAAGCTTTAGTTTGGTTGGGTTATTAGTTCTTGTGCCAATACCATTTAGTACCAAACACAAGCCTTCCGACACTCACCATGCTAAAAGTAAGAAATGCAGTAATTCATACTCAATGAAGTGTGTCCATTATATTTTCGGACACTTTTACAACCGTAATTTGTGTTTTTTAATCGAAAAACAATAAATAACGATTTCTCTTTACAAAAATTTACATAAAATATAAATTGATAAAAAACAATTTGAAATTATGTTTCGAATTGATGTAATAATGCTTTACGTACAAATAAATTCTTCCATGTTCTTTTGGAATAAAGAAAATATTAATTGCATTGGCCTCAGTAAAAATAAACTTATAAAAAGCTTGATCTCTTTAATAACGAGTTCAAACTTTCGTCATTAACCATCGAAGGAGGTTCAAAGTTCCTTAATGTCATAATATCAGACCCTTATAACTTATTCGTTGGATCAGGGTTTATGTAGATATCATAATTCTGAACCAAAATTTTGCGTTTAATTGATCAATTTACTTTAAAGCCTCATGTTTATTTAAGATATTATAAAATTACTTCAATGCTATTCACTAGATTTTGAGAAAATCGTGAAATTGTTCATAGAAAAATATGATTTCTTGTTTGTGATTTGGATTTAAAGGTAAAATTTGGTCGTAACTTAAATAAATTACTTTTTAAACCGGATTTTATCCGTTTAATTATATTTTAACATATATTATATTTTTAACCCGGGGTTTCAGGGCCTTTACTGACACCGTGGTCACGAGAAACAAAAGGTGACAGGTGAGTTGAAAGTTATTTCAAAGAATTTCGTGAGGGAGTTATTTAAGGATGGAAAGAGGGGTATTCATGGGGGGTGCCCTGTTATATGCTAATATTATAGAAATAATATTTATGCAACCTAATATAAACGCTTAAAAGGCATTAATTAAATAATATTTCCCGCACATTTACAACCCGTTCAATCCACATTACTCTAATGGCCGAATGACATACCCGTGTTGGACCCTTCTCATACTCATGAAACGCCACTCCGATGTCTGCACGTCACAAACCTACTTGATAAATATGTAGGATTAATTCCTTGTATAAGTTAGATTCTCTGAAGTGAATCGCAAAATATTTGACTGATAATTTTGATAAATAACGCAACTTTAATTTAGTTTAATATGTAGATATGTGTTTTTCTCTTTACAAGTAAAATGTTGACGTCAAAGACAGCGCCGCCGTCGCGCCGAAAGTTGACGCCATTAATGAAAATGTGGAGTAAGATCGGCATATTAGTAGTTCTGACACAGTGGAAGATTTTTAAATTGACCATAATACAGTTTTAAGCCATTTCTTCATTCAAAAGAAGCTTGATATTTGGGAACCACATAAGGACAGAAACTAGTGAACTGTGTACTTATTTGCGATTTTTTACTAAAAGACAGTTAAATTAAACCATTTTTGAAGAGAGTTATAATCTACGACAGAAACGCGCGAAAAAGGTCCAGGTCAAAGATTGATCAAGCACTACACATTGTGCCATAACCCGGATTAACCCGCAATAAAGTGATGTTGTATGTTTGATAGAATTGGAAGGTCATCGTTTATTTTGAACTTTCGCCGTCGGGTAATACTATCGATCCGGAACCTTCACAGCCAACAGACCTTATAGTTTATTAACAACACAACTGTTTGAGAAACTTTCATGAACAATTTTTTTGTAGAAAACAAAAATTATTCTTTTAATTGAATAATTGATATAATTTCAATGTATAAGTAATAAGTTGAGTGTATAAGTAAATCCGTATATACGTAAGACAATAATATAACATTTCTTTGACTATAAATGAACTTGACATTTTGTAGTTTTCTATTTTTTTTTATAACTTTTCTACCTTTGTTATGTGAGGGCTGACATAATTGTGTTCGACGATAGTTTATAACCGTTATTTTGTTAAAGATATGAAAAGTAGTAAATTAAATTACACGCTTCTCCAAATTTTGCTTCGGTAGAGCAAAAAAAGGTCGCAGTAGTGCCGTGATACCAAGCAATGGTTGGTTAAATTGTTTTGTAAAACATGGAAAATAACTACATTAAAACATCAATCTGGGTCCCATTCTCTTTGTTATATTTATTAACGACATTGAGAATTGTTTAAATCACTCCATTCCATATATTTTTGCAGACGATTTAAAGTTTTTGCGGATTATGAATACACCAAATGACGTTAGTCTTTTGCAAGAAGATATAAATCGTCTTGCACTCTGGTGCACAGTTAACAAAATGAATCTTAATGTAAAAAAATGCATGTTTCTAAAATTTACAAGAAAACATAATATGCTTCGCTCACAATACAATATCAATGGTGCAGCCACTGAACAAGTCGAAACTGTGAAGGATCTCGGTGTAACATTCGATAAAAAATTTACATTTGCTTTACATTTAGAAAATGTTATAAAAAAGTCTTCACGCATGCTTGGATTCATTATCAGAAATTGTAAAATTTTCAAAAAAGATCTGCCACATTCTGAGACTTGAAAGAATACAAAAGCGATTTCTATGGCACTTAGCTTCTTCTCATAAAGTAACAAATAAATATCCATCATATAACTCAAGGCTCAAGTATTTTAAAATATCATCGCTAGAAAAACGTAGAATAATATTGACCTAATATTCTTTTACAAATTAGTCCACAATAACATAGACTGTCCACAATTGTTAAGGAAAATCAATTTTAGAGTTCCAAGAAGGATACCAAGAAACTGTATTTCACCGTTTGTTCCACCCTTGCGTACCAATGTATTAGGATCTAACGCTCCTGTTCAAAGAATCGTTAAACTAATAAACCATTATGGCCATGAAACGGATGTGTTTTGTAATAGTTTATTTAAATTTCGTAACACAAATAAGGTAATTTATTGTAAATCACATTTCTGTTTTATATAAGTTGTAATAAATATATAATGATAATGCTGAAAGAGCATTGTTAAAACCTAAGTAAAAATGTTTGTAATCCACAATATTTGTAATCATAAAATGCACTACTAGCTTAACCTGTATTTATTTATATTTTTTCTATAAGTATGTGGAGTTTACCTGTAATTGACTCAACAATTACTGTATTTCATGTAATAGTTTTAAGTGAATGTTTCGTTGTATCAGTAGTTGGTAAACCTTTAATAAAAAATAAATAAAATTTGCTTTTATTCTCTATTTTGAGTTATCTGCTTAACTTTAACAAATAATCAAATATAGTCCTACACCATATAGGCACCACTTGGGTACGGCCACCACTTACTATAAAATGAATAGCATAATAATATGTAGTTTGAAGTCATGTACAATGGTAAAAACTGTATTTTTTTGAGTTCATCGTTCTATATAATGTTGAAATGTATTGTATTTAATGTATATGCCCGCCTGATGGTATAAATTTCTATATTACGTAAAATAGTAGGTTCTGAGTTATTTTAGGTACCAAATCTGTTGAGGTATAAAGTTTGTTTCGCATATAAAATTTCAAACAAATTTATACAAACTTCGTTCTTATTATTATTAAATTCTTATTCTTCTTTGGTTCTCATTTTTCAATTCTCAGCTAGATTTCATGTTTTTCGAGGTGACAAAATCTAATTTTTGCCGGAACAATTCAATTTCCGATAAAATAATAAATATCCCAGTTTACTGAACTGGCTTTTTGTCGAACCTTTTACCCTGCAAACTGCCCTTTTCAGACATAAGAACACGTTCCGATTTGCCCTTCTATAAATTTTGTTTCTTATCACCGGATTGACATCGTAGGTTTCTAACTGTATTTTTTGAGGATAAATAGTTGAGTATGTGTAATGGATAGACGACCTGTCTTAGTAACCCTATGGGATGTCTCGTATGGGATATCTCGTATTTGAGTGGCATTGATGTGATTTATAGAATAGTGTTTTGACTCGTCACTGAGGTTTTCAATGTATATGTTGAATGAGTGTGTTAGCTTATTATAGGTTCAATGGTCACACTTACTTCATATAGAGATATTTTCACCAAATTTATTTTATTTGTCATTTATTTTATCAAGATTTTAATTCGGGTCTATTTTAAAATACTTAATACATTTTAAAAGTAGTATTTACGCAATTCCAATGAAGATGAAGAAAAAGACTTTCACCAAGTGTACATTTTTTTAACCTATGATGAAATACAGTATTTTGCATATTTTTTTTTTACAAAGAAACAAATTATTTAAGGTCACAGGATTAAATTTATACACACAGACAACATGAAGTTAAATCTGAATCCGGTTGTATTAAAAATATTATTACGAGTTATGCGGCCAACGTTCCCATGTTTGGGTCAATAACAAATTGGCTTAGATATTTCGTGCTCTTAGCGTCCGAGGATGAATATTCTCAAATGATCCTCCTGCAACACGTAAAAATTACTCGTGCCAGTTAAGGTCATTGCTTTTTTTTAACAGTTTCGAAACTCGGGGTAACCGTCTGTGCAATTTCTTTGCATTATTTCTTTGCACAAATTAAAATACCTTGAAGTGAAATCGTATACATAAAATTTGACTGAAATTTTCATCCAAAATAGCAAAGAACACTCTCTATTTGTTAAGCTTTTACAAACTTCGTCAAAATCGGTTCATTTGTGTAAAAAATATGATGCGACAAATATACACGTTAAACTTATAACTTGCTTTTCTGCGTCGGGGGTTAAAAGTAACACTGGCCAATATGTATGGAATGACAAACTTGTGAACACGTTTTGACGCTAAATAATTGCTACACCACCTAAAAGATATAGATTTCTTGTTTGATTTGCTGCTTGTTTATACCACCAAGGTCTTTTGTTCACACGTTTTGCGGCTTTGTGCAGAATGCTACAACTTTAAATCCCCAGACAAACACACCAACTGTATGGCCCCAAGGAGCTGAGCTTGTGGTATGTATGACCATACAGCGAACTAGGGGGAAAGCAGGATGATACATATCAAAATATAAACTCCCATGAATGAAAAACAAACATCTATGTTCATCACACAAATTAATGCCTCGACCAGGACTCGAAACTGACTCCAACGACCATTATTTTCATAAAGTGGAAATATTTACTTGTTTGTTGTTTTTTAACGTATGTAAATAAAAAAAAAACAAGTAAACAACCATCGATAAGTAAGGGATACAGATATTTTTGACTTTAAAAGTATATATGCTGTATTATTTCTCCAACTCCGTAAGCGACCTTCGAGTAACATCTTGAAATGCCATATACAATTTCTACAATTTCGGATACAATTTCTGAAATACCAACATCTATCAACTTATTTTTAGTTATAAAAATTGTGTAAGCATTACATTTACTTTACTTTCTATATTATTTATGAGTCTCATTTGACATTAACTTGAGTCTAACTTATAATATCCAATATCTTCCTTTGTGGCTGTTTTGTCGAAGGTATTTATAGAACAGGGTTATTTTGACATCCGTGGCGCTAAATTTAATGTAAAAAAGTTTTCAACAACGCCTTTTGCGTTCCATTTAATTGTGTAGAATCTTTAGCTGGAAGACGAAATCTCAGTGTTTCATTTCATTATATCTACATAGTTAACAAGTTTTTAATTTTAATAAATAAAAGTAGCTTGCACGCTAACTACCGGCCGACTGGACCCAAAATAAACTTATACACTCCTTTTTTATCATTGTTATATAGAAGTTCAGAAAAGAAAGTAAATATTTTAATTTTTTTTATACTTTCATTTTACTTTATAAAAGACTAGTGGTGTTTCTAACCAGTTAGAGATCGCCTGTTTGTATGACGTACTCTCGCGAAAAGCGACAACTTGAACAACACGCGAGTTGGGTCAGAATAGTTTACAGTTTGTTTCACTTCTGGGTAATACGACCTTATTATTCTAGTATAACTTTGTAATAAAATTTGAAAGTTAATTCAAATGAATTTCCGTCTCCATCCATATATGAGATAAAATATTACGTAGTTTTGAACCCGGGATTATACTTTAAATTGAACTGGGATAGGCTAGCTCCAAGCTACTTATGTGGGATTACGGTAACTTTTGTAAATGTTATCAAGTAACAATTTTATGCTATAGATTTTATTTTATTTTATAGTTGTTTAATTTTTGTTTACATCTTGAACCATATTATTTTATCAAAGGTTTCAGTCCATTTTTGGAGTACATAGATAATAAAGAAATAAACAGAAAACAAATCCTTCCTGTTAATAACAAACTGAATATAAATTGTGCATATTTTTTTTTCTGTAACAGATTCATAAATAATTACATAATATATGTTATGAAATTAAACTTGTATTGCTATTTTCAGTAATTTATTTTGTAGATAGGTACGTTACAATACGTTGATACGATATTAAATTTCACAGCGAGGATTATTTTTGTCTTGACTTTATTAAACTTTCTAGACTATTATGGTATTCCATTATTAAAATTCCAGCAAACAAGCATGCATTCTACATAAAATTTGTAAGGAGTACTTTTTGAATCCTGTTGATATCTACTTGTTTCTCTTGATTTTGAAATTATAATTTCAGAACTTGATATAAATTTATGATATTCCATGTTACTACTTGGAATGCACGTTTCCATAACATTGTAGCTTTCTTCTAAATATTTTTTCATTTATTAATTTCTCAACTTTGTTTTATTGATAGATAAAGAGTGAAATTACAAACAAAATAAAAATATCTAGGCTGCCAGGGTAAGAACTCGAGACCTCTGCTAATCTCTAGTACTAACTGCGCCACGGAACTTTTAAATTCATTAGGAGCGCTACCCACATGTTCGAGCCGGCACATTCGGTTCGACGGTATAGGTTGATCGGCAAGCTGGCCCGAACCAACTTCTACACATATTCATCAAGCGCCGATCGGTCGCCTCATTTGGCTCGTCTAGATTAACCCCAAACGGCATTAACCAGCGGTATTTTCCCGAACATTCGTTTACATATACTCGACTTAGCCTGTCGGCAGTGTCACTTGATGCCGGCCTGAATATGTAAGTAGGTAATGCCTAACTTCAAATTTTTTCATATTGTATCTTTCTAATGGTACTAATACTTATTGTTTGAAGTTGCTTCACGACGGTTGTGTTACCGAGAACAACCGTGAGTGAATGATTAACGTGCCCTACGAAGCACGGAATTGCTTAAGTTGTAAAGAACCACTGGCGGTCACCCATCCGAGGTCTGCCGCACCAAACGTCAGCGAACTGTGACAATCGCATTGACCGACAGGTTTTACCTGTCTTTCTCTTGTTAAAAGAAAATAATAGGGGCCCTTTCAGCAGTTACAGAGTTTATTGATAACATATAAACACACAAACGAAGAAATCTATGCTCTTCATACTAATAGCAATGAAAATATACCAGTATTTTATAATAATAGTATTAATAGAAATGAGTTACCAGAAACTTTAAACTTTAACATCTAAAGCTCTAGGCTTTTCTTTCTTTTCTCTCAGACTTCGGTAATATTTAAACTCTGAAAGCTTTTTATTGTGCTTTATCGCTTTATCCGTATGATTTCCTAAGATTTCTTCAGTACAAATCTAGAACCTACAACCATGATTATATTTCATGCTGTAACCGAAAGCATATACTGACACTGAGTAAGCAAAGGCAAATTTAAAAACTTCAAAAACATTGCGAATTATAAGTTAGATGTCCCGGAGTTATGTTCCGGTTACGGGGAAGGAACAGGAAAGACAATTCTAATTTAGGCATACGGTCGGCATCGCATAATTAATCGATATTCAATAAATAACAATATGTTTAATCAATAACATCTACGATTAATTATGTCTATAGGCACGGATGTCTCTTACCATCAGGTGGGTCGGGTGCCCGTTTGCCACTCATTCAAAATTTATAACATATTTTGCTTTATTGAAAAATGAATTTTACAAAATTTACAATAACGTTTTGCTTTTTTGGAACGGGCTATAAAATGTGAAAATTATGTACTGGCATGCAATGAATTTAGTTTACATTATTGATATAAACTGAATTAATTTATTAACCCACAGTAGGCGTAACATAGATATATCTTTTTAAATTTAATTTCGTTCATTTTTTTATTTTAATATCCTGTTCACTTTTTTCTACAAATCGAGCAATTAGATTCGGATACAAATATAATTCAAAGAACCAACTAGAATTGTAATAATATTACTATTATATCGATACCAAAAAGTTTTTATGTATGGAACGATGGCGAACGACTTATTTTGAAAATACGATTATTTAAAACTAAAAATATATTTGTTTCAAATTTAAATTTCCCTATAATTTTTTTTACCAGCATTATGAAACTATAGCGTGTCATAGAAAAATGGATCTGCGTCGGGAATCTTTTCATGCAATGATTTTTTACGATTTCAAGTCCAACTTGAACCCTGATGAATCGTTTAATCGACTTCCATTAGATTTTATAAACAAGGCGCCTTCTGAAGCAACTAAGTACCGCTCTTATAACGAATTAAGGTGCGTTCGCTTAAATTTGAAGGATGAAGAAAAAAGTGGTCTTCCTTTGACTGCTGTAACGGAATAAAACGTGCTACAAGTACAAAATTAGATTCAACAAATTGGTGCATCACATACGAAGAGATTCGGCACAATTTGCAGACTGAACTGAGGAGTGTTAATGACAATGACAACCATCTTTGCGTCTGGAGAATTGTTTCGCGCTGGGCACCCCACTACCTCACAGATGTTCAGAAGCAGACGCGCGTGGAACGCCGTGATGTGATTGATATATTCAAAACAGACTCATTTGATATCATATCATATGATCCGGAAATAAAGCGCTAGTCAACAGTATGGCTGTTTCAAAACGAACCAACGCCTACGAAAGTTAGTGAAACGATCGAGAAGCGCTGGAAAAATTGAGATCGCCAGTTTTTTCCCCTGAACACGGGGTGTTTTCTCTTTCTCTTAATTCCCTTGATAAACTATCAAAGCTTGCCTGAAGTTTTTGCTGCTGCGTGCAACAAGCGAACTGAACACCAGGACCTTTTTCTCCACGACACTCTCACGACAACGTACCCGCGCACCCCGCGACTGCCTAATTACCACATCGATAAAAGTTGTGATGCCTTCTTCTTCCCTTAAATTAAAAACCAGCTCAAGGGGTACAGTTTACATCGCCAAAAGATGCGCTCGCTGCCTGTGAGAAAAGCGAGAGTTCTTTGAAAAGATGTAGTAAAAAATATATAACTTATAGTACATTTTTATTATTTTTCTCAAAACTTGTCCCATGTCGTTGATTGTGCAACACATTTATACATTTAGGAAGAGGTGCAGGAACTTGTATTAGATCCAATACCAATAAGTGAAAAAAAATAATATATATGAACAATAAATATTTGAATTTAACCTCTTTCCCAGCGTTTAGAGACCGAGTGCTGCGATTATTTCAATTTCAATCGTTTTTATTTTAATAAACTGTTTTGTATTATTTTACTTGACATCGAATCTATTCAATAAATTTTAGTCAAATTCGTAATTTTAGTTTTGAGCATTTTAATTGTTTTTATTTTTATTTTAGTAATAACTTTAATTTATGATAGTACATTTTAATAAAAAAATTCCCATATTGTAATGAAAATAAAATGAATTATGTAATTTAAATAAGATAATACAGCCTTTTTTTATCGATGATAAATATAATCTCACGAAATAAGTATTTTAATTATAGAGGCTAACTTGGATCAAATCATTGTAATTGTACTTGTAATTTTGTCAACACTTATAAATTGTTGTGTTTGTGTAGAACAATACAATTGATATCCAAATAACCTTATGAAAAATTAATATACAAATGAAGATGCCCTTGGCCGAGGTGGTGATTGTTCATCATTTTTCAATGAACACCGCACGGTATGTTTGTGGGAGGGAGGGCGGTGTTATTAATAAATGCGTTAATGTCTTGCTTATATTATAATGACTTGTATAATTTTCACCAGCCTCATAAAACAACACAATTATCTAATCTCCTTACTCTTTTATAATTTATGTAATCCCGTGCTTATTTTCAGAAACCTATGCAAATAACTATTTCTACAATCCATAATTATATATTAAGCTCAAATATTCCTCCTAAAAAGTAACTGTTACGTATTACTACGATTAATATAAAACCTTTCCACGGACATACAACCTTAGAGAAAAAAAGCTAACAATTATTTAAGTTTCAGGCCTATGACAAATACAACACACCAATTGTAAAATATTAGACCGAGATAGACATATCAACTTTTCTTTTGGAAAGACAGGGATAAAACGTTGATTTATTCAACGACTTGGTAGCTGGGATATCCGCGCTACGGTGCTACGGTAGTTAAAGCTCGTAGCTTGCCAGCGTAGCACGTCTACGGTTCCTGTACCAAGAAACGTAATCGTAAAGTAATCGCTTTTCTATCGTTTACGAATTTGAACAATGCAATGTCCGTGCGTACTTAACTTTTTTAAAGTTTGAAATATTATGTAAAAAAGTGGATAAGTTTTTATCTGACAAGCAAACGTACAATATCATAGTGAGAGCTAATGGAAGTTCTTTGTTTGGACTTGACGAAGGTAAGCCTAATTAGTAGGTATAAGATGAGGCCTAATTATATTTTGATGGAGGAGTTTTATATTATTAGTGTTTAAAGTGTTTCATTTGGTTTGTAATTGATGTTAAATTATGAATAAAGATCGGTAAGCAATAAAGTTCATATTTTCTCAATTTGTAAATTAATAAAGTTAAAATTTATTCTATTTTTATACAAAGAAAAATTTTTTTAAGTACAAAAGAAATACAGGGATTTGGATTATATGATTTTGAATAAAGAATTTAAGTTAAGTTATGTTTTGAAGGCTAACTTTATAAAAGTTTTTTAAGAAATAAAAAAAAATGTTTGTAATGTAAATCTTTTCCATGCGTATCTTTACTTTCTTGTTTAGAAATAATTATAAATAATTTATAAATACATTTCTTTATTATTCAAGGAAAAGCATTCAGAGTCGAGAGAGTAGCATAAAATATTTCCATTTGGTAACCGTGTATGCTATTTCTTGGAAATTTGAATTCCACATTTGCAAAGCGTGGACAGTTTTACAATTAGCTTTGAAAATGTTGTAGTGTTTTAGTGTTTCAGAAAAAGTTACCAGGTTACTATTGGTCACAGATGCAAATGTTGACTCACATATTTAATTTTAAGCATTTATATGTACAAACAATAAATGTACAGTATATTCGAATTCAGGATATTATTCTTACAGATCGATTGTAATTTGATTAATTGATTTTCCTGAATATAGGAATGCAGTGCGTTAATATTCACTGTAACCTAAATTTTTACATTAGATATATAAAAACGCAAAACACAAAAAACTATATATTTCATTTTAGTATCGGTGCCTAACCAATAATAACTTTATAAGCTATAATTTATCTTGAAATGACAATCAGGGCTAAACTTCGACTTTAAGGTATCATAAGTAGACCGAGAGGACTAAAAAGGGGCGGAAAAAACCCTCTAGACTCTTTTTTGTTAAAAATGACAATTTGATAAATTATTAGGTCTATAATTAAACTAATACTGGTACATTTGTGTTCGTAACATCCACATTGGCTTTTTATCGACTTTTATCATATTATGTTTAAGTTTAGAAATTGTTCAAGTATTTATTTATTTTAATTTTAACACAGTGTATTGTACAGGATGGCTTAGTACCATACGGAATTTCCCACCAGCCAGCCTTTAGATAATAGAAAAAGAATTAAAAAATATTTCGAAGTATGTTAGTAACAACAACTTAAAAACAAGGGTAGGTAGCTAAGTCACTACAAATGAAAAGATTATAATAATATTAGGTCCTTACATATGAAATTGGCGTTTTGTCGTACTGGCCTTTATGATCTGTATTATCTAGTCTTTGGTTAAGAAATCCAATTTCAAATTTATACAGCTATTTATAAATTTATTTCATTTGTTTTTCCTCTTTTGGGGTTTTCTTAGCGTCACTTAGTTTACAAAATGGAAAACTTGAAATATCGCATTATTTACGAGTACGAGGTCCATCGTGGCACCAGTGCTGCAGAAACGGCTCGAAGTATTAATGCTGTGTACGCCGGCGGTGGTGTTGCAAATGTAAACACAGTGCGTTTTTGGAAATTTTGACCTGCAGAACAAGCCCCGTGGACGGCCGGAGACCAAAGTTGAAAATGAAGTATTGTAGGCTATTGTGGAAGCAGATCCATCGCAAACCATGTCCCGGTCAGCTGTAGGCTGCGGTGTTAGTGACAAAACTGTTTTAATCCACTTGAAGCAAATTGAGAAGGTGAAAAATCTTGCGACGTGGGTACCTCATGAATAGAGTGCAGCAAACCGACAAACTCGCGTCGAATGCTGCGTTACATTTCTCATACGGCACTATTATGAAAGGATTTTAAATCGAATCATTACCAGTGATTAAAAGTAGATCCTGTACGACAATCGGAAACGCTCATTGCAATGGTTGATCCCTGGCAAACCCGCCAAATACTGCCTAGCTAAATTTACTCAAAAAAAGTTACTTGTGAGCGTTAGTGGACTAGTGCCGGTGTTGTTCACTACAGCTTTCTTAAATCTGGCCAAACGATTACGGCAGATGTCTATTGTCAGCAACTGCAAACCGTGATGGAAAAGCTAGCTGTTAAACAACCAAGGCTGGGCAGTCGCTCTAGGCCACTGCTGCTTCAGGGCAACGCTAGACCACACACTGCACAACAGACGACTACCAAATTAGAATGTCTAAGACATCCACTGTACTCCCCGGACCTTGCTCCAACAAAAACCATTTTTTTCGAAATTCGGATAACTTCTTGCAAGGGAAAAAATTCAACTCCGATGGGACAGTGCAAAGCGCTTTCAAATATTTTATTGAATCTCGTAAGAATGGTGTTTTTACTAAACGGATCAATGAACTACCCATGAGATACATACTTTGATTAAATAAATAATTTTTGTTTAAAAAAATTTACTCTATATTCCTCCCTTACAAAACGCTAATTTCATATTATGTAATGACCTAATATATTTTTATATGTAATTAATTGAACAATTATCTGTAGGCCTTTAGTACTTATATGGCTATATTAGATATGTACATATAATCATGCACTTAGGGTGTCTTTAGTTTCGTAACTCTTATAGTAAATGCTAATTTAATTCATTTTTAAAGAAGAACTTGTTAAGAATATTCTTTATTTGTAGTGGCAAAGAATCCAATAGGTGTATTGCTCTTACTGCAAAAGAAAAGAAGTAAGACGCAGTGTTATGAACTAGGGTGGTGAGTTGCAGGTTATGGAGTCACCTTAGCTTGCCTATAGTGTGTCGTGTGAAGAAATTAGAATTTATTTTTAATATAATGTGGGTAAATAGGATAAGTATAACACGCATAAGAGACGTGTGTCCCAACGTTTACGAATAGGAAATCATTACAGTCGTTTACGAAAGGCAGATATATTGTCAAATTTACGGAGATTGAAAATAAATCTGATACAATTGTGATGGAAGATTTGCAACGTATTTAACTGATCCTCACAGATATCCGAACGAATAGAATGTGTCAGCGTAATCAATAATGGAAATTATGAGAGATTGCACCAGAATAATTTTTCATTTGGTCGATAGGAAATTGGTTGATCGATATAATAAGTGAAGGGCATTATTTACCTTATAACATACGCTAGTTTCGTGCGGAACCCACAATAAATTGAAAGCAATTAAAATCCGTAGATCTTTAACCTCCGAAACACTACAGATTGGAAGATTATCCGAAGAGATACGGCTGACCATTCACGAGCTTCCTAAAGTGATAGCCTGGCACTTTTGAGGATTGACCCTTATGCCGAAATCACAGTCATGAATGCATTTAATACTATGATTTAAGGTCTCTATCACATCTAATACGCGGTTTAATATAGATTCGCAGCACAACAACAGGTCTTCAGCGTACAGAAATTTGAATAAGACAATAATGCAGTAAAATAATTAATAAAAAATTGCAAAGATGATGGGGATAGTGTAGATATTATATCTATATGTGATCTTAAGTAATGCAGTTATAGTCCTGTCTCCAAACCGATATCTAGACTGGTAAGGATTTAATTAACTATGATCTGTAAGATACCGGACCTTTCTATGAACTACTGCCAAACGAGTGGTGTAGTGGTAAATAGCCTTGGCTCATACGCCGAAGGTCCCAGATTCGAGTCCTGGTCGGGGCATTGAATTGTGTGATGAACACAGATGTTTGTTCTCGGGTCATGGTTGTTTGTATTTATATATGTATGTTTATTCTGGGTTCCCCCCCAGTTCACTGTATGGTCATCCATAACACAAGCTCTGCTTACTTTGGGGTCATAGTTGGTGTGTTTGTCTGGGGATTTATTATTATTATTAGATATTATTACGTTAGATGTGAATCACAAGATGTTCAAGTTCATCATTAACAACGGGCTCTAGTTATCCACGGCTCATTAAACAGGACACTTCATCGGCAACTTATCAGAATTGACAAAGTTATAAATAATTCGGTCAGGACGAGTTTATTAATTGATATAAGTAAGGATGCGCCAACCCATAATTCTCATTGAAATAATCACATCCTAAGTTTGCAATACAAATATTAATGTTTAAAAAGTATCAAATAACATACTAATTTTCTAAACGGATAATAGTACTTAAATTCCTAATTCTGAACGTTCATCTGGGGAACTAAGTCTGTACACGTGTCTGTTGAAGACAGTTAGCGAGTTCAAAGCCAAGATAATAATAAAAATATATAAAATTCTGTCAACGTAAGTTCCTGTAAAGGATTCAAGTTGGTACATGAAAGTGGCGCAAATACTAACAGAACCGAGAGCTGAAACACAGGAAGCATATCGGTTAGTTTAAAAAAAACATTATTGCAACAGTAGTAAAAACTATATTTGCTACACATTTCACGATACAATATAATTTAACTTGGAACTAAAACAGATTGTCTTTTGAAATTAATATTTCCTAGCCCAAAAAGATCTTTAAAATTCGAATTAAGACTTGCATAGCGTAAGTTAAAAAGAACAGCGACGCTCCGGGAAATGTCAGTATCTTTATATTGAAATAAGAAATCTGAATAGCAAGAGCGGCGCATTATTAATGAACGAAACATGCTAATAGAAATATGACCGTACGGTCAGATAGTCGGAGCGTTTTTATTTCACTTTGTTGCTCAATTGATGGGATGTGATGATGAAGACTAAGTATAATAAGTAGACTATTTGATACTTGCTTTATTTCTCATGAAAAATGTGCGAAGCTTTTAACATTAAGTTTTATGCATTAATAAACAGTTCATAGTTGTTAAAAATAACAAGTATTAGAAAAATAAGAAACCTACATGCTTAAAACTTTTGGATATCTCAGTTTTCAAACAATATCTTTCTAGCTTTTTTATTTTCGTGTTTAAAACGCAAATTTATTAATATAATAAATACTAAAATTCCAGCTTACATATATTAAGTTAAAAGACTAAAAAATACATTCGAAAAGTTCCATTCCTTATCTTAAAACGTCCAGTTTTCAGACGAAGCTATTTTAAAACCTCTTCTTATTATATGCCCAAACACATAAAGTTAGATCCTTTTGCTCAGACTGTAGACGTAGCCTCAAACGGTCTCATGAGGGAAAGATAGCTTCCTTCTCGTTTCACTTTAATGAGCTCAACTGCTGATATATTGGGCTCTAGATATTTCATATTTTCGTTGAGAGCAAGTTGAGAAAATATAGTTTTACTTAGTTAAAAGCTGTAATGCCGATAATGTTTATGTAAATAGAAATAACTTGGGAAATAAATTGTTAGACAATATAAGGTAAACATTATTTTATTTTAAGTTTGAGGGTTTTTTTGCATATTAACAGATGGGTATAGACTTTATCGCACACTAGTTATCGGTGAACATCAAAATATGTAAAGTTAGACGTATTAAAGTAACAGTTATTAATTCAAATAATTTATTTTAAAAAAATTTTAATAAATTCATATTTATTATTTAATTTGATGACACTATTATATTTACTTATGACGGTACACAGTAATACTTTTCTTAACGAAATGCGTTGGCTATATTTTAAACCATTTTACAGTTTTAGATTAATTTCTAGTCTTTGTTTTTACGTTTTCGTTGCGTGTGGAATGCCTTTAAAATTCCGTGCATAATTGCCACAGTAATTAACATAATTTAATTAGTTAGAACATTACAGTAGTAGGAACTTACTGTTAATCAGTGTGCGACAGAATGCGTGAGTCGACGCTCTAGGTACTTTTCAGCCTGTTTGACTGAAATAAATTTACGAGAACGCAGTGCATTATATTTCTTCATCACTACCCGACCCAGTATTCAACATATTTGAATTACAAAGTTGAGTAGTCTATTTTTGGGAATTAGAAGATAAATTGATGAAAATATTATATGAGAGAAATGATAATAAAAACTTTACGCCACACGCCTTAACCTTACTTATTTTAAGGACAAATTACCTTAACGTGCGTAGCTTATCACACGTTTTCTCCTTTACACTGAATACAAATGTATTTAACGAAAATAAAATTACTATACTGAGCGGCCTAAAATTTGGCGTTAGATTATTCGTGTGTGAATAACCTGGCACTAGCCATCGTATGTTGAATAAACTTCCGAAAGTCCCTAGTAAGGTTAACTATTCAAAAATCTACAGACGTAGCTAACAGCCGTTAAAGGCTTCTATCAGACCATTCCGCTCACAATCATGGTCATAATGACACCATAAAAGTAGAATGGGCCCAATATTTTTTAAAGCACAATAAAGCTTTGGTGAAACAATTGCTATTCGACCTCGGGCCCCTTTTTTATAAAATAATGTGTAAAAAAAATCCAATGGGCGACCCTTTAAAAATAAATTGTTATACAGTACTTGTACAATTCAAAAGTAAATACAATGTGTTATATATAAACTCTCGACTTATTAAAGTTTTTAAATATACATGGTGATTTTTTGGTCTGTTGCCAAATTCCTACTTATTTTTTCGAAATGGGCTTTTTAAATTTCGCCGGACTTTGTGGCCTAGCGCTGAGGGCGTTTAGCCGGAAAACCAAATTCCTACTTCTGTAGACGATCTATTTGCAAAACTAAACGACTTTCCCACAGAAACAAGAGTTTAAATATAAAGAAATTGCATACAAAATCGATGCCATCAATCATACAATTTGTGTGGGAAGTCAATCTTTCCGTGTTTCGACTGATGCTTATTTCTAAGTTGATCAGTTTCTTAAATAGATCATCTGATCTATTAGATATGCCAAACTTAAAATCTTAAATTAAACACTTACACATCCATACAAAGAAGCAACTTGATAAAATAAAATCTTAACAACCATGAATAGCACTTAAAATATACACAGATAATATTCGAATAAAAAAGTGAATTTGTCAAAGCAGATTATACTTGTAGTAAAATTTCATACTGTACAATGTTGAGTCAAAATAGTTTTAGCATTTCTTAATAAACTCCTTCAATGTCTTCCTTTAGATACCTTTGTTTTCTCCTAGCACAAACTTTATTGACAAGTTAACATAGGAAAGTCGACGGTTGGAAGACAAGGGATTTACTTGAGTAGGATATTACTGGAAACATTAAGATATTTGGTTTTATTAGATCGAAGGCTTTTTAGGGTAAATGGTGAAAATAAAACTGAACAGTTGTATGTTTTCGACACCTATCGATTTTGACTATTTTGTTGCAATTTAAATTGTCGTGTTATAAGCCGGGGACGAGACGACGACATTTAAAAAATATGTTAAAAAACTGAATTAAGGTTGCTTTAAATAATTTCATGACAACATCTCATTATTACACACTTATTTGGTAGGCTTTAGTTTATAACTAACTGCTTGGCTGTATTACCTGTATACTTCTGATTGTAATAGACTATATGATTCCGTTACTAACAAAGAATTTTATTAACAACATAATCATACATATAAAAAAAAGATTGACATATTATTTTGGACCTTGTATGCCACAACTGTTGTGATTGGCCTTCAGTACTGGCCTTGCTTTATAAACATTTAACAACGCCTGCCCTACACTCGTTCATTAATACTCTAGTTCCCTATGAAGTAGAAAGTCATTAATAAATCAATCAACTCCGTCATACATTCGGAGAGGTCAAGATTACAATATCTGAAATGAAATGAAATGAAATATTTATTTCTCAACATTGACAATTACTTGTTCTTATTGACGTCAAATAAAACATGATTCTACCACCAGTTCGAAAAAACCTTCGTGAAGAAGAACTGGCAAGAAACTTCACGGGTTTATTTTTTTCAAAATAAATTTACAGAGTCTCTTTATGTCTATACAAAATTATTCTTTTCAAAAGAGAGATATAATGTCTGACAATTTTAAAAATGCTTGTTAGTAATTAACACGAGGCATCGCTTAATTTTGTCGTGCAGCCCGTGTCGATAGGATAAATAAGTTATAGTCCGACCAAAATATTTGTGAACTGACAAGCGTCCCTTGTATCGTTTAAGCGTTGTCATTTTATCAAAATTTATTTGGGATACTTTTGATAAAAAATTTCCGTTAATTTTGAATAATTTAACTTTCAAAGGTTTAATAAATTGTTTTTTTTTTTTACTTTACAATATGATATATAAAATTACCATGCAAAATTATTCGTACACAAAAACGTAACATCAAAAAGTTACCGATACATTCCCTCACACTTAACATATTTAAAATTAATAACTTCTGTGTGAATTGCCTTCAAACCAGACAACAGAACTCTGCTGAATATTGAAAATCAATGATTATTCATTCGCATAGTTATGATTTTAGTTAATATTATTGAGCGTATTCTGCAATAATTGTTTGATTAAATAGCCTTTCAAATTGAAGAAGGATGCGGTTCATCTGAGGACACATAACCACATTTCCGAGTTGAATTGGTCATGTTATTGATTATATTTTTCAGAATAGCACTTCAGGTTTGAGTCGGGGCATTTATTTGTATGATGTACGCAGATTTTTGTCCTGGGGTCATGATTGTTAATATTAATATTTGTATGTTTATTCGCAGTATGGTTCCTTCTCAACACAAGCTATGTCTATTTTGGGACCATACATCTGGTGTGTTTGCCTGAGGATTTATTATTTTTCTTTTTTTAAATAACATACCTATTATAAATAATAGGCATAAGCATTTAACATTTGCACATTAAGCATTTGACATGTCACTGGTTATTGTAGGTATGGTATCAATAACTTACCCATCTGCTATTTTGACATGCGAAAACAGCTGTTCTATTTTAAGAGTTGACTAAAAGATTTATTTTTATCTAGCTACACGTCCTTACAACTTCCCTTTTTTCAAAATTTTTGCATTGAGGTTATTAAAGAAATAGAGAAAGAATGATGTTATTATCCCAAACAAATATTATATTTAGAGAGAGGTTTATATTTGTGAACAGCGTTGCGGAAAACTAGTATTTCTCTATTTCTTGTGTATTTTCAGAGCTCAACTTATACACTTATACTTACTTACATATACATTTTCTCTTACAAATTCTGATATCATTAATACATTGTCTCGTTTAAAAAACTTTTAATTTAGCAATTCATTATTATTTAGTCTGAAGAACAAACTACAAACCTAAAAATCATACCAATTATTTTAATTGGTTTGTGACGTGATTCCACGTTTAATCAAATTATTATTAAAGCCGATCAAGTACAATTATCGTAAAACTTTAATTACAATAATACAGTTAAAAGGAAATCCTTTTAACAAATCCTCTTCGTATGAAATCGGATTTAACAAATATGTAAAGTAAAATTTATAATTTTACGTTATCTTTCTGTCTGTTGTGGTTGGTTCTTGCACTGGTATACTTACTTGTTTCTAAGAATATAATTCTTAATTGCTGAATTTTATTTGAAAGTGTGAAATTGCGAATGTGCCAAAAGTGACGTTTCTCAATTCTTTAGATATGTAAACGAATGCTATAAATTATGACAATATATACTATATATTACTTAGCTGAGCATTCTAACTTTTGACATTTCTCACCTCAACCAAATTCTAAACTATGAAATCAAGGTTATTAACTAAGTTTCGCTAACATATCGATATTACTCGTGGAAGGGTGGTTTTACTTACTATGACTGTGTGTTTTATGACCTGGTATAGTTAGGTCATAAATTATATTTTGGATTGGGGTCCAAAATTAAGTTTGAAAAATTTTCAAGCTTTTTAATTTTATTATTACATTTGATTATTTATATAATCAAATGCTGTTATCACTGTAACAATGTTCTTGCTTTTCTAATATTATATAATAGGTCTTTACCTATGAAACTGCCGTTTTGCCGTACTGGCCATTTCAAATGAAAATATTTTTTTTTTGACTGATAATTCTAATTTCAAATTAATTTTATTTGACAAACTTGGAATTCTTTTTCTAAAATCGTCATTTGTTTAACAGTTAGTGTTTTGTTTTCAACGCATTCGAACATTTTTCGTCATCATGGATAAGTTAAAAATTCGAGTAATTATGGAGTATGAGTACCGTCGTGGCAGCAAAGCGGCACAAGCGGCACGCAACATCAACGACGTTTACGGAGCGAACACTACAAACGAACGCACCACCCGTTATTGGTTTACCCGCTTCCGTTCTGGAAATTTTGACCTGAAAAATGAACCCCGTGGTCGTCCGAAAACTTTGGTCGACAATGACGAATTAAAGGCAATTGTGGAAGCTGATGAAACTCAATCCACGGCTGAATTAGCAGCAGCTTTCGACGTTAGCATCAAAACAATATTGGTCCATTTGCGTCAAATTGGCAAGGTAAAAAAGCTTGACAAATGGGTACCCCACGAACTCAATGACCGCCAGCGCGAAGTACGCGTGGAGACGTGCCTTGCACTGCTCAGCAGGCATACAAATGAAGGAATTCTGAACCGCATTGTTACTTGTGACGAGAAATGGATCCTGTTTGACAATCGTAAGCGCTCAGCAAGTTGGTTGGACCCTGGTTCAGCACCCAAACAATGCCCTAAACGAAAACTTACCCCTAGAAAAGTGATGGTCACTGTTTGGTGGTCTAACGCGGATGTTATTCATCACAGCTTCTTGCCGAACGGGACAAGCATTACTGCAGATGTGTACTGTGAGGAACTGAACACAATGATGGAGAAGCTCGCACGTCTCCAACCAGCTTTGGTCAATCGTTCGGCTCCACTGCTCCTGCACGACAACGCGCGACCTCATACTGCACAGCAGACGGTCTCCAAGCTACAAGAGTTGGGGTTGGAAGTTCTCCGTCATCCGCCGTACTCACCAGACCTTGCGCCTACAGACTTCTACTTTTTCCAGAATTTGGATAACTTCTTGGCGGGAAAAAAATTCAATACCCGAGAGGCAGTACAAAATGCCTTTGAAGAATTTGTTGCCTCCCGTCCAGCTGATTTCTTCAAGAAAGGCATCAATAAGCTACCAATGCGTTGGCAAAGATGCGTTGATTGCATGGGTGATTATTTTGAATAAAAATATATAAAAAAATTACGCTTCATTTATTTCGTGAAAAACGGCAATTTCATAGGTAAAGACCTAATATTATCTGCACTTTATCCTTCTTACGACGCTTCTTTGATGTGATGGAAAAGTAAAAAAATAGGACGCAGATAAAAAGCAAAGATTTTCATTCAATCACTCATTTCAGATCATATTATAGCATTATATTTGATCATACTTACATTATGGGCTGTAAGGGCAGTAGTTTTATTATCACGAGTTTTTTCATATGTGAATGCTTTAAAATAATTCAAATTAAGTTCAAATTAAACAGAAAGGCCCACGCCACTTTGGTTTTTTTTAAGTGACGGTCACGCATGATATCTTTATAAATCGATAATTCACATGAATACAGAGTTGTGTATTACATAATAATCAAAATCAAAATTAAAAGCGTCACGTTTCCAATTTAAAAGAGTATATGAACAAATGATTACCTATTTTATTTCAAATCAAACACACTTATAAACTAAAATTAAAAATGAACGTAGAAAATGTTCACGTAACTGAAGAGGCACGAAATCTAATATGTAATAAATATATTGAATTAGATTCATTTATATTATTTATTTTACATTTATATAATTCATATAAATAAAATGTTGGAAACGAAGAAAAAATATTTGTGGCGCGATTTGTACAGCTCATAACTATGAAATTTTATTTTTATTTTATTTTACTTTATTTGGGAAACAAACAGTTACAAATAACACTTATTAATATTTCAGTGTTTTGTCAAATACATTAACCAGTGAAGTTTCCACGGTTTGATTATACATATTAGAGCGGTATGCATAAACAAAAACAAAAACAACAACAAAACAAAAAAAAAGCATTAAATTATTAAAAAAAACGACTTTAAACATCGAGAAGAAAATAGTGTTTTATACCTAAACTTAAGAATCATTGTAAATTTCAACAAAAGAATAAATTAATATTTCCAAAATCAAAAACTATATTCTTAACTATTATCATAATTGCAAGTTTTATTTAATTATTTTTTAAACTTTGATAAATCAAGGCTGTAATCTAATTCTAACAGATTTTTATTGTAATAATCACAGGATCTCTTCAAGAAAACATTTTTAGCGTAATTAGTTTTACTGAACGGGACATGAAACAATAATTTTCGTCTACTATTTTTTCTAGGACAGTTAAAATATATTTTATTCAATAAATATTCTGAATCAAGGCAATTATTTAATATTTTATAATGAAACAAATGATCTTTAATGATTCGTCTTAGCCTTAGGGAACAAATATTATTTTTAAATTCAAAATTTGGGAATCTATATTTTAAACATTCAAGAAATTTATTTTGAATTTGTTGCAGTTGATTTATATAAACACCATACTGGGGACTCCAAACCGTTGTAGCATATTCTAAAATTGGTCTCACCAGTGAATTGAAAAGGTTGAAGTATGTAGTAATATTTTTAAAATCTTTACAAGTTCGAAGTATAAATCCCAACATTCTATAAGCCTGTGTTACGGTATTTTCTATATGGATGGAATACAAAAGTTTTGCATCTAACTGGACACCAAGGTCTCGCACATCAGGTACTCGAGATATTGTAATGCTACCAATATGATATTAATAAGGGATAGCTTCCTTTTTGCGGCAATAAGAAATAACACAACACTTTTGAATATTCAGATCAAGTTTATTTGCGTTACAGTATGTATCCAATCTATTTAAATCGTCTTGTAGTGTTAAACAATCGCAAAGAGAACGAACGGGTCTGAAAATTTTTTTGTCATCCGCATACAAACAAAAAGATGAATAATGAAATACTTTTTTGATATCATTTATAAAAATATTGAATAATAGTGGCCCGAGGTGCGATCCCTGCGGCACACCTGACGCAACGGGTAGATATGTAGAGCAAAAGCCTTTGACTGTAACTGCCTGACTTCTATTACGCAGATAAGATTCCATCTAACGGAGTAGTTCACCATTTATACCCATCGATTCCACCTTCTTAATTAAAATATTGTGCGAGATTTTATCGAAAGCCTTCGAATAATCCGTATAAATTGCGTCGATTTGCACTGCTTCATCCATGAAGGTTATAACTTGGTCAATGAATTCGCAAAGATTCGACTCAGTTGATTTCTTGTTGACAAAACCATGTTGTTCCTGAACAAGATTAGGTCTAATTTTTGGTTAATATGGTCATGCACGATTTTTTCAAAAAGTTTTGGAATTGTTGATAATTTAGATATTGGTCGGTAATTTAAGATGTTATGTTTGTCACCTGACTTAAATAAGGGTACAACGAATGACTTGTTCCAGAACGATGGCATAACGCCAGATTGTATACTTTTATCACATAAAGTAAAAAGCGGTTTACGGATAGTTTTACAACAGTTTTTTTAGAAATAATGGTGGTATTCCATCAGGGCCATAACCCTTTGACGTGTCTAGAATTTTTAATCTCCTTTCTATATCAGTTTGTGTTATTGCTAAATAATTAATATTCACATTACTATTGCTTTTAATATACGGAATAATATTGGTATCATTTTGATTAAATACGGAATTGAAATATTTGTTAAAGAGATTACTTATTCGTGTGCCATCAAAAACTTTAACTTCGTTCAAGAACATACTGTTAGGAATTGTATTAAATTTACGTTGCATTAACGAAAGTCCAGAAGAATTTGCTTGACTTTTGGATATTATTTTCTGTTTTAGCTATAAAGTTATGAAAGCATTCTTTTTCAACTTTTTTTTACCGTTTACGTAAAATACTGTATGCATTGTAATCATCTTCACGTTGGTACTTTTTCCATTTTTTGTGCATCTTTAATTTTTCTTTAATAATTTTTATTAGTGATAGGGAGTACCAAACTGGATATTTATTGGGATTTATTGTCTTTTTAGAAGCTACATGTTTAACAATAATATGATTAATGTTTTTGTACAAGATTTCTATCGCGGTTTCGGTGTTTTCTACGTTTAAAATAGCATCTCAATCAATTTTCAATAATAAACTGTTAATTGTTTCATAATTTGCCGTATTAAACAAATAGATTTTGCGAGGTGGACAGTTTAGAACTGGATGGATGTGAACAGATAGATTAATAACAAGAGCTGGGTGGTGAGCATCTAAAAGAACAAGTGGGAAATCAGAAGCACTCACTGTACAGTTCTCATTGGAAATAATTAAGTAGAGTATCCTTCCATTAGCATTTTTAATGAAATTGTATTGTGGCAGATTGTTAAATGCTTAGTCAGATAGAAGCATGTCATTACAACTGGATGCCAGCGAAATCTCGTTATTAGGATTATATTCCCAAATTCCATTACCCAAGTTAAAGTCACCTGTTATTAAATAAATATTATTAGGAAAATTCACTATTTCGTACGCAATTTTCTCATAAAATTCTTCCAAACATTGTCATTGCAAGCTACAATGTGGAAAATAGCCACCGAAAACTTTCAAATAAGCTGGTTCTGAACTTTTAGTTTTGGCAATGGTTATGGAAACAGCCAAACCTTCTGCCGCGGCTCCTGTCAACTCAAACTTAGTAACATTTCCACTAGAAGCCTTTGACAGACCGCGATAAGAACTCCGCCGCCCATCGTATTACCTCTAGCCAAATACTCTCTATCGTATGTATATACATTATTTATATTGCCGTCGAATAAATCACTATCAAATATTCCCTCTAAAAGCCCAGTTTCAGTTATAACAATTATATCATACTCCGCAGCTGAAACGTTTTTATACAATTGATTGGTTTTGGTCCGAAGTCCGCGAGTATTTTGATAATAAATATTTAGTGTGTTAGCCATAAAATTGAAATAAAAAGTTTAACACTTAAATTATAAATATGTCCGGTCAACTGCCAAGCAGACACAAAATGTCTGTGACTAAAACATAAGTCAACTGTCAAGTAAACATAAAGTGTTTGTTCTAATAAATCTATCATGTAAAGCTTCACATTATTCCCAACTAGAAATAAGGCTAAACGAATCAAGATCATACTATTACATTGAAGTAAAAGATAAATTAATGTGTTCTTGAAGAGAAAGTCCAAAATGTTCAAATAACAAAATAATTTAAAAAACAAAGCATAACAGAGAAAATCGCCACATATAACACTAACACCTATTTCATTTTTTTAAATCTTCTGATGAGGATATATTAATGACTTCAGAGTTATCATTTCGACGCACCATTATTCCACAGTTTCGAACCCAGACATAACTGCAATTTTTTTCTTTCGCAAGTTTTTTACATTCTTGTAAAAGTAATTTATTTTGTGGGGTCAAGTGGTCATTAGAGTAAAGACGGGATTCACTATTCTCCCCCTTTAAGCCAAGATCTGAGGGTTTTAAGTTGATTTTACGTAGATAATTCAACATGATATCTTAAATTTAACTTTTATAGATTTTGGTTTTTTTGATGTGCTATTCATGTTGGCAACTCTTGTTATGAAGTCAATATCATTTTTTATGTCCAGTTCACACTTGGCATAATCAGCAATTTTGCTAAATAATTCAATTAAATTCTCACTTTTATTATAAGGTAATCCTGAGAATTCAATGTTAGAGCGCCTTGACCACTGCTCATGAATATTTTTATCCCGATTTATTGTCTTTATAGATTGTCCCAACTCCACTACTTCTTCGTAAGATGATTTTGGCTTTTTCATTTCACCCTCACATGTAGTTATACGATTCTTCATATCTTCGAATTGATTATTTATAAAGTTAAATGAGTTTTTCAATTCTGCAATGTTTTCAATTATAGGTGCTAATTCCATTTTTATGAATTTAATATAATCAGCTTTTAATTCACTGCGCAGTTTTTCATTCTCCTTGATTATCACTGCCAGTATTTCTTCCAAGGATACACAACATGTTTTTTCTTTAACCGATGGCGAGCTAGACTTTCCACTGTGCAGTTTTGGTAAAACATCCTCTTCGATATTTTCGCTTGACGTATATGTACCTTCCTGATCAATGGGCATTAGGTTGCTTCTAACGGGAGTATTTTGATTAGACCTCTTTCTGACGGTAACATTGGTACATTCAGGACATTTGCATGATTCCAGGAAAACAGAGCTAAGTTGACGAAATTTATCATTATTTATATTTAGACATTTATTGTGATACTTATTTCCACAAGTTCCACAGTTTAATGAATATGAAATCTTAATATCAATTTTATTATTGCATGCATTGCACTTCATATTGGCTTACTACAGTTAAGCGATCCAAATGATTTATAAGCAGCTATTTCGTTAAGACGTCACGTGTTCGTTTGGCTTAAGCTGTAGACTCGTCCACTTCTGAATAGCGCGACCCAAGCGACACCAGTTCGAACCCAACACGACAGCCGAAATTTTTAGGTTTTCTAAAACCAAAATTAATTTACCTCAGCGCCACATAACACCTCTAAAGATGTGGTTTGTTCAGGAACTACACTCCGGGGATCTCTGGTTAGCTGGTTCTGGTTACTGTAGCGCAGTAGCCTTTATAGGTGCGACAGAGAGATTCCTCGAAGATAAGAACTCCTCGAAGAAACGAGCGTGACAGAAACAATAGCGAGTTAAAATAACGCCAATAAAAAACGAAACAAATAATTAAGTACACAAACAACACTGAATGCGTGCACACCGCTCGACAACTGTGTAATGACAGAAATGTGACACTTTACGAGATTTTTATGAATCTTTACAAGTTGTTGAGCTCAACATTACACAATTGTGTAATATGTACCACCACAATTGAGTAATATGTACCACCGATTATGCAAATTCTATACGTGGAGGCAATTTTGAAAAAAAAACATCAAGCAATATTCATAACCCTTAGGCTGGTTATGTTTTTGGCGAACTTTAATCGAATAGACCCGGTTAATGTATTTTAATTTTTACGGCTACTTGATTATTTAATAATACTTATACTTACTCGTAGATATCAAACGATGACGTCTTTAGTTAATTAATGACTTCTATGGTGTTTGTTTTTATTCTTTTTGTATTTATACTGTTATTTGTTTCGATAATAGTACATGAAGCTGTCTTGATAACTAATTATCAGTTAGAACGGTGTAGAGCGTAGTTCAAGTAGTGTCTGCAAGCTAGTATGAAATTTTTTCCATAATGAATTACTTTATTTGTACGTCTTGTCACAGTTGTTATTAAAGAACAAAAAACAATTCACTACTTTTTTCATGTGAGTTATATTTAAAATAACCTAAAATATGCCTGAAAATAACACATAACAAATACCTATATGGCGTAGCAACTAACCAAAGGTTTTACTATACAGTATAAGCGTAAATTTGTAATCCCTAGAGTGTCGTATACGTTCCATAGTTTTAACAAAGTTAATACATCATTTAGTTAATTACCTCTACGAATACCTGAATTTAATAAAATTATGTCCCCCTGTTCAAACAATATTTATGATAAATATGTTTCCAATCTAACTTAATTGGAGTATTAAATAATTGGTAAGCTTATTATATAAGTAGTATAATATAATAGTATTATTATATGTTATTATACATATATATATTTTTTTAGTGCTCACCTATGAAACATTCTAAAATGATCTTAGTATGGGACACATTTAAAAGAAAAAAAAACACTCAAATGTTATTTGTACTTTCAATTAAAAGCGAATATTGTTTTCTTAACTTAACATTAAAGGTCTTCAATGGGACTCAACAATCAAATGTATTAGGGGCGTATGTCTAAAACAGTAGCTACAATTTTTTTCATAAGGAAATTAATTTTGGACACTAATTATACAATAATATTGTGTGACATTACATTAGTGACGCACCGTTTTCTTTGTATAAAAGAAGGGACCTTCCCTTGTATTATACATAATTCAAGAATTGCGTAAAACGCGTGGGCTTCAAAAAAACTTCAGAATGGTTCAGTCAAAATGCCTTGCCTTTGCTGGTGGTATAGTTAATGCCATCCTCGAAGACGCGCCCAGCTACTCATTTGGCTTACACGTCGTAATGTGCGGCCCTAGATATAAAAAATCGAGCGCTTATCAGTGGATGGCATTGGCTATAGCTTTGTATGACACTGACAATGGTTACGGTTGTGCAGAGAGTTTCCGAAGAAGCTTCTGGACATTCATTTCATGAACGCAGTGGTCGAAGCTGTTTTATGTATGGAACGCTGGCGAGTTATAACTTATTCTGAAAATTCGATTATTTTAAAGTAAAAATATACATATTCCAAACTTAAATTTCCGTCTAACTTTTTTTAACCAGCATTATGAAACTATTGTGTGTCATAGAATAATAGATCTGCGTTGGGGACATTTTCATGAAATGATTTTTTACGACTTCAAGTCCAATTTGAAACCTGATGACTTGCTTAATCGACTTCAATTAGCTTTTATGAACAAGGCGCCTTCTAAAGCAACTGTGTATCGCTGGTTTTAATGAGTTTAAGTAACATCGCTTAAGAAGCATTGAGAAAAAAAGGGGTCGTCCTTCGGCTGCTGTTATGGAAGAAAACGTGCTACAAGTGAACATTTTGATTCAGAAAAATTCGGGCTGGGTACCCCACAACCCCACTGATGCTCAGAAGCAGGCTCACATGGAATGGAGCCATGATATGACTGATAAATTCAATGCAGGTTCTTCCCGTTGTGTTTACGGTATCATATAAGGTGGCGAATCATGGGTTTATTAATATTATCCAGAAATAAAGCGCAAGTCGCCAGTATGGCTGTTTGAAAACAAACCAATGCCTACGAAAGTGAAACGATAGAGACGCGCTGTAAAAACTTTGATCGCCTATTTTCTCCTTAACACAGGGTATTAGGTATCAAATCGTTTATGAAACTAAGGTAACAGCAACACAGAGTGGTACACTACCAAATGCTTGCCAGAAATGTTCCTAAGCACCGCACTGTGATTTATTCTTGTTCCCTAAAATTAAAAACCAGCTCAAGGGAAAACAGTTTTCATCGCTAAAAGATGCGCTTACTGCGACCGAGAAGGCTGTTGGGGAATTAACTGTTGGAGACTGGAAAATGTCCTTTGAAAATTTGTTCAGATGCATGAAATTTAGGATAGACGCAGCTGGTGAAGAGTTTTTGCAAAGATGTTATAAAACAATATAGCAAATAATTTTTTCTCTCAAAACTTTCTGAAACGTGACGCTGTAAGAGTGAAAAGCAGAGTTCCCAAGCATTTGCGCAAGAACTTGATTTCCATAACCTGTCAGCGGTGAAGATTTGGTAGGTCGATGTGAGGGAATACCATACAGGTATAAGTCACGATGAGACAGCAGTTTTGTTTAATACTGGAATACTTCAAGTTGAATTTATAGTTAATCTCTACTGTAAAGAAATTACTTTTTTACAATTTGATAGAACATAACCTTTAAGATGATTCTCCATAAAAATCTGATTTTGTTAAAGATATACTTTAAGTGAAGTTGATTTAATCAATGATGCAGATAAAATTGAGCCCGTAGATTCAAAGCAGTCCCAGTTTCGGTCGCCCAAGTAGTTTGTTTGCGACTCCAAACTCGACTTTAAAGTTAAAATATCGAATTTTTTTGTTATGACGTCATGTGAGCAATATTAATCCACTAAACACTGAATTGAAAATATTTTAATCAACTCCTAGTTTATTTACGAACGTAATTTATGGTAAATTTCATTTCACTTACTCGTTGTACAAGTTTTGATAACGAAAGTTGATGAGAAATAAGATATTTTTTTAACGGTTGAGAACGGTAGCTAAGTTGTGTTTTTCAATAACTAATATGGCACATAATTCAAATATCCTGATCCAGTCATTCTGAAACTACAAGTCAAACGTGAAACTTATTATACTTTTCACCACTTGACTTGGAATTCAGTTTTACTTTAGCACTTTCTGTGTTTATTCTGATTCTGATCTTTTTTAAAGTGCAACAACAATAGCACCATTATCTCAAAAGTACTTAAAGAATCAATGAATAACTTTTATTTCCGACAAGGTAGCTGAATTTTCGTTCGCTAGTAAGCCAAAACTGCCCTTGAACAACCTTTACCTTGTCAAACAAGGCCATCTCGTAACATTGGAGCAAAATCAAGAACATGGTGAAATCGATATCGAAAAGAGAATCTCTCGAAACTTGTTTAGAAAACGTGGAAGTTGCAGAAGTGTTTTGTTTTATGTTATTGAGTATGTGGAGGGTACTTAAGCGCTGGGAAAGAGTTTTATTGGATGCTTGATTTGAAGTTGCTTTTAGATTTTTTTGTGGCTGGCTTGTTTAGCCTAATTAGTTATTGTGTGTTGGCCGAGTGGCGACGCCCTATGGCCCTGCCTCATACACTGGAGGTCCCAGGTTCGATTTCTGGTCAGGGAATGAATTTGTGGGATGGACACAGACGTTTTGTTCACGGGTCATTGTGGTTATATTATGGTCATCCCTAACACAAGCTCTGCTTACATTGGGGCTATACAATTGGTGTGTTTGTCTGGAGACTTATATATAAAATAGCAGTTGCACGCGGCTTTAACACCCTCAAACGGCACCCGTTTACGAGTTAATGCTCGATCCAGCCATTGCCCTCCTTGACCGGGGAAGTGAGCGACCCGTCACCCGACGCTACCATATATCACTTTTATGTTAAAACATGTCAAATAACTAAAATCGAAAGCCTCTCCCCTGTAGGACCGTCGCTTACACATGGACTAGTCCATGAGTAAACGACGGCGCAGGTCATCCTAATAACATTGAACCGAAAGCATGCTAACCCATAGATAAAAGTAACTCTGACTAAGAAACTCATCAGTCTATTATTTTAGCTCAGTGTTTAGGCGCAGAATGCCCATTACTGATTTTTGCATTATAAATAATGCAAAATGTCTCGAATGTTATAAGGCATCAAAATGTATGCCGAGGTGTGGTTAGAGAGATCTCTGCTTTTCCTCCCATTTACCCACCTTTAATCTGCGGCTTCACTTGCGTGTCGACTGTGATGCAATGTGACTATCCACACTGATAGAAAAATAAAACGGTAATTTTTCTAAAATTGTAAATGGAAAATATTTCAGATAAACTTTACTGACAGTATATGAACAGAATGATCCCAAAATGATAACAATTGTAATATTTGTCAGTTCGTTTCTGCACGGCTATACTAATGTCGAGTACGTTGGAACTGATGTGAAACCAAGTTTGCAGTAATTCATAGGCTGTATATTATTTTAAATTTAATAGATAATTGTAAAAGAGCACAAACACTAGAAATGGATAAATTCAGAAGTTTTACCCATTCACAGAGAGTGAAACTAAAATAATTTAAACGTTACGTTGAAAATTCAACCACAATTATCTTCTCAAGCGTTGATCGTTTTTGAGGATTTTTGATGCGCTTTAGTTAAATGTTATACAGAAAATCAGTTAATCAATTGTTCATCGTAAATATATTTAAAAAAATTTACAAAATATCACGTTAAAATATCATAAATTAGCGCATATATACGTGTTGGCATTAATATTCAGTATTAGTTGTATGATTGTAATCTTGACTGTCTAGTATATAATTTGATTGTTATCTGTTGTGTTTTCCAAATAAATAAATAAATTAGAGTTCACTAAATCATTGTTTTACTTATTAAACAGGCCGACTAACGACCCAGGCCTTTTTCATCAAAAGGGCTTAGTCGGATAGTATAATGTATACTGAGACGGTTTTCAATGAATGCTAACTTTGATAAGATTTTTATGGTGATCACAGCACTGAGGTATTGCGAGCTCCAGATTAGTGCAGATGAAGTACAAAAATTAATTTACAATAACTCGCATAAAGCTGAAATATGGTACAGATTTTTGGGATATTATCATAAATAAAATACTAAAATTATCCAAATATTTAACGAGAAAGCAATGCTTGGTGGTCTTTTGATTCGTTGATCGTTTTGAGTTAAACTACAATGCATTTTGTGAAAAAAATTTTCGAATTTATTTATTTATTCTTATTTTTATACCGTCAATGTATTACTAGTTTAATATTGTGATAATTGTTTCGCTTCATACTTTTCAGTTGTTTAAATTGATAAGCTTATAATATTTTTAGGCTTTTTAAGAATACCTTCTTTCACCGCAACATAAATTAAGGCGTCTCACAAATTATTTGTTTAAATAACTCTTTATTGCTGTTTTGGGGATCAAAATGCCACTTCATGTCAGATTTGAATTATAATATATTTCACTGAAATGTTCAACAAAGAGTAGTGAATGAGTTACAAAATATTGAAATAAATAATCTTTCACATTTAGACCAAAGCATCGTGCTGCGTTGCAATTATTTTGTACAACCTTAGTTACCTATCTACACGTAATTAACATAGTTAAAAATATTTCAATAACAGAATACTTGATACACATGATATAAACATTTTCCCCATGCCCTTTTTATGGACAAGTTCGCACATGAAAAAAGTCCCATGTTTTCCAAGACACGATTCATAGAAGGTTAATAGGTCTAGGGATTTATTTATAATATATTAAAAATATATTTTGAATGCATTACATCTAAATACATAATTAAAGAGTTTTGTGAAACACGTACATCTTCAAGGTAGGGTTTCGCATTTTAAATCAAGGGCGTTCGATTATAAAGTAGACGATGTTTTAAATTATACATACAGAACCTTTTGCGGTGAAGGTTCATATTTATTCATTGTTGTATTACTTTTATTTTCTAGTTCATAATTATAAAGGTAACATAAATAAACATAAAGTACGCAATAAAGTGTTAGATTTACCAATTATTTGGTGCTTTTCTTCATTATTTGGTTCAATAAGGTTTTCTTAAATATAACACATAACTTTAAATGACAGCCTAAGACAGAAAAAATAAGGCTATTTAAAAATAAATCAACATTCCCTTCATTGATATGTACTCAGCTGAGCAGGTCAAGCATTTCAATAGACACGAGACTTACGGAATATAAATGCGAAATAGGTACTAAAAAAAACACCTTTGGGCTTTGCAAGACCCAAAACCCAAAAAACAAATTAAAGCATAAATGTGTTGTTTTTCTGCTAAAATACTAGAAAAAATCTTTTTTCATCTTTCCTTCACTGAATAATTTTTTGCCAGTCTCACAGGGTTTGTTAAGGGAAGGTCTAGCGTAATACTTCTTTATTAACTTGTGTCTGATTCAATGGATAATGGTGCCCAGGCAGATGTAATTTATACAAATTATGCCAAACAGTTTCATAAAATAGATCACTGCATCCTTTTTGAAAAATTACAGGACGCGGGCATCAGAGACTTTCTTGATCTATTGCGATAGTTTTCTCAAAGTTTTAAAAAGTACACTTCTAAATGGATGAGAGTCGCAGCGGTGTTCCTCAAGGTTCATTGCTGGGACCCTTGTTCTTTTTATTATTTGTACCCGACAATTACTCTTGTTTTAAAAATTCAACCTAAATTACTTTTGCTGATGACATGACAATACTGAAATCAATCAAAATTACCGAAGATTGCAATTTATTAGAACATGACCTATTAGACTTACAATTTATTGTTCTTAATTTAAATTAGATCTTAATGTGGATAAATGTACCGTAATAACGTTTAGCAGGAAAAGTAGTGGTTTAACTTTATATGACGCTCATAGACGTCAATTCAGTCAGCATTTGTATTTTTGTGATAAACCCAATCGATAGGCTTTCTCAAAATATAAAAAAAAAATTGTTTAAATAGGTTTATTATTAATATTAAGTATTGTATTTTTTATATCGACGTTGATTATTATATTGACTTGAACGTTGCCCACCGAAGGAACGAACAGCGTGTGTATCACTGGTGTGCGTTCCTTTAAACCAGAACACAAACATGCAAATCTGAATACGTGGCAATCAAAATATGAAGAATTGTAATGACGCCCTAACCGTAATTTTAACGAAAAAAACTCTACTGCCACCAACACTTATTCAACGTATCGCTTTATGTAAAAGTATGCATATAAGGTCTTGGTCAAGGATGTTTCGAAGGTCTTTTCCATATTGACACTTTCATTTAAAATTTTAAGGTTACGTTCAGTAAGTAGAACCAACAAAAGGGCGTTTTTGTCACTAGGATCTAAGATTATAGGAGACAAGTCTAACAAGTAAAATGTAATCTAAAATTTCAAACAGAATTTCTACTGGTAAGCGCGGTCAAACAGAAATCGACTTTACACTATAGTTGTACATTTTTTCAACCATGCAATTTTCTTATAAAGCTTGCGGTACGATCAATAAATTAATCATCCCACTAAAGACTAATCGAGGAAATATGTACAGTAAACTAAAAGCGCTTTAAAGCCTTATATTCCACTAAGTAATAAAGGTCGAAACAGTGGCTAAGCTGCAGTAAAGGCACAAGCAGTTAGTAGTACTGCGTATATGTTGCCTAGTTTTAGAACTACGCCTATTTTGCGAAATAAGAATTTACGCTCCGTTCAAGTGTCAGGGTTATTTGTTTTCATTACATTGATTGTATCGGCCTCATTGATATTTCAGTGGCTGCTTTAGTAATTCTTTTGACTATTTTCATAGCTGGCAAACAATTATACAATTTTTTTTTAAATATCTATCGTATAAAGCTAGACTTGACTGTGGCTTTGAGCGTATCGCGAAGTATCGCAGCGGGCGGGAAAAGCGACGCTCGTTTGAGTACGCCACTGGGTTCTGACGTTCGTTAAAAGAAAAAATTACAGGTTTAGCTAATTTGCGTACTGTCGCTGTTGCTTTGACAGCAAAGAAATCAAACAATTTAATATTCAGTATTAGATGACAGGATATAAAAAAATCAGTGACAAAATAGATTTTCTGTAACTAAATTGAGGCAATGAATGATAAATGCTTTGGTACCTAATTAAGTGACTTTACAGTTTATGGTAACGGTAAGCTGCTCAATAGCATTTATATAATAATTTATGTTTACACAATAAATGTGTAGGATAAAAAAAGGAAATAAACAAACAGTACAACGCTGCAGCTTATTTTTTTTTAAAGAATTATTTTTTTTTAAACAGCTAATAATTTTAGTAGCAGCATAATGTTATTAGATTTTTTAATTCATAACGGATGGCAAGCTACAGAAGCAAAACATTCCGACGTCCCTATAAATCAACAATAGATAAATTCAATACGGTACGTAACCGACATACGCCAAAAAAGCCTTTGGTTATTGTAATTTTACAGTTTGTTGATGACCAGAATATTTACAAGGTAGCCAGTGTAGCCACTTCATTTTGCCGTGTTCAATTTCCTTGCTTTCACATTTAGTATTTTATTTCGTTCATATTAAGTTTTTTATCACGATTTGTAACTATTTATGACGGGAAAAAAATTCCTTATCGATTATAAATTATTACCAACGAGATTTATATATAACACGGACTCAAGCGTTCTTGTAAGGTTGCACAGATTTGTATTTATTACCTTTTCACCCGATTGCTACTGAAAAAGCCTTTATTCATTTCGTCGAACATTCTTAATTTTTTTCGTATTAGATATAACGATAAGAAACCCGTAAACTAGCACAATTTCGCATAAATCTAGTAAAGTGGAAAAAAAATTATATATTATGTCTTTTAAAATACAAAATTATTGAACACAGAATGCTTAATTAGATGAAGCATTTTGTGTACACAATTAAGTTTGAGCTACAAAAGCTTAAAATCGAATACTTATTCTCGGTACTATTTTTTACAACTTCAATTAAATAGTAAGGCAGTGTTTCCAAATTTACATAAATTGAGATGGCTCAAGTGCCCTGTCAAAACAAATTATCGCAACATTATAATAAATTTCCATTGCTAAAAATCGACTAGATTAATAATATTAATTTTTGACAGCTCTAAGACGCAGATTGATGAATCGGCGGCAAAAAATATTCGGATTCTGTGTAGCAGAAATTATTTGAGATAAAACAAAATAATCATTCACAGATCACATCACTGTAAAATAAAACACCAAATTTGTAAACAATATTGATTGGTCATGGTATTATTATGAAACAGCAGAATAAAATATTTTTGAATTAGTTTATCAACAAGTTTAATTGGTAAATCTCAATATAAAACCATAACTATACTGAATATATATATGCAGTATCGTATAAGTTTAACTATCGTGTAAAAAATTAAGTTTCAGTTTGATAGTGCATCCTTTAGGGCGTAAAGTTCAAAGAAAAACTTCAAAATAATCCCTGGCTGAATCATAAAAATGTAAGGTTTAAATCCTGGTTGAAACAGATTCTATGAACGCGAATGATCGTATAAGACTCATCAATATAATTTTCCAAATAAAAAATTTTGTTTTGCAGTTGTATTACGAACACCAATTTGATTTAAGGCCACAGTGAACACCTTTTGTCTGTCTATTGACAAATTTTTTGTATGCCGGCTATTAGAATAATAGGTTTGACATTTTTTTTACTTTTTAGCTCGCTGCTTGTGTGCTGTAGATGAACACGTAATGTCATTTATAGACGAAAAAGTAACCTATTAGTATAACCGCCGTACACACTTGAAACGCAGTAGTACTTATTCTTATCCTAAACATATCCTTCAACAAGTACTTTAAAAGTATGTCTCACAAATCTTAAGTAATGTAATTGTAACTATTTAAATTACAATGTAGAAAGAGCAGGTGATTATTGGTTTTAACATTATAATTACCTGCTCTCACTAACAACTAATTCCTAATCTTTTGGTAATGTCAATAGCAAAGTATACTAAACAAGTTACTACTATGTAACAGATAAAACACTTAGTATAAGAAATGCCATACAAACCGTTTTAACTACCTAATATCTTCGTGCGCTGACGACTGCATTTAAAAATGAACATTCACTTTCGTATGCACGATTTATTATAATCTCGCAATTGAGCACGGCCGCGAGGCCATAAGTGAGCCTAGGGTTACCTCGTTCTGTGTTAATTTAATATAATTTTTAAGGGCAAATATACGATATATTTGTCTTGTAAAAATAATTTAGGTATGCAAATTAAGAAAAGCTTATTTGCATTTCAAATAATTTTTCATACAAACGATTCTGATTAGAATTTTATTTTCCTGCAGTTATAAAAGCACGCGAATACGTTACGGCTGTAGGCACTTGCTAAGGGCCGCTGGCGACCCAGCAGACAGTAACTCGAACAGCAGAGGCCTGCCAATGATCGCAGCGCTGCCAATCAAGTCCAAATCTATTACGGCGCATATGATAAACCTATATAAATTGTTCACTTAGTTATTCACGACGAAAGCATTGCTTACTTTGGTGTACAAAAGGCTTGGTATTGTTCTGGCTTTACTTTTGCCTCTACTAGAAAGATCCAACGTAGTCATGGAAACAAGAATCAAGTAAACAAATAGATGTTACTATTATCTATCTTATCCACTAATCTATAACCCATTCACCCTTTAAATCTTAATTTACCTTGGTCTATTTTGTCTTAGCAAAATCGATACGATTCGCGGCCTACTGGATTTATTTCCGTAGGTTAGCCTTACATGACGTCACGGTGAAAGTTTTCTTGATTGCTGAAAATATATACCTACCTAAGGTTAAGGCAAAGGAAGGCTGTTTCCTACGTGTATTATTAAAGAGTGGCCTTGAATGTTTGTGTACAGGGTCATCTTTATTATTTATTCTATCATTAGAACCATTTACTAGTATCAGACAATAAGAATATTAAATTAAACTCATACTCCTTTTTGAGGATTTGGGTGTAGATATGAACGTTTATCGTTGAATGATTTCTAGACAAGTCACTTACTAATCCTGTTGATGTTATTTTGGAGGTATCAAGATGCTTTAACAATTTTTTTATTAATAGTTTCGAAACCTATTTCATTTGAATGTATCCCACATAACTTTCGACTTCAACGTAAGTTTCAAGAAAGTAACTTCTTTGCGGGAGTTTTTGTGTTTATATCAGTAACGATCTGGTTGGGCGAGAACTCATATTATACTTCGTTTAAATAAGGTAGGACAGTCATCAATTTTTTGCAAATATTTTCTTTTTTGTCATACTTCGTGGCATGTTAAAGCGTTATGAATAATACTCGTAAATAAACAAATAATTTATAAATAAAAACAAGAAAAAATTAATCTTGTGATATTAAAACTTGGCAGATGGAAAAAATGCTTTACTGAAATGTCCTGAGATGTTTTCAATTAGTTTTTAAATTTCAAGCCCGTTTCAATAGATAACGCTAGTAGCTCATTATTTGTTTACTGCTGAGTAACTGGTCCTGCTTAGTAGAAAAATTAAATAATAATTGATATTTAAATAAAACAATAGTGGTGGCATCAATCTAGTACAAAATCTACTTATAAACTACCGGACAATAGGGCAATAAAGTCGACATAACTTTTATAAGTGTTTAGCAATTGTCTAATTAATATCATCATATCATGCACTAATGTTGAATCTACATTAATCTAACTGTAGCATTCAGTACATTTATAGACAACTTTCAATAGCATAACTTACAATACTCAAGTTGTGATCAAGTTAATTTCCGGTCCGCCTTCTGTTTCAACCAGGGTTCCCAAACTTTGAAATTAATAGAAGTGCCATGTTTATTACGTTATATTGTTAGCTAAGTATTGAAAACCTCTTAGGACTATTAGCAGCGTGTTTCGTTAGGAAAGGATATATTTCATAAAACAAATGTTTTGTCCATATAAATATAATATGTTTTTATTCAGCATGATTCTTAGTTTCACAGAAATGAATCTTTTTTATATTATGGTACATTCTTTTAGGCCGTTTGTGTGTTGCTTCCAAAACAAACGCTACTGTACTCAAACACATGTGTTATACACATGCCAAACCTGCATAATGACTACGAATAACAGATTAAAAGAGTAATATACACAGAGTGATTAATTTAGAGGTACTTTTTTGTCTATGGATTTTTGACAGCTGCAGCGTGAGCCGTGATAACATTCTATGTTATTTTTGTTCTGCATTGTTTGACATTTCATCCTGGAAAAACTTAGCCCTGTACAGCGTCTACAAATTATTCAGCTGTATTAAGCAAATCAGCGTTCTGCAAGGAAATTGTTTCGTACACTTACAGAAACTTATGGTCCACATAATCGGCCAACCGAACCGCACGATTCGCTATACCGTCGAGAATTTTTGTAAGCCATTTTACATTATAAGATAATAAACGACCAAATAGACCACATCCAGCACGTAGTGAAGAAAAAATTGCGACAGTAGCGGTAGCCAGAATGTAACCGCCAATGGTAACCATTATCGAGCCATGATAAGAGTAGTGATCTCCAGGATATTTGGCACCAACAAAACGGCTATGTAAAGTCCAAAGTTTAAATGGATAAGCCGGGTACGATTGAGCAACTGGAAGCCAACATTACTCGCGTTATTCGCCAAACACCAATAGAAATGCTCGGACGCGTCATCGAAAATTGGAACGGTAGAATAGACAATGTTAATCGGAGTTACGGCCAACATTTGAAAGAAATTATCTTTAAAAGATAAATGTTAAGAATAGTTATTTTGTATAATAATAAAAATTACCCGATAATTTTGTTAATATTATTATTTTTTTACCTTTTTTACCTTTAGAGCAGGAACCATGTCACTGTTGAAACGATGTTTGTAAACGCTTATAATACTGTCTGTCAGTATTGATATAACCTGTCAAACATGACATTCAACTGTCATACTCTCTCTTGTACGAAACTCAACCGAGTTTGCTAACGTGTTAACGTGTATTTTACTATCCAAATAAATCCTCGTTTATCTAAGTTTATTCCTGGTGTTTCTTTCATAATCCTTCAGTCACTAGATAATTATAAACGTTCCACATAGTAGATAACAATTTTTCTAAAGGTACTATTATTATATTGTCTGGATTTTTTGTTTGTTTATTTTCATATGTTTTGAAATTAGTTGAGATAGGGAGTTACTTATAGGAAACCACGCAGGGGTCTTTGTTCTTCATAATATAAAACAAGAAGTTGAATTTTTTTCTGTATCACTATATCATTACAAAGAATAAAATAAAGAATATTTATTTTGTTCAATGTCTCATGTTTTTTTTAATGTTTCAAAACTCCTTAGTAAATTGCCAATATATTTATAAATACCAAATCACAATCAATTCATTTCATTGTGTATTTCATTTTAATCAATATATATTACTGGCATTAACTATTAAAATTAATCTAAATAAACTACTATACACAAACATATAACACGTATAACTTCCGTGACACAAACGTTACATACACTATGTACCAATTTAACAACAATATCAATTCGGAAGGTGGGAAGTATCATTACAAAAACACATACACCTATGCACCAATTCAGACCACAACCGTATCTTTCAATTAGACCATTAGGCCGTTATTAAATATAAATAATCCGAAAATAAATCAAACTTATATGTAAAAAGTGAAACAAAAAATTGTTTCAAATCAAACGAAGGGAACATTTCAACGAAGCGTCTGATAAAAATAACCTTAGAAAATCCTGAATAGCTAAACGTTTTCGGATGTTATTAAATTGGCCCGGGTCCAAAGTAGCCCTTATTAGGTTCGTGCCAAATATGGAACCATAAAAAAGCGAGTTTAGAATTTAATGGTAATTTTCTAGCGGAAAATGTTTGAGTTTAGATGTTTATGGAACCTGATTTAATTAACTTATACAAACCATTGGTTACCGACGGTTTTGGAAATTGACTTTTTGAAGTACTGGTTGTGGAAATGTGTTTTTTACGGTATCCTTTCAAATATGCGCCAATGCTTGAAATATTATTACAATGAAAAAAAGATGAGACACTAAAAGATGTTTATCAAAATATAATAAAATAAATATAAAGTTTTCATGTAAATGTTATTAATTATAACAATATAAAACTTATAAGACATAGAACAAGTTATTTCTGGACTTTGATTATTATTTCGGAACGCTTTGATGTCATTGAATTAGTGTAGCTCCTAATTATTTTCCTTGCCGACACAGTAAAGCTCGTACTTTATTTCTTGGCATGAACCACTGGGTCGACAATGCTTGAAGAATCGGCCATCGAATTAATTTTAATGATCCCCCGTCCACGACGTCTATAAATGCAGAAAATGTAAAGTTATTTTGAGACATTCATTAAAATATTTATAAATAGCAATTCTTTGATGACTCCTAGTCGCTTCGCAATATGATATTTTTGATCTTCGTCAAAATCCACGGTCAAGAAATTTTCCATGAATTTTTTTTAATAATATGACAATTGCTCTTATGTTTATACAAAATAAAACTTATCGGCATCTGTTAGCTGGACAAGAATCTGTCGCCACAACCTATCCAAAAGACGAATCTCCGCGAACGGAACCGCTTCACGGGTTTTATTTAATATAAGTTCGAATGTTAAATCTAATTACTTTTCTTGATACTTTTAGACTATATTATATGAGCTTTTTTAAGTTACGATTACATTTTTTTCATAATTGCAATGGAACACAAAGACATTATAAGACAGTGGAAATACAGGGATAATTTAATAACAATGTGAGTACCGTAGCTAGGAGACACTTTGTAAAAGTTGTCTGGAGATTTATATTTATAAGTCAAATTCTTTCAATTCTTATCACGGCTGTCTACTGCTGGACATACAGTAAAATATTACTTTTGTCAAGTGTAAAATTTACATAAGTCTGATGAATAAATTGATGATGAATTAAATTATTTTTATTGTTTTTTGATGTAGTATATTTATCGCGGATAGTTGCCTTAGACCTACAACTAAGCAGCTAGCTGTATGGTTTAAAGTTTTATGCTTTATTTATAGTTTTCCATGTTCATGGTAGCTACCGCACCACCCCTCACTTCGTTCGCTCAGCTTATGCTACTCGCTGCATATCAACAAGTTTGTATGAAAATGACTAACAAATCGTATATTCCTTGTTTAATAATTAACTATTCAACATGACGGCTAGCCGGTTAACTGAACTAAACTATTCAACCAAACAACTAGCTGTTTAGTTGAAAATATAATTCAACCATCCGCCTGCGATATATACACACTAAACATGTAAAGCTGATCTTCATCAAGCAAAGTGTACAAACATGCCGTGTAGGTCGATATAATCTTCTACCTTCTACTAGGAAATTTGATAGTCTAACCTGACCACTAAATTGTTTAGTCTATAGACTAATGGCTTCCTTTGTAGTGACTTCAAACCCTCAAGCAAATTGACTAGTTTGAACCTTCACCTTCTACTATGTAGTCAGATTCAGTCGCTATATAGTACATTGTTGCTACTTGGCATATGTTCTTTTGTGCCTATTTTTTTCCTTTAAAAATTATTATAAAACATATTCTCTATCTTCTTTGTGCAATGCTTTGTTTGATTTTAACTTTCACAGTTTTATTTACATTTCCACAAAAAAAAATTAAACCGTTATGATACATTTTGTAGCGAAGTTAGAATTGTTGAATGTATCCGTCGGTAAAGTCTCTCATAGTGGTGGGCTAATGTGTCATGCTAATTTGAACGATATCATCCGCCGACCACTTGTCACTTGCACTTTCTTTTCCATACTCAAACCGATGATAGTAGAACTTTGGTGTAGGATGCAACCTGCTCAGGTTACCCACAGGTTAACCACAGGTACCTCCTGTGGTTGCTAGACTTTAGATAGAAAATATTTTGGAGAATTTGGCGTCGAGCCATTATCTCGAGGTTCTAGAGTCAGAAAAATTTCCAAACGACAGAATTCATGTTTCAAGACCTTGAGGCTGGGACAACGTTTGTCAACTACAATCTGGCGAAGTAATTCTGCCGCCTTTTACCTAGCTATTTAAGCGTGCTATTTTATTGTAGTTTATATTTTTCCCCGCTTTAATATTGTTAATTTGCTTAAATGTTTGTCTGAAAATAATTGATTACTTTTGGTAAGAGTTTTGTAAAAGAAAATGCTGTGATATATAAGATTAGGGTAATTACAACGCTAGCGAATAAGGTATTGTAACACTTACGTTTCCGTATCTTTAGATCGTAGATCGTAGATCTTTCCTTTTTAATTGTATTTATATTTTGTTAAATATTTCAACATTTTGCTAAATGTTTATTATTATTATTATTATTTTGTGTTTTACGGCAATCAGGTGTTATTACTACACAATAACTATTTCTGCCAACTTCAAGTATTCGTATAATAAGAGTAATATAACAATAAAATAAAAACATTGCTATCAAGACATGTGTCAGAAAACTCAAATGTTTATAGTTAGTTAGTTAATTGAAAAATGGCAATCAGCCGCGATTGGTGTGGCGGGCTATTTCTGCCAGTGTCGCGTATTGGTGGGACAAAGTACAAAAAATAAAATAAAAATTGCCAAAAAATTAATTCTGTTTTGCATTGGGATATATTATAGGCTAAAACAAAATAAAACACACGTAAAATAACTTAAACTAATATGAATGATTTATTATTTATATGGTATAATACATGCTCAAACTAAACTAAACTTACTTACCAAAAGTAAAGAAAAAAATATATATATATATTAAACAACATACTTACTAACAATGTCAATCAAATAATATTAAATCGATTAATGAATTTACATAATATAATTAAAATCTTGGGGCTGTAAGTAGAGAGGAGAGTCTTGATATTAGTTGGGCGCTGAATCGTAGGGGGAAAGAAATCAAATAGTGATACCAGAAGGAGTGGGCAATAAAAAAAAAATATATGGTCCACAGTTCCTAAATCCTGACCACAGTCACAGAACGGGGAAGAGCGAATTCCAATCCTGTTAAGGAAAATTGGGGAACAGCAGTGGCCTAAGCGAAGTCTAGTCATTCGGAAGTCCACACGGCCTGTAGGTGGGATTTAGCTAGGAGACACAAATTCTGAGCGAAGCACATGTAGTAATCTGCGGAACCAATTTGGATGGAATCTTTCGCAAAGCCATCAGCTGTAACGTTACCTGTGATACCAGAGTTACTAGGAATCCAGGCTAACACAATATTTATAGCCCGGGAATTGCAGCAGAATAAGACATGTCTAATTTTGTTTATTATAGGGAATTTTGAGCCTCATTTAAACGGGTTGCCTTCCAAAGCTTGAAGACAGCTTAGACAGTCTGTAAATACAATGGAATTATTTAGGTTGTTTTCAGCTATATACTTAACTGCTTCTAAAAGCGCAATAGCCTCACCTGTGAAGACCGTAGATTGAGGAGGAGACTTGAAGGACAACAGAACCGAGAATCGTGGAATCCACACGGCTGACCCTACGTCTCCCGTAGGGTTTTAACAGTTTAGAGACGTCCGAACAGACCTGAAGCCAGTCCCTATATTTTCTGTCTACAGCACACAAGAATGCGGAATTGGCGTTTGGATCGTTCTTGGCAATGCCAAAACTTGTTTCTATAGTTGGGGTTAAAATCAGCGAATTATAAGGAAAAGTAAAAAGAAAAGGACGGGCGCTTTTAAAAACTGGAGTTCGGGAGATATCCAGATTAGCACAACTTTTTATGAGACAGGGCGGAATGTTTATACTTTATTGCTTAGCTTCATTGACAGTCATGTCAAACCATTTTTTTAATGACAGCCGTAGAAGCTGCCTTACAGACAAAGCCTGCTACACACGATTCTCTTACTTACTCACTGAAGATTCCTGGCTGGCAAGGCGAATTCTGAAACTTCAAATTGCAGTTTGACTGGAATGCGAGCCTGGCTAGATATGCTTAGGGCTAGCAACTACAGGAGTCGAGTAACATCACCAGTCTAAAGTCTACTGCAAACGAGTCTACAGTCTACTGCAAACGAGTCTACTGTCTACTGCGAACGAGTCTACTGCAAGTCTGTGATGCTGCCTGCTACTTATGCTGCCTTCTACTGATGCTGCCTTCTACTGATGCTGCCTGCTACTTATGCTGCCTTCTACTGATGCTGCCTTCTACTGATGCTGCCTTCTACTGATGCTGCCTTCTACTGATGCTGCCTTCTACTGATGCTGCCTTCTACTGATGCTGCCTGCTACTTATGCTGCCTTCTACTGATGCTGCCTTCTACTGATGCTGCCTTCTACTGATGCTGCCTTCTACTGATGCTGCCTTCTACTGATGCTGCCTTCTACTGATGCTGCCTTCTACTGATGCTGCCTTCTACTGATGCTGCCTGCTACCAATGCTGCCTGTTACTGAAGTTGTTAATCACATAAACTGGCAATCACATACAACAAAATGACATTAAAAATACTTTACATTACAGACACATTCCTAAACATGTTTACCGAAACGCGCGCTCACATAATTATCAAAATACATTAAAGAGATTTTTTTATGAGAGATTCTTCATTCTTTCAGATGAAGGTTTCTCGTAAAACCTTATTCGCAATATTTCTTCTCGGCGGGGACAAAAATATAAATTTATGTTACTTTAAAAACTCGTTATTGCAAAAAAGCTTTCATTATTTTCTTGTCTCTACACTGGTGCTATCTTTCTAAGTCAGTCTCTCATAAATTTCCATGTTTTTGCTTCTAGTTTAAATTATTTCTAAAAATCAAGAGAAATTAAGATCTGAAGAAGCATCAAATAGATACAACTTTTTAAAAGAGATATTTATGCAATTATACTTTTGTTTTTTTTTTTGGTGAACAAACCTATAATAAATTAATATATTAATAAATATCATGGGGCTTTATTTTAGACTCTCTAATAGTTGGCCACAAAATAAACTAGAAAGACTTACTTATAGAACACACAAAAAAAAACAGTAATTTTAGATTATATTCCTATAAAATATATATAAATATTCCTCACTCCTGAAATAAATCTGTGTTCGTCACAATTTTTTTTTACTATCTAGGATACTTTTGGATACTAATACAAAATTATTCAGTACTGAGGCTGCGTCCTGAGTTTAGCGCATGGCGCATGCGGATTGCGGAGCGTTAGAATAACGGCTATCCTTAGTGCACGTTGGAGAGCGCCTGCGTTTGCACCATAGCAGGTAGTCTTCACACAAAAAAAACTAGGAATTATGTCTATGGTTAGAACTTTTTGATTGTGACAGCTCCGTTGCTACTTTTTGGGCGAACAACTGTCATATGTCACTTCAATGTGAATGATGAATGATAACACTATGTTCAATCAATGATGTACGGTTTTAGGTTATCTTTCAATTTTTTTTATTATATTAAAACTACTTTTATTATATTAATAAGTACTTGAAATTGTCAGAAATAGTTATTGTGTAGTAACTATAGCTGATTGCCATAAAACGCAAAATTGTTTTCAATCAATCAGCTCGATCTGCCATTACCAATGACATAATACATATAGACAGGTTATCCGCTCTCAAAAATGGCAACGAAAATGCAAGGCATTTGCTCGCTGTTTGACTCAGTCTTCCTCCTCCTCGAGTGTCATGGCTAAACATCAAACAAAACTTATTCCCTTTTTTGTGTTTTTAATACCGTACTATGCCTTCTTGTGTGTTTAGACAGTTACACTTACACTAATACTATTAAAGATAGAATAAATGTTTCTTTTCATGCGCAAGTACAATTTTTTTATAACTATCTTATTTATTATTTTATCTATTTAAAATAACGTTTTAAAATTGACATGGCTATTCGTTCCAACAAACTCGGAGAGCGAGATGTAATTTACGTACTACGTCACGTACGCTCGCGACCAATTAGTGCGAATCACTAATTCTTTTGCGCGGTAATGTTTGGGTATGACTTGTCTATATGTAATATGTCATTGGCCATTACGGTTTCAATGTATGACGAGTGAACAGTTTGCGTTGATCAATTTCCGTAACATAACCTCTCAATTTCCAAATATAGTTGTTAATTTGCGTTTATGGTGCTTCACAATGTACAACAAGTGCTGGTAGTAAAGAAAATAGGAGAAAAGACGTCATTTTCCATCATTTTTCAAGAACTGAGATCGGACTTAACATGGTTACCGTGTCTTTGTGCTAATAGTGTTAACTTACAAGGTTTAAGCGTGGTAGAACTTCGTAGGTAAATAGTTTGTAAGCCACAAACATTTTGAGAAGAAATGTTTTCTGGGTTACTCGATAAGAATAACGGTGTTTAATTGGCGTAACATAATTAACAGAATATTAAAAGGTATTTATGTCTCGCTTCTAGAAAATAAAAATTTGCTTCCCATACAATACAAACAAAGCATATAAAATAAAGTTTAGAAACAAAAAAAAATCATAAATATACAAGTGTTTTATTTATTTTACCTTCTTTATCTTTAAGATTGTTAAAAATATCTTGTAGAATAGAAGAGGGGCTTTCGCGCTGCCACAATGGCATTACGCTAAAATCCAATGCAGTCATTTTAAAATTAAGAAACGAAGGACAATCTAATATAAAAAAAAGTTGTCTCACTGAAAAAATGGGTTCCTAGTGTTGTAGTTAGGAAGATAATCGTCTGATGCGTAGCATCACTAGTTAGTTTGTGGTTCGCACGCTTATAGTGCTGTGCCTGTCATATTTATATCTTAAAATGTCACTTTCATAATTAAACGTGTACAGTACCTAGAAAAAGGTTAGTAATATTGATTGACGACACACGGTTTTCGACTGTCAATTTTTCGTTTGCGGTGTACACACGGTTTTCGTTATTTGTCGGTTATTTTGGTGATTTTGTTATCATCATTGAGTTATTTTAAGTGTTTCTGTTTTTCTCTTCCTCGCCTGGTAAGTGGTTGTACGAATTATCTAGCTCTTAATGAGCATGGATTGTGTTCCAATCCCTCCTAAGCCCCCAGACCCAATCCCGTTTTCTGATGTCAACAACTCCCTGACCCTTTCTCTCAACATGTGCAAATAAGAAAACGTCCAAGTATAAATCGGGATTCGTCCCCTACTCCTAAAAAATCTGTTTCGAATGCTCTTCCATCTCAAACCAATAACCTTATTTACACTCATCCAAGTCTTTTAGAAGAAAAATCTTACCATCCTTCTGACAAAGGTCCTTTCATTGTTCATGTGTCCAGGTCAGAAACTCACCCTAAGTCAGGCAGTACATTTAATCATTAAAATTTTGGAAAATTTTTATTTACATCAAACATTAAAAATATTAAAAATGATGGTATAAAGAGTGTTGGCAGAAATCGGGTCTCTGTGGAATTCTCATCTGCATGTGCAGCAAACGAGTTTCTCAGAAACCCGAGTCTTAAATCTCATAACTATATAGCTTTAATTCCTACATATAATATAACAAGAATGGGGCTGATCCGCGGGATCCCAACTTCATGGTCTATGGAGGAAGTTGTATCAACAATCTCCACAAGCCAAGGTGATATAACAATTTTGAAGGCGCGTCGCTTAAACAGAAAAGTGTCCATGGAGTCTGGTTCCACTTGGACCCCCACAGGTTCTGTAGTGATCACTTTCTCTGGACAATGCTTACCTGATAAAGTGTTTATTTTTAACTCATCATTAACCGTTGATCCATACATTTTGCCTTCCATACAATGCTTAAACTGTTGTAGATTTGGCCATGTGAAAGCCCAATGCCGATCCAGTGCTCGTTGTTTCAGATGTGCACAAACTCACTCAGGTAACTCTTGTCCTGCATCCTCTGAAGTTTCCTGCCTGCAATGCTCAGGCCCTCATTTAGCAACTGACAAATCTTGCCCGGAACATTCCCGGCAAAAGAATATTAAAATCACCATGTCCCAAAAGAACATATCATTCAAGGAAGCATCATCCCTCTTCCCTTCAGTAAAAAAATCGTACGCAGATGCTTCTAAAAGTTCTCCTTCACTGAATCTTTCTAACAAAAAAACAATATACAAACCATCAAAACCCAGTCCGTCTTTATCTCCAGGCTATGACAAAATTGCCCATAATGCTATTATTGCTAACCCTCCATCTACTAAATCTGATAATGCCTTCCTCCCTACTTCTTCCTGCTAGAACTCCTGATTTCCCTAGTTTTGAACATTCTTTCAAAATTTGAAGACATCCCACTACCGTCCTCCGTTGCTAAAAAGTTATCCCCTATTGCTAATCTTCTTCTTAACAATAGCCAGACGCCTTTATAAATTATACTCTTCTATGTTAAAAATATCTGTAAAAACTTATTTCATCCCCCTGTTTTTGTATTGTTCAAGGTAACTCAATGCTCGAGATACTGCAAGTTCTACTCAACTGATCGCTACAAAATTATTAACCTCGTGTAGTACGTGTGTATACTAATACTTGAAATTGGCAGAAATAGTTATTGTGTCGTAACAACAGCTGATTGCCATAAAACAAAATAATAATAATAATAATACCTAGAAAAAAGTAAATTATTTACTGATGACATAATGTTTAGTGTCAAAAAAAGAAATCACGAAATTCTATCTATGACAAGAAGAATAAATACGTTAGACTTTTATTTTGACGTTCAGGGTGCCTGGAAATCCAAATGATAGGCTTTTCCATCACCGCCGTAATAAAATCTTGCACAGAGAACTCTTCAATCGACATTATAAGCAATAAAAATGCACTATCCACCAGTGAAAATCCGCCAGCATACCGGATCGAGTGCGCGCCCAGTAGACTTCGGACAGGTTCAAACATGTCGAGTAACTTGTTTCGTGGGCAGCGGATTCCACATGCGCGATCTGCCATGACTCAGGACGCAGCCTAAGTAATTTCTTAACAGCCTGTTTACATTGTTCATTAAAATAACTGTAGCTTTTCAACATAGCCAGTAAAAAAAATTCTAGTTATATAAAACTAAATTTTTTACTTAGATTAACTACGTGAGACACTGAGAAAGTTTCGAGAAAGAAAAAAAAGTTTTATTGGTTTTTAATTTTTTTTTTAATTTAAGAGAACCATCCATCAGCTTTTATGCAAAGTTCTGCGTCTGAACTAATTTTTAAAGCAGATTTTGCAGTCTGCAACAGGTACTTTCTCAATGGCCTTCTAGAACGCAGTGAGCGCATCACTGGCGATGAAAACTGTATCCCGTTGAGCTGGTTTGTAATTTTAGGGAATAAGTAGAATTCACACGGTGCTAAATCAAGGCTGTAAGGCGAATCAACTAAAAGTTTTGCCAATGTGGTGTTAAGATAGTCCCTCGTCTTGACCGCGGAGTGTGCGGACGCGTTGTTATGGTGGGGCAAAATTGCTCGCAGCAGCATAAACCTCCTAAATTCGTTAGTTTGTTTTGAGACAGCCATACTGGTGACTGGCGCTTTGTGTCTGAATCATATTGATAATCCATGATTCGTCCTGTTATGATATCGTAAACATGGCGGGAAGAGCCTGCTTTGAATTGATCAATCATATCATGGCACTATTCCACGCGCGCCTGTTTCTGAGCATTGGTGAGGTTATGAGGTACCTAGCACGAAGCAATCCTACTTATACAAAGGTAGAATATCATGAACATTTCCCGATTCAATGTGCAGATTGTGCTAAATTTCCTCGTATGTGATTCGCCAGTGTTGTTCAATCAAATTTTTCACTTGAAGCACGTTTTCTTCCCTGACAGTAGTCAAGGATGACCACTTCTTCTTTCTTCAAATGAATGAACGTACTTATATTCATTATACCAAAGTAAAGTAAACGTGTTTTTAGAAGGCGCCTTGTTTATAAAAGCTAATTTATGTCGGTTTAACGATTCGGTTGGACTTGAAATCGTAAAATCATTGCACTAAGATGTTTCCGATGCAGATCCTTTTTTATAACTCAATCGATTTATAATACCGGTAAGAACAATTAGACGGAAATTTCGTTCGAAACAAATGTATTTTTACTATTTTAGAACAAATTATAACTCGCCAGCGTTCCACATATAAAAACTTCTTTACGCAAAATTTTCTGGGTGGCAAAATTCACAATTTATATGCCTTAAAGACTCTGCAGATTTTAAACTAACGAGATAAACCCTCGTATTGCGTTTTCCATTGTTTTATAGCACATATCACCCCTCACGTAGAACATATGAATAAAGATAACAAATATGAGTGAGACAAGTTATTGCAAAGATGTGCCAACGAATTTGCTTGCAAATGGTTAAAACTTATTTTGTACGCATATTATACATAAAAATAACTTAAATTTTTTACGACCTTTGGACTAGCGCGTGGTGAAAATTTGCGTGATAAATTCACGTTTACATAGTCTCGGTATAATTTAATATAATGTCACAAAATTTAGCTTCCCTATTTGCGGAATTTCATTTCCTCTTGGTAAACGTGCGGTGTACGTAGTATGAATACAAAAGTACCTACCAGCTGAAATTTAGTTGTGAATGTCGATTTGACTGTATATGACTAAAATTATTTTCAGTTTGAATATTCATTTACTATACGGGATACCTTATCACAGAGAAATTGATCCCTTGTTGTCAGTCATAAAGACTACTAGCTGAATAAACTCGTGTATACTAGTTTCAATATTTACTTCTACTGACTACATTGAGAAGGATTATCATTAATGATACTTTTTCACTGTAGTGACCCGCTACGGTTAAAGACGCCATTATTTAAAAACTGAAACCAAATCTGCATATTACTAGTTACGGCATAACTGAAAAATTGGAAGTTGACAAACAGTTTCAATCCATTTTAAAATGTCTAGCTATACAATATTTTGTTACCACACTTTTTTAAAGTTTATATTTAAGTTTTAAGTATTAAAATTAAATTAATATTAAAAGTCAGTTAAAATATACTTTTACTCATTTTGTTTATAACATACGAAAAAACTTTCTCCCTGATATATGATATTTAAATACTTTATTTTAGCTTTGTCTGTGCTGTGCTTCAGTTGTTATTTGAAGAATAAACTGCCAATCTGTCACCATCCTTTTAAATGTGAAATACAATATCCAATATACAGTCCGTTATTTTCATTTTCAATATCCAAAATAGAAAAAGTTCACATAAGGTTACAATTTAAACCGACATTGGCCTTAGCCGTTGGATCGATGCTGTAACATCTGCGAAGGTCATTCTCCACATCGTGGACCACGAGCTCGCGTTTGGCAGCTTATTTCTTGGGCTCATGCCAATAATAGATTTCATCCAAAATGTATACTAGCTCAGAATAATTTGCAAAAAGGTTAATCGTTTGATATATTAATTGGATTCGGGTTTGGTTTGGAATATAAGTGTTAACTTTGTTTATTTAACATAAGTGATAATTCACTGACGGGTGAATAATTTCGTTGACATTAATACAGCGTTAGTAACGCTGCGTAACTAAAGTTCAGTTTATCACAATTTCAATTAAATTGATAACACCTATTACTTTAGAGCTTGCACATCACTACATTGTTTTTAATATTGATTCGTTTAACTTGAAGAAGTTAGAACTTTATTGATACAAAACACCACTTCAAAAACCTTGTTAGGACGCAGGCTAGTTTTCAGTTTTTGTGTTGCCAACTTACAAAAATGTAACATAAGTTTTGTTACTCTGTATCTGTTATCAAAATTATACTTGACAATCATTAATCGAAAACAATCCTTCGACTCATTCAAACTGCAGATATGGCAAAATCCACTTTCATTTGTTTGCAGCAAGTAAAAAGTTCTAGAAACTAGACGTTTTGGATGAAAATTAGTTGTCGTATACAGCGAGTCATATTTTACAGCTAACATATAAAATATGACTCACAGTACTTAATATGACAAGTGTTCAGTTTGATAGAGGTTGGGCGAGGCCGATGATCTCACAATGCAATGTTTAAAGCTGATAATTATAAAATCAACCAAAAACATAGCTTGAATTAGTGAGTCTGAGATACAATATAACTTTAAGTCGAGATACTTTTGAATAGTTTTGTCTATACAAAAGTCTTTGATCTTCGAAACAAGAACTTATTTTAAAACCGCAAGGGGCAATCCAATTGTTTGATACAATAGGTACATTTTTATTAAATTCGGGCTTTAATAATTTATTTAAAAACAACATCTTAGACTTTGTACATAAACTTTTAACTTGTCGAAAGCATATATGAAATACCTGTGGTTTATCTTTCAAGTTTAGTTAAACACAGGATATTCTGAATATTTCTGATGATTACAAATAAATGTAAATCATCACCAAGTAAATCACCATTCTCAAGAGGAATCTCAATAAAATAAATTATACCCAATCACCAAAAATTCTACACCAAAATACGCAGATATTTTCGGGGAAAATACTTTATCACGAAACAGGTATAAGCCTTAATAAATCAAAAGCTTTGTTTATCAAGTCCCCTAGATTATTTTCATTATTTATGAGAAAGTTAAATTGTGGTAAATGAAGATAGAAAAGTTTTAAAACTTTTAATCTATAATTTAAATCGCCTTTTTATAATTGAACTTGGATTTTGTGGTAAACATTCTGAATTCGAGTAACTATGCAGCTTGCAGTACCTTCATTACATTGAGATACGTGTAATAGATACTAAGGTTATGTGGAAGTACTTGTAAATTTAACGCCACAAAAACATTTTATTTTATTTGGGTTAAACGAAATTTTTTCAGCTATACTGGTTTGAAAACGTATACAACAATACATGGATGGGAAGCCATTTCAAACAATCGGTCTTCAGTCAGACTGTTAATTTGAAGCCGGGTCAATGATACAACGCACACGAGATAGTTCTAATTGTGACTGCTGTAAATTATATTTAAATCGTTTACGGGTTTCATAACTATATAGATTCTTACTGGTAACTATCTCTTTGCTTTTACTTATAGATTCGTACGTTATTTGAATGTGTTTGTAAAAAACTAGCTGTTGCCCGCGACTACGTTCACCTAAAATAAGTAAAAGTTATCATTTGTAGATGCACTTAAAGGTGCTAACAAGCACTTGATGACTATGAGATTTCTGTTATTTGAAATTAAAATATTTTGTTTTTTTAATTACTGATCCTGCTTATTACCTGCTTATGCTCAACCATAACCATATTTATTTTTATAATATAACCTTTATTTGAAAGGCATGACAATTTTAACATAAAAATCCATACCTTAAGACGTATTTTAAATTTTATAGGAAAATAATGATATACTTTTAAAACAATAGCTTTTTCTTGAGTACATAGGGCTCTACAGCATGCCGAATAACTAAAACCTGAGGCCTGTCCTGTGAAGGACCTGGACTGTTCCATGAGAAAGCGACGGCGCAGGTCATTCTAATAAGATTGCTGAGATAATAATGGAACCGAAAGCAGTCCTTTAGAGGTGGAAATGAGCAGAACCACCATGCAAAATTTCTGACCCTTAGCTCTTATAGTTTATTACGTTTTTTGGTTTTCCTCAGAAACCGTACATTTTGCCTGAATTTTATTACCTTAGATGTATTACGTAAGGGTACGTAAAGTATGCCCTTGCCAAATTACAAGAAGATCGGTCTGTGCATAGACATACTTACAAATAGACAGACAAGAAATAAAAAACATGGCGTTTTTGTATCTATAAGGATTACTTAACCCCATCAAAATTAAAAAAGTATATTGAATGTACAGACTCGGGTTTGTTACAACTAAGATATGTATAGACGTGGAAGCATAAAGTTTTGAATTATAAGCAGCATCAGATGCATCATTTTCATCCGCATGCATTATTAAATGTAAGCTTAATATAGCGCCTCTCAACTTTGACCCACATTTCGAGAATAGAATACTGGACCTGTATTTCTAGGGCAGGTGCTAGATTTCTGGGTTAGCTTGGATGCTACAAAATATTGGTCAACTCCAGCTACCTATCAAATTAATCATACTTAAAGGCTGCTTCTGAAAATTATATATTATTCTTATCAGTCTTATGAATTATAGCGTATTGTATTAAATCCTGTGTTTGAAAATTGCGAGTGTGAATCGCGATTGAGAATCAATATCGCGGTATATATAGTACCGGAGGCCAAGATTTTTTAATTCTGCCTGATTCATTAATTTATTAATAATTCATTAATCCAAATATTTGTCACGGTTGATTACACTTATAAATGTATGTTTATTCTGGGTTTCCCCCCAGTCCGTTGTATGGTCATCCATAGCACATGATCTGCTTACTCTGGGGCCATAGAGTCGTGTTTGTCTGGGGATTTATTATTATATACTAAGTTATTACAATGTACGAATAAATGTTGATATGAGAAGTCTTAAAATTGCATACGAAAAAGAAACCTTGATCGTAAAAAATCATTACAACAAAAAAAATAAAAACGTCACCTGTAAAGAAAAATGAAGTTTTTTGCGATAGAGTCACAGCTAGGAGTCAAATGGGTTGAATCGTTAGACGTTTTGTTCCCAAACCTTCTGCCTACGTGGTTAGGATGTGAAGTGCCTCAGTAGGCCGCTCCAATGCGGTTTTGCGGCTTTGGAGTTAGCCCTAAATTTAAAACCGGCTTCGAAATTTTATTAATTTTCCTTATGCATCGGTCTGACGATTACAAAATGTAGGCTTTAGAAATCACTTAAATTTTCATTTTCATCTCAACGGGATTTTTATATATTTTTACATACCTTTATTCGGTGCCAATCAATTTTTATATCCACTACCATCAGATTAATAAAATAATGAAACCCCAGATGTGTCTGTCTGTTTGAGGGGGAACTCAGAATAAATACACAAATTCAAATTTAAACAACCAAGAACCGAGACAACAAATATAATACAAATTAATGCCTCGATTGGGACTCAAACCTAGGGTACGAGGTAGGCCTACTACTGGCGTAGTGACGCCATTGGCCAGTCAGCAAATGTCGGACACACACGTTTTAAATTTATTTATTTTTATTGCACTTTTAAGTTTTGTATTTTCATTGAAACGCGGCAACGTTGAATTAGTGGCAATCTTTAATTATCAGTAGCGTAAAAGTTATCCCGTGTAGGTTTTTATATAATCAATACAAAAAAAATTCCGAAACAAAACTTTTTATAAAGGTATTTACTATGTGTATATATGTGTTTATTGTGCATTTCTCTTAATGCAGATTTATAAAGATCTAGGGAATACCTATTAAATATTGAACAAAAATTGCGTATTGTTTATATTTAGACACTGTGGTAGTCCTTGTAGAGTGTCTAGTGTTAAAGACGTGTACACTCGTATGTGGTGGTAACATTAGTTTTTTCAGTTTTGAACGCCGAATTCCACATTTTTACTTGGTTGCGTTCCAGAGTAACATCAAAAGAAATGTCGAAAACTTGGCATGTAGCATTGAAAGCTATAGTCAGCAAGGCATCATTATTTATGTAAAAAATAGAGGTACGATTAAAAAACACTAACTTTTCAATTAGTTCGAAAAGTGCATTGTTGAACTTGATAACGTTGATTTTATTTTATTTAGGACTGATTCTTCCATATCAGATAACGTTTATAAGGAAAATAATGTTGACACTTGACGAGGCTCTACTTATAAGATATCTGAGCATTGAACAATCAGCCTTTAGTGAACTGTCTAGACTTGAATACAACAATCGCCGTGTTATCAATACTGAGAAGTCATTCGTTATTTACATACATTTCTCACAATACACATTTTTTACTAGGTAGGAAGATTAAGGTTTTAGTGTCTTTATTCACGAAACAATTGAATCACCTGTGTTGAATGGTCATCACTGTAAGCTTTCCGCAACGTAGGGACAGTACTAGCGCGAATTATAATATACGAGCAAAAATATTGTGAAGTTATAGTTTTTTTTGTTCCTTCCTATTTTAACTGCCAGAATAATCACGTTTATGTGGTTGTGTTCCGGTTAAAGGGAATACAAAAATTATATACAATATTGATAAATAAACACCTATGGCTAATGATGTCTATGGGCGTGGATGCCACTTACCATCAGGTCGGTCTCGTGTTCATTTGCCGAATATAAAAATTTAAAACAAAATATATTTTTTGAAATTGAGGCGTTCATTAAAAATATTGTCACGATATCATGAAACATCTTAATTTAGAAAATCATTTTTATAACAACCGCTCTTAATACAATATCTTTCACTGATCCTATAATACCAGACTGGTTATTTGCATAGATTAAACTAAGTGAGAAATCTAATTACTAAGACTTTCTTTTGTTTACTTAAGAATTTATAAAATGTAAGTTACAACGAAGTAGAGCTTAATTAAAATTTCCACCACAACTTTTATATAAACCAAACTTATTAACACCAACCGAAAACACTTTGGTTTCAAACTTTAAGCTCAAAGTTAGTTTGCAGACTGAAAGGTAAGTATAACAGCCAACCAAGTTGTTTGCGAAAGTTGAATATGTGATAAAACGGTCCAACTTGTTGAGGTGATCTTCGTTGAGATCTGTGTAGCACATATCCGCGTAATCTATTATTGGTAATACCGACGCGTTCACAAGTAGTATCTTAGTCTGCCTAGGAAGAAAATATTAGAAGCTGTTACCTTTCGACTAACTTCCTCTTTATGCTTGTTCCAGCTGAGAGTAGCGTCAATGTGTAAGCCAAGATCTTTGACGAAGGAATAGTAGGCAATAACGGATGAGTTTAGGAGAAGAGACGGCGCACAGGAAATATCAATTTTATAAACCTGTCGTGAGCTACCTAATATTAGGGCCTGACACTTGCTGGGATTAACTCTGATACCGAACTGCTGTGACCACTGGTTGACATGTGCAAGGTCAAACAAGTCAACAGCGATATCAATATCATGTGTACTACTGGTTTTCGTGTACAGTTGTAAAACATCGGCATATAGATGATACGAACATGTGAGATTTAGGGTGATAAGGTTTATAAAAATAGAGAATAACAGTGGAGAAAGTATGCCATTGATTTTGTTTTGATTGACTTATTTTTGACAGTCTAATCTTCCGTCCTTGTTGCGCTTGTACGAAATTTCTCGTTTCTTCCTACTCAAACATCGTATTATATAGTGATATATCGTGTTATATCGTGCTATAAATGTTTTGATTTACTTACGCATTACCTTTTGATGAAAACGGTTTTGTTATGCTCCTCTATAATTTCTCGATCTAATGAAACACTATTTTCAATAAAATTCGTGCAGCAGGATTCTAAATCCAACCCTAAATATCTCCATCACGAGTCCAGCAACGTGATACACCGAGACGCTGCCTCACTGCGATAAAAATCTCATGCCGGAGCCGTGTGAGGTATTTGGAGACTGCAATTCCCGTACCCTTTAGCGACGTCTTCGGCATTTAGACATTTTCACGAGTCTTGCGATCATTCAACTTGACGAAGATAGACCTGGGTCTGTCAAAGTCACACAAACATGTAAACAAACTAAATTAATAGAAAGATATTATTTTCCTATTTTATTTAAATAAAATGTTGGAAAGACAAATTTTTGATGCTTTTTTTATAACAACTCCGCACACCAAAAAGAAAAAAAATATCTCCATACTCCATATTGTACCTTTAATTTATGCGACCGAAGTCCAAAGAAGAAGAATAGGAATGAAGATAGGAAGCAATATATTAAGTGGCTTTTATTGCCTTAACTTAAGCCAAAGGTTAGCAAATGTAAGCAGTTTTCTTCATTAACAGTTTATTTTTACCTAGCACCTTTTTAATGTGAGCACCTTATGTCACCCGACCCACGAACATCAATAATGATCGGTGTTTTATTAATGAATAATGTTTCGAATTAAAATAATAAGAAAACAGTTTTTTAAACGTTCAAGATGTTTCTTAATGTATTTATTTACGTTTTTGTTGATCAGAAGTAAAATTACTCCCTTATAAAGTAAAATAATATTCTTTTTTATTGTAGCAATTTGGCCCGATTGTTATTTAGACAATATTTAGTGAGACAGTATATGGGTTTGATTTATTCACGACAAGTAAAACAACTATTAGAAGGACTGTACGCTTAAATTATTTTACGCCAAAATAACATCACTCAGATGCTGTAGTAACATGCACTGAAGCACAAAACAATTTGTGGTTTTTTCTATTAATTTAATTTGCGTATCAGCTTCCTTCTATCTCATTAAAATTCCGATAGATATATGTACATCTCAGTTTTTTTACTTATAAATGGAGATATGTAATCAATTGACTCTGAGATATTGAAAACCTTTCTGAAATATATAAATAAATCAATATTACTTAAAAACCATATAATCAGCATACTATGTAATTATATACACAGAAATTAAAACTTAAAAAAAAAATTATTTTCTAACTAGCTCATCCTTTAAATGCTTTCATATTGGTACTTTTAGCTTATTATACCAACTAATGGACTCTACTAATGGACTTCAAGGACTGCCTTTATATCTGTGATTTCATTCGCTGTTTCTTCCCTTCAACTTGAACACAACCACATAAACGTGAAAATTATGGCAACTCCCACCAATCAAATCCTTACCTAGTGTATGTTACGATACGTTGTAATATATGCTTGAATGTTTCTTATTGTTTTGCCTTTCATTCAAACGTTCTGTTAGTCAACAAATCAACCTTGTACGCATGTACTCCTAAAAGCTTAGGTAAGGGCTTTAAGCTCGGTCAAAGGTTGTCTTGACCTCTTTGTGAAAATATCGTTTGTTGATGAAAGCTTTTATCTAGGGTTGACTCTATAAAAAGAAAAATGGAATTCTCATTTTCTAACGAGTTTATTTGCACGTGCGAGAGTGGACTTTTAAATTACTACAATACTGAGGTTTTAAAATAATCCGATAAAAAAGTGTACTGATAATTTTTCATCCCTAGGACAAAACTGACAACTTGGAGAATGTGTCTTTATCTGAAGGTACCTTTAAAACTCAACCGATAATATTTCATTGGAAGCGATTTATTATAAACCTTGAAATGACCTCGAAATAAAGAATTATTCTGATAAAAAAAATAATAAATATAAAAGGTATTTATACTATTTTAAGGGAGGAACATGAGGCAATTAAAAATATATAATATATTTTTTAAATCAAAGTATGAACCATTGCTATCTGTGCACTTTTGCCATCTCATAGGTAGTTCATTAATCCCTTTACTAAAAAAAACCATTCGGACGGGAATCAATAAAATCTTTGAAGGCGCTTTGGACTGCCCCATCGGAGTTGAATTTTGCCCTTGTAAGGAGTAATCCAAATTTCGGAAAATATGGTTACCTGTTGGAGCAAGGTCCGGGGAGTACGGTGGATGTCTTCGACATTCCAATTGAAGCTCCTCTAATTTGGTAGCCACCTGTGTAATTGTGTAGCAGTGTGTGGTCTAACGTTGTCCTGAAGCAGCAGAGCGTTGACCAGCCTCGGTGGTTTAGCAGCTAGCTTTTCCATCACGGTTTGCAGTTGCTGACAATAGACATCTGCCGTAATCGTCTGGCCAGATTTAAGAAAGCTATAGTGAACGACACCGGCACTAGTCCACAAACGCTCACAAGTAACTTTTTTTGAGTAAACTTTCGCTTGGGCCAGGATTCGGAGGGTTCAACCATTGCGATGAGCGTTTCCGATTGTCGTACAGGATCCACTTTTCATCACCGGTAATGATTCGATTTAAAATCCTTTAATTATTGTGGCGGTTGAGTGAGGAAACCACCTCTCAAGCTTTTTCACCTTCCCGATTTGCTTCAAGTGGATTAAAACAGTTTTGTCACTACCACCGCAGCCTAAAGCTAACTCGGACGTGGTTTGCGATGGATCCGCTTCCACAATAGCCTTCAATTCTTCATTATCAACGTTGGTCTCCGGCCGTCCACGGGGCTTGTTCTGCAGGGCGAAATTTCCAGAACGAAAACGTTGGAACCAAAAACGCACTGTGTTTTCATTTGCGACACCACCGCCGCCGTACACAGCATTAATACTTCGAGCCGTTTGTGCAGCACTGGTGCCACGGTGGAACTCGTACTCGTAAATAACGCAATATTATAAGTTTTCCATTTTGTAAACTAAGTGACGCAAAGAAAAAACCGAAAGAGGAAAAATCAAATGAATTACGGTTTTCGAAACACAAATTCGTGAGATATATAAATTTGAAATTGGAATTCTTAACCAAAGAGGAGACAATACAGATCAAAGTGGCCAGTACGACAAAACCCCAATTTCATATGTAAGGACCTAATGTATATATATAAACTTATATTTACAGAAGTAATATCGTGAGTTATTTAAAATTTGAAGTCGATTGCCAGAATTGCAATTTGTTTACAAAAGTCCAACTTTAGAGTGTACTTCTTTTCCACAAACGTTTTTATTTTTATTTTTTAAGTAACTGCCAACCCTGTTGACAAAGTCCTCTCTGATAGGATTTTCATTTTAAAGAGTCACTTTGAACAGAAATTTCTATAGAGCTTAGACTTGACCACAATGTTGACATTTAGTAAATCTTTTTTGATTCCGGTAAAAACATTACAATTTAAAGCTGATTTTCCTTTGCTTTTAAATATTTGATAACATTAATTTATGATCATTATCAAAGTGAACGCAATATTGCCACTAGACCGTTTAAATTGAAATTGATATTTTCACATATTTTAGATATTGTTTTATTATTCGCAACACATAACAAAAGTCAATTTCATTGGTATTTTATATATTTAGGGACCAACAAAAAAAATTCATTCAATAAAACCTACTATCAGACCCAATAAAGTCCAGCGCCAAAACCTGCTAAAATTGTATCCTGAGACCCTCAGATCAAAAAGCAGGGATGTGTCTATACACAACGAGTCTGAATGAATGTGTAAAGGCCGCCAAACGATCGGTATATTTTTTGGGTACTTTGGTAAACTTGAATGATTTAAAAGGAAACAGTTCGGTCTTGCGCTGGCATTGATTATGTAATCATTAAAAATACCTTAACATGGTTTGTGTAAACCAATAAAAAGCTATTAAAACTGCAGCAAAGCACATGTTTTTGTTTTGTCGTCGTATTAAATTCATTCAAGTAACAACAAATGAAAATGAAAATGACAGAATAAAATAAAGCTTTGCATCGTTTTTCATATCTCCACAGCTGACAAACTAACCAATTAGTAGATGGGAGTAAAAAAACAGACACTTGCCATCTTTTTTTTTCAATTTTCCCTTCCATTTTTCCTTCTTTCTCAAAAGAGATTTAGATTTAGATTTATACAGTGCCAGTCCAATTAGCTTGAATCAAAGACGTATAAAATATACATTTTCTGGAAACCGCCCTCTAATTGAATTTAATCGTCACGCTTTTGGTATTAATTTTGATTTGATTATATTTGCTTTGTCAGTATTGATTACTTTTTGTGACGGGATTTTATTTTTAATAAATAATTAAAGTTTTTTAAATCTCAACGCAAAGACCTTCAAAGTTGAAATGATTCAACTTGACTAGGTTTTCGCAAGAAAAGACATTGCATCGAAAGCTATATTAATAAAATCGGAGCAGCAATTACTCAAAAAGACTCATCAGGGTCCAAGCGTAATCGTATTACTCTTGATTTCTCAAATTTGTCTCTTATATTACTTATAACTTCATCTACTAGTGACTTACTGTTTGAATCGGTCTGTAGCTTGAGCATGATTGCTGTGTTCGATTGGGTGTTTTTCGAAATAATTAAGGCTTATTCCTGCTACTTAACTGCAAAGTACTTAATTAGATCATTTTGATATTGCTTCACCTGTTATCTATGAACTTTAAAATTTACTATCAGGTTTCTGGGGACTGCGAAAAGATAGAGATTCCTACGTAATATAGTCACCAACAATTACGACATTATTGCGCTTACGGAGACTTGGCTTTTAGACGGCATATACAACAACGAACTATTTAATGACAATTATATTATATGTAGACGAGACTGCGACTATGTTAATACATCTTAGATTCGTGAGGGCGGTGTCCTGATTGCCACCCGGCGTGATTTACCTACCTCATCTGCCACTTACTGGCAGTCAAACGCTGAAGATAATAATAATATAATATAATAATAAATCCCCAAACAAGCACACCAACTGTATGGCTCCAAAGTAAGCAGAGCTTGTGTTATTGACCATACAGCGAACTGAGGGGAACCCATAATAAACATACATATATAAATACAAACAACCATGACCCGAGAACAAACGTCTGTGTTCATCACACAAATGAATGTCCCGGCCAGGACTCGAACCTGGGACCTTCGGCGTATGAGGCAGGGTTACTTACCAATACACCACTCGATCGTCCATAATGCTAACCGTATTTTTGATTACTTAATTGACTTCATTTACATTTCTGCAACCTCAAGCAAATCAAATCCAAAAAAAACCACCAAGGCAAGATTCTAGACTTAGTACTGTGTAGCATCCCAGTATCTACGCTTAAGTGACACGACCCACTTGTACCTGAGGATCCATACCATCTTGCTCTCGAAATAATTGTTGAAACTGTCGCAACCCGTTCACTTGCTGCTAATTCACGCACTGGTTACTATTTCGCCAAGGGTGATTACCACAGTAAAGTAAACTAAAAAAAGTAATAATCAATTAATTGTTACAAAAGCACACAGAAATATAAATAAAAATAGAAAACATAAACTTAGCTTAGTTAGGGAGCTGGTGCTGCCGAAACAAAGGCACACACAAACTCAGCATTGCTATGCAGCTTAAGGCTACAAAGCGCCGATTTTCAGTTGCGGCCAAGGAGTAGCGCCACCACTGTACACTCTTATTAATACATAATTATTCATTTATACCATGACGAAACAAAAAAAAAACAGTATTTTGCTCAAAGCTATCATATCTTGATTGGAGTATTCTCTCAAAGGGTAGTGTGGACGATGCCGTTGCGCAATTTTACGCAATCAGCTCTAAAATTATCAGTACTCATATTCGTAAAATTAAATTAAAATCTTCCAGATAACCCAGAGATTCCAGAATTCAGTTGGTTCCATTCCAGTCGTATAAAAATTTTTAAGCAAAGATCTAAGTATTTATCAAAATTCAAAACTTATGGCAATATTTCCGATTTGACTAGCTTTAAATTACTTGGGGAAAGAGTGAAAGTGAAGTTGTTCGGTACAAATAACGCTCAAACTATGACAAACCAAGGCAATACCTCTGAGCATGATCATGAGATATGCGAACTTTTTTCAACGTTTTTTCAATCCAGTTTTTCAAACATGACTTTGAACAAGCTTTCTCAACCAGTTGTAAGATAGAATCCATTAAACTGAATCTAGACAAAGCCAAAGAACTGACTAAACCAGTTACAATACTTTTTCAAAGATCTCTCACCGAAGGTACTGTGCCCAAGATATGGAAGTCAGCTTTGATCAGTCCCATTCATAAGAAAGGCCCAAAAAACCAGGTCATTAATTATAGACCTATCTCCAAGCTTATATAATAGTTAAAGAAATGTTTACCTGTAAGTGATTTTCACGCTAATAAGTTAAGAATGTAAGGAATTTATGTACTAAGGAACAGTGTGAGCAATTGTTGGTGAACCTTAATAAACAAAATAAAAATAAAAAATAAAATTGCCTTCTCGCCAAATTATTTGAACGTGTTATATACAAACAACTATACGCGATTATTAGCACAAGTCTCAGCTTGAACCAACACAGTTGCCTGAAAGGTAGGTCAACGACATCAAACCTACTACTATTTACAGGCTATGTATCTAAGAATATTACCTCTTATAAATATTAATATTTATAAGAGGTTACCAGTTTAATACCATCTACACAGATCATCAAAGCCTTTGACAGAAAAAATCATAAAATCCTTTTAAAAATTGCTTTGGTTTGGTGTTTCTGGTGATTTGCTTAGGTGGTTTTCTTTCTGCCTCGAACACGCCGTTGTCTTATGTGGATACACATCATAGTGGACTCCTATCCCATCTGGTGTCCCACAAAGATCATTACTCGGTCCTCTTACCTTTTTGGTAAACATTCATGACATTGGCAACGCTATAACTAACTCTAATTATCAACTTTTTGCCGACGATATGAAAATCTGCAGGATCGTCAATAATGTGCAAGATGCTATTCTCTTATGTGAAGATCTTCAACGGTTAGTCAATTACTGCAGCATTAATGCCCTCGATCTAAGCCTGTCCAATTATTAGTTTTACCAGAGCATCTGTTGTTAACGATTTGGGCGTCTTGATCGATGACAAACTCGTCTTTAAACACCATGTCGGAAAATTTGCTAATAAGTCTTCCTCTGCTCTCGGTCTCATACTGCGTAATTCCAGCTCCTTTAATCAAATGAAAACAGTCAAACTTCTCTACTGCTCCTATGTACGTAGTCACCTAGAATATTGCAGCCAAGTTTGGAATCCAAAATACGCAGTTCATTCAACAATACTTGACGTTGCGCAAAAAGTTCACACGCTATCTTGGCTTTAAGTTCAAAGTGCCTAAACTTAGCTACAACCTTCGTTGCTCACATTTCTATTCACCTGTAATTAATGTTAGAGCATTTTAGTTAATTTCAGTTGATTTATCTTAGTATGTTGTAACATACTAGTTGCTTTTTTAGATCATCACTATATACGGAGGTTTGTCATTAGCCTCAAGCGATTAAATCAAAACTGTAAACCTGTAAACCCCCCAAATAAAAGTAAATAAAATAAAATAAAAATGTCATTATAGTAATAACACAACAATTGTTGAAGTCTTGGGGCTCCAAGGCTGACTCTATTTGGATGCGTATTTGTTTTTCAGAATTTAACTTAATGACATTCAATGCAATAAATTTTCTTTTGTATATTGATTTTATCATTTTTCTTTTTTGTCCACAGATGGCAGTATTCGAAACGAGGTAGAACTGCGCGGGCGCGGTACGGACTCAGTGTTGCTGCATGATTTGCATTCAACGCTGGCCCCTCCGACCGCGCCCGACTACCACTGGGAGCATACCCTCACCCTTATCATCAAAGGCCTGGTCTTCACCATCATCATCCTCGGTGCCCTCTTTGGCAATGCCCTCGTCATCATTTCCGTTCATCGCCACAGAAAACTCCGTGTCCTCACTAACTACTATGTCGTCAGCCTCGCCGTGGCTGACATGCTCGTCGCCCTCTGCGCGATGACCTTTAACGCCAGCTCAGAACTTACTGACACTTGGCTCTTTGGGCCTCTAGTCTGTGATATCTTCAACTCTCTAGATGTGTACTTCTCGAGTGCGTCCATTCTCCATTTATGTTGTATCTCCGTCGACAGATACTACGCTATTGTAAGACCGCTGGAATATCCAGTCACTATGACGCATAGAACGGTGTGTTTTATGCTTGCAAATGTGTGGCTCTGGCCGGCGTTCATAAGCTTTGTGCCAATTTTCATGGGATGGTACACAACAGAGCAACACAGACAGTTCAAGTCCAAACATCCAGAAGTTTGTATATTCAAGGTTAACATGGTATACGCGATAGTGTCCTCTAGTGTTTCATTCTGGATACCAAGTTTAGTTATGATCTCGATGTATTGTAGAATATTTCGAGAAGCAATAAGGCAAAGAGAAGCTTTGACGAGAACTTCTTCAAATATATTATTGAATTCTGTACATATAAAGCATACATCACATTCGGCGCATCACTCGCATTATTTGCATCCTGATAGGCGACCGTCGGATATAAGTCCGAATTATAGTACCTTTACTGAGGTTGGTCCTGAGGAGACTGAGTTTGGGGAAGTAGTTATGGCTTTGGGTGACATATGTCCGAGCAAGGAAGCCAGCCCAAGGAAGTCAGTGAATGTTAGTTGCGACACGGCGAGCTCTGGATATTGTTCCGGAGGATCTAACAAAAGATCGTCGTGTGGACTGCCACCAACGGGTTGGAGACCCAGCTGCTCATCATCAGGTGGTGGTGGCAGGGATTTAGCAAGGGCTGCTACGGAGTTAAATGTGCAAGGTAAGCTTTTGATTACCAAAGAAAATAATTACATGTTTTAAATAAATAGATTTTAAATTTTTCATAATATAAAGAAAACATCAAAACTCATTAGTACATTACGCATACATTTTTAATTGATACCGGGGCTACGGGTGAAGGAACTCATTGTAAGTGTAAAACAAATAAAATATTAACCGTAAAAATCTTATAGGATAGAATTAAAATAATTGTAATTAATCAATCAATATTAATACAAACATATTTACATTAATTTAAAACTAATTTCTAATTCTGTATAATACGATCAGGCTGTGAAAATAAAGATGAAAACACAACATAAATCAGTCTACTGTAATTGGATTCCTAATATTTCTAAATTAAGCTTAGTGTATTTCCCAGGAGATTGCGATATTTTATAAGTGATGACTGCTTCTAAGAAACGTTTCGTAGCAGAATTGTTTATTTCAAAAATTCAAAAATTTTTTATTATTATTATCTACATCAATGTTACAAATGACTTCTTATTTAAATATTTTTGTCGTGTTCCAACTTACGACTTTAAGTCATCAGTGACTGTTTCGTTGTATACTTCAGTATTAGAAGAGCCTAAACTAATAAGAGAGCGTAATTATTTTATTTTTTGCACGAACAACTTCCTAAAATGTTACTCAATGTCTTAAGACGTTAGTATCTTTTTAAATCCGGAGATTGTCTGGGAAATAGATGGTTAATTTTTTCCACGTATAAAACTTAAAAATGTCTGTCTACTATTACGCTTTCCACGATGTATCCAGTAGATTACAAAACAAAACTTTATACGTTTAGTACTGACGTACAGATGAGTACATAGAAGATAAAACGTGGTGTCGGTAATGCGGCTTAACTTTTGTAATAACCTCTGTGTATGTTCATACTGCTTATGAAGTTTACGACTTACATGGAAGTTTTCTAAAATCATTAGTTATACAGTAAGAAGGAGATGAAACCACCGACACTAGAGAAGTTGCGTTTATTTCATGACCATTTTTACATCTTTTTGACCTGAAAATGTCGTTAAATAAGAACAGAAGGAAAATCACGGCAAATACCACTTCTTTTTATTTGGTTTTTGTTACTATTGTTTGAATTGAATATTCAAACAGAACAATACGACATATTTAGCTTTCTTGATTTTACATTTATAATGTTTTATCGATTAACGATAAAAATGTAGATGTATTTATTTTGTCTTAAAATAGACAGTTTACAGGAAAAAAACACAATTTTTTATCTTAAAGTTCACATCAAAACGCCAAATGAAATAAGAAACTTCTTGCTTGGAAAAAGTTTAGCTGTAGTAAACGAAATAACATTAAAATATATTATGTGTTGGCGTGCTGTTGGAAAGGGTTGTATTCAGCAGTACATGGTAAGTGGCTGAATATTATGATGATATTATACGAATTATCATTATTCATAGAATCTCTTTATTAAAGTAATGCCATTCTTACCAAATAAAATATAAAGGTATTTCATCTATTTAATTATGTAAGCCTGAATAAATAAGTCAATAAAGGGATATTAATAATGGACAGACGATAATTACGATAGACAGACGATAAATCAGAACTTCTTAATTATGCTTGGCCTGATGAAATATTGTGTGTTAAACATTTGGGAAGCGTATTATTGAATTGTGTTTTGAGGAGTTCCAGAAGAAAGATGTGTCCGTAACTATTTTAATAATACCAGATATTTGCATGATTATTAAATACCTATGTTTCTTTGTAATTCATTGATAACTATGTATATCTTGGGTTCGTGTGAAGTAGGCTGTATATTAATCTATAAGTAGCACTAGTTTTGCTCACTTTGGAGCACAAGTTTCCAAGTTCGTTTGTAAGTTCGTATTGAAATGTACTGTGTACATTATACTTGTAACAACATTATTAATGCATATCTCTTCAACGTTTTATTTTAAATATTGTTTTTCAACAGAGTACATATTTTTAATGACTAGTACATTTCTATATTTTACCAATTTGGTAAAATAAGCAAAGTAACAAATCGAAGTAATTTATAACAATTAACGTGGTCTCTACCGCAAATTATCGGGATGCTAACGTTCTTGGTATTTCAGTCAGTACAGGAAGTAAAATATCTCTAAATAAATGTGTCCTGAACAGTGCGAAAAGAAGTTAATACATTATTCAAATAATACAAATGTTTCGCTGAGGCTTATAAATTGAAGGAGTTAGCGATGGATGATTTACTGCATAACTATATGCTAGTTAGTCAAAAATTTATCTACAAGTAAGTTGCAACTCGTGATATGAATATGATTACTTCTGAGAACTTATTCTCACAGCTCCTTCACTTTTTGAAAACCTTCATTGGAGCTGTAAACGTTAGCAGTAAATTAACAATTAACATTCGAAATGACACTTCAGTCCATGTAACTATCTATATTAAGCCCATAAAGTGTAAGTTTGCTTAATAATGTGTAACTAAGTGTAACATGCCTAAGTTTGATTGATTAACGACTCGTAACGGTTATAAGTGGTGGGTCTGTAAATGTCGAATTGATTTATTGCCTAACTGACTTTGAATTAGAACTTCAGTTAATATAAGTATTGTTAAGGACGACCATTAATCACTTAACTGTCAAGATATATTTCAGTAAGCAAAGAGAATTTGATTGAATCACTTGGCTAAATATACTCGATTTTTAAAAGTTTTATTAATAACAAATGTTATACAAGGGTTTTAAATTAAGAAATGGGGTTGCTTTTGAGTATAGAATTGTGTAGGTATTTAATTTTGTATACATATTTTTGTGGTTTAAGTGCTCAATCTTAAATTTTTTTTTTTTGGATGCTTATAAAGTACTATAAGAGTTTAAGAGAACCCTCAAAATATCTTTGTTAGATAAATCCCCAGAAGCTCCCAAGTTATTAGCATTTTATAAGCAATTTTGAATTTATTACTAAGCCCAGTACTCGTTTTAGCATTATATCCAAGGATATTAAATTAAAAACGTTTTAAGAACAAAAAAACAAAATTCATGAATTGTCTAAGCTTTAAAGTATAGTATTTTACTAATTATCTCATATAACCTTGCCTTCATCCGGAAACTGTTCCTAATCTTCACGCGTAGTGGGATATAGAACACATTTTTAGATTTAGTTACGTACGAAAGAGGTACAGATTAAGGAGTTTACATATTAGTAAATGTAACAAATATTTCACTCAATAATATTGGAAGTCAAATCTTTTGTAGAACTATCAAATTCAAAGGGCATCAGATGACTAAACTTGGTCTCAGAGGCCTGTAGGGCTCTAATCCTTAACTAGTTAAAACATAAACTGTAATGAGATTTATATGTACGTTACGTCACATATTAAAATAATTGTTATCAAAGTTTCCAATTTATGTTTTAAAATTTCCGTGTTCAATGCTGATTTGAAGATTTTCCATAATAAGTAAAAGATTTCAAATGAGCTGCAGTTCACCTGATGGTACTTACCACGTATATTGATATAATTAATCAAAATTGTTATAACTGGGTGCAAAAATTTTGCTTTTATCTGTTAAAGCGGTGAAAATTTTGAAAATACTGAAAATTTTGTAATGAGCACAGATATATTTCATGTCATGGATATGTGTAACTTATATTCCGTGCTATGTAGCAAGGTGCAGGTGACAGCTGTCAGAATAACTAGTACAAAATCTCAATTACAAGTCTATGGCGCAACCTATAATTTTTAATTATAGTTTTACACATTTGACAAGGATAGTGATTAAGTATTTAAAACTGTGATATTGATAGCAAAATTAAGTCTCCATTATAAATCATTCAACTTTCTGCGTTAAAAAACAGCGAATCCTTTTATATCAAACGCACCGAGCTACAGTGCGCGGAATACATAAATGAGCGGCGTTATTGATCTCCAATAACATGCAATAGATTCGCTTAGCTAAGTTTTCTTTTATCATTAGAAAAGACAAGGGGAATTACGGTAACGAAAAGTTATTGTTAATATGCCTTTTTGGTGTAAAGTATACTGTTTATTGCAGAAATTATGTGGTATGAAAGTAATAATTCATCTTGTCGAAACAGACGGACACTGTATTGGAAGCCTTTATTTATTGTAAATCTGAAAGCAAAATATATCAACTTTTTAACTAAGTTCGTTGATCAAAACCAAGCGATATTCGAGAACAAACTTTCTGTTCGACAATTCAGCAATACCAAGGACTGGTACAAACTGCAATATAAACCTGTAACCCTTAAATTTAATAATCATTGTTTATTTAAGCTCATGGACACAGACTTTAATATTTAAAGTTATATGTGATATATAGATAGATAGATAAAATCTTTATTGGTACTACAAACTCACATGCATATTACATTACATTATTATTGAAACACTTTAATATTATAACAAAAAAAAAACAAACAACAACAATGGCATATTACACGATGTGTGTTAAGTACGTGTGCTGTGGCAGCGCAAAAGGAGTGCAGCTCAGCGTTCACATTTGCTCGGAGGAGCAAAACGCTGATTTTCAGCAGATATATGAGATATTTAATTATGTTTACCTTATATATTATATGTTACCTATACCTATTGCGTTAACCTGCCTGCGGTACAAGTTGAATCCTTCTTTTTGTCCAATAGCTCAATCTATCTTATCTGTTTATCTTAAATATATAAGGGTGTATTATCCACGTGAATTTTATAAAGAACTTGAACTATACCCACTATTTATTGATAGTAATGTTTCTGACCTTAAGAGCTAATCTGGCTAGTTTGAGAGTCCTTTCTACTTCAGTCGCCAACCACGCTACTCTGTGCCAGTCAAAGGGAGGGAACGTCAGTAAAATAAAAGGCGTATCTGGTTGAATGCATCGTTTATTAAATAAATCTATGAGCAATAATGATCAAAGACTAAAAAAATCTATTATAACAAAAAAAAGTTATCTAAGACTGCAATTAATTTATTCATGCTTTAAACCGATCGCTTTGTCACATAGCTCACAATCACAACTCCCCGATCAGAAAAGCTTTACAAAAAGAAAATAATTTTTTTCACGTCAATAAAGCTCCATATGTAAAAGACAATTTTACGACAAAGGTTTTACTTTTAAGACGTTAACATTTTATGCCCTGTAAGGTAATAGGGATTTGTAAAAACTGACATTGTCAAGGCTTTTGTTAAACCCGTCGATCGGAGAGATAAAAAGACGACATTATCGAAAGACGACGAAATTACTTATCGATACCACAACTACGCTTTGGATAGAAATACTTTGTATGTATTTTATTACAGGTCATAATATTTTCATATAAATATGGCTTTGTCAAACAATCAATAACACGATACAAAGATAAACTTTTACAATTGTTTTTAAGAACTTAATAAGGACTTAATTAGAGCCTTGAAATTTATGAGGAATACAATATGTATTAAGAAACAAAGCTACTGAGTGTAAAATTTTGTTTTATACTAATTTTAACCTGAAAATAACCCTGCAAAGATTGATTACTTTTGAAAATTAATGAACGCTTTCTGTCATGTGTTTAACGAAAAATTAATTATAATATAAGGAAAGCATGTAGAGAATGCAAAACGTTTTAACTTTATTATTTCTACAATGAAAGCACTTTCTAAATCGACGACATAACGTTGAATTTTGAAAAATATTTGTATAAATTAATGAATAGGTATGAACTTATAATTCAAATTCTAATTCAAATAAGACCTATATTTTTAACAATCATTAAAGAAAAATCAATTTTAAAAAGCCAAAGGTACACAGCACAAGCTAAATTGGAATCAACTCTTTCAGCCTGTTTGAAAATGCAATACAAGTAAGTAACTATTTCTAAGAATTTATAAGGCACCGTCGGTTGTATTCGGGTACCTATATAGAATTCAGAAAACTAATATTCCAGAAACACACTAATTACATCCTGCTTAGATTCAATTGAATCGCTTTCAGCGAACCCTGGTTTGGTGACCCATCGTAATTCCTTTTAATTAGTAGGAAGACATTGGCAAAATTAATTTTTATCCTATTTTGTGATGTATGTTTATAGTATGTTTTTGAATTTGTTTGGTGTATTGAAAATAACAGGTTTATTCTTTTGTCGTTTGATTTTTTAAGTTATCCTCAAGTGAATTTTTTTAAATATAATTTTGTAGCTTCTTATGTTTTTGTAAGGTCTCTATGGCAATGTTTATCCGAAAGCTCGATAAAATATGTGCCTAATCTGCACTCCTCCAATTTTTTATAATCTATAATTTAAGTAGCAAGAATTCGAATAATTCTATAAATTCTGATAGATATTTTAAATCTATAAAATTTTTTTACTATTCAATCTTTCAAAAATTTAATAAATCAAATTACCAGTAAAGTACATCTTTGAGCGCATACGTTCAATTAGCGTCAGTGACGTAGCAACTGGCACCAGTGGTTCTGGGTTCTAGATTATTTCATCTAAGATCCTGGTTTCGATTCTAATGATTGACAAACTTATGCATGGTGGACACTGATGATTGGATTAATGATAGGACAATTGCCTGAAAATTGAATTTTTTTCAGCCTGTTATGACATTCGTTTGATCTAGCTTTGGAGAAATTAAAGCAGTTAATTTTACAGGAGCCACACTTCGGGCTGCTGGCAAGTCTTGGAGGGCGGAACATAAAGCTGCACGCACACTGGGCATCATTGTCGGTGCTTTCTTACTGTGTTGGCTGCCGTTCTTTTTGTGGTAAGTTCTTGGCGAGCGTCTACCCTTATTTAAGTCACCTAACATAGTAACATTGCCTTGTATGTACATTTTTGAAGCAGCCATCTTTGTTAAAAACTATCGTCATTATTTTACTCAGGCCAACACGACATGAAAATCGTCTAGTTTATAATGCACTGCTACGTCTTGAACTTTATAAGAGGCAGTGTTATGCCATGTGTGTAAAGATATATAACGCTAAAGAATATATATAAAAAATGTTTTTAAAATGGTAATTAAAAAAATGTTTACAGTGTAAAAGAATTTCTCAATGTCAACAATAGATAATATCTTAAATAGGGAATAGGATATAAAATTTAAAAAAAAATTGCATGCCCTAAAAGTGGTAAAATATGTATGTTCTATCTATTTAAGTTTAAGACCTAAATCTGTACCTACCATATTTTAAGCAAATAAAAATTTAGATTTGATTTGATTGTAACCAGGGATCAAAATATATAGTTTTAGGTAACGAATATAAATTTCGCAAATATACAGAAATTTTGCATTTAAATAGCATAGTAGCATCGTACACTTTTAATATAACTTGATTTGCACATATTTTGTCGCTGTTCTTTTTTCAATTATTGAAAAGAAATTTCATAATGTACAGTTCTTAAATATTTCGAATGTATTGATTAAATCAATTTTAAAATAACAAATGCATTGTGTGTTAAATTGTGATTATACGAGTATGTAAAAAATTAATAGAGCTTTTGCAGCAAAAAAAGATAATTCGTTGTATTATGTATATAACCAATCAACTTTCCTAAAATTTAATAAAAAGTACTTTTTAACCGGATTTTACATAGTTTAATTAAAGGATTTTATTTCAAGAGCCCAAAGAAAAACTTAAAATCCAACATCCAACAAGCTGCAGTACCTCATGCTCAAGACTCGTACAGTACTTTCTGTGGTAATCCTGGAAGCTACGCATGCAGACTGAGGAACAGATGAAGATGATTGAATGTTCTCATAACTGTTTAGTACAACTTTACTGCCGCATTAGTTTCGCGTGATTACGCTATTCGTAAAGGCAATGAAACATCGATTATATGATTAAACGTGATAAAATCCGGTTAAAAAAGGGCTTATTTAATATAATGAATCGAGAAAAATTATTTTTTTCGTTTTCTTAAAGCAACACATTCCAATTACAGGTACGTCACTACAAACGTCTGTGGAGACCCGTGTGAGACACCGCCTGTGGTCGTTGGAGTCTTGTTCTGGATCGGTTACTTCAACTCCGCCCTTAACCCACTCATCTACGCGTATTTTAACCGCGACTTTCGAGACGCATTTAAAAACACGCTCATGTGTGCACTGCCTTGCTGTTTCAGCTGTTGGAAGGACACTGGCAATGCACACTTCGTTTAGGATAGATCTTTAAGAAACCGAATAAAATAGTAAAATCTGTTCCATTTGTAGGAATCTGGCAAAGTTCGTTTAGGTATAAAAAAGCGATTAAACTAAAAAAAGCAACGAAAATCGCGTTTGTATAAATATTTGTGTTATATAGATGGATGTTTGTGATAATATTTAAATTTATGCTCTAAGCAATATTCGAATTAATGTGAAATATTTATAATAGGTACTTAATATGTTTTTTCAATCTTCTCTATTTTCGAGTACATTATTAATAAAGAGCATCATTATTGTGATATGTAAAATAATTGCTGTAAATATTTTTAGTGAACCTAGCAATTAATTGTGATAACAATGTTGTTATAAAATTAGCAATAAACCTATGATTAGTAGCGGTGTCGATGTTTCCTAGTTAGATACAAAGATTTATTGATTTAAGTAATACTTACGTAGCCAATGTCAGTAGTGTTCAGTTTAGATAATAATATAGAATTCCGTTGTTATATTTATAGGTTTTATTTAAATTCTTGAAACCTTTAGATTATCAAAACCTCTTCAGGCTTTGGCTTGTTTTCGGGAAACTTATATCTACTAACTAATAATGGATGTAAATAATAAATGCAACAAAAAAATTGTTGAAAAGGAACAAGATATTTAAGATCTACATCCAAATAATAAATAGTTCGAAAATAAATCACAAACATCATACGGTGGTGATAAACATGTTAAAGATTCCTTCTTTTGACTATATTTATTTTAAAACTGTAAAAATTTTGCAGATTAATATATCAAGAAAATGATAAGAGAGTTCATGCGTAAGACATTTCATAGTAATGATATTAATTAATGAACATTGAACATGAGTGAGTTATATTGAATTAACGCCGTCTCTTCGTGCTTATTAAATTTGCTTAAGACCTTTGACTCTAATGCATGTATAAAATTAATAACTGAAAATTTATAATTATTTAAGTAATACCAGATTGATTTCATTTTCTGAATATTCAGAACTAGTACCCGAATATTCTGTTTGCACATCCGTTTAACAAAATTTGGCTCTCAGGACTTTAAGTAAACAGATATCTTCTTCACTGGTCACCATAAACACCTCAAGTCTAAGTGAGAACCGTGAAACCTTCGATAGAAGGTGACCAACTCTAATGTACCGTCTTTTGTTCGACACGTACTCACAGATATAAAAGTTGGTCGGGTCACGAAGTGTACATAAAAAGGAAGCTTGATTGTCCACCATTGTTTCAAGAACGCTATTGTGTTTAAGAACAAAAAAAGGAGTAACATTCTAACAACGGCCACAAATGTGGTATGATTTCAATTGTTTGCGATAAATAAAATCATAATGATAGGTAAAATAATTTAATCCCACATATAACAAAAAAAAATGAAATAGTTTGACGGTTTGTAGTCCAGGCGTTGATGTACTTTAAGATCCTCCAAACACACCAATTTTTTTTTTATGCCGCCAAAGCAACACCGTCGCGGCCTGGCCCCGGTATAAAAGTAAGCAGACCTTGTTTTAGATGACCATGCAGCGAACGGGGGCAGGGGGGGTGGACCCAGAATACTCCTACACATATACATTAATAACGATGACCCGAGAGTGGTGTTCATCACACAAACGAGTGCTCCGACTAGGATTCGAACCGGGGACCTCCGGCATATGAGGGAGGGCTACTGCCTACTACACCTCTCGGCTGTCAATGATTACCTTTTATTCCCAAGCAAATTTAAATGAAACTAAAACGTAGTTTTAAAATAGATCTTATATAATTTTACGTATATTAAATTAAATCCACGTATCAAGTAAATTCAGATTCTTTAATCGAAGCATATGATTAAATCTACTATCGAGTAAAAATCAAACATTGCTAAAATCAATGGTGTGGAATTAAAAAACTTGCTAACCAATGTTAGATTAATAAAAAATTTTTGCAAATATTACACAAAAACATTGATGTTCATATTATTTTACTATATTATTATGTTAACTTAAATTACTTTTGGTAAGCTAGAGTAGTTAACAACTAGTTGCCCTCGTAAAATAAGTTTGGAGCATCTGCTTCAGGTTCTGCTCTGTTTAACTTTTGCTTTAGTTGTGCATCTGCTAGTTGCATGATCTAAACGTGTTGTTATTGCAGATGGTTGTAATATTAAAATACATTTTAGGTTTATGCTGCGTTGAGTTTAGTTAGAGATTCACAAAGACCAGAATATAAGAGATACAAAATTTTGGGAATGATACCTACATTTGACGCTACACAAACTCAGTATACTCTCTCACTTTTACTCTCTCACAGTTACTCTACAAGCAATTTTTTTCGTATTATCTGTTAAAAGGTCAAAATATTGAGATGAAATGGGGGAACCCAGATTAACTATCCATATTTTAACATAAATACGATAGATATAATTCATGGCTCTTGAATGTCCATATGTCGTTATGATACATAACACAGGACCAGAAATGTAGGTTTCTGAGGCTGGGGTCTGATCACTTAAGGAAGCCATTAATGCTCTAGTTAATGAATCAATGCTAAATTATTATGCGCATCAATACTATTTCCCAACAACATTCGCTAATGACAGTTTCATGAAAGCCAATCTTAGCAATGTTCCCAAGTGTCGGCTTGAAAAGTTTTTACAAAATAATATTAATTTATACTAGTCAAAATGTTATTCCTGAAGAAGATTGCAGCTATCAAATTATTATCATCCACGATTGATTGGCGTAAAATATTTTATTTTTAATTTCACTCTGAATGTTTTCATCCTGATGTTAAACAGATGAATTGGGCACTTATTTTGGTTGGCTCCTGAGGATGATGAGATCTTGAAACTGTACTGCGTCTTATGTGTACAAATGTTGATTTTACGATGAAAGCATTTATGTGTCACTTTATTTTTGTGATTGTCTACTTTACAATACTGTTCGTTATGTCCCGGATTGGTCATATATTACGGATAAATATATCGCCATTTTCAAACCTATGTAATTAACATAACACGGAGTACTTAGTTTGTTATCAAAATTTTTAATACGTGACTATATAAGTTATATACAATAATATCGTTTATTTCTGTTCCCAAAACCTTATCAGTCACCCTAGACCATACTATTGATATTAATTTTTTGTTAAAAAAAATTCTTCATAACTAGTACTTTCCTTTCCATTTCATATTTATTTTTAATACATCACTATTTCTTTTTGTATATAATAAAAGCTAAATTTTTTCGATTAAATGTTATAAATTTTAATGATGGGTGTTAAACGTGAGATCAAAGATAAATTCTGATTCCAAAATAAATATCACGTAATATCGGTTGGCTTTCCAGCATTTGCGGTTTTTTTTATTGATTGATAAAGTCTTAATATTTATGGTAACAACCAATTCATTTGAACTTTGTTGTGTTTTATAGAAAAAACATCATTTTCTTTATGTATTACTGATTGCGCAGCGTCCTGGAGAATGAATGAAATGCGAATTATCAAATACACACGTTTATTATAGGGTACGCCGCTACAATTCCCTTTGTATGTGGGGTCACAATTGTTATTATATGGAAAGATTCACACACATTTATAATATAAACAAAGCTTTATAGTTTTACGTTAATACTGGTAAATTACATGATAATTAAATAAATAAGTAATGAGTGAACGAGATGGTCTTCAGAGTGTTGTTCGCTGCAGGAACCGCCGAGGAAAGAGGACGAGGTTTTATTGAAATGATGCGTGGGGCGCGGGGCGCGCGGGGCGGACGCGGCGTCCGCGGCGATGGAATGTTCCCGATGAGGAGAAACGGCGTGAACAATTACTTTAAAGATGACGTTCTTTACCTTAAAATTGTTGCAAAATAACGAACATTTCTCGCGAACACGAACGTCATTGCCAGAAACTATTGTGTAAAAGTATTTGACCATTCAAAGTTGTAACTTGTAAGGTTACTTTAGTGCACAGATTATACTGCAATGACATCTTTATTATTTTGAACATAAATGTACATTTGAGAGATCAAATACTTGTTATGATAGAAACTTATCATGAAATGTTGTATCTAAGTGTACATATTCTTTACGCAAGTTTTCTTTTAATGGAAAAGATTTTGTATTTTCGGAAAAGTTATATTTATGTCTACTCTTGGTTTAGTGAATTTAAGCTTAAAATTGCACTTGTTAGTTTGTATTCAATATAAATATTGTGATAATAAATGTATTAGCTCTACTAAGTGTTCTAAGATTATTGAATGTTGTATATAGTTAGAATCTTTGATCACGTGGTCTTTTATATAACTTTTAAAATAACTGTCTTATTACATCACACTAACAAAGTCACGGGCTTAAGTTATGTTAATGTCATATCGATCGTGAAGATCTTCACAAATATGTCAAAAATATATCACCTGTGGCATCGCTTATGTGTTAGTACAGTTTAAAGTCTGTGTGTTTAATTTAGCGTAAAATCACTGTGTCACTTAATATACTGTTATGTCAGTCGGATATCGGTACGGAAATGTGACATATGGCTCAAAGAAAAAACATAATGAATTTTTAATTTGCTTAGTTGATCAAAAATGATTTAAATAGTTTCTATAAACCTGCGGATCACGTGGTCTTTCGTTCCTCAATTTCTTCTTGTAAAATCAGTATTAACTACTACTTATTCTTAAAATAACTTAGGTTTATGACGTTGATTGCGAAAAGGGGAAAACAAATACGTACCTAATAAGTGTTAAAAGTTTAGAATTTAAGGCAAATGCTTAGTATAAGCCTAGATAAGGTAATAAAGTTATGCTTGTAGAATACATTTACGAAGTTTCAATTTTTTCCTTCAAAATAATACATTTGTGAATCGACGGACGTGGATTCGAATGGCTGGCTAAGATTACATGTTATAGAGAGGTTTTAAATACTTTTATCATAAACTAAGCATTGAAGTATGCAAAAAAAATTGATAATAATGAGAAATTATATTTGACCAAACTGATCGTTAATAAAAAAAGAATCATCTAATAAAAATTAGTATTGTTATGAAATTTTTATATGGTGAAGCGACATCAGCTGGTTAAAATAAAATGTAATTAAAGTGTCTCGGTAGTTTAGTGTTTAGAACAATCGTATTCTTTCTTATGCAGGATCGCGTGTAAGAATGTTTTTGGAAATGATGAAATGTTGGAAATATTTTAAAATTTCATATTCAAAAATGTTACTAAGGAAGTGGGAGAAGCGTTCATTTAAAAACAAGTTCTTTGATAATCACATTTCTTGTGATAATCATCGTTATATTTCTTTATTTTTAGAAAAATATTTTAAGGAGTCAGAAGCAGCGGCTTTAACAAACAAACTGCACACAACTTTTATGTGCAAACTTCAAAAATTTATAGTTGTCCTTAACTAGTTTCACAACACCAAAATTCAGCACAATTAAATCACAAATGAAACACAACTTAAACAGTGGATACGGCACGACGAACACGACATAAACAGTCCGAGCAACCACCGAGCAAGAGAGGCCGTCAAGCAGGGCACTTACATATATTATAACATCAGGTAAACAACTTAGACATAAGTAGGGATACCGCTTATACGGCCTCTGCTGATTGGAGACATCCTCGTTTAATGGAAGTCCATCCTACTGTAAATCATCTTAAATGGACATAATCAAGCCCCAAGCTATTCTATCGCTGTACGTTCGCCATTCTCGCTCCGATCGCCGCCCGGTACGGACGTGCAAGACCCCGTTCTCCGTTGATCGGTCCCTTCCCGATATTCCGTGGCGCTCAGTCTACTGACGTCACAGTTTAGCGTGTTGGTTCCGTGCTACGGTTTTCAAGGTTTTTCTATTCCCAGTCTGGCCACACAGCTAACTACAGGGGTTGCCCGCGCGCTCCGCGCTCTTCAGCTAAGAGGGCTGCGCCTAAGCCGGCGCCGCCGCTCACTCCCGCTAACTTCCCGCCGCTGCGCAACCGGGGTCCCCCGGAAGCAATGCCCGTGCAGCCGACGCCTACTCTGGTTCTGTCCTGAAGGCAGCGTCGGGCCGTTCCACCTGCACCTTCCCGTCCTGTCCCAGCTCCCGTAGCTCCCGTAGGGCCGCGACCTGCTCCGTCGTCTTCACCTCAGTCGTCATTGGCTGAGGACATGAAGACCGTGTCGACGTCATTCAAAACGTCGACATTAACGAAATTTCCGTTCTCGCACGCAAACTGCGTGCCGCCCGCTCTCCTCAAGAGCGTTTATTTACGTTAGCCGAGCTTCACTCGCTTCTAAGTTCGTAATAAAATTTTTTTTTATTTTTAATTTTTTTTTTGTATACATTCGTTTATAAGCAAATATAATGTCTAGACCCGCAAATCCCGCGTCCGGTCGTATCAAACCCAAGGGCTTATCCCTAGTTTCTTTTAACGCTCGTAGTCTCAGCACTAAACTTCCTGAGCTCAAACTGATCCTTCGAAACAACGAGCCAGACTTATTGCTTCTTCAAGAGACGTGGCTCACTCCAAACCGCACCAGGGGATTCGCTGTTCCCAATTACGTGTTCATTCGTAACGATAGGCCCGACGGTTACGGCGGCACAGCTATTTATCACAAAAGAGGTTTCCACTGCACTCCTCTCCCTACCCCTCCTCTCCTCAACATGGAGGCCACTGTGTGTAGATTGGCTATGACTGGTCATCCGACCGTCATCATAGCTTCGGTCTACATACCTAGTGACATCCATCATACCAGACCTATCCTTAGCGACTTCGAGGCCATTCTCGCCCTCGGCAATTCAGTCATTAGGTTGGGAGATTTTAACTCCAAACATACTGACTGGAAGTGCCTGTCGACCAACCAAAGCGGTAGAGAACTCCTTAAAATCACTCAGCTACTCGACTTAGACGTCATTTCTCCCGTCACTCCCACTCACTATCCCGGCAACCCTAAATACTCTCCTGACATCCTCGATTTTGCGATCGTCAAAGAAATCAACCTCGATCTCAGTTCTATCGAACCGCTCGATGACCTTGGCTCTGATCACCGCCCCGTCTCCCTCGTGCTAGGACCGCCTAACAATCACTCCTCCTAAGACCTTTACCAACTGGAAAGGGTTTAAAAATACGTTAGCTTCAACCTTAGAGGCCCCAAACTCTCCACTCGCGATCTTGACCGACCAATTAGATAGCCCGGACAAAATAGATTCATTAGTCGGCTCCTTCACTGATGCAATCAACTCAGCCATCAGTGTATACGAAAAGGTTGCTAAGCGAAGTATACCCAATCTACCCTTAGCCGTTAGCAATCTCATTAAAGCTAAGAACGCGGCTCTCCGGAGAGCCAAGAAATATCCCACGCCCGCCTATAGATCAGCTACGAACAAACTACAACGTAAAGTTAGGTCTTGCCTCGCGGAACTCTGAGATGCTCAGTTTAACGATCTCATGGAGAATATCTCCCGTCCCGTCCCACCAAGCGTACTATAGTATGGCCCGAGCCTTACGCGTAGACGCCGCCTCTCACATCCCTCCTCTCACTCGTCCCGACGGCACTTTTGCCTTTGAAGCCGAAGAGAAAGCCGAATGCTTCGCTGACAGCATAGCGGCACGATGTTCGCCCAGCACGCAACCCGCGGATCCCTCCAACATCCAGGCGGTGGAGGACGAAGTTCTCCGCAGAGAATCTCTCCCCATCACCGACGACCCCATCACAGTCTCTAATGATGAAATCTTGCTTCTCATTAGAAGTCAAAAATCCAAAAACGCTCCGGGTGCGGATGGTATTTCTAACCACGCACTCAAACACCTGCCTCAACAGGTTCTTACCTTGTTAGCCATCATCTTCAATGCCTGCTTCGACCACTGCTACTTTCCAAAAGCCTGGAAAGAAGCGACAGTCATAGGCATTCCCAAGCCGAGTAAACCTCTGAATATCCCAGCTAATCACAGATCCATCAGCCTCCTCAAATCCATGTCTAAACTTCTCGAAAGAGTCATACTCTCTCGAATGCGGAACCATCTGTTTCCAACGGATGGCGATCCCCTCATCATTCCCCACCAGTTTGGCTTCCGCGCTAGGCACTCCTGCCCTCAGCAAGTCCATCGAATCGTCGAGTACATACTACCTTCTACGGCTTCTATCCAAAACGTAAGAAATCGATCGCAGTTTTCTTTGACGTAGCCAAGGCTTTCGACAAAGTCTGGCACAGCGGTCTCGGGTATAAACTCTACAAAATAGGCTTACCGGCTCGCCTAGTTAGGATAATCGCGTCGTTTCTCAAAGACCGCACGTTTCGTTTCAAACATGAAGGCACGCTTTTCGCGTCTCGTCCCATAAAGGTTGGAGTCCCTCAAGGCTCAGTCCTCGCCCCTCTGTTGTATACCGTGTACACTAACGACGTTCCCATTCCGCCGAAAGACGTCGAACTCGCCCTCTTTGCCAACGACACAGCCCTTTACACCAAAGGCCAAAGTGTCCCGGGTCTCACCACCAGACTCCAAAAGGCTATAGACGCCCTCGGTGCATGGTTTCAAAAATGGCGTATCGATGTGAACCCAGACAAGAGTTCTGCGGTTTACTTCGACTGCAAACAACGTCATGTCGCTAACAATCTGCACGTTCGAATGTTAGGTACTCCTATCCCCTGGAAGCGCACTACCAAATACTTAGGCAACACCTTAGACCAGACGCTTTCTTTCAAGCCACACGTTGATAGAGTAACGAAACTCGCCCGTTTTTACTTAGGCCGCTTATATAGTATGTTAGGTAGAAAAAGTAAAATGTCGTTCAGAACCAAACGTACGCTTTATGAGGTCTGCGTTAGACCAGTCATGATATATGCCTCGCCTGTCTTTGCCCACGCCAAACCCTCCGTCCTGCAAAAACTGCAGGTAGTTCAACATCTCTTCTGCCGCAGGGCCACAGACGCACCGTGGTACGTGCGCAACGCGGACCTGCACAGAGATCTTGAACTACCTACAGTACAACAGCACCTCAAAACACTCTCAGAATCGTTATTTAAACGCGCCGAATCCCAACCCAATCGTCTAGTTCGAGATTCACTCTCATATACTGCTCCTGTCTTAGATTCGAAATTCAAAGTCGCTAGCTAGACCTTCCGCTAGCCCTTCAGGCCACAACTTCTAATTCTAACGTGAATTCGAATTAATTTAACTTCTTTAATATTTATTTAATGTAACTTTAAATTTTATTTTTCATTTTTGAGCACCTTCAGTGCTTTGAGCACCTTCAGTGCTATGTAATCCCAGCGTGTGACCCCTTCTGGGCCCCACTAGCGCGGCCTCTTTCTCCAATTGGCCGTCGCTCAGATGAAGGCTGAGTAGCAAAAAATTGCACGAGCCGACAGGGGGTTTTTTAGTGGGTATGGTTCTGGTAGGCGTCGGGACGAGTCCCACATAACCCCGATCACGCGCGCGGAGTATGCGTCAGAGCATTTTTTATCCTCCTGCCCTTCCCGTGGAGGGGAACAAAAAAAAATAATCAAGCCCGGTTCTCGCATTAGAATTTTCATCACCTGAAAGATTATATCAACGTTAAGAACAGTTTTCAATGCCAAAAGCGGAAAGTTAAATAAAAACACAGGTATAAACCAAATAAAAGAAACGGTATTTTTATCTTACACCATTGGCTATCGTTCCACACACCGTAGTTGTGACAACTGTGAACAAAACAGGTTGAAGCCGTCCTTCACTACCTATACATTGCATCACTAAATCACACATCTAGTCGAGATGGAGGCACCGCCAATTTTTTTTCTTTCTGCCAATTTCAAGTATCTTATGATAAAAGTGTTAATAAATAAAATAGCGAAGAATGAAATTACAAAGTATATTTGTTTATGTCAGTTGGTAAGTCAAAGGAATTTATAGTTCGACTAGCTGTCTGTGATACCAGTTTTTTCTTGAAACTCGACTGTCATCTTGAGATTTCCTTGCCATTTTCATTATTTACTAGCATTGATATTCACAGTTTTTCCGAAATTATAATAGGTACAGTTTAATGAAATGGCAAACAATACAATTTGTCAGTTTACAGATATCTCGGTCGGAGTATATTTGGTTTATAGTAAGACGTGAATAATAATATTATGAAGTCATTAATACTTTATGAAAAGAAATAAGAAATATACATTCGAAAAAAGCTACAGCCTTTTTCAGGCACTCTTGCTACAACACTATCATTTGGTCACTTGTTGCTCGCAGGAACGTAAACTTTTGTCAAGCATTTGGTAATGTAACACTCTGCATTCATGTTACTTTGGTACTAAAAAATTGATACTAAATACCCCTTTAAGGAGAAAAACTTGGCTATCAAAATCTTTCAAGTGCGACTCACTTTCGTAGGCGATGGTTCGTTTTGAAACAGGTACTGTTATTTCTGGATCATATTGACAAATCCAAGTTTCGTCACCTGTTATAATATTGTGAATACGGCGAGAAGAAACTGCTTTGAATTTATCAATCATATCCTAGCACCATTCCACGCGCGCCTGCTTATGAGTATCGGTAAAGTTAAGGGGTAACCAGCGCGAAACAATCCTCCTTCCGCAAAGGTAGAATATCATGAACACTTCCCGATCAAATCTGCAGATTGTGCTGAATAATCTAGTTTTCTAGATTACAGGGTGTCCCAAAATTCAACGTCAAGCCGAAATGTAACGACAGGATAAATCAAAAATCAGAAAAAACCAATCTATGTTCTTTAGAAAATATGGGCATTAAACAAAAAAAAAAACAAAATTTCTGCATTTTTTTAATATTTTTTTGGTTATTGTGGTTAATGTTGGTTATGTTTGTCCATTTGAAACGTGTCACGATAACCCTTAATAACATATCTTTAATCACAATAAAATTCTTTAACACAATTGCCCCAAATTTAAAAAAAATATTCTTTATGCCGAACTATGAATGAACTTAGACAGAGCCTCCTGAAAATGTACTAGAATACCTTGGCAAGTGCTATCGAAAATTGGCGCCTTTAATCAGGATTTCAAAATGGTACAACACTTGGTGGGTTAATACAAAAAAAAAATGGGAAAAAATAAAAAAAAACTTGAAGTAATCCGATTTTATGCGAATCCAGTTTACCAACATAAGCTAAAATGTTTTTGATTCGCACACACTCTTTGGTGGTCCTTAATTTTACGGCAGAATGATGAACGATGATGAGAGAGATGGATGGTGGAGTTTGGCAAGAATGAGGAAGACAGATAGTGACGCTACTTATATCAAAGTCAACAAGAGTAAGTAAAATTGATAAAATAACTAAAACCCTGATCTAGATCTAGCTCAGTGACATTATTTTCGTTTAGGCTTATTGAAACTAAAGTCTGACAGGAAATTCATAATTTTTATTATAACAAATGTTCTATATGATTTCTATCCACCTCGAATATCCAGATCTTTTTTTAAGAAGATGTGTATTGAGACGGGACAGCCTGTATAACTTTTGTACGCAAAATTTTCTAAATGGCCTGGTATTACTCAGGTCCTACCATGTATAGGCCAATTTGCCGGTTGATAGAGAAATCTTTATTACGAACACCTAGTTTGCACTTTTAAAGATGAAAGACCATTCCTGACCTGTCAACATTTTGACAACCCGTATTATGTATAGATAAGTAATATAGTACGAAAAATTACTAATTTTTAGCTGAACAATAAAACCTATTTCATGTCAAAAACTACAATCCACAAAAAAATGTATTGAGTTTTCTTTTTATAGTCATTTATTGACATTTGGTTTGCCACGAACGCGCCCAGTAAATATATGGTCTATGCCACGTTGCGTTCCAAATAAACTTAAATAAACTTTTGAAATTTAATTAATGTTCTATTTGTTAATTTATTTTAGTTAATGCACATTAAAATGAAATAATCAATTATTTTTCTTAAATGTACAATACAGCTTAACTTAACTGTCATATTGAAAATGTCAAAAATTACAACGTCAGTTCAGATTTGAATTAAACGTTAGCATTCCTTCGTTTGCATTTGCGGCATTGTGTACAGTGCGATACTACTCTGGATTTTTCAAACTTTTGATCACCTTGGCATTCCTCCCGGTTAACGTTTCTGGCTTCTGCTTCAACGATTACTTGCGCTAGTTTTACACGGATCTCGAATTTTGCTGAACTATTGGATTTACGTAGTGTGTTCCTGTTCGTTAAAATGTCTGCTACATCTACGAGACTATGGATGGCGCAACGTATGATGTATATGAACTGTAACATATGTGCTAATACTTGTAACACAGTTCGTCATCACCTTGTTATCGGTTTTGTATGTATATTCTAGGATCCTCGTAGTTCGCTACATGGTAACCCATAACACAAGCCTTTGCTTTCTTTGGGGCCATGTTGTCTGAGGACTTTTATTTGAAAATCCATACATACCTGTGTAGAACATTAACTGTGTAGAAATCTATAATCTAACGGGATAAAATGAACATGTGTTTCACTATCTAATGCCGAGGCTTACTAAATATCAATGAACTCATTTAAAATCGACGTCTTTCACGTCATTTTATTATAGCGATAGAAGGTATGTCTACATTTTAACCAAATATGAGTTTTCATACATGAATTTCAACATAATTATTGAGAATACACTTAGGTTGACAGGTCATTGCATATTTGAAACATGGGCATTGTTCTTTCTGTGATGTATAGTGGTTGTTTACGTTGTCATTATTTTTTGTAAATAATATCATCAGCGAACAATACAATCTCATGGTCCTGGCCTATCTCATAGGGCTAATCATTTGTTTTTTTAATTCGATGCAACTTAATGCAATTGATTTTGTAGATCAACTTATCGCACATAACAATTTCAGTGTAAACAAATTAATACCGTTGTAGACCTGATTGAAGCGCATTTATTTGGTGATAAGTTAGATCTACAACTACAATAGAGATATAAATTGTACTTTATCTAGGACCACTATGATTGCTTTGATTTGAACATTAGGTACATCTGTTATTATTTTGGTTACTTCCAAAGCCTCGTTGCTGATATTATATTTATTTTACGCAATGAGATATTTGTGCAATCTTTCAGCTTGGTCCAAGGATGTCACTGGGATATAAAATTTCAAGGAATGAATATTCTCAATTTTGCTTTTGAATATATTCTAAAAAAATATTATTTCTAAAAACTAACATAACCATTACCAAAAGCAAAAAAGAAACCTGCATAATGTAAACACAAGAAATAAAAAAACGTTGGTAATCTTTGAACCATATGCACTGAAATGATCACGATTTTCATAGCAATAGGAAACGAGGTCTTATAATAAAATACTTAAATATTTACAAGGTCTTCTTATTGACAAATAAAAAATATATGAAGCAAAATTGTGAGCTAAAGCTTATCGGAGTTTTCGGATAAATGCCTTGTATAATATGAAATTAAATATAATATAAACTTACACAAAACTTGTTTGCTGTTTTGTTTCTAATACGTTTTAAATTACGTACGTTTCAACTTATTGGTTACCACAAAAAGCAATGTAAAATTGCCCAAGCAAAAGCGGGGAGAACCAGTTTCAGATATAGTGAGAAGTCAAAATTTCTAACTACTCCTGTGCCTGTAATTGTTCCGAATCAAAAAATATGCTTGAGACATGGCCTAAAGACCGGAAAAATCTAACTAAACAAAATGTACCCTACATTGAAATGAGTGAAGACATCATCGCAATACAAGAAACTAATTCATGAATACCAAAATTCCCTGGATTTTCTTCACGACCGACATAAATACAAGAATTTTAAATTGTTGACTCTGGAAAATAAATCTTTTATAAACGAAAGTTGGATCGAGGAACTCGAAACCATTTAGAAAATCAGTCGATAAAAACAGCCCTCTTCAATTTGGAAATCAGAAATGTGCCGTATAAGGAAAGAGAAACGCAGGCTCGGATACTTCAAACGGCAAGTAAATTATAAATGAAATTTTCCCTGATTGTACGCACCTTTAAATCAAGACATTCGCCGTCATTCTTCCAAAACTTATGAGAAAACAATTTTGATACTTGAAGTTCAGTTATAGAACGAAACAAAATTCTCCAGGCAGCAAAAATGTTTAACAAGATAAATAAAAATAAACTGAATTCTACTCTGATCATTCCAAAAAAACCCCCCCCCGAAGTAATCTAACCAAAAGCTAAACATAAACCAGCTAGGTCGCCAACTTATAGAAAGTGGACTTTGTACATACTGTCGCACTTCTAAAAGAAGAGTCTCTTTGGCAAGGAAGAAGGTGGAAATGCTGTATTGATAACTGAGGCATCTCAAATTCATAAAGCTACAAATAACTGATTATAGTAATGAGTAGCATTAAAACTTAATATTTAAGAAATCGAAACTGTGGAAAAACTTCAATTAACTCATACTGTTAATTTTCATTTATACAAAATTTTAGGTTTTGGATACTTATTTATATCTTCCGCAAAAAACACTCACATATAAAGCTTTGACCTCACATATACACACAAAACTATAAAATTCCAGCTGTTTTCTTTTAAAAATGGAAAAGTTAAGAGAAAATATATAGTGGATAATTTGGCCAATAAAGATTTACTACTATTATGATATTTGTTGTTTTTCTTAGTTATTAGGCCTAAAATCACTTAATTCTAAGTCAAAAAAGAGTAATAATGTAATTCTGTTTACATTAAAAAAATGTATATAGACTGTACCTGCATACATACCACCTATCACTAACACAGTGGGCTGGTTTCTTAGCATTTGGAACATTTTTATAGTTCAGATGTGTCGTTCATATAACGAATTATTAGTGGAACACGATGAGCTGGATATATTCATATACAAACATATTATGTTTAGATAATATATATAGTGAAAAATATCCTCAGCTGAACTTACCCACTTAATTTTATGTTTTATAGTATTTAAGGTAATTTAAGACATTGTTTATTATCTATTCTTGATTTTCAGTCTACTTATAAGCGCGATAACTTTTAATCATGCTGTGTGTACATGCTTTTGGGTTTATATCTAGTTTTAATAATAATAATCTAGTTTTTTTTTTAAGTTTAAGATATGATAGTAACCTGTTGTGTATTCCATAATAATAAATAAAATATTAAAATATTTTGTATCCCAGCGTGAATGAATCTCTGAATATGCAATTTAATTGTGGCGTACTTTTTTTTTAATGAAGCTAGGTTCATAATTCGTCGCACAGTAATATGAAATGTTAATGTATGAGATTGAATTTAAATTAAAATTAATTAAGATTAAATTAAATTGGTTTACGCCCACTTTTCCGAGGCCATTCGTAATATAAGGTTGGTTCCTTTGTTTGTTAGGCAGCTTTTTTAACATATTCGAATAAAACCTTTAATACTCTTCGTTTGCTTTACTTTTAACCAACTGTTAACGCTGAAAAGCAATTCATGAAACAAACAATATGGTAACAATAAAGAATATAATACGAAAAAATTTTAAATAGTTTTGTTCTCTAAAAAATAATAATAATAAATCCCCAGACAAACACACCAACTGTATGGCCCCAAAGAAAGCAGAGCTTGTGTTATGGATGACCATACAGCGAACTGGGGGGAACCCAGAATAAACATACATGAATAAATGCAAACAACCATGACCCGAGGACAAACATCTGTGTTCATCACACAAATGAATGCCCCGGCCAGGACTCGAACCTGGGACCTTCGGCGTATGAGGCAAGGCTACTTACCACTACACCACTCGATCGTCTATAAATAAAGGTACATATAGTTTTTTTATTACTTTCATAGCCGGCAAACGAGCAATGGCACTGGCTATTCCCTACCTTTGACCGGAACACAACCATGTAAACGTGATTATTATGGCGGTCAAAATAGGTAGGCCTATAATACCACTCTAGACGTGATCTTAACAAGAACCTATAATACCACTCTAGACGTGATCTTAACAAGAACCTATAATACCACTCTAGACGTGATCTTAACAAGAACTTATAAAACCACTCTAGACGTGATCTTAACAAGAACCTATAATACCACTCTAGACGTGATCTTAACAAGAACCTATAATACCACTCTAGACGTGATCTTAACAAGAACCTATAATACCACTCTAGACGTGATCTTAACAAGAACCTATATTTAATTAAAAACTACACATGTTGTTGGAACAATAAGCTCAAATTGAATAGTTAAAAAATTGTTAATAATTGAATTTACGCAAGGTATCATCACTGATTCACTGCAGTTTGTACATACATTTACAACTTAAATACTTTCATCCCGATGTAACTAAAATCGTGATGTGTGCGTTTACGCATCGCAGCGTGAAATTCCAGCTTTCCGGTATGATTAATTAATAAGGTCAGGACTCAAATATCTGAATAAAAAGACTTTTTGTGAGTTTATCTGTAGGTACATATTTATTTGTGAATACCTTAACAAAAGGCCAAAAAGAAATTTTGAACAATTTAATCATTTATCTTATTTTTATTTAATTGTCTCTTTTGAAAAGTTTCACAGATCACTTATTGATATTGTCATGGTAAAACCTTTTTCAAAGTATCTCGGTATAGTTTTGAGTAAATAAATAAACGCCATAACAAGGAATCCAAATTGGAAGCTGCAACAACTACATATTTTAAAAATTTGACTTCCGGCGTATGTCGCACCTGTCACAGTAAAGCCATATCTGGGAAATAATGTCTCAGAATCCTCAGGGATCAAAAAAAGGAATTCTCATTACTGATAAAATCCCTGGTATAAAGCATAAAAATAAGAAAATGGGAGTTTTCAAGCAGCTTAAATGTATTTTCTTCGTATGTGTTTTTAGAAATATAGTTATAACACGATTAAAATATATGTTTAAATAAAATATGTTTTTAAGGGTGGTTTCTTTAAAACATATTCTTTTTACTTTTTTCATAGCCGGCTGATGAACACGCGATCCACTTGATGATAAGTGGCATCTCAATCCACGGAAAACATAAGCGTTTGGGGTTTAATCTTTTACCAGTTATAATAACGACTAATGATGCGTTGCTGTTAGAAGCCAAGTTGCTGTTGGAATTACTGTAATAGTATTGCACTGGCTGTTCTTTCGCTTCGACCGGAACATAACCAGTTAAATCTGATTATTGTGGTGGTCAAAATAGGAAAAACTGTAGCACCGCCCCAGTCGAATCTTTAACATAAGACAACTAAGCTTCATACTACAATTCAACCGCTTACGCAGCTAACAGGAATGTAGATGTAACCTCAATCAAAAAACATCAAATCAATCAAGAAAATTGGAGGTGAGTGAAATTTTTACCAAATTGTTATTCATATTTACAATTTACAATTCACATTACTAAATCCACGCCTTAATTACTTTGTACATAGGGCAAAGTCCCCAACTAAACAAATCTTGTAATCGAATATTGTATATGCAATGTTAAATCTCTACTAACGAAGAAAAGCCTGGTTTAGATGGAAGAGATTGAAAAAATTTTCAAAACAATGAAACGACCATATAAAAATTGTTTTTCTGAATATATTTATTGATTATTAGATATTATTATAAAATAGGTGATCTTTAGTAAGCCTTAAAATGTTTGAAATATAAAGTACATTAACTCCATAAATTTTTCAGTTTAAATCCAGTAACATATTATTATGTGAAAACATAATTAATATTCTGTTTACTAGAAAACATTACATTACTTTGAGTCCCATCTACATAAACAGCGTGATTAGTACAATAAACTCGAACTGCAAACTTCGCAAATTAAGTGAATATTGTTTTTTACAATGAATGTGTCGCAGGCGACAACATTTGTATTCATCACAAACATGAATGCCCCGGCCAGGACTCGAACCTGGGACCTATGGCGTATGAGGCAAGGCTACCTACCACTACACCCCTTGGTCATCAATTAAGCTTTAAAAGTTTATATGAAATGAGAGGCACCCATTCAATTGGGTTAGGTTAGGTTTGTATGTACTTAATAAACGTGCGAGCCGCATGAGCAAAACGAGCGTGGTGCGGCAGCACCCATCGAAGCGCCAGGACCAATTTAAGTACCATTTCCAGCTTTTCACGAAAAGCGACGTTGGCGAAAAGCGACTTTGGTTCAATTTGGTTCAAACAAACATCACGTCACGAGGTGTTTTATAATTAATATTTTAACAATAGCTAAATGCAGTTAATTTTAGGGGTCTTGAACATCGGGGTTGTAACTTTAGATATTTTAATTTTAGTTGTTCTAATACGTACCCAGCTAAATGACCTCCAGCTATACATTCCTGCTTACAGACGTAACATCAATGACACAATTTCAAAAATGACTGAAGAGGTATGTAACATTGCTACTTGGTCATCTAAACCATAGCCTATATCTCAACCCTAACAAGTCTAAATATCTTATTCTCGGTACAAAGAGACAAAAACCACAAGTAATAACGCATAACCCACAGATCACAGTAATTGGGGTGCCAGTAGAAAGAGTGGAGGAGGCGCGAGACCTTGGCCTTATCATAGTTGATACCTTACGTGTTGAGAATCACATAAACGCCTTTATCCGGGACTACCTTTATCGACTTAAGATGCTGTACAAGATAAAGGACTTCATTATTGTTAAAATTTGGGTTAGGTTATGTGAGTTACTCATTTTATCCAAATTAAATTATAGAGCTATCGTTTTTGGGCCTACTACAAAAAAAAACATATGAAACCCTTGCAACGTGTTCAAAACGCCTGTACTCACGGCACTGAATTTATTAATGGTTGTAATTTATTAAAAATCAGCTATAGGTATAATATCTACCTCGCTACTCTCCTGTTTGACTTAGTCCGCACAAAGGAACCTATATACTTGTATAATAAATTGAGATGGCGAAGGGAAAACAAAAGAGAAAATAGTATGAGATCTTGCACAAAACCGCTACTTCCCCATCCTCATAAAAGCGTAGCCTTCCGAGGTAGTTTTTCCTAAAATGCCACCAAGTGCTGGAACAATACACCGCCACCGATGAGAAACATTACAAACAGAAGTCACAAAAATACGTAAAGAAATTATCTTCTGAATTTGCAAAAATCACTTCCGTGGCACTGGTGGCATTTTCTTTGATTTTTTTTCGTTCGCTTTTATTTATGTTATACCTATAATTATATATCCTTATTTCCTTTTGCTTAACTATTATTTATATATTATCTATTTATTTAAATTTTACAAAATAATCACAAAACACTTTTACACCACACATTTGGCCTAGTCAGTGGTAGATATGCGATTCGCGGCACTTGGCGGCCGGTGCGCTGATGGAAGATCAGCTTTGCGATTCCCGCAACAAGTAGGCTGAGTCAGTGCCCTTTCACATTCTCTGTGCATAGTCTGCTCTAATATGTTGTTTTTAATTTGTATATAGTTAAATTTTTATTTACAGTTTTACTATATATTATTATAATTAGTATATAGCTTATAATTAGTTGTATTTTTTATATGCAGAGATTCTGTGAATAAATACATAAATGCGCCTAATACAAACACCACTGCCGCTGTGGTGTGTTAGTTGATGAGCTTGGTCGCTATTGGCTTTCATGTTCTCGCAGCACTGGCAGTATATCGAGCAGTAAACAAATCAATCTCCAACACAGAGAAGTGGTTCTCAGCTAATAATTTGCTCCACAATGAAAACAAAACTAAATGTGCAAAGTTTACTTTGCCAAATATCAAACAAGTGAACACAAACATTGTAGTTAAGAGGGTATTTCTGGGCATAACTTTAGATGCCAAACTCCAGTGGGGACTGCATCTTGATGGTTAAGCGAAAAGGCTTGGCTCTGCCACATATTCTGTAAAAAATGTGACTAATTTAAAATGAAACAACTGCTATATTATTTATTATTTCGTATAATTTCATAGCTTCATGACATATTAGGCATCATAAAGTCACTAACTCATTCATGGGTGAATGTATACGCTTTTATAATCTGGTCCCTGAGGATATCCAAGGTGTTCCTACTGACAAATTCAAAGAAACTATAAAGCAGTAGTTGTGTGCTAAAGCATATCATAAACTATCCGATTATTTGGATAATAAAAGCCCTTGGGTATAATCCCCTAATTAACAGGATTTTACTAGTATTTGTAACAAAACATGTATAATGTGTCTGTTTGTTTGCTGAGTTCATCGTCCAGATAATATAAACGTCATTGTCACTAAAGTACGTCTTCATATGGTAGCATCGGGTGACGGGTCGACACTTCCCTCTAATATGGTTGAGGAGGGCGATGGCCGGATCCCGCGTTAACTCGTGAACGGGTGCCGTTTGAGGGTGTTCGTCGTTTGGATACTTCGGGTAGCAAGACTTGCCGAGCTAACAGATGCAGATAAGAATAATTTTGTATAGACATAAAGAGACTCTGTAAATTTATTTTGAAAAAAATATAACCGTGAAGTTTCTTGCCAGTTCTTCTTTACGAAGGTTTTTCCGAACTGGTGGTAGAGTCATGTTTTATTTGACGTCAATAAGAACAAGTAATTGTCAATGTTGAGAAATAAATATTTCATTTCGTTTCAGGCTTTTTTCGTTGAAACCTGGGGTCAAGGGTTAATCGCCTTCATTCGGACTTAGCGAAGCAATTGGTGAGTGAAACTTCCGACTGTATGGCACCTACCTCGCACAACGAATTTCTATCGCGATCCAGCGTGGAAATTCGGCCAGCCATTTTTGCTTCGTTGCCTTCCATAGATTCTAGTTTAGGTGTATTTTTTATTCGTGGTATATTGTAGTGTTTTTATCTTTTCTATAATTACTAATTTAATATACTTATATTAACATTCTGAAATATGAAATTATTTATAAATAAACTTTTAACTGTTTAGTATTATTGAATAACATCTACAACTAATGATGTACCCGGATGGAACTTACCAATAGGTAGACCACGAGTCATTGTAGACCTGATTTGCTTGCTGTGACAAAGTTGTGAGGAGTTATATAATAAACGCGTTTTCATAAATTGGACACATTTGAGTAACAAATTAAAATGGAAACGCTGAAGTAGCTCTATCAAATGTTGTCCTTTTTCTCGCTATTCAGATCTCATATTCCGCTCAAAGATTTCTATCTAAGAAAGAGTTCGGACTTCGATAACAAACTTACTTGAAGTAGTATTATTTTCTATTTGGGACAAACTTGACACAGCTTCTGATAGTACAAACCCCTAGGGATTAGTTTGTGATACTTGTACATACCTTAGTTTTGGGGCAAGTCATATTTACTGTCGCAAAGGACAAGCTAGTAATACAAATAGATATATTCGGTATTGGTTTGTTTTCATTTTGTCATTTTTGTTTGTCATCTCTCGGTAATATTGTTTTTATAGAGTTTTGTCTTAAAGGTAAAAGTGGAAAGGTAGGTACCTAATAATCGCGTAGCATCTCGCGTCAGTACGTCATCATTTCGTGTAAGTACCTAAGCTTATATTTTCGATTTTTGTATGAGTATATTATCTGAAATAAGTAAAAAGGTTCATATCGACGTATCTGTATAATGGTGTTTATGTGCTCTGTGTATTTATTATTTCTGTAATTATGTACCTGTCTTTTTGCAATTGGCAGGCGATTGTCTTCCATCTCACTTGAGACTGATTTTGTTTTATATTGATTTTATCGTACCTGAACAATGCATGAACTCGAATTAAGTTCGCTTAATTTCAATAAACAGTAAGCGCTTATATTTACTGGTAAAAATTACAATAGAATTTAAAGCTTAAGTTGGTTTTCTTATAACTAGCATTACTAAATCAGCGTCAAATGTTGAAGAGGAGGTTAGGTTTTTTAAAGCAATTTAATGAATTCAGTTAAAATTATTTGGGCCCTCTTGTATTTGTATACGATTTTCAATATATTTTCAGTAGTAGCTTAGCTTCTTCAGCAGTTAGCTTAGCCAACTAGACTTTTGTGTGCCCGAAATTTTTGAAAATAAGCTGCATATGATCGTTGTTAAAACGATTCTTTGCTTAATATACCAAAAGCTTTAAAAAATAAATTATTGCAAAGTTTTGCGAGGTAGATAGCATTCAAGGCAAAAAAAATTACCAATACAATTCGTTTACTTATCTAGCTTGGCATCTATGGTGGAAAAACTTAATTAGTTAGTTTAGTAAAGTGAGGTTTTTGTACTTAAAGACTAATTCAGTGAAAGCTTGCGAGGGATGTGTGTGTGTGAAGCCCTTGCGAACACCTCAGGTGATAACTTTCTTAACGTATACATAACGATAACACTCCTCCTTCGTAACCGGACTCCAAGAAATAGAGATATAAGAAAGTTTTCTGAAGCTTTTGCCTATTTTATTTTCCTATATTTAATAACTTTTTTTTAAGTTTAAACAATACAATGCATCTATACACTTTTCAAACTATATAATAGTAGCCGGCTGCATAGCGCGGCCCTGTAGCCGATCTTTTGGCATTATATTTAAAAAAAAAGGGTTTGATATGTTGATTGCCTGTGTACGTTTTTCTACGCAAACGATTTTTACATTGGAAAGTACTAATCTGAAAATAAACCATAAATATTGCTTGCCAATAATTGGCCACAATTATTGTGTATTGCCCGTATTCTACTAGTATTATGAATGTGATTTTATATTTCAAAGTTAGAACTCGATCACGTTAAAACAAATGACACATTAGGATGACACGGGCTAGTTTTTTAGCGGGCTTGTACCAGTTATTTATATAAACCGAATCGTGGCAAAAAACCTATTAGTTTTTAAATTATCATGCTTCATGTTTAATGGACTGATGACGGAAAGATCTGCTCGTAATTCTTGTATTTAGGAGACATTGTGATCTGGCATTATAGTAGAATAATTTTAATCTGTTGATTTAAACCGACAGAGTAAATAAAAAGACAAAACTAAAACTGCCTACTAACTCATAATATCTCAAATCTTAAGTTACACATGAATATGCAGGGAGTAGTGGAGACTACCACCAACACACAAGATTGAAAAGAAATAAATCAGACAAAAATAAGTTTTAATCGACCCAGCAAATTTTATATAAAACATTTTCATTTGTTTCGTAGAACAGATCTAAATATTAATTATTTAAATGTCACATATATTTTTAAATTTTAAGTAACAATTTGATTTGCAAATTCTGTAGTATATTAAATTTAATGAAAATTTAAAAAAAAAGTATTAAAACTCAATCAGCAACTTCTCTAAGAGATAAATAGTGAAATATTGCAAAGATATTTCTTTTACTTATATTTTACTTTTTACCTATTACATAACAACTTTATTGTCCTTTAGATTTGAATATTACGTTTTATAGTATATACTATACGATATTTTATTTATTTATCGATAAAATGCATTAGCCTGCGCGGCACTAGGGTCACTGACTACAATGCTCAATGGTTGAATAACGTGATGAGCTTTTCATTACGCGCTTTACACAAAGTATTAAAATAGCAGGCGTACATTAACAATAATGCAATATCTTTAGAATCACATTTTGTGATTCCTACTTTGGTTAGCGTACCTAGCGAGATATCTGTCCAAGAGTTGTAATTTATAACTCCATAAAACACTTTGAAGGTAAAATGCCATTAGACGGCAGTAGGCCAAAAAATGAACATTAAAAAGTTAATTTGGCATTCGCAAAATTTTTTATTTTGTTGCTAATTTGTTGCTCTCTTATTAATTTTATAAACTTTGCGCTTTCTGATGGCATTTATTAGACGCAAACGAGGACACGAACCACCTTAGGGTAAGAGGCATCCGATTTCATGGCAATTAGTACAGGTGCTGTTTTTACTAATATTAATAGTGATTATAATGTTGACAAATGTAGTGTTGCCAACCCTAGGCTTCAATAGGAACTGCCTTTGTTCCGGTGATTGCAATGGCCGTTCCTTTTCTTTAAAGAAAACACAGCCACGTTAACGTTATTATTAATGCGGTCAAGATAAGGAAGACTGTGGTACCGCCCCAGAAAACATCCGGCACGATGGGATTAAAACGCGTCCTGGAAAAATCTTTAACATACATATCTACAAAAGCCGCAAAGTCACGGTTCGCCGTGAGTATCAGACTGAAGGGTTTAAAATGAGTACAAAATATAGAGGGATCCAGAAAGAATATACATCTTGGACTTAATATACCTCTAATTTATTAAGAATTTCTTAAATGTTGTGTTTGTTTTGTAATGAAATGAATAAATAAATCAATGTTCATTTATTGTTTAATTAACTGTTATTGGTACAAAGAAGTAATTAAATACTTTGGCACCAAAATCAATCGCTAACTAAACTTTTCTTATTTAAAGATGCGTGAAATATAAAAACTTGTACTTTATGAGAACACTAAGAAAATAAATTTATTTATTAAAATTTAAGTTTTTCTCAGTACTAAATATAGACCATTTTTAACTGACTTCACCGCGTTTAATTATATTATTACATTTTGACTCCACGTTTCGGTACCTTTACAGTAGCCGTGGTCACGAGTGACTAAGATGACAGGCGGCTTGACAGTTATAAAAGCAATCAATCATCTCCACTTGTTTCTTGGTCTTAGTTAAACAAAGTAAAATATAATTAAACTCGAAAACCCGGTTAAGAAGGGTTTTAATTTAATAGAATGAATCGTGAAAACTTCAGGAAATATTACTATTCAATAGTATTACATCTATGTATAAAATACTCACTCATATCAGTTAATAAATGTCCAACGGCATTCTGTTATCGTGCGATACATTGATGGTTGTGCTCGTGGCATTCATGCGTGCCTGTAACTTATCGATGACTGATGGTATTGGAGTTAAAATTTGGATAAACCAAATATTTGAGTCTTAAATATTGTGAAGTTACATTCTGAAAATATGCGTTTAATATGAAACAAGCTATTCACATTAAACAAGTTTAATGATCTTTAAGGACTCCGTAGATCTCAATGTGAGAATGTTTATGAAATCTGTAGCGATTTATGCCCAAGCTTAATTGACGCACTACATCCGATCCTAAATCGTTTAACTACTTTTATAAAAAGCCCAGACCGAATACACATATTCATTGTAGCATAATATACACCTATTGCTTAGAACCGTGATAATCAGTTATATAAAAAGTCAGCGGAATTTTGCCACAAAATAGTGGAGATGCTGCTCGTGTTGTAACTTAGATTATTTAAAAATCAGTAAAATATTTGAAGAAATACGCTATGTGTTGCTTTTTTACAACGAAAAAGGCAAAAAAAAAAACGCAATAACATGATGAATAATTTGTGAAGTGTACGGTGAAAACGCTGTGAGTGAACGGAACACTGCTTAGAGTCTTGTCTCGGTTTAATAATACTACGGTAGCTGATTGAACCACAAAACTGTCACTTCTCCAGTCGTAGGGGAACCCAGGTTAAACCCATATTTTGAGGTGCCATCCTGAACATTTACTCGAAATACACATAGTAGATGTGTAGAGCAGCCATATTTTAAAAAGAGCGGTCCTGGAACCTTTTGAGACATCTCTATTATTATTTATACTACTACAATTACAAACGTCAACAAAAATATGCCCTGGGCAACGCCTACTAATAAAATGAACATATTTTAGGTAATAATTACGCATTTATCTGCCGTAAGAAGACGTACTTTAGTGACAATGACGCTTTAGACATTATTCGGGGCGAAGCACTCAATGAACAAACAGACACATCACACATGTTTTATTACAAATTCTAGTAGAAGCCTGTAAATGAGGGGAGCCTTTGTCATCCAAATAACCAGATAGTGTATAATAAGCTTTAGCACACAACTTACGCTTTATAGTTTCTTTGAATTTATCAGTAGGAACACCTTGGATATCCTCAGGGACCTATTATAAAAGCGTATACATTCACCCGTGGATGAGTTAGTGACTTTATGAAGCCTAATATTATGAGCTGGCATATGACGTGAAGCTATGAAATTAACCGAAATAATAAATAATATAGCAGTTGTTTCATTTGAAATTAGTCGCATTTTTAACAGCATATGCGGCAGAGCTAAGCCTTTTCGCTTACGCATCAACATGCGGTCGCCACTGAAGTTTGGCGTCTAAGGTTATGCCCAGAAATACAGTTAAGTTTACAGGGGTCAGTTCCTGGTTCATAACTACAATGTTAGTATTAACCTGCTGCACCTAACTTCTACTATTTTATTTAAATCAAATATAATTCTTATATGCTGACCGTACACTAATAGACGGACAGTCATGCAGAGTAATAGGATTCCGTTGACATGGTACGAAACCCTAAAATAACAGAACTGAAACTTTTGATATCATAAACAATGACAAAAATATCCTACGCGCCTTGTCACAAAAAAGTTTGTCAATTCAAAGTCAAATAAAGCAGGTAATAAATAATACAAACATTTGGAACTCTGATGGACCAGCGTTTGTTATACAACCTTTAGTCCTTGGGGCATGCGAAATAATTTTTTCTCGCCAAACTTTTCCGTGTAATCTGTTTATTTCTTTATTATATCTTCGGGATATAGATTTGCAAGTTTCATTTTTTATATATATTTTTGAGCTTAAGGCATTTATCGTGTTCAATCTTTGCTGTACCGGGAATTTATTTTCTAGAAGACGCAGTGGTTAATACAAAGGACTCAATACATAGTCATGTAACTCATATTTTGCTGTTTATGTAATTTGATGAAAATTAGTGGTTTGCTTTACTATGGACAATAAATTGTGCTATCGTGCTAATATGTTTCTACTTCATTCAACAACATATTGTTGATTTGCATTAGAGCAGTTACAAGAAGTAAACAAAAAACAAGATAATAGATATATCTATGATATTTTTTCAGATTTATTGTAGTCATGTGATAACATAACGATCATTACGTAATTTTACTCGTATCACTTTCGTCGACGTCGACGTCTTTGTTGTTGAATTACTCACATTATTTAAATAACTGCTTTTTTTGATTAAACTTTCTTAGTAAGCGACCAGTACAATCTCTATTACTTACCGTATGATAGCGTTGTAAGTCATTAATCCCCATTATAATACAAACGTCAAAGTTTTTAAGTATATTGATTACTCCTGGGTAATTTATAGGCTAATCGTTGCATCAAAATAAATAAGTCCGAATGTGAAAAATTACTCTAGGATATAACTATTACTATTAAAATTAATATAAACAATCATCAAATCCATACATTTACAAGCTCTACATACAGATAAAACTCTGATTCCTTTCTTCACAAGAGAGCCTATCTTAAGGGTTAATGATGGTTTGAAGGCACCGATAACCAAGCCTGATTTCAAAAGTAAAACTGCTGAAGTTTAAGCACCCGTTTAGATTTAATTGCTATCCCAGATCTCGTTTCATGATAGGTCGTGAACCTGAATTAAGCCTGATAAATTTTAATGTTTTAATTTAAGATAATCGTTTGTTTCGATCCTGTTTAAATTGCCTAAAGTAGGCAATTTGGCAAGGTGCATTTAGGAAGTGTTTAATAATTTTGGAATAATTATTTATGAAGTGGTATTGTTTTCAGGAATGAATGTTTTGGAGTTTATAATATACAGATTTTGTAAGCTAAGCTAAAATTTTTTTTGAAATTGAATTAAAAATATTTATTCAGCACAAACAATTGAATAAAAAGAAAAATACAAACAAAACACGAAAAATAATAAAATAGAACTGAAAACTTAAAACTAAATATGCAATTAACAATGCTGAAATGGCTACAGCTCAGAATTATGCCAGCAGTGTAGACTGTGGCGCTGGTTTTCAGCTGTTGCCATGGTGAAATGCCGGAGATGTAAAAAAAAATAGCCAGTTGCACGGTTATACGATTATACCGTCCTTTTTATTTCTACTCTAAGGTATGACACATTAGAACCCCCTACATAATATTACATATCAATAAATAATTTCTATGCACAATAAAAGACAATTCACAAAATTGTTGTACCGCTCAGTTGGTGATTTTATGCAGAATTTTTCATTTTTAGTTTAAATGTGGAAACAGAGAAGAAAGGAATTTTGTGGATGTTGTTCCATACTTTGGCAGCGGTATATTTAAAGCATCCCTTGTATGAAGTTGAGGTTTTTATGGCATTAAAAGCGGAGTATATTATGTTATTTATATTATCTTTTTACAAAGGTTACTAAAACATTTTTGATAGGTCTCGTTCAAATAATGTGCATCACATCAAAGCGATGAATCGATCCGGGCTAGCCAAATTGAATACTTACACTGGAGTCCTACTTCATAAACGCTGAAACATTCTAAAAATAGTATGAAAAATTTCAGCTGCGTGGTCCAGGGTTTCAAGCTAGGCGATGATCATGTATTCATTTCTATTTTTAAATAGATAATACCGATTCGTTTCCCTGTTTCATTTTGAAAGACCAATGACTGCTTCCTTCGTGTTTCACACTGCCCTGTTAAATAATATATCTAGGTATTGTATATGAAGTTCACTTCGTCTATCGAACACTGTTAGATACACTTTGCAACATATAGTTAAATCACATAAATTTCAATTTGATAGAAAAAGTTATTTAAATAGAAAGCGGTGCGTAGCGTGCGGTGTTTTATTCGAACATCGAAGTATATGACAGTTCACGTCGTCTTCGCAGCGTATGCGCAGCTCGGCATCGCTGCATTTGCGATTATCACGCCATCTATCCCTTTCGCACCTATAAGTAGTGCTGCTTGTAGCAAAGGGAAAGGGACACAGAATAGGAATGGAAGGACTATAAGGATTGCAGCGCCATTCCCGTACAAATTTAAATAATCGCGTGAACAGAAAATTTTACGAAAAAAAGATTTTATCTATGGAACAATATATATTTTCCAAATTTATGTTTTCCTTTAAATTTTTTCACCAGCATTATGAAATTATTACGGTTCGTGTCAGAGAAAAATGGATCTGCGTCGTGAACATTTTTTTGTAATATTTTTTTACGAATTCAAGTCCAAGTTTGGAACCTGATGAATCGTTTAATTGACTTAAATTAGCTTTAAAAAACAAGGCGCCTTCTGAAGCAACTGTGTACTGCTGGTATAACGAGTTTAAGTGCGGTCGCTTAAATTTAAAGCATTAAGAAAGAAGTGATCGTCCTTTGACTGCTGTAATGGAAAAATCGTGCTACAATTGAAAAATTTATTTAAAAACCGGCGAATAATATAAGAAAGATTCAACACAATCTGCAGATTGGATCTGGAAGCTTAAACTTTCTGAGTGTCCCAAGTAATAGCCTCTTGATATCGCAAGCTTAAGTGTTTAACAAAATATTAAAAACATAACTGTCTATGCAGCCTGGTATAAAAATAAAATCACAGTTTCAGGAAAAACACATAAAGTCCACAATTAAACGTACAAAGTCTAAAGGCTAAATTACTACTTACGATATTCTACAGTATTCTACCTTACAATTGATTATTTTAACTCCTTTGATAACTTTTAAAAAAAAATCTTGTCCTGCATACGATCGTGTTACTGTTATGGGAGATATAAAGTCTAAAGTGTTTAAATATGCAATTTTTCTTGAGAAACTTAACATTTAGAAATTTGTTGTCGATTTCAATGAAACCTGACTTACTTCCTGGAAGTTCTAGTAGCAACTGACCTAAATACGAACAAAGGCAACGCTAACATCTGGGCAATTGGGGAAACAGTGAAAATTGAACTTAATTTTGTGAAACTGTGAGTTCAAAATCTTAATTTTGGTGGATTGGAGCATTTATCCAGATGGCAAGATTTTGTGCAGCGAAGCGGTTACTGCAGAACTTTTGTTTGCAATAAGTTTAAGGGAGTTTCGATACTTTTGATATCGACTAATGAATTAACGCCTAATATGTTTGATTGTCAATTTACTTCTTATGGTTTCAAGTAGGTATACATTTTCTTTTCACATAAAATTTTAGGGTAGTTTTGAATTTTTAATAAAACCAATAATGGCGCTCATGACAGGACATAATAAGTAAAATGAACGGAAATTAATAGTCACTTTACATACAGTCGCTCCATTTGAGACATTATTCTTTATCAGACAGCACCTTACTGCAGAGCGATGCATTTGGATCAATACTTCCAGTTAATATTTATTTTATTTTTATTTCATGTATTGGTATAAATATTTATCTATACATTTTAATTAATTCACTATGATGGCCTTTAACCGTCAATTTCTCTCAAACCGCAGACCGCAAAATAAATAACGTCGGTATAAAGCTTTGTATAATACGCCAAAGCCTCAAACTAAAGGAGCTTTTTAAAAACATTTGCTATTTTATCAATTTACTTAACCTGTTTTTGAGTTTCGTGCGGATATTGTAAAGCTTCATATAATTTTTTATAAATCTTGGGCCCTAATAACCCGACAGATTTTAACCACGTACTTCTGACGCTACTGAGAGTATACTATCTTATATCAACATAGACCAATTATGTAATAAATATATGATAAATAATCTTAGTTTAAACTATTTTTGAAAATCAAAATAAATAATCTTGATCTTTGCTTCCTTCAGCAGCGCCAATTTAGATGCAATATTGATTTCGGAATCCTTCCTAAAACATTCACTGCTATCTACTCTGTACGCACTTCCAGGGTTCGTTTTGATACGCAATGACTGGGTAAGGGTGGCGGTGGAGTGGCTATTTATTTGATGGAAGATATTTTATATAAGATCGTTAGTTTATCTCCGTCACTTTACTCCAAATCAGCTGAATATTTGGCCATCGAAATTACTCTACACCATGCTAAATTACTACTTACAGTATTCTGCAGCCCTGACCTTACAATTGATTATTTATTTATTTATTTACTCTTTATTGTTAACCATTATACATTTAGCGACACATGAGTACAATGTTTAAACAGTAGGTGGTCTTATCGCTGGGAAGCGATTTCTTCCAGACAACCAGGTTTTTAAGCTTATTAAATGTTTGGACAAGGGAATATGGCTAAACAACACTTTAAAACAAAACGAAGACATTTTAAGTAATTTTATGTGAGTACATATTGGAACTTTTTACATAAGTACACACATATACATATATAAGTATAAATAGTTACATACATACATACGCTAGATATCGTTTTCTTTCGATAATGCTAGGTAATGTTTTTCTAATAGTTTTTAAAAATGACTATAGACTTCGCAGATTTTGCAACGAGTGGTAGTGCATTCCAAAGACTCACAGCACGGACTAGAAATGATTTATTTAGAAAATCTATGTAATGCAATTGTGTTGTGAGCATCAGATTATATGTGGACCTCAGATTACGTTCGTGTTGGGTATGTCTAAAGCTAAAGAGATGTTGTAAACAGGCAGGAGCGTTAGGATTGAATAGCAATCGATAAAGCAAACAGAGAACATGAATCATGAACATGAAATCTGAGGTTTCCAGGACATATAGCTATCGAATATAACACCCAAATTCCTAACATCATAGCTGTACTCTATTGTAACTCTATCGAAGTTAATTTTCGGGCAAAATTTCCAGTTGATGCGCTTCATAATTTTTGTACTGCGTATGACTATACATTGAGTTTTTGAGGCGTTTACAACGAGACTATGGTATTTGCTCCAAGTTAGAATTGTAGCTAGGTCGCTGTTAATGGTATCAATTGCTCGAGACAAATTTTCCAGGCTTGCCTGCGAGTAGATTTAAACGTCGTCTGCATACATATGGTAGGAAGAAGATATACCGTGAGAAATCGTATTAATGAAGATAGAAAATAAAAGTGGAGACAGCACGCCACCTTGTGGGACGCCAGCTTTAATATCTGCCCAAGCAGAAAAGTCACTATTGAATACTATACGTTGACGGCGCCCAAACAAGTAGGAACGAAACCAGTCAATTACTGTTGGAGATAAGTTAAGAGAGCGTAGCAGCAGTAAGAGGATATCGAAGTCAACAGTATTAAATGCATTGCTGAAATCTATTAACGTAAGAACTGTTAACTTTTTGTTTTCCATGCCCATTCGTATATCTTCAGCAATTCTCACTGTTATGGGATTTAATACTTGCGTCATAAAAAATGACACCCGTACCCATAAATTGAAATTCCTGGTATCCTCGTATAATCTCCAAATCCTACCTCTCTCTGAAACTCACAATTTTCCTGATTGCGTTCCATTTTTGCTTGACCTTATAATCGTCTCCTTACCTAAAAATGCTGTGGCTCATGGGCAACTTACTTCATAATTTTCTTACCATGACTTGATCTTCCTATCCTATCGCTTCCGTCCCCCCAAACGTAAATCCCGAACTTTACTTTTACGTAGTTACAAGGACGTTGATTGATTGGTCGAGTGTGTTAAGCAGTTCAACCATTGATCTTAAAGTTGAGAACTTCAACTCTTTTATTCTAGAGTTATACGATCGCCATGCCTCCCTCAAACACATTAAACTCAAACATAATCCGGCTTTCAGATGAAATGAAAAAACAATGGCTAAAAGAGACAAAGCCAAATGTAGGCATACACGGTGAACTACAGAGCTAAATCTTAATAAATTTAAGATCCTACGTAATCGCTGCAATCGTCTCGGTAGGGATGCCAAGAAACGCTACTATTACAAATCTCTTATCAACCACAGCTCTGCAGCAGTGTGGAAGTTCCTTAAGTCGCTTAGAATAGGTAAATCTCCAATGGATTCAGCATAAGATTTTGACCTGTGTGTCCTTAACAAACATTTTTCTACACCTTACTACAATTACAATATAAATATAAAAATATAAGTACAAAAACTAGAACACTCAATTACTTATCTAGTCTTACATTTGCACGAGCTTCTTTTTCCTTATCAGCTACTTTGGAAAAGAATGTACAGACGTCAATCCTCTCCATATCTTCAGCTGCTATCGGCAATGATAACTTGTGCTCTAGAATGATAACTCTTAGTATTCCTATGTTGTTACCTATTAATTATCACCTACATATTTAATTATTTAAAATTCAATTAATGAATTTCAGTCCGGCTTTCGAGCAGACCATAGAACTCTAACTGCTCTCCTCAATGTAACAGACGATATTCGCTGGGCCAAAGAGAATAAGTCACTCACTATGCTGATCCTATTAGACTTAAGTAACGCATTTAATCCGTCAAGTCCTTCTCGGTATTCTTCAATCCTTAAACACCTTCACTTCTCCATTGAGCTGGTTCGACTCCTATCTTCGGGGCCGCTCGCAGCGTGTCCAACGTGATGAGTCCTACTCTGACTGGTGTGATCTGGCTGCTGGCGTGCCCCAAGTCTCTCTCCATTACTCTCCGCAATATTCATCGACTCTCTGACTGAAGTCGTATCCTTCTTGCAAATTTATCGGCATTTCCTAGTCGCTGATGCCGATTCCACGATTGCATCAATTAATTAATTAATTTATTTATTTATCTTTGGAAGACCAACAGTTATATTATAATACAAAAATTTATATAAAAAAATTACATTAACCAATAGTAAACCAATTACAGGTCTTCACTAGTAACAACAAATGTTTAAATGTAATCACTACAGAACTAAAATTAAGAATAACAACTATTATTTTTTGTATCAATACATTTACATATTTTCTTTCCATCCCATCCCAAAGTAGCAACATCGAAACTAATTGAAAAACAAAATTTTCTAATTATTAACAAACAAGTAGCACAATTTGCAGAGTTAATACATATAACGCAATAAAAAACATAAAACAACCTTCTCATCTACTGGTCAAAAAGATTGCTTAGTAAGCGTCTTGCGGTCTTAATACTTGTATGGAACAGTTAAAAGGCAATCTCCCTGCTCACGTCACTTAAAGTTACTGGCGCTACGCACAAAAATGAATTCTGCCTATGATTTGACAAAGCTGATGGTATGTGCAATGGGGGATTAAATCTAAATGTTTTGTTTGGCACATTCAAGTGTATTTTTTGGAGTTACTCGGAGCAGGTTACGGTATTGTTGGCAATTTTCATAAGGTACGTTATGTCCGCGATATCTCGACGTAATTGAAGTGGAAGAAGGTGAAATTTTTTATATAAAGCCAGATCTTTTTTTAGAGTTGTAGGGCATTTTTAGGCGATAGCATAAATATTTAATAGATCGTTTCTGGATATTTTCAATTCGGTTTATGTAAATACTGTAACGAGGGTTCCAAATTCTGAAGCATACTCTAGATGACTACTGATATACGTGCAGTACAGTATTTTCAGTGTTTTTGCCTGACAGAAATTGGGAGAACTTCTCATAATAAAAACTAAGGATTTCGCTTTAGCGATTATAGTGTCAATTTGGGAATCAAAATGTAAGCCATCATCATGTCTATATGATGATGGCTTCCTAGATCTTTCACTAGTTTAACCCTATTAAGAATGTGCCCTTTTCATAGAGTATTGAGGACAAGTTGGTGTTGGCTTACGAGTGTAATTTATTGCACAACATTTGAGAGGATTAAAGTCCATCTTGATTGAGTCACAGTACGAAGCTAATCTTGTCAAGTCCTCTTGCATGTCGTCAACGTCATTTTTCGTCTTTATCGTTCTTAAAAAATTTGATATCGTCTGCAAAATATAATATCTTGCAAGTATTCAGTGTTTTATGAATTTCATCTATGAAGATCGCTAACAAGAGAAGGCACACCGCTCGGTACCGTAACCCAACCAGAAATGTAGTTTTGGACTACCACAGCCTGCGTTCTGTTAGTGATATATGACGTGAACCATCTTAGGAGGTCCCTGGCGATTCCTGCTTTGTTAAGTCGATTAATAAGTATGTTGTGATCTATTCTATCAAATGCTTTACTGTAATCTGTATAAACTACGTATACTTCCCCCCCCCCCTCTCTGCATTTCATTGGTCAAAAAATCATTAAATATAACAAATTCGAAACAGTGGGCGCCCTTTAATAAAGCCATGTTGACATGTGCTGAAGGTTCCTTTAAAAGTTGCAATCATTTGGTTGTATATATAGCGTTCAAACACTTTAGCTAAGATACACAATTTGGAAATTGGCCGATAGTTAATTTAGTCAGTTTTAGAGCCCTTTTTATGCAATGAAGATGTTTTTCACATCCGTGACTGGGTGAAATCCTTCCTCCTTGGCTCTATCTCCTCAATATCTTGGCCCTATCTCCGTACTCCAATTCCAATTGCTTTCACTGACAAGACTAGGTATTTAGGTGTGACTATTCAAACCTTAATGGTAACGCTTATGTTGACGAAAATAGTAGGAAAGTCCTTTCATTTCATTCCCTAAAAAGCCTCCAAAGTTTTCTGCTTTTACCTACTAAAATACCTTGGCCCAAATTATACAATCGATTATGCGGACGCTTGCTGCCTAGATGCCATTGAGAAGTTATTAAATAAGCTGGAACGGTTGCAGAACCTTGGCATACGTTTTATACTCAATCTTGAAAAGTATGATCATGATTGTGTCCGAGTTTCGCAAGCCACTTCGGTGATTCCCAATCGTTTGTCGTAGGAATACTCGGATTCTTTGTCTCCTCTTTGATTTCCTGAACAATCAAACCTCTCCTTCCTATTATATTATAAGCGCTTTTCCTTCGGTCATCCCCACGATGTTATTTGTAGACCTTCTATGCGTAGATTACTTCGAATGCCTAACCATAAGTCCGACTTCTATGCTTATTTATTTTCCGTTCAATCAGTTAGACTATGGAACTCACTGCCACACTTTATTAGGGAGATGAAAACATTACCAAAACAAAAATTATCATTATAATCGTAGTCGTCATGTTACTTAGTACATGTACGGTTCCATTGAATTATAAGTTATGTATTATTTTATTATATTAATATTAATGTAGGTATTCTATTTTTATTTAGTGTATGTAAGTTTATATTTTCATTCACAATTAGTTGCATTTCTTTAATAAAACTTTACAGTTACAGGACTGCTGGAAAACATTTCTTTTAGAGATAAGCAGTACCTTTGTTAATTACTTTTTTGTTTTTTTTAAGTCTACTTTTATGCCTTAGTATGTACATAAATTATTAAATATAATAATAATAAATCAATCGATTAAGTTTAGCACTAACTTGTGAACAAAGGTTTTTTTTTTGTGTGACTAAGAGAAACCAATCCCTAGTCGAAACATAGAGTAAGCGAGAAAGACACTTCACGAATCACTCCGATACAGATGGGTGTTTTACACTTGAGATTCTTCAGCTTGTAGTTTTTATTACACATCTGTATCGGTATAGTTTTTATACTGAACATCTCAAACATGATGCGTTATTGGACTACACATTATGTCCTTCAATTAGGCTCTAGAAACGATGGCTTAACTCGGACGGGTTACGGATGGCGGTGTTTAAATAACCCTATAACTAAAGAATTTTATTGTAAATTTTAAAGATAATAAAAATGTATGATCCTTCAAAGCAAGAACTAAATAGAATATGGAATTTCAAAAACATTTATAACTTTAGGTCATTATATAATTCTAAATATGCTACAGAACATTTTTTGTGCCATTTTTGGAATATTTTTATTTTGTTTTACTATTGTGTGTTCTAATAAATGCTTTCTTTCTTTCTTTCTATAAGGACATGGTATAAAAAACGTCCACCTCACATAATTTCTCGTTTACTGGTGCTAGTCGTTCGGATCACGATGCCTAGTCGACAACACCGAGGCGCGAACCTTAGCCGCAAGCTGTTACAGTTAAGTCACATGCATAGCTCTAACAAACCGGATCGTTTACCGTTTGTACTTTATGAGAATGTTATTTTTTGAATAAACTTGATAACGAGAAGCGGAACTATCCAATAATAATCTAACGATCTCATAAAAATTTATAAGTAACTGAACAGTCGTATCATTGACTGACCCGTAGTATGCAGGCCCGTAGCGGCCTGTTATACTAGAGGCCCTATGTTTGAGTCTTATTTGATAAACGTCTGTGTAGTAAAAGTTTGTTCAAAGGCCAGAATTTGATATTTGTTTACGAATCATAGAAGTTTTTTAATTATTGTAACTTATGAACTAATGATCTCTAAATAAGATCCCTCGCAGTCTATTTATACAAAACTTGAATTCCTTGTATTTGTTTAAGAATCTATCACTAATGCCAGCAAGTACCGACACTGTTTATTTTATGGTGAGACCGTTAAAAGATCGTTAATGTTAGCATCACAACAATAAACATCTCGTTAAAGTTCACAAACAACGTTTAAGTACATAAATAACAAGAATACATGTGTACACGCCTTGAAGACATGCACAATTTACAAGGCGGCTGTTAACGTGTTAGCGTAAATAATGAAACAATTACTTTTTTTAAAAATTACGAAAGAAAGTGTTTCTTCTCTCTGTTAAAATGTTTGTGCTGTATTGACAAAAGCTGATGTGAACGGAAATGTTGCTTTTTAAATTTGATTTTGGTGACATCCTATACTTTGTCATCCCATACTTATTTATCCTAGGTGTGTAAAGTTTTCAGGACAGAGGTAACATCCCACAAATTTTTAGGCCAAGGTGTTAACAACATGAAAGTCGTGTTTTTTTATGTAAAATGTAATCATAAGTCTGCACAGAACATTTAATATAATAATATTTGAAAACGTTTGGGTTTTTAAGGAGTTGAGATATAAACTTAGGAGGGATCTTTGGGCCCTGTAGGCAAGCACAAAAAAATCAAATAAAGGAGATACGTATAATCCACGTGGAAAGCATAAGTTATTATGGATAATTATGGAACAAACAAAAAAGATATTCAGGGCCAAGGAATAAAACCAAATAAATAATAATAATATTTCCAACAATCACACCACATTATCTAGCCCAAATTAAGTATCATTAAGATCATAAGACTTGTGTTATGGATAGGAATTAGATAACGGATAAATAAACTTAAGAAATATATAAGCACACATAGATTTTTTTTTCATGTATAAATATTAGAAATAAACTTAAATAAACATTCATGCACATCCATGACTAGAAAGCAAATATAATAAAATATCTGCCTCTACCAGGATTCGAACCCGGGACCTCTGAAATGGAAGGCAAGGGTACTTACCTCCACACCAAACAGGCCGTCTATATTAATAATAAATATTTCTAACTAACACACCACATTATTTAGCCCAAATTAAGTATCATGAAGAACTTGTGTTATGGATACTAGATAACGGATAAACTTAAGAAATATATAAACACACATAGATATTTTTTTTTCATTTATATATATTAGAAATAAACTTAAATGAACATACATACACATCCATGACTAGAAAGCAAATATGATAAAATATCTGGCCTTACCACGATTCGAACCCGGGACTTCTGGCATGAAAAGCAAGGCCACTTGCCTCCATACCAAACAGGCCGTCAAAATGAACTAGGTTTTGTTTTATTGGTAGATCGGCTTGTTTTTACAAGCTTGCCGTAAACGAGTTACAACAGGATTTTGAATATAGAAAAAACCTCGAGAGATAAACCAACTAAATAATAAAAACGTTTTAGAAGTCGATACTGAAAATTGTGTTTTCTTAAATACCTATTTTAAAAACATTTGTGAAGTCGTGTCAAAATTAAATTTATTGCGTTGGGTGGCGCTAGTAGTCATTCAAATAGAGTGCTATTCTTATTTTTTTAGTTCCTGATGAATTCCACCAAATTTACAGAAATATTACCACTCACACCGTTATACACAAATTCAGAGATTAGATTGGTTTTGATAATAGTTTTTTCTTTCGATGAGGTTAACTAAACGCTCGGCTACTTCATGAAATAAACTATTTGATTGTACCTATAGTAAAATGCTTTTACTCGCTAATGTTTATTCTTTTTTTACCAACTTCAAAAAAGACGAGGTTTACAATTCGACACGGTAGTAAAATAATTTAAACTGCGAAATTTTTATGATTTATTTTTCATTACTTCGAAAACCAACAACGTTACTAGTTTATATGCGCTATGATATATTCAAAAAGTAAGTCAATTACAAGTTTATACAGTATCCAACTTAATATAAATGTATACCATGTTAATAGTAAAAACGCAACGTTCTTCTGTTCATTTGTTTTATTAAAAGAAAAGCATATCTGTAGAGTATAGAGCTATCGAGCGCGAAAAGCTACGAAATTTTTTATTAAAATCAATTTAGTAGAACAGGAAGTATAGCTTAGTTTTAGTGAAAACTTAACCTAAATTTTAGCAACGACACCAGATGTACGACGATTCAAATGAGAGACAGTCGTATAATGTAATAATTACGCATTTGATCCCTCTGTCCGAATGATAGTTGTAAAGTCATCGTATAGTAATTTGATTGAATCCAATAAAATTCGACTAGTCACATAAGCTTAACAAAATTGTAAATGAATTGTTGTGTAAATAAAGGTAAAATATAATGTTTGAACAAATGTTGCATAAAGTATAAGCTTACGTAACAAATGATAGACAAGGGAATGCTAGTGGCACAGAGTTTAAGTTTAAGAAACCACCCTCACCCAACTACGGACTGGTGGAAGGCAATTTTTAGTGCACCACGCTTGTCTACTGCGGGTTGGCAGACTTTTCAGATACAATTTCTACAGATATCAGAATTAATTTCTGAGGTATACAGTTTCTTAACGATATTTTCCTTTACCAGTAGAGCAGTAGGTTTAATGTACGAGGGTGGATTGAAAAGTTCGCGGCCTAACATAGATAGCGTTGTCATATTATTATAAAACTACGCTCATATGAAACCGCCTTCCCGCTCTTTTAGCCCCCGCGCTAATTGAGCACCCAAATTTCACTGGTTGTTGTCGTAATATATAATTTCATAGTTGTATACCGTATTAAGTTTCTAACGCCGTTTTCACGGCGGACAGTGGCTCGTTAACCGTACTTCAAATAAGTTTCTAACGCCGTTTTCACGGCGGTCAGTGGCTTGTTAACCGTACTTCGTGGAACGTGAGCTTCGTCGACGGGGTTTCGTCGTTCCAGGACTTCAAGTTCCGTGTTCGAGTAAGTTATCCGCGTCGTCCTCAACCGCCCTACTGCGTGTAGGGTGGTTTTTTTAGGAAGTTAGTCATCGTTGATAGGTTCATAGTATATATATTTATATATTGTCGTCCCTCCCCAACCCCTCCGCAATGGCTTCCCTAAGCCCTGAGGAGCTTCTGAATAAGCTGATCGCTGATTACGACGCCCAAGGCACTTACTGCCCCCCTCATATGATTCGCACACTGCAATCATTTCTCCCTCTAATCATGGCACTAATCACACCGGCCCCTCAGGCCACCTCCGTCCCTCAGACCGCTCTGGTCTTAGGCCCTCCCGCGTCCCCTTCCTCCAGTGACATGGAGTGCGAAGTAGACGCCCCTCCGCGCCGCAAGCACGCACCCGCGACCGAGTCATCCTCGGACGCCACCCCAACTGGCCCTGAGTCTCCCTTCTTTACGCTTGTTAAGAAGCGCTCTAAGAAGCGTTCGAAACAAGACCCGGCGCCCTCGACGCCCGTCCCTACACCCCCTGCGGCGTCTTCAACGCCAGCTGCCCCGGTGTCTTCAACACCCGCTCCGGCCCCAACTTCTGTCAAGGCCAAGGTCCCACCACCCGTTTTCCTTCGGGAAAAGGGTAAATGGACTGAGGTCTCGACATTGTGCAATGAGCACAAGATCCATTACACCCGAGCGGTAAACTCGGGTGAATCTATTAAAATCACTGTCTCGTCGATTGACGATTTCCGAGCTTTGACTAAGCTCCTCACCGATAAGCAATATGCTTATCACACTTATGCTCTGTCAGAAGAGCGTAAGATCAGAGCGGTACTCAGGGGAGTCCCGTTCGAATTATCGAACGAGGCTATCCTGGAGGATCTGCAGTCCCAAGGCTTCCCGGCACTCGCGGTGCATAAAATGCACAGCAAGTACGGGAGGCAACACCCTCTCGCTTTGGTGGTTCTCACCAACGTCCCCAAGTCCAGGGAGATCCTCAAAGGGGTTAGCACTATATGCGGCCTCTCTGGGATCTCGATCGAGGCGCCTCATCGCCGCGGTCATCCCGGCCAGTGCCATCGGTGCCAGTTGTACGGGCACGCGGCGGCCAACTGCTGCGCACCGCCCAGGTGCGTCAAGTGCCTGGTCCCTCATCTCACTAAGGAGTGCAATCGCACTCCTGAAACTCCCTCTCCTCCCGATTGCGTGCTTTGTGGCCAGTCCGGCCACACCGCAAATTACAGGGGCTGCCCTCGTGCACCCCGTTGTATGCGTTCCAATCCCAAGAGGTCGGCACCCAAACAGGCCCCGCGCCTTTCTCAAAAAAACTTTCCGCCGCTGCGTAGCCGGGTTCCTCCGGCTACAAAGCCTACACAGTCTAGGCCTGCCCCAGAAAACTGGAGGCAGCGCCCCGCATCGAATCTCATCCCGGCTCCTCGCCCATTCAAACCCACTCCTCAATCCTCCGTAGCAGACGATATGCGTATCGTCTGCGACGCTATAAAAAATGTCGATGTTAGTGAAATCGCAGTCTTAGCCCGTAAACTTAGGGCTTCACGTACTCCGACAGAGCGTTTGCTAGCTCTGGCGGAGCATAGTTCCCTTCTCAATTCATTGTAGGTTCATTTAAATGAATTGATCCCTAAATCATGCTTCGGCCGACCTCTGCCCAGCCCCGGCTTCACCGGAGGCTGCCCAGAACGGCCACCAACTCATGTCCCTTTGAGCACCTTCAGTGCAACTTTCACTACAGGCGGAAGACCCGCTAGCGGGTCTCTGCCAGCGCGCCCAACTTCCCGACGGGTGTCGCTTCCGATGAAGGCTAACGGTAATAACTACAGCCAACAGGTGGTTTTTAGTGGGTAGGTGCCATTCTGGTGAGTCCCACATAACCCCCCCGCAGAGGAATTTACCTGCGGGCGGGGATGCATGACGCATCTTCCACCTCCCTCCCGCGAGGGTGCCTCGGCAGCAAAAAAAAAAAAAAAAACCTAGACTCTTTTTCAGTCTCTGTGCAATTTTTCTCTGAGATACATGCGTAATTATTTATTTTATTGAACATCAAGTGAGAGTAAGTCTCATTAATTTTGAAAACGGGTAGTTTAGAGCACAAATGACCCCCGCTCTGGACGGCCTTCTACAGCTACGACTTTGGAAAACATCAAAAAAATATGTGATCTCATCATGGGAGACAAAATATTAAAGGTATCTGAGATAGCTGAAGCTCTAAAAATTTCATATGAACGTACACAAAACATGATCGTTAACGAATTAGGGTTCCACAAGGTGTCTGCAAGATGAGTTCCGCGGCTCCTTTCAACTGAACAGAAACGAACTCGGCTCACGATTTCTCAATTCAAAAATTCAAAACACAAAAGTTCAACACTATACTCCTGAATCTAAACAACAATCCAAACAATGTAAGAGATCCAGATCGCCGACCCCCAAGAAAGCCAAGGTGTGTTTTTCAGTAAATAAGGTAATGCCATCGGTTTTCTGATTTTCTGCCATCTTGGTTGATTACTTAAAAAGAGGTCAAACTATAAATGCTGCATACTACTGCACACTATTACGTCGTTTACGCGCAGAAATAAAGTCTAAAAGACCAGGATTGTTGACCAAGAAAGTTTTATTTCATCAGGACAATGCTCGTGTTCACACATCTGCAGAATCGATGGCTCAATTCAAAAGTGAATTGTGGTTTTGAATTGCTTCCTCATCCCCATTATTCACCTGACTTGGCACCTTCTGACTTCTACGTATTTTCAAAACTAAAAAAGCACTGAGGTGGAATGAAATTTTCTACCAATTAGGAGATCAAAGTGGCCGTAGATGCCTTTTTTGAAGACCTTCTATTAAAATGCGATAAAGGCTTTGGAGGAACGCTGGACTAAGTGTGACCTAGGAGGAGAGTATGTAGCAAAATAAATATAAAAAATTGCATTATTCCTGTGTTTCCTTATTTAGGCCGCGAACTTTTCAATCCACCCCGTACTTAAGTTGCAACTCATTGGTATATTTCGCAGTCAACGCTATCGAACCCGGAACCTTCTGTTCGAGAAGCTAACGCCTTAGTCTCTGGTCAAAACAAAGGTCACGTGACCTGCAAAGCCGAATATCATGGTGGGAAGAGTCGCGAGATAAACTGCTAAATACCTTCGACGTTTTTATTAAACACCGAAGTTGGCAAGCGTGGTAAATTATAAAAACTACCCCTATCTGCCCTATCTTACCCCTTGTTAAGCACACGGGATTATTACATCAGACCCAGTCGGCCCAGTGCGGCCAGTCCGGCCACACAGCTAACTACAGGGGTTGCCCGCGCGCTCCGCGCTCTTCAGCTAAGAGGGCTGCGCCTAAATCGGCGCCGCCGCTCACTCCCGCTAACTTCCCGCCGCTGCGCAACCGGGGTCCCCCGGTAGCAAAGCCCGAGCAGCCGACGCCTACTCCGGCTCTGTCCTGGAGGCAGCGTCCGGCCGCCCCACCTGCACCTTCCCGTCCTATCCCAGCTCCCGTAGGGCCGCGTCCCGCTCCGTCGTCTTCACCTCAGTCGTCGTTGGCTGTCGTCATTCAAAACGTCGACATTAACGAAATTTCCGTACTCGCACGCAAACTGCGAGCCGCCCGCTCTCCTCAAGAGCGTTTATTTGCGTTAGCCGAGCATCACTCGCTTCTAAGTTCGTTACAAATTTTATTTTTATATAAATTCGTAAATAAGCAAATATAATGTCTAGACCCGCAAATCCCACGTCCGGTCTTATCAAACCCAAGGGCTTATCCCTAGTTTTTTTTAACGTTCGTAGTCTCAGGACTAACCTTTCTGAGCTCAAACTGTTCCTTCAGAACAACGAGCCAGACTTATTGCTCCTCCAAGAGACATGGCTTACTGCAAACCACATCAGGGGATTCGCTATTCCCAAGTACACGTTCATCCGTAACGATTGTCGTCTCACGACGTCAACTCGTAGCAACACTCATACGCTGTTAGCCTCTGTAGGGCTTACTCTGCGGTCGGTTTCGATCGGCTGCAAGTAAGTCGGTCTCTTGCACAGCAACAACAGAGCTGAGCTTACCGCGGTCGATTAAATTCGATAGTGGTTCGCGAAGCTCGGGCTGTTTTTCTGGCTGCGTACCTGACGCTTGGCGCTTGCTACGTAGTCAGAGACTCGCTCTGCGGCCGGCCCCTGGCCGGTCGTAACGTAGTCAATCCCGCACTCTGTGCACCCCTCGAAGTAAAAACCTCACTCCGGTGAGTGCAGCAACAACAGGGTTGAGCTTACCGCGGTCGATTAAATTCGATAGTGGTTTGCAAGACTCGGGCTGTCTTTCTGGCTGCGTACTCGACGCTTGGCGCCTGTACGTAGTCAGAGACTCGCTCTGCGGCCGGCTCCGGCCGGTCGTAACGTAGTCAATCCCGCACTTTTAGTGCAACCCAACTCCGTCAGGTCTACGGCCGGTTTTTGTTGTCAATTTATTGACGACACACTCCGTAGTAGACTTGCGTTTGATCAGGTGGATACTTAACGGTGACAACTAAGCCTGATAGCGTTGCCCCGGTGCGCTTCCAAGGCCCTTCAGGCCAAGGAGAAACCGGCAGACCCGATCCCATTGCACTTGGGCCTTTCCCAGGGTGACGGTACAGTGCTGTCCGAGCTAGAGGCACCACTTCGCGTCGTCCCCAGCCCCCCTACCGCGGGTAGGGAGGTTTAGGTGCTAGGTTTGCTAGGGAACCTAGGCATTCTTATATATTTATATATTTTATATATCGTAGGACCAAGCCCTCCCAATGGACCAGCAAAGCTTGGTAAACTTTGCTAGGTCGTTCGCCCAGGCGCTCGTTGCGTCCGGCGTCAGCATATCGGATGACATTCTAACGCAGGCCTTACAGGCAACTATCGCGTCCCCGGCCCCTCAGGCCTCAACCCCGGCCCCTCAGGCCTCCAACGTCGAGACCCCTCAGGTCTTAAGCTCTCCCGCGTCTCCCGCCTCGTCCGAGATGGACTGCGAATCGGTCGCATCCTCTCACGCGTCGCGTCGTAAGCGTACCGCTCCCGGGAGCGACTCCGAACCCGCGTCTGATACGTCGTCAGATGCCGTCACCTTAACCGGCTCTCCTGAGCCCGCGTTTCAACTCGTCGCCAAGCGCTCCAAGAAGCGCTCTAAGAAAGCTTCGGTATCTTCAATACCCGAGCCCTCCCCGGTGTCTTCAACACCAGCCCCCGCGCCGTTAAAATCGCTCGTAGTAACCGCGTCTCCGTCGGTCACATCGAAGCCAGCGACGCGCTGCGCTCCCGTCCCGCCGAAGCCTCAGCTCCCTCCGCCCGTATTCCTGCGTGAAAAAGCGCGCTGGACCGCGGTTTCCAACTTGTGCAAAGTGCACAAAATTAATTACTTAAAAGCCGCCAACGCTGGCGATACAATCAAGATTCAAGTAGCGACCGTCGACGACTTCCGCGAGTTTACCAGGTTACTCGGATTAAACCAAATCGCGTATCACACCTACGCCCTCCCGGAGGAGCGTAAGATCCGCGCAGTACTACGGGGCGTCCCGTTCGAACTCAGCAACGAAGACATTCTCGATGACCTTAAGTCTCAGGGTTTCCCGGTCACAGCAGTGCACAAGATGCACTCCAACCGCGGTAGGCGTTTTCCGTTAGCGCTAGTAATCCTGTCCAATACTCCCGACTCGAAGGAGATTTTCAAAGAGGCTCGCACAATCTGCGGACTCTCAAACATCTCCGTCGAGCGTCCCAACCCCCGCGGTCACCCTGGGCAGTGCCACCGCTGCCAGCTATATGGCCACGCAGCGGCTAACTGTTCAGCTCCCCCCAGGTGCGTAAAGTGCCTGGATCCTCACTTCACTAAGGAGGATCTGCACTGCACTGCACTCGCACTCCCGAATCCACTTCCCCCCCTGCCTGTGTGCTGTGCGGCCAGTCCGGCCACACAGCAAACTACAGGGGTTGCCCTGGCGCTCCGCGCTCCACCACCAAGAGGGTCGCGCCTAAACCGGCGCCGCCACTCACTCCTGCCAACTTCCCGCCGCTGCGCAACCGGGGTCCCCCGGAAGCAAAGCCCGTTCAGCCGACGCCTACTCCGGCTCTGTCTTGGAGGCAGCGTCCGGCCGTCCCGCCTGCACCTTCCCGACCCATCCCAGCTCCCGTAGCTCCCGTAGGGCCGCGTTCCGCGTTGTCATCTTCCCCTCAGTCGTCGTTGGCTGAGGACATGAAGACCGTGTTCGACGTCATCCAAAACGTCGACATTAACGAAATCTCCGTACTCGCACGCAAACTGCGAGCCGCCCGCTCTCCTCAAGAGCGTTTATTCGCGTTAGCAGAGCATCACTCGCTCCTAAGTTCGTTGTAAATTCTTTTATTTTTGTAAATTTTAAATAAATAAATTTTAATGTCTAGACCCGCGAATCTCGCGTCCAGTCGTATTAAACCTAAGGGCTTATCCCTAGTATCTTTTAACGCTCGTAGCCTTAGCTCTAACCTTCCCGAGATTAAACTGTTCCTTCAGAACAACGACCCAGATCTTTTTCTTCTCCAGGAAACATGGCTCACTCCTAATCGCTCCAGGGGATTCGCGATTCCTAAATACGCGTTTACACGTAACGACAGGCCTAACTGCGACGGTTTCGGCGGCACTGCTATCTACTACAAAAGAGGATTCCATTGCTGTCCTCTCCCTACCCCTCCTCTCCTTAACATGGAAGCCACCGTGTGTAGATTGGCTATGACTGGTCATCCGACCATCATCATAGCCTCAGTCTACATACCTTGTGGCACCAAACCTATCCGCAGCGACTTTGAGACCATTCTCGCCCTCGGCCGTTCAGTCATTATGTTCGGAGACTTTAACTCCAAACATACTGACTGGACGTGCCTATCAACCAACCAAAGCGGTATAGCTCTCCTCGACATCACCAACTTACTCGACTTAGACGTCGTCTCCCCTATCACTCCCACTCACTATCCCGACAATCCGAACCACTCTCCGGACATCCTCGACTTTGCAATCGTCAAGCATATCAACCTCGACCTCAGGTCTATCGAACCGCTCGATGACCTAGGTTCTGACCACCGCCCCGTCTCCCTCGTGCTAGGACCGCCTAACGTTAACGTCACTTCTCCTAAGACCTTTACCGACTGGAAAGGTTTTAAAAACACGATAGTTTCTGCCTTAGAGGCCCCAAACTCTCCGCTCGCGATCTCGCCCGATCAATTAGATAGCCCGGATAAAATAGACTCGTTAGTAAATTCTCTCACTGATGCTATCAACTCAGCCATCAGTGTAAACGAAAAGGTTGCTAAGAAAGGCAAACCCACGCTTCCCTTAGCCATTAGCAATCTTATTAAAGCTAAGAACGCGGCTCTCCGGAGAGCCAAGAAATATCCCACGCCCGCCTATAGAACAGCTGCGAATCAGCTGCAACGTAAAGTTAGATCTCGCCTCGCGGAACTCCGAGACGCCCAGATGAACGATCTCATGGCGAATATCTCCCCGTCCCACCAAGCGTATTATCGAATGGCCCGAGCCTTACGCGTAGACGCCGCCTCTCACGTCCCTCCTCTCACTCGTCCCGATGGCTCTATCGCCTTCGAAGACGAAGAGAAAGCCGAATGCTTCGCTGACAGCGTTGCGTCTCAATGCTCGCCCTGCACGCAAACCGCGAATCCCAATCACATCAAAGCGGTGAAGGCCGAAGTCCTCCGTAGAAACTCTCTCCCCATCACGGCCGACCCCGTCACAGTCTCTAATGATGAAATCTCGCTTCACATCAAAAGTCAAAAGTCCAGAAAGGCTCCGGGTGCAGATGGTATTTCCAACCACGCACTTAAGCACCTGCCTCAACAGGTGCTTACCTTGATAGCTATCATTTTCAATGCCTGCTTCGACCTTAGCTACTTTCCAAAAGCTTGGAAAGAAGCGACAGTCATAGGCATACCCAAGCCGGGTAAACCTCTTAATGTCCCGGCTAATCACAGACCCATCAGCCTCCTCAAGGCAATGTCTAAACTTCTCGAGAGAGTCATACTCTCTCGAATGCGGAACCATCTGTTTCCAACGGACGGCGATCCTCTCATAATTCCCCACCAGTTCGGCTTTCGCGCTAAGCACTCCTGCCCTCAGCAAGTCCATCGAATCGTCGAGTACATACTCGACGGCTTCTATCCGAAACGAAAGAAAACGATCGCAGTTTTCTTTGACGTAGCCAAGGCTTTCGACAAAGTCTGGCACAGCGGTCTCGTTTATAAACTCTATAAAATAGGCTTACCGGCTCGCCTAGTTAGGATAATCGCGTCGTTTCTCAAAGACCGCACGTTTCGTTTCAAACATGAAGGCACGCTCTCCGCGCCTCGTCCCATAAAGGCTGGAGTCCCTCAAGGCTCAGTCCTCGCCCCTCTTTTGTATACCGTATACACTAACGACATTCCCATCCCAGCTAAAGTCGTCGAACTCGCTCTCTTTGCCGACGACACTGCCCTTTACACCAAAGGCCGCAGAGCCTCGGGTCTCGTCACCAGACTTCAAAAGGCTATTAACACCCTCGGTGCTTGGTTTAAAAAATGGCGTATCGATGTGAACCCAGAGAAGAGCTCTGCGGTTTACTTCGACTACAGACGCAGTCGTATCCCCGACAATCTCCAATTGAGAATGCAAGGCACTCCCATCCCCTGGAAGCGTAGTACTAAATATTTAGGCGTCATATTAGACCAGACGCTTTCATTCAATCCTCACGTCGATAGAGTAACGAAACTCGCACGTTTTTACCTAGGCCGGCTTTACAGTATGTTAGGTAGAAAAAGTAAAATGTCCTTCAGAAACAAACGTACGATTTATAAGGTCTGCGTTAGAACAGTCATGTCATATGCTTCGCCAGTCTTTGCTCACGCCAAACCCTCCGTCCTGCACAAACTGCAGGTAGTTCAAAACCTCTTCTGCCGCAGGGCCACAAACGCACCTTGGTACGTGCGCAACGCGGACCTGCACAGAGATCTTGAACTGCCTACAGTACAACAGTATCTAAAAACACTCTCAGAATCGTTCTTCAAACGCGCCGAATCCCATCCCAATCCTCTTGTTCGAAAATCAGTCTCATATACTGCTCCTGTCCTAGATTCGGCATACAAAATCGCTAGACCGAGAAACGTGCACACAAGCGAACGTTCGAAGATAACCGTAGATCTCGAGGCCCTTCAGGCAGCAAAATCTAATTCTAACGTAAATCCGAATTAATGCAAATTTAATTTTCAATTTTTAATGTTTTCATTATTTACTTTTCATTTTTAATGTTTTTATTTTTATTTTACTTTTAATTTTTGAGCACCTTCAGTGCTATGTAAATCCCAGCGGGTGACCCCTTAAGGGCCCCGCTAGCGCGGCCTCTTTCTCCAATTGGCCGTCGCTCCGATGAAGGCTGAGTGGCAAAAATGCACGAGCCGACAGGGGGTTTTTAGTGGGTATGGTTCTGGTAGGCGTCGGGACGAGTCCCACATAACTTTGGAATCGCGCCAGAGTATGCGTCAGAGCATTTTTATCCTCCTGCCCTTCCCGCGGAGGGGAACAAAAAAAAAAAAAAAAAAAAAAGGCTCAGTCCTCGCCCGTCTATTGTACACCGTGTACACTAACGATATTTTTTTTTTTTTTCTCATACCTCTGGCATGGTGGCCACAGACTGTTTTTACTTTTTAGGTTTTTTGCGAAATTTTGCGTTGCATACTACAATAAAGCTTTTTTATATATCTACATCAATTTCTAGCAAGTTTTGCGTGTATTTTTGTTCAATTTATTCAATCTTATTTTGAGTACATTACACAACAAGAACCAAACAAAAGTCAGCATATGTCAATTACGTCATAAATTAACAAACAAAAAATAACACTAACGATATTCCTATCCCGCCGAAAGGCGTCGAACTCGCCCTCTTTGCCGATAACACTGCCCTTTACACCAAAGGCCTCAGTGTCCTGGGCCTCACAACCAGACTCCAAAAGGCATTAAAAGCCCTCGGTGCATGGTTTCAAAAATGGCGTATCGATGTGAACCCAGACAAGAGCTCTGCGGTTTACTTTGACTACAAACGCCGTCGTATCGCCGACAATCTCCACATTAAAATGCTAGGCACTCCCATTCCCTGGAAGCACACTACCAAATATTTAGGCGTCACCTTAGACCAGACGCTTTCTTTCAAACCTCACGTCAATAGAGTAACGAAACTCGCACGTAAAAACGTGCGAGTAAAAACTCAGGCCGTTTTTATAGTATGTTAGGTAGTGAAAGTAAAATGTCCTTCAGAAATAAACGTACGCTTTATAAGGTCTACGTTAGACCCGTCATGACATATGCCTCGCCAATCTTTGCCCACGCCAAACCCTCCGTCCTGCACAAACTGCAGGTAGCTCAAAATCATTTCTGCCGCAGGGCCACAAACGCACCTTGGTACGTGCGCAACGCGAACCTGCACAGAGATCTTGAACTACCTACAGTGCAACAGCACCTAAAAACACCTTCAGTGCTATCTATTCACATTCAGTGCTTTGAGCACCCTCAGTGCTATGTAAATCCCAGCGGGTGACCCCTTCTGCGCCCCGCTAGCGCGGCCTCTTTCTCCGATTGGCCGTCGCTCAGATGAAGGCTGAGTGGCAAAAATTGCACGAGCCGACAGGGGGTTTTTTAGTGGGTAGTGGTTCTGGTAGGCGTCGGAACGAGTCCCACATAACCTGGACCGCGCGCGCCAGTGTATGCGTCAGAGCATTTTTTATCCTCTTGCCCTTCCCGTGGAGGGGAACAAAAAAAAATTATTTAATCTATTGTGTAATATACCAAGAATACGGAATAAATTGTCCATAAAACACGGAAACCCTCTTTTTCGTATGATTCTATAGTTATTAAGAAAACGTTTGATACAATAAAAAAAATATTATAATTTCACACTGCTTTTTTCTAAATATTAAACTGTACGTGGAGGGTCTGATGTGTTTAGTTCATTCAACATCTTATTTATTTTTTTAATATGATTATATAAATATTCTAGTAGATAATAACCACCATCCAATAATTTTTTATATGTTATTTGAAATCAATGTGTAAATATGTCGTATTAATATATCTATTAATTGTGGTTAGAAAAAAGGTAACGACAGTAAGATATATATTTTTTATAGTTTAATAAACTATTTTCGATAGTTTTACCTGATAAATAATTAACCTGACTTAATTCATAGGAACGTTTTATTGTGACGACCTTGTAGCGTAGTGGGTAGGAGCTCTGCCTCATGCGCTGTAGGTCTCAGGTTCGAGTCCTGATCGGGGCAATCATTTGTTTGATGCACACAGATGTTTGAAATGTTTGTTGTCATGTTGGTTGTTGGTCATGGTTGTTTATTCTGGGTTCCCACAGTTCGCTGCATGGTCATCCACAACACAAGCTGTACTTACTTTGGGGCCATACGGTCGGTGTGTTTTTCTGGGGATTAGTATTTTTTTAGATTATATTGGGATTTTGTATTTTAAGAAACCTTAATCCACACAAATTTAGTAAAGTAAATTCTAAAAAAAGAGGATTTTAGAGTATTTTCTAAAATAGTCAAAGTATTATCATAAATTTGACCCTATAAAGTTATCCATCCTACATATTTAGTCTATTTAAGGTCTGGTTTCTACTTGAAATTGCTTTTAACTTTAAAACAATTTTTGTAATCCAACGCCAAGACTGCAACTTTAACGAACTCCCCTCTGGTGCCGATCAGCTTTGAGAAAACTAACACTGAGTTTCATCTGTTAGCCAAGAGCTTAATTTAGTTAGTTTGTTAAAAAAAACAAACCTTTTCTTTTAATTTACAGAGTTTAATTTTACAGGATCCTGTCTGGAGTAGAAATGGTGTATATTTTCCATTGTTTTTCAATATTTTATTAATGAATTAGATAACATATTTAACAGCGTTTTTTCTAAAATTAGTTTTACGTTTTTTTAATACCACACCTAACTGTTTATTTATATTTATTTCTGTTGTTTTTGTCGCCAGAATGAACCACTGCGCCCAAAGTTAAATTAAGTTAGCAGAGACACAAAGCTTTAGGATATCATACTTTGTCGCTACCTGATTTTAACACCTAGAACAATTACGGCCTTTCCACAAAAAAGATATACCTGTTTATCTTTACACAATGTCTAATAGGTCAAGTATATTAAATAAAAATATCAAACGATGGCAGAATAGTCTCCAGGGACTAACATTTTAATTTAGCTGGGTTGTATGTGTTTCAATTTTTTGTGTTAAGGCCGTTTATGATTGAGTCTTGTCATAGGCCTCTTTTATATATATTTACAATTGATGCTGTACCGTAGCTATTTAGTTTTAAAACTAACTTGTTTCAATAAATGATTACAATAATAAAATCAAATATGGAGATCGTGTCTGTATAATATATACAGTGGGCTTTATTTTTTTGTTTATTTCCACTCATAATGGATGCGAATTGTTTTTATTTACTTTCTGAAGCAGTATGAAATTTTTATCTTCGGTGATACTAACAGATGAAGATATTCCATAACCTAAATGAATTAGTAAATATTTCAATACTCCTTGCTACATAAAAGCCAGATACTGACACGAAAGCAGTTCAAGAAATTACATAACCTTCACCGTATCAAATTCAAATTTAATAAAAAAATATTTCTTTTCACTTAGGAACACACGCAATACTTTTCTAACTGTTAACTTTAGGAACGCATGAGTTAGTAACACATGTTGCTCAGAACTTTCATAATCGTATAAAACAACGGAGGCTGCACAACTTTATTTTCGTTTTACGGTAACTCTAAGCGTTTATGACTTTTCAACAATAATTATTTACAACGTTACTTTTCCATTTCAGACATATGGTACTTTCGAAGTATTTGGAGGTTTTATCATAATACTTCAAAATTTTCGTATTTATAAAGCCGGCTCTACACTCGCGGTGCGAACAGCTGCAAAAGCCCGCGAACTCCGCGAAACACGATTGTTGATGTTGTTCACGCTTCGCATTCGCGCTTTGCGGCGTTCCCCGATCAGTGTCGGTTTTTTGTTCCGCGACAAAGGGTTTGCGACGCGTGGACGAGAACGCGACGTGATCGCATCTACACTCGCAGTTTTCCGCAGTAGCGTACAAGATATCGCGAACAAGACTGTGAAGCTTGAGTGAAAGAATGCGAGTGTGGATGGACACAATTCACGCGTGGATCGCGGCGTATATTCACGACGGGAATTCACGACGCGACTTCACACGCGAGTGTGGAGCTGGCCTAACATTTTATTTATAATACGCTTTCTTGGAAAAAAATCAATATACATTAATACAATTTATCATATATGTAATCCCAACTTAAAGCATAAAATGGTTCTTCGTTAAGTGTGTTATAAATTTCATTGAAAACTTTCGTTGTAGACCTTAGATACGAGAAGGGTGGTACGAGTGGTCACTAAGGAATATAAATGTTTATTATAATATAAATTATTATTAAATTGCTTTAGTGTTCCATTCCATTTGAAGCGACAATAAAAATAACGTTTATTTATTTAGTTTCATTTAGAAACATTTTTTTTATTGCCACAATGCAAAACCTGTGCGTGGTGAAATTAAAAGGAGGGGAAGGGGTTCCGATGAATCACCTAAGGAAATTCTTATATGGCGTGTTGAAACTAAACACAAGAACCTAAGAATGCTTGAATTTGTAGACAATTGTCTATATGTTTTTCTGATTTATTTACTGATAAATTTACATCGACCTCACTTATGTTAGATATAATGTAATTAAATAAATGTTTAAGAGTGTAACTTCACAAGTAAAACAGGGAATATTAGTATTTTAAACTGAATTTTACCTGCGGCCTTGCTCACAGTAAATAAGTGGCAATGTTTTTCTTTTTTATCACAAATTGCATGAAAACTTTACGCTAGCTTAAACGCATCATTGGTCGATATAACATTCACAATAAATAAGTATTAATAAATAACACACCTACGACTAACGATGTCCATGGGCGTGGACTTCACTTACCATCAGGTGTACCATCAGGTACAAATCTGGTATAATTTTACACTTGATTTACTCGAATACATGTGTTAGTCTGGAGCAACATATGATCACAATCTAACAGGGAACTCAAACTACACATATGTAAACTGGCTACATAACTGCCAAAGTTAATCCTTGCTACACTCTGCCTGCTAATCATTCTGTGTACAATTGCCTGAATCTTACCAATGAGTATTTTTGTGCTTTTAAAGCTAAAGGAGTGTTTTCGAAATTGAAGTAGAGCCCCAATTTTTATTCAATTAAACCATCACGTACTTAACTGCTTAAAAAAAACTAAATTGAAAACTTAACAAACCAATTTTTCTTTACATTTCCTAAAGAAAAAGCACAAGAGTCACTGAAGTCACAAAAAAAATACATACTCCTGTCAGCATGAAAGCGCCTTTAGTGATGTTTTCATACCCCGAGACAGATATACAAATGTGAATATAGATGAAACATTTCTGTTGTAATCTATTGGAAGCAAGTAAATACACGAGGTACAGTAAGTGAAAAATTTACCAAGTTTTAGATTTTTTATTAAAATTAATAGTCTACTTAAACTAACCATCTTGTATTTATTTATTTTAATTTCAATGTATATATATATATATATTTATACGCACACCTTCAAAATAATGACAAAAACAGAACAAAAATCCTAGTAGCTAAGTATAATAATTCTCGTGGAGTGCTCGACAGCTTATTGGTAGGCAATCGAACAAGGGTAATTAAAAGACACGCGAAACAACTATTAAAATATGATCTTCCGGACGAGTCAACGAACCAAAATTATGTTGTTAGATCTTGTTGAATCAGTATAAAACATGATATTGTTGAACTTGTTTAGCTGGTCACATTCTTTTATTAATTCCATACCACTTTTCAAAATAATGTAGATGCTTCATTTCAGCAAACTGAGCGCAGAAAAACTCGATTCTTATTTACGTTTGTACAAAACATTAATTCAAAGCAAACAAAATAAGCGAACTGAGTACAAAGTGGAACGCACAAACTATTAATATTTAAAGGAAATCAATTATTATGGATGTTAAAAATGGTAGATTTAATTGTACCTGTCAATTTACACCGTTTCATTTAGGGTGAGCAATCTAGTTGATATTTTCCCTTTCATATTGGTTAAGGGTAGAGGTTATAATTTGAGCTTGATTATAGCCTTGAGCACATACCGAGCTTTACTTCAGAAAAAAGAGAATTGTATTGTTTATTAGGAAATATAAAAATAAAACATTTTCAGACTAGTTTAAGGAAATAATACCAAGTTCCAAAATCGAACAAATATCTCCATTTGAGTAGGTTCCGAATCCACGATACTGCGTACTTGACATTTACTTTTAATAACCATAAAATACTTTTTAAAGTAAAACGGATGAGTGAATAGATCTATAAATTCATTTTCATCATTCAATGAGCATTATCTTACCCAGGGAGAATTTCTATTAGGATACATTGTTCATTCCCTTATGGCCTCTTTCCCAATATACATTCAGAACACATTTGCTTGTATATTTCTGTCATGTAACCGCTGTGGTACAATGCGTATTTCACGCTCGGTAGAATAATAAATGGCTCCGGACAGATTAGTAGTTAAACTATTAATTGTGTATAAGTTAATTGAATTTTAATGTCATGTATCGTAGAAATGGTCGGAGTATAATGTATGTATGTATATTAGGTGGTTTAAAAGGTGGTTTAATTTTTACTACATAATATGGTAAAGTTTCTTCTTATTTATTAAAAACGTTGCAACAATTCGATGACCAATTCCAATAGAGAATTAAAATGACACTTGGCTGTTAAATATGTTTTTTTTTATTGAAACTGAATTAAATTTTTACCTCGATAATAACAGATATCATACTTTTTTATGTTTTTGAATTCGGGTAATTTAAAAATAAGCGTCTTTATACAAATTACTGAAATGAATTTCACTAATTTCTCTGACGTTTTTTTATCGAATGTAGCCCAAAAAAGTGAATAAAAGAGTGCAACTTTCACTGTAAAACTTTTCTAGATAAACCGTATCCATAGTCTTAGATATAACAGCTTCAATTTTAAACAGCAAGTTAACAATTAATTATGATCTATTAGACTTGATCTAAAAGAATATTTTATTGTTTCTTTTCTCTTTAAAGAAGAAAAGCCTCACGTTGGACAGGCAATCTCCTCTGCAAAGGCCTCTGTTGTCAGAGTTTTTAAGCGGCTCTGTAAACTCCAAAAGAATAAATTGTTTTCTAGTAATACATTTTAAAAGTGATACAGGCAACTGGTTTTTACAATCGGTACTTCTAAATACTTTTTATGAAGAAATTTTCAAATAAATCTATTAATACACTGTTTTATATACACTGTTGTAGCTATTCTACGTTGAAACGTAAACCTAAAACTTCTTACTTTTGACAAGAGTACTTTAAGAGACTTATGACCGGGAGTTGTAATTTATGACTTGATAAAGTACTCCGAACTCTGAAGTTGTAAAATGCCATAAAAATGGTAGACCAGAAAATTAGAATTTTTGAAGTAATTACGCGTTAAGGATAAATTGCATAAGATAAAGTAATGGTTTCGCCATTTGTTTAATTTGGTCGAAGGTGATTTTTTTTATTCTTCGTTGAGAATTTGCCTAGTAGCTCAATTGCATTTGACCCCGACATAATTCTGTGCCAATATTTTATTTGATCAGCTGTCACGGGCCGTCACTGGGAGGGAAGTGAGTCAAAATTGCAACAAAATTCAATCGTTGTGATAGCCGCCATATTGATTTTCAGGAGGTGATGGTTTTTTTTAAATCTAATTTGACCCTTTTCTCTACTTTTGTTTTTCGCGTATTTAAAAGATACAATTCGCGTATTTAAAAGATACAATTCGCGCACATTTTTCACACCTTGGGAAACCGAAGCAAATAGGATGTATCGAATAGTCAATACTTATTTTATAACTCTCCTAGCTGCAAGTCTTATAGCAATTTTGCACTATACAATGTAATGAAGGCGTTGTATTCTATCTAGTTTTTCTCTTTCTCATTGTCGATTTGTAAATATTCCTGTTTTAGTAACATTTACTGCCCAATATAAAATAACTGTTATTTTGTTTTATTGGTTTTAAATAATTTTGGAACCATTTTTCAAAAGTATATTGTATTTATATTACGAATGCTTAGAAAACTTTAGTTGATTAAACCTATATGGTAGGGCATGGAATGCAATAAATGTCATACAAAATATAATACTTGTTACAAAATACGTACTGTCTTAAACGACCAAGTTATATATGTAATATAAAATTGTTAGTTGAACCCATTAATTTAAAAAAAAGTTTGAAACAATCGTTAAATCGTTACTTAACTATGAATACGAATGTAGTTTACAATGTGAAGTAGGTAGTTTGTCAGTAAGATTTTTGAAAAATTAATTTTCATTCAATTACTTTCTCATTTTTATGGTAATAGTTTAATGAATTTTAACCAATTTGGTTTCACGTGGGGTCGCTCAACAACAGATGACGCTGTTGAGCTAATAAAACACGTATTCAGCGCCTGGGAGTAGTCGTGTGATGCTATTAGTGTCTTTTGTGACTTGTCCAAGGCGTTCGACTGAGTGAATCATACTACTCCACTCATGAAAGTGCACCATTATGGCATAAAAAACCGAGCGCTTGCCTTGATTAAATCATATATTTCTAATAAAAAACAGAAAATTTCAATAAATGGAGGAAAATCATCAGGGTCGGCAGTGATAATGGGTGTGCCCCAGGGCTCAGTTCTTGGTCCTTTCCTATTTTTAGTATATGTCAATTATCTGCCATTGGTCGTTAAGAATCAATGCGAGGTCATATTGTATTTGCACACAGTATCTTAAATAAACGAATCATTATTATTATATTATATATAGCAAAAGCAACAACCTTATGATCACCCTATCTTCCTATTACCTAATCTTAGTAACGTGCTATGGGTCTAGGGTGACCATGAGATTCAGTAAATGTAAATCAATTTTTTTATTAACGTTTTATCATACATCGTTTGCATATTTTTGCCTGTTGTCACGTCCACATGTTTAAACTAAAAATTAACAGTATGAAACAGATATTACTTATATTTCACCCGGTATAGTTACATCATGTAATGCGTAATGCCACAGAAGACGACATGATGATAACCAAAATCTGTGATAATTCAAAATGATAGCTATTTCCCAATTAAAAATTACAAAAATCGTTCGTTATTCACAAAAAAAGTTTATTTTATCAAATATATAATGGTTGTGCGGAAATAGGTAACTATATAGCACGCTAAATTAATACTCTGATATGTATCGACTGTGTCTGGTAAAATCTATAGTGTTTATATCGTTTCACAGCTATTTATCTATAAAATAACATATATTTATTCACGAAATAGACTTATGTTTCAATGTTTTATTTGTTTTTGTTGTTGTCATGATAATACTTGCAAATTACAATATCATTATCTAATCAAAAGCTTTAAGTATGCAAAAATACAAGATTTATACAATACAAGACCCTTCTTCACCACCCTTCTTTTTATAAGGAATACAAATAAAGTTGGCTTTCAGGATTTTTGACATAATATAGTTAGTAGCTATTTTATATTATTTTACAAAATGAAACCTCTCAATAAGTCATTTGTTAAAGTTATTTCCGTGCAATGACTTACAATAATATTTTTCCGAAGTGGTGGTAGATTCATGTTTTATTTGACGTCAATAAGAACATTAATTGTCAGTGTTGAGAAATAAATATTTGAATTTGAAATTGAATTTGAATTTATTTACATTGGTAGATAGTACATACTATTCGTATACATACATATACGTAGGTATATCTCACAAATTTTAACCTTATCTATATAAAGTTATTAAATATAAATTATTTTTGTCCTATAACATATTTTAACATCTACTTTTTAATGCTGAAATGTAGTAGGTAAAGTAAAATAAATATATACAAATTAATTATGAAGCATAATTCAGTAAAAATAAATACGGCTATTGGTGGGTATTATTAGAAAATAATACACCGGAATAAAATTATGCTACGTGTTTCACATTTAAAAAAATTATGTTTCACATCTGGAACAATGTTTGATTCGAACTAATGCAGTAATGCGTGATTGAATTTGCTTTAACATCAAAAGCCGATAGAGAGCATTGTCAAACTATACAATTATACGTGGTTTGAATGACTTCTATATGAATTTAAAGCTTAGAATCATTGTTTTAAGTGGTTTTAAATATATTTCGATATAGTTAAGGAAATCACAAATTTCCTTTGAATTACTACTAACAAGGTTCACAATATAATTTAATAAATTTACGGGATTCATACCACGATTTTCGATTTTTATTTCGCGCGTCCGATATTTCAATGCTGTTGTAAGCACCATGATCGCGAACTGATCAGACTTTCGAAATAAAAATCGAAAATCGTGGTAAAAACCCGTTAATTCATTAAATTATAGTGAAAATAACCGCGATAATTTAAAACAGTTATTAAGCTTCACAATGTTTTACAATACACTGCATTTTTCGAATGTACAAGAATGATTAGGTCAAGGCTTTCTTTTACTGCCCGTTTAAACCGACAACTCCTATTGCTTCCTCTAATTATGTTTTTTCTGAGTTATGTGGTCGCATACTCTATCCCCATTCATAATGTTGTCACAATGTCTACGTAGGATGTTGCCTACTTATTTGGGTGACGTCCATACATTAACAGTATTTTTGGGATAAAATTATTAATTATGTAATATGTTTTGTACTCGACAAATATTAATTCTAATAAATATAAATTTGAAATTCAGAACACTGAATGCATGTACATGCACAGCAATTATCATCGTTTTATAACGAACGAATATATGAGATTATGTAATAAACATTTAATTAAATGTGATGAATTTTCTATTCAATATTTTATTTGCGAGTTTATACTGAATTCGAATTATCAATGCAGTAGCCATGAGAAAACATACTCTTTTTATATGAACCTTAATACGCATATCAAAAGTTGATTAAGTAAATTTTTTGTTAACCAAATCTACCAGAATGAATTTTTACTTTAACTCTTATGTTTAAATTAAAAACTTACCCATATATTTTGTAAAATAGAGAAAAATAGCTGTTTTTTAAATTGTGAGACTAGTAAGTAACTCATATTAACGGCGTAAGTCAAATGGCAAAACAGGGAAAAAAATTGATAGTCTGTGTTTTCAGCATAATCACGATATTTTAATAACAAATTTTGCAGCGATTCAGCGTGTATAATATCAGTTCATCAAAAAAAAAGGTAGACTAATACTAAATGTTATTTCGTTTATATTTATATTATTTCCTTCATGATATCGAAAAATTTTGAAGCACATGATGACACAAAATGTTGTATTACAATTTGATAAATTTTTTTATTGCAAATGCTAAACTCTCGATTCGGAAAGGATGTCATCTCCTATCTGTGCCTCATTTGCAAACAACTCAACGTGGCCCAGGTGCTAGATATAGAAGCAACTATTTACCTTTTTAAAACTGAAAAATAAGATTCATAAATGAGACAATTCATTGTCATTCAATAAAAGATACTCGTGCAGGTAACAAGGTATCAAACAAAGCAACTTATAAGTGACTCATAACATGATATGAAAGTTTTTCCATTATTCCGAAGGTTTACTTCTATCGGATAACTACTTTCAAACAAAACTTTACTAGTTTCAGTATGCAAAATCTAATTTTATTTAGTTATATGTTAAATAAGTCAAGATTTGTATGATATTTCAGAGGCATCAAGCGAGATTTGCGCACTGTTGTAGTTCTAACGCAAAATTTGGGCTTGAGGCAGACCTACGTTTATTGCCTGTTTGAAGTTGTTGAAGTGTTTTCAGCGAACAAATGATGTCAGACTAGAATATTACGAATCATTTTATTACTTATTTATTACTTTATATCTAATCTATAAATTTACCTGTTCTTAGTAGGTTCTTGGTACAATACTACTATCAATGACAGGTGGACAACAAACAGGCAATATCTCATTCGGTTAGGCATATTTTACGGCCTTTCAGATGAAAGAGCTCCTGGACCACGTATATTGTTAAGGCAGTCAAAAAAACACGGAGCAGTAAATCTTGGTGACTCAATCACGTGATAGCAGTTGCATACGCGATGCTTTTCAGAAGTTCCTAGCTAGCCCTCATTTTAATCACTTAGTTTGACGATTTGCTGCAGCGTTCAAATTCACACTTCAGGACACTCACTCTTCAGTAAGTAAGTATTTTCATACGTATACTTTGCCTTCGATATAACAAAAAATACAAATTTTTTGCTTTTTTATTCATTTATTTTGACAAAAACTGTCATTTATTAAACGTCATTAACAAACAATAAGTACAATTTTGTTTTTTGTTTACACAATTGAAATTACAAATTACGATTACAATCACGCTGCTTGAGACTAGGATTAATCTACGAAAATCATTATAAATTTATCAAAAAAACAAAACTGTGTTGAGTGCAAACTTGTTGCAAATTTGTAAATAACTGGATGCTAGATGTAGCTACATAATATGTTTAACAACTTTTACTAATGGAACTCAAAAACTATTTATGCTTTGAATAATATTGCACCCGATATTAATAACTACCACAAAAATTTATCTTATTAATTTTTAGGAGCACTTGGAGCTGACGTATCTACCATAGATTACATTGCTATGGCATCTGTAGCAACACGTAGCACATTAATCAGTGCTACGCTTCGTAGCTCGTGGCCATTACCGAGTAACGAAGGTTATTAAGAAGATTGAAATTATGTTATTGTTGGTAGTGTTTTAATTCTGAAATATGAATTAACTGGAATCATCAACTTATTGATGTATAAGATATTGTCTTAAATAGGACAAACTATTTAACTCATAAACATGGTCAAACCTTATGTGTTTACAATTAGGCCAAGCCGTTGATTCAAGTTGAAGTTTCCTATTTTAGATAGATATAAATAAACCTATCTATTCCCTATTATAATCCTAGGTGTCCGATCACAAAACTACTTAGTGTTTCTTCATGTCGTTCAAACCAAGGTTTACATCATTCAATATGTAGAATGTCATCTCAGTACAAAATTTGAACATGAAAGTGCCTTATATTTAGCCATACATTCACGGGTTTCAGATATAAGAAAATCATGCTTATTTGTGTTTAATTTATTTCATTTTAAGTATAAATTTTTTTTTTCATTATATCTACAATGTTCTAAAACCATCACTCAAATTTATATTTTGTGAAGTAAAATAATATAATTGTTTGTTATATGGCTGCACTCAGAGAAGTCAAGTGGTATCTTAGGCGCCTTTAATCATATTTTTATATGAACTATAGATTCAGTATAAATTTGCAAAGCAAAATCTACAATTCAGAGTTCCTTGAGTAACCATTTGACATCTTTGGGTGGCTGTTAGTTAAATTTAGAAATTGTATTTTTTAACTTTATCATAGATGACAGATGAGCTCGTGATCCACCTGATGGTAAGTGATACCCTTGCCCAAAGACATCATTAATAGTAGATGTTATTCATAAATTGTATTGTTATTTATTAACATACAGTAATAGTAACCAATAAGAAAAAAATTTTGTTTTTCAACATCACAAGACGTCATAAAATAAACGATTGTTAAACCTTTTCGTTTATTACAACCTAAAAAAATGTTTCTTAGAGGCTACGCGAATTACAGCGACTTCAGCCAAATGTCTTGATAATATTTTTACAAATTTAATGCTATATACAAAGTCAATATGTAATAAACTACAATCAGATCATAGTGGGAAGTTGGCCTCTTTGGCTATAGGGCAAAAAATACTCTAAAAAGAGAAATTGCCTTTATACCCATGAATAAGAATGGGCTTAAAACATTTAGAAATAATGTATTTAAAAAAATATGTTTAAAATAGATTACTGTAGTGATCCTATTACTCAATATAACCCTATTCTTAAAAATTTATATGATTATGTTTTTACAAAAATATAAAATAATGTGTGTAAGTTATAATTTATCTAGGTTCAGGGCAAGCTTAGGAGTATGCAAAAAATATGAATTTTACAATGAGAGAACTTAAATTCATAATAAGACATTTTATGAATATGTTGTAAAGTATTCAAAATTATTTAAACGTATATGCAGTGTAGCTTAATCTACTTATATTAATAATTAAACTGAATATAGTTCTAATGTTTCAAAAATTTGTGATGCTATTGGTGTCTTTTGTGACTTATCCAATGCGTTCGATTATGTGGATGACAATACACGATTCACGAAACGGCACCATTACGGCCAAAAAAGCCGCGCGCATGGCTTGATTAAATCATACATTTAGAAAGAAAAAATAGAAAATTTAAATAAAGGAGACACCAGGATCGGCAATGACAATGGGCTCAGTTCTTGGCCCTTTCCTATTTTAAAGTGAAAGGGCCTCTCTGAAAGTACAAAAAAATGTTTTATCGGATATATTTTTATTATTACATCTTTTCAAAGAACTCTCCAACGGCGTATATACGACGTTTCATGTTCTACTCATTCCCTCATTATAATAAGGTTTTTGAGGATATCCAAGGTCTTCCTACTGACAAATTCAAAGAAACTTTAAAGCATATAGGTATTGTGTGCTTATTATGAACTATGAACTAACTAGTCACTAAAGTACGTAGTCTTACGGTAGCGTCGGGTGACGGGTCAATCACTTCCCTCCAATATGGTTGAGGAGGGCGATAGCTGGATTCCACGTTAAACTCGTGAACTAGTGCCGTTTGAGGGTGTTCGTCATTTGGATAGTTGGGGGAGTTTCTCGCCAGTTATTTTTCACGAAGGTATTTCCGAACTGGAGGTAGAGTCATGCTTTATATTTAAATTCAGAATTTTTATTAAATATACTTTGTTGATTTAGGTTTACTGATTAAATTGCCAAGGTACACACTAGTAACTTTTTTTTTTGATGCAGGAGAAACCTCATGGATAGCCAGCCGAGTGGGGGTTGCAGTGGAGTTATACCTCTGCCGTCTGGACCCACGAAGTGTTCGGGTGACTAGGAGCTCGGGTACTCCTTTCGCGGCCCGACAGAGTTAGTCAGTGCTCTGTGTAGCAACGGCGACATCCCGAGAGTAAGAAATTTCTCTCTAGCTGTCTCTCTTGAGATGCGCAGAAAGCGCTCGCCATCTCGAACTCTGGATTGGAAGCGGGATCCTCGAGAACTGCCGACAAAGGTTCATGGGAAAGTGGAAAACCGCCCTCCAGCGTCCCGTGCGACAAAGCGGAAGTGAGGATTCAGCTACCTTCTTCGCGAGCATTAACCAATACAGCACTGGACGCGCTGCACTCCGCATCCTACGCAAGGCTTGCCTCCAGCGTGTGCTGCGCCATCTCGTCACCTCGTCGGCAGTTGGTTCCAGGCCGATCCGAGATAGGTAACCCTGAAACAACCATGTCCCGAGAGCACCTGAGTTAGACGGTAGGCCAGGAAATCGAATCGCCTACCCAACCACTGCTGGAATACCGGACGAATTGCCTTGATAGTCCAGAGTCCGGCGCTTCAGTCTGGACTACGCTTCGTAGCCGGCAGTTCAGCTCCGTATGTACACCTGTAATTATCATATCTATATTATATTCCTTACTGTGATTAATGATGTAAATTTCAATGTGATAAATTCTATGCTGTTGGAGTATTTATTGGATAAATAATTAAAGAGTAAATATATATTTTTCCCTACTAAAAACTTCTGTATAGTGAGTGTCATCCAAGTTGCGCAGTAATACTTGACTTGCAGGCTTGAACACTATAAAAACTGTATAACGAATGATGTGAATACCTTAATAAATATGCGGCTATATTACATAATATAAGACTAAGACGGAGCATACAGTTTTAAAAAAGAAGAGGCGTTTTACCGCACGTTGCAGGATTAAGCGTTATGACAAGTAATGGACTAGCTTTAGGGTTCAGGATAATATGATTACTTTCTTCCGTTTCACTTGTGTGTATAACTCTGTCTCTTTCTAACGCCAATGTAATGGATTACAACACAGCATGATGTGAATACGCCAAGTATTTCACTTTAACGTTGCACTTAGCGTGAAGAGGTGCTAAAACATTAAGTGATAAAAGGTAACGTTTAATTTGATTCTAAGCGGTGATTATTTCTGAAAGGTTAGTTTATACAGTACGTACTTTACATCTTGCTATTTTTTAAATTAAAATATTAGAAATGACATGAAATTATGGCCGTTTATTGTTTATTATATCTTTAAAGATCTATAAATTCTGATTATAATCATTTGATGCCATACCTACAACTCTTTTAGACAGTTTATATCTCTTCTACTACGACAAGCATTATAGTATAATTACTTTTATTACGCAATTTTTCTATTATCCACTTACGCAGCTATTATCCACTAGACCAGTACCTATATCACTATAACACTAGACCAGTATCTATAATCTAATCGGCACAGCCAGACGGCAAAATGGAGTATATGTAAAATTATTGTTCGAGAACAAAGCCCGGCTTGTATCGTGTGGTTATTGATGAGACAACCTTAATATGATGACTTGAACATAGCGCGAATAGACTAGCCGAATCAACAAAGGCCGAATTAATACATATTATAATACGAGTTCCCCCGGCCGTGTCTGTCTGTCTGAACGTGATAAACGTTTTGCCAAAGAATGGAATAATCCAAGAGGAAAGTTTATGTACATAACTTTTTAACGTGTTGTGCAAATTGGCTGAAATATGATGATAATTGTTGAATATACTGATGTCTGAACGCGATAAACTCAAAAACTGCTAAAAAATATTTTCATACGGTTTTCACTAATGGATCAACTATCAAATGTTATTTTGAAATAATTCGGTTACTTGCCATAAAGGTTTTAACAGATTTTAATATCTGTATTTGTTTTCTTTTCATCGTAATATCTGTGTTGCTCTAACTAGGTACCAAAGGTCTGCGATCACAAATAAAAATGTGATATTTTGTAGAAAACTTGGGCGTATGCGTTGTTAGCTCCCAGTCAGCTCAAGTTTTTAAGATATATTCAACAATTTGCATCATATTTGAGAACAAGACTCGGTTTGCGTGCGGACTTGTTCGCACGTCGATCGCTGTCGCCTTTCCCGCCTTTTTAGGCCCCGCGCTAACTTGACTCCAAATTTCACAATTTGTAATCGTATCATTTTCATAAGATTGGTGCGTAATTCGATCTACGAGTACTTCACACGACAGCTACGTCGACGGGATTCGTCGTTCCAGGTGTTGCTTCGAGTGTGTAAGTTAGTCGTGCTCAGGACTCCGAGAACAGGTGGATACGCATAACGGTGCCAACGAAGCCTGTTGAGCGTTGCCCCGGTGCGCTTTATTGGCCCTTCAGGCCGCAAGAAACCGGATGTCCCGATCCCACTGCACTGGGCCTTACCCAGGATGACGGAACAGCGCTGTCCAAGTTAGGGGCACCGCTGTGGTCGTCCCCATCCCCCCTACGGTAGGGAGGCTTGATTAGGTTTGACTGGTTTAGGTCGGTCATAACTTATTTACGTAGTTTATTAATTATATATCGCAAATTGTCGTATCCTCGTCCCCCGCCCCTGCCCGCCGTTATGGACTGGCAGGTTGTTATGGATGCCCTTCAGGCGTTCATTAACGTCCTTGCCACCCAGGGGATTAACATCCCCCTGTCCTCTTTCGACGCTTTTGTCTCTGGCATTAACTGCCCCTCCGCCCCTCAGGCACCTCACCTCAAATCACAGCGCCCCTGCTTCCTCGGCCACCTCAATGGAGGTCGAATCTATGGACACGTCCTCAATGGTGTCGACCCAGTCTTCCCACCGTCCAAAGTGCACTGCGTCAAGCAGCAGCGCCGAATCCTCGTCGGTCGCGGACACTCTCACCGGCTCCTCTGAGCCCACCATCTGCTGCACACTGGTGGAGCGCAACTCCAAGCGGACCAAGAAAGCCCCGGTGTCTCCGACACCCACCCCAGGCCGGTGACTCCGATACCAACCGCCTGCCCGGCGCCACAGTCGCCCGTCCCCGTCCCTCTTATGTCACTCGATGTGACACTCCCCACGGGCTCAGCCACCGCTTCTACCAAGCCAGCCTCGCGCTGCTTCCTACTCTTACCTACTACCTGCTACCTACTTTCCTGCTTCCTCCCGTCTTCCTACGGGAAAAGGCCAATCTCTAGCCTGTGCGCAAACAATAAGATTAACTATACAAAGGCCTCCAGCATGTCCGAGGCCGTCAAAATCACAGTCCTAACCATTGAAGACTTCACAGCCCTGACGAGGATTCTCACCCAAAAACAATTCCCTTACCACGCTTACGCTCAGAGAAGTACCATTTGAGTTCTCAAATGAAACCATCCTTGAGGACATTAAGTCCCAAGGCTTCCCCGCCGAAGCGTGCACAAGTTGCACAGCAAAAACGGCCGTCGTTTCCCCTTGGACTTGGTCATTCAGGACCAAGGCCAAGATCCCGAGACTTCTTCAAAGTGGCCCGCACTATTTGCGGCCTCTCCGGTATCTCGGTACAGATACCATCGCCGAGGCCACCCCGGGCAGTGCCACCGCTGCCAACTGTATGGGTATGCGGCGGCCAACTGCTCCACCAGCCCCAGGTGTGTTAAGTACCTGGAGCGGCACGTCACGAACGAGTGTAGTCGCACTCCAAAGTGGACCTCCCCCCGGGCCTGTGTGCTGTGTAGACAGACCGGCCACACCGCAAACTACAGGGCATTCCCTCGAGCACCCCGAAGGATCCAATGTATAGCAAGGAGGTGAGCACCCAAACAGGCCCCGCCCCTTACTAACCGCTGCGCAACTGGGTTCCCCCGGTAGCAAATCCCGCCCACGCCCACTTCAGTGCTCGCAGCGCCTGGCTGCACCCACCCGGTCTCCAGTAGCAGGCTCACAAACCTCTCCTCCTTCGATGGCTGAGGACCTCAAATTGATATTCGACACCATTCAAGGTGTCGATATGACACAAGTTTCCCAGTGCGCAAGCAAACTAGGCCTTGCCTGCTCATCCAGAGGCCGATTTATGGTACTCGTCGAGAACCAGTCTCTCATCGAATCATTATAAATCAAACTATAGTGAATTCCCAACCTAGTGCCCTGACTGGTCGGATAAAACCCAGGGGCTTATCCCTGATCTCGTTTAACACCCGAGGTCTAATCAACCAACTTCCCGAGCTCAAACTGTTTATTAAGAACATCGAGCCAGAGTTAATCCTTGTTCAAGAGACATTTTTAACCAGTGGTCTTATCATTCCTAAATACTCTCTCGTACGTAATGACAGATCCGAACTCGTCCAACGAGGCGGCACTACCATATACTACAAGAAGAGTGTTCACTGTCTCTTGGACATCATTGAGAATGTAAAGGTTGCTAAGCATGGCAAGCCCAAGCTTCCCTTGGACGTTAGTAACCTAATCAAAGCCAAAAACGCCGCTCTCCGCAGAGCCATGCGTTAGTCCACACCCGCCTACAGACTAACCGCAAACCGGGTTCACCGTAAGGTCAGATCCACCCTCTTGGAATTTAGAGACGTTCAAAGGGACGATCTTATGATTAATATCTCCCCGTCCCACCTGGCGTACTATAAGATGGCGAAAGCTCTCCAACTAGACGCCCGTACCTACACCCCTCCGTTGTCTCGTCCCGATGGCACTATCGCCTTCGAGAACGACGAGAAAGCTGAATGCTTCATGGACAGCATTGCTTCGCAATGCTCCGCGAGTACCCAACTCACAGTCCTGCTCAAGGACTCCCGTCCAGTCACCGCCGACCCCATTACAGTGTCTAATGATGATATTCTTTTCCTCATCAAAAGACAGAAATCCAAGAAGGCCCCGGGAGCGGATGGAAATCCCAACCATTCACCATGTATCTGTTCATCATTTTGGAATACTCAGTAACCAAGCAAATTTTTAAGCTTCTTGGCACAATCAGCTTAGTACATTTTTTTAATACCACAGGCTATCAAAGTTATTTGTTAGAAAAAGAACGAAAAGTTTTTTTTAAACACTTGTTATTTACGAGTTTTTTCAACACTTTAGGAAAGAATTTGGCAACGTTTTTCATGACTTTAGTAATCACGAGTACTTTAAAAAAAATGAAACCTAAAAATGTCGTCATTTGTCAAAATGGCAAGCATTAAACAGAAAAAAGATTTTTTTTTCAAAAAAAATCTAAAATTACCGATAACTCAAAAATTATGAGACTGTTATCAGAATGTTTGTCGTTTTGAGGTAGGAAATGAATAGACCTATCCGCAGGTGAAGGATTATCCTTCACTTTCTGGACACCCTGTATATACCTGCCTCTCGAGTAATTCCGTCTATTAGAAAAATCCGTTCGGTAGTTTTTGAGTTTATCTTCCACTTAGATAGACAGACGTGGCTGAGGGACTTTGTTTTATAATATCTTGTGCTTCATTGCTTCTTGCGAAGCCGAGGTGGGTTGCTAGGATGTATAGTAATTATCTCGGCCAACTTTGTCGTTTAACAAATACTGCTTACTCGAATAAGTGGGTAAGTCATGCGAGAATTTAATTATAGTTTAAACTGAGTTAAATATTATAAAAATTCAGGCACTATCTATAAAAGCAATGCTAAATTATGTTTAATTTTGAACTATTGATTTAATTTTTGTAATTTCTAGATGAATCCCTTCAAAACAGTTCTGAGAAAAGTTTTGTTACGACCGGTCGATTAAGTAGGGCGTTAAAGCGTAGCAAACAAACCCTATCTTTTAGGAAGTGGGATAGATAGATTAAGGAATACGGGCTGAGAACCCCAACAGCTCGCGCACAGGAAACTGCTACCCAATTGTTGAACAACAATTTGATGAATCTTTCATCAAATTGGGTAAGCATAACATTACATTTCAGAAATAGATTAACTGATGCCTGATAGCTAAAGAGAGTAGAAGTTTTAAAATTGTTTGTAGAATAAGTTCCATACACTTTTTTAGAAAAGTGCTTCAAAGTTAAAAGCACTTAGTGGAAATTATTTAATTCTAACCGTTGTCGAGCAGTCTTTTTAAGCTGTTAGTAGTAAGTTCAGTTTTTGTTAATCATTTTTATTAGTTGACATGCCTTCTAACTACATACATTAAAAATCGGACCCTAGGAGCTCCAATCTCAAAAAAATCGATAACAAGGCCAACAAAGAAAAATATTTTTTTCAAAATATCTTTAAAATTCAATATCTCCATAACGGTTAAGATTCGGACACCATATTAAGAGTCAAATCCTTCAGAATTGACCTGAATAATAAAGTCCATTAATATTCTGTATGACTTTCCCTGTGACCCTGTAGAACTTTCCAGTATTGTTCAAAGCCAAAATACCTGGTCATTATTATATAATTAGTAATCAACCTAGATTTTCAAAAAATACCCAATTTACAGGAGTTTGATAGTGTCAAATACTAGGGCCATCTATACCACTCCTGATATTAGTATAGCTATTATGAGTCTTTCTCAACCTTTACGAACCAGTGCTAGTTTCAATATACGACGTCCTAAGCCGATGTCCTTGCCCTCTTGGGTGCCCTCTCGGGTGCTCTTAGGCGTTTCGTATGTAAGAGTAGTTTAAGTTCCGGCTAAGTGCCGTCAGCGCTAAGCTACAAAGTCCAGTGAAATTTCAAAGGCAAGAAATAAACAGTCCATTTCGAAAAAACAAAGAGTGTTAGTCGTAATTAACTTGAAACCTCATCATTTATCTTTAGTCAAATATGTTGGTATGTTCACGTTCTCGACTTTTCCCTATTATACCAGCTGCACTATCTTCTCATTGTATAAGCGAAATTGTTTTTTGCTTAAAAGAGATTGAACCAAACATTTCTTCTACTTAACTTTAAATAATTGTGTCTTTTAAAAGACTGCGTTGTAATTGTGAAGGTTCATTAATTGTGTTGTTTACTTGTTTATCCGAGTTTCGATTAAAGTCGTTGTCATTTAGTTAATTAAAAAGCTTTAGCCTGGTATATATTAATTGCTTTGTTGACATTTTCATTAATGTTTGGAAAATATTTCGGGAGACTTTTTAAGTACTTTTTATTTCGAATAACATGATCAAGAAATGAATATACTAAATAAAATAGGTATTTATCAATTTACATACGATTTACATTTGCAACAAAATTTAAATGTTCATCGATAAATATTATATTTCTGTGTGGTCCTCACTATTTTGTATTGCTATTATAACGTGTAATCGTAGTGCGTTCCGGATAAGGAACCGCAAAAATGAATACAGGAATTCCAACACCAGCAACTAAAGTCATCAGTTGGCATTGTAAACATCGTAAATCAAGGAGTTAAATAGATAATAATACGAGATTAACTTGGAACTATGATTTCGAGTCGAGCGTAGTATTTATTAGAGAACGTTTTGTACGTTGTGGGGTTTCTGGCACTTTAAAACGCAGTTAAAGATTAAGGGTAAAACATTACTAATGAAGAAATGAACTGATATTAATAATTTAGAAATATAATCAATAAATGCAGATAAAACTGTATTCGTTTTAACTTATTCATTGAGAGTTTACCGACAATTACATTTTTTTTTGTAACTATCCCACGCCCAGACCGGATTCGCACGGGTAACATTAAAAAAAAATCGGTAGTACATAAAAATAAACTAAAATATTTATTTTTTATATTGCATTACTCGTATATGTCACGTCCGTGTGTGACCGCTTATAGTTATTTGGACCGCGCGATATTTTAATATTAATTTAGATTTAATTTAGCACCAACTCCTAAGATATTAATTTCAACTGTATAATTTAAAGAACAATTATAATCATCATAATATGCATAAGGTAAATATAATGTTTTTAATTTGGTAAAGGTAAATAGCGTATCTGTATAGGTATAGCTTACAGGTATAGCAGACATATGCTTCCAGACAACTTAATTTTATCCATCATTTTCAACAATCATGATAATATTGCAACGAATTTACACAAAACAGTAGTTTATAAACATTTACCTTCCTCCTGAATCACTTCGTCTATTGGTAAAAACTGTACGAAAATCCGTTTGATAGTTCTTAAGTATATCGCAGACAGAGACTTTTTTATATGCAGTGATAAACCTCACCTTTACCTCACGATTCATAGCATTTAGAAATATGTTGATACCTATTCTCATTAAAATTAATTTCATACACTCCTTAACCTGAAACAAACTTTCCCTGTACTCTTTAAAACTTGGGAAATGTAGGATTCATTTAAACTTTGCCGAGCCTATCTGGGCCTTGAATATTATAACTTTTTTCTGTTTATGTTTTGTTATAATTACACGTGGTGTTTCATGTCCGTAGTAACGTTGGTATGTAGTGTAAATTTAAATTATTTAAATGCATCAAAATTACGTCATTTTTAAACTTCTAATGTGTACATTTGCGTTTTTCTATATAAAATAAAAGCCACCCTTGTATCGGTAAAGTGAATATTTTATAAGGAGCTATTAGCTGTATAAAGGCAAAAAATTATCGACGTCCATGAAATCTCACAAAGTTTTACGTTTATAATATTAGTAGCCTAATCATCTTCCATATCTACATAGTTCATCATAAATGTAAAAATCAATTGATTTCAATCATTTCGGCGGGCTCAGTATTGAAAAACGTGGGATTTAGAAGCTGCGATAAGTGTTAAAACATTTTGGTAAAAAAGAAATCGAGTTGTTTAAATATTGTTTTAGCTAAAGGCACCGGAAAGTTTTCGATGATTTATATGTCCAATCATACATGACACAGATTGATTCAGTCTCTGGCTTTTTCGAAATTTCGTTAAGGACCAAAAAAAATTATAAAGAGTTCTAGAAAACGATCTTTTGTTAGTTAATATACATAAATGGCAAGATTCAAAATCCCGTCTCCACATCAAGTCCTTTGGCCGCTAACTCCCAATATAGTGAAGGGATGATTTTCATTAGTGATTCCAGTCAGCTTTGTGGCGCAATAGATTCCTATACACCCCGCATTTAAGCATGGATTAAGCATTTATATCAATTAATTTATTAGGGCCGGAAATTTTTGTTTTACTTTTGATATGCTATTTAGTGCGTTTTAAAGAATCTTTAACACAAGAATGTTTAAGAAGGTCCTGTATATTTGTATATATGGTAATAATGCTATAGGATTACATATATATACAGGACCGAGAGCAGTAAGTTTTATAGTTTCATTTGTATTATGTTACAATTTAGCATGATATTTTTTTAAACAAATCGGTATTGCTCACAAACTAAATTAAAATACCAAACAGTATTTACATAATATACAATTCGGCTAATTGGGGTAAAATGAAGATAAATTAATGTAAATTTTCATAATAACCAAAAAATTTTATTGTTTTACATTTATGTATAAATTTTTGAGACTAGTATATGTTTATAACGGTTTTTACAATAAAAACCTTATTAGAACCACATCAATAAGTTTATCGAACTATTGGTAAAGTTTATTTAGCGTAGGTATACGTTTTAGCTACTATTCGTATGCATTATAGTGGTAAACATTTCAAGTTTTCACGTTCAGAATGGTAAGCGCTGATGTTGAATAATCCAACCTGATTAGAACCGTTATTTATTTGGACTAATTGAAAAACATACAGTGGTATAATATGTGGGCCAATATTTTGAGAAATTCAGTACTTAAAAAAAAATTAAAATTCTCAAGTGTTACTCAACAAACCCGTATCATGACGGAATTATTCTTGCAGTGTATTTTTCGCTTACTCTGTTTCTCGACTATTGGTTACTCGCTCTGTCAACTAAAGATTTGTCACATGGAAGTGCTGAACTAAATTGAATTATTTTAATGCTAATGTTTTACGATTGCGAATTCTTTTAACATTATACTTTGTTGTATACCTACTTGCCGAACTTAAAATGTATAAAATTACTCTAGTTATATAGAATATTTTTCTCTGCGATAGACTCGGGTCCCTATCTTTCCTGCTAATGAGGAAATTCCTCAAACTAAGGGTCTTTCCATAACACTTATTCCTTGCTTAACACGATTAGAAAGATAACGAATAAGCCTATCTTATGAATTAATGATAGCTTGGATTTACCAATAATTGAGCCCGTATTTCAATTAAAATAAATTTTACTTATGTTCAATCACCCAGTTAATTCTGATTGCTCTTTCGCTATTTCGCTTTAGCTGATTTTGAAAGATACACTTGGAAGTGGCTTAAAAATCTTTTGATCTCCATATTTCAAGCCCCCGTTGAAATTATTCTTTATGAACTTTGATTCTGTAACACGGGATTTATTTTGTATACAATTAACATTTACATGTCTATACCTGGCATAACAAACCGAGTTTCCTGTTCTGAAAAAATCAATCATATGCAATTAAAAATAAAACATCCTGTTTTATCGCTCAGATTGATGAAGAAACTAAATTAGGTATTCATAAAAAGTATGTGATCGAAAAAGAAAAGCAAGTGTTTAAAGTTATTAAAAAAACACATTGAGAATTGTAAAACAGATACCTGACCAGAGAACCTATAATACTTAGCTAAGAACTCAGCAAGTTTTCAAAGTTTTGAAAGGTCTACAAAGTTCGTTAAAGGGAAATTACCAAAAGATTTTATACTAGCCAAAGTAAGTATGAATTTGAGGCAGGAAATTTGATATTCGGCAGTATAAATTACAAATGATTAATTTAATTTTTCTTACATCGACTGATTTTTTTAATTTTCCAAATGTTCTAAAAAACTTACTTGTCATTTAAATTCGTTCGACTTCAGTGATTTATTGAATTGTATAGCACTGCGGAGTTCGAATCTCTTAAACGTCAACGTTTAAGATCAAATAAAAGTTTCTCTCAGTTATAGGATGAATACGAACGGAGTGTTTTATTAATGACAAAAAAGTTAGATCATGTTATTCAGTTACCAAAAAAATTGTGCCTATTTTTTTATAATTTATGTTATTCGAAGAGTATCATTACGTTTTAAATAAAGGATTTTAAATAGTCTATTTAGGGCATTCATTTTAGGTAAATTAACACTGATTCAATTAGCACAACATTATATACTTTTGTATTATGTATGTATAGTCCAACCAAGGCTGTCTTTTTTGGAGTTATAAAAAGTTCAAATACCAAAATATTATAAGTTCGCAAATACTAAGTAAAGACATTAAAGAAGACACATATTTTAAATTGGAAAGATTATTTTTTAATGCAAGTTGCTGTCCTTTAAACCAAATAATTATAAATCCATAATTGAATAAAAAAAACTACACATACTAAATTTTTTCCTAGATTGGCACAGGCTGATTACCTTACAGTTAATGTTCTTGCTCACACTCATAGGACTTAGGGAGCGCCATAATTATGTGTATTAAAAAATAGCAATACTCTTTATTGCTATTTTTTAACTAAGGTGTTTCTTTTGTACAAGAATACTTCTAAGAGTCCAATACAGTGTTATTGCTGATATACATAAACGTACACAATAAATTTCAGATACATACGTTTGCTTCAAAACAGCCCTACAAAGTCTGTGTCCAAAATTGATGCATAACTTGCAAAACAAATATTTTCAATAATCTTTTTCCACAAAAACATAAAATCAAGGACGATTTAACATGTTGTTTTCTCAGCCAATCGTTGAAACTGTTTTTTGTACATTGTAGAAAATAATATTTTATTGGTGAGACAGCATTTTTCTTACAATACGATAACGATTTGATTTGTAATAATTGGATTTGGTTTCGTAATATTTGTGGGCCTCATGTTGCTTTGGCGTTCAACGGCCAAGTGGTGTAAATTCAAATTCATATTCAAATAGGTATTTATTTCTCAACATGGACAATTACTTGTTCTTATTGACGTCAAAGTTAAGTGGTAAGTAGCCTTGCCTTATACGCCGGAGGTTTAAGGTTCGAATCATGGTCGGGGCATTTGATTGTGTGATAAACACTGATGTCTGTTCTCGGGTTTTTTGTTCCCATCCGCGGGGAGAGCAGGACAAAGTAAAAAAATCCTCTTACGCATACCCTGCCGCGCGCGATTCGGAGTTATGTGGGACTCGCTCCGAGCCTACCAGAGCCAACTACCTACAAAAAAACCCCCTGAATGACTCTGGAAATCATTTGCCTCACAGCCTTCATCTGAAGTGACGACCAATCGAAGGAAAGGGCCGCGCAAGTGGGGAGCCATATATGGGGTCACCCACTGGGAATTAAATAGCACTGAAGGTGCTCAAGGAGAATTTGAATTAGAATAAGAAATTGCGACCTGAAGGGCTTCGAGATCCAGTGACAGTTGCGTGTCTACGTTCGTGTGCGCGTTTCTCGGTCTAGCGACTTTGTACTTCGAATCTAGGACAGGGACGAGACGTACTCTTGAACTAAGGGATTGGGGTGAAGAACGCTTCCAAGAGTGTTTTGAGGTGTTGTTGTACTGTAGGTAGATCAAGATCTCTTTGAGAGTCGCGTTGCGCACGTACCAGGGTGCGTTTGAGGCCCTGCGGCAGAAGAGCTTTTGTGCAGGAGGGAGGGATTGACGTGGGCAAAGATTGGCGAGGCATAAGCATGACGGATCTAACGCAGGTCTTACAGAGCGTTCATTTGTTTCTAACAGATATTTTACTATGTCTACCTAACATACTACTTAGGCAGCCTAAGTAAAAGTTACGACGGCGTTTGTGGTGGAAGCGAATCGTAGAACTCTTGTCTGGATTCACATCGATACGCCACTTTTGAAACCATACACCGAAGACGCTTACGGCCTTTTGGAGTCTGGTGGCAAGCTGCGGTGTCGTCGGCAAAGAGGGCGAATTCGACGCCTTTCGGCGGGACGGGAATGTCGTTAGTGTACACGGTGTACAACAGAGGGGCGAGGACTGAGTCTTGAGGGACTCCAGCCTGTATGGGACAAGGCACGAAAAGCGTGCCTTCATGTCTAAAACGAAACGTACGATCTTTGATAAAGGACGCGATTATCCTGACTCCGATCCCTGAGGTGATCCAGTAAGCCTATTTTATAGAGTTTATAAACGAGGCCGCTGTGCCAGACTTTATCAAAAGCCTTGGCTGCGTCAAAGAAAACTGCGACCGTTTTATTACGCCGCGGATAGAAGCCGTCGAGTATGTACTCGACGATACGATTTACTTGCTGAGGGCAGGAGTGCTTAACGCGATAGCCGAACTGATGGGGAATGGTGCAGGGATCGCCATCCATTTGAAATAGATGGTTTCGCATTCGAGAGAGTATGAGTCTCTCGAGAAGTTTAGTCATGCCCTTGAGGAGGCTGATGGGTCTGTGGTTAGCCGGGATATTCAGAGGTTTACCTGGCTTGGGAATGCCTATGCCTGTAGCTTCTTTCCAAGCTTTTGTTTGGAAAGTTTGGAAAGATGGTTGTTGATATTTATATATGTATATTTATTCTGGGTTCGCCTCCAGTTCGCTGTATGTTCATCCAAAACACAAGCTCGGCTTACTTCGAGGCCATTCAGTTAATGTGTTGGTCTGGGGATTCATCATTGTACGTAATTTTTAACAGGGGGTAATATCGCTGCCCTCGAGTCCTGTTCTTTAATTACAATCCTTGTAAGGTGTGTATATTGTATCCACCACTGTCTGCATAGGTTCATCAGTCATACGTTATGTCAGGTGGGTATTATCTCTTTGCCAGTTTTTTTCGCTTCCTGTGTGTGTCCTCTTTCTTTCAATATGTTTAGCCCACGACAATATAAAAATACGTATATTTTGTTTATGATCATATCAGTTTCTTTGTTGTGTTGATAATAATATTACTTACGTTGTATAAAAATTTAGATTTATTTTTTAATACAACTCACATATAGCAGTGGAATTATGTGCCTACTAAAATTAACATTAAATTATACATATAAAAATAAATCACACAAAAACTTAAAAATTTCCGTTCAAAAGCAAATGTAAATTTCTTTAGTTCTATATCTGCAATGCAGTCATTTTGCAGGTATATTTTTGGACAACTGGTACTTATTTTATTTATTAGTTCTTTTTCCGTATCGGAATAACAGTTAAATTAAGAATTATGTAAACATATGACAAAGTGATTCTTGTCAGTGCGGCTGTGTCTATTAGGCAAATATGGATAACTTTCATCAAAAAGAAATAAAAAATCGGTTCAGCTATTTAGAGAGGTTAAATGTTGGGACAACCCTAGCAAATATATATATTTTTTGTCATCTTTAAAAGAGACCCAGACCTTTGAGGTACGTAAAATCCTTAGGTCAATTTTTTAAATTAATCAAAGTGAGGCCATATTTCATGGACTTCAATAGATTGAGCAAAGCAAAAACCGGATCAAACCAGTTTCTACTGGTCCTGGCATTTGTCATTTGATCAAAAGGCTTTCGACAAGTTTATTTAACGGTATTTCTATTCGGCTACGATATTTAATCTAAAAAGTTTTGGATCTAAAAGGTTCCCACGTATTGAATTCCTCAACTAGGTTGAAAGATTCAGTTACAAATAATTCAATAAGTGATCTACAAATACAATGTTTATCAAAAATATAGAAATAAAATAAAATCCGTTGATAACATTTTAAAGTTACAAGTTGAATTTTGTTGAAAACTTTACGCTTAATTAATAGATTCTTTGTTTTTATGTGAGGCGGAACTTTACAAATATTAAGTTACGTGCAAAAACTTTCTTGATGAACCTCGACTCACCTCGACAACATTGATAGGAATCAATAAAACTAATCAGTAACTAATTCTAAGGGCTTCGCATTTCGCAACGTTTTTTCCTCTCTATTATGTGTGGAAAAACCTAACAAAACAAATGAAGTAAGTCAGCTGACTACACAGCCAACCCAGACGCGCCGGTTCGTTACAGACGTCTGCGTAACGTCTTAACAGATCCCCACGACGCTATTACAACAAGGAACGCCGGCGTTCAGGTCGAAATTAGGGCATAAATCTAACCCACCGGTGGGCCAGGCTAACGCGGCGTACGCATTCCTACTGAGTTTCTTGCTGGTTTTTTGGCAGTAGATGACCCTTTCGAATCAGTGGTAGTTTCAATATACGACGTCCTAAGCCGAGGTCCATGCCCTCTCGGGTGCCCTTAGGCGTATCGTATGTAGGAGTAGTTTAAGTTCCAACTAAGCGCCCTCAGCGCCAGGCCACAAAGTTCGGTGAAATATAAAAGGCTAATAGGGCCATAAATAAACTGTACATTTCGAAAAAAACCACATAAACGATGTTATTTGACACTATTACCAACTTCAAAGAAAGGGAGAAAAGCTCGCACAATCTCATATAAAATTATTCGAAAAAGATTTCCTGTGAATAAAATTATTCAGGAAAGCGCTCGACATTTAATCGTATTTATGCGTGGTAAATGCGTGTTTTATAGTTTCTATGCAACTACATATAATTTACTAAAGCGATTAAAATGGATAAAAATTTGACCAGAGGTCAAAGCAAGTATATTTCACTATTAGAATTGATCTTTCATCTCGCATGTGATACTTGCAGTGTGATACTTTTCTTGTTCATCGAAAATTGTTATTGATCATCCAATTAATCTATTCCAAAGTCGAATTAAGTGGATTTAACTCATGTTTAATTAATTCCTCATATTTTATGGGCAAAACTGTAAGTGGTTATGAAATCGTACGTGGATATAACGCCTATTTCTACGTATTATTTTCCTATGGAAGCTCTGCAGTTTAATCAGATATAGTTTAGATTTTGTTCGTGCCGAATTTAAAGCACAATGGTCAAGTTTTTTGTCTAAAATGCGCGCATAGACAAACGGGCATATATAGGCAAGATTTAAAAATATTGCTTTTTTGGACTTACAAAATTTGGTAACTTTAGGTTTATAAGATAAGGAAGTCCATTCTTTTTCGAGACATTTGTAGAAAGCGTCTTATTAGATTTCTTACAAAATATTTCTTACTTTATTACATACTATTATGAAATAAATTTTTTTATAAAAAAATTAAATTGTGATAGTTAATTAATTTCAAAATAACAATTAAATACGAATTTACAACCATGCCTATAGTTTTTGGTGTAATTATTATTTCACAGTTGACTTATCACTTATCACACAATCAAATTCAAGTGAGAACCTTTAAATATGTGGCTTTTATCTGCAATTATTTTGAGCTTAAGAAGACATTCATCCGCAAAAATATTTTTGAAGGAATGCCGAAATTAATGCTGAAGCGAAGGTGCGTTTTCTACTGCACATTTTACTCGAGCGTTGTCACTCATGCCCAATACATGTTGTAATTTACAGAAATAACTATTTCATCATAAGACAACATAAAAAGTTCAGCTTCAGTTATAATTTTAACATAATCATTTCATTCAAAATTTAACAGCTTTCAAATAAATTCTGTTTATCCATAAAGTTAATTCCTTGTTTATCATTATTATGGTTTTAATCATTGTTTATGATCTAACACGAGTTATTTACGTGAGATGAAGCTCATATCGACCTCGTTTAGCCGTTTTACTTTAGAAATGTACAGCTTTTATACCTGCTTGAATTGTTACGGAGTGAACGAAACAGTCAGTTGAACAAGATTAACTAAACTATTTTAAATTAAATTATTTCTTTCCCGATAAAATATACGAATATGTAACGTTTTAGTTTTAGCTCGGCTTAAAGCTTATTTCACAAAAAAGATTAGATTAAGCTTTACTCTTTCCCGATTTGTTCACTGATGAATACTGTTTTTAACACTGTTAAACCCATATGTATAAAAAAATGATAATGCCATTTTATTTTGTTAGCTTTTTTGGTGTGATAAATTAAACGAATTATGTTCAGAGCCAAAAAAGTCATTAGTATTGTGAATTGTGACCCACTCTTAATGTTACCCTGTGACCAGGATTTAACTATAATAGCTCACAACTAGAGCCTGCGGTTTTGCTCTCGTATTATTGCATTGTCAGCTATCTGCTGAGCTCAACTTCCATTCCCTGTGAAACGAGAAATTACTTCTGAAGCGGCTATTTCTCATATAAAGTAGCTATGAATAGTCAGTCATATACAAAAATAAGTCTACGCTTTTATTGATCTTGTTTCAGAAAAAAACTATATAGTATCCTTCGTCTATTGGTTTTTTTTCTGGTGCAAATAAAAAGATCTGGCAGATTTTTATTTGTGAAATTGAGTGAGAGTATTATTTCAACTTTTATTAAGGTAAATTTATTATCCACATTATTATATCCGCATGTTAAGAATGTTTCAATATAAAATAAAACTATTATCGAGGGGTTAAAATTAACTTTAAAGGAAACAACATTTTTCAGAAAAAAAAATTAAACAGATATATCACAATAATTATGATTTCAATACATGAAGTCAAAAGTGAAGATAGTCCCAAGACAGAATTTGAATGCTTCTTAACATTTAAATTAATTTGAAATTTAAAATGGGTTCATCATTATCGTTTCTGGTCATCAGTTACCAGTGATAGTTTTAATATACGACGTCCTAAACCGAGGTCCGTGACCTCTTGGGTGCCATCTCGGATGCCTTTGGGCGTATCGTTTGTAGGAGTCGTTTAAGTTCCAACTAAACGCCCTCACCGCTAGGCCACAAAGTCCGGTGAAATTTAAAAAGCCAATGGAGCCAAAAATAAATTGGCCATTTCGAAAAGACAAAAATTATCATCAGCTTTTTCCTGTAATTGTAAGATGGATTTAAATTTGATCTCTTCTGATTACAAATGGTGATGAAGACAACAAATTCATACGTAACAAAATATTCTCTGAGGACGTGTGAATTTCAGGATTTCGTCATATTATTTAGAACATACAAAATGAAAAAGAGCTAATTAATTGTCAGTCTAAGGACCCAGTCCAGGTTTCAATGCTAATTTATGCCCAAAGTCTTTTGATTAAATGATAAATGCCGGCCGTCTGGTTTTATCCAATTTATACTGGTTCAGTATAATTCAAGTCGAGGATTGATGGATTGAGATTACGTTTACAATTTGAGGTTTCTCGAATTGACTTGGAAGAATTTTTTTTAATAGAAGGATTTAAAATCTTTTAGTCTGTTCCAGTAGTAAAGGCAAACTAACTACTGTCTAAAAATATGTCATCTTATCGGTTAATTTTACTTTTTCTCATTTTTCATAACCGGTTAACGAACACGCGATCTACCTGATGTTACTGGCATCTATGTACATGAACATTGTTTATCTAAGCCTCAGTATTGAAGTATAATGTTAATCAAGGTCAGATCGGTAGACAATAGGTACTATCTAAATATAATAGATTTTATTCCCAAAACGATTTTGAATTGACGGCGCATTTCAATACAAATATTCTTGGTGAAAATCATTGGCATATGTGTGGTTCTTTTTAAAAATATTTTTAAAGATTGTCTGACATTCAGCTTCGAAAACATAGTAATCCGTAATAATTTGACGGATTCTCTCAATAACCCTTTTATTTGTAATGACCAACATAATAAAACTTAGATCAAATATGCCTGGTTAGAAAACTGTCTAATGTTTGGAAGGAAACTTCAATTGGTTCAGAACATCAGTGACTAATTCCAAAATTTTCTGGACTGATAGTATTTTTGTTCCAAGTAAGTTTATTTCCGGACTCAATAAAAAGGAACCAGTATTATTATATTGTGAACGGTATTTTCATTATATTGTAGAAGTAGATTTGGTAACACTTGTAGCCCGATTAAAAAAAATAGCTTGTTTTTATTTTTTGATTTGTGAATATGTTATAAATTCAAAGTTTGGCAAACCGTCAAGTAAAGATAGGTAAGAGCATACATATAGCTTCCAATTTATCTAATTGTAGAAAGATGTTTACCAAAATAATATTAATAAAAAGAAAAATTTTATCCAGCACTCACACCCGTAGAGAAAAAATGTAAAAAAACTAACATAACTGTTTTTTAGAACTAACTAAAGACTAACAGTAATTGACTAGAAAAAAATGGAGTCACTAATTGAGAAAAATCTAACACTCATTACTAGCTAAATGAAAATCAAAACTAACGTGTAGAAGGACTATTAAACATTAGATTTATTTCCTAGCTCTTCTATGAAAGTTGTTAAAATAAATAACGATTTTCCACCATTTTAAGCTTGAAATATTAAAATAAGATTTTTATTGTTGATATATTTGAATTCCGTAAGAAATTAAGATTGAGGTACGATTATACAATTTAGTAATAAATATTTACTAAAGAAATCGATATAAGATATTTGTAAAAATTTTTTCATATGGTCAACAACTAAATTTATATCGATACTCAAATCATCGTAAACTCTAAAAATCGTGGGTAATAATATTCCAACCATTACAACATTGTCTCTGCTGTCATGTTGACAGTATCCATGATTATTGTTTTTATTAAATTTGTCTAAATAGGTGAATGTTACATTATAAAATGTTGTATAAGTTCCGTCTCGATCGTTGTCATTTCATGCTGATTGCTATCAATCTCATTTTGTTTGCAAGCAAGTACGTCTTGCCGGAAGCTTTAACTTAACTTTCAAGGAAAGGAAGGGTTAACTTTCAAGAAATCTCAAAGAAATTTACAGGCTGCTTTTGGTAGTCTGCTCCTGCGTTATCAACAATTACATAAAAGTTCAGTGAATTTTAACGTTGTCGATATATATTTATCTATTTGTGTAGATATCACATAAGTTCTATTGAATAGTACTATCATAAAACTTCACTAAATTAGTTTCATGTTCGAATAATAAATAAAATTGATTATTACATGTTTTATGTTTTATTTTATTTGATTTTTTATTTATTTTATTTTATTTACTGTATCAATTCTTGATCATTCGTCCATTACGCAAAGACCAGAGTCGTGAGAGAATTTTCGGTTGTAATTGCATGAAACGAATCAATAGCATCTTTAAAAAACGAAAAGTCCCTTCAGTGTCAAGTTCAACACGGTGGAGGTTTATTTCTGTCACTATTGTAAATTAAAATAATATCATAAATTTAAACATAAATAATATTGTAAAATAAAAACGTGTTCAATGAATTGCCAGTATATAGCAGACAGCACAAAAAGGTGAAAGTTATAAGCTAAAAAAAAATATGTTTTGAAAAAACGAGGGTGGATTGAAAAGTTCGCCGCCTAACATAGATAGCGTTGTCATATTATTATAGAATTACGCTCATATGAAACCTAGACTCTTTGTAAGTCTCTGTGCAATATTTCTCTGAGATAAATGCGTAATTATTTATTTTATTGAACATTAAGTGAGGGTAAGTCTCATTAATTTTGAAAATGGATAGTTTAGAGCACCCTGCCATGATCATATACCTCCACAAAAAACACTTAACTCCAAAGCAGATTCATGAAGATATGGTGGCTACATTAGGAACGTCTGCTCCGTCGTATACAATGATAAAAAAGTGGAAAGCTGAATTTAAACGTGGACGAAATAGCACCAAAGATGACCCCCGCTCTAGACGGCCTTCTACAGCTACGACTTCGGAAAACATAGAAAAAATATGTGATCTCATCATGGGGACTCAGTATCTGAGATAGCTGAAGCTCTAGGAATTTCATGTGAACGTACACAAAACATGCTCGTTAATGAATTAGGGTTCCACAAAGTGTCTGCAAGATGGGTTTCGCGGCTCCTTTCAGTTGAACAGAAACGAACTCGACTCACGATTTCTAGAGACTGTTTAGAACTTTTTCAAGCTGACCCGAACGAATTTTTAGCTTCACTATACTCATGAATCCCAAAAATAATCCAAACAATAGAAGAGACCCGGATCTCCGACCCCCAAGAAAGCCAAGGTGTGTTTTTCAGTAAACAAGGTAATGGCATCGGTTTTCTGGGATTCTAAGGGTGTCATTTTGGTTGATTACTTAGAAAGAGGTCAAATTATAAATTCTGCATACAAATGCACACTATTACGTCGTATACGCGAAGAAATAAAGTCTAAAAGACCAGGATTGTTGACCAAGAAAGTTTTGTTTCATCAGGACAATGCTTGTGTTCACACATCTGCAGAATCGATGGCTCAAATAGTGAATTGTGGTTTCGAATTGCTTCCTCACCCCCTTATTCACCTGACTTGGCACTTTCTGACTTCCACCTATTTTCAAAACTAAAAAAAAAACACTTAGATGGAATGAAATTTTCTACGAATGAGGAGGTCAAAGTGGCCGTAGATGCCTTTTTTGAAGACCTTGACGAGACCTTCTATTTCAATGGGATCAAGGCTTTGGAGGACCGCTGGAGTAAGCGCTGTGACCTTGGAGGAGAATATGTAGAAAAATAAATATAAAAAATACATCATTCCTGTGTTTTCTTATTTAGGCCGCGAACATTTTAATCCACCCTCGTACATATAAAGTTCACCGGTATAAATATTATTTTTATAAAAATTAAATAGCCTTATTTAAATATATTTTCATATATTCTTTGTTTTATATTAAAATAATTATTTATTATGAAAAAGAAATATCTTAAGATTTGTATTTATGATTCGAGTAATTCGAGTAAATTACTATTAATATCACTTTTAAAGACATAAAATCTTCACAACTCAAGAATAAACGAAAATAGTAACTATAATTATGGCAATTTTTTTTAAAGATTAATATAAGCTACGTAAATAAATAAATGTTACGTTAAAAGTAAAAATTGTACATTTGTGTAAAAAGCTTTTAAAAATATTTTAAATTGCTCGCTTTTGTTAGTATTCGTTCGCTGAGTACTTTGCCACGATTAATATCTAAAAAAGCTGAAAAAGCGATTAAAATCTAAAAATGTTTTTGGGGCCGGAGTCTTGTCGAACTAATAATTGTAGATGTGAATCGTCTTGTATTCTAACCAATGTAGATAAGAGTCATTGTTGGCTTAAGACAATCATTTAAAAAGTCGCTTAAGAGTAGACTTTGTGCACATTTTAAATGTTCATTATCTTTTCAAACTAAACTGTTCATATACAATTTTGTGAAGGTCTTATATATCACAATATTATTCACCTGAATACCTGTTCCGTGACAATCAGAGCTTTAAAATCACACGTTTTTCAATTTCCCGCCTTTCAAATGGAACGATCGAAAACAATTCGTTCATTTATGATTAGATTTGTATAAGCTTGGGACATTGATATGTAAACCAAGCGTGCGTGGTATTCTATTAATATTATAAGCGATATAATTCATAAAGGTTTATAGATTAATGTTTGTTACTGTCTTATGCAAAATCAGTTGTATTAAAAATTTGTACACAGATTCAGGTCTCTTGTTTTCTTGAACTCTTCATAGATAACGGAAATTAAAGGAAAAGAAGTTTAGATTTCATAGATTCATTTAGTTTCAAAATAAGGGAGAATATTATCACTTTGATTAAAATGAAACGGCGAGGATTTAGTGTTCATACCAACTCCTGTAATAACATTTAGGAAACTTAATTATTGTTTAAATTAATCAAACTGAGTAAGAGACAACGTGAAGCAATAAAGTGCGCGAGGAAGACGGAGTAACTCATCGTTTCATTCGTTGGCACTCATGTCGTTTCGTATCGCCTCAATTATTTTCACGAAGTGCCAGTCGAATAGCAACTACGTTAAATTGGGCCACAAGGACTTATTATTTTACAGTACAGTAATAATCAGAACTAGGATTGAAAAGTCTGAATAAACTACATACATCTTCTTGAGTATTTAAGGCTAGAAGGAAGGATAGGTAAATCATTTCTAGGATAGAAGAGTAAAAAATCATGTCAAATACAGATCACGTTATTACCAAGTTTTAGACAAACATGACATTGTTTTAGAGTATTTAATATCAACGTACCATATCCATTCCATGCAGTGATTAGTTTCACACGGCTGAGGCATCAAATAAACTCATTTAATTAAAACCCCCGACATACCGGGCGCCGGAGTAAATGTAAAATGGGTATTTCAACGGTTGTTTACAAATTTTTAACTGTATGTAGCTTTCAATCTGATTGAATATTTTAAACGTTACTATTGAAACGACTATTACGTAATAATGTCTAACCCAGCCAAGCATTCTTATTTGATACTACTACAGTGCATAGAAAGGTTTAATCTAATTTTATTGGCTATGCTTGTTAACTCTTTAGATTGGTTAACACTTTAAATTATAGTCGATTTTATTTTTGTGTTCCTTGAAGTATCCCAAATCGATACACATACGTTTAATAGTGCGCCGTGATTTTGGAATAAAAAAGACTCATAAGTACAAAACCCATATAATACACTGAAGAGTACCAAATAGAATAGAATAGAATAGAATATTGGTTTATTTGCAATTAGACACACAACAAATCACATTATAAAATATGATACAAAGAGAGAAAAAACAAGAAAATTAAGTCAAATTAAAAGAGAAAAGAAAGGGGTAAACATTTTTGTTATGCAATCAAAGAATAAAAAAGTAAGTAAGTGCATAAATAAATAAACAAAAAAAAATAACTTTAATATAATCAAAACAAAAGGATCAAATAAATAAGAGTCTCATTCAAAAATTTAAAAAATCGTGCAATGTGTCTCTCTAACTTTAATTTGACCCGACGTAGTTTTTTTGAGTAAGCAAAACATTTTGAAATATCCCATGCTCCTTGATAACAATTCAGAGCAATTTAGTATTTTATTCTCATCAAATTCCTATTATTAATAAAATAAATCTTCAACATTTCATAACCTTATAAAAAATCGAAATCTCTAACACAATTATCGAAAGAAAATCTAACGCAAAACCTTAAAAATGTGGAAATTTTAATTTTCAGTACGAGTCCCCGAAACTCATGTAGCTAATTACGGCTTAATATAATTAACCAGGTTTAATATGATACACAAAAGTTATGTTAAAGAACTTATTTTAATAAAATATCTAAGATGCGAAATAGTAACTTTAATTATAGAGTTCCAGTGTACGACTACGATACAAAATTCTTGCGCGGAGACCTACTCTTATACATATATCTGTAACCAATAAAAGGAATTCAGCTCTTGCTTGAGTCATGAATTTCTGTTTCAATCAGCATTTATGTTTACTCGAGTTATTTTATGGCTTTGTAACAAACAACGGGTCATTGTACTGAAACTGTCTTAAATGAGTAATATATTTGTTTTTCTGGCACTATTTCCCATCCGATAAATAAAGAACTGGAATAAAGATACAAACGTGACATCGTGGTTTTTGGTTAGATTTTACTTATTGGCCTGTTTTTTGCAGTTAAAAGTAGTTTTGAGTGGCTATGAGGCTTGCCTGAAACATAAAAATATTTAACTACATTTCATTCTTTCAATTCTTAAAAATTCTAAAAAAAGCCTAACAATAAGCTATCCGTGCTGGATAAAATTTAATACTGGCAATTATACATGGCGTATTTTTTTTCTGTATAAATGAAAAATCCTTTGCGATATGCATATTGCATGCGTAGGTATATGCACTTTCGTTATTGAAGGGCTCTCTAATTTAATACTTAAAACATTAACGATAATTATAATGATTATTTTGGTCACTCTGTTTGTGACTTTACTCACGAGTTTTTATCTGTAACATTAAAAAGGTTCTTACATGTCATGTAAGTCAAGTTGAGGAAGTCTCTTACGCATAGAGAATGCTAAATACTGCTACATGAAAGAAATTTTCACACTCTGAATCTAGCTACCATTTCATTGTAAATCTGCTTTTGCTCACATTACTAATGAGGGCAAGGGTTAACTATTTAGGTCAATTTTAATTTGAACTTATCTTATTAATACTAAACATACTTATACAAAGTAAAATAATCGCATCACATAACGCAAAAAACGGATTATTATTACAACTTAAAAATACACTATTTCAAAAAACTTTCATTCCTTTATCGAGTTTGCGAAAGAGAGTAATTATATTTATAATAAGCATTATCATAATTAGTTAAGAGGAATTTCTCAGTGGTCCCCACATTTTATTGCTTGCATTCACAGAAGTGTTCTTGTTTTGTTTTAAAACTACGAAGAAGCTGTTCTGGTTTTAGTAGGCTGACTAATCAACTAGAGATAACTGCTACACGACAACAAAAATTGAATTACTGGATGTTACAGATCTAAAACGTACCTTGTACGATTATAAGCCTACGTAAGTAGATTTTGTTTAGCTAGAGCGTAACAAACGAAAAAACTAGAAAAATGCTAAGAATTAAATTATTTGACATATTCTGCCACGAAATAATTTAACACCTCTTTAAGGTAAGTTAAATAAATAGTCTGGCAAATTCATGGTTTCCATAGCATTAGTTTTAGAGAGAGATAGCGCTTTACAAGTGAAATGGATGGAAAACAATCATTTCATTTCGACCCTCGACTGTCGGCCCATTACTCATCATAACACCTAAACCTGCATTGTGCGGTTAAAAGCCTCTTTTTTATAAAACTTTGTGCTCCACTTTGTCCCTTTTCCCTTTGTTCTCTATTTTTAATCAATTTTAATCAATCAATCAATCAAAATCATATGTGGGCACGGAAGCAAGTTACTATTTTAAGGGTATGTAGATAAAGAATTGAATTGTGTACCATGATAAAAATGTGATGAAGTATACGTTTTTGAAAAGGTTATTAATGTTACTTTAATAACTAGCCTAAGTTAAAATTACAAACTACACTTACAATGGCAAGAAACTTCAATAAAAAAGCACTTGTTAATATACACGTTATAATTAAATATAAGCCACAAATATGAATCCAATTGTTAAGTTAAAGTAAATATAAATTTATATTTAATTTTATGAAAAAGTAGTCAAAATTTGAGTGAACCATATTTAACCTTTTACCCGACATCAGCGGAGTAAGAGGCAGTATTCGTCAACCTTCATTGCTTCAGCTTAACTACCTGCCGTTAAAGGCACCTTTGTAACTGAACAGTGTTATATATTTGCTCTTTCTATAGCTATGTAGCTAAGGGATGAACGTTGGAATATGAAATCCATAAGATAATTGCTAAGATATTATATACAGAGCGACTGATAGATTTTTCTTGCACCACACAGCTTGGTGGAAAGCCAATATTGCCATTTGTGTTTTAGTAATATATTCTTGATCAGTATTTATGAATTTTCATAGCATTTACCTTTGCTTTTAATATCATGAAACATTTGCAACGCTCAAGGTTCGGTTGCGTGTATGTTGTAAATGTTAAATGCATTAATGATAAATTTCAGATAAAGAGGCACCAACAAAATGGCTTTTTGATTTATAGATTCATAACACTTTTAATGGAATACTGAAATAGTTTTTCATTGTATAAGTAATATTAATGAAATATATGATTTCTAATGCAGCAAAGAGACCATTCACTCTAACAGACACCCAAAAAACTTACTGAGTTTTCGAAATAAAATGATAATGATAATGAAACTGAAATGACATAGAAGCCATGGTAATTATATTGTCACGGAAATTAGTGAGGGGATTGGAAAAAAACACGACAAGATCTGATAAAATATGCTTTATTTTCAACCAACAGTGAGAGTATTCTTACAAAAGCTTTGGTTTTCATTTCGACGATATTCGCCTTCGTTCTAACGATGACAGAGTCTTGTTACACCGTTGATCTTCACAACAACAGCCAACATAGAACAATTAACAAACAGTATTTAGAATAACTGGCATCTAGGCCAATGACAGTTATCCTCTAATTACTGATTATTGTAATTTGAATCCGAAGTAGATGCTCCTCACATATATATTTTATTACGGACTTTATCTTTAAGGACACGGCGGAAATCAACCCATGTAAACCCCTCATAAACGATATGTACCCGAATAGGTTTTTAATCTACGGTCTAAGACACATTAATTACATTAATGGTTTTTTCTATCGTCACTATAATATTGACTATAACAACGAATAAAAAATATAAAACACAGTGTCAGCATGAAAAAAATAGCAAATTTTGTTGTTTTGGTAAAATAGAGACCTGTAAATGAGTGTTGGAAGCAACATCGAACTTGGACATTTTAAAGTCCCGCCTATCCCGCACCCGCTAGATTCATTTCAAGAGAACGAGACTGGAATTCATATAAACAATAATTGATAGCCTTAAGTGCTAATCTTTTCTACTTTTCTGAATTTTTTCTGGTATAGAACAAGACTTGAATTTAGAAATAAATGAATAATAAATAATATTATATACAAAATAAACAAATAAAATGATTCGATTACGTCAAAAAAATCAGAACTTGTGGATTGCCACATAGAAAGAGAGAGAAAGAGACACACAAAGCAGACAATCATTTACAAGGTGTCCCAAAAAATATCATAAAAATCAAAAAAAAAAACCATCCAAATGTTCTTTAGAAATTATGGGCATTAAACAAAAAAAAAGCAGAATTTCTCCATTTTTTATCCTTTTTTTGGTTATTGTGGTTAATGTTGGTTATTTTTGTCCATTTAAAACATGTCACCATAACCCTTAATAACATATTTTAAATCAAAATGAAAAATAATAACACAAATCGCCCCAAATTTTCTTAGAAATAGCACTTTTTGCCAAACTATGAATTTAACATTTTCAAAATATCTCGTATTATAAAATATCTCCAGAGTCTCCTGAAAAAAGAATGTACTAGAGTGCCTTGGCATGTGCAATCAAAAGTTGGCGCGTTTAATCAGGATTCCAAAATAGCACATCACTTGGTAGGTAAATTCCATAAAAATATGGGTAAAAAATTAAAATAAACTTCAAGTAATCCGATTTTATGCGAATCTAGTTTACTTAGCTAAAATGTTATTGAATCACACACACTCTTTAGTGGTTCCTAATTTTACGGCACAATGATGAATGGTGATGAGAGAGATGGATTGTAGAGTTTGACAAGAGTGAGCGAGACGAACAGCGCGCTATTATACGCTACTTTTATCAAAGTCAACAAGAGTAAGTAAAGTTGATAAAATAACAAAAATCCTGACTTGTGAATCGCTCAGGTTTATAATTATGTAAATAAAAACCTGATAGGAAATTCAAAGTTATTTATTTGTTTATTTATCTATCCTATCATCCAGTTTCGCTGAATGTTACGTTGAATGTTGGGACACCCTGTATACATAGACAACAACCTGTTAGTACAACCAATTAAGAAATGTCTGTATACATTTTATCACTCACAACCCGGATTCAGATTCAGAAACAAGGCTCGAAGGTAAAAGTTTCGATGCCTGCTAAAACACTAATGCATCATGAGGCCTGCAAATCAAACGACTATAAGTCGATCAAAATCAAACTAAATCGATATCATTCCATACTTAGAGCAATGTTTATTCAGCAATTTAAAACATTATTTTCTTCATAGTAAAAAATCAATCTCTTTAGTTTATGTGGAACAGCAACATGTGCAGTAACAGTTCTTAACTTACTCAGCATCTTAAAAACGTTGCAAACCCAGTTTTCTTAAATAAAACCCCGACAAACGAATTGAGAAATTTCTACACTTTAGTAAAACGTAATATTGTACTGCCAAACTACATTACTATTTACTACTAAAACATGGGTTGGTCTTTGGTTGGGGTTACAATAGTTTGGTAAATTTAATTTATCTGATGATTCTATACAAAATAGAATAGGAGCAGCGGTCTGCGGTTTGGTGTGGGCTTGGGTTTAAAAGTGTTTTCAACGCCGGGATATATCTAATTATATTAAGAACGAACTGCGCTTTCGTGAATTGTGCTGGTACAAAATACAGGAATTGTTCGCTTAATCGGAAATCAGTTTAGTGTATTAATTCCAGTCTAGATTATGAGAGTAACAAACAATAGGTAGATAATTAAACCTAGTATTAGTCTGCAGTATATAAAATAGTCTATGACAGACACAAAATTGCGTGCGTTCTCGAGCGCACGTCGATCGCAGACGCCTTCCCGCTCTTTTAGCCCCCGCGCTAATTGAGCACCCAAATTTCATTGGTTGTTGTCGTAATATATAATTTCATAGTTGTATACCGTATTAAGTTTCTAACGCCGTTTTCACGGCGGACAGTTTTCATTGGTTGTTGTCGTAATATATAATTTCATAGTTGTATACCGTATTAAGTTTCTAACGCCGTTTTCACGGCGGACAGTGGCTCGTTAACCGTACTTCTAATAAGTTTCTAACGCCGTTTTCACGGCGAATAGTGGCTTGTTAACCGTACTTCGTGGAACGTGAGCTTCGTCGACGGGAATTCGTTGTTCCAGGACTTCAAGTTCCGTGTTCGAGTAAGTTATCCGCGTCGTTCTCAACCGCCCTACTGCGTGTAGGGTGGTTTTAGGAAGTTAGTCATCGTTGTTAGGTTCATATATTGTCCCTCCCCAACCCCTCCGCAATGGCTTCCCTAAGCTCTGATGAGATTAGGAAGATTTTAGTTGATAGTACCGGTGCTGAAGGCATATATATAAATGCTGACAAGTTCCGTTTCCTTGATTCTCTTATCCCACATATCATGGCGTTAATTCCACCAATGGCCCCTCAGGCCACCCCAGTCCCCCAGACCCCTCAGGTCTTAGACCCTCCCGCGCCCCCTTCCTCCAGTGACATGGAGTGCGAAGAAAACGCCCCTCCGCGCCGCAAGCGCGCACCCGCGACCGAGTCATCCTCGGATGCCACCCCAACTGGCCCTAATGAGCCTCCCTCTTTCACCCTTGTTAAGAAGCGCTCTAAGAAGCGCTCGAAACAAGACTCGGCGCCCGTCCCTACACCCCCTGCGGCGTCTTCAACGCCAGCTGCCCCGGTGTCTTCAACACCCGCTCCGGCCCCGACTTCTGTCAAGGCCAAGGTCCCACCTCCCGTTTTCCTTCGGGAAAAGGGTAAATGGACTGAGGTCTCGACATTGTGCAATGAGCACAAAATCCATTACATCCGAGCAGCCAACTCGGGTGAATTAACAAAGCTCCTCACCGATAAGCATTATGCTTATCATACTTATGCTCTGTCAGAAGAGCGTAAGATCAGAGCGGTACTCAGGGGAGTCCCGTTCGAATTATCGAACGAGGCTATCCTGGAGGATCTGCAGTCCCAAGGCTTCCCGGCACTCGCGGTGCATAAAATGCACAGCAAGTACGGGAGGCAACACCCTCTCGCTTTGGTGGTTCTCGCCAACGTCCCCAAGTCCAGGGAGATCCTCAAAGGGGTTAGCACTATATGCGGCCTCTCTGGGATCTCGATCGAGGCGCCTCATCGCCGCGGTCATCCCGGTCAGTGCCATCGGTGCCAGTTGTACGGGCACGCGGCGGCCAACTGCCGCGCACCGCCCAGGTGCGTCAAGTGCCTGGTCCCGCACTTCACTAAGGAGTGCAATCGCACTCCTGAAACTCCCTCTCCTCCCGATTGCGTGCTTTGTGGCCAGTCCGGCCACACCGCAAATTACAAGGGCTGCCCTCGTGCACCCCGTTGTATGCGCTCCAATTTCAAAAGGGCGGCGCCCAAACAGGCCCCGCGCCTTTCTCAAGAAAACTTTCCGCCGCTGCGTAGCCGGGTTCCTCCGGCTTCTAAGCCTACACAGCCCAGGCCTGCCCCAGAAAACTGGAGGCAGCGCCCCGCATCGAATCCCATCCCGGCTCCTCGCCCATACAAACCCACTCCTCAATCCTCCGTAGCAGACGATATGCGTATCGTCTGCGACGCTATAAAAAATGTCGATGTTAGTGAAATCGCAGTCTTAGCCCGTAAACTTAGGGCTTCACGTACTCCGACAGAGCGTTTGCTAGCTCTGGCGGAGCATAGTTCCCTTCTCAATTCATTGTAGGTTCATTTAAATGAATTGATCCCTAAATCATGCTTCGGCCGACCTCTGCCCAGCCCCGGCTTCACCGGAGGCTGCCCAGAACGGCCACCAACTCATGTCCCTTTGAGCACCTTCAGTGCAACTTTCACTACAGGCGGAAGACCCGCTAGCGGGTCTCCGCCAGCGCGCCCAACTTCCCGACGGGTGTCGCTTCCGATGAAGGCTAACGGTAATAACTACAGCCAACAGGTGGTTTTTAGTGGGTAGGTGCCATTCTGGTGAGTCCCACATAACCCCCCCGCAGAGGAATTTACCTGCGGGCGGGTATGCATGACGCATCTTCCACCTCCCTCCCGCGAGGGTGCCTCGGCAGCAAAAAAAAAAAAAAGACACAAAATCGTCTGCGTGCGTTCTCGAGCGCACGTCGATCGCAGACGCCTTCCCGCTCTTTTAGCCCCCGCGCTAATTGAGCACCCAAATTTCACTGGTTGTTGTCGTAATATATAATTTCATAGTTGTATACCGTATTAAGTTTCTAACGCCGTTTTCACGGCGGACAGTGGCTCGTTAACCGTACTTCTAATAAGTTTCTAACGCCGTTTTCACGTCGGAAAGTGGGTTTTAACCGTACATCGTGGAACGTGAGCTTCGTCGACGGGGTTTCGTCGTTCCAGGACTTCAAGTTCCGTGTTCGAGTAAGTTACCCGCGTCGTCCTCAACCGCCCTACTGCGTGTAGGGTGGTTTTTAGGAAGCCAGTCATCGTTGATAGGTTCATAGTATATATATTTATATATTGTTGTCCCTCCCCAACCCCTCCGCAATGGCTTCCCTAAGCCCTGAAGAGCTTTTGAATAAGCTGATCGCTGATTACGACGCCCAAGGCACTCACTGCCCCCCTCATATGATTCGCACACTGCAATCATTTCTCCCTCTAATCATGGCACTGTTCACACCGGCCCCTCAGGCCACCTCCGTCCCTCAGACCGCTCTGGTCTTAGGCCCTCCCGCGTCCCCTTCCTCCAGTGACATGGAGTGCGAAGTAGACGCCCCTCCGCGCCGCAAGTGCGCACCCGCGACCGAGTCAGCCTCGGACGCCACCCCAACTGGCCCTGAGTCTCCCTCTTTTACGCTTGTTAAGAAGCGCTCTAAGAAGCGTTCGAAACAAGACCCGGCGCCCTCGACGCCCGTCCCTACACCCCCTGCGGCGTCTTCAACGCCAGCTGCCCCGGTGTCTTCAACACCCGCTCCGGCCCCAACTTCTGTCAAGGCCAAGGTCCCACCACCCGTTTTCCTTCAGGAAAAGGGTAAATGGACTGAGGTTTCGACATTGTGCAATGAGCACAAAATCCATTATATCCGAGCAGCCAACTCGGGTGAATCTATTAAAATCTTAGTCTCGTCGATAGACGACTTTCGTGCTTTAACAAAGCTCCTCACCGATAAGCAATATGCTTATCATACTTATGCTCTGTCAGAAGAGCGTAAGATCAGAGCGGTACTCAGGGGAGTCCCGTTCGAATTATCGAACGAGGCTATCCTGGAGGATCTGCAATCCCAAGGCTTCCCGGCACTCGCGGTGCATAAAATGCACAGCAAGTACGGGAGGCAACACCCTCTCGCTTTGGTGGTTCTCGCCAACGTCCCCAAGTCCAGGGAGATCCTCAAAGGGGTTAGAACTATATGCGGCCTCTCTGGGATCTCGATCGAGGCGCCTCATCGCCGCGGTCATCCCGGCCAGTGCCATCGTTGCCAGTTGTACGGGCACGCGGCGGCCAACTGCCGCGCACCGCCCAGGTGCGTCAAGTGCCTGGTCCCTCACTTCACTAAGGAGTGCAATCGCACTCCTGAAACTCCCTCTCCTCCCGATTGCGTGCTTTATGGCCAGTCCGACCACACCGCAAATTACAGGGGCTGCCCTCGTGCACCCCGTTGTATGCGCTCCAATTTCAAAAGGGCGGGACCCAAACAGGCCCCGCGCCTTTCTCAAGAAAACTTTCCGCCGCTGCGTAGCCGGGTTCCTCCGGCTGCAAAGCCTACACAGTCTAGGCCTGCCGCAGAAAACTGGAGGCAGCGCCCCGCATCGAATCCCATCCCGGCTCCTCGCCCATACAAACCCACTCCTCAATCCTTCGTAGCAGACGATATGCGTATCGTACACCCGACGGGTGTCGCTTCCGATGAAGGCTAACGGTAATAACTACAGCCAACAGGTGGTTTTTAGTGGGTAGGTGCCATTCTGGTGAGTCCCACATAACCCCCCGCAGAGGAATTTACCTGTGGGCGGTACGCATGACGCATCTTCCACCTCACTCCCGCGAGGGTGCCTCGGCAGCAAAAAAAAAAAAAAAAAAAAGACACAAAATTTGCGTAGCACGAAACTACTGTTGTAACATGCGCTTCCGCTCTTTGCAACGTGGATGTGTTTTAATCGATTATCTTCTTAATTACGCAGTATTTTCAATATTGATGTAAAAAAGTATGTCCTCTAGATTGTTAGTGATACTTGTAAAACCTAGTGATACTTTTAAAAGTTTCAAAAATTCAGACAAGAAACTCAAGAAAAGTCATTGTTTGTACCTAGATCGGTGAAACAGCAAAACGCTTGATTAAACTGTTTAAAACTATCCAGAGAAACATAATATTCAAAATCCCACAATGTGTCGGGTATGTTCGATTTTAAAATATCTGCTGCGTAATTAAGTATAGTTTTTATTAAGGAACTCGATGGAGGCTCAGATTCGCATCCAAATCACCTGTAGTGTGGTCGCCCCAAAGTAAGCCGCGCAAGCCATTCTCGCCTGAGCCTGTGCTTCCACCGACTTCAATAGGAAAATAACTGGAAGATCTAGTGTTTGGTTATAAAATCTTCAATATTGCAAAGAATAATACAAAGCAGATACATTTAAATATTTTAGTTGGTCATACAAGTTCTGTTATACACACAGTATAAAAATAGTACGGAAACTGATAAGTTGGTAAGTGAAACTGATAACTAATAGTTGTGTAATGTGCACAGATAAAGCTCAGCAAGTCATAAAATTACTGTAATGTTAGCGTTACACTGGTAATATTAATTTTTTACAGAGAAACAAATAACTGAAATCCAGTATTCTTTCGCTTTCGAACTTGACTATCTTCTTCAAAAAATACTATCGTATTTTGTTTTCACGCTCGGTAGCAAAGATTGCAAGTCTTGAAATGTATTTAATACAATAATAAGTTTCTAAGTTAAAATTTAAATGTTCATACATCACTGACAGATATATGAAGAAGAAGCGGGAAGCCTTTAAAAAGTCAATAATTCTTTAGAATACTCGTCTAACCAGCCCCTGTAGCCCAATTCTCAGTTGAAATATCGCTGTAGTGCAGAAGTCGTTCGATCGAAGTTCTATCCAAAATCGGTATTCACGTATTGCTCGGACGCGCTTCGATAGGACTTCAACTCAATAGGATCGAAACTGAACGACTTTTGAATTGAACGATAGAAGAAGTTGCCAGTTAAAGTTATTACTGAACTACTAAGACATTAAAACATATTTTGAATTATGAATACGGTGTTAACCATGTAATTGGATAAATAAATTTAAAGAATAACGACTCCAACTAACTTCAACTAGCCAACGAGAAATAAATGCTGAAAAAAGCGGTATCTCACGCTTCTTAACAAGGGTGAAAGAGGGTGGTTCTGAGCCAGTAAGGGTTGCGTCCGAGGACGAGTCGGTCGCGGGTGCGCTCTTGGGAGCGGTGGATGGGTTCACACTCCATGTCACTGGAGGTGGGGGACGCGAGAGGGCCAAGGACCAGAAGGGCCGGAGGAGCTTGAGAGGCTTGAGGGGCCTGAGACTCAGGTTTATCGAAGGTTTTGGCCATGGGTACAAGAATGTCTAGGACGTTCTTGGGAACCAGAGTCCCTTTCATCATGATGCACTCAAAGAAATTTATAAGGTGCATTGAGGACTGCGCGTCTACAATGAACCCTGAAGGCCGCGAGGCCATTACGGAGGGGTTGGGGAGGGACAACAATATATAAATATATATTATATGAACCAACCAACGTGGACTAACTTTCTAAACCTCCCTACCTGCGGTAGGGGGGTTGGGAACGACGCGGAGTGGTGCCCCTAATTTTGGCAGCACTATTCCGTCACCCTGGGAAAGTTCCAGAGCACTGGGATCGGGACATCCGGTTTCTTACGACCTGAAGGGCCAATAAAGTGTACCGGTGCAACGCTAACAGGTTGCGTTAGCACCGTGAGGTATCCACCTGTTCACGGAGAACTTACTCGTAGTCCTGGAACGCAGAGCTTGCCGGAGCGGCGACGGTGACGAAGATCGGCGACGACGAGCTGCAGGCGACGATGTTGAAAAGACGGTCCTATGATAATAGGAAGCTACGTTACGAGACTACACGTCGTGAAAACGACGGTATGAAATTGGGGGTGCTCAACTAGTGCAGGGACTAGAAAGCGGAAGAGCGACAGCGATCGACGTGCGAACGAGTCCGCACGCAAACCGAGTCTGGAACTGTTTGTTGATTTCATACATTAATAATAAGCATTAGAATTTAGGTCGCGTCCGATCTAAGGAGGGACGAGACTTGAGCTCAAAATTGTCAGGAGTATTACTTTTTCTCAAACCATCGACGGACACGCAGCAGCGAAATAATGGAGCAAAGTGTAGGTTGCAGCTGTACAACGTTATAAAACGTCGGGTCTCAAATACGGTCCGAAGAATTGACGAAGCTCGCAGATTGGTGGTGGCCCCAAAGTGGTGGTAGAATCATGTTTTATTTGACGTCAATAAGAACAAGTAATTGTCAATGTTGAGAAATAAATATTTGAATTTGAATTTGAATTTTGAAAGATGTTCCAAAACTAAGTCTCTTAGAAGAACGCTTTTGTGAAATTATAGGGCTAGACAAGTTTTAGGGATTGTGCAAATTTCACTAAGCTTTTATGCAAAATACTGTTGTGTAGTGAATGTAGTTTTAATCGGTTTGTAGATATTATAAAATTTCTAGTTTCTAGTTGAAATTTAAACCAATGTTTATGGGTCGATTTATTGTTTAGTTACTATAGTAAATATGAATTTTTAAGAGCTAAATAGAACATTTTACAATTGTTTTTTAATTTTTTATTACACACACATGGTAATTATTTCTTCAACATAACACCTTAAATTAATACAGTGATTTGACATGAAAACCTCTAACCACATAATGTTGATTGTTGATGTTGATAATGTTGGACACATCTTAGGTACTAGCACTTTCATAAGATATATACACAACATGATATCATCCAGTCAACCTTAAGATCTGTATTCAACACATAATTATTCAAATTAGATTTGATTTAACACAATTATTTTTTGTTTCTGTCTATTAAAAGATTGAACTTATTATGATTATTCGACTCCATTTAAAGTCATTATATAAGTGCTTGTTGGGCCATCCTGACTTGTTTTAATCAACATTAACTCTATGCAGCCCTTGAAAAGTCTCCATGTTAGCTGTTTCATTTGTGATGCTGTCCTTTGCCACAATATATTGAGATTGATTTTCCCTGTCACGAAGTACTGAAACCGCAACCCAGGCTCTGTTTGCAACGTTAGCCAAAACTGTATAAGCATTGACCATTTGGCCAGAAACTTCTAGGCTGCAGTGTAGCTTACAGGCAACCAATAAAAATCTGAAAGTAATATAAGACCATCAGTGTATGTTTAACATTATTCCAATAAAAATGAAGATGTCTTAATGAAAGGTTAATTTATTTGAGTAACCTAAATTAAAACAGTTTGTAAAGAAAGGTTTAAAAAGTTATACCTACCTAAGGTTGCAACATTATTATCAAATATGTAAACCTTAGTAGATATCATCATAAACGAATATATTTACGTTTTAATTTGGTATTCAAATACTGAGGGCTAACAGAATAGAAACCTACTAACCTTATCTTTTACTGACAAATAATCCCGGGGGTTGCATTTGAAATACGCATCCCGAATTAAGCGATGGGGGTGGAGGGGGGTAGGGGTACAGAACGTACTTTCTGCCATTTCTTTTATGTCAAACCTGTCAAAATCGGCATGCGTCACGTGCGTCATGTCATTTTGACAGGTTTGACATAAAAGAAATGGCAGAAAGTACGCTCCGTTACATCATCGTAATATTTAAAAAAAATTATGTGGTTGATCTTTATACGAAACTTTAAACACGTATTTAAAAAAACTACGCATCTCCTCAAGAGGGGAGGGGTGGCATTTAAAAGGGGGGACCATCCCCTATAAAAGTCAACCCTTACCAATCCAAAATTTCAGGACAGACCCGATCTGCGTCCGGACCCGTTCGGACGTGTTGAAGGTCGCTCCCGGCTGCCGAGTCACGATTGTTGTCTCACGACTTCTCTCGTATCAATACTCAAACGCCACTCTCAGATTCGTTCTGCGTCCGGCCCCGCTCGGACGCGTTCGCGGTCGCTCCAGCCGTTGAGTCACGATTGTCGTCTCACGACGTCAACTCGTTTGCAATACTCATACGCTGTTAGCCTCTTCAGGGCTTACGCTGCGGCCGGTTTCGATCGGCTGCAAGTAAGTCGGTCTCTGTTTTTCTGGCTGCGTACTTGACGCTTGGCGCTTGCTACGTAGTCAGAGACTCGCTCTGCGGGCAGCCCCGGCCGGTCGTAACGTACTCAATCCCGCACTCTGTGCACCCCTCGCATTAAAAACCTCACCTCGGTGAGTGCAGCAACAACAGGGTTGAGCTTACCACGGTCGATTAAATTCGATAGTGGTTCGCAAGTCTCGGGCTGTCTTTCTGGCTGCGTACTTGATGCTTGGCGCCTGTACGTAGTCAGAAACTCGCTCTGCGGCCGGCTCCGGCCGGTCGTAACGTAGTCAATCCCGCACTCTGTGCACCCCTCGAATTAAAAATCTCACCTCGGTGAGTGCAGCAACAACAGGGTTGAGCTTACCACGGTCGATTAAATTCGATAGTGGTTCGCAAGACTCGGGCTGTCTTTCTGGCTGCGTACTTGACGCTTGGCGCCTGTACGTAGTCAGAGACTCGCTCTGCGGCTGGCTCCGGCCGGTCGTAACGTAGTCAATCCCGTACTTTTAGTGCAACCCAACTTCGTCAGGTCTACGGCCGGTTTTTGTTGACAATTTATTGACGACACACTCCGTAGTGGACTCGCATTTGATCAGGTGGATACTTAACGGTGACAACTAAGCCTAATAGCGTTGCCCCGGTGTGCTTCCAAGGCCCTTCAGGCCAAGGAGAAACCGGCTGACCCGATCCCATTGCACTTGGGCCTTTCCCAGGGTGACGGTACAGTGCTGTCCGAATTAGGGGCACCACTTCGCGTCGTCCCCAGCCCCCCTACCGCGGGTAGGGAGGTTTAGGTGCTAAGTTTGCTAGGGAACCAAGGCATTTTTATACGTTTATATATTATATATTGTAGGACCAAGTCCTCCAATGGACCTTGTTAACATCCTTAGGTCGTTCGCCCAGGTGCTCGCTGCATCCGGCGTAAGCATACCCGCTGACGTACTAACGCAGGCCTTACAGGCTTCTATCGCGTCCCTGGTCCCTCAGGCCTCAACCCCGGCCCCTCAGGCCTCTAACGTTCAGACCCCTCAGGTCCACAGCTCTCCCGCGTCTCCCGCGTCTCCCGCCTCGTCCGAGATGGACTGCGAATCGGTCGCATCCTCTCACGCGTCGCATCGTAAGCGTACCGCTCCCGGGAGCGACTCCGAACCCGCGTCTGATACGTCGTCAGATGCCGTCACCTTGACCGGCTCTCCTGAGCCCGCGTTTCAACTTGTCGCCAAGCGCTCCAAGAAGCGCTCGAAGAAAGCTTCGGTATCATCAATACCCGAGCCCTCTCCGGTGTCTCCAACACCAGCCCCCGCGCCGTTAAAATCGCTCGTAGTAACCGCGTCTCCGTCGGTCCCATCAAAGCCAGCGACGCGCTGCGCTCCCGTCCCGCCGAAGCCTCAGCTCCCTCCGCCCATCTTTCTCCGTGAAAAAGCGCGCTGGACCGCGGTTTCTAACTTGTGCAAACAGCACAAAATTAACTACTTAAAAGCCGCCAACGCTGGCGAATCAATCAAAATTCAGGTAGCGACCATCGACGACTTCCGGTCTTTCAGTAGGCTTCTGTCGATCAATCAAATCGCGTATCACACCTACGCCCTCCCGGAGGAGCGTAAGATCCGCGCAGTACTACGGGGCGTCCCGTTTGAACTCAGTAATGAAGACATTCTCGAGGACCTTAAGTCTCAGGGTTTCCCGGCCGAAGCAGTGCACAAGATGCACTCCAACCGCGGTAGGCGTTTTCCCTTAGCTCTAGTAATCCTTACCAACACTCCCAACTCGAAGGAGATTTTCAGAGAGGCTCGCACAATTTGCGGACTCTCGAACATCTCCGTCGAGCGTCCCAACCCCCGCGGTCACCCTGGGCAGTGCCACCGCTGCCAGCTATATGGCCACGCAGTGGCTAACTATTCAGCTCCCCCCAGGTGCGTAAAGTGCCTGGATCCTCACATCACTAAGGAGTGCACTCGCACTCCCGAATCCACTTCCCCCCCTGCCTGTGTGCTGTGCGGCCAGTCCAGCCATACAGCTAACTACAGGGGATGCCCGCGCACTCCGCGCTCCACCGCCAAGAGGGTCGCGCCTAAACCGGCGCCGCCGCTCAACACCGCTCACTTCCCGCCGCTGCGCTACCGGGGTCCCCCGGAAGCAAAGCCCGTTCAGCTGACGCCTACTCCAGCTCTGTCTTGGAGGCAGCGTCCGGCCGTCCCGCCTACACCTTCCCGACCCATCCCAGCTCCAGTAGCTTCCGTAGGGCCGCGTCCCGTTTTGTCATCTTCACCTTTTGCGGACTCTCGAACATCTCCGTCGAGCGTCCCAACCCCCGCGGTCACCCTGGGCAGTGCCACCGCTGCCAGCTATATGGCCACGCAGCGGCTAACTATTCAGCTCCCCCCAGGTGCGTAAAGTGCCTGGATCCTCACATCACTAAGGAGTGCACTCGCACTCCCGAATCCACTTCCCCCCCTGCCTGTGTGCTGTGCGGCCAGTCCAGCCATACAGCTAACTACAGGGGTTACCCGCGCGCTCCGCGCTCCACCGCCAAGAGGGTCGCGCCTAAACCGGCGCCGCTGCTCAACACCGCTCACTTCCCGCCGCTGCGCAACCGGGGTCCCCCGGAAGCAAAGCCCGTTCAGCTGACGCCTACTCCAGCTCTGTCTTGGAGGCAGCGTCCGGCCGTCCCGCCTGCACCTTCCCGACCCATCCCAGCTCCCGTAGCTTCCGTAGGGCCGCGTCCCGTTTTGTCATCTTCACCTCAGTCGTCGTTGGCTGAGGACATGAAGACCGTGTCCGACGTCATCCAAAACGTCGACATTAATGAAATTTCCGTACTCGCACGCAAACTGCGAGCCGCCCGCTCTCCTCAAGAGCGTTTATTTGCGTTAGCCGAGCATCACTCGCTTTTAAGTTCATTATAAATTTTATTTTTTTGTATAAATTCGTAAATAAGTAAATTATAATGTCTAGACCCGCGAATCCCGCGTCCAGTCGTATTAAACCCAAGGGCTTATCCCTAGTATCTTTTAACGCTCGCAGCCTTAGCACCAGCCTTCCCGAGATCAAACTGTTCCTTCAGAACAAAGAACCTGACTTATTCCTTCTCCAGGAGACATGGCTTACTCCAAACCGCTCCAGGGGATACGCTATTCCTAAGTACGCGTTTACTCGCAACGATAGGCCCAACTCCGACGGTTTCAGCGGCAACGCTATATATTACAAAAGAGGCTTCCATTGCTGTCCTCTCCCTACCCCTCCTCTCCTCACTATGGAGGCCACTGTGTGTAGATTGGCTATGACTGGTCATCATCATAGCTTCAGTCTACATACCGTGCGGCTCCAGACCAACCCGCAGCGACTTTGAGGCCATTCTCGCCCTGGGCCATTCAGTCATTATGTTCGGTGACTTTAACTCCAAACATACTGACTGGACGTGCCTATCGACCAACACCAGCGGTATCGCTCTCCTCGACATCACTAACTCCCTTGACTTAGATGTCATATCCCCCATCACTCCCACTCACTATCCCAGCAACCCGACCTATTCTCGTGACATCCTCGACTTTGCAATTATCAAGCGAATCAAACTTGACCTCAGGTCCATCGAACCGCTCGATTACCTAGGCTCCGACCATCGCCCCGTCTCCCTCGTGCTAGGTGCGCCTAACGATAACGTCACATCTCCTAAGACCTTTACCAACTGGAAAGGCTTTAAAAATACGATAGTTTCAGCCTTAGAGGCCCCGAACTCTCCGCTCGCGATTTCGCCCGACCCATTAGATAGCCCGATTAAAATAGATTCAGTAGTCAATACTCTCACTGATGCTATCAACTCAGCCATCAGCGACAACGTAATTATTGCTAAGCAAGGCAAACCCGCGCTTCCTTTAGCCGTTAGCAATCTCATTAAAGCTAAGAACGCGGCTCTCCGGAGAGCCAAGAAATATCCCACGCCCACATATAGAACAGCTGCGAATCAGCTTCAACGTAAAGTTAGGTCTTGCCTCGCGGAACTCTGAGACACTCAGTTTAACGATCTCATGGAGAATATCTCCCCGTCCCACAAAGCGTATTATCGAATGGCCCGAGCCTTACGCGTAGACACCGCCTCTCACGTTCCTCCTCTCACTCGTCCCGACGGCACTATTGCCTTCGAAGTCGAAGAGAAAGCCGAATGCTTCGCCGACAGCATAGCGGCACAATGTTCGCCCAGCACGCAACCCGCGGATCCCTCGCACATCCAGGCGGTGGAGGACGAAGTTCTCCGCAGAGAATCTCTCCCTTTCACCGACGACCCCGTCACAGTCTCTAATGATGAAATCTTGCTTCTCATTAGAAAGCAAAAGTCCAAAAAGGCTCCGGGTGCGGATGGAATTTCCAACCATGCACTTAAGCACCTGCCACAGCAGGTGCTTACCTTGTTAGCTATCATCTTCAATGTCTGCTTCGACCATAGCTACTTTCCAAAAGCCTGGAAAGAAGCGACAGTCATAGGCATTCCCAAGCCGGGTAAACCTCTGAACGTCCCGGCTAATCACAGACCCATCAGCGTCCTCAAGGCAATGTCTAAACTTCTCGAAAGAGTCATACTCTCTCGAATGCGGAACCATCTGTTTCCAACTGATGGCGACCCTCTCATTATTCCCCATCAGTTCGGCTTTCGCGCTAAGCACTCCTGCCCTCAGCAATTCCATCGAATCGTCGAGTACATACTCGAAGGATTCTATCCGCGTCGTAAAAAAACAATCGCGGTTCTCTTTGACGTAGCCAAGGCTTTCGATAAAGTCTGGCACAGCGGTCTCGTTTTTAAACTCTATAAAATAGGATTACCGGTTCGCCTAGTTAGATTAATCGCGTCGTTTCTTAAAGACCGCACGTTTCGATTCAAACATGAAGGCACGCTCTCCGCGCCTCGTCCCATAAAGGCTGGAGTCCCGCAAGGCTCAGTCCTCGCCCCTCTGCTGTACACCGTGTACACTAACGACATCCCCATCCCTCCGAAAGGCGTCGAACTCGCCCTCTTTGCAGACGATACCGCCCTTTACACTAAAGGTCAATCGATCCCGTATAACATCACCAGACTCCAAAAGGCCGTAAACGCCCTCGGTGTTTGGTTTCAAAAATGGCGTATCGATGTCAACTCAGAAAAGAGTTCTGCCATTCAATTCGATCACAAACGTCGTAATCGCTACAACGATCCTCACATTCGAATGTTAGGTATTCCCATCCCCTGGAAGCGCAGTATTAAATACTTAGGCGTCACCTTTGATCAGACGCTTTCTTTCAAGCCACACGCCGATAGAGTAACGAAACTCGCGCGTTTCTACTTAAGCCGCCTAAATAGTATGATAGATAGAAAAAGTAAAATGTCTTTTAGAAATAAACGTACGCTTTATAAGGTCTGCATTAGACCCGTCATGTCATATGCTTCGCCAGTCTTTGCCCACGCCAATCCCTCCGTCCTGTATGAGCTGCAGGTAGTTCAAAATCTCTTCTGCCGCAGGGCCACAAACGCACCTTGGTACGTGCGCAACGCGGACCTGCACAGAGATCTTGAACTACCTACAGTGCAACAGCACCTCAAAACACTCTCAGAATCGTTCTTCAAACGCGCCGAATCCCATCCCAATCATCTTGTTCGAGATTCAGTCTCATATACTGCTCCTGTGTTAGATTCGAAATTCAAAGTCGCTAGGCCGAGAAACGCGCACACTGGCGAACCCACGCAGTTAACTTTAGATGTCGAGGCCCTTCAGGCCGCAAATCCTAATTCTAACTTGTGTAAAACTAAAGTGACTTAGAATACAAAAGTGACTTCAACGGCCCTGTCGCTACGACATCGCCGCTGTTTTTATTACGAGAATTCGCCTACTGGTTGTAACGCGCGCGAATTGCCGCCCTCTGAACTGGTAGTAAACGGAGCTAAATATATATTTTAAACCAAGAACAATACGGGGAAAGTGGCTAAGTTTTCTAAATTTTTATTTAGAGTTGAAATGTGACATGCTAATAATCTAATTTGGATGTAAAATATACTACCTATAGTACTAATGCTAATTTAAGAAAAATGTTTTTGTATCGGAATCCAAATACTTTAAAATCTTTTGATAATTTTCGTACGCAAAACTTTGAAGACCTTTCAAAAACTTGAAAACTGGTTGAATTCTTTGCAAAGTATCAGGTATCTGTTTTAAAATTCTCAAAGTGTTTTCTTTACAACTTTAAACGGTTGCTGTTCTTAGGCGATCAAATATTTTTTGATGAATACTTTAAAAAGATACGTTAGCAAACTGAGCGATTTATTAGAATTCTTTTAATATACATGAAATAAAATTTAAGCTAGTTTATTTCCCAATACCGCATAGCTTTTCATGTACCATTTTATAGTGAAATATAAGTTGCGATTTCATAATTTAAACTTTTTCATAATGAAGTCGAATTATTGGTCTTTTCAAAATAGAAACCTTATGCCAGAGCTACCGATGTCTAATGTGGGTACGTACAGATATTTGTACAAAGAACAGAATCGTTGATGTTTTCTGGTTAAAAGTAAATACGTAATCTGCGTTTGCCGCATTTCGAAAATAAATTAAGCCAGTACCGTGCACGAAAAGTTATTATTCTTGCACGGACGTCTTTCGTTTGTTAAGAAGATTTTGTTGTGGTTTGGAAGTTAATGTTTAACATGGTTTGGGACAATAGTACGGCGTTAAGATTTTTAGAACTTATCAAATGAATTCTTGTGTTTCGGATCCGCAAAATTAAAGACACAAAGTAGTCAACATCCACCAGCGTCTCGTTATCCGTGGTATCTTAAAAACTTAGTACTTTTGAACGCATATCATATAGTTGTAACAGACGTTTACATAAAAAAATGGAGCTACAAGTGCTAAGTCGTCCCACAGGTTTGCGATCCCATTCTTTGTAGTATAAAATATATTTACTATTTGGGTCCATGTGTATTGGTCGTATTGTCGCATATTGCTTATTGGTGTCTTTGTCAAACATTTTGCAAAATTTGGGTAACACAAATATGCAAACACAAATAACCAAGTAAAGTAAGCATCTTAGAATCAAAGAGCGCTTAATACCTTTTACGCCGCGCCGTTCTCTTTCTCTCCTCTAAACACATACTCACAACACATACTGAACACATAGTGTATCTGTGGTATTGCTTCCTCGCTGGTGAACTCAAAGCACTGATATAATGTGCCATATTCTACCAGACGTATATCAACGTCTGTCAAACCTCAATTCAACTTTATTTGAATAATTTCATCTTTGAGGACAAAGTGAAAATAGTTTTACTATAACTGCAACTACATAACTGAAATATTTTCAATTTTTACAAAGGGAAACTATGCGCCCATTTTTTTAAATATTGATTTTGTATTTTCCTTTTTAACGCTTTGAACTTTGATCAATAATTTGAAGAGACTGTCTAACACTTTTAAAGCTTATGAAAAATATAAATGCACGCGTCACTAATTTCGATACGTAAATAATTATTTAAAGGGGGGTTTTGAATACGGAGCTGAAAAAAGGCTTCGCAACTACCTTAACCTAAAGGCTCACTTGCCTTTTAAAATGCACCAACACATGATTAAAATGTTAAAAACCTGTACTGAAATGATATCTGGAAGAGCAATCAGAACTAATCGGGTTGTGTATCTATGTCTATGTGGTATCAAGCCTTTATTAATTTGCGTGCCCAAACACGTATTTCTTGCTGAACGTGATAGAAAGATAAGGGGCGCTACGCACTTACTCAGACAGAAAAATCCAGTTCGGCATTATTTGTTAAGGCTGGCCCGGACCAATTACTATATACATATATTATATGTGATTCGGCTACTGCCGATCGGTAAGCTCATCCGCTCTAATATTAATCACCAAAACCCAAATGGCACAAACCAGGAGGCTTTTATTTCGAACATTAGTATACATATACATACTCGTATACATATCGTATCGTATGTATATTCGTATAAATACATAGGGGGTAGCGCCTCTTATCTTTTTATCGTGTCCGGAAAGAAATACGTGTTTGGGCTGGGCCCTTAATTTCACATCGCTAAAAGCATAAAAAAGGGCTGGAGTATAAAAGTAAAGAAATATTCTGTTAATCTAGAATAATTTCTATGTAAGAATGTTATTTGACTTCATAGCATAAATATTTTGTTTCAAACCAAGAAAATCTTTTCTTAAGATAACTTTTTTCTAATTAACAAGATCCTGCCTAGTAAAGAAAATACATTTATTTCTTCCGAACATGAATAAATTTAGAATAAAATTCTAATAAAAAAGTTAAGGGTAGAAAAATAACCTGACATGCCCTAAGGACAGAATATATAACGAACATTGTACTTCGAGGGTTCCGCGTGTTTTCAAACGTTTGTTTTTATTTATCACGCTTGTAACATCAGTGTTTTATTTGTCCTTTGGGATACTGAAAACCTTTACTAGTTTCTTGTTGATTTTTATTTAAATTTTTTTTATAGTTGAATTTTTTACTTTATACTTTTTGTTACTTTATATCTGACATATGTTTCTATAAAAATTCACTGAGGAATATATTTTTCAAAAAAATGTACTAAGTCACTGGAATATTTAAGACAACCAAAAAAAGGAACGAATGACTTGCAACGGTCAGAGACAAAGCTACACCGGTGATCAAAATGGACGATTCTAATCTTATAACATATATGTGTTTTTTTTTTATTAATTTAAAGTATTTGAGTAGTATTTATATGGTAATGGTAATTAATTTGAGAGTTGAATATACCGTATAACCGAAAAAGTATGTGAGCATTTCTACGAGAGCAAATGGGTTACGAGTTGAGTTTGTTACGAAGTTCAGTGATGTGATCATATTTTTTTACACCATTAATAAATCGAGTAAGCCTATTTTATAGCCAGTCTAAATTAATTGCTCTTCTGTTAAGTCAGGATAGGTTTGGTCAGCATAATCCAGAATAGGAACAAGAACAGAATGTACAAGCGCAGTTTTGGTGAATTTAAGGAGTTTTAAAATCTCCTGAGAGATCTCATAGTAGCAAATATCTTTCTACTAATAATTTATATTGAAGGTTTCTAGGATAAGGTACAATCGTTAAATACGCCTAAGTCTTTAACTGTGTTGCTGTAATGTATTAGAAACATAAAGAAACATTAATTCCCACAAAGACACAACACAAAAATTCACATCTTAAGATAATAAATAATACACTGAAAAAGCAAAAGACAAATAACAATAACTTGAACTATAGGTACAATAGGGAATAGGAACAGACTCAGCGTGTTGCTGGTGTAAGTATGTAGTCACACTTACTCAACTAGCGCTGGTTTACAGTCAGTATTACTACACCTACAACTAAAATGGGACAGAATGCACCTAAATCTCATAAAATATCATAATAGCCAGTCCTATGATGATAATATGTGGTTTTGAGAGGTTAAGGAATTTTTAGCCCATGACTTTTGCTCCATTGAGAAATGTTCATGAGGTCTTTATTTATTAATAGCAGTCCCTAGCGAATTGGAAGCAGTATGATTATTCGCAAATCATCTGCACAGAGGTGGTAAGCGGTAGAGAGAGAATATCTGTTATAGAATTAATGAATGCAGCAAAGAGAAAGTGAAGTTAACACGCCACCTCGTGGCATGCCAGAACTAGTGTCACACCACCTTGAAATGTTATCATCTACACAAATACGTTGCCGTCGCCCGCCAAGTACCGCATTGCACGGCTGAACTCCTTTTCCTTAATAAAATTGTGTGCTCCGCTTTTAGCTCTTGTAATGCTGTAAGCCTTTTTTTATACTGAAATACAAATTGCATTGACAAGAAAGCATACTTTTGTTTAATGTAATTTTTGTTTGCAAAAGGCAAGCCCAACTTATTTTATGTCTATCGTTATAGATGCAATTTATGTGTACGTTTAGAATTAAATAGTCTTTTCTTTTAATTAAAAATCGCAATTTATCTTTCACAATTAAATCACAGTTCATTTTTATATTAAAAAAAATAGAAGCACATCGACACTATTAATGCTCTTTGCGGTTAGTTAATACTCTCCACAGTTAGCTAAAGCTGGCACGTTCAGAGTAGTTATACTAATGCAATTGTATTATGCAGTATGTTCAAAACGAATGATTTTGATTCAAAATGTAACAATATTAAAATATGTGACCAATAGTAAGTCTATATCGGTTAAGTGAGTTGAGATTGTCTTGAACTTCTCAATGCAAATAAATAAGCCCTAAAAGCCATTTAAGAGTTCCATTTCCAGTTCCTGGCTTTATCATCCGACTTACAACATCAAATATAATGAATTAGACATAACAAAATAAACCACACAATTACAACTAATTTTATCGAAGTTATTGTAATAAATAGCTAATATAAACGTGCTGTTGGTAATTAAAGAGTTAGTCTGGTTTAAGCCTGTGTTAATAAATCACTCTGAAAGTGCGTTGCTGGAAATTCTCCCTGAGATTCCTTTCTTTAATATCGATATCTATTGATGATCTTGGTCAATTGTGCAATTAGTGTAAATTTAATACACCATTCGTAACTTTAAAAAATGAAAATATTTCGCCCGGCCATGATAATGATTACACATTTATAATATTATATATGTGCAAATTATAAATGTGCAAACGTGCTATTTTGATTCAGTATTTTGAAACAAAATAACAAAACATTTTAAAATACAAATAAAAATCCAAATTACTTACAAACCACTATGAATTAGATCAAAGAGCCCAAGAGGCTTTATGACCTACCGTTCAGAGTGGCTTCCCTTTCCCTAGGTATGCTACGAAGCTAGAGAAAGTTAAAGCAATAGAGAAACTGAAAACAGCGCCGTGAATACTGAGGCTTTCACGATTTAGGCGTTAATGTAATTGTTTTTTTTTCTTTTATTCTTAGAATCGTTCATATGTAGAAATGCACCATCCATTAAAAATCATTTTCTTAATAACTATGCTCGACTTGGCAATTGCCACGAGCTATGAAGCGTAGCGCTGATTAATGTGCTACGTTTTGCTACGGATGCCATAGCAATTCAATCTATGAAAGACAGGTACTCCTCCATAAAATAATAATTGGATAAATTCTTGCAGTAATTAATTTACTGAATAATACTGAAAGACCAAATAGTAGAAATGATGAATTTTAAGTTAAATGCAGTATTCAACATGGTTTGTTTCACGTAATTTGAAGTTTTACGAGTAACAGTTGTTAACAGAGTGTTTATTGCCTATTTTAGAAGGTATTTTAAAATGTGCATCATTAAACTTTAAACATTTATATTATATAATATCTGATTTGACTGAGGTTTATAAACCGTAATACAAAAAGGTACTTTTTGCTTGCTTTATCTAAGCTAGTGCTAGTTTCAGTTATCATTAAGTATTATACAATTTCTGTTTAAACAAATTAAAATATAGTTGATTCCAAACAAAATTTAACAAGAAAGCGATGGACCATATAATTTTCGGTAAAACCTTTGAACGCCAGAACGAATGAAAAGTCACACTCGTCTGTACTGAAAATAAGTACGCAAAAGTAATCTCATAATGTAAATGTGCCTTAATTTTTCCGTTTTAGAGATATGAACTTGCCGTCCATATCTGATGGCACCAGTTTTTCTCCTTCGGTTATTTTTAATAATAATAATAATAATAAATTTCTTTAAAACTATGTTAGGGTTACAAAAGCTTTCTGCAAACCCTAAATCCTTAAAATTCACACATAATACACACAAAATATCAACTTCACAATCTAAGCAGTCTATTACGGACAGTACTTGAAATCGCGCGTTTACCACAACAAACTACGAACCTTGTAAGTCGTGAAAACTAAAATTGAAGATGAAATCGCTAATTTGCCCCCAGATGTTTTGTGAGCATCAGTAAAATTCTGCATCACTTGGGAGATGGCCATTTCAGCAATATATTTTTTTCAAATTATTGACTTTGGTTGTACACTTTAAAATTATAACTTTTCATGAAAATATAGCGGTTTTCTTTTTCATTTTTAACAAAATGGCAGCCAATTCAATTTATGACACTACTTATTCGCTTCGTCTTTCAAGTATCGTATCAACTCATAGTCTGTCTGTGAAGTATCTAAAAATGGCACAGCCGTAAAACAATGCAATAAATATACTACAACAGAAGAACTTCGGACACAGTCTCGGTCTGCGTGCGTTCTCGAGCGCACGTCGATCGCAGACGCCTTCCCGCTCCATTAGCCCCCGCGCTAATTGAGCACCCAAATTTCACTGGTTGTTGTCGTAATAAATAATTTCATAATTGTATACCGTAATAAGTTTCTAACGCCGTTTTCACGGCGGATAGTGGGTTGTTAACCGTACTTCTAATAAGTTTCTAACGCCGTTTTCACGGCGACTAGTGGGTTGTTAACCGTACTTCGTGGAACGTGAGCTTCGTCGACAGGAATTCGTCGTTCCAGGTGCCTCGAGTCTTCGTGATCGAGTAAGTTATCCGCGTCGTCCTCAACCGCCCTAATGCGTGTAGGGTGGTTTTAGGAAGTTAGTCATCGTTGATAGGTTCATAGTATATATATTTATATATTGTTGTCCCTCCCCAACCCCTCCGCAATGGCGTCCCTAAGCTCTGACGAGTTTAGGAACAAGTTACTTGAAAGTACTGAAGGCACGTCTATAAATGCTAATAAGTATCGTTTCTTGGATTCTCTTATCCCGCATATCATGGCGTTAATTCCCTTAATGGCCCCTCAGGCCACCCCAGTCCCCCAGACCCCTCTGGTCTTAGGCTCTCCAGCGTCCCCTTCCTCCAGTGACATGGAATGCGAAGTAGACGCCCCTCCGCGCCACAAGCGCGCACCCACGACCGAATCATCCTCGGACGCCACCCTAACTGGCCCTAAGTCTCCCTCTTTTACGCTTGTTAAGAAGCGTTCGAAACAAGACCCGGCGCCCTCGACGCCCGTCCCTACACCCCCTGCGGCGTCTTCAACGCCAGCTGCCCCGGTGTCTTCAACACCTGCTCCGGCCCCAACTTCTGTCAAGGCCAAGGTCCCACCACCCGTTTTCCTTCGGGAAAAGGGTAAATGGACTGAGGTTTCAAAGGTTTGCAATGAGCACAAGATCCATTACACCCGAGCGGCCAACTCGGGTGAATCTATTAAAATCTTAGTCTCGTCAATAGACGACTTTCGTGCTGTAACAAAGCTCCTCACCGATAAGCAATATTCTTATCATACTTATGCTCTGTCAGAAGAGCGTAAGATCAGAGCGGTACTCAGGGAAGTCCCGTTCGAATTATCGAACGAGGCTATCCTGGAGGATCTGCAGTCCCAAGGCTTCCCGGCACTCGCGGTGCATAAAATGCACAGCAAGTACGGAAGGCAACACCCTCTCGCAATGGTGGTTCTCGCCAACGTCCCCAAGTCCAGGGAGATCCTGAAAGGGGTTAGCACTATTTGCGGCCTCTCTGGGATCTCGATCGAGGCGCCTCATCGCCGCGGTCATCCCGGCCAGTGCCATCGGTGCCAGTTGTACGGGCACGCGGCGGCCAACTGCGTCAAGTGCCTGGTCCCTCACTTCACTAAGGAGTGCAATCGCACTCCTGAAACTCCCTCTCCTCCCGATTGCGTGCTTTGTGGCCATTCCGGCCACACCGCAAATTACAGGGGCTGCCCTCGTGCACCCCGTTGCATGCGTTCCAATTCCAAGTGGTCGGCACCCAAACAGGCCCCGCTACTTTCTCAGGAAAACTTTCCACCGCTGCGTAGCCAGGTTCTTTCGGCTGCAAAGCCTGCTCAGCCAAAGCCTGCTCCAGAAAACTGGAGGCAGCGCCCCGCATCGAATCCCATCCCGGCTCCTCGCCCATACAAACCCACTCCTCAATCCTCCGTAGCAGATGATATGCGTATCGTCTGCGACGCTATGAAAAACATCGATGTTAGTGAAATCGCAGTCTTAGCCCGTAAACTTAGGGCTTCACGCTCTGGCGGAGCATAGTTCCCTTCTCAATTCATTATAGGTTCATTTAAATGAATTGATCCCTAAGTCAAGCTTCGGCCGACCTCTGCGCAACCCCGGCTTCACCGGAGGCTGCCCAGAACGGCCACCAACTAATGTCCCTTTGAGCACCTTCAGTGCAACTTTCACTCCAGGCGGAAGGCCCGCTAGCGGGCCTCCGCCAGCGCGCCCAACTTCCCGACGGGTGTCGCTTCCGATGAAGGCTAACGGTTTTTAGTGGGTAGGTGCCATTCTGGTGAGTCCCACATAACCCCCCGCAGAGGACTTTACCTGCGGGCAGTATGCATGACGCATCTTCCACCTCACTCCCGCAAGGGAGCCTCGGCAGCAAAAAAAAAAAAAAAAGAAGTTGTAAACAAAATTAAATAACATGCAAAAAATTTGAGAATAAAATTGTGAAATAACCGATGTAATAATGTTTTAATTTAAAGCGCTTCTCAAAGTCATCACTCCAGCGTTAAGCTCGTGACCCGTGGCCGTTCGCAGATGTTCGTCATTAGGAAAGTTTGTAGGAGGGCAACAAGCTAACAAATACAAGAATTATTTAGTGTAGGTATAAGAGCCACTTTAAATGTATTAAAAAAAGGACACCCATGAAGTTTCTTACCAGTTCTTCTTCACGAAGGTCTTTCCGAACCTATGGTACAGTCTTGCTTTAAATAACATCAACAAAAACAAGACATTTCCAAAATTGAAAATAAATATTTTAATTTTAATTGTTAATGGAATTGCATTGATTTGAAAAATCACCGGGACTTGTTACTTATAAAGTAAATAAACTTGATGCTACAAAATGCATAATTTTGTATCTTCATTTTCCATAAAGTTTGTCTTATCTGTTTAAAGAAAATAATATGTATATCATACCTTTTTGTAGATTTTAATTAACGAGCTTTTTTGGAAATGCAGCCTAATTATCGTCTTATGGATGGCAGAACAGGTCATTATGTGAAATTTGCGGAGGTCACTCGTTAACCTGAATTTGATATATATTTTTAAGCTTCGCGCTTTCAGATGGAAGCCGCAGGTTTGTAGCCGGTAAGAGACCGGCATCATCCGACCGCGGTATCCATGAGAATTTTTCCAGCGTCAAAAAACGAAAATATGCAGGATATTTACGTATATACTTATTAAAATACGTCTGTATTATTTTGTATCTAATTATTACAAATATTTGATTAAATATCTCTTATGTATCTGTTAAATTTCTGTTACTGTATCGTACAAGTCGGGAATCGGTAAACCGCGACACAAACCCACTAAGTTGACAATGGTCACTCACTCCTTATAACTAATTAATCAATAATTATGTACTGACCTGTAACTTCCCGTAGGTATTTCCTCTTAGTACATAGGTGTTAGTCCGTCAGTTAATGTAAGGGCGTGGGGGCTCCCCTTGGAGGACAAAAATCTTACTATTTGACTACAATCGATGGTTATTACGAGATTAGAATATATGGTCCACGTTACACCTAGCTTCCCGAAGCTTCTCACACTCAATGTCAAAACACAAATGTTTTTCACTTTCGTTTAAGCACAACTATAACTCGCGTTTTAAAATCACTTAAAACCCAGCGCGGGCGCTATAGATATTAACTATCAAATTATAACAAGGCGTCCTACCACGCGGCGATCCTAGCTCAGTCTCTAGAACTATCTAAAGATTATTTCATGGAAAAATTCCTCACGGCAGCGAAGCAGGCGACAGCCCGGCCGTTCCAACATTTCGCGACAAGTGCGGGTAGGTCCTAACATTTTTGTGTTCAATTTATAAATTACCTACATAAAACCTATGGATGCGTTCTATTCCGAACAATCCCCCGCCCCAGTCAGACGTCACCTGACTGAGTCCAAAACCAACTAGAGGATCCGGCCTTATTAAAACATTATGCAACCGGTAGCCGCGACAAAGTTGCGACAGCTCTTTTAAGTACAGAATCGCCAACCATGACCTCGGCAACTCGTGGAGTACCATCTGCACCTAGGAACAGCCTCAAGATTCTACCACGTCTCCACGACAGTGGGGGCATGTTCATCTCCTTAACTAGGACGAGGTCACCAACCTTAGGTGGTTCTGTCTTAGCTGACCAACGAACACGCTGCTGCAACAAATGAAGATATTCTAAGTTGAACCTCTTCCAAAAACTCTGCGAAAGCTGCTGCAGCAGTTCAAAACGTGACAGACGATTGACTGGAACATCTACAAATGGATATTCAGGAAGTGCAGTCAAGGGGCCACCAATCAAAAAATGACCTGGAGTCAAAACTTCTAGGTCATTTGGATCCGATGATACAGGACAAAGTGGTCGTGAATTCAATACTGCTTCAATTTTACAAAAGACCGTGGCTAATTCTTCAAATGTTAAAATTGTTTCACCTATGACACGACGGAGATGCGTCTTAGCCACCTTCACAGCCGCTTCAAATATACCTCCCCACGAGGGATAAGCGGGTGGACTAAATTGCCATTTAATACCCCGACGACTAAGAGAAGTGTTAATGGAAACTTGGTTCTCATTTAGAAACTTATAAACATCTGAAAGATAACGATCGCTTCCCTTGTAGTTTGTCCCGCAGTCGGACCGAATTAAAGACGGTAACCCGCGACGACTGACAAATCGAGACAAACAAGCAATAAAGGCCTCAGTGCTAAGAGATGACACTACTTCCAAATGTACGGCCTTCGTGACTAGGCAAACAAAAACGCACAAGTAGGCTTTAACAACCTTAGCATTCCGCAACGATGAGACCTTAATGGAAAATGGACCTGCAAAATCCGTACCAACACCTGAAAAGGGTCGCGCAGCTGTAATTCTGTCTGGTGGCAGGTCTCCCATCTGTGGTTGAATCATCGCAGCCCTCAACCGATAACAAGGAATACAACGAAATATTACGTTTCGTATAGCCCTCCTAGCGGATAAAATCCAAAACTCCCGAGATAGGATTGCTAGAAGAGTATTTAATCCAGCATGAGAATTCCTTTCATGTCTATCTGATATTATCAACGTACAAAGGGGACCTTGTCTAGGAAGGAGTAAAGGATGGCGTGTCTCATAAGACAAATTAGCATGACTTAGCCTTCCTCCCACTCGAATCAAGCCTGCTTCACCAATGAAAGGATTCAAGCGACCAACAGCTCCCTTCAACTTACGATGTCCACCTTTTAGATTATTAAAAACCGTTTCAAAGTGCTTGGCCTGTACATACCGTACCCAAAATAATAAAGATTCCTGCCTTTCGTCTGGACACAACACCATAGATATTTTTTTATTAGAGGGATGCCTAACATTGTGAACAAATCTTCTAATCCATCCTGTGACACCTAACAACTTATCGAGAGAGCTGAATTTATTTAACAAGAAATCCAAATCTTTCATGGGCTCCTTAACACAAGCAAGAACCTTTAACCCTGGCAAAGGCAAAGGATCTAACAGATCTAGAGCCCCGCAGCCCCGTGACGCACAATCCGCAGGATTCAGTTCTCCTGGAACATGTCTCCAATCCAAAACTGCAGCCGACTGCTGAATTTGACACACTCTATTAGCTACAAACACTTCTAATACGTGGACAGACGCTCGCAACCAAGAGAGAACAATCTGACTGTCAGTCCAAGCGTATACCTTATTGATATTAACCTTCTGGCCCAAACTCGATACTAAATGGTTAAGAAGGCGAGTCAAGAGAGCAGCTCCTGATAATTCTAATTTAGGTATCGTTAATCTAGTTCTAACAGGCGCAACCTTGCTTTTTGCCATGATAAGCTTAACTGCTACAACTCCTGCACTATCAACAGTACGAATATAAACTGCAGCTGCATAACCGCACTCAGAAGCGTCACAAAACCCGTGAATATCAGCCCGACATTTACCTGGCGGCAAGAATGGCCTATCTATTTTAACTAATTCTATATCAGGAAGGGACGACACAAACCTAACCCAAACACTTAATAAATTACCAATTAATGGGGCATCCCACGTCAAACCTTGTAACCAAAGCTTCTGCAAAAAGCATTTTGCCCAAAATACGACCGGTGTTAACCAACCGTTGGGGTCGAATATCCTTGCTACGGTTGAAAGTACTAAACGCTTGGTCCAAGTCTTCCAGGTATCTAGATCCTGCACTCGAAATGTGAAGACGTCCGCAATGGGCTGGTACTGAACGCCTAACACTGCCACAGCATCAGGATTGTCCACATTCTGGAAAATATAAGGATCCTGTTGGTGATCCTCGGGTAGACCGGCAAGAACAGCTTGCGAGTTAGACAACCACTTCCTCAATTCATAGCCACCAGCCTGCAGGATTCCTATTAACTCATTACGCAGTACCAATGCTTCTGCTTCATTCGCCGCACCTGTGCAGATATCATCTACGAATACATCGCTAGATAAAACCTCAGATGCTCTAGGAAACCTCAATCGTTCACGCTCTGCCAACTCTAATAAAGAACGAATTGCAATAAAAGGACTAGACCTAAGTCCATAGGTATTAGTGTTCAATTCAAAGACAGTAACAGGACTTGATTCATTTTCTCGCCAAAGTATGAGCTGAAATCTACGATCATCTGGATGTATAATAGTCTGTCTAAACATCATTTTAATATCCGCAACGAAAACGACCTGGTGTCGGCGGAAGTTAGTCAAGATTTCACCGATATCTCTGTGTAATTTAGGTCCAGAATGTAAGCACTGGTTTAAGGAAACACCGTTAGAAGTTGGCGCGGACCCATCAAAAACAACTCTAATTTTCCCTGCCTTGAACACCGCATGGTGTGGGATAAAATAATGCTCCTGCGAACGCCAATCAAAATTAGAAACAGACATGTGACCAAGCTCCACGTACTCACGCATAAATTCAATGTACTTAAGACAAAATGTTTCATCTCGCTTCATACGTCGCTCCATAGAAGCTAGCCTTTTTTCAGCTAGCATCCTAGAAAGACCAAGGGAGGGGCGAGAAGGTAAGAAAGGTAACCTAGTGACGAACCTACCTGAACAGAGACGACCTGTATTATTCTGGAAGAATAATTCACATTCCAGGTGTTCTGGGTTGTCACGAGATGCAGTAGGAGGCTCTTCAACTTCCCAAAAGCGCTGAATAGCTTCAGCGAGCGAGAGTCCTACGTGCACGTCACCATATTCTTCCTGGAATTGGCGAACAGAAAATACTGGGCCCATTATGACGTCACCGAGGTCAGTCGAGACTGCAACCAAACCTCCAGGCTGCAGAAGCATGCTGTTATTCAATTGCAGCATTCCCAATACATCTGCACCAAGCAGCAGATCAACCGGTCCTGGAACATGAAATTCAGGATCTGCTAATGAAAGTCTCGACGTCAAACCAACGACCTCTGGCGGTAATTTAACAAGGGGAAGTCTACCCATAATATTATTTAAAACAACAGCCGACGTGGTAACCTGTGGATGCCGACAATGAAGAGGAGAAAAGGACAGTGAAACCTGACCCACTAAGCCTGACACCTTAACCCCGCCAACTCCTCGAATATTCTCTCCAGCAGGCATCTTAAGAAGCTGCAACCTCTCCACTAACTGCTTCGACGCGATACTCCCCTGTGCACCCGAATCCAAAATCGCACGCGCGGTTACCTGCTCGCCCGAAGGGGAACCGACGCAAACCTGAGCGGTGGGCAACAAGACAGTTAAAGGACAGAGGGAAGACGCGGGTGGAGAGTGCATTTGTGGGAGTCAATTCTTCCGTTGCGTCCCCTTAGCGATGCAGTGGAATAGCCCTGCCTGGCATATGGAGTCCATTGCTGATAAGGTGAATACCCTCCTGTGGGTACATACATCTGCTTAGTATCGTAATTATTAAACTGCTGTCCTAAACGAGGCCGCTCTGAATAATGTAAGGGCACACCGAAACTACAACGTTGTTGCTCAGCTACTTGAACGCGGCTCGGCGCTGCATTACTCCCGCCCGTACAGGGTTGTGGCTGATCTCGAGCATAACTCCTTTTACCTGAAACGTGACGTCCAGCACGAGGTTGACCTACTTGAACACCCCCAGCCCATTGGTCACCAGCCTCCATCCTAACCTGCGAGGCACTGGCCTCCGGTCCCGGTGCGATCGGTGGAGGCGATCCGTTTCGATTACCACAAAGAAGAATGTGGTGATTACCACCACACTGCTTGCAAGGTTGAGATGACCGACATTGGGCTGCAAAGTGATTACCAAGGCAGCTATAACACCAATTGCGTTGCCTTACAATATTGCGACGAGCCTGCCAACGCAAATCCTTAAATTTAAAACACGACAATATGGTATGCCCTACATCCCTACAATACGCACAACGGGAATCTGTCCTCTGCGCCGCGACTACATTATACACACGTGGTGGGTGGGAGCGGCGTGGGGAACGCGGTGTTGGCGGTGCTGGCGGTGCCGGCCGAACCTGCCGCGCACCGACGTCTCCGCTACCGGGGGCCGTGACGTTGTCCACACGACGACACTCATCCTCTAAGAACGACACTAAATTTTTAAATAGTGGGAGATGAGTGGCGGAGTCCCCACCATACTCCTGCTCGAATCTGTTCCGCAAATCAACAGACAGCTTACCTAAAACAATATGCAATAATATGAATGACCAATGATCAACCGGTAAGTCCAACCCTCTTAACCCGTTAACTGCTACCAACAAAGGGTTAAGTAAACCAGTCCGTAAATTAGGCGGTCCCGGATTCCTAGGTAAACCTAAAATATTAAAAACATGATTATCCGCTAATCTCCGAACGTTTTGATACCTACGCATAAGTAGGTCACGAGCGATTTCATAATTGTTATCGTCAAGTTGTAAATGTTGGACCAAACCTCTAGCCTCCCCTGTGAGGCTAGCCAACAAATAGGCTAGTTTCTGGGCCGGAGTCAAATCTCGCCGCGAGTGGACCAAACTATCAAATAAATTACTAAAAGCTACCCAATGTCCTAAATCACCATTAAAATGAGGCAAATCTAATTTCGGCAACCTACCTATTAACTCAGGCGAAGTACCTAAATCCAGTTTTGGCCGAGTCTCACACTGAGAAGACAAGTTTAAAACCCCTACAGCTTGCCGGATCTGGTCTGCCAAATCATCCGCCTGATCAATATCCGAATTGACCCTTTCCATCACCTCTGCTTCTGGACTCAATTCAAGTATGGCCTGATATGCATCATACAATTCCGACATTTTACTATTTAAAGATTCATATCGCGATAATAAGGCTTGAACCCGATCTTTTCGAGAAACATTCAAAACGGCCGAACCCAACCACCGCAGAACTGCAGCTATACGTGCCGTATGTTTACTAGCCATCATTAAACAATATTATTAACAACAACAAAAAAAACCCAAATTTTAAAGCAAAATTATTTTTAAAACAAAAGTTAAATTTCAAACTACTTTAAACCAAGACTTTAAACCAAAACGTTTTTACCGAAAGTCGAAAACAAAATCAATTTCAACTCAAAAGTTAAAACGAAAATTATTTTTAAACTAAAAGTTTAAACCAAACACTATTCAAAACCATAGTTTAAACAAAACTGTTTCTGAAGCAAAATGCCCTTACTTACGCAAATATCATACAAAAAAAACGAAAGATTGAACAAGCACGCCGCTTACGTAACGAAACACGCCGAATGAAACCAAAATATTTTAAAATAACGTTCACTTTAAGTCCGGTTAACTAAACAAATAGAATTTAACTAATAAGATTTGAGTAAATTTACACACACACGTTAAATTAACCAGCTATTTGAACCGAGATAAAAACGAACAGCAGTACAATCATCGACCAATCAGCCCAAGAAGGGCGACCATTACCAACCTTACTAACCGATATTTAACTTCAACGGAGTGAACCACGCTCTGCTACCAAATTTTGTATCGTACAAGTCGGGAATCGGTAAACCGCGACACAAACCCACTAAGTTGACAATGGTCACTCACTCCTTATAACTAATTAATCAATAATTATGTACTGACCTGTAACTTCCCGTAGGTATTTCCTCTTAGTACATAGGTGTTAGTCCGTCAGTTAATGTAAGGGCGTGGGGGCTCCCCTTGGAGGACAAAAATCTTACTATTTGACTACAATCGATGGTTATTACGAGATTAGAATATATGGTCCACGTTACACCTAGCTTCCCGAAGCTTCTCACACTCAATGTCAAAACACAAATGTTTTTCACTTTCGTTTAAGCACAACTATAACTCGCGTTTTAAAATCACTTAAAACCCAGCGCGGGCGCTATAGATATTAACTATCAAATTATAACAAGGCGTCCTACCACGCGGCGATCCTAGCTCAGTCTCTAGAACTATCTAAAGATTATTTCATGGAAAAATTCCTCACGGCAGCGAAGCAGGCGACAGCCCGGCCGTTCCAACATTTCGCGACAAGTGCGGGTAGGTCCTAACATTTTTGTGTTCAATTTATAAATTACCTACATAAAACCTATGGATGCGTTCTATTCCGAACAGTTACTATTAACAATCTCGCATTTGTCAGCATTATTCATGCCACCTGAATCTATATAAGCCTCTCATTTGGCTTTAAATTCAAATTCAGATATTTATTTCTCAACATTGACAATTACTTGTTCAATGTTGAGACAAGTAAAGAAAAGTACACAGGATACTAAACGGTGACAACGAATTTGTACTGCTCCAGTCCTTTTATTTTATTTCTTTTCTTCTATTTTATTTATTTTTTCTTTTCTCCTATTTTCATATTTATTTTTATCATATCTGTATGTTTTCGTGTGTATTTGTCCTTTCTGTCGGTAAAGGTTGACCCTAACGCGGTCAACTCTTTACCTGCGTACCCTTTTTTTTTAGGTTTCTAGGAAGTGGCCATCGGCGTACCACGGTTAGTTTTAAGTTATTTTCCCCAGCCCCCCTACCGCTGGTAGGGAGGTTAGCCGCTGGGGTTCGCTAGGTTTATTTTAGGGAACTCTAGGCATCTTTTAAATACTTAAATATACATTCCTTAGTATTCATATCAACCCCTCCCATGGATTCGCAAAGCGTAATTAACTTCGCGAAAGCGTTCGCCCAGGCGCTCACCGCGTCGGACGTCTCAATCTCTGACGAGGTATTCACGTAGGCCTTATCTACGCTTAACGCGTCCCCGGCCCCTCAGGCCACCAACTCTTAGACCCCTCAGGTCTTTACCAGCTCTCCCGCGTCTCCCGTTCCATCCGATATGGACTGCGCGTCGGTCACGTCGTCTCGCGCGTCGCGGCATTAACCGCTCCCGGGAGCGACTCCGATTCCGATTCCGCGTCCGAACCGTCGTCGGGCGCCGCAACTTTAACCGGCTCTGTTGAGCCCCCATTCACAAAACTATTATATATAATTCTAAACGCTCCAAGAAGCGCTCAACGAAAATCGCGGTGTCTTCAACACCTGATACCACCCACCACTCCCGTCCCACCGAAGCCTCAGCTCCCTCCGCCCATCTTCCTCCAGTCTCATATACTACTCCTGTCTTAGATTCGAAATTCAAAATCGCTAGACCGAGAAACGTGCACACGAACGTAGCGTCGCATCTGACGCTAGATCTCTTAGCCCTTCAGGCCGCAACGTCTAATTCTAACGTAAATTCGAATTAACTTAACTTCTTTAATATTTATTTAATGTAACTTTAAATGTTATTTTTCATTTTTGAGCACCTTCAGTGCTATGAACACCTTCAGTGCTATGTAAATTCCAGCAGGCCCTTCTGGGCCCCGCTAGCGCGGCCTCTTTCTCCAGTTGGCCGTCGCTCGAATGAAGGCTGAGTAACAAAAAATTGCTCGAGCCGACAGGGGGTTTTTTAGTGGGTAGTGGTTCTGGTAGGCTTCGGAACGAGTCCCACATAACCTGGATCGCGCGCGCCAGTGTATATGCGTCAGAGCATTTTTTATCCTACTGCCCTTCCCGTGAAGGGGAACAAAAAAAAGCCACTGAAATTCACACATCCTAGATCTGTAAGTACTGAACCTACCGAAAACCATAAATAGAACATTGAATTCCGCAAACTAAATTGCCATCTCACAAATCCTTATTTGAGAATTCACAATCGTAGGAATCTTTTTGCGCCCGCAACTCATTCATACTTTGATAAGGTTTAAACAAAGAATTAACGCTTTGTGAATAAGTATAATTTATTTGAATCGCAGTTAACGCGGTACGTTGAAAAATCATTTAAATACTTATTGGAAAACGCTGTGAGAAGTTTGAAAAAATGTTCTTTGTTGAAAGTGTTTTTTAAGGTTTTTAGCGTGTTTAAAAGTACAGTAGAAGTTATCTGATTTTTTTTATGAGCTTGAATTTTTATCACCTTCATTCTACTCTTTTAACAGCCGCGCTCAATTTTGTCAAATGGTTTCAATTTATACTTTATCTATATACGGCATATAAGTCTATATTTCCTAAGCAAAATCTATATATATGAACTCCCGTAGTGATGGCTTTACGTTGATTAGTACAGTCGTAAACGATGTATTCAAAAGTAATAGTCAAACACGTCTGTATTAGCTCTAGTTCTTATTTAGTAGGCAAGACTTGTTTTACCTATGGACAGGACTCGATCACAATTTAGTTCATAAAATATCAGGTACCGACCAACCCAAGAATCTTACAATTGATATCGATCTTTTTAGTAATCACTGAAATCATCAGTGGAATTGCGCATGAACATCGCATCAGATATATTAAGTGGTGCTTATTTATTGTCTATAAGTGACAAAAGCTAATTTTTTTAATCTCCAGACAAACACGTCCACTTTATGGCCCCAAATTAAGTAGAGCGTGTGTTTTGGATGACCATACAGCGAACTGAAAACGAACGTACAAAAATCATGAGCCGAACACAAACAGTACACGAATGAATTACCCGACCAGGGCTCGAACCTAAGACTTCCGGCGTTTAAGGCCACTACTACTCACTACGCCACTCGGTGGGCAGTTAGAATCATTAACTATATGCTTTAAATAAAAATGAAAATACGATATAAACAGTTTTTAACATATACCTACTTTTATGTCCCAAATCTATATTAGAATATAATATCCACTCTACAGCAAAATGGCGTATTCTTTAAAACCAATAACCGCAAATCTAAAATTCTAATTTAACAACTTTCCAAAACTGCTGTTGTTATTTAAATAGACTCTGTTATCTAAATATTTAACTTGGACCGTTGTCTTTGATATACAAATCAGTATTTAGCTTCATTGAAATTGGTGGACAACTTTTTATCGGAAAATAAAAAACTTTTTAAACGTTAATATCTTGGGAGTAGAATGTTTTTTCAACCCATAATATAAATTGACAGATGTCGATTTCAATATTTCGATCTCTAAAATGTCTTCGATGATGATATAATGTGGCCTATATCTTTGAGATAGTAGGAATCGATGAGAAGAGGATGAGTTGTGGCGGGCCAAATGGTTAAAAAGTTGTAATTAGAATCGAAGAATGAGTTACATATTTATTACTTCAAATACAAAAACCTTCAACAATCTTGTATCTAGAAAACCAGAAAATCCAAGACAATTGCCCCAAATGTACGGCCCCCACTAAGCAGATTTTGTGTTATGGATGACTATACAACGAACTAAAGTTCGAATAGGGTATAGAAAAGAGAACTAATTTTCTACCTAAAGTCTGGAATCGAAATTCAATCTAATCGCTTTCTACGATCCCCAGTTACGCTACCTGTAGCAATTCGTTTTAATTATTTCTGGACTGCTGGAGATATTTTTGTTCCTCTTGTATATGTTAAGGCTCCATAGATTGTACAATTTATCCTTAATAGTCACTGCATAACCCTAGAAAAAGTATTACCGTTGCCGCACTCAGTTCTTTTGGACGTAAATAAAATCCTTTGGCCACAGTCGATCCCTTACCAGATTTTCTAGCCAATGTAGTAGTTATATCGCCACTTAACTATTCTTAAAAGCTCATTATTTTAAGAAAACATACCCAGGCGCCCCAATTTTGCGCGAAGACAAAAGAAATTGCTTTGGCGTGATATACTACAAAACGTGCTTAATATAGATCAAACAATCACTCAGGCATGATTGGATTGACACAAATGCTTACCTAAAGAACGTAAGTCCCTACTTGAGTGAAAGTCAAATGGTACTCAGAATCAAAGGAAAGGAACCCTCATGCTAGTTCTGTTCGATCTTTTTGTTAATTTTGGCAAATTCTGTTGTAAATACGTTGCTAAATCACTACATGTTATAAAACAAACGTTTGTCTTTCTATGTGAACGAAAATGACAAAGAAAAATATGTAGATTTGTATTTTATATGTATCTCTACTTGTACAAATATTTGCATTAACGCTCTGCACCTGTGCGAAGCTGGGTAGTCGCTAGTCGCTAGTCTCAAATAATTACAAAAAGCCCGTAATCAAGTTTTCATCGTAACGTCATATAAAAACTCAACTAAACTGCATTCCATAGTCTATCAAAAATGTAAATGATGGTGTTATCTTAGTAAGAAATAAATCCAACTTTAAAATTCAACCATCTGCTATTATCTATACTATATACCTAGTAGAAGTAGTTTAAATGGTACGCAGAATCATAATTGAATCTTTCTATACCTTGTTTTAGTTAGTGTCCACTCTTATTACTACGCTCACAGTAAGGAATTTGGTATTAATAGTGAACTACCTCGAACATAGTTCGATAAAACATAGATCGTTAATCATAATCGCAAGCGAACGACGCGATGGCTGACTAGGAGCGAGAAACGCCTCAACGCTCCAAATCTAAGTTTCGTCACAGAAAAGTGATAGTATACACTTCACCTTAAAAGCTGAATGTTATCTTGTGTTATGGGGTTTTTTATTGAAACCTTGCTGATCGTAGCTTATGATTGGTTTTTTTACTACTTTTTTTCCCATATTCATAGGAAAGCCGCGATTAGGCTTAAGCTTGACAATCAACCTTTTATAAAAAAAGAGTACCTATATTTTGGGGAAGAACTTTTGTCCCAATATTATGTCGTAAAAGAAAGTTTAAACAAGTAACGTAACTATAAATCTAGAAAAATGGATTTGAATATCGAGTTCAGTCAGGAATTGCAATAAAACTACGATTGAGACACATTAGTTTCAATTCTGACCATTAACAAATGGTCAGAGTCGTAAAAAGAGAAAAGAATGGTCTTAGCTAATTAATAAAAAGTGGTACAGATATATTGCATATCATCTTTTTTATTATATTTTGTCTGTGATCAAAAGTCTTTCTTCTTTAAAGAGAATGGTAAAGTTCAGTATAATTTTATTTAAGTTTGAACAAATTCTAAAGAACTTGTAACTCGAAGCCAAGTCTGTGACTTTTAACGAACTCGCTTCCAGTGTTAATCAGCTTTGAGAATTAAACCTTGTACTTAATCTGTTAGCCAAGTGCTCAGTTCACAGAAAAATAAAAATCTCCTCTTTTTAATATACAAAACTGTTCCATTGCTGGAGCAATAGATGGTTTCAATACGTCTTAAATCTAATTATTTTATTTTAGGTTAGGTATCGATGCCCTTTTTTAAATGATGAATTTTTTCGTCACTTAAGATACACTAAATGTTAATACAAATTTATCACAAGATTATCTTGGTTTCAAGATTGCAGATGTTAGAGGCGTCACTTTTTGAGGTTTCCAAAGTGTTGAAGCGGATCTGTTTAAATTCCTCAGTTCAACTGCTTTTACCGTTTTTCAGACGGCGGTTTCATGCGGTTACTGGTTTGGTTTTTGAAACCTCGTGTGTTTTCGAAAGAATCGAGCAGGTACTCTGTATTTCTAAACAATTTTAAACTAAAAGAAAACCTAATCTAAACCTAAATCTAAAATAATAGAATAATTATTATAATATATAGAATAATAATTGCCATGTAAAATCTATATTTCACTTTCTCGCTTCAATAATTAAAAGAATCATTTCTATGTATACATCTTTACTATGCCAGATATTAATAAAACATTACTTTTAACTGGTGTCTACAAACATGTATGGTATACAAAAAAGGCCATGTTTAAAATTTTACCTTTTTCAAAATAACGCGAAATTATGAAATTATAACTTTTCAAGCAAAATGGGGTATTTTACGAAGAAAATAAATGCATATTGTTGAAGTCGGTGCACAGCCACCAAAAATTTAGGAATAAAATACACCCATGACTTAAATGTTCAACAGTTTTCACTTTTGCACCTTCGACTTTTGCTGTGTAAAGGCAATATAATGCTAATACCTAGATTGCATTGAAGTCGTTACTAAACTTCATTTTGCGTTCATTATCAAACATATGTTTACGTTTCCTTGTAACAGCAATAATTTACTTTATCTGGGTAAAACAACTTTGAACTGTCATAAAATAATACGCATCTTATACTTATCGCTTCATTACATAAATACCATATACCAGGCCACTCAGAATGTTTAACGAAAAAAGATTTTATGTATGGAACGCTGCGGAGTTATAATTTAATTTGAAAGTTCGATAATTTAAAAGTAAAAACGTATTTGTGTGTCATAGAAAAATGGCGTAATTGTTAGCAAAGTTACAGCTATAAGTTTTCCAAAATCAACAAAAAAATTGGATTTTTCTGGTATAAAGGCTTCGTTTCTTTGATTCTGAGTGCCATTTGAGTCTCACTCAAGTAGGGACTTAAGTTCTTTAGGTAAGCAGATGTGTCAATCAAACCATGTTGGAGTGATTTTGTTTGATCTATATTAAGAACGCTTTTTAGTACATCCAGGTAAAGCGATTTCTTTTGTTTCGATAAATAACTGGCACTTAAGCCATAGGAGTAATGTATGAACAAACATTTAAATTGATGGTATCACACAGACCCAGGCTAAGCAAGACCGCTAAACAGGATATACCCTATGTCATACACCTGAATGATGTAGCTATCTAACGAGGCAAATGTATTTAAAATCGGTTTGTTAGTTTTAGATTTTATGGTTTACATACACACAAACAAACAAAGAAACAACTCTTTCCTGTTTATAACAACAGGATAGATTATTCAAAAAAAATACCTAATGTATCTAAATACCTAACAAGGCACCTGAATAAACTACGACGCATTACTCGTAGGCATAATGTCACAGTAGAACGTTCTATCTTTGAGGCTTGTTAGTACTTATGAGGAAAGCACGCAAAAAGGTTACGTGCTTGATAATTTATATGTAGAGACACCAGCCATTGCATTTGTTAGAACTTGATAAGAAATAAATGATTTTGAATAGATTTTTTAAAAAACGTAAATTTTAAATCTTTTGGCCTCTCTTTTGACCAAAGAGACTGGTATTTTATGACTATACTCATGTCATCTTTAATACATCTCAGAGGAATAAAAGTGCTAAAGTATTTTACATTATTCATATATTCTACCATAAAATTTAAAATGGTTGTTTATACGATAATATTAAGAAACATAATACAAATATATCTACTATTGAAAGTGACAGTATGGGAGTCTAAAAAATATATATCCAGGACTGAAATTGTAACCATTCTTGCAAGCAAGGTTGTTCATACTCCTTGTTCATATAAAATCCCACTGATCACTTGTCGAAAATTATGATGAATACCAAATACTTGAATGCTTCAGTTAAGTAATTTTTGTTATTTTGTTTCGCATAAAAGATAAATGTTGTTTTATTTGATCAAAAACTTTAGATGAATCGACCTTGAGTGACGTTTGAACACAATATTTTGAAAGTCCCTTTAAATCGGTATATTGAGATCGCTAAACCTGAGTACAGTTGTTTTTTTAAATATTAAGTGGGTTTATTACATCTTCATCTCATCTGTCATGCTATATGTTTAAGAGCTTAAGAACAAAATATAAAAAAAAAGTCTTAATATTAAAGTTATCACAAAGATATATAAGAGGTAGTATGATTGCGCCATTCCTTTTCTCAAAGCTCTTAAATATCCTTTGTTCAATTCGAGAAAAGTGGGTGACAATGATATAAACGATATTGTAAATTTGTTTCAGTACGTACATGAGACGTGTTTTTAAATATCGAACGTTACATTTACAGTTAATACATTCATTTTCAACATTAAACGAACATTTTCAACATCAGATGATATTATCCTACAAATATTATAGATATGAAATATTGTATAATTGAATGTTTTTCTCTGCTGTTCGGTTTGCAACCAAACACTACCGAATCAGCATTTAACTTTAGTACCTAACTTATCGATAATTAGCATATAATTTTTAATATTAGTTCAGTGTTAAATTAGCATTCGGTGAATACACTCGTTTAAAGCGGTTTTTATCGTTTTATTTCTAGCAGTCAATAGAGTTCGGCAACAGTCCGAACATATTGGTCCTTCGAGCTTACCGTACAAGCGGGACCTTTCATCGCGCACGTGTGGTTTCCACTTGGTGGTGAAAGTGTTTGTGCAGTGCGGTTGTGAACTAGCAATCTCTAATCATATGATAGTGTAGTCGATTTGACTTCCGTTAAAGTCACACTGACGTATTTTCGACGTTCGAAGTCACACCGGGTTACCTAAGGGGAGCCTGGACCAGCAGAAACCTTGAAGGCTTTCTTGCCTTCAACCAGCATACCTTGGGGACCGTCGTCTCCATTAAGCAGAAACCTTGAGGACTACTTGCCTTCAACCAGCATACCTTGGGGACCTTCGTCTCCATTAAGCAGAAACCTTGAGGGCTACTTGCCTTCAACCAGCATACCTTGGGGACCTTCGTCTCCATTAAGCAGAAACCTTGAGGGCTACTTGCCTTCAACGAGCGGCTACCTTGAGGGCATATTGCTTTCGTTAGCAGTTCTCAAATCGAGAGGAAACCCACCCTCCTAGCAGCAGTAGTAGCAGTTATCAAGTAAGAGCTTTCCATTTTACTAAGCATGATGGAGTTAGATAACCATATTGAAAATCAAAAGACAACCTATGAAGCGATTAATCGTCTTTTCATTAATTTAAAAAAGGATAGTTTTGAGAGGAAGTCATCTCCGGATTACTTTAAAAAGAGGTTATCTACGCTCGAGAATTTGTGGTCTGAGTTTCAAAATAACCATATCCAACTGTGCCAGTATGACGAAATAAAAGAACATCCATATATAATTAACTCGGAATACGAATTAGCTAACCGTTTATATGAGTCCACGAAATCATACATAAAAGAAAGTAAAAAGTATTTAGAACAACAAATTCCGGAAGCAGGGGCCAGCGACCTACATGTGCCGATAATATCGAAAGGTTTTTCATCACAACTTCAAAGTCCAGCTGTTGAAAAAAGCAAGAGTGTTGAACCAACTTTGTTAACACCAATACAGGAGAATCAGCATAAAGACCCTAGCAATCAACCATATTTGAACAAAGAAAAGTCAGTGACTGTAAAGATCAACCTTATAGAACTTCTCAAAAAGCAAACCATTAATTTTAAAGCATTTTCAAGAACAGTCAACAACATTGACATGGATAGCATCTCTGAGAAGTGGGGATATGAATATTCCTTAAAAACTCTCCATTCTCGGTGGTCAACAATCGATGCACTTCATTGGGAAATAGAGGGTACTATGGAAGAGCAAGATGAAGTTTATCAAGAACTTTTTTCAAAGCATGAGAGCACATTTAACACCCTTATCAAGTCCCTTAACAGCAAGCTATGGTCAGCAGCGCATAGACAGCAAACTACGCCGCAAATGGATATTCCTATATTCACGGGTAGTTATCAGCAATGGGTATCCTTTAAAGATCTCTTCGTCGAGACTATTCATACGAATCCATCGCTCTCAGGAGCCCAAAAGATGCAATATCTTAAGAGCAAAGTCAAAGGAGAACCAGAAACTCTGATTCGCCATCTACCTATTAGCACAGATAATTATAGCATATGTTGGGACATTTTGAACAATAGGTATAATAATAAAAAAGCAATATTTTCTACCTACATGAATTTGATAATGAATTTGCCTGTTATGCAACAACAAGCGTATCATTCTATTAAGAAAATGCACGACACTGTAACTGAAGCGCTCAATGGAATTAGGAACCTGGACATTGACATTAGTACTTGGGACCCCATCATAGTTCATATTTTGCAGCAAAAATTAGATTCTGAATCATTATCAGATTACGTAGAGTCCGTCAGCAATCCTAAGGATCTACCTGTACTGCGAGAATTCATGAGTTTTCTAGAACAAAAATTCACCAACCTAGAATCGTCTCGCCGGAAACAGGAAACCAATATACCTAAAGCCAATGTAATTAATTCAGGTCAACATAATATTCAAGCAAGAAAGCATAATTATAGCAAACAACCTAATTTCAATTCCAATAATTTCAAACCAAAATCAATGCATATTTCAACTAATATGAAATGTCCACTTTGTTTCAAAGAACACCGAATATGTCATTGCGACATGTTTTTACAAATGACATCGGAAATGAAATTGCAGACAATTTCGAAATTGAAATTATGCAAAAACTGTTTGTTTAAGCATAAAAGCAAATGTTTTTCACTAAAACGTTGTCGTAGCTGTTTGGAATATCACAATAGTTTATTGCACGATGCATATGCTCAGCATAATTCTATTGTACCTAGCACTTCCACAGCGACCTCAAACAGCCAAGACAACGTGATAGGTACAAGTCACGTGTCGATTGATGAAGCTTCGAAAATCTTATTAGCAACAGCCAATATCAAAGTTACTGCGGCCGACGGTTCTCAACATGTCAAGCGTGCGCTAATAGATCAGGGTTCTCAGATTTCATTAATTACAGAACAAGCTGCACAATTGCTAAAATTGAAGCGGCGTAGGTGCAAAGGCTCTATTTTCGGAGTCGGAGAAAAGCAAAATAATTGCAAGGGTCTTATAACAATAATAGGGCAATCTATATATAATAATGTTAACTTCCAAACAGACGCTCTTATTATGAATAGTTTAGTCAAGCAACTACCTAATCAATCCCTAATCAAACCTACCTGGGATTACTTAGAAGGTCTGCAGCTAGCAGACCCTAAGTTTTATATAAGCAGACCTATTGACCTACTGTTAGGCGCAGATGTATACGCCAGCATTATGTTAAGTGGCATCATACGAGGCCAAGAGCAGTCGCAGCCAATAGCACAGCAAACTCATTTAGGTTGGATTCTGTGTGGACCCATTTTAAAATCTTTCCAATGTAACGTAGTCATCAGCAATCTAGAATATTTAAAATCATTTTGGGAAATCGAAAGCATAACAGAAAGCTCAGATATGTCGGCTGATGATATTCATTGTATTGATTTTTATAACAATACTACTAAACGCCGCAAGGATGGCAGCTACGAAGTTAGAATGCCAATGATTTCCAATTTCGAAGAGAAATTAGGACAATCGCAGCACAAAGCATTAGCACAATTTAGAAGCCTTGAAAAAAGACTTAATACTCAGAATCAACTAGCCCAACAATATGTTTCTTTCATGAAAGATTATGAAGACTTAGGACACATGAAACTTTGTCAGCAATTTAACTCGCAACAAAATTATTTCCTCCCTCATCACGGCATTGAACGTAAATCAGCAAAAGCAACAAAGTTAAGGGTAGTTTTCAACGCGTCGGCTAAAACTACAACAGGCTATTCCTTAAACGATTTGATGTACAAAGGGCCGAACCTCCAAAAAGACCTCCAAGCATTAATAATAAACTGGCGAAAACATCAATTCGCATTCACAGCAGATATAGAAAAAATGTTTAGATGTATTTGGCTTGCGGATGAAGATCACAAATTTCAAAACATCATTTGGAGAGATACGCCAAGAAAAAGTCTACAAACTTACGAGCTAACCACAGTGACATACGGCACCAAAGCAGCACCATTCCTTGCAATGATGACGTTAAAGAAATTAGCACTAGATGAACGTCACCGGTTCCCAAGAGCATCTGGCATACTAGAGAATCAATTCTATATGGACGATTTATGCGGTGGATGTTTTTCAGAGCAGGAAGGTATAGTGCTGGTTGATGAGCTGTGCGAATTATTAAAATTAGGAGGTTTTATCTTACGAAAATGGTCATCAAACAGCAAAACAATACTTAAAAACTTAGATTACAAGCAAACAGCAGAATTATTTAACTTCAAGTCGGATTTTATTACAAAAACATTAGGGATCGGATGGAACCCAACCGAAGATACATTTAAATTTCGATATGAAACAACAGCACCTACAAATAAGCTAACAAAACGCATACTACTATCTGAGATATCAAAGATATATGATCCACTTGGCTGGCTAGCGCCGGTGGTCGTCAAACTTAAACTTCTGTTCCAGCGAGTTTGGACGCAAGAAAATATGGCATGGGATGATGAAGTACCAGAAACATTTATTACAGAATGGAGCAAAATAAAAGAAGACCTTAAGCAAATTAGCAATTTCGAGGTACCTAGGTGGATTGGAAGTACAAAAACCGACACCATTGAGCTTCACGGGTACTGCGACGCGTCAACCAAAGCAATTGCCTGCGTAGTTTATGCCCAAAACACATCTAATCACAAAATCGTTCTCATAGCCGCAAAAACAAGGCTGGTACCGTTAGCAAAAACGAATAAAATATCACTACCTCGATTAGAGCTGAGCGCGGCAAATTATTGTCACAACTTGTAACAAAAATCATGACAAACCTGGAAGACATAGATGTGAACATTTTTGGCTGGACTGACTCAATGGTTGTACTTAGCTGGCTACAAGGAGATCCAGGAAAATGGAAAACGTACGTGTCTAACCGTGTTAAGAGAATAATTGAAATTATGCCTGCAGATTGTTGGCAGTACGTAAACACTTCAGAAAACCCAGCAGACTGTGCTAGCAGAGGCTTGTATGCATCACAACTCCTGCAATTACCCTTGTGGTGGAAAGGGCCCGCCTAGGTGGCTGAGCATAAAATATCACCCCTAAAACCAAGACCATTTACAACTTGCGAAGAGTTACGTAACGTAAATATAAACTTTGTTCAATCTGTTAATAGCCAAGAAAACATCATAACAAACATTTTAACAAAAAGCAACTCTATTTCAAAAGCAATAAGAATCTTAGCATGGACATTACGAGCAACAAATATATTGTTTACTGCGCATAGCATGAATCAACGACCCGGTTACTTGACACTTCAGGAATTAGATACAGCAAATAACTTAATTATTATGAATGAACAAAGGCACGTGTTTAACGAAGATGTGCATATTATAAAAAACATAATCATTTTCATAACAAGAGTAAAATTTTGAATTTGAACCCTTTTATTGATAAATCAGGAATCCTTCGCGTGGGTGGTAGATTAAGAAAAGCAAACTTACACCTTAACATGAAGCACCCGGCTATCATCCCCCACGAAGGACGACTTACTTACCTTTTAATACAGGAAGCACATTTACAAAGCATGCATAGCGGAGCTAGACTTACACTTCCATATTTAAGAAAAAAATTTTGGGTTATAAAAGGTATTAGTGTTACCAAAAAGCAAATAAAAATGTGTGTTATATGCAGAAGGCACGAACCACTTAAGCATAAGCAATTAATGGGTGACTTACCTGAATATAGAATACTGGAAGCCCCTCCCTTCTACCACACAGGGGTGGATTACACCGGCTTCGTGGAAGTAAAATCTAGCAAGGGGAGAGGAATAAGGACGACAAAAGGATAAGTAGTTGTTTTCATTTGTATGGTAACTAAAGCCGTACATCTCGAGCTTGCCTCCGACCTAAGCAGTTCAGCATTTCTAGCAGCACTAAGAAGAATGTCAGCACGGCGTGGGGCGCCCGCCAATTTATATAGTGATAATGGCATTAATTTTATAAAAGCAAATAGAATAATACAGGAGGAAGTGCAACAATTGAATGAAATCTTTAAGGATAGCTTTTTAATGACAGAAATAGCTGAAATGAACATCCAATGGCACTTTAATGCGCCAACCTGGGCCAGTGCGGGCGGGCTGTGGGAGAGAGCCGTTCGCAGCATGAAACATCATCTTAAAAGAGTTCTCGGATCGCAAAAACTAACATTCGAAGAGTTCTCCACGCTTTTAACTCATATCGAAGCGTGTTTAAACTCAAGACCTTTATGTGCGTTAACAGATGACATCGAGGACTTGGACGTGCTAACTCCCGCTCACTTCCTAACTGGACGCGCAGGATTAACTGTCATAGCCACCGAAGAAGACGCCAGAACAAGATGGGAAATTATAAGAAAATTAAATGAAGATTTATGGAAAAGATGGAAATTAGAATATTTAACACAATTAACAACAAGAAATAAATGGATGAAAGCAGAAAATAACATAAAAATCGGTGACATTGCAGTTATTCATGACGTCAGCATACCAGGGAAGTGGCCTATGGGAAGAATTTTAGAAGTACATCCCGGGCAGCGCGGCGCTGACGTATCTGCGTTGCCGCCGCCGCCGCCGCCATCGCGGCCTCGTCGTGTCTCCGGAGATCAGAACAATGACTGACTTTAGTAGTGTAGTTCAAAACACAAGCAGTGATAGTGCGCGAAACGTCGCTGCGGGTAACGCAAAACGTAAAATATTCAGCATCGTGGAGGACTCTGTTTAACGTTTCATTTAGAGGACTCTAGTACTTGTCTATTGCAAAAAAAAATCTATAGTTTTATTCGCCTTTAGTTTTTATTTTGCTTTATATTTTTCATTGTATGATATTTTTTGTTTTACCATTATATAACACAGATTTTATACAATGCTTTCATATGTTGTTATCTTTTCTCGGGGTCGGGAGTATGTTCGGTTTGCAACCAAACACTACCGAATCAGCATTTAACTTTAGTACCTAACTTATCGATAATTAGCATATAATTTTTAATATTAGTTCAGTGTTAAATTAGCATTCGGTGAATACACTCGTTTAAAGCGGTTTTTATCGTTTTATTTCTAGCAGTCAATAGAGTTCGGCAACAGTCCGAACACTGCTTTATACCCTAAATTGGCTAATCTATTTTTGGCTTGGCTAATAATCAGAAGTCTTAATATTAATATAAACTGCTAAAACACATGACCCTTCTTTTATCCAATTTTAACAGAATCGTGAATCGCTCTTACGAATTCACGGGTACGCAAGTACTAAGTAACAATATCGAAATTTACCCATTTTAAACTTTCCATACTTCGTTTTCAATATATGTGAGTTTGGTACTTGCACGTAATATATGTCGAAAGTTTCTAAGAGAAATGAAAATACCGACCGAACTTTCTTATAACAGCAGGCTCTCGAGCACCTTTATCTTGTTTATCGGCCATATTTTCGAAATTACAGTAAAGCATTTTTAATACATATAAATAAAAAAAATGGTGTAACTTTTGTTTAATTTGATAAGGCATTGGTAGAGATATTTCTTCTAAACGGAATTATGGTGCCAACGAAAATGTTATTTTCAGTACTGAAAGTAATTTTTTACCACTATTAAAGCTTACAAACAAGCTAGCATATTTGACTCCTGCGCCTGTAAGCATAATGAAATTCAGATGTTCATTTTTTTGTCGCTTCGATTAGAACTGTCTCTGCTCCTGTCAACCTGTTCAATGTTTAAAGATAAGTCGAAGACGTAAGAAAATAAAGTTTGCGTAAGAATAACCCAGACTCAAGAGGACTTTATAAAAGTTCATGCATCCATTTTCCTAATTGCGGGTTTTTAAAATTGTGATTACCAAATTTTTAAATACTTTGTACTTCATTCAAGTTAACATGGTCTTGACTACAAGTGAAATACTATATCATCTTTACCAAATGTATTGTGACCCGTACAATTTATTCTAAGCAGTCTAATTATTTCTTAACTTCCAATTTTCTGGTCTACTGCTATTTTTATAACATTTTTCAACTTCAAAATTCCAAGCACTTTATAAAGTAATAAATTACAACTGCCTGTCATAAGTAAGTCTCGAAAAGCAGGATTGTCAAAAGTAGGGAGTTTATTATATAGAGCGCGAACGTTTGGGTAAGAACTGCGCCCGTGGATGAGAACTTGGGAACTTAACGCCAACAGGGCCCGATGGTCATTTTCGGTTGCCCTTAGCAACATGTCATTACGAGTTAATATTTAATAATAAATATAAATGTGATGAAATTTGTGAACAAAACCTCTAAACTTTATGTAGCAAAACACAGTAAATAAAAATAAAGCACTATGTTTAATAGCGAAGACAAATTTTTATACTTTAATTCAAAATACTAGTTTTGATAGATATAAGTTATGAAACAGACGCAAAGAACGGAGCTCAATGTACCGCTCACGCTGCCTCGCATCTCTTCTATGATATTCGGGATGGGACATTTTCGATTTAGATACCGATATTTATGAATAAATATGGATTATCAAGAGTAGATGTTCTTTACAAATGACATTTAAATAAACAGTGTTTACAAATTATTCCATAAAACTAGCAATGGTGCTAATACAGAAGAAAATGTCGAAGGTTTCCAGAATTATTGTATGAATAATTACGCAGATCTAAACTGTTTGATATACTGTATGGCAAGGGACATTCAAATTATATTTTATTAAATGATAATGTATACCATAACAGTTAATAATATTTAAAATACATTTATAAATAAATATTAAAAACTTATTATATAGTTATATACAGGTTTAGTTTGTGTGAGGATTATTTTTATCGATAACGCACTTCTGCGCAATCATCGAGGGATGATTGCCCAGAAGCATATTCGTAAGCTTAGTTCGCTTTGCTAGAATGCGTGCTAGGCAGTCAGAGCAACATGTGCTCTCCGTACCGCTAATAGTTGAAACTAAATGGTTTTAGGTTTACTTTTCAGCGTAGAACACTTGTAAGAGTGTAAACAAAATCTCAGTATAAATAGACTTTTCCCGATTCAATTTACAAGTTAGTAATCATAAAAATAACTCTGTTCAGTTACCAAATAGTTTCTCTACCGACATAACTTTAGTAAAGTCGAGGTAAACATCAATAAATTACGAGTGTGCAGCAGGAAAATATTTTCTCTTTTCTTCTGTTTATTAGCGGTAAGTAAATCAGTAAATCGCGGAGCTCTTTATTTCTCAAATAATGTTCATAAAACGGGAAAGGTGGAGACGAGGTTTTTACGAAATTTTAGTATATATTTGTCAGATTCAAACTATTCATACGAATTAGATTAGATTTCTAAATTCTCTTGTGGAAGAATATACCATTGTTTTGTATAACTTCTACGTTATTATAGAGAAACCGATTATTTACTTACGTTGTAGGCTCAGTTGACACAAATAATACTTAATTAAAAATTCTCAAAGTCACTGTGTTCTTCTTAGCTGTATTTGTAACAGAAGCTGTACTTCATCTGGAGTCGTTCATTTAAAGTTGTAGCCGGACGTTATGCCTGTGTTAATGTATTGGATAACGCCGACATACGCTCGTCACCAGAAAACTACACATCCTTCAGCATCTTTGCTCGTACGTGTAAGTAGGTACAGGTATCTTCTTTTTAAAATATCTCCTGAGGATTGTACTTGTTCTCTTTTAAAATTAATAGAACCCACCCTTTTACTTTACCAGGTCACAGGTATGTTTTACATTGTGGGTAAAATATACTTGTGGCCTGGGAAAACGTCTCACTAAACGATTCGACTAGTCCGCTTTGCTTCTAATCTCCAAGGGATAAAATTTATTTTCTGGACAAATATAGTTATAATTATTTTAATTGTGTGTTATGAACATATCACGTATCCAACGCAATATATACGCTTGTAATGACGTCATTATATAGTTGTAGAGTTGGCTGTACTTTTAATTAAGTTAGTTATGTTCATTCGATTTAGTAAAATACACTGTCAGTTTTATATTTAAGAAAAATACCCAATGTCTACAATAAAATAGTAGAAAAACGTCTGTTAGTCAACATGAGTGTAGTAATTTGGTCATGGTTTTTTCGAAAATAGTATATATTTTAATTAAATGGCAAAATTTAAACGGCCCTAGCAACGCTTATCAGTTTACAGATAAGTTGGCATATGGTACTACACAATGGTAGGTCTACACAAGCAAACTTTGCCAAGAACTTAACAAGTGTTGAAGTTTAATCCAGTGAGAAAAGTCATCAACTCGAGGACGAAAACATGTAATAAAAAAACTAAAGCTCCAGCTGCAGTTTAGTTGCTTGGAGGTTATCTCAAGTCTAAGAACGTCTAAGAATACGAATGTCACTTTTCGCTGCGATGAATAAAAAAAGCTACTTATCCAATAATAACAAAAAACCATTTCGTTTTCCTAATTTTCATTGTTAAACCCATATCTCATACCGAAACAATGAACTAAACTACAAGTATTAAAACAATTCAAGATCTGCAAATGCTGGGTATGAAATTAATGACATATTCCACGTGTTAACTCGTAGAAGCATTCCATGCTTAAATTTTGGATAACATATAACCGACCCATTATATTAAATGGACTACCTTCCACAAACACTTATGGGTTTAAATAAGGAACTACGTACATTAAATAGGAATAGCTAATGAACTTTCTCATTAAAAAAAATTCCTTTTAGAGAAATATTTTGAAAAAAATACTTATAAATTCACAAGTACTGTAAAGTTCTACGTCGGTACAGTCAATTTGGGTAACTTTGAAATTTTTTTACAGTATTTGAGATATTGCATCTGATTTATATTTATTTAACCTTTATTTTATTGAATGAACAATGTCCTTTTGAATTAGTTTATTTTTATAACATGATGAATTTACGGAATAAAAACAATAGAATTACACAAAATTTTCCCCAAAAGTCAAATTCAGTAGTTTCCATGGGTTTTGAGTAACTTTGAAAATATTTTTTATAACGTGTAAAAACCTTTAATATTGGAATATTGTAAGATTTGGGTATAATTAAATGATGTCTTCTTATTAAGGAAAACCTAATCTATGAAAAGTACATCTACACTGATGTATGAATGTGATATCGCTTTGTCTTCCCATATAAATCAAAGTAGACCAATTTAGTGGAAAAAATATCGTTATGAGAACCGATGCACATATTTAAAGTTACGCAACATAGTATTTTTAGGATACAGGTAACTTTGAACCTTGAATATTATCCAAATAACTTAACTTTTGAACGTACTCAAAACTTTATCAGTTTCACACAATATTTAACATCAAAAACGGATGAAGATTTTACAATGATAATATATAAACTACATTTTACACAAAAACATACCTGTTTACAGTAAGTTTTATATTTTTAATCAAGATTTGTAGCATTAAAAACCTCCAACAACTTCACTACGGAAAGGTGGTTATTTTACAAAATTATGACATTGAGAGTTTATTTTTTTACTTCGCATTTGCTACAAAACATTTTGAACATTCGATTTTTGATTTACGCAGTCCCGATATTGAAACATCAAAAGTTTCCATGTAAAAAAATTATAAATCTTTTTCACAACTTTGTTAAAAGTTACACCTCAATTTAAAATTACCCAACATATACGTGGAGTTATTTTTTTTTTGTTCCCCTCCACAGAGAGGGCAGGCGAGTAATTAAAAAATGCTCTTACGCATACTCCGCGCGCGCGATCGGAGTTATGTGGGACTCGTCACTCCGAGCCTACCAGAGTGTAGACCCACTAAAAAAACCCCTGAATCGTGCTCGTGCTCGATTCGTGCAAATTTTTTGCCACACAGTCTTCATCTGAACGACGGCAAATTGGAGAAAGAGACCGCACTAGCGGAGCCCAGAAGGGGTCACCCGCTAGGATTTACATAGCACTGAAGGTGCTCAAAGCACTGAAGATGCTCAAAGCACTGAACGTGAATTCATAGCACTGAAGGTGCTCAAAATGAAAATAGAAATTGAAAATAAAACTAAATAAATATTAAAGAAGTTAAATTAATTCGAGTTAAGATTACAATTTGAATTTGCGGCCAGAAGGGCTTCAAGATCCGATGTCAGTCTGGTGGAAGAGTACGCTTGCGCATTCCTAGGCCTAGCAACTTTGAACTTCGAATCTAAGACAGGAGTAGCATATGAGACTGAATCTCGAACTAGAGGATTGGGATGGGTTTCGGAGCGTTTGAAGAACGCTTCAGAGAGTGTTTTGAAGTGTTGTTGTACTGTAGGCAGTTCAAGATCTCTGTGCAAGTCCGCGTTACGCACGTACGAAGGTGCGTTTGTGGTCCTGCGGCAAAAGAAATTTTGAACTACCTGCAGTTTGTGCAGGACGGAGGGTTTGGCGTGGGCAAAGATTGCCGAGGCATATGTCATGACGGGTCTAACGCAGACCTTGTAAAGTGTACGTTTGTTTCTGAAAGACATTTTACATTTTCTACCTAACATGCTATTTAGGCGGCCCAAGTAGTGACGGGCGAGTTTCGAAACTCTATCGATGTGTGGCTTGAAAGAAAGTGTAGGATCTAAGGTGAAGCCTAAGTATTTAGTACTGCGCTTCCAGGGAATGGGAATGCCTAACATTCGAACGTGGGGATTGCCAGCGGGACGACGGTGTTTGGGGTCGAAACGAATCGCAGAACTCTTGTCTGGATTCACATCGATGCGCCATTTTTGAAACCATACACCGAGCGCGTTAACGGCCTTTTGGAGTCTGGTTACAGCTTGTAAGCTGCTGGACACTGTGACCTTTGGTGTAGAATGTATGCAGTGTCATCGGCAAAGAGGGCGAGTTCGACGCCTTTCGGCGGGATGGGGATGTCGTTGGTGTACACGGTGTACAACAAAGGGGTGAATACTGAGCCTTGAGGGACTCCAGCCTTTATGTGATGCGGCGCGGAAAACGTGCCTTCATGTTTAAATCGTAACCTAAGGTCTTTGAGAAAAGACGTGATTAACTTGACTTGGCGATCCGGTAAGCCTATTTTGTAGAGTTTATAAACGAGACCGCTGTGCCAGACTATATCGAAAGCCTTGGCTACGTCAAAAAAAAACCAGGAATGTTTTATAACGTCGCGGATAGACAATTCTCGACAATTCGATGGACTTGCTGTGGGCAGGAATTCTTAGCGCGAAAGCCGAACTGATGGGGAATAATGAGGGGATCGCCATCCGTTGGAAACAGATGGTTCCGCATTCGAGAGAGTATGATTCTTTCGAGAAGTTTAGAAATGGCCTTGAGGAGGCTGATGGGTTTGTGATTAGCCGGGATATTCAGAGGTTTACCCGGCTTGGGAATACCTATGACTATCGCTTCTTTCCAAGCTTTTGGAAAGTAGCTATGGTCAAAGCAGGCATTGAAAATGATAGTTAACAAGGTAAGCACCTGTTGAGGCAGATGCTTAAGTGCGTGGTTGGAAATTCCATCCGCACCCGGAGCCTTTTTGGACTTTTGATTTTTAATGAGAAGCAATATTTCGTCATTAGAGACTGTGACGGGGTCGGCGGTGATGGAGAGAGTCTCTGCGAAGGACTTCGTTCTCCACCGCCTGGATGTGAGAGGGATCCGCAGGTTGCGTGCTGGGTGAGCATTGTGCAGCAATGCTGTCAGCAAAGCATGCGGCTTTCACTTCGATTTCGAAGGCAGTAGTGCCATCGGGACGAGTGAGAGGAGGAACGTGAGAGGCGGTGTCTACGTGTAAGGCTCGGGCCATACTATAGTACGCTTAGTGGGACGGAGAGATATTCCCCATGAGATTGTTCATATGAGCGTCTCGGAGTTCCGCGAGGCAAGACCTAACTTTACGTTGTAGCTGATTCGCAGCTAATCTATAGGCTTGCGTGGGATATTTCTTGACTCTCCGGAGCCGCGTTCTTAGTTTTAAGATTGCTAACAGCTAAGGGAAGCGTGGGTTTGCCTTGCTTAGCAACCTTTTCATTAACACTGATGGCTGAGTTGATAGCATCAGTGAGGGAATCGACTATCGAGTCTATTTTATCCGGGCTATCTAATTGGTTGGGTGAGATCTCGAGCGGAGAGTTCGGGCCTCTAAGGCTGAAACTTTCGAATTTTTAAAGCCTTTTCAGTTAGTAAAGGCCTTAGGAGAGGTGAAGTTATCGTTAGGCGGTCCTAGCACGAGGGAAACGGGGCAATGATCAGATCCTAGGTCATCGAGCGGTTTGATAGACCTGAGATCGAGGTTGATTTGTTTGACGATCGCAAAATCGAGGATATCAGGAGAGTGGTTTGGGTGGTCGGGATAGTGAGTGGGAGTGACGGGAGAGATGACGTCTAAGTCGAGTTGCTCAGTGATGTTAAGGAGAGCGATACCGCTGGTATTAGTCGATAGGCACGTTTAGTCAGTGTGTTTGGAGTTAAAATCTCTGAACATAATGACTGAATGGCCGAGGGCGAGAATGGCCTCGAAGTCGCTACGGATAGGTCTGGTGCCACTAGGTATGTAGATTGAAGCTATGATGACAGTCGGATGACCAGTCATAGCCAATCTACACACAGTGGCTTCCATGTTGAGGGGAGGAGGGGTAGGGAGAGGAGCGCAATGGAAACTTCTTTTATAGTAAATAGCTGTGCCGCCGTATCCGTCGGAGTTGGGACTATCGTTACGAGTGAACGCGTATTTGGGAATAGAGAATCCCCTGGTGCGGTTTAGGGTGAGCCACGTCTCTTGGAGAAGCAATAAGTCTGGCTCATTGTTCTGAAGGATAAATTTGAGCTCAGGGAGGTTGGTACTGCAACGTTTGCTTGTGCTGTATCTAATAAAAGAGGTTATCGCACAAACAAACTTGCCGACAATTATGACTGGCAACTTATAAGCCTGTCATTATTTTAATTTATTTTGTAAATTGTAAAATAGATAGAATATGGAAGATTGTTCCATGGCATTCTATCACGGGCAGCGGCCCCAAATATAGAAAAAAACTAAATGTATATTTATGAGTCTTTATCCTTTATTAAAAGCAAGTATTCAACAAACCTAGTGTTTTCCTTGTTATTTAGGAAGTCCTCCCTAACATATACACGTTATGGACCTACAGGACCGGTAGATGGTGGAGGCGCCGGGTAATATGCAAGTAAAGTGCAAGTAATCTGCAAGTAAAGTGTAAGTGATCTGCAAATAAAGTGTAAGTAATAGTGTGAATATTAGTGTGAATATTAGTGTGGTGAATATATTTTTAAGATATATAAAATATATTTTCAAAACAAAGAAGATCGAAATAAGATGGCACATATTACGACGAGATATGATGGCATGTCGTCAATTTTGGTCATCGAGTTTTTGATGCAATTAGATATTGTATCAGCGATAAATAAGTATGACGATGAGACTAAGAAACTCATTTTGGGAACATATTTGGAGAGACCGGCGTTATTCTTTTATAAACGATTATTAATTCATGCGGGACATTCGAAGACGTCCAAAGGTAACTTATATCTGAGTTTGGGAAAGAAGTTGATCACGTTGCAAATTTCTACTCGAGGAAGCAACAGCCCAGTGAAGATCTGTTAACGTATTTTTACGCCTTGGACATGTGTGCAAATAAAGCCGGTGCAGTCATAACAGAACAGATTTTTATCAAGCATTTTCTACATAATTGTACTTACGTACAAAAATGCAGATTAGCTTCCCAAGTTTACGCAAATAAAAATGCACTGAAAGAAATAATTATACAGATGCAAGAAATCTTTGGTAATAAGCACCAAGCGAATTTAAAACTCCCAATTAACTCTCGAATGCCACAAGAAACGCCATTATGTTCTGCGACATCACCAAGGAGTGGGAATGAAAACTCACAAATGTCAACCAACGAGATCTACGGGAACGCGAGAGGGAGATTCACAAATAATAACAATTGATCTCCATATAATTTAAGAAGAACACAGGATCGAGGTGATTCATCCAACAGGCAAGGAATGAATTTCCCAAATTCCAACCGGCGTCAGTGAGACAGCTTGGGACACCATTCATGCCGATTAATCAAGAAAATATTACATGTAAGTTTAGTCGCAATATTAAGGTTAAAATTAGAAAAAAATTTATCTCAGCTTTACTTGATACAGGCGCTTCAGTGTCTGTAATATCTCAACTATTATGTAATCAATTAAATATACATAAGGTTTAAGATGTAAAAATCCGAGCCAATAATGGGAATCGAATGAATATAATTGGTAAAATACAACTATGTTTGGAAATTGAACATGTTGTGTACGTACAGAATTGTTATGTAGTTGACAGTATTGAAAGAAATTTAATCCTCGGACAAGACTTCCTTCAGAAGTTTGGTGCAATATTAGACTTTAAAAAAGGTCATGTTCAATTTGTTAAAAATATTTGTAAATTTATTAGAAAATTAATGATATTAATGTTAAAGATGTGAACCAAAATACCCTTCAGGTAATTTAGTTTTCACGTGAATTAAGTAAGGATGAATATATTTATTTTTCTGATTTAGTAGATAAAAATGATTGTAGATTGTGGGAAGTAGTGGTAGCTAAACCAAATGAAAAATAATTTAATTTATCTTCGAATTTATCGATAAAAGAACGAATCGAATAGTTAAAAATATCGATCGACGTTCGCATTCGAAAAAAAAGATTTAGGAAAGTGTAATATCGTCGAATTCACAATCGATACAATAGATGAAACTCCAGTACATAGAGCACCTTATAGAATATCTAATGAACAACATAAAATTATACGTGAGCAAATTGATGATATGCTTGAAAACAATGTGATTAGAAAATCTAGAAGTGCGTATACATCACCGGTAGTACTAGTGAAAAAACCGGATACTACAAGGAGATTTTGTGTGGATTATAGAAAGCTTAAAAAGAAGGTGATTACAGATTCGTATCCTAGCTGAATGGGGCGAAGTTCTACGCCGATTTAGATTTAAACTCTGCCTATTGGCAATTATCGATAGCGGAGAAGGATAAACACAAAACAGCATTCATCACACCGTCTGGATTATATGAGTTTAACGTATTACCATTTGGATTAAAAACTAGCGGAGCTTTTTTTCAAAGGACAATGGATGAAGTTTTAGCAGGTCTTAAATATAAAAATGTGATAATTTTTCTTGATAATGTGATTGTGTATGGTGATTCGTTTAGAGAATTCATGAGTGCTTTAGAAGAAGTGTTTCAACGGTTGAGTGCGGCAATCTTGACACTCAACCATCAAAGTGTAAATTTGGATATAAAGAAATAACCGTGTTGGGACACACTATTTCTGGAGAAGGTATTTTACCAGGCCCAAAAAATATGGAAAAAATAAAAAAAGTTAAAAATAAAAACAAGAAATATTAAAGAATTGAAATCAATATTAGGTTTATTTTCATATTATAGAAAATTTATAAAGAATTTCTCTTTATTAACCCTTCTTTTAACAGATCTACTAAAGAAGAATACGAAATTCATTTGGTCACAAGCACAACAAAAGGTATTCGATTAAATGATATCGTTAATGGTTGAACCACCATTATTACGACATTTTGTTAATGACAAAGAAATATAAACAAGATTGTATGTAGACGCGAGTGATTTAGCTCTGGGAGCATGTTTGATGCAAGGTCAACAAGAAAGATTGTTACCGATATGCTTCGCATCACGAAAACTAACAGAAGCAGAAAAAAAATATTCGATAACTGAAAAGGAGTGTTTAAGTTTAGTGTGGGCATTAAACTATTTTAAACATTATTTATGGGGATTACAGTTTCAGTTAGTAACGGACCATAAGGCATTATGTTGGTTAAGGACAAGAAGAGACATGTCTGGAAGACTAACCAGATGGGCCTTGGCAATTCAAGCACACGACTTTGAGATTGTACATTGTTCTGGAAAACAGAACGTTGTAGCGGATTTCTTAAGCCGAAATCCCCTAATAGAGGATGAAACTAGTACAGGAAAAGAAGTAGAAGATGGTCTATAAGTGTTCTCAATGGAGGTGGATAATATATCACGACAACAAGAGGAAGATAGTTTTTGCAGAAGGTGGCGCGAAACTGTATCGATCAGTCGACGAAGTGTATATAAAGGTTTTATGATATTAAATAATGTGTTATATAAATGAAGAAGTGGAAGTGTAATAAAAAATTTGATTGTTTTACCTTGTTCACGCGTTTATTTAAATTTGTATGGGAATGGCGCTGCAATCCTTATAGTCCTTCCATTCCTACTCTGTGTCCCTTTCCCTTTCCTACAAGCAGCACTACTAATAGGTGCGAAAGGGATGGATGACGTGATAATCACAAATGCAGCGATGCCGAGCTGCGCATACGCTGCGAAGACGACGTGAACTGTCATATACTTCGATGTTCGAATAAGAAACCACACGCTACGCACCGCTTTCCGTTTAAATAACCTTTTCTATCAAATTGAACTTTATGTGATTTAACTATATGTTGTAAAGTGTACCTAACAGTGTTCGATAGACAAAGTGCACATAGTTTAGTAACTAAGTAAGACTTCCTGAAGGAGTTGCCGCCGCCCGCTGGATGCCACGCTGACATCCAGATACGTGTATTACGAGTGACACCAGGTTAGTGCTGCTTTTCTTAAGTGCCTATCCTTCCATCCGCATTTATCCAAACTCCAGCGACCCCGCACGCCATTCTTACTAAATACGCGCATCCCCATTCTTTTTTGGTCCTTCGAGCCGGATTTATCCAAACTCCAGCGACCCCGCACGCCATTCTCACTAAATACGCGCGTCCCCATTCTTTTTGGTCCTTCGAGCCGGATTTGTACCTACAGTATACGTTACTGTATAGATTACCGCTTTGAGATAGTTATTTTACTATTTTCTTAATACACCGCTATTTACTAACTCTTAATTAGTCCTCAAATAGTCCATCAATTGCTGATTGCATTATTTAAACCGCTTATTTCAACAAATATTCCGCACGCGACCATTTTGCATAGGTCAGTTATTTTTATTCAGATACCAAATTACTCAGAGTTATAGTTCTTTTATTCCTTAAGTTTTCTTAAAAACGCTACTTAAGCATACAAATTGCATACAATCCGCTATTTTTATGCCATTTGATTAAATCAAGATAACTTTTCTCGCATCGTTTTACATCTACCGCCAATTTCGTACATCAAAACTTCTAGAAAACGATTTGCAAACTACCTGTTGTGCCCTAAACATAAATTATAGAATAGTAATATATTCTTTATACTTTCATATTCGTGACTTATTTTTAAAAGCCTTTGCTTAATTGTTTGTTAACTGATTGGCATCTTAAACAATGGAGTCTAAAATTAAACTATTGCAAGCCAAAAACAAAGTTATTTTTGAACGTTTTACTAGGTTGTATGACACTTGCAAGTTTATTTCGACCGCAACTATTGAAACTCGAAAGATCGAGAGTTTTATGGCAGATAGTGAAATAATAGATACTTTGCGCCAGGAATATATTCACAATTTAGATAATATTAATGAGTACGAAATGAAGTTAAATACTGAGTTTGAGCCAAATTATCAAGCTTTACTTGCGTTTGATGATATTTTTTACACAAAAATAAAGAAATGTCGTTCTAGGTTGGAAGAAAGCGCTAATAAGCCTATTGCGTCATCCCACACGGAATCCGCATCTAAATCCTCCATAAAATTGCCCCCAATTAATATACCGAGTTTCGATGGTAAGATTGAAAATTGGCCCGTATTTTATGAATCGTTTAAAGCCAACATACATTGTAATCCCGACTTAACCGATTCTCAACGGATTCAATACTTAACGGGGAGACTGATTGGAGATGCTCTTAAAATCACATCTGGCGTAACTCCGTGCGGCGAAAACTATTCCTCTATTTGGGAAAACTTTGTGAAGAAGTATCAAGATAAAAGAGCCCTAGGTTCTTATTATGTGTCGACGTTACTCAATATAAAAACGTCTTCAAATAATGCCGCTTCTTTAAACACCTTTATAGAAAGTTTCAAAGCCGCTGCCGCCGCTTTAACTCAATTAAAAATCGACAATGTGCATGACTTTATTCTACTAAATTTAGCGTTACGAAAGGTTGACTCGAGTACTATGCAAGCTTTCGAGATGATAGTTAGAGATAAATCTTTATACAAAGGAATACCTTTGTATAAAGATTTTGTCGAATTTATTAAAAGTCAGGTAAAGATACTGGATCGTACTAATAGTAATTTAGGTTCATCAAACCGCACTGCTTCTTCTTCTAATAATAAGAATATCTCTGTTAATACTAAAAATTACCGCCCGCACAATACAGTCCATTCATTTGTTACTCGTAATAACAATAATAGTCGGTTGACTTGTTCTATGTGTAATACTTCCGAACATTATATATATAACAACTTTACTCCTGTTCTGCGTTTAAATCCCTTCCGACAAAAAATAGGTTGGAAATTATAAAATCTAAGCAAGGGTGTGTTAATTGTTTAAGTTTAACTCAGTCAGTTTTTAATTGTAACTCAAAATATAGGTGTAAAGTTTGTAATAAAAACATCATTCCTTGTTACATTTAGACACAAATGGGACTCAAACCCAGGGTGCTCCGGAGAGTATGGCCGCAGACCGCGCGCTTGCCACTGCGCAGTCGGACACGCCGCCTCCTACTACGGTATCCACGGCCGTATCGCTTTGCGCTCGCGTTCCTGTCGCTGTAAATGTACCGCCCTGTACCAAGTTATATTGTAATGAACTATGTCAAGAAATTCTTTTGTCTACTGCTTCTGTTTACGCACGCAATTGTAATAATACTATAACGCGTTCTATTAGATGTCTTATTGATAACGCTTCGCAGAACCATTTGATAACAATAGACTGTTGTAAAAAGCTTGGTTTAGATATTATTCCGCTTTTGAATTCATTTTTAAAAGGAGTTTGCTTAACCTCTCGTCCTATTAAAGGTTACGTACATTTAATAGTTAGCTCAAAAATGAATAAATATTCTTTTAATATAACCGCTTTGGTTGTTGATTGCATTACTGATCGACTTCCGGTTGAGTATATGGACACTTCCGTTATAAGTCATTTAATAGATACCCCGCTTGCTGATCCACTGTGGCACGTGCCAGGTGAGATAGAGTTAGTACTAGGAGCAAAATTATTCCCATTCATTATTTTAAGTGGAAAAATAATAGCACCACCTGCACCCCCCCAGAGAAACTGTGTTTGGTTATGTATTGATGGGCAGTGTACCTTCTGATACCGCGGATGTATGCTCTGACCGGACTACCCCGCACTGCATACCAACTACTTCGTTCTTAACTTGTAATAATATTAATGATTCCCTCTCCAAGTTCTGGGAGTTAGAGGAAATTCCACCAAGAAAATACTTGAGCTCTGCCGAGCAAGAATGCGAACAAATGTATGTGTCAACTGTAACACGCGCCGACTCGGGCCGTCACTGTGTCGCTTTGCCATTCTGTAAGGAACCTAGTTCCCTCGGGAACTCCCGCGCCATAGCTTACCGCCGTTACAGGATCCAGATTTGCGAGCTAGTTACAACGCCGTAATCAAGGACTACATAAATAGTAACTACTTGTACGAATTACCGCCCGAATTCGATAATCCCGATGAAGGTTACATCATTCCTCATCACCCGGTAATTAGACAGGATAAACGAACTACCAAGCTAAGGGTTGTTTTAGACGCTAGTGCGAAATGCCACAACGACATTTCCCTCAATGATATTCTCCATGCTGGTCCAAATCTACAAGCTGATTTGTTTTTATTATTACTTAACTTTCGACTCTTTCCGGTAGCTGTTACTGCAGACATTAAACAAATGTACCTACAAATTTCCGTAATTGAAGATCATCATAAATATCAAAAAATACTTTACCGGTTTGGTCCGTCGGAACCGATACGTACATTTCAATTCAGTAGAGTTACGTTTGGCCTTAAGTCTAGTCCTTACATTGCAATGCGTACCGTACATCAGTTGTGCGACGATGAACGCAATAAATTCCCGCTTGCGGCTGCTATAGGTAAGAAGGAACTATATATGGACGATTTAGCTACACCCATAATAAATGAAGATGACGCCGTTAAAATTTCCGCTCAATTAATTAATATGTTTAAATCAGGAGGCTTCGACCTGGTCAAATGGTCAAGTAACTCTGAAAGGGTACTCGAAAGTATCCCTGAACCGCTTCGACTTGCCGAGCAAGTCGGGTTTGACAAAACTAGCTCTCTTAAGATAATAGGTCTTGAGTGGCAACCTAATAATGACACATTTGTTTTTAAAATTTATAATGATCACCGCGCCTGTACAAAGCGCACAATACTATCACTAATCGCCCGATTATGGAACGTACTTGGATTTGCCGCACCAGTGGTACTTTTCGCTAAACTTCTTATAAAGGAACTTTGGTTATTAAAAATCGGATGGGATGATATGCCCCCGACTAATATTACGGACTTGTTTACTAAATTCAGAGAGCAGTTACCACTTTTAGCTAATTTAAAAATACCACTGCACTTATCTGTTACTCAAGGCTGTACTATAAACATAGTTGCATTTTCTGACGCTAGTCTGAAAGCCTACGGCTGCGTTGTATACTTACATGTAACAGACCCTACCGGCAACATTCATGTCCGCCTAGTCTGTGCTAAATCTAAAGTGGCACCGGTGAAGGTTGTTTCTCTCGCGCGTTTAGAACTGTGCGCTGCAGTACTGATGGCTAAGTTAACAAAATTAGTTAAAGATACTTACTCCGCTCGTACCTCAATACAAAACGTCTATGCATTTTCAGACTCTAAAATTGCACTTTCATGGATTCATTCATCTCCTCATCGATGGAATATATTCGTTAGTAATCTTTAAGCGATTTATATCGAGACGGGGTCACGTTTCGTGCTTATATTCCGACAACGGGACTAATTTCGTTGGCGCCAAGGCGCAAATAGATGAAATTTATAATTTCTTATATTTTGAATTTAATAATACGCTATTTAGCGAACTTTCTAACCGTCGCATTGAATGGAAAATGATTCCACCCCGCGCTCCCCATTTTGGAGGTATTTGGGAGTCTAACATTAAGTCTCTTAAAACGCATCTCTACCGCGTATAGGTGCGCAGTTTCTTACTTACGAGGAGCTTTTAACCGTTCTGACTCAAATAGAGACCATTTTAAATTCGCGACCGCTTTGTATCTTGCAAGAAGAACCACATCCAGAACCATTGACACCCGCTCATTTTTTTATGGCTTCACCTTTACAATACTTACCTCTAACGCCGTCTTCCACTACACCGTTAGCTGCGCGTAAACAGCTGCTCGATCAAATGGTTCATTCCTATTGGAAAAGATGGCACTTAGAGTACCTGAACAATCTGCAAATTAGGCAAAAATGGTTTGCAAATTCGGAATGTATCAAACCCGGGACTGTGGTTATTATTCATGATGACAATCTACCGCCTTTGCGTTGGCCTTTAGGCAAAATTGAGAAAACTTACCCTGGCTCGGATGGTATATCTCGTGTTGCATTAGTTAAAACTCAAAATGGTTCGCTAAAGCGACCTATTGTTTAATTAAGCCCTTTACCGTCTCAATAATAAAATTATAAATAAAATATGTTTTAGCTAGTAATTTTTTCAAATTTACCGCTTCTTAATTTTGTTTGTACCGGTTAATATATAGTAATTCAAATTAAAATTGTTAAGTTTCTGCAGCCGCTTAGCATCAATTAATCCTCTACATCGTCTTCCCTTTGAGAAACCTTAAGTTTCTCAAGGCGGGGGAGGATGCGTTCACGCGTTTATTTAAATTTGTATGGAAATGGCGCTGCAATCCTTAGTCCTTCCATTCCTACTCTGTGTCCCTTTCCCTTTCCTACAAGCAGCACTACTAATAGGTGCGAAAGGGATGGATGACGTGATAATCACAAATGCAGCGATGCCGAGCTGCGCATACGCTGCGAAGACGACGTGAACTGTCATATACTTCGATGTTCGAATAAGAAACCGCACGCTATGCACCGCTTTCCGTTTAAATAACCTTTTCTATCAAATTGAACTTTATGTGATTTAACTATATGTTGTAAAGTGTACCTAACAGTGTTCGATAGACAAAGTGCACATAGTTTAGTAACTAGGTAAGACTTCCTGAAGGAGTTGCCGCCGCCCACTGGATGCCACGCTGACATCCAGATACGTGTATTACGAGTGACACCAGGTTAGTGCTGCTTTTCTTAAGTGCCTATCCTTCCATCCGCATTTATCCAAACTCCAGCGACCCCGCACGCCATTCTTACTAAATACGCGCATCCCCATACCTAAGTCTTTATTTAGTGAAGTCATGAGACAAATACACGATGACGCACGTACGGGAGGCCATTTTGGTATGATGAAAGCTTTAGCAAAGTTCAGGGCAAAATATTTTATGCCGAACACATCTAATTAAATCGAAAAATATATTAAAAGTTGTATACCTTGTCAAGAAAAGAAAATATACAATAAGATAGTGCCATTACGCCCTATGGTAACGGATCGTTTATTTCAAAAGATAGAGATCGATGTACTAGGTCCTTTTAATCGTTCAGTAGATGGTAATAAATATATAATAACGTGTATAGATTGTTTTTCAAAATACGCTATTTGCAAAGCAGTCCCACAAGTGACAGCTCAAATAATATACAATTTCTTTATTAATTAAATTTGACAAAGTTCGGGACGGTATGTGAAGTATCGTCAGATAATGGTTCCATGTTTACGTCTCGGTTAATTAAGTCTTTATTAAGACAATATAATATAAAACATTCCTTAGCTACCACTATGCACCATCAAACTTTAGGTTTAGTAGAAAAATTGAATCAAACCATTTCATATTCATTACCTAAATATGTAAACCAAAGTCAAAGGGATTGGTGTCAAATTTTTCCTTTTATAATGTATGCTTTTAATTGTTCAAAACAAGCTACGACTAAATTTTCTCCTTATTATTTAATGTTTGGTAGAGAACCTGAAGTTCCATTTGATGAAAGGTTAAATCCTAATTGTAATATGACCGTTCAACAAAAAAAAGATGCGTATATAAGTGCAGTAAATCAAGCGAGAGAAAATTTAAGGAAAGCTCGTTTAGTACAAAAAAGATCGTATGATAAAAAAGCTTCTAATATTAAACTTCGTGTAGGACAATTAGTTTTTTTTTGTCCAAAAAGATTATCAGGTAAAAGTCGAAAACTTAGTCGACCATATAAAGGTTTATTTCGAGTATTACGATATATAGGATGTGAAAATTATCTTGTAAGAAAAATACAAAATAACCAAGAATTAATTGTACATGTGAATAGATTAAAACCATATAATATTCGATAAAATAAAACTAATGATAAAACTATGTCTATATTTATATGTATAAAATAAAGTTTTTGTATATACATTTATTTCTTGAAATATTATAATATTATTGAAATTTTTTTTATTCTTAGAGTTAATAGAGTAAAAGTACACATTTAGGTGTACAAGTATATATATCATTCATTTGTAGATATACAACGGTTAGAATTTCATTGGGGTTTTAGAATAATATAAGAAACTAATATTTTTTTGCTTAAATTCTATGTACACTTCACAACGCAATGTTCCGAGATGACATATCCTGCAAAGCCAATCCAAACAGCATCACCAAAAAGGAAATGCAATGGATGGACAATGCAGATAAAAGAAAATCAATAAAGAAAAGGTTTTTATATATAGTGACAAAAGGGTCTATATATATATATATATATATATATATATATATAATTTATCTAATAATATAATAAATTAATTTTAGATACCCGGAGAAGACCGGGCGGCAGATACACGCGGCACGTATTTACCGCGTTACATTTTATTTACGAATCATAGATATACGTATTTTCAAAGACTAAAACGACACTATTAATAACGTGCACGTTTAATTTGAGCCACGCCTAATAATCTCTATAAGAGAGAAGGTGATAGCCGATTTAGCTATGCGGCCAAAGTTTACGAGTATATATAATATTGTGATATTGCTGTCTGTGGGTCAACACGCGGATGTAGAATAGGATCCTCAGTGGGGTAAAATAGTAAAAGGGTTGTGATGGAATAGGTAATGTATTTTAAACGTTATTGGTATAGAATTTTGTCAGGTGTATTTCGGTACATTTTGAAAAGTTCTCTGCATTGCGTTGTGAAATATAAATTCATTAATTTATAGGTATCATTTTGGGTTATGTAAAATACTTTGGATCCAATTTTATGATCTATTCATAGGTAGGTTTGTCCGGTAAAAGTTAGGCAGGTAAAATCTTAAAATTTAGGTAGGTAAAATTTAAACTTCAGAAAGCTACAAACTTTTAAATAAACTTTTAATCATTCAGAAAAGTTTAAAGTTAATATGACAGTTCATGTCAAACGTGTTTGTTTTGCCAACTGAATGATAATGTATGATAATATAACTTGATTCATTTAGTATTAATTTTAATATAAGTATGATTAATTAAATTTAGTTTTATTGAGATATTAATGTATTTATTACTTATCAATGAATTATAATTATACTTTGATTGTATTCAATGGGTTATTGTAACAATTGTTTATTAACTTAAAAATAAGGGTTAATAATATGGGGTTGTTAATTATTCATGAATTGTATGAGAAATAATAATAACTTACACTGTTAAATTTAGATATTAATTAACCAGCCGGGATATTGGCTGATTTTCATCAGGTTTTGTGACTAAGGCTCTATTGATGGAGAATAAATACTATAAGATCATTTTTGGTGTAATAAGATGTTGTCATTTAAACATGATATATATTCCTATCGGTAGGGGGCTCTTCTGAGAGTAATCCAGATTAATGTATATGGTCCTGATTTAAGTAGGGTCGTTATTTAAGAATGAAATGTATATAGGAATTTATTTTATCAGCTTCACTAAATTAAACAAGAGGGGCGATTGCAACGTTTGCTTGTGCCATATCTAATAAAAGAGGTTATCGCACAAACAAACTTGCCGACAATTATGACTGGCAACTTATAAGCCTGTCATTATTTTAATTTATTTTGTAAATTGTAAAATAGAATATGGAAGATTGTTCCATAGCATTCTATCTCGGGCAGCGGCCCCAAATATAGAAAAAATACTAAATGTATATTTATGAGTCTTTATCCTTTATTTAAAGCAAGTATTCAACAAACCTAGTGCTTTCCTTGTAAGTTAGGAAGTCCTCCCTAGCATATACACGTTATTATAGTATAATAACATCTGCTGGTCCCGGACCGGTAGAGAACTAAGTCTACGAACGCTAAAAGAAACTAGGGATAAGCCCTTGGGTTTGATAAGACAGGACGCGAGATTTGCGAGTCTAGACACTATATATTTATTTATTAACGAATTTATACGAAAAATAGAATCTATAAAGAGCTAAGTAGCGAGTGATGCTCGGCTAACGCAAGTAGACGCTCTTGAGGAGAGCGGGGGCTTGCAGTTTGCGTGCGAGTACGTTTTGGATGACGTCGAACACGGTCTTCATGTCCTCAGCCAACGATGACTGAGGCGAAGACGACGGAGCGGGACGCAGGCTTACGGGAGCTACGGGAGCTGTTATAGGACGATAAGGTGGTGCAGGAGCGGCCGGACGCTGTCTCCAGGAAAGAGCCGGAGTCGGCATCGGCTGCTCGGGCTTTGCTTCCGGGGGACCCCGGTTGCGCAGCGGCGGGAAGTTAGCGGGAGTGAGTGGCAGCGCTGGTTTAGGCGCGGCCCTCTTTACGGAAGAGCGCGGAGCACGCGGACAACCCCTGTAGTTTGTCGTCGGGAGTGCGAGTGCAGTGTGGGAGTATTAGATAAAATAATGAATGCTAATGGAAAACATTTACCGTGGTTGGAGTGCATCTTGTGTACTGCGTCAGCCGGGAAGCCCTGGGACTTAAGGTCCTCGAGGATATCCTCGTTTGCGAGCTCGAACGGGACGTCCCGTAATACTGCGCGGATCTTACGCTCCTCCGGGAGGGCGTAGGTGTGATAAGCGATTTGCCCAAGTGATAGGAGCCTAGTGAACGCGCGGAAGTCGTCGATAGTCGCGACCTGAATCTTGACAGTATCGCCTGCGTTGGCGGCTTTAAGATAATTGATTTTGTGCTCTTTGCACAAATTAGAAACCGCGTTCCAGCGCGCTTTTTTGCGGAGGAAGACGGGCGGAGGGAGCTGAGGCTTCGGTGGAACGGGAGCGCAGCACGTCGCTGTCTTCGACGGGACCAACGGACACGCGGTCACTTCGAGTGACATAAGCGGCGCGGGGACGGGTGCTGAAGGCACCGGGGTGGGATCGGGTGTTGAAGACAACACGATTTTCTTTGAGCGCTTCTTGGAGCGTTTAGAGACTAATGTGAATGGGGCTCAGGAGAGCCGGTTAAAGTAGAGGCGCCCGACGACGGTTCGGACACGGAATCGGAGTCGCTTCCGGGAGCGGTACGCTTACGCCGTGAGATGACGTGACCGACGCGCAGTCCATATCGGATGGAACGGGAGATGCGGGAGAGCTGGTAAAGACCTGAGGGGTCTGGGAGTTGGTGTCCTGAGGGGCCGGGCACGCGTTAAGCGCTAATAAGGCCTGCGAGAAGACCTCATCTGATATTGGGTCGCCCGACGCAGCGAGCGCCTGGGCGAACGTTTTCGTGAAGTTTATTACGCTTTGCGAATCAATGGGAAGAGTTGGGACTTAGGTATGTATATATAAGTATATAGAAGATGCTAACAAACCTAGCAAACCCTAGCAGCTAACCTCCCTACCAGCGGTATGGGGGCTGGGGAGAGTGACTTAAAACTAACCGTGGTTCGCCGAAGGCCGATACCTAGAAACCTAAAAAAAGGGTACGCAGGTAAAGAGTTGACCGTGTTAGGGTCAACCTTTACCGACAAAAAGGGCGAATGCAAACGAAAACACAGAGATATGATAAAAAATAAATATGAAAATATAGGAAAAATAAATAAAAAATAGAAGAAGGAATAAAATAAAAGGACTGGATCAGTACAAATTCGTTGTCACCGTTAAGTATCTTTTGTACTGAAACCAGACTACTCACGCTGGGCACAACACAGCACTCAGCACAAGCACAACACAACTCAGCACAGCACTTGAAAACTAAGAGGCTTAGACGCAAAGAAAAATCACTACGATAGCGCTCGGAGGGAGTAAGAAAACCCAGAAAAACCGTATCACGGAACCAACACGCTAGACTGTGACGTCAGTAAACTGAGCGCCTCGAAATATCGGGAAGAGACCGATCAATCGGAGTGGTCTTGGAACGTTCGTACCGGGCGGCGATCAGAGCGAGAATGCGTGGAGTTAACAGAAATATTTATTTTAATAACTTATTTATTTTATTTTCATTCACTAGATATATTACATCTAACTACGTCGATGGAGCAAGTCAGAATGTATTGTTTTTACAATTCTTTCTTATGTTCGAAATAATATTCAAATTTGAATTGTTTTCTTCTTAATTTATATCAACCTTTATACTAAAATATCGCGGCATTCTGACGTGCTCGTAAGGCATAGCCGTGACAGTACCTACAAAAAGTGTTTCAAGTTGATCTTTTTCTGGGACGATGTTTATACGAAATAAATAAAAAATGCGATTTTATATTATGTTACATTGTTATTTACCACTTACTTAGGCGCTTTCTCTATTTTGTAACAAGGTAATTTTGAATTCTTTGCTAATAAGCTCTAGGTTGAAATTCGAAATTTCTGTGAAAAATCGACATTTTGAACTGTTTACTGTACAATAAGGCATATTTCAAAATACTTCAATAGTTACCAACACTGTAACGGAAAACGAATGTCGTATATTGTTATGGTTAAAAAAAACGTAAAATGCGAGTAAAGCGTTAAAGTTTTCTGATAGCAACAACTAAAGTAACTTTCTGAATGGTTTTCATGGCAAGATCTTAAATCTTAAATCCTTCGTCTATCATAAATTTCTTATCTTTTTTTTCTTTCAAATCTTAAATTCGATTTTAAATCAAATGCAAAATGATGCGTATACTATTGTTGAGTAATATTCTAACATGTTAAGGCTTCAGTAAATATAATATTAAAATGATCGTCAGAATATTTCTATTAATTTTCTTAGCTTCTTAGCTTTTTCGATTTACCAAATTTGACAAAATTATGAAGCAAATGTTACAAATCACAGACATGCCCATACAAATCCTACGTTCATAATTCGAGTCCAGATACGAAATGTTCCGGTGCCAGAGCAACGAACCAAGCGTGAAGAACACTCCATTTACTGCATCAGCTATTGGTTCTGTGCTGCGCAGTTAATTCAATCAAAATGTCAAGATGTTACAATACTTAAAAAATCGAACAAGGTGAACATTATTATTCCATTATTAGAGGGACTCAAAACTTACATTTATAATTAGCTTTAATCACAGGGACCTCGCACTGTGTTTATTACGCAATTTTTCCCTACAAAGATATTAACCCGGGGTACTCGAACATGAATGCAGACAGCACGGGTTCGTCTAGCTTGAACTTAGAATGAATATAGTTTTCGCAGTATCTACGCATTACAAAGTGTAGTCCATGACCAAGTAAAGAAGTTTGACAGTAAAAAATTGGGTAAATATATTTTTGTTTTATGTTATGGTTTTTGACTTGTACTAGGTTTTTAACAAATATTATTTATTCTTAAGAGTTCTAGAAGACACAATTTCAGAAGACTGTAAATTACTTTATGTTATGCATGATACGTCGACATGCTTTTAAAATCAAGTTGCATTTTGCAAATTTACAGTAAATAAGAGCGACTAGTATGAGCCTTGCGGCTTTAAAATGAATTTGGAATGAAGAAGCTTTTTTACTATATTGGTCTAATCTGAAAATTTGGTCAATCAAATACATTTCTGATACATAATAAATAAGCACTTTATTTTTGATAGTGAATCGGTATTGGGTTCTGAGTATGATTTAAGGATATCAATAAATGACATATAAAGTTTTGCGAGCTTTTTTGTGAAAGTCGACTTACGTGCATTCCCATTGAGGGTCTAAAGGGTCTAGAGGTAATCTAGATTATTAAATATGGTTATCTGTCACTCACGACTGAGGGTCCACATCTAACCGAATGTAACTTTTGAGTGTCGACTTTTACAAACTAGAGGTTGAATTTACCATAGTTTCAGAGCTTTTACTAAAGGCTAACACATTCAAAACCTCGAAATGCCAATGTGGACCCTAAAATACTCCATGAAAGTGACAAAAAGTTTTAAATTATGAATATATTATCCGTAATAGAAAATTCATTTCTAAATTTCCATATTTAAATATAGTTTCAGTATCTTATACTGTGCAACCAGCCCTAAAATAGGTAAGACTAATATGCTGTCAGCTTGATTGTGCACAAGGACGGGAAGAAGTAAGGAAATTTGTGGAGTGTCGAGTAACGCTGACTAAGCGGATTGCGGTTTGGCTGTAGAGTAATAGAGTGTGAAGTAGCAAAAATCAAGAGATATTCATTTTGTAAAATTTTTAGTTTTTCTTGTTTGATATCACAATGATTTAAAACCATGTCAATCAATTATTGACAATCAATTAGTGCTTAAGACACTAAGAAACTAATCGAATTTAAAAAATTAACAGATACGCCATCAGATGCTGTTGAGAGTAATATTATTCAAAAGAAGGCCGTAAGCCTATTATGTATTGAAACAACCAAGTCTAGATGACAACTGTTTATTAATCATAGGACTACCCTCAACACCTCCCCCACAAACAATGAAACCTTTCAAATATTAAAATTTAAACATAACAAGGTTACATAAATTATAATTCAGCGTTTAGCTGTACTACGAGTAGTAGGAGGTAAGTAAGGTGATGGTGACAAAGTTGTATTCCGACTCGGTTCGTACAGCGAGGACTCCTCCTCCCCCTTAATATGATCATCATCACCGCCATTACTCATCTCGTACTCCCCGCTCGACTCATCATCGGATACAACTATGGTACTTTGCCGATCTCTTTGCGATCCTACATGTTTACGCTCAGGTGTGCTCTTAATTAAGTGTCGACGATTGCGGCGATAAAACTCTTTTTAATTTTTAGAAATAAATGAAAAAATGCAGTGTATCCGCTTTTCCAATGACTGTGCCAAGAATCCGTTAGTTATTATTTTCTGTCATAATAACATCATCGCCGACACTCAACTCAGGCAATTTTTTACAATGCTGATCGTAATATATTTTATTTTTTACTTGAAATGAAATGAAATGAAATATTTATTTCTCAACATTGACAATTACTTGTTCTTATTGACGTCAAATAAAACATGATTCTACCAGCAGTTCGAAAAAACCTTTGTGAAGAAGAACTGGCAAGAAACTTTACGGGTATATTTTTTTCAAAATAAATTTACAGAATCTATTTATGTCCATACAAAATTATTCTTTTCTGCATCTGTTAACCGGCGAGTCTCTCTCCCCCCAAGCATCCAAACGACGAACACCCTCAAACGGCACCCGTTCACGAGTTAACGCGGGATCCAGCCATCGCCCTCCTCAACCATATTAGAGGGAAGTGAGCGACAAGTCACCCGACGCTACCATAAGAAGACGTACTTTAGTGACAATGACGCTTTAGATATTCATCGGGACGAAGAACTCAAAGAACATACAGACACATTACACATGTTTTGTTACAAATACTAGTACAATCCTGTTAATGAGGGGATTATAGGGCTTTAATCATCCAAATAATCAAATAGTTGCTTTTGCACACAACTTCTGCTTTATACTTTCTTTGAATTTGTCAATAGGAAGACCTTGGATATCCTCAGGAACCTTATTATAAAAGCGTATACATTGACCCATGAATGAGTTAGTAACTTTATGAAGCCTACTATTATGAGCTTCCATCTTGTGCACTCTTGTGTTTACATTGTGCAGATCTTTTTTCTTTTGAACAAGGTTATGTTCTTTTTATATACATTAAATTTTCTAAAATATTTTGTGAATGGAAAGTAAGAATATTTATTTCCTTAAATTTACTTCTAAGTGACACCCTTGGACCGAGGTGATAGATTGCGCGAACAGCCCTTTTCTGCAGAATAAATATAGTATCGATGTCGGCAGCACTCCCCCACAACAGAATACCATATGTCATGAGGCCGATGAAGTAACCAAAATAGACTTATCGAGCAGTTGTTTATGCGGCAGAGCCAAGCCTTTTTTGATGGTTTAATCAACATGCGGTCCCCACTGGAGTTTGGCGTCTAAGGTTATGCCCAGAAATGCAGTTGAGTTTACAGGAGTCAGTTCCTGGCTCTTAACTACAATGTTTGTGTTTACCTGTTTGACATTTGGCAATGTAAACTTAACACATTTCGTTTTTTTTCATTGAAGAGCAAATTATTCGCTTAGAACCACTTCTTTGTGTTGGAGATGCATTTGTTTACTGCTCGATAGTCAGTTTCTTGTCTTTTGATTTTAAATAAGAAGGAAGTATCGTCAGCAAACATCAGTGACATATGGCTCCTCAGGTTGACTGGATATTGGCAGAGGGCAACCTAAAGCAGTATTATTCGAATTACTTTCATAATAAATGGTAAGGGACTCAAACCGGTCATGATTATATTTAAACAGTTCAATCAATTGTCCATAGCTAGAGTGTGTTCCTTAATTTCTTTTTGAGAAATTTCATACTTATTGGTTACTACTTGCTTGTCTACTATAATGTTATGCTGTAACTGTTCACTGAAGTAATTTCTTCTTAACAAATCAGGATGCACTACAATTACAATTACAATTAATGGCAATCTACAATTTAATCGGTGGTCAGCTCGTGTCCCAGGTGTGGAAGTCAGTGTAGTGAATGTGGTGATTGCCCGGCAATCTCAGTGCAGTGTTATGTGTGCCAAAATTATGGCCATATTACTAGAATGTGTAAGGTAAAGAAACGTGTTAAAAATGTATACGAAATCGGTGTCCATAATGAGGAAGGTCCACACGAGGCAGACGATTGTAAGTCATTCTTTATATCTGTTTTGTCAAACGTTCGCCAAATAAACTCTGTGTCACAGGCACAGGACTGGTTTGAGGAACTTCGCAGGGAACACGGCTCTGAAACATTTAAATTAGATACCGGTGCAGATGTCAATGTCCTATCATATAAACGTTTTTTGCAGTTGGGTTTTAATTGTGATAGTATAATATTAAATCATAGAATTAAACTGCAACCGTACAGTGGTGATTTTATACCTATAAAAGGAATTTGTAATTCAAAGTGGTGTTATAAGAAAATTCAATATGAGTTAAAGTTTGTAAAAGCCGATATTGATTTTCAGATTATGCTGGGCCTGGAGGCTTGCTTATTATTGGGGTTGGTCTAGGTTGCTTACCGGGGGAGTATCATATTATGGTAGATAAAAATGTGATGCTGGTAATGTACGCTCCACGTAAAGTACCGTTAGGGCTCCGCGACAAACATAAGGATGAATTAGATAGGATGACAGAATTACGTGTAATTAGGAAGGTGCATCACCCAACACCGTCAGTTAATTCTTTGGTAGTGGTCGCTAAGAAAACGGTAACTTAAGTGTGTGCTTAGACCCTAGGCCCCTTAATAAAGCCGTTCAACGTGCACATTTTCAGTTACCGACAGTAAATGAGTTAGCATAGAGAGTCTTTTATTGATGATATTATTTGCTGGGGCTCTACTAGTCAAGAACATGATGAAAGACTTCAAATTATTAATAAGAGCGAGAGAAATTAATTTAAAAATCAATAAAGAGAAATGTCGTATAGGTGTAGGCGAGGTGACATATTTAGGCCATATCTTTAATAAAGACGGAATGAAAATTGACACAGAAAAAGTAAGAGCTGTAATTAATATGCCAGAACCAACCAACAGGAAAAGTTTAGAAAGATTTTATGGGACGTAGATTAAATTGTAGATTGCCAGTGCATCCTGATTTGTTAAGAAGAAATTACTTCAGTGAACAGTTACTGATTGAGCGTAATAAGGGGATGAAGTGATGTGGTTGAAGCCCCATTCATTGGCAAATTGTTTAAAACTTCGACACGTATATTGCGGACCATTATCACTTATAACCGTGGCCGGATTTCCTTCATTATATTAATAATAAAAATGGACGATGTGTCCTAGCTTGCACATTTGCTTCTACTGTATGCACCCCTGATGCCTTTAAGAATAAGCTAAATTGAGTTTTCCAACGCTTCCACGCGTCAGCATGGCTGACGGAGCTGCCTTCCAAACTCAGGGCCTGCGGTGGTCGTGCGTGTTCCATTATAAAAAAAAAACAAGAAACCAATAACCAACAACACTTTCTTACAAAATATAACTCGTAAATACACTAATGAACGTTTTGAAATCAAATTAACACCGCTGCCACCATGCTATGTATTGAAACAACCAAGTCTAGATGACAACTGTTTATTAATCATAGGACTACCCTCAACACTTCGCTTGGTTCTCATAAGGTGGACCACGATTTTAGAGGAATTTCGAGAATTGTTCGTTAGAGGTTACAACTGTAATTTTTTACCATTATTGAACAGGCTTAACATGAAGCCTTAGAGATAGCGAAGTCGCCGTCAGCCAATTTGACAGCTGATATATTTCTTCTATGACGTGTCACGTAATATATATTTACAAAGCCAACTAGACGATATGCAAGTCGGAAATGGACAGAAGCACCATTATTGTTTATTTCGGTATTTTTACTGAACAAATTTTTTCGTATCGCTTGTTTTGTTCAGTGGTAAAGGATTGACACGAGACGCCGCATTCCACCCGTTCGTCTAGTTTGCATAGTCGGGTGAACTTTCTCTTGAATATTATATAATAATAATGAATCTCCAGACAAACATAACAACTGTATGGCAAAGTAAGCAGAGCTTGTGTTATGGATGACCTTACAGCGAACTGGATGGGAATGGGACCCAGAATAAACATGCATATATTACGTCTTTACCTATGAAATTGCCGTTTTTCACGAAATAAATTAAGCGTATTTTTTTATATATTTTTTATTTCTATTAATCAAAATAATCACCCATGCAATCAATGCATCTTTGCCAACGCATTGGTAGCTTATTGATGCCTTTCTTGAAGAAATCAGCTGGACGGGAGGCAACAAATTCTTCAAAGGCATTTTGTACAGCCTCTCGGGTATTGAATTTTTTTCCCGCCAAGAAGTTATCCAAATTCTGGAAAAAGTAGAAGTCTGCAAGGTCTGGTGAGTACGGCGGATGACAGAGAACTTCCAACCCCAACTCTTGTAGCTTGGAGACCGTCTGCTGTGCAGCATGAGGTCGCGCGTTGTCATGCAGGAGCAGTGGAGCCGAACGATTGACCAAAGCTGGTTGGAGACGTGTGAGCTTCTCCATCATTGTGTTCAGTTCTTCACAGTACACATCTGCAGTAATGCTTGTCCCGTTTGGCAAAAAGCTGTGATGAATTACACCCGCGTTAGACCACCAAACAGTGACCATCACTTTTCTAGGGGTAAGTTTTCGTTTAGGGCATTGTTTGGGTGCTGAACCAGGGTCCAACCAACTTGCTGAGCGCTTACGATTGTCAAACAGGATCCATTTCTCGTCACAAGTAACAATGCGGTTCAGAATTTCTTCATTTGTATGCCTGCTGAGCAGTGCAAGGCACGTCTCCACGCGTACTTCGCGCTGGCGGTCATTGAGTTCGTGGGGTACCCATTTGTCAAGCTTTTTTACCTTGCCAATTTGATGCAAATGGACCAATATTGTTTTGATGCTAACGTCGAAAGCTGCTGCTAATTCAGCCGTGGATTGAGTTTCATCAGCTTCCACAATTGCCTTTAATTCGTCATTGTCGACCAAAGTTTTCGGACGACCACGGGGTCCATTTTTTAGGTCTAAATTTCCAGAACGGAAGCGGGTAAACCAATAACGGGTGGTTCGTTCGTTTGTAGTGTTCGCTCCGTAAACGTCGTTGATGTTGCGTGCCGCTTGTGCCGCTTTGCTGCCACGACGGTACTCATACTCCATAATTACTCGAATTTTTAACTTATCCATGATGACGAAAAATTGTCGAATGCGTTGAAAACAAAACACTAACTTTTAAACAAATGACGATTTTAGAAAAAGAATTCCATGTTTGTCAAATAAAATTAATTTGAAATTAGAATTATCGGTAAAAAAAAAATATTTTCATTTGAAATGGCCAGTACGGCAAAACGGCAGTTTCATAGGTAAAGACCTATTATAACCATAACCCGAGAACAAGCTGGTGGAGAAGAATCTGGTGAAATCAAACAAATGAATGCCCGACCAGGACTCGAACCTGGGGCCTCCAGCGTATCAGGCAGGGCTACTAGCTAATACGCCGCTCTTGAAGAAAAATACAGTGAAGAATTTTCATGTAAACTTTAATAATAATGGTTAAATGGTTAATTAATAATAAAATAGTAATGGTATTTGGACACTTGACAATTGACAATGGCTTAATAATGGCTTAATAATAAAAAAATAATAAAATCTAAATGGCATAATGTGTCTTAAATAGGTTAACAGTTATTTCAATTAATTTTAATAATTTTGTTTCTTTTTTTAGTTGATTACCTAACGCGCCATCCTTTAATACATTTTATCAAAATAAGTATAAATTAAAGAGATTGATTTTTTGATAAGATTGAGAGGAAAGTGTTTAAAACTTATCGATAAATATGGAGCTTCCGACGGGAACCTGATAAAATAACGGAAAACAAGGAAAACACGTATGACTGTTGACTGTTATAATTCAGACTGACTCACTGACACATTTGTTATCAACCCCAAGCTGCTAATAATATTTGTATAAAATAATAACCTACCTACCTAAGCTCACACATACATTACACCTCCCCACTTAAATTACAATTAAAATATTTTCACTTAAGATGTAAACTCTACGATTTATTTTATAAAAGATACATTTATATTAGTTGTAACCGACTATTATCATGGACAATCAATACCATACTTTAGTACAGGTTTTCTTTGGCGCTTGGGACGGCTCAGCGGTGACGGTGGCAAATCAAGTGCCGTAGAGTCAGGATGACTAACCGGGGCTTCCTCGACACAAGTAACTGACCTACTCTCATCCTCCCCATCTATTAATGGTCGCTCTTTGCTGGTATTATCGAGCCCAAGGCTATCCCTATCTTTCGGGTGTGTGACGCCATCCCCGTCGTTCTCTGGGCACACGACAGAGAAGCGGGATTTGCGTTTTAATTGGTTGACGTGTCTCTGAATGGATTAACCGTTACTGCTGTCTGCAAGGTACCTTCTGAAACCTTCTTTGCCTACGACCGTACCTTCCAACCATTTATCGTTACCGCCATAATTCCTAGCCCTAAATTGCTCTCCGACGAGCAGCTCTCGCAGCGGCCCGCCCGGCGCATGCCGCAGCTGTCGCGCCCACGCATCCCGCAAGCTGTCCTCGCGCGAGTTAAATGACGGACAACTTGATTAATTAAAAACTTTCCGCCGCTGCGTAGCCGGGTTCCTCCGGCTTCTAAGCCTGCACAGCCCAGGCCTGCCCCAGAAAACTGGAGGCAGCGCCCCACATCGAATCCCATCCCGGCTCCTCGCCCATACAAACCCACTCCTCAATCCTCCGTAGCAGACGATATGCGTATCGTCTGCGACGCTATAAAAAATGTCGATGTTAGTGAAATCGCAGTCTTAGCCCGTAAACTTAGGGCTTCACGTACTCCGACAGAGCGTTTGCTAGCTCTGGCGGAGCATAGTTCCCTTCTCAATTCATTGTAGGTTCATTTAAATGAATTGATCCCTAAATCATGCTTCGGCCGACCTCTGCCCAGCCCCGGCTTCACCGGAGGCTGCCCAGAACGGCCACCAACTCATGTCCCTTTGAGCACCTTCAGTGCAACTTTCACTACAGGCGGAAGACCCGCTAGCGGGTCTCCGCCAGCGCGCCCAACTTCCCGACGGGTGTCGCTTCCGATGAAGGCTAAAGGTATACGCTTACCACAGCCAACAGGTGGTTTTTAGTGGGTAGGTGCCATTCTGGTGAGTCCCACATAACCCCCCCGCAGAGGAATTTACCTGCGGGCGGGTATGCATGACGCATCTTCCACCTCCCTCCCGTGAGGGAGCCTCGGCAGCAAAAAAAAAAAAAAAAAAAAATTAATTAAAGAAAAGATTTATTTCAGGATTACAACTGTCCAGTTTAACAATAGTATAAATATTAAAAACTAATAATCAAAACATAGGGTTTTTATATAAGATAAAATGCTTAACTATTAAGACTTAGTCAGTAATTATAATTTTGGTTGCGGTATGAATAAACACGTGTGGATTCAGTTCACTTAACACCTCCCTCTCCAAGAGAAAAATTATCTGAAGGTGACACAGGAATTTTCTGAGAATTTTTAAAGAAAAATACTAAATTTCTAAATTTATACAATAAAAATAATAAAATGATTAAAATTACGCAAATGTATAAGCTAAAAGTCCATATACTAATTTTATTTGTCACAATATAGCTTTCTACTTCACTTTCACTGTATCTTACGCTGTTCATAAGTTCTTTAACGTCACTGAAGTCCACGTTTCGTAGGTCGATTTGTTTGCTTTCCTGATGGATCTCCTCGGGCAGATGTATTGTTGGGATCTGGAGTCTGCCGCCGGAAGCTCGAGACTTGGGATTAAGTTTTAGGTCTCCTACTTGAGTTTGGCAGTTCTCGCCAGGAGTTATAATTGTTGTTCCTTGCAGATGATTGATAGTTGTGTACTTCTTGTTTGCAGTGTTGTGCTATTGTGGTGCCGTCCTCGGAGTATATTACCCATTGATTATTTGTGACTTTTTGGATTTTCTGTTTTTCAGTCTTGATGAACTGCTGCCGACAATCTGATAGGTTGCTTTTCAGTGTCATTATTTGTTCGATACATGTTTCTTTTGAGCTTTGATCCAGTTTATCTCTTACTTAAACTCTTTATAAGTTAGTTTTTTTTAATTAAAAAATTGTTTTTATTAAGATTATGGTTAAATTACTATCCATAATCGGAGTTCTTTGCAGAACAAAGATTTCTGGCTGATTTAATATTGACGACCGAGTGGTAAGTAGCCTTGCCTCATACGCCGAAGGTCCCAGGTTCGAGCCCTTGCTAGGGAATTCATTTGTGATGTTTAACACAGATGTTTGTTCTCAGGTCATGGTTGTTGATATTTATATATGTATGTTTATTTTGGGTTCCTCCCCAGTTCGCTGAATGGGAATCCATATGAAATATGGAATGGGAATCCATAGCACAAGCTCTGCTTACTTTGGGGCCATATGGTTTGGTACGACTGGCTGGGGTTTTATTATTATTATGTATATCAAATAACAAGACAAGTCAGAGTTCAAACGAGCTCTGTTTCGATAGCAGTGGAATATTTTTAAGATTTTTATAATCGCGCATATCTGACGTCCGGGTTTTGGTCCCGATGATTAAGACCGCCATAGTGAGTATTTACAACTTAAGTATATAAAGTGTGGGGAGGCTATTTTGTCAAGATGAACTAATTGATATGGGTGAATTCTGCTACGTGGCCCTTTGTCAGGACAAAATAATAAAAAATGCTTTTCTAGTTCTATATATGTTGTATTCTATCTAGATATTTCTAAGCAAAAACAAAATTAGTTTACCTGAATGTTGGGACCCGTTTGTGTGTTTCTGTACCAAGAATTACGATTTCAAATCCTGGTAGCTACAATAATGTATGTAGGAATTACATTTATGTATTATTTTGGAAGTCCAAAACATTTTCTGTTATAAATTAAGTTTTAAAGGTTTATAAAAATCCATACAATTAAGTTTTAAAATATTTAGATGATTTGTTTGTCAGGAGATTTTCTATGGTTACACATATGGGCAATTACTTGAATATACTCTCATGCATATTTAACACCCGGTTACAACTCTTTTCGTTTAAAGCAGGTTATTGTAACAGAAATTTAAAAAAAAAGTAATTGAATCATTATTCAGGTGCCCGCGTTAACAGCTCCCTTGTAATTTTCATTCATCCACAAAGCGTTAATTCCTTGTTTTCGCGTTATTGATGTGCTTTAGCGTAGTTTATGAACTTTCACGAGTTATTTATTGCTGTGAGGCTCGTATCAAGGTTCATTTAGCGGTTTGGTCATAAAAATACACAGCGAATACTTGCTGAATTGCTTTGTAGTATACAAAATCAGTTGAACGATTTAAATAAAGTAATATGAATAAATTCTTTGACAGATAAGCCATCTTTGAAGCTAAAAAGTATAGATATAAATGTTTAGTATTAACGTACTACGAACTGCAAAGGGTATCTGAAAGACCAGTAGTTCAAATTGTATATTTCTTTATGAAAATATAGACGTACAAATAGTATCATATCATCAGATTGACATTTCTATTATACTAATAAGACACGTAAAAGATCTCTCGTGAAATATACGATGATAACAACACTTTCATGATTCGTAAACAAATATCAGACTTTGACGATCGAACAAACGTTTACTAAAGTTGCGTCCTGTAAGGGATACATTTGGGGCCTGTAGAATAACAGGCAGGGGACACCATCGAAACTCAAAAGTTAAACAGTAGATACTCTTTTGTTTTTATTCTGTGTGTGCGATTCAACTATGAGTATAACAGCCTGCGGCTAGAGCTTGTGCGGTATTGTTATGTTGCAAACCAGCTAACGAACACAGCTTTCATAGTCAGTCAAACGAGAAATGTGCGACTGTAATTTTTTAAATCGTGTCAGTTAACTTAAGAGTAATAAAAATTAAATAACCCAGTGATAAATAATCTTCAAACCAGATTTACTTACAGATTTTAATTTTAATCTAGCAAGTTTTACTTAATTTTTTACCTTGACAGTTTATTAGCCGTTTCTATTAAACCAAATTTTTGCAAACGTAAATAATAAGCAAATTGCTCTGTCAGAAGTACTCATTCTATTCTTTTTTACGTTATTGGGAAATAAAAAATCACATCAATCTTTATGTTATCCGCATTAAACGCAGTCGTGGTAGCTTATAATAAACTCATGTCTCAATATATCACTACCCTTTCGAGGCCTATAAACTTATTTTACTGATTTAGTTTAAGAGTCACGTTTCATACAAAACATTTTTTCTAATTCGTTTAAGAACAAACTTTAAAATTTAAATAATTTTTTTTCAGTTAAAGAATGTTGGATGTTCAATTTTTCTACGGACTCTCGTTGATGTTGGAAAATCTATAACAATAATTCATTCATTATTAAAAAAACATGCGATGTTGATAAAATATGTTGAATGTATTGTTTTAAATAACTACTAAAATATCAACTAGATATATCGACGGAAAGGCAGTATGTTCTGTTTAAAATGTGACAGCTTAAATGAAGGGAATGCGTGAACCATGTCTGAACCGTGTCTTAAAATGTTAAATATAGAGCATCATCATTGTTTTAGAAAAGAAACTTCATTTATTGCTCATGGAAAACCTATCCTTGTACTTCATGATAATCTATAGCAAAACTTTTTTTTTATTTAATAATTTATGTACACACAGAAAATTACAGTAATAAAATGACTTATAAATAAGTAAAGTACAAAGGTACAGCTTATTTCTAATAGAAATTTCTACCAGCAAACCTATTACTGGATAAAATAGTACAGAACAAATTTAGTCCTGCCTCATACGCCACCAGAGGTCCCAGGTTCGAGTCAGGATCGGGGTTATTTTTTTTGTTTGATAAATATAGACGTTTTTTTTTTCGGGTTATGGTTGTGTATATTTATACATGTATGTTTATTCTGGGTACTCCCAGTTCGCTGTATGGCCATCCGTAACACAAGCTGTGCATACTTTGACTTTACGTCACAAGGTTGGTGTGTTTGGGGATTTATTATTATGATTATACTAATAAAATTTACGATCAAACTAATAAACTTATTTCATCAGTTGATAACAAACATGTACATCCTTTTTAACGCTTAGTACAATCCAAAGTTCTTCAGCGCTCTATTTACTACAAAAACCTTGCGATGTGGATAAATGCTCCAACTCTCTCTAATTCAGACTTTGAACCCAAAGTTTTACAGCATACAGTACAACTTTTGTTGTTTCTCCGATTGGCCATATGTAAGCGTTGCCTTTGTTCGTATTTGGGTCAGCAAGTACTTGAACAACCAGAAAAGTCAATTTTCACTTAAATCTTGAAAAAATTTACAAGTGTTGAGTTTCTTAGGAAACCGGAAACAAAACTTTAATCGTTTTATTTTTAATTTGCTTAAAAATCAACTTTCACAGGATTGATTTAATCTAGAGAAGGACCTCTCCTGACCATCTGACCATAACTGACCAATCGAAAAGTGCCGTGAGTGTGTTTATAAAACAATACTGCGGCAATGATAACAAAGATTATCATTATAAAAACGTATATTAACAAAGAAAATATTCATTCTCGCTCCGACCGCCGCCCAGTGCGGACGTGCAAGACCCCGTTCTCCGTTGCTTGGTCCCTTCCCGATATTCCGTGGCGCTCAGTCTACTGACGTCACAGTTTAGCGTGTTGGTTCCGTGCTACGGTTTTCAAGGTTTTTCTACTCCGTCTGAGTGCTTTCGAAGTGCGTTTTTCTTTGCGACTAAGCCCCTTAGTCTTCAAAGTGCTGTGCTAAGTAGTGTTGTGCTTGTGCTGAGTGCAGTGTTGTGCCCAGCGTAAGTAGTCTGGTTTCAGTGCAAAGGATACTTAACGGTGACAACGAATTTGTACTGAACCAGTCCTTTTTATTTTTATTTATTTTTCTTCTCTATTTTATTTATTTTTCTTCTATTTTTCATATTTATTTTTATCATATCTGTGTGTTTTCGTGTGTATTTGTCCTTTCTGTCGGTAAAGGTTGACCCTAACGTGGTCAACTCTTTACCTGCGTACCCTTTTTTAGGTTTCTAGGTAGCGGCCTTCGGCGTACTACTGTTAATTTTAAGTTTTCCTCCCCAGCCCCCCTACCGCTGGTAGGGAGGTTAGCCGCTAAGATTTTGCTAGGTTTTAGGAACTAGGCATCTTTTATTATACTTATATTTATTAATATTACTGTCCCAACTCTCCCTTATGGATCCGCTAAGCGTCATTAACGCGTTCACCCAGGCACTTGCTGCGGTAGGCGTCTACATCCCGAATGACATCATAACGCAGGCCTTGCAGGCATCAATCGCGTCCCCGGCCCCTCAGGCCTCAACCCCGACCCCTCAGGCCTCAAACCCGGCCCCTCAGGCCTCAACCCCGGCCTCTCAGGCCTCAAACCCGGCCCCTCAGGCCTCCAACGTCGAGACCCCTCAGGTCTACAGCTCTTCCTCGTCTCCCGCCTCGTCCGAGATGGACTGCGAATCGGTCGCATCCTCTCACGCGTCGCGTCGCAAGCGTACCGCTCCCGGGAGCGACTCCGAACCCGCGTCTGATACGTCGTCAGATGCCGTCACCTTAACCGGCTCTCCTGAGCCCGCGTTTCAATTAGTCGCCAAGCGCTCCAAGAAGCACTCAAAGAAAGCTTCAGTATCATCAATACCCGAGCCCTCCCCGGTGTCTTCTACACCAGCCCCCGCGCCATTAAAATCGCTTGAAGTAACCGCGTCTCCGTCGGTCCCTTCGAAGCCAGCGTCGCGCTGCGCTCCCGTCCCGCCGAAGCCTCAGCTCCCTCCGCCCGTCTTCCTGCGTGAAAAAACGCGCTGGACCGCGGTTTCTAACTTGTGAAAAGTGCACAAAATTAATTACTTAAAAGCCGCCAACGCTGGCGATACAATCAAAATTCAAGTGGCGACCGTCGACGACTTCCGCGCGCTTACCAGGTTGCTCGGGTTAAATCAAATCCCGTATCACACCTACGCCCTCCCGGAGGAGCGTAAGATCCGCGCAGTACTACGGGGCGTCCCGTTCGAACTCAGTAACGAAGACATTCTCGAGGACCTTAAGTCTCAGGGTTTCCCGGTCACAGCAGTGCACAAGATGCACTCCAACCGCGGTAGGCGTTTTCCTTTAGCTTTAGTAATCCTGTCAAATACTCCCAACTCGAAGGAGATTTTCAAAGAGGCTCGCACAATCTGCGGACTCTCGAACATCTCCGTCGAGCGTCCCAACCCCCGCGGTCACCCTGGGCAGTGCCACCGCTGCCAGCTATATGGCCACGCAGCGGCTAACTGTTCAGCTCCCCCCAGGTGCGTTAAGTGCCTGGATCCCCACTTCACTAAGGAGTGCACTCGCACTCCCGAATCCACTTCTCCCCCTGCCTGTGTGCTGTGCGGCCAGTCCGGCCACACAGCTAACTACAGGGGTTGCCCGCGCGCTCCGCGCTCCACCGTCAAGAGGGCCGCGCCTATACCGGCGCCGCCACTCACACCCTCTAACTTCCCGCCGCTGCGCAACCGGGGTCCCCCGGAAGCAAAGCCCGTTCAGCCGACGCCTACTCCGGCTCTGTCTTGGAGGCAACGTCCGGCCGTCCCGCCTGCACCTTCCCGACCCATCCCAGCTCCCGTAGCTTCCGTAGGGCCGCGTCCCGCTCCGTCTTCTGCACCTCAGTCGTCGTTGGCTGAGGACATGAAGACCGTATTCGACGTCATCCAAAACGTAGACATTAATGAAATTTCCATACTCGCACGCAAACTGCGAGCCGCCCGCTCTCCTCAAGAGCGTTTATTTGCGTTAGCCGAGCATCACTCGCTCTTAAGTTCATTATAATTTTTTTATTTTTTGCATAAATTCGTAAATAAGTAAATTATAATGTCTAGACCCGCGAATCCCGCGTCCAGTCGTATTAAACCCAAGGGCTTATCCCTAGTATCTTTTAACGCTCGTAGTCTTAGCACTAACCTTCCCGAGATTAAACTGTTCCTTCAGAACAAAGAACCTGACCTATTCCTTCTCCAGGAGACATGGCTTACTCCAAAACGCTCCAGGGGATATGCTATTCCTAAGTACGCGTTTACTCGCAACGATAGGCCCAACTCCGACGGTTACGGCGGCACCGCCATATATTACAAAAGAGGCTTCCATTGCTGTCCTCTCCCTACCCCTCCTCTCCTCAACATGGAGGCCACGGTGTGTAGATTGGCTATGACTGGTCATCCGACCATCATCATAGCTTCAGTCTACATACCGTGTGGCTCCAATCCAATCCGCAGCGACTTTGAGGCCATTCTCGCCCTCGGCCGTTCAGTCATTATGTTCGGAGACTTTAACTCCAAACATACTGACTGGACGTGCTTATCGACCAACACCAGCGGTATCGCTCTCCTCGACATCACTAACTCCCTTGACTTAGACGTCATATCCCCCATCACTCCCACTCACTATCCCAACAATCCGACCTACTCTCCTGACATCCTCGACTTTGCAATTATCAAGCGAATCAATCTTGACCTAAGGTCTATCGAACCGCTCGATGACCTAAGCTCCGACCATCGCCCCGTCTCCCTCGTGCTAGGTACGCCTAACGTTAACGTCACACCTCCTAAGACCTTTACCAATTGGAAAGGCTTTAAAAATACGTTAGTTTCAGCCTTAGAGGCCCCTAACTCTCCGCTCGCGATTTCGCCCGACCAATTAGATAGCCCGGATAAAATAGATTCATTAGTCAATACTCTAACTGATGCTATTAACACAGCCATCAACGACAACGAAAAGGTTGCTAAGCAAAGCAAACCCGCGCTTCCACTAGCCGTTAGCAATCTCATTAAAGCCAAGAACGCGGCTCTCCGGAGAGCAAAGAAATATCCCACGCCAGCATACAGAACAGCTGCGAATCAGCTTCAACGTAAAATTAGGTCTCGCCTCGCAGAACTCCGTGACACTCAGTTTAACGATTTCATGGAGAATATCTCCCCGTCCCACCAAGCGTATTATCGAATGGCCCGAGCCTTACGCGTAGACACCACCTCTCACGTTCCTCCTCTCACTCGTCCCGACGGCACCATTGCTTTCGAAGTCGAAGAGAAAGCCGAATGCTTCGCCGACAGCATAGCGGCACAATGCTCGCCCAGCACGCAACCCGCGGATCCCTCCCACATCCAGGCGGTGGAGGACGAAGTTCTCCGCAGAGAATCTCTCCCTATCACCGACGACCCCGTCACGGTCTCTAATGATGAAATCTTGCTTCTCATTAGAAAACAAAAATCCAAAAAGGCGCCGGGTGCGGATGGAATTTCCAACCACGCACTTAAGCACCTGCCTGAGGAGGTGCTTACCCTTTTAGCTATCATCTTCAATGCCTGCTTCGACCATAGCTACTTTCCAAAAGCCTGGAAAGAAGCGACAGTCATAGGCATTCCCAAGCCGGGTAAACCTCTGAATGTCCCGGCTAATCACAGACCCATCAGCCTCCTCAAGGCCATGTCTAAACTTCTCGAAAGAGTCATACTCTCTCGAATGCGGAATCATCTGTTTCCAACGGATGGCGACCCTCTCATCATTCCCCACCAGTTCGGCTTTCGCGCTAAGCACTCCTGCCCTCAGCAAGTCCATCGAATCGTCGAGTACATACTCGAAGGATTCTCTCAGCGTCGTAAAAAAACAATCGCGGTTCTCTTTGACGTAGCCAAGGCTTTCGACAAAGTCTGGCACAGCGGTCTCGTTTTTAAACTCTATAAAATAGGCTTACCGGCTCGCCTAGTCAGATTAATAGCGTCGTTTCTTAAAGACCGTACTTTTCGATTCAAACATGAAGGCACGCTCTCCGCGCCTCGTCCCATAAAGGCTGGAGTCCCGCAAGGCTCAGTCCTCGCCCTTCTGCTGTACACCGTGTACACTAACGACATCCCCATCCCGCCGAAAGGCGTCGAACTCGCCCTCTTTGCAGACGATACCGCCCTTTACACTAAAAGTCAAGCGATCCCGTATAACATCACCAGACTCCAAAAGGCCGTAAACGCCCTCGGTGTTTGGTTTCAAAAATGGCGTATCGATGTCAACCCAGAAAAGAGTTCTGCTATTCAATTCGACCACAAACGTCGTAATCGCCACAACGATCCGCACATTCGTATGTTAGGTATTCCCATCCCCTGGAAGCGCACTGTCAAATACTTAGGCGTCACCTTAGATCAGACGCTTTCTTTCAAGCCACACGTCGATAGAGTAACGAAACTCGCGCGTTTTTACTTAAGCCGTCTATATAGTATGATAGGAAGAAAAAGTAAAATGTCTTTTAGAAATAAACGTACGCTTTATAAGGTCTGCGTTAGACCCGTCATGTCATATGCTTCGCCAGTCTTTGCCCACGCCAAACCCTCCGTCGTGTATAAGCTGCAGGTAGTTCAAAATCTCTTCTGAAGCAGGGCCACAAACGCACCTTGGTACGTGCGTAACGCGGACCTGCACAGAGATCTTGAACTGCCTACAGTGCAACAGCACCTCAAAACACTCTCAGAATCGTTCTTCAAACGTGCCGAATCCCATCCCAATCATCTTGTTCGAGATTCAGTCTCATATACTGTTCCTGTGTTAGATTCGATTTACAAAATCGCTAGACCGAGAAACGCGCACACGAGCGAACGTACGCAGTTAACTTTAGATCTAGAGGCCCTTCAGGTTGCAAATTCTAATTCTAACGTAAATTCTAATTCTAACGTAAATCCGAATTAATGCAATTTTATTTGTCAATTTTTAATGTTTTTTATTTATTTACTTTTCTTTTTGAGCACCTTCAGTGCTATGTAAATCCCAGCGGGTGACCCCTTAAGGGCCCCGCTAGCGCGGCCTCTTTCTCCGATTGGCCGTCGCTCAGATGAAGGCTGAGTGGCAAAAATGCACGAGCCGACAGGGGGTTTTTTAGTGGGTATGGTTCTGGTAGGCGTCGGGACGAGTCCCACATAACTCCGATCGCGCGCGCGGAGTATGCGTCAGAGCATTTTTTATGTCCTCCTGCCCTTCCCGTGGAGGGGAACCAAAAAAAAAAAAAAAAAAGAAAATATTCAGTTGCGTGCGATCACTCCCAACGACCGCACGTACCTTTCATTGCCGAGCTATTTTACCGGGGTTCACTACGCCATTTCGAAACACGTTTCATCGAATTACAATTTATCGATGTAACCTCGTCGATTACTCATTGAAACGATGCCTTAATTACACGAATGTTACTACTGCGATAGTTCATTTCGTCGAATTTTCTTTAGTCGATGGCTTAAATAATCGAAATATTCTTAGTCGATATTTCATTTTATCGAGAAATGATCGATCAATAGGTTAAATTATCGAAAAATTGCTGCACTTGCGATATTTAGATCGCAAGCACAGAGCTATTTATCGATAATTCATTCATAATTCATTTTAGTTCAAAATGAATGAGAAGTATATGTTCCTAGTAAATTTATAAATTTAAATAGCATGGGCAAAAAAGACTGAATATCCTAGACTGCGCGCGAAGAAATAAAACATACATCAATTGAAGTAGATAAAAAAGTTATTATTTAATGAGGCATGTACGTATTTAAATGATCTTTATAATATTGCAAAAAGGCAAAGTAAAAATCTAAATGCTCACCTATTTTAATAATTGATCTTCTTTCGTGTCGTGATGTTTGATTGCACTAAATTAACTTTTCGTGAAAAGCTGAAAATGCTACTTAATTTGATCCTGGCGCTTCGCCGGGTGCTGCCGTACCACGATTGCTTCGCTGTCTCGGCTCGCGCGTGTATTTACCACATACAATCCTAACCTAAGTGCCCATGTACAGAAGATCAATTAGTTTTTTAGAGGATCAAAGAATATTATTCCATTAAATAATATTTAATTTTAAATAATACGACAGAACATAAATGAAATCTGGTAACAAAAAATAAAGAATCAATTCGAAGAAAGAAAGAAAGAAAAAAATAATATGACTACGACTGATTTCCGTTTAATGAGCTTTGATTTTTTATTAAATAAAGCATAAAAATTATTAATCTATATTATTTGCAACAGCCCGCAAAAACTGCAACGTATCCATGTTGTTTTTGTTGTCACAAATTTTAGTGATGGCGTGATTTTTTATCATGCAATTTTCCTGGGAAATACTGAAAAGGGCGGGTAAATTAAAATCAAACTTTGTCTCAGAGTCTAAATATGGCTACTAATTGTTTTGCAGAAATTGATAGAAACGGTACACCAACATGCATTCGATCAAATTGGCTTCGACTTGTTTATTATTAGATCAATTGTCTCTCAATGAAAATTACGGTAGGTAGAAAGTGTTTCGCTGAAATGTAGCATCGATCAAATGTTCTTCGAAGAATTGAGCTATCGATGATATAAACATTAGACGTATTAGTCAGTCGACGAGAAGACATCGATAAATTGTAATTCGATGAAACGTATTTCGAAATGGCGTAGTGAACCCATTTTACCGCGCGCGCATTTTATATTTACGCGAGTTTAATAGTGATTTAAAAAGTTAAACAGGGTAACTCCTGATACTAGGGGCCCCTGAATACTAAAATATGACTTCCACAACTTTTTATTATTATTTATTGGTTTCACGGGACTATGCGGTCACATGAACTGCGCGCTGTCACACTGCGACCTAGCAGATCTATTGTGTGAGTCCACCTTTCTAGAGCTCGCCGCTTACTCCAATCGAGTCCAGGAAGCGAATCACCTTCCTGACGGCAATGTATCCAATCTCCCTTGTGTCCAGTTCATGTTTGTCCAAGTGTAATGATCGCTTCTGTACTAGTGTGGCACACTGACACAGTAGATGAAGGGGCGTTTCTTCTTCCGTGCTACAGAATCTGCAGCACGTAGAGACCGCTGCGCCAAGATTGTACATGTGCTTATTCAGCTTGCAGTGACCTGTCAGTGCGCGCGCTACTGTTCTAAGTTGGGTCCTATTGAGAGATAATAGTTCCCTTGTGTAGGGTTTTGAGTATCCCTCTATTAGCGCCTTGGAGTGTTTCATGCTTTCTGCTTCGGTCCAAAGGCGTTTGCTTTCTTTCAGGCACAGGCTTGTTAGTATTTGTCGTGTTAGGCTCCTTGGGATACCACAGAAGAGTTCTGGACCTATCTGTTCCTGCTTTGCGCCTTTTCTCGCCAGTTCATCAGCCTTATCATTTCCTTCGATGTTTGAGTGTCCTGGGACCCATTTTAGGTATACTGTGTTTAGTTCCCCAAGTTTAAGTTTATTATTTATTTAAAGTCTTTTTTCCACAACTTACCATTTACCCCAATGTCCCAAGCAAAACAAGTAAATTCCTCAAGTTATGCCAACATGACGTCAACAACATGTTTCCCTACAAAGGATCAAGCTATCATTGTCGACTCGATTGACGGAATAACATTAAGATATAGTAAAGACATACCTTATTTCCTTGTCATCTATAATACCAGCGAAATCTATTCGATTTATATCACGTTTATCCAATGCTTGTATCTGCATATATTTAGACTCAAAACAAACAGCTGATAAACTCATCGAAGAGAAAAAGAAGATAAATATACAAACAATATATTAGAAATAAAACCGCTAATTAGCAGAAACAAACGCATCGTTTTATCTAATGTTTGCCCCGTGATACCGAATCATATAATAGAACAAAAATTCAAGGAATTAAACATTAACAAGATGTCCCCCATTTCCTTTATGAAGATCGGAGTGACTGACCCTGGATTTGCACATATCTTAAGTTTTAGAAGACAGTTATACATATCACCTGATGATGAAAAACATGTGCCGGAATCAATTAAAATAACCTTTGAAGAGACAAATTACTGGATTTATATATCCACGGACTCCCTCAAATGTTTTAGTTGTAATACCAATGGACACTTAGCGAAAAATTGCCCACAAAACATCATGAATAAATCACCCCTGAAATAAATAATCCCAGAAATGTTACCAAAAACTCGTGCTTTTAACATTAATGATGACTCGAACTCTCAATTGGAATTATTATCACCCATTTCTCATGATTTTTCTAATTTGCAAGAAAACTTAAAAGGAAATACACGGGTTCATTCTCCAATTACCAGTGAATCTATCAGAATGAAATTTATCAAGCCACGGCTCCCACTTGAAAATGATTCCGACAATTAAGGAAACGAAACTGATGACACAAGTAGTAACATGTCACTTGAATTGAAAGAAGGTAAACCAAAAACCAAGAAGAAATTGAAAAAGTCTGACCTGAGGACTGAAGAGGATGACTGGAAAATGTTAGACAGCATAACTGAATCTAGTGGTCTTTTGACCCTTCCCATCAATATCGATCAATTTTATTAATTACAATTAAGTTTATTAGATAACAGCCGTGGTAAACAAAACATAAAAAAAATTGTTTATATACATACAACATAATTGCCTTAATTCAAATGTGTAATTTAATCCATGGTAAGGTAAGCAAAAGTTTAAAAAATCGATGTTCACCTCTGTCAAGAAACTTAAACGAAATGGTAATCACCCTGTCAAGTAGTATAGCCACTGTTTCCAATAATATATTAATTTTAATATACAATTATTTCCACTTTTAATATTAAATACCTATTTTACACATAACTTTAGCTTTATAACTGAATACGTATATAGATTTATATATAACTAAGTATGGATATCTTGCAATGGAACGTTAATGGCTATTTTAAAATATTGGAAAACATTAAGTTGTTAATGAATGCGTAAAACCCATCCTGCATATGCTTACAAGAAACAAACTTTTCACATAATTATTGCGCTTCAATAAAAGGTTATAATTGTTTTTTCAAAAATCGGTTGCATGGTAACAGAGCTAGTGGAGGAGTTTAAATTTTCATTAAATCACATACTTCACCAGAAGAACTTCCAATTAACACCAATATAGAAGCAGTGGCAATAAAAAAACCACAAAAGTGGATATTCGATAAGGCAGATTGGTTAAAGTTTCGAGAAATAATTGATAAAAATATAAGTACTCTAGTTGATTTATCAAATATATCAAATAAAGACATTAATTATATAGTCCAGAAGTTTACTGACTTAATAACGGAGGCCGCGAATGAATCAATACCGAAAACTGGAAAAATGATTGTTATATTGCTGTTAAAGAAACCAAAAAAGCATTTAGGTTGTTGAAAAATATTCTTCAAATGACCCTGACTCAAAATTTAAAATTGATTATAAGAAAAAGAGAGCATATCTAGACTTTTCAAAGATTGTTGAAATAAATATTGGCAAAATTGGGTTTCTTCAATTAATGGTTCGGTTCCAACTGGTGAGATATGTAAACGTATTCATAAAATTAACCATAATAAAACAAGTTTTGGCTCTATTGTACTTAAGAACTCTAATGTAATACTCACAGCAAACCCGGTAGATACTTCTAATTTATTAGCTTCCAATTTTGCAGCAAATTCAAGTTCCTTAAATTATGATACTGACTTTAAAACTTTCAAAGCTGGTCAAGAGTCCGTCACAAAGTTTGATACTCAAGATAATTGCAATCCAACTCTTAAAGATGTCCGAATTAATTTTTAATAATCTCACAAGTTGGTAATACTAGCCCAGGCCCAGATAATATCCCCAATATTATAATAAAATACCTTCCGACAAGTGGTCTTGAATATTTACTGAAAATGTATAATCACATGTGGCTGATTCAATTATTTCCTGACTGCTGGAGGGAAGCCTTAGTAATACCGATTCCTAAACCAGGAAAGATCCCAACTTCACCTACTTGCTATAGACCCATATCTTTAAAGTGTAACCTTTCTAAAATATTAGAGAAAATAATAAGTAAAGGAATCCGATGGTATATGGAAGTAAATAATTATTTTTCACCCATTCAATATGGATTCAGGCAATTTCGATCATGCACTGACCTTTTGATGAATATTGAGAGCGAAATACTAGATGCGTTTGCTAATAATAATTATTTAGTAACTGTAGCACTTAATATAGAAAAGGCATACGAAATGGTATGGAAGCACTGAGTACTTAAATTATTACAAGACTTCAACATCAAAGGAAACACTCTATCATTTATTGCAAAATTTCTGTCAAAAAGATCGACGAAAGTGAGAATAAATAACACACTATCTAAGTCAGTACCTTTAGAAAACGGCCTTCCACAAGGCTCAGTCTCATGATATATTTTCATGTACTGAAAAACCGGTCAAAGGACTTTTGTTTGCCGATGATCTAACCATATCTTGCAGTGGTAAATCCTTAGAACCTACTCTGAATCTAATCTAATCAAAATACACTTAATAATATCCAAAACTGGTCCGAATCGTCTGGATTCAGATTTTCTAAAAATAAAACTGAATTTATAATTTTACAAAAAAGAAAAGTCAAGCTTGTCATAAAAATATTACCTTAGATGACCATACAATTAAAAAAGTTAATAATTAAAAAAATTTAGGATTAACTTTTGATAGTAAAATGAAATAGAGCACACACATCAATATATTAAAATCTGAATGTAACAAACGATTAAACATAAGTTCTATCTTCTTTAACCTGGGGCTCTGATAGGAATTGTTTAGTAAATACTTATAACGCATTAATTCGTCCGAAAATTGATTACGGTTCGGTAATATATGATTCCGCAAACCCGTATATCCTAAAATCGGGCATTCATTTGTGTGATGAACACAGATGTTTGTTCTCGGGTCATGGTTGTTGTTATTTATATATGTATGTTTATTCTGGGTCCCCCCCCAGTTCGCTGTAGTCATCCATAACACAAGTTCTGCTTACTTTGGGGCCATAGAGTTGGTGTGTTTGTCTGGGGATTATTATATTTTATTATTATTATAAGTTGTGAACCTAATACAGAAAAATATGTAATTTATTCAGATTTAAAGTCTTGTTTACAAGCCCTACAAAATTCCAAAAATTTAGATCCCTTAGTTATTTCAATAAGAGATAAAATGGTATATTTAACAAGAAATAATTATGATTTTGAAATAATATAGATCCCGAGTCATCAAGGTATAACCGGTTACGAAAGGGTGGATAGTGAAGCCAAAAATGCCACAAACGATAATGTGATAAACTCATCCATCTACTCAAATATTTCTGATGTAAAAATCACATTAAATTTAAAGTTAAATCTCTCTGGGATGTTGATTGGAAGGCTGATAATACAAGTAAACTACACAATATAACAGATTCTATTTTTGATAAATCCCCATTGTTATTTAACTCTAGACGAGACCGAGTGATAATCACAAGATTGCTTATTGGTCATACAAATACCACTCATATCCATTTAATCACTAAATTTGTCAAAACCAAATGCAAATGCGGGATGGGTTTATCTGTATCACACCTTTTGACGAAATGTCGAGCTTATGATAATGAGAAAAACTTATGTAATTTACCTAATACTTTGAAATATTGTTTAAGCCGAGATAAATAAGAATAAGATTAAAAATAAAATTTATTTCTGGAAAACTTACATCTAGGAATACACAATAAGAACTTACAAATTTATTACTACGATAAACTACATAAATATCAATTATAATAGGTGTCTAAAAATTTACAATAGTTACTATAATTATGATAAGTCATACTATCGGTTTATCATGATCTAGGGTAATAATAACTAGGCAAATACCTAAACTAAGTAATTATGAATTACCTGTTTTTTAGGTACAAATTATTAAATTAAGTACAGTATGCTGCATAAACATTAATTCTAAATCTAGTAAGTACATTAACAATTAAATGCGCAAAGTGAATATTACATAAAATGTGTTTCATAATTCTCGTCCCACTATAAACATTAGAAAATAATAATAATACTAATACGACACGAAAAAATAAATAAAAATACAACAAAAAATTAATTAACATTTTGGAGACATTAATTATCTTATTTTAATACTATTAATAACTTCTCTGTATCTTCGTAGGACATACTCAAAAGTGATGCTCGGATTATTCGTTTAGTGTTGTTGTAGGTCAGAGGATATATGCCAAGATTGGTGTTTAATCTTTTATATAGAAGTGGTCCTAGGAAAATGTGAAATCTGGAAGAAAATGCCGTTTTTGTGCTTTGTGGACAAACAATGTCAAGCCGTCTTTTGTTAGCTGTTTGTGTGCTATAGTTAAGGGTGCTATGGAGTTTTAAAGTTGTGCTCATTATAAATAACTGCCTGACTGTCAGTACTTTACACTCTTTATAGAGAAGTTCAGTGGAGTAAAGGAAAGGTCGGAAATGGGAAACTTTCAAAATTGCTCTTTGGGTTCTTTCAACGTTAAGGAGAAGAGTTTTAGCTGCTCCGCCCCATGACGTAATACAGTAATTTAGTATCGACTGACACAATGCAAAGTATACCTGCCTCATAAGTTTAGAGTGTCCTATGCTACGCAATTTTTTAAAAACAAATATTAACTTGCGTATTCTGTTGCTAACCGCATCTATGTGTAGTCTAAAAGACAGAGTTTCGTCTATAATGACACCTAGGTACTTTATTGTTTTAGTAGCAGTAATGTGAGGACATGAACACGAGTGATTGATTTGATCAATACAATAGTGCGCGTATTGGTTAGGGTTTTCTGAAATTGATTTTCGCATAGAAAACTGGATGAAATAAGTTTTATCTGAATTTAGAGTGAGTAAGTGTTGCTGTAGCCACTTGTTTACTACATTGAAGCCTCGTTGTGCAAGCTCATATAATTCTGTATCTGAGTTTGCAGAGAACAAAAGAGCGGTGTCATCAGCAAAAGATATGATTTTACCACCGTTTATTTTCAGGTTACAAAGTTCGTTAATGTATATTAAGAATAGTGTGGGACCCAAAAAACTTCCTTGAGGAATTCCATATTCCGTGTTTACTAGGTCAGAACTTACGATATTTCCTATTTTTACACATTGCGAACTGTTATATCCTATCTAATGTATACAATAATGCTTAGTCAAGACTGCTGACACAACATCCCTAAGTTCTCATGTAATACCTTTGCATCATAGCCCAGTCAGTTCTATCTCAGTACTCGTGTCAAACACACTTACTAAATCTTGTATTTTTCTATTTTAATTCTATTTCATTTGTTTAGTGTTAAGAAAACTCATTATTTTAAATATACAATTTCAGTGTAAATAAATTTTCTTTTTTTTTAAAAGTGATTTACAAAGTCCCGTATAACATTGGTGGCAGCGGTGGGATATATATTTGTGTCCCAGGAGCCTCACAAAAGTGAAGTGTTAATTGTGAAAGTGCAATTTTATATAAAAGCCAGTGCAACAAAATAAAAGTGAAAAGTGAAATTTCAGCGTAATTTCCTACAAAGTGAAGTCGAGTGGGTACCCAGGTATCTTCCCTGTACCTACCCCATACCTACTACAACAGTTAATTACAACTACCTTCAACTACATTTACCTCCTATCCGGTTGGTAAACCCCGAGTCTCCAAAAACAAGAATAATGTTCCTGCTGTTGTGAGTGATTTTATTTAATTATACACGTGTGAAGGATCTGAACACAAAAAAAAAAAAATACTTTTATTCCTGTTCTGAATCTCATATGAACATTATATATTAATAATTATAATTTAAGTAACAGTTAGAATCTAATTAGTTTATAAAATTTGTCCCCCATTCCATTCTTATTCCATCACGTCTCGCCCGCCTACGCTTTTCGCTGGCCAGACGCATCGAGCTTCCAGGAACTGATAAGCTCACCTGTGCAGTGAAGCTTTGTACCGTTTATAAGGTGATTCAAATTTGTAGCGATTTTTCGTTTTAAGTATTATAATATTTTTCTGTACTTAACTTTTCTTTAGTTATTTTATATGTCTAAATCTAAAGATATTAAAGACGAAGAAACTCAATCAAAAATGTCAGATATAGATATTAACGTTTTAATTAAATTCATAGGCACATTTGACGGCAATAGAGAAAAATTAAGTCCGTTTCTCAACAACTGCCGTAATGCGATAAACCTAGCTTCAAGTAGTCAAACGGAAATTCTACTAAAATATATTTTAAGCCGACTCGAAGGTAAGGCAGAAACAGCCTGTGCCATTAAAGAATTTAGCAAATGGTCTCAATTAGAAGACTTTCTTAAAGCGCAGTTTGGCGATAGAAAGCATTATGCCTATTTGCTCTCAGACTTACAAGATTGTAAGCAAGGTCGTAACGAATCTGTCGGTCAATATTCATTAAGGGTCGAGGGTTGCCTTGCTAGACTCTTGACCGAGATAAATATTTCTATTCCCACAAAAAAGAAGGATGAATTAACCGGCCGCGTTGCAGCAATGCAAGATCTCGCACTTAATGTTTTCATTGTAGGATTACACCCTCAACTTTCTACTATAGTAAGCTGTAAAGACCCTAACACCTTAAATGAAGCTATTAACTTTGCAACATCCCAAGAAAAAATTTTAGGAATCTCATATAAAAAACATACGCCTTCCCCTTCTACGTCATTTAATCAACGTACCGATTGGAAACATCGTAATAATTCTTTTACACCTAAGCCACAGGGTCAAAACCAAACTTATCCGTCTACGTCTAATGTTCCTACATGTCGCTACTGTAAAAATATAGGTCATACTATAGAAAATTGTAGAAAACGCGAATTTAATAACCGTGCGCGAAACTCTGAACGTCAAAACTTTAACAGGTATCAAGGGAATTCGGGATCTAGACAGCCTAATCAATTACATACAATAAATTTTGTTGATGACGACGGAAACCAAGGCGTTGACGAGACCGACAATAATTATCAAAAAAACTAGATAACGTCTCGTATAGGTGTCGTGCGAGACACCATCTGAATACTAATTCCGACACCAACCCTGGAGGACCTTCTAATCATTCTACATTTACTAAATCCACTGTTTCCAACAAACCCGCTGTATCTACTAAATCCACTGTATCTACTAAATCCACTGTATCTACTAAATCCACTGTACCTACTAAATCCACTGTATCTTCCAAATCCTCTGTACCTGCTAGAACCGCTGTATCTCTCAAATCCTCTGCTAGATTCAGTCCATTCAACAAATACACTGCAACTAAGCCCACTGCACCACAGAACACAAATCTTGATAAATCATTTTATGAAATAAAGTCAAAGAGCCAAATAGACGCTTTTACTAAATCTTCAAATCCTTGTAATTCTAATCTCTTAACAAAATACAATTCTAGATCTACCATGATAAGCGATAACCATATTAAGACGAATAAAATTCAAAACTCTTATAACATTACAACGAATCCTTCAAAAAATTATTTACCATTTATAGAAATACTAACATCTCTTTCTTCTAAACCTCTCAGACTTCTCGTTGATAGCGGTGCATCCATAAGTCTTTTGAAAATCAGCTGTGTCGAAAATATGCCAGAAATCTATGATCACATAATCATCTTTAGCGGTCTTGGCAGTTCAAACACTCCTATGTACTCCTTAGGTCAAATAATTCTTAAATGTGACTCGCTCCAGCATAAATTTAATCTGATTCCGGATCTAAATTTCCCTTACGATGGTATAATTGGCAATGACTATTTTTCTATCTCTAATTGCAAAATAGATTACACTGAAGATGCACTTATAGTTAACGACGTCAAAATAAAATTAAAATTTCATGATTCTGTCTATGTTATCCCTCCAAGAACAGAAACTATCATTGAATGCTCTGTTTCAAACCCACAAATTAAAGAAGGGCTTATTCTTGATCAACACCCAATTGAAGGTCTTCTGATCGCAAATTGTATAGTCACAGTAAAATCAAACTCTAGAATAAATATCTCTGTCGTCAACACTTCCGAACATCCATTACATGTAAATTCTAATTTGAAACTTAATGTTGTACCTTTCGACATCAGCAACAATACTAACTTAGTTTTCCACAATTCATTGTATGACGATAAATGCAATATTACAGATAAGACTGAAGAAGTTTTGAACCTTTTACGAGTCTCACATCTAAACAACGAAGAAGTAAATGCTTTATAGGATCTCTGTTCAACTTACTCTGACATCTTTCATTTACCTAACGACAAATTGACTTATACTGATCTTCTACAACATGACATTACTACAACTTCCTCTGTCCCAATAAGTACGAAATCCTATAGATTTCCAGATATCCATAAAAATGAAGTGCAATTACAAATCAATAAAATGCTTGATGAAGGAATAATAAAACATTCAACTTCTCCTTGGTCATCGCCCATATGGGTGGTGCCAAAGAAAACAGACGTTTCAGGTCAACGCAAATGGCGAGTAGTAATTGACTACCGTAAACTTAACGATATAACAATAGGAGACTCTTATCCGATTCCAAATATTACAGAAATCCTAGACCAGTTAGGAAAATCTAAATACTTTACAACATTCGACCTAGCATCCGGTTTCCATCAAATTAAAATGTCGGCGCAAGACGCACCCAAAACTGCATTTTCAGTACCACAAGGACACTTCGAATTTACTCGTATGCCTTTTGGATTAAAAAATGCACCTGCTACGTTTCAAAGGCTTATGAATACTGCACTCTCTGGCCTACAAGGCGTGCAATGCTTTGTTTATCTTGACGATATTGTAATCTATTCATTTGATCTTGAAAAGCATATCCAAAATCTTTCTAATGTCTTCGACAGACTTCGCACTTTTAATCTAAAACTTCAACCAGACAAGTGCGAGTTCCTCCGTAAAGAAGTCTCGTATCTTGGACATATTATCACTGATCAGGGTGTTAAACCCAATCCTGACAAAACAAAAGCCGTACAACAATTCCCAGTTCCAAAAACTCCAAAAGACATTAAATCTTTCCTTGGACTTGTATCATATTACAGACGATTCATCCCTGACTTTTCTAAAACTGCTAAACCTCTCACTAACCTCTTGAAAAAGGATGTCCCTTTCCTGTGGCAAAATGAACAACAACTTGCTTTCGAAACGTTAAAAAAATCTTTAATCACTGCGCCTATATTAGCCTATCCAGATTTCACAAAACCCTTCATTCTTACCTGTGATGCATCAAATTACGCTATTTCAGCCATTCTCTCCCAAGGCTTCAACAATAATGATCGCCCAATCGCTTACGCATCACGAACACTAAATAAAACAGAATCAAATTATAGTGTTACTGAAAAAGAGTGTTTAGCAATAATATTCGGAACTAAAGTGTTCAGGCCCTATTTGTATGGTCGTCGTTTCAAAATTGTAACTGACCACAAACCTTTAAAGTGGCTGTTCAATTGCAAAGATCCAGGCTCTAAACTTGTAAGGTGGAGACTGAAATTGGAAGAATTCGATTACGAAATCGAATATAAAAAGGGAAAAACTAATAGTAATGCTGATGCTCTTTCTCGCTTCCCTGTAAACCCTGTTCTTGATCCTAATCCTCAACCTTCAACTTCAAACCAAGAATCCTCCGAACTTCCTCAAGATATACTTGATGATTTGACTGAACTTGGCGCATTAGACATAAGTCCATTCGAACAACAAAATATTGATTTCCACCCCTTAGAACCTTCGCCTGGCGCAGAACCTCTGAGTGCAACTACAAGTATGGAAAATGAAACCATTCCAAGCCCTCCGACTCATATGGATTCGAATGTAACTAACCATAACGACGACTACTCCAATTTCTTCAAGTCATTTAACGACAAAAACACTGCTTTTAACACATTCATAAAAGAACACAATGAATCCGTCCTGAAAAGCACCTCTAAGACTATCCTAATTCCTGTATCTATTGACCTCGACGACTCTAATCCTTATCTTGAAGACATTATATCCGCATCCGAAAACACTACTCACATCACTGACGGTGAACGTGTACTCCATTCTTATAAAAAATTCGTGATAAAGGACAGAACATACTATCTTCTCTTCACTAAAGTCTATTACTTCGATAACTGCACTTATCCAGATTTATTTAAAGCTATCAAATCAGCTCGAGACGATATAATACTTACTGGCAGTATAAACGAAATTGCAGTATCCGACTTTAAAAACCCTTTTGAACAACATTCTTTCACTAAAATATACGGCATGTTTATGTATCTATTCGACAATTCAAATATTACTATTAATATCTATCATAACAGCATAATTTATCCCGTTCCAACGGAGATTTCCAAAATTCTTAAAGAAAACCATGACATTCCAATAGCTGGACATTTAGGTTCCAATAGAATGTATAATAGGGTAAAAGAACGATATTTCTGGAAAAACATGCGATCCGACATAGAATCTTACGTAAAAGCCTGTAAACTGTGTCAAACTAATAAAGCACTAAGGAAAACAAATAAATCACCTATGCAGATAACTACTTCTTCATGTCGCCCTTTTGAAAGACTCAGTCTTGACATCGTTGGGCCCTTACCTGAATCTGGACCTCAAAAGCTGAAATTCATACTTACTCTTCAAGATGACTTAACGAAATTTTCTATTGCATATCAAATATCCAATGCCACTGCTTTAGAATCCTGTGAATGCTTAGTTCACTTTATTTCTTTGTTTGGAATTCCTAAATCTATACTCACAGATCAAGGTACCAACTTCACTGCCGAACTCTTCAAAAGAACCTGCGAATTTTTAAAAATAAAACAAATATGGTCATCTCCTTACCATCCACAAACACAAGGCGCTCTAGAGAGAAGCCATTCTACGCTAAAAGAGTACTTGAAATCTTACGTCAATGATAACCAAACAGATTGGCCTAAGTACGTCTATACAGCTATGCTTACTTACAACACTAGCGTCCACACCTCCACTCAATTCACCCCTTACGAATTAATTTTTGGCCACAAACCTTATTTGCCAGACTCCGTCTTTAACCCAAACCCTGACGTAACTTACCCTGACTACATTAAAATGTTACAACATCGCCTTAAAATATCTCGTGAAAAAGCGCTAGAAAATATTAATATTTCTAAAGAGAGGTCGAAAGCCTATTATGACAGACATTCGCGCTATGTACAATATAAAGTTGGTCAATATGTCTATCTTAAGAACCATCTAAGACTGAGGAAAGCACTGTCTCCTGTCTGGAAAGGCCCGTATAAAATTGTTAAAATCCATGGCAACAACACCTTATCCCTTCTTATAAATAGAAAACATGTAAAACACCATTATGACGAGATAAAACCAGCACATGACATTTATGAATAAATATTTTACTCTTATACAACTTTTACAATTTTATAAATTTACATCTAAAGTCTAAAATTAGTCATTAGTGCTTGTCGTTACAGAATGGTCGTCGTGGCGTACATCGTCCAAGCCAGTGCTAGCAATAACTTCGTCAATCCCATTACTTCAAGTCCTGGCATACTTTTCGATCCGGCTGGTACGGTAAAACTTGTCAACGATCAATTTCATATAGTTATACCAATTGACGTATCTCCTTTCAAACATTACATTAAAAACACACAAGAAATCTTTAATGCTATCCGATCTCAATGTCACGAATCTGAGGAAATCAGCTACACTCATTGTGAAAATATGTTACAACCATTAGAATCGCTTTTCAAAGACATGCTTGATGACTTTAATTCTGTTTCCCATATTATTTCCAATAACCCCCATAAAAGGTCCGCCTGGTTCTCTGGTGTCGGAGTAGTATTTAGACATATATTTGGAACCCTCGATGAAGATGATGCTAGAACATACAATACCGCTATAAAAACCTTGTATAACAATGAAAAAACACTAGGCGAATCTATTAAAAAGAACATCGTTATATCACAAACTGCTATGTCTAATATAAACCAGTCCCTATATACGATAAATGAGAATGAAGCCAAATTAAACATTATAATAAACGAATTAACAATGTCCGTTACTAATATTACAAAAATTATGGATACTGATAATTTTATTATTAAAATTCATTACGTTTTAAATGTACTTCAATCTCACCTACTAACTCTTTCATTTAAAACAGAAGATATCTTAAATTCTATTCTATTCGTCAAGAATAATATTCTACACCCTTCTATTCTAACGCCTAAACAACTATATAATGATATTGTAAGTAATCATAAGCTACTTCCTAAGTTCAGGGATTTTCCTGTAAGTTTAGATCTAAGTTACATTCATGTCCTAATTAATATTGCTAATTTAGTTTGTTATTATTCAGATGATAAATTAGTTTTCGTAATTAAAATTCCTCTTGTTGATGCCCAGGAATATAATTTGTATAATACTATACCATTACCAACTCCTCATGAGTCCGATAATCCTAATTCATATGTAATGATTGAGCCTTTCGAACAGTATCTTGCCTTAAGCAAAGATAAGACAAATTATATATTCTTAAAAGGTTTAAATTCATGCAAAACCATTCAATCCACAATATACCTTTGTGAAGTAAATGATGTTTATAATGTGCCAAATAATCCATCCTGTGAAATAGAAATTATTACTAAAGCCATTTTGACCTTGCCTGATACTTGTACACGCAGATATATCCATGGCACTATAGATATTTGGCATAAATTGTATAATAATAAGTGGGTATTTATCCAATCGAAACCTTCAAAACTTACCATTGAATGTGAAAACAATATTGTATCTGAAACTACTATATCTGGTACAGGAATACTTCACATTCCACGAAACTGTATAGCATACTTTAAAAACTTTAAATTTGTAGCAAAATCTTACCCTCAAATTAATACACCATTAGTATTACCTGATTATAATATTATTAATGATAGTTGCTGTAACTTGACAAACTATAATAAGATAAAACTTCAAATTCCAAATTTCAAAATAAATAATATTAATTTAGATCAGCTCAAACATTATAAACAAACATCCGAAAGCATTGTAAACGACATTAAGTTGAATGATCCTAGGATACCTCTTAATAATTCACTTAGTTCTCTTATAATTAGTGTTATATCTTTTGTTTTAATCTTAAGTATTTTAATAATCTATTTTTATAAGAACATTGTAATTTCTAAATGTATTAATAAACCAGAAATTAATGATGTCATTTCTGTCATAGAACTTCCCGAAGATCAACCCCGTCTTAGGGTTAATTAAAGTGTATATTCATTAAACTTTCTTATTTCATGTTATGTAAAACTTACCTTAAAGGGTAAGTTTATTCTTAAGGAGGGGGATGTTATATCCTATCTAATGTATACAATAATGCTTAGTCAAGACTGCTGACACAACATCCCTAAGTTCTCATGTAATACCTTTGCATCATAGCCCAGTCAGTTCTATCTCAGTACTCGTGTCAAACACACTTACTAAATCTTGTATTTTTCTATTTTAATTCTATTTCATTTGTTTAGTGTTAAGAAAACTCATTATTTTAAATATACAATTTCAGTGTAAATAAATTTTCTTTTTTTTAAAAAGTGATTTACAAAGTCCCGTATAACAGAACGATCGTGTAGGTAATCTGCCAAAAGTTTGTGTTGGGTTCCCCTTATACCCAAATTTTCAAGCTTATTTAATAGGATAGGAATAGAAACTGTATCAAAAGCTTTGGAGAGGTCTAAGAAAATTCCCATAGTCCGATTACCTTTGTCAAGTTCCTGGACTATGTGGTTAGTAAGATCAAGCACCGCGTCGGCAGTTGACAGCTTGTGCCTAAAACCGAATTGTGTATTTGACAGGATGGACTGTTTCTCCAAGTATTGAACAAGTCTGTTATTTATAATTTTTTCTAAAACCTTTGAAATGCCTGTTAATAGTGAAATTGGCCTATAATTAGTAGTTTGATCTTTCTTGCCATTTTTGTGAATTGGAATAATGACAGCTTTCTTTAGACATTTTGGAAAAATGCCGTCTTTTAGGCACTTTTGAAAGATATAGGTTAGTGGGGTGCAAAGGATGTGATGAAAGAGTTTTAATATTTTGTTAGAAATATTGTCCCATCCCACTGCTGAATCGACCTTCAGGCCTTTGATAATTCTAGATACCTCAGTTTCGTCAATATCTAATAAAACAAATGAATTTAAAAAGGAGCATTTAGATAATTGATTGTGGGACGTGAAGGACGGCGAATGCGATTTATGAAGCATTTTTTCAGCCAATGATTTCCCAAGGTTAGTAAAAAAATTATTTACTAGGTTAGCAGATTCAAAATGCGCCCCAGATGATCCACCGCGCAATAACTCTGTAGCGGATTTATGCTGCTTCGACAAAAACGTAACATTTTTAATAAACTTCCAGACCCTTTTAATGTTTGTTCCCGCCTTTTCTAATTCATTTTTATCGTAAGTATTTTTTACTTTCTTAAGAAGAGCGTTACAAAAATTTCGGTATCTTTTGTACGATATTTGTAATATTAAGTTATCAGGCTGAGCTTTGGCCTTCATATGTAACTTTTCCCTATGTCTCATGCAGCGAATAAGCCCAGGGGTGATCCAAGGCTTAATGTTGGTAAATTTTTTACTTAGACGAGAGTACGTAGTATTTTGCAATATGGCTTTTTGTACCTGTGATATAAAGTATGTCATACAATAATTCGCGTCATCAGAATTGTAAACAGTAGTAAAGTCGATTTTGCTTAAATCCGCTTCAAGGTTATGTAAATTAATTTTAGAACTATTTAGAAAGCGATTTGTTAGTTGAGGCATTTTGCGAATTAAGGTTAGTAAGGCGGCCTTGTGATCAGTAATTGTCGAGTTAGTTACAAAGGTTAGTGACGGAAAAGTAGTTTTAAGCATAATATGATCTAAACAAGAGCCACTTTGATGTGTAGGTAAAGAATGGGCGGGAAGTAGTCCATGAAATGAGCATAGGTTAAGGTATTCCTGTCCACAGGAATCCAAATTCTTTGGTATGATATTGATGTTTATGTCGCCTATTAAAATTATATTTTTAAATGATTTTAAACTTTGTAGTACGTTTTGCAAAGAATGAATAAAATTACTAATATTTTTAAATGAAGGAGATCTGTATATGGCTAGAATTGCGGTGTCTGAACCTACTTTGATAAGTAAGCGATTGCATTCTAACATGTTTGGTTCCTCGACTGATATGTTTAGATCATTTCTGGCGTAAACTACTATCCCGTCGTTTTGGTTGTAATTTTCCTTGCTGCTGTACAAAACGTACCCTGGCATGGATGGTAAATGACAATTTTTAGCTAACCAGCACTCGGTCAGGATAATTATATCGTTGCTAACATTAAGTCTATGTTAGAAAGTACTGAAATTATCAAAATTCTTAACAATACTGCGTATATCTTGTGTAATTATTGTAAATCGGTTATTGTAACGGGAAATGTACTGACCACAACTTTCAACCTCACACAGTTTTGACTCAGATACAAAGAAATTATCTAAGTCATTATTTAAGTTTTCAGCCATTATTTCTATTAACCAATAAAAGATCTGGATAAATATTTACAGATGGCGCTCTTAGGCGCCCTCATTGTCAATTAAATTTATGTACCTTTTTTCTGCAATATTTTTCGCTGGACAGTCTCCATCGCCCGTTTTGTGGTTAGACGGCTTTTTAAAATGCAGACATGTAGCGCATTTTGGTGGATCTCCTCGTTTTTTACACTCCTTCATTGTTTGACCTTTTTCTCCGCAATGACCGCAAGTGTCTTTTTCTTCACGACAAAAAATTGCGTAATCCCCTCACTTGTAGTTTCATGTCTTCAGGGCAGATGATTTTTTGGACAAGCGATTTTGTTTAATCGCTCGATTTCTTTCCGTCACTTGGATAGATAGCTACCGAGCTAACATTCCTGGGTAGGATGAAGTCATTAGAGCTTTTCTTTAACATGTCTGCGAACGATATTGTTCCCGTCACTGGTTTCGGACACTGTTCGAGCGACTGCTTGAGGGCACAAATTTATTTTGAGAGGTCTCTTTCTTCATGAAGGGCTTGCAGGTTGTTATGGGCTAAAATTGTTTTTTGTTTTAATGACTGGTATCTCACAGCCATCTGAGATGTTCCATGCCCAACTTTTCGGCAAAGATTACTGACTCTCATTTTTTGCTCGGAATTCAATTTACCGCCTTCAGCGATGACACACACTTCGTTCAGGCATTGCTCGATAGTTGTCATCCAGTTTTGGATCTCAGGCGTGGACAACAACTCGTGGACTTGTTCCTCTTCCGGGGCGCCCCGCGGGACAGGCCGCGGCGGGGCGACGGGCGCTGCGGTGACGCAGGGAGGCACGGGCGCCGGGGAGCGCGTCGGGCTGCGGCGCTTCAGCAGGCTTCTATTGAAGGGACTACCTTCCATTATTCCTTATTATTTTTAACGTTATAAATACATTATAAATTATAACACAAAAACTTATATCATTCAATCAGACACAAAAGGCTTGCTTCCGCCTAATACTAGGTCAAGAAATTTTTCAGTTAATTGTTTATTGTACTCATTAATCGGCACGTCCGATCACTTCAAAATATAACACAAAATGAAACACGAAATGTCACAATACTCTTAAATTTATAAAAATGATTAACTTGTATAACTTTATTTAATTGTTTACTGTGGTCGCTAATGACCTTGTTGTTAAAAAGCGACCTTAAATAAATAAATAAATAAAAAATAAAAATAAATATTTTTTATTTATTTATTTTATCTTAATCTTTTCTTACTAATTATTTTAATCTGTTATAATTATATTAATCTGTTCTTACTAATTTTATAACACAATCCTCAATAAAATAAAATAAACTTTTAAAGTAAGTTAAACACAGTGACTATACTTGGGCTATTGAATTTGCTCCCGATACCAAGAGTCTATTTATGATAAAAGCTTTTAAAAATATTTTGTTATAAAATATGGATGAGCTTTCAAAACTTTTTACTATTCTGAAACTGACTTTTAAGAGATCAAAGAGAGCTTATATGAAATAATATTTCACTATATTTTACTATAAAAAACATGCACATTTTCTCGAAAAATATCACCTACAAGCTGTGCTGCAAATTAAATATTGTTGCACAGGTCCTGGACGAAGTAGCAGACTATAGTATGCATACCGGCAAAACACTCCATTAAACATTTTCAATATACTACAGTTACTACAATAGCGAGAAATGTTTCTTTTCAACTTATCCGTCGATAAGTACTTCCGTGATGTTTCTCTCAAGTTTTATTGGAGGTCTATTCTCCCACTGGAGATCAGGTATTTATTTACGTAAATACGATACCTTTTTACCGTTATAAAGCTCGGCTTGTTAGTCCTATAGCGCTAGGCTATTTCGTAATTTTAATAACCATGCTTATTCACTGTTTCGTAAAAGAGCATATTTTATAATTTCGCATTTAATCATACTCATGTCAATTATATTTTACAATCAAATGATTTGTGTCACAATTTATAAGGTCTTCTTCAAGTTCTGGAAACTATATGCGAAAAATCAAAAATCTTTTGTTTGAAACCTCAAATCTAGTGCTACCGGACTATTGGAATATAATGAAAGTCGAAAGAATAAATGATTTTTTTTTATTCCTGCAACATGTAAAATTAAATAAATCCGTTCCTTTGAGAACCTTCAGGAATAAAAGTGTATCTCGGAATATAACCAAAGGTGTTCAATAAATTGCCAATAAATAGCAGACAGTGGAGACAAGCGCGTGGTGCAAGTTAAAAGAATATTAGATATTTAAATAATTAGTAGTCTTTTAGGCCTATGACAGATTTGGTAGTCGTTTTCATTTATAAAATATACTAACTTTTACTAAATTACTCACGTTTAACTGTCGAAACGGTCCGACTAGTTTCGAGCCCACATGGGATAGGAGTTGAAGGAGCTTCTGTCGAAGGTGGAAGAGTTGTGTCGTCCTCAGTAGTAAAGATAAGACTGGAAGGGGCTTCTGTTGACGGTATAACACGAATTCTTATTCAGAGGGAGAGTGCAGTTATAGACGTGAGTAATAACCGTCAGTATATTTTATAATTAGGGTCTTAAAATTTTCTTACTGCACTGCTGACAAGTTGTGACACTTTAATAAAAATTAACAATTTTGAAGTCTTACTTTGAGAATTAACGATAATTTTTAAATTCAAATTACTCATAAAATACAGTCTTAAAGTCATTAAAGACGTTTAATGACGTTGAGAATTATCGACCTATTTCAAAACTCTGTCATTTCGCTAAAATATTAGAGAAACTTGTTTGTGGTTCGGTGTATGAAGCACTGAAGAAAATGTTCAGCATTGAGCAACATGGGTTGCTTAAAGGAAGGTCTACCGAAACTAACCTTGTGTCCTGCACTGATTTCCTGTCAGAACATATGTCCAAACCAGCTCAAGTAGACGTAGTCTATACTGACTACAGCAAATGCTTTGACAGAATCAACCATTGTATCCTGTTGCTGAAGCTTCAGTATGCGGGAATACGGGGTAATTTACTTCGGTGGTTTTCTTCATATGTCAGTAATAGATGTCAGACTGTAGTATTAAATGGATTCACATCTCTAGGAGTGCCAATACCCTCTGGAGTCCTTCAGGGTTCCTTACTGGGACCACTGCTATTCGCAATTTTTATAAATGACGTAGGTTCGTGTTTCCAGCATTGTAAGATCATCCTATATGCCGATGACATGAAGATCCTTTGTCCTATCTACAGCACTGCAGATACAACTAAATTACAGGATAATTTGGAGTGGTTTGAGAATTCCTGTATTATTAACAAACTGGAATTAAACATATCGAAATGCTACATTTGCTCGTACACGCGGAAATCAAATATTATAAAATTCGATTATGTAATGTCAAACATGAAAATAACGAGAGTGGAGTGCATTAGGGATCTAGGAGTAGTTTTTGACTGCAAGCTTCTGTTTGACAAGCACATTGATACTATTGTTGCAAAGGCACCGAGAGCTCTAGGTTTTGTGATTAGAACCTCAGCTGACTTCCATAACATAAAAACTCTCAAAGAGAAAATACAAAAGCGCTTCTTAAGGTATCTTCAATTCAAATCAAAAATATATGACGAGGATTATGTAAAGCGCTGCAGGCGACACCATATTTTGCCTTTGCATCTCAGAAGGCAAATGTTAGATGTATCTCTGCTTTTAAAGATTGCGCAGAATGTGGTGGACACGCCGGAGCTTCTAAGTAAAATATCAATTCGTACGCATAATAAATCCTTCAGGCAACCTAAACTCCTATTTGTTCCCACTGTCACTACTAATTACAGGCAAAATTCATATTTATTGAGAGCATGTGAAACTTTTAACAACGTTAGCGGAGAGTTGGTCATCGATTTGTTTTGTACCAGTTCAGAAAAGACAAAGAAGATGGTTTGTGAAAATGTTTTACTAAAATATTTATTAAATCTTTTTGTGTGTTATCTTTTTTTGTCTATCATCCTTTTTTCGCCTTTTTTTATTTTTTTTAAGGCGTTGTTTGGTTACAACTGGCATTGATATAAAGTAATTTAATGTTATATAATTTATTCGTGAAAACTTCTTGTTAGCCTTAGAACCTGTCATATAAATTTAATAAAAAAAAAACAAGAAAAACTTATTGTACCAACATAGCTGTAAGTTTTCCTAAAATAATAAAATAAAAAATAAAATAAAGTCAGTCATTTCTTAACAATCTCAACTACATACGCAGTACCTATGTTACTTAAAAGTGAAATGTCAAGTAACAGAGGGTATTTAGACTTTTGTTTTCTATCAAAATAAAGCACATGACCTTTTTCATATGATATATGGTCAATAAAAATATAGCAATCAGTCTTGATTGAGTTATTCACACAGCAACACCTAGCTGACGGCCGAAATTTTGCATGCTGCTTTTCATTATGATTTTCGTTTATAAATATTTTTTTTATTTTTTTATTGATTACTCTTGGGATTTTATGTTACTCTATACTTATTAATAATTAAATCTTAAAAATGTAAGTATGTTTATATTATGACATAATAATAATAATAATAATAAATTCTTTATTTGCAAGTTTACGCGTTTTAACAGATGTTTACAATGATTTTTCGTTCGTTCATTTACTGCTGGATTTTAGCGTGCAAAATGTCATGAAGAAAAACATTATTACTAATAAGATAATATTTATAAGTCCATCAACAAAGTAATAATTATTTAACAATCAATTAACCCACAAACATAAAAAAAGTCTAATAAATAACTTGAGAAGAAAAAAAAATTATAATGTTGATTGTAATTTTTATATAATGTTGATTATAGTGTTTAACAAATAGACACGAAAAATAATCACATACAATCAACAATTAGGAATAACCACCAATTAAATTATTTTTATTTTGCAAGGCTTTTTTTCAACTTTCTTAGTGTTCTATATGTAATGACATCTTATTGCAAATTCAAACCAAACAGAAAACGAATAAAACAAAAAAGTCAAGTTGCTACAGTAAATATTGGAAAATTTGTTATTATATAAGCTAAAACATAACTCGTAATAAATAAAATTATTGTTAATACCATTTAACCAATTGCAAATATAACAAATTTGATTTCAAAAACAAGAGTGAAGCAGTCGCCTTTGTGTATCTTTTGAATTCGAAGTGCGGACTTGTGATCACACGCCTTCAGCGTATCCTGAGAAAAGTGCCTCTTTGAATTCCCTGATTTCCCTCGAGCAAGCTCAACGCATTGATAGAATGCATATTTCTTGAACCAGAACTTATACTATTTTTATTGAGCTAATATTATTTTCGTATCATGCTTTCAATAGCTAAAAAGGCACAATAAATAACTAATATACATTGCTACATCATTCGGTAAATAAATACGTACTCCGAAATATTTGAATTAAAAAATTAAGTTGAATTAAATCATTAAATAAATAATTAATAAGAAACGGTTTGTCTGCGCGCAATAACAGCCCATAATGGCATTCTATTAAACACCTACTAAATGTAGCTTTCAAAATGGGTAATTTGAACAGGATAGAAACAAAGGATTCTCTTCAATTTAAACATTGAATTATATATAAGGCTTGTTCAGGTTTAATCGAGATCTGGGATGCTAATAATAATGGATGGCATTAAATTTTAATATATAATTAAACATCAGCAAAGCTTTACTTTTGAAATGAGGCTTGGTTATTGGCGACTTTAAGCCGTCGTTAACTGTTGCGGTAGGTCGAGTTAAGAGAGGAATATTAGATTTATCTGGTTGTATAGCTTGTACATGCATGAATTTAATAATACTTCACATTATTTTTTATTGTAATAATTGCCCTAGCAGTGCCTGAAATCTTTAATTATAAATTCTATTTTTAACAACGTACATGCAATATCATGAAATACATCTTCTACTGAACTAGTTATTGTGAACACTCCAGAATGCTCTGTCTCGAAATCCTGGAGTCTCTTATCACACTCAGATCTAAAAAACCAAACTAACTACGTTGTCTATATATTTCTTGCGTGAAAGTTTCTCCGAATTTGATCAGCCTTTAAACTGTCAAGCAAGAACAAATATTTTCCAATACTCTTGGGTCGGTGCACATAATTAAGCCCCAAAGTAACAGAACTTGTGTTATGGATGACCATAGAGCGAGCTGGTGGGAACCAGAATAAACATACATATATAAATATCGAACACCATGACTCGAGAGTAAACATTTGCGCTGCGCAAGTGGGCCTTATAATCTTATAGCCGGCCCACGACGATAAAAAATAAATGTTTAAGATATTCTGTTGTTAAAGAAATAAACAGATTCAAAGAAAGTTTATCTTGAAAAAAGTATTTGACATGCCCCAAGGACTAAAGGTTGTAAAACAAACTCCGTTCTGTTATTATTCCACTCGTATTCAAAAGTTTATATTATTTATGACAGCTTTTTAGGACAATAATCTTTTATTTGACTTTCGAATTGAACAACTTTTGTTACGAGTCGCGTTGGCTATTTTTGTCATTCATTACTGTGTTACAAGGTCAAGTTCCATCCAATTTTTTAGGGATTGTTACGAAAGGGATACAATTTGAGCAACGATTAAATTTTCTGCTGTATTTATGCGTAAGTATATTATTACATGAGTTATGTAATATACTTCGGGTCGCTCACTTGCCTCTAATATGGTTGGGGAGGGCGATGGCTAGATCCCGCATTAACTCGTGAACGGGTGCCGTTTGAGGGTATCCGTCGTTTGGATACTTGGGGGAGAAAGACTTGCCGAAATAACAAATGCAGATAAGAATAATTTTGTATAGACATAAAGAGGTCCTGTAAATTTATTTTTAAAAAATTTACCCGTGAAGTTTCTTGCCAATTCTTCTTCACGAAGGTTTTTCCGAACTGGTGGTAGAGTCATGTTTTATTTGACGTCAATAAGAACAAGTAATTGTCAATGTTAAGAAATAAATATTTGAATTTGAATGTATAAATCACTATTTTGGATCGTAAGCAAATTTTACCACAAAGGTATGTGTTTGGTTGGTATGAGTAATCTCGGAAGCAATTAAAGAAAAAGGTAAATATTTTAAAGAAAAAGTAACACAGCGCAGTAATATTACTTGTTTCTATTGCAGTGCTGCCTCCTGAGGTTAAGTGTGGAACTATATCTATATCAGGCCTAGCTATATATACATACGTATTATAATATAATTGCAGCTTAATTTTGTATCCTTATTTTTAAATTATGATTTGATGGTTTGTAGTTATAAGAGTTTCTTTAATTTTATATTTTTTATATCAATTTATATAATCAAGGTTCTTTCAAGGCTGTTCTCATTTACAGCATTATAAGCACTACCTTATCTTTATCGTAAAAATATTTTTTGATGCTGTTTCTCATCTCGCTGGTTGTTCCGTTTACCTGTTGCGTAAACGCGCATAACCTGATTGTCTTAAATGTGATACCAAGTTTCACTGATTTTATTTTATTTATCGAGTTTTCACTAAATTGGTTTTTTTTAATCCAGGGGTTCTTTAGTTCGAATATTAAATTGATTAAATAACGAGACATTTTGTTGTCTCAAAAAAATTAAAAAAAATTCAAAATATAAAAACTGACAGAGAAATGTAAAAGTCTTTTGACATAAGAAAAGTTCAAGGTATCAAAGTATCTATCCCGCGTTACATAGTGAGCAAAATTATAAAACTGAGTATAGCTGATTAAAAATTTCAACTTCAAAGTAATAAATACAATTTTTTACAAAGGTCGATTGTTTGCTTCTACTTGACTATAACAATTTTGAAATGTTGGTAGCGTAATGTAGTTACTGACTTAGCAGTGATTAATGCCAAAAGCCGAGTTAAATAATATTAAGGTTATGTTATTGTTAATATATAACTTTATTAATACAATGTTTTATATTTGACTCTTTAAAAACCCTTTGTTTAATTTTATATAAAAACCAAAACAGGTCTTATAATCCGTCGTTGTATTTCAAAGAAATCAATCAAGCACATGGACTTGTCAAAGACTCCACTACAAAAATAAAATGTTCTTATTTTGGACTTTTGTTTAAAGTAAAAGAGCGAATAGATCTGGTTCTCAAATAAACTAAATGTATTACATTGTTTCATCTTTATATTGCTGAAAAAAAAAAACAGAATGAACAAGACAGAGAATGCAATGACATTAGTGGTTAGAGTTTCTTTGCTAAGATCTCGGGCGGTATAGTCCTTCCTATTTTGCCCACCATAATAATCACGTAGGTATACGTGGTTGGGTTCCGATTAAAGGTAAGGAATAGCCAATTACTGGAACAACGGCAATTTGAACAGATGGGCCACAGATGCCACTTACCATCAGGTGGGTCACGTGATCGTTTGGTGGTTATGAATATAGTAAAAAATAACTATGCGCGTGGGTGACACGGATGTCGTGTCGTGCCGCCTCATTTGTTTTCGTGTTGTGACAGTCTGATCGCAACTAAGATAAATCAGGCGAAGGGGACAAGGTTTATGAGGTCCGTGCGTCAAAAGCTTGTCACCTATCTTCCACTATTACTTTAATCAAAGTTTTAAAGATAAATCTCTACAAAATCAGTGCATATGTTTTTAATAAGTTTTTGTTCAGTTTATATTAATATTAGTCAAGACAATTAATAGAAACAGTTTTAGAAGTCTAAATAAACTGCTGTAAGTTTTATAAAATTTTATTAGCTTTCCAAACTCTTTCGGATTAGCTTTAAGTTTAAGCAAAAAATGTGGCACACCTATGATCTAAAATGTTCTAAAGCCATATAGTACACTTACAATTATAGTATGTATAGTACTATACGTCATAGGTTTCTAAATTGCGTAAATAGTTCTTGCAACTTGCATATACTGTCACCATAGAACTTATAATTTTTCTGAGCAACGGTTTCAGGAGTTTCCTCGTCAATTAAATATCCACGTGTAACAAACTCAACCAGGTAAGGCTAAAGTTATTGAGATTAATTTTATCTCCCACCGATTATAACACAGTAATTTAATGAAAGGGACTGAAAAGGGCGGATTTTTTCAGTTGTACGGTCGGCATGTTAATTCTTCTTTTCATATTTAATTTTAATTTTTAGTATCAAAATGTTTTGCTTGACCTTATAGAAATATCTTATATAAAGGTCAAGTTTTATCATTACGGTACGAAAAAAAAGGTTAATATTTAAAAAATACACCCATTATTGGGCTTAATGAATACCACGAATTTATTAAAATTTTTTGTAATTGTGTGAGAGAGAGGCCCATATAAGAAGATTTCCCCAATCCCTTTCTTTTAGTGATAGTGTTATATAAATCAATGTAAAACTAACCACAAATTTCTAAGAAAAATGGGCGACATTACAATCAAATAAGTTATGTTGCAACCTAATAGATTACGAATATAAACCCAAGTAACATAAAGAACAAATCTTCTAAAATTCGCAAATGACCGACAAACCAGTGTCATTAATTTATCAAAACCACCAATCTTTCTCTTTAATTCTTCATCTTCTGAAGTGTCTTTATATTTATTAAGAAATAAATTACAGAAAACTCGTTAATTTCGCTTTTCTAAGTAAAGATAACTCATTAATTTTCGTTGTACAAGTCCCTTTATAAAAACGGTACTAATTCCACAGGTAATTAATTTATATTAACATGTACTAAAACTGTCTGTAAGTAAAAAAAAATTCTAAAAAATGTAATGATAGGTCAGATTTTATTCGATATAGATACCAAAATAATTTGTTTTTTTATTCCTGGGTAACTAATTAGTACTAATTTATCTAAGGGCTGATTTTTCAATGGTCAGATACAGTCAAATCCTCCAACATTGCCCGCTTATTTTACATTTTTGTTAATAATAAAAAATTATAAACAAGAAAGATACCCGCGTCGTATATTCGGGTTAACAAGTTGTTATAGAATAGAATAGAAAGCTTAAAATGAAGTATTTGTGAGTACTAAATTTTTCAATTAAAGAGGTGGGCAAAGTTAAGCGGGAATTTTAATTCACATCTTTGCCCATTGTGAATATTCAAGTCATTTAAAGAGTTACGCAAATAATATTAAGAGTCAAGGTGCACACTGAAAAAAGGAAGTGAACTGTATTTAAAATATTTTTAAAGTTAATTTGGGTTGCGATCAAATCAGGTGGCCAATGCTATGAAAAATTTTTCTGAAATTTTCATACAAAAATGTTTTGTGGCTAGGGGCTGATGACATCAAATGAGCAAAAATATTACTTATATTTCTAGGAATTTTTATTTCAAGATTTTATTCAAGATTTTAAAGAATATTTATTAAATTTATTAGAAAGAATAAGAAAATTTATATAAAATCTGGCCATTAGAACAAAAGTATTTAGGTGAAAAAAACTGTCTGCATAACTGTTATAAAATTAAATCAGAATCGAAAAATATCAATATCAAATAAAACCAAATAAAAATCAAACTTAATAAATATTATTTTTCTGAAATGTACGTATAACTAACGTAGCTTTACTCTAAAAAGTAACATATTTTAATCACTTTGGTTTTGGATTGAAACTAAAAATACACATGTGTCAAATTAAACGACTTAAAATCGTTAATGAAGAAAAAGAGATATTTAAATAGCATAAGCCCACATTTTTCATATTAGTAAAGACAACGTGACAGCCCTAGTGCTTTTATACCAAAGGGCAATGTCTGGACAATTCATATGGAGTTTTTCTACTAAACATTGCCCAGCACTATAACGCACTAGATAAACATATTTTACTATGTGAAATCAAAGAAACATTCCTCATTTTAACCTTATTGTTAGATTTAACAGTCTTATGTATTTTCACTCCTTCTTACCAGTATCAAATAAAGTTTTTACATCAATAATTGGCACCACTTTTTCACGTCCAACTTCAAAAACACTTTGTGAGAAACAGTTTGAGGTTATGGTCAACCCACGTGCTTAGCGTTGCCATAAAATGTATAAAAATATAGTTGGAAGCTTAAAATCTCTTTAAACTGAACACTTTTTGGAAAATTCATTTTTTATATAAAAAATTGTCTCTGAAAAAAGTTATGACGAAAGGGCAATGTTGAAGGATTTAACGGTAACTATTACGTAGAAAATAACTTTGGCAATTGACAAGACTTTCCATCGAAACTATTTCAAACTCTCATAAGTATTCTACAGGATAAAAATTATTCACGCATTGAAAAATCAGTCCTAAGAAGAAACTAAAAGTATTGCTTCTGAAAGAAACAGCCTGAACCCACAATTCTATGCTGAAATGTTTTTACAAAGTAATCCAAAAGATGAAGTTAAGTAGACTCGTCCGAAACCTAAACCTTGATAAATATTTATGTCGACTTGCTTTTAAAACTTTTCACTGTTGCATTTACAGTTATGGTTGTGTCGAAAACTTTTGAAATGACCGAAATAGAATATGGTTTCTACTATTTTGAAGTGCAGATAAAAATAATTTTGTATAGACATAAAGAGACATGGTTAATTTATTTTGAGAAAATTATACCCTTGAATTTTCTTGCCAGTTCTTCTTCGCAAAGGTGGTAGAGTTATGCTTTATTTGACATAAAGAACAATTAATTAAGTCAGTGTTGAGAAATAACTATTTGGATTTGAATTTGAATTAACAAAGAATGTCATGTAAAAAAGTACAACATTTTTTATACATTTTGTACAAGTAATAATATTCTTTTTATTTTTACAAAACCCATATGAACAAGCACATTTTTTTTTTTAATTTAATGTGTCAGACTTTTTCACTCAATAAAAATATCACATACAAAACAAAAAATTTATAAAATTGCTTGTGAAAACTAAAAAAAAAAGCTGGCAAAAAATAACATATTTTTAAATCCACAAAGATATGTATGTCCCACTTTCTATGTAGGCATGATAATATTGAACTGGTCAAACCACTGTATCAAACATTTGTAACGCGTTGTTTGCGGAGTGGTAATTGAGGGTCCAGAAAGGAAATACCAAAGTTCTCTTCTATGTTTATTTTGCAGTAAAATTAAAAATATACAAAAATGCCAAAAATTTTGGCTACGCACACTCGTGTACGTAAAAATAAATTATTGATTTCATGAAAACTTTGATTGTAGATAATAAAAAATTGATAAACATGTAATTTTAAATAATAAACTCGGAAACAATAATAAATAAATAGATTCTAGTTGTTATGATGGATAATTTTTCGTGACTGGCTTGTCAAATCAAAACATTGCCGTTCTCCGACACTACGTAATTCGTAGTTTAAAATTACGTCGGGAACGACAAAAAAATAAAATTTACTGACAAAAAGAGGTCGGAATAGACAACCGTCACAATACCCCGGGGGCCGGGAAAAAAAATCTGAAAGATTTTTTCAGTATAGTTTTTAAAAAAAAAATATTCAAACCAAATCAAAATAAACCGCATATACATATCGAATTTTAATATTTAATCTGCCAAATGAAAGAACGATCAAAAAAAATAATAATTAAAAGCAAAATGAAAATTAATATTAACATCCTATAGAAGAATTTTTCTGAAAAAACATCCTGTATATATGAAAAAAAAAATAATACTGATATATTGCATATCAACAAGTTATTTAATAGAAAAAGAAAACAAAACAGACGAGAGAGAGAAAAAAAAAATCCTAAATAATTATCTTAAATTACATGGTTCATGAATGATAAAATTTTAAACATGTTCCTGGAATATACAATGTTAATATACATCGTTCAACTCCATCAACGTACATTATAATTACAACATACATTCTCTTTCATACTAGTCTTATTCCAACTACTGGAAATAAAACATCATGCAGTTAGAGTTGCTTATGAGGAATCGTATCCTAAATAAGTCAACTCAACAGAGTTGGACGCAACGGCAAAAGGCTTTAATAGTTGCCATCCGCTGAAAATATTAATAGCTTATGGCTTCTTTAACGTGTCGCTAACTCCCGCACGGTGATTACTATAAACAAGTTTCAGTTAAAGACTGAAATAAATATGCCGGAAAGAAAAGAAAATCATAGCCAGTCGTGAAACATTGACTTTTAAATAAAATCCAAGGGTCTTTTGTGAAGTAATTAAAATACTTATGTAATAAACATATGAAAATAATTCTCACGGAAAAGTGATTCAAGCGTATAAATAATACACATAGGTATGGTTTAGTTTAACGAGTTACCTTAATAAACGCTCGTGCAGAAGGCTTAATTTTACAAGTTGCAAACCGCTTGAAAAAAAATTGAGAAAAAAAAAATTAATAACATTTAACAAATTATACTATAAAGTATAATACAGATATTGAAAATAAGAGTTTACACTCCTAGAATTGCAAATATTAAATAAATTACACAATAAGTTAACCTAATACTACGATGATGATAATTAATTATAAGTTTTGACCAACGTCAATGTTAATGGTATAGCCAAACGATAATGAGGTGCATAGAAAAAAAATAAGACAAAAAGAATCGGAATATGTTAATTTATATTTCTGATTTTTAATTCATAAATTATTTCAGGTTTATTTAGTTGTGAAAAATTCATTGCAAAATCCAAAAAAAAATGTTAAAGTGAAATAAATTTGTTAATAGTCGTTATGCAGAAAAGAGCCTTAAAAAATATACGTATTTTCAAGTGATGAAAATGAATAGAAAATGTTATTTAAATAGTGAAATTACTGGGTTATAGAATAAATGTTGTGCCTTCAGAAAATTTCTTCAAAGATATTATAACGAAAGAAACTAAAGAAACTTAAATGTCTGAATAATTTAGCAGTAATTTGATATATTATAGTAGATATATAACCTAACTAGTGAATGTTAATGGTTGAAAATGGTAACAAATAAAGTTTTATGCCTGACCTCAATAATAATTATAAAAAAATTATTTTTAATGTTGCTATTCCTCTGTTGATATTGTTCTTCCTCTCTTCTCCATAGACTGCGTTTGAATGGTCGGCGCCAGTATGTAACGCGTTGTTTGCGGAGTGGTAATTGAGGGTCCAGAAAGGAAATACCAAAGCTCTCTTCTATCTTTATTTTGCAGTAAAATTAAAAATATACAAAAATGCCAAAAATTTTGGCTACGCACACTCGTGTACGTAAAAATAAATTATAGATTTCATGAAAACTTTGATTGTAGATAATAAAAAATTGATAAACATGTAATTTTGAATAATAAACTCGGAAACAATAATAAATAAATAGATTCTAGTTGTTATGATGGATAATTTTTCGTGACTGGCTTGTCAAATCAAAACATTGCCGTTCTCCGACACTACGTAATTCGTAGTTTAAAATTACGTCGGGAACGACAAAAAAATAAAATTTACTGACAAAAAGAGGTCGGAATAGACAACCGTCACACATTTAACACCATGGTTAACTATATATATTAAATATATATGTATTTAACCGACGATTATGTTAAGAACAGTTCATTCAATGTATCTTCTATCGTTCTATCTATTTCGTTGAATTTTTTTTGTTTAATTATTTGGTTCAACAACAATTAAAATATACAGTATATCTATTATACAATTTTATCAATAAGTTTTCTATTATTTATAAGAAATAAGTTTTTTATTTGTGTACAAAAAATGCACCAAAGGATTTGATATTGGATTGAAAAATATACTGAAAAAGACTATTAGGTTATGTAAGTTTCACTACTCCTATTTTTGTACTCATATCAAAATGAAATTAAAATAATTCTGTAACAAGTAGGTCTGTCTTACGTCTCATAGTATATGATCAAGGAGCTTGGTTACGGGCTGATAAACCAATGACTTGCTTGTATATGCTACTTTCGGAAGTCATTATACTTATTGCAACTTTTAGTAATGTGACATCGTGTGACAGAACAAACTCGAACTTTGTATATAAAATGGGAATATAATCTCAATATACCTACTATTAGGATTTGGCAAAATTAATTTTCAAAAGTTACTATAAAAATACCTAATGACATACTACGTACCTGTATATATTGATAGACATAATAATAGAGGTATAAATGAGGTAAAGATTGGTTAACGAAAAGGAAGTTTAAAATTATTTGCGATCTTAATACATTTCATTGATTAAAAGGGCATATAAAAGGATGTTCAAATAAATTCACTTATCTTACTTAGAATAAAAGTGGGTATTTATTAATTTAGAATTAGACAATACTTCTCAGAATCTAAATACCTACTAATTAACATAAATACATCTAATAAGTATAACTAAAGGTTAGAAGTCTTTTTTTTATTATTGAATATTGACAAATATTAAAAATTCTTATTTCCTTCCTTTATTTATGTTCATTTTGTGACTTGTTATCTGGCATGAGACCAAACAGTGGTTGAAGTCTCTTGTTATCAATTTCAATGATCTGAGCTTCTGGTGTTACGACAGGATGACAATCCGGTGCATCAGCCTCAGTGAGAAAGTTGGTTCTGGAACTTCTTGGCTGAATAATTAACTAATGTCATGGAATGAATTATAAATCTATTTATTTCTCTTCTTCATTCATATATTTATTTCATGAATTATTAACGAACGTAATATTAAACAGTCATTAGGGTTTCTAGTTTCATTCTCATTGTTCTGACTATCTGTTGATGCGACAAGGACGAGTTCCGGCTCACCAGACTCAGACGGAGATTGGATTTGGAAATTCTTGGCTGAATAATTGACAAATATTAAAAATTCTTATTTCTTTCCTACATTTATGTTCATTTTGTGACTTGTTATCTGGCATAAGATCAAACAGTGGTTGAAGTCTCTTGTTATCAATTTCAATGATCTGAGCTTCTGGTGTTACGACAGGATGACCCTCCGGTGCATCAGCCTCAGTGAGAAAGTTGGTTCTGGAACTTCTTGGCTGAATAATTAACAATGTCATGGAATGAGTTATGAATTGGGTTTGGAAACTCTTGTCTGAATAAATAACAATTATCATGAAATGGATATTAAAATTACACTTCTGTGTAATTAAAATGATCCAACTTGGAGATCACACTACTCAGTTTAAATTAAGGTATCTGCAAGATTTGGATCTTGTGAGATAATTTTATTCAAGATTGTGGAATTTATTGTTAGCTTTATTTATTCTCACAATCTCACCATATTCTAACCTCTACTAAATCTTATAAATCTATTTTCTTACAATGTATTATTATGCATTACTAACACTCGGGTGTTGGATTGGTGAATCCTGGAGAGAGAAAATCAAAAAATGAAAGAATGTCTCTCACATGAATAGGGCGAGGATAGGGGCCCTACTCACACCCCCATTTTTATAAATTCCCAATACATTTTAATTCATCAAACCTATTTCAACAGTCCTTTATTACCTTATATATCTTTTATTATATGTACTTATTATATTATATTTACTATATATTTTTATTACAATAGCATTTACTTTCATTCTTAGGTACATTCTTTGTTTCTTATCTTTGTCACATACCTCGGAAAAGAACTTGGTTACTATACAGCACAATGTGGAGTCCTACCCAACCTTAGACGATCACGCCAAATAAATATTGTACTTTTATTGATAAAGTTTTATCTCATGCCAATTATAATTGCTCTTCTATTAGCTGAAGGAAAAGAAAATATATAAATATATATTTTGGATAAAAAGTATTAGAATAAAGTTGACACTTATATGCTAGGTTTTATATTATTTTTATGTATTTATTTCAAATTTATATTTGTGACATTCCCTTCATATTATATTATGCTTATGTTGAGAGAGGGGTTACAATCGCCTCTGCATTAACTTTATCAATATCTACAATTATCTTCAATGTAGAAGATGTGTTTACAATTCTTTGGTTTTCTACTGTATTTTAAATGTTCTGTGTAAAAGCCTAGAATAATAACCTGTTATTAGTCATAGATAGATAGATCGATTGACAGAACGTTTATTTGCATCAAATACAAAGGTAAAACAAAAACAACAATACAAATTTCAGCTGACAAGCAGAAAGAAAAATATACAAAAAATAAAGAAAGACACAATAAAACAATTAAATAATCGTACATTTAGACTAAGTACATGTCTGCATAGGAACATGTCAGCCATGATGATGCAAAATGGTAGCAACTCAGTGTTTTCACGTTTGCAAATAATGGGAACCATTGATTTTCAGTTACCACCGATGCGAGTGCACGCGGAGACACACTAGCAGCAATAACGACGTTAATATGTTAACTACTATTAAGAATATTGAATATAAATATAATACTAATAGTATATATTTATATTCATATTAGTTATATTATATAGGTTACTATATTATGTAGGTTATTTTTTTTTTTTTTTGTTCCCCTCCGCGGGAAGGGCAGGAGGATAAAAATGCCCTGACGCATACTCTGGCGCGATTCCAAAGTTATGTGGGACTCGTCCCGACGCCTACCAGGACCATACCCACTAAAAACCCCCTGTCGGCTCGTGCATTTTTGCCACTCAGCCTTCATCTGAGCGACGGCCAATTGGAGAAAGAGGCCGCGCTAGTGGGGCCCAGAAGGGGACACCCGCTGGGATTACATAGCACTGAAGGTGCTCAAAGCACTGAAGGTTAATACATAGCACTGAAGGTGCTCAAAATGAAAATCAATAATTAAAACAAAAATTAAAAATTGCAAAATAAAATTGAATTAATTCGCATTTACGTTAGAATTAGGATTTACGTTAGAATTAGAATTTACGTTAGAATTAGAATTTGCGGCCAGAAGGGCTTCGAGATCGGCGGACAGTCTGGTGGATGAGTACGCTTGCGCATTCCTAGGCCTAGCGACTTTGAACTTCGAATCTAAGACAGGAGTAGTATATGAGACTGAATCACGAACTAGAGGATTGGGATGGGTTTCGGAGCGTTTGAAGAACGCTTCAGAGAGTGTTTTGAGATGTTGTTGTACTGTAGGCAGTTCAAGATCTCTATGCAAGTCCGCGTTACGCACGTACCACGGTGCGTTTGTGGCCCTGCGGCAAAAGAGGTTTTGAACTACCTGCAGTTTGTGCAGGAGGGAGGGTTTGGCGTGGGCAAAGATTGGCGAGGCATACGTCATGACGGGTCTAACGCAGACCTTGTAAAGTGTACGTTTGTTTCTGAAAGACATTTTACTTTTTCTACCTAACATGCTATTTAGGCGGCCTAAGTAGTGACGAGCGAGTTTCGAAACTCTTTCGACGTGTGGCTTGAAAGAAAGCGTCGGATCTAATGTGACGCCTAAGTATTTAGTATTGCGCTTCCAGGGAATGGGAATGCCTGCAATGCATTCGAACGTGGGGATCGCCATCGGTACGACGGCGTTTGTGGTCGAAGCGCATCGCAGAACTCTTTTCAGGATTCACATCGATGCGCCATTTTTGAAACCATACACCAAGGGCGTTTACGGCCTTTTGGAGTCTGGTTACAAGGTGCCGAACACTGTGGCCTTTGGTATAGAGTGCGGTGTCGTCGGCAAAGAGGGCGAGTTCGACGCCTTTCGGTGGGATGGGAATGTCGTTGGTGTACACGGTGTACAGCAGAGGGGCGAGGACTGAGCCTTGAGGGACTCCAGCCTTTATGGGACGAGGCGCAGAAAGCGTGCCTTCGTGTTTAAATCGAAACGTACGGTCTTTGAGAAACGAAGCTATTAACCTGACTAGGCGATCCGGTAAGCCTATCTTGTAGAGTTTATAAACGAGACCGCTGTGCCAGACTTTATCGAAAGCTTTGGCTACGTCAAAGAAAACCGCGACTGTTTTATAACGACGCGGATAGAACCCGTCAAGTATATACTCGACGATTCGATGGACTTGCTGAGGGCAGGAGTGTTTCGCGCGAAAGCCGAACTGATGGGGAATAATGAGAGGATCGCCATCCGTTGGAAACGGATGGTTCCGCATTCGAGAGAGTATGACTCTCTCGAGAAGTTTAGACATTGCCTTGAGGAGGCTGATGGGTCTGTGATTAGCCGGGACGTTCAGAGGTTTGCCCGGCTTGGGAATGCCTATGACTGTCGCTTCTTTCCAAGCTTTTGGGAAGTAGCTATGGTCGAAGCAGGCATTGAAAATGATAGCTAACAAGGTAAGCATCTGTTGAGGTAGGTGCTTAAGTGCGTGGTTGGAAATTCCATCCGCACCCGGAGCCTTTTTGGACTTTTGATTTCTAATGAGAAGCAAGATTTCGTCATAAGAGACTGTGACAGGGTCGGTGGTAATGGGGAGAGAGTCTCTGCGAAGGACTTCGTCCTCCACCGCCTGGATGTGTGAGAGATCAGCAGGTTGCGTGCTGGGCGAGCATTGTGCGGCAATGCTGTCGGCGAAGCATTCGGCTTTCTCTTCGATTTCAAAGGCAGTAGTGCCATCGGGACGAGTGAACGGAGGAACGTGAGAGGCGGTGTCTACGCGTAAGGCTCGGGCCATGCTATAGTACGCTTGGTGGGACGGAGAGATATTCGCCATGAGATCGTTCATCTGAGCGTCTCGGAGTTCCGCGAGGCAAGACCTAACTTTACGTTGAAGCTGATTCGCAGCTGTTCTATAGGCGGGCGTGGGATATTTCTTGGCTCTCCGGAGAGCCGCGTTCTTAGCTTTAATAAGATTGCTAACGGCTAAGGGAAGCGTGGGTTTGCCTTGCTTAGCAACGTTTTCGTTGTCACTGATGGCTGAGTTGATAGCATCAGTGAGAGAATTTACTAACGAATCAATTTTATCCGGGCTATCTAATTGTTCGGGAGAGATCGCGAGTGGAGAGTTCGGAGCCTCTAAGGCTGAAACTAACGTATTTTTAAAACCTTTCCAGTTGGTAAAGGTCTGTGACGGTTGTCTATTTCGACCTCTTTTTGTCAGTAAATTTTATTTTTTTGTTGTTCCCGACGTAATTTTAAACTAGGAATTACGTAGTGTCGGAGAACGGCAATGTTTTGATTTGACAAGTCAGTCTCGAAAAATTATTCATCAAAGCAACTTGAATCTATTTATTTATTATTTTTTCCGAGTTTATCATTCAAAATTATATAGTTAAGATATTTTATTATCTAAAATCAAAGTTTATTTTTACGTTCACGAGTGTGCGTAGCCAAAATTTTTGGTAAGGATTCTCATTCATTAAAATTTATTTTATTGTTATTTTTTCTTTTCAGATCAAATTTAATTGTATTAATATTTCTGTTCTATTTTGTGTGACTATTTTTTATTTCAATTTTGTTTATATTTTTCTGTTTGTATTTACAGGCATCTTGTATATTTTTTAATTTTACCGAAAAAATAAACACAGAAGAGAGTTTTGGTGTTTTACTGGAGTACGTCACATACTGGCGCCCGAATATTCAAACGTAGTTTATGGAGAAGAGAGGAGAAATTGCAACAGAAGGAACAAAAGGAACAGAAGAATTGCAACATTAAAAATAATTTTTTTATAATTATTATTGAGGTCAGGCATAAAACTTTATTTGTTACCATTTTCAATCATTAACATTCACTATAATATATTTATATATGTATCTACTATAATATATCTACTATAATATATCAAAATACTGCTAAATTATTCAGACATTTAAGTTTCTTTAGTTTCTTTCGTTATAATATCCTTGAAGAAATTTTCTGAAGACACAACATTCTATAATCCAGTAATTTCACTATTTAAATAACATTTTCTATTCATTTTCATCACTTGAAAATACGTATATTTTTAAGGCTCTTTTCTGCATAACGACTATTAACAAATTTATTTCACTTTAACATTTTTTTTTTGGATTTTGCAATGAATTTTTCACAACTTAATAAACCTGAAATAATTTATGAATTAAAAATCAGAAATATAAGAGTGACTTTTTTGAGTGAGTTTTTTTTGAGTGACTAGATTGGTTGTTACCAATTACTTTATATGAATTCATATATAATTATTGCTAATTATCTCACGGCGAGCATAAGCCGATTCTTTTTGTCTTATTTTTTTTTTCTATGCACCTCATTATCGTTTGGCTATACCATTAACATTGACGTTGGTCAAAACTTATAATTAATTATCATCATCGTAGTATTAGGTGAACTTATTGTGTAATTTATTTAATATTTGCAATTCTAGGAGTGTAAACTCTTATTTTCAATATCTGTATTATACTTTATAGTATAATTTGTTAAATGTTATCAATTTTTTTTTTTTTTCTCAATTTTTTTTCAAGCGGTTTGCAACTTGTAAAATTAAGCCTTCTGCACGAGCGTTTATTATGGTAACTCGTTAAACTAAACCATACCTATGTGTATTATTTATACGCTTGAATCACTTTCCCGTGAGAATTATTTTCATATGTTTATTACATAAGTATTTTAATTACTTCACAAAAGACCCTTGGATTTTATTTAAAAGTCAATGTTTCACGACTGGCTATGATTTTCTTTTCTTTCCGGCATATTTATTTCAGTCTTTAACTGAAACTTGTTTATAGTAATCACCGTGCGGGAGTTAGCGACACGTTAAAGAAGCCATAAGCTATTAATATTTTCAGCGGATGGCAACTATTAAAGCCTTTTGCCGTTGCGTTCAACTCTGTTGAGTTGACTTATTTAGGATATGATTCCTCATAAGCAACTCTAACTGCATGATGTTTTATTTCCAGTAGTTGGAATAAGACTAGTATGAAAGAGAATGTATGTTGTAATTATAATGTACGTTGATGGAGTTGAACGATGTATATTAACATTGTATATTCCAGGAACATGTTTAAAATTTTATCATTCATGAACCATATAATTTAAGATAATTATTTAGGATTTTTTTTTTCTCTCTCTCGTCTGTTTTGTTTTCTCTTTCTATTAAATAATTTGTTGATATGCAATATATCAATATTATTTTTTCATATATACAGGATGTTTTTTCAGAAAAATTTTTCTATAGGATGTTAATATTAATTTTCATTTTGCTTTTAATTATTATTTTTTTTTGATTGTTCTTTCATTTAGCAGATTAAATATTAAAATTCGATATGTATATGCGGTTTATTTTGATTTGGTTTGAATTTGAAATTTTACTAAAAAAAATCTTTCAGATTTTTTTTTTCCCGGCCCCCGGGGTATTGTGACGGTTGTCTATTTCGACCTCTTTTTGTCAGTAAATTTTATTTTTTTGTTGTTCCCGACGTAATTTTAAACTAGGAATTACGTAGTGTCGGAGAACGGCAATGTTTTGATTTGACAAGTCAGTCACGAAAAATTATTCATCAAAGCAACTTGAATCTATTTATTTATTATTTTTTCCGAGTTTATCATTCAAAATTATATAGTTAAGATATTTTATTATCTAAAATCAAAGTTTATTTTTACGTTCACGAGTGTGCGTAGCCAAAATTTTTGGTAAGGATTCTCATTCATTAAAATTTATTTTATTGTTATTTTTTCTTTTCAGATCAAATTTAATTGTATTAATATTTCTGTTCTATTTTGTGTGACTATTTTTTATTTCAATTTTGTTTATATTTTTCTGTTTGTATTTACAGGCATCTTGTATATTTTTTAATTTTACCGAAAAAATAAACACAGAAGAGAGTTTTGGTGTTTTATTGAAACTACGTCACAGGTCTTAGGAGATGAGACGTTATCGTTCGGCGGTCCTAGCACGAGGGAAACGGGGCGATGGTCGGAGCCTAGGTCATCGAGCGGTTCGATAGACCTTAGATCAAGATTGATTCGCTTGATAATTGCAAAGTCGAGGATGTCAGGAGAGTAGGACGGGTTGTTGGGATAGTGAGTGGGAGTGATGGGGGATATGACGTCTAGGTCAAGGGAGTTAGTGATGTCGAGGAGAGCGATACCGCTGGTGTTAGTCGATAGGCACGTCCAGTCAGTATGTTTGGAGTTAAAGTCTCCGAACATAATGACTGAATGGCCGAGGGCGAGAATGGCCTCAAAGTCGCTGCGGATTGGTCTGGTACCACTAGGTATGTAGATTGAAGCTATGATGGTCGGATGACCAGTCATAGCCAATCTACACACAGTGGCTTCCATGTTGAGGAGAGGAGGGGTAGGGAGAGGACAGCAGTGGAAGCCTCTTTTGTAATATATAGCGGTGCCGCCGAAACCGTCGGAGTTGGGCCTATCGTTACGAATAAACGCGTACTTAGGTATAGCGAATCCCCTGGAGCAGTTTGGAGTAAGCCATGTCTCCTGGAGAAGGAATAAGTCAGGTTCTTTGTTCTGAAGGAACAGTTTAATCTCGGGTAGGTTGGTGTTAAGGCTACGAGCGTTAAAAGATACTAGGGATAAGCCCTTGGGTTTAATACGACTGGACGCGGGATTCGCGGGTCTAGACATTATAATTTACTTATTTACGATTTTATAGAAAAATAAAAAGAAAATAAATTTATAACGAACATAGGAGCGAGTGATGCTCGGCTAACGCGAATAAACGCTCTTGAGGAGAGCGGGCGGCTCGCAGTTTGCGTGCGAGAACAGAAATTTCCGTAATGTCGACGTTTTGAATGACGTCGAACACGGTCTTCATGTCCTCAGCCAGCGACGACTAAGGTGAAGATGACAAAGCAGGACGCGGCCCTACGGAAGCTACGGGAGCTGAGATGGGTCGGGAAGGTGCAGGCGGGACAGCCGGACGCTGCCTCCAAGACAGAGCCGGAGTAGGCGTCGGCTGAACGGGCTTTGCTTCCGGGGGACCCCGGTTGCGCAGCGGCGGGAAGTTAGCGGGAGTGAGTGGCGGCGCCGGTTTAGGCGCGACCCTCTTGGCGGTGGAGCGCGGAGCGCGCGGGCAACCCCTGTAGTTAGCTGTGTGACCGGACTGGCCGCACAGCACACAGGCAGGGGGGGAAGTGGATTCGGGAGTGCGAGTGCACTCCTTCGTAAAATGTGGATCCAGGCACTTAACGCACCTGGGGGGAGCTGAGCAGTTAGCCGCTGCGTGGCCGTAGAGTTGGCAGCGGTGGCACTGCCCAGGGTGACCACGGGGGTTGGGACGCTCGACGGAGATATTTGAGAGTCCGCAAATTGTGCGAGCCTCTCTAAAGATCTCCCTCGAGTTAGGAGTATTTGACAGGATTACTAAAGCTAAAGGAAAACGCCTACCGCGGTTGGAGTGCATCTTATGCACTGCTTCGGCCGGGAAACCCTGGGACTTAAGGTCCTCGAGGATTTCTTCATTCGCGAGCTCGAACGGGACGCCCCGTAGTACTGCGCGGATCTTACGCTCCTCCGGGAGGGCGTAGGTGTGATACGCGATATGTTTTAAGGAAAGTAACCTGGTGAACGCGCGGAAGTCGTCGACGGTCGCGACTTGAATTTTAATTGTATCACCAGCGTTGGCGGCTTTTAGGTAATTAATTTTGTGCTCTTTGCACAAGTTAGAAACCTCGGTCCAGCGTGCTTTTTCCCGCAGGAAGACGGGCGGGGGGAGCTGAGGTTTCGGCGGGATGGGAGCGCAGCGCGTCGCTGGCTTCGATGGGACCGACGGAGACGCGGTCACTTCGAGTGACATGAGCGGCGCGGGGGCGGGTGTAGAAGACACCGGGGTTGGCTCGGGTGTTGAAGACATCGCGGCTTTTTTCGAACGCTTCTTGGAGCGTTTGGTAACTAATTGAAAGGCGGGCTCAGGAGAGCCGGTTAAGGTGGCGGCGACCGACGAAGCTTCGGACGTGGCGGAGTCTGAATCGCTCCCGGGAGCGGTACGCTTCCTACGAGATGATCGCGAGGATGAGACCGACGCGCAGTCCATATCGGATGGAACGGGAGACGAGGGAGAGCTATAGACCTGAGGGGTCTGGGTGTTGGAGGCCTGAGGGGCTGGGGTTGGGGCCTGAGGGGCCGGGGACGCGATTGATGCCTGCAAGGCCTGCGTTAGGATGTCTTTTGGGATGGAGACGCCTGCCGCAGCAAGCGCCTGGGTGAACGCGTTAATAATGATTAGCGGATCCATTAGGGAGGGTTGGGACAATAATATGTAAAAATATAAGTATAATAAAAGCTGCCTAGTTCCTAAAAACCTAGCAAAATCCTAGCGGCAAACCTCCCTACCAGCGGTAGGGGGGCTGGGGAGAATAACTTAAAACTGACCGTAGTACGCCGAAGGCCGCTACCTAGAAACCTAAAAAAAGGGTACGCAGGTAAAGAGTTGACCGCGTTAGGGTAAACCTTTACCGACAGAAAGGACAAATACACACGAAAACACACAAATATGATAAAAATAAATATGAAAATAGGAGAAAAATAAATAAAATAGAGAAGAGAAATAAATAAAAATAAAAAGGACTGGTTCAGTACAAATTCGTTGTCACCGTTAAGTATCCTTTGCACTGAAACCAGACTACTTACGCTGGGCACAACACTGCACTCAGCACAAGCACAACACAACTTAGCACAGCACTTTGAAGACTAAGGGGCTTAGTCGCAAAGAAAAATCGCACTTCGAAAGCACTCAGATGGAGTAGAAAAACCTTGAAAACCGTAGCACGGAACCAACACGCTAGACTGTGACGTCAGTAGACTGAGCGCCACGGAATGGCGGGAAGGGACCGATCAACGGAGAACTGGGTCTTGCACGTCCGCACCGCGTGGCGATCGGAGCGAGAATGATGTCGACGTTATTTATAACAAATCATTAATATATATATGTTGGAGGGTAGTTTTGTAGGACTGATCGAAGTTAGGAACTAGTATAAGATAGAATTGATTTCATTTAAATTACTTGTTTGATTAAATCTTGATTATGTTTTATTTAGTTAAAAATACTTTAGTTTGATGTATTAGTTTGATTTAAAGTCAATTGAAGTTATCTATTAGTAATTGTATTGTATTCAGTTTCATTTTATGTTTGAATCAACCAATAAGAGCAAGACACGTCTGGAGTGGGGTCGTGGCGTGATGTGGCCTGATTATTTTTGAGAATGGAATGTATAAATAGGAGTGTACTGGTCGGGGTGGACCATATTTTTGGTAACTTTTGGCTAAGTTAAATCGTGTGCCCGCTAGTCGCGAACCCGCTGCTCTTTTTCCTAATTTATTTATCAAAACCGTTTTGCATAAGTTATAAGTTTATAAAAATTATTTGAAGTCTAAATAAAGTGTTTGTGACATGTTTGACTTTCGCTTGCATTTCACCCAGTATGGATGCCCAACCTTTTACCACTAGTGACCATACCGGAGAACGTGATCGTTCTCCGAGATATATATATATATATATATTTATATATATATATATATATATAAATTGTGATTGATTTATAAAATGTCATTATGTATATATATGAATATAAATGTAAATGTTTATAAAAAGTTGTACCAAGCAACCAAGTTTAACAAGTAAAAAGGTAATTTTTGAAGAAGAAGCAAATGAGCTTTCATCCGTTTCTTAAATGTATTTTTTGAAAAAACGTTTCTTGTAGGAGGCGGTATGTTATTCCAGCATTTGGTTGCTTGGTACTATAAGGATCCTTCAAAAGCCACAGTCCTATGCATGTGATGAGCTAAAGCAATGCCCTCGTAACACCTTGTCCGTACCTATCATGAGAACTTGGAAATTTAAGTTTTTTATAAAGATATTCTGGGTACTTTAATAGATCGAACATTCGATCGCACTGATTCCGTGCGTCTCTGTTTGGGTAGCCGGCAGAATACCAACGTTGCAATAAAACTTTATTGCAACACTATGCTGAGTCGGAGCCTTTTGACGGGCACAGCAGAAAGATGGCAAAATTTTACCTATTACTTGTATATAACATCTCTTCTTTGTAAATCTATCTTGTAATTTTCTATTTTTTTGTTGTGTGTTTATGTCAATAAATTTTTTATTCATTCATTCATTCAACATAAGTGCCACGAGGTGCTGTTGCCGGCGAGCTTCCATATTCAGCATACCAGCATTATTTAGAAAAGGTGTGACATGGCTACGATACAGAACCTTGAAGCAAAAACGACAACGTGCATTTTGCACCCGTTGAACGATAGCTTTGGTTTTGTATAACAAACGAGGTCCATAAATCAAATCCCCATAATTAAGTTTTGATTAGATCAAAGATTCGCAGAGAGTTAATCTAGATTTTTCTGATAGGTAATTTCGAATTTTATACAAGACTTTTAATCTAAAAAAAACAGCTCCTTACCAGATTTGAGACAGGAGTCTCAAATCGCAAGTGGCTGTCGAAAATAATGCCCAAATTTCTAGCCTCACTGACATAATCTAGATCGATACCGTCAATTTTGACCTTTGGGTTAACTATTAACTTGGACTTGAATGGGTTGAGAGTTACAGAATTATTGTTTGACCATAATGTTAAGTTTTCCAAATCCACGTTCAGTGCATTCGTTGCTTCGGACAAATTGTGGGGATTGTGCGAAATATATAACTGAATGTCGTCAGCGTAGCTATGATACCTACAATGCGTTAGAACGTTAGGGAGATCCGCGCTATAAATAATAAAAAGAAGCGGACCTAGGGTGGATTCTTGAGGTACGCCTCGCAGAACCGGCTTAGATTCTGATATAAGGTAAGTACCATCATGTTGACAGATCTTTACTGATTGGTAGCGCCCACTTAAGTAGCTGTGGAAGCATGAGATTGAGTGATTATCAAAGCTGTAAAAAAAAAGTTTTGAAAAGAGCAACGGAATGCTCAAACTGTCAAGAGCGCGGGAAAAATCAAGCAGTGCTAGCAATGTACTACGCCCAAGGTCCTGTTCAGTAAGAATGTTCTCAACTACATCCAAAAAAGGTAGTGACAGTACCCCGACCGTTGCGAAATCCCGATTGTAAAGATGGAAGTAGACCATTAGCCTCGACAAACTTGATAACTTGCTCGTATACCGCTTTCTCTTAGATTTTCGAAAGGAAAGGTAAGATACTTATCGGTCTTATATCACTAAAGTCAATGGGATTGTCAGTTTTGGGCCAGGGTGTGACTAAGGCCTTGTTCCACTGAGGTGGTACGTTGCTACTTGTGATGGACAGGTTTACAATTCTCGTGATAGCAGGCAAATTTTTTGGAAGTGTAAGAAGCACCATGTCACGACTTATCTGATCAGTACCAATCGTATTCGATTAAATCATTAAAATTTACTTAGCTACTTCATTTTCAGTAACCAGACGTATTTAAAATAGGGGCATTGAATAGTTGAACCTATGGTGCTCAAAGTATTTCAGCTGTGAAATACCTTGAGGTCCCGGCAAAGTCAAAAAGTGGTTATTGATTTGCTGAGGGTCATAAAGGCTATCTGGAAGACATTATTAGGGTTACAGTGGAGTCATATTTTTGTTTTAATGTTTTTCCAAAATGCCTTACTCTCCCCAATATTAGAATTGACCAAGTTATCAAAATTAGCACGTTTTTCCCGATTAATACTGACATGAACTAACTTCTTTAAGTCTGTATAATATTTTTTATGTATTTCTGAATTAGAACTTCGATAGCGATCATGTGCCTTATTTCTTAATTTAATCATGAATTTTATATTGTCGTCACAGCTCTCGTATCAACCATTGATGTACGAGGTAGATGTGCGGATACGTAATGGAGCTTTCCGGTGATTATATGCGAGGGAACCATAGCTGTTTGCTTTAGGTATACCCTTAAAAAGTTTCCGATCACTCCTCGCATTGGCTACCGTAATTTTTTATTCACAAAAACCTCGCTCCGCTAACTTCTACGGTTTTCTTCTATCATGAATTGGTTTATAATTATATATAGTTACATAGCCTTCCTTATTGCATTTAATACGACTCATAATTTTTGATGAAAATATAAAAAAATATAATCCACCTATCTACTTGATATGTTTGCTTAATTCTGCTCGTTGACTAAAGCCTAGTTTAACAAAAAAATGTGCAGCTTATTTACCAAAGTTTTCAGACACACACGACTTTGTAAGCCTAGTTGGCTTTTAGTTTTATTCAATTACATGGGATGAAAACTTTGCGGTAAAAGTAAAGCTGGAAATATATGTTATTGGAAATTATGTTAAAACAATATTTGCTTTTTTAGGAGCACAAGACTGGATAACCCTTATAATAGTACCCAGAAGTATATTTATACCGCGAAAGTGAAAATTTGCCCGATAGGCCTACAATTATTTTCTGTGAGTAGTTGAGATAACTTTGCTTACCCAGAAAATTGTATTTTGGTTTCGATATTCAATAAACTAATATGTATGTAGGTTTATATGTTATACTCAAACACGCAAACACGTCTTAATGAATTCGAATATTTTTTTGCAAATCGATAAAATATAACATCTTATCCATAAGAGCTAAGACAGAGATAGTGTCACCAATTATAGGCCATTATCAGTGTTATCTACCCTGTCCAAAATTATTGAAAAGACTGCTCTGCTTCCTCAAAAATTATACTTGCAACTAATCAATTTGGTTTTAGAAATTTACCGAAGATGCAGTTTTGGAGTTGACAAGCACAGTTGCTAAAAAATAAATTGAAATAAAAAAAAACGATAGGCATTTTTCTAAATTTATCCAAAGCATTTGACGCTGTCTCTGTACCAATTTTACTCTATAAACTTGAAAGACTGGGTATACGAGGGTCTGTATTTGATCTCTTCAGAAGTTACTTAATTGACCGGTACCAGTTTGTCACGATAGACGGAGTGGTAAGCAAATCACAAGTCTCTTACGGAGTCCCTCAGGGCAGTGTCCTCGGGTCTACCCATTTTTGACATACATTAATGATTTATATACACTAAACTTTCCCAACACGAACATTGTAACGTATGCAGATGACACTGCCTACTTGTTAGCGGAGCGGTTGTTTATAAGCTCACTCTCAGGCTTAATCGATCCTGCTTATTGTCACCTCTTGGCTTTCTGTGGAATAAAACAGGTGATTACCGGGAATATAAAGTTAGATTTAATATCAGAGAAGTTAATTTATAAGGGTATTTACAAAAATATTATTTACAATAAATTTAAGAAATAAAATACTAAACTAGGTGACTCGAGGTGTACCAGGTGTATCCGGGTATCGTTGCTGGAGAGGAGGCGTGAGCTCGTGAGGCAGGAGCGGTGACGTAATGGTGAACCAGCTGACACGTAAAGCAGGATCGCCGAGGACGTGCTGGCTAGCACGCATGATACAATTGGTGAGGCTTGCAGGCACGCCAGGCAGAAGTGGAGTCGGCGAGCGGACTGGCACGCAGGGCAGGAGTGAAGTCGGCGTGCGGACTGGCACGCAAAGCAGGAGCGGAGATGGCGTGTAGAATGGCACGCAAGTCAGGAGCGAAGACGGCGTGCGGGCAGAACGGCACGCACGGCAGGAATGGAGAATGGAGATCCCAGGCACACAGGGTGGAAGTACTAAGTAGTAAAAATTTGTGATAGTAATGTTTATATCTCCGAAGCTCGGGATCGACTAGCTTTCTTCGATAAGTGTGGACTAAAATCATGTTCTGTCGAAGCTGTTGTTTGAAGTTTGAATCCGTCTTGACGGCCGGCGGTAATGGAACGAATTCTCACTTATGAGGGCGCTACTGTAGTCATGTTCATTGGTGGGAATTCGTCCGAGTGGGTATTATCACCGCCTTGAGTTACATTTTAAGTAAAGTAAGCATGATGTGCGGTTGCCTAAAGGTATATAACAACCTCTTTGGTTTATTTTACATTAATCGAAAATTACAATTTGACAAAGTCATCAACATCAACTAAATTGTCTAAATGAAATGACAAATAATTTTATTTACAACGAAAAATACAAATAAAATTAATTGAATTAAAGAAGATAATAAAAATTGACAATTTATACAAATCATACGCATATTTATACAGGACCGAGAACAGTAAGTTTTATAGTTTAGTTTTTGGTATGTTACATACTTTCATATTGTGTTGTCTGGAAAGAGCACAAAGATTTGTAATTAAGGTTATGGCAAGTAAACCAATACACTTGATTTAAAAGCTTTTTGTCTTGACCACTATTCTACGAAAACATTCACAGGTTCCATATGATCCTGAACTCGAAACACGTAAAAGAGGAGTTGATAAGGTTTAAAAAGAATTAGAATTTCTTTTTTAGGTCACCATATCAACTACCTCAACCCCTTCCTTTCTTTATAATAGAATTTAAGAAAAAAATACTTGTGTATTGAATGTCCTATGGAGAATGTAAAAATAAGGTTTCGGAGTGGCTTCACGGTCTTCCTTATGATGATGTTGAAAATTTTATTAAACTCTAAACGTACTGATACTAAAATAACACATACGTACACACACACACACACACAAACAGGACGAATTACAGATATACATACACTCCTAAATTCTTTTAACTCATTCTTTAATACATTGAAGTGTATTTTTTTAAACTTTATAAAATTTTGGTATTATTAAAAACAGTGTTATTCTGTTTTGGGCGCTGACAATTGCGACTCAGTCCTATGTGACTAATGCAGCTAATGCAACTAATAGCTTAAGACATTATGTTATATGTGTTAAATAAATATTTTTCAATTTCAATTTCAACTTCAAATATTTTTCAGTGTTTTTAATTCAACCTTTCAACCTGGTAACATACAGGCTCACAATAATCTCCAAATGTTTATCAAACGTACGAAAAGAAATTTGTGATTAATTATTCATTTTTATTTTTGTGCAAACATTGTTCACTGTTAAATATTAATTATTTATTTTAATCCTACTATACCACTCCAATTAATTTAATAAATATAAAAGGTTTATTTGGATTCGGTTAATTATTTTTAGGAAATTATGCTAAGTTATGCTGAATTTATTTGATTTTAGTTTGTGTTAGTTAGTGAATTTAGATACTTTATTTTTTTTTACTTTTGCTTCAATATATACATTTTTTAGTGACTAATTCGGTTTTCGTTACACGACAGGATTCTGTACTAATTTATTACCGACCCTTTGTTCCTGAAACGGTGGGCTTCTCTGTTTCAATACCACAAATTCGGTTAGTGCATACCCACAGAGCGAAAGATAGGCGAGCGTATACACATTAGTATTATCGTTGCAATATGCAATACTACTGTTGTGTTTCTGTTTTGCTACACAGTACTGAACTTCGTCACATGGATATGAGCGTAATTCGGATTTAAATTTCTTTAATTTTTTTACATACCCATATCGTTTTATATACTTTTAAATCGTAACATACGAAAATATTTAAGGAATAACAGACGTAACCTCGAAATAAGCTTTGTTCCGACTAGTGCTCAAAAATATCTTACATCCAGATTTGGCAGATTTAGTTCGTTCAATTATATGTTTAGTTATGAGGCGCTTTAAAAATTATATTTGTTATGGACCATGTGATTAATGGGGCATTATGATAATGTCTAGCCTTATTGGGCTAAGTGATTAATTGCTCTCTGAATTTAAGATAAGTAATAAATATCATGAGCAGGTAATGATTTACACATGCCAAATGTAAAAAAGGGACTAACTGAAAACTGAAAGGGAAAGCATACGACTCAATATCGTTCCCAATGATCTCTAGTAATTTCATGATTAGATTAGTAGATTTTTAAATACTTTGACTTTGTGGGGTGTGATGAAAGTATTTGGATACGTATCTTTCCCACATGTATTTCAGTCTTTCATATTGTGACTTTGGTTGAACTTAACAAAATCCTTAAAATGTTTACCAATTCTTAAAATGCCTGTTTACGAAATGTAACATATTACAACGTCACAACAATGTCTGCGAAACCAACACGTCAAGAGCTTGTAAATAGCAGAACCACAACTAAAGCAAAGTTAAACACAGTAATGAAACTTGAAGCAAATATTTCAAACTTGTTTAGCACGAGCAACTGGTGGTTAACTATTGTATCTAACCAACAAGCGATCAAGTTAATAAATACTAAAAATAATCAACGTATTTTTTTGTATATCGACGACCAAGTAGCTAAGTGGTTAGCCCTACCGCATACGCTGGAGGTCCCAGGTTCGAGTCCTGGCCGGGGCATTCATTTGTGAGATGAACATAAATGTTTGTTCTCGGGTCCTTGTTGTTGATATTTATATATGTATGTTTATTCTGGGTTCCCCCCAATTCGCTGTAGGGTCATCCATAACACAAGCTCTGCTTACTTTGGGGCTAACAGTTTGTGTGATTGTCTGGGGATTTATTATTTATTTATTTATTTATAAATGTTTTTTTTATCTATATTAACACAATATTAAGCAAAATTTTGAATTTTTACAACTTTGTTTCGGAATTATTATAAATTTTTACTCAAAAAAATGCAATAATTCTGTTCTTATAAGATTATTTAATTTTACTTGATAAGATTAAGTAAGATTATTTAGTTTTGCTTTTATCGATACGTTTTTATTTTATAATGTTTTAAACGTATTAGCCTTTTTAAATTATTCTGTTTATGATTCAGCAGAAATGACATAAATTAAAGACAATTTTTTTCATACATATTAAAAGATTATAATATATTAGGTCCTTACATATGAAATTGGCATTTTGTAAGGAAGGAACATAAAGTCAATTTTTTTTTAAATGAAATATATTAATATGAATCTAAATATGAACCTTGTAATTTGTGACATGATATCGATGACGACCAATTGCGGCAAGTAGTATTTGAAGAGACCGAAACAAGTGAAAATCTGAAGTTTAATTCTGTACTGTACGGTGGATGTATCAACACATCCCAGACAAACTTTCTTGATTTTGGCAGAGACTAAAGAAATGTGCGGTGGGTGGCGTTATCTCAATAAAATACCACACTCTGTCTGTTGCCCAATTCCGGTCATTTTTTTCTGAATTTCTTGCTTAAGCCTCATCAGCTATTTGTAGCAAAGATCCAAATCGATAGTTTGACACCATGATAAAAGCACAATAATAACGATGCCCTTCCAATGTTACTAAGAACACAACATCATCCAATTCGGGGTTAATCCGTGATTTGACACAGAGTTTGGTGCTTGACCGCTCTTTGAGCACAGTCTTTTTCGTATATTCATGTCGTAGGTGAGCCACTTTTCATCACCATTTTCTTCTTGTTTCTTTCTTGGGAAAAAGATAATAATTTGACTGGAAATTGAATTCATTAAATTAATTACCGTTTAATTAACATTAACAAACCGTACACGAACTTTTAAGTTCATTTTTGCATGCAGACGTCAGCACTCAGAGAGGTTCAGGTAATTAAACAATCAGTATGAAATTTTGCGTTAGGGGAGTTTTATCTGTTACGAACTTACGAAAATAGAGTTATAATATGGCATTGTGTAGTTGCGTATGACGATGCGACACTAGTCGGCATAATTGAGACAAACAAGTAACGTCATTTTCTTCGCCTACAAGAAGTTATCTATTATCTGTAGAATGGACACGAATCCATTTTAGCAGTATTGCATAGGCTATTTGACAATATAAAAATTAATTATTGCATAGATAATGTATTTTGTAAGCTTGCCGTATTACTAGACATGAACAATAATTTATTTATTCTGAAAAAAACGCACAAATAAACTTATCTTTTTCGAATTTTAGCATCAAGACATTAAACAGTTTGGAGTGGGTAAGTTTTAAATGATATAAATGATAGGCAAGTAAAAATCTTGTTTCTGTTAAGGCGTGCCATATTTTGACGCCATCGTGGGACCCCACAGGCCAGTTTCAACGCCACATTGCTGCAGCAATCACTTTGACAGTTTAAATAATCAGTGTACTACGTAATGCAGCTTATGCTCTGCAGGTTCTAAACGGGATGGTGGTGGGGTCTTAATAGCGACTCTAAAAAGGTAAAATCCTATAGAATGTCACAATGGGAGTCGGATGGGGAGGATATTTGGGTTACTGTTGAAGTCAATGTTAGTAATAGCTCCAAAAAACTCTCTTTGTGTGGAGTATACTTTCCCCCTTCTGTTAAGGTTGCACTATTATCGAGTTGGTTTAATCACGTAGATAACGTAATGAATCAGGTTAATGAGGCAGTCAATGTGGAGACTTTAATTTGAACTTTATTCAATGGTCCAAAATCAACGGTGGGGCAATCACGTCTCCATCAAATTTCGGCTGCCAGTTGGGCACTTCCCTTGTAGATTTTGCTTGCTAGCAATCACTTACGCCAAGTCTACTGTATACAACAGCAGACAACAGGACTTTAGATCTAGTTCTAACAACTTTAAATACTATCAGTGTTGAAAGCCCATCAAGGGCTCACACGAAGATAGACCCTAAGCATCCTTGTCTGTCAATTACGCTAACTAATTTTACTTATCCCTTAGCTAAAACTGATAAAAAACAACGTCTGATTGTTTTAAGACTGATTATAATTCAACAACTTTAGAGATTGATTGGCCATTAAAATTAAATAAAACACGCAATGTTAACGATAATTTAAAACTATTATACGACTAAATTTACAATGCAATTGATAAATGTGTACCTAAATGTACACGTACGGATAGTAAATAACCCGTATGGTTCTCTCAACCGCTTATTAAACTATTAATAAAAAAAGGAAAAAAACGTAAAAAGTGGAAAAAATATGACCATTCTCGTGACGAGATAGAGTTCAGCATATTACGCGAACGTTGTCATAAACTGTGTGCTGAATGCTACACTAGCTACAAACAAAAACTAGAAGCAAACGAACATAAAGTGTAGTCCCAAATTGTGTTGGCGATTTATAAAAAATAAACGCAGTAACGGCGCTGGTATACTATCAACTATGCATCTCGGAAATAATACGGCTTCCCGTGCTATAGAAATCGCTAATCGCTTTGCCTCCAATGTTTCTTCTGTGTTCTCTTGTGACGACATTAATCAGAGCGTTATAAATTCAGTTGAGTATGATACTATCGGAAAAATATATTTTGATTGGAAGGTGGTTATGAATAAAATGAAAAACTTGGATGTAAACAAAGGCGCGGAATCTGATGGTATTCCAGCTCTTTTCTGGAAGCAATATTCAGGGATTCTATCATATCCTATCTGCTCTATTTTCAACCAGTCATGAGAAAAAGGTGTATTCCCAAGTGATTGGAAGAAAGCTAGAGTTATGCCAGTGTTCAAGAAGGGTGACCAGGGTGATGTAACAAACTATCGACCCATAAAGGTCCGGACCCTTAGTTGTCCGGCCAAGCTCTTTGAAGAAATGTTATGCCCTATACTCACAAGTCATCTAAAGTCGTCGATTTCGGTTCATCAGCATGACAATTGAACTGACAATTAAATGGATGAACTGGCTTCACGAGTTGACGGTGGTTATCAAGTTGATGATCGAAAAATCCGTGTATTTATATTTTTTTATTTATTTTTTATTTTTTACACGGATTTTTCGAGCGCAATTTGACAAGGTTAATCATAAGCTGCTTATCATGAAATTACAGTCGTTTGGAATAGGTGGTTCACTTCTGGCTTGGTTCCAATCGTATTTGACAAAAAGACCACATTCTGTGGCGGTACTTGGCTCTGACTCTGATACTTATCTATCGACTTCTGGGGTACCACAGGGCTCCCATCTAGGACCAATATTATTTTAAATTTTTATTAATGACATCACCAATTCTATAAAACATTGTGACATTAGCAAGTTTGCCGATGACTTAAAAATTTATAAAAGTGTAAACTCTAATTCTGACGCTTATATGTTGCAGGAAGATATTAACAGGATAACATGTTGGTGCCAAGAGAATGGCATGGTAATTAATCCGGAAAAATGCTTCTATATAAAATTTACCAGAAAGAAAAATCCAATGATCAATGTTTACCACATTAAAAGTGAAGTGATTTCCGGGGTTAACACGATTCGCGACTTGGGTGTGTTTCTTGATACGATTATTGTAAAATCAGCACGAATGTTAGGTTTTATCAAACGCAATACCAAGGAATTTAAGTTTTATAAGACTAAAATAATCTTATACAATGCGTTGTATGGAATCCACAGTATAGTGTGCACTCACAACGTATCGAGTCCATACAACGTTCATTTACGCGATACTTAGCCTCGTTCCACTGGCTTCTCTCACAGAGCTCCGTATGTAAATAGACTGCACTTCTTTAAACTTCAGTCGTTGCATAGTCGTATTATACATGATCTCAAATTTCTATACAAAATATTCAATAATTTGATTGATTGTTGTTGTTAGTTGCCTTAACGACAAAATTAAAATTTTTTTAGCACGTTGTTTACCTCAGTATCTGATTACTAAATTATTCCATGTGACCTTGTGTAAAACTAACTTATTTGCTCATTCTCCACTTCCCAGAATTATTGCTTTATTATATATATTATATAATTGGCTACAAACAGATCAAATCGCTACCAAAACTAACTGGCTTAACATCTGCCTCCTAATTACTGTATAAGTAAGCTATGCGCGTCATTGTCTTAATCTTGCCAATTAATGTTCTAGAGTATATTTCTGGATATAGGAGAGGGTCACGTCTTATTTAAAGCGTTTTATTGAATGTCAATTGTTTATTATGTGAGTGAGGTTTTCACAACAAATTACACAAAAGTAAACCAAAAATATTTTATATTCATGACTTTGAATATGTTTAAATTTTTAAAAGGAAAAAGTAACATCTTTTTTTATTGCAGACATGTATCATATATTCACTGACGAGAACGAAACGTAAAGACGACGATGTAACATTTATGCAAGCTGCTCTGTCCATACCTTGGTGTCACATAATAAAAAGTCTCACAATCATTTATTATTTATATCGTTGTATCCATAAGGCGTACCGAAAGTTTCTGAAAGTTACTGTAAATTACATAAACAATATTTAAAAGTTATTACTTAAACATTTAAAAACGGAACACTATTGCTGTAGAACACAGTTTGTTTCATCTGACTTTCGCTTGTTTCTCGTGAATATTTTCATAGTATCATAATGAGTAATTTGACAGTGGCATCAAGATGTGTTTGGCGATGAAGCACCATGCAAGACGACTAGTTATAGCTAGTTTGCAGAATTCGAGCGCAGTTGTGACGATGGTCGGCCATCCATTACTGTGAAAACAAAAATATATGGGCTATGCGCCTTATTATTGAAACAGACAGTCGAGTGAGCTACCATGAGATTCGGGTATCCGTAAACATACGCATGCGTCAAATGCAAACAATCTCACTAAAACATGTGCGCGAACTATCACAAAATTTGATTGTGGCTCAAAAAACCGCGTCAGTTTTATAACGTACTAACAATTGATGGACCAGGGATTTAATGTTACTATCTGAGAATAAAGCAGCAATCGACCGTGTGGGTCTTTTAAGATGAGCCGAAACTAAACCGACTTGGCTCGCATGCAAAGTGCCCTTAAGCAGAAGACTACTTCTTCAAAAGAAACAGGAAACGTGACTTTTATTGCTGTGAAGTACCATCGTACCGAGCACAGAGACAGTTAGACGACCATTTGCTTGCCAGTAATTTTGCAAACATATGAGACATATAATCCATACTGCAAACCCCAATATTTTTGAACCAATTACGCGGTCAAAGATTTTATTACCAGAAGGTTTTCAAAATTAGTCTATTCGTATGAAAAACTGCATTTAAGCAAACGAAGTATACTTTGAGAAGCGAAAAATAATTGACAATTAATAGTATTTTTTTCTTATACATTCTGGAATGTCTAGTGCGCTCCTCTTATAAAGTAAGGTACATTTGTGTACCTATACTATCGTACAAAAAAAAACACATGTTTATTTCCGTCAATATGTCAGTTATATTTCTTAGACCATTCAAATACAGGGAAAATAAATGTCCTCGCTGGCAGCACGAACACGCCTTTAGTAGCGATATTCACTTACGTCTCCCGAGGCAGATTCACACCTGTGAGTTATAAATGAAACATACCTGTTATAATCCATTCAAATTACGTACATAGGCAAGCTTTGTACTAGTAAATTAATATTTTTTGTTTTAAATATTTTTTACAGAATGACTTATATGTTTTTATACACACACACACACACACACACATATATATATGTGTATATATATATATATATATATATATATGTATATATATATTGATTAATTAATTATTTCTAGTATGTGAGATTAAATTGAAAGTTGATGTTGCATACAATTTATGTCTTTTAATTAATTACAAGCAATTTAGCTTAATATTTAGTTTACCAGTTGACTTAGTAAAAAACACACTTGTGTACAGGTTTATATGGTTTGAAATTAAGTAAAATTAAAAAAAATATTTATTATATGGACATGTATGTAAATAAATATTTATTATATCCTATTTATTCAAATATTTATTTTTCTCAACATTGACAATTACTTGTTCTTATTAATGTCAAATAAAGCATGACTCTACCACCAGATCGGAAAAACCTTCGAGAAGAAGAACTGGCAATAAACATTACGGGTATAATTTTTTCAAAATAAATTTCCAAAATGTCTTTATGTCTATACAGAATTATTTTTATCTGTATCTGTTTGCTTGGCAAGTCTCCCTCCCCCCAAGTATCCAAACGACGAAAACCCTCAAACGGCACCCGTTCACGAGTTATCGCGGTGTCCAGCCATCGCCCTCGTCAACCATATCAGAGGGAAGTGAGTTTTGTCTGTTTGTTCACTTTCCATATAATGGGTTCAGTTTTAAGGTGAATAGAGTTATCATTTGAAAGCAACATAACATAGTGTGCCTGGGGAGCATATTGTTGTTGAAATAACCACTGTCACCTAGCCCATAATTTGCTAGAGTAGAAAGCGCAAAGCGTTTTACTCAAAAAATATAATTGGTAAACAAAGGTTTACTTAATTTTAGTACCATAATATTCAGTGTTTTAAAAAAACACTCCGTTTTGCATGAAAAAACATAATATTTTACTTTTAAGTTGTTTTGAAGGTGGTAAATGTTTTCATTTCATTTACTAACAAAATTTGGATTTAGTTGTACAAATGAGGTTGACATATTAATGACACCATAAGCGATACATTTTTGCTTTTCATTTGAGTTTAGTACATTTAGAAACATCGTGAGATACTAAAGGCCACTTTCTTTTCTTTTTCTATTAAACTGACAGAGACATTAAACAATATTTAGTCTAGTGCTAGCTAATTCAGAGCTGCACAAGTGATCCTAAGAATAATAACATAACCTAACCACATAAATAATAACACTGTACCGTATACTAACCATATACAATGTTATAAAAACAATAACCAAAAACTAAAAAACTAATTATGAAGTAGAAACAGTTGTTGACCACAAAGGTAGAAGTATATCATTCTTCTTAATAAGTTTGAAACAGTCGTAAAAGTGACCTTTTGGAGGCCTAACTCATTTGTACTATAATACGACATTGCTTACGATGCCGGTGCCTACTTAGGAAAAGTATTATGCGATCTGATGAGAATATTAACAAGGTTGAGACAAATTTTGTAATTGGTTATTTTTACTTTTTAAAGGGCGACATATTAAAGGACGAAAACATATTGAAACCAACGGGGTATGATGGCCACAAAAATAATTAATTTAAAAACACATGTAAACATGTAATAAGTCTGAAGCTAGCAAATATATTACTTATAGCCAATTGAAAAACTTAGTATAAATATCTAGCAAGTACTATCTAGGATTGAGAGGGAAATTATTATTATTATTTCATTTACAAGGCACTTCTTGCCGATTTACCGGTAGTTTAGTGCTGCTGAACAAAATTTTACCTGTGGAGTTTATGGTTATCGTAATTAATATTATAGACTGAAATATATATATAAATACCACGAAAGTGTTTATTTAGCTTGTATTTTTAGTAGTAAAACCAATATTTAAAACAATATTATACATTTAGAAAGGTACTTTATGTTATATTTCGCAAAAAATATAATACAAACCAGACAATAAAGAGAAAGCTTCGAACAGTACAGACAGACTGATATGTTTACTTATTTCCGCTACTGCTCCAAGATTTAAGCCTAAATAAACGAAGTTTGATAGGACATCGGTAAGGATGAACCTAAAGTCCTGGGGGTATGCCGAAGTTTTATAGTTGCAACGCGACGTGGAGGCGTGATTCGCAATGTGTGAGTAAAATAAACGGAACGCGACGGTTTCTTTTGTCTTGTCAGCCAGGCGTTCTTTTTTTACACAGACAGCATCAATAGAGTTTTTTGGTTTATTTATTAAAACATTTTCAACAAGCTTCAAATTTTCAAATTTAAACATCTAAAACTTATAGGTAATAAAATATTTGTGGTTAAGTATGTGGTTATCTTATAAGTATAGGTGATTTACTTACTATTTTTTTCAGGAAAATAATAGGAAGATTATATAAATTTTTAGTCTCAAATTTAATACCAATAATACCGGACATTCTTTAAAATTTATATTTTGTATAACAGTGAGGCGGATGGTATAATTAGCAATTGTACTAAATGGCTAGTCATGTTGCTGAATGGATCTGTTCGGCTAACAGCCTAAGCCGTTGTGTTGAATAGGTATATATATATAAGCAAGGATTCCGCGAATTATTTATTACTTTCACGATTCGTGCAAAGTGGGTAGTAAACTCGGCAAATTAGAAGTATGAAAATTTAAACTACATATAAAACTACAAAAAAACGTCTAACAAGTGGCTAGCAGTTTGATAAATTATAGGGTTCCCGCGGCTGTAGTGGCTAACTTACAATAGTTAAATAAATATTTAAGAAAAGTAAATCGCTTAACCCAATTGTTATTACAACACCATTAGTTTCTCGCATCCTGAAAGATACAAATTGCAGAACTTCGGTCAAAAAACTTCACGCAATTTAACTCTTCCTAATCTGTACAATTAGAGGAAAGACCACTTTTGACCAACTTCCTCGTTGTCTAGTTTGGAAACTTGTATCAAATGAAGGGAATTCTCGGAACAAGAAAAGCTACTTGCTAAGAAAGCTAAGAAAACTAATTTGATTATTCTAATGTCAAAATAATTAGAACAATAATTGTATCAAGAATATACAATTATTAAATACTGATAAAAGTGATGGAGAATAACTTCTTTGAAAGAGACAAAGTCGCCAAAGACAATTGTGAAACTCTGTGGTAAGTATAGGTATGAAAAGTATATTTTTTTATTTATATATATTTTTTTAATTATATTTGTAGTATATTTCGCTGATGTTCCAGTTACGATTACTAGATCATACAATTTTTTGTTTGTGGCAGCCGAATCATTTTCACAAAGCTGTGAAAATAAGTACAAGGTGGATTTCAAATTCCAACTTCTAGACACCTGGGCCATTATCAAAACATTCAAGACTATTCCAGTAGATCTAAGAAGGTTAAAGTTAGCCATAAAAGGTCGTCTGAGTCAATTTTGGGGATGGTAGTACCTCAAGGTTCAATTCTGGGCTTATTTCTTTTCCTTGTCTATATGTATAAATAATTTGCCCTATATGGTAGGCAAGAATCACGAGACTGATGACAACTCAAAATTTTTTTAGACAGTAAACCAATTTTGAAGATTTGAACAATGCTTTCTATAATGTTGTGCAGTGGTTTAATGTAAATAATTGAGCATTTGATGACAAAAACTTGAAAGAAGTATTCTGCACTAAACGTAAAATAAGTCGAATTAAACTTGCATCTAAATATAGGTTGAATCTTGTCTGGCTTTGCAGTATGCCATACTTGTGTGTACATACTTTAAATAAAATGGCACTTTCATTTAATTAAAACCATGTGTTAAAATCCTTACATTTGCACCAACCCCTGTTCCTATCGATGCTGTGGAAATGTAGTACGGCATAAACGATACTGTGTCTATTGAATAATACATAATAAAATTTCTTATACCGTAAAGTTAGATCGAAAAACTACGAGCAAACTTGACTTTATCTATTTAAATATGCATAGACTTAGTTCAGTTAAATAAAACTGGGCAACGTTATATGTTTTCATACTCGTTGTGCCTAACAATGTTAACCTTTGTTTTTCATGTTGAATTTATAACCTGATGTATAGCGTAATTTGTCATTGCGAAAATGTTTGGGTTCCCGTGCGGATAAAATGGTAAAGATCAATTCTTTTAACCTTTTGAGCTAAAGGTTTTGTATGGACAGGAAATTTTTCGAAGCTTAAATTATTTCATTAATATTTATTAGAACCTAGAGGCTACGTTGGTTGCTATAGATCGCATTACACAACCTCCGTATAGCTCTCGCAAAAATAAATCGTTGAAAGAGATAAAATACGTTAACTTCCCAAAAAAGTGAATTTTCATTGTGGCTGAAAAACAAAAAGTCGTATAGAGATCATTGATTTCGGGTAAAATCTATGTTCTTATAATGTAGTGCTCAAATGAAGTGAATTGTCTAAAAAGTCAAGGTGCTCAAAGAAATCAAGTATGCAAAATATGATATCCGCATTTTTAAAATAGTTTTTAGCTCATAACAACTTGCAGATTATGATTGTGGGTGTTGCCACAAAGTTGTCCAGGTTGGCTAGTTTTTTGGGACTCGCTTCCTTAAACAAAAATTACCTCTATTAAACAAATGGTTGCAGCCACTTTAATCAGGTTGACGTGTTTAATTAACGATAAAAAAAATTTACGATTGAAGGTTAAAGATAAGATAAGATATAAAGAATATTTAATAAACTGAGAAAAAAAAATAGGAACTAAAATCATAACATAACATAACAAAGGAATTGCAGCAGAGCTCACCGTCGTTAATAGATACGTAGCCTTCTTGGTCTCGCACATTACAATATTTCTGGAAATGCCCGTGATTTTTTCGATTCGCAGATTTTACTTGACACTTAATAATAATAAGTAGTCAGTAAGATGAACACTATAATAAACTTAAATAGTCTTTATAATTTTAAACAAAAACAAAAAATTGTCATGCCCATTTTTAAGTGGTCTTAAAAACTATCTGTTAATGTAATATAATAATATACAAGGGGTCCCAAAATTCAACGTCGAGCCGTAACGGGAAGATAGGATAGATAGTAACCATCATCAGAAAAAATCTGAAAAAAAAAATTCATTCCAAGTTCTTTATAAATTATGAGCATAAAAGTAAAAAACAGAATTTCTTCATTTTTTAACCATTTTTGGTTATTTTGGTTAATGATGGTTATTTTTGTCCATTTAAAACAAGTCACCATAACCCTAAATAACTATTCTTTACTTAACTTTAACTTTAATCACAATGAAAAGTAATAACACAATTGCCCCAAATTTTCTTAGAAATAACACTTTTTGCCGAACTATGAATTCAACATTTTCAAAATATCTTGACTTTGACCGAGCCTCCTGAAAAAAAATGTACTGGAGTGCCTTGGCAAGTGCCATCAAAAGTTGGCACCTTTTTGAGTTCATTATAAACAAATACGGGTAAAAAATAAAAAACTTGAAGTAACCCCATTTTATGCGAATCCAGTTTACTTAGCTAAAATGTTTTTGATTCGCACAAACTCTTTAGTGGTCTTTAATTTCAGGGCCGAATGATGAGTTATGATGAGAGAGGTGGATTGTGGAGGATTAAAAATCCAACATGGGATGGACTTTTTTTCTGATTTTACTGATGATGGTTACCATCTACCCTATCGTTCTGTTTCTGCTTGTCGTTGAATTTTGGGACACCCTGTATATACTACATACTTCAGAATCTGATAAAGTGAATAAACTTCATTGATTTCAACTTACTGTATGTAATTAACAAAAGTGATAAAACTACATCAATTTTACCACTTTTGACCTTAGGTCAGTCAAATCTGAACAGAGCTAGTGCAGTTATGTAAGAATTAATCCATTTTATGGCGTAAATGTAATCAAGCACCACAGATATTTGTAAATAACGTTTATTTGCACACGTAAGAATAACAATATTAACAAAGAGATAATGTTAGCAACAAAAATGGCGCGCGTATCGAGAGCCAAGCGACGCAGGCTTCCCGTGACGTAGTGAAATTACGACTAACTTGGCTGGCCTACGTGACCTGCGACAGCGCCGGCGACAGCCTTGGCGCGAGGGGAGCGGGGTATCGCACGAGCGGGAAGAGGGGAATGCGACGTATAGGGCCACTTTAAAGCTAAGCACGTTATAATTTTAAATTAAAAACCGCTCACCAGCAGTAAAGCACAATAGACGCTTTGAGTTAAATAATAATGGCAAGATTTTTTACTGGGCGTTTTCTAAACGTCTTAGATTCTGACATATACAAAATTCAATAATTTTATTTACTCGATTTTTTATGTTTATTTATTTTCCATATAAAAGCCTGGTAATGTTTCTCTAGTTTATTAGAATTTGAGAATACATTTTTCCAATTCTTGCAAAAAAAAAGATCTGTAATAATAATAGTAAAAAATATTTATTTTCATACTGCGTATTATGTGGTAGATTTAAACAAAATATTTATTTGGAAATTAATGATTTAAAACACTAAATATGTAACGAATTACACTTTAAGATGATAGATGATATAAATGATATAGATGATAGTTGCTGCTGCTGCTACTGATGCTGATAGATGCTTCTGATATATGGTGATAGATTCCTATGATGCTGATACTGATAGGCGATGATATTAGGGATGTCAAATGAAACCCGTTGAGTGCGTAATGATCACTGTTTTTATTGTAATAATGTCGAATTTATATACATCTAATATTGCTTACTCAGGTAAACGCGGTGAACGAGTGCAATGACACATTGGCTCGTACATCTTGCGAGTCTCAAAAAGAATACAAAACAAAATTAAATTAAATTAACTTGTAAAAATGTATAAAATCTATATCTTAATATAATATAATTGAATCAGTCTATTCGTGGGATTTTTTGAAAAGAAATCGATGACGTTGGCCGATTGAAGGTGACGGATCGCCCGGGCTGGTCATAGGTCCTGGCGCCAGTGGGTGAAGGGGCGGGGTCCTCGCTGCGGGCGCGCTGCGCGGGTATCGCGTACACAGGGCAGGTCGACGCCGTCTGATGTTCTTCTCCTGTGCTGCGTGCTGCGGACTGCGGTGAACTTGTGCACTCAGGACGCTGCCTTCGTCTGAAAATAAAACAACACATCGAAACTGTTAGGGCAATTATAGTTGAGGCTAAGATGTATATCATGACGTAGTGATGTTGATGGTGAACCGAGACATTATTTATACTCGCTCCCTTAAGAGTATGGATCTGTTTTTTGACTGTCTCGTAAATTTCCGAGTCTGCTTTTATTCCAGATACAGAGACTGACGTGTTTATGAAGTTATTGAGTGCTGATACGGTCGGCATTGTTTCTATATATGCATTGTTGATATTTATTTTGCTGCGATAGTCATGATGGCCGAACAAGGTAAAGGTGTCTCCTTTCACGTTACAGTCCTGACCTAGCGCAATGACGCCGCTCCCTTCGAGTGTATGTGACGTCACACTTTCCGGACACATGATGCGCACATGGCACTGCCCACAGCACGTGTATAGCCACGCTGCGTTAGAATGTAATTTAAGCCACATATCCGCGCACTGCATTGTTTTTATTTTGCAAAAGGTTTCTTTGTTTTCTTTAATTAATATTTGAGTATCGCAAATCGAGTGTTGTATTCTTAATTGATAGATAGGGGCATTTAGAGGGCATAATAATCCGTCATCATGATATTTAATGCAGGATAATATATCCGTCTGTGACATCGGAATGAATGTATCCTTTCTCACATTAAAGGCCATGAATTCCATACTTGGTATTGCGTAATAAGTTGTATTATAATTGTTTGATATAGGTAAACTGATGACGCGATCCAGCTCATAGTGTTCACTCGTAGTCAGCGGTATTTTTATTTCCATTATTAGATAATTGCTTTTAATTTTAGTTCGGACATGTAGGATTTCATACAGGTATTTTATGTTTTCAGGCTTCACAGGAATTGATAAGTCGCCGTTTATCTGTCCGGAAATTATGTTCAGTTGTTCCTTTAATTGATTGGGTGATAAAATGTGGGTATCCAATCTTCCTTGGTAGATGTCTGTTACTGTTTTCAGCAGGCTTTCTTGAACTCGGCGGATATTTGATATCAAGTTATCGGTGTTTATGGTATTCATCATGATGTAAACTGATACTTTAAGGACGTTTGATTCTCTTGAAAGACTTTGTAGTTGATTGTTTATAATTTCGAATTGTTTGTTCATGTGTTTTTCATTGCGATGAATAATGTTACTTTCGGTTTCGAATATGGAGGTCTGGTTTTTCATTAATTGTAATAGATGATATTCGTTTTTCTGCACTTTTTCTATGTCACTTTTGTACTGCTCGGCGAACTTATCATCGAGTACTCCGAAGAGAGAGTTGGCTATGTTGACGATTGCGTTTATAAGGCCTCTTTTTGATCGATGATAGTGCTCCGTGCTCAGAAGCAGGTCGTTATAGTGACGGATTTCTTGAAGTTCATTTTCAAAATGTGATAATGTCGGGGAGCATATGTCCAATCTTGCTTCAATACATAAGTCATGTAAATTATTTATATGATTTTCTATATTTTCCATATTTTGCCAGTATGAGGTCAGATTATAGTAGGTCACAAGAGTCCATTGATCTTTGATGGTTTGCATTTCAGCGATCTTGTCAAAGTATAGCGACTTATTTTGATAAATTTTTGTAATGTTAGAAATTTGCAGACTCGACGGAATGATAGTCATGATAAATAATATATGCATTAGAAAGTTTTGTAATATGTTTTTTCTGGGTCTCAAGGTTCTTTTCATTTCTTCAATTTTTGGTTTTTCAGCCTTTTCTTCTTGATTTTCATTTTCCTTTTTCATTTCATGAACTGGTAATAAAATTAATTTGCTGACAGGTCGTTTAATGATGTTATTTCGGGTTTTCAGTGTGACCACCCGGGTGTGCCCATCCTTGCCAGGGTGGAGTTCAAGGACACGTGCTAATGCCCATTTTCCTGGGGGCATGTTGTCTTCCTTAATGATAACAACGTCGTTCAGTTCGATATCTTTGGTTGGGGTTTTCCATTTCGATCTAGTTTGTAAGTTTTGTAAATATTCCCTAGACCAGGACTTCCATATTTGCTTGTTCATAGCTTGTATTAATTGCCATCTTGATGATAAGTGAGTGATATCTGGATCTGTCTGGGGTCTTGCTAAGATGGGACCGCCGACGAGGAAGTGTCCTGGAGTGAGACAGTTATCGTCAGGATTTTCTGTAAGAGCGCAGAGTGGACGGGAATTCATACATGCTTCTATTTGGTGAAGTAAGGTAGTCAGCTCTTCGTATGTGAGTTTCTGTTCTCCCATCACTCGTTTCAGGTGTTGTTTGAGGCTCTTGACGGCTGCTTCCCACAGGCCCCCTGCAGAAGGCCAGGACGGGGCGTTAAAATGCCATGTTACGCCCATCTCACTGACATGGTCGATGACGTCATGATTGATGGTGTTGATGATTTCTTTATACTCCTTTTTCAGGAACTTCGACGCACCCACAAAGTTGGTACCGTTGTCGCTGTATATATGTTTAGGGGTGCCGCGGCGGGAGCACAGGCGCCGAAATGCTGCTAGGAAAGCGTCAGTGCTCAAGTCGGAGACCAGTTCCAAGTGTACAGCCTTGGTCGCCATACACACGAAGACAGCGATGTATCCTTTGGTCGTACGGACCCCTTTTCCCTTGTTTAGTCTCATGTCTACATGTCCAGTGAAATCCACCCCCACGTTGATGAAGGGTAGTGCAGATGTTACTCGGGAGGGAGGTAGGTCCGCCATGATCTGATTTTTGTTCGTCTGGCTAAAGCGTCGACACCGGATACAGTTGCGTAATTGTTTTTTCACGGTACGCACACCACCAACGATCCAGTAGGTATCTCTGATATATGATAAGGTAAGTTTGGGTCCACCGTGTAGAGTCGTTAGGTGTGCTTGTTCTACAATAAGTTCGGTGAGTCTGCTTGAAGTAGGTAGGATGATAGGATGCTTCGCAGAGTATCGTAAAATGGAGTTCTCAAGCCTTCCACCCACCCTTAGTATGGCATTTTCATCCAGATAAGGATTTAAGTTCAAAATTTTGCTGTTTGATTTCAATATTGCATTTTTCTTCAAAGTTAAGATTTCTTCATAAAATTCTATGTTCTGTACTGTTTTGATAATTAAATTGGATGCGTTTTTTAATTCACTTGATAATAAAATGCTTGTATTGCAATTTGCTTTATTGCGCGCTCTGTTTATGAAACGCAACACCCATGCAGTTGTTTTGATAATACGAGTAATAGAACTCATTTCATTTAATAGTTTATAAATTATAAGTTCAGAACTTGATTGTAAGGCTGCATGCACACTGTGGATTTTTTTTATATTCGATTAATGGTTCTTGATATGTCTCAGACTTTGAAAGGTGATAATCTTCGAGAATGAATTTAGGGTCTTCCCACCATAGAGTATGGGTTGATAGACTACTGCTGCTTAGACCTCTAGTCGCGCAGTCTGCGGCGTTTTCTTCGGACTTCACATGCTTCCAATATTTAGCAGGAATAATATTTATGATTTGGTGTACCCTGTTTGCAACAAATTGTTTCCATTTTGTTATATCTCCGTGTAACCATCCCAACACAATCATGGAGTCAGTCCACGCATGAATGCTGATGTCTTAAGATAAAAACATGGTGTCTAGAATTTTCTTCATAAGTTGAGATAACAATAATGCTCCTAGTAGTTCCAATCTTGGTAGTGATATTTGTTTTTTAGTTGGCACTACTTTCGTTTTTGCAGTGATAAGCCTCGGTGTGCGCTCGCCTTTATCGTTTTCTGTCACTAAGTATATTGCGCACGCGTAAGCTTTTTCAGACGCATCGCAAAATCCATGTAGTTGAAGTGAATGTCCGCTGTGACTTAGATAGCGTGGGATTTCAAAAATATGTAATTTTAAGAGGTCCTTTTTTAATTCATTCCACTCATTTTGGATTGATTCTGATAATAAGTTATCCCATGATAGCTCTGACAGCCATGTTTGTTGAAAAAGGATTTTTCCTCTGATTGTGAGTGGTGAAAGCCAGCCAAGTGGGTCATAGATTTTTGAAACTTCTGATAAGAGCTGTCTTTTAGTTATTTTATCTTGCTGACTTTCAGTTAGTTTGCAATGATAAGAAAATGTGTCAGTGGCAGGATTCCATCGCAAGCCCAGAGTATTTCTGTTTTCGGCGTCCTTGAACTCGAAAGTACGGTTTAACTCCTCAGATGATAAATCTTTCGTGAGTTCAGGAGTGTTGCTGGACCATTTTCTTAGATTCATTCCCGCGCCCTTCAGGACTTCGATTAATTCCACTTGTAACTGTTTTGCTTCAAGGATACTGTCGCTCCCGCACATTAGGTCATCAGTGTAAAAGGAATTATTTAATGCTTGCGCAGCCAAATGATATTTTTCTTTGCTATCGGAGGCAATCTGACGTAATGTTCGCATGGCTAGGAACGGTGCGGCCTTGGTGCCATACGTCACAGTAGTGAGATGATATTTCTTGATGCGATCATGGGGTGAGTTTCTCCAGAGGATAGTTTGTAAGGGTTGATCGGATGGTCTAATCCGGATTTGTCTGAAAAATTTTTCTATGTCTGCTGTCATCACATATCTTGGCTCCCGCCATTTCAATATCAATCCCTGGAGGTCCTGCTGTAGGTTGGGTCCACTCTCCATAAGATCATTAAGGCTGTGGCCCGATGACGATTTGGCGGAAGCGTTAAAAACAACACGTAATTTGGTCGTCGTAGAGTCTGATTTTACAACGCCGTGGTGAGGTAGATAGCATGCTGCCTCCCTCGCACTTATGGTGTTGTTTACTTCGATCATATGACCCAGTGACTCATATTCATGCATAAACTGTTTATAGCTGTCTGATAATATTTGATTGTTAGCCATTTTTTTCTCTGTTTGTGCAAATCTGGCCAAAGCAACTGATTTTGAAAAACCCAAATCTTTCAAAAAATTTTGTTTCATGGGGATGGCCACCTCGTATCTACCATCCTGTAGCCTTCTTGTAGTAGATTGATATAGGTCTTCACAGTACTGCTCTTCCTCTGTTAAAGGTGAGTTAACATGGGAATCGTTGATGTCTTCGGTCTCCCAGTATTTTGATAAGTCTTCTAATTGATGTACGACAACATTGCATTGGAATGTCTTCACATTTCCTGATAGGATCCATCCCAGTTTAGTATGTTGAGCGATAGGGGCTCGTGGGGGGCCCCTTATTAGACCGTCCATGATAATGTCTGAATATATACTGGCATCCAACAATATATCAACTGGTTTTGAAATATTATATTCTGGATCAGCGAGGAGGAGGAGGTTGAGGTGTTGTTGTTGATTGATTTTTGATTTTGATTTGATTATATTATTTTTATATTATTTTTTATATTTTTATTTTATTATATTATATTATTTATATTATTATTACAAAAAAATGTAACGATTTACACTTTAAGTCTGATAGTTGATAAAATATCGATGCGCAGATGTAGATCATCGATGTTTCGCCAGCGCTGTTGTAGGTTACGCAGTTCGTCTTCAATCTCCCATTTTTCTTCGAGTTTCTCGATATTGATGCGATTTATCTGTCGCTCCAATGCCCGGAAATTAGCGTATTGTTGTACTAAAAGATCTTGCAGCCCTTGGCGCGTGTCGGATTTTTCCAAATGAATGCTTGGGATGTGAAAGTTTGTTTTCGATGTTGTTGGTTGGGAGAATTTGGGAGTTGAAGGCCGTTCGGAGTCCGATGTCATGGTCGCTCTGGCTGTTGTATAGAAGCTCATAACTTCATGATAAATGTTTTTTGTAAAATAATCGGATGTTTTGTCTTCTGCTGATTCCAATTTCTCATTATTGAGGTCAAATTCACCCCACAGGCTGTCGATTGCTTCTAGACGTTTTACATAGTATTCCGGTGTTTTTCGATCCGCAGAATCCTTCTTATAATTGATGTAGATCCTTTCGATCTCTCGCATGATAGTGCTCTGACGTTCCAGTAGATCTTGCATGTCGATAGGTGATATTGAGGTATTGATTGATTGGATCCTGTCTACCCAATGTCTTCGCAGACCAAATACAACCTTATGCGCCTTCTCAATCTGAGCTGGGGGATCCCGCTTGTGGGAAGCCAGCCAAACCGATTCGCAGTTATACCAAATCCACTCAGATCAAAGGATAGCAATGGCGTAGGATCCTTATGTTCGCTGTTTTCCTTCGACGAAGGTCCAAAGAATAAAATGCTTGAAGGACGAAAAAAAAATGTAACGAATTACACTTTAAGATGATAGATGATATAAATGATATAGATGATAGTTGCTGCTGCTGCTACTGATGCTGATAGATGCTTCTGATATATGGTGATAGATTCCTATGATGCTGATACTGATAGGCGATGATAATAGGGATGTCAAATGAAACCCGTTGAGTGCGTAATGATCACTGTTTTTATTGTAATAATGTCGAATTTATATACATCTAATATTGCTTACTCAGGTAAACGCGGTGAACGAGTGCAATGACACATTGGCTCGTACAAAATAAATAATTATTGTGCTCCTAAACCATTTCTTCAAACAAGCTTAAAACGATATAAAAATAATTAAATGGCAACATTTCATTGACGTGAAATTTTGTAAAACTTTTTATCTTCATGTCATCTTTAAAACTTTTCCCGTGATAATAAAGTTTCATAGCTTAACGTTTGTTTCTGTATGACATAAAATGAAATGAGATGTATTATGTAGAATTTAATTGGGATAGTATCTATTTACATAACATGATAATATAAGGAAGGACTGTAGTACCGTCCCAGATGAAATCTTTACATAAGAAACCCCTACACTTACCTATGGATTTATTAAAAATCTCTTTTCCAAACTCGGAGAGGTAAAATAATGAAAATGTTACGCAAATTTTCAAAAAATCGACTTGTCTGTGGGTAACACATTGGGACAACCAGTAAACCAATGGTTTACCTTCACGAAAACCCACCAGTTACGAAGGTCAGCCACTGCTGCTCTTTCCTCATGGGCTTGATTTTGCATAACATCGGGTAAGTAACCCCACGGCCTGTTTTTTTTTCAAAATGTGAACTAGAGATGAATTCGATTCGAATAAACTGATATTATACCTATATACGAGTATTATCCGTTTATTCCAATTCACACATTCTAACAGTTGATATAACCTCAAAATACAAAAATCCTACAAATATATTTTTGTGACTATCTCATTTAAAAAGGATCTGAGACTGTACTTAGGTTAAGTATTTGTATTGAAATTTGTTCATTTTAAGACTTTGCCGTTGTTATTTACGTTAAAAATTGTCATGATTGTTGTGGTGAGTTTTCAGTTCAGTTGAAGTTTTTTTTAAGCTTTTTGAACTATTTGAGGACTACCTGATATGAAAGCTCCATGATTGAGACCCATGAATAAAAATCAAGGGAGTATGCTATTACGTAGACATGATAAATTTTTAAGTAAATTTAATATTTTTTGGTAACATTCTGTTTTATTTATTATATTAAATAGCTGTTGTGTGTATTAAACAAATCAAATTTGGAAAATTGCTAAGGAAGCGATTTGGGTTTTGAAAAACATGCACTTTTTTATTTAAATGTATGTTTTTACAACAAAATGTATTCAATCAGCATTATATTTATAATTCTGTTCGCTAGTTTTTTTATTCTCATTGAATTCGAGAGAATATCAGAAAACAATTTAAGGAATATGTATATGGTTGTTACAAAAATAAAGTATTTCCATCATCAGATATTTAATAAAAGTGCTATAGAGACTTTAAGATTTGGTTGCTGGCTTTTCTCACAGCATTTTTTTTGTGATTTTCAGTTCCTATTTTATCATATTCCATTTTCCATTTCCATATTTTACCAAGTAAAAGTTATTCCATTTGTTCGCACAAATAACCGACAAAATAATTTTGTTCGCACTTGTCGTTTCTACAACTCGCTACGCGACGATACCGATGAGGATTTGTTTTTAAGCAGTATGCCATCTTTGAGACGAGCATTTGCTGCCGAATTATTCAATCTGTTGTAACTGTAACTTGAAACTTTAGCTTCTCTATAGTTATAACAATGTAATTCACATATAATCAACAAGATATTTAAATGTATGAAGTTCTTTATAAATTATAATTATGTTTAATGAACAACTAGCGATCTTAAAACTTGATTATTAATTTAACCTAACATATGTTAGTAGCTAATATGTAACCGTTGTTTAATTTTATATAGTTATAATAGCTGTAAGTTTTCCTTTAAAATTAAATAAAATAAAAATATCTCGCAAAATTTCATACAAAATAAGAAGAGTTATTACTTATTACCGATCCATTTCATTGTTATTATTAGTCATTATTAGGAAACAATAATCAAGGTATTTGATTAATTAAATTATCATAGACGTAATAAACCTTTTCGGATCATTATGATAATTCTGATAAAATATTAATAAACTTGCGGGATTTATGTAAATGATTTCCTATTAGTGGTGTGTTTGAGCTGAAAATAGGCACTTAACTCGCCAAATAAACTACTCGAATGAGGACGATGTAGGTTTTAAATTTAATTTACTTAAGCTACGTTTAAACCCAAATTTCCCGTATTATATACCTTAACGAAGAATAAAGAAAAGGTAACTCGTCCATTTAACAAATCCTTAATTTAGGCCGAGCTTAATACGGTTACATAATTAATTTAATTAATGAGCTCGACTCAGTATTCATTGAATTTTAGCACTCAATGAAAATAGCAAAAAGAAAATGATAGAAACTTAAAAAAGGTCTGAAGTTTTGAACGAATCATTTTGGAATAAACTTTTTTATTAGTTCAACCTGGTATTAAACAATTAGCCCTTGACTCCGCGACTTCGCCGACATCCACTGGTAGTAGAGTATAATATTTATGAATGCTTTTTAAGTAATAGTGTAAATTGAAACTAGAATAAGATAAGGCTGAAATCTATTAGCGTACTTTGACTTTCTCAAACAAATAGCGATATTGTAACACTTACTTTTTACGTAGGATCCTTACTTTTTATTTGTTTCTATTTTGCATTTATCTTTTCTTCTTTTTTTTTTTTTTTTTGTTCCCCTCCGCGGGAAGGGCAGGAGGATAAAAATGCCCTGACGCATACTCTGGCGCGATTCCAAAGTTATGTGGGACTCGTCCCGACGCCTACCAGGACCATACCCACTAAAAACCCCCTGTCGGCTCGTGCATTTTTGCCACTCAGCCTTCATCTGAGCGACGGCCAATTGGAGAAAGAGGCCGCGCTAGCGTGGCCCAGAAGGGGTCACCCGCTGGGACTACATAGCACTGAAGGTGCTCAAAATGAAAATCCATAATTACAACAAAAATTAAAAAAATTGCAAAATAAAATTGAATTAATTCGCATTTACGTTAGAATTAGGATTTACGTTAGAGTTAGAATTTACGTTAGAATTAGAATTTGCGGCCAGAAGGGCTTCGAGATCGCGTGACAGTCTGGTGGATGAGTACGCTTGCGCATTCCTAGGCCTAGCGACTTTGAACTTCGAATCTAAAACAGCATAAAACCTATAAAGAATTGAAAAGGGAACTATGCTCCGCCAGAGCTAGCAAACGCTCTGTCGGAGTACGTGAAGCCCTTAGTTTACGGGCTAAGACTGCGATTTCACTAACATCGATATTTTTCATAGCGTCGCAGACGATACGCATATCGTCTGCTACGGAGGATTGAGGAGTGGGTTTGTATGGGCGAGGAGCCGGGATGGGATTCGACGCGGGGCGCAGCCTCCAGTTTTCTGGAGCAGGCCTGGACTGTGTAGGCTTTGCAGCCGGAGGAACCCGACTACGCAGCGGCGGAAAGTTCTCCTGAGAAAGAGACGGGGCCTGTTTGGGTGCCGCCCTCTGGGAATTGGAGCGCATACAACGGGGTGCACGAGGGCAGCCCCTGTAATTTGCGGTGTGGCCGGACTGGCCACAAAGCACGCAATCGGGAGGAGAAGGAGTTTCAGGAGTGCGATTGCACTCCTTAGTGAAGTGAGGGACCAGGCACTTGACGCACCTGGGCGGTGCGCGGCAGTTGGCCGCCGCGTGCCCGTACAACTGGCACCAATGGCACTGGCCGGGATGACCGCGGTGATGAGGCGCCTCGATCGAGATCCCAGAGAGGCCGCATATAGTGCTAACCCCTTTCAGGATCTCCCTGGACTTGGGGACGTTGGCGAGAACCACCAAAGCGAGAGGGTGACGCCTCCCGTACTTGCTGTGCATTTTATGCACCGCGAGTGCCGGAAAGCCTTGGGACTGCAGATCCTCCAGGATAGCCTCGTTCGATAATTCGAACGGGACTCCCCTGAGAACCGCTCTGATCTTACGCTCTTCTGGCAGAGCATAAGTGTGATAAGCATATTGCTTATCGGTGAGGAGCTTTGTTAAAGCACGGAAGTCGTCTATCGACGAGACTAAGATTTTAATAGATTCACCCGAGTTGGCTGCTCGGGTGTAATGGATCTTGTGCTCATTGCACAAAGTCGAAACCTCAGTCCATTTACCCTTTTCCCGAAGGAAAACGGGTGGTGGGACCTTGGCCTTGACAGAAGCTGGGGCCGGAGCGGGTGTTGAAGACTCCGGGGCAGCTGGCGTTGAAGACGCCGCAGGGGGTGTAGGGACGGGCATCGAGGGCGCCGGGGCTTGTTTCGAGCGCTTCTTAGAGCGCTTCTTAACAAGCGTAAAAAAGGGAGACTCAGGGCCTGTTGGGGTGGCGTCCGAGGACGACTCGGTTGCGGGTGCGCGCTTGCGGCTCGGAGGGGCGTCTACTTCGCACTCCATGTCACTGGAGGAAGGGGACGCGGGAGGGCCTAAGACCAGAGCGGTCTGAGGGACGGAGGTGGCCTGAGGGGCCGGTGTGATCAGTGCCATGATTAGAGGGAGAAAGGATTGCAGTGTGCGAATCATATGAGGAGGGCAATGAGTGCCTTGGGCGTCGTAATCAGCGATCAGCTTATTGAGAACCTCCTCGGGGTTCAGGGAAGCCATTGCGGAGGGGTTGGGGAAGGACAACAATATATATATGCCTAGAGTTCCTAAATAAAAACCTAGCGAACCCTAGCGGCTAACCTCCCTACCAGCGGTAGGGGGGCTGGGGAGAATAAATTAAAACTAACCGTAGTACGCCGAAGGCCGCTACCTAGAAACCTAAAAAACCTAAAAAAGGGTACGCAGGTAAAGAGTTGACCGCGTTAGGGTCAACCTTTACCGACAGAAAGGACAAATACACACGAGAACACACAGATATAATAAAATAAATATGAAAATAGGAGAAAAATAAATAAAATGGAGAGGAGAAATAAAATAAAAATAAAAAGGACTGGTTCAGTACAAATTCGTTGTCACCGTTAAGTATCTTTTGCACTGAAACCAGACTACTTACGCTGGGCACAACACTGCACTCAGCACAAGCACAACACAACTTAGCACAGCACTTTGAAGACTAAGGGGCTTAGTCGCAAAGAAAAATCGCACTTCGAAAGCACTCAGACGGAGTAGAAAAACCTTGAAAACCGTAGCACGGAACCAACACGCTAGACTGTGACGTCAGTAGACTGAGTGCCACGGAATGGCGGGAAGGGACCGATCAACGGAGAACTGGGTCTTGCACGTCCGCACCGCGTGGCGATCGGAGCGAGGATCTTTTCTTCATTTTTGCTTAATATTTATGCGTAGGTGCCACTCTGGTAAGTCCCGCATAACCTCCGCAGAGGTCGGTATTTTCCTGCGGCGGTATGCATGACGCATCATCCACCTCCCTCCTCAAAAAAAAAAAGCTTAGAGCGGCAGTCTATTGCTAGCAAGTCTACTGAAAACATCTAAAGTCTACTACAAGCCTGTCTACTGCAAGAAATCCTCATGCTGCCTGACACTAAAGCTGCCGGCTACCGATGCTGCCCGACACTGACGAAGTCTGAAACTGATGGAGCCTGCAACTCATGGAGCCTGCAACTGATGGAACCTTCAACTAATGGAACCTGCAACAGATGAAGCCACTACAGATGCTGCCTGCTACCTACGTAGCCTACTCCCGATGCTGTCTTTAGCTCGCGTTCTCGCCGTCGAAGCCTTCGTGGTGAATTGTGAAAGCCCGTTCAATAAACTTATTACGTGACAATATGAAAAGCGACTTTCGGCTAAGTTGATTCAGTGGCAGTAGAGTTTCTTTATTAAGACCTCGTCTGGGGCGGTACTACAGTCCTTCCTATTATGACCGCAATACTAACTACGTTAAAGGGAGGAAACATCCAGTGCAATAACTGAAACACAGTCCATTTTAACTGAATCTTACGGTCGGCAACGCATCATTAGTCGACATATCATAATCATAATTAAAACACCTTCGATGAATGATGCCCATGGGTGCGGATGCCACTTACCATTAGGTGGGTCACATGCTCGTAAAAAAAAGTGAGGTAAGGTTAAGCGGTCCTTATGGATTTCAGCCAAGGGTGTACACGTTTCGCGCCCCCACACAGGCTCGTGTTATGTCACATGTGATCGCGGTATAAATATAAATGAGAAAGAATCTCGCAATCTGTGGATAGTGTTTTGTTTTGTTTAATACGTCCATGCTTTTGTTTAATTCAATAAACAATAGTTAAAAGTTTTTAAACGCAAAAGACGACAGAATCTGCGACAAGAACCTTTATTACGACCCTGTGATTACAAGAAACACTGTTGGACAATGGAACATAAAACTTCAAAAGTTAAAAGTAAGTCTATAGGCATAGTTCGGTATTAGAAAGGTATTTTAATATTTTTCATCTTTCGTTGAAAGGTCAGAATGATAGGGTCAAATAAATACACTTCACTTTTTTCACTTAAAGAACTAGTTATTTTAAATATAATATATTTGAAGATTAAATACAATTTTATCAATTTAATATAAAACATGAGGTTTTTGTTTTTCAATAGGATATTTTTCAAATATTTATCTGAAATGTTCAGACACTGTTGAACAACGATCGCACGACTCATAACCAAGACGGCTCTGCCGAGAGTAAGAGTAAGCTCTAAGAAAGACAACACTCATACACGTATAAACAAATCTGAGTATTCTTAACATTCTGATGATAATTTCTTTCATTATACAGTTTATATAGTCTATTTCGAGTTTTGCTTATTCCCATTTGCTTTTTAGTATGAATACAGTGATACTGAGCAATATCTTCACTACAGTAATCTAAACGCTTTTTCAAATACATAATGTCCAATGTTTTAAGCTGGTTCTCATCCATGGATATAAAGCTGATTTCTCTTTTTAGAGTTTTTGTACTTCCAATTTCAAAAGAGGCCATCTATCTACTATGATCTGAATGTAGTTTATTTATTAGTTATAGATTTTGTATGGGGCATACAATTTATAACAATGCTATTAAGGTATGTTGCTGTGGTCGCTATTCGTATAGGCTCTAAGAGGAGATTTTTTAAGGCAGTAACAAATAAACAGATTTAGAGATCGTTTTCTTTGTGATGTCTGGTCGAATAAATCAATATTTAAATCGCCACAAATAATTATATCGTTGTTTTTGTTATTAACTCTATGTAATACCATATCCATAGTGCTATTTAACACTTCAAACGGTGGGGATGGAGGTCTGTACACACTTATTATAACAATATTCCCTACATCAATACAGGCGATAGAAGATATCATAGTGAGATATCAAAAGATCGCTCATTAGACTAACTAACTATATCGTTCGTTAAATATAACGCTCCTATGTGTGATAATCATTGAGCCACCACAAGTTGTTTGTTCTCTGCTGAATGAACTAGCAATTACGTGATTTTATAATGTGTAGGCAAGTGTTATTTAATGCATGTATATTTTCATAGTTTAAAAACAGCTTAATCGGCAAGTCCTTACCATCAGTGCCCTAATGGACTGGATGGAGTTATTTGATGTACTATGTTCATCAAATAACTTATTATATTTTTGTGACTCAAATTCTGATTTAGATATTGTTGCTAAATAATTATCTGTTTTCACCAAAACAAACATAAGGCAAACAAAGTCTCGGACAAAAACTATTTGATAAATGAATATTTATCTGCTACTCTGAATATTGATTTCCCCCACAAACTCAGATAGAATTATACAAAGGACAGAAAACGAACAATGACTAAAATAAAAATTCCAGAGACTCGAATAAAATAACAAATCAACTCAGACGAAACGTCTTTCTAAACGATAGCGGTATTTTGGGACTAATTCGATAAAACATTTAACAAGCTTATTTTCCGCTCCATTTATTCTTCTTTCTTGAAAAGCCTCATATTATACCATCGGTTTGTGGAATTTCAAGCTAACTGCTTTAGTAACGTCGAAATTTCGTCAAAATTCTAAATGTATTTTATAGCACTTCAAAAAAGAAAATTGTTTTACTATGTTTAACCTGAAAGCAAAGAAACAATGAATTGAGTCTTAGTTTGTAAGAAAGTCCTCCCATATTTTGAAATTGAAAAGTATTTTAAACAAAAATACAGAGGACGGAGCTATTTTAAAAAGTTTGACCATGAAATACTCGTAGTAATGTTTAACTACCCACTCGAAAATGTTTCACAGTGAATTGTTTTCGTAATACACTGAGATAATACATACAAGTAAAGAAGAAAAAACCATGCCATTTAAATTTGATATTAGGAAGAGCTTACGGTTAGAGTTTGCGATATTTATTGTTGGCAACACTCTACGTTTACATAGTTACTGTAGATGATTGCATTGACAGATCCTTTAACCTCTCTTTAAGCTCAGATCTGTGCAACCTCCTTCGTCTGCTTGGCCCCAGGATTTTAACTAATTTTAATTCTAATTCAACACCAATCTAAGTCCAACGATAATTTTAACGTCATGTCACTTGCTACTCATTGAAATTGCGATTAGTTTCCAATTGCATCTTTGCGGATGAAGTTGGTCATTATTTTACGATCACCAAATAATGCACACTCAATATTACCACAATAGACAGCTGCCAAAACAAACTTAAGTGTAGCAATTTGACATATTTGGGTTGGCCAATGTAAATTTATATCTCAATTAGCTCCACAAAATGGTCGTACAGTAATGAAACAATTGGCGCGAGTACCACATTCAATAGTACAAAATATCAAAATTGGATTGCCGATCCATTGGGATTGTACGTAACAAAAGCACATGCTACTATTTGATTGTGTGTTACAGCTGTTTCTGCCTCATGTAAAAAGCATGATATGCAAACCTTTATTAGTTACACATTTATACTAAATATAAAAAAAATATTTAGATTAAGAACTGTTTTTGTAAGTACTGGCATGCAGATCTGAGACATGATTACTTTGGTCATATTTTACGCAATTATAACTCTTATTGAAAAGAAAACATATATTTTATTCCTGGTTATCAATTTCTAATAACACAATCTATCATAAACAATAGTCTCCCATTCAAATCAAAACTGTCGAGCAACTTTTTTCAGTGTCGAAAGTTTAAGTAATAGGAAATGGTGAAATTACGGACCTAATTTGCCATTTTCAAAATGATTTTATAAATTCCGTTGGAATATAGTAATTTTGTTTTGTGGACTGTACAGATCATGTGAAGTAACAAATAAAAATAAAAGCATTATAAATTTATTGAAACTCATACGTTCGCATGCCTACCTGTCTACGTTCTGGGGCCCGCGGATTATAAATAATCAATATCTTATCATTAGAAAAACAAGCATAAGATTTGTTAAGTATTTAGCTCATAAGAACACTAATCAACTTTTTTGGGTCTAGCATATTTTTTGAAAATTGCAATATATCTATGAATGTACGCTCGCTCTGGTCGCTCGCGCCTGCGCGTATAAGCCGCAAACGACGGGTGCATTTTTAATATCTAAATAGTTTAAAAGGGTTGATTTAGTAAAATTGGGGTCATTCTTCTAAGCTTTATTACCAACAGGATTTTTATGTAGCTTTTAGTGTTTAAATAGTTTTATAGCTGTACTGCTCAAACATTCACATTGATCTGTTTGAAAATGAGTTGCTACTATACGTTCTCGTTTTTATTAAAAAGTCATGTGTACGTACACAACGTACAGTAGAACGTAACAAATTTTAAGAAAAAACATATAAAAAGATAAAACACTTAATCGAGAATCGTTAGTATATACGGTTATCAAGTTTCTCGGCCATTGTATCTGGATTTAAATAAATGGAACTAGACAAAACCGGATAGGTTTGATCCATAAGTTTCCATGACAACCGGACAGCTGCCGGCATTTGTCATTTGATCGGCAGTAGTGTTTGCTTAACGGTATTTGTTTCATCCGAATGGGCCAAGTTTAACGTTACTATCTATCTATATATTATACATATCTCTATATATTATATCATTATAAGGAATTGGTTCATTTAATAAAATGAGCAAATTCTAAATAAAACTGTAACAATTAAATTTAAAACGAATAATTTGCTTACTTTTTTATTAGTTTTAGCTATGACTTTTTGTTAATCAAAATTAAAACTGATTAATGTAAAATAAAAATTTAAATCAACTTTGTAGTGAACTACAGCTTTTGCAAGAAGTATTTCCTGTCATATATGGTACAAAATTACCAAAATCTGTAGTTTACCATCAACATTCTAATAGCTTTAATGATGTTATCGCTTCGCATCCGTATAGCTGTCAATGGAAATCGGCCCTGGGACCCCGCGATACAGGTTTAGGCAGTGCGGGGACCGCTAGTAATTGTAAGCAAACTACCCGCTTCAATAATAAAAAATTGTTGTTGTCTACCGCGTAGTTATAATATAGTTTTTCGTTCTATTTAAATATGTTTCAATAATTATTAACTTTACTTTTGAAGTAGAGATTAGACCGTTTTATGATTAATTAAGCTGTTTTTAATTAAGTTTGTAATCCTTATAAGATGTTTGTACCTTTTGTAATTTTTCTGGTTAATAAACATTATTATTATTATTATTATATCTATGCAAGTAACTTTACATATTTAGTCTCAGAGATTTTAACCTCTATCTAGCTTGAACTAGAGAAAATGTTTATAAAATCTTGGTTTGGTTAGTACCTGTGGTTAGTAACGGTTAAGACTGGCTATTGTGCTAAGAAGTGTTTGTCAATGAGTCATGAACGGTATTTACACATTTTTAACCGATCTAGAAAGTGGAGCATGGAGCGGAACAAGCAGTTGCTTTTGTCGTGTGCTGTAAGGTCATCGCTAAAACAAGTTTGTTTGTTTCGAAGAAATGCAATGGAAGCGTTTGTGACTACAAAAATGTGAATAATTACTAGTACCTAGCTTTCGGATATTATTTCAAGTCGAAGCTTGAAAATGTATTGAATAATATGATTCAACCAACTCACTTAGTTCACAATTCGAGATTCAGTACATTTTATAGAATCATCATAAATTTTAGTCCACATAATATATTTACTTGTCTATAGAAGTGTTTGAACTTTGTGTAATTTTCCATTACATTATTGCAATGCTTGAACTGAATCCAAGCATCACATCAATCCGGACACATTTTATTTTCATAATTTTTATTAAATTGTATTGAAATTTGAAAACAAATATTAACAAATAGATCACAATTGTTATATTGACAAGTTTTTTTTTCTACTGACCAAAGCGCTTACTCAATTTACCACGCAACAGAAAACACAGAATTGGGCTATTAGACTAATTTTAGAAAAACATTTTAAATTATTCATTATTACATAATAAGCACACCACATAGATCTTTCGTGACCTCACTAGCGTTGTGACCAATCACAGGGCGTTCTCGTCAGTGATTTAAATTTAAAAAAAATAACATTTTTCTAGGTGAAATTTTCAATAAATATTTCAATTTAAGTTGAAATTATGGTTTAATATGTATTTTTACGCTGATTTTATCTGTTAGGATCAACACAATTTGTAGTATATTTTCAATGTTGTGAAATGCCTTTTTCTTTTGATACAGATTTCATTAAAATATTGGGGCTAATGAAAGTGAGAAAATAATATTTAAGCATCGAATTCAATGTACATTATATTTCAGGAGGATAATTTGCGCTTTGTAAATACTGCAGATATGGCGTAACGTACCAACATGATACGCCATATCTGAATTCACAAGTATTCGAGCACTTCAAAAGAACTTGATACTGTTTAGTAGCCAAAGAGACGTCAAACGCGTATCTAACTCGAAACTTAACCACATCTTGTTAGTGAATTGTTCCGTACATAACCAACAAACTGATGCACACCAAAAAGGTGCACCACAAAGCAAACAGGAAGAACATGTGATAAAACATACAGATGAATAGAAAATTTCACATGGCTCTTTAAAATCTGCTTATTTCTATATTTATCAGATGGCGCGCGAAGACACGACTTATGTCACCGATAACATCACAATTTGAATTATATACTCGCCATAGTTCATTTAAATTAATTTAAGTCTAAAATACTGCGAGATATTTGGTCGCATGCTGGACCCGATTTACCACTTATGACTTATTCCAAGATTGGCACTAGTCGATTTCTTGCTTTGTGACGCACCGCCCACGTAATTTAAACAATTTAATTTCTTATTGTAACAGAAAACTTGAACTTTATTGTACAAAGCCATCTTTAATTCACAACAAATAATACATTTCGAAGCTCCTCGTTGTATTAACTTAATAACAATTTATTGTCAAAGGAAGACATCAATTGAACAATGTTACTATTTAGGTTGAACTAATACTGATGTATATAGCTATCTGGTCGATGTATTGTCGTACGAATCCTCTCCATTGTAAAGCTTTATATCATGATATGATATCTTCTATTGTCGTAGATATTCTTTTCGCGTAGTTTTGCAGAACGAGAGCTTATTTTGTTGAGAGTTTTATTAAGTTGTTTGAATTTTGTAATGAGCCTGTGCATTCATGCTGATTCATCAGGGTAGTTAGAATATCGCTTTAAGAAAAAAAAAAAGGATTCTGTTATAAACCCGCGGTAAAACTATTTGTCTTACCGTTCGATAAAATTGTCAGTTTTAATTTTTTTGTTAACTGAGCTGTTAGCTAACAAGTTGAGTACACGTTTTGTTTTCCCAAAACTGAATAGTAGTTCAGGTGACTTCTTTAAATGTTCAATTTAATGTTACATAAAATAAGTTGAAAATTACTAAGAAAACAAAAAAATACACCTAAAGTCAATTTATGTATCACTTCTGAATTAAGTTCTTTTGCATTTTTTATGATGTTCGTGAAAATATCTCTACAATATTTTTACTTATTCATAGCCTAAAAGTAGCACGCGACCTGATGGTAAGTGGCATCAGCACCCATGGACATCGTATTTGATTAATCGTAGGTGTTTTATTTATTAACAATGGTTGTAATTATACATTAATTATTATATCTTTGTATATATTTAAAATAGTTATATGTTTATACTTTTCACATTTACAATATGAAATCTTATTTGTATACGTACTTATTGTGTGTTTATGTATGTATTCTTATAAGAGCTCACTCCCGCTTACTTTCTAGATTTCCGTCGCACAAAGGTTGTCTGTAAGTTATGCTCTGGCTAACTCTTCCCTTTGACCGGAAAACAACCACGTAAACGTGATTATTATGGTGGTTAAATAGGAAGGACTCTAGTACAACCCCAGACCAGATAATAATAATAATAATAACTTTATTTTCATTAAAATCAAATTTTACAGTGTTATCATCTGGGGCCCTCTGTTTAGCTCAGAATGACTGTGTTGAGATCTTAGCAAAGAAACTTTACAACCACTTTTAAATTTAACAATGAGTACAACACTTCATTAAATGAATATTGAAGTTTACTACAATATTTCATATTAATCCTGGACTCGAAAACGTAAAGCGTGAACACTTTTGGCTGTATACAACGGAAACATATATCATGTCATACGAAGAAATTTGTGCTAAACAAAAATAGTATAACACATAGACTGAAATCCATAACGCGTGCCTAGATTATCACAGCTAAATATTGAAACAAAAGGGGCTATGTTTCATAAACAATAAATCAATTGGATAGCTCGAACTTGACAGCAGCCATCTAGGTAAGGCAACACATGTCAAATAAAACACTTTTTACCGGATATTATCGCGTATATTTTAGTTAATTTTAAAATTATTTCGACGTTTCGGCATTTTTAACAATTAAAATTAACTAAAATATACGCGATAATATCCGGTAAAAAGTGTTTTATTTAAAGTATGTATCGTGAAAACTTAAGAAAAGATTTAACACATGTCAAGTTTGGCAAGAATAACACGTAACCACGTTTACAATATAACTATTCCAAAAATGAATATCCTAAAATAAAATGCTATTGGTGTCATTTGAAGAAGTTGGATCGTTTAACGGGGGATAAGCAGAACTATATGCCGTCCTAAAGAAAATTTCCGGATTTGAATAACTAAAAAACTAATATCCTCAATCACAACGACAGTATCGGTAAGGGTGGTGGAGGCGTAGCAATTTATCTGCGTGCGGATATACCCTACAAGATAGTCAGTACCTCCCCTTCATACTACTCTGAATCAGTAAAGCATCTAGTCATTGAATTGGTCGCTAGACACACGAAACTTTTACTTGGTGTCTTTTACAGCTCAAATCAAATATTGATCTTTGCCCATCCTTTTACCATTTCATATTGATGGGTGACCTGAACACTTGCATGGTTAAAAACAAATCCCGTTCCCGAAAACTTGAATCTCTTTTGACATCCTATAACCTCCATATCCTGCCTCTTTCAGCGACCCATCATTTTCCTTATTGTGTTCTTTCCTTAATTGATCTAATAATCGTCTCTAACACCCGTAATATTGCGTCACATGGGCAACTTGCCTCATCCTTTTCCTACCATGACCTCGTCTTTCTGTCCTATCGTATCCGTATCCCCAAGCGTACACCACGGTCTGTACTATTGCGTGAATTTTGCGGCTTTGCATCGCGATGCTGAGAACATTGATTGGGACACCGTAACATCCACAGTCGATGAGAAAGTAGATACCTTCAACGCTTTCATTTTACAGTTGTTCGATCGCCATGCTCCTTTAAAACTAATTATTTTTCTACTTTTTCTCTGTTCATGCAGTCAGATTGTGGAATCACTTCCTCACATTATTCATGAGTCTAAATCTATATCTATCTTTAAGAAAAATATATGTATGTTTATATTAATATTTATTTATGTATTGATATACATAAATATTTATTGGTTCAATCATAATATAGAATTTAAGTACATTAAACTATAGTTGCATTTTGACCAAACTATCCAGTCTTGGGTCTGCTGGAAGAAATTTATTAAGAAATAAGCTGTACCTTAATAATAATACTTACTTTTGTATTGTTTCCATAAATTATCTGTTAACATGTGTGTACATAAATTGTTAAATAAATAAGAGAAAAATTTTGATGCAATACCCAGATCTTGAATGGAACGAATTTTAGCCAAGCCAAAATATGTTTGACAATTTGATATTGGTAGACGATACATGGTTCAGTGTCAAGCATACAGTTTCACAGTTGTCGACAGGTAGAACAAAAGCAATTACGTTGAAAGTTTTGATAGGCAAAATCACCATTGATAATTTTCCTTGCGGGTACTTTTTGACGGGAAAGCTGGCATTCCAGTCAAAAACTACCTGAGATTTTGACGAAGATTAGAAGGCAGGGGTCTTCACAGATGGGTATCAAAATAAATTACTGCTCCAGTTCACCGAGCCGCCTATTATTATCACGGACAATCTCACTCTGTGCTAAAAATATTATCTCCTTTACCGCCATCACAGTCTTAATTTATTATTTAATTTACAAATTTGTTTTGAAATAGTTTTGAAATAAACCTGCTTTGGATTTGGTGTTTTATTATTATTATTATTCTTTTTGTCGTGTGTTATATATGTGTGAGTTTAATGATAAGGATTTGCAGAACATTTTTGTTACATTACCATAGTTATTAAGCTTTGTAATATTAACACGTGGGCCTAGTTGCCACAATAAAGAAATTTATTATTATTATTATTATTATAAGTGGTAATGAAACCAACACGATACAGTGGTTAAATTCGAATGGAATAGAAGCAAATCAAGCCATGCTAATCTCGTCTATGGAAAATGATTAAAAAATAAATGGTAAAAATTTCGGTATGAATGAAAATGATGAACTGGCTCAGAAATATGGACATCGCGTTCTTCGCACTCCTCCTTGTTACTGCCAACATAATACAATTGCATTAATAGAGGCTCAAATAAAAGGTATCTACATTATTTTCTTTTTGGACAGATTACAAATTTGTAAGCATTCCACTTACATTCTTTGTAATTTTACAGATATATTTTTAGCTAAATAACTAAAATTCTCATTTGGACCCAAGGCAGCATGACTTCACAAAAATACCTCGAGGAGGTAGTAGAGTCGGTTGTTGTCTCTCAGAGAATCCAAATGGGCCAGGAATTTATTCTCATGCACGAAATACTCCTTTCCATACAGTTCAGCTGGTGTCGGCCGCTCTTCGAGACCACGATACTCAAGTTTTGGATTGGCCTGCACAGTTTCCCGACTTAAATCCTATCGAGCGTGCCTGGGACATGTTACAACGAGAAGCTTTGAGAGATTTCCGACCAAATTTGATGACGGAACAACAACTTTACGTACACTTACAAAGAACATGGGACCTCATTGAACCATTGACCTTAAAATTACATTGTCATGGGAAGACATTGACAATGTAATATTAAGTATGATCCGATAATTATACCATCCCGATGCGTAATTAATGTGGGAGATGGCAACACTGATTATTAATAATTCAATTTTTATTATATAATAAGATTTTAGCAACTTTAATTAAAACTGATAGTTCTATAAAAAGAAATGAAGTTTTTTATCAGACAAATTTTCTACGGTGAATAAAAAATTAATTATTATTTAAAATACAACGAAAACCACGAAATGTTTTTATTTATTATTAAATACCTTAAAATAATGAATAATTCTTCCATTTACAATGTCAACAAATTCTTCATAGTATTTTAGTTATTTGATAAAATATAAAATATCCCTAGCTCCTATTGATGTGTATATTTTAGAAAATTGTATGTATTATTAAAAATTGGAAACTGTTTTGGCTAGTGAGATACTTATTGTTAACTTTTATTTATACGAAATATTGTAAGCCGTTTGTTTCTTGAATAAATAAATAAAAATGCCTGTCAAGCAGTAACAAAAAAAACTGGGGTAAAGCAGTCCAACAAAAAAAAGACAGTTTCATTCAAAACAAAGAAATTATTATTAACGTTCATAGTGATAACAACGATTCGAGTTGTACTTATTCGGAATAAGCACTACTCGCATCGCTGTATTACTGTACTAGTTTTATTAATATAAAACAATTTAATAAAAAGTTGTTCTGATTCTCTACTGTAGTTTCAATTCCTATCAATGTAAACAGCTACGGTGCGGCACGTACAGTTAGCTGTCATGTGTGTATTTCTTTCATGTTCTCGTCAAATTGTACACGTTGGGGTAGAAACCCATAGTATTTTATAAAAGATGTTTTTAAAAAAGAGTGCCGAGAGATTTTTTTCCCGCACGCCTTTATTCTTATCAGTGTTCCCTTACGTTGCAGGTATTAAACTCAAACTACACTACGTATTAGGTAGAATCTCGTTTCCCAACACTAGTTGTACCAAAATACCATGTGTCAAAATTACGTTATAAGAACGGCCCTACTAAAGTTTTAGCAATTCACCCTTATCGGCAAGCAACCCTACTTATACGTTTCATAGTGCTCTATTCCCCTAACGCTCGGTGTATTGCGTCCAATTTACGGCATTTATAGCCGTCCTACAGAGATCAAAATTCGTGGTTTTATGCATAAATTTGAGATAACCGGGTTGGTGGTCGATAAACCAATGCAGTACGACTTGAAACGCAAGGTTTTTTGTCATCTCGCGTGGTGGCGACACCCACTAGCCACCAAGATCTTGTGACTTAGCACTGCTATACTGCTTTCTATGAAGCTGCGTAAATTTTCTGGGCTGTTGAAGCAAACCTCAGATAATTGCTACTCTAAAGGTTCAATATAAATAGCGTTCTTTATGAAATCAAACCCCATTTATGCAAAGAAGCCGTCAAAATAGGTCAAATGGGATATACTTTGGAGGATTTGGTTATTAAGGGAAAGCCCATTAAGATAAAATTAAATATATAGCAATATCGCTTAGACTGTTTTATTTCATTTCAAATAAAACGATTCCAGCTGTAATGTTTTAAAAACATACTTGCCCGTTTTATGTAATTTAATTAATTGAAGAGTAAATTTTCCATTTTAAGGCTTATCATCAACAATCCAGACAACCAAGTATTATTGTATCTTCCTTTAAAAAAAAAGAACAAAAATATCTTACCAAGAGCCACGAACGAATAGAAAAAATACACCTTATAAGGGATTGCAGAATACAGTTTAATTAAATTCCAATTTTGGACAGGTTTTAGTCGCATAACTATTTTCCGATTTCTATATTCTATTTAAACTTAATGGCGTGTAATAAGATAGGTTCTCAATCTTTTGTTTTTCAACTCAATTCATTCAACAATAAATTTTGGCAGCTTTCGTCGCAAAAACGTTGGCGTTTAATTCTGCTTTTGAATGAAAGTCAAGATTTGGAATTGAGCGTATGCTTTTTGGACCAAAGTCGTTGTATAAAGTCCGAAGGTTCAAAATTAATTTTACGGTTTATTCCGGGTTACCCCCCAGTACAATGTATGTTCATCCATGACACTGTCTGCTTTTTTTTGAAGCCTAACAGTTGATGTGTTTGTCTGGGGATTTATAAAAAAAATTGGTTAGTTATACTTCTTTTTATCGATTCCTTCACATCAATTTAGTTGTAAAGATGAATATTAATATACAGGGTGGAATGAGGTGATTTCACCTACAGATAAGTACTCTTAATACTGGAGAGAGATACTGAAACACATTCCTTTATTTTTTTAAATTAAATTATATAAAAATAAGCTTGCAACGCTCGAGAATCGAACAGGCTAAAATCCGAAAAAATAACGCTCTGTATTTTTATGGCATCAATCAATAGAATTCTATCGGTCATAAGATTACTTTGAACATAGGATGAGGTGATTTAAATGAAAGAAAAACCATTGAACCTGACATTATTTGAATTCATAGAAAACGCTAATTGGAAACTACTTTGCTCGAAATCAATTTCGTTTGATTGCATACGCAAAGTAAGTTTTTCAAAAGATTTATTTCGCAAACTTTAAATTGTAGTAAATATTTAAATTTACTATTAACCTTAGTTTTCAACTCATTAACAGTTCTTTATTTTATATAGTAGTCATAATGCATACCTACTTTTTCTTGTACTTAACAATTTTGACAACCGAGAGCTTTTTCCCGCCGGTTTACTTTGCTCAGTCTACCGATAATACATTTTAAAAGTCAAAGTTAAGGTTAAATACGCTATATAGGTTATGAAAATGAAGTGAATATGTATTGCCCACTTTCGTAAACCGTAAAAGTTTTGTACCTGCGATGAAATTTTAAATGTTGTATTTCGCATATTTTATTTTTAAAATAATTATTTTAAAATGTCTTCATTACAAAAAACCTGAAGGCTTGATCCAGGTTTTAAAGGTTAGTAAAATAGGCTGTGGAGATTCTGCTGTTATGGGCCAGAGCGCAATCCTTTCAAATATGAATTTCACGGGTAAAATAGTCATGCTTTACGCAGTTATGGAGCTTTTACTATAAAGGGTACTCCTGTTCAGATGATTGCAATTCTGCTACCTTAATAGCTTTCATAATTAAAAAAAAATTTAAGACAAAATTAGTCGTTAATTATTTAAATAAGTAATACGATGCACCCTTGAATAAAGGTGCTTTATCTCTTTCCTGTTATTAAATCTATAATTCAAGATTTAATGGATATTCTTAAATTTAAATCACTATGTTTGTTTGAAAGATTTGATCATTAAAATCAAATGTATTTTTATATACAGGGTGGTATTGTTATGGATTTTCGCCGGTTCGATTCCTGGGCATAACAAGCTTATTTTCATACATCTTTGAATTCAGTTTTTCTACTTTTAAAAATAAAGTAATGATTCCTTAGAGTAAAACTTGCTATCTCCAGTATTTAAAGTACTTTCCATCCAGGCGGCATCGCAAAATTATACCCTGTATATCTCAGATGAAAAGGCGCCCTTAACGGCAGGTAGTTAAGCTGAAGCATTGTGGGTAGATGAAAATAATGCCTCTTGTACCGCTGATGTCGGGTAAACGGTAAATCAGGTTTGCTCAAATTTTGACTTCGTTTTTATATTATTTAATCAAAATTGGGGCTTAAAAACACATGTATTTTCTATTTGAGCTAATGCCCAAGGTTTGTAGGTATATTGAATCCGACGTACGCTATTTCTTGAAGCAAAATTTTCAACGTTATCGAAAATCAACACACACAGAGTTAGATCTTCTTAGACATATTTAAAAGGTGTGTGGTTAAGGTTGAGCACATTACAGTTCCACATTTTCATAATCGCCGAAAGAGCGTGCGATCCAGACTATGGTAAGTTGCATCTATCTTTAATAAAATATGAAAGGCCAAAGAGAGGCACACCGTTTTATGAATAAAACAGGCTTTTACCGCACAATTCAGGATTGAGCATTATGGTAAGCGATGGACCGACATTCTAGAATCACAATAAAAAGATAACTGTTGTCCGTCTCTCTCAGGTGTACTGCGCCAACTCTTTGTAATACTAATGAAATGGAAAATAACATAATATTCTGGTACAACCGCCAAGTCATTTATTTTTACGTTGCCCTTAGCTTAAGGAGGTGCCAAAATGTTCTGTGATAAAACGTATTATTTTTACTAGCGGTATTTTTTGTGAGATATATTTAAATTTTTTACGTTTTAGTGATATGAACTTGGTTTAAAAAAATGCTTATGTAGTTCACATTAATGTCATTGGCTTATTTTCTAGACAACGCAACCATTTAAAATCTGTTACAAATACGCTAAGCTGTAAGAGGCAGAACTTTACCACTAACAGAACAAAGCAAAGAAAATTAAATCTCTGTAAAGAGACTAAATCTAGTTTACTACAGGCCCAGTAACTTAATTCTAAAATTTTTATTTATTACTTAAATGAAGAGCCTGGTAGAATCTAATCTTCATATTTTATAACAAAACAAGAATACTTCGGCAAAGGCACGTAATAAAATATGTGAACCTCTGAAGGTATTTTGTGAACGAATTATTTATAATGTTCTTAAGAAATGTAATATTTACTTTGATGAAAATTATTATATAAATTATTATTAATATAACATATGAAATTGGACTTTTGTAAGGGAGGAACATAAAGACAATTTTTTTAAATATTATATATTTATTTAATCAAAGTATGTACCATTGTTATCTATGCACTTTTGCCATCTCATAGGTGGTTCATTGATCCCTTGACTAAAAAAAACCATTCGGACGGGAATCAATAAAATGCCCCATCGAAATTGAATTTTTCCCTTTGCAAGAAGTTATCAAAATTTCAAAAAAAATTGTAATCTGTTGGCGCAAGGTCCGGGGAGTACGGTGGATGTTTTAGACATTCCAATTGAAGCTCCTCTAATTTGATAGCCGTCTATTGTGCAGTGTGTGGGTTAGCGTTGTCCTAAAGCAGCAGTGGCCTAGAGTGATTGACCAGCATTGGTTGTTTAGCAGCTAGCTTTTCGATCATGGTTTGCAGTTGCTGACAATAGATATTCGCCGTAATCATCTGGCCAGATATAAGAAAGCTGTAGTGAACGATACCGACACTAGTCCACCAAACGTTCACAAGTAACTTTTTTTAAATTCAATTTTCGCTTGGGGTAGGTTTTGGCTGGTTCGCTAGGGTTCAACCATTTCGATGAGCGTTTCTGATTATCTTACACGATCCACTTTTCATCACAGGTAATGATTCGATTTAAAATCCTTTCATTATTGTGCCAGTTGAGTAATGTAACGCAGCAGTCGACGCGCGTTTGTCGGTTTGCTGCACTCAATTCATGAGATACCCACCTCTCAAGCTTTTTCACCTTCCCAATTTGCTTCAAGTGGATAAAAACAGTTTGTCACTAACACCGCAGCCTACTGGTAACTTGGACGTGGTTTGCGATGATCCGCTTCCATAATAGCCTTCATTATCAACATTGGTCTCCGGCCGTCCAAGGGGCTTGTTCTGCAGTTGGAAATTTCCAAAACAAAAAAATTTGGAACCAAAAACGCATTGTGTTTTCTATTGCGACACCGCCGCCATACACAGCGTTAATACTTCGAGTCTTTTCTGCAGCAATGGTGCCACAGATGAACTTGAACTCGTAAATAACGCGCTCTTTCAAGTTTTCCAATTTGTAAACTAAGTGACGGAAAGAAAAAACCAAAAGAGAAAAAAACAAATAAATTACGGTTTTCGAAACTCAAATACGTGAGTAAATAACTGTACACATTTCAAATTGGAATTCTTAACCAAAGAGGAGATAATACTGATCACTTTGAAGTGGCCAGTAAGACAAACTGCCAATTTATGGCTATAATGACTCACTTGATAATATGATGATACTTGTTTCCATTAGTTTGTTTGGTACTGAATGAATTGATTCTGGATTCATTCAAATTCACGAACCGTTCAAGGAAAGCAGTCACCAACTTTACGCATGATGATGTACGATATTAGAATTTATTTTCTTGTGAGCTTTTATTGAACCAGGACTGAAAGTGAGTTTTGCTAAATTGAAATTTGATTTAAACCTTTTGAGATTTGATAAATTAAAATTCAAGTCTACGCATTAAGTGTTATTAGTTTTTTACTTTTTCAATTAACTTGAAAAGCATACATACATAATAATTACTTTAATTATATTTCATTATTATTTTCATTAAAATAAACGCTTCCCAAGGCCTTGTATTTTAAAATAACAATAAGAAGAAATTAATTTGCTAAATTAAGTTCGTAATTGGCAGTTCCTACACGACGTAACAGAATTTTCTGTTGTGCCCCAATGAACTCGTAGAAGCCACTTTAAAGGTAGTGTATATCGAAACAAAATATGGGTAACAGAATCAGAAAATTTGTGAAAAGTAAGATATGTGATTAAAATTATAGTGAAATTATAAAATTCCTGCGTTTTCTAAATGAACCATAACAATTTATCAGTGAAATCCACGAAATTTAAATATGAATATTTAAGCCTGGTACATCATATTTTGTACAAGTACGGTTTGTATCGTGATTATTAGATACTGGAAAATGAAACTACTATGCTCTTTCTGTCATATTGAGAAATTAAAGGCAAAAATACTTTTAACTTCATTCTCTACAAAAATATACCAATTTATCTGCATTACAAAGCGAAGATTACTTACGAAGGCTTTTCGCGGCGAAGTCACGTACAAACCAAAAAAGGCAAAAAACTTTTTCACATATAATCTTCACACTGAGTTGTTTATCCGTAGAGTACGAGTTAACGATAACATTACTTCAATAACTTACCTACTCTATGTGGGTACCTCATCCGTAGCTTTTGTTTAATGCTAAGGACTATAACACTTTAAAAAATATTAGGTATTCGCTATCTAAAGCGGCAAGATGTATAAGACTCTGGAGCGGCCGATGACCGAGACAGCGGGGCGCGGGCGGATCATAACGGTGCGTCGCCCCGCTCCTCGCCGCCGACCGAGCTACTGACGGCTCAGTGCCGTACCAACTACCACACGCACAAACCGCGCTCGCGCGTCTAATAGTTCGAAATAGGATCTTGTAATTCATTGTCTAAACGTTTAATACATATCATACAGTCCACTACACATAGTTTTATTGAAGGCCCTAACAACTCCGACCTGATTGGTTCGAAATTAAAACCAGTCTGTAGATTTTTCCAGGGATTTCAGTTTAGCTAATATGGTTAAGTTGTAAACATTTCACACTTTAGTATTTATATAATTCATTATAGGTACAATGCATGTAGATAAATTAATTAAAATTTTACTTAAAATTATAAAAAATATGTATATTAGCTCTTGGTACCTTAGAATTTTTAAAGAATAACAGCTGTTCAATCCTAATGGACTGCAGTGAATACTTACAAAATAAACTCAAGTTTAAATTTTACTATTATGTCATATTGAAAACCACATAATATTGATTAACGGGTTATTTCATAAAAACTTAACACTCCACGGGATTCCGTTTCTGTGAGATTTCATGACCAGAATCATAAGAACCTTGACGCTCTGGGATAAATAGCGTTATTTATTATAGAAACACTGTTGTATCGTAGGTGCAAATGTACAATAGAATTGCCAAGTTTTGGTCGAATATCGTTTATGCTTCATTTATCTGGAAATAATTGCGTTCCTTTGTTTGAGTGTTTTGTCAGGTTATATGGGTTATACATAAACTTTAAACTTTTTTTATACAAGTAGGCAGCTATTTGTATAAAAAAGTGTTCTTTATTTCATTTTTTAAAATCAGTCATAAATTGTTAACCAACTTCAAAAAAGAAGGAGAGGTTTTCAATGCGACACATATGATATATGCTTTTGAGGTCAGTTCCAGGTTAGCGCGTACCATTTAGATAACTACTCACAGTTACTTCCAATGAAATTCCGTCTTCCTTCATACTCATGCTGACGGCACTGACCTTAAAGTAGAAGCAGGTGGTTAGAGTTTCTACCGGGAACACCCAAAAATTCCGAATTTGGATATTCCGATTTTCAAAATTCCGAATTTCACAATCCCGAAGAGTCTTAATTCCGACTATTCAAAAACACGTTTATTATTTTACCGAAATTCATAAAAAGGAAATTTTTATTTTCCGACACAAATTAAAATTAATAAGGCACATTTTGAAATTATACAAATTAGGCGCGACGACGAGCGAAGCTAGGAGGAGCAGTTAGTCTGTATGTAGATAATGCAGCGCCAGCCGAGCGAGTGCAGCGAGCGTGCCGCGGCAACGGCCGACGGAGCGCCAAAAAGGGATTTGCATTTCAGTACATAAACTAAGTACATAATTAAGAAATAACTCGGTACAAAAAACTAAATGAACTTTCTCATTTCCAGCTGACTGCTTGAATGCTCGAACGTATAAATTGATGTGCTCATGCAGTTTTACAAGGCGTTTGTTATTCCAACTAATATTATTCGGAATTTTGATATTCGGGATTCGTATTTATGATATTGCGATTATTAATAATTCGGATTTTTTATGGTTCGGTATTTTCAAATTTGGCATATTGATTTTCGTAATTATAAACGTTCGGAATTTCAAAGTTTCGAAGAAGAAAATTCGGAATTATCAAACAAGGAATTTTGATCCATTCTGTGTTTCAAAATTCGGAATTTTGAAATATATAATATATTTTTTTTTTGGATGGACAGTTTATTTATGGCCCTACGGGTCTTTTAAACTTCACCGGACTTTGTAGCTTAGCGCTGACGGCGCTTAGCCGGAACTTAAACTACTCCTACATACGACACGCCTAAGGGCACCAAAATGGGCACGATCCTTGGCTTAGGACATCGTATATTAAAACTACCACTGGTATTTTTTTTTCTTTACTACCTCCGCCGGCAACGGCGCAGACTTTTTATATCTAAATTCCTTTCATACCAGTTCTCGCTTTGATGCTTCTCGCAGTTTCATACTTCATACTAGTTATTCTATCATTTATCTCTTTCGCACTTCAATTCGGGTGGGATTTCCCGATGCCCTAATCTATTTCACTCTATCCTACTTAACAGATTTCTTGATTTTAATATTTAGGGTTCATGAGGGACAAGTCTTAGGCTTGTTTGTTATTTACAATTTGTGTAACAATTATTAATCTATTTTCATACAAATATTTTGTGTTAAGTTCATGTTATTTATTATTTACAATTCTGTATCTTACTTACTATTTCATGTATTATATACAATTTGTGTAACAATTCTTGGTCTATTTTCATACATATATATCGTTTTTAGTTCATGTTATTTATTATTTACAATTCTGTATCTTATGTGTGGTTTACATGTATTAAGTAGTTTAAGTTGGTAACTAAGTTTCAACAAAATTTTAAGTTACTACATGTCACTTGTGTGTCCAAACGGATTAAGTAGTTAAGTTCATAAGTTCAATGAAGATGAGCAGTGATGACTGTCAAGGAATTCGTCAATTCTGTACTTTGATATGTGGTAAATGTGATTTTGGACAAATTCAGTGAAGAATTTTTTAGGAATAAAAAGCTTTGCAAGGTATGTATTTTTCTCGACGATCTACGGACGATCGATTGGTGTGGTACCTATACTAATTAGGTACCCTTAATAATCACTGGAGGGATATCAACCTCTCCCAACTCAGGGGTGGCGTCCGATAATTGTAGGCCATCACGCCAACTGCGACGTCGATTGTTGGTGTGGTGACATCCTTAAATATTCTTCCACAAATTTTTAAGTTGATACTAACTCCACTCCGACATTTAAAAAAAAGAGAAGATGCGACATAACTACGAGCTCTTGCTGCCACCCGCTTTGTTTTCTTATGCACTAAACTAAAAAACCGCTAGCAAACGTGTTAAGTGAGAAGCCTCGCCACGACGAACGAATCCTAATCTACTTAATCACTTGCGTACTATATTTTAAGTTACCATTTGTCACTTAATTGACTGTTTACACGCAACTTTCAACTTAAAATTTAGTTACCAACTTAAACACTTAACGCGTGTAAACCAGCCATTACTTACTATTGCATTTATTTTAGTACCTATTATATTTTAACTAATTCTACTTCTTATACTTTTTTGTTACTTTTAATTAGCCTACTTTTGTTTCATTGTTCGTTTGCATCTTGTATTTCCTTATTTTATTTACTTACAACTACTAAGTTTATTTACACCTTTTGATTCATATGTTGCCTATCTATACAGATATCGTTTACAATATTTGTTCAACATATTTTACTTAGTCTTATTTCTATTTATCACCTTGTTTACAAGTTATTTCGAATATTCTAAATATAAATCCCTATTTTTTCCTACCTTTATTTTGGCTATGTTTTCGCAATTAATTTTTGTGCCAAGTTGCTGTTCAATGTTATTTTTGTGTAACGCATTCATCGGACAATCAAAGAGGATATTCGGTACGGTTTCCATTTGGCCGGTTTGCAGGTGCATGAAGGGTCTTCTTTGCATTTAAACCTTGCCAAAATCTCCGAAAACCCCCCATTCCCCGTGAATAATTGTATTGTTACGGCTGTAATTTGTATTTTACTGACGGTTTTATAAGCAGTTGCAGCGTCGGGGAAGAACATTTTTGTAATTTTTGCTGTGGCACCCGTCTGGTAAGTGCTGTTCCATTCGTCAAGCAAACGCATCCGAATGCTTCGCCTGACGAATGAAATTGGACACCTGTCGTAATCCAGTTTCCTTTTGGATTTCAGGGCAGCTTTCTTGCCTAAGAAATCTGCTCTCTCGTTACCCACTAGGCCTACGCTATTCTCTTCCAGCAGTTGCTGAGCTTCCAATGCGCGGAACCTCAAATTAGTACAGACAGCCGGATGTAAGGCCTCTGTTACCGGAGCCCTCCTTTCCACCTCCCTGTCCGCCAGTTCTGACTGGGGTTCACCTCTTTTGACTTTATATAATGTTGCGCACTCTTTCGCTCGGATGTCAATGGGGAGGTTAGTACCAGTACCGAATTATAGGATACGGTGTGACACAAATCTTCTTTACGAATCTGCACTGTATGGCCCTCAATTTATCACTGATTCCTATTTCGTTTGTCGCGGGCGCCCAAACGCTAGCTGCATACAGGAGAATAGGCTCAATCGTCGCTTTGTATATGATTCGGATGACCTCAACGTGTAGCCCCCAGCTCGTTTTTGCCGCTGTTGCTAGCTCCCTGTATAGTGCTATGGCTTTGTTGCACTGATTTTTGACGTGAGAGTGAAACTAACTAAAACGGGGATCGACACTTTCATTCTGTTCCCTAGTCATATTAATGGCATCAGCTTTGTTACGGATGTAGGAGTGCCATTTACTGTCCTCGTCTGTTTTGTCGTTGGGAGTAAAAGTTTCTGCCAGTAGTTTGGCCGATTCTATGTCCGTCAGCGTTCTTCCGTCTATTTTTAAGGGAAAATCGTCATCCCTTCTTTTCGTACTGCCAATGACCCTATATATGCCATTCCATACGCTCTCTCCATCCTGTTTCTCGCAGAAAGACTTCCGACTAGAGACTTGGGCTGGCTTCGCTTCTGCTTCATAGTGGTCTCTTTTCGCCAAGTACTCTGCTACGACTAATTGACGACAACAAGGGGCAGGTCACCTTATTCTATTCTTAAGGGTACTTAACTCTCTCTTTAGCTTGTCGAGTTTTTCCGTCCACCACGCCACCCCCAAGGGCTAAGATTTTTTAATTTTTGGGACAGTTTCCGTGCATGCGCTTATGATGTTTGTGTAGAGTGTTGCCTTGCAGACGCTTAGCTGTGATAATTTTGGTTATTTCGTGTACAGTTAGGTTAGGTGTCTTTGTTCAGCTGGTCCAGTTTCTTACGAAACTGAAGCCAGTTTTTAGTAACATTTTTAGTATTGAATAGTCTGGTGGTCTTGGCAACACCCACACCGCGCGATCTCCGTAGCTCAACATCAAAGTCGATGCCGTTGTGGTCGGAGCTCGTCATGGCTTCGTCTACCCTTCAATTAGATATCCTATCCATTAAGTCCATCGTGCACGCCGTAAGGTCGACGCCTGATTGAAAACGTTTACCACCGCGGATAACCTAGTTAAAAAGCCGGTGCTGCCGAAACAAAGGCACACACAACTCAGCTTTGCTATGCAGCTAAAAGGCTACAAAGCGCCGATTTTCAGTTGCGGCCAAGTAGCGCCACCACTGTACACTCTTAATAAAGCATAAATATTCATTTTAAACCCATGACGAAACAAAATACATAGAAAAACGAACAACAATAAACTGGGAATACACAGATAAATACGAAATGAAATATATAAAACAAACACTAAACATAATTTTCAATAAATACGACATGAATAAAATAAAATAAAAAGATACATAAACAATAAACTAAGAAATTTTTCCAGAATACCGCTATAAGGCCCCTAATGAGGTCCTTCCTGTTTTTTAAATAATTGCAACTTGAAATGCTTGACAAAGGTATTTTTTAAAAGAGGACGTCGTAAAGGTGGGGGTAGGTTATTCCAACACGAGGTAGCCCTATAGCAGAAACTGCCCCTAAATGCAGACGTTTGGTGTTTATATGTCTGCAATAGGTACTTAGAGGCTCTCGTGACATACGGATTTACGGAGCTGGACCAACGCAATTTTGAATACAAGTATCTAGGCACTTCAGCTGTCAGAACTTGGTGAACAAGGCCAGCAAAATGAAGTTCTCGGCGTGACTCAATCGATAACATGATATTCTTTTGCAAATACGGTGTAATGTGGGTGCGAGCAGGGATATTGAAACAAAATCGGCAACAAGTGTTCTGGACCCGCTGCAGAAGTCTCCTAGACGAAAATGCAGCCATAGAACAATAAACCGAATCAGCATAATTTAGCCTAGATAAGACCAGAGCCTCACACAACAGCACACGAATATCCGTTGTAAGGGCGTGTCCCCGACGTTCAAGATCTGGAGCTCCATGCCGTCAATCAGTCTCAACATCTTTTCGCCCCTTGGATGGTCTTTATTGCTTCCCCACTATATGTTCTTGGCATTACCATCTGCGCCTATAAGAAATCTTCTTGACCCCACTGCGTCTTTTATTTTCATCATCTGCGAAAGATATGGATCGATTGGCTGGTCAGGCTCTATGTAAAAGGAAACTATTGAGAATCTCCAGTCTTTGGTTTTGGCACCTACCACTATGATTTTAGGCGTGGATATTGTATAACATCCATGTTTGGGTCAAATACGACTATTGCCGCTTTGACGGGACCATCCCCTTTGACCTGGAATTTCCTTGCGCCTTGATAGTTCTTCATGCAGCCAGTCGACCCGACGTATGGTTCCTGTATCAGGGTCAAGGTGGACTTCCTTCTCCCCGCTTCGATGATAAGTTCATCGGTGGCAAGTCTTATCCGTTGTAGGTTGGCTTGTATGAGAGCGCGTTTTGCATCGAGGTGCCTTTAGCAGTAGGCTTCTGACGATCTGGACAGGTCGTCCCACCGCTTGCGCACCAGACATTCCTGGCTGAACGTGTTATGGTCGTTCTGTTCGATTTTGGCCTTTTTACAGTTTCTGCAAGAGGGAGGCGCGCCCGAGGTCCAATCTAGGCAATCCGCCCTTAAGTGCGGTCCACCACAGTGGCTACAAAAATCCACCTACGCGTTATGCGCTTCCACAACTGTGGGAAAACGCTCATGACCAAATAACAGGTGAGCGGGTTTACTTCTGTTTCTGTCTAACTGGAACACCGACGTTCCTTGTTGTAATAGCATCGTCGGGATCTGTTAAGACGTCACACGGACGCCTATAACGAACCGCCACATCTGGGTTGGCTGTGTAGTCTGCTGACTTATTGACCAGCGGGTTGGGATGATGAGGAGCATTGTCGAAGTGTCTTCTAGACGTCAACTTCATGAATGCGGTAATGGTGGGCAGCTCGAGATCTTTGTGCAGATATAAGTTGCGGACATTTGGCGGAGCCCCGACGCATTTGCGTAAAGAATCTATTTTGAATAACCTGCAAGTGATTGAGATTAGACTTGAGGGTGATTAGAGGGTGCAGCCTACCCATAACGAAGGCGGCTCGGTCCCGGACGCATTTTATGTGATCCGCGAATGTAAGTCCACTATCTACCGTGACTCCTAAATATTTGACTTTTCTAGCCCATGAGTGCCAAACAGCGTGATCTGACCTAATCTTTTGGTGGGTTTCCTAGAGGTTGTCCAAGAACAGGTTGAGAGAGAAAAGTACACTGTTGCACTTTTTTCTGGGTTGACTTCTATTCTCCATTTCCTAAACCAAGCGCCCAATGCGTTGGCTGCGAATTTGAGCATTATTGTTAACTTACGTAAATTCCTATCAGATGTATATAGCGCGGTGTCGTCTGCGAAGAGCGCGAGGTTTACTTTTTCCGTCCTTGGTATGTCACTAGTGTGTACTGAAAACAAAGTCGGAGAAAGCACCGAGCCTTGTGGGTTACCCCTTTATTAGCACCTAGCGCACCTTCCAAAGTTAGGCCTCGAACTTTTCAATCCACCCTAGTAAATTAGCCGGTTTTCCGGGTTTCCTAATACGTTTGCGGAAAGGTAAGTTTGTTAGTAAGTTATTAAATGTTACTACTAACAGTTGTATGAGTGCGAATGGAAGAGCTTTCAGAACCCTGTTTGGTATTTCGTCTGGACCTGGGACTTTCCGCGGTTTTAGATTTTTAATTATGGTCTGTACCTCTCCCACCGTTACCGGTTACCGTTACCGGTTGGGTTGCCACATTTATTTTCGACTGTGCTATTCACAGATTTTATTTGGAGGGTGTTAGTGCTTTCTGTACTCGGTGTATATTGTTGGCCTAAGCTATCGGCTAAGGTTTCAACTTTTTCGGAGTCCTCGAAGGCGGGAGTCATGAGCGGAGGCCTAGGGAGCGGAGGCATCGATGACGTGGTAGAGTCCATTTTGAAAAACTTTGCCAGGCTCCAGAAAGCCAGATGAGAAGGCGAAATCTCTTCAAGAACCGCGTCCCAGTTGTTAGACCGCAGTTCGCATATGCGAGATTTAACATCTCGCTGTAGGGCCCTCATACGGATGCGGTTTGCCTAGGTTGGAGCGTTATCGTACGCCCGGATAGCTGCGTTCGTTGCTCTCAGAACTTCCTCACATCCTGAGGCAGGACCCAGCGCCGATCATTCGCCATCGGAACCTGCCTGAAAGATGCACTGATAGCAGTTCGAAGGTGGTGGGTGAAAGCACGGATCGCTGCATTGGTCTCCGCGATGGATGACAACGTATCGGGAATGGTTAAGGGCTTCCGTTAGTTTGACCCAATTAATGTGTGACCTCGTTTGAGTAAGGGGGTCACTTGGAATACCTAGCTGCATGACTACCGGTCGGTGATCCGAAGTAAACTAGGGGATGACTTCTACTGAGTGTACCGTTAAGTTAACACTTTGTAGGATTGCTATATCGAGAATATCGGGGCGATGATTTGTGTTATAAGGATAGTGAGTCAGTTCCCGAGGACCCACTACATCACAGTTTAGTGAATCTAACATGTGATGAAGACGACAGCCGTTTGGGTTGGTAACTACAGAGTTCCAACTTGAATGTTTCGAGTTAAAGTCACCAGCTAGTATTACGGAGGGACTCATATCGAGTAACGACTGAAGGTCGCTTTGAAGTATGACTTTATCTGGTGGTTGATAGGTGGATGCCAGCGTGATTGGCTGATGGCCGCTCATCGCTATTCTACAACAGGAAACTTCGATATTCTCGAGCTGTGGGGGCTCGACAGGTATACAGTGTAGAGACCTATCGTAGTAGGTGAGGGTACCACCTTTATCACCGGAAAGCCTATCGTTACGAACGATATTGTAGTTCGCTATTTTTGGAGCTTTGCGACTAGGTTTCAAAAAGGTTTCCTGCACAAGTAAGATGTCGCTTTGAAATTCTCGAAGGAGTTCATGAATTTTATTACGCTGATATTTAAGACCATCGGCGTTGAAGTAGCCGAAAGTGAGGGACCGAGGTTTTTATCTACAGGACGCCATTTAAAAGTTTAATTTATTGAATTTTTGGACGTTGGTGATAAGCGCCTGGTGCTCGATCGCAACGAAGCACGTCGCCTGCAAGTTACCTACTAAGTAAGTCACCCCTTTTGTATGAAAAATTATAAAATATAACTTTAACGTTGCCAGATATTGGCTGAAAATCATTTACGCTTAATTTATCTGAAAATGCTCACGCGCCTGGACGGGTGTTAGAATTGAAAATTATATTTTTTGTTTAAAGATTATAATGAATCAGTAAATCAAAAGGTTGACCTGATTTAGATATATGTAGTACACGACAGAGTTAAACTAGAAACTGCATATTAAGGATATAAAATTGTCCCGTTTATTCTGTAAAATGTAAGTAAAATCGCGAATTAAAGCTAGAAAATACGGAGATTATGTATTTACCTAATCACTAACTTTGCTAATTCATTTGAAAACACGCTAAAATATACCCGTCCTTATATGTAGGTGTCCGCAAACAATTATTTCATGGTTATTCTTCTCCATGCCTAGGAGATTTCTTAAAAAAATATTTGGGTATATGTGTTTTAATTTTCTTAACATTGCGCTGAGTGCGAGTTTCTACTTTCCCTGTACGCCGTGAGCGCGTTTGATTTTTGTATGAATTAAAGTTGGACAACTCGATTTACCTCTAGGAGTCGTTGTTCAAAAATACAAAAATTTACAGGGTCATGGCCTAAAGTAAAAGTAAAACACACTTAGCAGACAGATAAAGACACACTTTACTCTCCAGCTTCGTCTCATAATTATCGTATATGTTGAAAGTCAATAAAATAGTATTTGAAAATTGCTTGGTTTGGATATTGTAGACGAAAATTTCTTTTTCATTAAGTTTAATACCGTGATACAATGCGACTGGTGATCAATAGTTAAATGTATCTTGTAGCGGCCTGCCTTAATTGATTCATGTACCGTACAATGTTGCAATAATATTAATTTGAATATCGACATGCTTAGCCAGTCGTCTCATCGCTAAACTGTTATATGTAGTCTAGAGTAAATAAATTATAAGTAAGTATCTAGCCAGAACATCTAAAGTATTTATATTTGAAGGACTGTTTACGAAAACAGCATATCTGAACTTTGTGTGCAAACGTTGTGTGTACCTTTACAGTTAAGATAAAAACAAACTTCCTTTTGGAGGATTAAGTTATCATCAAGTTTTTTAGCTTGTGTCTATATGATGCAGTGATTCATAAAATCAACTCATTACTTACGATGGTTTTGTTAAATTTTATTTCTTACTTAGTAAATATTAAATTGTTCACATTTTTCAAACGGAATGTTCTTTTAGTTTCTTCCTTTTTGGTGCGGGTCGCCAAGGTGTGAAATGAACTGCCTGCGTCTGTTTTTCCAGAAAATTATAGTCCTAGTTCTTTCAAGCGCCGAGTGAATAGGTATCTCGTGGATAGACGTGTAACACCTTCGTCTTCATCGTCACTTTCCATCAGGTAAGATAGACGACAAACGTCTAATCCTTTTTCAATTAAAAAGAGTAAATAAATAAAAATATAATAGCTTTTAATTATCATGTATAATGTTTAGCACACATTTATTAATATTAAGTTTTACAATCAATTTGTACAATCTACAAGTAATCAAAGTAAAAAAAAATAAAAAATAATCCCAAAAGTAGAATAATATACAATAAAACTTAATGATCAAAATTACAAATTATTCAATGAACATTTAAGATTAAATAATAATAATGATATTAAAATAAAAAATTGTCTGAGATTTAATAATCATCAAAATCTAATCAATGGTCTTCTGTACCACTGCAATTATCTTCGCTGTCAATAACACCCATAGAGAAAGTACTTGAGCCAGTAAAAGTGTGCCTTAAAATAAGACATAAAAAAATATTTCTTCATTTTCAGAATCCTTACTTGCAGTTTTACTGTTCCTTAAGAAATAATGTATTATGTGGTGACTGCCTCCTTTATATTAAAATACACGTCATATATTTTTTTTAAATAAATGGTGGTGAATAGTCTAGCAATGTCAAAATGTAAAATTCCTGAAAAACATGTATTAAGGAATTTTCCGTAAAGAAAATTTCATTAAGTAATGAGATTATAATACAGAAAATTATGAACGGAAGAAAAATCAGAATAACATTTTATTTAGTATACAATTTAATGATTGTCAACAACCGTGGAATTTTCCATTTAGCATTAATGCCCCAAGTCGCTAACAGAAAGGGCGTTCAAGTGTGTCGGGGATTTTAATTAACTTAGTTTTTCCATGCCTCAGGCCTAGGCGTGTGAAACTTGTCACGGTGTGGAATGGGTACGGAATGTAGAAAACAATTGTATAAAACATAAAGAATCGTTGCGTTTTTGTAAAATAAAGTATCGACCAAATTCCGGTTGTTCTCAGAAGCGTGTAATAAATATTATTGTGAATTGTAGCGCTTATGAAATTTCCACACCATTGATTTGTATGTGTATATATTTATACGTGTGACGAATTCACATGTTTGCTTTTGGGTTAATGTTTATGTATTTATGTTTTATTCTGAGTACCCCCCAGTTCGCTTTGTAGTCATCCATAACACAAGCTCTGCTTACTTTAGGACCATACAGTTGGTTGTCTAGGGGATTTATGATTTTGATTATGATAATTGTCCCAATCGTATGCACAGCTAATCATAAATGGACAAATAAATTATTTTTAATCGTTCTTTTTGAACAGGAAGAATTTGAAAGCTGTGTTAGTCATGGCACAGAATTTTTTTATAAATCCTGTATTAACAGCTATGAGCTTTACAAATATATTATAGGAACAGCTTATCTTAATGGTCAAGTTACAAGTGACTTTGTTTGATACTGTACAGTACAGTTCTTTACGTAGTACAATTTACGATTGCGGTCGGCCTTCATTTGTGGTAAAGGCGCTTCTGTATACATGTCCAATGTGTGTGTAGTATAAAGTTATTTTTTTTTAATGTATAATAAAAGTTTTATTTTTTTCTTCATAACAACTATATTTTAACTGTCAACTAACTATCTTCCGTATCGCTGTAACTTGATTCACCTACATTAATCACAAACTCAAAGTCATAATCTAAATACTTCATGTATTCTCATATCTTAGACCATGTGCTGCTGCCAAAGTATTCGACCCATAAATTTAGCACTACACTCATGTTTTTCAAAATACCCCAGATATTCTCGACAGCATTCAGCGCGGGGTGATATGGTGTCAACCTTAATATTTCAAAGCCCTTGCTTCGTATTATCTCGTCGATTGTAAATGTTATGAAACGTTCTTTGGTTTTTTTTATTATATCATACAGTTCAATGTTTCGCGAACTGTCATCAAACGAGATATCTTTTTATGTCAGCCACTTTTGAATGTCGCCCTTACGAGAATTACAGCCGGTATTATACGGCTGCGGGTGTTGTGGTAGTTGAAGTTTTGGCAAAGTCGGAATTTCTATATGTTCTATGTAATAGTTTTCGATTATAGTTCGAATCGCTTCAAGATTCAGATTATTGAAATCCAATTTGTTGTCTCTTTCAGGCCGCGCGTTCTGAGACCCGACCCGTGCGTCCGGACCCGTTCGGACGTGTTGAAGGTCGCTCCCGGCTGCCGAGTCACGATTGTTATCTCACGACTTCTCTCGTAGCAATACTCAAACGCCACTCTCAGATCCGTTCTGCATCCGGCCCCGCTCGGACGTGTTCGCGATCCCACCAGCTGTTGAGTCACGATTGTCGTCTCAAGACGACAACTCGTAGCAATACTCATACGCTGAGATTCGTACAAATCTCGCTTCGTCGTCGACGACTTGAGATAAGCCTCTGTAGGACTAACGCTGCGGCCGGTTTCGATCGGCTGCAACTAAGTCGGTCTCGCAGCAACAACAGAGCTAAGCTTACTACGGTCGATTAAATTCGATAGTAGTTCGCAAGGCTCGGGCTGGTTTTCTGGCTACGTACTTGACGCTGGGCGCTTGTTACGTTAGTCAGAGACTCGCTCTGCGGCCGGTTTCGGCCGGTCGTAACGTAGTCAATCCCGCACTCTGTGCACCCCTCGAATTAATACCTCACCTCGGTGGGAGCAGCAACAACAGAGTTGAGCTTACTACGATCGATTAAATTCAATAGTAGTTTGCAAGGCTCGGGCTGATTTTCTGGCTGCGTACTTGACGCTTGGCGCCTGTTACATAGTCAGAGACTCGCTTTGCAGCCGGCTCCGGCCGGTCGTAACGTAGTCAATCCCGCACTTTCAGTGCAACCCAACCTCGTCAGGTCTACGGCCGGTTTTTGTTGTCAATTTATTGGCAACACACTCCGTAGTAGACTCGCGTTACGGTGACAACTAAGCCTGATAGCGTTGCCCCGGTGCGCTTCCAAGGCCCTTCAGGCCCAGAAGAAACCGGCTGACCCGATCCCATTGCACTTGGGCCTTTCCCAGGGTGACGGTACAGTGCTGTCCGAATTAGGGGCACCACTTCGCGACGTCCCCAGCCCCCCTACTTAAGGTGCTAGGTTTGCTAGGGAACCTAGGCATTATTATATATTTATACATTATATATTGTAGTACCAAGCCCTCTAATGGACCAGCAAAGCTTGGTAAACTTTGCTAGGTCGTTCGCCCAGGCACTCGTTGTGTCCGGCGCCAACATATCCGATGACGTACTAACGCAGGCCTTACAGGCGACTATCGCGTCCCCGGCCCCTCAGGCCTCAACCCCGGCCCCTCAGGCCTCCAACGTACACCCCTCAGGTCTACAGCTCTCCCGCGTCGTTCGTCCCGTCCGAGGTGGACTGTGAATCGGTCACATCCTCTCGCGCGTCGCGTCGCAAGCGTACCGCTCCCGGGAGCGACTCCGAACCCACGTCTGATACGTCATCAGATGCCGTCACCTTAACCGGCTCTCCGGAGCCCGCGTTCCAGCTAGTCGCCAAGCGCTGCAAGAAGCGCTCGAAGAAAGCCTCGGTATCCTCAATACCCGAGCCCTCCCCGGTGTCTTCAACACCCGCCACCGCGCCAGTAACGTCGCTAGAAGTAACCGCGTCTCCGTCGGTCCCATCGAAGCCAGCGACGCGCTGCGCTCCTGTCCCACCGAAGCTTCAGCTCCCTCCACCCGTCTTTCTCCGCGAAAAAGCGCGATGGACCGCGGTATCTAATCTTTGCAAATAGCAAAAAATCAACTATGTCAAAGCAACCAACGCAGGCGATTCAATTAAAATCCAGGTCACGACCATCGACGACTTTCTCGCGTTCACTAAGTTACTTTCATTAAAACAAATCGCATATCACACCTACGCCCTCCCGGAGGAGCGTTAGATCCGCGCAGTACTACGGAGCGTCCCGTTCGAGCTCGCGAACGATGAAATCCTCGAGGAACTTAAGTCCCAGGGTTTCCTGGCCGAAGCCGTGCACAAGATGCACTCCAACCGCGGTAGGCGTTTTCTGTTAGCATTAGTTATCCTATCCAATACTCCCAACTCGAAGGAGATCTTCAGAGAGGTTTGCACAATTTGCAAAAAAACTCCGTCAAGAGTCCCAACCCCCGCGGTCACCCTGGGCAGTGCCACCACTGCCAGCTCTATGGCCACGCAGCGGCTAACTGCTCAGCTCCCCCCAGGTGCGTTAAGTGCCTGGATCCTCATATCACTAAGGAGTGCACTCGCACTCCCGAATCCACTTCCCCCCCTGCCTGTGTGCAGTGCGGCCAGTCCGGCACACAGCTATCTACAGGGGTTGCCCGCGCGCTTTGCGCTCTTCAACTAAGAGGGCTGCACCTAAACCGGCGCCACCGCTCACTCCCGCTAACTTCCCGCCGCTGCGCAACCGGGGTCCCCCGGAAGCAAAGCCCGAGCAGCCGACACCTACTCCGGCTCAGTCCTGGAGACAGCGTCCGGTGCACCTTCCCGTCCTATCCCAGCTCCCGTAGCTCCCTTAGGCCCGCGTCCCACTCCGTCGTCTTCACCTCAGTCGTCGTTGGCTGAGGACATGAAGACCGTGTTCGACGTCATTCAAAACGTCGACATTAAGGAAATTTCCGTTCTCACACGCAAACTGCGAGCCGCCCGCTCTCCTCAAGAGCGTTTATTTGCGTTAGCCGAGTATCACTCGCTTCTAAGTTCGTTATAAATTTTATTTTTTTTGTATAAATTCGTAAATAAGCAAATATAATATCAAGACCTAGACGCAAATCCCGCGTCCGGTCGTATAAAACCTAAGGGCTTATCCCTAGTATCTTTTAACGTTCGTAGCCTTAGCACTAACCTTGCTGAGCTCAAACTGTTCCTTCAGAACAAAGAGCCAGACTTATTGCTTCTACAGGAGACATAGCTTACTCCAAACCGCTCCAGGGGATTCGCTATTCCCAAGTACGCATTTCTCCGACTCCGACGGTTTCGGCGGCACTGCTATTTATTACAAAAGAGGATTCCATTGCTGCCCTCTCCCTACCCCTCCTCTCCTCAACATGGAAGCCACTGTGTGTAGATTGGCTATGACTGGTGATCCGACCATCATCATAGCTTCAGTCTACATACCTAGTGGCTCCAGACCAACCCGCAGCGACTTTGAGGCCATTCTCGCCCTCGGCCATTCAGTCATTATGTTCGGAGACTTTAACTCCAAACATACTGACTGGACGTGCCTATCGACCAACACCAGCGGTATCGCTCTCTTCGACATCACTAACTCACTTGACTTAGACGTCATATCTCCCATCACTCCCACTCACTATCCCAACAATCCGAACTACTCTCCTGACATCCTTGACTTTGCAATTGTCAAGCGAATCAATCTCGATCTCAGGTCTATCGAACCGCTCGATGACCTAGGCTCTGACCACCACCCCGTCTCCCTCGTGCTAGGTGCACCTAACGATAACGTCACATCTCCTAAGACCTTTACCAACTGGAAAGGCTTTAAAAATACGTTAGTTTCAGCCTTAGAGGCCCCGAACTCTCCGCTCGCGATTTCGCCCGACCAATTAGATAGCCCGGATAAAATAGATTCATTAGTAAACTCTCACTGATGCTATTAACTCAGCCATCAGCGACAACGAAAAGGTTGCTAAGCAAAGCAAACCCGCGCTTCCCCTAGCCGTTAGCAATCTCATTAAAGCCAAGAACGCGGCTCTCCGGAGAGCCAAGAAATATCCCACGCCCGCATACAGAACAGCTGCGAATCAGCTTCAACGTAAAGTTAGGTCTTGCCTCGCGGAACTCCGAGACGCACAGTTTAACGGTCTCATGGAGAATAACTCCCCGTTCCACCAAGCCTATTATCGAATGGCCGAGCCTTACGCGTAGACACCGCCTCTCACGTTCCTCCTCTCACTCGTCCCGATGGCACTACTGCCTGCGAAGTCGAAGAGAAAGCCGAATGCTTCGCTGAAAGCGTTGCTTCACAATGCTCGCTTTCCAAAAGCTTGGAAAGAAGCGATTGTCATAGGTATTCCCAAGCCGGGTAAACCTCTGAATATCCCGGCTAACACACAGACTCATCAGCCAAAAGTTCTTGAAAGCGTCATACTCTCTCGAATGCGGAACCATCTGTTTCCAACGGATGGCGATCCTCTCATTATTCCCCACCAGTTCAGCTTTTGCGCTAAGCACTCTTGCCCTCAGCAAGTCCATCGAATCGTCGAGTACATACTCGAAGGATCGAGTCGCGGTTCTCTTTGACGTAGCCAAGGCTTTCGACAAAGTCTGGCACAGCGGTCTCGTTTATAAACTCTAAAATCAGTCTAAAGTCAGATTAATCACGTCGTTTCTCAAAGACCGTACGTTTCGATTCAAACATGAAGGCACGCTCTCCACGCCTCGTCCCATAAAGGCTGTAGTCCCGCAAGGCTCAGTCCTCGCCCCTCTGCTGTACACCGTGTACACTAACGACATCCCCATCCCGCCGAAAGGAGTCGAACTCGCCCTCTTTGCTGACGACACCGCCCTTTACACTAAAGGTCACGCGGTCCTGTATAACATCACCAGACTCCATAAGGCCGTAAACGCCCTCGGTGTTTGGTTTCAAAAATGGCGTATCGATGTCAACCCACAACAGAGTTCTGCTATTCAATTCGACCATTAACTCCGTAATCCCTACAACGATCTCCACATTCGAATGTTAGGTATTCCCATCCCCTGGAAGCGCAGTATTAAATACTTAGGCGTCACCTTAGATCAGACGCTTTGTTTCAAGCCACACGTCGATAGAGTAACGAAACTCCCGCGTTTTTACTTAAGCCGCCTATATAGTATGATAGGAAGAAAAAGTAAAATGTCTTTCAGAAATAAACGTACGCTTTATAAGGACTGCGTTAGACCCATCATGTCATATGCCTCGCCAGTCTTTGCCCGCGCCCAACCCTCCATCCTGTATAAACTGCAGGTAGTTCAAAATCTCTTCTGCCGCAGGGCCACAAACGCACCTTGGTACGTGCGTAATGCGGACCTGCACAGAGATCTTGAACTACCTACAGTGCAATAGCACCTCAAGACACTCTCAGAATCGTTCTTCAAACGCGCCGAAACCCATCCCAATCATCTTGTTCAAGATTCAGTCTCATATACTGCTCCTGTCTTAGATTCGAAATTCAAAGTCTCTAGACCGAGAAACGCGCACACTGGCGAACCCACGCAATTAACTATTGATTTCGAAGCCCTTCAGGCCGCAAATTCTAATTCTAACGTAAATTCTAATTCTAACGTAAATCCAAATTAATGCAATTTTATTTTTCAATTATAATGTTTTTAATTAGTTACTTTTCATTTTGAGCACCTTCAGTGCTATGTATTCACCTTCAGTGCTATGTAAATCCCAGCGGGTGACCCCTTCTGGGCCCCGCTAGCGCGGCCTCTTTCTCCAATTGGCCATCGCTCAGATAAAGGCTGAGTGGCAAAAATGCACGAGCCGACAGGGGGTTTTTTAATGGGTAGAGGTTCTGGTAGGCGTCGGGACGACTCTCACATAAGTCTGGATCGCGCGCGCCAGAGTATGCGTCAGAGCATTTTTTATCTTCCTGCCCTTCCCGTGGAGGGGAACAAAAAAAAACCGCGCGTTCGCTACTGACCGCTTCGTCGAGCACCCACACACAGTGCACAGTGTACACGTCTAACCACAGGCACGTGCCGACAGCAGCTGTGAATGCAAGAACTGTATTCATATTTTGAAAACATGTAACAACAATCTTGTCAACCTTTTCTAACATTTTCATCAATATTATCGTGTAAAACAATTGTTTTTTACATGTAATACTGAGACAGGTCTTAAACACATTTGGTTACACGTGACCTCTACAACTAACAGCTCTTTGAAATTGAAAAAAAAAAAGTGTTCAGAAAAACTAATTTAATTATAGGCCCTTGAGTGTACAATGAAGCTGACATTTCAAGTATATAAATCGACGACAAAACCAGTACTGGAAACGATTAGCCGAAGTAAACTAAGGTTCCTGCAGTAGAAAAATAAATTATAGCTTTAACTCATTTTTGTATATCACTGTTTAGTTTAAAACTGCCGCTTCAGACGGCTGAACTGATTCCTCTTTTCGTGGAAAACGAAAGCTGACCTCATCGGATTGCTGACAATGCAACAATACAGAACCGCAGGCTATTGCTCTGAGCTATTAGGTATAGTTGAATCACTTTCACAGGTTATGATTAAGAGAGGGTTGACTGATGAGCACTTTTTGTTATTGAAAATAACTTAATTAAAATAAACGACAAAAAATACATCTACACTTTATTGTCTTTTTGTTAAGAGCTTTTCTTAATAAAATGAAGTTGCCAGTAAAATCGGTAAACTTTCTTATGTTTCCTAGCTCGAGTTTCCGATATTCTGTTACTTTTGCAAACGCCATGATCAGAGAGCCATTCCTCCATCCTCTGAAATATTCACTCAGAGGTGTTAAAACGACCATTGAGTTCTTAATTTTTACAGCATTTAAGAAATCAAATTTAAAAAAAACTAACTAACACAACTGACTGTTTACACTTTGTAGCACTCCCAGCGAGTATTGAAGCTAAACATTTTTAAAGCATTACGAACCTTGATACGAGCCTCACAGCAATAAATAACTGGTGAGGAGAGTTCATAAACAACGTTTAAGCACATAAATTTTAAGGTGAAAACAAGATATTAAGGCTTTGTGGAATAACAAAAAATATACAAGAGCTGTTAACGCGTTCCTGTGAGAAATTATATAATTATTTTTTATAAATGGCTTTTGCAGTATATTTTTGATGTTTTAAGTAAATTTGGAATGAATTTGTTTGAATAATAATATTAAATGCCCAGACACATCTACAATGGTATGCCCCAAAGTAACAATATTTGTGTTGTATGGATGACCATACAGCCAATTGGGGGTACCCAGTATAAACAAACATATATAAATATGAACAAACACGACTCGGGAACGCACGCAAACTGCGAGCAGCCCGCTCTCCTCAAGAGCGTTTATTCGCGTTAGCCGAGCATCACTCGCTCCTAAGTTCGTTGTAAATTCTTTTATTTTTGTATAAATTCGTAAATAAGTAAATTATAATGTCTAGACCCGCGAATCCCGCGTCCAGTCGTATTAAACCCAAGGGCTTATCCCTAGTATCTTTTAACGCTCGTAGCCTTAGCACTAACCTTCCCGAGATTAAACTGTTCCTTCAGAACAAAGAACCTGACTTATTCCTTCTCCAGGAGACATGGCTTACTCCAAACCGCTCCAGGGGATATGCTATTCCTAAGTACGCGTTTACTCGCAACGATAGGCCCAACTCCGACGGTTACGGCGGCACCGCTATATATTACAAAAGAGGCTTCCATTGCTGTCCTCTCCCTACCCCTCCTCTCCTCAACATGGAGGCCACCGTGTGTAGATTGGCTATGACTGGTCATCCGACCATCATCATAGCTTCAGTCTACATACCATGTGGCTCCAGTCCAATCCGCAGCGACTTTGAGGCCATTCTCGCCCTCGGCCATTCAGTCATTATGTTCGGAGACTTTAACTCCAAACATACTAACTGGACGTGCCTATCGACCAACACCAGCGGTATCGCTCTCCTCGACATCACTAACTCCCTTGACTTAGACGTCATATCCCCCATCACTCCCACTCACTATCCCAACAACCCGACCTACTCTCCTGACATCCTCGACTTTGCAATTATCAAGCGAATCAATCTTGATCTAAGGTCTATCGAACCGCTCGATGACCTAGGCTCCGACCATCGCCCCGTCTCCCTCGTGCTAGGTACGCCTAACGTTAACGTCACACCTTCTAAGACCTTTACCAATTGGAAAGGCTTTAAAAATACGTTAGTTTCAGCCTTAGAGGCCCCTAACTCTCCGCTCGCGATTTCGCCCGACCAATTAGATAGCCCGGATAAAATAGATTCATTAGTCAATACTCTAACTGATGCTATTAACACAGCCATCAACGACAATGAAAAGGTTGCTAAGCAAAGCAAACCCACGCTTCCACTAGCCGTTAGCAATCTCATTAAAGCCAAGAACGCGGCTCTCCGGAGAGCAAAGAAATATCCCACGCCAGCATACAGAACAGCTGCGAATCAGCTTCAACGTAAAGTTAGGTCTCGCCTCGCGGAACTCCGTGACACTCAGTTTAACGATCTCATGGAGAATATCTCCCCGTCCCACCAAGCGTATTATCGTATGGCCCGAGCCTTACGCGTAGACACCGCCTCTCACGTTCCTCCTCTCACTCGTCCCGACGGCACCATTGCTTTCGAAGTCGAAGAGAAAGCCGAATGCTTCGCCGACAGCATAGCGGCACAATGTTCACCCAGCACGCAACCCGCGGATCCCTCCCACATCCAGGCGGTGGAGGACGAAGTTCTCCACAGAGAATCTCTCCCTATCACCGACGACCCCGTCACTGTCTCTAATGATGAAATCTTGCTTCTCATTAGAAAGCAAAAGTCCAAAAAGGCTCCGGGTGCGGATGGAATTTCCAACCACGCACTTAAGCACCTGCCTCAGCAGGTGCTTACCTTATTAGCTATCATCTTCAATGCCTGCTTCGACCATAGCTACTTTCCAAAAGCCTGGAAAGAAGCGACAGTCATAGGCATTCCCAAGCCGGGTAAACCTCTGAACATCCCGGCTAATCACAGACCCATCAGCCTCCTCAAGGCAATGTCTAAACTTCTCGAAAGAGTCATACTCTCTCGAATGCGGAACCATCTGTTTCCAACGGATGGCGACCCTCTCATTATTCCCCACCAGTTCGGCTTTCGCGCTAAGCACTCCTGCCCTCAGCAAGTCCATCGAATCGTCGAGTACGTACTCGGAGGATTCCCTCAGCGTCGTAAAAAAACAATCGCAGTTCTCTTTGACGTAGCCAAGGCTTTCGACAAAGTCTGGCACAGCGGTCTCGTTTTTAAACTCTATAAAATAGGCTTACCGGCTCGCCTAGTCAGATTAATAGCGTCGTTTCTTAAAGACCGTACTTTTCGATTCAAACATGAAGGCGCGCTCTCCGCGCCTCGTCCCATAAAGGCTGGAGTCCCGCTAGGCTCAGTCCTCGCCCCTCTGTTGTACACTGTGTACACCAACGACATCCCCATCCCGCCGAAAGGCGTCGAACTCGCCCTCTTTGCAGACGATACCGCCCTATACACTAAAAGTCAAGCGATCCCATATAACATCACCAGACTCCAAAAGGCCGTAAACGCCCTCGGTGTTTGGTTTCAAAAATGGCGTATCGATGTCAACCCAGAAAAGAGTTCTGCTATTCAATTCGACCACAAACGTCGCAATCGCCACAACGATCCGCACATTCGTATGTTAGGTATTCCCATCCCCTGGAAGCGCAGTGTCAAATACTTAGGCGTCACGTTAGATCAGACGCTTTCTTTCAAGCCACACGTCGATAGAGTAACGAAACTCGCGCGTTTTTACTTAAGCCGTCTATATAGTATGATAGGAAGAAAAAGTAAAATGTCTTTTAGGAATAAACGTACGTTTTATAAGGTCTGCGTTAGACCCGTCATGTCATATGCTTCGCCAGTCTTTGCCCACGCCAAACCCTCCGTCCTGTACAAACTGCAGGTAGTTCAAAATCTCTTCTGCCGCAGGGCCACAAACGCACCTTGGTACGTGCGTAACGCGAACCTGCACAGAGATCTTGAACTGCCTACAGTGCAACAGCACCTCAAAACTCTCTCAGAATCGTTCTTCAAACGCGCCGAATCCCATCCCAATCATCTTGTTCGAGATTCAGTCTCATATACTACTCCTGTGTTAGATTCGATATACAAAATCGCTAGACCGAGAAACGCGCACACGAGCGAACGCACGCAATTAACTTTAGATGTCGAAGCCCTTCAGGCCGCAAATTGTAATTCTAACGTAATTTCTAATTCTAACGTAAATCCGAATTAATGCAATTTTATTTGTCAATTTTAAATTTTTTAATTTTTACTTTCCATTTTTCCATAAATTAATGCCCTGATAAGGACTCGAAACTGGGACCTGGCTTAATGTGGTCATAGTGGGCGTTTTGTAACCTCAGTGTGAAAATGATTAGGTAATGTCTGCTAAGCTTGCTAATAAATATCAAAACAAACACACAAAACAACTCCACACATGAAAATTCTAAAATATTTATTTAAGTGTAGTATATTCGTATATAATTGATGATTAATTTTGTAACTCATTTCAGTATTAAACTAGTACCGAATAAGCCTTTAGTTGAAGCAAATCTGAATGTCAAATGCAAAAGAAAACTTTTAGATCGTTTGATCAAACTGCCGTTCTCTAAATATTTGAATAGGAATACCTACCTGACCTAAAAAATCAGTATTTGGTTATCAAATACTGATTTGTATACTGTATATAATACTGATTGCAGGGGCTGCGCATGCGCGGCGGGTGAAGTAGGCACTGATGGTAACTAAATTTTAACTAAATTTTAAGTTAAAAGTTGCGTGTAAACAGTCAATTAAGTGACAAGTGGTAACTTAAAATTTTGTACGCAAGTGATTGAGTAGTTTAGGATTCGTTCTATTTTTCGTATAAGTAGGTGGACTAAACATGTTTGGACGTGATTTTTTAGTTAAGTGCATAAATTGACAAAGCGGTTGGCGGCAAGAGCTCGTATTTATGTCGCATTTTCTCTTTTTTTTAAATTCGGAGTGGAGTTTAGTTTCATTTTTAAAATTTGTTGAAGAATATTTAAGGGTGTTACCACACCAATCGATGGCAGAATAGAACAGTCGACGTTGCAGTAGGCGTGATTGCCTACGATTGTCTGACACCACCCCTGAGTTGGTAAGTCTGCCAACCCGCAGTAGGCGTGATGGCCTATAATTGTTTGACACCACCCCTGAGTTGGTAAGTCTGCCAACCAGCAGTTGGCGTGATGGCCTACATTTGTCTGACACCACCCCTGAGTTGGTAAGTCTGCCAACCCGCAGTTGACGTGATGACCTACAATTGTCTGACACCACCCCAGAGTTGGTAAGTCTGCCAACCCGCAGTAGGCGTGATGGCCTAGAATTGGGAGAGGCTGATATCCCTCCAGTGATTATTAAGGGTACCTAATTAGTAAAGGTAACACACCAATCGATCGCCCGTCGATCGACGTCGACCCGTCAACGTAAAAAAATTAGAAAAATACCTAATCTTGCAAAGACTTTAATATTCGAAACAAATTCTTCTCAGAATTTGTCCAAAATCACGTTTACCACATATGTAAGTACAGAATTGACGAATTACTTGACATTCATCACTGCTCATCTTCACTGAACTTATGAAGTTAACTACATAATCCGTTTGGACACACAAGTGACATGTAATAACTTAAAATTTAGTTACCAACTTAACTACTTAATACATGTAAACCGCACATGACGGTGGTGCGGACGATGCAGTTGTGTAGCGGCATGCTGAGCTCACGGTGTCATTGGAGAGCGGTGTCCGGTTCTTCACGTGTTCGTGTTTGCGAAGTGTAGGCTTCCACGCAGCGGGTACAGTCCAGCCTGTATTGCGATTGAAATTACGCCGTCGATTTATTTCAGTTGCTTCATGGACTTTGCGAAACACGAAGTTTTTCTCCTGAACTAATACTCTGGCTTTATCAAAGCGAATGAAATGCGACGGAACAGTGTCTAACACATGGTCGACAACTGCAGAGGTCTTTTCATCCATATTCTTCACACTTCGTATGTGTTCAGTGAGTCTCGTATTGATGTTTCTGCCCGTCTCTCCTATGTAGCTCTTACCACAGTCACAAGGAATCTCGTATACGCCTGGTCTACCTAGAGGGACTTTGTCCTTTGTGGATCGCAAAAGTTTTATTTTAGTAAAAGGGCGGTAAATCGTCCTTATACTAAACTTGCGGTTCAGTAAGTACCCAATGGTATCAGTTACACCCTTTATGTACGGTAGGTATACAGTAGGTAAGTATACGGTACATATACATAGTATACAGCTGTAGTTTTAAAATGTATCAAAATGACTCACTTAACATTTTTTTAATTAATTTATTAATTAACACTGATTTTCAGCTTCTCAAAAGATGAATTATGATTCCAGGCAAAGTTGCTTATTAAATGAACTATTAATGAAATGAAAAGATACTTAGAACTTTATTACGCCGCTGTCAATTGAAATAGATTGTAGAAGATGTCGATCTTTTTTTTGTATTTTACAAAAATCCTTCCACATCGTTGCTAGTTCAGTGTTAAAATAAAAAAAAAGTGTTTTCAAATCACTGATAAATGACATTTAAGGCCCGCTTGCGCAGCTCTGAATTAGCTAACACTAGGCTAAATATTGTTTTATGTCTCTGTCAGTTCAATAGAAATAGAAGTGACGGAATGCCATTTTAACTCACTAGCCGGCTAGCCCGGGGCTAATTGGAGCTGCGTATATTTATCGTTCAAGTAAAGTTTTGATACGTGAAGGTATAAGACTTCAAAGAAAGAAATAAATATTTCTGTGCACCTCCGTGAGCACGCTACAAATGTAATATCACGTTCGTGAAGTTCCCTTTTAGGATTCTGTGATGTAATTTAATAAATTTTCGATGAATAAGAAATGTATCACACAGCCGCACCTGTGAGAACAAAGATCGATCCTAATAACGCAATATACCTTCTCAAGTTATATTTAGTAGCGATGTACTTACTGTAAAATTATATAATTTTCATGTTAAAGTGTTTAATGCATCGTAATAAATTGTGGTTGATTAATCAATTGATTTGAATTTGAATTTTGACGTACGAAGAACGCCGTCCAAATTTCTTTTACCGTCCGTAAAAAGGGCACATGAGCTCTCCTAAAGACACTACAAAAAACAAATGAATAAAAATTCGACTCCTAACACAAATCCTACGCCGTCAGCTGCTTATTGTTATAGAGTTGGTAAAACTGTCTTACTCAATCCTGTATATACTTTTTGTTACTTCGGACGTTTGTCCGTAGAGCATAGTAAGAACACTCGTTCAACCTTTCACCTGGAAAAGATACCGATAACTCGTACTTCGTGCTCTTCGATTAGTTTCTGATGAGTTTCATCGGCTCCAATCAATTTGTTTAATTAGTTTAGTCGAGATTCATTAAGAAAGTTTTAGCAGGTAACTTTATATTTATAAGTCGGTATCGAACGTAAAAAATAGATTTATGTTGATAGGTATAAAATAACCAAAACAAATAAAATACATCATTTAAAAAGCTTAGCAAACCAAATATTAAATATTCAGTCTTTATTCAGTGTATTCTATATTTTTAGTAACAACTTTATTCAGTTGCACATTTCGTTTATTATTTTATAAATTCAATTTTAAAACGTTTGAGAAATTCAATATGTGAATCACAACTACGAAAACTTAAAATTGATTTTCTAAAGAAAGATGATTGAACGGGACCTTCCGATAATAAACTTTAATAAACAATCTTCATAACTCTGGATAATTTAAATTTCTCATGGGGAAGCAAACAATTCATGTTCTTTTCTTACGAAGCAACCAACCCTTGTCTTCATAATAATACGATAAAAGAAAACATTTTGCATAGATAATGCTTAACTATAGTTTGAACACCACTGGGAAGTTATTTTGTACATTATTTGGTAACTACTTTTATACTGTAATTAAAACCTGTGTGTACATTAATTATTAAATAAAAATAAAAATATTTAGCAGAGTGCTATCCGCAAAGACGCGCCCCGCTACATTTTCGGTCTACACATCGTAGTGTGCGACCGTAGAACAAAAAGTAGCCAGGCACGACTTTGTGGATGACACTCACTATACCTATCAATAGCGATGAAAGAGACTTAGGCCTTAAGAGACAAGGCCTATTATAAAGACTAGACTAATTTTTAAACCCTAACGACTAAATTAGTGTCAAACTGACGACTAATTTCAGTCGTACCTTATAACGTAAAAGGCTTAATAGACTAAAAGGACTAAAAGCGCCTTATCGCCTTGGGCTGGCGTGTCACATAGGTTTTTCAAAACGTCGTTCGTTTTGATAACTCATGAGTCATCTTTTCATTTGTATCCACTTGAAGGACGTTTTTGCGGCGTGAGCTTTCTACTTTATTTTTTAAGTAGCGACCCGCCACGTACTTGGTGTTTTTAAAATGTATTTTGATTCCTTTCCTGCAGATATTTGAAACCGTAAAGAATCACTCTATTATAAAATTAAATAACTAATAAAGCACCTTTGATAAAATTCACTCAAGAAAAAATGACAATTTTAATTTTGAATAGGTAATTAACCTATCAAACTAAACACAACACAAAACAATATTGCCACGTTCTGTAATCTTTTAAGTGATCACTGCGTACAACAGAAGCAATCCCGCTGCAACGAAAAACTTTCACCACTATTAGAATATTTGACTACTTCCTGTCTGATCGAAGACCTAAGTACCTTATTCCGGCTCCACAGACAACACGTTGAAAAACAAATGTTCATTAATAACTTGTTGAAGCCCTGACGGCGAGGAATTGCTCGCTTATATCGCAACAGTGGGCGAATTTATTTTGTCACGCGATATTTTTTATTTCTATAATTCCTAAGGTATGATTTTAAAGTGTTAGAATTGTATACATAAAACTTCCTCTTTAATCACTCCGTCTATTACAGTAAACCATATAAAAACCGTTCTTTGAGTTTATTGCGTTCAGACAGACACACAGACAGACGCGGCCGAGGGACGTTGTTTTATAACATGTATTGATTCAATGCCGATTCCATTGCCACATTCAGGCCTATCACTTTTTAATAAAATACTATAGTTTTGTAAGAAATCAAATTAAATATGAAACGTACGAGAGAAGCATTTGAAAATTGTCTTGCACATATTTCAATAATATGGATATTTTCACAATGGATCGAGTAGAGTAAATAATTATCATTGAATCCAATGTGTTGAAGTTGGTCCTTTCTTTCTACAAGGTTTAAGAAGAGATTATTTACGTACTTTTACCACTTTATACAATAAATTACTAAAACAACATCTTATAGACCCATAAGTAGCTTCAGCCAGTTTTCGGCTGAACAAAATATTTGTTGTAAATCTCCTGAAGACAGTTTTCTACGGCAATAAGTTGGTGCAAGATTTTGTTATTTTAATAATGCTTACTTTTAATTAAACGCCGAAATAAAATTACGACATAAAGTTAACAATAAAGAAAACTTTTAACATAAAGTAAAAAAAGGCAAAGAAAGTAGTACTCTCTAGTACAGAACTTAGTAATAAAACAAAGATGGTCGTGTTTTTTCACCATGTTACTTACTGTTGGGAGGTTACAGAATTTACTTAATGTTGGGAGGTTTTTGAGTGAACTGAAACACACTTTAATAAAACGTGTCAATGGCGGTCCAAGCAAGCCATGTGTATACGCTAGTATCCAGTACACTTATATAACGAAACTATTTAAAAAAATTGTTTGGAATAGTTGAAGGTATTTTTATGACCTTATGAACTTTTCATCGGTCAATTTAGACAAAAGAATACCAAGAGATTTTTTTCCCACCGGTTTTTTCTTCTCGGCCTCCTTATAATACATTAATAAACCCGAAGTTACAGATGTATTTACTTTACGATGATGATGAAGAGGAAGTAAAAGTTATATTGCCGCCTTGGGTCAAGCGTAAAAGTTTTGTAGTTATGAAATATTTAGATTTTTTTGTATTTCAAGATCAGCGTAAGATCTTAACCAATTAATTAGACAAGTGTCGATTTCAATTATTGAGTAAAGTTACTATTTCTTTATTTAATAGAAAAGTTACATATACGTTTACATTGAGAAACTGCGCGGGTGTCGTGCTTTAGAATGACCGAGCATTTTTTATTTTGTTTTACCGTTGTGACACCGTTGTACCGTTGTTACGCGTATTTGAAGTTAAATATATTATATTATTTAGGCTCGACCTTAAGACTCGATAATCGTCTAATTTTATTCTGAAACAATTTTACTTCTCTTTTTTGTATTCGATTGAACACAAGTTATTTTATTTGATTGCTCAGATATGATTTCATTTGATCAAAATTACCTAGGTACGCCTGAAAAAACATAACCTAAATATTACCCAAACTTTAAACCGCCACACACTTAATTATAAGCAAAATCCAAATGCATTTTGGAAAATACATTCAGTTTGCACCGTAATTCCAGCCTCGATACAAAATGTTCCGATGGCAGAGAAACCAGCCAAGTGCGAAGAACACTCCATTTCCTGCTGTAGCAGCCATAAGTATAGCATGTGAGAGTAAATTCAATTTAAATTTCAAGATGTAAGACACACAGATTGCTTTAATTGAGTGGAAAAATTACTGCAAGACTTTCTCAAAATGGGATGCGAAATTGTCGATTTCAATTGCCATTGACAGCTTTCTTTTCGTTTCTACAGTAAGCAAAGCTTGTGAAATGGACAGTCTAACGGGCTTCAACATGCTTCTACAATTTACAAACCGCAGTTTACACCCAGATGTTATAAGAATAATCTACACGGCAACTATAGAGCCGATTCTATTGTATGCCGCAAGCGTATGGGCACCGGCGGTCAACAAAATCTGCGTAAGGACCCAAATAAACCCAGCACAACGCAATTTTGTGCTGAAAATGTGCCGGGCATATCACAAAACGAACGCAGCACTGATTTTAACGGGGATCCTCCCCCTCGACCTCCGCGTAAATGAGTCGGCGGTGTTAAATGAGGCGAGGAGAAGAGTTCCTCAATCAGAACTTGCGGGGAGAGATGTAGAGCGAAAGGCAGCCCCATCGGAATTTTCGCACCGTGCGGAAAATACTGACCTGGAGTTCCACATACTGGACATCCAACAATCTTTGAACGCCAACAGTAACTTTGACTTGCGTATATTTACAGATGGAAGCAAGATTGACGGCCGGGTCGGAGCTGCTCTATCCATGTGGGTTAGAGAGTCCGAAACCAAGGCCGTCAAACTTGCTCTCCCATCATACTGTTCGGTATACGAAGCGAAGCTCCTGGCCATTCACCGAGCGACTGCGGTGTGGTTGCGGCAGTGGTTGGTCAGGAAAATGCGCATCTCCTTGCCATAAACACTCGTCGAAATATAAAGACCTTGATCCAGCAGAGTAAAACATTAGTTTTACACTGGATCAAGGCACACATCGGACTGGCAGGGAACGAGCGCGCTTACCAGCTGGCAAAGGAAGCTGCTCTCCTCAGCAAGAAAAAGCCAGATTGTGACCATTGTCCGGTTTCATTCGTCAAGCGAAGCATACGAATGCGATCGCTTGACGAATGGAATCTTAGGTATAATAGTGGCGAAACCGCCGGAATTACTAAACTGTTCCTCCCGGATGCCATGTCGGCTTATAAAACCATTAAGAAAATCCAGCCAACCGGGGTCCTTACGCAGCTGATGACTGGCCATGGAGGATTCTCAGTGTACCTGGCTAGGTTCAAGCTCAAGGAGAGTCCTTCATGCACGTGTGATAATGCTAGTGCCGATACAGTGGGGCATGTTTTGACGGAATGCCCTATCTTTGCAGTGGAGAGATTTAATACTGAATGTAAAATGGGAGAACGAATTGCAACTGAAAACTTTTCAAAATTCATGGTAAGCGAGAAGAGAGACATTTTCTTGGAATATTGTTTAAAATTAGCACAAACAGTAATTAAAAGAAATAAAACTGGTTAAGAAAATTTATGTTAACCAAATATTATGATAATATTTGAGGTAAACATATTGTAAAAATAGAGTTAAGAAAATAAAGAAGAAAACTAGTTCTAAGGAAATGTATAGATTTAAGAAAAAGTTATTGTAAGCATACATTAAGAAATAAAAGTGAAAATATGTAAGAATAAAAAACAAAAAGATGCCGAGAATGTAAACATAAAAATGCAGAAATGTAACTGACAACTGAAATAATAAAGGAAATATTGTTTACTGATTGTTACCCACACCTGAAATAAAATAAAAATGAAAAACCTGTTAAGCAGGATTACCCCACCTGTAAGGAATGAAAGAGATGTATGGAAGAAAGATAACTGTACTGATGTTGAATGAAAGTGCGAGAAGCATCAATGCAAGAACTGGTATGAATGGAATTTAGCTTAATATAGTCTGCGGCGACTGAAATGAAATGAAATGAAATGAAATGAAATAAATGAAATGAAATGAAATATCTTTATTTGCTAGGAAGTTGGTACATTTTAGGTCTTAAAAATAAAGTAAGTTTCACAAAATCCTACCAACGAGTGTCGGTGTGCAAAAATTGGTGAAAATGAATATAACTTTAAAATTGTCATAATATAAAAATTGTCATAATATTAAATTCGACCTGATGTCAAAAAGAGAAGGTTACAATTAGATTATATAATACAATGTGAATGTTTATAAGGACTTATCATTTAAAAAATCTGTTACTTTGTAATATAGTTTATATAGAAGTAAGTCAAAAAGTCTTTTTTTAAATAAAGTCACTGGTAAGTTTTTGATATTTAGTGGAATTTTATTAAATATTTTTACCGCCATGCAAACAATATTTTTTTGAAAAATGCATAGCCTCTGGGCTGGAGTATAAAGCATTTCTGCATGTCTACTATGTCCAGAAATCATGTCCCGATTTTTGGGGAACAAATTTGGATGCTTTTTAACAAACAAGCATACCTCGTAAATATAAAGGCAAGGCAATGGAAGAATTTTTAAGCTTTTAAAAACCGGTCTGCAACTATCTGTATGATCGGCACTTGCTAACGCCCGTGCGCATTTTTTTTGTATTCTAAACACGAGCTCAATGTCGACTGAGTTTCCCCATAATACAATTCCGTAACGTAGGATAGATGCTACGTATCCGTGGTATGAGAGCAGTGAAGTTTTTTGGCCTGCTATATCTTTTATTCTCCTAAGTGCATATATGAATCGGTCTACTTTTTTACATAAGCTGTCTATGTGTGCTTTCCAGTTTAGATTTTTGTCTATAGTAATGCCTAAAAATACTGCCGCGTCTACATTTTTTAATTTATGATTGTCAAAACTTATGTCAATTGGATCATTTCTAGAATTATATGTCAAGAATTGTATGATATTGGTTTTATTGATATTGATTTTGAAATTTAAATAATTTAAGTATGATACTACATCTGTCATTGATTTAATTATTTCATTTTTAATTCGTTTTTCTTTTTCGATTTTACTACAATTGTAGTATCGTCTGCAAATAATATAGATTTTTGTTTTTTAATTATGTATGGAATGTCGTTTGTATATACTAAAAATAAAAGTGGTCCCAGTATGCTTCCTTGGGGTACTCCGTATTTGTTTTCACGATAAGGTGAGCATACTGTGTCTCTATATTTACTGTTAAGATAGCTTAGTTCCACACATTGGGATCTATTTTCTAAGTAGCTTCGGACCCATTCGTTTGCTTTACCTCTTATGCCACATTTATCTAGAGTTTTTAATAGAATTATATGCGATACAAAATCGAAAGCTTTACTCATATCTAATAGCAGTGCTACTGGAAATAGTTTGTTGTTTAAGCTCTCAGATATCTCCTTTATTAGAGAAAAACAAGCTAAGGTGGTTGAGCTTCTTTCGCGAAATCCAAACTGTTCTTCTGCTAGTATGTTATGTTTATTTAAAAAACCTTTAATTCTCACTGACATGACTTTTTCAAAAACTTTTGATAGTATTGGTGTTAATGTTATTGGGCGATAGTTATTCATGTCAGTTACGTCACCTTTTTTGTGTATGGGTTTGACTATGGACTTTTTTAATCTTTCAGGAAATTTTCCTTGCGTGAGTGATAAATTGATGACGTGAGCCAGGGGCGTCTTCAAAACGTGTGTGCATCGTTTGATTATTGATGTAGTCAAGTGGTCGAAACCTGTACATCCAGAGCTTTTTAAAGTCTTTATAATTTTACTTATTTCATTTTCGTCAGTTGGTGTAACAAATATCGAATGATTATTTATTTGAGATTGAGTCAGTGGGGTGTAATTTAAAATGTCAGAGTTCGATTTATTAGTCATGTTTATAAAGAAATTATTAAAATGTTCGCAGATACTTTTAGGGTCAGTGTGTATAATATTATTTAATTTAATTTTTTCAATATTTTGATTTCGGGTAGAGTTTGATGTCGTGTTTTTTTAATTATATTCCAAGAAGCCTTGCATGTATTTTTTGCGTTCTGAATATATTTAATATTACATGATTTTAATGATGCGGTCATACACTTTTTTAAGATTTTGCTATATTTGTCATATGTTGCTTTATTTTGTTTTTTGTTGTCCTCGCTTAAGGAGTATTTAAGATAAAGTCGTCTTTTATTTAAACAACTCCTTTTTAACCCCTTGGTTAGCCATTTTTTCTTAACCGCGTTCTTATTTGTCATTTTTACGTTTATTAAAGGAAAGCAAAGATTAAAAAATAAGGTCAAATAGTCGTGAAAAATGTTAAATGCAATGTCCGTATCAGTTTCAGCGTAAACATCGTCAAACGATAACGCTGATAAGCTCTCTATGTATTTAACGACGTTTTCCTCCGCAAAATCTCTTTTTTTTTTCGAACCAGATCTTAGGGGTTTGTTTAATATTTTTTCCCTGTGTAACCTTTACTGATAAACTTTGTCCAGTTTCATGATCTGATAAAGCTAGACAATGTATATTTGACTGAATATTTTCAAAATTACTACAAATTAGATCTAAACATGCCTTTTTCCTAGTTGGCTTCGAAATATGACAATCTATTTTATTATTTAGTAAAATTGCTTGAAATTTTTTTGTAATAGTGTTATTTTTCAGTATATCTATATTGAAATCACCACATATGATGATTTTTTTATTTATTTTGCTTGATAATTTTTGTAGTAGCTTCTCTAGTTCTTTCAAAAGTATGTCTACAGAGGAAGATGGAGTTCTGTATATACATACTATTAAAATACTGTAATTAATTAGTTCTATGCCGCAGCATTCAAATAAGTAAGGTTTGGATTCGATATATGGAATAGCTTTAAAGTTAAGATGATTTTTTATTAGAATGCAGGAGCCACCTCGTCGTTCTTGTGAACGGGAGTAATGTGCCGCTAACTTATAGTTTGTCAAGCTAAGGTTTGATTCAGAACCACGTTTTATGAAGGTTTCAGTCAGACATATGACATCCACCGGCCCTATTTCACTATGAAGTTCATTTAATGCCGCTTCAAATATATCGCGTTTGTTTAGTATGCCGGCTATGTTCTGGTGAAACAAGACGAGGTTATGTTTATTACCGAAAAAACTGCTTAGGAGATTTTTGTACATAAGAATTCTTACCATCGCTTGAATCAGTTTGAGTGCTAATATTAATCAATTTACTTTTATTTATCGGAATGACTCTGTTCATAGAAGTACATTTATATTGTAACAGATCAATTTCAATATTAAGTTTATTACAAATATTCCTTTGATAATAGTACATAAAGGTCGGTTTTATATTTGTCATGCTATATTTATTGGCATAATTACTAAACTCTATAAACTTACAATTTTTATAATTTTCGGTTAACATCTTTATGTTGTAGACATATCTGAAGCCGGAGGGAGTGTAGAAAAAAAATACTGGGATCGCCCTAGTGTGTGATCCACTGATGTAAAATCTGGATATAATTTTATATTATTTTATATGTAGTAATCTAGTTCTTCGGCTTTCAGAAAAACATAGGGACACATTGCAAACAGTCAACTAAGCTTAAGATAATGCATTGGATTTCTTATTACAAGTTTATCATATTTGATCTATAACGGAACAAAACTTAATCCATGCATACTGAAATAGGTAAAGTTTAGTTTCTGAGTATTATGCTGATCTTAACCCTGGGAACAACGGAGAAACTTTAATTTTGTATCATAGGCCAACTATAAGTTGTTTGGTTGGTTAGTTGATATCCAAATAAACATAAACAATCTGTTAGTAGAGTACCTATACACTTATAAACTCTTTTTTCTTAAAACTTTTGAATCGACAGATAAAAAAACATATCTCCTTGGTGTAAATCGTGGACCACATGTTTTTGTAAATTTAAAGGTGTTCCGAAGACCACAGCGACGACCCCAGACTCGGGCGATTTCCAAATACAGTAATAGTTACTTGTTGAAAACTGTGTCAGGGTTCTATTTCAGGCAGATCCCAACATCCAGCATATTACTTAAAGATAGAAAGATCGATGTATTACTCATTCGATCACTTTTTAGTATTTGGTGTAACTCGTACATAAAAATACATAGGTATGTATTAGCGCATTTTTGAAATACAGTCAAGATTACATGTAAGATGTAGCTACTCGTCAAGCATGACGCCATCATCCTTATGAAGGTAGCGATATTTGTGTCACAAATAGAACCATTTGCTGGCCATTTGTCGTGCTTTTTATTTATATTACTTTATGTCCTTGACATTACCGAAATCAAAGCCCCGTGCGAGCACGTTGTACAATGTGTTTGTGCGGCGAATGTATGTACTTTAGGGGCTAGTAGTACATCTATTTTTATCGACAAAAATGTAATATTTGTGGGGTCAAAACTGAAACTCCTCGAGGTGTTTGTACTAAAGTTCAATATTCTTTTAAAACAGCAGCGTTATCTAAATGGAAAAAAATTGTTGGAATTGAAATATTGTTTAAATCATTTTACTCCCCATCAACCCAACCCGCTGGTTTATAAGTCAGCTGACAACGCAGCCAACCCAGACGCGGCGGTTAGTTGCAGGCGTCCACGTAATAGGTGCCGACGACGCTATTACAACAAGGAAAGCCGGCGTTCCAGTTTTAAATAGGGCAACACGCATTGAACTTGCTCTGCTTTTTGTGGTTGTTATTTGGGTTTAATATTGCAACGGGATTTTGAAGTAGTCATCTTCAACTGATTGAAATTATAGGTATTTTGCAATGTGACATTGCAATTTTATAATATGATGAAGCTGATCAGATCATGGAACCAGGGGGCAAGTTTAGAAACTCCAATGAAACAACTCAACTCTATCTTTTTAGGATTCCGTACGCGAAGGCTAAAACAGGACCCTATTACCTACTAAGATTTGGCTATCCGCCTGTCACCTGGCCGTATCTTATGAACCTTGATAGTTAGACAGTTGAAAGATGGTGTTTTTGAGTTGCCGCTATAATAACAAATACTGAAAGCTAGAATAAATATTTAGGGGGCTACCATACTGTTTAAATATGATTTTTTTGCTAAAATTTAAGGGGTACAATAAAAAAAAGTAAGTAAAGTAAATTTTTAAGGGGGGCTCTTTTAAAGTCCGCTTTGCACTAGGCCCTTATTTTTTTGTTTATTCAATAAAACATATGTTTTTCTTGTTACAGAAGCTCTACTATTGCCACTAGAGCTAAAACCATACTAGACATGATTAAAGTCTGCCGTAATTCCCCCTCTGAGATTCCCGTAATTAATTTGTCACCAAATACAGAAACAAAAAAGTAATGAAAATATCAGACGGTACACTTAATTATGTGGACAGCATATATTCAATGAACAGCAGTGTTTTTGACCAATTTTGTGAGTCACAAACAACCTACAACTCGCATCATTTAACAAATTTAAATATAAATAAAATAAAAGGCCCCTTTATTCAACGAAAGTACCATTACTTTAATGTGCTATGATTACCTGTACCTAAATAATGAATACCTGAAATACCGCAACCAACACGGAAATGAAAAAAGTATGAAATTGTTTATAAAACAGCTAATGTTGGATGCCAAAAATGAAAAGAAAAATAAACATCCTGTCAAGCCTGGGTGTAGAGGTGGTTGTTATTACAATAACTAATAATATAATCCATTATTCCTTCGCAATTTAAAACACATTATTGAATACTATCATTATTAGTTATCCGATAACAACCTCAACTTCGCACAACGCAATAACATCAAATTCATTACGTTGTTGTCGCCGCGAATCGCGGCAACCGACTAACTGCATGCATGTTGATTATTGCTGTCGAACGCCAATAACATGATTCACAAACAACAGCGAACCTTGGATTACGAATACAGTCTTAAAGTCAACCACTTAAAGTTCAAATTTCTTTTTAGAAATGCCAATAACGGAATAACAGCATGACATTAATCACGCTAGATTATAATTACAGTCTTAAAGTAAACAAAATAAAGTACAATTTAGCTCTTCAGATCTGCATAATTTACTCCTACCTAGCAATAGCGTCGCTTGGTGTCATCGCGTTACTACATTTAGTCGTCATAAGTAAACATCTTAACGTACGAATTTGTGTTTCCGGCAACTGTAATAAAGTCGGTTTTTGATTGCGATAATGAAAAGTACTTATTTAATACGCATATTACTATACGCATACAAATTTTATTAGTAAAAGATAAAATTATGTTAGAATTCAGATTAGTTGCATTTCGCGCGCTTTCGTGAAATAAAAACAAAATCTCTGATTTTCTATTTTTAGGTGTGAAGTACCTAGGAGGACTTTTTAAGTGATTTTAAGATTTAATGATAAGATTTTAAGATTTAGTGAGTTATACTTGTATATAAATACTTTAGTTTCTGATTTTTATTGTGTTTGACTTTTAGTGGTTTTTGTAAATAAGTTAGAAAATTAACTAGGTATTAAAATGCCGAAAGTAAGGGCGACTACCGCTTCAATTTGGAACTATTTTTCTATTAGTGATGCTACAAACAAGAAAGCCATTTGTAATTACTGCAAAAATATTTTCTCGTACAAGAGTACGGTAACTAATTTAAAACTACATTTAAATAAAAAACATATTGGTGTGTATGAGGAATATTGTCGGTCGGAAAATAAAAATGGCGGTAATCGAAATCTTCAAATTTTGCATGGCGATATGACTTCTGATATGCGATGTGAAAAAGTGGAGACGGGTGTTCGTAATGAATTTTTGTTTGGTGACGGTACTATAGCTATTGATAGTGAGACTATACCTTCAAGCTCATCTACTGTAATAGTCACTAACCCAAATTTAATAGAGCCTATCGCCATACCTTCTACTTGTACGCGTTCCATGGAACATAGGCCTGTGAAAAAAGTGCAGAGAATGGTGTCCTCATACATACCTAAAAAATTAGGAGTAAGTGAGAAAAATTACATTGATAAATGTTTATTAAAATTAATAACTAAAGACTTTCAACCATTCAGTGTAGTTGAAAATGAAGGATTCAAGGAGTTCACGAATGCCTTAAACCCATCCTATGAATTACCGCACCGAAAAACTTTAGCTAATAGACTTTTAGGAGCAACCTACGAAACTCACCTGCACGCGGCTAAGGAAATGATAAACGCATTTTGTAATTCGATCTGCTTGACTTCAGATTGTTGGACCTCTCGAAATCTTATACAGTACATAGCTATCACGGGACATTTTATTCACACTGGCACTTTGGAATACAAATCGATTTTATTAGAGTGTAGCGCTTTGGAGGGATCCCATACTGGTGTGAATATTGCAAGAGTGCTAAGAAGGATAGCAGAAGATTGGAAAATCACCAATAAAGTAAACTTTTTTGTGACTGATAACGCAACCAACATGGTCAGCGCTGCCAATTTATTAGGATGGGAACATTACGGCTGTTATGTTCATAAATTAAATCTCATCGTGCAAGAAGCGCTTAGTATTACCGAAGTTACTGCAACTGTACAAAAAGTACAGAAAACGGTTGCACATTTTAAAAGGAGTGCTCAAGCAAAGGAAAAGTTAATTAAGTACCAGGTCAGTGCACAAAACATTTCACCTGGATGTGCAAAGAGTGTACTTTTAAGTTTACCAACCAGATGGAATTCTACGTACCTAATGCTGCAAAGGTTTTCTGAACTGCAAGAAGCCCTTAGAGCAACCATACCCAATTTACCTGCAGATTTGCCAGTAATAACAATGGAAGAGTGGCAGTTCATTGACCAATTGGTTCAGGTACTAAAGCCCTTTTATGAAGTGACGACCATCATGAGCACGGAAAAATATCTGTCGGCGAGTAAAGCGGTGGTAATAACGCACGGATTGTCAGGAATATTTGAGCGGCTGGAAAATAGGCAATTCTTTTCAACGATTAAAAAAGTGCTTTTAAGTTTAAAAACTGGAGTTAAAATTAGGTTCAGAAATTTAGAACATAACGTGGCTGTGGGAATGTGCACATATTTAGACCCTAGATTTAAGGAGCATGCGTTCAAAAATAAAGACGCTCTAGCAACGTTGAAATGTATTCTTATCGATAAAGCAGCTGCTTTATTACGAGATGATGACAATATAACAGTTCTCGCTTCAGAAAATCTTCCCGAAAACGACTCAATTTGGATGGAATTTGACCGAAAAGTGATATCTGTCCAAACCCCCAAATCTGCTGCAATGAAAGCAATTGAAGAAGTGGAAATGTACATCAAAGAAGCAGTGATCAACAGAACCAACAATCCATTACAGTGGTGGCAAGAACATCGACACATTTATCCATCCTTGCTTGCGCTGTTTGTTACTCACTGCAATATTATGATAACATCAGTGCCGTGTGAAAGGGAATTCTCAAAAGCAGGGTACATAATTTCAGACAGAAGAACTAGAATTACTTCCTCTAAAGTGACCCAAATTATGTTTCTCAATGCTAATAGTCTGGAATAATGTAAATAAAAATAAGTAAAAACTGTAAATATATTTTATAAATAATGTACATAGAGATCAATGAACTTCTAAATACGCCCGAATGAAAAAAATCATATAAATTTATATATTTATGTATTTTTTTTTACAAAATATGCATTCTGACAGTCCTAAGCCTGTGTGAAGTATGAAGGGAAGTTCATTAATCGATACCTTGTGAATTTATTTTGCATGATTTCATGATTGGTTGAGTGAACCACCAGATCACTTTCTCATATGTACTTAAAGAAGCCGTCAATAAAACAAAATTAATTTAAATTACGTTTCAAAATAATTCTCCTTCAATGCAGTTCAATCCTGAACAAGAAAAAGAAAATATTAAAATTGTTAAAACTCCTTTTCCGGCGGATCCCAATATGTCCCATGGGATATATAATCACAATAGATATACTGGGAATCGCAATTTTTCATAAAATTATCTCAGTATACCCATTTATGCAAGTGCGCCGCAAGTTTTCAGCCGCTTTATTAAACTGACCACTGAAATTGTTAAAGAACGTGATGGGCATAGTGGGTTAAATTGTCCTAGTATGTACATCTATGCACAATCGCAATGGGTGTACTGGGATTTCTGGTTTACAATAATTCCAAGACCTAACGGAGTAGTGCATTTAGAATAAAAGCTTCTTGCTTGTTACCGACAGCAATATAACTAACAGCAATTTAGAATAACAGTTATTAGTTAGTAACATAACAGTATAATTGGTTATGGAAATACAGCCGTTATTGCCATCTTTACCTGGGTGTAACGAATGCTGCGTTCCGATTGCCGATTATAGCGCTCACAGCGCTCATATACCCGTTCCGATTGCCCGTGAGCGCGCTCACAGCGATATCGATTAGTGCGTTCCGTTTGTCGATCACAGCGCTGATAGCATAAAATAATACTTAGATTATAATGTTTTTAACAAAGCAATCAGCATGCATGTTTCCTATCCAATTAAAACGATGTCAGGATTTTCGCAAAAATACCGAAAAACGGTTAGAACTATTGAAAAATCTTGAGTGTGTGTAGGTATACCTACTGTGTGTTGAAATTATTGGACTGTTCACAAAGGTTCTAGTCAGTTTGCTATGATACGCATTTTACTATTATACTACGACATAAATAGCAATTGAAAACTAGAGTCTCTATGAAAATGGCTAATTTCAAAAATTGCGTTATTATTTCCAATAATTTTAATTCCAAATTGTTTTTCGTTCGATAAATAACCTTAATTTTTTTCCTCTAGGTCTACCTATTAAAAGCCGAAGTTCTAAGTTCTTGAACAAATCCACTAAATGAACGTCAAGCAAGTTAATTGTTTTCGTGGTTATATTATTATCAATTCGGTACCTATGTAAAGTATTTTGAAATATTTTTTTTTTTATATTATTTTCCGAAAGAATGAGGTATTTTTTTCTGATGACGTCACGGAGTAGTAAAACTGCATTTCAATGTTTATTATCATACCTGGAGTGAACAACTCTACAATTTTCTAAGGAGTGACAGATATTTAAATGTTGCGTTCCGTTTGCCGATTACAGCGCTCACAGCGCTAAAAGTGCTCAAAACCGTTCCGATTCGTTTAAACGCGCTAAAAGTGTTATTAGTGCTATTGCAATCGGAACGGTAAATATCGTACTAACATTCTGATTGTTCGTCGCTTAAGTCTTAAGTTACAATTTCATTAAGATCTTTGACCCTGAATAAAGCACGAGCCATTTTTTAACATTACTACAAAAGAAAATAAATAAGCAAGCTTTTAAAATCTTTAATCGAATAAAAACATCAACAAAATAACGACATGTGTCAGTTTTGACAGGCCGCTCATAGCGACTATGCTCCGTAGCTTGGGCACTGAGCGGGAAGATGGCGGCGTTTATGACGTCATTGATGACGTTTACATGTATTACGTAGTTAAGTTGGTAACTAAATTTTAACTAAACTTTAAGTTACTATTGCTGCGTTCCGTTTGCCGATTATAGCGCTCACAGCGCTAAAAGTGCTCAAAACCGTTCCGATTCGTTTGAGCGCGCTAAAAGTGTTATTAGTGCTATTGCAATCGGAACGGTAAATATCGCGCTAACATTTTGATTGTTCCTCGCTTAAGTCTAAATTTACAATTTCATTAAGATCTTTGACCCTGAATGAAGCAGGTGCCATTTTTTTATATTATTATAAAAGAAAATTAATAAGCAAGCTTTTAAAATCTAATAAAAACATCAACGAAGTAACGTCATGTGTCAGTTTTGACAGGCCGCTCACAGCGACCATGCTCCGTAGCTTGGGCACTGTGAGCGGGAAGATGGCGTCGATTATCACGGGCAATTGGAACGGGTATATGAGCGCTGTGAGAGCTGTACTAGGCAAACGGAACGCAGCATATGTGTCAATTGTGTGTCCAAACGGATTAAGTAGTTAAGTTCATAAGTTCAATGAAGACGAGCAGTGATAAATGTCAAGGAATTCGTTAATTCTGTACTTAGATATGTGGTAAACGTGATTTTGGACAAACTCAGAGAAGAATTTTATTCGGAAATTAAAATCTATGCGAGAATATGTGTGTTTCTAAATTTTTTAACCCGTTTATTCTACAAGCATACCTATTTTAAATATTCTTCAACAAAGGACATTGGCAGATCGCCATACATGGTTTTAGTTGGAGTTAAAGTGGAGTGTTTGGAAGTCAACAATATATATATATTATGGAGTATGTCTACAAACAATAATAATTGCATTTTCATTAAGTACTAATTTTGAGGTTATAATTTCAAATTACCACTATCAGCAAGCGACCATAATAATAATGACACGTAAATGTTCATCAATATCTTTAACTTAATCAACTTGTCCAAAAATCACTGCAATCAGTCGTTGTAAGCGCAATCTATCGGAAGTTTTTTATCTCAAACTCGCCGGCTAAGGCAAAAGCTATACATCCAAGGATAATGACTCCAGTGAGTAATAAAATATTTTCCTATGAGGAATATAAAAAAAATATTCTTTCACACAAATGAGTCCTTACATTCTGAAGTGACTATAATTTCCTATAATTAAATTCTACTTATAATAAAACCTATGAAACTGCCGTTTTGCCGTACTGGCCATTTCAAATGAAAATATTTTTTTTTTTTGACTGATAATTCTAATTTCAAATTAATTTTATTTGACAAACATGGAATTCTTTTTCTAAAATCGTCATTTGTTTAAAAGTTAGGTTTTTGTTTTCAACGCATTCGAACATTTTTCGTCATCATGGATAAGTTAAAAATTCGAGTAATTATGGAGTATGAGTACCGTCGTGGCAGCAAAGCGGCACAAGCGGCACGCAACATCAACGACGTTTACGGAGCGAACACTACAAACGAACGCACCACGCGTTATTGGTTTACCCGCTTCCGTTCTGGAAATTTTGACCTGAAAAATTAACCCTGTGGTCGTCCGAAAACTTTGGTCGACAATGACGAATTAAAGGCAATTGTGGAAGCTGATGAAACTCAATCCACGGCTGAATTAGCAGCAGCTTTCGACGTTAGCATCAAAACAATATTGGTCCATTTGCGTCAAATTGGCAAGGTAAAAAAGCTTGACAAATGGGTACCCCACGAACTCAATGACCGCCAGCGCGAAGTACGCGTGGAGACGTGCCTTGCACTGCTCAGCAGGCATACAAATGAAGGAATTCTGAACCGCATTGTTACTTGTGACGAGAAATGGATCCTGTTTGACAATCGTAAGCGCTCAGCAAGTTGGTTGGACCCTGGTTCAGCACCCAAACAATGCCCTAAACGAAAACTTACCCCTATAAAAGTGATGGTCGCTGTTTGGTGGTCTAACGCGGGTGTAATTCATCACAGCTTCTTGCCAAACGGGACAAGCATTACTGCAGATGTATACTGTGAAGAGCTGAACACAATGATGGAGAAGCTCGCACGTCTCCAACCAGCTTTGGTCAATCGTTCGGCTCCACTGCTCCTGCACGACAACGCGCGACCTCATACTGCACAGCAGACGGTCTCCAAGCTACAAGAGTTGGGGTTGGAAGTTCTCCGGCATCCGCCGTACTCACCAGACCTTGCGCCTACAGACTTCTACTTTTTCCAGAATTTGGAAAACTTCTTGGCGGGAAAAAAATTCAATACCCGAGAGGCAGTACAAAATGCCTTTGAAGAATTTGTTGCCTCCCGTCCAGCTGATTTCTTCAAGAAAGGCATCAATGCGTTGGTAAAGATGCATTGATTGCATGGGTGATTATTTTGATTAATAGAAATAAAAAATATATAAAAAAATTACGCTTCATTTATTTCGTGAAAAACGGCAATTTCATAGGTAAAGACCTAATATTAAAAAATCAAATACTTTTGTATGTATAGTAATAAAAAATGACAGGAGGTAAAACAAACTATCTAGTCAAATCAAGCTTTATAAATCAACTATATTTTTGGAGACTTCTACACATGAAGCTAATATTATGGAAATTCACATTTAAAAAAAGAATAAACAAAAGTGCTAGTTTTATTTCTAAACGCTCACTGTTTACTTAAATAAGGATTCGCCAATATTCTTTTAAAGTTGAAACTTAACTCCACTCCGACATTAATAAAAAAAAGGGGAAATGCGAAATAAATACGAGCTCTTGCCGCCACCCGCCATATCAACTTATGCACTTAACTAAAAAATCACATCCAAACGTGTGTTAAGTGAGAAGCCCCGCCCACCTACTTATACGAAAAATAGAACGAATCCTAATCTACTTAATGACTTGCGTACTAAATTTTAAGTTACCACTTGTCACTTATCTGACTGTTTACAGGTAGTTTTTAACTTAAAATTCAGTTAACAAATAAACCGATTCCTTGCCCATGATGCACCTAGCGCCTCATGAAGAAATGTTCAGGGAGGCCCATGAGGCGACGAGCGCGTCATTAGAAAATTGTTGTCAATCAAAATCCTTTTATTTTATATAAAAATTAACACATTCGAGTCACTAATATCTGTGGCCACGACAAATGTCCAATAAAAGTGCCATCTACCCAACTCTTTTATGGTACATGGCTATTTGGTAAAATGCATAAGTAATTCGTGATAATAATAACATTCATATTATTTCTGTACAATACCTCAGAAAAAAGATTCATATTGATAGAAATCTTAAAGTAACCTATTAACTAAAATATTTACTGCATGGAATAATTTTTAGCTCATCAAGGTCAAGAACTAATAAACAAATATCTAGAACGTCTCCTGCCCAAAAAAACCCTATTAGTTTATGTTTTATTTTTAAATAAACTGGTCGCAGGCTCATCTTCGTCTTAATACAAACAAATGGTCGCGTGGACCTAGAACTTATTACGTTTACTAACAGAAAAATATTTATATGCTGGCCATTCTATTTATGTAAATAATTATTATGCAAGCTACGATATGTATGGCCAACGAATTCTTAAATAATAACACAAGTATTTGACCGGCACTTTAAGGGTCGAATAAGGATTGGAGTGGTAGAAACCGTCGATCGACGTCGACTGTTATAGTCTGCCAACCCGCAGTAGGCGTGATGGCCTATAAGTCTGACGCCACCCCTGAGTTGGTAATAGTAGTAAAATAATCCCATGCACCTATACATTTATATGAAGTTATGTGTAGTCTGCCAACCGCCAGTAGGCGTGATGGCCTACAATTGTCTGACACCACCTCCGTTGTATTATTATAGCTAAAACTGCTTAAAATTGCGTAAAAACATTACCGGAGGCCAACCACGCGTTAGGTGCGTTATTATTCAGGGAGGTCCATGACGCTACTCGCGCGTCATTGAGTTTTGTTTGGGGCCGGGGCGAAAGATGAAGGTGGCAAGGAATCGGTACGCGTGTAAACCGGCCATTAGCGCTGATAGCGCTGTGAGCGGCAAACGGAACGCACTAGAAAAGTGTGTAAAGAAATGTATGAGATTTTTTAATGGAGAAGAAACGAAGACCATAAATAAAGCCTAGCGGAATATGTCGTGGCGGGAATAACATTCCTTTGCAATGTCTGCCTGTTGCCTGTTGCAATTTCTAAAATATAAATTTTCACTGACTTCGTTGGTAGTCCGTGAGCGCCACGTTAAATAATGAAAATCTTGTTTTATCTTTTTACAAATACAGAGATTACTTGTACAGTTGTTTTAGAACCTTTACTATTGCTGCGTTCCGTTTGCCGATTACAGCGCTCATATACCCGTTCCGATTGCCCGTGAGCGCGCTCACAGCGATATCGATACGTCATCAATGACGTCATAAACGCCGCCATCTTCCCGCTCACAGTGCCAAAGCTACGGAGCAGGGTCGCTGTCGGCCTGTCAAAACTGACACATGACCTTACTTGTTAATGTTTTTATTAGTCGATTAAAGATTTTAAAAGCTTGCTTATTAATTTTATTTTGTAATAATATAAAAAAATGACTCCTGCTTCATTCAGGGTCAAAGATCTTAATGAAATTGTAACTTTAGACTTAAGCGACGAACAATCAGAATGTTAGCGCGACATTTACCGTTCCGATTGCAATAGCACTAATAACACTTTTAGCGCGCTCAAACGAATCGGAACGGTTTTGAGCACTTTTAGCGCCGTGAGCGCTGTAATCGGCAAACGCAACGCAGCATATTTGAACACCTTTTTTTTCTTTTTTTTTCGGAAGGGTGCTCACTCAGTCCACACGCACACCCTTAACCTTGTACCAATGAGTTTTTACAAATTAAGTACATTATAGCTTGTTTGTCTGCAGTTTAAGCAAACTCTGAAAAACTATCTAGCTTATCATTTACTCAACAATTTTTCAGTCTAGGACAAAATGGTGATAAACCTTCAAAGTATTTTTGGAAATAAGTGAGAGACTGCCAGACTTAAGTGTGCCAACACCACCAGACTTTCGTACGCTGTATCTCATACAAGATAGAATTTTGCAACACTTACTAAAGGGCAGTTACTTGTTTAATATTTAAATATTCGATAATCTGCTAGTACTTAGGAAATGCTGTTGGATACTGTTAAGTTAGATGAAAGCGTATGGTCAAAATCTCTATATTCAATAATTATTTCAATTGTCGTAATTTGAATTTGAATCAGACATAATTAAGAATGAAAGTGAAATTCGTAACCCCTGACTTAATTTCATATCCAGCAATATGACACCGATCGTTGTGTTGGCTCAACTTTATTCATCACACGCTGAATGGAATTTCTCGATATTGTATAAAACTACATTATAAATATTTAAACGCTTTGTATTATAATAATTAAAAAACTTTAAACATTCCGTATCTAATTTGTGAAATAAGTGTTATTTAATAGCAAATTTACTCATGTACGCTCTAATCCAGAAGCGCCACTTGAATCTCGAGTGGATATAGTCAGAATGCTCTCTGTTAGTGACAAAATGATTTCTTTTCAAACGATACATTAGTTGAGGAAATATGGGCTTTTTGTGCATTTGCATTATTCCGTATTAATATAGCTTGCAAGTATAGTTAACAGCAAAACTGTTGATTATAATTTTTTATTATCCATTAAAATTTATATAAAAACGAAAGAACATTAATAAAATAGAGTTGCACTCATTATATTTCATATTCATTTAGTTTACAAAAGACTAGGCCCTGAACTTTCAACATGACATGTAAGTATGGAAATTTTACCAAGTTTATATTTTATTTTATTTAATATAGGTACGTAATGAAATGAAATATTTATTTCTCAACATTGACAATTACTTGTTCTTATTGATGTCAAATAAAACATGACTCTACCACCAGTTCGAAAAAACCTTCGTGAAGAAGAACTGGCAAGAAACTGTATGGGTAAATTTTTTTCAAAATAAATTTACAGAATCTCTTTATAATGTCTATTATTCTTATCTGCATCTGTTAGCTCGGCAAGTCTCCCTCCCCCCCAAGTATCAAACGACACCCGTTCACGAGTTAACACGGGATCCAGCCATCTTATATATATATACTTATGTACATTGAAGGTATATCTGTACAATCAACAGTCATGTGGAAATGCCTATTTGAACATAAATTATAACACACAGCGTTGCCATTTGCTTATTAAAATTGAAGTCAGCAAGGCTGTACCTTTATACGACTATATACATATACACACGACAGAGTTCACACTATCAAAACGTTTAAAATAAATAATCAAACATTTTTGTAATATAATATAACAATTTGGATATAATTAACGATATATATTAAAACAAATATTTAAATTTTGTACAAGTAAACGCCACTTTGACTAGACGCCTGCAAAAATATAGGCCTGTAAAAATTTGCAAAAAAGCTGTGATGGAAAATAAGTTAAACAAAATAAATAGTCAAATAAATATCAAACGATTATTCCATAAAATCAATAGGTTTAACAGTCGGATGTCGAAATAAGACAATGTGAAGAAGCTCTTTCCGTCTACTTGCCTATTCTCACTAACAATACGAAAACACCCCGACTTGTGGAGGGTGTGATCGTGTTATTCGGACTTTCACTTGCATAAAAGCAAATAAAGGCGAAAAATTGCGAATAGCGACGTGAAGTGCCACAATTATACGTGCTACAGATTAAGTTCATGATCGTCAAGTAATAATAACCAAAATAGGACTTGGAATGAAAAAAACATAGTCTTTTTTTTAAATCTTGTTCAATTTAAATTATATTTTTTATTTACATTTCATTATACCTTTACATTAGGTAGGTTTACATGTTTCGGGCAAAAAATAAACAATTACAAGCCAGAAATTGAGTAAATGCAAGTGAAATATTGTGCATATTATGAACATGTGAATTTATGGAAAAGACTTGACTTCTGTTTTAATAACCTTTGGATCATTGTGCCTTATTCAATCAAGTCTATAGCATTTAGCATGTACAAAATCCGAGACTACTTCCTTTTGCTAATATAAAACAAATTTTTTTTTCCCGTTCTCGCAGTCTACGATTTGCACAACAAAAAAGTAGTGCGGCGCTCATTTAAAACATTAAAATTTTATAAATCAAAAAAAGTTAATGCATTTATTACCAAATATTGTTCATGAGCGGTAAGATGCTGATCAAAACATTTTGAATGATTGTAACTATAAAGTTACAAACACAGTTCAGTAACTATAAAGAAGGAACATAAATTACATCTTCACTGCTGCAATTTATAAGTTAATTAATAAATAACATTTAAATATATCTATAGCGCTCAAAAAATTTTATTTCATCAAAATAGAATGAAACTCGGATATGACTTACTGAAAACCCAAATTGTCTTTAATCTTTTTAAACCTATATTTTCCCAAGAAAAAATATAATTTTCAAAAGAAATCAAACCCTCAAAAACATGTAATGCGCCTCGCAAAATATAAATATATGTCTTAACAAAATTTCATGACCACTGAATTATTAAATTATATTTTTTTTTTAGTTTTATTTCTCGCCTGTTTTGAACTACACTTTCTTCTCAACTAGTAATGACTACGGCCAGATTTCGTTTATTTTTAACCTACGCTGGCCTCAATTTGAACATAACTTTTTTTAAATAAATAAATAAATTTAGAAATGTACTATTGTAACTTTGATTGGCAGTTTACTATTCGAAAGGGGTACACTTTGTAATATAAGTCGACAATGTTTTCGTTAAAATAAAATACCATTTATAGTACAGTACAACATACAATAATAATTCGCGTTAGTCCCGCCGGCAGGACATCAATTTTCTTGAGAGCTTTTTAAAGGCCAGAAATTGTATCAAAAGTATAAGAAAACCTGAGACTTTGCTAAGAACAAGATTGTGAAAAAATATAGACAACAATAGCAGCTCTAAAAAACATATTTTTGAGAATATAAGTATTTTTCCTTCCAATCAAAGCTACATTTTTTAGTGCTAATATTTAAAAACGCATTTACCACGAAAAATTGATAATTTACATTTGTTAACAGTCATTTACACACTATGATTTTTTTAATAATGTTTTTTACACAATTTTTCTCCCAAAAATCAAAAAGTGTTTCTTTTTCAATCTAAGAAACATTATACTTATATCTTTGTTTTGTTCAATGATCAGTCACTGTCACTGTATTTAGAATATTAAATATTATTATCTTCCTAGTATAATGAAATAATTTATTGTTAACTTATCATTACCCGATCTTAAAAGTAAACAACACACATAATCTTCAAAACAAAAATCCAAAACTCTAAACTTCTCATGGTAAATCCGTCATCAACATCTTTGTTTTTTAGATAAAAATTACGAATGCAGCATTCCGGAAACGGAAGCATGCGCCATGACAGTTTCAGCGGCCTGTTTAACTTCTAAATGTCGTCTTGCGTCTTGAAGCCAAGGAAGTACGGCCGCTCTCGGTCCGCCTTGCAACAAGTTCATGTAACGTAAAGCTGCGCTTAGATCTCCACGGTCCATGTGGTACCTGGAAATTTATATGGATGTCAATTGTTTTAAATGATTTATTAGTTTTGAGACAGTTAGAGTATTAACAAAATCAAGAAACTTCTCCATTCACCCTTAAATAATGTATTAATGTAAATATTACAGTTAACTTTCGATTTTGTATTTTGAAAAAGTTTCCGTTACTGCGGCTGCTCTGCAAAAAACGGCTTTGTACTGACTTTTTTTGTGACGTCATCTTGGCGCGTGACACTAGTTTCAACATTTATGACTCTCAGGGCTGTAAACTTATTTATGAAAAGTAAAGTACTAACCTCGCCCTCTGCATAATGTCAAAGGTATCTAGTTTACTGAAGTCTATTGGTTTATTCTCTAATTCATCCTGGGGTATGCTGTCGATCTGAAAACAAAATATTTCATTTTCATATTTTCATTAAGAGATTTTCCTTTTAGATTTGGTGTTGTGGTTTTAAAATTAAAAACTTACTACTTATATATTATAGCCGTAAAGCAAACAGTGATAAACATTATCGATTTGCATTTACTTACCTGTATTTCTTTTTTCAATAAAAATAACCTCTAAGGGAATTCGAATAATTTTATTCAGGGCTTGGCATCATCTCCGAGCGCCTTTTATATATTTTTCATAATAGCAGTGCAAGATGATAAGTATATCGATCGGGGACATTTTAAAGAACACAAAAAGAAATAAGCCACAATGCTCTAATGTCACATTCCAGATCTATGCGAAATATTATATGCTTACTTCTGGAAAAATAGCTGGTTATAAAAAAATACATTTTTCTCCATAAAGATCTGTAAGTGTTTCTACACTCCATACTAAGTTCAAACAGGAGTTCTTGGATAAACCGAGATTTAACTATTAAATTGCTACATTTTTAACTTAATTTTAATACAATGCCGAACAGGAAATAAGTTTTTCAAATCTAGGATGAATTTACCTTTCGGTGCAGAATTAGACTTGAACAAATCGATTGAGAATACTCTTACAAATGTAAAAATATATGCCACTTTATTTTTTAGAGTTACATTTCTATAACAAACTACCAAATTATATAAAGGACATTAATAATATTAATGAGTTCAAACAAAAGGTGAAATATTTACTAATAGAAAAATGTTATTATTCTGTACAAGATTATTTTAATGATAAATGACAAATAATATTGGACTTAAGAATTGTTTTTAAGAATTTTATTTTACTGAAAAATACTAATATAAAATTGTAATGTACATACATGCCTTTATCAAATCAAATCAAATCATTTATTTGCCAAAATACAATGTAAGTAACAGTTTTTGTGGTTGTACATTTAGTTCCAATTGTATCTACCCCGTTTGAAGTGGGTGTGCAAATTTTCGGGACATATGAGAAACAAATTACATTAAAATTCAAATTTTACAATACAAAAAATCATGTCAATTAAATAGCTGAAGTCATAATTAGTTTTCTACGTATGCGTCACAATAGGTAATACAAAATGTCCGACATTACAGATTGAATTATAAATAATATCAAATTACAGAAATGTCATGTTTTAAAATTAAAAAATTCGGAGATAGAGTAAAAGTTCTTGTCATGTAACCTTTTAAATAATTCTTTTTTAAATTTATTCTGAAAATTCGGAAAATCTCTAATATTGTGCGGCAATTTGTTATAAATTTTTATGCACATATAGAATGCATTTTTTTGTAGCAGTGTTAAGTTACATCTAGGAATAATCAGTTTGTTTTTGCGAGTATTCCTAACTCCCTGGTTAATATCAAAGTGACTTAAGAAAAAATGTCTATTATTTCTAATAAACTGACATATCTCTGCAATGTACAGGCATGGTAGTGGGAGAATTTTAAATTTAACAAAATAGGGTTTACAGCTCTCCTCACGTTTAATTCCGGCAATGGCTCTAATGCACTGTTTCTGCGCTTTAAATACTCTACCTACTTCTACACTATTGCCCCAGTTTATCAAACCGTAGCGAAGGATTGATCCAATGTACCCATGATATGCAGTCAGGGCTTGTTCAACAGAAGCTACTTTCCGTAGTCTGTACAAGGCAAACACAAATTTGTTGATTTTTTTACACACACCATCAACATGACTTTTCCAATTCACGTGTTCATTTATGGTGAAACATGGCTGAACTATTGTGTTTTTATATCTGTAATGACCCTACATCTGTGTATACCTATATTTGTGCAAATAAAATGATTTGATTTGATTTCAGAAGTATTCGCTAAAACTGTTTTTCATAGTTAAATGACTGAGGCAGGACCAAATGGACTTGGCGTCCGCACTCAAATGCCCGAACCGACTTACGAAAAACGATCGATATGCGATACCGAGCGATACAGATAAAATGTAAAAAAAAAAATTATAGATGACTTTAGACGTGATACACAACACGTACTTAAGTACTACAGGAACCAAAATAAACCTTAAAATAAGGTAAACTTGGAATAAGGATAAAAAAACATTTTTGCCTTTTCATTCCATTTTTGGCCGGATACTTTTGAAGGCAGGACCGAAGTCGATTAATTGATGTTTGTAAGTCAATGGATCAATCCAAGAATTATTGTTTGAACCTACCACACATTACAGCCATTGCGTATTACCACGTATTTGATTTACAGCGTAAAGAAGGCTAAAAATAATTTAAGTAGGATTATGTCAGTTTTACTACAAAATCTTTGACTGCGTATGCATTAAAGCATTTCCGTTTTAAAAAGTTCTATTGTGTGCCATCAGTTAAATTCTATATACATTTGAAACTTTTTGATCACACAGGACTTTTGCAATATAGTGCCTTTTATATGAAAAGTATGTTAAAAATATTTTAATTTACAAATGTCTGGTTTAGCCAGAAACTACTTACGGACTAACTATAGTGCGTACAAAGGGTCTTTTTGGAGATTTGTATAGTTTTTTCTCTTGCAATTTTTTTCTCTTAATAACTCTGAAATGTTCCTCAGAGCATCCCCAATCGATAAACAAGGGTTATTAAGCGACGCAAATTTAAATTTATATTTTTGTATTATTTATTGTTTGCATGACTAATTTGCTTTGGTGCCTTTCGTAATGTAATTATTTCATAGTTAAACGTAGGATACGGTCAATAACTGCCATTTGGATCCATTTGGATGCCATCAAAATCTTCAAAACCTTTTATGCCCTTGCAAATAACCCAAAAATTTTACGAAAGCATTCCTTGTAACTATTGTATGAATTTTTGAATCGGAAGTTTTGATAAGTTATTCTATTTCTCATCTACATATTTTTTTTAAATATTAAAATGAAAAAAAAAATTAAAATTACTTACTTTCATGAACAACAACTTGGACTGCAACCACGATAAGAAGTAAACGGGCATAGAAGCTCCGTCCTTACCCACCAACGCTACTTTCATTGCCGATTTCTCGGCCTGAAAATAGTCAAATTAAATATTGATTAACTAAGTGTTATTACATTGGTCAAGTGGGATTTTATAGAAATTTGAGCACGACAAAATAATTTACGTGATCAAAACTATTTTTGGAAATAAATAAAAAGCCACATTTCTTTAATAATGTTACTGAAGTGGGTTACGGGATATGAAAGAAACGCGATAGGATATAATAGATGGCGCTTTATTTTCAACCAACGGTGACCGGATCTTGTTACAACGTTGATCTTCACACGAAGTGACTTCGATGACATTGTAAATGGTCCTCTACAGACAATTGAATTGCCGCACTTGGACTTCGTACACCTCTTCACTGCACCGACACTATATTTTCTTTTGTAAACTCTTCTTCAATATGTTCCCGCAGACTGTGATGACCTCAGTTAGCGTTTTCAACGAGATTATAACCAGATTACCACGTAACTGCTACTTCAATGCGTCGCAGATGGTGACGTGACGTACTGCACTAGGGTTTCCTCGAGTTAACTCCTAAACGACGAATAGAATTAGGGTTTCCAGCAGGTCTAAACACGAATCAACGTAGAAACCCTAGTGCAGTACGTCACCGGCTGCGAAGCATTGAAGTAGCGTTTATGTGGTGATCTGGATGGAAATGCTAACCGAGTTCTGCACAGACTGCGGGGACCTATTGAAGTACGGTTTTCATGTACACCGCCCGAACTGGGTTTATGTTCATTTGTGCAATCAACACAGATTCTCGGGTCATGGGTGTTTTTTTTAAATATGTATTTTTATTCTGGGTTCCCCCCAGTTTGCTGTATGGTCAACCGAAACATAAGCTCGGCTTACTTTGAGGCCATACAGTTGGCGAGTTTGTTTGAGAGTTTATTATTATTATTACATTATATTCAGGCGATCGTCCCATTATTTGAAAATAAAGCCCTATCTGTTTTCATACTGTTTTGTTTCCTTCGAATTCCGTAAATCACTTTCATGACAATAATTTGGAGATTTTTTTAACTGTACTTACAACATCGAATCTTTCACGAAGAGAGGTCTCTGTAATGACGCCCTCTTCACGAGTTTCTTTCGGAATGCCTCCCATTACCGTTGTAACTAACTTGTCGTCTTTGCCTGAAACATAACGTGATGGATAATGTTTATTAATTTATTGAATAACAGTCTTATTGGGCTGTTCAATGTAGCCACTATTATAGATTTCTGGGCCTTGTTCGAATAGTATTATTAGTTAAAATAGTTGTTGATTTAATTATGTTTGTAAAAAGTCTCAGCAAAGGTCGTTGGCTAGAACACTGGGCACGTAGTCTAAGTACATGGGGTAAAAACAGAAGGAAAAAAGACGCAGTAAAATGTTTGCCAACTTGTTGAATAAAATTGCTTTATAAAAGCTAAACAAACTATAACTGTAAGTCTATTGAGGAACTTGTTTGCCAATTTATTTATTGCCTGCCTTAAAAATTTAATATGGATAAGATGCTTTTACTCTTTTAGTCGTATATTGTAAATGTACCCTTGTACAAACAAATTTTAAATTTCTATAAAGTTTATGCATTGTTGTAAAAACAAATGGACGGTGGGTCTAATACAAAATTTACGTATAAAAGGTTCCGAGTTATCCCACACATTTACAGAATTACGAATAAATTAAATCACTGAAAATTTAAATCATGTTTCTCTACCTTACAGCTGATTATTGCTTGCCACAATTTTGCACCTTATGTAGCTGCAACTATCTTTTCTACTAGCGTTCAAATTTTCAATTTTTACAAAGCAATATGTCATTTTGGACGTGTTGTCGGGCGGGCGATCAAATTGAAACTGGTACGATATTCACACCATTTTCGCATTTATATTCCATTTTTGCTCGGTCGCTATTGAACGCAGACCCGAAGTCCAATTGTTGTTACTGATATGATAAAGTATACTGTTTCAATAGATATCACTTCTCACCAACTATACAACATCGTACCCACCAAAATTGTGTGAGTAAGCTCGACGGAGTGCGAGGAAATATCGACCAATATGAACAATCTTCTGGTTGTTTTTTTGTAAACAAAATTCCATCAAAATCCATTATCCATCACCAATAGTTCATGGACACGCAGTGTGAAAGTAATTAATTTACCAGCTTTCTCAACCGCATCGATTTCTTTCTTCAAGTCCGCCTTAACCTGAGGTTTCCTAGTTGCCGCTAACAACGCCTCCGCCGCCGCCCATAAGCATTGCGAGCGACGAGATTCTTGTTCAGCTTTTGCACGCTCTGAAAGATTAAAAAAATAGAATATTTTTAAATTTTCTTGGTCGGCAAATTGCATAATTCACTTTTATTATTCATAAGTGTAATCTGAAAATATGATGTATTGTAGACCTAAGTCTATGTAGGTGGAATTGTCTAATATTACTGGCTGTTGGTTTCCTTTAATAGGTTCATAATTTAGTAACGTGGCTATTATGGAGATTGATTGATAGTAAGGACAGCATTAGACGAACACTTAACAAAAGAAACCACACTACTGTGACCGAGAAGAGGAAAATGTAATATACGAAAATCTCTACAAACTAGGCCTGTGATTACCAGCAGTAAATATTTAACTATTCTTGTATTTTATTTTATAAAGCTATCATTTTGTTTTATTTTCGGTTCAACGTTCTCATTGTGTGACCTATTAATAGGCAAATAATACATACAATCTAAATGTTAAAAGATATATACCGCTTCATAAAGGTCAAGTCAATTCGGTATACACAGTATGCTTTTTTTGAAAGTATTTGAATATTTCTGATTTAGGTGCAGTATTTAACTTTTAAAGAAATTCGTATAGTGACGTCACGGGGTAGTTATCTTTTTAAAGCCGCATTGCAAAGTTTGTTATGTAACTAGAATTATCTATGGATTCTTGATAGCAGATATTTTTTGAAAATATTGACATGACTGTTTTACCAAAAAGAAGTGAGAAAATGATGCTACTTTATGACGACATATAGAGGTTGACTGTAAGTCAAATTATTTTAGGCATTTTCGTTAAAATGAGCTTAATCGCTTTTGCCTCCGAACTTTTACTTGAATTTACTTTGAATTAAAAACATTTTCTTTCTTAACATACCGAATTGTCCGCACGACCCTATGTGTGCGTTCAGCTATTGTATACAGCACCCATATTTGCGTGACAAAAATGTACTGATTATACACGCATACCAAAGCGACGAGCATAACAAGACGACAGCTGCCGCACAAAATTATGTTGTATATCTACGAACACACTCGCATCATGCACATGTGAATTGAATCATCTATACCTACACTTAGGTGTTGTTGTTTACTAATATTTAAATAACAATTTCAGAGAATTTAACCGTATTTAATTAGTTAATATCACTAATTTACCTATTACTCAATAATACAAAATACATACGCTTCAAAGTCTGTTCGATGGCTTTCAACTTGCCAGCGACGGCTGCTATTTCTTTCTTGAATTGAATCCTTTCTTTTTCCACTTGTTCAGAAACTACACGACTGAATGTTGCCATTACCTGAAAACATTAAACATTTCATTTATATTATTGACCTTTGGATTACTGAACTCATCTAAAATTATATTGAGACTTAGATATATAATGAGACTCCTCTCATGTCTCACAATGTTATCCTGTCTGTTAACAATGCATGCGTCGTATGATTCATCCTCGAACACTAATGTTTATTTACGAAAACGATTTAAGTTGAAAATCACGTCAAAAATATAAATGTATCATCTGTTAGTAGCCTTTCAAAATATTTTCAAAGGAAAAAATGTTTAATGATAAAGCATCCTAAATTACAAGACCCTTTGTTCATTATACACAAAACCTGTCTATGAATTAATCATAGACTTCTGGTGAAATTACACGAAATTATATATTTATTTCTTAACATGGATACGCTTTTTAAACTTATTGATGTGGAATTTATTACACAGGTATGTATATTTCGAGATATTCTACTACCACAAGTTCTGAAAGATCTTCATTAAAAGGTCTGACAAAAACCTCTCAGGAGTCATCTTTCAAAAATAAGTTTGCAATATCATGTACTAAAGGATCCAAAAAAACTAACCTCCTTTTCTTTACGATTGAGTTTATCTTGCAACACCTCCTGCTGGTATTCATACTGCTTTTTCAACTCTTCTTTCATTTTCTTATTGTAGTCAGATTGCATTTTTAACATCTGTAAATTAAATTAGAATGAGATTATTTTTTTGGTTTTAAAAAAATAGTTGCTTTTATCTTTAATTATAAAAAGATTTGTTTCTTTATTAATTTCTAAACATAATTTCTGAAATAAATAAACTGATTTTAATAATTATTTTTAAATTAAAAAGCTTGATTGTTAAGATTTATAAAGTCTGTATTTCTATGTGTATGTTTCTAAGCTTGTACCCAACACGAATTTAAAAAGTCAATATTTTTTTCTTCTTATCGGCCATAACATTGATTAAAAAAAGAAAAACTAAAATAAAGTTAAACTCCATCTTTAACAGGGAGACTGACAAATCAATATTGTTAGGCATATACAGGGTGACTTGTAATTCGACGTATTCCTCTTGGGATGTGATTACTGAAAATACAACTAATTTCCAACAAAATTAGCTATAATGTCCCTAATACCAAGTAGGCTGGTTATCGAGATATTCAATATTTTTGGTTTTGTTCAAAAAATCCCGAATTAACTACAAAAAATTCAATAAATATAAGGTAATTTAAATTTTTATCAGTTACCAATACATCAACAAACATTTATTAATACTAATACTGGCACAAATATTAAACATTTTAAAATGGCAAGTGAATTCTTATAAAATTTTGTTTTGATTCACTGATTTGGTCAATAGAAACTGGATTTATTTTGAAAAATCGACAGTAGATTAAGCGTACAAACTACTAGAAAACTGCCTTGTTCTATTAGCTATCCTATTAGCTATGAAAGATTTTTAGGACTACTTGTAAACAATAATATAAAATAAATATTTTATATTTTGAAAATAGAAACTCTTTGCCAATATAATTGAGTATGTATTTCATTCATTTGTCATTTGTTTTACGATTTATTTATTATTTATTATAAAATTTAACGCAAGAAAATTTTCGAGCAATGACTTTTTATGACTTTCGATATCATTCAAGTCAACAAGAAAGTTATGATAGACTACGATTGGCATTTCACAATAAAGCCCCATCTCGTGCCACTGTCTAGAACTGGTTTAATGAGTTAAAACTAGGTCGCACTAATCTCACCGATGATCTGCGTGAGGGACGGCCTTCTACGGCTACGACTGAAGATAACGTCTGTGTTGTGAGGCGTATGATAGAGACTGACAAAAGAGTGACCTATCAGCAGATTCGGACAAGTTTAGGCATCGGTATTAGTCAAGTGCACAAAATCCTCCATGAACATTTAGCGTTCAGGAAGCTTTGTGCCCGGTGGATACCTCATAATTTGACCGAGGGCCAAAATCTCCGTCGTGTTGATTGGTGCCGTGAAATGATTTAACGGAGGTAACTCAAATGCTGTGTACGACATACTTACGGGTGACGAAAGCTGGATTCACTGTTATGATCCCGAAACCAAAAAACAGTCTGCTCAGTGGATGTTTCCTTCCGAGGAGCCAACTAAAGTGAAGAGAGGTCGGTACGTGGGAAAAATATGGTGGTCCTGCTCTTCAGAAGGGCAGGTTATTTCGCGACAATTGTTTTAGAGCGCTCTGCGCTCCTCCGTTAAGAGGGCCGCGCCTAAACCCGCGCCACCACTCACTCCCGCCAACTTCCCACCGCTGCGAAACCGGGCTCCCCCGAAAGCAAAGACCGAGCAGCCGAAGCCGTCTACAGTTGAAAACTGGAAAAACTCCTTAAAATCACTGAGTCCCTCGACTTAGACGTCATCTATTCCGTCACTCCCACTCATCATCCCATCAACCCGAACCACTCTCCTGACATCCTCGATTTTGCGATAGTAAAGCGAATCAGTACGACGAATAGGAGAAAGCATTCTTTCCCACCAAGTTATCTTATTTTACCACATAGGAGAAACTCCAGGACAGTACGGGGTAAGATTTATTATAAAAAATATCTCGAAAAATATATTGAAGGTTTCATCGGAATATCAGAGCGCATAGCAATTATGAATTTGAAGCTACCAGGATACAAAGACTCATGGTCAATCATTCAATTATACTCACCCACAGAACAATCAGAGCTAGAAACCATTGATTGTTTTTATTTTAAACTTAACAAAGCTATTACAGAACATGCTCATAAAAATCTAATAGTAATGGAAGACTACAACGATCAAATCGGAGAAAAACGTCGGGACGAAAACAATGCAATAGGATCTTTCACATATAGTAACAAAAACAGAAGTAGAAATGGAGAAAAACTGACCGCTAGATAACAACTTAACCATTTTAAACACCATTTATAAGAGAAAAGAGAAAAATATTTGGACCTGGATCTCTCCCGATGGTATAACAAAAAATGAAATTGACTTTATTTTGACTAATAAAAAAATTTACTTTACTAAGTTCAATGTCCTTAATACATTTAACTTTAACACCAATCAATCAATAGACTGATCAGAGCCGAATAAAAATAACAGAGCCAAAAAAGCAAAGACCAAGAAAAGGAATTAATAATACAAAACTCGGGAAACATCAATTGGAACAACTGAAAACTACACTAAGAGAAAAACTCTCAAACTTTAAAGAGATTACACAACATTAGTAGGAAAACATCATAAAAATCAAATGGAACAAAAAAATGCAATTAAAACTACTACACTACTAGAAGAAAGAAACAAACTTATCAGCGCAAGAGACACTGTTCGCGCCAACGTGGCGCTCAGTATGTAGTTTAGGCTACCCGCATTATTTTAATATTTCTTTGACATTAGCTGTCAAACGCGCTGCATCATTCGCTACCAAATAGTACATAGCCGCTCTCGATACGCACCGCACGCTCCGAACCCTCACGCGCGTCGGACGCTGTGTACCACCTACTTGTAGAAGGGAAGTTTCATCTGAGCTCCCTGACCGCACCGCTCGTGGTTGCTCGCTTACTAGCGACCCACACCCGCTTACTGGACTGCAGTGACTTAACTACTGTGAGAAGACACTTGGAATAACCCGGGCCCGGAAGAAGAAAACGTCGAAGTACCGCCGCTCCAGGTCGTGTGTTTGGGTGAGAGCTAAGTGCCTCCTTCCAGGTTAGTTCGTGTAGTTCCATATAATAGGTATTAGATCCTCCAAAACCGCCAATAACCTAACCCGCATACCACACGGGTGTGTATCCCAAGCGATCATAGGGTGGCCTTCGCTATCGAAGAAGTGGCCGCCACATACCCCTTTCTGGTCCATCGAGCCGGATCTATCACCCCTTTCTTGTCCACCGAGCAGGATCTTTCACTTCGAGATCATTCTGGCCTCTTCACCCTCGTTATTTCTACCTAGGTATTAGGTATTGGTTCCTAGTAACTGCCCCTAGCCTCTTAACGTCGCAAATTCTTTTATAACATCCGCTATTTAATTAGAATACAGTCCATTCTTTAATTCAATACTTATACCTGAGTCGATCTTACCTCCCGAAAGCCGCATCAAGTCATATCTTACATAAGTAAAACGCATATTCCATTTTGCTCTAAAATAGCATTGAAATTATCTATTTTAATCAACTTTTAATTTTTTGCAATTTGCAAACATATCTGTGGGTAATTCTACAAATTCTTCAAGAGTATTCTCGAACGTTCCGTTTGCCTCAGCTAGCGTGGCCGCTCTTACGTAACAGTTATCACATGTTCGAAGGTTTGATATTTAAAATTTTATAAGAATTGTTAATTTTAAATGACGTCTAAGGGTGCAAGTGTTTCTAAAAGCGCTGACAAAATGTCTTTGACACTTAAGAAATTAATTAAAAAACGCGACGAAATATTTTCTCGTTTACAAACCATCTATAATTATTCAAAAAACGCTTTTCAAGATGAATCTTCTTCCGAGTTATTTTTATGGAACGTAATTTCTTTAGACGATCTTCGCTCTGAGTTCAATGACCTTGTTGAACAAATTAATGACACAGAACTAGAGATAAATCCTTCGTATGAACCTAGTTTTCAAAGCTGGTCTGCATTCGAAGATTTATATTGTCGTTGTAAACATGTCGCAAATAAACTTTCAAATTCAGAAAATAAAAATTCAGTCATACTGCCGCAGTCTTCTAAAAAACCTCTTATTAAATTGCCTAAGTTAGATTTAGTCAGTTTCTCCGGAGCAGAACCTACTAAATGGACTACATTTTACGAAACTTTTAAAAATACTATCCACGAAAATCCTGATTTAACCGACAACGAACGCGTGCAATATTTGCTGGGCAAGCTGTCGGGTCGCGCTTTGTCCGTTTGTACTGGTATTACACCTAATGCGGAAAACTACCAGCTAATATGGCAAACCCTTGTCAATAAGTACAACGATAAACGAACTTTGGCAACTGCGTACCTAGAACAAATGTTGGAATTTAAACCTTTCAGTACCGCTTATTCTCATAACATAGACTTATTTCTGGATAAGTTTTGTGCCGCTGTATCTTGTTTACAATCGCTGAACTTGACCAACCTTTCTGATTTTATTCTTTTACATATCGCTCTTAATAAAATTGATTCTGAAACCGCTCGCTCCTTCGAAATGCAGTACAGAAACTGTTCCATACCTACTTACAATGATCTTATAAACTTTCTCCGCGAACAATCTAAAATACTCGATCGCACTGAGTCAACTTCTAATTACCCACATAGTAAAATCCGTACATCTAATCCATCTCGTCAACACAACAATAATACCCGCTCCGCTGCAAAATCAACGCATTCTTTTGTAACCGCTTCTCACTCGCAAGTTTGCTCGTTGTGTAAACAATCTAATCATTCTCAATTATACAAATGTCCCGAGTTTAATGACTTATCTGTCGACAAACGATATGAAACCGTTAAATCTCATAAGGCGTGTACCAATTGTTTAAGTTTTAGACATAAGTTAAACTCTTGCAAGTCAACGTTTAATTGTCGCTACTGTAACCACAGACACCACTCACTACTGTGTCGCAATCAGGTTTCGAACCGCGAGCCTGCGCCAGCCGCCACTGCTCCGGCAGGGCCGAGCTCGGCCGCCGCGCGTCCGCATCCCTCGCTGTCTCGGCTGCAGTCGCCGACCCGCGATGACTCACGCGCATCACGGAACAATGTTGCGTTGTGTAATAAGTTAGACGCTCGAGATTCGCGCGCCTCCACTTGTTTATTAGGTACAATCGAACTCGGGGTACGCGATGCTTTTGGTGCACTGCATAAAATACGCGCTTTATTAGATTCGGGATCACAAAATAATTTTCTTACTATGAATGCTTGTTTAAAACTGAAGCTTAGTTACAATAAAATTTCCCTCGCAGTAGTAAAAGGCATAGGTTCCTCGCCGAACCCGATCAAAGGCAAAACATCACTTGTTATTAATTCTCTTAACCCGCCAGTAGTCGCGCATGGGTCGAAAAGACCCAGAGGTGCAAAATTTGATCCGTAATTCTTTTAATTTCATTAGTGTTAGGTTGCCACGCTAGGTACCTTCAAGTGACTTTATAATGTACTCGCACCCCCCACCTCAGCCATTTTGCCTGCGACGTTTGAACAGGACGGACGTGTCAAGTAAGTATGGGTCTTTTAGACCCTTGCGCGACGTTTTATGTGAGTATTTTTTGTAATTGTTCAAAATATATATTATTATTATTATTGTTTACAGAATGTCTCGAATGCGAATAGATACATCTTCTATTGAAAAAATATTACAAGAAGATGAAATCGAAGGGGAAGATTGTTCGGAAATCGAAGATAATTTGGAAATTAACGACCATGATTCCAATTCTTGTCAAAGTTCGGAGGAGGAATCTGCTGAGTTTATAGCTTCAGATCCAGTAACTACACCTGGTGATTTATTCCAAAGAAGAACTGATCTAAATAGTGTACCATTGATCTATATACGTCAAGGATATTACCTCTCTAAAAATGGTGCAGTGAAATGGAATATTGAAGAACCTCCCAGATCAGTACGAACGCGAAGCCACAACATTATCAGGGAGCCTTTTGGACCGATCAACGAGGCTAAAGATGCGCAGACGCCTTTAGACTGCTGGACTCTGATGTACCCTGATAATGTAATAGAGCAGATCGTGGTTTACACTAATAGGTACATTGCTGCAATCCAGAATAAATTTCAAAGAGAAAGAGACTGTTTACCAACTGACTTGATAGAATTGAAGGCTCTATTGGGTTTACTTTATTATTTTGGGAAGTTACGTGGTGCGCACTTGAACACAAAAGATTTTTGGGCCACAGACGGTACTGGATCGGACATTTGTATAGCTACTATGTCACGCCAACGATTTCACTTCTTGCTTCGATGTCTAAGATTTGATGACATAAATACCCGTGAACAAAGACGGCAGAGTGATAAATTAGCTGCAATTAGGGACTTTTTTGTAACTTTTGTTGATACAATAAAGAAACATTATTCTTTGAGTGATACAGTTACAGTTGATGAAAAACTTGAACCTTTTCGTGGTCGATGTCCATTCAGACAATACATGCCAAATAAACCAGCCAGGTATGGGATTAAAATTTTTGTGATGGCTGACTCGAGGACTTATTATACAGCTGGAATGGAAATCTATGCTGGAAAACAAAATGATGGCCCATTTGATGTCAGTAATTCGCCTTTAGATCTTGTTAAACGAATGGTGGAGCAAATCAGAGGTTCTCACCGCAATGTTGTAATGGACAATTGGTTCACCAGTTTCCCTTTGATAACAGACCTGTTTGAAAATTATGGCCTTACTGTTTTAGGCACTCTTCGAAAAAATAAACCCGAAATACCATCTGCTTTTACTACCACAAAAGGACGTGAAGAGAAATCAACATACTTTGGTTTTCAACCTAATTGCACTTTATTGTCTTATGCACCAAAAAAAGGAAAAGTCGTGCTTCTTGTTTCAACGATGCATCATGATGCAATGATAGATCCAGAAACAGGTGATAAATTAAAACCAAAAATGATTACAGATTACAACATGTATAAATGTGGTGTAGATGTTGTAGACGAGATGTGTGGTACATATTCTGTATCAAGAGTAAGCAAAAGATGGCCTCTCACCATATTTTTTGGACTGATGAATGTAGGAGCAATCAACGCGTATGTCATTTATAATGAAAACATGAAACGCTTGCAAAAAGTAACTGTTGAGCGAAGACACTTCCTAAAAGATATAGCTTTGGGTCTGGTGATGCCACAAATTCAAAAAAGGTCTTCAATCACTACTTTACCTAGGCTAACCCGTAGTAAGATGTTTCAAATACTTGGGAAAGAAGAAATTACAAATAGATCTCAACCATCAGTGGTGTCTAGTAATGTTCGTGGTCGGTGTTCGCTCTGTCCCCCCAAAAAGGATAGAAAGACCAAAACTCAGTGCCAGTACTGTCAGATATTCATTTGCCGAGATCATACAACATTTGTATGTAAAAATTGTGAACAAAAAGATTAATGAAAGACTACAAAGATACCAAAAATTTGTCTAATTCTAAGATAACATAATTTTTGCAGAGCATTTTTCGTGATAAGTTTTGAGGCTGATTGTTATAGAACTAAGATTTTCTAATAACTTATAAGATTTTTTTAATGCAAAGATACTCATTTGTTGTTATAAAAAACATAGTTATAATTGTTTATTATAAATAAAGATATATATTACCTAAGTTTCCTACATTGAAGTATTAAAAATCAAGACATTCTAGACTATTTTTCAAATTAAAATTAAAGTTGATTGTTTCAGTAAAATAAATAAACATGTTAAATAATATTACGTGTTTTATTGTTAAATAAATGATAAAGTCGCAATTTTATTAAAAAGATTTGCTTTTTAATTCAAATTATCTATATACTGTCTGGGTCCTATCGACCCGCGTGCGACTGTTGGTGTCACAAAATTAAGCGCGAGTACTGGCGGGTTAAGAGTAATGGTTTGTCTTTTTCGCTCGACGCTTTTATTATAAACCGCATGACTGATACTTTGCCAGATATTCAAATAGACTTAACCGCGCTTTCTTATTTGCAAAATATTACTCTCGCTGACAATAACTTTTATAAACCGGGAGATATCGACCTTCTCATAGGTGCCCCGCTATTTACTGACATTTTACTTTCAGGACGCATTACTGGCCCTCCAGGTACCCCGACGGGTCTGGAGACAGTATTTGGCTATGTTTTAATTGGCAACGCGCCAACCGCTATTAATAATAATTGTTTAACCGCGAATAATATATCTTTATGTGCCTTTACGGAACCCGCGCCGCAAATTGATAATATTTTAAACAAATTTTGGCAATTAGAGGAGGTCTCGTGTGAGCCTGTCTTAAGTCCGTGCGCCCGCGAATGTGAACAAATATTTATTGATTCCGTGTCGAGATGCTCGACCGGCCGCTATACAGTCGCTTTACCGTTTTCTCGTAACGCTGACATTTTAGGTAACTCATACCAATCCGCTAGGCGACGTTTTGCTTCGCTAGAACGCAAGTTTACTGTCGCCCCCGAATTACGCGCTGAGTATAACGCTATAATTCAGGAATATATCGCTAAAGATTTTATTTCGCCGCTCTCATTCGATGACTACTCTGGTTATTACATTCCTCACCACGCCGTAGTTCGCGCTGACAAGGTGTCTACTAAGGTACGAGTGGTCATGGACGCTAGTTGTAAAACAGATACAGGTTACTCTCTCAATGATATTTTACACACCGGACCTAATTTACAAAATGATTTATTTTCAGTTTTACTAAATTTTCGTTTATATAAAATCGCATTTACCTCTGACGTGAAACAAATGTACCTAGGCATTTGTGTTCTTGAAGAGCATCGCAAATTTCAAAAGTTTTATTTCGCTTCGATACTTCCTCGCCGCTAGTTTCCTACCAGTTCAACCGCGTGTGCTTCGGTCTCCGCAGCAGCCCGTACCTCGCCATGCGCGTGTTGCGCAAGCTGTGCGCCGACGAGGGCTTGCGGTTCCCGCGCGCTGTTGACGTCATTCTACGACATTGTTATATGGATGACATCTGTTATTCAACGCCTACTTTAGACGACGCTGTCCAGCTCAAAGATCAGCTGCTAGGGTTGTTCTCATCTGGCGGTTTCGAATTAGTCAAGTGGTCGAGTAATTCGACTGAGCTACTTGACACGCTACCCGAGTCTCACCGCTACTCGTGTAATATTAATTTTCTAGAAGATGAACCTTACAGCTTAAAGGTTCTCGGACTCCAGTGGTCACCTATTACTGACGAGTTTTATTTCACAGTGACTCTTGACAATAGGCCGTGCACTAAACGCAATATTCTGTCTGTAATCGCCCGTCAATATGATATACTCGGATTGATTGCGCCTGTTATATTATACGCAAAATTAGTATTACAAAATCTTAGTACTTTAAAGTTGAACTGGGATGATACTCCGCCAGAAAACATTATACAAATTTGGAAACAGTATTTACACGAATTACCGATAGTACAAAATTTACGATTCCCGCGCCATATAAATGTTTTTCAAAATTCCAAGCTATCTATTGTAGCTTTTGCAGATGCAAGCGAAAAGGGTTTCGGTTGCGTTGTGTATGCACGCTCGTTTTTTAATGATTCCTCGCCGCCAACTATTAGCTTAGTCTGTGCTAAGTCTAAAGTCGCTCCGCTTAATACAGTTTCTATAGCACGCCTAGAGTTGTGCGCTGTTCTACTCATGTCCAAATTAGTTAGCCGTGTTGTTGACAATTACAAACCGCGTCATAATATTGAAAAAATATATTGTTTTACAGATTCTATGATAGCACTTCATTGGGTACATTCATCACCACATAAATATAAATGTTTTGTAGCTACTCGTATTACAAAAATTACCAATAATCTTCCTGCATCGTGTTTTTACCACGTATTAGGTAAAGACAACGCTAGCGATTGTTTGTCGCGAGGATTAACTCCCGCGCAGATTATGAATCATCCGCTTTGGTTCACTGGCCCTGCTTGGCTCCGCCAAGAGGTCATCCAGTGGCCTATTACCACTATTGATTCATCAGGTTTAGATGAAAATGTACTCGAAATCAAACCGATGGTTTCGTTACCGGCTATTAACAATGACAATATTCACCCGCTCGTATTATTATCTCGCCGCCTTTCATCTTGGACGAAATTGCTTCGCTCCATTGTTTATATTTATCGATTTTTGCGGATCTTGCCACGTTTTAATGCTATAACCGCTACCGATCTGAATCGCGCCGAAATATATTTAATAAAATCGCTTCAAAAATTGTACTTTTCTGACGAAATTAATAAAATTAAGTGTAACAAACGTTGTTCGCCCGCTATTTATAAATTGTCGCCTTTCCTCGATGAGGACGACGTGCTCCGCGTTGGTGGTCGCCTGCGCCACGCCACCGACATGTCGTACGAGCAGCGGCACCCCGCGCTGCTGCCGCGTAACGATCATGTGGTCGAGTCAATAATTAGACATTATCATCGCGTTAACAGTCATACAGGCCCTCTTACATTAATGTCCATACTTCGTCAAAGATATTGGATTTTATCCTGTAGGAATATAGTACGCCGCATTATACATAATTGCAATTATTGTTTCAAGGTCGCACCTAAACAAACATTCCCGCTTATGGCTGACTTGCCCGCTTGCAGAGTGAACGAAGCCAAGGCCTTCACTCATACAGCCGTAGATTACGCAGGTCCTATCAATATTTTACCTTATAGAAAAAGAGGTGTACGTTCGATTAAATCGTATTTGTGTATTTTCGTTTGTTTAGTAACCCGTGCAGTTCACGTCGAGTTAGTGACCGCTTTTAAACGTTTCTTATCTCGCAGAGGTGCCGTCTCTTCTATGTACTCTGATAATGCGACGACCTTTATAGGAGCAAAAAACGCTATAGCTGAGCTTTATACATTTTTAAACTCAGATGATTTTAAGCTAAATTTATCGAATGAATTAGCCTCGCACCGCATTTCATGGAAATTTAATCCGCCGCGTAGTCCACATTTTGGTGGTCATTATGAAATTTATGTTAAAGCTTTTAAAACGCATCTTTACCGAGTTGTAGGTTCTCAGTTGCTTACGTATGAAGAACTTCAAACAGTTCTTACTCAAATCGAATGCGTTATTAATTCGCGACCTCTAACGTTGCTCGGAGAAGACCCATCGGAATTGAGCGCTTTAACTCCGGCACACTTTCTAATGTCGACGCCGCTGAAACATTTGCCCGCTTGTGACGTTACTGAAGAACCTCCAAACTTGTTACGCCGCTACGCTTTGCTGAACCAAATGGTTCAGTCGTTTTCTAAACGCTGGAAGCAGGAGTATTTGCATCTCTTGCAAAGTAGAGCTAAATGGAATACTCCCTCCAATCCTATCACAGAAGGTACTGTCGTTATCATATTGACAGATAACTAAGCCCCGCTTCACTGGCCTCTTGGCGTAGTAACTTCTACTTACCCTGGTAAAGACGGGATTGTTAGAGTTGCATCAGTTAAGACGGCTACGGGTGTGTATAAGCGCCCTGTCGTCCGTCTCTGCCCTCTACCTTCGCAATAACAGCTCGCTTCATGCCTCCCCGGCGTCCCGCTAGTTACTTTAATTTAATTTTCTTTAAAACCAGATGGTTTTAAGGCCGGGGGCATGTTCGCGCCAATGTGGCGCTCAGTATGTAGTTTAGGCTACCCGCATTATTTTAATATTTCTTTGACATTAGCTGTCAAACGCGCTGCATCATTCGCTACCAAATAGTACATAGCCGCTCTCGATACGCACCGCACGCTCCGAACCCTCACGCGCGTCGGACGCTGTGTACCACCTACTTGTAGAAGGGAAGTTTCATCTGAGCTCCCTGACCGCACCGCTCGTGGTTGCTCGCTTACTAGCGACCCACACCCGCTTACTGGACTGCAGTGACTTAACTACTGTGAGAAGACACTTGGAATAACCCGGGCCCGGAAGAAGAAAACGTCGAAGTACCGCCGCTCCAGATCGTGTGTTTGGGTGAGAGCTAAGTGCCTCCTTCCAGGTTAGTTCGTGTAGTTCCATATAATAGGTATTAGATCCTCCAAAACCGCCAATAACCTAACCCGCATACCACACGGGTGTGTATCCCAAGCGATCATAGGGTGGCCTTCGCTATCGAAGAAGTGGCCGCCACAGACACAAAGGACAGAAGGAAACAAATAACAGAAATTAGTAAAAAAATAAATGAAATTTTCAGAAAAGACAATAAACACAGTAGAATGGAAACTTTTGAAAAATACATCGCAAAAACAGATGGAGTAAAAAAGCAGAAAAGGATTTAAAAAACTCAATGCACTGGATCGTAAAAATGAAAAATAATAGTGGAGAATGGAATCATCACTGGAGACATATTGGAAATTGCCACATCCTACTATAAGAAACTGTATGAATGCCCTACCAAACAAAAAGAAAGCCGGTTTGATGAAAACAGTAGATATTCCCAGCATTCTAAACGCCGAAATCGAAAAAGCCATAGCCACCCTAAAGAATGACAAATCAATTTTAAAACAATGCAAAGAAATCTTAACTCCGATACTTGCCATAATGTTTAACGATATAATCAACACTGAAGTCATACAAGAACAATGGACAGATTCCAACATCATTTTGCTGTACAAGAAGAGAGCCAAACATGTAATTGGCAACTTTCGCCCTATTAGCCTTTTGTCGAACATCTACAAGATATTTGAAAAGTCTTACTCATTCGGATCGAAAGAACTTATCAACAACCTATCGAACAAGCAGGTTTTCGAAAAGACTACTCAGTTATTGATCACATTCACGTAGTACGCCAAGTCTTGGATAAATACAGCGAATACCAACTAACATACTACATTGCATTCGTCGATTACAGTAAGGCGTTCGATAGCTTATAACACGCAAAAATATGGGAAGCACTCAAAAAACAAGGAATCGAACACAAATACATTAAAATATTGAGTAATATATAGTCACAGTACAGCAAGAATCCAACTAGAAAAGGAGGGAAAGTCATTCAATGTTCAAAGAGGCGTCAGACAGGGAGATCCATTATCCCCAAAACTTTTCTCGGCGGTACTAGAGTCGATTTTCAGACAAATCAGTTGGGAAAATCTGGGAATAAACGTGGATTACAGACATGATGACATAAGAAGAATGATTAACGAACTGGCGATTGAAAGCGAGAAGGTTGGGCAACGAATAAATCCAGAAAAAACAAGACTGACGACAAATGGAAACAAAGAAAACATTTACCTAGGAAACACGCAAATCGAATACGCAAAAAGATTGCGTAAATAGAGTAGTCGAAAAAAGAATAAAAAGCAGCTGGAGGAGATACTGGAGCCTCAAAGAAATTTTTAAAATCAAAAAACTCCATGTGAACTTTAAAAGGAAAATATTTAACACACGCATAATACCTGTTCTCATGTATGGCAGCCAAACGTGGGCTCTATCACAAAAAACCATAAACAAGCTCACAACCTGCCAACACGCAATGGAAAGGAGCACGCTAAATGTGAAAAAGACCGACAGACTACAGAACCAGGCTATAAGAGATAAACTAAAGGTCAAGATATAAAACTAAAAATCAAGACTTAAGTGGCGATGGGCAGGAAACATGATACGAGGCAAACAAAAATGGAGCAAAACTGTTACAAATTGGTACCCTAAAGAAGGAAAAAGGAAAAGAGGTAAACCACAAAAAAGATGGGATGACGACATCAGACAAGTAGCAGTTGTGACTTGGAGTAGAGTTGCACAGGAAAGACAAGAATGGAAAAGGTTGGAGGAAACCTATGCCGATTGGCAATCAGATTTACAGAAAGCAAATAATAACCGAATTTTAAAATATCAGCAATAATTTTGTTTGTTTCAACTTACCGTTATATATAAACTGTATTAGATTTAAGTTTATCTGAATAAAAAGGCTATATTATTATTATTATTATTAAAGCGAATCAATCTCGATCTCAGGTCTATCGAACCGCTCGATAACCTAGGCTCTGATCACCGCACCGGCCCGTCTCCCTCGTACTAGGACTGCCTAGCGACAACGTTATGTCTCCTAAGACCACGCCCGCCTATAGATTAGCTGCGAACGTAAAGTCAGCTTCAACGTAAAGTTAGGTCTCGCCTCGCGGATCTCCGAGACTCTCAGATGGGCATTCTTGTAGTAGACTGCTAAAATCATGTTGGATTGAAATAACTTAATTGTTTCGATATAAATTAAACAAAAAATATGTAGAATTAAAATATCATTACATAAAATTATCCCCTTAACTAACCGGCTTGATTTCCTTCAAAAAATATTACTAAAAGATATGATTTTACTTTAATTTTCTTTCTCCGTGGTCTGTTAGAATTTCACTTTCATAAGTTTGACGAGGCTAGAAAAATACTAAATGAATATAAAATCTTTTCTTCGCATACTCCTATAATCAAATAAGTCCTCGTGTACAACAGAACATTAAAAAGAAAAATCTGTCATTATTTTACTAATAATGACAGATTCTGATACTAATAATGACAGAATGATCTTATGTTATCAAAAAGACTGCAAGTTCTCATAGCCTTCCGTGGTCATACATAAAACAGGGGCTTATTTTGCAAGGAACTGACAACACTGGAATATTTTTGCTTTCTAGCAACATTAAAGTTGAGATTTAAACATTAGTGCGTCGCTTTACCGGTCGAATGCGACGGCAGTGACACAAAGAAACATTATAACTGTGAATAAGTTTGTGTAAAAAATCAAAGTTCCCTTCTGTTACTGTTGTATACAGCTACGTATTTAAAATAAAAATATAATTTGCTGTTGGCCTTCTAGATAATAGGGTTTTGAATTGACAATACAGATTGATATTTCGTAACCTCAAAACACAAACAAACTAGACAGTATTTTGATTAGGAACATCTCTTCCGTGGTCATCTTTCCCGTGGTCACGGTGACCACGGAAGATGTAATGACCAAAGAAGATATAAACTTCTATAGTATAATTTAAATTTTTATAATATTGGGTTTATATTTATGAAGAAGAGTTGAATTTTACTATGTTTATTTTATTATTGAGTATACCTAGCATATTTTTAATTTAAAATTTAATACAAATGTACTTAAGGATGTACATTGTTTATTTACATACTTAGGTTTTATTTATTTAACAATTTATGCACACATATATGTTACAATAAAGAAAGAAGAAAAAAACAGAATTATATGTACAAAGGTACTGCTTATTTCCTAGGAAATTTCTTCCAGCAGACCTGTGACTGGAGAGTTTCGTATAAAGCAAATAAGAGTGCCATTATGTATTATAAATACAAAACATTGCATATGTACAATTTATACATATTTACTTATATAAAAATACATTATTATATACATACATATACATAAAACAATACATACGTATAGTATACTCGTAGATTACAACGATGAACTCTTTAGCAAAGTGACAAATAGTGATCTCTTACTCTTCTATTAAAAATAGACAGTGTTTTAGCATCGCGTATCTGGTGAGGTAGCTTGTTCCACAGCCTGGCTGCATGGACGGTGAACGACAAAGAAAAGAAGTCAGTTTTGTGGCAAGGAGTTACTAGTAAGTTTCTTTTAAGTGGTCTGCAGATCTCATCACCTCAGCTCTTCTGGCCGCATATTCTAATTCAAGTTTTAATTCGAATTTGATTCAGGGGTTTTTTTTATAGGTAGTGGCTCTGGTAGGCTCAGAGCAAGTCCCACATAACCTCGAACGCGCGCGCGGGGTGTGCGTAAGAGCATTTTTTAGATCCTCCTGCCCTCGTTACAAAATACGTTAAAAAATACGTTGTATTCGTGTTTCTTTTATGGTTTTTGCAGCGCACGTAAAAATAGGTCGCAGATGGCAGAATTTTTGCTACCTTGGGTTACATTATTGTTATTTCTTTAGGGATCTTTATATCAAAATAAAATAGAATACGGTACTCGTTGATAACATAAATATCTAAACGTGAAATAATTGTTTAAATCAGTTAAGTCGTTTTTGTGTATATCCATTACAAACAAATATACAAACATTAAAAAAAGCAAATCTTTCCTCTTTATAATATAAGTATAGATTAAACAATACCGTTTTTTTGTATTCAAGTTCCTTTTCAAGTAACTCCTTTCTAAACATCTCTTCAGCCTTGGCGGCGATTAAAGCTTGTTCGTCATTGCCTGTAAACATGTAATCACAATATACAGTTGGTAAACTGATTTACTAACAAATAACATTTTAACACTTTTATATGTCGTAGTATTAGTATTACTTTATTAGTAGTAGTTACTAACATTCTATGGCTTTCATAAGCTTATGTATCCTTACGGTCTGAGCTTGCGAAATTTCGTTTTGCAGGAATTGGATCTGAAAAAAATCATTCACGCCGATTAATGTCGACACATCACAACTAAGAGACACAGCCGGTTTTATTTGACTAAGATTTTTTCGAGAAGTTATATTTGAAGTAAAACAAGGAATATGAATTAGATAACACTCAAGACCCGAAGAACCTGCATTTTATAAAATGTTTGTCCTAAGCAGGAATCTAAACTGCGCAAAACCAAAAATACATTCCCAATAAAATACTTAGATGCGTTAAATGTAATGTTAGTAACATTAAATTTGCTTTAAGTATTGTTTTTTCTTATGAAAATGCTATCAAAGGTGCACATAATTTTATGAACTCAACAAAATACTAAAGTAACGTACCTGTTTCAAAACATAATGTAAGAACAAATCAATGTCGCCATCCTTTAAATTCAGACATTTAGCATTTATGTCAATATTAGGAAACAGAGCTTGTAACTCATCTTGAAAGGCTCGGCGCGCTTCTATGAACTGAAACAAATTAAAATTATCAGTTAAAAAACTTAAAATATGATAAAATGCAAAAGATTTTTTTTACGTTATATCCACAAATCCGATCATAATTTAGCAAACAAATTCTCAATGGCCATTCTCAAATTAATGCCCTGACCTCCGTCGTTGGACCCTAAATAACTTTGATAAAAGTAAACTAGCAAAAGATAGTAAAGTACAGATAAATGACTTTCGCGACGTTTTCGCATTTGCAATAGTATTTGTATATTTACAGGAATTCTAAATTTGAAATTTAAATATCCTTGTACAGTCAGAAAAAAAGGGTTGATTTTATTACTGTATCAATATCAACCGTAATATCATTGACTTCCGTCAAAAAGGTCCTTCAGAAAGCAAATGTTATACTTCAAAACAGGGACTAACCTTTAAATCACCTAAAAACAAACCAAATCGGAAGCCTACGATTATAATAGATGATTTTGATCAACAAGTAATCTGGAAAACGATTCACAACTTTCACATTACAAATAAATCACGAAATTCGATACTCGCGAATTAACTATCTAATAAAAATTGCAGAATATCGTGAACGAGATCGACAAATTGTTTTACCAACGAAACTTCTGCACTTACATCACATACCCTATCAAAGTCTTGGTCAGATGGAAACACTTCTAGTTTAAAGCAACATGTATCAAAGGTCAACCGCTTGATCATCGTCGGGTGGTTTTGTACCGAATGCCTTGCTCATGTCTAAACTCAACCAAAAAAGTAGTAAAATAATAATTATTCGAAGTGGATCCAAACGCAATTAATACCCAACCTTAAACCTAATATAGTTGTTGTTGTTAATAATGCGCCCTAACATAATGCAATTCAAATTTATGCACCGAATGCCTTTTCTAAAAAAACAGCAAATTATTGACTGGCTGACGTTTAGAAATATTGAACATTCATCGAACATGCTTATGCCTCAGTTATATAAACTGATTCTAAAAAATAAGGCAAGCTTTGTAGAGTATAAGACATACGAAATATTACTACAGCACGGTCATACTATGCTCCGTTTACCGCCATTTCACACTCAGTTTAATCCTATTGAAAATATACACACACGGGATAGTGAAAAAATGTGTAGAAAAAAAAGTCACAATGAACATGAATGCTATAATGACATTAGCTAAGGAAAAAATTTATAGCATTGCTACATGCATGTAAAGAGGAAAGAAATTTCAAGGCATAGATGAGGCTTGAGACATAAAATCAGAACAAATTATAGTTCTGTTAACACAAATGATTCATCGGATGAAAGTGAGAATGAGTGCGGAAGAAATTTAGAATTAAAAATTATGTTGCTGCTCCTCTGGTACTGTTTTCAGGCTGAAGAGGAAAGAGAGTTAATTACTTGCTCTTTCACACAAACTGGAACAAATGGTTTTGGCCACCGAAAGCGCGATATTGTATTTACGATAACTCGAGCATTATTCGGGTGTCATCGTGTCGGGAATCTTTTCGCATACGAAGAGCTCTGCTGCGCTACCATTGTATTCACATTCTCCGTAAATTAATTAAGATTAAAAACTAGTGGCATATTTATTTACTTGGGTCGTTTTAAAAATTTCGATGATTACACCCTAGTATTTGTTTATTTACTTCAGTCAAATTAGACGTAACGTGACATCAATTTGACAATACAAATTATTATCGCAACTATTTTTTAACAGCATAATGTAAATATTCTAACCAACTACGAAAGAAGTAAATGTTTCATAACGGGGAAAAACTTAAAGTACAAATTAATTAATTTAAAATTAATTAAGAAAATGAAATTGTAATTAATGTATTAATTTGATAAGATTCTTTCCAACCTGTACAGAGCTGGGTTAAAAGTATTATTTTAGTTAGTAGCATAATGCAGACTCACCCTTTCTAAAAATTTGGGATCAGCTTGTCCTTTTTCGAGTTCTGTGAAATATCCATCCTCAGCCTCTTTAAGGTCTTTCCTGAAATTCCTTATCAACCTTTGCGTAGCTACTATTGTTTCGGGAGGGGCTTGCACACCCTCTTTTATCATGCATTCTAGAGTGTCTACAATAGATAAATAAACACACAATAATTTTTTGCACTAAGCCACATTTTTAGTCTCATTTTATTAATATTTTTCTTTCTACCAGAAAAATATCAATGAAGACTTCAAATCTTATTTTATGGGTGATTATGAGTGTTTTTATCGGTGATGCCAAACTACAAACATCAAAAGTGTCTAGAGATCAAGTAAGTTTTAGAGTATTTCTGGAAACGAGGTTTAAATATCCGCAGAAAAGGTTTTTGACAGGCATAAGGAATATGGTCAAAATAAATATTAAAACCAGATTTCCTAGGTTTTTCACATAGTTACTTTTCGGTTTCAGATTCTTTTATAATTTTTATTTTTATAGAAACGTATTCCATATTAAATCCTTAGTTCGATCTTTTTGCAACTATTTTCGCAAAGGGATAAAATATGACAATTTTTTATTATTCAACGCAAGAAAATGGTGTACGATGGACTTAGAAATAATATTAATATTTATTTATTTTACACATTTCATTCAAAAAAACTCATTACAAAGTACATCATTTAAACTATCAAAACGCTTGCTCCAGCAATATCGCGTCGCGACTGGCCTATAACGTCACGAGGTGGCGTCAAGATACGGCATGCATTGACAGAAAAAAGATTTTGACGTCACACTTGCTTGTGACGACATTTAAAACTTAGCAAATCAGAACCGTAAAACATTTACTGTAACTTATGTCTAGTAATGCGAATTGTTTTTAAAATACATTATCTATGCGCATGGCAAGAAATATTTCATATTTTTATATTGTCAGAAAGCCTATTGTGTACATACACTTTATTACATGTAATTTTGTTTTTATTTTTAATTGCTTAAGAGAAAAAGTAAACAAAATAATAATACGCACCCATAGCGGCTTTTGTTTTGTCTGATGCATCAATGGCAATATTAGAATATTGATTTTTCATTGATTGTGCTGAGTTAAGATTATCATATTCAGAGGGATGTATATCTTCTATTTTCAAATCCAAAATCTGAAATATCAAAAATAGCATTATAAACATTTAGCTTTAATGGCCCATTGTATAATTATAATACTGTTTTCATAATCGACTATATAACCCTGTTATTTTAAGACTACTTTATTATCCTATTCGAAATAATTTATTACTTAAAAATGTAACTGAATATGGTAATCAAAAAAAAATTAAAGACTTTGAAGTTGAAGTTTATATTTCTGCTTTCTGAAGATTACATTTTGTAATTTATTTCTTTGGACAAACTACTGATAATAAAGAACCAGGATGCTGAAATTGTTACTAGAACAATTACATAGCTTAAAAGAATACCATGAATAATTAACTTACTAGCCATGCAGATAGAATCGTCCATCACTGCAACCATTAATATGTCTGTGTTTTATAGTTTTATGATTTGGAATCAAACCAAATTCGTGTTGGTGATGCGATTTTTTAAATATTTCATTTTGGAATGACATCAAAAAAAAAAAAGAGATACATCAAAGTGTTAGATTTTTCTGTGAACCAATATTGTTTAATATATCTCAAAATTTTTTGATATTTTTACTCAGAGATATGACAAACATCATGTTGATACAATTTGTGTAGAAAAACTTATCCAGTGTCAAAACGATAAGTTTCTTAGGCAGAAGTTACCTGACAGTTAAAATATTATACCTTGTACTTTAAGTAATTATAAATTCAAGGATAATTACTACATAAAAAGAATAAATCATCCTGAATCATGATTACCTTTATAAAGGTATGACATCTTTGAGCACCACATATCATTGCTTTATTTGATAATAAGAGGATTTTGATCAAGATTTTCTCATTCAAGACTGAAGTTTGTGTAAAATAGTAAAAAAAAAAGTGTAAGAAATTCATTTAATAATTATACTGGCAAATTGATGTACCTTGGCTAAAGATTTATTGTAACTTTTACAATACTTAGTAGCTTGGTGGTAGTTGTCTATGGCAACTTTTACATTTTCAAGCATCTGTTGCTCTACATCAACAATATCTTTGGTGACATTGATTGGGACGTCTTTATCCTCTGGCTCACACTCTTCAGTTTGTACTACTGTAGCTGTAAATTACAAATAAAAATATTAGTTTATTTAAAAAAACAATGCATCAATTGTTTACCATTGTGTCCGAAAATGTTAAAACAAAAAGCTAGTCAAAACATCAAACAAACACGATCATAATCTTAGCTAGTAACAGCCATTAGGTTTTAAATTACCATAATCACACCATAATCCTTATTTGAAACATACTTTAGTACACAATATACTTATATTCAGGGCACTGAAACATACTTATGTATTATAATCAGTTTATATTTCACTAAAAATAGTCATCATGTCATGTCAAGGATGTTTTCTGTTGAGTTTTTTCTAATTCCTAATTTGTGTAGGAATCTCATTTTATTACAGAACCTGCAGATTCACTGTAAAGTTAAATAAATTTCTAATCTCTTTTACAGTAATGATAATACTGTAAATACATTTTTTTCAAGTTTATCATAGCTGGAATACAAGCAATAATTCCATCTGACAGTATGTGGCATTTGTGCCCAGTGACACCTTTAATAAAGATGTTATTATATTGTTATTTATTGACTAATAATGCATTGCCGACCATAGGCTTACATTGAAATCACCTTTGTTCCTATAAATTTTCAGTGGCTGTTCTTTCCTATCCGTAACACAACTTAAACATGGTTATTATGGTGGTTAAAACAATAAGGCCTGTAACACTGCCCCAGATAAGATCTGAACAGAAGAATTTACTACTACCACTAATATTGTCAATGAAACACTAATCTTTTTCTAATAATTAGATACCGGATTACATGCATTTGCATATTTGCGTATGCTTTTGCTTATTTAAGCCATTCTCAGCGGTTATAGCATATTTTACCTAAGATCTAGTTATGATGCATATTATTGGTACATTTACAATATTTTTCCGAGTGCAGTGCATTCACCCTGTGTTCCGAAATGCGATAAAAGCGATTTAACAATAGCCCAGGTTTTGAAAGTTTGTGTCAAATTCATAGTTTCATTAATGGCACGGCAGAACTTTTGCCGGAAACTATATGTGCTAACATAACCCCCAAGTTCAAATTCTGCCCAGTTACCTCAGTCGATGTGGAGCGAGCCTTTCCCACTTACAAAAATATTCTAAATGATCGAAGGTACAATCTTACCAGTGAAAACTTGGAGACATGCTTGATTGTTTACATCTACAACAATTTTAATGTCATGTAATGTTACTGTAGTAATTATCGCCAATCAAAACATAATTTACTCATTGTATGCTATTGTGAAATAAAAAAATGAAAACTTACTTTAAATTTTTTGGGGATTCCTAAAATTTATCATTTAATTTCGCATATTCTGCCAATTTTCGTGGATATTTCAAGCATTTTTCATGCATATTTGCATGCATATAACAAGCTTTTTATGTTGCATGTAATCCGGTCTCTACTAATAAATAACCAACTAAAAACACAACAGACCTTTGCAAACTAAACCACAACAAAGTTTCGTTTTTATCTAAATCTAACAAATACACTGTTACTACACAAAATAATCTACCGTCATAAGTAAATAAAAATTATTCTATTTATCAATAGCTTAAAAAAAATATTTCTAAAACTTTAGCAATCATATTTTATATTAATTCTGAAAATAATCATACAAAAGATATTAGTCTACACTTTTCAATTTAAGTTATCATTATAATTCTATATCTGTAACCTTCATGTGTTACTTCCGGAGGGTCTAGTTCTTTTTCTTCCACATACAATGGTAGTAATTTTGGTTCTGGCACTATTAGCAGTAAAATGATTAGTTTAGTAGTGTTTAAGATTATATTTGTTACATTTTTCTTAGGTCTATTAATTTTAATGTCAATTAAAAAAAGGATGCCCTTCGCTCTACAGTATACATGCTGATAAATATTTTGAAGGACAAGCTTGAGACAATTTATTCCAAATATTTTTTTATTGAGCACTAGAAGGTGCAGTCATTACTAGTGATAATGAAAATATGTGATAGGCTACTATATTTTTTCTACATCTTACCCATCTACATCTTATATACATCTATCATTGATTTCTTAATTTATCATGAAGATAAAGCCAGTCATAATAATAATTCAATGCATTCTCTGCATAACTTAACCCATAACCTATTATTACTGATAACATTTTTAATGATTATGTGCCTGGACTACAATTTCTATAAGAAGCATCCACCTAGATATGTAGCTTTAAAAAAATAATAATAAGCAAATAATTGAGATATCATTCCAGGTTTGATGCACAAATTCCTTATCACACACCCTATTCCTTTATGTAATATATTTTCACTTGGCATTTGAGTTTCAGATTTCATATTTAAACTAAAGTTTCTAGTAGTGACCATATAACATTCTGGTAGTAGTATAGATGAAAGTGTACTACTCTATGCTTACATTCATACTCCTTTTGGTTTGGGTCAATTTTACAGTCAATTGCTGGATCTTGAACTGCCCTCGCCCTTATAGTTGCTGCAATATCATGGCCATACTCCTGCAAAAGATATGTGTGATATTTATAGTTCACATATATAGGTACTCATTATTTATCCAGGCAAGAAACGCAAATGTACCTACTAAAGTAAGGCCAACAAGACAAGATAAAGAATGTGTACAACTTTCAGGGGTTGAAAACATTATGCAGCTTATGAACAAGTTGATAACTTCTGTCAACTTGCCTTTGCTATGAATTATGCAACAACAATGGTTTGACGACATTATTCCATAAAAGAGGTAATAACTCAAGACATTATTGCATAAGAGAGGTGAGGGCGGATATAAAATTCACTTGCTATTGCTAGTTAGTTACGTCAGTTTGTTTACATATTTTAACTCTTCTGTTTTCTACAGATGTTGTTGTTGCTGCATACATGACAAATGCAAAAATAAGAGCCTTAGCCATTATAATTAAGGTTTGCTACAATTTTGTCTGTTTAAATTATTTTATGTAAATGCTATTGTCAAATTAAATACACTATGTATTGTATGTAATAATTTTACATACCCTGCCAAACAAGAAAGATTGGAAGTGCTTGGATAATTTTTCAAGCTTCTGCATAGCAAACTCCCCGTAAGTTTGATCTTCTTGATAAACCACACTGACAAACTCATCAAGTGGTCGCATGTTGCGGTTGACCCAGCCACGGGCTTCATTGTGATGTCTAAAAAGTTGGAATGTTATGTATGTTTTAGAGTTCTATTCTATTAACCATATTTTTAATATTAGAATTTAACAGGCTCACCATTTATTATAATGTAGTACTAGACTGTAAAAGCAAGTTTAACACTAGAATGGGTATGTGGGTTACGCATGTAACCCAGTGCAACTTATTGTTTATATTCATCAAATTTCGGGCACTAGTGTCAGCAACTCATGTATTCCTCGAACGTTGACCCCCACTGTCGCCAGTAGCATGCAGCACTCCGCAAGACAAGTAATTTACAAAGTGTAGGGGCTACAAATGTAACCTGCACTACCACTTATGAAAGTGATTTTTGCAAGTGAACAGTGTATGAAATAAATGTAAGAATGTGTGTCAATGGACTGATTTCTCTTTAATGTCTCAATAATTTATCCTTTATTTTGCTAAGAATATGTGTTTTTTTAATTTTTCGTTTCTATAATGTATCTACTAGTAACATGAATAATCTCAAAATGTCCAAAAAATTTTGATTTGTTTTAGAAGTTTACGTTTTTGTTTAATAATAAATGAGGAAGGTGAATTAAGATACTAAAATGTGATTTTGTAATACAAATAAACACATTCACTTATAATACAAACTGAGTTTTATTAATTTTCTATCTTAAGGCAAAATAAAGGTAATTTTGTAATACAAATAAACACATTCACTTATATTACAAACTGAGTTTTATTAATTTTCTATCTTAACGCAAAATAAAGGTAACTATAATAGGGCTATCAGTATAGGTGCCTAATAGAATGCGCCTATTCTAGTGTTAAGCACAAATTGGCAAGACATTTTGTTATGTGAAAAACTATTCTCAATTCTCAATAAAGACATAAAACTATGATATCCTACATATAACAATATTTTATGTTCAAAAAATATCAATACTTATATATTTTTAAATATGAGCATCAATTTGTAAGAACATGAAAGTTCCAGAAAAACAAATTAACTGCACCTATAATCTTAACTAAAGATTATCACACAGAATATATTTTGCGTACTCAATTCGCCTTCAATCATTCAATTATCCAGTTAGTATATTGTGTTTCGAGATATTTTACTAATATTTTAATAGATTCAATAATAAGTTTAGTTACCAATAACAATGATGAAAAAAATTATGCAAATATGCTTTCTTACTTGACATAGTACACAGTAGCACCAGTAAGTAATATGGCCCCAACAGAGCTCCAAAGCAATTTCCTGGATTTTGGGGGGAGAGGTTTAGGGTTGCAGTCAAGTGATTTGTCACCTGATGAGGAGGCGTATTGACGGTACGGGGACCGCATCACTATCAGTGCTGAACATGCTCTGTCACCTATTTGTTTTCTGACCTACAATACAAAACAAAATTCAATAAATTATGAATAAAAACTGGCTAAGACAATTTTATCTAAAACTTAATCACAGAACTAAAAAATTAATTAGTTTATTTCATTTCTTGACGATCTTATGGTGTAAAGATAAAGTCGGCATCCCAAGTTTCTAGGTTATTTACGATTATGACGTTACGTTATGAAGTTATGTAAGTTTCAATTTATTAAATAACTTAGAGGAAACGGTACAAAGTTATAGCCAGTCAGTGCATTTTGTCGAACAAGCTAGACCAATATAGGTCAAAGACTATCAAAAATCTATCAAAACATACGAGTGACACGAAAAAATTATTTGATAGATATCGAAACACTACTAAAATTAAGAACGACAGAACTAAAAAATTTTGTTTTATTGATAGATTTATATAGCATTTACTTACCAATACTAAATTAGCATTGGCCAAATTATTTGTAAATTTTAACATTATTTCTAAGATCTGATAATTTTCTTCCGATTTGGGTTGTCTGTCAACTTGTCAAATTCAATTTTTTTGTAAATTATTTCTCAATTTGACGAAGGCAAAGGCAATGCCATGCAGCCAAGTCGTTCGTTGATTTCCTCTATCAGGATTGTCAAATTCAAGATTAGGACAGATCTGTCACACGGCATACTAGTGCTGCGTTCCGTTTGTCGATTACAGCGCTCATATACCCATTCCGATTGCCCGTGAGCGCGCTCACAGCTATATCGATACGTCATCAATGACGTCATAAACGCCGCCATCTTCCCGCTCACAGTGCCCAAGCTACCGAGCATGGTCGCTGTGAGCAGTCTGTCAAAACTGACACATGACGTTACTTTGTTGATGTTTTTATTAGTCAATTTAAGATTTTAAAAGCTTGCTTATTAATTTTCGTTTGTACTAATATAAAATAATGGCTCCTGCTTCATTCAGGGTCAAAGATCTTGATGAAATTGTAACTTAAGAATTAAGTGACGAACAATCAGAATGTTAGCGCGATATTTACCGTTCCGATTGCAATAGCACTAATAACACTTTTAGCGCAGTGAGCTCTGTAATCGGCAAACGGAACGCAGCATAGAAGTTAAAGCAAGCCAGACATTTGTTTTTTGCTGTTTTCATATAAGAAAGGCAAGGACCTACGCTATACAGCCCGGTCATTCGTAAATATTTATTTTATGATGATGATGATGATGAATATTATGATGATGATGATGACGGTATTATGAATGATAATGAAGACGGTGAAGGTGAAAGTATTTACGTGGATTTACTACAAACAAATGGACTTCCTGGAACGAAACGAAAAGCACTGTCTACAGTCCTCAATGCGTTTTATTTTATGCATGCCAGGTCTCTACGGGGGAGTAATGTGGGCTTCTCCCACAAATTTCACATAAACTTATTTATTTATTTCTATTTATAAACATGGGTGAAACATAAGTCGTTAACATAAATTTTAATACTGCACCAATATGGGAACCATAATGCACGGCTGTCCCTCTGGAGATATCCTCCTGAAAAAAAAATAAGCGATTGAATATAAACTATAATAACTATAGCAGAATATATAAAAAAAAACTTAAGGAAATTACGTACTTTGTTGCCGTTTGCTATCATCAAAATCATGTTAAATTTACTCATGATTCCTCCATCTGTACCAAGCCCTTATTTTAGTACTTTACAAAATCGTAGGCGACACGGGCGGCGCTGTTGGTGCCCACCTGAAGAAGAAAATATAAAATCTTATAATCCTACCTATATTAATTGTATTTATTGCGCTTAAATCTATATTTATATTAGTTATGACTTGTTCTTCCAATAACAAGAGGCAATTTGATTCAAATTGCGATAAATCATACAAAAACTTAATTATAAAAATACGCCCACAAAAATGTAGTTGCATATCCATTTTATCGCATGTAAAAATATCGTAATAAACTTGGGATACATATGCTCCGTTTGCCGATTACAGCGCTCATATACCCGTTCCGTTTGCCCGTGAGCGCGCTCACAGCGTTATCGATACGTCATCAATGACGTCATAAACGCCGCCATCTTCCCACTCACAGTGCCAACGCTACGGAGCATCGTCGCTGTGAACGGCCTGTCAAAACTGACACATGACGTTACTTTGTTGATGTTTTTATTAGTCAATTTAAGATTTTAAAAGCTTGCTTATTAATTTTATTTTGTAATAATATAAAAAAATGACTCTTGCTTCATTCAGGGTCAAAGATCTTAATGAAATTGTAACTTTAGACTTAAGCGACGAAAAATCAGAATGTTAGCGCGATATTTACCGTTCCGATTGCAATAGCACTAATAACACTTTTAGCGCGCTCAAACGAATCGGAACGGTTTTGAGCAATTTTAGCGCTGTGAGCGCTGTAATCGGCAAACGGAACGAAGCAACAATATAGTTCGATATTTCGAAACATTGAATCTTGAGGTTTATTTAAACATATAACACTAATAATATCACATGATAAATAAATGATTACTTACATTTTAATCACAGGTTTCACAATTATTTATAAATTCACAAGCACTAGAAAAACGTCCTTAAAAAATTAATTTTTGAAATGTCAGCCTTCCAAATCTGTGCTTCTTTACTATCAAAAGATGCGTAATTTAATAAAGTACCATCTAGTATATTTTCCTAGAAGCTTTACGAAACGTTTCATTGATAAAAATGGGTTCAAAACGAAAAAGTACTTTTTTTTTCTACTAGGCTGCTCTAGTCGCCCGGACAGTTGACCGGATGATATTCCTTGCTCCTCGCCTTTGGTATCGAATGGTGGCAATATAACTCAAATAAGAAATCGATCGCCATCAGTCATAGAAAACACCCCAGGTAATTCGCCCATTTAGGATATCAGCATTGAAAATGCTTGTGATATTACTCCACTACTATCACCGTATAATTCTTTTGCCCCATCACCTATTAGTTGCCAGTTAAGTGACAGTCCTGCGGTCGCCTCACCTGCAACTAATATTAATGATATCACATACTCACCGTCCAACAACTTCAAACATCGTAAGCGGATTTCCATTGCTAAAAAAGATAAAGGAAGGCTGAGAGAACGTTTTCATAAAAAATGGAAGGATCAGGAGAGGAAATATAATGTTAATAGAGGTTTGGAATATGTCAGTAGAAACGGAAGAGTACATGGTAAGAGAATTATGAAACTTTCTTGCCCCGCAACTTGTCGCAAAAAATGCAGTGAAAAATTAACAGACGACATTCGGAAAAGAATTTTTAATATGTTTTGGGGTCTTGGAGACCACTCAAAACAGTGGGATTTTTTGGCAAGATATGCTGTAATAGCTGAAAAAAAGAGATTTGCTGTGGATATAGAGAATTCAAAACGTCTTCATTCTATTTCTTATTGCCTTCCAAGTAGTCAAGGCAATAATATTGAGACTACAAAAATATCAGTTTGCAAGACTATGTTCTTAAGTACCCTTTCTATTAGTTTTAATTTCGTTTATACAGCTCTACAAAAGTCTGATAAAGGAAATGGATTTATTGAATCAGATCAGCGTGGTAGACATACTAATCATCCGAAAACTATCAATAAAGACATCATTCTCAGTGTTATTGATCACGTTGAAGCATTATCTCCCAAAAATCAAGTAAAAAATATCTTCATGGCTCCTTATCTTTCCCAAAAATGTTCAAGTTGTATAACGAATGGTTTGATTCCAATAAATATTCTTGGAAAGCGACTACCGTGAGACAATACCGTGATATCGTTAGCAAAAATATAAATATAGGTTTTCATAAACCCAAAAAAGACGTTTGTGAACAATACCACATTCATGAAAATAACAATCAAGTTACACAGGCAGATGAAGAAAAGCATGAGGAGCATTTAAAGGAAAAAGAGAAAGCTAGAAAAATGATAACAAAAGATAAAGAAGAAGCGTTACAAAATAATGAAATACTTACAGCAGCTTTTGATCTTCATAAGTGCCTTAATGTACCTCATGGGAACGTAGGTACGTTGTATTATAAACCGAAATTTTCTTTATATAATTTCACGGTATTCAATCTGAGATCTCGCCAAGGTTATTGTTTTTCATGGCACCAACAGACAGCGAAAAGAGGTGCCAATGAAATAGCTAGCTGTGTTTTCAAATTCATAGAGGATACGGTTGTTGAACGTATCAAAGATTACCGGTTCTGGTCAGACAACTGTGGGGGGCAAAATAGAAACAGAATTGTTTTCTTAATGTATATTTTAGCTAGTTTGAAGTATAATATAGATATTAGCCATCGATTTCTAATAGTGGGTCACTATTCAAAATGAAGGTGACAGCATGCACGCTTTAATTGAAAGAAAGACGAAAGATAAAATGCTTTATACGCCAGATCAATGGTATACAGCTTTTAGATTTGCCAAATCCGATGAAAACCCGTACAAAGTTACGGAAGTGTCTCAGCATTTAATAAAAGACTTCAAATCGCAGCTAAAATTTGTAAACAACTGGACATCTACTAATAATTTTTTCTAAAATGCCTTGGAATAAAGTAACAGAAATAGTACTTAACACATCGAATGCCAACAGATTTTAGCTGCATTATCTGGTTCCCACCATACAAACAGCACAATACGAGTTTACTCGTAGTCGGCAACGGGCAAATACTCAATATCTAGGATGCCAACAATACGGGTTAGCTCGTATATGAGATAACTCGTAGATTGGCACCAAGCACTTTAAGTTATCATCATATTTCATGCTACCCTCATATCTTATTTATTTTTTGATCTCAGCTAAACACAAAATACCTTCATTAGTTATTGAACTGCTATAATGTCGCTCTCACACCCTCGCCGTAATTTTCAAAGGCCGGTAAATATAGAAGACTTTTTGAATACGGAGTCTAGTTCTGGTGAAGATTTTTCTAGTTGTTCAGATGAATAATATGTTCCCGAAGTTAGTAGTGGTGATATAAGTAGCTATTGAGAGTCCTCAGCATCAGTCACTAGTGAGTCAGAAGTCGATTCCTTGGCGGTGATAGTCCTTCATTTGATCCGGAAACAAATGTGATTTGGAAGTACCAATCTGCTTTACCTCAAAGTTTTAGCTTCGCAGAAGTGCCGGGATTGAAAGTGAATGTTTCGACGACACAGCAATTTGCGGATTAAATTTTTTCAAGTGAATTTATACAAATGGTGGTGAAACAAACTAACTTATATGCCTATCGAATGCTAGTCCGTCCTACAACGCAGCGTTCAAGATTTAGATATTGGAAGCCAACAGACATGCAAGAAATAAGAAAACGTTTTGGTATGTTACTGTATTTAGGCATAAATCAGCTACCCACAACAGCACACTACTGGTCTACACATCGTTTATAGAACTTTCCTCTCTTTCGACAAATAATGAGCAGAAACGGATTTCAATTATTACTTCGTTTTTTGCATTACTCGGACAACCAAGAACCGACGGTGAGAGATCGCCTTTATAAAATACGTCCAGTTATGGAACATTTCAATAACTTGAGCAATCGCATTATTTATCCTAACAAAAATTTGAGTATTGATGAATCAATGGTTTTGTGGCGCGGGAGACTGATCTTTCGTCAATGGGAAAAAAAGTTAATCCTAAGAAGCCTTGTCGTGTTTGTACCCAAAAGAAACTGCCTACTGTTGTGAATTGTGTCCAGGGAATCCAGCTTTATGTGTTTTGGAGTGTTTCAAAATTTATCACACTAATCCTGCAACTCACTAAATTATTTTTTTCATGTTTTTATATATTTATATAAAGGTAAAATACATTTCAGGCACACTCTCTACTTCTGTAAAAATACGTTAGAAACTGTTTAGTAAAAATTATGTAATTTTTTACCTTATATAGAATCCTACTACTTTTTTTTGCTTTTTTGTTTCTTAGATGCCAATCTATAATATTGCTACGTTCTCTGGACGCCAATTATATAATTTTCTTTAGTAAGCCGAACTAAAGTAATACGACTAAACTCGTAGTTGGCACAGCTAAGAAAAACAGCTACGAGTTTACTCGTAGCTGGCAGTCAATGTGTTAAATCAGAAAATCCATATAGGGTATTTTATAAAACGAGTTACAAAGATGATGCTTATAAGTGGATAGATACTGTAAAAAAACCGAAATCTACACAAAATCGAAGAGAAGTGAATATTGATTTTTGTTTTTTAATTTAAGGAAACAAACAGTACAATAAGACAATAAATAATAAATTTTACAAACACATCAACCAATAAAGTTTCCACTATAAAAGTCAACAATTAGAAATATCGATCGGTGCGAATACACTTACTAAAGGTGGAAAATAAAATGTAAGTAATAATTAAAAGTTGAAAATATTGTACAGAACTAAAATAATACGTGACATTAAATACATCTAAACATGCTTAATTGTTAGGCATTGGAAACTACACTGATGATATCCTTTCGGAACCTTTGCGAAGACACGTAAAAGATGTCAATATTTGCGATCAAATAATTATTATTATACAGGTTACATGCTCTAATAAGGAAGTTATTTTTATTATAGTTTGTTTTGGAGTTCGGGGTCCAAACAGTTTTCTTTTTCCGAGAAGAGAATCGAGGGCACAACATATATATGTTTTCTAACAGAACTCGTGAATCAATTTCATTTTTTAAAATCCTTTGTAGAAACATTAAGTCTCTAATATGACGACGGTTCTGCAGACTGATAATTTCACTAGTAGAGGCTGAGGGGAAACGGTATCTAAAGCACTTGATGAATTTATTTTGTATTCGCTCCAATTCTTGAATGTGGACGTTATACTGGGGGTTCCATACTGTAGAGGCGTATTCAAGAACTGAACGAACAAAACTATTGTATAGCAATATAAGAGTTTTAGGGCTAGTAAATTCTTTGCTAATTCTCAAAACAAATCCAAGCACGCGGAAAGCTTTGGTAGACGTTATGCTAACGTGAGAGTTAAAGGTAAGTTTACTATCCAGGTGAACACCCAAATCCCTCAAGCCATTGGACCTATTGATTATTAAGTTATTTAATTTATAATCGAAACAGATTGGTTTTGATTTTCTTGTAAAAGAGATAACGTTGCACTTATTAACGTTTAGAGATAGTGAGTTAATTTCACAATAAGTCACCAGTCTATTCAGGTCCTCCTGTAACAAATAACAATCTGAAATTGGCTTAATTTTTTTAAAGATCTTCATGTCATCAGCATAAATCAAGCATCTACAGTTGCGAAAATTTTTTACTACGTCATTGATAAAAACTAGGAAAAGTAAAGGTCCAAGATGGGAACCTTGAGGCACGCCAGATGAAATGGGCATGAAAGAGGACGTATAACCTTTGATCGTGACAGCCTGACTCCGGTCCCGAAGATAGGATTTGAGCCACCTCAATAAATCCCCATGAATACCAGTCTCATAGAGCTTACAAATCAACTTCGAATGGGAAATCTTGTCGAACGCTTTGGAGTAGTCGGTATATACCGTATCAGTCTGGAATCCATCGTCCATACCCTTAGATACGAACTGGATAAATTCGCCGAGATTTGTTTCCGTTGAACGCTTACTTATGAATCCATGTTGTTCGGTGACTATGGATGGTCTCAAAATTGGAAGCAGCGAGTCGTACACTATTTTCTCGAATATTTTAGCTACCGTGCAAAGTTTGGAAATAGGGCGATAGTTTTTAACATTGTGTTTATTACCCGATTTAAAGATAGGAATAACAAGTGACTCTTTCCACTTGTTAGGCAAGCGCCCTGTTTGAAGTGATAGATTAAATAAAATATATAGGGGACAACACAGGGAATCAGAATATTTCTTTAAAAATTGTGGTGGTAAGCCGTCGGGACCGCAGCCCTTATTTATATTGAGATTGTTTAAATATTTTTTAACAGTATCCATAGACAAAGCGACGGAACCCACACTGACACTACTGTTGCTGTTTTGAGATGTATCAACATAAATATTATTTGACGTTATATTACCATCCGAAGGCTCGAACACGGAGTGGAAGTACAAATTAAACATCCTCAACATTCGAGCTACTGTGAATATCGTAATGCATAGTGCCTGGGATATCGTCAGATTTCTTTTTGGATTTTATAAAGGACCAAAAGTGCTTGCAATCTATGTTAATTTTACGTTCAGCTCTGTAAATGAATGCTTTGTAACATTCCGCTTCTATTAACTTTTGCCTTTCCCTAAGTATTTTAAATGTGTCATAATCTGAGCTATTTTTATATATTTTCCATTTTTTATGGAATTTAAGCTTCTCTTTAATTATTTTAATTAGAGGTTTAGTATACCACACAGGATATCGATCATTAGGCTTTATAAATTTTTTAGGAACATGCTGTTCTATTATTTTATTTACGGTATCTTAAAAAAGATCAGTACATTGCTCAATGTTGTCACCCTGCAACAATGTAACCCAGTCAACCTCCTCCAGTGCTTTCTGAATGACTAGATGGTCCGCCACATGAAATAAGCGAACTGTTCTAGGTGCAGAAGTTATTCCTTTGTACTGAAGGTTTGTTAGGTAGAAATGAAGGGCTGGATGATGAGCATCTTCTGAAATTAATGGAGTAGAGCATGCTGACAATACACAGAAACAATTACTTATAACCAAGTCAAGTAGCCTATTGTTTTTATTAAAATTTTTGTTATATTGCTTAAAACTGGTAAAGGCAAGAAACTTATTTAGTTCAAAAGTTAGAGGGTCGGCAATTGTAGTGACAAGTTTAGGTGGTTCAGTGGATTAATCCCATTGGCTATTAGAGATATTAAAATCACCAGTAACGAGGAAAAAGTCGTTCGGGTGATCTAAAAACTGTTCAGAAATAAGTTCATAGAAGTATGCTACCATACTAGTGTGCAAGGAGCCATGCGGAATGTAACAGCAATATATTTTAAGATTAGCGTTACTGCTCAGGTCAATGTTCACAAGTATACACTCCGCATAGGATCCATCAAATGGCAATACTTGGCAATTGATGTTGATAATATCCCTTTAGCTTACGAGACACCCATTGCTATTGACCAAAATAAGCACAAAGACTTGATGGATCTTTGTAAGATGCTGGTGATTCCTAAGGAGTACCATCTATTTTTTAATAATTTGATCTCAAATAACTCGACTAAGCAGATGACGACAGCGATGCAGACTGATTTTTGTTTGTTAAACCTTTAATATTTTTTAAAAACACATAGCTATTTTGTGAGAACTAGAATTGTTATTCATTTTTATTCTTTTTATTAATACAATTAATGGTAAAAGTTACCATTTTTAGTTCTTATTATTTTTATTGACCTACTAAAGAAGTACCTGTATTAGTTTTTATTTTAGTTGATTGTTTATTGTTTTTTTCTTGAAATTTTAATGATACCACATTGATAATTTTTATTGTTGATTTTTATAACTTGTAGCTTTTTAGTAAGGCTCAAAAATGTTAAAAAATATGTTCCTACCTAATTTTAGCGAAAAATACATTCTGATGCTTTATGAGTTTGTTTAATTTTGCTTACGATTCTTCTTCTTCCAGGCCTTTATTAATTCTACATTTTGTAAGGCCACCGCTGGCCTTACCAGCTATGAGTTGAATATCTGTTAGTAAGGATATTAGTTTAGAATAGACATAGATGCTATGGGGGTTCTTACTCGCGTCATGATAGTCAAACGTTCTTGCACTTGGCTATCATCGCCACACCTTGTTTTTTATTATAATTATCATTATTATAATAGAGTTGAGTGATTCCATAATAATAATAAACAGGTATTGATAAATGAGTAATTAATAAGCCTAGGTAAATTATAATAGACCAGTATACGTTGGAATTCCAAATGCTAACATAGCTAACTACTTTCCTTGTGTAATGAGTCAAGTGATCTAATTTCAACATTTTATTATTAAGTGAAACGAAAGTCCCAAGAACAACCAAAAATAAGGCGATAATTATAAAATGACATTATTATTTCATAAAACTTTAGTGTAAACCATGGATTTTGATGAACAACGTAAATGAAGGTAACTGGTAGTTAGACCATTTTACTCTTGAGTACCGTCGGGTATATCCAGTCATCTACAAAAAATGGCATTTAAAAACAAAAATCAGCAAAATCATTTTATACCAAAGGAAGACCTTCAATCTTTATTAAAAAAACATTTAATTTATTTCGAAATAGTTTGATTTCATAAAATTATAGAAGGTTTTACTTCAAATCGCTCTCCTGTAAAATTACTAAAATGTCAGTTGACTCAGTATACTTAGGAGGTATCGGTTTGATATGGACGGAAATAAATGGAAAAACAGCCAGTAACAAAAATCATCTGCTATTTACATATGGATTATGAAACTACCTAATACTGTAACCCAAATTGTCATTTATTCAGACACATGCTCTGGGTAGAACCGTTACCAATACGTACAGTACATACATACAACACATCTTTTCTACATTTAGTAAATACTCATGAGAACATTTGAGTGATAGAACAAAAGTAGATTGAGAGTGGCCATAGTTTCATGGAGGTGGACTCAATACATAGGGCAATTGAAAAAGAAAAAAGACACACAGAAGCATATTTCATTATCGATTGGAAGGGAATTATGCAACGAGCGCGATCAAATAGAAAAAACAAAAATGTAATTCCTTACAAAGTTACCGCATAGTCGTATAATGACATGATAGATGTAAAAAAACTTACTTCAATGATAATAAAAAACAAAAATATAGCTGAAAACGGGGAGAAGGTTGCTTGCTTAAAATGTGTATGGTTTGAAACAGAAACACCTGATGGTATCAAGCACAGATACAATTTTGAGGAACCTTATAATGTAATGAATACACTTCGCAAACCAGGAAGACCCATTCATTGCCCAGCCCAGAAGCTTCATTGCCCACAAGACATATTAATGATATTCCGAGAGCATACGATACACCACTCCCAATATCAAAACAAAAACAGAAATACCTTCTACAGCTCGGTAAGAAGAATATTATCCCTAAGAAGCTCCACGGTTGGTTCGAAAGTTTACCTTCTTTAGACGATGATCAGGATATAATACCCAGCACTCAATCATCTGATATTGATAAATAATTTTTTTTATCCTTTTACACTGGTTAATTTTATTATTACAGAAATTGTCATTTCGTTTCGTTTCTTTGTTTGAAACTTTAAAAAGTTTAAAATTGTAATAAATGTTAAATTTACGAGTTTTATATTGTAAAAGAGTTATTTTGAGTTAAAATTTTACTTTTTATGTGATCTCCTTGCTTCAGATTGCGCTTGATTTTTTGTTATGCCTACTAATTTAAGAGTTTATTTTGTGTTAAATTATCTTGAATCTTATAATAAAACGTAAAATATGTTTAATCATAGAATTTTATTTTCTCAACACAATACAAGAAACAACTTATTTTCATTTTAAAAGATACAGAGAGGTTCCAAATTCAATAACTGGACACGCCAAATGCAAAATTTGGATTTGGAAAGAGAGAAAAGGAAGCCTTGCACTAACCTGTCTTCTGCTGGTCAGTCCTGGAATACAGCTCACATGGTCGGCTTATCCTGGGGTGGTTGGTGGACTTTGACCGTGGCGCCAGGTTATCCAGGTTGCTTCGCTTTTCCGCGTTGATTTGGTTTTGTCCAAATATCTAGTTTGATTAATGTGTATCTGATATTTTGTAAGAATACCGGCGCGGGAGACGAGGTGCTCAAATTGGCAGTCGGCGGTACGCTTAGAACGACAGGAACGGTAGTCGCAGCGATCAGAGGAAGAATCTTCGAGAGACTGACTTATTGTCAAACGTTCGACAAAAGTTATGTCAAAAATGTTATGCAAGGCGAAGGAAGGGGGGTGGAAGGTGAGGTAGCATACAAAAAAAATGTTTTCTTAATAGATAACTAGATGGCGTTACCATTCCAACCGCCCTTAAAGGGTCACCTTTAAAGACTATCATAGCGGTTTAAATTATTACTATACGTAAAGTATGTGCGAAGGCGAAAAAATACATATATATTATACATATAAGAATATAGGTACATACTTATACTACTGATTATACATAAACTATAATATACAAATGGATGTTATCAAACGGAAGCTATGTCATTGAGTAGGAAGCGGACAAAGACGCACGACCGGTCGAAGATACATTCCTCTAGCTGTCCTAACTGTAGCCACGCGAATAACTCCGTCCTTCGCGGGATGAACGCTCTCCACCACCGCTAACGGCCAGGCTAGCGGAGGTGAGTTGTCCGTTATTATGACAACCACTGTCCCGGCAGTGCTGGAGCTGTCAGGTGTGTTGTGTTCCACTTCTGACGAGTCCGGAGACTGTGTAGGTACACTGCACTCCATCGACGCCAAAAGGATTAAACTAGTTGACCCATTAAGGAATGTCTATGCAGGAGAGACACATTGTCTGACTCCACCGCAGGCGCGGGTAAAGAATAAAGTGAGGCGGTGTGAAGAAAATGACTTGGAGTTAGAGCTGCAGGTTCAGCTGGATCAGAACTCAACACGGTGAGGGGGCGCGAATTTACTAAACATTCAATCTGAACGAGGACCGTGGTGAGACGTGGTGGTCATACGACAATAGCTGCTGGCCGATTACTTTAAATAGGTTATTTTTAATGACCTTTACCATACGGTCCCAACATCCGCCGAAATGTCCGGCGGCGGGACAGTTGAACTTCCAAGTGATGCGATTTTCAAGGAGAGCCTCTTCGCAACGAGTTTGATATTATTTAGTGATAAATCTGTAAAGCTCTTTTAGATAAGAATTAGCCCCTACGAAATTGCTCCCATTGTCAGACCGCATATACTGCACAGGTCCGCGACGCAAGAGAAAGCGTTTAGGGCTGCCAGAAAGTTATGCGTGCTAAGGTCTGTAGCTACTATATGAACGGCACGAGTTGTTAGACACGTGAAAAGACAAATATAAGCCTTACGTCTACGTTGGACTGGCGTGTATGGTATGGGACCGGCGTAGTCGCAACCTGGGTGGGTGAACGCCTTTATTGCGGGACGTGTGCGGCAGTCGGGTAAATCCGACATGAGTGGGTGAGCGGCACGCGGCTTCAATCTTAAACATCTGTTACATTTATATATTCTATGTCTTACGAGATGGCGGGCGGATGAAATCCAGTATCATTGCCTAAGCAAAGACATTAGCAACTCGGGACCAGCGTGCGAGTGCATCCTGTGGTAGTAATCGATGAGTAAGTCGACGACGTGGTCGTGGCGCAGAAGTATTACTGGGTGTTTCTGCTCGTAGCAGAGTTCGGAGTTCGAGAGGCAGCCTCCGACGCGAATCATTCCGTTATGGAGGTACGGTGATAACTGGTTAAATGAACGACTGCATTGTTGTTTGCCGTCTCGTAAACTAGCAAACTCATCCGCGAAATATTTATGTTGAACTAATTCGATAACCTTAGATTCCGCGTAATCTAATTCGGAAAGCGTAATAGAAATTGAATGGCGGCGCGGTAATATTTTTGCAAATCTAAATACATAAACAAGTATGCGTAATAATTTACTCCACGATGAAATGCGTAGGGCGAGGTCATAAATAGTAGAGGACGCCGATAGGGTAGTAGCGTGTACGATGAATTTATGCTCTGGCATATCGGCAGGCGAGACGTCATTGTCAATATTTCTTAGAGGCCACTGTGATACTTCTTCAGACAGCCACGTAGGGCCGTGTAACCAGAGTGAATGCGTTATTAGTCTCTGCGGTGTGATGCCGCGGGACAAGCAGTCTGCAGGATTTTCAACTCCGGCAACGTGGTAAAAGTTTTGTGCTAAAACGTTTTCGGAGATTCGAACAACGTGATTTGGACGAACGTTTGCCAGCGATGGGGCGAACTTTTTAGCCAGTAGAGTGCTACCTTTGAATCTGTGAAGGCATAAATCTTTAAATTTAAACGAGGGCCATAATGGTTTATAACGGCACGCATCAACTTGGCGGTCTGTATCGGCGGTCGCTTCGCAGACAATAATTTGTAAAAACATTTGACGATAATCGGCGGTTATGGCAAATGAAGAATGTCGTTTAATGAAGCGGTAGACGTAGTTTTACAACTGGCGACTAGAACGGGGCGGAGCGGTTTATCCCCGCTGACGACGGAATTACGTAACAAGGTAGCGCGAGGTCGTCGCGGGATGTAATAATAATAAGGTGACAAGTAGCCTTTAATTAAATAATCTTTAATAACATTATCGTAAGCTAATCTTAATTTAGGCGAAGCTTTTAATTTGCGTTCCAAGCAAAGGAAACGTTTGCGAGCGATTTCTGTAGAATCACCAAGCGCGTACACATAACCTCGAAATGGCGAGGCCACTGTATAACGGCCAGTGTCACAGTTCCGTTCGGTGGTGCATTTGTAAATATATTCACATTCAGTGTCGTCTGAACACTTAACGGGCGTATCGGGCTCATCCTCGAGATCCCAAAATTGCTTCACTAGAACATCCAAAGAGTCATCCTCGGTCACGCAGCACGACGTGAGAGAGGCCGTGCGAGCGGGCGTGGCGGCGGGCACGGAGCCCATTATTTCATACCCGAGTACTGTCTCGATGGCGGGAGGCAACGAGGAGCCGGCGGCGGCGCGAACAATATTATTTAAAATTAAATGCGGAAATATCGAAGCTCCAACATACATCAATTTTACCAGGAATTGTAAAAGAATCATCTGCAAGTGTTAAATTATCTAAATAAGTAAATGAGGATTTATCTACCATGGTTGTCGGCAAATTGTCTGTAATATGGTTTACTAATATACAGTTTACGTCACAATTGACATTTAAATTAAACCGAGATGCGAAATTAAACGTTACCGACTCGCTTACTTTGCTTTCTGTGCCTGCAAATCCCTTATTATGGTATGCCTAATAGTTTGAGACTTGAGGCCCAATCGCTCACAACAATGTTTTGTAATAAAACTACTTTGCGAGGCGGAATCTAATAACGCGCGAACAGTGTGTAAAACACCGCGGGAATCGCGCGCCAACACCTGGGCCGTGGCCAGCAACACCGTGGAGCCTGGTCGGCCGAGGAATGCGGCGGCGGTGGCAGGTGGAGCGGGCCGCGTCGCACACTTTTGAAAGAAAACATCTTATTCTTTTAGAGTCGTCACATCACCTAACTAAAAATTAAGTTAAGAAAATGTCCGAACCCTGCATGCCGCTCCGCAACTTCTTCTAGCCAGCGTGCACGAGTACGTGTAGCCGCTGAATGGTAGGCGTCTTGGGCTACATACGTTTAACAACTGCGTGCTTTGCCATCGTGCTCAAGGTAAAACTTTAATTCCTAAAATGGGTAATCTCCCTTATCAACGTATTACACAAGATTTACGCTGGTCCCTTTTTTATTCTAAATAGAAAGGGTCGCGGTGCCAAAATAATAAAATGCTATTTATGTATTTTTATTTGCTTATGATACAAATGTATTCATCTAGAGCCCGTGAGCGATCTTACAAAAGATTCGTTTATTATGACACTACGCAGGTATGTCTCGCGTCGTGGCCGGCCATCTGAAATACACTCAGACAACGGACGCAATTTTGTAGGGGCTGCTAAGGAACTAGGTACATTTTTAATTCTCATGTCACATTTGAGGAGCTAATGACTTTGTTTGCACAGGTGGAATCAATCCTCAATAGCCGTCCTTTGTGTCCCCTCTCTCCCTCACCTGACGATTTCCAATACCTATCCCCAGGGCACTTTCTTATAGGGAGACCATTGAATGCGTTGCCGGCAGCCAGCCCCGAAGGCCGATCTGAGAGCAGCCTCGACCGCTACGCTCACTTGGAGAAGGTGCGCCAGCACTTTTGGAAAAGATGGCAGCACGAGTACATCTCCGAGTTGCAACTACGTACCACATGGAAGCAGAAGCTATCCAATCTGAAGGTCGGTGACCTCGTTTTTTTCTTGTAAACTATTACTTCTGCAATATTTCTTTACTGTTATTAAACGATTTAAATTTGTAATAAGAAAATTTTCGTCAAATACCCAATTTTGGTAAAGTTAAGTTAAAAAGTATGTAACTTAACTACTTAACTTAAAGTGTAAAAACTGATATTGATATTGCTAGTTTTATCAATTGGTTTATACATTATTTATTTTTTAAATAGTCAATGCTGCTTTGTCGACCGCAGACTTCCTTTCTTTCTGTAGTTTCACTGGGTTTTATATATTTTTAACTGTTGATTTGAAAAAATAATAATATTAGAACTACCTAAACATAAACAAATGTTTTAATAAATTACTTTAGAAACAAAGCTTTTCGATAACTGGGATCGAACCGCTTTGATTTTGCCCAAATGAATTTGAATTGCCGTACTCATTACTTTTCTAAAGCCAATTATCAAATTGTTTGGACCCGATCCTTGGTAAGATTGATTTCGGGACTTTGTTTCGGCGCCGAAGCAAAAACCTTCAACAATTACAGCTTTATATAAATCTAACATATAAATGCGAAGGATTTTGTTTGTTTCACAACATAGCTTCTCGAATGATCATTATGTTTACATTTTAACTTTGTCACGGTTCAGAAAAGGACATTCATTACCTTTACACGATACCTTGCATTCAGAACAAAGTAATATTATGGAAGGATTCTTCCCAGGCGTTACCTGTATTAAAGACAATCTGCACGCGTAGCACGAGCGACATGAAACTCCAGTCACTAGATATTGATCAGAGCCAGTCTTCGAATGAGTCTTAAGTGGTAGCAAGGGTCGATAATGCGACTCAACCATTTGGAGGCTATCTTGGCGTGATAAAAATAAAAATAATCGAATATGTGCGATTGTATTTATCATATCAGTCGAATTGTGATAAATTCCAATACATAAGTCTTGTCTAGGCACCTCATCCTACAGCTGCTGTATTATTTGTTAAAGAGGGAGCACCACTTTACTTAAGCCCTGTAACTTTGGAATTTTTATGATGATCACTTCAGCAGTTTTGGTGTGAAATGGTAACCAAAAAAAACACTACTGCATCAATTATAATATTAGTTGGTAACAGGCAAATCGTCTAGAGTGCTACCGGCACGGGCACAGCCGGGCGGCAAAATCTTGTAACATGTGGATGAATGTTCCAGAAAAATGCCCGGCCAATGTTATTCGGGTTTTGGCCAGACGAGCCGTATGAACTACTTGGCCTTGTCGTTCAACAAATACTGCCGAACCGAATGAGCCGGGACAAATATGTGGGTGCCAAATTGTCGCTGACTATGATTATCTTCAAAAAGAGCTTCTTTATCCTGTAGCAGTTGCTTTGGATGAACATTTAAAAATACTATAGTTATTTGCAAAAAGGTATGTAAAATTTACTTTTATCATAGTTTTAAGATTGTGTTTTTATTTTTGATTTCAATATAAATAAGTATTAGGTACCACATTATTTATTTATTTATTTTATCGTTTTTGTAACTACAATACAATATACATAAAAAAACTTACAGATATTGTACAAAGGTACAGCTTATTTCTAACAGAAATCTCTTCCACCAGACCTGAAACTGGAGAGTGTGTAAAAACAGCAAATTTAGTGTATATACTAAATAAATATACACATGTAAAATAAAAACAATTAATACAAGAAATAAATCAACATAAAATATAATAAACACACACACATACATAAATATATACATACCTACATAAATATAAATCAATAACTTGTAAATAAACTAGTGAAATTGTCACAGACCCCCCCAATGGTTGCCCTCCTCGTCGTGGCGGGGGGGCTAAGTAACCGTGGACTGGTCACCCACGGTGAACTAAGAGGCAACCAGGGCCGGCCTGTTTAGGCCAGGGCGCTGCCAGCAGCTGAACAAGTCCGCTGAGGACGCACTTGGAGGGGGGTCCGCAGAGGAAGAGGAGTGCCGGTATTACGGTGCGCCGTTCTTCCTATCTTCTGCGGCCGTGGAGGGATCGCAGGGGGAGAGGCATGTTGGTATTACGGTGCGCCACTCTCCCTACCCGCTGCCAGCTGGTGGGGCCGTTCCGTCAAAACGGCACTGGCGGGGCCGCAGAGGAAGAGGCATGTCGGTTGCCCAATCCTCTGCAGCCGAGGTGTGGTCGGTGGCAGAACCACAGACCTGATCTGCCCCCGGGTACCAGTTATCTGGTATCCATGGCCTCCTAGTAGCAGACTCGGGGGGAGTCTGCTACAGTACTGGTGGAGGCCGAGGAGGGAGGCGCACCTTACCATCTGGTGCGCCCATCGTGGACGGCCTTCGGGCTTTCGCGATGGAGCAGCTTGTGGGCGGCTGCCGCCGGCGAGTCGCGGATGTTTGCGAAAGCGTTCTAGTAACCCCATCACAAGGTGGCGAGGTGGAAGTTGGGGGGGTTTTTAGTGGGTCTCATACAGTTCTAGATTCCCCACATTATTTATATTTGGAATGTAACTGTGCTTACAATAAACTCAAGGTCATTTGAATTCATTTGAATACAGTACACAAAAAAATATAGTTACGTGGCAATGTGAGTGGTGATTTTTGTAGCAGCATTATTATCTATTCTTAATAAGATGATAGTTAGCCTAATCCTAGGTCCCAGCGCCAAATCAAATTAAAAACTTCAATTTACCATGAAGTCAAATACATTGAATGTTTACAATTATTTGGGCACATACTTCTTACAATATACACAGTAATTACTGTCTACGAGTGTTGACATCAATAGATCCCGACTTTTCCGAACCGTCTGTATATAAAATTATAAATGAAATCAAACAAGTTAAAAATCCCAAACATTTTTTCTACAAATTTCCCAAAAAAATATATTTAATCATTGCGAAGGCAAATCTGGATAATTAAATTCATGTTTACTTAAGGCGAAGCTCCATGTTAAATATTTTGATTAAAATATAGACAGGTGTAGGTAGGTGCGTACGTGGAATTTTTAAGCTGCTGCTTGTCTGGATAAACAGACATTCTCTCACATAATTATGTAGCCAAAAACTACTGACTAAGTTTAGAGTTAGCAAATAATGAGTGGGTAATAAAAATATCCTTTAACAAATACACCAACAACATGAACCCATAGACAATGAAATAGTTTTATTCAACATAGATATTTGCTTATTGTTTTTGATATTATGTGACGCAAGGTTCTACCACCAGTTCGGAAAGACCGGAAAGAACGCAGAACTGCCAAGATGGAAGATCCTGGATATCTTCAAGAACATTATTATAAAAGTGCATGCCCATGAATGAGATATGTGAAGCCTACTATCATGAGGTCAGCTTATTGAGGCTTCCTTAATGGTGCGTGGTGAACAAGCAGGGACTCGGGAATAAATCAAAATAAATACACCCATACTTAATATAAACAGAAAACATTCAAGACTACAAAAGGCAAAAAGGTTTGTTATCCCGGTTTTGGTTCAAAACTGGTTTTAAATCCCGGTGATACGGGTTAAATTGAATTTAATTGTGCAACTATGGTTAAAAATACGGACCATAAAATAATGTTACTATTTATTTAAATACAACACACCTAAAGGGAGATTTATAATTATTTCATAGATTGTAAAAAAAAATTTATCAAATCTTCGCCTTAAATTGTAAGTAGGCTTAAAGATTTGTGTGTTTTGCCCTTAAGGGATAATTTACGCTAAGCTCACGTTCTAGCTGGGTATATAAATTGCCAAATTAAGTTGGCAGAACCCGGCTGGTGTACTAAACATTTTGCGATATATCGTACGTAGGTAGTATTGTACATGTGTTCCGATAAGTATTTGATCGGTAAATTGATTGGGTGCAAATTATTTAGCTTCCCACGCCTCCGCAGATTATCAGCGCTTTTGTAATATAGAGGGATGTTTGTTTTTGTGCTGCCACTAATCTTTGAAAATACATCTTCATTTAATGCTATAAATACTTACCGTTATTGTTATTCAAACGAATTTCAGGATAGTCAAGGCATGTTTTGAATCACCGTTATAACAATATGATCTTAATATTTCTAACGTAGACGTGTGACATCCTAAAATTCACTTTATTCCGTAAGGACAGATGGACGACAAGTGCTTAGTTATAAAAATAACTCGACCCATTTGATGTTAAGTGGCATACACACCCATGGACATCATTAATCGTGAATTTTATCTATCAAAGTAATTGTAATTACTATATCGATAATGACGTGTTGCTGACCGTAGGTTTGTGTTGAAATGGCCTTTGTCCCATTGGGTATTGGACAAAATATTTTTATATTACATATTGAAATAGTTTATCAACAGTAAAGAAATATTGCACAAGTAACAATATGTTTACAATCAATGGTTTTCTACATACAGGGATATGTTTGAGGAGCTGCTGCAAATAGCTACGAAGATTATTCGTTTACATGCTTACTGCCATTACAAAAAGTTTAGTTTTCTAACCTACATATATAATTTCGATTCTAAATTCAAAACTTTATTTTCGAAAATAAAATTGGGTCAACATAACTTATGTTTTCTACATGAAACCCTGCATTTTCACTGACTGTTCCGTTGACCGGATCACAACCACGTAAACGCGATTGTAATGGTGGTAAAAATAGAAAGGACTGCAATAACCGCCCCAGACGAGATCTTTGTGATTAAGGCCGCATTTTATTAAGCTAGAGTAAGTCGAATTTCTCAGGATCAGTCAATATTCCAGGAATACAAACGCTATGCCCGGTACAATATTTATACTGCCGTTATTGGCGGTATCGTGGAGTTATCTATGGTATTAAAACAAGATGGTGGATGGACTTGTCAATCCACTGTTTGTGTTTATTTTTTGGCCACTGTTCTCAAATTATTTAGTCACTGTCCATTTTTGGCTTTATTTCAAGTGAATCTTTTGAGACCTTTTTTTATCTAAGTATTTGTTTTTTCTTAAATAGAATATTGGAATAGAACATGTGACAGTAAGGCTAGAGCGTTACGATAGAGATCATTAAAAATTCGAATTAGCCTTCCAGTTGAACTGAATTACGAAAACCTGATTTATTATTCATATCTAGACTGAAAATATTTTCACAATATCGTTTCTTACTTAATAATTAATATTAAATAATAATTTATTTTAGCATTTCGATTATTTCATAAAAATAAAATATTGAAATGAAATGAAATGATTTTTTTTGTATAAAGAGATTAAATCCTGTTAACGCTCCTTCAGAAATCTGACCAACTTGATTCAAGCGTTTTTTCTGACTTTTCAAAGAAGGAGTTCGTCCAAAAAGATGCCGAAGGGGTTATCAGAAGTTTTACCAGCAAAAAGCGAGAGAGAAGCGCGAGAGAAATATCACGCAGAGTGGCTATATCCCGATCTCGCAGTGCCAACTGTTCTTACTGCTGCTCAGAAGCGTAACATCAGATTGCTGACTGCCCGAGACCCAACAATAGAAATCAGCACTCAGACCATCATAAATTGCTTACACCAGGTTGGATTACGAGCGAGAAAATCCTGGCGAGCACCCTTGAACTCACAGCAACGACAGCGACGCAGATTCCAGTGGGCTAGACTACGCTAAAATTAAGAAGACGACGAGGAAACATTTGGCGGAATTGTTTCTTCGTTGACAAGCCCACAATTAGCACTCATCCGGACCACCGACGTCTTCTTGTCTGGAGAAGACGTGGGAACGCTGAAAGGCAAAGAACTGCCACCGGAACCGTTCAACAATGTGGGAAATACTTTTGGGACGGTATAATGATTGGTGCTAGAACGCCGTTGATCCCGTATCGCAGCTGGATGACTGCGGCTTTGTACCAAACCATTGCTATTGATGGAATTGTCAGGACATTTAGAATAAACCATGGCCCTCGATTCGTATTGGTTGACGATAATCGAGCTCGAGCATCGAGCTCAACAAGTCAACGCTGCTCTCTGTGAATAGGACATTACCAGAATAGACTGGCCTGCCGGCTCGCCTGACTTAAACCCGATAGAGCAAGCGTGGGATGCTGTCAAGCGAGCTGATTGAAACTGTCAGCCACCTCCCCAGACAGTGCCAGAAATCAGGGAAGCCGTTATTCAGGGTTACCACCATAAAAAATGCTGGATAGCTTAATTCTCAGCATGCCCAGAAGGATTGCCGCCTGTTCGAGCCAGGGGAGGAGTTAACTTGTACTAAATAAAAACAATTTCATAATAAATTTTATAAATGTTGATAATATTTAGTTAAATTCTCTTTTCTTTCAAGTATTTTTTGACTTTTAAATTCAATTTTTGTTAATAAAAAATAATTTTACTTCTTAATTTCAAAAACTGTATATTTTTTATAAAAAGATGTTTCGTGACCAACATACCCCTAAAAAGTGAAATAAAATAAAAATGTTTCTTTAGCTAGTGATCTCAAACTTGGTGTTGCCAGAATTGGGTGTAAAAACAACACAATTTTGTGAATTTATGTTGTTTTAACAATAATCGAAAAAAAAGTTGTTCATACACTAAACGTTATTTTCTATATTCTGATTGTGCAGGAACAAGCGACGCAATTAGGTTGTTTTAATGCCCATCCGATTTGTTGCCATAAATGCCCAAAACCACTTATAACCCAATTTCTATAAAAATGTTAGTTATGTTGTTTAAGAAATCATCGATTCATTTAAAGTTGAAAGATTGTGTATTTTATTTTAAATATACATACATAATTATAGATTATTGTGTATAAAGTTGCAATGCTAAACAAAGTAAGGAATAACATTTTATGGCTATAAGTCTATGAAAGACTCAGAAACTCTTTAGAGCACTAAGAAACGTCAGATTGTATCTAAAGGAGATGTGTATAGATTATAATCAGTGAACTTTAGCCATACCTCATCTAACTTTTTTTCATCAAACAAATTAGATTCGGTAGGCGTCGAAACCATTTGATGTCTTTGAGTTCAGCTGTAATAGCCCATTCACACATGGTTTCCGTTTTATCGAATACGTTTTTTTTTTCATTGATTGCGTATGGAGTTGTATGAGTGACTTCACATATGACACAGTATTCAGTATGCAGTAAAAAATGTCGGCCCGTTAAATTATGACATTCCGTTTTGTCATCGAATTCTGGATGAACGGAATACATATCCGTCATGTATCCGTACAACTTTACTGGATGTGGCGTCCCCAGAATTGACTTACAGAGAATCAGTATCTGTCCAAGTAAATATGCGTGATAAAAGTAAGATCATGATATGATTAAATATTACTATATTTTACACGTTTATATCTAGTATATAAGCTCAGTATTTTAAGAAATAAATTATCACTCAACATGTAATCGTGTCTTGATTTATAACCCTTTTCCTGGTCGTAATACTGAATTAGACACCAGCTAGTTTGCTATCATAAAGAACGCGTACTTTCGCTGCGACCTTGCGTGTGAACATCGTATCCAGTAATGATGGATACTTTGAACGTTATACGGTGCCTATGTGTGATCAAAGCATAATTTTTGGTCGTATCCGTTAAAACGGGTACCATAAAAACGGAAACTATGTGTGAACGGGCTGTAAGACTAAAACTCGATGACTACAAGTAGATAATTGATGCTGATTACTGAGCTAAACGTGACGGGTCAGTTCTAACAAGTTGGTGATTTTAGAGTAACGGCATATAATGTTAACGGATATTTTTGTTAACGTGAAACATATTTTAATCGATATACTTGCTCTGCCTTCTTTATAACATTGTTACGAACTAAGTACATACCTACTGTATTTTTATTACTAATTTGTTTGAGTAAAGCAGAAACATTGGAGAACGCAGAACACGGTTATCATTTTCATCTAGCATTAAACGATATGGTTTCTCAAAGAACAGGCCCTAATGGTAATATGAGTATTCGGTTTTATAATTATAAAGTAAGACTACCAGAATTTTGGTATCATAAAACAAGCTTATCTTAAACGCGGTAATATAAGTACTAATTCCTAATGCTACCTTAGTACAGTCAAGCCAGAAATTTTAATTTATGAAAAATTATAATTCGCATTTTTTATTTATCACATATCTAGCGAATTCATACTTTCAATGACATTTAAATTGGGTAATAAAAATTGGCCGTCTGATTTTCCACATTTGTTTTTGTAGAAAAAAAATGTAATCTTCAAACCAAACGTACTTATTTATGCGCTATGAATGATTAATCATTATTAATCATGCAATAGTTTGTACTTTGTAACTTTGCATTCAGTGGGTAAATAACAAATACCTCTATGAGTAAATAAAAGAGTATCTTCTTTAAGTTCTATTAAATAACATTTGTTTATACAATATATACATACATACATATATATACAATAGATACCTACAATTTTTATTAATAATCCAAAACAAAATTTATTTCAGAACAATCCAGGAAACAAAAAAATACCAGACCATCTATCACTTTGAAGTGCGGTAACTGTACAGACATGTAATTTACTGTCTAACTTTGCCTGTAACTTGCAAAGTAAACGTACCTCGATGTTGATTAGACGAAAGTTTCATTTTATTGCCCTGTTCTCGAAATATTTTCGACTAATTCAATTTTGTCTTTGTCTGTGTTTAAGTCTTGCAGCTTTTATTATTAAATCGATTCAGCTATGATCATTTAGGAAGTTGCGCGTCATAGCAATTGCACATTAGGTGCGCTGTCTACATAATCGATTCGGGCCGGCATCACTCGAGACTGCCGGGTGGCAAAGTTGAATATTATGTTTTTTATTGTTTTTTTTGTATATTATTAACAATTAAACAAATTAATAAAAACAATTTGTGCTCGCTTTGTTCGTATTAGGTATAGATTTTGTGTGTTACACAAAAACAATCGCCATATTCAATTATATCTTAGAATACATACATTAGTTTAGTATTATTTAAAAAAAAAACATCTGTATAAGGTATTCAAAACGTTACATTGATATTTTTTTCAATAATAACATTGCAAACGAGGTTAGGTAAAGAATTTATTAATCTTGGAACGAAAAACGCACTCGTCCGTTCGCCATATAAATCTTGTGCGGGGAGCGTATCAGTCATTTCTAAGCAATACTGCGCGCATATTAGGGGCGACTAATTTCATGTTGAATTGGTTTATTAAATAATTGTTCTTAAGAAATAATAAACTTAACTTTTTCATGTATGGGTAAGATATTTAAATAATTCTGAATCTTTTGTAAAATTTGCTCGTATTTTAGGTTTATTGACTTTTATTGTCTAAGCTGTAAGTTATAAACAGAGTTTAGATATGTTTTAAACGTTCGTCCGTAACTACTAATAAAACTACGGAATAGTGTAGATGACCGTTCGAGAAAAATTGCTGGCAATGCCGTTTGGGTTTTGACAAGACGAGCCGAATGAGCCGAACTAAGGCCAGAATGAACTACTCGATCAGCACTTGCCGAATATGTGTAGTAGGTGGTTCCGGCCGACATTGCCGTTCAATACATATTACCGTACTATACTATATATATACTATAATATGTAGGTAGCGCCGCTTATATAGTTTTAACACGCTTTTTAAATCCTGGAAGTCAAATTATATCAACTTAAATCGCTGTATCGATTTAAAACTTGGCAAATACATAATACTAAAGACAATTTACGGATTCTTATAAAAATCTGACCGCTTTGGAATTTAAACGTAAAGTACTCAGGTTATTGATAGAGAAGTGTTTTTAGACTTGATGAATATTTAAATGACAACCTTATTTTATAAGTAATAGTTATGACTTTAGAACCATGAATGTAATTTTTTTTTTATTGTAGATTGACATTATGTCGTTATGACATTAAGTAATGTCGTAAGTAACGTATATGTTATGACATTAAGTAATGTCGACTTGAGAACCACGACTGTAATTTTTATTTTTTTTATTTTAAATTAGATTGACATGTAAACTTTAAATTAAATTGTTGTGCGAGTAGGTACTCTGGGGGGTCGGGACCCTAGATGGACCTAATCTAACCTAGGGAGGTCTTCCTAATCAACAAAGGAAAAACACTTATAACTTTAAATTACTTTTTATTTATGGGGAATCTATTTTATAACAATATAATTAATAATTCTTAGACTATTTTGGGGACGAAGCCCGCAATAGAATTCCGTAAAGGAATCCCGTCAAGGAATCCCGTCCAGGGATGCCATGGAACCATCTTCCATATTATATATATTTTACATTTTACAAATAAAATCAAATAATGACAGACTTATAAGTTGCCAGTCATAAATTTCGGCAAGTTTGTTTGTGCAATAACCTCTTTTATTAAATACGGCACAAGCAAACGTTGCAGTACCTTAATTTAAACCAATAATATTTGCACGTCTATATCTGGCAGTTTGTGAATTGGGAATTCCGTTATCAAGCACATCTTATTGTACACACATTCTTGCAAATAAATGATTATTATTATTATTATTAATTTAATATTTTCTTTTCATAGTTAAACTGATGTGATGCTGGAACAAAGAGGTTCTTTGGCTAGTAGTTAATTTCTTGGATATTGTTTAGTGTGCGATACAAGAGTGTTTCTTTCGTTTAGAGAGAAACATAATAAAATAATCACGTTAATAAATATAATGAATAAATATATCATAAATAAACATTCTGAACTTACAAACAGTTTAGTAACTAGATCTACTACAGCTTGGCCGTCTTAAATACAGATTAAAATTATTCAGACAACTCAAAAGCTGCAAAAGGCTAAAGTACTCTAGTTAATTACTTCACGTAACCGCTAGAAATTGTGTAATAACAAGGACTTTATAAGAAGAGCTTAATGTCCCATAACTTGGTTTAATTGTGGTAGAAGCAGCTGTTACAGCGCAGTCAAGTATCTTGAATTCAGAGATTCAAATTAATTTCTACTGTATCTATTTGACTTTTCGGGGTTCTTTTTTTAAGCCTCTTGTCCCGGAGACTTGTTGATGCTATTATGATTTACCTTATTATTATTTTACCTTCGACCTTCAATCACAAATAAAAGTAGATACTCAATTTCATACAAGTTCGATACTTTAAATTATCTACATGGTCTACAATTGGTACAGTCAACAGCACATCAAGCTTCAACAAAATGCCAAACTTCCTTAATTAATTTTGAACTCTTTGTTGGTAAATTGTAGGTTGCAAATGATTTAAGAAAATTTGACATTTAACGGTAGCCTGATATATATATGCTATTAAACTGTACAATATGGTGTACAATTGGTATATATAACAACCTTGTTATGGCAAATACATGCATGATTTAAAATATAATAAAGAAAGCCGATGTCAAAATTGAAATATTTTATGAAAGAAGCTCGCCTGTTGATTGTTACCTGTTATTCTTACAAATAATCACAAATAAACTTCCCAAATACATGATAATTCATTGTGTTTTAGTGAATATTTTTAATTTTTTTGACATGTTCAACTGAATGCTACTACGTTGAAAGAGAACCCAAATACTCATTTGGACACTCTTTTGGTGATGACCTTTTTGTGACCCTAATTGTGTCAGTATTTTCATTTTTATATGTGATCGAAGACTATAAAATATAGTCACATAAAATATTATACATAAAATATTTAATTGCTGAAAATGTTACGCAACATACCCGATATTCCAGGCTGCCTATTCATCAAAGTTATGCGAGAAAAATCGACAGTGTTCAGCGGTGAAAATTATGCAAGAGGGATTTCTTTACTTTCCTAATTAAAACATTTTAAATAAAATAAGTTAAATAATAAAACAGATTAAATATTAGTGTGACCCAGGCTTATGATGTGGGATAAAAGATCTTCCTAGTACAAGAGAGTGCCTTGTTCAAAATAAAAAAATAAATGAATATGATGAACAATGTATTTTGTTACAAAGTACAAAGAATGTGAACTTTTAGATCAATATAAATTGGTTGTATTTAACACATTTAGATTAATCCAAAAATATTAAAAATCTGAAAAGCAAATGACAAACGAAACTGTGTATCTTTTAAATATTTATGGAGGCCACCATAACAATTATTTTTCTTCTAAAAAAAATACTTGAATGGTTCTAGAAGTACCTGTAATACTAAATACTGCTAAATGCAGAAAGAATTGGTTAAATATTACTATTAATATTCATCTTCATAACTTTCCAACTGTGTCCTTCGGTTCCTATCTTTTCTTCGGTCATGACTTCCGCCACTTATACTAGAATAGCTACTATAATCGTAACTAGCACTATTAAGTAATCTTCTTACTCTTTTAAGCATATGTCTTCTTTGTTTAGCAGATAATCGGGGCCCATTATTTCTTCTTCGAACTACTATTTTTCGTCTTTTCGGTACAAACTTCTTTTCACCATTTTGTTGTATGTCATTGTCATTTGTGTTTATTTGATTAAATTCATCACTTTTTACTTCTATAATTTTATAGTCGCCAAGATAGTTTACTTCAACATTGCGTCCACCGTCAGGGGCATCCCAATCCTGAGAAATATAATTTATTTTTCTTAGTTGTGTTCGATGTAACGCTTGTTTTTTAAAACATATAAACGCCAGCTTATTGTCTAGAATCTGTATCGTCGAAAGCCTGGTGGTTCAGTTAAATGTACCAAACAGATTTTAAGATAAATGTACATAAGGCCACGAAGAGGTTGACATCAGAACCTAGGGCCTCATTTGTGACTGACTTCAAAGATATCTCATCTTTTAGTACTTCAAATGTGAGGCCTTACTTAAAATTTGTGACGCTTTCGTTTCGGAGATATTAGTGGTTGAATGGAACTGATAATGAACCTAGGGCTTACCAGTTTTCATCAAATTACTCGTAAAGTACTGAATTTCGGTTTGATGTAAGTCGTCACGATAGCGTCACATTTGCGTCACTAATTAATGACGCAGGTGTGAATTTCGTAACACGAGCCATCATCGAGATACAGAGAAGCCCTAGGTTCATAATTATAGACCTAGGGCTTCTTTGTATCTTGGCAACGGATGGTCCTAGGAGCTCCAAACTTGTATTAAACATTAGTGACGAAGAAATTACGCAAAATTGACAATCATGTTGACTTCGTAATTGTCATTTGAAAAATTTACTAACTTTCAAACAAATACCTATTATGAACCTAGGGCTTCGCTGGTATAGGGAAACTGAACCTATATTAGTCCGTCTAATTATTGCATTTGTTAGCTCGTTAGTACCTTTAAATGTGACGAGATGTTTTTTGAGTTTATTATAGCAGTAAATGAGATAATTTGAACTGTAATTTTCATATAAAATTGCAGTAGGGTGCATATGACACGTAAATGTGACCTTGAGAATACCTTACCTGTTATGGTTATATGTCACTGCCTTTCGGTATCTATTTGTTTTGTTCTATTGTTTTGTTTTGTGTAATTTGTTGGCAGTTTTAAAATTCTTAGAAATGTTATTTGTCGGGACTTTTTAACTAAATGTTCCCACGACGCATCAATATGCCAGGTATAGCGAGTTGTATCCTGCACTCAAGTGGGAGGGAGATGGCATTCAAATGACAATGGCTCTGACTGTATGTCCGAGTTTGCACCCAAAAAAAATTCTTGTTTGCTAAGCTTATCTCAGTTCTCTGTAAACTCTGAAGAGCAATTGACGTATTTGTTTCAAATGTGTATTCGTGACGTGACACAAAAATTTAAGAAACTCTATATGTCTTTATTTATCCCATGATCGAAAATAAGCAAAGGAAAACTATCATTAATATAGTCTTTGACAATTATCATTGTCACCCTAGTCATCAGAAATATTCATTTGCATGTGAGTATCCTCCATGACTAGTTCGAAACAAAAATGATTGCCAACATTTCTTAAATTCTTCGTCTCTAACGATTAATCCAAGTTCTTAGTTCCTAGGACCATCCGGTGCTAAGATGCAGAGAAGCCCTAGGTCTATAGTTATGAACGTAGGGCTTCTCTGTATCTCGACGATGGCTCGTGTTACGAAATGCACACCTGCGTCATTAATTAGTGACGCAAATGTGACGCTATCGTGTCGACTTACATCAAACCGAAATGCAATAATTTACGAGTAATTTGATGAAAACTGGTAAGCCCTAGGTTCATAATCAGTTCCATTCAACCACTAATATCTCCGAAACCAAAGCGTCACAAGTAAGGCCGCAATAAGCGTCACATTTGAAGTACTAAAAGATGAGATATCTTTGAAGTCAGTTACAAATGAGGCACTAGGTTCTGATGTCAACACGAAGAGATCTAAGAGTAAAGTCATCCAACCCGCTGTAAGTATTCTTGGTGGACAACATGTGGCTTGGAATTATCCCCTTATTTGGTTGAGTTGGAAAAGGGATTATTGGGGCTGTAATACGGGCGAGTGGCGTTATTGGTATACGCCGGAGAACCCAGATTCGAGGCCTGGTCGGGGCATTCATTTGTGTGGTGAACACAGATGTTTGTTCTCGAGTCATGGTTGTTTATATTTATATATGTATGTTTATGGGTTCCCACCAGTTCTCTTTATGGTCATCCAACTCTGCTTACTTTGAGGCTATACAGTTTACTGATATACTTTATTGATTAATATAAATGTAGCATTTCTATAACACGTACAGAGCAGTATCAGAAATTAACATGAAATGCCCATATTTTAAACGATAAATCTCTTCATCCATCTCCTTGAAAGTTAAAATACGAGGCTATCGTAAAATAATAAATTTTTACTCACAGTTTTAAACTTGTGCATAAGATTTGTCAAAAATTTATCAAAATTTTCTTTCACCGCAGTCTGATTAGTATTTCTTTGAATAATTGTATTTACAATGCTGTTTTGGTGAGAAAAAACAATCGTTTATTTGGAAAATAAGTTTGAGTGGGGGGATAGTTGCTTTTGTCAAGATTTAGATGCTAGTCCTTTCTATGTTAACCTCAGTAATGACAAAGATTACGTGACTGTGTTTTGGTTAAAAAAAAGGAATATACAGTGATATCACTAGAATAGGTAAAGTCATTCGGATGGATTGGTTGAACGCCGAATCATTTTAACATTTATAAAAGTATAAATGTTCTAAAAAATAAGTCATTGTAAATGGAAACCGCTTGATGAATCTACGGAAAAATAGATATTTTCCGGAAATTAACTGTTTATTTATGGCCCTTTTGGCCTTTTAAATTTCACCGGACTTTATGTCCAAAAACAGTATGAAATGAATGAGCTTGAAATTCTGAAATATTAGTAGGGTCAATTCTATAGGGCGTTCGAATCGTACCCTATTGTACTATCATTATAATCAATTATGTGTAAGCTTTGGATTATTTGTAATTAAATCCCTGAATAAACAAAAAAGACAATGTTGCGTCGTTTATCTCAAGTTGATTCAGTAGACAGAATCTAACTTTTATTCCAAAATGTTAATTAGAACGATACTTCACGCGAACGACGTCGCGGGCCGAAACAAGTAGAGATGTATTCATTTGTTTTTATACTCGAGTGTATGACTCATGATTTCCAAAAAAATTACAAAAAAAAACAAAGATAATGTGATTACGTACCCATTCAGATCAAAATTGAATTTTGATAACACGCCGTTTAAACTAGTTTTTGTGAGAAACCCGTTCATAAAATTCATATTACCTAGATAAGCCATCGTAAGCTGAAAAATAATATGATTTAGCAATATATTTTCTTAGAGAACGGAGTCGCTACTTTTTCACTATTTTTAATATAAAATAATTAACAAATTAAGTTTTTAAGATTAGAGTAGGCTTTGTAGCTACAATTAGCTACAAGGATGAGATTGCGAAAATGCAAGTACTTAAACTGAATATGTTGTGTTCAGTTCTCGGTGTTTAATTACTAAATGTTTCAAAGAGCCGTTAATGTTTTGAGGACTTCTCAAGTACATATTTGTATCGTAGGTTCTACATTGTGCGATGACCATGGACCCCGGAATTTTATGGTGCAATGGGTGGGTTTTTAAACTGTACCTATATTTCTGTATAACCACATAAGGCGCATTATGGCGGAAAAATTAGCTGTATACCTTAGTTAGCCTTTCTCAAATACTTCAAAATTCTTACCACAGGAAATAAAAAAATGAAATAAAATATATAACAGACTGTAAATGCGCAGAACATGACACTCAAAAGGTTTGTATTTCTTGTTATATAAAACTGTATGCATTACTACATCCAAAATTCGTGCCTCTTTTACTTTTAAGAATAGGTAAATGTATATTTTATAGTGAAAATAGCAATAAACTATTTATAAAATCATAAATAAAGAAAGTAAAATAAAAATACAGTCTAAAAATAAGACTCGTTCATTTATTAAAAAAATAAAATAAAGTAAGCAATGCTCCATTCAACCCGGAATCAAGAAATTGTATTTATTTTCAATATTTTTTTACTCTCTTTAGTAACCAAATTAGTGGTGTTCAAACAAGGTATACGAGCCCCAATGTAAAAGAGTTCGCCCAGTCATATATTGCAAAGTTGCCTGTTTTCAACTTAACTACATTTTCATAAATCAGGCCTTTCAAAAAAACAATAGTATAGGGTAAAATTCTCCATCTTATAGTTGTTAATTGGGCACTTAATTTATAGATTTATTATTTATTAAAGAAAAACTTTTTTTACTACAATATGTATTTATGGGCACTTTAATTTGCTGCGATTGACTCAAAATATTTCATCTAGTTCTTAATCGATGCAAAAGAGTTCGTCCTTGTCTCAATTCTGTTTTAATTTAAAAATAAGTAAAATTTATTTTGAAAATAGAAATAATCTGATACATGATGCGTCACTGTCATTTTCAAACATATAAAAACCATAATTTCATGAAATTTTGTCATTATTTTCAAACAAATGGCTCTCGCGAAACCTATCATCGACGAAGTACGAAAAATAATTATTTATAGCCCCAATAATGGCAAATCTGCTAATCGAGTTTTAAGGAAAATCATTAAAGATAATCGACGTGCTTGCGCAGGAGAACTTACCTTAGTGGAGAGAGATGTTCCACAAATATTTATCTGTCGATAACTGCAAGAGGGTCGTAAAACGATTGAGCTATGGATTTTATACTGTTAAAGATAAACCTTTACTCACGCTTCTCCCATAAAAGAAAAGGCTGAAATTCGCTAAAAATCATGAAAATTGGACTGCATACCAGTGGCTTGAAATAATATGGCGTCATGAATCTAAATTTGAGGTGATGATCGGAAAAAATTAAAACAAATGATGAAAGTAAATGAAATGAAACAAGGAACTGTTAATGCAGTAGAGTACCAAAACATTCTGAAAACAAGTCGCTCGCCCTCGAGTCCAACGTTGAAACATCGTAATGCCTACACCTCTCAACAAGATGGTACTTCCTGTCACATTGTGAGGACAACCAAGGCTTGGTTTAACCGGAATCAGAACTTAACAATGGAGTGGCCGTCTAGTAGTTGAGACCCGATTGAGACCCTATTGTGGAAAATGAAGAAAATTCTCCGCAAGAATCCAGCAAGGTCTAAAAGCAATCTAAAGGAAAACAATTTATCTGGTGAGAGATGCTAAAGGTGCCGCCACTGCGAGGACAACGAAGGCAAGGTTTAACCGGAATCAGATTCCTACAATAGATGATTAAACGAACTTCCAAGTGAAGTTCTATCGCTATTATATGAGTCGCTTCTAAGTGAAGTTCGTTTAGTCATCTATTATATTTCGTCACTTTATTCTTCAGATAGTATTTAATTAAACAGGTAGATTTTTAGAGATTTAGTTTTGTTTTCTTTTGTCTTTACAAATCATAATTTATTTAAATACGTTTATTCATTAAATTCCTTATTTTAGTACATAATTTAGGAATCCAGTAACCTTTAAGCATTTATACACTTTATACACTTGGTGATTGCCAATTAAATAAATAAACAGAATAATTAAATTTTAATTAATCTCTTTATCGGAAGGTATTAAGTGGTGTATACTTTTATTGAGTACGGACAAAGCAAAATCGTTTAGTGGGTTTAATATAGGTTTATGGTGAAATTTTGTAAAGGCCTGAGAGTTTTAGGTCCACCCAGCCATTTCTCGGATAACCTACACTGAGCACGTGCCGCGTGCTGTGTGCGCTGAACACACTCATGTCACCGTCGTTCGTACTGCAACGTTTGCTTGTTTCGTATCTAATAAAAGAGGTTATTGTACAAACAAACTTGCCGTCAATTACGACTGGCAAATTACAAGCCTGTCATTATTTAATTTATTTGTAATTTGTTTGAAAGATAGAATATGGATAGATTGTTCCATGGATTTCCATCGCGGGCATCAGTCCATAAATAGTCTAATAATTATCGATTGTGTTATCATAAAATAGATTCATCTTTAATAAAAGTATAGTATATGATATATGTGTTTTTCCTTGTTAATTAGGAAGAGCTCCCTAGAGTAGGATTATTCCATCAAGGGTCCCGGACCGCTTGATGGTGGAGGCGCCGGGTAGTATTTTACTCTTTTTCAGAATATTTCAGGTGAAAAAATTTTTACGACAAATAAAACATTGAAGTAAATTTATAAAATGGCCAGTAATATGCCGAGATATACCGTGGTGATTTGACAGTTTTGGTGAGCGAATTCTTAGCTCAATTCAACGTGATCTCTGCCATTAATAGATATGACGAAGAATCAAAAAAAATTATTTTGGCGGCACACCTAGATGGACCGGCACTGTATTTTTACAAAACAATAATTGATTCATGTAAAACTTTGATGAGATCAGAAGTAGCTTTATCCATGAATTTGGTAGAGAAGTGGATCATGTGGCCAATTTTTGTTCGCGGAAGCAACAAGCCAACAAGAATTTAATGAGTGCTTTCTATGCCTTGGTCATGTGCACAAATAAAGCTGGCGCGGTAATAACGGAACAAATCTTTATAAGACACTTCCTACAAAACTGTAAATATACGTATAAGTGCCGATTAGCGTCCCAAATATACGCAAATAAAAATTCGTTAAAAGAAACGATCATACAGATGTATGAAATTATTACTGAAAAGCAGGAAGAAAATTTAAATCCCCAATAAACATTCGAGTGTCACGAGAAACACCAATAAGTTCTGCGACGTCACTAAGGAGTGGGAATGAAAATTCTCAAAGGTCAACCAACATGGACTACAGGAACGCGAGAGGAAGATTCACAAACAGCAACAACCGATCCCCCTATGCTTTGAGAAGGAGAGGAGACCGTGGTGATGCATCCAATGGACCAAAGATGAATTACCCAAAGTCCAAACGGCATCAGTGAGACAGCTGGGGACACCACTGATGCCGATTAGTCAAAAAAATATTTCAAGTGAGTTTTGCCCCTTAATTTATATTAAAATTATCGACGGGAATGCTTTACTCGATACAGGCACATCAGTTTCTATAATCTCCCAAAATTTATGTAACAAATTTAATATAATAATACATAATGTGGAGAATGTAAAAATCCGAGCCGTTAATGGTAATCGAATAGATATAATAGGTAAAGTACAAATATGCTTGGAAATTGAACATGTTGTTTATGTACAAAATTGTTACGTAATCGATAATATTGAAAGAAATTTAAGTCTCGGGCAAGACTTTCTTCAAAAGTCCGGTGCAATATTAAATTTTAAGAAAGGACATGTTCAGTTTAGTAATATTATTTGTAAATTCATTAAAAATAATGAAATTACTGATTTTAATGTTAAAGATGTGAACCAAAATACCCTTCAGGTAATACGTGAATTAAGTAAGGATGAATATATTTATTTTGCTGATTTAGTAGATAAAAATGTTTGTAGATTGTGGGAAGTAGTGGAAGCTAAACCAAGTGAAAACAAATGTAGCTTATCTTCGGATTTGTCAATGAAAGAACGAAGTATATTATTAAAAATATTAGAAAAATATCGATCGACATTCGCATTCGAAAAAAAAGATTTAGGAATGTGTAATATCGTTGAAGTCACGATCGATTCAACAGATGAAACTTCAGTACATAGAGCACCGTATAGAATTTTTAATGAACAAAATAAAATTATACGTGAGCAAATTGATGATATGCTTAAAAACAATGTGAACAATGTAATAGCAAATCTAGAAGTGCGTATGCAGTATTAGTTGAAAATCCGAATAATAAATGGAGATTTTGTGTGGATTATAGAAAGCTGAATAAGAAGGTGATTACAGACTCGTATCCTTTACCTATCATCGAGGATATTATCACACAGCTGAATGGGGCGAAATTCTACGCCGATTTAGATTTAAACTCTGCCTATTGGCAATTATCTATAGCGGAGAAGGATAAACACAAAACAGCATTCATCACACCATCTGGATTATATGAGTTTAACGTATTACCATTTGGATTAAAAACTAGCGGAGCTTTTTTTCTAAGGACAATGGATGAAGTTTTAGCGGGACTTAAATATAAAAATGTGATAGTTTTTCTTGATAATGTGATTATATACGGTGATTCGTTTAGTGATTTTATAAGTGCTCTAGACAAAGTGTTTCAACGGTTGAGTGCCGCAAACTTAACACTCAAACCATCAAAGTGTAATTTTGGATATAAAGGAATAACCGTGTTGGGACATACTATTTCGGGAGAATGAATTCTACCAGACCCGAAAAATATCGAAAAAATAAAAAAGTAAAAATACTAAGAAACATTAAAGAACTGAAATCGATATTAGGTTTATTTTCGTATTATAAAAAATTTATAAAGAACTTCTCTTTTTTAACTCTTCCTTTAACAAATCTATTAAAAAATATATATGAAATTCATTTGGTCACAACCACAACAAAAGGTATTTGACAAAATAATATCGTTAATGGTTGAACCACCATTATTACGACATTTTGTTAATGACAAAGGAATATGTACAAGATTATATGTAGATGCGAGTGATTTAGCGGTGGGAGTATGTTTAATGCAAGGTCAACAAGAAAAATTGTTACCAATATGTTTATAATCACGAAAACTAACAGAAGCAGAAAAAAATACTCGATATCTGAAAAGGAATGTTTAAGTTTAGTGTGGGCATTAAACTATTTTAAACATTATTTATGGGGATTACAATTTCAGTTAGTAACAGACCATAATATGACAATATTATGTTAATATGACAGTTCATGTCAAACGTGTTTGTTTTGCCAACTGAATGATAATGTATGATAATATAACTTGATTAATTTAGTATTAATTTTAATATAAATAGGATTAACTGTATATACTTTTATTGGGATATTAATGTATCAATTACTTATCAATTAATTATAACTATACTTTGATTGTATTCAATGGGTTATTGTAACAATTTTTTATTAATTTAATAATATTGGTTATTTAAATTGCGTATAATTGTATAACGTAAATGATTAATATGGGGTTGTTAATTATTATAGAATTGTATGAGAAATGATAATAACTTACACTGTTTAATTTAGACATTAATTAACCAGCCGGGATCTTGGCTGATTTTCATCAGGTTTTGTGGCTAAGGCTGTATTGATGGAGAATAAATACTATAAGATAATTTTTGTGTAATAAGATGTTGTCATTTAAGCATGATCAAGTATACATATTCCTATCGGTAGGGGGCTCATCGGAGAGTAATCCCGGTGAATGTATATGGTCCTGATTTAAGTAGGGTCGTTATTTAAGAATGAAATGTATAAAGGAATTTATTTAATCAGATTCACTGATTAAATAAATTAAACAAGAGGGGCGATTGCAAAGTTTGCTTGTGCCATATCTAATAAAAGAGGTTATTGCACAAAACAAACTTGCCGTCAATTACGACTGGCAACTTACAAGCCTGTCATTATTTAATTTATTTGTAATTTGTTTGAAAGATAGAATATGGATAGATTGTACCATGGCTTTCCATCGCGGGCATCAGTCCATAAATAGTCTAATAATTATAGATTGTGTTATTATAAAATAGATTTATCTTTAATAAAAGTATAGTAAATGATATATGTGTTTTTCCTTGTTAATTGGGAAGACCTCCCTAGAGTAGGATTATTCCATCAAGGATCCCGGTCCGCTTGAGTACTTAGCGTCTGCTTTATCCACCGACTTGAAGTCTGACTCGACGCAGCTCTGTAAGGGACCTTTCATGTTACAAACAAGAACTCCGAATTAGAAGCTTTAATATTTTTCGTCACAAAAAATAAAATCTTTCAGAGTTGGCAAGGATAAAATAGGATATTTACGATTTGGGGCTGTGGTTATAATGATTATGTGTACGGATGCAAAAACTATATTTTCTAATTTAATGTCTGGACCCCAGTGCCCAGGATGCCCAGTGCATACGGCTAACGATGTAACGGTAACTTTTTGGTAATTTTTCTAAAGTAAAGTAATGTAATAATATCATAGAGAAAGCTGATTAAGAACTAATTTGGATCCAAAGAAAATGAGTACTTCGATTTAGTTGGTTTAATTTTATAGGCTTCTTGTAAAATTTGCCTCATCATAGCCCATATCTTCGCCTAACAAAAGAGACAAGGCTGAATAGTGTGAATTGAATTGCCGAAGGAACAACCCTTACTTAATTGCTCATTTAAAAAATAAAAAACGAATAAAACAGGTTTTTGAACATATAAGTATTACGTAACGTACAAAACTCCCACCATGACCTCAACGTGACGTTGTATTGACAAATAGTCATGGATGCCAGAGAAGCGAGCATAAACGTCAGGGTCTCTGGCGAAAAGCCGCTTCGCGCGAATGCCACCCGGAGCGTCTCGCGGCAACCAGGGTAAGGCTGGACTGCTTTGCTTTGGTGTTGTTATGGGAGTTAAATAAATCTTTTGTTTCAATTCAAATCAATAATTTTTCTTACACATTTTAAGACAAGGGAAAATGGAGGAAATGGTTAGAAATAAGTAGAGGCCCAATTAATCGTAAACGCATCGACTGCGACTGCATACGGATCCTAGGTTCGGATCAGGATACCTAGGTACAAATGCGTCACATTTGCAAACAAATATTAAAGCAAAAATCCATAAATTACGTTCCTCGCCAAATGCCATAGCCAAATGTGTCTAGTTTGAGTATTTAAATGTGGAAATTAAATACTGCATCCTATTGACGTTACTAATAGCGGTGGTAATATAAATTCGTAATAATATTGCAAATTTCTTTCTTCCCCGGCTGAACTTTTGAAGCCTAAGGAATAGGCTTGTAATTTTAGGTAATTTATATGGTATTCTTTTTCACAATAATTTTGTTTTGTCTTGGAACACTGCGCCCCAGCCTGTTCTGAATGCATCTGTATATATCTTATAAATTTGTGAAGTAATTGCACAGGAAATGGTATATGTAGTTATACTTTTCTACCAAAGTAAATCTTGTAACAGTAATGTAGGGAGTTTAATTTTTGCTTCAAAGTTGTAATTATTTTGTAGCTAGGAGGCTGCGACCAGTATACTTATATGTTTGGCAAAATCTCGTATTGAGTATATTTGAATTTTCATAAATTTATTTATTATTATAACGCTTATCGTTAGGTACTGTTCGATGTTGTTCGAACATAAAGCTTAAAAATGTTACCGACTTTGTATTAGTCGATTTTTGTCCAAATTCACAACAAGTGACTCATAACTTCGCGCATAATTTTTGTAAATACCCCCGGAGCAACGGATTATACATACGGTATGGCCGTAAACTCGTATGTGATTGGCTCAAACATATCGTTTTCTTGAAATTCAAAACGTAGGTATTTTTTGTAATTAACAAATATAGGTAAGAGTAGGTATGACCTTTCTTATCTATGTTAGCTAAGAAACCATTATGGGGAATTAATTTAGAAGCTGTTTTATAAGATTCCATTTTAAAGTGTACTTTTTCCACAAATTAATTTTAGTATAATTTTATTTATAAATTTTTTTTGTTTAGTACGAACCAATTTTCGCCATCGAGTTTCGGCGCCAAAAATATTTATTTATTATATTTGTTTGATATAAACTGGTCACTTTAGGTATAACGAGGTTTTATAGCCTCTAAGTGTAACAATTTATTAATTGCTATAATCATATTTCGTTTTTCACTATGCGACAGTAAATACTGGTGTAATTTTATTATGAAATGGAAATAAAATTATCATCATTATTATGTATCCATTTTAAAATTGTTTCATTATTTGTTATTTTAGGCCAATAATCATAAAAGTAATGGATTCGACCTGCGTGTACCTGAATTATGGTTGATTCGGTGCACGAGTCTTGCACTGGTTGAATTTTGCGTTGCAAACATCAGTGTTCATCACATCACATCTCATCACATTCATTTGAATGCCCCGGTCAGGAAACAAACATGAGACCTCCGGCATATGAGGAAGGCCTACTAATTACTATGCTACTCGGCCGTCAAATATATGTGTGCGTGAGCGCGAGAATTGTCCGGTCATGCGCACATTCGTAGCGCGTTCGGACACTTACAACTTGTAAAGCGAGACAAGTCGCTACGTGAGATAAAAGTACTCTGTTTATTTTTCACATCTAGAAGAGTTTACATGATACGATCTAAATGTTCCCAGTAGTTTTTACAATTATGTCCTTTGAATCAACGGCTTTAAAAGTGCAGGAAAACACTTCATGCTCCCATTTGTAAAAGTATCAAACTGCAGTAGGAAAGCACGATTTGCTATAAATTGCACTTAGCTGGGTGACGCCGACGTCACTTCAGGACAAAAAGGACTTTACATACCAAACCTGACGCCACAGCATGGTGACTTGGCTTCATTCTGACTTTGGTGGGTAATAATCTGCTTCTCATAACTCATTATAAGTTTTGGTGGCTCCGTATTCGGAAGGTTTTATTTAAAGGAACCCAAGACTACGTAAGGTATGATCTAGCGACATAAATTCATCATGATCATATGGGACATCATCTTCACAAAATTTTTCAAATAATTAATTGATCTTGCAAATAAAATAGTGTAGCTTTTTAGACAATATACAGAACTAAAATCAAACAACATGTACAGGTAAATTACTTTCGAGACGTTTTTGCATTTGTAGTTGTGTATGGTCAGCACAGAAATAAATAAACCAATATTTTTTTTAACTTTAATAGCTAGGTACTTCATATGGAACAAATAATTAAACGAAAACGATATTAAACATAATTTTTAATCCTCATCCTCATTTTCATCCGACGAATCATTTTTGTTAACTATAATTTGATCTGATTTTATATCTAAAACCTCATCCGTGCGTTGAAATTTTTTTTCCCCTTTAACAGCTTGTAGACAAATATTTTTTCATTCCCCTTCAGTTATGCTATTAAATTTTTCCTCGGCTAATGTCATTATATGTTCATTGTGAATTTTTTTTGCGACGTAGTTTTTCAATCCACCATATATTTTCAATAGTATTAAACTGAGGGTGACATGGCGGTAAACCGAGCATATTATGACCGTGCTGTCGTATTATTTTGTCTATGTTATACTATACAAATCTAGGCTTATTTTTTAGAATCAGTTTATATATAACTGAGGCTTAAGCATGTTCGATGAATGTTCAATATTTCTAAACGTCAGGTCGTCAATCATTTGCTGTTTTTTAGAATTAGGATTCGGTGCATGATTTTGAATTGAATTATGATAGGGTGCATCACCAACGACACTATTAAGTTTAAAAGTGGGTATCGATTGCGTTTGGATACACTTCAAATAATTATCATAATTCATTTTATTATTTTTTTGGTTAGCTTTAGACATGATCAATGCATTCGGTACAAAACCGCCCACCCGGCCGTCATGGACGATGATCAAGCGGTTGCCCTTTGATGTATGTTGCTTAAAACCAGTAGTGCGTCCATCTGACTAAGACTATGAGAGGGTATGTGATGTATGTGCAAAGTTTCGTTGATAAAAACAATTGGTTGATTTTGTTCACCATCTTCTGCAATTTTCAAGAGATAGTTATTTCGCAAGTATTGAATTTCGTGCTTTACCATCAGCAGTTTGCGGTTATCTTCCGTTGGTTTCCATTTAAAGCTTAAAGTGTCAAAAGTGTTTTCGTAACAAGCTGACACAACCCTTTTCATCTATTTTGCGTGTAGTATTTTCATCGTCGGAATTTCTTTATTAGTAATGTTGTGAATAGTGAATCGTTCTCCGGATTACTTGTTGACCAAAATCATCTATTATAATCGTAGGCCTTCCGATTTGATTTCTTTTTAGGTGATTTAAAGGTTAGTTTCTGTTCTGAAGAATGACATTAGCTTTCTGATAGGATCTTTCTGACGGAAGTCAGTAATATTCCAGTTGATTTAGCAACTAATTGAGTGGGAGTCAGAATGCTGCTCGGATTGCTATTGCATTCATTTTCGAAATATTTGTACAAATTATAAAATACGTCTTTAGTTTGGGAAGTTAAAGGCTTACCTCGACCATGTTTTAACATCGGAAACATTTTTTATTAACGACTTTGCAATAATAATACTGAACAATAAATATAATAAACCATAAGAATTAACCACAAATAAAATCAAATGATTCATTTATCAACTAAAACCTCTGATAGTTAGACCTCACAACAATTAGCAATGTTTATAAATAATTATTTATTTGACATTCACCATTGACTTTCGATTGTCAATATATTTTCTTCTACAAAATGTAACGAACCTCTTTTTCTGACTGTACAAGGATATTTAAATTTTAAGGTTAGAATTCCTGTAAATTTTTACAATTTAATTTTTCTAAAGTATTTGTATTTACAAATACCTACTACTGCAAATGAAAAAACGTCTCTCAAGATTTACAAGATTTACCTGTACATAATTTGCTTCTAAATTTCAATATACAAATGGAATTTTATTTCAGAATTCGTTTACATAACACTTTAATAAATAAACAAATATACATATTTTAAATACGATGTCAAAGTAAGGCGACGAGATAATGAATGCGAACAGTCTTTCACGGATTCAAAACACCCTGAACGTTATGGACATAATGTTTTGAAACCGAGATAACTTCTGTACTGACAGGTTTCCAGTACTACAAATCACGCAACGACAACCGTCATCAATCAACTAACAATATTAATGCATACGAGAGCACTGGGCAAGCCAGCACATTCGGGTTGGCGCTGTTTGTTGATTGATAAGGTCGGCCAGAAGAAGTCACTATACATTGTTCGGCTCGTGCCGATTGAGCGGCACATAGTCATTCGGGCTATGTATAGGTCGGCATATTCGGTTCCTCTCGCCAAAACCCGAACTTGAAGCAAGTATATATCACGAGGCTGGCTTCTGTAAAAATATTAAAAAGATTATGTTATTTACTTTTGCCAGGTTATGACGTCGTGTAGGTTCGAATCCTTGTTAGGACTTAATATATTTTTTGGAGCTAAGCATTAAACTTTACATGATGAATTTGCTTTTGTAAACTTTGCGAGTTATTGCAACTATTTTCGGGTTCTGGTAATGCCTGTAAATTTAGAGGTAAAAAGGTAGTATTTTTAAACAAAAAAAATTTATTAAAGCTTGTTTACTGACACAATTTTACTTTAAAAAAAATTATAAAACAATAAAAATTATGTGTGAAATGTGTATTTTCAGCATAAGTTACCATTTTGCAACTTAGTTTTCTAATAACAGGGGAGAGAAAGTCGCACTTTTTGTATGTTTATATAATTAACTTAATTTTTATATAACAAAGCTGGAGATTTTCATAAAATTATAATATATACAAAATTATAATAAAACGCAAGTAATTTTGTTTCTAGGTTGGAATTAAAAAGTTTTATGATTTTCTAAAGAACGATGCTCAGCATTAAGAAACTCAATCCAGAAATTGTATATCCGATAAAGAGAGACTTGTAAATGTTAAGATATTATAACAACATAAAGTTGTAAAAATAAACATAATTTCAACAAATTTGAACCATCTAAGATCTGCTTTATTACTCGTTTCAGATCGAAAGGCATTTTCTCCACGCACAGCACTAGCGGATAAAGACTGAAGCACAAAGTATATGAATTGCAACCGTTGCGCTGCCGAACGTGATGCGCACTGCTCCGCACGATATAGCGATGACTGTTCATAAGAAAGAAAATCGCTTGACTGCGAAACGATATCCGTTCTGCAGTTGTGAGGCAGCAGTCCAGCATTAACTGTCTTAGGGCTGGATTTTCAATGCTCAAATTACTTCTATCAGTAGAATAATTTTCAGTTTTTTTTAAATAATAAGGAAAGTGTCACATCAGTGCTAAATTGAAAGGCCCGAAAGTCGCAGTTTATCTGGTTATTTTGTCCTTTGAGATTAACAATTAGTTTGACATATTTTTGAAGACAAAACAAGTGAACAAAGTTTATCACAATTGAATAATGATTTGGGAATACACAAAGGACGAACATGCAAATATTTATTTCTATGTTCGTCTTTTGTACCGTATCATTCAGACTTGGTCATAAAGCACTTAGAGGAGGTAACTTAAGGGGTATAGCTTACTGTAAATAAAGTACAGGTTAAAACGACGTCACGTCCACTTCTCTGAAAAAAATAATATTTAATGAGTTATATGGGACACATCTGGGATGTACTTCCTACTCTCGAGTTTTCCTGTGTGTTTCATGTGTTTTCGTAGCTTTTCTCCGAAAAAAGAGAAGGATGAGCCAGTGAAATCAAGCAAATAAAAGGCTCATCCAACTTAAACCCTTAATATATCCGAGACTATGGTGGGACCATTCCCAGACACCATTTAGCATCAGGTATAACAAACTTACAAAAAGCTTTTCTGTAAACATGCATGGTTACGAGTATTTTATTTTGATCTATGTGAGTGTGTGAAAACGAAAACTCGTACCTACGAACGCCAATATTACAATAAGAACCCGAAGCGAGGAACGATCTTGTGCATCAGGGCGCTGGCCTGGATGAGGCCAGAGCTTTGCTTCGGCTGGCAATTAAGTTTTGCTTAAAAAGATAATTGTTAAGTTTTACCAATGAAATTTTTATCTCACTTTGTTTTTATAATTTAATTTGTTTGCTTTATTACAACATATACTACAATCTATGAACCGAGATTCGGTACTTACGCTTTTGGGGACGCAATTTATAGAATGATCCTTATGTTGTTCATCAGGAACTACAATTATTGGTCTAAAAACGTAAAAATAATTTTATAATTTAAAAATAGCAGTCTTTGTATAAATAAAAAGAGAGTTTGTGGCAAGTATTATTTTAATGTCACCATTGATTTGTTTTCGTGGGATTTAGTGAATTTCTATAATAGCGAATATAACAATATCAAATTAAAATCTTATGTTTGTAAACATTTCATTTGAGGAGCACTATTTTTTACATAATTTATTATTAACCCATATACCAATCTGGTTAAGTCGGTTCTATGAAAAGGAAAAGAAAAACATAAGCTAAGAATAACTAAACATAAGATAATATAACAGAGCTAACAATTTACATTATTTTGTCTTTGAAAAGACATAATAATAAAAAAAAAAAACCTTCTGAAAATAAAATCAATTTACTTTTGCGGCAGTTGGCATGGTATAAAAGTTCTAACCTATTGCACAGTTTCCATGAGTAGACGGTACAGGTTCTTCTTAATACCGAGGCATGAATTACAGTGTGGCCATCTTGTAGGCCCCTAGAAAACGTAAAGCACCAAATGGAACATGTCCAGAACGAACTCACATACAAACTAGCTCTCTTCTATTTAAATAACACGAAGCGGGTCCCTAAGCACTATACTGTGGCGTGTACACTTACTGTAATACAGTAAGTATACTCTTAGACAGGCGTGTACGATCCTCGTCTTCATCGTCACTTTCCATCAGGTGAGATGGAAGACAAACGCCTGCTAATTATTAATAAAAAAAAAAAAAAATTATGAACGAAGTTACAATGTTCTAATTTAGGTTTGACATTTGTCAAATCTGTCAATAGGTCAAACGAGATAGAAAAATGTGTAAGAGATGAGAGTCAACACTCTTTTATTGTTCTTGTTTATCTAAAATATTAAAAAAACAAGTGATCATTGTAAATAGTCCATGCGATTTCATTTCGTACCCAATACTGGCAATTCTACCAGGCCCGGTGTGCCAAAGTTCGTAAACATCTTTGCAAACTTGATTAAGGTGATCAAAATGATGCAAACCAATCTCTAGTTCTACACAATTGGTAAACGTTAGCTTTGCAAGAGCGAGATTTACGACCAAATAAGCTGAGTGACAATTTTTATGTGTTTATCCTCTGTTTCAAAATGTAAAACAATACATTTTGACGGTTCTTTTTAGCCAAAGGGGTTCTTAAAACTGAATCGACTATGCAAAATATCTACTCAATTTACGAAAAAAATATTGTGAGCGCTTACGGTAATCCAAATCTTTCTGCTGTAATTTTTGCTGCAGATTTTTGCACCCCACCTCCAAACGTTCTTGGAACTGGACGAGGAGGATTTCCTGGAAAATTACCAGGACCCGTAAAAGGTACAGGATATTCTGCATTTAGCACTGGAAAGGGAAAGTTTTGACCGGTATTTGGTCCATAATTCTGAGCGTAACCTTGACCAAGCCCTGGGATACCAAAACCTGGGAAACCTGGATATGGTACAGGATAATAAGAGTTTGGCCCACGTGAATCAGATTTTTCTTGTAAGGATATTTGGTAATTACTGTGTGGAAATGTTAGAGCTTGTGGAACCTGAAAGTTGATGATCGCTTATAGTTATTGATTAGTTCATTTGATTTGTAGATTTCGAAGAGTACATACTATTTAATAATAAGTTGCAATATTAAAGATCTATTTTATTTTTCGAATAAGGCCGGTAAGTAAGCATTTAATTGTTTTCCCTTATTTCCTATATTTGCCAGTCTTCAAAATCACGCAACTTTGCAGAAATATTCGAAAACGAAAGAAACATCTAAAACAATTAACATAGGTAATTTATTCGTTAGTACACAACGGGAAGTTAGTGTGTGAGTAGTAGAAAAATGAAATGCTTTTGAAGTCTTCTCGTGAATGAAGCAAGCTTGCTAAGAAACAACAACGCAGTAAGTTTACACACGATGCAATTAATTTACATTACCATCACTAAAAGAACTATCACTGTTCTTTTGTAAATACTATTTGTCAACATAATAAAAATCATAGCCGTTTTGTTACTTTGAAATGTTCACGACTTTTAAAGCAAAAACAAAATCAGTTCATAAAAACCCATTTTTTATATGAAATAATGAAATTGTTTATATTATTATTATAGCAGAGCAACAGTTAAATCTTTATACACATAAACCTCATATTGCACCTTTATTGAACCACAAACGTGTTTTATCGTTGACCAAACCCATATTCTATATATACGTACCAATACGTACCAATCGGCTAGCTTTACCTTTTAATAACAAAAACATTGAAAAGACCTACATACTCAAGAAGTACGAAATAAATCTTAATACTGGGAAAGACCACGATCTAGAGTGAAGTAAAAAGCTGAAAGTGATTGTTGCGACCGGTGCAGTGATCGCATTAGGATTTAAGGATGTGAAGGTTTAGTTATGGTGGATTCTTTAAGAACAATTAACTCTACCTATTATTGACATCTCCAGCGACTTTTACGCAAACTAACTAAGTAAAATAGTCCTGGATTGTTACGAAGAAAGTATTGTTTCATCAGGATTAACCAGTGTACAAAATTTGGTAGAGAACATTTTTACAAATAAACAGAACTTAAGGTTTTATGTTTGTATGACAAACCTTGCCTGAAAAATGTGTAGATTATGAAAAATTTTCCTAAATCATGTTATCCAAAAATAATTATATTCTTTGCACTTTAATTAAGTTTCGTATAACCAATAAAAAAGCTCTAAATTGTTTCAACGTACTGTAAATGAGCTCGGAACCTGGCAATATACTCATGTGTTATATATTCACATAGATATATGTTAGGCTTGGGGTGCCAGATGGTTGCAGTTATCGATTTAATCCTCGAGTTTGGATCTCTGCCATACAGAGACGCTTTTTAGAAGGCTAAAGTCAGTATTTTATGTTATATTCATTACTGCTAGATTCGAAAACTAGATGGACCGCTGAGATCCCTGCAAGTCTAAGGTGATTATCCTTAGCTTTTTCTTTTCTTCAAGAGGTATATACAACTCAACAAAGGGAAATAGACCAATGGGCGAAATGCCCCTTTCCTTTTCAATCGTCTACTACTAGTACTAATAAACTAAATGCGCGCTGCAAAAAGAGGTACACACCCATTAATTTGGTCATTTACACACATCAAAAGTGTGTAGGGGTCAAGTAGGTTTTAGATTATTTGTGAAAATGAGGTTTGAGGAAGGAAATGAGCTGAGAATCCTACCAATAGCACTTTACCATTAAAGGGCCTTTTTACAATGGGGTCGTGCACAAATAGATTGGGAGGAAGAAGACCGGCGGCGTTGTGTTGTGTGGACTCTGGACGTCATGAACATTTAAGATTTTATCAGGAATTTCATCCGCATGGCTGGGGAACAAAATGATTTGGGCTGGTATTAGAATCGGTGGATGAACCGATCTCATTTGGATCAGGGGCAAACATAATGATAATTCAATTTACGTGGAAAGGATTGTTTCATGCATAATCATCTCTTTGCGAGGCTGGTTGGGTAATTCAGTATTACTAATGCACGAGACTGGTATTGACGTTTTGCCGTGGCCTGCTCAATCGTCGGACCTCAACCATGCATGGGATATGCTCCAAAGAAAAGCCACACTGCACACCCCACAATGGGCGGCTATTCTTAAAAGTGGTTTTGGTGAACGAATATTAAGCATGCCAAATAGCGCGATTCTGTTATTCGGTTTAATAGAGGAAACACTGACTATAGTTTTTTTATCGTTACAGTAAAAAATTATAAAATGTTAATTTTTGCCCTTGATTGGCAACGTTGATTTGTTTCCCACAATTTGCAATAACAGTCATTTTTCTTAAGTTTTACAAAAACTAGGGAAATATTTTTACTTTAAACACAGAAATAAAAGTAAAAAGTCATTCCGTTAGACTAGGTTTGGTAAATATTGATTGAATAATATTTTTTTGCAAAAAATTACTTTATCCCTAGATACTTTTGATGTATGTAGTTAGGTAATATTTAATAATATTCTAAGAGCTAGCAACGTTTTCGAGAGAGAATTTCAGGTAGGTCAGTTTTTAGATATGCTATCTCTCTCACTCCCCCGGACGTCATACGGGCTATCTGGCTGGCGGTAGTGGTTGCGTTCATCAGTGCGCATCCTACCTGTACAGGTAAAATATCGATTTTTCAAATCATTTTAAGAAGTTTATTTTTATTTTTATTATTTTTATTGAATTTTTCGCAACATGAATCTATTATTGCCAGATATTTTTATCGTTGTTTAAATTGTGCCAGACGCTAATTTTGAATTAAAAAAAAATTATTTTCAAAATATTTCAGTATGGCTGAAATTTTTATATGATGTTATTTAAGTATCTAAAAACCTAAAATTAATTTGCCATTGGGCTGGTGATGAAATGGCTCCTATCATTGGAGATAAAATAATTTATGTGAACTTCAATAAGTGCTATTCATACCGGGTTGAAAGTAATAAAGTTATTAAAACTGTTGAAGATTCACTGTCTTGCGAAGAACACGAAGAAGCCGATTCTCGAATAATATATCACATTTGCCAAATAAATGTCGATGGTGAAGTTGTGATACGCTGCTCAGACACAGATATTTTAATAATACTTCTTGGTAACATGGATCATTTGAATGCATCACTAAAAATCTGGGTAAATCTGGGCGTGGGGAATCATGAGCGATTTATAAGCGTCAATCAAGTGCACGAAATTCTAGGGAATTCTTTATCGAAAGCTCTACCGTGCTTTCATGCACTCACAGGATGCGACTACACACCAGCTTTTTTCCGGAAAGGTAAACTTCGACCTTTTAAACTGTTAGAGCAATCAGAAGAGTATCAATTAGCCTGTCAAAATATTATAACAGATGATGAAGAATTGCTGGATGAGACATTTAAGATCTTAGAAAAGTTTATTTGTCACATTTACGGAGCTCGTGATTCTTGGAACGTCAATGAAGTTCGGTTTCATCTGTTTTCAAACACTTATCGGTCTAAAAAATCAGATGATAATTTTGAAAAAAAATTTCGTAATTTTGATCCATCAAGCCTACCGCCATGCAAAGCTGAATTGTATCAGCATTTACTACGAATTCGTTACGTAACAAAGTTTTGGAGAAATGCTCATTTACAACACCCAACATCTCTATCACCGCAAGCTTCTGGCTGGACCATAAATGACGATAAATATGATTTTATCTGGTTTGTTGGAGAGCAGTTACCATCATTAGTTGCCGACATTATCATTAAAGGTAAAAATTGAAAATAAAATACTAATAAATTTCTTTGCCGAAAGATTATAAAATTTTTCATTCTTTTACAGATAATAGCTTATTAGAAGACGATGATAATCCAAAAGACGACGATGACAATGAAAATGACAGCAGTGATGAAGATGATGATGATGATAATTATCAAGATGCCTCCGTTTTTAATGACACAATTATGGATTAAAAAATATAATTTTTGTTTACTTTCATCATTGAGATTGATTATTACCTTAATTTTGCACAAAAATAAATAATTATTTTAATGCTATGTTAATCCACAATTAATTCAATAGTTTTTAATTCTTTCTCTGTAATTTATTCGACAACTATTCCTAGACCAAGCAAAATGGTACCACATCACTTTTCACTTTTAGATCGGTCTGGCTGAAGGTTTAACAATCGAATTATTGTTTGGCAAATTAATTTTAGGTTTTTAGATACTTAAATAACATCATATAAAAATTTCAGCCATACTGAAATATTTTGAAAAAAATTTTTTTTTTAATTTAAAATTAGCGTCTGGCACAATTTAAACAACGATAAAAATATCTGGCAATAATAGATTCATGTTGCGAAAAATTCAATAAAAATAATAAAAATAAAAAAAAACTTCTTAAAATGATTTGAAAAATCGATATTTTACCTGTACAGGTAGGATGCGCACTGATGAACGCAACCACTACCGCCAGCCAGATAGCCCGTATGACGTCCGGGGGAGTGAGAGAGATAGCATATCTAAAAACTGGCCTACCTGAAATGCTTGTTTTCCCGACGTTGCTAGCTCTCGTACTATAAGGTTCTGTAATATAAAGAGACGTTACTTTCATAGTAAATGCTTTATAAATGGAGTCTTTGACATCTGTACAATTCGACAACTCAGCAGGAGACTGGAGAACGATGAACATTGAAATATTGTTCAATAATAACAGTTTTAATTATTTTTATAAATATGTAAATATGTCTATCTAATTTCTGGCAAAGCTAGATATGTTTTTTGCACCTTTTCAGGTTCATGTTGTTCAGATAACATTAATGTAACTTAAAATAGTTGTGTATATTAGGAAAATATTGAAAATTCAAAACCACTTATTGCAATTTTTCTTGAAAAGCACAATTATTATTTTGATAGTTTATTAAAAAAAGGGCAAATATAAGTTAGTTTTAGAAAAATGCTTTTACTGTTTAAATTTTCATTTAAAATCCTAATTAAAATTTAACACAAGCATTACAACATGTTATTAAAACCAAAAAACGGTAAATACCTAAAAGATTACCGTTTGAGGGTGTTCGTCGTTTGGATACTTGGGGGGAGGGAGACTTGCCGAGCTAACAGATGCAGAAAAGAATAATTTTGTAGACATAAAGAGACTCTGTAAATTTATTTTGAAAAAAAATATACCCGTGAAGTTTCTTGCCAGTTCTTCTTCACGAAGGTTTTTTTCGAACTGGTGGTAGAATCATGTTTTATTTGACGTCAATAAGAACAAATAATTGTCAATGTTGAGAAATAAATTGAATTTGAATTTGAAGATACCATAGAATTAATTAAAAAAATTCAAAAAGTGCTTACAAACAAGACAAAATTAGAAATTAGAAAAAAAGAAAAAGAAGGAAAGAAAAAGAATTAAAAACAGAATACAACGCCCACATTACTCTTTGGCCGAACTGCCACGTTGGACCGCCTAAGAAAACCGTTGTGCAAAATCAGTTTCAGTCTAATGAAAAATGTAATAAATTGAGTTTATGTCGCTTTTATTTTTACATTTATTTTTATCATAATGCAGGCAAACATATATAAATTTAACAATTATGGCACGCTTTGATTAATTAAAATTTTATACATAAATAAGTAAATGCAAAAGAATGGGGAAAATTACATGACAGAGGTCAGAACTATCAACAAAAGTTTTTGTAATTCCGTTCTATATAACTAATAAGTTTTTCAAAAGTCTTTGAAACCGAGGAATATGGTCTTTTTCTCATCTTTCGGGTCTATAATTTTAATTAAGTTTCCCTTAAAAAATTAAACCGTCGCTAATCTTTAGTATGAGGTTTAAGAGAAACATTTTTAAGCAACTTAAAAACCAAAAATACATGTTACATGTCAGTTTATGTATGTGCCCAGTCTCCTCTCACAATAACATTTAATAATCTAAAATAACAAATTAGATCATTTATTAAATAATGATATTCTATTCGTTCCTTAGTGATTTCAAATGTTATTTTTACACTTGGAGAACACGGCATCTTTGTTAGTAATTTTATATTTGAAAGATAGGACAAGCATCATGGATGAACTGTCGTATGTCATTGAAGTCAACTAAGACGATTACCTTACTTTTGCGTTCCCGCAAAACAGAGACCGGTATCGTGTCTATACTTCATTTATATTGTAGCTACGCCCAAAACATAATGATAGATTGTGTCCGTGGCCAAAATACATGTCAGGTTTGACAGTCGTCTAGTTGGCATGGTAGAGACTAGTCACTTGAATTGCAATTGTAGAAAAATTCTTTATTTGCCTGTCAACTTTTTGTTGATAACAAACCAAAACAAAAATAATTGAATTAGAACGTGCAGAACGCGCTTTGTTAAAAGTAATGCTCTTTAAACCAGGATGATTTCCAACGGATCGTCTGTACTGTATCAACAAGGCTCTGTCAGTAAGGAAGCTTTACATTTTGTTCATTATATTGAAAAGACACAAATCCACTATATGCTGCCCAAATATAACACAAAAAAGGAGGAAAAATATTGTTATGTGTACTCGAATAAAAACCACCTTTGCTTCCAGGCAATATGATAGTCGTCCGGCAAAAATTTACAACAAAATTAATAAAAATGTAGAGATCTACCAGTAAATCCCCAAAAGAATTACAAAAACTTCCTACCAACTTCTTGACATTTGTGACATTTGAATCACTACAACATAACACATACTAATGCACAATACACACACTAACCAAACAAACATATATGCCTTCCATAAAAGTATCATTACGAAAAAGTTTATTGTATTTTAGTAATTTTAAATTGAGTTATTAAAATCATAAAGAAAGAGTTGCAAGAATGTGCATATAAATATACACACTTATGTGAAAAAAACAATTTGAACTTAAGAAATTATTATTGTCATTAAAAAATTGTTACCCACATTGTACTCTGTGTAGCTAGGGAAGAGCGTTGTCATCTGTCACAGGCATTACTTGCTTACTATACTATTTCCATTTCTTTATTTTCTCGATGACAGCTCCTGTGTAACCTTGTGCGAACGTTTTTTTACATTATGTATGCATTATTTTATAAAAATATGACGTTTACACACGTACAAGGTTATATAATACCAGAGTCGGAGAAACTGATAGGGATGGAGCTAGAGAGCATTATATCAAATTAGAACTGTCATCGAGAAAATAAAGAAATGGAAATAGTATAGGTGACTTCGATCACTAATTTAAAATTTAAAATGTTGCTTTTGACATAAACTATTATCAAATTAAAATTCGTATGTGTTAAGCATAAATTCATATAGACATATATTTAAATTTTTTTTTGCATATAAGTTTATTCTGATATTCTACCACTTCTCTCTTTAGTCAAATGTGTACATTACATGCTGACTATAATTATTTTTTTTATTCATCTCGATTTACTAACTGAAATTTAAAAATTTATTAATATTGTTCTAATTTTAGTATTCCAGTGTGAAAGCTAACAAAATGCTCAATTGGCAGCGAAGAGCCGCAATCGTGTTAAGCCATATAATATAATTTACATAATATTATAATTTACGTTGATTTTAACGACAGTGCCGAAGGATTTCAGCACAATAGATATGTAAAGTACTTCAGCCAGGTACATATTACCAGCTAAAGTTGTGAGTTAGTTCAGCAGAAATATTTCGTTTTATTTATTGATATTAAACTAGTTGATAGAAAAAGAAGAGTAAAAAACATTCTATAAGCTCATTAAGACTTACTACCTTTAGTCCGCAGTTTGGTTTGTGTCCTACTATTATAATGAATCTATTTAATCTTCTAAAAACTAAATGATCTATTGTACATGAGCACTTTTAAAATTAAATAGCTCAGCTACAATTAATAAACCTTCGCTTAACTCAACTACAATAAATTTACCCATGCTTAACTCAACTACATGCAAGCATTTGACGCTCGCTCCGCTCCGCTCCGCTTGCTTTCTGCATGGTACAACAACACAGGTTAGGATAGGTTTGTATGTAGTTAATACGCGCGCGAGCCGAGAGCGAAACGAGCGTGGTGCGAAAACACCCGGCAAAGCAGCAGGATCAAATTAAGTACCATTTCCAGCTGTGACGGTACAAACTCGAACTGTGTATTTAAAATGGGAATATAATCTCAATATACCTACTATTAGGATTTGGCAATATTAATTTTCAAAAGTTACTATAAAAATGCTAATAATGATAGACGTAATTGTAGATTTATAAAAGAAGTAAAAATTAGTTAACGAAAAGGAAACGATCTTAATATATTTTGTTCCTTTACTGGACTATGGAGCCTCTAAATGAAACTCTGACTTTTTGCAGACTTGATTTTAATTATATAACAATATTGTTTCACAATGATGTGGTTTAAATGACGACCAGAGATAGAATAAGTAGGTAGGTATACAATGCAAATAATTCAATGAATCATACGCCTGTAAAATAAAGATAGCAAAGTTGTAGCACCCAAACAATGTCTATGAATAACGTTAGGTGGACACCTACGTGGTTAGCAGCCAGTTAGCTGGCGTTAACACATTTTATTGATTAAACGAGTGGTGTAGTGGTGAGTGTCCTTGCCTCTTGCGCCGGGGTTCCCGGGTTCGAGTCCTGGTGGGGGCGTGCATTTGTGTGGTGAACGCAGGTGTTTGTTCTTGGGTCATAGTTGTTTTTGTATTTGTATATGTATGTTTATTCTGTAGAGTTTCTCTCCCTTTGTTAAATACGATCTTTTTAGTAGTAATTATTTATAGGAAAAATAAGTAAGGGATGCTTTCGCGTCTACACATTGATTATAACACAAAGGTTCATTCTTTTATAACAGTTTATTATACTTTGCTTCGAGATATCATTTGAAACTTAATGCTAGTAATAGGGTATATAGTCGCAAGTGCGTTGTGTGCGTGTGGTGCACCGTGAGAAAAGCATTCTTTCGTTTGGGTATAAATAGGGCAGTAGGCCGCAGAGTGGGGACTGGATATTCAGCTTCGGGTTCAGGAGCATTCGATCTTTTGATTTGTCAGGAAGGGAAAGTAATCCAAAAGTTCAGCCGGTTTGTACATAGTCAAAGTTTTAATTTAAAGTAGAATACAGTGTTGTGTTTGAAGGTGGGTCCTGTTTTTGGGTGAGTGTTTATTTTATTTATATTGTAGGATAAATTAATAGGGAATTTAGATTTTAGGAAAGTTCTGCCAATTCGTAGACTAAAGTTTAATTTTCGAATTTATCTTAGATTATTTACATAATAGTTTAGATTATTGAGTTTGGTGGTGAATCTTGTTTTAGTGAGTGTTTATTTTATTTAAATTGGTAGGGTAACTTAATAGGGAGATTAACTTTTAGATTATATTTATTTAAATTTGGTCTTGATTTATTTATTAAAATTTTATGTATTTTATTCTTTACATATTTATTATTATATATATTTATTTATATATATGTATGTATATATATATCTTTATATACTTACATTTCATATTTTGATTTATTTATATTAAAAGTAATTAACCACACACACACAGAACACAATACATACACACTAAAAATGCTGTCAATTGTGATGTGCTTTATATTTGCCTAAATATAATGTATTTATGGATTGCAATGGTGAGATATTTTAAAAGGTTATTTGAATGAATCAAAATAATTTATCTAACATACATTTGTACACTGAGTGTGATAATCTCCAACTTGGTGAAGTTTGCAGAGGTGATAAGTTAGGATATCTATCTCTTTATTTTCTTTCTTTATCTTTAGGTATGTCAATTGGCTCACAACCACTGTCGTGAAGTCTCTTGTAACCATTTTCAATAATCTGGGTTTCTGGTGTTACGACAGGATGACATTCCGGTGCATCAGCCTCAGTGAGAAAGTTGGTTCTGGAACTTCTTGACTAAATAATTGACAAATTCAAACAATTCGACAAATTCCTTCTTTCATTTATGTTCATTTTGTGACTTGTTAACTGGCATAAGACCAAACAGTGTGGTAACGCCATCTAGTTATCTATTTAGAAAACAAATTTTTTGTATGCTACCTCACCTTCCCCCCCCTCTTCCCTCGCCTTGCATTACATTTCGACTATGTCGAACGTTTGACAATAAGTCAGTCTCTCGAAGATTCTTCCTCTGATCGCTGCGACTACCGTTACTGTCGTTCTAAGCGTACCGCCGGGTGCTGATATCAGCACCTCGTCTCCCGCGCCGGTATTCTTACAAAATATCGGATACACATTAAGCAAACTAGATATTTGGACAAAACCAAATCAACGCGGAAAAGCAAAGCAACCTGGATAACGTGGCGCCACGGTCAAAGTCCACCAACCACCCCAGGATAAGCCGACCATCGGAGCTGTGTTCCAGGACCGACCAGCAGAAGACAGGTTAGTGCAAGGCTTCCTTTTCTCTCTTCCTTATTTGCTCCTTTATTTTACGGAATCCAAATTTTGCATTTGGCGTGTCCATATATTACTTGGTCCTTTGAGTCGGATTCCAACCGCCCTTAATGGAAATTACTTCGTTAAGTTTACTTAAATACTAATATTTATTCGCATTATACTAGTATATTTGCTCATATTCAACCGCTCATATCTTCCCGCGCTTATTATATTTATTCATATTATATCCGCTTATTCTTTCCTAAATTAGAACCTACCGCTAAAACCATTATTTACCCAGTCTAATTTAAATATTCCATTCTTGAAATCTCCACATTATACGCATCAAGCAACTCAATGTAATTAATTTTTTCCGTTACGTTTACAATTTCGAACTACCGACGTAAGACGTAAAAACTCTGACTAGGTACGTTTTTATATTACTTATTTATTACATAATCGCATTAAAAACTACACAAAATATACTGATCTTTTAGATATTCCTCATAGGTATTTATTTAAGTTGGTACTTTAGAGGTTAATAAAATTGTAAGTTCGAGATCTTTCTTCCAACGGTTACTTTTTATGTAGGTAGATAGCAAACAACACCGCTAAATATTTCGCTCGCTCTTAAGTAATAGGTTTGAAACTATTTATTTAACGTTCCTTCGGTGTTTATCTCGTATTTAGTTTGATCTAGGTATTTGGTAATTAAGCACAATGCCTAAGGATAAAGGTACCGAACGCGAGTATGACGCAGATTTAGCGATGTTACAAGCTAAACGAGAAGCTATGTTCGAGTATTTACAGCATGCTTATGATTTATCGAAAGCGATTTCGTCCACCGATACAAACAGCGTAGATATGTTCCTTGACGCCAGCAGTAACATTGACGTCATTCGTTCAGAGTTTCAAACTGTGTTAGATTGTTATAATAAGAGGCTTCTTTCTATAAACCCAAACGCTTTACCTGACTATAAAAGTTTAGTTTCCTTTGAGTTATTATTCAATCGTGTAAAGAGACTGGTTACACAATATACGGAAAGTGCAACGAACTATTTAGATAAAAACTCTGAGGGTCCTAAGGGCAACAGACCTAGATTACCTGCAATGGAAATTGTTCCTTTTGATGGAGAAATATGTTCGTGGCCGCTTTTCTATGAGAGTTTTAAGACTACAATTCATAATAACACATCATTAACAGATGCCGAAAAGCTTTATTATTTATTGGGTAAAATATCGGGCAAGGCTAGTTCAGCGTGCGCTGGTATTACGCCGAGCGCCGAGAATTATAATCTAATATTTCGATGTTTAGTAGATAAATACGAAGATAAACGAGTTTTTGCCTCGGTTTATATGAATAAAATATTTGATTTCAAACCGATAACTACCGCTACTACAGCTAATTTTGATTTGTTTACTGAACACTTTGTAAGTGCAGTTAATGCACTTAAAAACTTAAAATTAGATAATTTATTTGATTCGCTTGTTCTGCATATTGCATTAAAGAAATTAGACCCAGGTACAGTGCGTGGGTTCGAGTCCCGCGGCGAACCTAACTGCATACCGACTTTTAGTGACTTAGTACAATTCATTTCGAACCAAAACAAGATACTCCAGCATGTACATTCAGTCACTCCCGCCGTCACTCCCGCCGCATCCGCCAATACGCCTGGTGGAACTCGCTTAAGTCACCAGCAGCGTTCGAAAAATAGTATTGCTCCGCCGCCGCCGAAATATCAATCATATGTTGTTAGTACTTCGGCCGCTGGAAACAAGTGTTTGTGTTCTAACTTTACACATACTCATTTGTTTAAATGTTCTGCTTTTAATAAATTGACGCCGCACGAACGTTTTGGAGTAGTTAAGGATAATAATGCGTGTGTTAATTGTTTAAGTCTGAAACATCGGGTATCATCTTGTAATTCAAACACTAATTGTCGAATATGTAAATTGAAACACCATTCGCTACTGCACTTTGACCGCGAGGTCGGGGTTGGGGCCCGCGCGCCTCCGCCCGCGGCGCCCGCGCCTCTTGCCGCCGACGCCCGCGCGGACGTCGCGTTGTGTGCGACGCGGCCCGCTCCGCCTGCCGCCGCCGCCGCGTGCCTCGGCCGGCCCGGCTCCACGGTGTTGCTGGCCACGGCCCAGGTGCTGGCGCGCGATTCCCGCGGTGTTTTACACACTGTTCGCGCGTTATTAGATTCCGCCTCGCAGAGTAGTTTTATTACAAAAGATTGTTGTGAGCGATTGGGCCTCAAGTCTCAAACTATTAGGCATACCATAATACGGGGGTTTGCAGGCACAGAAAGCAAAGTAAGCGAGTCGGTTACGTTTAATTTCGCATCGCGGTTTAATTTGAATGTCAATTATGACGTAAACTGTTTATTAGTAAACCATATTACAGACAATTTGCCGACAGCCATGGTCGATAAATCCTCATTTACTTATTTAGATAATTTAACGCTTGCAGATGATTCTTTTACAATTCCTGGTAAAATTGATGTATTGTTTGGAGCTTCGATATTTCCGCATTTAATTTTAAATAATGTTGTTCGCGCCGCCGCCGGCTCCTCATTGCCTCCCGCCATCGAGACAATACTCGGGTATGTAATAATGGGCTCCGTGCCCGCCGCAACGCCCGCTCGCACGGCCTGTCTCACGTCGTGCTGCGTGACCGAGGATGACTCTTTGGATGTGCTAGTGAAGCGATTTTGGGATCTCGAGGATGTGCCCGATACGCTCGTTCAGTGTTCAGACGACACTGAATGTGAATATATTTACAAATGCACCACCGAACGGGACTGTGACACTGGCCGTTATACAGTGGCCTTGCCGTTTCGAGGTGATGTGTACGCGCTTGGTGATTCCACAGAAATCGCTCGCAAACGTTTCGTTTGTTTGGAACGCAAATTAGAAGCTTCGCCTAAATTAAGATTAGCTTACGATAATGTTATTAAAGATTATTTAATTAAAGGCTACTTGTCACCCGCGCCCCGCGACGACCCCGCGCTTCCTTGTTACGTAATTCCGCACCACGCCGTCGTCAGCGGGGATAAACCGCTCCGCCCCGTTCTAGACGCCAGTTGTAAAACAACGTCTACCGCTTCATTAAACGACATTCTTCATGGTGGCCCTAACCTGCAAGGTGATCTTTTTAATATACTTTTGAATTTCAGACTTTACGCTATTGCCATAACCGCCGATTGTCGTCAAATGTTTTTACAAATTATTGTCCGCGAAGCAGACCGTCGATACCAAAAAATATTTTATCGTTTTAGCCCAGATGAACCGCTCGCACTTTATCAATTCAACCGCGTATGTTTCGGTATAAAATCAAGTCCTTATCACGCATTGCGCACGGTGAAGCAGTTAATCATCGACGAGGGACACAAGTACCCACTCGCGAGTGACATAGCGGCGAGTTCATTGTATATGGATGACCTGGCCTACTCCGTGCCCGACGCTAGGACGGCTGTAGATGCTAGTCGAGAGCTGATCGACATGTTTAAGTCAGCTCAGTGGGATCTGGTCAAATGGAACAGCAACTCGAGGGCAGTCCTTGAGCACGTGCCCGCGACCCACAGACTCGACGGCGGAGTAGAATTTGATAAAAACGCGCAGCATAAAATATTAGGTCTACATTGGTCAACGGACTCCGATGAATTTTATTTTAAAATCTCGTCGCCCGATGACGTCTGCACCAAGCGCTCGATTTTATCGACAGTGGCTAGATTATGGGACATTATGGGTTTCGTGGCGCCCACAGTTCTGTACGCTAAGCTTATAATTAAGCAGCTGTGGCAGCTACAAGTTGATTGGGATGATACCCCGCCCGCTTATATTGTGAAGCTGTGGCAGCAGTTCTGTCGCGAACTTCCGGCTCTCAATAACTTTCGCATTTCACGACATTTAGGAGTTACCAACGAGTGCGTCGTTTCTCTTGCCGGTTTCGCAGACGCGAGTGAGAAGGCGTATGGAGGTGTTGTATACCTTCATGTTAGTTCCGTCAGTGGTGTAAGCGCGCGCCTTGTTTGTGCTAAGTCTCGGGTCGCGCCTTCCACTCCGCATACGATCGCTCGACTTGAACTCTGTGCCTGTGTATTACTCGCCAAGTTGATTCGTGCCGTTTTAAACCATTACGGCCCTCGTTTTAATTTAAAGATTTATGCCTTCACAGATTCAAAAGTAGCACTCTACTGGCTAAAAAGTTCGCCCCATCGCTGGCAAACGTTCGTCGCAAATCGCGTTGTTCAAATTTCCGAGAACGTTTCAGCACAAAACTTTTACCACGTTGCCGGAGTTGAAAATCCTGCCGACTGCTTGTCCCGCGGCATCACACCGCAGAAACTAATAACGCATCCACTCTGGTTACACGGCCCTACGTGGCTGTCTGAAGACGTATCACAGTGGCCTCTAAGAAATATTGACAACGACGTCTCGCCTGCCGATATGCCAGAGCATAAATTCATCGTACACGCTACTACCCTATCCGCGTCCTCTACTATTTATGACCTCGCTCTACGCATTTCATCGTGGAGTAAATTATTACGCATACTTGTTTATGTATTTAGATTTGCAAAAATATTACCGCGCCGCCATTCAATTTCTGTTACGCTTTCCGAATTAGATTACGCGGAATCTAAGGTAATCGAATTACTTCAACATAAATATTTCGCGGAAGAGTTTGCTAGTTTACGAGACGGCAAACAATGCAGTCGTTCATTTAACAAGTTATCGCCGTACCTTCATAACGGAATGATTCGCGTCGGAGGCCGCCTCGCGAACTCCGAACTCTGCTACGAGCAGAAACACCCAGTAATACTTCCGCGCAACGACCACGTCGTCGACTTACTCATCGATTACTACCACAAGTTGCACTCGCACGCTGGTCCCGAGTTGCTGATGTCTTTGCTTAGGCAACGATACTGGATTTTATCCGCCCGCCGTGTCGTAAGACATAGAATACATAAATGTAACAGATGTTTTAGATTGAAGCCGCGTTCCGCTCACCCGCTCATGTCAGATTTACCAGACTGCCGCACACGTCCCGCAATAAAGGCGTTCACCCACACAGGTTGCGACTACGCCGGTCCCATACCATACACGCCAGTCCGACGTAGAGGCACACGCAGTGAAAAGGCTTATATTTGTCTTTTCACGTGTCTAACAACTCGCGCCGTTCATATAGAGGTAGCTACAGACCTTAGCACGCCTAGCTTTCTGGCCGCCCTAAAACGCTTTCTCTCGCGTCGCGGACCGGTGCAGTATATGCGGTCTGACAATGGGACCAATTTCGTAGGGGCTAATTCTTATCTAAAAGAGCTTTACAGATTTATCACTAAAGAATATCAACCTCGTTTCGAAGAAATTCTCCTTGAAAATCGCATCACTTGGAAGTTCAACTGTCCCGCCGCCGGACATTTTGGCGGATGTTGGGAGAGTATGGTAAAGGTCATTAAAAATCACCTATTTAAAGTAATCGGCCAGCAGCTATTGTCGTATGAAGAGCTCACCACGGTCCTCGTTCAGATTGAATGTTTACTAAATTCGCGCCCGCTTACCGTGTTGAGCCCTGATCCAGCCGAACCTGCAGCTCTGACTCCAAGTCATTTTCTTCACACCGCCCCACTTTATTCTTTACCCGCGCCCGCGGTGGAGTCAGACAATGTGTCTCTCCTGCATAGACATTCGTTATTGGATCAACTCGTTCAATCCTTTTGGCGTCGATGGAGTACAGAGTACCTCCACAGTCTCCAGACTCGTCAGAAGTGGAACACACCTGACAGCTCCATCACTGCCGGGACAGTGGTTGTCATAATAACGGACAACTCACCCCCGCTAGCCTGGCCGTTAGCGGTGGTGGAGAGCGTTCATCCCGCGAAGGACGGAGTTATTCGCGTAGCTGCAGTTAGGACAGCTAGAGGAACGTATCTGCGACCGGTTGTGCGTCTTTGTCCGCTTCCTACTCAATGACATAGCTTCCGTTTGAAAACTTCCGTTTGTATATTATAGTTTATGTATAATCCGTAGTATAAGTATGTACCTATATTCTTATATGTATAATATATGTATTTTTTCGCTTCGCACATACTTTACATATAGTAATAATTTAAATCGCTATGATAGTCTTTAAAGGTGACCCTTTAAGGGCGGCTGGAATGGTAACGCCATCTAGTTATCTATTTAGAAAACAAATTTTTTGTATGCTACCTCACCTTCCCCCCCCTCTTCCCTCGCCTTGCATTACATTTCGACTATGTCGAACGTTTGACAATAAGTCAGTCTCTCGAAGATTCTTCCTCTGATCGCTGCGACTACCGTTACTGTCGTTCTAAGCGTACCGCCGGGTGCTGATATCAGCACCTCGTCTCCCGCGCCGGTATTCTTACAAAATATCGGATACACATTAAGCAAACTAGATATTTGGACAAAACCAAATCAACGCGGAAAAGCAAAGCAACCTGGATAACGTGGCGCCACGGTCAAAGTCCACCAACCACCCCAGGATAAGCCGACCATCGGAGCTGTGTTCCAGGACCGACCAGCAGAAGACAGGTTAGTGCAAGGCTTCCTTTTCTCTCTCCCTTATTTGCTCCTTTATTTTACGGAATCCAAATTTTGCATTTGGCGTGTCCACAGTGGTTGAAGTTTCTTGTAATCAATTTCAATGATCTGAGCTTCTGGTGTTACGACAGGATGACACTCCGGTACATCAGACTCAGTGAGAAAGTTGGTTCTGGCGCTTCTTGGCTGTATAATTAACAGATGTCATAGAATGAATTATAAATCTATTTATTTCTCTTCTTCATTCATATATTTATTTCATGAATTATTAACGAACGTAATATTAAACAGTCGTTAAAGTTTCTATTTTCATTCTCATTGTTCTGACTATCTGTTGATGCGACAAGGACGAGTTCCGGCTCACCAGACTCAGAGGGAGATTGGATTTGGAAATTCTTGGCTGAATAATTGACAAATATTAAAAATTCTTATTTCTTTCCTAAATTTATGTTCATTTTGTGACTTGTTATCTGGCATAAGACCAAACAGTGGTTGAAGTCTCTTGTAATCAATTTCAATGATCTGAGCTTCTGGTGTTACGACAGGATGACACTCCGGTGCATCAGACTCAGTGAGAAAGTTGGTTCTGGCGCTTCTTGGCTGTATAATTAACAAATGTCATGGAATGAATTATGAATTGGGATTTGAAAATTCTTGGCTGAATAAATAACAATTAACATGAAATGGATATATCAATTACCCTTCTGTGTAATTAATGAGATCTATGCAAAATAATCCAATTTGGAGACCACACTACTCAGTTTAAAATAAAATATCTACAAATTTGGGTTTTGTGAGATAATTAACTTTATTCAGGATTGTGGAAGTTATTGTTAGTTTTATTTATTCTCACAATCTCACCATATGCCATCTTCTACTAATCTTATAAATCTATCTTCTTACAATGTATTATTATGCATTACTAACACTCGGGTGTTGGATTGGTGAATCCTGGAGAGAGAAAATCAAAAAATGAAAGGATGTCTCTCACATGAATAGGGCGAGGATAGGGGCCCTACTCACACCCCATTTTTTTATAAATTCCCAATATATTTTAATTCATCAAACCTATTTAAACAGTCCTTTATTACCTTTTATATCTTTTATTATATATTATATTATATGTACTTATTATATTATATTTATTATATATTTTTATTACAATAGCATTTACTTTCATTCTTAGGTACATTCTTTGTTTCTTATCTTTGTCACATACCTCGGAAAAGAACTTGGTTACTATACAACACATTGTAGAGTCCTACCCAACCTTAGACGATCACGCCAAATAAATATTGTATTTAATTAATAATATTTTATATCGTGCCAATTATAATTGCTCATTCTAAAATTTTATATATTAGCTGAAGGTTTTATATATATTTTGGATAAAAGGTATAAGAATAAAGTTTGACAGTTATATGTTAGGTTTTATATTATGTTTATGTATTTATTTCAAATTTATATTTATGACATTCCCTTATATTACACATTATGATGATGTCGAGATTGGGGGGGGTGGTCGTCACACAGCTTTTCACGAAAAGTGATTTTGGTTCAAACAAACATCACGACACGAAAGTGGATCAATTATTAAAATAGATGACCATTTAGATTTTTTTCTTTGCCTTTTTTGCAAAATTATAACGATCATTTAAATACATGCCGTAGAGAGTTATGTGGGACTCGTCCCGACGCCTACCAGAACCATACCCACTAAAAACCCCCTGTTGGCTCGTGCATTTTTGCCACTCAGCCTTCATCTGAGCGACGGCCAATTGGAGAAAGAGGCCGCGCTAGCGGGGCCCAGAAGGGGTCACCCGCTTGGATTACATAGCACTGAAGGTGAATACATAGCACTGAAGGTGCTCAAAATGAAAATCAAATAATAAAAAATAAAATAAAAAATAAAAAAAAATTGCAAAATAAAATTGAATTAATTCGCATTTACGTTAGAATTAGAATTTGCGGCCAGAAGGGCTTCGAGATTGGCGGACAGTCTGGTGGATGAGTACGCTTGCGCATTCCTAGGCCTAGCGACTTTGAACTTCGAATCTAAGACAGGAGTAGTATATGAGACTGAATCACGAACTAGAGGATTGGAATAGGTTTCGGAGCGTTTGAAGAACGCTTCAGAGAGTGTTTTGAGGTGTTGTTGTACTGTAGACAGTTCAAGATCTCTACGCAAGTACGCGTTACGCACGTACAACGGTGCGTTTGTGGCCCTGCGGCAAAAGAGGTTTTGAACTACCTGCAGTTTGTGCAGTTTTGGCGTGGGCAAAGATTGGCGAGGCATATGTCATGACGGGTCTAACGCAGACCTTGTAAAGTGTACGTTTGTTTCTGAAAGACATTTTACTTTCCCTACCTAACATGCTATTTAGGCGGCCTAAGTAGTGACGAGCGAGTTTCGAAACTCTTTCGACGTGTGGCTTGAAAGAAAGCGTTGGATCTAATGTGACGCCTAAGTATTTAGTACTGCGCTTCTAGGAGATGGGAATGCCTAACATTCGAACGTGGGGATCGCCAGCGGGACGACGGCGTTTGTGGTCGAAGCGCAACACAGAACTCTTTTCAGGGTTCACATCGATGCGCCATTTTTGAAACCATACACCAAGGTGCCGAACACTGTGGCCTTTGGTATAGAGTGCGGTGTCGTCGGCAAAGAGGACGAGTTCGACGTCTTTCGGCGGGATGGGAATGTCGTTGGTGTACACGGTGTACAGCAGAGGGGCGAGGACTGAGCCTTGAGGGACTCCAGCCTTTATGGGACGAGGCGCAGAAAGCGTGCCTTCGTGTTTAAATCGAAACGTACGGTCTTTGAGAAACGACGCTATTAACCTGACTAGGCGATCCGGTAAGCCTATCTTGTAGAGTTTATAAACGAGACCGCTGTGCCAGACTTTATCGAAAGCCTTGGCTACGTCAAAGAAAACCGCGACTGTTTTATAACGACTATTCAATAACTCGACTATTCGATGGACTTACTAAGGGCAGGAGTGTTTAGCGCGAAAGCCGAACTGATGGGGAATAATGAGAGGATCGCCATCCGTTGGAAATAGATGGTTCCGCATTCGAGAGAGTATGACTTTCTCGAGAAGTTTAGACATTGCCTTGAGGAGGCTGATGGGTCTGTGATTAGCCGGGACGTTCAGAGGTTTGCCCGGCTTGGGAATGCCTATGACTGTCGCTTCTTTCCAAGCTTTTGGAAAGTAGCTATGGTCGAAGCAGGCATTGAAAATGATAGCTAACAAGGTAAGCATCTGTTGAGGTAGGTACTTAAGTGCGTGGTTGGAAATTCCATCCGCACCCGGAGCCTTTTTGGACTTTTGATTTCTAATGAGAAGCAAGATTTCGTCATTAGAGACTGTGACAGGGTCGGCGGTGATGGGGAGAGAGTCTCTGCGAAGGATTTCGTCCTCCACCGCCTGGATGTGTGAGGGATCAGCAGGTTGCGTGCTGGGCGAGCATTGTGCGGCAATGCTGTCAGCGAAGCATTCGGCTTTCTCTTCGACTTCAAAGGCAGTAGTGCCATCGGGACGAGTGAGAGGAGGAACGTGAGAGGCGGTGTCTACGCGTAAGGCTCGGGCCATGCTATAGTGCGCTTGGTGGGACGGAGAGATATTCGCCATGAGATCGTTCATCTGAGCGTCTCGGAGTTCCGCGAGGCAAGACGTAACTTTACGTTGAAGCTGATTCGCAGCTGTTCTATAGGCGGGCGTAGGATATTTCTTGGCTCTCCGGAGAGCCGCGTTCTTAGCTTTAATAAGATTGCTAACGGCTAAGGGAAGCGTGGGTTTGCCTTGCTTAGAAACCTTTTCGTTGTCAATGATGGCTGAGTTGATAGCATCAGTGAGAGAATTTACTAATGAATCAATTTTATCCGGGCTATCTAATTGTTCGGGAGAGATCGCGAGTGGAGAGTTCGGAGCCTCTAAGGCTGAAACTAACGTATTTTTAAAGCCTTTCCAATTGGTAAAGGTCTTAGGAGATGAGACGTCATCGTTCGGCGGTCCTAGCACGAGGGAGACGGGGCGATGGTCGGAGCCTAGGTCATCGAGAGGTTCGATAGACCTAAGGTCGAGGTTGATTCGCTTGAATATTGCAAAATCGAGGATATCAGGAGAGTGGTTCGGGTTGTCGGGATAGTGGGTGGGAGTGATGGGGGAGATGACATCTAAGTCAAGTGAATTTGTGATGGCGAGGAGAGCGATACCGCTGGTGTTGATCGATAGGCACGTCCAGTCAGTATGTTTGGAGTTAAAGTCTCCGAACATAATGACTGAATGGCCGAGGGCGAGAATGGCCTCAAAGTCGCTGCGGATTGGTCTGGTACCACTAGGTATGTAGACTGAAGCTATGATGATGGTCGGATGACCAGTCATAGCCAATCTACACACAGTGGCTTCCATGTTGAGGAGAGGAGGGGTAGGGAGAGGGCAGCAATGGAATCCTCTTTTGTAATATATAGCAGTGACGCCGAAACCGTCGGAGTTGGGCCTGTCGTTACGAATAAACGCGTATTTAGGTATAGCGAATCCCCTGGAGCGGTTTGGAGTTAGCCACGTCTCTTGAAGAAGCAATAAGTCTGGCTCGTTGTTCTGAAGGAACAGTTTGAGCTCAGGAAGGTTAGTATTAAGGCTACGAACGTTAAAAGAAACTAGGGATAAGCCCTTGGGTTTGATACGACCGGACGCGGGATTTGCGGGTCTAGACATTATATTGCTTATTTACGAATTTATACAAAAACAAAAAAAAATAATAATAAAATAAAATTTATAACGAACTTAGAAGCGAGTGGTGTTCGGCTAACGCAAATAAACGCTCTTGAGGAGAGCGGGCGGCCCGCAGTTTGCGTGCGAGAACAGAAATTTCCGAAATGTCGACGTTTTGAATGACGTCGAACACGGTCTTCATGTCCTCAGCCAGCGACGACTGAGGTGAAGATGACAAAGCAGGACGCGGCCCTACGGAAGCTACGGGAGCTGGGATGGGTCGGGAAGGTGCAGGCGGGACAGCCAGACGCTGCCTTCAAGACAGAGCCGGAGTAGGCGTCGGCTGAACGCGCTCTGCTTCCGGGGGACCCCGGTTGCGCAGCGGCGGGAAGTTAGCGGGAGTGAGCGGCGGCGCCGGTTTAGGCGCGACCTTCTTGGCGGTGGAGCGCGGAGCGCGCGGGCAACCCCTGTAGTTAGCTGTGTGACCGGACTGGCCGCACAGCACACAGGCAGGGGGGGAAGTGGATTCGGGAGTGCGAGTGCACCCCTTCGTAAAATGTGGATCCAGGCACTTAACGCACCTGGGGGGAGCTGAGCAGTTAGCCGCTGCGTGGCCGTAGAGCTGGCAGCGGTGGCACTGCCCAGGGTGACCGCGGGGGTTGGGACGCTCGACAGAGATATTTGAGAGTCCGCAAATTGTGCGAGCCTCTCTAAAGATCTCCCTCGAGTTGGGAGGTTACAGTGCATCTTGTGCACTGCTTCAGCCGGGAAACCCTGGGACTTAAGGTCCTCGAGGATTTCTTCATTCGCGAGCTCGAACGGGACGCCCCGTAGTACTGCGCGGATCTTACGCTCCTCCGGGAGGGCGTAGGTGTGATACGCGATTTGTTTTAAAGAAAGTAACCTGGTGAACGCGCGGAAGTCGTCGACGGTCGCGACTTGTATTTTAATTGTATCGCCAGCGTTGGCGGCTTTTAAGTAATTAATTTTGTGCTCTTTGCACAAGTTAGAAACCGCGGTCCAGCGCGCTTTTTCACGCAGGAAGACGGGCGGAGGGAGCTGAGGTTTCGGCGGGACGGGAGCGCAGCGCGCCCTGGCTTCGATGGGACCGACGGAGACGCGGTCACTTCGAGTGACATGAGCGGCGCGGGGGCGGGTGTAGAAGACACCGGGGTTGGCTCGGGTGTTGAAGACACCGCGGCTTTTTTCAAACGCTTCTTAGAGCGTTTGGCAACTAACTGGAACGCGGGCTCAGGAGAACCGGTTAGGGTGGCGGCGACCGACGAAGCTTCGGACGCGGCGGAGTCTGAATCGCTCCCGGGAGCGGTACGCTTCCTGCGAGATGAGCGCGAGGATGAGACCGACGCGCAGTCCATATCGGATGGAACGGGAGACGCGGGAGAGCTATACACCTGAGGGGTCTGGACATTAGAGGCCTGACGGGCCGGGGTTGAGGCCTGAGGGGCCGGGGACGCAATAGATGCCTGTAAGGCCTGCGTTAGTACGTCATCGGGTATGCTTACGCCGGACGCAGCGAGCGCCTGGACGAACGACTTAAGAATATTAACAAGGTCCATTGGAGGGCTTGGAATTACAATATGTAATATATAAATATATAATGTATGCCTAGGTTCCCTAGCAAACCTAGCACCTATTTATATAATAAATGCCTAGGATTCCTAAATAAAAACCTAGCGAACTCTAACGGCAAACCTCCCTATCAGCGGTAGGGGGGCTGGGGAGAATAACTTAAAACTAACCGTAGTACGCCGAAGGCCGCTACCTAGAAACCTAAAAAAGGGTACGCAGGTAAAGAGTTGACCGCGTTTGGGTCAACCTTTACCGACAGAAAGGACAAATACACACGAAGAACACACAGATATGATAAAAATAAATATGAAAATAGGAGAAAAGTAAATAAACTAGAGAAGAGAAATAAAATAAAAATAAAAGGACTGGTTCAGTACAAATTCGTTGTCACCGTTAAGTATCCTTTGTACTGAGACCAGACTACTTACGCTGGGCACAACACTGCACTCAGCACAAGCACAACACAACTTAGCACAGCACTTTGAAGACTAAGGGGCTTAGTCGCAAAGAAAAATCGCACTTTATCAGCACTCAGAGGGAGTAGAAAAACCTTGAAAACCGTAGCACGGAACCAACACGCTAAACTGTGACGTCAGTAGACTGAGCGCCACGGAATATCGGGCAGGGACCGATCAACGGAGAACGGGGTCTTGCACGTCCGCACCGCGTGGTGATCGGAGCGAGAATGTGACATGCCGTATTATAATACAATAATTTTGCATACTTTTTTTGATTTGCAACTAGCACAAGCGCAGTCTTTGTTTAAAGTAAAATAGCGGAAGATAGGTGACGTTCTTACATTGCGTACCTGAAAAATGCCTCTGGTACTATCACAGCAATTACTCACACAAACTCAATTATATTGTTCCCCGACATACATACAATATAAATGATGACCGATTGGTGTAGTGGTAAGTAACCCTGCCTCATACGCCGAAGGTCCCAGGTTCGAGTCCGGGAAGGGCATTCATTTGTGTGATGAACACAGACGCATGTTTTTGAGACATGGTTGTTTGTATTTAGATATGTATGTTTATTCTGGGTTCCCCCCCAGTTCGCTGTATGGTCATTTATAACACAAGCTCAGCTTACTTTGCGGACATAGGTGTGTTTGTCTGGGGAGGTAATAATGCACACCCTTGCGAACAAAACAAATTATTTTGTGCCTGCAAAGTTTCGTTTGCATTCGTGTCGTGTCGTATATTGTCGGTTCCGTTTGCGAAGTATCTAATCAAGGAATCAGGCGACCGGGAACAAGATTTTTGAAGCCCGTGCCTAAGGAGCCTGTGAACAAGCTTCTGCTATTTTACTTTAGTAAAATAGCGGAGTTTGTTTTTTGGGCCTCTTTTAGTTTTTACTTTTGTATAGTTGGCAAACCAACACGTGACTCAGTGATGGTGGCATCCGAGTCCAAATACATAATTAATAGACGTTTTTACAGAAATATTGATTATTTTTTCTAATGATATTAGTCAACTGTGTGCATCTGACTGCATGACTTACTAAAACGTGGTATAATTATCTAGTTTAAAAGTAACTACGGTTAACATAGAAACGAATGTAGTATCGAGTGAATCATGCTCCTAGCAAAAGAAACTCTATTTTTTTTTATCCCCAGACCAACACACCAACTGCATGGCCCCAAAGTAAGCAGAGCTTGTGTTATGGATGACCATACAGCGAACTGGGGGGAACCCAGAATAAACATACATATTTAAATATCAACAACCATGACCCGAGAACAAACATCTGTGTTCATCACACAAATGAATGCCAATACAATATTAATACCATAAAATAACCTTGAACGCCCTTGTACTTGATGTTAAAGGTATTTGTGAAATTAATATGCATGTGGTCGCGTCGTTCTTATGTGGTCGTCTTATAAAGGCACAGATCACGTCGGGGTCACAAGTATTACGGCACGTAGACAGTGACCCCATAGATCCGCTTATAATATATAAAAGTCTTTTTTATTGTTGATTTTTCTATGTGATGCGAATCTGTACTAGTTTAATTTGAAAAGTCATTTGTTTACTTGAACTATAGAATTAGTAGCTCAACTGCTTGCAAATAAACAATTTGAATGAAACTGTAACATATAAATTAAACATTGGTTAACTCTTACAATTATGTAGACAAGTAGAACAAGCTTAGGAAAACCTCCAACATCATTTAATTCTTAACAGTTCTTATAACCGAATCTTGGGCGAAATCAGTTTGTAGCTAGCATGTTTTTACACCTACAATAAATCTTCTCGCTTTTATCAATCTCTAATTTTAGAGCGGAATACAAAGACGTGAGTGCTAGTGTAGGTTAAAATTAAATTATAGTTATTTTCCTATCGTAGTTACAAAATGAATGTAGTATTGTATTTTCCTAAGCTAAGCCCCTGCTAGCGTTAGAAAGAAAAGGTAAGCTAGCTTACGTTATACGGTATTTTATGCAGAGCTGGTTTCGCTGAAACGGCAATATAATAACATGACGCACAGCTAAGCTGTTGTTTCCATGGAGAAACTAGCTTCCCTTAGAAATTTTAATTAAAAATTAAATTTATCATCTTGCTATTTTCTATTTACCTACTTGCAGCTATTATTTAAGATGTTAGTGTTGTTCTGGCAACTTTTAGGACGGAATCTTGCTAAAGTAAAAGCCAATAAAATAGAATGAAATTGTATCGTAAATGCACAAAACGAGCGACTTATCAGTTCAGTAAAGGGTGGCACCATAGTTTTCCTATGCGAAAATGAAGTTGACAGTCAAGTAACAAATGCTTTATACTAGAAGTATTTGCTAATAACGAAATAAGTTGTTGGTGCTGTAATAAAAATATGTATATTTTTGTAAATTAAAGAAAGTAAAACAGTAAACACGCCTATCATGACATATTCTTATTTACGAAGAACCTGTTTTAGAACGGTCTAAGAGGTCTTTTAAATAGTTTATACTGGATGATCCATCGGAATTGGTCATATGCAAAGGTTCCATGACGTTTTGGAGTTAAGAATAACTGCACTTAAAGATTTTTCAGACAATTGCTATTGCAACTAGCCAGTGTCAATAAATAATAAATTGTGATTATTATGACAAATACAACCTTGAGTAAATGTTTGGTAACTCTTTACCAAAAGTAACCCATTTCATTTCGTCCATTGTTTATTTTTCTGTGGTGGGGGTTGCTAAGCGAGAAAATGACTTCAAGTTCTAGTTCCATATTAAATTAAACAGTTCCAGTGGAGTTTGATATTACTGTTATATAAGTTCTACGTAATCGTGGCTCTTTATTCTCACTGCGAGGGAACAATTACGTACATGATTATGATATTGAGACCAACAAATAACATGAGACCATTGTTATTTGTTATATTCCTAAATGACATATCTCTTATTTTTACGTCTACAATAATTTAATATGCCGATGACATGAAAATTTTATATCCAATCAATTCTATACATGACTGCCTAAAGCTACAATCTGACCTTAACAAATTTTATGACTATTGCTTAGTAAATAAATGAGAGCTAAACATATCAAAATGTAATGTTTGCTTGTTTACGAGAAAACCTGCACCTATTGTATTTAACTATAATATTAATAATCTTGAAATACAACGAGTGGATGCTATGGTTGACTTAAGGGTAACATTTGATTCGAAGTTGAGCTTCGATTAACATATCGACAGAATAGTTAGTAAAGCACCTAAAGCCTTGGGCTTTGTATTGCGATTGTCCTCAGAATTCACTTTTATCAAAACCATAAAAATTCTCTATTGCGCCTTTGTCAGAAGTCACCTCGAATATGCCTCATCTGTGTGGAACCCTCTCTATGGAATATATGTTGACCGTATTGAACGCATACAGAAACGTTTTTTACAATTTATTCAATATAAGTCTCGTACATATGACTTGGACTACATCTGACGATGCAAACGGCACCACATTCTACCATTGTATGTGCGCAGGCATAGCAGCGACGTCGCCAACCTTATCAAGATAGCTTCTGGAGCTAGAAGTTCCAGAGCTTTTGTCTGGGATTGGTATTTGCGTGCACATCAAAACCTATCAGAATCACAGTTTACTCCATGTTCCTAGTGTTAGTACTGCAACGTTTGCTTGTCCCGTATCTGATAAAAGAAGTTATCGCACAAACAAACTTGCCGACAATAATGACCTGCAACTTACAAGCCTGTCATTATTTAATTTATTTGTAAATTGTTTAAAAGATAGAATATGTAAGATTATTCCAGGGGATTCCATCGCGAGCATTAGCCCAAAAATTGTCTAATAATTATCGATTGTGTTATTATCGATCGACGTCGACCGGCCGACGTCGATTAATGGCAGAACAGAGCAGTCGACGTTGCAGTAGTCGTGATGGCCTATAATTGTCTGACGCCACCAATGAGTTGGTAATTTAGTAGTAAAATAATTCCATGCACCTATAAATTTATATGAAGGTATCTGTACTCTGCCAACCCGCAGTAGGCGTGATGGCCTACAATTGTCTGACGCCACCCCTGAGTTGGTAATAGTATTACAATAATCCCATGCACCTATACATTCATATATAGGTTATGAATGTATTATATTATATACAGATGTTTCACCCGTTTGTGGTTAGCGTGCAGATGAGCCGAACTAAACGGTTTGATAACTGATTTTTGGTTCGTGTTGCCAAAGAGTGGAACGATTTGCCTGCGTCTGTTTTTCCAGACAAATATAACCCTGGAGCTTTCAAGAGTAGAGTGAATAGGTACCTCTTGGACAGGCGTGTATGATCCTCGTCTTCATCGTCTCTTTCCATCAGGTGAGATGGAAGAAAAATGCCTGCTAATTATTAATAAAAAAAAATGTACTGAAATGCAAATCCCTTTTTGGCGCTTCGCCATTATTCGCTGCATTATTTACATACAGAGTAACTGCTCCTCCTCGCTTCGATAGTCGTCGCGCCTAATTTGCATAATTTCAAAATATGCCTTATTAGTTTTAATTTGTGTCACAGGCGATTTAGATTATTATTAGATATATATTTAGATAGTTTTAGATATAATACCGACTACTCCAAGGCATTCGATAAAATATCTCATAATCTCTTGATCTGCAAATTTTATGATATCGTTATTCATGGCGATCTTTTGCGTTGGCTAGAATCTTATCTTCGGGACCGCAGTCAAGCAGTAGTTATTAAAGGGTTTTTTTTCATCTTTCCCAGTCACATCAGGAGTTCCTCAAGGATCTCACTTAGGACCATTATTATTCAATTTATATATTAATGATATTGCTTCTATTTTGAAACATTAAATTTTTTTATTATATGCAGATGCGATGAAAATCTCTAAGAACATTAAAACGAATCTGACTGTTTATTACTTCAAAAAGATCTAAATAATCTTTCTGCTTATTGCGAAAAATACCGATTACACCTAAATTAAAAAAAAATGTTGTCTCATTACTTGTACTAGAAAGAAAATATGTATAAATTATAATTACTTTTTAAATAACCAATCTCTGAGTCGAGTGGAAGAATTAAGAGACTTGGGTGTGATACTAGATTGTATATTAACTTTTAATATACATATAGATTTAATATAATTTTGAAAGCCTTTATGATGTTGAGATTTATTTTGAGAATCATTAAGGATTTCAGACGATGTACCACGATAACTCTGTTATTCAACAGCTTTCTCAGATCAGTTTTAGAGTACGCGTAAACCGTTTGGAATCCTTATTATAACATACATATTGACAACATTGAAAAAATCTATTTAAAGTTCATCAAACATATGTCATACAGATGTCCGAGTCAAAAAGCCAGTAAAGTAGACATAACTAAGGATAAAAACTCATTACATAATCGTCGTCTTCAAAGAGACCACATGTTCCTTTACAAAATTACTAATAATTATATCGATTCCCCTTCTCTTCTTAAAAAATATTTGAATACTTAATATTATAATTTTAATATTACTTGAATAAATTAAAAAAATCATATATTTACGGCTTGTTATAAAAACCGATGTACACATTAGAACTTGTTTTAAGGAAATGAGTAAATTTCGCAATAAAATAAATAATATTCGCATTTGAGTATGGCGTATGTTTGAGAAAGTTTTGGGCAACAAAGTTACTTAAAAAGAAAAATTATTGTAAGTTCCTGCCTTATAAAATTGTTTCACAAAATATGCAACTAAGTTAGTGAAACAGCCTATTAAGTTCAAGTTAGCTTAGTGAAGATTTAAGAAATAACCTGATATAGTGACATGAAAAATTAAAACAGTTTCAAATCGATCACGTGAACATTTTTTTAAACTCTTTATTGAGCCTTAAGCCTATTTGGTTAAATTGGCTATAAAGGAAACAGAAAAATATAAACAAAAAATAATTGAACATAACATAACTAAAGTATAAATTTATATTTTTTTTGTATTTTAAAGTAACAAAACACAAAACTAAAACTCTATCACAGTTACTACACCAGATCCAAATATATTATGAAATAAAAATAATAGTTCATTTTTCGACAGTTAATATATTTTAAGAACATTTAATGAAATCAGTTTGATTTTCGTTTATCGATCGGGATACAGTCATGGAATTCTGTGATATAATACAGCCTCAAATATTAACGATTCAAGTTAAAATGTAAAATATAATATAATTGCCTGCGACAAAATACTGTTAAAAGGGTTTTATTTGAGATAATACTTAACAATGACCCTTTTGTGAACTTCGATGCTACTGATACTTTTAAGTGCATCTTCGAATTTTTCATTTTTCTATTTGTAATTTGCTAATATTTGTGATACGTCAGTAAAATAATCCGTTGAGACTTGATATAACAGTATAAAGAACGTATCGTGCCTAAATCATGTAAAGTAAGTACAATCTTTTTGTGTTTTATTTTAGATTGCTATTTAAAAGCGCTATAAATATGCATGTATCTTAACGTTTTTATTCTCGTACACTCTAGTCAAGTATGAATACGCTAATACCCATGACCTAGACATCTATACTCGGCGTGTATTCAACGTACGGTTGAAGAGGCAATCGACAGGGAATAATGCTCTATTTACAAAAAAAAATAACTTCTATATTTTTTATTAAATAATAGCCTATGCCGCTTCCTTATGGTGAAATAATTAATTAATCCAAAAGTAGTTTCCCTCATACGCAATCAGCATGAACAAGGAGATAGTTACAAATGACTTGTTTTATCTCCCAAAACGAAACACATAATTAAAGAGAACCGACATAAAAATCTATTATTCCATGAGTGTTCATGCTTATTTGTAAAGAGTTAGATATTGATTTAGTTTTTATCTGCTTTTTATTAAACTACTGTCATAGCCGGCGAACGAGCATGTAACCCACCTGATGGTTAGTGGCACCCGCACCCATGGACATCATAAGTCGTAGTGGTTTTATTTTTAATTAATGAATATTGAATATAATTATTAAATTGACGAATGATTTTGCCGACCGTAGGATTTAGTCGGAATTGCCTTTGTTCCAGTAATTGCACTGGCTTTCCCTTCCATTTGATCGGAACACAAGAACGGAAACCTAGTTTATGGCGGTCAAATTAGGAAGCACTATAGTACCGTCCAGACGAGATCTTAACTAAAAAAGCTCTACAACCACTAACTTGTGCTTCCGAAGATGTTTAATTAGTTATTTAACATGTCCAAAATTGTATAGTTTTATTAATCTAAATCTACGATTCTAGTGAGTCTTGATCTCGGCAGGTCACTTAAAACAAAAAGCTAATTATCCACATGGCTACCAGAAAGTACGCAGAAGAAATAACGAATAACGATCCAGAAATGTATTCAAATAGAGACAATGGCCACGCCAATGGATAATGAATAATGGGTGTATGGATAATGGATGGATGGAATGGGACTAACATATTATATTGTAATGAAAGTTCCTAAATAAATAAATATTTTTAAAAAGGCCAGTGGATTTTGCATTTTTTTTTTTTTGCTGCCGAGGCACCCTCGCGGGAGGGAGGTGGAAGATGCGTCATGCATACCCGCCCGCAGGTAAATTCCTCTGCGGGGGGGGTTATGTGGGACTCACCAGAATGGCACCTACCCACTAAAAACCACCTGTTGGCTGTAGTAAGCGTATACTGTTAGCCTTCATCGGAAGCGACACCCGTCGGGAAGTTGGGCGCGCTGGCGGAGACCCGCTAGCGGGTCTTCCACCTGTAGTGAAAGTTGCACTGAAGGTGCTCAAAGGGACATGAGTTGGTGGCCGTTCGGGGCAGCCTCCGGTGAAGCCGGGGCTGCGCGGAGGTCGGCCGAAGCATAATTTAGGGATCAATTCATTTAAATGAACCTATAATGAATTGAGAAGGGAACTATGTTCCGCCAGAGCTAGCAAACGCTCTGTCGGAGTACGTGAAGCCCTAAGTTTACGGGCTAAGACTGCGATCTCCCTAACATCGACACTTTTGATAGCGTCGCAGACGATACGCATATCGTCTGCTACGGAGGGTTGAGGAGTGATATTGGATGGGCGAGGAGCCAGGATGGGATTCGCTGGTGCAGCGGGGCGGTGCCTCCAGTTCTCTGGAGCAGGCTTGGGCTGGGTAGGCTTTGCAGCCGGAGGAACCCGGCTACGCAGCGGCGAAAAGTTTTCCTGAGAAAGGGGCGGGGCCTGTTTGGGTGCCGCCCTCTTAGATTTAGTACGCATGCAACGGGGTGCACGGGGGCAGCCCCTGTAGTTTGCGGTGTGGCCGGACTGGCCACAAAGCACGCAATCGGGAGGAGAGGGAGTTTCAGGAGTGCGAGTGCACTCCTTTGTAAAATGAGGGACCAGGCACTTGACGCACCTGGGCGGAGCGGCGCAGTTGGCCGCCGCGTGCCCGTACAACTGGCACCGGTGGCACTGGCCGGGATGACCGCGGCGATGAGGCGCCTCGATCGAGATCCCAGAGAGGCCGCAAATGGTGCTAACCCCATTGAGAATCTCCCTGGACTTGGGGACGTTGGTGAGAACCACCAAGGCGAGAGGGTGTTGCCTCCCGTACTTGCTGTGCATTTTATGCACCGCAAGTGCCGGGAAGCCTTGGGACTGCAGGTCTTCCAGGATAGCCTCGTTCGATAATTCGAACGGGACTCCCCTGAGTACCGCTCTGAACTTACGCTCTTCTGACAGAGCATAAGTGTGATAAGCATATTGCTTATCAGTGAGGAGCTTTATCAAAGCACGGAAATCGTCTATCGACGAGACGGTGATTTTAATAGATTCACCCGAGTTGGTCGCTCGGGTGTAGTGGATCTTGTGCTCTTTGCACAAAGTCGAGACCTCGGACCATTTACCCTTTACCCGAAGGAACACGGGTGGTGGGACCTTGGTCTTGACAGAAGAGGCCGGGGCGGGTGTTGTATACACCGGGGTAGCTGGCGTTGAAGTCGCCGCGGTGGGTGTTGAAGACACCGGGACGGGCGTTGAGGACGCCGGGGCTTGTTTTGAGCGCTTCTTAGAGCGTTTCTTAACAAGGGTGAAGGAGGGTGGCTCAGGGCCAGATGGAGTGGCGTCCGAGGATGACTCGGTCGCGGGTGCGCGCTTGCGGCGCGGAGGGGCGTCTACTTCACACTCCATGTCACTGGAGGAAGGGGACGCGGGAGGGCCTAAGACCAGAGTGGTCTGAGTGGCGGATGTGGCCTGAGGGGCCTGGGGAAGTGCGGTGGCCTGAGGAACCTGGGGAAGTGGGGTGGCTTGAGGGGCCAGTGTGGGCATTAACGCCATGAAATGAGGGATGAATTTGTCTAGGTCTCGAGCCATTCCAGGGGGCACGTGCACGCCCTGTTCATAGAGACCTTCTAATAGCTTTGTCCTAATCTCGTCAAAGCTTAGGGAAGCCATTGCGGAGGGGTTGGGGAGGGACAACAATATATAAATATATATACTATGAACCTAACAACGATGACTAACTTCCTAAATTCACCCTACACGCAGTAGGGCGGTTGGAAACGACGCGGATAACTTACTCGAACACGAAGACTCGAAGTTCTGGAACGCAGATCTTGCCGGAGCGGCGACGGCGACGCAGTCGGCGACGTCGGGCAGCAGGCGGCGAACGAAGATTAGTCGTGAAAACGACTGTTCTATGAAATTTAGGAAATACGGTACGAAGCCTGGGTCGTGAAAACGACCCCTGAAATTTGGGGTGCTCAACTAGTGCGGGGACTAGAGAGCGGAAAAAGCGTCTGCGATCGACGTGCGAACGAATCCGCACGCAAACCGAGACTGGTCGTTGGATTTTGCAAGATATTCAGAAGTTTTTAAAGCTTAAGGCGCATGGTCAGTACAGTTGAAGCGCTCAAAGGGAGCCTTGCACTGAGCATGGTCGGCAAGGGTTTATTGAAATAAACACGAGAATCATAATATTGATCACAGTAATTGTATCATATTGATGGGAAGTTTTGAGCCCCGCTATTAAACAAATTTGGAATGTTATAACCTAAATTTTGTATATACCTCTTAATAATATAAGTCTCTAAGTTGAATAAATGTTGTGATGAAATTTAAATGATTTATTTTACAATTTAAAACACTTGAAGGTAATGGGCAATAACGACCGTGGATGCTAAATCTGTGTCACGTGTGTGTGTCATAAATCGTAGGTATTATCAAAGTTACTCACTAGAAGCGGTCACCATTGCTATATGGCTACATCTGGTTTTGCGTACGGTCCAGTAATTTTACTGGGTTTTTATTCCTTTTTACCGGATCACACCGCCTCGTTGAATTAGTACGTATGGTGAATGAAGAACCTGATGATAGTTAGTAAAATAAATATAGGAATTTTTCAATATGACACAAGTTAAGCTACAGCTAGTGTTAGGCACGTAGGTATATATATTTTGCCGTGTCAAATGGTGTATTATATAAAGCGAAGAGAAAAACACTCTTAATTCAAAATAATAAAGTAGAGCAACATATCTAGATCTGTCACCATTTCGGCGCTTTAGAATAGTCGACACAAGGCCACGTCTCTGCTGAAGAATAATCCAAGTTACCTGAAATCTCAACAATGTAGGAAAAGTTGTCTTAATTTAAAGTGATAAGGTTCAAAATGAAATATGTGTATTATCTTAACTTGCTGCATACTGTTCATACGAAATTGCCTTGAGTTTTTGGTTGTTTGCTGTGAAGTTTTTCATTTACGTAAACACATGTTTGTCTCAAGTTGGCTAGTTGAGATATTTCGCAAGAGAAAATGTTAGAAAATATTGTTGCAACAGAAGAATGAAGTGTATCGATTTCAGTAAAAAAAGCTTTGATTTTTAAGTTTGTCTCTTCTGAAGGCCATGGAAGGTAGGAAGTGAGATATGAAGAAAAGGCGTGCCCTGAGGATAAACAGAGTCCTCGAAGATTTTTGGTTAAAAATACTAATATGTAAAACGTTTTGGCAGAAAGCGGTTTTTTGCAAATATAATGTGTCATAAAGTTATTAATGGTATTTTTATTTGTTTATTGTGAGCGTGATATTATCATGCTATTTTGTTTTGATTTAGCATTAAATTCTTAATTATATGTTTTACATTACATAAATAAAGCAAATAATGAGAATATATTCAAAACATTCAGAAATGTTCTCCAATCAAGAGACAGGCTTAAACTTTTTTTTTTGGTTTCAACCAATCAGCAATCACCTTTGACACAAAAGCTTTCTAATTATGTCTGTGAAACTTTGTAATCAACGATTCGAATATACGGAATACGAATGCATACGTCTAAAAAGCTTAAGGTGTGTCACAATTAAATTTTGCAGTTGATAGATTCTTATTATTAGGTTAACAACTAATTATAGTATTAGTCCAAACAATTCCCACATAGGACGACCAAATCCAAGTGTATACCGAATACTGTAATTAAGTTGAGTGAACCAGTTACAAACTTGTGTGTACTAGCCAAACGGGTCATTAACAGGAAAACGAACTCTTTGATGTTGTAATAGAGTATATATTTAAGGTTGTGCTGTAGGCAACTGGAAACAGGACACATTTGGCAATACTAGATGCACTAATTCAAGTAAACATCCAAGTTTCAGATCGTTGGTTTGACTCTAGGCTAATGTAATTTGAGCTTCTGTATATGTGTAGGTATTTGATAAATTACATGGGTTTTGGACGTACAAATTCTTGTCATGATATTTATGATATTTGTTGTTGGTAAATTGATGATGTTTATGCGGTCACTATTATTAACTCATATACTTCACCAAAATCAAATGCACTTAATTTTAACATATTGAAAATGAAATTTTACAGTAACATTAATTTTTTTTTAATAAATCGCCAGACGAACACACCAACTGTATGACCCCAAAGTAAACAGAACTTGTGTTATGGATGACCATACAGCGAACTGGGGGGGGGAACCCAGAATAAACAAACATATATAAATACAAACAACCATAACCCGAAAAAAAACATCTTTGTTCATCACACAAATGAATGCCAGGACTTGAACCTGGGGCTTTCGGTGTATGAGGCAAGGCTACTTACCATTACACCACTCGGTCCTCAACTACCAAATACAATGCAATTCATAGTTCGACAAGGAGACTGGTGCCTAAACTAGACTCAGGGTCGGTATTTCAGGACACCAGAAATCCACCCCTATTCCAATTTTTATTAAGCAGGTTATATAACTAATGAGTGGTGCTTATGAGGAAAAATCGAGATGAGTATCCAAGTCGATAACACAGAAAAATATGTACAAATATCGAAGAATATCAAAAAATTGTGCTATCTAAGGTGTACGGAGTGATGAATAATAACTTTGCAAATAAATAGATACATTATTTTGAATCCTGGAAAAATATTACACAAAATAAAAAAATTTAATGATCAGCAGCGTCAAGAGCTAACGTGAGCGACTTAGTTTCTTGCTGCAATAATTCGAAATAATAGAAGGCTTTATGTTTATTCAGAGTACAAGCTATAGAAGTTTTGACCAAGTTGACAAGAAGGGGTAGAATGCTGCCTTTTTTCTAACCTTATACAATTAAAACGTGTTCCAAAACAAGTGTCGCAAATGAAAAATGCTTTCATCGTTTTTCAGACTTAAAACTACTGACATACAACATTTAAATAAATAATAATGATTTTGCTATCCGTATCCAAAGCAATTGACGTCACTGTATAGTATGAATAGAAATAAACAAAGACAGAAAGTTTAATTAAAATCCAAAAATAAAATAAACAACTTTATTTGTTTACCGCTTTACCGTCACAAACAATGAAGAAGAACTTTCAGAATTCTTAAATAAATAATTTGTTTTCTTAAGTAATGCTCAAGTGAACGTTGGGGCTCTTTATCTCGATAATTCGATCAAAGCCTTATCTGGAACCCAGTTACCGGAGTTTGACCGCTCCAAAAACTTTAAACGTTAATTAGTTAAGTTTAAAATCAGATTAAGGTTGTTTAAAGATGAAGATGGATTAACTTAATAGATAAAAATTAACCCTCTTGACGGTAAGTGAAGACCAAATAAATCAAAAATGTTTCAAAGTGACTTCATTTATATGTATAGGCCAAGGCTTTAGAGAGAATCCGCACTTAAGATGGATTTTTGAGTACGTCTGTTTGTCTAGAAATCCTGTTACAATACCTTGTCTAATCGACCATAACTCTCTTTATTTACATTTTTACGAGATTCGATTTAGACGCAGATTAAAAGCGAAATATCCTAGTTAATTTGCAGATATAAACTAAGCACGTATTATAACGCCCTTGTTAACTAGGCTAAAAACCTGGCCAAACTTATTGGGCTGTACAAATACTTTGATGGAATAATCTGCAGAAAACCCCGACAGTTGAAGTTATGTCCCCATCGGAATTCCAGGAAATAATATAAGTAACCTATTTCACTCGCGCAGCTTAGTCAAACCTTCATATAAATAAATTAATATAGGGGGGTAATACACTATCATAATATCTATTATCATACATAGGGTCCTATCTCTGATCCTAGAATACCACTAAGCGTGTTGTGAACGTACGTCAAAATGTTGTTGTTCATACTTTTTATCCACCAAATAAAACCGATACAATAATTAACTGCCTTACAATTTAGAATATGACGGATTTTGTATCAGATAATGATAATAAATGTAAAAACTCAATATAAAATATGGCAAGACCTGTTTCTATGATCCAGTCTAAGAGCAAATGACATAAATATTTGATAAAAGACGAACAAACTCATAAGTGTATATTATATTATCATATATATATGGCTCATACACATATTATGATCCTACATATATGATAGAGTACCTAATATCCACCATACACTCGGAAAACCCTCCTTCTGACAGTTTTGATTAAAAACAATACGCCTATTTGTATTTAGATATTTGATCATCATTTAATGTTTATTACAGACGTTATAAACATTATATATATATAGACAATATAACGTCTATACTCGTATATGTATACAAACCTATGACCAGAATTCGCCCCCTTGCTCCACCATTGGATGAGGCCATTAAACCAGGATTTGATATCGTATGTATATTGCGTGGCTGGCCTAAAACTTATATTTTAGCCTTGCCTTATGTACCTGGTCATCACCACCGAATATTTAATTCTAAAAATATTATCAATTAACACAAACACGAATTTTTAATTCATCATTACTACACTGTGTCTTTAAGTCATTGTTTAAGAGAAATAAAGTTTTATTATTATGGCGCTTAAAATAGGAAGGAGTTTGGATTAAATTATATTTTCTGAATCTAAGGAAGAAACAAATCCCAATAAAGAACGATATCCAAAGATGTCCACTGCGGGACAAAATCTTACCTAATAGTTTACCACAGTTATCAGCACCACTTTGATTTGCCTTATACATTATGAACAATAGACATTATTGTGAATAGTGTGAAAAAGATGAAAGACCATTCCTGACCTGTCAACATTTTCACAACTTGTATTATGGATAGATAAGTAATATAGTACGAAAAATTACTAATTTTTAACTGAACCTAATTCATCTCAAAAACTACAATCCACAAAAAAAAATTTGGGTTTTCTTTTTACAGTAATTTATTGACATTTGGTTTGCCACGAACGCGCCCAGTAAATATATGGTCTATGACACGTTTCGTTCCAAATAAAGCTCGAACTTTACAATATTTCAAATTTGCTTATAAATTAATAGAAATATATGACTATTTAAATTAAATTAATATCCTATTTGATAATTTATTTAAATTAATGCACATCAAAATGAAATAATCAATAATTTTTTTTAAATGTACAATACAGCTTAACTTAACTGTTATATTGACAATGTCAAAAATTACAAAGTCAGTTTAGATTTGAATTAAACGTTTGCATTCCTTCGTTTGCATTTGCGTTATTGTGTACTGTGCGATACTACTCTGGATTTTTCTAACTTTTGATCACCTTGGCATTCCTCCCGGTTAAAGTTTCTGGCTTCTGCTTCAACGATTACTTGCGCTACTTTTACACGGATCTCGGATTTTGCTGAACTATTGGATTTACGTAGTGTTTTTTTTTTTTTTTTTGGTTCCCCTCCACGGGAAGGGCAGGAGGACATAAAAAATGCTCTGACGCATACTCCGCGCGCGCGATCGGAGTTATGTGGGACTCGTCCCGACGCCTACCAGAACCATACCCACTAAAAAACCCCCTGTCGGCTCGTGCATTTTTGCCACTTAGCCTTCATCTGAGCGACGGCCAATTGGAGAAAGAGGCCGCGCCAGCGGGGCCCTTAAGGGGTCACCCGCTGAGATTCACATAGCACTGAAGGTGCTCAAAAATGAAAAGTAAAAATAAAAATTGCATTAATTCGGATTTACGTTAGAATTAGAATTTACGTTAGAATTACGATTTGCGGCCTGAAGGGCCTCGAGAGCTAAAGTTAACTGCGTAGGTTCGCCCGTGTGCGCGTTTCTCGGCCTAGCGACTTTGAATTTCGAATCTAACACAGGAGCAGTATATGAGACTGAATCTCGAACAAGATGATTGGGATGGGATTCGGCGCGTATGAAGAACGATTCTGAGAGTGTTTTGAGGTGCTGTTGCACTGTAGGTAGTTCAAGATCTCTGTGCAGGTCCGCGTTGCGCACATACCAAGGTGCGTCTGTGGCCCTGTGGCAGAAGAGATTTTGAACTACCTGCAGCTTATACAGGACGGAGGGATTGGCGTGGGCAAAGACTGGCGAAGCATATGACATGACGGGTCTAACGCAGACCTTATAAAGCGTACGTTTATTTCTAAAAGACATTTTACTTTTTCTACCTATCATACTATTTAAGCGGCTTAAGTAGAAACGCGCGAGTTTCGTTACTCTATCGACGTGTGGCTTGAAAGAAAGCGTCTGATCTAAGGTGACGCCTAAGTATTTGATACTGCGCTTCCAGGGGATGGGAATACCTAACATTCGAATGTGGGGATCGTTGCGGCGATTACGACGTTTGTGGTCGAATAGAAGGGCAGAACTCTTTTCTGGGTTGACATCGATACGCCATTTTTAAAACCAAACACCGAGGGCGTTTACGGCCTTTTGGAGTCTGGTGATGTTATACGGGATCCTTTGACCTTTAGTGTAAAGGGCGGTATCGTCTGCAAAGAGGGCGAGTTCGACGCCTTTTGGCGGGATGGGCATGTCATTAGTGTACACGTTGTACAGCAGAGGGGCGAGGACTGAGCCTTGCGGGACTCCAGCCTTTATGGGACGAGGCGCGGAGAGCGTGCCTTCATATTTGAATCGAAACGTACGGTCTTTAAGAAACGACGCGATTAATCTGACTAGGCGAACCGGTAAGCCTATTTTATAGAGTTTAAAAACGAGACCGCTGTGCCAGACTTTGTCGAATGCCTTGGCTACGTCAAAGAGAACCGCGATTGATTTTTTACGATGCGGATAGAATCCTTCGAGAATGTACTCGACGATTCGATGGACTTGCTGAGGGCAGGAGTGCTTAGCGCGAAAGCCGAACTGGTGGGGAATAATGAGAGGGTCGCCATCCGTTGGAAACAGATGGTTTTCCGCATTCGAGAGAGTATGACTCTTTCGAGAAGTTTAGACATTGCCTTGAGGAGGCTGATGGGTCTGTGATTAGCCGGGATGTTCAGAGGTTTACCCGGCTTGGGAATGCCTATGACTGTCGCTTCTTTCCAGGCTTTTGGAAAGTAGCTATGGTCGAAGCAGGCATTGAAGATGATAGCTAACAAGGTAAGCACCTGCTGTGGCAGGTGCTTAAGTGCGTGGTTGGAAATTCCATCCGCACCCGGAGCCTTTTTGGACTTTTGCTTTCTAATGAGAAGCAAGATTTCATCATTAGAGACTGTGACGGGGTCGTCGGTGATAGGGAGAGATTCTCTGCGGAGAACTTCGTCCTCCACCGCCTGGATGTGGGAGGGATCCGCGGGTTGCGTGCTGGGCGAACATTGTGCCGCTATGCTGTCGGCGAAGCATTCGGCTTTCTCTTCGACTTCGAAGGCAATGGTGCCGTCGGGACGAGTGAGAGGAGGAACGTGACAGGCGGTGTCTACGCGTAAAGCTCGGGCCATTCGATAATACGCTTGGTGGGACGGGGAGATATTCTCCATGAGATCGTTAAACTGAGTGTCACGGAGTTCCGCGAGGCGAGACCTAACTTTACGTTGAAGCTGATTCGCAGCTGTTTTATATGCGGGCGTGGGATATTTCTTGGCTCTCCGGAGAGCCACGTTCTTAGCTGTAATGAGATTGCTAACGGCTAAGGGAAGCGCGGGTTTGCCTTGCTTAGAAATGATTACGTTGTCGCTGATGGCTGAGTTGATAGCATCAGTGAGAGTATCGACTACTGAATCTATTTTAATCGGGCTGTCTAATTGGTCGGGCGAAATCGCGAGCGGAAAGTTCGGTGCCTCTAAATTACGTAGTGTGTTCCTGTTCGTTAAAATGTCGGCTACATCTACAACACTAGGGATGGCGCAACATATGCTGTGTATTAACTGTAACATATGTGTTAGTAGGTACTTGTAACACAGTTCGTCATCACCTTGTTATCGGTTTTGTATGTATATTCTAGGACCCTCGTAGTTCGCTACATGGTAACCCACAACACATACACCTTCTTATCTGTGTAAAAATCTATAATCTAACTGGATAAAATGAACAGGTGTTTCACTAAATACATTACAATGCCGAGGTTTACTAAACATCAATGAACTCATTTGAAATCGACATCTTTCATGTCATTTCATTACAGCGATAGAAGGTTTGTCTACATTTTAATTACAACAATTTCAACAATTTAAAAATTAAACATTTTAACAAATATGAGTTTTCATACATGAATTTCATCATAATTATTGAGAATACTTAGTAATTTGAGGTTTTGAAAGGGTACTTCTTTTGCTTAAAAAAAAAATCATATCCGTGAGAATCTGAAACCAAAATCCTGAAATTAACTGTACTTTCGTTTTTTCAAGTTAAAAATTGCCAAGATGTGCTATGAAAATTGATTGTATTTGACATATAACCTCGAAATATATTTTACAATGTAACTTTTTTTCTGAATGCTAAACTGCATTAAGTTGTTACCTTAAGTTTGGGAATATAACACTATTTTTTCCACATCGTTTTTATATTTATACATTAGATCAATAAAAAACAGGCTGACATGTCATTGCATATGTGAAACATGGGCATTGTTCTTTCGACACTACAATTTTAGAATCAACCGAGTAGTCCTAAAAGAATTCTTCACAATTCATCATTCCTTCCCAATCCAAATTCCTTTTTCAAAATCAAAATGGCGGATACGCAGTGACACTGACAGATGATCTACTAATTCCCATCACAAATCAAATCCTCGGGATGACGTAACAAATGTCACGTATATGTCATAAGAATGTAGGTGTCAAACGCAGGGTAGCAGGATGTGAAGATAAACTATTTCATTAAAATAAGCTTCCTGGCTGCTACGAAATTAAATTGATTGAATAAATATAGATCTAGAAGAACGAGTGATACAATAAGTAAATTATACTTTCCTATATGAGATCAATAAATTATAAAGCTTGTAATAAAAATAATTATTCAAAGGCGTGGAGATAATTTTTATTTGTATACTATATAAAACTCTTTTTAAAAGTCATAGCTTTTTTAATTTAAAGTAAAACTTTTTATAATTTCAAATATTCCAAAGCAACATTCCATATAATGAAAAGTGTTATTTTTTACGCTGGAACGATACTTTTTAATTAAAATTTTAAATGAAATAGCGACGCTTTGTAATGTTTTAAACGAAAAGGCAAAAAGCAATATTTATGTTTGCGGGAAACAATTCAATGTTTGCTTTGTGCTATTTTTCCTATTCCAAGTTACATAACTTTTATCAATTACTTAAACCACATAGGTACCACGATTTTGATACTGATTGACATTTCAACATTTGTTCTAATCCAATATACAAATTGCCTTCTTATTTTTTTTTCAATTTAATCTCAATCCTGAAATATCCATGAATCATGAACGATCATCCGTTTCTATAATATTTGTTACTACTAGGATCAGAAACTAAAACCTCTGGCTCCTGTCCTAAACTAGTTTCCCGATCATAAAATTGCCCCACTCAATAGTTAAACGTACTTGGCCCAGAAGGAGCTACCTAGTTGATTGAAGTAACCTTACGAATGTAGTCGCTTAACATGTCCGTGCTTAGGTAGGTGGCTAGATTATGTTTTGTAAATTTAGTCGGCCGGGGTGATCGTGTTGATCGAACCTTCAAATTAAGACGTAGCATCACGAATAATATATGCTTATACTATTGAAAAGAAATAATGAACAGATAAAACAAAATCAAAAAGATATTTATAATTTCGAAGCGGCCCACCACCGGTTCAGAGCCATGTGTTCAACGAAATGTCATCCGTGCAATATTGTATTAGATCATCTTACTATGAATAATAATAAAAGTGTAGTAAATATACATGAATCTTTAACTTTTGTCTCCCATCATCTATAAATCGGCAGGGTACTGAACGGCTGAAACGTAGGCAAAAAAAAAGGCTGAAATATCCATGAACCATGAACGAACATCTGTTTTTATCATTTTTTGCCATTTGCACTAGAATCAGAAACTAGAACCTCTTGCTTAGGAGTATAGAGAATACCTCTGCTCTTTCGCTCTCTCTATGAACCCTTAATTAGTACCGTAAAAGGGCATTTACCTTTAAGATGGGAAGTTAAATTAAAGGCAAATGATAGACATTTGTTTTTAACATTCAATTTATTCAAAGTTGTATTTCTATAGCTTCGAGAAAATAATCTCTTTTAGAGCACACAAATTGTATTGTTTTATTGAATAAAACTTATTCTATCTATGTTTAAGAGTATAGTTTGCTAGTAAATTAATTAAAATGAGTTCTTGGTAGTTAATCTTTTTGAGTCAATTCCCTTGAGATAAACTTTTATCTGTTCAATTTTTCTTTTACGTGAAGCCTGGTGACAAGTTGGCTCACAATGCTCAGAAGAAGCACATGTCTGCTGAATTACAAGCTACAAGTTCAGTTCAGCAGCAGATGATAACTTCATTCTCGCTCCGATCGCCGCCCGGTACGGGCGTACAAGAACCCGTTCTCCGTTGGTCGGTCCATTCCCGATATTCAGTGGCGCTCAGTCTACTGTGGGGCCCAGCGTAAGTAGTCTGGTTTCAGTACAAAGGATACTTAACGATGACAACGAATTTGTAGTGAACCAGTCCTTTTATTTTTATTTTATTTCTCTTCATTATTTTATTTATTTTTCTCCTATTTTCATATTTATTTTTATCATATCTGTGTGTTTTCGTGTGTATTTGTCCCTTCTGTCGGTAAAGGTTGACCCTAACGCGGTCAACTCTTTACCTGCGTACCCTTTTTAGGTTTCTAGGTAGCGGCCTTCGGCGTACTACGGTTAGTTTTAAGATATTCTCCCCAGCCCCCCTACCGCTGGTAGGGAGGTTAGCCGCTAGGGTTCGTTAGGTTTATAATTCCCTCCCTCATGGATTCGCAAAACATTATTAACTTCGCGAAAGCGTTCGCGCGGGCGCTCGTTGCGTCCGGCGTCCCCATCCCAGATGACGTACTAACGCAGGCCTTACAGGCAACTATCGCGTCCCCGGCCCCTCAGGCACAAACCCCGGCCCCTCAGGCCACTATCGTCTAGACCCATCAGGTCTATAGCTCTCCCGCGTCTCCCATGGATACATCTATCGGTCACATCCTCGCGCTCATCTTGTAGGAAGCGTACCGCTCCCGGGAGCGATTCAGACTCCGCCGCGTCCGATGCTTCGTCGGTCGTCGCCACCTTAACTGGCTCTCCTGAGCCCGCGTTCCAGTTAGTTGCCAAACGCTCTAAGAAGCGTTCGAAAAAAGCCGCGGTGTCTTCAACACCCGAGCCTACCCCGGTGTCTTCAACACCCGTCCCCGTGCCGTTAATGTCACTCGAAGTGACCGCGTCTCCGTCGGTCCCGTCTCGAAGCCTCAGCTCGAGGCCCGTCTTCCTCCGCGAAAAAGCTCGCTGGACCGTGGTTTCTAACTAGTGCAAAGAGCACAAAATTAATAACTTAGAAGCCGCCAACGCTGTCGAAATAATTAAAATTCAGGTCGCGACCATTGACGACTTCCGGTCTTTTACTAGGCTTCTATCGATCAAACAAATCGCGTATCACACCTACGCCCTTCCGGAGGAGCGTAAGATCCGCACAGTACTACGGGGCGTCCCGTTTGAACTCAGGTATGACGACATTCTCAAGGACCTTAAGTCCCAGGGTTTCCCGGCCGAAGCAGTGCACAAGATGCACTCCAACCGCGGTAGGCGTTTTCCTTTAGCTCTAGTAATCCTATCCAACACTCCCAACTCGAAGGAGATTTTCAGAGAGGCTCGCACAATTTGCGGACTTTCGAATATCTCCGTCGAGCGTCCCAATCCCCGCGGCCACCCTGGGCAGTGCCACCGCTGCCAGATCTATGGCCACGCAGGGGCTAACTGCTCTGCTCCCCCCAGGTGCGTTAAGTGCCTGGACCCACACATCACAAAAGATTGCACTCGCACTCCCGAATCCACTTCCCCCCTGCCTGTGTGCTGTGCGGCCAGTCTGGCCACACTAGAGGGGTTGCCCGCGCGCTCCACGCTCTTCAGCTAAAAGGGCGCCGCTGCTCACTCCCACTAACTTCCCGCCGCTGCGCAACCGGGGTCCCCCGGAAGCAAAGCCCGTGCAGCCGACGCCTACTCCGGCTCTGTCCTGGAGACAGCATCCGGCCGCTCCACCTGCACCATCCCGTCCTATCCCAGCTCCCGTAGCTCCCGTAGGCCCACGTCCCGCTCCGTCGTCTTCACCTCAGTCATCGTTGGCTGAGGACATGAAGACCGTGTTCGACGTCATTCAATACGACGAAATTAAGAAAATTTCCGTTCTCGCACGCAAACTGCGAGCTGCCCGCTCTCCTCAAGAGCGTTTATTTGCGTTAGCCAAGCATCACTTGCTTCTAAGTTCGTTATAAATTTAATTGTTTGTATAAATTCGTAAATAAGCAATATAATGTCTAGACCCGCAAATCCCGCATCCGGTCGTATCAAACCGAAGGGCTTATCCCTAGTTTCTTTTAACGTTCGTAGCCTTAATGCTAACCTTCCTGAGCTCAAACTGTTCCTTCAGAACAACAAGCCAGACTTATTGCTTGTTCAATCCGCAGCGACTTTGAGGCCATTCTCGCCCTCGCCATTCAGTCATTATGTTCGGAGAATTAATTCCAAACATACTGACTGGACGTGCCTATCAAACAACACCAGCGGTATCGCGCTCCTCGACATCACAAACTCACTTGACTTAGATGTCATCTCTCCCATCATTCCCACTCACTATCCCGACAACCCGAACCACTCTCCTGATATCCTCGATTTTGCAATAGTCAAGCGAATCAACCTCGACCTTCATCTATCGAAACGCTCGATGACCTAGGCTCTGACCACCGCCCCGTCTCCCTCGTCCTAGAACCGCCTAACGATAACGTCTCCTCTCCTAAGACCTTTACCATTTGGAAAGGCTTTAAAAATACGTTAGTTTCAGCCTTAGAGGCCCCAAACTCTGCGCTCGCGATATCGCCCGATCAAATAGATAGTCCGGATAAAATAGATTCATTAGTCAATTATCTCACTGATGCTATCAACTCAGCTATCAGTGTTAACAAAAAGGTTGCTAAGCAAGGCAAACCCACGCTTCCCTTAGCCGTTAGCAATCTTATTAAAGCCAAGAACGTGGCTCTCCGGAGAGCCAAGAAATATCCCACGCCCGCCACTAGATTAGCTGCGAATCAGCGTAAAGTAAAGTTAGGTCTTGCCTCGCAGAAATCCGAGACGCTCAGATGAACGATCTCATGGCGAATATCTCTCCGTCCCACCAAGCGTACTATATATACTATAGCATGGCCCGAGCCTTACGCGTAGACACCGCCTCTCACGTTCCTCCTCTCACTCGTCCCGATGGCACTTCTGCCTTCGAAGTCGAAGAGAAAGCCGAATGCCTCGCTGACAGCATTGCCGCACAATGCTCGCCCAGCACGCAACCTGCTGATCCCTCACACATGCAGGCGGTGGAGGACGAAGTCCTTCACAGAGACTCTCTCCCCATCACTGCCGACCCCGTCACAGTCTCTAATGACGAAATCTCGCTTCTCATTAGAAATCAAAAGTCCAGAAAGGCTCCGGGTGCGGATGGAATTTCCAACCACGCACTTAAGCACCTGCCTCAACATGTGCTTACCTTGTTAGCTATCATTTTCAATAACTGCTTCGACCATAGCTACTTTCCAAAAGCTTGGAAAGAAGCAACAGTCATAGGCATTCCCAAGCCGGGTAAACCTCTGAATATCCCGGCTAATCACAGACCCATCAGCCTCCTCAAGGCAATGTCTTAACTTCTCATGAGAGTCATACTCTCTCGAATGCGAAACCATCTGTTTCCAACGGATGGCGATCCTCTCATTATTCCCCATCAGTTCGGCTTTCGCGCTAAGCACTCCTGCCCTCAGCAATTCCATCGAATCGTCGAGTACATACTTGACGGTTTCTATCCGCGTCGTTATAAAACAGTCGCGGTTTTCTTTGACGTAGCCAAGGCTTTCGATAAAGTCTGGCACAGCGGTCTCGTTTATAAATTCTACTAAATAGGCTTACCGGATCGCCTAGTCAGGTTAATAGCGTCGTTTCTCAAAGACCGTACGTTTCGATTTAAACATGAAGGCACGCTCTCCGCGCCTCGTCCCATAAAGGCTGGAGTCCCTCAAGGCTCAATCCTCGCCCCTCTGTTGTACACCGTGTACACCAAAGACATTCCCATCCCGCCGAAAGGCGTCGAACTCGCCCTCTTTTCCGACGACACCGCACTCTATACCAAAGGCCACAGTGTTCCGCACCTTGTAACCAGACTCTAAAAGGCCGTAAACGCCCTTGGTGTATGGTTTCAAAAATGGCGCATCGATGTGAACCCTGAAAAGAGTTCTGCGATGCGCTTCGACCACAATCGTGGTCGTCCCGCTGGCGATCCCCACGTTCGAATGTTAGGCATTCCCATCCCCTGGAAGCGCAGTACTAAATACTTAGGCGTCACATTAGATCCGATGCTTTCTTTCGATAGAGTTTCGAAACTCGCCCGTCACTACTTAGGCCGCCTAAATAGCATGTTAGGTAGAAAAAGTAAAATGTCTTTCAGAAACAAACGTACACTTTACAAGGTCTGCGTTAGACCCGTCATGACATATGCCTCGCCAATCTTTGCCCACGCCAAAACTGCACAAACTGCAGGTAGTTCAAAACCTCTTTTGCCGCAGGGCCACAAACGCACCGTGGTACGTGCGTAACGCGGACTTGCACAGAGATCTTGAACTGCCTACAGTACAACAATACCTCAAAACACTCTTTGAAGCGTTCTTCAAACGCTCCGAAACCCATCCCAATCCTCTAGTTCGTGATTCAGTCTCATATACTAATCCTGTCTTAGATTCGAAGTTCAAAGTCGCTAGGCCTAGGAATGCGCAAGCGTACTCATCCACCAGACTGTCAGCCGATCTCGAAGCCCTTCTGGCCGCAAAGTCTAATTCTAACGTAAATTCTAATTCTAACGTAAATCTTAATTCTAATGTAAATACGAATTAATTCAACTTTATTTTTCAATTTTTTATTTTTTTTAATTATTTACTTTTCATTTTGAGCACCTTCAGTGATATGTATTCACCTTCAGTGCTTTGAGCACCTTCAGTGCTATGTAAATCTCAGCGGGTGACCCCTTCTGGGCCCCGCTAGCGCGGCCTCTTTCTCCAATTGGCCGTCGCTCAGATGAAGGCTGAGTGGCAAAAAATTGCAGGAGCCGACAGGGGGTTGTTTTTTAGTGGGTAGTGGTTCTGGTAGGCTTCGGAACGAGCCCCACATAACCTGGATCGCGCGCGCCAGAGTATGCGTCAGAACATTTTTATCCTCCTGCCCTTCCCGTGGAGGGGAATAATAATAAATAAGTAATTAACAAATAACATATATGTTTAAACAGAACTTTTGTTATCAAAGTGTCCAAAAATCATATTTTATGGATAAATAAATATAACTATTATTGTTATTATGATAAATACATTGTGATAATTTTAGGAAACTATGTTAATGACTTAATTATGGCGAATATACTGCATTTTATTTTATTTTATTTTATTTTATTAAACATAAGGAGATCACAAACAGTAATGTACATAACTTTTTTAACAGTATAAATTAGATATGATTACATATATCCCAATGACATGATCCACAGATGATAGAACATTATTATTGTTTCACGACAATCACACGAAAAGAAAATATAAAAACAAAAAGCAAAAACAAAAATACAGTACAAAGTGTGTTAAATTTGTAAATTAAACAATAAGTGCTCATTATCTGGGGATTTATTATTATTATTATTGTATATTTAACGTTAATGTTGATGAAATACATGTTCTTTCAATATTGTTGCAATTTCTTTTTTATATTTGTTTATGTTACTATAAAAAATGTCTAAATCTGTAAACAGCTCATTATATCTTTTACACATTCTGAAAACTGGTGAACGTCTGCCGGTATTGGTCCTACAAAAATTAGTTGTAAATAAACGCTTTCTTCTTATACTTGTAGCCGACACACGAAAACCAATATTAACTAACTACATATTTCAATTGTATAAAATTCAAACTTTTATTTGATCTTTCACTTGCAGAATACAAGTATATAGCAAACGAAACAGCCAACCCCTGCTGCGGTTACTTCTCCCACTGCGCCACAAGACGAGAGCATTCTAAACTCACCAAAAGACGTTGGCACTGAAAAACTTCTAATTAACAAACTCAAACTTGTACTTGTCTAACTTAACCATACAATAGATTGAGTTATATATCTTGTCTTTGCCAGTTATTACTTTGTTTGAGAGAAAGAAAACTTATGTAACAATATTATCTTCAAGCCTAATGTTACTTCTGTCGCAGGCTTCGCTTGTAATGTAATTTGTGTATACAAAGAAAACATTCCCGTTATATTATTACATTTCTGGCTTATATATTGACTAATTTTATAACATTAATTTTATTTCATACGGAGATGTTTCCAAACCTTGATTTACACGTGTGTTAAGTTAATAAATAATAATAGCCATAGCAAAGTCCTGTAAAATGTTTGAATATATTTTTCATTTTGTGTTGATGGTAGAAATTATGTCAATACCGTTTTAATACCTGTATAATTGTAAATCACAAGTTATACGAAAAGCTAAATAGAGAAATAAAAAATGCCTGAGTCACCAAAAATATGAAAAAAAAAGAAACAAACATATTTCGAAAACATTAACATCCATCAGCACACAACAAGAAATACACGTTTTTAAGATTATATTATAATATTAATATTTTTGAAGTATTAAAAACCAACCAAACAAAAAGATGTCAAAATGTTATCGGAAGTCGGAGCATTTTTATACATCTTTGTATTGTGGAAGCCAAGCTTTTTTCTACTTTAATCTCTTTAGAAACATCGCAAGGATTCTGGTTAGAAAAGTTCGAGTAACTGACGAGGCACTAATGTAATAATTTTTTTTTTTTTATTTTTTTTTATTAATAATTAGCAGGCGTTTGTCTTCCATCTCACCTGATGGAAAGTGACGATGAAGACGAGGATCGTACACGCCTGTCTAAGAGGTACCTATTCACTCTACACTTGAAAGCTCCAGGGTTATATTTGTCTGGAAAAACAGACAAATATAATTTCTGTGTCTCTGTAACGTACCAAGAGATTTGATTAATTTTTATGTATTGCAAATTCATTTCGTTGAAATAAATATGTAGATAGGCACTTTTATTGTTAACCCATTCACTTTCAAGGCGGGAGAACATGTGTTCTCTTGAAAAAAAGGGTGACAGTTACGTAAATTTTGAATGGTTACAAAATTCTTTGGTGTTCCTTTTTTACCTACTATTTGTAGACGAAATTTTGGGAGATTGTTTATGAATTCCTACATATATCATAAATTATGAAATTTTGTGGCTAAAACTGTGCTAAAAAATACTAAAATACAGACTACATTAAAAAAAGAACTAACAAAATGAAATTCAGAACTAGTCCAGAACTATTAAATTTGTCAGTTTTTGAAACAAGTCAGTGATAAAGGATAGGAGTAGGATCTAAAGTAACAACTACGTACTTAAAAACATAAAATGAACAAGTAAACCATACGTGGTCTTTACAGATACTGCTTTACCTGCTAGGCTTTAAAATCGAGACTCCTGCTCTAAAAGACATGGAACTAATACTTACGCCATGAAGCAGTTACGACATCTTTAAAAAAATTTATGTATACGAGCACATGTACCAAACAAAACTTATTTTCCAATACACTCGTACAGGAAACTCTTATGTATACAGATCTAACTAAGCGTGACAAGTTTTTGTAGAGAACAAAGTAACTCGGAGGCAAAAGGTGATTGTCTCGTTTGATGTACGAAGCTTTTGTTCATGTTGTATTGTTCAGCTATTGTTTTAACATCGTTTCTGGTAAGTTCGAGTAATATGCTAGCAAATGTGAATTGGATTAGATGTCAAAACATTTTTTTTTTGTTTTGTTAATATTTGTGAGGCGTTGGTACTACATATCACTAACACTCTTTAGAGCACCATGAAAGTGTGTTAAGAAGCCATTAATATTTAATTGACAATGATTGCGATTGCACGAACAGCTTTATAAAACTACCGGGATCCACCAATCTAGGTACAAGTTTCCTTAAAATATTCTAGTTTTGTAAACATAGCAGGATAGAATTCTTTTTCTTATTACGTCTACAATCGTTAACTGTCGCTCAGGCTGGTGCTACCCAGGAAAAAACCCGCAAGAAAGATTAATGACGACCGAGTAGCGTAGTGGTCAGTAGCCCTGCCTCATACGCCGGAGGTCCCAGGTGCGAGTCCTGGCCGAGTCATTCATTTGTGTGATGAACATAAATGTTTGTTCTCGGGTTGTGGTTGTTTATATTAATATATGTATGTTTATTCTAGGTTCACCCCCAGTTCGCTGCATGGTCATCCATAACACAAGCTGCTTACTTTGGGGCCATACAGTTGGTGTGTTTTTCAGGGGACTATTTTTTATTTTTTTGGTCATTTGTCTTAGTTTGTGTTTTACAAAAAATATATATATTTTGTTGCCAAACACACACTTTTTTCTGTACATTACACATATACACATTGGTAATCACATGAAGTTCGACATCACTTATTTATTTATTTTACAATTTATGTACACACAAAATATAACTAATCATAAAGAGATATTATATATTTCAATTTTTTTTCATTCAATTAAATTTAGAATTAGTAGTTATAAAAAGCACACTAATTTTGTAGCTTTTCACCAAACTCTTCAGTCCCAGGTCTACTGGTAGAAATTTCTTATGAAATAAGTAGTACTTTTGTACAAGCGTTTTATCCCATTTTTGATTAGTTATATTTGGTGTGTACATAAATTGTATGTATGTATAACCATGTAAATATACGTACAGATAACATATATACACCTAAATACTTTATATACATACTTAAATATTAGGTCTTTACCTATGAAATTGCCGTTTTTCACGAAATAAATGAAGCGTAATTTTTTTATATATTTTTTATTTCTATTAATCAAAATAATCACCCATGCAATCAATGCATCTTTGCCAACGCATTGGTAGCTTATTGATGCCTTTCTTGAAGAAATCAGCTGGACGGGAGGCAACAAATTCTTCAAAGGCATTTTGTACTGCCTCTCGGGTATTGAATTTTTTTCCCGCCAAGAAGTTATCCAAATTCTGGAAAAAGTAGAAGTCTGTAGGCGCAAGGTCTGGTGAGTACGGCGGATGACGGAGAACTTCCAACCCCAACTCTTGTAGCTTGGAGACCGTCTGCTGTGCAGTATGAGGTCGCGCGTTGTCGTGCAGGAGCAGTGGAGCCGAACGATTGACCAAAGCTGGTTAGAGACGTGTGAGCTTCTCCATCATTATGTTCAGTTCTTCACAGTACACATCTGCAGTAATGCTTGTCCCGTTTGGCAAGAAGCTGTGATGAATTACACCCGCGTTAGACCACCAAACAGTGAAAATCACTTTTCTAGGGGTAAGTTTTCGTTTAGGGCATTGTTTGGGTGCTGAACCAGGGTCCAACCAACTTGCTGAGCGCTTACGATTGTCAAACAGGATCCATTTCTCGTCACAAGTAACAATGCGGTTCAGAATTCCTTCATTTGTATGCCTGCTGAGCAGTGCAAGGCACGTCTCCACGCGTACTTCGCGCTGGCGGTCATTGAGTTCGTGGGGTACCCATTTGTCAAGCTTTTTTACCTTGCCAATTTGACGCAAATGGACCAATAGTGTTTTGATGCAAACGTCGAAAGCTGCTGCTAATTCAGCCGTGGATTGAGTTTCATCAGCTTCCACAATTGCCTTTAATTCGTCATTGTCGACCAAAGTTTTCGGACGACCACGGGGTTCATTTTTCAGGTAAAAATTTCCAGAACGGAAGCGGGTATACCAATAACGGGTGGTGCGTTCGTTTGTAGTGTTCGCTCCGTAAACGTCGTTGATGTTGCGTGCCGCTTGTGCCGCTTTGCTGCCACGACGGTACTCATACTCCATAATTACTCGAATTTTAAACTTATCCATGATGACGAAAAATGTTCGAATGCGTTGAAAACAAAACACTAACTATTAAACAAATTACGATTTTAGAAAAAGAATTCCATGTTTGTCAAATAAAATTAATTTGAAATTAGAATTATCAGTCAAAAAAAAAATTTTTCATTTGAAATGGCCAGTACGGCAAAACGGCAGTTTCATAGGTAAAGACCTATTATATATGCATACATGAATACATACATGAACACATCATATAATAACATAAATAATACTTATGGGATAACAACTAAATTCATGTCTGAGAAAGATGAAACTCTCTTTCACTCCTTTTTTAAAAACTGACATAGATTTCGACTCTCGAATTCTATGTGGTGAGGAGTTCCATAACCTAACTGCATGCACTGTGAAGGAATATGAGTAGAAATCAGTTTTGTGTGGAGGAATTCGTGAAAGAAATCGTTTACTTGGCCTTACCGCATCGTTCACAGAACGAACAAATGTAAAGCGCTCACGTAGATAGGATAGAGATGCTGAGGAACGCCATTAAAAAGGAGGCAGAGTATCCTAGTGTTCCTGCGAAGGCAAATTGGGAGCCACTGAAGCTGCTTTCGAAATTGGAAAACATGGTCAAACTTCTTAAAACCGAATGTGAAACGAATAGATAAATTTTGTAAGCGCTCCAGTTTATGTAATAGCTCCTTTGTGGCATCCAAATAGCACGCGTCTGCGTAATCGATAATAGGTTGGATAAGGCATTGTGCAAAAATAATTTTAGTTTGGCCTGAGATTTGGTAGGGTTTATATGCAGACCAAAGGACTTGGTCCATTGACTTATAAGGTAGAGATCATCATTTATTGATGAAATCGCAATGTGAATATTAGATGGTAAGCACTGAGTATAGATTTGTAGAGCGTCTGCATATAAATGAAATTTGGAGGAAATTAATCTTTTGACAGAATTTATAAAAACGGAGAAAAGCAATGGAGATAGAACGCCACCCTGAGGGACGCCTGCAACAAGGTCACGCCTATCAGAGTAAGCCTCATTAAGGCGAACACGCTGCGAACGCCTTCGAAGATAAGAATTAAACCACGTCACTGCAGAAGAGGAAATGATAAGGAAACCAAGGAGGATGTCAAAATCTATGGAATGGAAGGCATTAGTGAAGTCGAGGAGTATAAGGATCGTTATAGACTTGTTTTCTATAGCCCATCGGATGTCGTCAGTAACATTAATTAGCGCCTAGCCATTTCTATGACCTGAGCGGAAACCAGACTGATAGTCGATATTGTTAAGTTGTATTGTTGTTATTGTTAAGGAAAAAATAAAGCTGGCTACGAACGATGTGTTCCAGAACTTTCGAAAGGAAAGGTAATATGGAAATGGGACGGAAATGGGATACAGAAGAGGGATTTTGAATTTTGGGTAAGGCAATAAATAATTTGTGCGAGTTTCCAGGATGACGGGAAAGTAGAAGTGGATAAAGAGTGGTTGAAAATGTGGGTAAGAACGGATAGCAATTGTGGGAGGATTAGAGCAATCATTCATGAGCACAGTTTGTCATTGCCTACAGCCGTTGCGGAGATTGATAGTATTGACTTTTTGACTTCATCCTCTGAAGTATCAGAAAAGTCGAAAGGGAATGGGTGACAAGAAAGTTTGTTAGGTGAACCTTCGGAACGGTGATGTACGGAACCACTATATATATTACCACTCACCTATCCGTACGAATTTTTTTAAACAACTAAAATGTTTCTCAAAAACAGACATTTTTATTTACATTCACTAAAAAAGAAAAGAAGAAAGAAACATGACTCTACATAAAGATTAGTTACATAATAATAAGAAACGAATAGGTAAGAAAGGATACAAATTCCAGTCACACATTATAGTTCAGTACGAGTCAACGGCCCAACTACAGTGGTCATATCTACATAAAGAAAATAGTCTTTGTCTATTCAACTAATATTGTAATATTGTAGTTACACTACCTGGCAATAGCTCAGGTTTTTAAAAACTGATAAACATTCAGCTCTTCTGTCCATAAAGCTAAGTTGATTGGAAACCTTTATAGTGTAAAAAGGAGTTTTCTAATAAAAATCGAATGCTTTCAGTGCTTTCATTTAGTTGCAGGAATACGTTCAAGTATTAAGGTAAGCGTTGTGACAAGAGCTTACGCGTTTACACTCAAAAAGTTTTGAGGAAAAAATAAAAAGTTTGTAAGGATTTTTTTATTACATCTTTTCAATGAACTCTCCACCAGCGCCTACACGACATTTATTATATTATAGCAAAACACATACAAATTATTGTCAAAAATATTTTTTAATAGGGTGATGTAGATGTTCCATAAGCGGAAAAATTCAAATGAAAAAAGAAATTGAATAAAAGGAAAATGCCCTATGAGATTTTTACCAACTTTAACAAAGCTTGGTTAAAAGGATTGCTTTTAGTTAGTTAACATATTGTATAAGTAAATATGTTCTAGCATTTAGGGCTGATTTTTAAATGCTCGGATCTATCAGTACAATAATTTTTAGAATTGTTTTGGGAACTCTTGTCAAAGTAGTTTACCAGATAATAGTTATCTGACCATCAAAAAAAAAGGTCAGTTAGAATCATTAATTTGAAGCTAATTTATCAATGCTCAGTAATCATACATAGAATAATTTCTACAATTCGAAACTATTACTACCGACAAACCTGTGATATCACCAGCATGATACTGTAGAAAGAAGTTCCCTGACAATTGAAAAAGTAAGTTTTCTTATGTTTATTTATTATATACATGTCTTAAACGAGTAGATCTCGTAAACTGTATATTAATAATATAATATAACTTATATAAATATTATTTTAGATTGATAGAAAACGCTGTTCAACCGTTACTTAGGTCAGTTTTCATTGGCAACTTAGAAATGTCGTCACTGAAAAGACCATTTGAAAGGCGAGCGTCTGTATTTTGAGTTTTTTAACAGAATTCAATGTAAATAAGACACGAATAACAAATTCTTCTCTTTGACATAAAACGGAAACAAAGTTTTTCCGATCTGAATTCGCTGTTTTACTATCACTTTTACTTGCACTTATTTCGTGCTGTAGTTATTTATTTCGTAATTAATTAAGTTTAGACAGCACAGGATTTTATATGGTGATCTCGCGAAAAGGAAAGTGATAAATGTTGTGAATGAGGAATTGACTACTACTTGAATTTATTATCAGTTAAGTGTTCTTTCCTGTAGCTATATGATACGGATAAATAGATAAAACGCTATTAAAATCCATTTTATATGACTATACTTTATTTGAAACTTGCTTTTGCTTGCAACCTATTGCGCGTTATAGCCCAATTCCCGCCAATTTATCAAGATAAAAGGAAACTTATGATATATTGTTAAAGTGATAATTTATCAGCTTATCACGAATTTAAAGCAAATATACAAAAAGGCACACATGCATTATAACGTTTAGATAATTTGGGTGATTACTGTTTGTACCTACGTCGCGGAGATAAAATATGTTTAAAATGGCCTATCGGCTGCACTCAACGGTCAAGTTGGCGAATCGTCTTTGAGTCCAGTATTCCTTCCTTGAGTGTGGCCGTATGTCAATTAGGCTGATGAAATACCAATTGTTTGAATGCGTTTAATATATGTAAAAGTTTTAACTACGAAATCTCTATACAGTATAAAACTTAAATAAAACACTTTTAAACTGCATTTTATCGCTTTTATGTAGGTATATTTTAATATTTCTACTCGAGGTTTAGGTGCCTTTACAGACACCGTGGTCACCAGTGACCTTGTCAAGCATTTAATCACGTCAAAGCTTTTTAAGATGCAGACTTTAATTACGCTTTATATAATTTATTAGTCAATCAAAATAAATTCAAAATTCAGATTTTAATACTCGTATACTTTATCCGAATATCATTTTGAAATAATTTCTTAAGTACACCTGAACAATGCCGCAGAGCAAAGTTAGTTTCTTACAACAGTATCAATCAATCTATTACAGGAATAATAAATAAGCCATTACAATTGAGGTCGCTTACAGCCTGACGAAAATTCAATCTCTAGGAAGAACGTCATTAATAATTCTTCACAAGTGTCCGTGAATATTATTTCAAGTGTCGATTGAAGGGCCATGGAAATAGAGATAAAAAGCTGGCAAACATCAGATAGCCGAAGTGTTTGTTGATGATTTCGATCGCGTAATTCCTGTTTCTTCTAATAAAACAATTTTCGCATTTAATACAGGTAAAGCAGCACAACAGACGAACGTACGTACGGAAAGCTCGAAGTTATGGAAAGTAATTCACAAAAGTACAAAAATAACGCCAGATTTAATTTCTTAAACCTAAGTTTATAATGTGTTAGGATACATGTCGCCATATGAGCGAAAATATCTATTGCAATAATATTGCAAACGTTATCGAATCTTTGTGAAATGTCCGATGATTGCAAAACACATGCAAAGAAGATTTTGCAATAATTCTAAAACTTATAATATTTCTGTGAAAATCTGACATGGCATAATTTGGATAGGAAATACTGAGGCTGATTGGTTAATTAAATCCATTTCTATGTTGTAATCGGTCGAAATTAGTAAGTACATAATGTACGTATATATAGAACTTATAGTTAAAAGATAAAACAGAAAGGCCACAATAATAATAGCACTTTTCTGCAGTCACATGGTCCGTCACAAAAATAATCTACTTCGTTATATGCCTAGTCAAGTTTCATAACTATAATAATTATGCTAATAAGTGAGTAACGTGAGGTGAGAGATTTGCATTGTTTAATTAAAGAAGCCTAAATAATGAACATTAGTTTTTAAGATTTAGAAGAGACCAAAGTACTTTATTTTATTAACATAGTGCATTAGCATTTCATACGTATACGAATAAAAATTACTAATTGAAGGCAAACCACCACGCACATTAATAACGATAAAGTTCCATTAAATATTGTGTATTTACCAAAAGCGAACATTAGTAATGATTAAATTGATTCTTAGATGGTAGAAACAAATTAAAAATATTAAATTAAATAGAGTAATCACTTTAATGAGAATTTCGTCAAAAATATTAGAGTTTATTGCATGAAGTATTTTAATAAAACATCGAATATAAAAGTATAATGTCAAGGAATGTTGCAGTGAAATGAAACATGTCATATGTGCAACAGATATCATCAGGTTTATTTTAAATAATTTTCTGTTTTTGCACTGTCAAAAGATAATTACTTTAATATTTCCTGACTCCACACGAAACCCTCTCGACCCGGAGGCCTTTTGCCCATTGTTTCACCTAAACCATTCTACAGCCCTTCCGCCATTTTAACGATTGCCTGATTCCATTTTAATTGTGCTATGTTTCTGTTTATTACAAATCGTTACATTTTATTACCTTCTAAAGGAGATATCTATTTTATTGTGTACTAAATTTTGAGATCGTGCGATAAAAATGAATCGGTGAAATGAAAAACGAGTTTGTTTTACGAATTCGGGATATTCAAATTCAAATTCAAATTCAAATATTTATTTCTCAACATTGACAATTACTTGTTCTTATATAGTATCTTTATAATTATATTCTTGTTCTTTATTATATATTGTTATATATAATTATATATTGTTCTTATATAGTTCTTATATAATATCTATATGTATCTTATATAGGATAGGTGATCAACTTATGTTTTATTTTTGTGTATAATAAAATAAGTCCTATACAACATGATTTTTAATATCATTCCCAGTGCAGTTACAAAGTCTAACCTAGCTTCTTTACCGACGACGTAATGATAAGTCCGGTATTTAACCCTATATTACTACTCTACGTCGCTGAGGCGCCCACGTTTTTGAAATATTGCTCTCTCTTTTTATCCTTCGCGCGTATCGCGTTGACGTTCAAGGACATCTCAGTCGTCGGCAGCACGTGTCGCAGGACGCCTGTTTCGTAACGGTAAGTTTGCTAGTTTTTCTGATATTACTACCTTTGGCGCTCCAAAGACGTATGAGTAGCATCTCTGTAACTTTTACGTTATTGATAAAATAATTGTGTTAGTGTTTTTTATTGCGTTATTAATTACTAACAGTGTGTTTTAGCTTTATTTTAGGTACGGTTTAAAATATCAACATCATGGCTTGTAATAAAAGAGTCATGGATGATATGATAACTGGTTGGCTAGAAGAAAGCCACCATAACAGTGATGATGACCTTTCGGGAGATGACTCTGAAATTGAAGATCACCTAAGCGAGGATGATGCTCAAGACGATATGGAAGAAGGATACATAGAAGATGAAGCTATAGAGAACTCAAATGAAAGAAGAGTTGAAGAATCTTTGTCATCTTTTGCCCAAGGGAATAGTGAGACTTTGGAACCATCCTGTTCTGATCGCCGCATTCTCGTTCCGGCACGTCGAACATTGAAAGATAGAAACCAAAACTCTTGGTCTACTTCTAAAGGTGAAAGTCGAGGTAGAACCACAGCTAGCAACATTGTACACACTTCTAGAGGCCCTACTAGAATGTGTAGAAATATCTTTGAGCCTAGTTTGTGTTTTGATTTATTCATCACGGAAGACATTGTTAGTGAGATAGTAAAGTGGTCAAATGTGGAAATATCTACAAAAAGACTTACTGGAAATACACACGCTACCTGCAGAGATACATGTTCCATGGAAATAAGAGCCTATTTTGGTATTTTGACGCTAACTGCTGTAATGAAAGATAACCATCTTTCTACAATGGAGTTATTTGATAGCACCTTTTCAGGGTCTAGATACTTAGCAGTGATGAGCAGGGAGCGTTTTAACTTTCTCACTCGCTGTTTGAGAATGGATGACAAGACTTTGCGCCCTACCCTCCGTCAAGAAGATCCTTTTATTCCAGTCAGGAAGATATGGGAAATGTTTATTGAGCAGTGCAAATCTAACTACACCCCGGGAAATTATCTTACAGTAGATGAACAGTTGGTTGGATTTCGAGGCAGGTGCCCCTTTCGGATGTACATTCCGAATAAACCTAATAAGTATGGCATCAAAATACCCATGATGTGTGACAATGGTACGAAATATATGGTTAACGCTTTGCCATACATTGGAAAAGCAACCAACACCCGAGGATTACCACAGGGAGAGTACTACGTAAAAGAGTTGTCCCGTCCAATACATGGTACCAATCGTAACGTGACATGTGATAATTGGTTCACGTCTGTGTCGCTGGCTAAATCACTACTTGCTGAACCATACAAGCTCACGCTTGTTGGTACAATAAGGTCTAACAAACGGGAAATTCCTCAAGAAATGAAAAACACCCGGCTTCGACCCGTTGGTACATCCATGTTCGCTTATGATGGACCTTTGACTTTGGTTTCCCTTTGGTTTGGTTTGGTTTTTGGACCCTCGGAAGATAAAACATTCTCGCTCCGACCGCCGCCCAGTGCGGACGTGCAAGACCCCGTTCTCCGTTGTTTGGTCCCTTCCCGATATTCCGTGGCGCTCGGTCTACTGACTCCACAGTTTAGCGTGTTGGTTCCGTGCTACGGTTTTCAAGGTTTTTCTACTCCGTCTGAGTGCTTTCGAAGTGCGATTTTTCTTTGCGACTAAGCCCCTTAGTCTTCAAAGTGCTGTGCTAAGTAGTGTTGTGCTTGTGCTGAGTGCAGTGTTGTGCCCAGCGTAAGTAGTCTGGTTTCAGTGCAAAGGATACTTAACGGTGACAACGAATTTGTACTGAACCAGTCCTTTTATTTTTATTTTATTTCTATTCTCTATTTTATTTATTTTTCTCCTATATTCATATTTATTTTTATCATATCTGTGTGTTCTTCGTGTGTATTTGTCCTTTCTGTCGGTAAAGGTTGACCCTAACGCGGTCAACTCTTTACCTGCGTACCCTTTTTTTTAGGTTTCTAGGTAGCGGCCTTCGGCGTACTATGGTTAGTTTTAAGTTATTCTCCCCAGCCCCCCTACCGCTGGTAGGGAGGTTTGCCGCTAGGGTTCGCTAGGTTTTTATTTAGGAATCCTAGGCATTTGTTATATATTATAGGCATACATTATATATTTATATATTACATATTGTAATTCCAAGTCCTCCAATGGACCTTGTTAATATTCTTAAGTCGTTCGCCCAGGCGCTCGCTGCGTCCGGCGTAAGCATACCCGCTGACGCACTAACGCAGGCCTTACAGGCATCTATTGCGTCCCCGGCCCCTCAGGCCTCTAATGTCCAGACCCCTCAGGTGTATAGCTCTCCCGCGTCTCCCGTTCCGTCCGATATGGACTGCGCGTCGGTCTCATCCTCGCGCTCATCTCGCAGGAAGCGTACCGCTCCCGGGAGCGATTCAGACTCCGCCGCGTCCGAAGCTTCGTCGGTCGCCGCCGCCCTAACCGGCTCTCCTGAGCCCGCGTTCCAGTTAGTTGCCAAACGCTCTAAGAAGCGTTCGAAAAAAGCCGCGGTGTCTTCAACACCCGAGCCAACCCCGGTGTCTTCAACACCAGCCCCCGCGCCGTTAAAATCGCTCGAAGTAACCGCGTCTCCGTCGGTCCCATCGAAGCCAGCGACGCGCTGCGCTCCCGTCCCGCCGAAACCTCAGCTCCCTCCGCCCGTCTTCCTGCGTGAAAAAACGCGCTGGACCGCGGTTTCTAACTTGTGCAAAGAGCACAAAATTAATTACTTAAAAGCCGCCAACGCTGGCGATACAATCAAAATTCAAGTAGCGACCGTCGACGACTTCCGCGCGTTTACCAGGTTGCTTTCGTTAAATCAAATCGCGTATCACACCTACGCCCTCCCGGAGGAGCGTAAGATCCGCGCAGTACTACGGGGCGTCCCGTTCGAGCTCGCGAATGAAGAAATCCTCGAGGACCTTAAGTCCCAGGGTTTCCCGGCCGAAGCAGTGCACAAGATGCACTCTAACCGCGTTAGGCGCTTTCCGTTAGCTTTAGTTATCTTGTCGAATACTCCCAACTCGAGGGAGATCTTTAGAGAGGCTCGCACAATTTGCGGACTCTCAAATATCTCTGTTGAGCGTCCCAACCCCCGCGGTCACCCTGGGCAGTGCCACCGCTGCCAGCTCTACGGCCACGCAGCGGCTAACTGCTCAGCTCCCCCCAGGTGCGTTAAGTGCCTGGATCCACATTTTACGAAGGAGTGCACTCGCACTCCCGAATCCACTTCCCCCCCTGCCTGTGTGCTGTGCGGCCAGTCTGGTCACACAGCTAACTACAGGGGCTGCCCGCGTGCTCCGCGCTCCACCGCCAAGAGGGTCGCGCCTAAACCGGCGCCGCCGCTCACTCCCGCGAACTTCCCGCAGCTGCGCAACCGGGGTCCCCCGGAAGCAAAGCCCGTTCAGCCGACGCCTACTCCGGCTCTGTCTTGGAGGCAGCGTCCGGCCGTTCCGCCTGCACCTTCCCGACCCATCCCAGCTCCCGTAGCTTCCGTAGGGCCGCGTCCTTCTCCGTCATCCGCACCTCAGTCGTCGTTGGCTGAGGACATGAAGACCGTGTTCGACGTTATTCAAAACGTCGATATTAACGAAATTTCCGTGCTCGCACGCAAACTGCGAGCCACCCGCTCTCCTCAAGAGCGTTTATTTGCTTTAGTCGAGCATCACTCGCTCCTAAGTTCGTTGTAAATTCTTTGATATTTGTATAAATTCGTAAATAATAAATTATAATGTCTAGACCCGCGAATCCCGCGTCCAGTCGTATTAAACCCAAGGGCTCATCCCTAGTATCTTTTAACGCTCGTAGCCTTAACACCAACCTTCCCGAGATTAAACTGTTCCTTCAGAACAAAGAACCTGACTTATTCCTTCTCCAGGAGACATGGCTTACTCCAAACCGCTCCAGGGGATTCGCTATACCTAAGTACGCGTTTATTCGTAACGATAGGCCCAACTCCGACGGTTTCGGTGGCACCGCTATATATTACAAAAGAGGCTTCCACTGCTGTCCTCTCCCTACTCCTCCTCTCCTCAACATGGAAGCCACTGTGTGTAGATTGGCTATGACTGGTCATCCGACCATCATCATAGCTTCAATCTACATACCTAGTGGTACCAGACCAATCCGCAGCGACTTTGAGGCCATTCTCGCCCTCGGCCATTCAGTCATTATGTTCGGAGACTTTAACTCCAAACATACTGACTGGACGTGCCTATCGACTTACACCAGTGGTATCGCTCTCCTCGACATCACTAACTCCCTTGACCTAGACGTCATATCCCCCATCACTCCCACCCACTATCCCGACAACCCGAACCACTCTCCTGACATCCTCGACTTTGCAATTATCAAGCGAATCAATCTTGATCTAAGGTCTATCGAACCGCTCGATGACCTAGGCTCCGACCATCGCCCCGTTTCCCTCGTGCTAGGACCGCCGAACGATAACGTCTCATCTCCTAAGACCTTTACCAACTGGAAAGGTTTTAAAAATACGTTAGTTTCAGCCTTAGAGGCTCCGAACTCTCCACTCGCGATCTCTCCCGAACAATTAGATAGCCCGGATAAAATCGATTCATTAGTAAATTCTCTCACTGATGCTATCAACTCAGCCATCAGTGACAACGAAAAGGTTGCTAAGCAAGGCAAACCCACGCTTCCCTTAGCCGTTAGCAATCTTATTAAAGCTAAGAACGCGGCTCTCCGGAGAGCCAAGAAATATCCCACGCCCGCCTATAGAACAGCTGCGAATCAGCTTCAACGTAAAGTTAGGTCTTGCCTCGCGGAACTCCGAGACGCTCAGATGAACGATCTCATGGCGAATATCTCTCCGTCCCACCAAGCGTACTATAGCATGGCCCGAGCCTTACGCGTAGACACCGCCTCTCACGTTCCTCCTCTCACTCGTCCCGATGGCACTACTGCCTTTGAAGTCGAAGAGAAAGCCGAATGCTTCGCTGACAGCATTGCCGCACAATGCTCGCCCAGCACGCAACCTGCTGATCCCTTACACATCCAGGCGGTGGAGGACGAAGTCCTTCGCAGAGACTCTCTCCATCACCGCCGACCCTGTCACAGTCTCTAATGATGAAATCTTGCTTCCCATTAGAAATCAAAAGTCCAAAAAGGCTCCGGGTGCGGATGGAATTTCCAACCACGCACTTAAGCACCTACCTCAACAGATACCTTACCTTGTTAGCTATCATTTTCAATGCCTGTTTCGACCATAGCTACTTTCCAAAAGCTTGGAAAGAAGCGACAGTCATAGGCATTCCCAAGCCAGGCAAACCTCTGAACGTCCCGGCTAATCACAGACCCATCAGCCTCCTCAAGGCAATGTCTAAACTTCTCGAGAGAGTCATACTCTCTCGAATGCGGAACCATCTGTTTCCAACGGATGGCGATCCTCTCATTATTCCCCATCGGTTCGGCTTTCGCGCTAAACACTCCTGCCCTCAGCAAGTCCACCGAATCGTTGAGTATATACTTGACGGTTTCTACCCGCGTCGTTATAAAACAGTCGCGGTTTTCTTTGACGTAGCCAAGGCTTTCGATAAAGTCTGGCACAGGGGTCTCGTTTATAAACTCTACAAGATAGGCTTACCGGATCGCCTAGTCAGGTTAATAGCGTCGTTTCTCAAAGACCGTACATTTCGATTTAAACACGAAGGCACGCTTTCTGCGCCTCGTCCCATAAAGGCTGGAGTCCCTCAAGGCTCAGTCCTCGCCCCTCTGCTGTACACCGTGTACACCAACGACATTCCCATCCCGCCGAAAGGCGTCGAACTCGCCCTCTTTGCTGACGACACCGCACTCTATACCAAAGGCCACAGTGTTCGGCACCTTGTAACCAGACTCCAAAAGGCCGTAAACGCCCTTGGTGTATGGTTTCAAAAATGGCGCATCGATGTGAACCCTGAAAAGAGTTCTGCGATGCGCTTCGACCACAAACGCCGTCGTCCCGATGGCGATCCCCACGTCCGAATGTTAGGCATTCCCATCCCCTGGAAGCGCAGTACTAAATACTTAGGCGTCACATTAGATCCGACGCTTTCTTTCAAGCCACACGTCGAAAGAGTTTCGAAACTCGCTCGTCACTATTTAGGCTGCCTAAATAGCATGTTAGGTAGAAAAAGTAAAATGTCCTTCAGAAACAAACGTACACTTTACAAGGTCTGCGTTAGACCCGTTATGACGTATGCCTCGCCAATCTTTGCCCACGCCAAACCCTCCCTCCTGCACAAACTGCAGGTAGTTCAAAACCTCTTTTGCCGCCGGGCCACAAACGCACCTTGGTACGTGCGTAACGCGGACTTGCATAGAGATCTTGAACTGCCTACAGTACAACAACATCTCAAAACTCTCTCTGAAGCGTTTTTCAAACGCTCCGAAACCCATCCCAATCCTCTAGTTCGTGATTCAGTCTCATATAGTACTCCTGTGTTAGACTCGACGTTCAAAGTCGCTAGGCCTAGGAATGCGCAAGCGTACTCATCCACCAGACTGTCCGCCGATCTCGAGGCCCTTCTGGCCGCAAATTCTAATTCTAACGTAAATTCAAATTCTAACGTAAATCCTAATTCTAACGTAAATGCGAATTAATTCAATTTTATTTTGCAATTTTTTAATTTTTGTTTTAATTATTGATTTTCATTTTGAGCACCTTCAGTGCTATGTAATCCCAGCGGGTGACCCCTTCTGGGCCCCGCTAGCGCGGCCTCTTTCTCCAATTGGCCGTCGCTCAGATGAAGGCTGAGTGGCAAAAATGCACGAGCCGACAGGGGGTTTTTAGTGGGTATGGTCCTGGTAGGCGTCGGGACGAGTCCCACATAACTTTGGAATCGCGCCAGAGTATGCGTCAGGGCATTTTTATCCTCCTGCCCTTCCCGCGGAGGGGAACAAAAAAAAAAAAAAACGGAAGATAATAAGCAAATGACATTAGACGGTCGAGTAGCGTAGCAGTTAGTAGCCCTATCTCATATTTCAGAGGGCCCAGGCACGAGTCCTGGCCGGGACTTTAATTTGTGTGATGACTCAGATGATGGTTCTCGGATCATGGGTGGTTTGTATTTGTAAATGTATGCTTATGTATGTTCTGGATTCCTCCCAGTTCGCTGTGTGGTCTTCCATAACACAAGCTCTGCTTACTTTGGGGCCATACAGTTGGCATAATTGTCAGGGATTTATCAATACATATTATACAACAAAGTCCCCCGGCCGCGACTATCTGTCTGTCTGTTCGCGATAAACTAAAAAACTAACAAACGGATATACATACGGTTTTGACCAATGGACGGAATGATTCAAGTGGAAGGTTCTTGTGTATGACGTATTCTTTAACGTTTGTTTTATAAATTGTTGAATACACCGGAAAATTTCAGCCAACTGGGAGCTTTCAACAAAAACTCTGCCTATTCCCTTCGAGATATAACAAAACAACGTGTAATAAAAATATTTCTCTTTTATAGGTCTATAAAATAGTCCAAAGCATATGTCTATCTTTGAAAGTTAGCTTACTACTCGTACACCCATTTTAAGTAATAAAAGTATAATTAAACGCGATCAAATCCAGTTAAAAAGTATTTTATTGAACGTGTTGTTTGTTCGAAGACTTAAGTAGTCAAATCTACTAATAAATTTAATAAGTTTATATTTAGAGTGCGATGTAGTGTAGTGATTCTTTTCAAATACTTCCAAGTGGGATAAACATAGGTATCTTTATATATATATATATAATTATAATAAATAAGTTACATTTAAATCTCAAACACATGCTCAATCCAACAAGCTGATGCGACACTACCACAGTAAAAATAAATAAATTAATAAATATTTCTAACAATCACACCACATTGTCTAGCCCAAATTAAGTATCATTAAGAACTTGTGTTATGGATACTAGATAACGGATAAATAAACATAAGAAATATATAAAGACACATAAATATTTTTTATATATATAAATATTACAAATAAACTTACATACACATCCATGACTAGAAAGCAAATATTATAAAATATCTGCCCCTACCAGGATTCGAACCTGGGACCTCTGGCCTGGAAGGGAAGGCTAGTTACCTCAACACCAAACAGGCCGTCAAAAAAGAAACTAAGTAGGAAAATATGTTCAGCTACCTGTGCGAACCGGTATCCAATCATTTGACAAAAAACAACTAACACTTTTTCATTTGAAAAACAACGTTTGACCAATTTATACTTGATAAATTTATCATTTTACAAACTATTGTTATATACCTATAGACTCTACACATTACATAGATACTCATTGGACAAAATATTTATTTAGTGATGCATATTTTCCCCCCCAAACCAAAAAAAAAAAAAGGTTTGTATGTACTTAATACACGCTTTTTCAGCTTTTCACGAAAAGCGACTTTGGTTCAACAGGAGGTGTTTTATAATTAATATTTTAACAATTGAATTGTTTCCTAAGTTAAATATTTGCAAAACCTGTATTTTGCCAAATTATTCTTTTTATTAATTTTTTTTGTTTGCGAAATTAAAGTTTGTCAAATGATTAGTTTTTCAAAAGTCGTTTGTAAAATGATCTTTTGTCATATGTTTTTTGTCAAACAATAGCAAACTGTGCGAAGCTGGGGCCACTAGTAATATTATATTATTATTAATACTCATTTGTGCACGCGGGCCTATGTGTGTATTAGTATAATATATATGAAACTTAATTTTGTGTGTCAGCCGTTTTCTTGTAAAATAATGTTCAAGTCGCTTTAGTGTGCTGTACAATCAGGACATTTTTCTCACACACACTCTATTGCTGTATGCTTATATACAAACTTACCCCCCCTTTTAGGGCCGCACGCACAAATGTTTTGCATCATCTATACGTAATTCGTTTACTGGAATTTCAAATGTAACTACCGTCATCTATTATTTCTTTAAACAAGCTTTTCTAACATTTTTGAAAGTAGAATAGAGTATCACAATAAAGTTTCAACCGTGAGCGAGTACTGTGACAGTTTTCTAGTTCGAAAACTAAGATAAGCATAGTTTATGCTTTTGAACGTTCTGCGAAACTAAGTTTGTGCTGGAGGAAAATAGAATCAAAATAACTAGATGTAGGTAAACATTGCGTAACTGAATATGTACTTGTGCTAATATAAAGCAAAGGATAATTTTAGATAATAAAAAATATATAAATAATAATGAAAAAATTATAGTTTCGTTCGTGCAATTGTATAAGTTATCTTCGATAAGTAAATTTATTTTTATGTTAACGAAATTAGATTATTTAAAACAAAAATAGTGTTTAATTTGATCTGGTTTTGGACACATCTAGGATAGGAGCTGCGAATTAAGCTGCATAGTTTGAAAATTAGGAGTGCTACCAAATCACCTCCACGGGTAAGCTGGCAAAATATTTATTATTTTCTTATCAAGCTAATACAATTTAATTAGGTTCGTTCGATATAAAAAATAAAAATGAAAAATATACACAACAAACAATTCTTCTAAAAACTCCGAAATTTAATTATCTTTGGGTTAACGAAAAGTGAACAACAAAACCCAAATTTTATTACAAGTATAAAAATAGCATTTGATTATTAAATATTTTTTTATTATTATTATCCCCTAGTTGACATTTGTTTGATCACGAAAACAGTACGTCTTATTAAGACAACAAACAAGAATAATCAAATCAGCATCATATTTTTTTTCGCAAAAGACATAAATGTGAAATACAAATATCTTGGTTTATATGTGGTATTATGAAACGAAGTTAACATCACACAATGTCTAATAAACGTCATTTTGTTTGTTGGGTACACAAACGGTTCGTTAATAAAGCAAAGAACGTGTAACTGAAATAAATTTTTCTTGGTAATAAATTATGACAAGTTTTACAAGCGGTCGCGTAGAGTGTGCTATCCGCACCAGATTAAGTGTGTCACACTTTAAAAAATTATTCAATTTTTCTTTGGTACTTACATACAGATTTTTCAATAACTAAGAAAAGGTAAAATTACTATGTATCCAATTCTACACTGATGGCAATTTTTTTTTGCTAGCGGTCCTAGGTTTGTTGGTGTGTTAGAGAACTACAATATCGTCCAAAATTAATATTTTGTAATGTAATTGGTCGATTTTTAGCTCACTGCCAAACTTCCTCGCACAGGTTTGGCGAACCTGTGCCTACAAGTCATGCAGCATCAAATATCACCTTAATCAATGTTGTGTATTATGTATATGTATGTATATATGTGTGTTTGTATTTAATCATTTGTATTTATATTATATTGCATATTTATATTATTATATAATATCATAAGCGTCATATTTATATATTCTGTTACACCCTAGTACAAGGTTTCCTATGTCATACCTAAGGTTGTCTGTAAGAAATCACTATGTTTTTTTTGTATTTGTATGGTGTACAATAAAGAGTATATTTAGATAAACACAAATTACTACGCGTGAGTTTTATAAACTTTTTTGCTTATGTTTCTATCGAACTTTTGTTGAACCCATTTGAATAGATGTATAAGTTTGTTATAAAAAAAAATATACACTTTTTCATGTGTTTTATTCCTTTTATTCACATTCATATTATTTATATCACTTTCTATACAAAGGTACTTAAAACTTTGTGCAAAGAATGTTTCCTTCTCCTTCCATGCAAATAATGTACGCGAAGTTTTGGAGACTTTTCGGTTTTTCGTATCAAAACCTAATCTACGACAATACAGGGAGGACACTGGTACAGGTAAGCAGAAAAAATGTATTTGAAATGTGTGTGCTTTTACTGTTCGTAAGTATTTTCGATCTCTTGATTTAATTTCGAGTGTGGACGAAAATTTAATGGAGTTGTTAAATGAATGACGTTCAAAAATATGGGTTTGTCAATGATGATACTGATACAATATTAGGTCTTTACCTATGAAATTGCCGTTTTTCACGAAATAAATGAAGCGTAATTTTTTTATATATTTTTAATTTCTATTAATCAAAATAATCACCCATGCAATCAATGCATCTTTGCCAACGCATTGGTAGCTTATTGATGCCTTTCTTGAAGAAATAGGCTGGACGGGAGGCAACAAATTCTTCAAAGGCATTTTGTACTGCCTCTCGGGTATTGAATTTTTTTCCCGCCAAGAAGTTATCCAAATTCTGGAAAAAGTAGAAGTCTGTAGGCGCAAGGTCTGGTGAGTACGGCGGATGACGGAGAACTTCCAACCCCAACTCTTGTAGCTTGGAGACCATCTGCTGTGCTGTATGAGGTCGCGCGTTGTCGTGCAGGAGCAGTGGAGCCGAACGATTGACCAAAGCTGGTTGGAGACGTGCGAGCTTCTCCATCATTGTGTTCAGTTCTTCACAGTACACATCTGCAGTAATGCTTGTCCCGTTTGGCAAGAAGCTGTGATGAATTACACCCGCGTTAGACCACCAAACAGTGACCATCACTTTTCTAGGGGTAAGTTTTCGTTTAGGGCATTGTTTGGGTGCTGAACCAGGGTCCAACCAACTTGCTGAGCGCTTACGATTGTCAAACAGGATCCATTTCTCGTCACAAGTAACAATGCGGTTCAGAATTCCTTCATTTGTATGCCTGCTGAGCAGTGCAAGGCACGTCTCCACGCGTACTTCGCGCTGGCGGTCATTGAGTTCGTGGGGTACCCATTTGTCAAGCTTTTATACCTTGCCAACTTGACGCAAATGGACCAATATTGTTTTGATGCTAACGTCGAAAGCTGCTGCTAATTCAGCCTTGAATTGAGTTTCATCAGCTTCCACAATTGCCTTTAATTCGTCATTGTCGACCAAAGTTTTCGGACGACCACGGGGTTTATTTTTCAGGTCAAAATTTCCAGAACGGAAGCGGGTAAACCAATGACGGGTGGTGCGTTCGTTTGTAGTGTTCGCTCCGTAAACGTCGTTGATGTTGCGTGCCGCTTGTGCCGCTTTGCTGCCACGACGGTACTCATACTCCATAATTACTCGAATTTTTAACTTATCCATGATGACGAAAAATGTTCGAATGCGTTGAAAACAAAACACTAACTATTAAACAAATGACGATTTTAGAAAAAGAATTCCATGTTTGTCAAATAAAATTAATTTGAAATTAGAATTATCAGTCAAAAAAAAAATATTTTCATTTGAAATGGCCAGTACGGCAAAACGGCAGTTTCATAGGTAAAGACCTATTATTAAATGGCCATTTCAAAACTGTAGTTAAAAAAACCAGGAGCAGAAAGACTTTTCTCTAAAACCTGGAATAGAAAATATTATTTCCATTTAATCAATAAAATAACACAATCAATAAAATCTTAGGACTCTTAGTCTTGTAAGACTCTAGTCTTTGCGAGCCTTGATGCCTTGATGAGACTTATCAGGTAACTTATAAAACTCATCTCGGATAGGATGTCTGCAATCGATTTCTTTACGTGTAAGAAACTTATAGTTGCTGAAATCTTCAGACAGCTGTAAAGTTTGTGTTAAAAAGTAACACTTTTGGTGACGATTATACTGTGGGAAAGTAAACATTTGTTCGGACCAAAAAGTTTTTGAATGAAAAAGTTTATAAAATGTGCCACGTGGCTGGGATTTGCATGAAAATAGGTTTATATAAATTTCAATTCTTTTAGTTTCAATCACAATTATATGAAAAAAATTTACGAGTGAGTGTGTGATTCATGCTAAAGGGCTGGTCAGAACACTCAAGCTAATTTTGATCACAAATATTCACGGGACAATTAAATTTGCAAGCATCAACTTTGGCCAAAAGTTGGTTTAAAATAAATCTATTCTCTTTATTTTATAACGATAGTTTCTATATTTATATCTTATGCAAAAATAAATCTATCAAACAACATTTGACAGCTTAAAAGCTTTCAAAAGTTTCGCTTTATGCAGGATCTTGCTTTGAAATGTTACATTACTAGTAATTAAGTGGAATTTACAACCGAGGTTTCGTTATTGTCTACTTAATGAAACAGTCTGTTTAGGAAGATAATTAATACAACAAGCAGTAGGGCAGTATAAGTTCAGGTCAAATAATCTCGAAATCTTGAAAGTTATTTGGTGAATCTCTAGGGCCTAATAGAAGATACTACTATTGATTCTCGATTACAAACTAACTGCGATGTATTGCTTGTTGAGTTCAAAGCCTGTGAAACAAAAAGTGAAATAAATGATCTTGATGTGTCATAACATAATACGTCATCATACGGAAGCTTGAGAATGAAATCAAGGAAACTTGCTAAGACTAATCTTATCTCAGGTAAGTTGTCAAGTAAAAAGCGAGTTTGTTTAATACTGTATAGTGATAAAAATGTCACTTAACAATTTTGACAAGAATAGGGTCACATGCTTTGAGAATATGTGTCCTATGTAGTATGAAACAAATTCGTTTTTTATTTGACCATTAAAATGGGATAAGACCAAGTACGCTTTATAGATTTTAATCTGACAGTTTTGCAATAATATGTATATTGCAGGGGCCCTAGCCATATAACACACTTCGTTTAGTTTTCTATATCTATAATCACTATCGCTTTAAAGTCAGAGGTAAAGAGTAGAATTTTCTTTTAAAATAAATATGAACCATTCATATAATGGTTCCCGCACAGATAGTGTACGTAAGGATACGCATTGAGACTGTAATTGCCTTTATATTTTGAATCAATTTATTAGAAGAACTAATACTTATCAACGATGTGATGTCACAGTATTGTAAAGTGTGTGATCTCCATCTAAAAACTCAATTTGCTATCGAATTGCAGTTCAGTAAAAAATATGATATTATTAAGGTCGAGAATCATTGGTAGTGCCAGCTAATGTTTGATCGAGTTATTTGCTTAGCCATAACGACCCTCGGTCGCTCTGTGCTTGTTCGGAAGCTAGACTGCAGAATTGCGGACGGCATTTGTTTTGTTTTGTTTTACCAAAGAGGAAAAGTAACTTAGTATATAAGTATGATAGTTTTGAAACTAAGTGTGTGGTTGAAGTAAAATTGAAATTCGAGAAGTTTTCGCGATTCGGGATTTAAAACTGTTGAGAAAATCTGAAAATGTTTAATATCTTTAACCGTTTTGTGACGCAATTTTTTTGTTGCATGATTACCGAAACTGTTTGAAACTCTATAAATCTCTATTCTTTTATATTCAGTATCGATGCTACAAAGGATTTTGCGTTGCTATAATATAATTTTAATTAGAAAACTCCAATATTATTTTTTACACAAATTAACTTGTGATCTTTTTCCAAAAAGCTTATTCAAACTAAAAGCCTGTCTACTTTCAACGACACTAAGGAAATCTCTCGAGTTCCAAGAATGATTAACGTTGAATCAATAAGGAACTTTCCCTGGTTTCAGAATCAGCCAATTTATTTTGTAAAAATTTGATTGAAGTCCTTCCCAAAAGGTTCCAATTTCAGTAAGAGCCTTCTGAGGGACTTCTTAAACGTTCCACATTTGGGTTGTCCCGGTCCGCAGACGGACTCTTAACTTGAGAGGCTATTTAGCTGTATGTGCCTTCTTCTATACCTAGCGAGGGTGTAAGGCGGAGGGCCACTAGTCCTTTTATATCAAAAAAAAAAAAATAAAGCAAGTGTGTCTGTTTTTTAGTTTTTATTTTGAGCATAAAACGGATATCCGTAAATTGATATAGGTATGCAAGATTTTTAAAGAGGATAAGAAAGAGTTGACAATGACAATAAGAGTGTATAATAACTGGTTTATATTATTATAATGCACGGTTAGTTGATCACTTTGACATATTATGGCAGGTATCGATGATAAATCAATAAACTTTCTTGATGAACTTAAGTATTAACTTTATATATTTTATTCATTGGGCATACAGCTTTACGTTTGGCTTTGTCACAGCCATTTGCGAAACCGTTGGTAAATATGCATTACATGATAATGCTCCTAGGTGGGAATATCTTGTTAAAGCAAAAATCCCGAGAGCCTATTCTTACAACTTACTATAAAATTGAGAAGAGCTTTGAAATTTTCATAAAATTTCATCGCGTTGCATTATTTTGCCTTACATTTTTGCTTATATTGGGTACTGATATTTATAATATTCGTGCATTTTCATTTGATTAAGATTTAAGTTAATATTTAGCTAATAGTAAAGTTAGAAGAAATATTCCTATGGGTAGATATATCAAGCAAATGGAGCTGTTATTCAAATAACTCAATTACTAATAACAAATTGGTTTTATGCGTGACACCGATGCCTTAGTTCAGGCATATTATTAGAATACGCAATTTGTGAAAAAAAGAAACGGACGCAAACAAGTGGCCTTTTCAACAATAGGGCAGCTCAAATGTCATGACACTGCCATCTATCTAATTACGTCGAGCACATATCTTGACACTGACATCTATCTAATTACGTCGAGCACATATCTTGACACTGACACTCTCTTAACACTACAATTAGAATCAGTTAAAGAATCCTAAGGTGTGTACCATAAAGTATGAAACCGATTATTATTATTACTAATCTGAAAAAGTTATAAAATATAAATGAAATTTGACTCTCTGTATTCTCTTTCATTATCTTAGAATATTCACAGAAAAGAATATCTTATTTTGCTTAGTAATGTACAAATGTACACTTTGTATTATAAAATAAGTAAAATTGTAAAACTAAATCTGTACAGTAAAAGAATATTCACACCACTCGGCACTAACTTGAAAAATCTCTACTATAAGCAAATAAAAGTAAACATATACCTAAGTATATATACAAAAAGAAATGACTTAAAAAAAAAACAACAATTTCTTAAAATCAATGTTTCTCAAGTCTACACAAATGGACGTCAGCTTTTATCATAAATATCAAGCAATTTTTACATTCACAACCTTTCACGTTAATTAAAATGTTGATAAACATTTGAAACACATTGTATTAAACAAAGGCCTGCGAAGAGTAAACAGCTCTCACATAATTTGTGATAAATTACAAATAATTTTACACAAACCAAAAATAAAGACGAGTTTCGAAGTAAGCCTCGAGATAAGCAATTAAGAAGTCCCCTGAGGGTAAATAAGTCGAAGTAGTTAATTATTAATGTTACGTTTAAAGTGTGGAGTTTAGGTTTTAGCATTTTGGACGTTTAAGGAAAATTTTCATGGTTTTGAGACAAATCTTACAGAATTCTCTATATTTAAAGAAAACATTATTGTTTAGATGAGTATAAGTTTGCTTCTGAAAAAAGATGGGAATATTTGATTTTAAGCGTAATTGGTTATTGTGGAACAGATTAACATAAGAGCAGTTCATTCATATATTTCTACTACACGAATAAACTAGAGTAGATTTTTGTCAGGTATTCTTTTTAAAAAAAATAGCGTTTCAAGATCCTCGGCAACCCCAGTTCACAGGGCATTCAGTTTTGTAGTTTTATAGTTTTACCTTTTATAGTTTTAACCTAATATTAAAATTACCTTGTTAGACAGAAGATCTGTATTATATCGTCTGATTTTCTAGTTGTCAGTGTTTGTTATCAAGATTTTTTCAAAAATAGAGCGAATAAAAACCTCGGGAAGCCACGTACCATTCTAGTTAACATCTTTCTAATCCTAATGCAAACAGCAATTTTAGATAAACCCATCTTAATTTTTCGCATTGTGTTTCGTACGGTTTATCTTACAAGTTTACCTAAAGAAGGTTTAAATTATTAATTCTTAAGATTTTTTTTACTTTCAGTATGGTAATATAGTCTCCATATAAAAAAAAAAACCTTTGATTTTATCTTACAATAATAAGATGAGTAAACATAGTCATAGATATTTTATGTACGTACTGTTTGTTTTATATAATTTCTCGCTTTAAGAAGTACTTAAAATTAAGATATATAATAGGTCTTTACCTATGAAACTGCCGTTTTGCCGTACTGGCCATTTCAAATGAAAATATTTTTTTTTTTGACTGATAATTCTAATTTCAAATTAATTTTATTTGACAAACATGGAATTCTTTTTCTAAAATCGTCATTTGTTTAATAGTTAGCGTTTTGTTTTCAACGCATTCGAACATTTTTCGTCATCATGGATAAGTTAAAAATTCGAGTAATTATGGAGTATGAGTACCGTCGTGGCAGCAAAGCGGCACAAGCGGCACGCAACATCAACGACGTTTACGGAGCGAACACTACAAACGAACGCACCACCCGTTATTGGTTTACCCGCTTCCGTTCTGGAAATTTTGACCTGAAAAATTAACCCCGTGGTCGTCCGAAAACTTTGGTCAACAATGACGAATTAAAGGCAATTGTGGAATCTGATGAAACTCAATCCACGGCTGAATTAGCAGCAGCTTTTGACGTTAGCATCAAAACAATATTGGTCCATTTGCGTCAAATTGGCAAGGTAAAAAAGCTTGACAAATGGGTACCCCACGAACTCAATGACCGCCAGCGCGAAGTACGCGTGGAGACGTGCCTTGCACTGCTCAGCAGGCATACAAATGAAGGAATTCTGAACCGCATTGTTACTTGTGACGAGAAATGGATCCTGTTTGACAATCGTAAGCGCTCAGCAAGTTGGTTGGACCCTGGTTCAGCACCCAAACAATGCCCTAAACGAAAACTTACCCCTAGAAAAGTGATCGTCACTGTTTGGTGGTCTAACGCGGTTGTAATTCATCACAGCTTCTTGCCAAACGGGACAAGCATTACTGCAGATGTGTACTGTGAAAAACTGAACACAATGATGGAGAAGCTCGCACGTCTCCAACCAGTTTTGGTCAATCGTTCGGCTCCACTGCTCCTGCACGACAACGCGCGACCTCATACTGCACAGCAGACGGTCTCCAAGCTACAAGAGTTGGGGTTGGAAGTTCTCCGTCATCCGCCGTACTCACCAGACCTTGCGCCTACAGACTTCTACTTATTCCAGAATTTGGATAACTTCTTGGCAGGAAAAAAATTCAATACCCGAGAGGCAGTACAAAATGCCTTTGAAGAATTTGTTGCCTCCCGTCCCGCTGATTTCTTCAAGAAAGGCATCAATAAGCTACCAATGCGTTGGCAAAGATGCATTGATTGCATGGGTGATTATTTTGATTAATAGAAATAAAAAATATATAAAAAAATTACGCTTCATTTATTTTGTGAAAAACGTCAATTTCATAGGTAAAGACCTAATATTAAAATTTTTGAAACAATTTTCAGATGCTCAAATAGATGTCAATTTATACACGATTCCTATCAGTTCATTATTTTTAGAATTCAGTTAGTATGTCATATCTTAATTCATATATGTCAATAAAAACAGCTGTTCTTAATAAATACGATTGAGCACGTTATTTCAACTACATACCTACTCTAGTTATGTTACCGAGGCTTTGGAAATTACCAAATTTGTTCCTCGTTTGTCACGTAAAGTTCTCTTTACTGGGTTCTTTATGATGTTCCTTTAAGTATAACGGGTTTCCACGGTGCGAGCACGTGAAATGTCGTGCAAAGCATTTTGACTTCTTGTTTGATTGACTGATCGTATTGTTTGTCAAATTTGTCAATCTAGTCGGTAAGGCGAATTGATCTGTTTTTTTTTCTAGTTGTTAAAATATGTCTTCGTATCATTGAACTACTATTACTAGCGTATAGAACGGACACCGCGAACCAGTTTTTTGTCCTAGTGTTTTGTTGCCGACCGGCAACAACTCATTCAGTAACTGGCTACCGCTCTTAGCGACCGGGTGTCGAGTTAATGTCAAAACAAATATTTAAAAATGCCGTCTTTCATGGTAAAAACCTGTAAAAACTAATCTACTGTGAATAAAAAGAGAGTGGAGTGAGTTATTATCGGAAAGTAAACAAAATAATTACTTAAAACCAATAAAAACTGTACAAAAATACATTATTTTCTATTAAGCCCGGCATTTTGTATGAAAATCATAGATCAACGGTCACAGATTAAGAAAAATAAACCGCACAGAATGGACACGTAGTACACTAAAGGTGGTGAACTATAATATAGGGATGACTTAGATGTTACTGATCATTCCGACTGCTTCAGAAGGAGGGTTATGTAATTCGAGCGTTTGTATATATATATATATATATCTAATATATATATATATATAATATATATATATATATATATATATATATATATATATATATATATATATATATATATATGTGAACCAAAAAAACTAGTTCAAGAGCTCATACACAGAACTTACATTAAATATAGAAATGGCTTTGTGTCAATTCACTAACAGTACCACTGACACCGCATTTATCTATATACTATTATATTTAACATTATTACCGTGACATAGTAAGAACTGCCAGCCCTAAAATGCACTTACATTTATAAGTACCATATTAGTAGTACACAAAAGAAATAAAATTCTCATGTAGGTTAAAGTTCGACAAAAAAAATATCTATAAAAATATCGATATGGAATATTGTTAATAGGTAATTTGTAATGAAACACTGTTGTAATATCTTAATTTAATAAATAAAATTTTGCAATTTACAATTAAAAAAAATAAAAAGCATTTTCAACAAGATTTAATTGGATAGTTTTTTTTAAGTCTGTTACCCCACTTCTCCTTCATCTATGAATCGATTTCGATAATTCTTCGTACTTCAAAATATGATATCCAAAGATTAAATAGTACGAGTATTATTAATAGAGTATATTGAGATATTTCGAATGTACATTTTTAGGCAAGTGTAATGGGTAATTCGACGGACTCAAACAAAGTTGTGTGCCAATGTTAGTAACCAAATGAAACTAATACTCCCTTAACAATTTCTATAATTACTAAATGCATACAGTTTATATCTCGAACAAAGTTTAGAAACCTTAAAATATTAAATTAAATTCTATCTAATTTAATACGCAGAAGTAACTGACACCGAATTTTGATCGAAACCAAAATTGAGAACATCTAACTAAACCACAGTGTAATATGATAACGTATCCTTGTTCTTTGTACTGAAGGTACAAATTACATTATCCAAATGTCAACTCCGCTACATGAGAAACATCATTATTGAACATAATATTTTTTTTCAACTACAACATAAATACAACAGAAACGTTTTGCTCGTTGTAATCAAAGTGAGACTGATTATATTTGAAATATTATTTTTCATTTGTTACAAACATTTTTATAACATGTTTTGATTAAATTCGTATTAAAATTAATCAAAGCATCGTTAATTAAGCACATATGGTACTAACATTGTATCACCTTTATAATTTTGTATATTATACACAAACTAGAATTTTACCCGCTGCTTCGGACGCGATCCTACGTGATTTTCTGTAAACCTGAAATTGTATGCAATATCTCATTATGATCAATGAAGAAGTTATGACTTATTACACATATGACATATCACATAGAACCAACAAACAAATACACTCATTTATGCATCTTGAACATTAAGAAGTTAAGATAAAGATAGTTTAGTACTATTTGAGTTTTGTCGTGACAATTTAGATATTTAATGGGACTTTTCACTTACCGGCGACTTTTAACTTAAATATACTTTAAATATACTTAAAGTTGACCTATCCATTTAAGTTCAATGCAGTATAAAAAGTATGCCAGTAGGAAATTATTTGCAATAAAAGTTGCAATAATAGTGCCTGAAACCGTTTTAGTTAGAGCAACTCGAGTCGTGTCCATTTGAAAAATGCTGTTTCCGGTTTCTTCTCCGCACAACATCAACTGACACTAAGCTATCATAAGATCGTCGCAAATCTGACAGTTTTTGTCATTACTGTGCTGTAGAGCTTCTACAACTGCTTGTAAATAGATAATTATAATGGACCCTGTATTTAGATAGATAGATAATCATTTTATTTACACCAGGCACACATTAGAAAGAAAAGTACAAAAAATAAAAATAAAAAGAAACAAAAATAAGAAACTTAGATATAAACATAAGATATAAAATAACAAATAACAATATGCTATAAAAAAACTACTTATCTGTCTAATACCATGTATGCCGATGCAAAATGGCGATACCTCAGTGAAATATTTGCCATAAGACAAACCTCTGATTTACAGTTACCGCCAGTGGGGTCCGCGCAGAGACACGTGCCACAATACTGACGCATTCTTGACGCAATACAATTAAACTATTTCAACGACAGACCCGATCTGCATCCGGATCCGTTCGGACGTGTTGAATGTGGCTCCCGGCTGCCGAGTCACAATTTCGTTGTCTCACGACTTCTCTCATAGCAAAACTCAAACGCCATTCCCAGACCCGTTCTGCATCCAACCCCGCTCGGACGTGTTCGCAGTCGCACCAGCCGTTGAGTCACGATTGTCATCTCACGACGACAACTCGTAGCAATACTCATACTCTGAGATCGAATCAATATCTCGCTTCGTCCCCGACGACTTGAGATACGCCTCTTTAGGACTTACGCTGCGGCTGGTTTCGACCGGCTGTAACTAAGTCAGTCTCGCACTTCCGTGCACCCTCGAACAGTTCCCTCACTTCGGTGGAGCAACAACAGGGATGAGATTACTTACATCAGTATCCGACGTTCGTTCGCAAGGCTCAGGCTGATTTTCTGGCTACGTACTTGACACTTGACGCTAGCTACGTCAGTCAGAGACTCACTCTGGGGCCAGTTTCGGCCGATCATAACGTAGTCAATCCCGCACTTTCAGTGCAACCCAACTTTGCGACTGATTCACGTCGCAAAGCTGTCAGGTCTACTGCCGGTTTTGTTGCCAATTTATTGACAACACACTCCGTAGTAGGCCCCCGCGTTGATCAGGTGGATACGTATAACTGTGCCAACGAAGCTTGATAGCGTTGACCCTGTGCGCTTCCAAGGCCCTTCAGGTTTTGGAGAAACCGGCAGACCGGATCCCGATACAGGGGCCTTTCTTCCCAGGGTGAAGGTACAGTGCTTGTCCAATAGGGGCAATACTTCGCGTTTGTCTCCAACCCAGCTACTGCTGGTAGGGAGGTTACCTAGGCATTATTATATATTATATTATATATTTTAGTCCCAAGCCCTCCAAATGGACCAGCAAAGCTTGGTAAACTTTGCTAGGTCGTTCGCCCAGGCGCTCGTTGCGTCGGGAGTCCCCATCTCAGACGACGTTCTAACGCAAGCCTTACAGGCAACAATCGCGTCCCCGGCCCCTCAGGCTTTGATCCCTGCCAGTCAGCCCACTTACCCCCAGACGCGCCGTAAGCGTACCGTTCCCGGGAGCGACTCGGAATCCGCGTCTGATGCGTCATCGGACGCCACCACCTTAAACGGGTCTCCTGAGCCCGCATTCCAACTCGTCGCCAAACGCTCCAAGAAGCGCGGAAATAAGCGATATAAGAAAATCGCGGTGTCTTCAACGTCCAAACCTACCCGGTGTTAATACCACTGCAAGTGACCGCGACCCCATCGGTTCCGTAGAATCCAGCAACGCGCTGCTCTCCCGTACCGCCTAAGACCCAACTGCCTCCTCCTATCATCTTCCGCAATAAAGCGCGATGGACCGCGGTTTCTAACATGTGCAAAGGGCACAAAATTAATTACATTAAAGCCTCCAAGGCAGGCGATACAATCAAAATTCCGGTCGCGACCATCGACGACTTCCGGCCTTTCACTAGGCTCCTATCGGTCAAACAAATCGCGTATCATACCTACGCCCTCCCGGAGGAGCATAAGATCCGCGCTGTATTACGAAGCGTCCCGTTCGAGCTCGCAAACCACGATATCTTGGAGGACCTTTAGTCCCAGAGATTCCTGTGGTAGACGTTTTCCACTCGCTCTCGTCATCCTATCCAACACTCCCAACTCGAGGGAGATCTTCAGAGAGTCTCGCACAATATGCGGACTCTCGAATATCTCTGTCGAGCGTCCCAAGCCTCGTGGGCACCCTGGGCAATGCCACCGTTGCCAGCTTTACGGCCACGCAGCGGCTAATTGCTCAGCCCCTCCTAGGTGCGTAAAGTGCCTAGATCCGCACATTACGAAGGAGTGCACTCGCACTCCCGACTCCACTTCCCCCACTGCATGTGCGGCCAGTCCGGCCACAAAGCTAACTACAGGGGTTGTCAACGCGCTCCGCTGCTACGAGAGTCGCGCCTAAACTGTCGCCGCCGATCACTACCGCCAACTTCCCGCTGCTGCGCAACCGGGCTCCCCCGGAAGCAAAGCCCGTGCAGCCGACGCCAACTCCAGCTCTCTCCCAGAGACAGCGTCCGACCGCTCCTATCCCAGCTCCCGTAGCTCCCGTAGGCCCGCGTCCCGCTCTGTCGTCTTCACCTCAGTCATCTTTAGCTGAGGACATAAAGACCGTGTTGGAAGTTATTCAAAACGTCGACATTAGGGAAATCTCCGTACTAACAAGCAAAATGCGAGCCTCCCGCTCTCCGCAAGAGCGACTATTCGCGTTAGCCGAGCATCACTCGCTACTTAGCTCTTTATAACTAAATTAAATTTTTAGTATTAACTCTTTAAATAGTAAATATAATGTCTAGACCTGCAAATCCCGCGTCCGGTCGTATCAAACCCAAGGGCTTATCCCTCGTTTCATTTAACATTCGTAGCCTTAGTACTAATCTTCCTGAGCTCAAAATGTTCCTTCAGAACAACGAGCCAGACTTATTGCTTCTCCAAGAGACGTAATTCGCTATTTCCAAGTTAGCGTTCACTCGTAATGATAGGCCCAACTCCGACGGTTTCGGCGGCACAGCTATCTACTACAAAGGAGGTTTTCATTGCGCTCCTCTCCCTAACCCTCCTCTTCTCAACATGAAAGCCACTGTGTACAGATTTGCTATGACTGGTCATCCGACAATCATCATAGCTTCAATCTACATACCTAATGGCATCAGACCTATCCGCAGCGACTTTGAGGCCATTCTCGCCCTCGACCCTTCAGTCATTATATTCGGAGATTTTAACTCCAAACATACTGACTTTACGTGCCTATCAATCAACCCCAGCGGCATCGCTTTCCTTGACATCACTAAGCAACTTGACTTAGACGTCATTTTTGCAAAAGTTAGGCATATCAACCTTGATCTCAGGTCTATCGAACCGCTCGATGACCTAGGCTCTGATCACCACCCCGTCTCCCTCGTGCTAGGACCGCCTAACGATAACGTCACCCCTCCTAGGACCTTTACCAACTGGAAAGACCTTAAAAATCCGTTAGTTTCAGCTTTAGAGGCCCCGAACTCTCCACTCACGATCTCGCCCAACCAATTAGATAGCCCGGATAAAATAGACTCGTAAGTCAATTCCGTCACTGATGTTATCAACTCAGCCGTCAATGATTACGAAAAGATTGCTAAGCAAGGCAAACCAACGCTTTCCTTAGCCGTTAGCAATCTTATCAAAGCTAAAAACTCGGCGCTCTGGAGAGCCAAGCTCTATCCCACGCCCGCCTATAGATTAGCTGTGAATCAGTTACAACGTAAAGTTATGTCTTGCCTCGTGGAACTCCGAGACGCTCAGATGAACGATCTCATGGAGAATATCTCCCCGTCCCACCAAGCGTATGATAGTATGGCCCGAGCCTTACGCGATGACGCCGCCTCTCACGTTCCTCTTCTCACTCGTCCCGATGGCACTACTGCCTTCAAAGTTAATGAGAAAGCCTTTTGCTGACAGCAATGCCTCACAATGCTAACCCAGCACGCAACCCGTGAATCCCACTCACATCAAAGCGGTAGAAGACGAAGTTCTCCGTAGAGACTCTCTCCCCATCACCACCGACCCCGTCACAGTCTCTAATGATGAAATCTCGCTTCTCATCAAAAGTCAAAAGTCCGAAAAGGCTCCGGGTGCGGATGGAATTTCCAAGCACGCACTTAAGCACCTGCTTCAACAGGTGCTTACCTTGTTAGCTATCACTTTCAATGCCTGCTTCGACCATAGATACTTTCCAAGCTACTTTCCAAAAGCTTGGAAAGAAGCAACAGTCATAGGCATTCCCAAGCCAGGTAAACCTCTGAATATCCCGGCTAACCACAGACCTATCAGCCTCCTCAAGGCAATGTCTAACCTTCTCGAGAGAGTCATACTCTCTCGAATGCGGAACCATCTGTTTCCAACGGATGGCGATCCTCTCATAATTCGCCATCAGTTCGGCTTTCGCGCTAAGCACTCCTGCCCTCAGCAAGTCCATCGAATCGTCGAGTACATACTTCACGGCTTCTATCCGCGGCGTAAAAAAACGGTCGCAGTATTCTCTGATGTAGCCAAGGCTTTTGATAAAGTCTGGCACAGCGGCTACGTCTACAAACTCTACAAAACAGGCTTACTAGATCGCTTAGTTAGAATAATTGCGTCGTTTCTCTAAGAAACGACATTCCCATTCCGCCGCAAAACGTCGAACTCTCCCTCTTTGCCGACGACACCACCCTTCACGCCAAAGGCCTCAGTGGACACTGTGGTCTCATCACCAGACTCCAAATGGCCGTTAACTAGGCCGGTGCTAGGTTTCAAAATGGTATATCGACGTGAACCCAGACAAGAATTCTGTGGTTTACTTCGACTGCAAACACCGTCGTATCTCCAACAATCTCCACGTTTGAATGTTAGGTTTTCTCATCCCCGGGAAGCGCAGTACCAAATATTTAGGCGTCACCTTAGACCAGCCGCTTTCTTTCAAGCCACACGTCGATAGAGTAACGAAATTCGCCCGTTTTTACTTAGGCCGCCTAAATAGTATGTTAGGTGGGAACAGTAAAATGTTCTTCAGAAACAAACGTACGCTTTATAAGACTTGCGTTAGACCCGTCATGACATTTGCCTCGCCAATCTTTGCCCACGCCAAACTCTCCGATCTGCACAAACTACAGGTAGTTCAAAATCTCTTCTGCCACAAGACCACAAACCCACCTTGGTACGTGCGTAACGCGGACCTGCACAGAGATCTTGAACTACCTACAGTGCAACAGCACCTCAAAACACTCTCGGAAGCGTTCTTCAAACGCTCCGAAACCCACCCCAATCCTCTAGTTCGAGATTCAGTCTCGTATACTACCCCTGTCATAGATTCGAAGAACGAAGTCGCTAGACCGAGAAACGCGCACACGAACGTAGCCACGCATCTAACACTAGATCTCGAAGCCCTTCAGGCCGCAACAAATTCTAATTTAAATTCGAATTAATTCAATTATTATTTTTAATTTTGAGCACCTTCAGTGCTATGAATTCACCTTCAGTGCTTTGAGCACCTTCAGTGTTATGTAAATCCAGCGGGTGACCCTTCTTGGCCCCACAAGCGCGGCCTCTTTCTCCAATTGGTCGTCGCTCAGATGAAGGCTACGAACATCAGTCTCGGTCTGCGTGCGTTCTGGAGAGCACGTCGATCGCAGACGCCCTCCCGGTCTATTAGCCCCCGCGCTAATTGAGCACACAAATTTCACTGGTTGTTGTCGTTTGCTGCCCTCGTGCACCCCGTTGTATGCGCTCCAATTTCAAAAGGGCGGCACCCAAACAGGCCCCGCGCCTTTCTCAAGAAAACTTTCCGCCGCTGCGTAGCCGGGTTCCTCCGGCTGCAAAGCCTACACAGTCTAGACCTGCCCCAGAAAACTGGAGGCAGCGCCCCGCATCGAATCCCATCCCGGCTTCTCGCCCATTCAAACCCACTCCTCAATCCTCCGTAGCAGACGATATGCGTATTGTCTGCGACGCTATGAAAAATATCGATGTTAGTGAAATCGCAGTCTTAGCCCGTAAACTTAGGGCTTCACGTACTCCGACAGAGCGTTTGCTAGCTCTGGCGGAGCATAGTTCCCTTCTCAATTCATTATAGGTTCATTTAAATGAATTGATCCCTAAATCATGATTCGGCCGACCTCTGCCCAGCCCCGGCTTCACCGGAGGCTGCCCAGAACGGCCACCAACTCATGTCCCTTTGAGCACCTTCAGTGCAACTTTCACTACAGGCGGAAGACCCGCTAGCGGGTCTTATAGAAAATTAGTTTATGACGTTGCGTATAAATGTGTAAAAAGTAGTAAAACATAAAATAACCCTTTCAATCGAATGCTCTAATAATATCATCGGCGGCAACCATAGCAGGTAGTCTTCATACAAAAAAAAACTAGGAATTATGTCTATAGTTAGAACTTTTTGATGCTGACAGCTCCGTTGCTACTTTTCGAGCGAACAATTGTCATTTGTCACTTCAATGTGAATGATTAATAATAGCACCATGTTCAATCAATACGGTTTTAGGTTATGTTTCAATGTTTTATTTATGTTAAAACTACTTTTTTTATATTAATACTTGAAATTGGCAGAAATAGTTATTGTGTAGTAACTACAGCTGATTGCCATAAAACGCAAAAGTTTATTTAATTTTCAATCAACCAGCTCGATCTGCCATTACGGTTTAAATGTTTGACGAGTGAAGAGTGCATTGATCAATTTCCGTAACATAACCTCTCATTTACCAAATATAGTAATTCATTTGCATTTAATCGGTGCTTCACAATGTACAACAAGTGCTGTGTAGTGAATGAGAAAGTAGGCGAAAGGAGGTTATTTTCCATCACTTTCCAAGAACTGAGAAAGGACTTAACATTGGTTTCCGTGTCTTTGTGCTGATAGTGCTTTGTGCTTACAAGGTTTAAGTGTGGTAAAACTTTGTAAATTGTTTGTGAGCCACACAAGAAATGTTTTTTGGATTACTCAATATGAATGACGGTGTTTAATTCCTGTTACATAATTTACAGAATATGAATAAGAGTTTAAGCAAAATAAAAATTTGCCTCCCGTGCAATACAAAGAAAGCATATAAAAATATAAAACAAAATTTAGAAATAAAAAAAATCATAAATATACAAGTTTTTTTATATATTTTACCTTCTTTATCTTTTAGATTGTTAAAATATCTTGTAGAAAAGAAGAGGGGGTTTCGCGCTGCCACAATGGCACTATGCCAAAATCCAAAGCCGTCATTTTAAAATTAAGAAACGAAAGATAATCTAATAAAAAAAAATAGTTGTCAAATCGAAAACGTGGGGGTTCCTAGTTCCTACTGTTGTAGTTAGGAAGACGTTCGTCTGATGCGTAGCATCACTAATTAGTTTGTGGCGGCAACTGATAGTTTTCAAAAACGGCCTTATAAAATTTTGCATACCCATTTAGGTACACGACGTCATAAATCAATTATATTTAGAAATTCGAAACTTTTCCGCTAGAACAACGCACGCTATTACTTGTAGTTTTTCTAACGAATCAGTTATTAAGCACTTATTAATGTTAGGACTTTAAAAACCTATTCTTATTTTTTAACCCATTTCAGATAGATATGGGAAAACGTAAAAAAAACTATTACAAACAAAAAAAATAAAGAATATTTAAAATAGTGCAGTAAGTATCAAAGTGACAACTTTGACAATGGCATTTCTATGTTTACAAAAAATACTCTTAATGCTGTTGAACCTTAACGACGGCTGACTGCCATACCTCCAAAATAATAATAATTTTTAATAATTAAAATATACTATAGTAACACCACTAAAAAGACTTTTTTTTAAATTGATAATATATTGATAATATAATATAATATGAAATAGTGAAAAACGCACAACACAAAGATATTTTCAATTAAATACCATTATAATTGTTACATGAGAAAAAAAGTTTCAATACGGGATAGCAAAAACTTGAAAGATGATATGTGCACTGTAGCTGTAAGTTTTGTAATGACATACCTACAGTCTACCTTATTTATTTATAGTAGGAAGACTAACAGCCAGTATAACAATAATTATTTTGCATATTCCTTACATTGCGTGTGTATAATGAATATTCAAAAGATTACTGAGTAATATTATATTTATATCATACAATTAAGAACAAGTCACTAGAAATTGAATATATAGCTTTTAGCCACATAGTCGCTTCGCACTTTTGGCTAGCTTCATATTTTTAGGAAATCCAAAACATGAAAGATTCTATGTCCGCGACAGCTGTTTGACAAAAGGAAAGCGTTTTAAACCCATATATTGTACTGGAATCACTAATTATATTAAAAATATATCCAAGTAATACAATAATATCATTCCAGATATCGTCGGAACGGAATACTCGACATTTTTTGTATACCTAAGTGTAGAAGTACAAGAAAACGAAGTATTTAAATTACTACTTTTTTGAGAAATTGCAAAAAATTTCCAAACACAAATCGCCTCTAGGTTGTGATTTTACTTATGTACAACTTTTATCTACAAAATGTGTAATATCGAATAACATGTGAAGAATTGTGAACGTGATGTAAATAGTAAAGATCTTAATCTTAACGAGACAGCAGTCTCTAGTTTTATATCGATAGGAGCTGGCTATGCAGGGTTAGAACAGGTATAAGCTTCTTTCGGGATACTATGTATGTCTTGAAATCTTTACGTTAAATGTCATACAATTCAAAAGTTCCGTAGAAATATATGGTATCTAATTGCTGATGGAGATTCCAGTACCTACAAAAGTATACTAGACGGTAATCCTTATCATAGTGAAAAATTTGCTTCGTGTATCAAATTTAGAAAACGTGAAATCTATACAACATGGCAAAGACCACAAAAATATTGCGCTAGAACAGCAAACAATTTTTTTGTTCCCCCTATTACATAAAAAGTGCGGGTTATTTTTAGACGCAAAAATACCTTATTTAGGCGCAAGCCCTGACGGATCATTGGGTGAAGACAAGATAATTGAAATTAAGGGTGTTACCACACCAATAGATCGACTACTGACTGTTGTGGTAACATTCTTAATCGACTCTTCCCGCTACCATCGATCGACGGTCGATCAACGTCGATGGATTGGTGTGGTAACACCCTAAGCGTCAATATTCCTGTGCCAATATGTCTATAGATGAGGGCGTTAGAGAGAAAAAGATTACTTTCTGGAAACGCCATCCAACTGGAGAGCTCCTGTTAAACACCAATCACGACTGGTATTATCATGTCACTCAAAAAAGTGAATGCATTTTTATGGTTTGGACCAATGTGGACATAAAAGTTCAAATAATTACAAAAGATTATGACGTCTAGAAAAATAAAATAGAAGAAAAATAAAAATGTTTTACCTTGATTGTAGGGTTTCTGAAATTATAACTCAAGATTAGATAGGAAAATGGAGGTGACAGAGCCCATTTATTTGATGGAGGCAATTAAAAAAGATAGCTATACGCGAAGCAAAAAGACAAAAAATGAAAATTTGCGTGAAATCACTATTGCTAAAATAAAAAAATTAATCAGTGGAGTACCGTTAGTACTCCCAAAACTTCAGAACCTAGTCCCTTTGTGTGCATCGATATAATAGCATTCTGTTATATTTATATGCAAGAAAATAAACATGATAAATAAAATCTGTTTAAATAGTTGTTTATTTTAATCTGTATTTTCCTTTTTTTAATAACAGATCATTTTTGAAACCTGTATAATTTCCATATCACACAGAATATTGACATAATATTTTTATTTATTTATTCATAAATATACACCACACCCTGTGTCGCCGGCTAGTGATTACGAGCACACTCTACGAGATGCGGCTTGGCGATGCGACAAACTAATGGCTTCATTGCGTGTTTTTGTCAGATTCCTAATCAACCTACAAAGACGAAAATTCGATGAATATCTAACTTAAACGAAAACCCGAAATCAGACTGATTCGTTCCCAGGATGAGTATACGAATAGTGCGTGATACGTTTGTATGCATTGAAATACCAATGTGTGCGTTAGATCAAAAGTTCCCACGCTCAGGGACTACAGTCTTATTTGTCTTAAAAGTTCATAACTCTTATTACTATTTCATAACAAATTATAAAAATGAAAAAAGATTTGCAACAATTTTGGTATTAAATGCAGATTTTCTAAATTTGGGTATTGCAAAAGAAACCTTTTATTTTATGTTTTGAAATTCTGTACCGAAATGGTAAAGATTTATACGTTATGATAAAATAATAAGTACTTGAATGTGAAATTGTACAAATAACTTACTTCTTAAACTTCTTAAACTGTTTATTTTGCTTCAATAAACGTTTGAACGTAACGTTTGTAAATTTAAAAAACTAAATTTAAATCCCGATTATTTCGAACTGGGTGCTAATTAAACAGACTTCTTTTTAATAGCATTATTCGCCTCTAAAAATCTACATTGCCTTCTAAATTACTAAATCAGCCACAATTTATGAGCGTCTGAACAATACTATCTTCGCTGCTCAAAATATGTAGTAACATGATGTTATTGCTTTAAATTTTTAAATTATCATCCAATTTAGATTATTGCAATTCGCCGGGTGCTCCGGCACTATGCTCGCTTCGCTCGCGCGGCTCGCGCATACGATAAATGCAGCCTAACATTAACCTAACCCAAATTTAACTACGACGCTTTCTATAGTATATTTAGTAGGCGTTGCAAAAAAGATGAATGAGTGTATTAGAGACTATCTCATTTTCCCGTGGCTTAGTTTTAAAATTAGAAGAATGATCACCTGGCCAATAAAGAAACGGGCTTGACTTATAATTTCCCTTTCGAAATTGGTTGATTTTTATTGAATGGGTAAAATATGGGGTCAAAATTGTTGTAAATAACCTCCGCCTTCACCGATTACGGTCTAACTAACAACATTAAAAAAAATTGTGTTTTTATTATTTAAGTTTCAAAGAGATCTCAATTCAAGGGCTCATATTTTTTATTTTGTGATATATGTACGTTTTCATATTTAATTTTGACAATTAACTTCAACTTATTTTTGCCGGAAGTGACAAAATAACAACAAAATATACATGAGTTGCCTAATATAAAAAAAAAGAACTTATTGACAGTCATTAGCGGTAATACCGGAATCAACATTAAAATTAGGTTCGTTATTTATACACACGCTTACTTCGTAAATATTTTTGTTTTGTTTTTTTTTTTCGGTTCAGTTTGAGGGTTTTCAATGATTATGTTTAAATCTTTATAGAAGTATTCCGTAAGAATACTCAAATGGATTTTTGTTCAATTAATTTCACAAAATGGCATAATATGTCATTCTTTTTTCAAGACAATCTAAGGCAAAAAAAGAAGTCGCGGTGTGATGTCATCGGCATAATTTTTTGTTTTTACTATTTTCTAAAACATTCAGCAACAAAGAAATCCTGAAATATTTTTTTCGTGTTCCGCAATGATAAATCTCAAAATGGTTTTAGAATTTAAAATGCGAAATGTTTTGAAATGTTGTCAATTACCAATAATGGCTGTAAACACAAAAAACCTATAGAAGAGAATCTACCTCAGCAATCGCTCTTTCCGTTTGTGCAAACTGCATCGAAATCCGTTGCGTAGTTTAGAAGGAGAAAGCGGGCAAACAGGAGGAGACAGGAGCAAAAGCGACTTTATATTATACTATAATAATAATAATATTTTATTTATTCATAACCAGACACATCCGAAGGGTTACAAAGTTATAAAATGGCTTGTTAAATTATTACAGATTTCCCATATTAAATAGAGCGTGGTTATAATTATAGCGGTAATCTTTGTGTCCCCTGACTTTCACGCTAAATAAGAACTTGTGTGCTGAGAATCAATGGTTACTCGGCCTTTAAAAACAATTCAAACTGAAATTTTAAGTAACTGTAAGTAATTCAAAGTGTAACATTAGATATTTAGAAGTTTTCATAAATTTAAACATGTACACTACACAACTCGTGTATGCATGTGATCCACGTATATGTGTGGATCGGTATAAATGAGAGGATCACACTATCGTGATGTTCATAAAAAAAATTAGTAATAGTGATGAGAGTGATTTCGCTTAAGATTTTTTTATAATATTCATAGCCGACAAAGGATCACGCGACCCACCTAAAGATCAGGTCCGCACCCGTGGACTTCATTAGTCGTAAAATATAAACAATAGTAATTGAAATGAGGCGTTACCAACCGTAGGCTTCAGTTGACATCGCCTTTGTTCCAGTGATTGCACTGGCTGTTCCCTCCCTTTAACTGGAACACAACCACGTAAACGTGATTATTATTGCGGTCAAAATAGGAAGGGCTGTAGTACCGCCCCAGACAAGACCTTAACATAAAAAACTCTACTACAACTAAAAATAAATATATATTTCACTAAGTGTATTATGATTAATGAATGACTATTTAAATATGTATTGTTCAATATTTTTTTTTTGTAATGCGTGTGTTTGCGTGTGTGTTTGCTACAATGAGATTTTTATATATTTATTTATGAAATGGATATTTTCACTGTGCGTATATTGAGTATCCAATTGATTAACGTCCACACTCAGGAACGTCAAACAGTTATTTAAAACACTCCTAAGTATTGTTTTTGCAGCAAAATCATATTTTACTTTATAGGTACTTCATCTAATTCTAAATTTGGTAAGCATTTTGCTTAGATTATTATTTAAGAGATCCTTAATGCGGCTGCAGAGCTATTTACCAAAACGCGGGTAATTTAGGTCGATTCTGCCTTGAATGGAACATATTTTACCAAAGCTTTTAAAATAATCTATTATACAGGTCTATTAATTCAATAGTAGTTCTTCTTTGATCAACATATTCTGACAACAAAAACCTTAGATTATGGCGATGAGTTTATTTAATTTATAAAATAGTTTCAAACTGGAAATAACTAAGTATTTGAAACGACTTGAACTAAGCTATACAAATTCAACTTAATATTGATACATATCTCAATCAAAGTATTAGCTGCGTAAAGACCAAGCCAACGAAAAGACACAGATAAGATTAGAAACAAACCAAAGGGCTTAATAAAGAAAACAAAGAAAAATAATCCTTTGATCTAAGGCCAAAAAACTATTTTCTACATTCAGGGCTGTTTCAGCAATTAAATATAAATATTGAAATTAGAGCTGTTAGCTCTGTAAAAAGAAAAATATAAAAATAATTGAACTGGCATACAATATACCTGATTATACTTGTTATTATATAAAATACAGATCAAAATATAACACAAAATTCTCGACACCCATAAGTTGTGTGACCTCACAATAGCCAACGCTCGTGTTAAACATATAATATACTATACTTAAATATAAGTATAAACTAAAGTAAAAACTAGTAAAATTCCTTTCATCACACAAGTCTAGTACTTCTGGACATATAAAAATAATTTCATTCTTTTGGAGAAATAAATACATTTCACTTAAAGAACTTCCAGATGATATTGTTATCATAAATGGTATTAAGTTAAAACCTGAAGGAGAAAAATCCACACAGCTTATTTGTTTTGTGGATACAATATTGTAACCATAAAAGAAAGTGGTTACAACAACAACTCCAATAATCAATTCAGACTGAATCCCTCAATGACAAACCTGTTGATTTTTTTGACAGTTAAATTTGAGTGAGCGTTGTATAAATCGATTTGGAAAGTCGATACAACGTTCAATCAACGCAAAAACTTCTGAAATGTATAGAAAATCTTAAGGGAAACTTAGTAAAACAACAAATAATTAACGTTTTTGATTTATTTAGGAAACAATACTAATTAAAATTTTAAGTTAAAATTTTAAATTGTGTTACTAAAGTACAAGCATTTCTGATACCCATTTTAGGTTTCCTCTTGGCGGTTTACTTTGACCATTGTGTTCAAAACCCAAAAACAACTTTATTAGACTACTATTAATAGTACTATCACTAGACAGAGGAACAACCCAACTATTATTAAACATAACATAAAAAGTTTGCAAGGATGCATGGATGTATGTTAATTCCTGCTAATTGGATATGATGGTGTTAAATATTTTGATTGACCTGGCGTGAAATCTCATTTCGAATTACAAAGTTGCTTCTCTTTATCCGGTAATTTACAAAGGGTATGTGTCCAGTTATTAACTGAATGCCTTAATTTGCAGTGGCTATTTATTCTTGGATGTAGCGTTCATCTACTTAACTTCATTATTGTTATATATAATTTCAGTGCGCTGCAGTTTCACTGCAGACAATGTTGGCCGAATAGCGTCAGTGGTCCCTGCCTCATACGCTGGAGGTCCCATGTTCGAGTCCTGGTCGGGGCGTTCATTTGTACGATGAACACAGATGTTTGTTCTGGCGTTATGGTTGTTTTTATTGATATGTTTGTGTTTATTTTGGGTATCGCCGTATGGTTAACCGTAACACAAGCTCTTCTTACGTTAGGGCCACACAGGTGGTGTGTTTGTCGGAGCATTGGGGATTATTTAATTAATATACGCATTTTAAGGTGAAAAACCCCCGGGCATTAGTCATACCAGTAGGTCGAAGATAAGGGCAAAAGAGACAGAAACTGGCGGACAATCCGGTCTATACCGCTTTCTGCATACGTGCCGGATGCGAAGCGCCGGTGAATCCCAGCTTTACGAGGATTTATTATTACTAAATTATTATTATTTAGAACATTTAAGTAAAGTTTAATAATAAATAATATAAGCATTTAAATCTCTGCAATATTCACCACGTACACAAAAAAAAATTGAACTATAAAAAAAATTTAAATATTGTTATATCGGGAACATAACGGGACATGGCTATTTTCTTAAAAGAATATATTTATAGTGTCGTCAACGCATACATATATACACTTCCTAATATGAAATTATTTCTTCTGAATGTCTAATTTCAAGCTTTTTTTGCGATTAAAAATGACTATAACGTTATCTCGTGGCAACAAGATAATCTCCAAAAATTAAAAAAAAATCTTATAAAGCCACGTTACTCCATCGCTTTTTTCGACGTGAAAGAAAAATAAACAAACAAACACACGCAATTCAAAATTTACAGTATAAGTACAGGCTTTACGATCTTTGGAAAAAAGAAATTGTAATATTTATATTGTATCTCAGCTTTGGCCAAATTCAAATATTTGTTTCACAACTTTGACAATCACTTGTTCTTGTAGAAAGTTACATAAAGCAAGAATCTAACACCAGTTCAGAAAATACTTTGTTGAGAAGAACTGTCAAGAAACTTCACATTTAATACATAAATTTACAATAACTCTTATATGTATTCAAAATAATAGTTATCTTTTAGCTCGGCAAGTCTCCCTCCCTATAAACTATCCTAACGACGAACATCCTTAGATGGCAACCATGGAACCACCCATCGCCCTCCTCTACCATAATAGAAGGAAGTGAGCGACCCGTTACCTAACGCTACCGTAAAATGACGTTCTTTATTGACAATTACGCTTTGGACTCAAGGAAAAAATAGACGAATTACACATGTTTTCATTTATTACTCAGATACAGAAACAGAAACAGAAACGAACGGAAACAGCTTGTGAAGATTCAATTCCACGCCCCTTTGTCTTCCAAATAATTATTAATTAAAAGAAGCTTTTTGACATAAAGTTGCCTTGATGTGGCTTGAATTTATTGAAGAACAGGGATGGCCGAAATAAATAAATATTTATAAACATGTATAGCTTATTATATTGTAGGTAGATATTGCACTGTAAAATGTATTTGTCCCAATTAACCGACTAAAAAGGCGGTTAAGGTTCTCAAGCCATCGTGTTTCCAGGTAATTGTCCGAAGTTGAGTGTGTGTGTGTGTGTGTGGTAAAAACAAATATTAAATGCCTACTCAAAAAGCTGACTACCACGAGTTTATTCAGTTCTATAACCTTAAGAGTGAGAATGTTTGGTTCATTTAGACAGTCAGCCTATCCGAATTGAACCCTAAGTTTGGCAAAGCAACGGTTTACTGACCGCCGACAGCAATTTTTATCCTATCTACCAGGAATCGATAATGGCAATGGGCTCGAATGATTTCGTTAAGAGAATCAGAAGCTCATTTGACGGTGTTTAGAAAACGTCTTTACTGCCTTGAATATTTTATCTAAAATTCAACCAAAATAAAAAGATATACTTTTGGGGACCTATAAAAAAAGTATTTTATGATCGTAAAACCACGCTTCGTCTTTGAAGCATTTAAATCTCGTTTAAAACTTAACTAATTAACGTTTAAAGTTGCGGAGCGGTCAAACTCCGGTAACTGGGTTCCAGATAAAGCTTTGATCGAATTATCGAGATAAAGCCCCAACTTTAACTTGAGAATTACTTAAGAAAACAAATTATCTATTTAAGAATTCTGAAAGTTCTACTTTGCGCTGATGGTACAGCGATGAACGAAGTAAGTTCGTTATTGTATTTTCTGGTATCTATGAAGAATTTGGAGCTCAGCTATTAATTTCGTAGATTACAACGAAACGGTATGCCCTTGTTTTATAATTAGTTTGATTTGCGTAAATAATAATTTAATTGAGTTTCTGTTTCTGAGTTACAGTTATGTAAACAGTTTGGTCCATCTTTTAGTGTATTGACCCTGAATGGGTGGAATCCCTTCATGCACTAATTATTTGCTCTACTTTTAAGAGCAAAGAATTGCATTTCCGATAGGCCGTTGTAGCCAGTTTAAGCCTTTACTGTCTCAATTTCACATGGCCACTTCGGTCTTAGTATGGGTTAGAAGAGATCATTTGTATAAAATTAGTTTGCAAACCGCATTTCGCCATGAATCTCAAGCGAAAGCGCCCTTATACATACATACGTAACATAAACCAACCTGTGACTTAGTTGTTTACTTAAATCAATGCTAGATAATTGTCAAAATGTGTCTTATGTCCAGTCACTAGTAACATAAGTTAGAATAGCAGCTCTATTGCGACAGCAAAGAGTTTGCTTTTCAGTGTATATGTTTATAACAGTAAACACAAGTTTGAAACTGGCTCACTAAACTTAATTAGTTGCAGTATTCTGTACACATTTGGATTTAGGTGTTTTGCTTGGGGTTTGTTTAGTCTGAGACAACATATTAGAGAATTTGCTGTGTTTCTTCAACTTAGTATACAGGCTTTAAACATCTGTCCAATAAACATCATCACACAAATTGGATTAACAAGATTTAAAACTGAAACTGTAATCGTCAATGTTGAGAAAAATAAATATTTCATTTCATTTAATTTCATTTCACCGTCTATACTGTACAGGTTTATTTATTATGAATTAATATTTGTCAACCTTAGTTAGCCGATTTCCTATGAGGCAACTGACTGGCATAAAAAATTTACATCCCGTTCCAAAAATAAGGTTGGGGTTAGAACTTAGAAAACAATTGTTGTTCTCTTTTATTAGGAATCTTAGGTTCTATTCGTATAAAATTGGTACATTTTTAATATTGTATTTATTAGTGGAACATTATGAATGAATAAAGATAATGTTCTCAGAACTTAGTAAGCTTTAAATTTAATTTATTAATTTCGACTCAATCTGTAAATTTGGCACTCAAGCGACTTAAAAAGTTTTTTAAATTTGTCACTTGGCCTTTAGTTGAGCTACGCTTAGCCCTTCATGCAAGAAATTCTTCACTATCAGATTTTACTCATATTAAAAATTATTAAATTTCAAGTTAATAGAATTTGCAATTTACTATTGTTTGTTTATTGTTCAAAGTTTAAAGAAACACTTAAAGTCTTGCAAATCACAACACTGTTTCACTTAATAAAATAAAAAACTCTTACGCCCTTTGTATAGGATGTTACAGCTTGTAGCTACAAGCAGGCTGTGCAGAGGCGAAGATTGCAACCAGAGAAGGAAGCACGTTTCACCGGTAGGGTGTATTAGGCTGAATTGCAAAGCAAAAATGTATGCGCTAACAGCAAAATTAAATATGCACAGCTGGACACAGAAAACTAAGTTAGTGGTAAACAAGACTCAAGCAAAATTCAAATTTATTGATTTTATTTAAATAAGATAAGAAAGCACAGTGCAAACAACTTAATTAAATAGAAACTAAGGGCAACAAAAATTTAATGCAACCTCGGAACCAAAGAAACAAATCTATGTTGTTAATTAGATTTTTTTGAAACAATAAAATTCCTAAATGTAAATTGAATATTAAGTACTAAAAACCTTGTAAAAAGAAGAGATTTCCACGAGTGTACAACATAAATGACTTTGCTAGGTCAACCAATAAAAAGTTGCCTACAAAACACAGTAACATTATAACCCTATAAAAAGAAGAGGCTATGAATTGTAAAACTTAGACAAAATTGCTAGGACAACCACAACGAAGAGTTGCCTAGAATATTGCAATTAGAGGGCACCTTATAAACGAAGAGGTGTCCTAATATTAGATTAATTAAGTACAATTACTGTTAGATCAGGCGTATAAAAGAAGAGGCTGTCTAAAAAACTAGTTTAACATATTAAGAAACCTAGAAACAGAAGAGGTTTAACGACATTGAATTAAACTAGGCTTTTCCCGACGGCGGTTATTTAGTTAAGATAGCACATTTGATGATTTATTATAATTGAATATTAGAATTTGAAAAACGTAACTGAATGAGGTAGACCCCGTAGGAATGCACTGATAAGGCGGGAAATGATTTGGAATTAAAGGAATATGGAAACTACACTCCCCTTGGCAAGCGAGACACGTATAAGTAGCGGGCAAAATGGCGGCGGTTTAGGCCACGGCGGCGGGGTGGATCACACGCATGGATGGCACGTGGCGGCGTGGTGGCACTGGCGAGGGAGCTCGCCGACGCAAGCAAGGCACGCCGCGGGGTGCAGCGTGGAGGGAGGCAAGCGCGTCTAGGGCGGCGGCCAATGACATATTACATAAAGACAGGTTATCCGCTCTCAAAAATGGCAACGCAAATGCAAGGCAGTTGCCGGTTATTTGACTCAGTTTTGTGCAACCCAGTGTCACGACTAAACATTAAAAAAACTTATTCCCTACTCTGTGTTTTAAATACTGTACAATGTCTTCTTGTGTGTTTAGACAGTGTACTTATTACACTGTTATTGTTAAAGATAGAATAAACGTTTCTTTTCATGCGTAAGTACTATTTTTTTATAACTATCTTATTTTATTTTGCTATTATAAATGACGTTTTGAAATTGACATGGATATTCGTTTCAACAAACTCGAAGAGCAAGATGTAATATGATTTTGTATGTCAGAGACAGATAAATCAGAGACAGCGCTATAGAGTTTCGACAATTTACGTACTACGTCACGTACGCTCGCGACCAATTAGTGCGAAGCAACGTCACGAAGTACATAGGTATCTCTTTCTTACAACAAGTGAGCCGTATTATTCTTTCCTTCTCCCACAAATTTTATTACTCTATAGATCGGGTAGGTATCTATAGTGACGTTGACGCAGTTTTTTTGTGCGGTAATGTTTGGGTATGTCTATAAGTAATATAACATTGGCGGCGGCTAGGTAAACTGCGCCAGCAGCGGTGGCACCACCCCACATCCGTTGATGGTGGCGGACACGCGTACCCAGTGCATGTGGTCCCGAGTGCGTTCTCGGCGAGGTGGGTGCCAGATGTTTTAGCAGCGTCAAGACAAATAAAATAAGTGATAGGTGAGCGAGGTGAAGCGACGAGGGTCTTCGCCGAAGTGTTGCTCGCTGCACGAACCGCCGAGGAAAGAGGACGAGCGTGCGAGCGCTCGTGGTTTTGTTGAAATGATGCGAGGGGCGCGGAGCGCGCGGGGCACACGCGGCGTCCGACGCGACTTAGGGTTCCCGATGTGGAGAAAAGGCGTGAACACTACTTAATAATTGGTATGCCAAATTCATTCAGGCTGGAATATTTTACTACGCTCATAGAAGTTTATAAGTACTTGACTACCTAAGCTTATAGGGTAGTAAAACAAATTTGTTTTGTCTAAATAAAGTTAAAACACCGATGTCCATTAAAAGCTTAAATCTAAAATTGTCCATTAGATACGACATCAAAACTTTTCTAATAAAAGGTTGATTCAAAAGTAATCAAAAGTCAATATCCTGAAGTCGAACTTAAATTTTAATAGTTTATTCAGATTATGTTTATTTACTTCTTGTCTATTATTAAATCTTTTGGAAATGATAATTAAAATATTTCATAACCTATTAATAACTGATAAGCAAAAAATATAGGTGTATAATAATTATTAATTGTAATTCTGATTGCGTCAAATAAAAATAATTTTTGTTTATTGTATATACAAAACACAAGTGTACAAAGGAGACGTTTCATTTTTGGCTAGCGCGATGCATGCCAGTTCGAAATGTTTGAAAAATGTGGAAGACATACTAAAAATATTTAAAAAATTATTCTCTGCATTATGTTACACTTTGAAACAAAAAACGAAACATCGTATGGCCACACCGAAGTGACGTTTAACTACTCCGCATTATTGAAGTATATCGAAAATATGAAACAGCATGCTTGTACCACTGCATTGACCTCTAACTAATGGACAGGCCCTAAGTACGAAAAAAACGTGCATACCTAAACTTGAAATGTAACATAAAATGGCGTCCATTTTTAGTGTTGCACAGAGAGTATCGAATCTACTATCGATATTTTAAAACTAATTATAGAACTTGCAATATAATAATGTAATTTAATGAACTTTTGCGAGAGATTGACGTAAATAAAATAATCATAGTTTATGGTTTATTTACTTTCATTATAATTCTTTTAATATAAAAAATAAAGAACTATACAGTTTATTTTCTTATTCCTGATAAAGTCCCGTCAAATTAGCCAGAAAAATAGCGGTCAGTTTGCATTAATTCCCAACATGCTGAATTTTGGTACAGACCTGGGGTACACTATTATAAATAAAACACCGAAAGATCCCATGTTTGCTTAAAAAGTTATTCAAGGTCAAGCATCAAAATTTTCGGTTCAATCAATTAAAGTCAGGTTTGTCTTCAATAATTACGATTCATAAACAGACAAAACAACTACCAATAATGTACTAATATTCAATAACAAATTTAACAATTCTAAGCAAGCTTAATTAAATAAGCTAAAAGCTTCTTTCTGAACGCCTTTTTGATTCAAAAATACTCGCACAACGGCAAGCAAAGCAAATACCGTTTCGATATGATTTACTGCGTAAGCCCCTGTTATCATTTACATCGAAAGTATGAAAAATAAAAGCATTAATAATGATCATCGATATCTGGTTAAATAATCAAAGCTCCGGAACATCACTTTTGACAGCTTTTTTTGACAGTAATGTAACAATAAATGGCGATTTGTGGCACGCTAGCCACCTGCTATGACGTCACTACATGATTGATATTTAGTGACAACATTCAAAAATAGTACTATCTCTTTCTTTTATTAGCATTTTTGTTAAGTAAAGGGAGACAACCAAGTTCTTCCTCTTCTTCCTCGTCGATATACATAACTACTTATTTATATAGGACATTACGGCTACTCCATGTATTTATCACCTCGCTGGTACCACTGAGACAGTGAAAACTTGTTGTCTTTCTAGTCTGTGGTTTGTTCAGTTCCTTTTGACGAACTAGGGCTTAATGTGTGGATTCAATAATCGCATTACACGCGAGTAATGACTTTCAAAAATAATTAACACTAAGGTATAACTAACATTTGAATGATTTTGGAAGTGTTTAATGTTCGATTATAATAATTATAATAGTTTTGCAAATCTGAAAAACTCAAAATATCCCTTTACTTACTTACCAATTACTCGATTATAAATCAAAATATTTGCTGTTGTTATATTAATGGGTAATAATAATAATGGTTATTGTACAATAATTAAACCAAACGAAAAACTCCAAAGCAGCTCGTAAATTGGATAATCGATAAATTGGAAAATAAAAGTAACAACAGAATCAATAAGACATCGTTCTCGACAATATTCTAGAGAAAGCATTATTATTACGGGAGACATTACCATCAATATAAAACTTAAAGATAATGAACCTACATTTGAACGCACTAATAGGGTTTCATATTTAAACATGCTATCAGGCCACGGGATACTTACTGGACATACACTTGCCACTAATGACAAAAACTGTCTGGATCACGTAATGCTTAAACTAAATAAAACAAAATATTAAGCAGCACTACCTATCCTTAATACAATCGTAGTCGTCATGTTATTTATTATATGTACGGTTCCATTAAATTATATGTTATGTATTATTGTATAATATTAATATTTATGTAGGTATATTATTTGTATTTAGTGTATGTAAAAATATATTTTCATGACACACTTAGTTGCATTTCTTTAACTGAGCTTTCCAGTCACAGGCTGCTGGAAGAAATTTCTTTTAGAGATAAGCAGTACCTTCGTACAATACTTTTTTTTTGTTTTTATTTTCTTCTTAAGTCTCCTTTTATGCTTTAGTGTGTACATAAATTGTTAAATAAAAAATAAATAAATAAAAATTAAGCATTTATTGCTGTTTTTTTGACTAGTATCACAGATCACAAAACAGTTTTCCTTTCATTGTCCAAGATAAAGCACCGACCTCCAAGGTACACAAATATGATTAAAACTGATTTTGCAGGTGCTCATACATGTCTGAAAAACAGTCATTTAGAAGATCTACTTACATTTTAAAGCCCTGACAATGTAATAAATAAATTAATTGATAAAATATTTTAAAGTCTTGAACAAAAATCCACCTTTGTTAAAATACCAAGATCTAAAAGAACTATTAAGCCTTGGATCACACCGGGAATATTACGATGTATACAAACCCAAAATAAATTACAAATGAATTGGAAAAAGGACCCTGAAAATAATATGGCTAGAATAGTTTATCTCAGAAACAGAAATTATTGTAATAACCTGATCAAAAAACTAAAATGAAATTATGAAAAAGAGCTACTAGTAAAATCATTGAACAATAAAAAAATGCTATGGAAGTCCATTAAAAACATCACCTATACGAATAAAATAAATAGTCAAAGTTCTGAATGCTACATATTAAACCATCAAACTTACCGTCTGTAAATCATGTGAATAATTATTTTGCAAATATCGGAAAGACATTGGCTATGTGCATTCAGGTTAGCTCTGACACAGAACTAGATCTTATGCTAAATAATATTCCATCTCAAACATACAGCTTAGTTATATTACCTAAAGATTATGATGAAGTAAACAGTGTCTTAATGAGCCTAAAATCAGGGAGTGCAGCGGGATGGGATAAAGTCCCTATTTCTTTTCTTAAACTTGCCAAAGAAGAAATTATACCAATTTTAGCTTACCTTACAAACCTTTGTTTCGCATAAGGTGTCTTTAAATTCAGCTTAAACAGTCCGTCATTACACCGGTCCACAAGAAAGGGTACAGACGTAAAATCAGTAACTACAGACCCATTTCCGTCCTATCTGCCATCTGTAAGGTAGTGGAAAAGCTACTTAACTAAAGACTAGTTAACTATTTGGAAAAGTTTAACATTCTCTCCTCTACTCAGTTTAGTTTTAGGCGGGGCAAATCAACTGAGGACGCAATGACCGTATTTAGTAATCTCGTAGCACAGTCTTTGGACAAGGGCGTCAAATGTGTATCTATCCCCATTCTCCAACACAAACTGGAGCGGCTTGGAATAAGAGGTGTAGCACTGGATTTATTTAAAGATTATCTCAGCAAAAGAAAACAAAGTGTAAAAATTGAAAAACATATTAGTGGTTGGGAGGAGGTTGCATACGGTGTACCCCAAGGTAGTGTCCTTGGCCCTACTTTATTTTTAACCTACATCAATGACCTATGTAACATGAACATCAATAGCGCAAAAATTTTGACTTATGCTGATGACACAGTGATTGTCTTTACTGGGTCCACGTGGAATGACGCGAAAGTTAGTGCTGAGAGGGGTTTGATCCGGGTAGCTGACTGGCTGATAATCAATTTACTTACTCTTAATACTTCTAAAACGAACTATGTCTGTTTTGGTATTGACTCTCGTAATCAACCCAATGTAGATTTTAATGTTAAAATACACTCTTGTAATCAGGCTGCTCCAAACTGTGATTATCCAGAGATCAAATGAGTCACTGAAATAAAATACCTTGGTGTTATGGTGGATCAAAGACTATCATGGTTTTCACATCTTGATCATGTCATAAACAGAGTCAGAAAGCTATCATATATTTTCAAGTCACTACGGCATGTTGTACCGAGAAACTTCAACGTACAGACTCAGGTAAATTCAAATCAAATTATTATAATAACCTTTTGTAATAATGTATTTATATCTCTTGATCAATCTATTCTTATTTACTGTATAACGATATGGGGGGGAGCAGTTAAGACGCATTTTCTTGACCTTGAAAGAGCCCAGAGATATCTACTTAACATTATGTATTTTAAGAGAAATATATTTTTAACCGTATCTTTATACCAAGAATGCAACCTTCTTACAGTTAAACAGTTGTATATTTTACACTATGTATTATCAACTCACAAACATTTAAATTATAACCCTCTAGTAAAATATATAAGAAGAAAAGACAGAGTCGCTGTAGTACCTAGCACTGAAACTAGTTTTGCACAAAGACAATTTTACGTAAGATCAGCATTCCTATATAACATACTTAACAAAGAGCTTGATATTTATGACAAATTATATGCCCAATGTAAGAAAATTTTTACTATATGGCTTAAATCTAAAACCTATGACGAAACAGAAGCTCTCCTGAATATAATAAATTAACATAATACGATCAATTATTTAACACATATCCACTCACGCTGGTATGTATCACACACTCTCACAAACACACACACATATACACTTACACGCCCACATACACACCTACACGCCCACGCATTCACACACACATTTACTTTCTATTTTTCTTTTACATTAGTCTTTTAAAACTTTTAAACTGTAAAAAAAATGTAAACTGTGTAATGGAAATATTTAAAACCTAATTTATTATGTAAATGGTATGTAAACCTATGACGTGCTTATATGGAAGAGCGGAGCCCCCTGATACACGCTATGTACGCTTAAAAGGAGACTCCAATCTCTAACATTATTATGTACTTGCTTTCAATAATAAAAAGTTTTTGTTTTTTTTTTGTATCGACATGATACATAGCGCCATGTTTTCATTATGTAGTGTGGCAGATTTACGTATTTGAAAATGTTTTCCTAAGATGAAGCTAAATGAAATTATGAAATATTAGCACATAATACTCTTTCTATTTATTTAATGCAATCCTAGGAACACCCGCACAAAAGCTAGCCAAGTGCCCCTTAAATATTGGAACGTCTCCTTTACCTATATTACCAGGTCCTAGACAATGATACATCGTCTCAGCCCTTTAAGGTTAATAAAAACATAGCATGATTGTAACCCATAAAACCCTGGCACAGACAATCTACTTACCTACTTTATTTATACAAAAAGCTTACAGTAAGAAAGATTACTAAAGAGAGCATTATTCCAGCCTACGTTTATGTTGTATATGCATAAAGGAAGATAAAATAAACTTCGTCGCTAGTTAACAATTCAAAAGACGAGGGAAATTTCGTTGTTTCAGGTAAAAAGAAAACTCGGTTCTTGAAAAGGGGGATGTGGTGCATAGCTGTATTTAATTTTTTAAATCATTTATGAATCTATAGGTATCACTAGTTTTACCCCGTCATTTGTGAAATGTTTTTTTATATACATTAAAAAGTGTGTCTTTGTGATCGAATAAAGCAATGATGTTTTTAAACGCAATATTCACGTACATTTAAAAAAGGAGGACATTTATTTACAGAAAGAAACAAATAGCATTTTTGTAAACGACGTATAAATAAATTGATTTATTTATTTATTTATTTTGTAATGCACAAAACAAGTTACAACCAAAACACAATCTAAATTTATGAAGTACACATAGTAGGAACTGGGATGCAACTCAGCAATATGTGCAACTTAAAAATAAAATTTAAAGTTGAACTCCGTTACAGAATGGAACATGTCAAGCAAGAGAAATTATAATAAATACATTAACAATAACAATAACTTTCATTAAATTATATAAGTATCAAAGAAATTTTTACTAAAAAGAAAAAAAAAACTATATAATGTCAAAATAATGGTGATAAAGTCAAAATGAAATGTCAAAAGAAAAATTATTCTATATAATGTCAAACATGTGTGATAAAATCAATAAATAACAATGTACAATTATGTCAGAGCAGAAATATAAATGTCAAAAGTAATGTGTAAGATAATCATGTCACAGAAGTAAAATGAAATAATATAAAAGATACAATCAGCTTTTTGGGTAGCGTTGGAGGATATCTTTTGCAAGTTTTGAATATGCTCCTATATTTGATATAAATATGTCCAAATCGGTGTCCTTTGCAAGTTCATTGTACAGGCGAGCCATTCTTGCCAATGGATTATAATAGGATATGTTGTTTTTATATATTTGAAGAGCAAACAGATTGGACTTATTAGACCTACGGGCACTAAATTGAATATTAAAGGTTAGTTCGGAAAGCAAAGTGGGGGTGTCCGTTATGGAATGCAAAATTTTATAAAGAAGCAATAAATCTCCATGTTTTTGCCGCGACTCCAGTGACTGAATACAAAATTTAGACAGTTTATCTTCATAACTTAAACTACAACGTCCTAACTTTTGACGAAAACATAAAACTCGCACGCATTTCTTTTGAACTCGCTCAATGTCATCTATGTGTACTTTATAATGAGGACACCAAATCGTACTTCCATATTCTAATATGCTTCGTACTAAAGCAAAAAAGCAAAATAGTAATAAGATTAAGTAACCAAATTAAGCATATTTTTAAATTAGTAAAAAAAAACAAATTTTAAAATAATCTAGCGATATAACCACATACACCTTTTCGAGTATCCGAGTTTTGAAGGCGTACTAACGCGGATTTACATTTTTACCTCAAAAAAGAAATGTTTCTTAAAATTCATCGTAGGTACAGTCAACGACACGTCAATAGTAACAGGCCAATGACAATTTAGGGTACATTGCTCAGGTAATAAGAACGGTCTCACGTTCGAATGTTCTAGACTGGTCGTTGTGGACCGTACCTAAGTTGTGGAGGTTAAAAAACAATACTTAGCCTTACCTAATTAACCACCATACATTTACCAACGGATTTTATATGGAAAATAGCTAAAATAAAACAAACTTGTTTAGCTACGGATGTAACCAACTGGAGGCGTGACTCTTGACAATTGATGATATTTAGAATTGACGATACACTCACGAAGATCACGGTGGTTGAACAACTAAGTATGTATACCTTATTTTGTAACTTATTTGTCTTGTGTTTCTGATAACAAAATTTTTGACAGTATATCTTAGGAGAAAACCAGAGTTGTCCAAATTTTCACTTAATAAGTTATAATGTTCATGGTCTTTGCCTTAAGTTGTCGCTTGCTGTAAATATTTCACAGCAAACAACAACTTGATGCTATTTCGTTTGAACATATTTTTGATACGTTAAACTGTTTTGTTAATTTCAACTATATTGTTTTCAGTGAGGGTATATTTTACACTGTGATGTAAATTGTTTTACTTAGCATTTTCTTTAGAAGATAGGTTTGCTGGCGATGTCTATCCTTAAGCGTCAAAAAGGTGACAAATGTGAACAAGTTGTTCTATTTTGTGTCATTTTATTTGAAAAGGTTGTTGTTGTTGAAGTTGTTGTGTGTGTTGAAAAAGTTTTAAAGTACACAGAACTAAAAGATAAATTGACTCGAACGTCTATGGCACCTGAAAAAAGTAACAATAGTCTCCACAGTTTTTTCACAAACAGCAACACAAATCCCTAACAAGTCCCAGCAAACAAATATCAAATGTTTCAGAAAGCCGGACGACCTTTTTGAAGCATCAATACATGGAGATTAGTTAGAAAATCTTTACAAAAAGATCACAGTATCCAACCCGATTTGTAAATACTTGGCTTAGGCCTGTGTACTTATGCACACCGGAAGATAACAAGAAAAAGAAAGAAAATAGAAATAATAAAAATAAATCCCCAGAAAAACACATCAACTGTTCGGCCTTGGGCCAGTAATACTCAGTTTTTGCATGTTTTTTATGGATGGTTGTTAAAAAACAGATGTAATTAGATTTAATAGTATCATTAACTGAAAGTTTTTACCACTTACCACCAGTGAAATCGTGGTTAACAACAGGTGCATCTAAATAAAATCGATTTTTCCAGTTTGCAGAAAGATAGGCTCCGCGATAGCTAGATATCTTGCGCGGAACGAATATAGGACTGACATAAAGCAATATTTTTCCTAATTTTAAGCTAAATCAGATCAGCGCAAGTGGGCTTTAAAACAATTAAATAAATTTGTATATTATATCGCACTGGCTTTTTCTCATTTTATCTACAAAACCATTACGTTTATTAAGTTTTTATTAGTTGCCCTATTTTAAATGTTGAATATTGAATTCCACCCTTCATCTCAACACGCCAGTCTTATGCTATGTTACGTATTGTTATGTAGTTTGTAAGTTAACGTGTATTCATACTAACCTTGAAATAAATTTACAACAAAAGACGGTATCTAAAAAGTTTAACGCAGGTTTACATTGTAGGCGATAGTACGAGGGTGGATTGAAAAGTTCGCGGTCTAACATAGATAGCGTTGTCATATTATTATAAAACTACCCTCATATGAAACCTCGACTCTTTGTCAGTCTCTGTGCAAATTTTTTTTGAGATACATGCGTAATTATTTATTTTATTGGACATTAAGTGAGATTAAGTTTCATTAATTTTGAAAATGGATAGTTTAGAGCACCGTGCCGTGATCAAATAGCTCCACAAGAAACACTTAACTCTACAGCAGATTCATGAAGATATGGTGGCTACTTAAAGAACATCTGTTCCGTCGTATACAATGATAAAAATTGGACAGCTGAATTTAAACGTGGACGAGAGAGCATCAAAGTTGACCCCCGCTCTGGACGGCCTTCTAGAGCTTCGACTTCGGAAAACATCGAAAATATATGTGACCTCATCATGGGATACAAAAGATTGAAAATATCTGAGATAGCTGAAGCTCTAGGGATTTCATATAAACGTACACAAAACATGATCGTTAACGAATTAGGGTTCCACAAGGTGTCTGCAAGATGGGTTCCGCGGCTCCTTTCAATTGAACAGAAACGAACTCGGCTCACGATTTCTAGAGACTGTTTAGAGCTTTTTCAAGCTGATCCAAACGAATTTTTGGCAAGGTTTGTTACTATCGACAAAACTATACTTCTGATACGGTTCATCACTATACTTCTGAAACCAAACAACAATCCAAACAATGGAAGAGACCCGGATCACCGACCCCATTCTTCTATTTAAATGGGATCAAGGCTTTGGAGGACCGCTGGACTAAGTGCTGTGACCTAGGAGGAGAATATGTAGAAAAAAAATATAAAAAATTACATTATTCTTGTTTTTTCTTATTTAGGCCGCGAACTTTTCAATCCACCCTCGTATTATAAACCGCAGTTTTCGATATATCCTGGATCTACGAATAGACTATCTTTATAGTTGAAATAGTTGAAAAGTCACTACCACTGTGGAGAAAACGTCTGTCTTTCAACCACTTGGTTAACAAACATAACGTGTAACTAATTTAGTTTTTGTACAAAAAAAGTTTCAACAAAATAATTTAAAATTCATTTGCAAAACTTTCAATACTGTTATGAAAGTCTTCGGGTTTTATGATTAAATTCTAAAATATAACAATATAACACTACAAAAACTTTTTCGTTTGTCCATAAATTTCACTGGCTTTACCTTTTTGTCCCTTGTAATTTATGAGTTTTGTTTATCCTTATACTCGTATATACGAGTGCCTTCATATTATCAAGGAACTGTGAACGCTGCTTTGGTTTTTTTTGTTACCGAAATAAGGCGCCCAACGCATTGTTGTTGTCTCTTACTCCTAGTCTTAATATTTAGGCATCTAGGTACGTAGTTTTACCTCACCAATACTGGTTTTTGTGAAATAGATCAATCTTGATCTAACTACTACTTGAATAACCAAAAGTAATACATAATGCATAATAGTAATACATGCATAATACAAGCGCTGCCTACTTTGAAGCCACACACTTGGTGTGTACGTCTGATGATTTATTATTAATATTATTATAATTATAACACAAAATTCTTCACGTTAGCAAAATTATGGATATCTTTGCCTGTTTTATTGAAATTAAATTCAAAACAGTGAAAAGTCGAGCTTGGTGTTTGATTTTTGTATTATCAGTGGACAGATTCATAAGGTTACATACAAGTCCCCGTTCTATTATTAAATTCCCATATAACCAAAAATAATATTCAGCTTTGTATGTTTACTATAATCTATTAAAGGATCAAATTATGGGGTAACAAAGGATTAGATAAACAAATCTGGTTGTACATTGTCTTTTGTGTTTAGAACTCAATTATAATAATTTAATAAAGGGGAAAGTAAATTTTGTTTGATACAACGAAAATTACTATAATGGAAATAGACATATTTGAAACAGATTTTGGACTTTTTATGCTTATTGTTGTAAAGAGTAAACATTTGTTTGTTGATTTGGGATGGAAATTCTGAAACGATTTTAATAATTATTTTACCATTACCTTACATAAATGTTATTTGCGGCCTTGTAGCATTTGTTAAATGTGTTGCGGCTAGACTTTGAAACTGTAGCAATAAAGTAAAAATTCCCTAAGCAAAATAAATAATTATTACCAGCTTAAATAACCGTTTGATCTCTGACTGCGACCGCAAGGTATTTAACAAGGTTTTGCTTAGCAAATCTAGACTATGACACAGTATAAATTCGCTTAAGAAAATCTATACTTAGGAGCATCTTAAGTAACCGTTTGGTTTCTGACTACGGCAGCAAGGTATTTAGCAAGATTTTGCTTAGCAAATCTAGACTATGACACAGTATAAATTCGCTAAAGAAAATCTATACTTAGGAGCATCTTAAGTAACCGTTTGGTTTCTGACTACGGCAGAAAAGTATTTAACAAGATTTTGCTTAGCAAATCTAGACTCTGACATAGTGTAAATTTGTTAAAGAAAATCTATACTTAGGAGCATCTTAAGTAACCGTTTGGTTTCTGACTACGGCAGCAAAGTATTTAACAAGATTTTGCTTAGCAAATCTAGGCCTATCACACGTACGCTCTCCCAGAAGAGCGTAAAATAAAAGCCATCCTACGGGGAGTCCCGTTCGAATTCTCGAACGAGATCATCCTTGAGGATATCAAAGCTCAAGGCTTTCCCGCCGAGGCTGTGCACAAGATGCACAGCAAAAACGGCCGCCGTTTTCCCTTAGCCTTGGTCATACTGACCAACTCACCTAAATCCCGAGAGTTCTTCCGCGAGGCCCGCACTATCTGCGGCCTCTCCGGAATCTCCGTAGAAACGCCACATCGCCGTGGCTATCCAGGACAGTGCCACCGCTGTCAACTTTACGGGCACGCGGCGCGTAATTGTCTCGCTAGTCCCAGGTGCGTTAAGTGCCTAGAGCCACACTTCACGAAGGAGTGCAACCGCACTCCGGAGTGGACCTCTCCCCCATCCTGTGTGCTGTGTGGCCAGTCCGGCCACACCGCCAACTACAGGGGCTGCCCCCGCGCACCCCGCACTTCCCGACCTGTTGCAAGGAGGGCGGCGCCCAGACAGGCCCCGCCCCTCATTAGTAACACTAATTTCCCGCCGCTGCGCCACCGGGATTCCCCGGCAGCAAAGCCCGCCCAGCCCACGCCCACTCCAGTGCTTGCCTGGAGACAGCGTCCGGCTGCTCCGACCCACCCTGCTCCACCAGCAGGCCCAAAACCCTCTCCTCAGCCTTCGATGGCTGAGGATCTCAAACTGATATACGACACCATCAAAGGAGTCGATATGTCACAAGTCGCGCAGTGTGCCAGCAAACTGCGCGCGGCCCGCAACTCCCAAGACCGCTTTATGGTACTCGCTGAGTACCAATCCCTAATCAATTCATTATAGATACATCTATAATGAATAATACACCAAACGCCACGACTGGTCGCATCAAACCTAGGGGTTTATCCCTGATCTCCTTCAACACCCGAGGTCTAATCAACCAACTTCCGGAGCTCAAACTGTTCATTAAGAACATAGAGCCCGAGTTAATCCTTGTTCAAGAGACATTTTTAAAACCCCAGCACATCAGGGGTCTTAACATTCCTAAATACTCTCTTTTGCGTGATGACAGGCCCGCCTCGGTCCAACGGGGCGGCACTGCCATTTACTACAAGAGAAGTATCCACTGCACTCCGATTCCCACGCCTCCACTCACCAACATGGAGGCCACAGTATGTAGACTGGCTATGACAGGTCACAGGACCATAGTCTTGGCCTTAGTCTACATACCTAGTGGTACAGCGCCCCTTCGTTGTGACTTCGAGGCCTTACTCGATCTGGGGCAATCCGTCATTATGTTCGGCGATTTTAATTGCAAACATACTGACTGGACGTGCTTGTCGACCAACACCAGTGGTGTTAAATTACTAGAAATCACGAAGTCACTCGATCTTGACGTCATTTCACCGGTCACACCGACACATTACCCGGACAACCCACTTCATTCCCCTGATATCCTTGACTTTGCCATCGTCAAGGATATCAATCTCGACCTTAGGACCATACAGCCGCTAGACGACTTAGGTTCTGACCACCTGCTCCGAAAACCTATACCAATTGGGAAGGTTTCAAGCACACCCTGTCTTCGGCCTTGGAAGCCCCAGACTGCCCACTCGCGATTTCATCCGACTATCTCGATAGCACGGATAAAATCGACTCGATAGTCGATTCTCTCACTACCGCCATCAACTCGGCCATCAGTGAGAACCTAAAGGTTGCTAAGCATGGCAAGCCCAAGCTTCCCTTGGACATTAGCAACCTAATTAAAGCTAAAAACGCCGCTCTCCGCAGAGCCAGAAAATACCCCACACCCGCCTACAGGCAAATCGCTAACCAACTTCAACGTAAAGTCAAACGTACCGTCGCGGAATACAGAGACGTTCAAAGGAACGATCTTATGATTAATATTTCCCCGTCCCACACGGCGTACTATAGGATGGCGAGAGCCCTCCGACTAGACGCTCGTACCTACACCCCTCCGTTATCTCGTCCCGATGGCACTACCGCCTTCGAGGACGACGAAAAAGCCGAATGCTTCGCCGATAGCATTGCTTCACAATGCTCCCCGAGTACCCAACCCACAGACCCAGCTCACATCCAGGCGGTGGAAGACGAAGTCGATTGCAAAGACTCCCGTCCAATCACCGCTGACCCCATTACAGTTTCTAACGATGAAATCCTACTCATCATTAGGAAACAGGAATCCAAGAAGGCCCCGGGTGCGGATGGAATTTCCAACCAAGCACTTAAGCAGCTGCCTCGGCAGGTGCTTACCTTACTTGCGATTATATTCAATGCTTGCTTTGACCTAAGCTACTTTCCAAAAGCTTGGAAAGAAGCTATAGTCATAGGCATTCCCAAGCCGGGTAAACCCTTGAATAACCCGGCTAATCACAGACCCATCAGTCTACTCAAGGCAATGGCCAAACTTCTCGAGAGAGTCATACTCGCTCGAATGAAGGACCACCTGTTCCCAGCGGACGGTGACCCCCTTATTATCCCCCATCAATTCGGCTTTCGAGCCAAACACTCGTGCCCTCAGCAAGTCCACCGAATCGTCGAGTACATACTCGACGGCTTCTACCCCAGACGACTGAAAACAGTCAACTGACAAAGTCTGGCACGCAGGGCTCATTTACAAGCTTCACAACACAGGCTTGCCCGACCGTCTAGTCAAACTAGTCGGCTCCTACCTTAAAGATCGCACCTTTCGTTTCAAACACGAAGGTACGCTCTCCACCCCCCGCCCCCTCAAGGCGGGCGTCCCTCAGGGCTCGGTACTCGCCCCGTTACTATACACAATATACACCAATGACATACCCATCCCGTCTAAAGGTGTTCAACTCTCCCTCTTTGCTGACGACACTGCCCTATACGTCAAGGGCGTGCACGTCGACACACTCATCACCAAACTCCAAAAGGCCGTAAATGACCTCGGAGCTTGGTTTAAAAAATGGCGTATCGATGTAAATCCAGAGAAAAGCTCTGCGATGCGCTTCGATCATAAACGCCGTCGTCCCTACGACCCCCACATCCGAATGCTAGGTACGCCCATCCCGTGGGCACTCACCACCAAGTACCTAGGCGTAACGCTCGATCGTACGCTTTCATTCCGTCCACACATTCTCCGAGTTACCAAACTCGCCCGTCTGTACATGGGTCGACTTAACAGTATGTTAGGCCGGCACAGTAAAATGTCTCTTAGGAACAAGCGAACGCTTTTTAAGGTTTGCGTGAGACCAGTCATGACGTACGCCGCCCCAATATTTGCACATGCTAAACCCTCCGATATGTATAAACTACAGGTAGTCCAGAATCTCTTCTGCCGCCGGGCCACGGATGCTCCGTGGTACGTGCGAAACGCAGACTTGCACAGAGATCTTGAACTGCCTACCATACAACAACACCTTAGGACGCTCTCCACCGCTTATTTTAAGCGATCCGAAGAGCACCCTAACCCCCTTATATGCGAGACAGTAGCTTATACTGCTCCGTCCATGCCGTCGAGGTACAAAGTCCGTAGACCGAGAAATGCACTCTCGGATCCCCCCGATCAACTTTCGGCTAATCTGGACCAGCTTAAGGCTGCCCAGGCCGTTTAATCAACAATATATAAATGTCATTTGCACCTTAAGTGATTAAGTATTCTCAGCGGGTGACCCGCTAGCGGGTCCCTGCTTGCGCGCCCACCTCCCAACCCGGGTGTCGCTCCGATGAAGGCTGACAGCATTCCCATGCTACAGCCACTTGGGTGGTTTTTAGTGGGTAGGTGCCACTTTGGTGAGTCCCACATAACCCCGCAGACGGCTGCGGAGGTATTCATGACGAATCTGCTTCGGCAGCAAAAAAAAAAAAAAAAAAGCAAATCTAGACTCTGACATAGTGTAAATTTGTTAAAGAAAATCTATACTTAGGAGCATCTTAAGTAACCGTTTGGTTTCTGACTACGGCAGCAAAGTATTTAACAAGATTTTGCTTAGCAAATCTAGACTCTGACATAGTGTAAATTTGTTAAAGAAAATCTATACTTAGGAGCATCTTAAGTAACCGTTTGGTTTCTGACTACGGCAGCAAAGTATTTAACAAGATTTTGCTTAGCAAATCTAGACTCTGACATAGTGTAAATTTGTTAAAGAAAATCTATACTTAGGAGCATCTTAAGTAACCGTTTGGTTTCTGACTACGGCAGCAAGGTATTGCAACGTTTGCTTGTGCCGTATTTATTAAAAAAGGTTATTGCACAAACAAACTTGCCGACATTTATGACTGGCAACTTATAAGTCTGTCATTATTTGATTTTATTTGTAAAGTGTAAAATATATAGAATATGGAAGGTTGTTCGAGGGCATTCCTTGACGGAATTCCTTAGGGAATTCTATTGCGGGCTTCGTCCCCAAAATAGTCTAATAATTATCATTGTATTTTCCTATAAAATAGATTCATCTTAAATAAAAGTAACTTAAAGTAAAAGTGTATTATCTTTCCTTTGTTGATTAGGAAGACCTCCCTAGGTTAGATTAGGTCCATCCCGGGTACCGACCCCAGATGGTGGAGGCGCCGCGCGCAGTTGTAGTGTTTTGTGTTTTATTTCAGCTATATACGCCACTGAGTATAGCGGAAAGAAAATTTTAGAAGGCAAGAGCCATCTGAATACCAGGAGTAAATGAAAGACTCTAAAAAGTGACGACGCTTTACGGCAAATAAAAGAATTGTAAAAGTTATATATATAAGAAAATTATAAAAATAGCCATGAATTTAAATAAGTACTCTGGCATTTCGACAGTTTTGGTGAGTGAATTTTTAGCCCAGTTCGAGGTAATTGCGGCATTACATAAATACAACGATGAAAGCAAGAGGCTAATTATACAAACATATTTAGAAGGACCTGCGTTGTATTTTTACAAAACGATAATTGATACATGCGAAACATTCGACGAAATTAGAAAAAGATTTATAGAAGAATTTGGCAGAGAAATAGATCATGTGGCTAATTTTTATTCACGGAAGCAGCAAGCCAATGAAGTGCTAATATACTACTATTATGCATTGGACATGTGTGCAAACAAAGCTGGTACAATAACAGATAGTATTTTTATAAATCATTTTTTGAAAAATTGCAAATACACGTATAAATGCCGACTAGCGTCTCAAATGTATACAAATAAAAAAATGTTAAAAGAAACGATCATGCAGATGCACGAAATGTTCACTGGAAAGCAGGAAGAAAATTTATATCTTCAAGACAACATACAGATGTCACAAGAAATACCAGTAAATTCTACAACACCACCGAGGAGTGAGAAGGAAGATTCTCAAAGGTTAACTAACATGGACTACGGGAACACGAGAGGAAAATTCTTAAATAATAACAATCGATCTCCATATAATTTAAGAAGAACACAAGATCGAGGTGATTCATCCAACGGGCGAGGAAGGAATTTCCCAAACTTCAACCGGCGTCAGAAAGACAGCTTGGGACATTATTGATGCCGATTAATCAAGACAATATTATATGTAAGTGTAGTCCCAATATTAAAGTTAAAATTAGAGAAAGATTTATCTCAGCTTTACTTGATACAGGCGCTTCAGTGTCTGTAATATCTCAACTATTATGTAATCAATTAAATATTACAATACATAAGGTTGAAGATATAAAAATCCGAGCCGTTAATGGTAATCGAATGAATATAATTGGTAAAATACAAATATGTTTGGAGATTGAACATGTTGTGTATATACAGAATTGTTATGTAGTTGATAAAATTGAAAGAAATTTAATTCTCGGACAAGACTTTCTTCAGAAGTCTGATGCAATATTAGATTTTAAAAAAGGTCATGTTCAATTTGTAAATAATATTTGTAAATTTATTAGAAATAATGAAATTAATGATTTTAATGTTAAAGATGTGAACCAAAATACCCTTCAGGTAATACAGGTTTCACGTGAATTGAGTAAGGATGAATATATTTATTTTTCTGATTTAGTAGATAAAAATGATTGTAGATTGTGGGAAGTAGTGGTAGCTAAACCAAGTGAAAAAGAATTTAATTTATCTTCGAATTTGTCGGTAAAAGAACGAATTGAATTAAAAAAAAATATTAACAAAATATCGGTCGACGTTCGCGTTCGAAAAAAAAGAGTTAGGAAAGTGTAATATTGTCGAAGTCACAATCGATACAATAGATGAAACTCCAGTTCATAGAGCACCTTATAGAATATCTAATGAACAACATAAAATTATACGTGAGCAAGTTAATGATATGCTTGAAAATAATGTGATTAGAAAATCTAGAAGTGCGTATGCATCACCGGTAGTACTAGTTAAAAAACCAGACAATACATGGAGATTTTGTGTGGATTATAGAAAATTGAATAAGAAAGTAATAACAGATTCATATCCTTTGCCTATCATCGAAGATATGATAACACAGCTGAATGGGGCGAAATTCTATGCAGATTTAGATTTAAACTCCGCCTATTGGCAATTATCGATAGCGGAGAAAGATAAACACAAAACAGCATTCATCACACCGTCTGGATTATACGAGTTTAACGTATTACCTTTTGGATTAAAAACTAGTGGAGCTTTTTTTCAAAGGACAATGGATGAAGTGTTAGCAGGTCTTAAGTATAAAAATGTGATAGTTTTTATTGACAATGTGATCGTGTATGGTGATTCGTTTAATGAATTTATAAGTGCTTTAGAAGAAGTGTTTCAACGGTTGAGTGCGGCAAACTTAACACTCAAACCATCAAAGTGTAATTTTGGATTCAAAGAAATAACTGTGTTAGGACACACTATTTCTGGAGAAGGTATTTTACCAGACCCAAAAAATATTGAGAAAATAAAAAAAGTAAAAATACCAAGAAATATTAAAGAATTGAAATCGGTATTGGGTTTATTTTCATATTATAGAAAATTTATAAAGAATTTCTCTTCATTAACTCTTCCTTTAACAGATCTATTAAAGAAGAATACGAAATTCATTTGGTCACAAGTACAACAAGAGGTATTCGATAAAATGATATCGTTATTGGTTGAACCACCATTATTACGACATTTTGTTAATGACAAAAAAATATGTACAAGATTATATGTAGATGCGAGTGATTTAGCTCTGGGAGCATGTTTGATGCAAGGTCAACAAGAGAAATTGTTACCGATATGCTTCGCATCACGAAAATTAACAGAAGCAGAAAAAAAATATTCAATAACTGAAAAGGAGTGTTTAAGTTTAGTGTTTAATTTTTATATTAATTCCCCATAAATAAAGTTTTATTTTAAACTTTATTTATGGGGATTACGATTCCAGTTAGTAACAGACCATAAGGCATTATGTTGATTAAGGACAAGACGAGACATGTCTGGAAGACTAGCCAGATGGGCCTTGGCGATTCAAGCACACGACTTTGAGATTGTACATTGTTCCGGAAAAAAGAACGTTGTAGCGGATTTCTTAAGTCGAAACCCTCTAATAGAAGATGAAACTAGTACAGGAAAAGAAATAGAGGACGGTTTACAAGTGTTCTCGATTGAGGTGGAGAATTTATCACGACATCAAGAGGAAGATAGTTTTTGCCGAAGGTGGCGCGAAAATGTATCGATCAGTCGACGAAGTGTATATAAAGGTTTTAAGATATCAAATAATGTGTTATATAAATGTATTAGAAGTGGAAATATAATAAAAAATTTAATTGTTTTACCTTTAGTGAAATCATGAGACAATTGCATGATGACGCACGTACGGGAGGCCATTTCGGGATGATGAAAATTTTAACAAAGTTCGGGACGGTATGTGAAGTATTGTCAGATAAAGGTTCCATGTTTACGTCAAGGTTAATTAAGTCTTTATTAAGGCAATATAATATAAAACATTCCTTAGCTACCACTATGCACCATCAAACATTAGGTTTAGTAGAAAAATTGAATCAAACCATTTCATATTCATTAGCTAAATATGTAAACCAAAGTCAAAGGGATTGGTGCCAAATTTTACCTTTTATAATATATGCTTATAACTGTTCAAAACAAGCTTCAACTAAATTTTCTCCTTATTATTTAATGTTTGGTAGAGAACCTGAAGTTCCGTTTGATGAAAGGTTGAATCCTAACTGTAATATGACCGTTCAACAAAAAAAAGATACTTATATAAGTGCAGTGAATCAAGCCAGAGAAAATTTAAGGAAAGCTCGTTTAGTACAAAAAAGATCGTATGATAAAAAAGCTTCTAATATTAAACTTCGTGTAGGACAATTAGTTTTGTTACATTGTCCAAAAAGAATATCAGGTAAAAGTCGAAAACTTAGTCGACCATATAAAGGTTTATTTCGAGTATTACGATATATAGGATGTGACAATTATCTTGTAAAAAAAATACAAAATAACCAAGAACTAATTGTACATGTGAATAGATTGAAACCATATAATATTCGATAAAGTAAGACTAATGATAAAACTATGTCTATATTTATATATATAAAACAAAGCTTTTGTATATACACATTAAAAGTACACATTTAGGTTTACAAATATGTATATTGTTCATTTGTAGATATACAACGGTTAGAATTTCGTTGGGGTTTTAGAATAATATAAGAAACTAATATTTTTTTTTTTCAAATTCTATGTACACTTCACAACGCAATGTTCCGAGATGATATATCCTGCAAAGACGATCCAAACAGCATCACCAAAAAGGAGACGCAATGGATGGACGATGCAGATAAAAGAAAATAAGGAAAAGGTTTTTATATATTATATATTGAGATAAGAGGGTATTTTATTTAATGATTTAATAAATTAATTTTAGATACCCGAAGAGAAACCTCTAAGGGGCGGCAGGTACACGCGGCACGTATTTACCGCGTTACATTTTATTTACGAATCATAAATATACGTGTGGTGCCAATGCTCTAAAGAAGTCAATTTTCAAAGACTAAAATAACACTATAGATAATGTGCACGTTTAATTTGAGCCACGCCTAATAATCTCCATAAGAGAGAAGGTGATAGCCGATTTAGCTATGCGGCCAAAGTTTATGAGTATATATAATATTGTGATATTGATGTCTGTGGGTCAACACGCGGATGTAGAATAGGATCCTCAGTGGGTTAAATAATAAAAGGGTTGTGATGGAATAGGTAATGTATTTTAAACGTTATTGGTATAGAATTTTGTCAGGTGTATTACGGTGCATTTTGAAAAAGTTCTCTACATTGCGTTGTGAAATATAAATTCATTAATTTATAGATATCATTCTGGGTTAAGTAAAATACTTTGGATCCCATTTTATGATCTATTCATAGGAAGGTTTGTCCGGTAATAGTTAGGCAGGTAAAATCTTAATATTTAGGTAGGTAATATTTAAACTTTCGAAAGTTACAAACTTTCAAATAAACTTTTAATCATTCAGAAAAGTTTAAAGTTAATATGACAGTTCATGTCAAATGTGTTTATTTTGCCATCTGAATGATAATGTTTGATAATATAATTTGATTAATTTAGTATTTAATCAAATTATATTAATAAAAAAAAATATAATACAGAGTATTTAACAAGATTTTGCCTAGGAAATCTAGACTTCGAAACAGAATACATGAAGTAAATTCGCTAAAGAAAATATATAAGTACTTAGGAGCATCTTGAGTAACAATTCTCTGAGAGCGTCCATCAAATAACAATTATTGTCTTGAGTTATTTTAAAATATTCAAGTATATTTAGCCGTAATTTCTAGCTGTACTTACGAAACAAAGAGTAGCATTGTTGCTATGTAAGCTAAAAACCCACGGGAGCAGATTTTTTGAAAGATAATAACCATGTTTATTTGGATCTTTTATCAAAGTTTTGTAATGAACATAGAGTTCATTTTATTCAGTGCCATTATTGTATCGTTGGAATTGCATACACTGATAGCCTGGGCCCTGTTCAATAAAATTCACAATTGTAAATTACAGGTGACAGATGACAGGTGACAATTTTATAAGTTTCTGTTTAATAAAAAATAAATATTACTTTGTAATGACAGTATTTACATATTTGTCGAATTTTAGTTACAATTTTACATATTTCTGTTCCATAAACATTTTCGCATGACAGGTGACAATTTACTAAATTGTCGGAAAAGCTGCTTTGTTGAACGTTTAGCTGTTTTTACAAGTTTACATATTTGTAGAATTGTAATATATTTCTGACAGGTGAAACTTACCCCAGGTAAAACCTTTACAAGTGATAATACCTCGGTATTATATCTTATTATTGTTTTATTTTAGGCAATTTTACCAAAATGGTGATTTCCTTCCACTTTTTTATCTTCATCTCGTGAGTCCATTTCCAAATAAACCGACCAAACAAAATAACTCTGTTGATATGTTTAAGCGACAGAATAGTTAATTTGTTGTTCAGCTCCATTTTTACCCTTAACAGAAAATATTTCACCAATAAAACCTAAAAGTTTTTATTTACTCTCATTAATATTTTGTATTGTACGATGTAACAATTTTACATAAATATGTGGAATTGTAAACTACCATGACATATTTGTGATATTGTCATCTATTAAGACAAGCGATTTTAAGAAATTTAATGTGTTATTGAACACGGTTTACAGGCGTGACAATTTTCAATTACTTGTTGACATTTTTTTTACATGTTAATAGATTTTTTGAACAGCACTTGTATGACAATTATGTCACTTATTGACAAATTTATAGAAATGTAAGTTTTATTGAACAGGGCCCTGGTCAAGCATTCCGAATCATCGGTGCTGACCATTCCTTGGGATGAGTTTCTCTGGACAACACGCTTCGGCGCTTCCATGTTCAAACTATGCCGCGTATATGTAAATGACATTGTAATATATCATAGCATATTTTTTTTATTCTTTATTTTTATTTACAATTCTTTATTTGTTCAAATCAAATTCTTTATTTTTACTTTTAAGCTTTTGGTTACAAACAAAATTTCGTCCTGCAGAACAAGCCCCGTGGACGGCCGGAGACCAAAGTTGATGATGAAGAATTGAAAATATTATGGAAGCGGATCCATCGCAAACCACGTCTGAGATAGTTGTAGGCTGCGGTGTTAGTGACAATACTGTTTTAATCCTTGAAGCAAATTGGGAAGGTGAAAAAGCTTGAAAGGTGGGTACCTCATTAATCAAGTGCAGCAAACCGACATTCGGGCGTCGACTGCTGCGTTATATTATTCAACTGGCACAATCATGAAAGGATTTTAAATCGAATAATTACCTGTGATGAAAAGTGGATCCTGTACGACAATCGGAAACGCTCATCGCAGTGTCGTTCACTACAGCGTCTTAAATCTGGCCAGACGATTACGGCAGATGTCTTTTGTCAGCAACTGCAAACCATGATGGAAAAGCTAGCTGCTAAAAAACTGAGGCTGGTCATTCGCTCTAGGCTACTGCTGCTTCAGGACAATGCTAGACCACACTATGCATAACAGACGGCTTCTCAACATTGCATTGTGCCAAAGAACAAAGGCATGCACAGCATTACAACATTTTGTTCAGTGATACCGCCTGTAATTGTAATGTCCCTCCAAATGAAAATTGCTCTTGTACGTCTCAGTAATTCAGTTTGAACAGAAACGATGGTATTTATAGGATAAGTTATTTTGCTTATCCTGCAAAAGCTTAGTCTACATAAAGTTATAACTTTGCCGTTTTCACGAACACAGCTCTGCCTGGAATACCAAATGAAGTTTAGTGTAAGAAAAACCATGGTGAAACTACAAAAGAGGAAATATTAACGTTAAACCAACATTAACACAACATCAAACTTTCCGCCGACATTTCTGTTCGTTTCAGGTCGATAGTAAAGAGGAAAGGGAGGGAAGTGAGACCTAGAAAAGTAACATGTATCGAGTGTAGGAGAAAATAAATGTTTCGTCGTAAAAAGAAGTTAAAACGAAGACTGAAAATAGGTAGGGCAATTACTTGACGGGCGAGTAGCGTAAGTGGTAGGAAGCCCTGCCTCGTACTCCAGAGGTCCCAGGTTCGAGTTCTGGTCGGAGCATTAAAAAAACTCGTCGGTGTTCTGTAATGTACACAGATGTTTGTGCTTGGGTCATTGTTGTTTGTTTTTCTATATGTATGTTTATTCTGGGGTTTTATAACATATCATATCACACACGCTTTGCTTACTTTGAGGTCATAGAGTTGGTGGGTTTGTCTAGGGATTTATTATTATTGTTAAAATCTCAATGGTTGCACATAAAAATCACACATAAATCACGTTAACGGGGTTATGCTCCGATTAATAAGAAAGATCAAATCTTATTAATCAATAAAACACCTACGTTCAAAGTCAAGTTCTTGCATTTTGTAGCATCCTTATTGGATTGTTTTAGTTTAACGGTGATATCTGTGACGAAAGTAATATTAAACAAACAAATAACTTCTGCAAAAGAATCAATTCCGTAAGCCGTTTTTTAATTTTGATCAAAGGAGACGCTTATGGTTGACTGCTTACCCAGGTCATGGGTGAACATGCCACTTACTGTCAGTTGGGTCACGTGCTCGTTGCCGGACCTTGGTCACAGTCCGAAGCAAAAGCCAAAGGGATGCTTCCTTGCGCGCCATCGCCGGCGCAGCATTCGTGGTGGGCCACATACGGTGATTGGGTTTGCGGGTGGCGCTCGAAAAGTCCGAGGCTGTGGTATCCCATAGCCCGCGAAACGCGCCGCCCGGTGACGCACATATCGTCGTATCCGGAGTCCGCATCAACGTGAGGCCGTTGATGCGCTATGCGCTATCCGATGCGAGACTCGTCCTGGATATCCGGTGGAACGGGATTATCGCACGATCTCGGATGAGGCATCTTGCGTGCTGGCGGGTACTATTCTTAATAATATAATAATATTAATTATAATTCATAATAATATACGTACTTAATACGATTGCGGCTCTTCGCTACATAGTGAGCGTCTTGTTCTCTTTCACACTAGAGTTCTTTGAAGCTGGCCTGTATGATAAATCATATAAAATTTTACAGCTTGTTTTACCGTTTAAGAGTAAAGTTAACTACTACTTAGGTAAAAAATCTAAAGCTATGATTTATATATGAGATAATTTTACGTGCTATCAGAATGACTATCATTTCAACTTGGTATATTTTAAACAATCCTCAGCAATATAAATGAATGTTTGTATCATTGATACTAATGCGTTTATGTATCTCGGGATGTGGTCATTACATTTTGGTGAATCTTGGGTAATCAAGCTTGAGCTCACATAAGCCTACATTTTTTTCTTTTGTCTTCGTATTGTATCTTCATGAACAAATTGACATTAATTCATAAGGAAAAGCCAAAAACATGTTGGGTAGTGAACCAATCTCAGGATTAAATCGATAACTGCAGCCTGGCACTCAACACACGAGTGTACATAATATTCAAAAGTAATGTTAGTACTTACATATATGCTTTGTACCATTGTTTTGTCGGCCGAGTAGCGTATTGGATAGTAGCCCTGCCTCATAAGCCGGAAGTCCCAGGTTCGAGTCTTGGTCGGAGAATTAATTTGTGCGATGAACACAAAATGTTTGTTTACGGGTTATAGTTGTATATATATGGACGTCTTTTCTAGGTTTCCGCCAGTTCGCCTTATGGTCATCCATAAAACAAGTTTTGCTTTCCTTAGAGCCATACAGTTGGTATGATTGTCTGGGGATTTATTATACATTATTTATTATATGGATTTATTTTTTTCTTCTTTACGAATTTGATATATGCTAATTAAATAGCTGCTTCCGTATTAGTTTGAAAACAGACATATTGAGTATAATAAAATACACAATAATGAAAATAAAATTAACTGAAAAAATTGGACACCGAAAGAGTTTAAACAAACATTATTAATACATAATCCATTATTTACCATTGTCTGGGAATCGTTGGTTTCGTAAAAATAAAATAATATTAATCAGTAAGCTATTTTACCTCTTTGATACTGATTCCTTTTTCAGGTAGGATAATTAATTTGATGGCAAGAAGAATATTATCCAAAAGACAAAGGCACTTTCACGTTTGGGCTATTAAAGCTGCAAAGTTATTTTATTTAAGCTTTTCTTTATCACGGATCTCATTACTTCTTTTTTCATTGTAAAAGTCATGAAAAATAAATTATTTGGCCTAGGCCTTATCAGCAGCTGTAGCATAGTGTGCCAAGACAAGACTTATGCCACGGATTATATTAAAATTAGGCGGATACAACCGAACAATTTTTACAGGCTACTTCGCAGCAAAAGGTGTAGTCGGATGGTGGACCTGTTTTTACCATTTAAGAATCATTCCAAGACTGGAACTACTTGATTTCTTGCTTTGTGAATTGAGTTTTATGCTGCCCGTGCTACGCCTGCAGGTTAGAACCTATGGTTCTAAATAAGCACGTGCGAGCATGAGATAGAAACCTAACCTAACCTAACCTAGATTCCAAGAAACATCATATTGATTAGCAATACAGATGAAGTGCTCCTAACGAAGCAATTAGCGATCCTACTCACATGCCAATCACGAGCACTGATTGTCGCGCTAGTTATTTCCAATGCACTAAATAAATTATTTGCCGCTTTCACTTTATAAACGTAACGTACCTTAGGGGTTCTTTTTAAGCCCGCCGTAAAAAAGGCCTTAAATAAGTATAACTATATGTGGGTATAAGAAAAGTTATCTGTATCATCTATTTGAAAAAATATGAAGATATTTGGGGTGTATTTTTTGTATTTTATTTTATTATACGTGAGAGGCACTATTTCAATGAATGTCAATTACGTTTTATTAGAACTTTGATGTTAATCTTGAGCCTCAAGATGTTTGTAATCTAAAGTTTGTTACGTAATATACCATGTTACAAAATCTTATTTGAATACTTAAACCTATATAAAACCTTAAATGTCATCGCTACTACTAAAATATATCTTTATAAGTTAACGTGTGACAGGTGTATGTTCTTCGAACACGATAACAAGTTAATATATAAGAAATGAATGAAACGAAAGGAAGAAGAAAGTTGCGGGCATGGCGGTTAACAAAACTAAATGTATACAAAAAAAATGCATAAAGTTATTCTGTATTTGCATTAAAAAAGCTACAAAAATATAAGACCTGTGAAACAAAATAAATTGAAATGAATAACGGCGTCTTCACATTATATCAAGAATTCATCAAAAAAAATATATGGTTAATCCTTTTTTAATTATTTCACACGAATATTGAAACATTTTTACACATTTTATGAAGTTATCAATAAAAAAACATTTGAAGAATATGTTGAATTTTTTATTTTTATTTTTGCATCACAGCAGTATGTCATATAGCATATGTCAAATGTGCAACGGTCATTCGTTTCGTTTCTTTTCGTGCTTCACGAGTGCTCTCTATAAAGAAGTGAAATAAGTGTTTCAATTGGGTCTCCACTATGCAATATCAATTAACAAAATGTGTACCAAGCTTATGTTTTCTTGAGAAATATATATTTTCCTTATGTAACCCTTAAGAGCTATAATGAATTATATAATCCACTAAGACTTGTTAGAATTGTAAGAAATTGTGAACAACCTACTTTTAACAGTTAATTTACCTTTGTTAATAAATATGTTCAAGCATTTGAACATATTTTTGTAAAACGACTGTAAAAAAAAATTGAAAATATGATTTAAACAGCTGACTAGAGGGGGACCATAATATTCTCTTTTTTACAGAAAAATGAAATCCAAATACAAAACAAATGTTTTTATTTCTGTTTAGTACAGTAGGTTGCCCTTTATCTGGCTTACTTTACTAAACTATATGTTAAAAAAATATATACATAATTTTTTCCTCACAAGTTAGTTTTTTTTCAAATTTTTAGGAACTTTGGTTTCTTAGTCATTAAAACCTTTACATGCAAAATAATCACTCATAACTATATCAAATTATTATGACATCTTTAGGTACAATTATCACATTCTTAGGTAAAATTATCACATATAATCTTGCGATGTTCCTTGCATATGAATTTGGTACACTTCAAGCACTTTATTGAAAACTTTAACTCTGTTTTTTGCAAAATGTTCTGAAACTCTTTATTATGTGGTTGATATTATATCTATCTGTAGCTTTAAATATCATAATGTTAGCTCAACTCAAGCCCTGGGCCCAGGCATGTATAAGAGGGTGGGTTTCTCCTTTCAACTGAATCATACAACAAATTTAGTACATTATTTGAGATACGCAAATGAAGTACCAAGGTTTTTTTGGATACAATGTGAAAGAATTATCATCGGCGCCAAACAATCCGTGCCCACGGACATAACTAATAATTGTGATAGATTAAAATATTTCAAACTTTTAAAGTTGATGACTAAACATACTATGAAGACTACTATTATCGAGCTATTTATTTCTGTGAAGCGAACTTAGGTAAGAACTCCCGCTTTCTTAATCTACTATTAACAGTCGTTAAAAATAATAGTGCTTCATCGCAGTGGCTTAATATGGCTTTGCGCGAAAGTTCTTTTCGGCTTTCATAATCAAAAGGTGATCTATTTGACATTTTTGCTGTTAAAAAATGCAAGGAACAATAATTTATCAAAACCTTTTTAGCTTTGGATTGCGGAATATAAAATGGAATTACCTAAATTTTTCTGCATTTTTCAGTTACTTAGTCTCTAGTCAGTCTATTTAATGTTCTCGCCTTGATGAGAACAATAATGAAATCATTTTTTTAGTACTCGCTTTGCGGTATCCGTCAAAATTATTTTCAGGGGCTACAAAAAGTATTTGGTAAATTGTGAAAAAAAATTCTATTCTCCGCAGAATCCTTATAGCTTTCCACACTAATTATGTAAATGGAGCTATCACGAAGAGTATCTAATTAAAAAAGAAATGCTTCATAAAAACGATCATGAAATATCTCCGTGATGGAATCTGACTTAAGCTCTTAATAAAATTGTATAGTCATAAATGTTTATACAAATTTTTTCTTAAAGTTAGGGTGCTTTTTCATCAAACCCCAGTGGCTGAAGTTAGGTTTATTTATCTGTTTCATATATCTCATAATCTGATTCATAATTCTTTAATATTTTTTAGAACGTCTCTTAAGCGAAATATGAGCTCAGAAATAAGTAGGTATACGAAGTCTAGCTAGACATAATTAGAGACTGCTCGTCTTTTATAAATCCGAAGTTAAATTATGCTCTCAGTATAATAGCTGCTAAAAGTGTTTCCCCATTCGAATTATTAAGTACCTTTAGGATTGCCCCAATTTGTAGGTTGTACTCTAACGCATGACAGATACATAAAACATAAAAGATAAATAAAAAAATCTATTATTTTACACTTACAATAAAAAAGGTCTTTTTTAAAAGAAAGTTTAAAGGTTTATACTTATTCACACAAACTGTCAACACCTATATCTATGCAATATTTTAGCGCATATTCATGTTGTTCGAATAATATATAAGGGGCCTTAAAAATGTTTATCTCAATATTAGATCAAATTTTTTTCTGATATATTCATCCACGCATTGGCTAAATGTCGTCTACAAAATAATACCCGAATCATCCTGTTATCAAAATGGTATTCCTTGACGCCTAAGGCAGGTCCAAATACGATTAACCAAGGTGGCACGCGGGGGCGAACTTGCGTCCTGAAGGTGATTTTAATAAGACGCACTATTCAAACTGAGGATTAATTAAATTAATACAAAATATTTTCGTCATACGTTTTTTAAAATTATATATTTTTATTTCTCTACTAGTCAAAAGACTGATAAACATAATGTGATTTAGCGAAGGTGTTTTAGTTACGGAAGGTGTTGTCTATTTTATTTTTCAAAACTCTCCAAGAATTTGTTTAGGCATGTTTTCTGCAGATTTTCTTTTACTATTTCTAAATATATTTTGTACAGTTTATGTAATAAGTACCTGTTAAATTAACACCTGTTAAATGTAAAAATGCAACAAAAAATGTTTTATTGGACTATATGATCACGGACGATGTGTTCAGTTTTAAATCCATATAATCCAATAAAAAATTTTTTGTTGCATTTCAAAAGTTTCTTGTTTATGCTATCGGTATTAATAAGATAAAGGTTTGAATTGGTCTATATTATCATCTTAAAAGTTTACCAGTGGACATATTCGGGACACAGAGATAATTTGTAAATGTATAACGTATTATTTATGTATAAAATATATTTTCATAAATAATATAATATGTTAGTATAAATATAAATAAAACGAAGTTATTATTTATTGTAATGTTGACGGAAAATTACACGAACAAAATGGCGATCACAAACCAGTGTTAAAAACTTTAAACTATCACAGTTTCATTGACGTTTTTCCAGGTTCTTAAATTTATAGCAAGAATAAGTTACTTACCATGTTCTGAACTTATCGAACCTATGCGGAGTCTAACTACAGAGTGGTGCTTATTTTTTTTCTGAACTTTTGGAAAACTTTTAATAAGACTGCAAGTCTTCTCTAATTTCCCGTTCTCGGTTAAAATGAAAAAGTGTTGTGCCATCCCAGATGAAATTTTAAAATTGTCAATACAACTCGTTAATAAAAAAGGTGACTTCAGTGATTAATACTCATTTCTTGAGTTAGCAAGTGAATGTTACTATGTTTTAGGTAATTTATATGCGTTTTAAATTTCTTTTAGTGCTAGTGGAGCCTCTTTGTTAAGATCTCGTCTCGCGGTACTACAGTCTTTCCTATTTTAACCGCCGTAATAATCACATTGACTTGCTTGTGTCCGATTAAAGAGACGGAACATCCGGTGCAATTACTGGAACAAAGTCGTTCCTGCGGTCGGCAAAGCATCATATAGCCGATATAAAATCACATTCAATATCGATAATCGAAAATCCATGGGTGCCGATGGCACTTACTATCATGACTGCCGACTATGAAATTAGAAAAAAAAATATTATTTTGCAATTGTCCATGTACATGTACATTTTGTCAGCACAAAAATGTCATAAATCTATATTTAATCCATTGACAGGGCACTGTTGACAAAATAATATCTTACACCGTTACTAAAATATTGAGAAATAAAAAAAGTATTGTAAAGAAAACTTAAAGAAATTGTATTTTTACTAAACTTCGCAAGTCAATGAAATTTTGGCTTGCGACTTTTTTTTTTACGTTGAGAGTTATTTAGTGACGAAACGGTGTGAAAAATGGTTATATTTTAAATATTAATTACTAGGTAGGTACTTAAACAATTTAAAAAGGATGTCACATAGAGAATAAGCGTCATCGTTACAGTTAAACTGCACGTAATATACTAGTTAGATTATTCATTATGGAAAATACTTTCAAATGGAAACAATTCTATATTACAACATTTAAAATATGTTCCACAAAAAGTCTCAGAACAAAAACTAATCTAATCCAGGATTGGGCAAAAATAATTTTGAATTAAAAAAAAAACCAACGCTGTTTAAACTGTTAATCTAATATTATTATATATTTGGATTAAATTTTTTTAAACTGTTTTAATTAGAAAATGGAACTTATTTTTAAAATATTTTGTTGAAATAATATTAAGTATCTAAATACTCATGCAGTTTCGTAGCATACACGCATAGCATTAACAAAGAATAACTGAAAATGTAAGAATTATGAAAAGAATGACGGAAAAATGTATAATATTTAGAGTCAACTTTTTACGTTCTTGTCCAATATAAACATTTTCTTAAAAGTTATTTGTATATTTATTGGTAACATGTTACTGTCCCACTGGTACGATAGTGACGTCAGTAGTGTAACAAGTTGGTATTCGGAAGTATACCAATTTGTGAGGAGAGTTATTGAAGTTTTCTTACAGATTGCAATTTTTCGTTTTGCCATCTACAGCTAGATCTGTTCATGGACGTCCGCCCGTAAATCTTTTTGTTATTTTACTTGCTGCTACGGAACCCTTCATGGGCGAGTCCGACTCGCACTTGGTCACTTTTCATTACAAGAAGCACCATTGAATTTAACTTATTTTAGTAAGAACGCTATGAAGTATTTAAACTAAATTATACAATAAATGCTTTAAAGCGTCACATTTCAGAAATATGCATAGAGGAAGATTGTTGCAAAAAAGACAAAACAGTCCACAATACAATACAACAATAACTACTTTATAGCCTTTTTTATGTATAGTAGTCGATTCAAATAACAAGTCTTTTACGTTACTTTTACGTTTGTTTATATGTTCTTAATCGATTTCTACAGGTTTGATTGTGTACTGTAAGTTTATTGCTGCATAGATTTAAAAAAGTATGGTATACGCGGTATCTTGTCAAGGTGGCTCTTACATTAAAAGTTAGTTTAAAAATAAACAACTAAATGTCAAATTAAGCCAGAACAACTAATTGGACTAATGTTTATATGTTCTCGTGGGAATAATAAAAAATATAATGATTTTATTCATTTGAGTTGAGGAAACTAAAGCCATGACATTGTGTTGTTAGTACTCAAAAACCAAAAGTATTTATCCATCAAGCTGATTATTTATGATTTAGCTTCTGTGGTTCTTAAAATACGGCATTTCTCCCTAACTCCTTTTATCCATTCCTTTACTGTTCTTATAAAAGAACGTGAATAAAATTTTGTTAGTAATTTTTTTACAGATAAAATATTAAAGTTTTCGGGTTTGCTGAAGTTCACAAATTTATCAAAAGGATGTGAGTTAGGAAAAAGTACACAAGACGAATAAATTGAATGAAATATTTCATATTTATGAACGGAACTGGAATATTAATACTAAAAGAACCTATTGAAATCAATTTGAATAAATGTATATCTTAATTTAAGCAGAATTTCATTTTGTGATAAGTTCAATGAAAAAGGAATAGAGTTATTAAATTTACGTTGGTATCACATTTTAGTAACGTGGTACTGAAAAAGTCTGGCACATATGCAATGTAACTACAAAAGAATAACTGAATGGAATCAATTGTTTCCATAGTACAAAAAGTTTCACTAGGGACAATTTCACTTTTAAAAAATCCGGTAACAAAACCTTTATCCAAAACTGCTTTAATTTGAAAGACTCATGGTATTTTATCGAACCATATAGAGGTAGTAGAGTTTCCTTTTGTTAAGTTTTTTTCTGTGACGGTACTACAATCCATCTAATTTTTAATTGCCATAATTATACGTTTATGTGGTTGTAGTCCGTTTCAGAGAAGGAACAACCAGTGCGTTTACTGGAACAAAGGCTATTTCAACTGAAGCCTACGGTCAGCAACGCATTATTACAGGTAAATTTATTTGTATATTCATAGGAATTCTAAACTTGAAATTTAAATTTCCTTGTACAGTCAGAAAAAATAGGTTCGTTACATTTTGATGAAGAAAATATATTGATAGTCAAAAGTCAATGGTAAATGTCAAATAAATAATAATTATATTTATAAAAATTGCTAATTGTTGTGATGTCAATTACGGAACTCGCAGCCGAAGGAGTTAAAAAAAACCGAAATTTAATTAATTACTTTATTAAAATAATACTTAAAAGTTAATTACAAGTAAAGAAACTACTTCTATCGATCTAGAAAATAGAATGAAACATTTTATTACAATTAAAGGAAAACTTCGGAAATAACAATTCTATGCTGATTTTACAATAAGTGCAATAACAGGATGTTTGTCCCAGAATTGAGGCCGTGATCGGTCAATCCTTAGTCGGCGATATTGGCATAGGTAGCGTGCGTAACACCCCCCGCCACAGAACGGCAACTATTTTCCAACGTTTAGTGAAAATATTGCCGGAAGGGTGGTTCCAGGAACAGCATATCCATCCTTTTGGTCAATCTTTTCAGTTTCTTTTGCAGCAGGCTGTAAATTTCTGGAATACTTCCGAATCAAGTAGGTGATGATGAGTGCAACTGCACTAAGAATTACTATGTATAATGGTATGGTTGTATGATATATGGTTCTGTTTTCAGTGTTAAGTTCCATTGGTGATTGTAAGATTATTTTGTCTTGAATTTTGTGAAGATTTTGCAGGTTGATCGAGCTAAGTTTCAATTCTATACGGTTTGACTGTTGAGTTTCAAAGTCGTTGGAATTTTTCATGATTTTCAATGGTTCACCCTTGATGATGTCATCTGTGTTAGCTATGGTGATGTCATCAGTTTTCAGCATGCAGTTTATGGGGATGGTTAGCAGGTAGCTCCCTTGCAGGACGTCGTAGCTCTCTGTTTCACATTTAAGATAGGTTTTAGTCGGTCGTGGAAATGATATGGTGTAATGGCGACTATCCAATTCTTCTACAGCTTCTCTAGTAAGGTGAATGGTGCTAAGATTGCATGAGTTTCTGAGAGGTTTATTGTGGATATAGTTTTGGGTACAGTCAGGATCAGTGCGCAGCTGGTGGTTTAATCTTTTATCGCAGAAATACCGATTTTTTGTGTACTTCGGGCATTCAGCCTCCATGTACAGAAACGCTTCCTCATTGGTTGCTATATAGGGATAAGGGGGGATCAGGGATTGGTTATATTTGTTTGGAGAAATGGATAATTTGTATAAATGGTAGGTGTCTAACGAAGTAATGGGAAATTTAAATATAATAACTATTTTTCTATCATCGTAATAATAACCTGACTTAATCAAATCGTAATATTCCCTAAGTTCTAGATCTAAAATTTGATTCTTACTATAATAAGGTTTTAATTGGATTAACATACTTCTTAAATTATCGATTCCTAACATACTATGATGTGTACTCGACGTACGCATAAAAACTAACATATTCTCTAACCTAAAAAGTTCTAATATTATAATCTTCTACGTTTTCGCTAATTATAGTTAGCATTTGAGCAAACTTCGTGAATTTAATTAAACTATAGCTTCTAAAAGAATCTGAGTCAAGTAAAATATTTAAGGTGTTATTAATTTTGATTTGGTTTTCAACTAATTGTGAGATAATTTTAGTTTGAGATGTCATCCATTCCTTGCTGAGACTTAGATGACTGTTAAATTCATTAAGAGATTTTATTTGGTTATTTTCTAATTTTTCTATAGCATTATTAAATCGAATGGCATCGCTATAGTCTAAGTTACCCGTTACGCTCTTTATAATGGAACCTAGACCATCGATCAACCCACGCTTAACGCGGCTGGGTTCTAAGCTTTTCAATTGATATGAAGCTTTTTCTATTTTTGAAGAAAGATATTCAAATTGAAATTCATATAGTATATAAGTTTCGTTTGGTAATCTAAGTTTAATTTGTTGAAGCTGTAATTTTAAAATATTAATATTGTCTGCTAAGTTATCTAATTTTACGTATTGAATAAAAGTATGGTAATGGTCAATAAGTCGAGCGTCTCCAAGTCTAAGAGGTAAAAGTCCAAGTCCATTGTCAAGGCTTTCAAGTCTTATCTCTTGTCCGTGAGTCAGATGAATAATAATATAATAACTTATAACTTTATTTACTCTTTTCAATTTACAATAAGTATACTTAACCTAATAATAATCTAAGATACTTATCTATGATGTAAACAAAATACATATCCAAAATACTTTTATCCTAAATTAATATATTCTTTTCAAACATAAACTTAAGCTTTACATATAAATATTAAAGAAAGTGTTAACAAATCAACATGATAGCATGAATTGTCAATGCGGGTATACTTATTGACAAGAATTTCTTTACCTTCTGTGCTAGTCGAGACTGTGTTACGGCAAGGTAAGAATCTCACACAATGCAAAATCAACTTTATGCTCTTCCCACAAGCAATGTATTACTCATTAGCAAAAAAAAATCGACGATGAATGACGAGTTCTGCGTCACATACGGACAGCGTAGTATATGCAAGTTATTCAGATGCAATTCGTATAGATATTCGTTCAGATAATTTAATTTGTAAAAAAAATTAAATATAGTCGTATTGAAATGCAGAATTACTATATTTTTTCTCACTAATTTTTGATGTTGCTTTATGTATTAAAGGTACCTATATATTTCTATTTTTATTTTTATTTTTCTTTTCTTTGCCTTATATTAGTTAGCCAGACATTAGAATAAATAACATTCATTTTATTATTTATAAATATTTTATCTTATATAAAGTATAATATAATATAGTTCATTTTACAAAGTACATAATTATGTTGTAGTTATAGATAGTATTAGTTAAAAGGCGTGTATAAAAATAGATATACATATTATTTAACTATGTGTTTAAATTAAATAATAATAATAACAATAATGTACCCTATATTTTTGATATATAATCTTTATATTTAATATATAATCTTAATTAGGTCCTCAGTTTGCTCATAACTCAGATTGCTCAGAAACATAGCCAGCTGCCTTCTGCAACTGAAACTGGTCAAAGCGTACATTTTTATATCTTTATTGATACGGTTGTACACCAAGGGTGCTAAAAAGAATGAGAAGCTCTGTGCAAATACGGTTTTGCATAGGGGAACATCAAAAACCTTGTATGGTCTTCTGGCTGACTCGTTATTTCTTTCTTTGTTTTTGTGTTGTCTCAGTAAAATAGTTTGGATAAAAAGTTGACGAATATTTAGAACTCCGAACTCCTTGTATATCTCAGACGTAGGATACCTGAAGTGTTTAAAGTTTATTACTTTGAGAATACACCTCAGTGCCTTTTCAGCAGATAAAATAATAGTTTTTTTAGCTCCGCCCCAGGCAGAGATGCCATAAGTAGCTATTGATTGACATAGAGTTAAGTAAACGATTTTGTTGGTTCTGTGGTCTTTTAAGTTTCTAATTCTTTTGAAAATTGGTATTAGTTTGCGTATTCGACTTTTAAGATTATTAATATGTTGTTTCCAATTCAAATTATTGTCTATATCAACACCAAGATATTTCAGACTAGTAGTTGCAGATAATACAAAACATTTACATTTATTTATTTTGGATTTTATATTAGAACAGTATTCGTCATGCACTTTTAATTCAAATCTCTTATCAGGTTGTTGATTACTTTTTATACTAAATGTAAGGTATTTAGTTTTTAAAAGATTTAAAGTAAGTAAATTGTTGTCAAGCCATTTTATTATAGTGCGCATTCCATCTTCAGCAGTAGATTTTACTTTAGCCCAAGTTTCGTCCTGAAACAATAAAACTGTGTCATCAGCAAATGTTACTATTTTTGAGTTTGGGAGTTGAGTATTACAAAGATGGTTTACGTAAATTAAAAAGAGGGTAGGTCCCAGAACTGATCCTTGTGGAACACCGAAGTTGACGTTAAGTCGAGAACTAAGAACCTCTCCTAGTTTTACTCGCTGAGTTCTGTTATTTAAGTAATCCTTAAACAAATCTAGTGGAACTCCTCTTATTCCAATAGATTCCAACTTACGTATAAGAAGGGGGATTGAGACCGTATCAAAGGCTTTGGCTAGGTCCAAAAAAACCCCGATACATTTTTTCTTGCCATCGAGACCCTGCGCTACATGTGCAACCAATGTCTCAATTGCATCTATAGAAGATTTTCTCGCCCTAAAACCGTACTGGTTGTTCGAAATTATATTGTGTTTTTCCAAGTAATTAACTAAACGAATGTTTATTGCTTTTTCCAGAATTTTAGCCAACGTGGGCAATAGAGATATTGGACGATAGTTAATTATACTGCCTCTATCACCCGATTTGAATACTGGTATAACAATAGAAGCCTTCAGCACATCAGGGAATGTACCAGACGATAAACACAAATTCAAAATGTATGTTAAGGGAAAGAGTAAGAGTCGTATATGCTTTTTCACAAATATAGAGGATATTCCATCCCATCCTGCTGCATTACTATTTTTCAGCGACATGACTATTTTTAATACTTCTGATTCGTCGGTATCTAATAGCACAAACGAGTTCAAAAGAGAATTATTATCTGTGTACTTTAGAAGTAGGGCCTCCTCTGTAGTATTATGCTTTTGTAGAATACTTTTTGACAATATGGAGCCCACGTTATTAAAATAATCATTGATGTAATCAACAGATTCTGCTGTATTTTGTTTAAGTTTAGATAATTCAAATAGCTCCTGAGAATTTACTGAACAACCCAAACCGCAAACCTGCTTTATAACTTTCCAAGTACTCTTAATATCATTTTTGCATTTACCCAACTCCTGCTTATCATGCTCATTTTTAAGTTTATGAAGAATAGCATTGCAATGATTTCTATAACGTTTATAGAATACTTCAAGATCTTTGTCGTGAGGTGATTTGCGATGTCTTTTATTAAGAGTATCTCTAAATCTCATGCAACGCAATAAGCCAGCTGTTACCCAAGGCTGAACAGTCTGTTGCCTATTGGGTATCTGTATGTAGGATGTTGATTTCTTTATTATATTAGATAAAACCTCAATGAAATACTCTGTAGCACGATTAGGATCCTTTATTCTTAATATAGTATCCCAATCAATTTGTTTAATCAATGCACTAACTCTGTTATGATTGAGTATACTTACACTTTTTTTAATGGTTTTGGTTGTACATTGATTAATTACTGGTATGCACAGATACAAACACCTATGATCTGTAACAGATGATTCACAGACAACAGTTAACATTTTGCTGCTTGATTTTACAAAGCAATGGTCTAAACATGCATTGAGGCGGGTAGGTATCACATGGCTTGGTAACATGCAATGCATAGCTAGAAGGTCCGAGTACTCATCAGATTGCAGATTGGTGTTATTCTCTTTTATATCAATGTTAAGATCCCCAGTTAAGTATATATAAGGTACGTCTTTTAGTTCAAGCAAAAGTTTATCTAAAGATTTGATAACATTTGTGATAGAAGCAAACGCTGGCGATCTGTAAATACAAACAAAAGCATGTTCTGCACCTATTTTTACTATAAGGCAGTCAGCATCGCTTATATTAGGTTCATAGACTGTAACCTTAGGTATATTTTTTTGAATATATACGACTACACCACTATTCTGATTAATATGCTGGAGGCTGCTGAAGGCTCTGTAATTTTCTAAATTAGGTATCAAATTTGATTGTTTCAACCAGCACTCAGTCAAAACAATAAGATCGTAGTCAATACTACTTCTGGCTAGAAATATCATAAAATCATCAAAATTTCGGTTAATACTTCGTATGTTTTGTACAATGACATTAAGCGACTTTTCACAATTAAGCTTGTATTGCAGAAACACTTCTGGCTTGTCGACCAACACCGAATCACCGAGATTGACGTTTGCATCAAACTCGGTGAATACTTTCTCTAGGTCATTAACCATAATAAATAAAGGTAATAAAAAAAATAATAATAAAGGTTGATTCGGCATTGGTCGCAAACTCGAGTCTCGGAGACTTTAAAAAATCTGAGCTAAAAAGCTGTGGAATTGTACCCACAAAACTGAGAAAATCAATAAAAGATAATAATAAATATGTACTGATAATATATAGTGTATAAACCATAATAATAAATAAGTAAACATGCAACATATAGAAAAATAATATCATAATAACTAATATCTGGTAGTAAGTGTAAAATAGAATAAAATAGGATAACTTAAAGCTACTAATTAAAAAAACAATAAAGTACAAGTAGTGTATAAAAAATCTGTGCTCAGTAAGGTAGCGTATACTTTTTTTGTTTACGGAATATAGTCAATCAGATTTAAGAGCTGAGATTTGCTTAAGTGATTTAATTAAAATAGCTGGTTCACCTTCCGATTTGCGAATCAGAATGTTACCTCTCGAAGTCCAACAAAACTTGAAGCTGCCATTCTTGACGAGTTCCCGTGCCGCAGAAAGGATCCTCTTAGACATAAGTGTAAGGGGTTCAGATATATACACTTTAGTTTTAGGTCCGGATATTCCAATAGTTTCTGTGTTTAATGGGTGATCTTTATTTTTAGTATTGTAACTTTTCACGGCTTTTAGAAATATTTCCTTTTCAGCATTGTCCAAATATTCTACCATTATAGGGCCATTATTTTTTCCTTTTCTGTATAAATTTAATTTACTGACCTGAGGAGTTTGTAAAGTGGTGTGTAATTTTTCCACTATATACTGAAGGTTTTCACTTTCAGTTTTGGGAATATTTCTAATTTCGACCATATTTTTCATGTCTTTTTTCAAAACTCCATTCAGCTGAAATTCCAACTCTTCAATGCGCTGCAGCGCCTCTTCATTCTTTACTTCGATCGTTTCCATCCTGTTGCAAACTTCTTTGTAATTTTCCGCATTTATTTGTAATAACTTTAACATCTCGTTATTGGATTCTAGTATTTTTTTGTTCTGCTCCTTTATCTCTGCCATCTCAGTATTCATCATTTCCCGTAATGATTGTAAAAGACAATCTTTGAGATCCGAAAATTGTTCATGTTCTGGATTTTTCCTTTTTCTAACATTAATGTTTCGAATCAAATTATTCTCAATTTCTTGTGATTCCATGGAAAGATCCGGAAATGACGAGTATTTAACTTGCTGACTGGTGATCTCTGCATTTTAACTGAAACTTTTGTTTATACTGTTCTGCACAAAAATATTAAAGCGTCGTACAGAATATGTTGCAACTATCAAAAAACGACTTAACAGTGAACTAATAAGGTGTAAAATCGACTTTTTACTATTTAGATGACTAGTGAACGCGTTACTCCTCAACGGTGGCTCGAGTGTGAATGATTATTGTCAACAGGCTTCTGAAACAAATTGTTGGTTTTAGATGTCCGTTTCAGTCTAGATTTAGCTATAGGTCCGCGTTTTTTGGATGTATATATATGTATGGGTAAATCAGCTAAAACTACGTCAGTAGTGTATCGTGGTGCTAGCTTCTGTCGTGAGGCGTTTTTTATGAAAACGGTGTCCTGGGGCTGGTATTCTTTTTCAGACTTGCGATTTTTATTTCTATTTTCGATTAAATTAATCCGTTCCTGATGGCAAGAGTCACGAATCAATTGGTAAACGGTCTTCAGTTGGTTTCTGTGGGTCTGAATGTATTGCTGTAAAAGATGCGTAGTTAAGTCAATGTCAAGAGGGTCCCTAGGGTCAAAATTACCTGTGATAACGTCAAAAGGTCGGCATTTAGTAAGGCTATGAACAGAACTGTTATAAGCTATTAAGGCATAGGGTACTAAATTAACAACAGGTTCATCTTTTTTTTCTAATTTTAAAATACGGAGGTGTTCTAATAATGTAAGGTGAAATCTTTCTATGTTTCCATTGTCATTTGGAGAATGTGCCAAGGTCCGATGATGATTAATATTATGCAGGCGTACAAATTCAGAAAAAAGTTGGTTTGTAAATTCTGTCCCATTATCTGTAATAATAGTTAAAGGAAAACCGTGGTGAGTGCAATATTGAAAAAGACTTTGAATTATGCTTATGGCTGTGGCATCCCTTAGTTGGTATGCATGTGCGTATTTAGAAATACTGTCGATAAATGTAATAAATTTTTCATTTTGAACTGTAAATAAGTCTGCGTGAACTACCTCGAATAGTTTAGTGGGGGGTGGAACTATGTTGAATTTTTGTTTAATTGGGGTTCTGTCGTATTTCGCTTGACCACATATGGTACACTCGTTTATGAATTTAGTTATGTGGTCTTTCATTTTGGGCCAAAAGTATTTTTGTGAAAGAGCTAGGTAATACTCATTTATACCGCGGTGGTTGGTTTTACCCTCGTGGTAGTGCTTAATCATTTCTTGTTGTCTAAGGTATTCTTTGACATTTTCTAATTCCTTTTTACAGAGTACTAAATTCATTGCAGAACTACGAAACTTATCCTGTAAAATGGGGATGATATTATACATACGTAGGGGAGGATTTATAAGTAAGCCGGTTTTTTCTTTTGGATTGACATATTCTTTTATGACGGAAACTAGATCATTTTCTAAATTACTCTTAGAAATTTGTATAGAGGTCCTGGTGTTCGTTTCAAACGGTTTGCTTACCACTGGTCGTTTCTTTATGTCACCTACTACGGTCAGATGAATTTGTCTTTGGAATTTATTAAGGGGTTCGTCAGTAATGGGAATTTCAAGTATTGGGTCTTCTCTACTGGTATGGACTGTCATCGTAGATTCATTTTTAGAAGGTGGAGATTCTGTGGGCTCAGGTAAGATAGAACATAGTTCGTCAATTATAGTGGCAATCTCGTCGTTATGTATCTCAACTCTAGATAAAGCGTCTGCATTGGTGTTATTCTTGCCCTTTTTGTAGATAACGTCAAAATTGTATCCGCTTAACTTGAGTCGCCAGCGAGTCAAACGTGAGTTAGGCTCTTTTAAATTCATCATCCACTGTAGGGGCTTATGATCAGAAAAAATTTTGAATTTTCGGCCAAATAGGTAGGGTCTAAAATATTTAGTTGCCCATACAATTGCGAGTAACTCCTTTTCGATAGTGCTATAGTTGCATTCACTGTCGTTTAAAGTCCTTGAAGCGTATGAAATTGGTTTATCAGACCCTTATGGGTCCTTGGGATAAAATAGCACCGATCGCTACATTGGATGCATCTGTAGTTAAAATAAATTCTTTCGTAAAGTCAGGGTATTGAAGTATGGGGTCATTAGTTAGAAGTTTTTTACATTTTTGAAAACAGTCAGTATAGTCTTGAGTCAGTTTTATAGTCTTTCCTTTTTTTAAGCAAACAGTCATGGGTTTAGTCACACGAGCAAAATCGGGAATAAATTTTCTGTAATATCCTAAAAGTCCTAAAAATTGCTTAATTTGTTTATTAGTTTTTGGAATGGGGTACTGCTCCATGGCTTTAATTTTATCTGGGTTTGGTTTAATCCCCTCATTACTAATAATATGGCCAAGGTACGCCGTTTCTAACTTTAAAAACTCGGACTTGTCCATCTGTATTTTAAAGTTAGATTCTCGGAGTCTTTGGAAAACTTTCTCTAAGTTTATTATATGTTCCTGTAGGCTAGTGCTAAATACAATAATATCATCTAGATATACCAAACAGATGGCGTTTTGAAGGTCCCGCAAGACATTATCCATAACTCTTTGAAAGGTTGATGGAGAATTCTTCAGGCCCATCGGCATTCGTAAAAATTCGAAGTGCCCGTGCTCTACATTGAATGCTGTCTTAGGGATGTCCTCTGGGCTCATTTCCACTTGATAGAAGCCACTTGCGAGGTCCAGGGTGGTAAAATAATGACATTTCCCTAGCTTGTCAAGTACGTCAGTAATGTTAGGTATTGGATATTTGTCGTCAATAGTCTTGTCATTTAATTTTCTAAAGTCTACTACGAGTCTCCACTTTTGCTTTCCGGATGCGTCTGCTTTCTTTGGTACAACCCAAATAGGCGAGCTCCAGGCGGAGTCGGATGGCCTAATGATATTCTGCTCTAACATTTTCGAAATTTGGTCTCTTACTTCTTGTCTGTGTATGAAAGGATAGCGGTAACTTTTTGTGTAGATTGGTAATTCGTCAGTCGTCCTAATGTGATGTTTTATTTTATTGGTAAAGGATAAAGGCTCACTTTCGATATAAAACACGTCAGCATATCGATTACACAAGTTCACTAAATTAATTTTTTCTTCTTCGTTTAGATGTTCGGTACGTAAGCGCGATATCACTTCTTTAGCTCTACTAGGGTCTATTTCGGTGCACTTGCCCTCGATATTGAAACACTCGGCATGCGCGGGCCGGTCTAATGAAAAAATAACGTCATTACACGTCGCGTTTTGAACTTCAATTATGCCTCGGTTGTTAATTACTGTCGTGAAACATTCGCTGATCGTGCAATTACCTAATTTTTGTTGCGCAACTAACGCATCACCATCCGGTGCATTAATCGGTATTTTAACTAATTTTGAAGAATAAGCTGGAATAATATCTTCGTATAGATTAACAGTACGCGAGTTATACATACGTATCGGATTTGTAGAAGTCTTAGTCAGCAGTAAGTTATTTTTCAAGTCAATCTTCGCTTCCCACTTTGTTAATAAGTCAAGTCCAATTAAACCATCGAAATACTTATGAAAGTCATAAACGAATAATTTGATATTGTCAGAGTCATTAAATTCAGAAAATGTAGGTAAAGTTATCGAATAGTCATTTCTAGTAGTTGCGTGCACATTTGTTACTTCGAAAGGGTCATAATTTAATTGTAAGTTAGAAAAGTAAGTCTCAATAATAGTCGGACTAATAAATGACTGATTTGCGCCAGTATCTATTAATAATTTAAGTGTATATTAGTGTGTATCTATTAATATGGAAGTTGCTTTTGCGTTTGTAAGTTTACTTCTATTTTGGTTTGTTTGATTTCGAAACTATGCGAAAATCCTCACCAGAAGTACACGGTTCATCGTCATTATATTCGTCAGTAGGTAAGTAAGTTAAACAGTGCGTGTCAGGTTGCGGTTCGTATGATTCATAGTTGTTATAATAAGTATAGTCGACACCATAACCGTTTTCGTCCGTAAAAGTACATTCAGGTGCAAAATTTTGATTATAATGGTATTCAGGGTCGTTGCAATAATTAAAATTCATCTCCCTTGATTTAAAATAATTAGTAGGCGGTGGATTGCCATGCCTCGACCAATCATGCCTTCTTTAGGGTGCTGGTCTAGCGGCGAAGTGGCTTACACCAGTCATGGGTTTCGGCCCTAGGTTCTGAGTTTGATTCTTAGGTTGGATTCGAAACACATTACTTTGGTGGTTATAATTAGGGGGTGGCGCACGGAACATTTGCTGCGTACGCGTGGGCATGTTAGGCATGCGGGGAGGTACATTTTGTTGAAAACTAGGCCTCCAACCACCGGGTTGGGGCGGTAATGGTCGTTGCCAGTTATTAAAAGTATTTAAATTTTGAGGTTGATTAAAATAATTACTATTGTAGGGTTGCGGTGGCGGTGGTGGTAATTTAGTTATAGGTAAATTTCTTTTCTCAAGGTGAGGTTCATTTCTTTGTTGCAAATACATAACGTTTAATTCTTCTTGCACAAATTCTAACGCCCTTTCCATCGATTCAGGTCGCATACATCTTATACGGGACCCTAAGGTTTCCTTTAAACCTCGGACGAACGCTTGCATAGTTAGCTTTTTGTATAGCGTTCGTTTAGATTCTATAGTTGTTGGTAATGTTTCGTGTAAAGTTATGTAAGTAATAATTGTGCTAAATAAAGACTGGCAGCGATCATAAAATTCTTGAGGTGTGCCGTTTCCCTGAGTTGCAATAAGGAGGTCATTATAAAGAGCGGTTTCATCTCTTTGGTCGGCAAAATTATTAATAAGGGTTGTTCTTATCACTTCCCAACTGTCAGGGATGCCATTAGAATTAATTTTTGAGGCTGCTGGCCCAGTAATTTTATTTAAAATTCCGTTTAATAAACAAAGATTAGCTAATTCGTATCCCGGCGAATCGTTCATGTATGTCATTACAATTTGATCGCAGAGTTTTATAAACCTAATAAGAACGTTAGGGTTCCCGTCGAAATCGGGAACCGGCCGTAAAGCCTTAAAAATAACATCTGGGTCACACATTTTTCTAATATTAATGCTACTTTTACTATTCGAACTAACAAAATTTCTATTTAAATCTATTTCTAACTGTCTACGAGTCTGTCGCGATGCAGGCTCCCTAGAACTAGATCCCTTGGGATGGAAAATTTTGGATAAGGATCAGGCACACAACAGGAATAGCAACAATGATTGAAACAATTCACTGTACTTACATGAACTTCATTTCGGTCTCCAGATAAGATTATCGATTTCCAGATCCTCAAATATCCTGGGTCCTCAAATTATTTGTTCCTCGTGTATCCTTGTCCTTATATATCCTTCGGCAGCCTTCCTGTTCTTTTTGGTACTCGATAAAGTCTTGATAGACTAGTTAGTCCCCTGGGTTCCGATTTTTTTGGTAACTCAAACTAACTTCGAGTATCCTACCGACTGCGCCAATTACGGAACTCGCAGCCGAAGGAGTTAAAAAAAATTTAATTAATTACTTTATTAAAATAATACTTAAAAGTTAATTACAAGTAAAGAAACTACTTCTATCGATCTAGAAAATAGAATGAAACATTTTATTAATTACAATTAAAGGAAAACTTCGGAAATAACAATTCTATGCTGATTTTACAATAAGTGCAATAACAGGATGTTTGTCCAAGAATTGAGGCCGTGATCGGTCGATCCTTAGTCGGCGATATTGGTAAAGGTAGCGTGCGTAACATGTCTGACTATTTGGTTTTGTTAATCAATTAATGAATTGATTTTATTTGTGGTTTATTCTTATGAAATGAAATGAAATATTTTTTTAATAAGATTTTCAAGTACATACATTAATATTATAAGGTTTTAAACAGTAAAATAGAGTAGGTAGAAAATCTGCCATTAAGGCGTTCAAATTAGGACAATTTTTACTTATTGCTAGTATTAAATTTACATTACATTCATAGTTACAATTTGTTTGGTTTTATTATAGCGATATTTTAGCAGTATGTCGTAGGGATTTAATACAATATACATATTTAACAATATTAATAATTACATAAGACGTGAAGGCAGACGTATGGTTTACAATATTTATTGTACAGTGTGGTTATTGTAAAGTCGTTAATTAAAAATGGTTCCGATGTCGAAACATGGTCAAGGAAAGCCTTTGACTTCCCAAACTAAAGACGTATAATTTGCGTTATAATTAACAGGCACCGAATTCTGACTAAAAACAGCAAATGATTGACTGGCTGACGTTCAGAAATATTGAACATTCATCGAACATGCTTAAGCCTCAGTTACATGAACTGATTCTAAAATTTGTAGAGTATAAGATAGACGAAATAGTGCTCCTAAGTATAGAATTTGCCTTGCAAATTTATTCTTTATACAAACTCTAACTAAGTGTATATTTGCTCAGCAAAATCTGTAATGAGCGGCTGTTACTGAAGCCATCGGTTGGCAACGTAATTGAATAATAATTAAATTAACATCTATGATTAATGAACGCGTGCTAGTTTGCCGGCTGTGACAATTACCTTGGCCTTTACCTGTCAAGATGATTAAAGTACCATTTAAGATATTATTAATGAAGATCGAATCTGTAATTGCTAAAGTTTGAAATTTTGAATGAAGATCCTATGTTGAAACCTCATGGTATTGATGAAATTATCAGGTATTTCTATTTAAAACTTCCAATGTACTTTGCATTGAATATCGACACTCAAATTACAGCATAATAATACAGCAATTGATGCAAAAACTATTCCAAGTAAATATTATACAGTCCCAGGGAGAAGTGACCGGCCAAAGTGGGTTGATTAGTTACGTAAAATATCGATAAAAAACACTAGTCGAGAGGTATATCGACAAGAGATTTTATTTTCCTGTCATTTTTTTGTTTTTGCAACAACGAATGCACTATTTCTGAAATATTTTGGTTGTTTTGAGTTTATTTGCCATTCTGATTTTTTTATTTAATTGCTCTTAATGTCACTTATCTGCTCAAACTCTAAAAATAAATAAAAAATAAAACAATGAGGGTGAATGTTAAGGATAAACTTGAAATTCTAATGTAAAAATGGTAAATTTTTAATTTGTTAGGTCAAAACACCTAAAAATTTCCGATAAACATTATTATTAATATGTATTAATATTAAAGTGCATGGTATTTTCTTAAACATAATTGAACAAATGATTTAAGTTATTACTAATACTTTTCGAAATACGACTATTTGAATGTTTTTTTTTGTTCCCCTCCACGAGAAGGGCAGGAGGATAAAAAATGCTCGAACCACTACCCACTAAAAAAACCCCCTGTCGGCTCGTGCAATTTTTGCTACTCAGCCTTCATTTGAGCGACGGCCAATTGGAGAAAGAGGCCACGCTAGTGGGGCCCAGAAGGGGTCACGCGCTGGGATTTACATAGCACTGAAGGTGCTCAAAGCACAGAACGTGAATTCATAGCACTGAAGGTGCTAAATGGTCAGGTCAAAAATGAATAATAAAATTTAAAGTTACATTAAATAAATATTAAAGAAGTTAAATTAATTCGAACTTACGTTACAATAGAAGTTGCGGCCTGAAGGGCTAAGAGATCTAGCGTCAGCTGCGTCGCTACGTTCGTGTGCACGTTTCTCAGTCTAGCGATTTTGAATTTCGAATCTAGGACAGAAGCAGTATATGAGACTGAATCTCGAACTAGAGGATTGGGATGGGATTCGGCGCGTTTGAAGAATGATTCTTAGAGTGTTTTTAGGTGCTGTTGCACTGTAGGTAGTTCAAGATCTCTGTGCAGGTCCGCGTTGCGCACGTACCAAGGTGCGTTTGTGGCCCTGCGGCAGAAGAGATTTTGAACTACCTGCAGTTTGTGCAGAACGGAGGGTTTGGCGTGGGCAAAGACTGGCGAGGCATATGTCATGACTGGTTTAACGCAGACCTTATAAAGCGTACGTTTGTTTCTGAACGACATTTTACTTTTTCTACCTAACATAGTATGTAGGTGGCCTAAGTAAAAACGGGTGAGTTTCGTTACTCTATCGACGTGTGGCTTGAAGGAAAGTTTCTGGTCTAAGGTGACTTACCAAATACTTAGGCGTATTTGGTAGTGCGCTTCCAGGGGATGGGAATACCTAACATTCAAACGTGCAGGTTGTCAGCAACACTACGGTGTTTGCAGTCGAAGTAAACCGCAGAACTCTTGTCTGGGTTCACATCGATACGCCATTTTTGAAACCATGCACCGAGGGCGTCTATAGCCTTTTGGAGTCTGGTGGTGAGACCCGGGGCACTGACGCCTTTGGTGTAGAGGGCTGTGTCATCGGCAAAGAGGGCAAGTTCAACGTCTTTCGGCGGAATAGGAATGTCGTTGGTGTACACGGTGTACAACAGAGGGGCGCGGACTGAGCCTTGAGGCAGTCCAGCCTTTATTCCCATAAACGCGGAAAGCGTGCTTTCATGTTTGAAACGAAACGTGCGGTCTTTGAGAAACGACGCGATTATCCTAACTAGGCAAACCGGTAAGCCTGTTTTGTAGAGTTTATAAACGAGACCGCTGTGCCAGACTTTGTCGAAAGCCTTGGCTACGTCAAAGAGAACTGTGACTGTTTTATTACGACGCGGATAGAATCCTTCGAGTATTACTCGACGATTCGATGGACTTGCTGAGGGCAGGAGTGCTTAGCGCGGAAGCCGAACTGATGGGGAATAATGAGGGGATCGCCATCCGTTGGAAACAGATGGTTCCACATTCGTGAGATTATGACTCTTTCGAGAAGTTTAGACTTTGCCTTGAGGAGGCTGATGGGTCTGTGATTAGCCGGGATATTTAGAGGTTTACCCGGCTTGGGAATGCCTATGACTGTCGCTTCTTTCCAAGCTATTGGAAAGTAGCTGTGGTCGAAGCAGGCATTGAAGATGATGGCTAACACGGTAAGAACCTGTCGAGGCAAGTGTTTAAGTGCGTGGTTGGAAATATCATCCGCGCCCGGAGCCTTTTTGTACTTTTGACTTCTAATGAGAAGCAAGATTTCATCATTAGAGACTGTGACGGGGTCGTCGGTGATGGGGAGAGATTCTCTGCGGAGAACTTCGTCCTCCGCCGCCTGCATGTGGGAGGGATCCGCAGGTTGCGTGCTGGGCGAACATAGTGCCGCTATGCTGTCGGCGAAGCATTCGGCTTTCTCTTCGGCTTCAAAGGCAATAGTGCCGTCGGGACGAATGAGAAGAGGAATGTGAGAGGCGGCGTCTACGCGTAAGGCTCGGGCCATGCTGTAGTACGCTTGGTGGGAAGGGGAGATATTCTCCATTAGATCGTTAACGCCAACGAAATGCATCTCGGAGTTCCGAGAGGCAAGACCTAACTTTACGTTGTAGTTTATTCGCAGCTGATCTATAGTCGGGCATGGGATATTTCTTGGCTCTCCGGAGAGCCGCGTTCTTAGCTTTAATAAGATTGCTAACGGCTAAGGGTAGATTGGGTATACTTTGCTTAGCAACCTTATCGTTAACACTGATGTCTGAGTTGATAGCATCAGTGAGGGAGTCGACTAATGAATCTATTTTGTCCGGACTATCTATTTGATCGGGCGAGATCGCGAGCAGAGAGTTCGTGGCCTCTAAGGCTGAAACGAACGTATTTTTAAAGCCTTTCCAATTGGTAAAGGTGTTAGGAGAGGTGACGTTATCGTCAGGCGGTCCTAGTACGAGGGATACGGGCTAGTGGTCAGAACCTAGGTCATCGAGCGGTTCAATAGACCAGAGCTCGAGGTTGATTCGCTTGACTATTGCAAAATCCAGGCTATCAGGAGAGTGGTTCGGGTTGTCGGGATAGTGAGTGGGAGTGATGGGAGAGATGACATCTAAGTCGAGGTGCTGAGTGATTTTAAGAAGTTCGCTACCACTTTGGTTGGTCGATAGGCACTTCCAGTCAGTATGTTTGGAGTTAAAATCTCCGAAAATAATGACTGAATGGCCGAGGGCGAGAATGGCCTCGAAATCGCTAAGGATAGGTCTGGTATGATGGATGTCACTAGGTATGTAGACTGAAACTATGATGACGGTCGAATGACCAGTCATAGCCAATCTACACACAGTGGCCTCCATGTTGAGGAGAGGAGGGGTAGGGAGAGGAGTGCAGTGGAAACCTCTTTTGTGATAAATAGCTGTGCCGCCGTAACCGTCGGGCCTATCGTTACAAATGAACACGTAATTGGGAACAGTGAATCCCCTGGTGCGGTTTGGAGAGAGCCACGTCTCTTGAAGAAGCAATAAGTCCGGCTCGTTGTTCTGAAGGAACAGTTTGAGCTCAGGAAGGTTAGTACTGAAACTACGAGCGTTAAAAGAAACTAGGGATAACCCCTTGGGTTTGATACGACCGGACGCGGGATTTGCGGGTCTAGGCATTATATTTGCTTATTTACGAATTTAAACAAAAATAAAATTTTTAACGAACTTAGCAGCGAGTGATGCTAGGCTAACGCAAATAAACGCTCTTGAGAAGAGCGGGCGGCTCGCAGTTTGCGTGCGAGTTCGGAAATTTCCTTAATGTTGACGTTTTGAATGACGTTGAACACGGTCTTCATGTCCTCAGCCAATGATGGCTGAGGTGAAGACGACGAAGCGGGACGCGGGCCTACGGGAGCTACGGGAGCTGGGATAGGACGGGAAGGTGCAGGTGGGGCGGCCAGACGCTGCCTCCAGGACAGAGCCAGAGTAGGCGTCGGCTGTTAGCGGGAGTGAGCGGCGGCGCCGGTTTAGGCGCAGCCTTCTTAGCTGAAGAGCGTGGAGCACGCGGGCAACCCCTGTAGTTTGGCCAGACTGGCCGCACAGCACATAGGCAAGGGGGTAGTGGATTCGGAAGTGCGAGTAACGCCACGGAATATCGGGAAGAGACCGATCAATCGGAGTGGTCTTGGAACATCCATACCGGGCGGCGAGAATGATTTGAATCTTTTTTTTTTTTTTTGCTGCCGAGGCACCTTCGCGGGAGGGAGGTGGAAGATGCGTCATGCATACCGCCCGCAGGTAAATTCCTCTGCGGGGGGTTATGTGGGACTCACCCGAATGGCACCTACCCACTAAAAACCACCTGTTGGCTGTAGTAAACGTATACTGTTAGCCTTTATCGGAAGCCACACCCGTCGGGAAGTTGGGCGCGCTGGCGGAGACCCGCTAGTGGGTCTTCCGCCTGTAGTGAAAGTTGCACTGAGTGCTCAAAGGGACATGAGTTGATGGCCGTTCGGGGCAGCCTCCGGTGAAGCCGGGGCTGCGCGGAGGTCGGCCGAAGCATGATTTAGGGATCAATTCATTTAAATGAACCTATAATGAATTGAGAAGGGAACTATGTTCCGCCAGAGCTAGCAAACGCTCTGTCGGAGTACGTGAAGCCCTAAGTTTACGGGCTTAGACTGCAATCTCCCTAACATCAACACTTTTGATAGCGTCGCAGACGATACGCATATCGTCTGCTACGGAGGGTTGAGGAGTGATATTGGATGGGCGAGGAGCCGGGATGGGATTCGCTAGTGCAGCGGGGCGGTGCCTCCAGTTCTCTGGAGCAGGCTTGGGCTGGGTAGGCTTTGCAGCCGGAGGAACCCGGCTACGCAGCGGCGGAAAGTTTTCCTGAGAAAGGAGCGGGGCTTGTTTGGGTGCCGCCCTCTTAGAATTAGTACGCATACAACCTGTAGTTTGCGGTGTGGCCGGACTGGCCACAAAGCACGCAATCGGGAGGAGAGGGAGTTTCAGGAGTGCGATTGCACTCCTTTGTGAAATGAGGGACCAGGCACTTGACGCACCTGGGCGGAGCGGCGCAGTTGGCCGCCGCGTGCCCGTACAACTGGCACTGGTGGCACTGGCCGGGATGGCCGCGGCGATGCGGCGCCTCGATCGAGATCCCAGAGAGGCCGCATATAGTGCTAACCCCTTTGAGGATCTCCCTGGACTTGGGGACGTTGGCGAGAACCACCAAAGCGAGAGGGTGTTGTCTCCCGTACTTGCTGTGCATTTTATGCACCGCGAGTGCTGGGAAGCCTTGGGACTGCAGATCCTCCAGGATAGCCTCGTTCGATAATTCGAACGGGACTCCCCTGAGTACCGCTCTGATCTTACGCTCTTCTGACAGAGCATAAGTGTGATAAGCATATTGCTTATCGGTGAGGAGCTTTGTTAAATCACGAAAGTCGTCTATCGACGAGACTAAGATTTTAATAGATTCACCCGAGTTTGCCGCTCGGGTGTAATGGATCTTGTGCTCATTGCACAATGTCGAGACCTCAGTCCATTTACCCTTTTCCCGAAGGAAAACGGGTGGTGGGACCTTGGCCTTGACAGAAGTTGGGGCCGGAGCGGGTGTTGAAGACACCGGGGCAGTTGGCGTTGAAGACGCCGCAGGGGGTGTAGGGACGGGCGTCGAGGGCGCCGGGTCTTGTTTCGAGCGCTTCTTAGAGCGCTTCTTAACAAGAGTGAAAGAGGGAGGCTCATCAGGGCCAGTTGGGGTGGCATCCGAGGATGACTCGGTCGCGGGTGCGCGCTTGCGGCGCGGAGGGGCGTCTACTTCGCACTCCATGTCACTGGAGGAAGGGGACGTGGGAGAGCCTAAGACCTGAGGGGTCTGGGGAACTGGGGTGGCCTGAGGGGCCATTGTGGACATTATCGTCATGAAATGAGGGATAAGAGAATCTAAGAAACGGTACTTATCAGCATTTATAGACATGCCTTCAGCACCGGTACTATCAAGTAACTTCTTCCTAATCTCATCAGAGCTTAGGGAAGCCATTGCGGAGGGGTTGGGGAGGGACAACAATATATAAATATATATACTATGAACCTATCAACGATGACTAACTTCCTAAAACCACCCTACACGCAGTAGGGCGGTTGAGGACGACGCGGATAATTTACTCGAACACGAAGACTCGAGGCACCTGGAACGACGAATTCCCGTCGACGAAGCTCACGTTCCACGAAGTACGGTTGACAGCCCACTGTCCGCCGTGAAAACGGCGTTAGAAACTTATTAGATGTACGGTTAAAACCCACTTTCCGCCGTGAAAACGGCGTTAGAAACTTATTACGGTATACAGCTATGAAATTATTTATTACGGCAACAACCAGTGAAATTTGGGTGCTCGATTAGCGCGGGGGCTAAGGGAGCGGGAAGGCGTCTGCGATCGACGTGCGCTCGAGAACGCACGCAGACCGAGACTCCGGATTTGAATCTTGGCCATCACGTGGTCATGTAATAGTAACGCTTCGCACGTGGATGATACTTAAAATAGTTAGGTAGAATTATTAACATCAATTTTTATACAGAATAAAAACAAGTCAGAATTTAGTTATGTGGAATTTTACATACAATCTCCATGAGAATTCAATTTACATTTTATGCCCATCAGCCATCATCAGTGTATTAACACATAATCTCTTAATAAAAAATATCGGTAATTGCTACAATTTACAAAGTATATTTACAATTAAGTAAAATTTTAATTTTAATGTTTACGGTAATTGTACAAAGAAAAAGCCTAGTGGCGAATCTATCTGTCTTTTATTTTAAGCCATAGGGTTCATCGGTAACAATTGTTTCTTATAACGCATACAATATTTTATTGGAAAAATAATAAACAATTTCTTCTGGAATACCACCGGTGTAAAATCACCCTGTTATCACAGACAATAAAAAACGCAGAAATAAATTTCACTTAAATTTAGGTGACATTTAAATTTAGCTGGTTTGCATAAAAAAATTTAAATGTTAAACTGCAATGTATGCGTATGAATGTAATATGTGTAATGAAAATAACCTAACCCTTTAGTTTCTTGTTTCTTCTAGTCGTAATTCTCGGCGACGACGCGATATTAAGCTGAAAATATAGACTCGTATAGGTATCAGACGTATGAATCAGATATTGTGTAAATCTTATAAATTCTATCCATTCAATCTTATTTTACTAACAGAGTAAGGTAGATTTTTCCAACAATTAATTAACTAGTTAAAATGCAACGTTAAAACTTTCAATTACAAAACCTCCCCCAAACAGAATGCATCCAAAATATTTTAATGAGCACAAGTTTCTTTAAAGTTCATAACAAAACTGGTTGCACAGTATGTTTAAGTCGCAGGACTTTAGTTAGTTCGTTAAGTTGAAAATATGTAACGTACTTGTTATAAAATCGACGCACTAAAAAACTTAATGGAACTTACAGTTCACTTTGCACTTTTTGAAATTATAAGATGTTTGTTTTCAACAAGATTTTAAATGTTAGTTAAGTTTAAAAAATTGTTATAAGTACTGAAAACACATGGTATGAGTACACTGTATTTAATTAATTTTCTTCAACTGGAGATAATTTGCTCATATGGAAACCATTTCATGCCCTGTGTCCGTGTCTTTGTTAATAGTTTTTGCAATAGTCTTTTAAGACGTATAATATGCTAATTTTGCCACACATTATGTGTTTTTTTTAATGGAAAATGTACTTAGATAAAAGATTAAGTATTTGTTATTTAGCAATACAAAAAATAATTTGTGAAACAGCGTTTAGTTTTGCAGGTGGTTTGGTTCAAATGCTAGCTTTATTTAACATACTGTATAATTTTGAAGTAATATAATAATCCTTAATACTTTAGGAGATAAAGTGGATAATCCAATTTTGAGACATTGGAACAAAATCCATCTAAATGCCAATAATAAAAGCGACTTAACTTATAGTATATACCAAATTAGTTATTAAGTCATTGAATACTAACACATTTTTTGTATTCTGTACTTTTTTTCCGTTTTTTAAATATTTTTGTGTATTGATCTTTGTGTCTGAAAATACATTTTTATTATTATTATTATTAATATTCATGTGATGACATGTGATTTTATATTCATTTTGATAATTATATATTTTAAATTTCATCCATGGTCGTTTTGTCAATAATTATGGCACTGTTTTTTCTGTTTTTGATTAAAATATTTGAAATATAACTATTAATAGTATTTATGATAATATATCTACAAGTCAACATACACAACAAAATTATTAACAGATAGGATGGGAGTACTGATTATCATATTATGATACAATATTTAGCGATATTTAAATCGTAATTACTGATTCCTAATTTTGGAATGAATGGTGTTTTCAAATAATGAACCAAAATAAATAGAAGGAAGGACACCACTCGGAAAGTCTGTCATGGTAATAAGTCTACACATGGCTGACCCAGAGACACCAAGGCACAATTGACGTGGCGTGCTTCATCTGCCCAAATCACGAAATATTCGGTCCAAAGTATTAAGGTTCAACAACTTCATAAAGAAAGAAAAAAGAAATATACAGAAAAACAGATAAAATTATCTCAAACTTTTTACATTAATTTTAATTTGGTGCTTAAGTCAGATCTCACTGTCATGACCTTTTATAATTTGTGTTTTTATAAACTGGTCAACTAACTCCAATTAGGTTTTCGTCTTGGACGACATTCGTCATGGCATCGAAAATAAGCAAGTGACACTATTTGCTTTCTTGCTAGGCATAATTATTTCTCTTTACATATCTCCAGCTGCAGTTTACTGGTTACGTAGAACAACTAAGATAGCAAAATTTGTTATCCTGGATAATTCTGGAATCGCATTTAATGCGATTGATGATATATGACTGCTGGTGGTTAAATAATTGATTATTTTTATCCTACCACGTATACGCAGATGACCTACAAATATGCAAACAAATTATGAAAAACTGAACACTGCAAGAAACGCCATTAACAATTTAGTTATATTTTAGATTGGTCTATACGTAAAACTCAAGACTCAAAATTAAAAACTCTGATAGTGATTGTTATTGGTAGTACAAATGCAATAAATAAGAACAATTTATTAAAAACTCCAACCAATAGTATTGAAAGAAACATTTAGTGATGTTAATAACTAAGATATTTTAATAGATTCAATATTATCCTGGAAACCTTAAACAGACTCAGTCAGTAGAAAATTATTTCCAGCAACTAGGTCGGTTTCGACGATCGCGAAAATTTCTGCGCTTAAAAACAGAAATAGCGCTTTCGCAAACTCTGATTTTTCGCTTACTGGATTACAGCGTTATGTCGCTTTCTTGATTTAACCGAGAAGCAATTAAGTAAACTTACGCGCCTACAAAATCTATGTATAATCTCTGTCCAAGGAATTGATATAAAATGGAACATATGAGAATTTATTTTATTCTTAAAGGTTTAAAAAAAATAAGACAAAACATTCTATGCGAAATTCCAATCTCAACAAGGGTTCAATTTACTGTTTTTTCTTGTACCAATCAGCAATCAGGATTGTTTTGATACAAAGGATCTCCTAATAAAAGCGTTCCGTAATTGTTAGAATCAATACATTTGCGTGGCTTCGGTAATCAGAAAAAAGCTTTATGTCGTATCATAGGGTTTATAAAAAATAAAATAACATACGATTTTTTGGAACATCACCGGTATTAAATCCTCAAGTTGTACGAGTTTAAAAAAAAAAGCTTAAATGCAATTTTTATTTACTCTTCTTGGACATGGTTTCTGAGAACAGACTTTCTATCTCGTTTAGACGTTCCGATACTGACCCATTTTGATGAATTACCCTGTATAACACAAAAAAGTATAACTAAATAGTCACAAGGGATTGACTTTTAATTGAGCTGGGTTATACATTCTTACTTACATTCTTCATTACTACTAGGGTGAATTGAAAAGTTTGCGACCTAACCTAGATAGCGTTGTCATATTTTTATAAAACTATCCTCATTTGAAACCCAAACTCTTTGTCAGTCTCTGTGCAATTTTTCTCTGAGATACATGCGTAAATATTTATTTTATTGAACATTAAGTGAGATTAAGTTTCATTAATTTTGAAAATGGATAGTTTAGAGCACCGTGCCGTGATCATATACCTCCACAAGAAACACTTAACTCCAAAGCAGATACATGAAGATATAGTGGCTACTTAAGGAACATCTGTTCCGTCGTATACAAAGATAAAAAAGTGGACAGCTGAATTTAAACGTGGACGAGAGAGAATCCAAGATGACCCCCGCTCTGGACGGCCTTCTACAGCTACGACTTCGGAAAACATGGAAAAAATATGTGATCTCATCATGGGCGACAGAAAATTGAAGGTATCTGAAATAGCTGAAGCTCTAGGGATTTCATATGAACGTACACAAAACATGATCGTTAACGAATTAGGGTTCCACAAGGTGTCTTGGGTTTCGCGGCTCCTTTCAGTTGAACAGGAACGAACTCGGCTCCTCCATTTCTAGAGACTGTTTAGAGCTTTTTCAAGCTGATCCAAACGAATTTTTGGCAAGGTTTGTTATTATGGACGAAACATGGGTTCATCACTATACTCCTAAATCCAAACAACAATCCAAACAATGGAAGAGACTCGGATATCCGACCCCCAAGAAAGCCAAGGTGTGTTTTTCAGTAAACAAGGTAATGGCATCGGTTTTCTGGGATTCTAAGGGTGTCATCTTGGTTGATTACTTAGAAAAAGGTCAAACTATAAATTCTGCATACTACTGCACACTATTATATCGTTTACGCGAAGAAATAAAGTCTACAAGACCAGGATTGTTAACCAAGAAAGTTTTGTTTCTGAGAGATAGAGGTGCATAGAGACACAACCGATCGCAGCGATGACCATTTATTGGACGTACACAAAACTACCCTCCCAACATACAACTAAAAACTATTTCACAAATACCCTACGCACATTTCTACCCCCACATTAAATTATCACTTACTTACAAATTTAAATCTAGTCTATTTCAAATCAATATTTAGTGACTGGTTATCTCATTCGTTTCGGTGAATGTCTCGGGCTAGGCAGGCTCACGGGCGGCTCACGGGGAGGCTGCGCCAGTGCCGCGACGGCCGGCATCTCACGCTCGCACCAATCCTCCTCCTGTAACTCCTGAGGCTCCTGTGCCTCAGAACTTGGTACCTCTGTGTCAGACACTGGTATATCGTACGTATTTGCCCAATTACGTCTTTAAAATCTCGAGCCCAGACCTGTTCACCTAAGCTAAAGTCACGAGTTTTACCTACTGAATTGTCGATCTGTTTTTGTTGCATAGTTTTAACCTGATCATCGAGCTGCCGCTCTCCTTTTAAGAAGGTACTGTGTTCTGCGTTCCTATACGCCACCAAGTATGTTTGCAGCGCTGCATCTAGATCACATCCGTCTCTCAAAGATTGTCATAGCTTGTGACAATTGAATGTGAAAATTAATTGTAACTCACAATATACCTATAAACTTGCTTTGGAGTAGCTTTTGTTAAAAAAAGTGACACACCTTTTTACATACACTTTGATAAATAAAAACGCTTTAAAATAATTCAAAAAAGATGAATGTCTTTCGGTACAGCGTACGTATATGAAAATAAAACTTTATTCTTTTTGTTTAATTAACGAAAATCTTGATTCTTTTATGTTGATTATGTTAACGACTTTCGTTATGTATGTTTCATTGTTCAAGAGCAATTTATTTAACTGATTCCTTACGCTTAAACATAATCATAGCCCCTTTTTGAAAAGGCTTTTTAACATCCATGTAAAGGCGATTTAAAGAAAAGGTAAGTGACGCAAATGTCTGAAATATATTAGGTAATTGAAATAAAAAATAAATAATGCTACTGTCTATCTTAATGTATAAGATAATTCGAAAATTAATAATACTCGTAAGAAATAAATTTAAAAAATATTTATTACGTAGTTAATTGGTAACAGTCAAAAAGGTAATGATTTGCTTCGCAATGTAAGTTAGTAAACTTTCACAATTTGTCTCAAAATATTAATCCATTATTATAGATTTGTAAATTATCTGCGTTCTAGAATTCTTACGCACGTGATTATGTTTTCTGATTTTAAGAAATTCACACTTTTAATATAAATATTGCCCAACTCAAGTTTAATCCGTGTCCAATGGGGTCAATACGAATTAATTAATAAAAATAAAAATTAAGTGACAACTTCTTACATATGCTAAGCTAGGTTAAGTTGAAAAGGGCAGATACAGCGTAATAGCCACTCAAGTTAAGAATACGTCTGCAGACCGGAACAACCCAAATGTGGAAGGCTTAAGAAAGCTTGACAAGTCCCTCAGAGGACTCTTACTGAAATTGGATCCTTTGGGGAGGGACTTCAATCAAATTTTTACAAAATAAATTGGCTGATTCCGAAACCGGCACAACGTCATTATTGGATTAATGTTAATAATTCTGAAGGACGAGAAGGGTTTTGGATTTGTAAGATTAGTCTTGTAAAGTAGGTTAATTTTGGTTACAATTAGCTTTCTAAATAAAACACTTTTTACCGGATATTATCGCGTATAGTCTATCGTGACCACGGCAACTGCAAAGATGCCGAAACGTCGAAATAATTTTAAAATTAACTAAAATATACGCGATAATATCCGGTAAAAAGTGTTTTATTTAAATTATGTATCGCGAAAACCTTAGAAAAGATTTAATTAGCTTTCTGCAGAATATGAGGTTGATCGACATAAGTTTTTTTATATTATCTGTTTTCAAATTAACCAATATTCTTGATTCCTCGATGTTAACAGTAAAAGATAATTTAAACAGTATTTGCTATTTAATTATTTTAATTTGAATTATTTTTATCTTAATTTAGATGGCTATGCGGTGACGTAATTTAGCTAGGCTTTTGGCTACTTTGCTACTTGTTAATTGTATTTGGGTATAGCTTTATGTAGTTATTATTGTATGCACGGCCGAATGGCGTAATTGATACTGCTTCATACGTCGGAGGTTTCAGATCCCGGTCGGGGCATTCATTTGTGTAATAAACACGGATGTTTGTTCTTGGGTTGTTAATATTTATGTATGTATGTTTATTATGGGGTACCCCAGTTCACTGTGTGGTTATCTATAACCTAAGCTTTGCTTACTTTGGGGCCATACAATTGGTATGATTGTCTAGGGATTTATTATTCCCTTCTAGTCCTGTTGAATATGTTTGTTTTGTAAATAAACTGTTGTTGTTGAGGAAACTACACTAATAAATTTATGAGCAGGGTAATCCAATATAGATTCCTTACATGAAACCAATCGACCCATTATAAACTGGGTAACGGATGCTTGTATTAGAGTTGATCAGCTTTTCTTATTAAGGTAATTCGCGAGTCACCAATACTCTACTATTGTAATTCACTAATTGCAGCGTTAAGATTATCGTTGTTAGTTTTAATTCTGTCAAACTCTGCACACAAGTAAGACAGCTGCTCGCTTTGGTTAGTTACTTTACTATGTATATCACTTATTTGTTATTGAATTGTCTACTAAGCTCCTCTCTTATGATTTCTCTAATTTTTGCTGAAAGACAGTAACACGTATTCGTGGACAGTAGTTCGTGGCTTAGTTCATCGCGTGATGTTGTCGTGACGCAATGCAGAGTCCGTGCAGATTGATGTCGCAGAAGTGCAAGGGGTAGCGACATTGCGTACGAGTGAATTATCACCGCTTTTCTGTTCTTTACACTGGCAAGAAGGACACCCCCAGTGATCTTCAAAACTTTTTAGAGAATCCACAGAACTCCTCCTTACTAAAATGTATGCAGGATATAGAATAATGATATTTGTCATTGCATCTAAAGCAGTTCAAAAAATTAATCATTCTTAATTGATTAGGAGATCCAGCGCATTTTGCTGCCATATCGCGGCGGCACCTCTTGTTTATAGTGCAAGAATTAGAAAGTATCTAATAGTCTAATAGTCCAAATGGTGAATAAGGTAAAAAAGTCTCCATGCACCTAAGATGTGTCACAGTAGTCTTTTGAAGAGGGCTTATGCGCCGCAGAATAGGCGGCGCTTACGCTTTTTTATAAAACACTTTTACAATCACTGAATGTGAACTTCAATTGGAGGAATCAGCACTGTTGTAGACAATAAATTTTATTACAATATTAACCTTTAGTACGAATAATCTGATAGTTAAATTAACTGATAAAAAACTTACGAATTTCACTATTTACATTTAAAAAAAATTCTGGCTAACACAAAGTAGCAATGGGTGCGTTTACAGCGCTATCGGCACTAAAACTGCTCATAACCGTTCAGATTCGATTTAAGTAATATTTAAAGCGCTAAAAGCAATATTTTTACTTTTTAAATCGGAACGGTAAATAGCGTGCTGAAATTCTGTTTCTCGCCTCAATAAAAAGTTATATTTTCACTAAGATTTTTAATTATTTTAATAACTAAAATTTTTAATTTTAATACAAAATTAATAGGAAAGCTTCTAAAGTCTTTAATTGCCTAAATAAAAACATCAACAAAGAAACGTCATGAGTCTATTTTGATGGATCGGCCAGAGCGACCGTGCTTCATAGCTTCGGCACTGTGAGCGGGAAGATGGCGGCTATATCGATATCTGTCGTGAAAGCGCTCACATGCATTTGGAACGGGTAAATGAGCGCTCGGAGCGATATAATCGGCAATCGGAACGCACCAAATGAGTAAGTTATCCGCGTCGTTCTCAACCGCCCTACTGCGTGTAGGGTGGTTTTTAGGGAGTTAGTCATCGTTGTTAGGTTCATATATTGTCCCTCCCCAACCCCTCCGCAATGGCTTCCCTAAGCTCTGATGAGATTAGGAAGAAGTTAGCTGATAGTATCGGTGCTGAAGGCATACATATAAATGCTGATAAGTTCCGTTTCCTAGATTCTCTCATCCCTCATTTCATGACGATAATGTCCACAATGGCCCCTCAGGCCACCCCAGTTCCCCAGACCCCTCAGGTCTTAGGCCCTCCCGCGTCCCCTTCCTCCAGTGACATGGAGTGCGAAGTAGACGCCCCTCCGCGACGCAAGCGCGCACCCGCGACCGAGTCATCCTCGGACGCCACCCCAACTGGCCCTGAGTCTCCCTCTTTTACGCTTGTTAAGAAGCGCTCTAAGAAGCGCTCAAAACAAGACCCGGCGCCCTCGACGCCCGTCCCTATACTTCCTGCGGCGTCTTCAACGCCAGCTGCCCCGGTGTCTTCAACACCCGCTCCGGCCCCGACTTCTGTCAAGGCCAAGGTCCCACCACCCGTTTTCCTTCGGGAAAAGGGTAAATGGACTGAGGTCTCGACATTGTGCAATGAGCACAAAATCCATTACATCCGAGCAGCCAACTCGGGTGAATCTATTAAAATCTTAGTCTCGTCGATAGACGATTTCCGAGCTTTGACTAAGCTCCTCACCGATAAGCAATATGCTTATCACACTTATGCTCTGTCAGAAGAGCGTAAGATCAGAGCGGTACTCAGGGGAATCCCGTTCGAATTATCGAACGAGGCCATCCTGGAGGATCTGCAGTCCCAAGGCTTCCCGGCACTCGCGGTGCATAAAATGCACAGCAAGTACGGGAGGCAACACCCTCTCGCTTTGGTGATTCTCGCCAACGTCCCCAAGTCCAGAGAGATCCTGAAAGGGGTTAGCTCTATTTGCGGCCTCTCTGGGATCTCAATCGAGGCGCCTCATCGCCGCGGTCATCCCGGCCAGTGCCATCGGTGCCAGTTGTACGGGCACGCGGCAGCCAACTGCCGCGCACCGCCCAGGTGCGTCAAGTGCCTGGTCCCGCACTTCACTAAGGAGTGCAATCGCACTCCTGAAACTCCCTCTCCTCCCGATTGCGTGCTTTGTGGCCAGTCCGGCCACACCGCAAACTACAGGGGCTGCCCTCGTGCACCCCGTTGTATGCGCTCCAATTTCAAAAGGGCGGCTCCCAAACAGGCCCCGCGCCTTTCTCAAGAAAACTTTCCGCCGCTGCGTAGCCGGGTTCCTCCGGCTGCAAAGCCTACTCAGCCCAAGCCTGCTCCAGAAAACTGGAGGCAGCGTCCCGCATCGAATCCCATCCCGGCTCCTCGCCCATACAAACCCACTCCTCAATCCTCCGTAGCAGACGATATGCGTATCGTCTGCGACGCTATTAAAAATGTCGATGTTAGCGAAATCGCAGTCTTAGCCCGTAAACTTAGGGCTTCACGTACTCCGACAGAGCGTTTGCTAGCTCTGGCGGAGCATAGTTCCCTTCTCAATTCATTGTAGGTTCATTTAAATGAATTGATCCCTAAATCATGCTTCGGCCGACCTCTGCCCAGCCCCGGCTTCACCGGAGGCTGCCCAGAACGGCCACCAACTCATGTCCCTTTGAGCACCTTCAGTGCAACTTTCACTACAGGCGGAAGACCCGCTAGCGGGTCTCCGCCAGCGCGCCCAACTTCCCGACGGGTGTCGCTTCCGATGAAGGCTAAAGGTATACGCTTACCACAGCCAACAGGTGGTTTTTAGTGGGTAGGTGCCATTCTGGTGAGTCCCACATAACCCCCCCGCAGAGGAATTTACCTGCGGGCGGGTATGCATGACGCATCTTCCACCTCCCTCCCGTGAGGGTGCCTCGGCAGCAAAAAAAAAAAAAAAACGCACCAAATGTTTGACGATTGACGATCTTCCTTGTTAATTTTTGAAATCCGCATTTCTACTCAACTACGCCTTGTATGCTTGCGGCAAACATTTTGACCTTTTTGCATCTTTAAGTATTTTTAGTAATAATACATGTAACTTGTTGAAAAAGTACCAGATTTTTACATTCAAATGAAAAATACAGCTTTACAATTATAATACTTGTTTTAGTAACATAGAACTTAAATGATTATAAAATTTTTAAGTAAAAATGTTAGGAACTGCAATGTTGCAATTATGCAATTCTCAGTTTTGTAAAAAAATATTGTTTAATAGACAAATTTTCTCATATTTTGAAATGCTACTAATTACATAAAAAGAAGGTCATGTGGTAAATTACTACTTATTATAAAAATAAATAAAAATTTTACTTATCAAATTCACATTTGAAATTTTACTGTATATCTTTGTTACCAAGCATTTTTTTGTGCTCTCTAACCTAGCGTTCATTTCTTACAATATTTTTGTTACATCAACAATTTTTCTCTGAAAATAAAATGACTTTTATTAGACATTGCGTGATGTTAACTACATTTGACTACGCACATAATCGCACACACACCAAGACTTTGATCTACGAAGACGTATTTTGCGAGAAAATATAATTCTTATAAGCTTATTCTTGTCAGTCATTCTTATAAATAAAATTTACTTAGTGTTTTTATGTTCCAAAAAATATTACTACAAGATAATCACAATAAGACAAATAGAAGAACGAATTTTATTTTTAGTACATAACATTGGCATGATATTGTATTTTACTTATCGAATCATGAAGTTACCTAAAGATATTTTCAAGAACGTTTCTTGGAAGAAATAACATTCAGTGTTTTGAGGCAAAAGATAATAAATTTAGTGCTTAGCCTTAGGTACAAATAAAATCATGAGTAAATGTAAAACTATTATAAGAACGTCAAATAATCAGCTATGTAGAAGCATCTGGTAAAAATAACACGATCAAGTCAACCGTTAATTTTTTCAGTTAATTTCATTCATATTGAAGTGTTGTTGGGGTGGAAGTGAGGTCTTTGATTTAGTCATGGTGACCAGTACCTAAATGTTAAAATTAGTTTTGACTATTTACGTTCACGAAACCGACTACTGAGGTAAATCTTGGAAAATCCCTCAGCTATTTCAAAGGTATATTTAACGTCAGCCCCCTGCAGTCGGCAAACTCCGTCGTGGAATATAATTGCTTAAAATAACCCCTTAGCTGTAACCTCTTGATTAACCATGTTATGACACATTGATCCCTTTCTAACAACATTATAAATAACATTTGTCCTCCCTATGACCAGAGAGACGAAAACCCGATAAACCTTACACAATGTTTACTTATTTTAGATTTTATTTAGCAGTAGTACAAAGCTTCGTTTATTTGCAGTTTTCAATCTAGAACTCTAGTCTTATTGTTCGCTTTCGTTGTAAACTTTGTCATCTTGGTGCATTCTACTTTGAGAAAGTACTTTGAAGGTGATTCTGTAAATAATGTAAGACAGCATTACGTTGTAACCTCGGGTATAACCTAGTTTTAAAAAACTGGGCTCAGTTTACTATCTCATAACTTTTTTAAATATTTCATTACAAATATCCGCTTTATTTATTTTATCAAGGCCTAAAATTTATTTTCTGATAAATTATTTATCTTCTTTAGCAGCAGTAAGTACAATGTCACGATTTGTAACAAACAGAAACACAACACAATAAATTGAAATCAGGCAATTGTTAAAATGGCGGAAAGGCTGTAGAATGGTGTAGGTGAAACAATGGGCAAAAGACCTACGGGTCGAGAGGGTTTCGTGTGGGGCCAGGAAATTGTATTTATTATGTTTAATAACGTATTAAATATATTTATTCGGTTGTCCTGAGCATGTTCATACATATATTTTTCGAAAATTTGTTTTATAAAAACCTTTTCTGGTAAAAAATTAAAAGGTTTGTTTTAATCATTCAATTTAGTGAAACTCTCGTCGAAGTCACTTCTCTAAGTAAAATTATCTACGTCACAAAAATGGGAGATATCCCTCAGACATATTTATGTTCATATGAACAAGTCAAACTTTATGATAATCCCTTCTATGTTTACGTCGAGTATCAAGAGGCGATTGTCTTGTACGATCACAAGTAAATGTATTATTTTAAATGAACCATAATTAAATTGTCAAACTTCAAATACATGGTTTAGTGACTGCTAATAATAATAGCTGTTTTCGTGGCCGTTCATTTAACACTGGAAATAACATTCACGGACACTTGTAAAGAATTATTAATGACGTACTTCCTATGGATTGAATTTTGAAATTTTAATTTAGGGAATTGTGGACTTTAATTTGTATCCTTAAATAGAATTAATATTCAGATGGACTGATTAAAAAGTTAATATCTTATTTTTTTATTTTATTTATATCTTATTAAATATTAACTTAATATAATGCCAATAAAAGGTTTTCTATAATAAACAATAAAAGTAACATTACACTTTTACATTGTTGCCGATTGTTGTTATTATGCATTTCGAGTAAAAATGGGTAGGGGTTTTTGTAAAATTATTTTTTTCCTTACAGTTTGAAAAATAAAATCAATTTACCACTTTTGAGTTCTACATTTTCCAAGCCCGAACCTAAATACTTGAACGTATTCCTGCACCTAAATGAAAGCACTAAAAGCGTTTAGTTTTCATTAGAAAACTTTTTATACACTTTAAAGTTTTCCAATTCACTTAGTTGTAAATGTTAAATATAAAAGCTGTTAATTTGATATTTTTACATTCTTATCTGCAAAATTCGGAATACCACCAATTTTTATAGAGTAAGAATTTCTTGCTAGACAGAATATTGCTATTTTACCGAATACCCAAAAAATATTTTACGAACATTGTTTTCTTGGATAAACAATCTTTAGTAGATTTTAATAATATTGGAATATTTTAAAGTATATAACGGCTTTTACAATTACTTTTAACCGTCTTCAAAAAAAGCAGGTATTCTCATTTCTCAATTTCAAGGTATGTTTTTTTTTGTATGTTTGTTTGCAATTACTCCGCCAAATATGAATCAACTTGGGTGATTCTTTTTTTTGATAGGATATACTTCACAGTCTCATATAAATTAAATCGAAATTGATACAATGTTTTTAGAAAAAAGTAACATAGACAAAAAACTATATATACTATGTGTTCCGGGTGTACTCGACCGCAGGTAACTTTTTAACAATTGCACAAAAGATAGGCTATAGTTTTTAAATGGTTTATTTTTTTATTTTTACTAAAGCTGCGCTATTTTCAGTACGTTTATTTTTTCGTCCTACATTTGGTTTTAACATAAATAAAAAAAATCTTTGCAAGACCTAAGGAAACATTATTTACATTACTTAATTTACACCACCCCATCTCTTCTCATGGGTGTCATAAGAGGCGACTAAGGGACTCAAAGAATGGAGAATGGGCAGCAGCATCCTCCCGAGACCTGTATGACCACCTACTGGGATCGCCAACCCGCCTGCCAAGCGAGGCGAAACCCTCGCTACGGACGCTACGGTTCTTTAATTACCGAGGTTTATTGACAGTTTTTTGTCTTTGGTGCAAAGTGCACTTTCAACATTGGGAACCTGCTCCTATCACTGACATGCACTTCGTGTCTTAGACAGACAATCAATTTCTGTAACGGGAGCGCGCAAGTTGCAACTGCGGAAAACCGAAGGTGATTTCCAAAAGGGACGTTCTTGGTTGTCGATCGTTCACAGCCATGCTTCGCCGAATTAGTGATCAAGTACGTAATTACAGTCGCAATGTGCGAGAAACATTGTTTCATTACGAAGTGAATAATTAGTGCGTCAAGGCATTGATTAAAAAGTGTTACGTTTTGTAACAGCTGACTCCTAGATAAGCATTCGTCGGATTGTAATCAGGCTCGGTGTAACAAGAATGAGAGTGTGGTGCATTAAAAAAAAATACGAAGGACTGCATCCCGATGTGCTCAAAACTTGAGAGATGGAGATAATGTACCGAAGTTAGTTGTTTGTTAATGGCAATTACGAAAGCACAGACACAATCCAAACCCTCAAAAAACAATATTAATGACGGATTTAACAACATTCACAAAAGCGGCAATAACCAATCACCGTAATTTGCATATTTGGGTTATTGAAAATTCATGTGATGAGCGAGATACATTGTTTCATTAAGAATTTTCCACAAATATGTTGCAGGAATTCTCGGTAATTTAACTATTGGCCACTAAGATCTCTAGATTTACCCCATGAGATGCCTAAGTTTTGGCTACATTAAGCAAAGAGTTTACGCTGCTCCCATTATAACAAGAGAGCAGCTAATTATTCATGCTGAAGGACGTAACAAATAATTAATGTGGTTTCTGCAGATATATCAGAAAACCATTTAGAAGTTCAGTGAACAACTCAAAATGTGAGATTCACATTTTGGGTGCTGGCCTGTTGAACCGCCGATGGTGGTCATCCTATCTAAAATTTAATCATAATAATGTCAAGAATCGCTGTCCGCGGGGCAATAATTAACAAATTAGTCATCTATATATCACTTCTGTACATGAACACTCAGAGCCTACGAGTATTAATTAATTTAGCAATTATTATTCAAATTGTGTCTCATAAAAAAAGATTTCCACATCGGCAGCCGTCATGTTCTATTCGCCCATACGCAAACCAATTTAGCATTGGTAAATCAGAACTGCTGACTTACTTTCAATATTATTTAACTAAACGACAACAAAACAACGATCCAATTCGAGCAAAAGCTTCGTTTATCAAACAGAGCAATCCCGTCTCCGTCTCTCTGTTACTTTGTTATCAACAAAAACTGCCACGCTCAGTTTGAGCTCCTGTACGTTTGGCACACTACACAAGATTATTGAAAAATACGTTTTATTTTATATGTTCCATGTACTTTCTGTGGAGTCTTTGTACCGTCTCTGTACCGTCTTTTTGTGGAGTTATTTAATAAAAAAGAACAAATGTTACATTTACCATTCATTAAATAAAACTTTTTTTTACCGGATTTTATCGTATTTATCGAACTGGACAGAAGCGTATATACACCAACGAACAGCTGACTGCTGGCACTTTATAAGCAAAGCACAGGGAAACACTACGTTGGATTCTCGTTCCGATCGCCACGCGGTGCGGACGTGCAAGACCCCGTTCTCCGAAGCCACTGTGTGTAGATTGGCTATGACTGGTCATCCGACCATCATCATAGCTTCAGTCTACATACCTAGTGGTACCAGACCAATCCGCAGCGACTTTGAGGCCATTCTCGCCCTCGGCCATTCAGTCATTATGTTCGGAGACTTTAACTCCAAACATACTGACTGGACGTGCCTATCAATCAACACCAGCGGTATCGCTCTCCTCGCAATCACAAATTCACTTGACTTAGATGTCATCTCCCCCATCACTCCCACCCACTATCCCGACAACCCGAACCACTCTCCTGATATCCTCGACTTTGCAATTATCAAGCGAATCAATCTTGATCTAAGGTCTATCGAACCGCTCGATGACCTAGGCTCCGACCATCGCCCCGTCTCCCTCGTGCTAGGACCGCCGAACGATAACGTCTCATCTCCTAAGATCTTTACCAACTGGAAAGGCTTAAAAAATACGTTAGTTTCAGCCTTAGAGGCTCCGAACTCTCCACTCGCGATCTCTCCCGAACAATTAGATAGCCCGGATAAAATTGATTCATTAGTAAATTCTCTCACTGATGCTATCAACTCAGCCATCAGTGACAACGAAAAGGTTGCTAAGCAAGGCAAACCCACGCTTCCCTTAGCCGTTAGCAATCTTATTAAAGCTAAGAACGCGGCTCTCCGGAGAGCAAAGAAATATCCCACGCCCGCCTATAGAACAGCTGCGAACCAGCTTCAACGTAAAGTTAGGTCTTGCCTCGCGGAACTCCGAGACGCTCAGATGAACGATCTCATGGCGAATATCTCTCCGTCCCACCAAGCGTACTATAGCATGGCCCGAGCCTTACGCATAGACACCGCCTCTCACGTTCCTCCTCTCACTCGTCCCGATGGCACTACTGCCTTTGAAGTCGAAGAGAAAGCCGAATGCTTCGCTGACAGCATTGCCGCACAATGCTCGCCCAGCACGCAACCTGCTGATCCCTCACACATCCAGGCGGTGGAGGACGAAGTCCGTCGCAGAGACTCTCTCCCCATCACCGCCGACCCTGTCACAGTCTCTAATGACGAAATCTTGCTTCTCATTAGAAATCAAAAGTCCAAAAAGGCTCCGGGTGCGGATGGAATTTCCAACCACGCACTGAAGCACCTACCTCAACAGATGCTTACCTTTTTAGCTATCATTTTCAATGCCTGCTTCGACCATAGCTACTTTCCAAAAGCTTGGAAAGAAGCGACAGTCATAGGCATTCCCAAGCCGGGCAAACCTCTGAACGTCTTGGCTAATCACAGACCCATCAGCCTCCTCAAGGTAATGTCTAAACTTCTCGAGAGAGTCATACTCTCACGAATGCGGAACCATCTGTTTCCAACGGATGGCGATCCTCTCATTATTCCCCATCAGTTCGGCTGTCGCGCTAAACACTCCTGCCCTCAGCAAGTCCATCGAATCGTCGAGTATAAACTTGACGGTTTCTATCCGCTTCGTTATGAAACAGTCGCGGTTTTCTTTGACGTAGCCAAGGCTTTCGATAAAGTCTGGCACAGCGGTCTCGTTTATAAACTCTACAAGATAGGCTTACCGGATCGCCTAGTCAGGTTAATAGCGTCGTTTCTCAAAGACCGTACGTTTCGATTTTAACACGAATGCACGCTTTCTGCGCCTCGTCCCATAAAGGCTGGAGTCCCTCAAGGCTCAGTCCTCGCCCCTCTGCTGTACACCGTGTACACCAACGACATTCCCATCCCGCCGAAAGGCGTCGAACTCGCCCTCTTTGCTGACGACTCCGCACTCTATACCAAAGGCCACAGTGTTCGGCACCTTGTAACCAGACTCCAAAAGGCCGTAAACGCCCTTGGTGTATGGTTTCAAAAATGGCGCATCGATGTGAACCCTGAAAAGAGTTCTGCGATGCGCTTCGACCACAAACGCCGTCGTCCCGATGGCGATCCCCACGTTCGAATGTTAGGCATTCCCATCCCCTGGAAGCGCAGTACTAAATACTTAGGCGTCACATTAGATCCGACGCTGTCTTTCAAGCCACACGTCGAAAGAGTTTCGAAACTCGCTCGTCACTACTTAGGCCGCCTAAATAGCATGTTAGGTAGAAAAAGTAAAAAGTCTTTCAGAAACAAACGTACACTTTACAAGGTCTGCGTTAGACCCGTCATGACGTATGCCTCGCCAATCTTTGCCCACGCCAAACCCTCCCTCCTGCACAAACTGCAGGTAGTTCAAAACCTCTTTTGCCGCAGGGCCACAAACGCACCGTGGTACGAGCGTAACGCGGACTTGCATAGAGATCTTGAACTGCCTACAGTACAACAACACCTCAAAACACTCTCTGAAGCGTTCTTCAAACGCTCCGAAACCCATCCCAATCCTCTAGTTCGTGATTCAGTCTCATATACTACTCCTGTCTTAGATTCGAAGTTCAAAGTCGCTAGGCCAAAGAATGCGCAAACGTACTCATCCACCAGACTGTCAGCCGATCTCGAAGCCCTTCTGGCCGCAAATTCTAATGTAACGTAAATTCTAATTCTAACGTAATTCCTAATTCTAACGTAAATGCGAATTAATTCAATTTTATATTGCAATTTTTAATTTTTGTTTTAATTATTGATTTTCATTTTTGAGCATCTTCAGTGCTATGTATTCACCTTCAGTGCTTTGAGCACCTTCAGTGCTATGTAATCCCAGCGGGTGACCCCTTCTGGGCCCCGCTAGCGCGGCCTCTTTCTCCAATTGGCCGTCGCTCAGATGAAGGCTGAGTGGCAAAAATGCACGAGCCGACAGGGGGTTTTTAGTGGGTATGGTCCTGGTAGGCGTCGGGGCGAGTCCCACATAACTCTGGAATCGCGCCAGAGTATGCGTCAGGGCATTTTTATCCTCCTGCCCTTCCCGCGGAGGGGAACGAAAAAAAAAAAAACACTACGTTGGCGTGTAACGCGTGTTTCATCTGCCCCAATAACGACTATCAAATTAAGGGCAACATGAAAAATAATAAGAATTATTAAAAAGATAAATAGTTAAAACTATGACAAATGCATTTTCAATCGCTCTGTACTGTTCTTCAATATCAAAAATCAGCTGACAAAAAAAAAACAATTAATATCATCATTTACTTTAATTCTAGATATCGAATATTTATCATTAACTTTAATTTGAGGCTCAAGTAGATCTCATCATCATAAAGTTGTATGTTCGTTATTATGATCCTAAAGCACTTTTTAATTATCACTCAGCGGGAAAACTAACTTTCGAAATGAGTCGAAAAGATTTTATGTAAGTGACTATAGATTCTCAAGAATGATGTCATTTTGTACAAAAAAAGCTTAAATTTTTAATGCGAAGGTTTTCCAAATCCCCAAACACTTAGTCTACGCAGTAAAGTTTTCAAAGCGTAGTCTCTGTATGCCGTAGAAGTTTTTTTATGGTTGAACCGACACTAAAAGGGTTCTAAAATAAATTTGAGTTTTGCATTACTGTTATCTACAACCTGGCAACGTTTACATGTGATTAACTTAAATTAGGAAACCCATAAAATGTACTGGATAAATGAATTGCTGGAATCATCAACTAGCATCAAATGAAATAAAAATTAAAAAAGTACAGTATCAATATATGTATAGTTCAATAAGAAATAATCTTAAATAATATTTTTTAATTAAAGACCTCCATTAGCACGAGATTTAGGTATACTTGGCGCACTTGGTAGAGGCCTAGTCGAGGATAAAACATCCACATTCTAAGAGACACCGACATTACAAGGGGGTCGAATACGAGCCTGCGACCAATTCCCCCACTCCACATGTCTGATGCCACATACCACGAGTTTAATAAGTTATTGTTAGATTTGGGATTTGAAAAATAAAACTTCACTACAGTTCGTTTGCGGTAAGAATACCGTGACGTATCGTCGCAGCATTAGGTTTTAGCCAATAGCATCACCGACAATAAGAAAACTTTTACTAATACGGTGTCCTCATTGGCTAGTACTGTAGTTGCATCGATGATCCACTGTTTTCTTATCGCTGATAGATTATAAATAATAAGTTTCAGTTCCATATAGGAATACTATCAAAATCCTTCTATTATAATGGGAGGAGCTTGATCAACTTTTTATTGTATTGAAAAAAACAGTCTAAAATTTTGGCTTCATTCATTATATTAATGAATTTCACACTAACCGAAGACAAAAATTTTGATTAATATTAACACAAATTATTAAGCCAGAAAATACCTCTACTTATTTGTTCAGTCAGATATTCCATAAAGCATCAAAAGACTAAAGCACTCAAGTTAATTACCTACTAACTTAGAGCCGCTAGAAATGGTGAAATAACAACGATTTTATGAGACGAGCGCTTAATGTCATAACTTGGTTAACAGGGGGTAGAAGAGGCTGCCACAGAGCAGTCGAGGATTAAAACAATTTACATAATTATCGATTATTCATTATTATATTATTATTGTTAGTAAATTTGCGTTCATTTCAAGTTTATTTTATTACCGCTTGTCATCATTCATACTGGTCGATAGAGTGAGTTGCCAAGCAAGTAGATGTAGAATAATGTTACGTGCACCTGCGTTGAGTGTGCTTGCTTTTTGTTTTAGGATGGAAACAGGTCAGAGCTATTTTCTCTTTTTTCTGACTTTTTAAGTCTAGTTTTTTGCTACTTAGCTCCAATAACATATTACATATAGACAGGTTATCCGCTCTCAAAAATGGCAACGCAAATGCAAGGCAGTTGCCGGCTATTTGACTCAGTCTTGTGCAACCCAGTGTCACGGCTAAACGTCAAACAAAACTTATTCCCTATTCTGTGTTTTTAATGCCGTACAATGCCTTCTTGTGTGTTTAGACAGTGTACTAATTACACTGTTACGTCAAAGATAAAATAAACGTTTCTTTTCATGCGTAAGTACTATTTTTTTATAACTATCTTATTTATTATTTTATTTTGCTATTATAAATGACGTTTTGAAATTGACATGGATATTCGTTTCAACAAACTCGAAGAGCAAGATGTAATATGATTTTGTATGTCAGAGACAGATATATCAGAGACAGCGCTATAGAGTTTCGACAATTTACGTACTACGTCACGTACGCTCGCGACAAATTAGTGCGAAGCAACGTCACGAAGTATATAGGTATCTCTTTCTTACAACAAGCGAACCGTATTATTCTTTCCTTCTCCCACAAATTATATTACTCTATGTATCAAGTAGGTATCTATAGTTACGTTGACGCCGTTTTTTTGTGCGGTACTGCTTGTTATGACTTTCTATATGTAATATGTCATTGCTTAGCTCAAAAAAATTTGGTATTTACTTTTGGTTTCTTGTACGGGAATTCAATTATGCTCGTACTTAAATTTGTACCAAAAATGAAAGTATTCAGATTATTTCTTTAATATCAATTCTTTAAAAATATATATGTACATTGGTCAATTGTATATTGTCTGTAAAGTATAAAATAAGAAATATGTATCTCAAAAAAAGTCGCAATTTAAAATGAAGGAATATGAAAGGAAGCAATGTTTGGTTTAACTGTATGTTTTAGACTGTGTCTTGTTTCCTCATTAACAAAGTTAATTGACAATTATATCTAGGCTTACACCTCGTTTCACTTAAGTATTATTGTCTGTCTTAAATATTATACTGGGTAACCTTATATCTTTATATTCCCTAGTTAAGATGTTATGTTTTTGTGAAAATCAGATACCTTGTAAAACATTTTTATGCATTCGTGAGAATCTTTCAGTCTTTCAATCTTTTAGTTAAAATTAATTTGGATGTACTATTTATAAAAAACGAAATATTTATTTTGGAATTAAAATAAACACTGTCCAGACATTAGTTTCGAAACTGAATTCGATTAATTCACTACTCTTCACTGTCAGTCAAACTGCTTTTAAATCATCAAATGAAACCTGTCCCAAATACGTTTCAGTAAATATTTAAAGGTTCAATTAAAAAACTGCCAGTTCAACAAAACTGTAGATCATTATAGCATTTTAAACCATACCGATGGAAACCGCATACCAATTAGAGGGACTCTTGACGTTTTCACGGACGGACAAGAGTTGGATAAATTCTGCGCAAATGCTGAAAATAAATAAATGAAGATAGAAATTTAAACGTATAAAGAGTAATGCTGAGAATCGCTTTAAACAAATTGCGACATCTCTACTAGACTCAGAAGAACTTAGGAACCCTGAAAGGTACAGTACAAACCAATTTGTGTTTAATGTAAAAAAATATATTTTATTTATTGCGTATCACATTGTGCATCTACAATTTAGTGCATCTACAACCTAAATTTTTTTTAATAGTTTTGGTGAATCATGGTAAAAAGAAGGTCTGTCACTCTGGGCCAGACACGTGCCGAAGTCATTGTCGACATTTCATAAAACAAAATAAAAGAATATATTTACGCCTGTGACCATTTGTGGTTTTTTTAAACGACAGATTTAATTTGTCAGTTCTTATTTTTTAATTACTTTAGTTTGCGTAGCGCAGTCATATGCATAAAATTAAACTTTATAAAGTAATACGTAAAAATACTTAAGTAGGCCTATTTGATACGGATTTAGCAGGTCTACCCAAGCACGAGATAGAGAAGACCTCAATTTTAAAAAGTACAAACGACGGCATGTGAATATCGATGTTTTGCCTCTGAAGGCAGATTGAATTCTCGGTCCCAGCTTCTGGCACAATATAGCAGTCATCCCACCTCAAGCGCCTATGGGATTTCCAGAGACATTTCGATCAGCTCTAGAACTTTTCATGTGTGGAAACACGTAATAAGAAGAAAAACTTTTTAAGTTATGGCTGATTTCTATTTGCATATAGAATAAGTTTAAATTATTGGTAAATTTTTGACCGTTAGGGAAATTGGCAGTTGACCCGTAGAATTTGTGTAAGAAGTCGACTTTTTAAAGTTTTTGCAAAGACATTGGGCAAGTTGCTCAGAATTGTGAGCCTAAGTACTCTTTTCCCAAACAGTAAAAAACACCACCCAGTATAACTGTTAAAAGCCCTACTATCTTAAGGCAGTTGGTGTATGTGTCAGTAGCATTCTATATTAAAATTTCAATATGCATTTAGACACGTATAAGCCAATCGGAAAATTATATAAATTACTAATCGATTTTAATAAAGGTGAAGGTAAAGTATATACGGAAAATGTCAAGTTCACCATTTGTTGCAAGATACGTTAGGAGGATCAGAACATTTTTAGAAAAAAAAATGTTCTATAAGTAATATTTTTTAATACATCTTTTCCAAGAACTCTCCACCAGCGTTTATAAAATGTTTCATGCGCGTGAACCAATTTTCAAAGCACATTTTCCAGCCTGTAACTGGTACTTGCCCAACGGCCTTTTTGAACGAAGCTAGTTTTTTATTTTTGGGAACAAGAAGAAGTCCCACGGTGCCAAATCAGGGCTGTAAAAGGGATGTTGCAAAAGTGTAACCGGTGTGGTACTTAGGAGGTCTCTCGTCTTGATCACGGAGTGCGTGGGTGCGTTGTCGTAGTGAAGCAGAAGGCCTCGGAGTCCCGTGTTTGGTCGCTTTGTTCGCAGCAGCAAACACTTCGTAGCGTAGCGTACCACTCTGCCTTGATGTCTACTTTGGTTTCTTAAGGGAATTGATACTAAATACCCCGTCAAGGAAAAGAAAACTGGCGATAAAAAAATTCCAGCGCTTCTGGATCATTTCCCTTTTGTAGGTATTAATTCGTTTTGAAACAGCCACACTGGTGACTGGCGCTTTGTTTCTGCATATGATATCTATAAATCCAAAATATGTTACCTGTTATGATATCTTAAACAGTGGCATTCTATATTGTGGCGTTAAGCCACCCTGTACAATATAATGTGTGCAAATTTTAAATAAACTAATTAAAAATACTAATAAGCACGGCGGGAAGAACCTGTTTTGAATTTGTCAATTATATCTCGGCACCATTCCACGCGTGCCTGCTACTTAGCATCGTTGATCTGTGGGGTACCCAGCCCGAAATATCCAACAATGTGTACAATACCATCATCACTTTCCGATCCAATTTCTCAATTGTGCTGCATTTCCTCGTATGTGATTCGCCGGTTTTGTTGAATATAATTTTTCACTTGAGAGTGTTCGTCGTTTTGATACTTGGGGGGAGGAAGACTTGCCGAGCTAACAGATGCAGATAAAAATAATTTTGTATAGACATAAACAGACTCTGTAAATTTATTTTGAAAAAAAATATACCCGTGAATTTTCTTGCCAGTTCTTCTTCACGAAAGTTTTTTCGAACTGGTGGTAGAATCACGTTTTATTTGATGTCAATAAGAACAAGTAATTGTCAATGTTGAGAAATAAATATTTCATTTCATTTCATTTCATTTCACTTGCAGCACGTTTTCTTCCGTAACAGCAGGCAAAGGACGACATCGTGGTGGAATAACAATTTAACGGGAAAATTTAATTCGGAACAAATATAGTTTTACTATTAAATTAATCGAATTTTCAAAATAAACAATAACTCGCCAGCGTATAATATCCATACATAAAAACTTTTTTTTTAAATTTTGTGATTAGCCTGGTGTATACAAATGGAAAGTAATGGTGGTATTTAATTATACCAACATAATAATAGCCTTTAAAAACAAAAACCTTTAGACCCATCGCAGAGACATTAGCCTTTTTTTGTTTGCACCTATATGTATTCACCTATCTGGTATTTAAGGGGGGTGGACTCTTACCCACTAAAATCCAGTTTTTGCTGAGGGTCACAGTATCGCTAATTGGCATTACCCGCGAGCCTTGGCGACTTTGCCAGGCTGCAGGAGCCCAGCTTCTCAACCAGGGGAAGGTCCGGAACCCCTGTACTGGGCACGGGACCATCTAAAAAAACTAAAAAAGTAACATAAATATACTTTTTTATTTATTTTGGTAAAATGATTCATTATTCAAGACCATATTATGAAATTCCAATACATTAATAATAACTTTCGTATAACTGTCTTCGACGACTTTTACCCCTAAAACTGCGGCTTTCGAAAGTAAATCTTGAACTTCCACTTGAATAAGTATTGGAACTATAGTGACTGGTAAATCTTCTAAAGTTTCTTCTGGTATGCTTCTTTTTTCTTCTTTTTCTACCTTTTAGTTTAGGTGCATTTCTTCTGCGTCTAACAACAATACGTCGTATTTTTGCCGCAATACGATTTTTCGCAAAATTTGTTTCTAGTGATTCTGCATTGGGGTTTCTTTTATATTTTTCGTTACTAAAAACTTTTATTACGTTTTTGTCATCATTCTTTGTTATTTTAACATTGCCTGTTCCATTAACAGCGATTGATATCTAGGAAGAAGGTAAATTTCCATGATTTTTCGATGTAGAAATGAAGAAAATTTTTTCAAATCAACTTTAGGCAAATGCTATATCTAAATTATCTACCTACATCTTCATTGTAACCTGCTACTCCTAATAAAAGGATAAATAACAAAAAAAAATCGCTGGATTCTGTTGCGCCGAACGCCCGGTTCGTTTTTTTGGTATGCCAAAATTGTTTGACTACTCGTAATTAATTAGATACGTCCTTTCGGGTTCAGATTTATGCGAACTAATTTTGTATATCCAAGAAAGTATACACCCCGTAATGCTGCGTTATAGTGATGCTCACATTTGTTTTTCTAAGAAAATATAGTTCCGGTACTTTTAATACACTAAGGGCTGATTTTTCAATGCTCAGGTAAATATCATGGAAATTGAGAGTTTTGAGAGTTCGACATCATTTCTATGGAAAGTCTTGTCAAGTGTCAAAGTTATTCTAAAGTTAAAAGTTCTCTGAGAATTGAAAAATTTGCATCTTTATTCGTTTCTCAACTAACACGCGTAAATTTTGTGCAATAAAAAAACAACTTAGTAAAGTAAAAGCATACTTACATTTTTTACTTTGTCCATTATGTTAGTTAAAAGTTTGTCTAAACTTTCTTGCAGCGATGATTCATTGAACGTATTTGGAATATTCAGTGTTAGTGAATTCATTGCCCTGTTTGAATTAATAGTAATTTTAATTCAACGATACAGAACAATATTTCTATTGATGTCAGATTTTCATGGTCGTATGCTGAAGTTTTACTAGTTTACCGGCAAATAGAATGAGTGATATATTCATTTAATTGAGTTTTACCCACATTATAAATGTGAAAGTTGGTTTCCATGCACGTTGATCACTCAATCACTATTTCTTTAAAATTTATTAGTTAGATAGAGTTGGACCTAAAATAAACCATAGCCTGCATTTAGTATATAAGTTTGGATAAAGGGGGAATCTAGGCGAATTTAATGGTGGGTAAAAGTTTGCTTAAATATATTTTATACCATAAAGAAATAATTTAGAAACATAGATGAAACGCCTAAAGATATTAAGGTGAACGTTCTTTTGTAAATTGACCTTATATTTTCAACAAAACCTTGCCCAAATGAAACTTCAGTAGACAAAACAGACTCGAGATATCAATCTGCAGATAATAAAAAAAAAATATTTTTTTTCTACGAAGGTCATAATTATTCTCAGCTGCTACGCTACTGCAATGATTGTTTCTTTCGAAATACTACTAGTATCATACACATCAAACATGATTTTAACATACTTCAATACAATTTTAAAATACTTTTTTTCTGCAATGTGAAGTTAGTTTTTATTTTAATTTGCCACTAAAATACCGAGTGAAAGACCTTCAGGCACATTTAGGCCCATTATCAGCTCTGATTTAGCTAGCACTAAGTATTGCTTTATGTCTCTATCAGTTCGATACTATTAGAGAGTGACGAATATTTTAACTAATAAACTGGCTGACTCAGAGCCGCTCAGCTAAAGGGGCCTTAGACCTTTAAAAGTGTTACAAAAAAGCTTGCAACATATATTGTTCTAACAGTTACCTATTTAAATCAAAATTAAATTTTGTTAAGAGAAAATCCATCCCTGTTTTGTTAAAAAAGCCAAACGGGCCCAATAAGCCAAATAAGCTGCCGTCGAACTGCGCCAGGGCAAACTAAAAAAAAAAGAATGTGTAAAAACATTGTATGTAGAATCAAAGATAATATGTATGTAGGAAAATAAAATGGTGTACAATACAATATCATCAATATGGGAACAAGTGCATACCTTCTATCGTTTAGGTTAACAAATGTGTAAAGCAAAAATCGCCCACATAAAACTGCTTCGGGGGCTGCATTTAATAGTCCAACACACCTACCAACTTCTAAGCTGTATCGGTTTACTCACGACGCAAAATGAGTTTTCACGTATTAATATGTAAATAAATCCCCAGACAAACACACCAACTGTTTGTCCCAAAAGCAGAGTTTGTGTTATGGATGACCATACAGCGAACTGGGGGAATCCAGAATAAACATACATGTATAAATATTAACAACCATGACATCTGTGTTCAGCATACAACTATGGGACCTCCTGTGCATGAGGTACGTACTACGCCAATAAGCGGTCATTTGTAGATTTGGTATTCCCCGAGGCCAAATACTCGGAACCTAAGATCTAGAAGCCAGCGCTTCTAGATCTTAGTTCAGTGATCACTTCAGTGGGGTTCAGTGGGGGGTTCAGTGGGGGGGAGAATGCATTACGCATACCACCCGGGCGCAAGGGGCACCCGAGTGGTTATGTGGGACTCCCGTATAGGCTAATGAGACCCACGGTATACCCACTAAAAACCCCTCCATCTTCCTTCGCGCCGCATTGTGACTGGGTTATGGGAACGCTTGCGCACACATCTGCGACCCCGCCGGTGGCAGCCGCCCACAAGCGGCTCAAGCGCAGAAGATAGGGAGAACGGCGCACCGTAATACCGGCACTCCTCTTCTTCTTCGGTCCCACTTCCAAGCGCGTCCTCAGCGGACTTGTTCAGCCCGCTGGGAGCGCCCTCCTCGGGCCAGCCGGCGGCCCAAGCAGGCCGGCCCTGGTTGCCTTTTAGTTCACTGTGGGTGACCACTCCACGATTACTAAGCCCCACCGCCACGACAAGGCGGGCAACCATCGGGGGGGATCCGTATTAAAAATATGGCAAGTGTAATAAAGCAATCTTTAGGCTGTCACACATCACAGGTAAATAGTAACTAAGAACTAATTTGACCTTTATAAATTAAATTACCTTACCGATGGTGCGTTTAAAATGCTTAAAACAGTAAACAGTCCCATCATAGTACTCAAAATAAAAATTTCCCTGAAATATTCACATTTAAACTAGAAACATATTTTTATACACGTTGAATTTAATGCATAAATGTTTTACAAAATACTTTATATTGTATGTTGTAATACGAAGTGTTTCATTTTACAGCGTGATAAAAAAATAAGATGTCTATACATAAAAGTTTATACGTATGCATTTTTTAATCTTGAGTAAAGATTATTATTATTATTAGTATTTTTTAACCAATAGAAAACACGACGAAGATTATGAAAACACAGTGTGCGAAATAATCTTGAAACTGGGACAGCAATAAGACAGTTTTTTGACATTAGACATGTAACTATTTACATACACACTATTGTTAATTTGAGAGACTCAGGGACAAAGATGCTCTAGCACGACGATGGTAAAAGTTACAGTAATAGATGCACAATCTACAAGATCCAGCTACGTGGACATCCTTGAGGGAGGCATAGCTGCATATTTAAGGTCTAGATGTTTTACCGTATCGGAAAATAGATAATATGTTTTGACGATTAAAGTTAGTATAAATAGTGCCTCACTAATATTTTTTCTTTTGACGTAAAAGTCATCATATATAAAAGTCATCTTTAGAGTGACACACATATTGTGAATGAGTTCGTTTAATTTTTTAGAACTTGTTTACCATTTTCCACTTTTTAACAAATGCTTACTGCTTGATGCTCATTTCTTTAAATGCCTTTATACACCAATAAGCAAGCTATGTGCACTATCACCTCTGCACTATCCCGAATCTTTCCTGAATTCATTTTTATCGTGCTTAAATATATTGTTACCTACACATCAATTTAGATGCCGTGTATTTATTTAGTTATATGTTTTGTTAGATAAATAAAGAAATAATTTATCAAAACTTTATTAATTGGTTGTTTCCTAAGATTTAAAGGTGTTAGTAAAAATCAAATCACACCTTTTTGGCGTAAATATTTCGCTTATTAAAAATAACTGTAATGCGGACATTTTAAGTATGTTATGCGAATAGTTTTGTTATAATCTACAGATGTGATACCCAAAGTTTCCAAATAAATGAGATCGAGGAATGCTTCGACGCACTAGGATATCCAAAGATATACACGTTGTGATATTTCAGTAGTTTTCAAAAACGATCTAACATTATTTTCCGGTGTAACACCAGAAATAATATTGATTCTTAATGATTTTAATTTTTTTTTTAAATAAACTTATTACAAAGTGGACTGATTATTTAACCTGCCGAATGCGTGCTTCAGCAATATGGCGTCGATACTGGCCTGTGACTTCACACGGTGGCATAAAAATGCGGCATGCATTAACATAAAGAAGATTTTTACTTGCCTGTAACGTCATTTAGAACAAAACCGATTAATGTACCGATATTCTAACTCAAAATAGCTAGTTTATTTGTGTTTTTTTTTGGTGAAAATATTAATTATTGCTTATGTCTAGTAACGCGAACTGAAATATAAAAAAAATAAAAATTTAAATATATAATCCACGCGGATGGCAATAAATATTTTATTCTTTTTTATAATGTCAAATAGCTTATTGAAGATACCCATTTTTATTATTTTTATTTAATTTTTGATTTTACGGGGCTATGTGGTCACTGTTACTGCGCCCTGTCACACCGTGACCTAACAGATCTATTGTGTGATAGATCGCACCGATTCCAGGAAGCGAATCACCTTCCTGACGGCAAGTTTAGGCCCAAACGCCTAAAGAGCAACATGCTCCAAAGGCGACCAGGCAGGAACAGCCGAAAACTGTAGAGAAGAGACCACCGCGACCCCAGAACCAAGGCCTGGCCCCTCAGGTGTCAGCACTGGACTGATCCCCAAACCCATACAGGCTACGGAGTTCAGCTACAACCCAACGTTGGCCATAGGGGACACTAACAGGAAAATCGACACAGAGTCGATTTCCTGTGTCGACCTAACTGGGCTGGACAGTGACTGTTACAGCCAACCAAACGAGCTCTTGATTAAGAGCGAAAAGGCTAGCCCTTAAACCCCCTTGAGCTTTCCGGCAGCCGTTACGACACTTAAGTCGGCTCCTATCGGATCGGGGCTAGCTGCGAACTAGCCTACTAGCGGTGGCTGTCAGCCACCAGCACCCAAAGGCAGAGGAGCAAGTAAAGGTTTGGCGCCGAACAACTCAATTGCAGTAACATTCAAACCAGCTCCACGTGGGCCTGCAACTGGACCCCAGCGGGGAAGACCCCGAGGTCGACCTGGCAGGGGGAAGGATTGCAGACCCCCAAGGGCCGGGCACATTTTACGGCGTAATGGCGCTGTCACGGTGCCAAGTGATGGTCGTGCAGGTGCAACCTCCAACACATCACTGCTGCTACGGTAGTGATGGAACAGGCTTTCAAGGCTGATGGCCTCGACCTTGCACTCATCCAGTAGCCGTGGATAAACAACCGTACAATCCTGGGCCTGGATACTTCAGGTAATATTTTATATAACATCAATAGAAATAAATCCAGAGCTTGTATCCTCTTCAGGAAAAGTCTAATTTTTTTACCAGTTACAGATCTGTGCATCGATGACCTAGCAGTAGCCATAATAAACCTGGAGGGGCAAAGAGCAGTTGTATGCTCAGCGTACCTCACAGGCGAAAAAAAGGACCCGTCGGAAGAGCTGGCGCGTGTGGCGGAATACACCAGAAAGATACGCGCAGTGTTTCTAATAGGATGCGACGCAAACGCACATCACACCTGCTGGGGTAGCACAGGTATCAACAAAAGGGGTGAGTTACTTCCATACTTTCTCACAACTAACATACGTTATATAGGCCACAAACCCACCTTTGCAACCAGAGCGCGAAAGGAAGTCTTGGACATCACAATTGCGTCAAAAGGACGAATAGGTATGGTGGTTAGCTGGCACGTAATACAATTTCAATGTCGGACCACTAACACATCCGTTTCAATATAAATACTACCCAAAAGGCAGCAAAGACCACTTTCCGGAACCCAAGAAGCACCAACTGGGAAACCTACAGAATAGTACTAGCTGACAAGCTCAAGGCTATGCCAAAAGTCATAAAATCAAATATGATGATAAACCTGGCGCTAGTAACTGTGGTAGAAAGCATTACGCAAGCATACCATGAAAGCTGCCAACCCAAAACTCAGAACTCAAACAGGAAAATACCACGGTGGAATGAAAAGCTGACTAACCTTAGAAAAATGGCACGAAAGCTAATTAACAACGCCAAAAACGCAAGAACAGACTATTCATGGGACAAATACAGGAGCTCGCTCACAGAATATAATTAAAAAATAAGAAAGGAAAAACGTAACTCGTGGCGTAATTTCTGTGACGAATTAGATTCTACGCCCCAAGTTGCCAGGGTTCAAAAATTACTAGTAAAAACCCCTCCCTAAAAACTAGGCCTACTAAAAGAACAAGAGGGCAACTTTACCACAAATGAAGAAGAAACCCCTAGCACGCACAGACTTCCCAGGCTCAGTGCTCTTACCAGGGAATGCCACATCTGACCCGATTTACGGACAAACTCGGCAACCGCAAAGTGCAGAATGGCTACAGGCCGCCATTGTTTTCAGACCGGGGAAGGTAGAATTGAAAAGTGGAGGAGAGGATGGTATCTTCCCTGCTCTGCTACAAGAAGGTCTCCTTATTCTCCTTTCACATCTTATAAAAATATATAGAGCCAGTTATGCCTTCGGTAGCATACCGGAATAATGGAAAAAGGAAAGGTTATCTTCATCCCCAAGGCGGGAAGAAAGGAACCTTCACAATCAAAATCATTCAGAACCATCAGTCTATCATCTTTCCTCCTAAACGCGATGGAAAAAGTAGTTGAGCTTTGGATCAGAAATGAAATCCTGATACAAAACCTCTACAACCGTCGCAACACGCCTACTGAAAAGGCAGATCCACAGAAACGTCTCTTCTAGACTTGACCGATAAAATGGAAAAGGCGTTAGAAGATAAACAAATTGCATTATGCGCATTCAAGGACATTGAGAGGGCGTTTGATAACACTCCCACTTATTCCATCATACAGGGACTGGAACAAAAATCTTTGGACCTCATCACAAAAAAATAGAACAAATCAATGCTTTGTTAGGTCTGTTAGGTCTTCTAGTTGGAGATAATTGATACACAAGTAGTCAGGGAACAATTGAGTGCTTTATTATTATTTTTTTTTTTTTTGCTGCCGAGGCACCCTCGCGGGAGGGAGGTGGAAGATGCGTCATGCATACCCGCCCGCAGGTAAATTCCTCTGCGGGGGGGTTATGTGGGACTCACCAGAATGGCACCTACCCACTAAAAACCACTTGTTGGCTGTAGTTATTACCGTTAGCCTTCATCGGAAGCGACACCCGTCGGGAAGTTGGGCGCGCTGGCGGAGACCCGCTAGCGGGTCTTCCGCCTGTAGTGAAAGTTGCACTGAAGGTGCTCAAAGGGACATGAGTTGGTGGCCGTTCTGGGCAGCCTCCGGTGAAGCCGGGGCTGGGCAGAGGTCGGCCGAAGCATGATTTAGGGATCAATTCATTTAAATGAACCTATAATGAATTGAGAAGGGAACTATGCTCCGCCAGAGCTAGCAAACGCTCTGTCGGAGTACGTGAAGCCCTAAGTTTACGGGCTAAGACTGCGATTTCACTAACATCGACATTTTTTATAGCGTCGCAGACGATACGCATATCTTCTGCTACGGAGGATTGAGGAGTGGGTTTGTGTGGGCGAGGAGCCGGGATGGGATTCGATGTTGGGCGCTGCCTCCAGTTTTCTGGGGGAGGCCTGGGCTGTGTAGGCTTAGCAGCCGGAGGAACCCGGCTACGCAGCGGCGGAAAGTTGTCTTGAGAAAGGCGCGGAGCCTGTTTGGGTGCCGCCCTCTTGGAATTGGAGCGCATACAACGGGGTGCACGAGGGCAGCCCCTGTAATTTGCGGTGTGGCCGGACTGGCCACAAAGCACGCAATCGGGAGGAGAGGGAGTTTCAGGAGTGCGATTGCACTCCTTAGTGAAGTGCGGGACCAGGCACTTGACGCACCTGGGCGGTGCGCGGCAGTTGGCCGCCGCGTGCCCGTACAACTGGCACCGATGGCACTGGCCGGGATGACCGCGGCGATGAGGCGCCTCGATCGAGATCCCAGAGAGGCCGCATATAGTGCTAACCGCTTTGAGGATCTCCCTGGACTTGGGGACGTTGGCGAGAACCACCAAAGCGAGAGGGTGTTGCCTCCCGTACTTGCTGTGCATTTTATGCACCGCGAGTGCCGGGAAGCCTTGGGACTGCAGATCCTCCAGGATAGCCTCGTTCGATAATTCTAACGGGACTCCCCTGAGTACCGCTCTGATCTTACGCTCTTCTGACAGAGCATAAGTATGATAAGCATATTGCTTATCGGTGAGGAGCTTTGTTAAAGCACGAAAGTCGTCTATCGACGAGACTAAGATTTTAATAGATTCACCCGAGTTGGCTGCTCGGATGTAATGGATTTTGTGCTCATTGCACAATGTCGAGACCTCAGTCCATTTACCCTTTTCCCGAAGGAAAACGGGTGGTGGGACCTTGGCCTTGACAGAAGTTGGGGCCGGAGCGGGTGTTGAAGACACCGGGGCAGCTGGCGTTGAAGACGGGTGTGGGGACGGGCGACGAGGGCGCCGGGTCTTGTTTCGAGCGCTTTTTAGAGCGCTTCTTAACAAGGGTGAAAGAGGAAGGCTCAGGGCCAGTTGGGGTGGCGTCCGAGGATGACTCAGTCGCGGGTGCGCGCTTGCGGCGCAGAGGGGCGTCTACTTCACACTCCATGTCACTGGAGGAAGGGGACGCGGGAGGGCCTAAGACCTGAGGGGTCTGGGGAACTGGGGTGGCCTGAGGGAAGAAACTTAATACGGTATACAACTATGAAATTATATATTACGACAACAACCAGTGAAATTTGGGTGCTCAATTAGCGCGGGGGCTAAAAGAGCGGGAAGGCGTCTGCGATCGACGTGCGCTCGAGAACGCACGCAGACCGAGACTGTGCTTTATTATTATTATTTTTTTTTTTTTGGTTCCCCTCCACGGGAAGGGCAGGAGGACATAAAAAATGCTCTGACGCATACTCCGCGCGCGCGATCGGAGTTATGTGGGACTCGTCCCGACGCCTACCAGAACCATACCCACTAAAAAACCCCCTGTCGGCTCGTGCATTTTTGCCACTCAGCCTTCATCTGAGCGACGGCCAATTGGAGAAAGAGGCCGCGCCAGCGGGGCCCTTAAGGGGTCACCCGCTGAGATTCACATAGCACTGAAGGTGCTCAAAAATGAAAAGTAAAAATAAAAACATTAAAAATGAAAAAAAAAATAAAAATTGCATTAATTCGGATTTACGTTAGAATTAGAATTTACGTTAGAATTAGGATTTGCGGCCTGAAGGGCCTCGAGAGCTGTAACGCGTTGTTTGCGGAGTGGTAATTGAGGGTCCAGAAAGGAAATACCAAAGCTCTCTTCTATGTTTATTTTGCAGTAAAATTAAAAATATACAAAAATGCCAAAAATTTTGGCTACGCACACTCGTGTACGTAAAAATAAATTATTGATTTCATGAAAACTTTGATTGTAGATAATAAAAAAATTGATAAACATGTAATTTTGAATAATAAACTCGGAAACAATAATAAATAAATAGATTCTAGTTGTTATGATGGATAATTTTTCGTGACTATTTTTTATTTCAATTTTGTTTATATTTTTTGTTTGTATTTACAGGCATTTTTGTATATTTTTAATTTTACTGCAAAATAAACATAGAAGAGAGCTTTGGTATTTCCTTTCTGGACCCTCAATTACCACTCCGCAAACAACGCGTTACAGAGCTAAAGTTAACTGCGTAGGTTCGCCCGTGTGCGCGTTTCTCGGCCTAGCGACTTTGAATTTCGAATCTAACACAGGAGCAGTATATGAGACAGAATCTCGAACAAGATGATTGGGATGGGATTCGGCGCGTTTGAAGAACGATTCTGAGAGTGTTTTGAGGTGCTGTTGCACTGTAGGTAGTTCAAGATCTCTGTGCAGGTCCGCGTTGCGCACATACCAAGGTGCGTCTGTGGCCCTGCGGCAGAAGAGATTTTGAACTACCTGCAGCTTATACAGGACGGAGGGATTGGCGTGGGCAAAGACTGGCGAAGCATATGACATGACGGGTCTAACGCAGACCTTATAAAGCGTACGTTTATTTCTAAAAGACATTTTACTTTTTCTACCTATCATACTATTTAAGCGGCTTAAGTAGAAACGCGCGAGTTTCGTTACTCTATCGACGTGTGGCTTAAAAGAAAGCGTCTGATCTAAGGTGATGCCTAAGTATTTGATACTGCGCTTCCAGGGGATGGGAATAACTAACATTCGAATGTGGGGATCGTTGCGGCGATTACGACGTTTGTGGTCGAATAGAATGGCAGAACTATTTTCTGGGTTGACATCGATACGCCATTTTTGAAACCAAACACCGAGGGCGTTTACGGCCTTTTGGAGTCTGGTGATGTTATACGGGATCCTTTTACCTTTAGTGTAAAGGGCGGTATCGTCTGCAAAGAGGGCGAGTTCGACGCCTTTCGGCGGGATGGGCATGTCATTAGTGTACACGGTGTACAGCAGAGGGGCGAGGACTGAGCCTTGCGGGACTCCAGCCTTTATGGGACGAGGCGCGGAGAGCGTGCCTTCATGTTTGAATCGAAACGTACGGTCTTTAAGAAACGACGCGATTAATCTGACTAGGCGAACCGGTAAGCCTATTTTATAGAGTTTAAAAACGAGACCGCTGTGCCAGACTTTGTCGAATGCCTTGGCTACGTCAAAGAGAACCGCGATTGATTTTTTACGATGCGGATAGAATCCTTCGAGAATGTATTCGACGATTCGATGGACTTGCTAAGGGCAGGAGTGCTTAGCGCGAAAGCCGAACTGGTGGGGAATAATGAGAGGGTCGCCATCCGTTGGAAACAGATGGTTCCGCATTCGAGAGAGTATGACTCTTTCGAGAAGTTTAGACATTGCCTTGAGGAGGCTGATGGGTCTGTGATTAGCCGGGATGTTCAGAGGTTTACCCGGCTTGGGAATGCCTATGACTGTCGCTTCTTTCCAGGCTTTTGGAAAGTAGCTATGGTCGAAGCAGGCATTGAAGATGATAGCTAACAAGGTAAGCACCTGCTGTGGCAGGTGCTTAAGTGCGTGGTTGGAAATTCCATCCGCACCCGGAGCCTTTTTGGACTTTTGCTTTCTAATGAGAAGCAAGATTTCATCATTAGAGACTGTGACGTGGTCGTCGGTGATAGGGAGAGATTCTCTGCGGAGAACTTCGTCCTCCACCGCCTGGATGTGGGAGGGATCCGCGGGTTGCGTGCTGGGCGAACATTGTGCCGCTATGCTGTCGGCGAAGCATTCGGCTTTCTCTTCGACTTCGAAGGCAATGGTGCCGTCGGGACGAGTGAGAGGAGGAACGTGAGAGGCGGTGTCTACGCGTAAAGCTCGGGCCATTCGATAATACGCTTGGTGGGACGGGGAGATATTCTCCATGAGATCGCTAAACTGAGTGTCACGGAGTTCCGCGAGGCGAGACCTAACTTTACGTTGAAGCTGATTCGCAGCTGTTCTATATGCGGGCGTGGGATATTTCTTGGCTCTCCGGAGAGCCGCGTTCTTAGCTTTAATGAGATTGCTAACGGCTAAGGGAAGCGCGGGTTTGCCTTGCTTAGCAATGATTACGTTGTCGCTGATGGCTGAGTTGATAGCATCAGTGAGATTATCGACTATCGAATCTATTTTAATCGGGCTGTCTAATTGGTCGGGCGAAATCGCGAGCGGAGAGTTCGGTGCCTCTAAGGCTAGAACTAACGTATTTTTAAAGCCTTTCCAGTTGGTAAAGGTCTTAGGAGATGTGACGTTATCGTTAGGCGCGCCTAGCACGAGGGAGACGGGGCGATGGTCGGAGCCTAGGTCATCGAGCGGTTCGATAGACCTGAGATCAAGATTGATTCGCTTGATAATTGCAAAGTCGAGGATGTCAGGAGAATAGGTCGGGTTGTTGGGATAGTGAGTGGGAGTGATGGGGGATATGACGTCTAAGTCAAGGGAGTTAGTGATGTCGAGGAGAGCGATACCGCTGGTGTTGGTCGATAGGCACGTCCAGTCAGTATGTTTGGAGTTAAAGTCTCCGAACATAATGACTGAATGGCCGAGGGCGAGAATGGCCTCAAAGTCGCTGCGGATTGGTCTGGTACCACTGGGTATGTAGATTGAAGCTATGATGATGGTCGGGTGACCTGTCATAGCCAATCTACACACAGTGGCCTCCATGTTGAGGAGAGGAGGGGTAGGGAGAGGACAGCAATGGAAGCCTCTTTTGTAATATATAGCGGTGCCGCCGTAACCGTCGGAGTTGGGCCTATCGTTGCGAGTAAACGCGTACTTAGGAATAGCGTATCCCCTGGAGCGGTTTGGAGTAAGCCATGTCTCCTGGAGAAGGAATAAGTCAGGTTCTTTGTTCTGAAGGAACAGTTTAATCTCGGGAAGGTTAGTGCTAAGGCTACGAGCGTTAAAAGATACTAGGGATAAGCCCTTGGGTTTAATACGACTGGACGTGGGATTCGCGGGTCTAGACATTATAATTTACTTATTTACGATTTTATACGAAAATAAAAAAATAAAATAAAATAAATTTACAACGAACTTAGGAGCGAGTGATGCTCGGCTAACGCGAATAAACGCTCTTGAGGATAGCGGGCGGCTCGCAGTTTGCGTGCGAGTACGGAAATTTCGTTAATATCGACGTTTTGAATAACGTCGAACACGGTCTTCATATCCTCTGCCAACGACGACAGAGGTACGAATAATGGAGCGGGACGCGGCCCTACGGAAGCTACGGGAGCTGGGATGGGTCGGGAAGGTGCAGGCGGGACGGCCAGACGCTGCCTCCAAGACAGAACTGGAGTAGGCGTCGGCTGAACGGGCTTTGCTTCCGGGGGACCCCAGTTGCGCATTGGCGGGAAGTTAGCAGGAGTGAGCGGCGGCGCCGGATTAGGCGCGACCCTCTTGTGGTGGTGGAGGAGCGCGGTGGAGCTCCGGTGGAGCGCGGAGCGCGCGGGCAACCCCTGTAGTTAGCTGTGTGGCCGGACTGGCCGCACAGCACACAGGCAGGGGGGGAAGTGGATTCAGGAGTGCGAGTGCACTCCTTTGTGAAATGTGGATCCAGGCACTTAACGCACCTGGGTGGAGCTGAGCAGTTAGCCGCTGCGTGGCCATATAGCTGGCAGCGGTGGCACTGCCCAGGGTGACCGCGGGGGTTGGGACGCTCAACGGAGATGTTCGAGAGTCCGCAGATTGTGCGAGCCTCTCTGAAAATCTCCTTCGAGTTGGGAGTATTTGACAGGATTACTAAAGCTAAAGGAAAACGCCTACCGCGGTTGGAGTGCATCTTGTGCACTGCTGTGACCGGGAAACCCTGAGACTTAAGGTCCTCGAGAATGTATTCGTTACTGAGTTCGAATGGGACGCCCCGTAATACTGCGCGGATCTTACGCTCCTCCGGGAGGGCGTAGGTGTGATACGCGATTTGATTTAACGAGAGTAACCTGGTAAACGCGCGGAAGTCGTCGACGGTCGCAACTTGAATTTTGATTGTATCGCCAGCGTTGGCGGCTTTTAAGTAATTAATTTTGTGCTCTTTGCACAAGTTAGAAACCGCGGTCCAGCGCGCTTTTTCACGCAGGAATATGGGCGGAGGGAGCTGAGGCTTCGGCGGGACGGGAGCGCAGCGCGTCGCTGGCTTCGATGTGACCGACGGAGACGCGGTTACTACGAGCGATTTTAACGGCGCGGGGGCTGGTGTTGAAGACACCGGGGAGGGCTCGGGTATTGAAGATACCGAAGCTTTCTTAGAGCGCTTCTTTGAGCGCTTGGCGACAAGTTGAAACTCGGGCTCAGGAGAGCCGGTTAAGGTGACGGCATCTGACGACGTATCAGACGCGGGTTCGGAGTCGCTCCCGGGAGCGGTACGCTTGCGACGCGACGCGGGAGAGGATGCGACCGATTCGCAGTCCATCTCGGACGAGGCGGGAGACGAGGAAGAGCTGTAGACCTGTCTCGACGTTGGAGGCCTGAGGGGCCGGGTTTGAGGCCTGAGGGGCCGGGGTTGAGGCCTGAGGGGCCGGGGACGCAATTGATGCCTGCAAGGCCTGCGTTATGATGTCATTCGGGATGTAGACGCCTACCGCAGCAAGTGCCTGGGTGAACGCGTTAATAACGCTTAGCGGATCCATAAGGGAGAGTTGGGACAGTAATATTTATAAATATAAGTATAATAAAAGATGCCTAGTTCCTAAAAACCTAGCGGCTAACCTCCCTACCAGCGGTAGGGGGGCTGGGGAGGAAAACTTAAAATTAACAGTAGTACGCCGAAGGCCGCTACCTAGAAACCTAAAAAAAGGGTACGCAGGTAAAGAGTTGACCACGTTAGGGTCAACTTTTACCGACAGAAGGGACAAACGCACGAAAACACACAGATATTATAAAAATAAATATGAAAAATAGAAGAAAAATAAATAAAATGGAGAAGAGAAATAAAATAAAAATAAAAAGGACTGGTTCAGTACAAATTCGTTGTCACCGTTAAGTATCCTTTGCACTGAAACCAGACTACTTACGCTGGGCACAACACTGCACTCAGCACAACACTACTTAGCACAGCACTTTGAAGACTAAGGGGCTTAGTCGCAAAGAAAAATCGCACTTCGAAAGCACTCAGACGGAGTAGAAAAACCTTGAAAACCGTAGCACGGAACCAACACGCTAAACTGTGACGTCAGTAGACTGAGCGCCACGGAATATCGGGAAGGGACCAAACAACGGAGAACGGGGTCTTGCACGTCCGCACTGGGCGGCGGTCGGAGCGAGAATGTGCTTTATTATGGTTATTTAAATATAATATACTATTTAGCTGCATACTGGTAGTACCAGGTCAAAATAGTGTACGTCTTACTTCGCTGACCAATCACAACACAGGAGAAATGTTCATACAAAAATGTTTTGCGTGGATAGTGCACGAAATTATAAATAGGACCCGCACGCAGCGCGCGCGCTTCAGTACGCGTCGAGCGGTCGCGCAGATCGGTCGACTCAGGAGCTGCTCACGCGATGCTATTGATGTCCCACAGTATGCGGCGAGCGGCGGTGCAAGCTGGTCGTCTTGAGAGCTCTGTGCAACGATATCCCACAGCTTCAATCGCCAACAGCAAAACTAGAACTGAATGGGAAATACCGTACAGTTCTTACCACACGAGGGTGTTCACAGGGTGAAGTCCTCTCCCCCCTTTTGTGGACACTGACGGTGGAATCAGGAGAAATTAAGCCTTAAAGGCTACAATGTGATTGAATGCGCCGACGACATCTCTATAATCGTTAGACGATCTTGTCAGGGGGTCCTACCATACCTCATTCAAGGAGCACTGAACATTACCAAAAAAATGGTGCAAATTGACTATCAACGCCACCAAAACTGTTATAATGCCATCCCCCAAAAAAAGGAAACTTGACAAGCTCAAACCTCCTAATATTGATGGAACCACTACAGCATTCTCTAAAGAGGTAAAATATCTAGGCATCATCCTAGACTATAAACTTACCTACAATAAACATTTAGATAACGTCACATAGAAAGAAAAAATCTCCCTCTATCTGTGTAGATGGGGACTAAAACCCAAAATGGTCATGTGGATTCTACACGCCATCGTAAGACTGATCGTGAAGATACCCAACAAAATTCCACAAAGGGATAAAGAATAAACTATGACAGTAAAAAGAAAAACAATCATAATTGTGTTCTAAGTACTTACCTAATGATGGCAAAGAGGAACAAAGTAAAAGCAAGGAAATGATTTATTGACCCTCTAACGAGTAATGCCGAAGACTGGGTTTATAACTTAAAGTGTCATTAGTTGGTTCTATTTCATTCTTGATTGTGGGAATGCCTATAAATGGGATTAATGGACAATAGTTTAAATACATTTTTTATATTCGTTTTTTGTGTTTCAAATTGAAATTTGCTCTGTTGTAGGTGCATCTACCGACACAATGGTCGGCGCTTATGTTCACGCATAAGTTTGTTCTCTTGGCTGTAGGCAACAGACAAGTGCTCGCAGTGTCGTAAAGTCATTGGCCATGAATATAAAATAACAACAATTAAAAAATTGTATATCATGTGCTTTCTGACCTTTCATTTCAAACTCCCCTATGGGATGCATCGAGGACTTGAGATGTGAATAGGTACCACAACAAAGACAGGAAGAAATTTTTTGCCTTTAGGTTTGCCTGGATGCGCTCTTCAGAATCCTATTTCTAAACTTAATAAAAATCTGACTAAACTTCAAATTTCTACTCTGATGAACATCCTTTCCAAGTTAAGTATTATTCCTTTACCCTACAGTGTTACATAATAGTACAATTATTGCCTGTTTGCAGGCGTCGCTTCTAAGATTGTTTTAACACAAAGCGTGTCGTCACCAAGTCAACAATACCCGACCGCCTCAGTTGTGTCGTGGCGTAAAAAATATACATACGGTATCTGCTCTGTAAGTTTTACTATTTACTTAATGCTTATAATTTATTTTGGCTACTAAGCCTGCAGGAAAATCATGCTTCCACTAATTGTCTTGTTGCCAACGTGCTTGTCTAAGAACTGATATCAGAGACAACTAAATATAAAAAGTGGAAAACGTATTGCAACGTGGCAGAATAACACTTTAAGTTAAGCAGCAAATAGTTCATCAGCCATTTCAGATTTTTAAAGAAATGTTTTAATCTTAGGCAATTAATATTTCTTATCACAAGAGGAAGTCAAAATTATTAATCATACGCTTTTTATATCGCTTTGTTTGTTTTCCAATAGCGCGTGTTTTGCACGTGTTCACATACGCTTTCGAATAACAAAAGGCTTAAGCGGAATGAATCTTGTCTTGAATTTAAAATGTTTACTTACATTTCAGAATGCAAGCTACTTTACATTATGCCACCATAGTTTTATTTTAAGTGACCTTACGTATCCAAACAAATAAGATTTTATTGTTTAGATAGTTGAGTTCGTCTCTGAAGCAGTTATAAGATTTTTATTTACTACTAGCTTTTGCCCGAGAACTGACGTAAAATTATAATAAAAAGTCAAAATTATAGTGCACTTTTTAAAGCCCCCCTCCCTGTTATCCAAAAATTTGAATCATCTGACTATTATCTTTGTCACGAAATTTTTACCACCATGATATAGAGTTTTAAGCAAAATTATACTCAAGATACAGGATCGATATTAAATTTCATTATTTCTAAAAGCTTCATGAAACTTTTATTTCTACAGAGTAGTTAAACTCATTTTTAAATAAATCTTTGAAAGCGCACTAATATTTAAGAAATAATAGAACAGAGGCTCGAATGAAATTTGATATTCAAAATTTCATACAATTTTAATTTCAGAGGCGGCCAGACATGCACCGACGGTGGTCAAAGTCTTGGTGGTCAAAGACATGGAGGGAGCGAACCCGGAACCCAGTGGCAACAATCGGTTCCAACAACTTATGTTAATATTGACAAATTGCATCGAAATAATACATTACTTTAGGAAACTGTATACTTTGGCAGCGTAAAAAATATAAGCACTTTACGAGTACTTAACAAAATCAAAAAGAAAGAAGTGAAAGTGTAAAGTGAGACTTGAACCTTGGACGCCTGTTCTCGTTTTCACAATTAGGGTAAAATTTCCCACAAATGGAGTTATAAATTCTGTTCTACTAAATCAATTTTAATGAAAAATGCCGCAGTTTTTCAGTTGAGATAAGGGCTATCACACACTGTTTATCCTATTTAATTCGCTCAGCGGGTTTTACGCAATGTTCTAACATAGAGGGATACTATACATTTTTACAATTTTATAATAGGAGGTATAGTTCTTTGTTTTATTAGTTGGTTTCAACGTCGTTTATCAAAAAGAAGCTTTGCTTTCTCGATAAATAATGTTTTTAGTTTGGAATAAAAATTGAAAATAAATAAAACTGAGTATCAATGTGTATTAAGTTAAATAGTTTTAAAAGAACCATTAGCTGATGTCTACGGACAAAGTTCGACTTTTGATCAGAAACTTTAAGTCTTAATGGCCCATAGTAGTTGTTTCAATGTTTTCAAGTGTTTTATTAATATGGAGTTTAAAAAGTACAAACTACCGAATTTAAGTTAAATAAGACGCCCAATTAAAAAAAATCGCGGAAAAGAGTAAGTGAATCAGTAACAAAGAACTCTGTTCTGTGATTCGAACAACAGCTTACGAGATTATTGATCAGAGTGCGACTCCACCTAGAGTTTGCCATAGCTATGACAAAATTTGTAACTTATATGATTTTATTATGCGAAATGAAGACTTGAATTATTTACTATTAAATAACTCTTCAATAATGTTGAAATACCGTTTATCTGCGCTGGTATCTTTATATTAATAATAAATAACAGCTATAAAGATCTGTTTCTTTTTTTTCTTTTTTTAAATTATAAATATACAAAACAATCTTATACCTAAATTACAGTCCCGCAAAACTGTTTAACAGTTTGACTGCGAGATCGAGAGTTTCATTAATAATTATTTAGTAATTACATACAGTCTTATTTAGTGTAGACAATAAATGGTTTTTTAATATAAATTTATATTTTAATTTATTTTTGTTACTTTCTTGTCGTATGTTACAGGCAAACTATTTAAAAAGTATGGTAATAGTTTTGCTTACGTAATACTTCATATTTGCCAGACGACACCGACCTGGTACCATGATTATGTGTTAACAACTGTAAGTGCTCTTATCTGTTATGATTATTTATAGCTAGCGGTTATTTATGCTTTAATCTCATAGGTAAAATGTTACAACTTTTAAATAATTTTGTATAATTTCCTTTATAATTAACCAACTTAACAGGTTTATTATATAATAACAATTTTATTTGTCCGTAATATTTCCCAATCCGGATGTAGAATTTTCGGATTTGAATTATAAGAGATTTAAGAATCAGGAGTTTTTAGAAATTTTAGATCTGGGTTAGACGCTGGGGATCTGTGGGTTAAGTCGGGTCATCGGTCTATCGGATCTAAGCCGATCCTAATATTAAAAAAAAAAACTAAAATGTTCTCTAACTTCCAACGTCAAATGAGCGAGCCAATAATTTTTTTAAGATATTTTCACGCCCGGTTTCACATATCGGGGCACGGTATAAATGTACAAGCACTGGCCGATTGTTTATTAAAAATCTAGAAAGTTTTGGCCATTTAATTGTCTGTTAAGAAGTGGAGCCAAATCAATGCTCGTATACTATCAGTCTTGACTAACGGTACAAACTACTATCTTGCATTAGTAACTATATCAATTTTGGCATAAATTTTATTAAATTAGCGCGCTACCTAATTTCATTATTAACTATATTGTTCAATTGCAATAACTTACTAAAATAAGGTAAATGCATAAATTGATTATCATAATATATGCATTTCCTACTGGTTAAAATTCATTCAATCGTAAATTTTGAACGAAGAAAGTGTTTTATTTTACTGTTGGAGTATTTCCCCCAATCTACTTAGGTATCCTTAATAATACTTCAGGTATCCTCAAAAGGAAGCCAAATAATTATAAATAAGCATTAATAAATAAGCATTTTTACATCGTGTCCAATTGCATTATTTGACTTTAAACTGTATTAACAAGGTTATAAAGTCTTCTTTAAACTTTTTAAGACAAAGACAAATAGATTATTTTATATTTTCAACATTACAGAAAATAATTTTTAAATAGATCACATGTAAAGTTGATCAACCGTTCGTGTCGCTGTAATCTCAAAGAAAAAATGACGTAAATACTTTTACTAGAATAACAATTTTATGTTATTTCTTTTCTATTCTACATAAAAAAGTAAAAAATTCTCTAACTATGTACTCCATTTGGCCATTATTCAAGTCTAATTGTGGGCGGCCGAATCGAACAAATGATACTATATTCAATGGCAAAGTAAGACTGTTTTTGCATCTCTTTTATTTCTATTAATCAAAGTAATGACACATGGAATCAATTGATCAATCGATGCCGTTTATCAATGTTCTTTTTGAAGAAATCAGCTGGCAAACGCTTCTAAAAGACATTGTGTACCGCCGCTCTGTTATTGAATACTATCCCACCAAAAAGTGGTCAAAAAGAAAAGTAGAAAGTGCAAAGTCTTCAAAATCCTCGTCTTCATCGTCACTTTCCATCAGGTGAGATGGAAGACAAACGCCTGCTAATTATTAATAAAAAAAAAAAAAAGTTTGGTGGGAGCGCTGAACCAAAGCCGGTTGCCAATGTGTGGGATTCTCCATAACTGTGTTCAGTTTTGCTCATCTTTAGTAATGCTCATCTCGTTTGTTAAGAAGCTGTGATAAATCACACTGGTACTTGGCCCCAACCAGTGACCGACCCTTTTTATTTCTCGTTTACAGAATTGGTTGGGTGCTGAACTAGGATCTAATAAACTTGCAAAGCACTTGTTATTGTCAAAAATTGTAGATTTTACACCAAGGGGATAAAACAGTGTCGTATGTCACGGGCGTCATATTGAATCCTAAGCGAAATTAAGGATTAGAAGATTAATCCACGAGCGGAGTGAAGTGAGGAAATTAGGAATGCAAAATATAGAATAGAATTCAAGCCTGAACTAGACACGATTGTCACCTATACTCTACTTTTTATACTCACTGATATAAATAAAATAAAGTAATAGAACTAGATACATTATACATTTGAAATTAAATGCACCATACTTGGCTTCTGCATGTTAAATAAATGTTGACAAACACTAACAACGACTCACATAAAGTTTTGGTAACTTTGTTATTTTTACAATTATTGCAATCCATATAGGTTTTTAAGCACAAGGTTTTCAGGTAGAATATTATTATCAACAATACACGTAGCTTCTCATTAAAAATACTCCGGAGTGAAATCACTGTTATCACTGGACATTTCAGGATTTTAGTACTGCATTCACAACAAACATCCATTGCCATACTTTGTCAATTAGAGGAGCTAATGAGGTAAAAATCAGAGCCATACAGTATTGTTTTCTTTTTCATAAGTATCTAAGTATGTTGATTTTAAATTTAGAGCATATTTTTATTGGATCCACTGTGGTATTATTATTTTGTTTTAAAAATAAATGAACTTTTAGTCGACGTTCTAAATTCAAACGTTGTTAATAACCGAGGTCAATAATGAAATTTAGTACAATTTATGCACCAGGGTTGCCTGCGAGCCTTAATGACTTACTTAAAACGGTGTTTGCTCGACATGTATTAGCGCATTATCATGCAGATTGTGTACATGTTCAATTTTTTGTCAATTTAATAATGTGGTTCAAAATTATTACCCACATACTGCCTGTTGAGCAGCACAAGACGGGGCTCAATTCACCCTTTGCGCTCGTGATTATTAATTTCGAGAAGAATCCATTGGTCAAGCTTTTTGCGTTGCTCATTTGACAAAAATGGTCCAGTTAAGAATCATCAGAGTTAATTTTTCAGCTAGAAATTTATATAACAGAAGTGGTAGAGTGTTCGTTTGTAATGCTCACTTTGTATACGTCATTTAAGTCACATGCTGTTTTTCCTGCATTGCTCCTACGATGGAATTAATATGGCATAATTACGCGTATGACGTGTGATGACGAAAGTGATTTAAATGTGAACGACCAAACGCTAATCAAAAAAGAAAATAATGACTATAAAAAAGTATCCCATATTTTTTAATAAAATTAATTCGAAATTAGTTTTATTCATTGCTAAATAAAAATTTTATACGTATATGGCCCGAACTACAGAACAGAAATTTCATACGACCTATTATTAGAGTTTGAGTTCTCATAACAAGGCTTCCAAGATACTTAATCTTATAACCTATTGTTTAAAATAACCCAAGACAATATAATTTTCAATTAAATTATTTGTAATTGCAGTAAAAAACAAGCTTAGTCATATTACAGTTTCATTTTCCTGTAAATAAAAAATCCCTTAGATTATTTCTGTAGTCATTTGAATTTATTCATAGCCAAATCGATAATTATGGTTTTTTATACCACTATATTCCATTCAGGTCATCATTGTGTTTTTTTCATGTAGCAACTCCCCTACTTGTTGTTCAATTCTCAAGCTGTGTGCTTCTAAGTTTCGCATTTCTATTTAAATGATTAATATACCTTCTGTATTCATCGACTGGCACTAACAAATTTACTTGATATTTTTGATCCATATAAGTAGATATCTTTTCATTTATGTGTTTAGTTGTCAAAGGTATTGTTGTGAGATCTAACGTTCGTCTGAATGTCTGATTTACATTGGTTTTGTTTTTAATTTCTGTTGCAAACAATGTGGTTAGCTGCTTTTTCTGGTGATGAATTGGTGTTAGTACGTCGGGTAATTTGCCTTTTTTTAGTCGTGTACGATGTCTTCTGTATTTATTTTTTGGTAAAATCAGTCTTTCATTCCGGTTTTGATTTTGATCATATTGAACAATAAAACTTTCATTATCTGTTTTTACCATTATTAATGAATCGTTTTTAAGGTTGACATTACTTTTCTGTAATGAAAAAACAAAGGTTATAAAATTTACATTAAACATATTCATTAAAAAAATTTGGGCATATATACTGGATGACGTTACTGCTGAAGTAATTATAAATTATTCTAAGGCTCGTATTATAAGATCTTATCTAAGTGCTCGCATCCTTTCAAGGATAGTAAAAAGAAAAAAAAAATTGTATTGTGTTGGTATGAAAAAAATTAAATCTGTCTTCTTGAGATCACGTATACTTTAGATGAGGTTAACAAAAAGTGTGCAATTTCCTTGTATCTATAGATACATAAAAATTAATACTTACTTTTACTTCCTGATCTACTGCTCTCATTATTTGTTTTTGTAAATTTGAACTCAAATCTGATAATTTAGTGGGGAACGTTTTATTTTTACTGAAAAAAAATTAATATGTATTTGTCGTGTAAATTTTGATGTGTATGAATTTTAAGGTAAAAAATTAAAAATATAAGAAAATACAAAAAACGATCACATGTATTACAAGAACGCGGTTAAATCGCATGTAAGTATTACAAATATTCAAGTTTATTTATACCAAGTAAAATGTTTTATATTTTATTTTGAACATCTGATTTTTAAATATTTACATTTTGCTCTTTATACCGACGTCTAGCTCCGGTAATTTTATAGCGTTTGATAGCTTGTCTATGATTAACAAAGATATTTCTGAAAAGGGTAGTGTTTTCTATGTTTTAAGCATTAACATGAAATGGACTCAACCTGGCGCCTACCTCGTTACAACGCAATGTTACTGAAGCATTTTTTTACTAAAAACTTTAATTTAAGCGGTGATAATTAGTGAGAAGATGTTTGAAGTGCATTTTTTATGCTTTAATGTTTACACTACTTATTTATTTGTATTGATAGATATATCTTGGTAGTATAATATTTCATGTATTGGCTCAAAGCACACCTCTGCAGTTCAAACACTTTACCTTGTGGGTTACGACGAAACAAGGGATGTTGAATTTTTTTAGTAATTCTAGAATATTCGAGGCTTTATCTAGAGATCTGGTGGATTGCGTGCGCGTTTGATGAAAACGCTGGATGTATTTTTAAATTGACGAGTGAGTTCATCTTTCCTGAACTGACAGATAAATCACTGATCAGCTGATACCTAGCGTAAAATTTTCTTTTAGTTATCTTATTATGAGATTTTTTATACAAAAAATAATTATTCTTACATTGTGTTTTTGACGATCACATAATTTATATCCAAAGCTGGAGGATCAATAGCTCTACGAATAAAATCAAGATATTGTATGTCTTTGTCTCCATTAAAATGTGTCTTCTTTTTAGTAGTGCATTCGCGAGAAGGCAAAGTTGTCGAACGGTCATTGTTCGAATCTTCTTTGGATTCCGAATTTCCTTCTTTTGATTTCTCATCTTTTGATATAGGGTAGTTGTAAACCTTTAACAAAATATGTTAATGGTAAAATTACAGTTTTCATTTCAAGGAGTTCAAGATTATATACAATTTTATCACAAAAAGGAATTGCCGGTAGTCCAAAAAATAACGAATAACGCAGGCGTAGCACGGGCGACATCAAGACTCAAGTCACAAAATAAGAAATCGACTAGTCCCAGTCTTGGAAAAAGTCTCAAGAGGTACAACGGTTGCTGTGACTAAGGCTGTCAGGGGGATATAAAAGTGCACGAGTTAATTAATTATATCCACTACATCAGCCAAATTGTGATGTAATCCGTGATATAACTTTTGTCTTGGCACATCATGCTACGGCTGCTGTGATTCTACTATTAGGCCTTATTTCACAAGGTGTATATTGTTGTAGAGTGGCGATGTTTGTTAATTAAAAAACTTAAGACTACATTTTTATAGATTTATAAATTATATACCTTAAATTTTTTGTGCACATCAGTAGAATTACATGTTTTTATAAGTTATTATGGTTTTCCAATAATGATACCATTTTTGGAGTTATTGTTTGAAGATAAAAGAAAGTACCCCCAAAGCCACTTGTATTTAATCCTATTTATAGCGCTTTAAATTAATTTAATTACCTTATAGTTTATTACAAGTTTAAGTCCAGGATGCGATGACTGTTCTTTAGTGTCTTTGGACTTAGAGTCAGATAAATTTAAGACTACTGAACGGTCTGCTTTCTGAAATTAAAAATTCGAATGGGTTACTCTAATGTATCACTTTTTAAAATGTATTTCCATAATTTCTAAAATAGTAAAGTATATAGAAATAGAGTTCGAAAGTTTCAAATCATACGGCATGAAAATATTAAGTTTGAGTATTGCATTTTTCTATTTTTACCATTTTGATAACAATATCTTTAAACAGAAGTTAACTTTGTTTTATGACAAAAAGAAACAGCACCTTATCACAAAAACTATAAAAAATTGCACTCACCATTGAATGAAAACTAAAACTTACGAGTAGTGTAGAAATGAAAGGAAAAAACATTTTGTTCTTACTTTGCAGTTTTGATAGTTACTGGTAGTTTAATTTTTTTTTCGTTTTGCAATTAATATGCTTGGTGTAGTTTTATGACTCCTTGAATGTTTTGAAAGTACCTATTGTACACTCAGTGCACTCGGCGAATGACTAGGATACGGGCGACAATCGCTTGTGCCTTGTCCAGTCTGTAGTTTTGTTAACATTTTGATCGCCATACTACAGCCACTGCAATTACAGGAACAAAACAAACAGACTCCTACGGTCAGCAACGGATCATAAGTCGATATTATAATCACAATCGAGATTTATTGATAAAGAATCTATGTTTAATTACGTAGATGAGTGCGGGTGTAACTTATCGTCAAATGGCTCCCATGCTGGTTTGCCGGTTGTGAAAACGGTAGAAAAATAATTATTAGGCAGTAACGAATCGAATACCTATGTAACTGTAGAACTCAAGAAAACTATATAACTTGTAATGCATTCATTAAACACACTGTTTTTCACACAGATGAGTGTCAGAATCAGCTAGTTCACTAGGTTCTACAATTGTGGGAAAAGTTATTATTTACCTACATTAAATAATTTTATTCTTTTTTACGTATGTTTATGTGGCTGCAAGCACATAAATTAACAAATCTTAACGTATAATATGTAAGTGGACTGGGTATTAGTAAAACATAAAAGCTTCTTGGTCCGTGATTTTAACAGAAAACGTGAATTAACAATAATTTAGACCCGGAAGAAACACCCTATAGAATCTATATATATATAGATTCTATATACAATATAGAATCTATGTATGATATAGGGATTATGTATCTAAATTAAAATTTTCGTCAAAATTTACTATTTTATGTCTGGAAACAATTACTTCTCGATTTTACAACTTCACAAATAAAAAAAAATATTTTAATACAGTGAAATGGGTGACATGTTATAAAATTATTAAATATTCATAAGTCAAAACAGTTGTCTACTTATTAAAGGGTGAACTGCGAAAGATCAAAATTGACCTATGTTACACTGCATTTTAATGTTTACCATTCCTCTTTTCTTTGCTAGCTTTCTTTTCACTAAAAACTGAGAGCATTTAGTTTTCTATATAATTGCAAATTTTGGTTCCTAAGGGTCTTCTCCTTCTTAGTAACCAATCAATTTTTTTTAACCAATACCCAGCCACTAGCAGAGCCTTTGGTCAGATTTCGATTTGGTCAGACGCCAGGATGGATGTGACTGTGGCTTAACATAATATGTCTGTGGAGTAGCCCACAAACTGTGGCCCACGTCCGACTATCAATTAAGTTTCAGTAATTTTTTTTACTCTAATCCCAGCCAGGAAGTAAATTTGAATAAATTTTAAAATATCGTGAATCGAAAAAAGAAATGACTAGATGCATTTTCCATCCATCTAAATTATGGAATACAGTTTATATAGCCTTACAATTAAGTGTAATTCTAGATAAATTGATGACTTCATTCCATTAAAACCCAATCGTTTATCATCAAATACAATCATATTTATACTGAGCTTAATATAACAGTTTCTGGAATACTAATGGAAGTTGGATTGCGTCCAAAATTATACAATATTAAGAGTCAATGTCGTCCCATTAAAACCAATAATAATACCTCTTTTTGTGATAATAAAAGTATTTTTAACGTAGTCAAGGATAAACTAAACAAATGTGAGTAGGTAAAAAATAATTATTTAAAGAATGAAATGTTTCCCCTTTGTTAAGTGGTCGTTTGAAGTACTGAGCACAGCAAATATAACATTTTTTCAAAAGTTGTTGATATTGCACTATTACTCTTGAGCCATTAAAAGATAGATTTTTTTTTTGTTCCCCTCCGCGGGAAGGGCAGGAGGATAAAAATGCCCTGACGCAAGCTTTCCAAGCTTTTGGAAAGTAGCTATGGTCAAAGCAGGCATTGAAAATGATAGCTAACAAGGTAAGCATCTGTTGAGGTAGGTGCTTAAGTGCGTGGTTGGAAATTCCATCCGCACCCGGAGCCTTTTTTGACTTTTGATTTCTAATGAGAAGCAAGATTTCGTCATTAGAGACTGTAACAGGGTCGGCGGTGATGGCGAGAGAGTCTCTGCGAAGGACTTCGTCCTCCACCGCCTGGATGTTTGAGGGATCAGCAGGTTGCGTGCTGGGCGAGCATTGTGCGGCAGTGCTGTCAGCGAAGCATTCGGCTTTCTCTTCGACTTCAAAGGCAGTAGTGCCATCGGGACGAGTGAGAGGAGGAACGTGAGAGGCAGTGTCTACGCGTAAGGCTCGGGCCATGCTATAGTACGCTTGGTGGGATGGAGAGACATTCGCCATGAGATCGTTCATCTGAGCGTCTCGGAGTTCCGCGAGGCAAGACCTAACTTTACGTTGAAGCTGATTCGCAGCTGTTCTATAGGCGGGCGTGGGATATTTCTTGGCTCTCCGGAGAGCCACATTTTTAGCTTTAATAAGATTGCTAACGGCTAAAAAAAGCGTGGGTTTGCCGTGCTTAGCAATCTTTTCGTTGTCACTGATGGCTGAGTTGATAGCATCAGTGAGAGAATTTACTAGTGAATCAATTTTATCCGGGCTATCTAATTGTTCGGGAGAGATCGCGAGTGGAGAGTTCGGGGCCTCTAAGGCTGAAACTAACGTATTTTTAAAGCCTTTCCAATTGGTAAAGGTCTTAGGAGAGGTAGCGTTATCGTTAGGCCGTCCTAGCACGAGGGAGACGGGGCGGTGGTCAGAACCTAGGTCATCGAGAGGTTCGATAGACCTGAGGTCGAGGTTGATTCGCTTGACTATTGCAAAATCGAGGATATCAGGAGAGTGGTTCGGGTTGTCGGGATAGTGAGTGGGAGTGATGGGGAGATGACATCTAAGTCAAGTGAATTTGTGATGTCGAGGAGAGCGATACCGCTGGTGTTGGTTGATACGCACGCCCAGTCAGTATGTTTGGAGTTAAAGTCTCCGAACATAATGACTGAATGGCCGAGGGCGAGAATGGCCTCAAAGTCGCCGCGGATTGGTCTGGTACCACTAGGTATGTAGACTGAAGCTATGATGATGGTCGGATGACCAGTCATAGCCAATCTACACACAGTGGCTTCCATGTTGAGGAGAGGAGGGGTAGGGAGAGGGCAGCAATGGAATCCTCTTTTGTAATAAATGGCAGTGCCGCCGAAACCGTCGGAGTTGGGCCTGTCGTTATGAATAAACGCGTACTTAGGTAGAGCGAATCCCCTGGAGCGGTTTGGAGTAAGCCATGTCTCCTGGAGAAGGAATAAGTCAGGTTCCTTGTTCTGAAGGAACAGTTTAATCTCGGGATGGTTGGTGTTAAGGCTACGAGCGTTAAAAGATTCTAGGGATAAGCCCTTGGGTTTAATACGACTGGACGCGGGATTTGCGGGTCAACATTATAATTTACTTATTTACGATTTAATACAAAAATAAAAAAATTTATAACAAACTTAGAAGCGAGTGATGCTCGGCTAACGCAAATAAACGCTCTTGAGGAGAGCGGGCGGCTCGCAGTTTGCGTGCGAGAACAGAAATTTCCGTAATGTCGACGTTTTGAATGACGTCGAACACGGTCTTCATGTCCTCAGCCAGCGACGACTGAGGTGAAGATGACAAAGCAGGACGCGGCCCTACGGAAGCTACGGGAGCTGGGATGGGTCGGGAAGGTGCAGGCGGGACAGCCGGACGCCGCCTCCAAGACAGAGCCGGAGTAGGCGTCGGCTGAACGGGCTTTGCTTCCGGGGGACCCCGGTTGCGCAGCGGCGGGAAGTTAGCGGGAGTGAGCGGCGGCGCCGGTTTAAGCGCGACCCTCTTGGCGGTGGAGCGCGGAGCGCGCGGGCAACCCCTGTAGTTAGCTGTGTGACCGGACTGGCCGCACAGCACACAGGCAGGGGGGGAAGTGGATTCGGGAGTGCGAGTGCACTCCTTCGTAATATGTGGATGCAGGCACTTAACGCACCTGGGGGGAGCTGAGCAGTTAGCCGCTGCGTGGCCGTAGAGCTGGCAGCGGTGGCACTGCCCAGGGTTACCGCGGGGGTTGGGACGCTCGACAGAGATATTTGAGAGTCCGCAAATTGTGCGAGCCTCTCTAAAGATCTCCCTCGAGTTGGGAGTATTAGACAAAATAACTAAAGCTAACGGAAAGCGCCTAACGCGGTTAGAGTGCATCTTGTGCACTGCTTCGGCCGGGAAACCCTGGGACTTAAGGTCCTCGTGGATTTCTTCATTCGCGAACTCGAACGGGACGCCCCGTAGTACTGCGCGGATCTTACGCTCCTCCGGGAGGGCGTAGGTGTGATACACGATTTGTTTTAAAGAAAGTAACCTGGTGAACGCGCGGAAGTCGTCGACGGTCGCGACCTGAATTTTAATTGTATCGCCAGCATTGGCGGCTTTTAAGTAATTAATTTTGTGCTCTTTGCACAAGTTAGAAACCGCGGTCCAGCGCGCTTTTTCACGCAGGAAGACGGGCGGAGGGAGCTTAGGTTTCGGCGGGACGGGAGCGCAGCGCGTCGCTGGCTTCGATGGGACCGACGGAGACACGGACACTTCGAGTGACATGAGCGGCGCGGGGGCGGGTGTAGAAGACACCGGGGTTGGCTCGGGTGTTGAAGACACCGCGGTTTTTTTCGAACGCTTCTTAGAGCGTTTGGTAACTAATTGGAACGCGGGCTCAGGAGAGCCGGTTAAGGTGGCGGTGACCGACGAAGCTTCTGACGCGGCGGAGTCTGAATCGCTCCCGGGAGCGGTACGCTTCCTACGAAATGATCGCGAGGATGAGACCGACGCGCAGTCCATATCGGATGGAAAAGAAGACGCGGGAGAGCTGTAGACCTGAGGGGTCTGGGCGTTGGAGGCCTGAGGGGCTGGGGTTGGGGCCTGAGGGGCCGGGGACGCGATTGATGCCTGCAAGGCCTGCGTTAGGATGTCTTTCGGGATGGAGACGCCTACCACAGCAAGCGCCTGGGTGAACGCGTTCGCGAAGTTAATAACGCTTAGCGAATCCATTAGGGAGGGTTGGGACAAATATAAGTATAAAATAAGTATGTCACAGGATGCCTTGTTCCTAAAAACCTAGCGAACCCTAGCGGCTAACCTCCCTACCAGCGGTAGGGGGGCTGGGGAGAATAACTTAAAACTAACCGTAGTACGCCGAAGGCCGCTACCTAGAAACCTAAAAAAGGGTACGCAGGTAAAGAGTTGACCGCGTCAGGGTCAACCTTTACCGACAGAAAGGATAAATACACACGAAAACACACAGATATGATAAAAATTAATTTGAAAGTAGGAGAAAAGAAAAAATTAATAAAATAGAGAAATAAAATAAAAATAAAAGGACTGGTTCAGTACAAATTCGTTGTCACCGTTAAGTATCCTTTGTACTGAAACCAGACTACTTACGCTGGGCACAACACTGCACTCAGCACAAGCACAACACAACTTAGCACAGCACTTTGAAGACTAAGGGGCTTAGTCGCAAAGAAAAAATCGCACTTCGATAGCACTCAGAGGGAGTAGAAAAACCTTGAAAACCGTAGCACGGAACCAACACGCTAAACTGTGACGTCAGTAGACTGAGCGCCACGGAATATCGGGCAGGGACCGATCAACGGAGAACGGGGTCTTGCACGTCCGCACCGCGTGGCGATCGGAGCGAGAATGTGTAAAAGATAGATTTAAGTTTTCAACTTATATACACTTTCAGACGACAGTTGAAAGTCTATTTTATTTTAATGAAAATGGTCAAGAAAATATAATGGTAAGAAATGAAGATTATTGAAACGACAATTGAAACTTTACATAACACACCTATTTTTCGGCTTTTCATATCGCTTTCCGATTCTTTACAGTGAGCTACGGTTTCTGTTGTATCAAAGATAGATAAGTTAGATAAGTAAAAAAAACTTTCACCTTTTTGACAAGCACAGGAAGCTATAGGGAGTTCATTTTATAAGGTCATCGCTTTATGTTCTTTTCACCCATTTTTCACATTGGAGTATAAGAGAGTAAAACTTTTTTATTTTTTTTTATCATTTTCACAGGACTATAGTTAGTGGCATTGTGAAATTGTGTCTCACTGTTTTATTGGCCTATACATCGTAGTGAGCGACCTGAGGAAAAATAGTAGTTAGGCGTATGGCGGGGATGGATCACGGATGGCGTTAACTATAGCATCCATGTCCCCCAGACTCCGTTAATCGTACATATTTTATTTATTAGTGTTGGCAATAAACATTGAATAGGTATACCGATTGCCGAACGTACGCTCTCTTTTAAATTGCCTTTGTCCTTATGGAAAGCCTCGCCAAAGGAAAAGATACACATCGTGCATTTAAGATAGATCAGTTAATCACAGCACACACATCCACGCACACTACCACATATACACAAATACACACTCACAAACACACTCCCATTAGGGAGCCCTTTCGGACGCATATTTTTTTTATCATAATGTAGTTTGGCATAACAGTTTCAGCATAAAGTTTTTTCGCATAAATTGAGATAAGCAGAATATTATACACGCAGAATGGTTTCATTGCCATAAGTTTCACTTACTCTAATTTTCTTAATCATAATTTTATACAGCATAAATGTAAAGGACATAACTATTATACGTCTAAAGATAAATTATCATAAAATACAAAACGCATAATAGAAGTATCCATAACCTCTATAGTCAGAAACGTAAAGTAAGAAAAAAAACTTTTGGTGTCTAATTTATCAAGAATAGATCATATGTTGAGTCTTGAAAGTAAAAATAAATAATATTAGGTGCGACGTCAAGCGCAGCGAGGAGGAGCAGGTTAGTCAGTATGTAGGTCATGCCAAAAAGTGACTTGCACGTTAATAATAAATAATAACATTTGACCAAGATTATTTAAGAAATGATGATGAATTGTAAATAATCATCTCACCATTATCAAAGTTTATAACACAATAATACAGAACCGAATTGGAACCACGCAACTTTTCTGTCCCGTCCTAGAGTGTTTTTATAAACCCGGAGGCGTGGAGGGAGGGAAACTACAAAATGAGACGCACCAGTTCAATTAGGTTAGGTTAGGTTTGTATGTAGTTAATAAATAGTAGTAAATAGTAGTAAGTAGTAAATAGGACCAAATAAAGTACCATTTCCAGCTTTTCACGAAAAGCGACTTCGGTTTAATTTGGTTCAAACAAACATAACGTATGTCTCTTCAAAGTTGTCGTTGTGAGAAGTTGGCATTTTGCGAAGTTGGCATTGTGAGAAATTGGCTTTCTAAGAAGTTGGCATTCTGAGAAGTTGGCATTTCAAGAAGTTGGCATTCTGAGAAGTTGGCATTTCGAGAAGTTGGCATTCTGAGAAGTTGGCATTTTGCAAAGTTGGCATTATGAGATTAGAGGGTTTTCTTCATCTAATTCGAATATACTCAAAACTTTAGTAGTGAAAAAAGGTGGCGATGTTGCATTTACCCATATGTAATACTGATTAAACTACGTTGCTATATCGTCTGTAACAACCAAAGACGTGTAAAAATTTTTAGGTTATTAATTTTACAGTCCATTTCTTTATGTCAAATTATGGTATTCTATATGTATGACATGTCAACTTTATGCCATAGCGTGAGATGCCAATAAATGTTATGATAAGTAATCGTTATCGTAAAACCATTTATGCATGAACATTTTATGCTTATATATTATTATTATAAATGGAGTTATGGGGAAATAAAGTATGCCTTATGATTTATTCTGTACGAACGTAAACAAACAGTATGCCAAAAAACGTTATGCAGCCTTATAATATGCCAATTAAATTTATGCATCCCATTAATGTAGATGTACTGATTCGTTTTATTTAATCTATAACCTATATTTAATAGTTTCTAGCAACTATAGATATAAGTGTACGGTCCTACAGAGGAGCAGGTCCTCCTGTCACAGATGTACATTTCAAAATTTAATAGGAGGCCTTGGCCACTAATGTATACAAATCTTTGTTGTGCAATAAATAATTTTCATTTTCATTCATTTTCATTCAATCCGGTGAATTCGTTGAATAATAATTTTGAAACAATACTAATTTTACTGATATTAGAGAGGTTTGGTAATTGAAACCTTATTTTGCTAGAATTTAATAATAGACACGATATACATTAACGAAAGTTTTCCTATAGATATATATAAGATTTCTTCGAAATACAAGCCTTATATGATTGAAGATTGAAGTTTGATTCACCTGTTACCTCGTAGATTATTGATCTTTTTGTTTTGTTTCGCTCTAACCTCATCAGCCAGACCTATTCAACTTTTACTTAGTCTAGTACTAGCAATTCGTTTTTACATGCAGGGTGATTCATCGAGATAGGTCAGTATGGGAAAGTCTAAAACTTTGTTATTTGTTCTGAGGAACCATGTTATCGATATAAAAGTTTAGAAAAAATTTAAGGATTGTTAAATAACTCATGCGCCATTCAGAAATCGAACCTGTAGCCTTATTACGTAACTTGTGATAGCAAAAAACCGTTAGCCCTACCAGCTACAGGATCGCAGTAGCAAACAAATTGTATGCAATATTAAGTTTTTTTGACGTTCAGCGATAACTGCGCGGTAATCGCTAATAGCTTTTCTTACATTTTACTATGTCGAATTTTTTGATAAAAAATATTTTAAAGTCACAAGGCTTATTACAATTTTATACAACTTAGTCTAACTCAACATTTTATTGGTTGCCTCCGCCATTAAATTTCATTTAAAAGTTTATTATATAGTTTTAAAATTTCCTTTTTTTTAAATCTTCTTTTCCTTACCTTTTTGTGTGTATTATGTTTATGTTATTGTACCACTGTTCTCTTTCATTTGTAACCTAGCTGCATTAGTTAACCTTAAAGTGAAAACTTGTAATTTATTTATTTAATCAAAGAAACATACAGCATCAATATTTCACATAGACATGTTTACGATGAATAGTACATTTGCCAAAACAGTTTCCAACGTTAACTATTACATTACAAATACTTATTAATATATTACTTACATATTGAAATATGACAATATTTGAAGAAATTATTACTTAAAATTATAACAAGCATATAAACGTAAAAAAAATGAATTATAATAAATTTATATTAACAAAAATCAGAAATACTAGTTTAAATGGCAAAAATTGTAATAAAACATGTTATGGGTCTTACGATCTCTTTTCTTCTTTCATAGATGAACTAAAAGCATTTAGTTTACAGTTAAATATGTCATTGTGACAATAACAATCGTTATGTTTGTTGAAAGCTCTAACAAGAAAACGATTTTTCGAATAATTCGTTCTACATTTGGTGACAGAAAATACTGAATTGGAGCGACTACCTAGCGACCTAGGACATCTAAATGAGATATGACCGAGAAGGGCAGGAGAATCTATATAATTATTAATTAGCTTAAACAAAAATATTTGATACCTATATTCTCTCCGTAACTAGCAGTTGAGGGATTATATTCTTGAACTTATAACTCAATCTACTTACTAAGTTATTTTGATTTTTTTCGATTTGATCAACGTAAGTAGTATAAAGAGGGTTCCATACTGTAGAAGCGTATTCCAAATGGTAATGAGCCCTAACATAATATGTTTATTATCTATTTTCCATAATTATGTATAAGTTAGCTGTAAGTTTTCCAAAAAGTGTTAAATATAATAAAATAAAATAGACTTGATACTTTTATTATTCTTACTGCTGCTATAATTTCATAGCATTTCTTAGCAACTGCAGCGTTATATGGTACTCATACTAGCAATAGGTGCACATTTTTATCACGTGATTGATATCAAGAGTATTGATGGCAATCACTAAAGTAATTTTCCAACAATTCTTGCATTCCTTCGAGCACTAGACTAACTAGATCATATTTCATTCTATTTCAGTATAAGCGTGTATAGTTAATATATCTATTAGAAATTAATTAATTTACCATCTAGCTTGATTACGTTTTGATTATGTCTTATTTGATATATGAAGACACTCTTTCTGTAATCAATATATTTTATTAGAAATTTGATATTTTCTGGCTCAATATTTGTACAAATATTCTAATCTGGTTGCTCTCCGTAATGGGGGGGGAGGGGGGGTTATATTACTTAAATAGGACTTTTCCGCAGGCCTTTTGCCGGTTTATGCAACTCACACCAACTATTGCGGCATTTTGGTGTGAAGGTAAGTACCCTTGCCTTCCATGCCAGAGGTCCCGGGTTCGAATCCTGGTACAGACAGATATTTTATTATATTTGCTTTCTAGTCATGGATGTGTACGTATGTTTATTTAAGTTTATTTCTAAAATTTATACTTGAAAAAAAATACCTATGTGTGCTTATTATTTATATGTGCTATATTTCTTAAGTTTATTTATCCGTTACCTAGTATCCATAACACAAATTCTTAATGATACTTGATTTGGGCTAGATAATGTGGTGTGATTGTTAGAAATATTATTTATTTATTATTATTTATTATTGCAATTCAAAATTCAAATGAAAATTCCTATATACGATGCTCACTGTGCATTCATATATTTCAGATTTTATCTTTAAGAGGCCAACGAACCAACATACTGAATTTTACTATAACAAAGCTTAAAATGAATATATCTGACCCACGCCATGATAGAGCCGTGTATGTAAATCCCGTAGTGATTTATAACATACGGAACCCAGGACTATATAAAAACCTTTGACAAGTGATGAATGTGAAAGGGAACGCTAAATCTAGTTGAAAAATGTTCCCTGCTACTGTAACTCTGTACTTTCAGGCTATGACGATAAAGTATAATGTTAAGAGTTTTGTGTATGGCATGGTTCTTACGTTAATTTCAAGAGCAGAGTTGGATTTTTTGCGAATATCCTTATTTAAAAACAGCTTGGAGCTAAGGGGTTTTAAAATGTAAGTATATTGAGTACTTGATGTATTAAATATACGATATACTCGAAGCTTACCTACTTAGTTTGATGAAGCCGATGTCCCCGCAATAGGATAAGAAAATCTGTTGTAACACACAAAGAAAATAAAAAAATTGTGGTCAATTGTAATTAAGGGTTGTAATTAATTTTACATATAGAGATTTTATTGGACAAGATTTCTGTGTACAAAAAGTGAAGCATGATTAAAGAACGCAATATTGATATTTTCATTTAATATCTATGAACTATGTACCTCTTTCTAATTTTCCAATCCTTAATAAATTTTTTCTTGGCTACGTAAAATATTACTTCGATACCTAGTTACGTGAAACCTTACGAAATTAATTAATATGCGTTAACGATAAATGCGATTGTTGTTTGTTGAGCCCGCGCCGATCAGAAATTCGTTGTGTTATAAAAGCTGAAAGTTTCAAAGCAGAAAAATTTTTTTTATGTATGGAACGCTGGCGAGTTATAATTTATTTTAAAAGTTCGATTGTCTAAAATCCAAAATTTATTTCTTAAAATTTAAACTTCCTTCAACATATTTTTACCAGCATTATGAAACTATTGTGTGTCATAGAAACTGCGTTGTGAACGTTTTCGTGCAATGATTTTTTACGACTTCAAGTCCAACTGGAAAGCTGATAAAACGTTCGACTTCAATTAGCTTCTAAGGCGCCTTCTAAAGCAACTGTGTACCGCTGGTATAACGAGTTTAAGTACGGTCGCTTAAATTTGAAGCATAAAGAAAGAAGCGGTCGTCCTTTGTCTGTTGTGACAAAAAAAAACGTGCTACGAGTGAACAATTTGATTAAACACTACCGGTGAATCACATACGAGGAGATTCAGAACATTCTGCAGATTAGATCGGGAGGTGTTCATGATATTTTACAAAACTACCCTTTTGTAAGGAGGATTGTTACGCACTTTGTGGGCACCCTACAACTCCATACCTCCGCGCGCGTGGAATGGTCCCATGATATGATTGATAAATTCAAAGCAGGTTCTTCCCGCCGTGTTTACGACATTTTAACAGGCAACGAAGATTAGATTTATCATTATGATTCCGAAACAAAGCGCCAGTGTTGAGTATGGCTGTTTCAAAACGAACCAACGCCTACAAAAGTGAAATGATCGAGAAGTGCTGGAAAAATGTTGTTTGCCAGTTGTTTCTCCTTAACGGGGTATTTAGTATCGATTACCTTAAGAAACAAAAGTAGCAACAATGCAGAGTGGTATACTACCAAATACTTGCCAGAAGTTTTTGATGCTGAGAGTAACAAGCGACCAAATACTTTCTCCAATTCAAACAGGGATTCTGAGGTCTTTTGTCCACCATGACAACGCTTCCACGCACTCAGCGATCAAGACGAGGAATTTTCTTAACACCACACTGGTAAAACTTTTGGGTCATTTGCCTTGCAGCCCTGATTTGGCACCGCATGACTTCTTCTTGTTTCCTGAAATTAAAAACCAGCTCCAGGAAATACAATTTTTAACGCCAGACGATGCACTCATTGCTTTTGAAAAAGCCGTTGAGAAAGTACCTGTTACGGACTGGAAAATGTGCTTTGAAAAGTTGGCTCAGACGCACAAAACTTTGTGTAGACGCTGGTGGAAACTTATTTTTTTTTTATTGAAATAGGATTAGACGTTTGTCTTCTATCTCACCTGATGGAAGTGACGATGAAGACGAAGGTGTTACACGTCTATCCACGAGATACCTATTCACTCGACGCTTGAAAGAACTAGGACTATAGTTTTCTGGAAAAACAGACGTAGGCAGTTCATTCCACACCTTGGCGACCCGCACCAAAAAGGAACTCTCGAAGCGTTTGGTTCGACTTCTTGGGATATCTACCATGAAGGGATGGAAGGTCTGTCTACGTCCAGTAGTCCGATGCAAGAAGGGTGTGGGTTCAACCTGATCAAAAAGAGCATTCACGCACTCTCCAAAATGTAATCTGTAGAAGACTGCTAAACTGGCAACTTTCCGACGATGGTGGAGGCTTTGCAGTTTTTTGGTGGTGAGATCAAAGTTGTTAATAATTTTTCGGGCTCTTCGGTCAACTGCGTCCATCGCTTCTAGTTGGTACTTTGCAGAACCATCCCAAAGGTGGCTACAGTACTCCATACAAGATCGAACTTGAGCTGTATACAAATTAAGTAGCTGTTCAGGGCTGAAGTACCGTCGGACCATTCGAGATGATGATGAAGATCTTATAAAAAATATGAGCTGTAGGACATTTTTATTATTTTTCTTAAAACTTTTTGAGTCTCCCATGTGTAATAATAATACAGATAAGAACGATGTCTGAACACAAAGTTTGGATCATGGTGGCTTTGGAACATAATGGGTAGCGAATGTGTATAACTTTGTACCCACGTTATGTAAAAGTATAAATCTCAATTTTAATATGTTTTATTTGGATTAACCAGTCAACATCATATTCGGAGATCGTTCTTACCTACATTGGGGACATACACAGAAAAACTTTCAGCTTTTATAACTTATCGAAGGTTTGATCGTCGCGAGCTCTGGCTCTGTAAGGCTAGCGGAATGAGTTTCAAATAAACGTATCCTATCTGAAGCAGTGTTTTATATCCTAAAAACGAAGAATATTCGTGTTATTTTCTCGCTTGCATCTTGATCTGAAACATCTTACGTTCATTTAACCGACTGTTCTGAATATGAAGGAAAGGTTGTTCTGAATATGAAGAAAACCCGTTAAACTAAGCTATAATTTCGGAGGTATGAGTAAAGTCCGCTAACCCACGGTAGGTAGGCAAGCGTGGTGGACCATAAATTGAGTGAAATGAACCCTCGCTTAGTGCGGCTGATGTTTCTGCAGTAAGTTAATAAGGCGGTCGCGGAGATCCTTTGCCCAGTCTTATGAATTAGTTTAAAACAATAAGGTCTAAAAAAAATTAAATACCTTTTAAAAAAAAAATTAATGTCTTTGTTAGATATTATAAAATTAATAAAACACAGAACATATTTAGGAAAACTTTCATTTATTTTACAAAAAGCATATTCGATTACACACACATAATCCTTATACACATTTCGAGTTAAAATTACCACTTTATAAATTATTACTCGAAATAATTTATAAAATCTCAAACATAATAAGAAAGTTAAATGATAAACATTAATATTTACATGAAGCTAAATTAATTCTGAATTTGTCATTCATGTTAACCTAAGATGAGTTTTTTGCAAAACGAGTTAAAATTTTTGTCAATTTGACCATGTTGTAATTTTATAAACTCGGTACCAAAACAGACACGTCAGCTCAAATTATTGTGTTGTCGATCATCATTGGCCTTTAAAATGTTGATTCAATCATTACCTTTTACGTTAAATAATTAATTTTTAATTATGTTTTTTTTATAAAAAAAAAAATGTCTTTTTACTTTTGCAAAGAAGAATAAATAGTAGAACACTACAATAAATTAGAAATTTTTTTCGATCCTCTCTTACTTTTGTTCTTACAAGCTTCAGTCACGAAGCGCTCCATTTTAAATCAATGTCGTCGAGTTTCTTTATCTTAAATATATTCATTTGGTTTGTCTGAGAGACCTTTACGACAGTTTCAGTACTTACCTAGTATTTAACTCAATATTGCAATACCAATTAGTCATTTTGTTCGGTTCGTAAATTTTTTTTTTCGTTTTGCCGTTGAACTCATGTTAGTGTAACTATTCTATATGATTATTTATTCTTTAAACTATCACAGTCTAAAATTGAAATCTATATATTTAAAAAAAAAACAAGATTAAACTATGAAATCAGCTAATAGTTATTGCACAGGATTCACATTTTCTACTTATTAATTTACTGTAAAGGTTAAAGTTTAAGATTTATTTTTACACTTAAACGAAAAGTTATTACATCAAAACAATAATATTATGTATCATAGAAAACTTAATTTTATAAGAAGCTTTATTTGAGTTAGTTAAGAATATATGGTAAACCTTAAATAATGACATTTATTATAAACAATGAATTTTGAATAAACATAATTTTGAAACAATATCTTTTTTACTTGCAAAGATTATAAAATCACGTGAAGCAAAGCACATTTAAATTATACAAATGGACGGATCAAAAACAAATGTAGACTCAAGTTTAAATAAAATCAATAATGAAACTAAAACTATAGGAACAACGATACACCGCCTATAGGTAGGTACATTTATTTCATTTCACAGCTAAACTCAGAATTCAGTAAACCATATAAAAGGACACTGTTTAAGAATTCAACAAGACTCATTAGATATAAAGAAGTACTGTCCTCCTTAGATTTTTTGATAACTATATAAGCTCAATCGAGTTTAGGGACCACAGGACGAATAAACGCAATAGTCAATATTACTATAAAATACAATATTTGATTCAAAATTGACTTTTATATGATGTAGTTGTAGGAAGCTACTATTTTTGATTAAAGCCTTTGTATAGTGGCCAGTAGAAACAATGTGATCAAATCTTCATACTTGCTAAAATTTATGTTTTTTTTTTCATTTTGACAGTGTCCTTTTGATGGTTAATCGGATTGTGTCTAACACTGTTATACTAGTAAAGATATACATTTTATTTTAGAATGACAATGGTGTGATACTCTGCGTTATATAATCTAATAAGTTCACAACCATTAATTATTACTTGTTCATACTTACATTCTGTATAAGAAGATTTTTATAAATGTTCACTTCATCATTACAAATGAATATTTTCACAAAAATGTCAAGAAAGTTATGACTCTTATTAGTATGAGTATGGATTGATTAAACATATTCTAATAAATAATAATAATTTCTTCATTTATTTAATTATTGGTTTGATACTACACTACGAAAAATTAAATACCAACGAATATAACATTATTGACAGAGATTGTATAGGACCTAATATACATTTTGATTATTAATTTCCAAAAAAATTGGTGTGTTCATAAATTTCACAGGTCTTTTAAGTAATAAACACAAATCGCAGAGGTTTTTTCTTAAAGATATGTAACTATACATTAGGATAATTATTAGCATGGCGATATTTAAAAAAAGATGTCACCTACTTTCTTCCTTACATTTTTACTGTGCACTGTATGCAGTAATTTTCTTTAAACAGCTTTGGTAAGACACTTTTTACAATGTTTTTCATTAATATGTAAGATACAAAACTTATTTTATTATGTATTTTTGCGCAAACATTGAAACCAGACGCAATTAACAATAAATAATTAGCCATCCAATCAATAGGAAATTATGAAACATATATTATTTTGACAACATCAATAGAAATATAGAGGATATCAGTAGATACGATTATTTACATTTATATATTTTTATATACAACACACATTTATTTTTTTTCCACATTAAAAGATTACCACAGTTACATTCACGTATCTAGGCTTAAATGATATTTTTTTTCGGTTGCAATGATAATGTAATAATAGAATTAAAAATTCCGATCACTTATGTTTTAAAAAAGTAAAATAAGCTTAATTATATTGTCAATTTATTGATCTATTGCTAGTTGATCTAATTAATTAAATTGATTATTTTTCCGTCACTGAATTCTATTAAAATTTTAATTAATGATTAACCATAAAAACTACAAACGGTCACATCAAAATTAAATTGAATTATTTTCGTGTGAAATAAATGTGAAGGGTACTCTGACGGCTTAGCCTTATAAGGGAATCGGAATGTGGCAGATGTCTATTAAAAAGTTTTTGCTTTGAATTTAAAAGAAACAAGTGAAGAAATTCAAAATATAAAATAAGTAAGTAAGAATGACTATTGTTGACACATTTCGATGAGCTCCGCGCTCGAAGCAATGTGATATTCGCTTAATTTAATAAATACAAAAACTAAAAGGAACCAAATTCTTTTATTCCCCCACCGACGCAGCACGACGGTACTTATTTGTAACAAAAGTGTCCCAAAAATGATTCAATTATTTTTTCTACTATGCATTTTGTGTTAAAAACGTTCCAAAAAAATAAAGATAACACAAAAATATAATATATAATTGGATTGATGACGATGTTAACTGTTTGCGGTATAATTTATTTTAAGATTTTTCTTGAAGGATCTACATAATTTTCAAGAAACTTTTCCATGAACTATATAATTTCAATCTATATACTTATATGACATTTACACTGACTACAAATATTCAATATTATTACAACATGTAAATATACATTTTTATATTTTTTAGAAAAAGGAAGACACATTGAATTTGATTATAGACATCTTTAGATTAGACTTCGAAAATGTAAATAAGAAAGATTTAATAAAGAACGTGATCTAAGGTCACTTTTAGTGTGTTAAGTTAAACAAAAATACAAAGTTATGTTACATTTTAGTCTTATTTATTGAAGAAGAGGCATTACAGGGTTTAATTAATATTCCAATTATATGTTAAGACAGACACGTAAGGAACGATTAAGTTATAAGCTTTGTGAACTAGTTTCGAAATTCCACTCTTATCTTCTTAACCTGAATTTTAAATTTGGGATAAACAATATTTTTAATGCCATATGCATATATCACTGGACCAGTTAAAGGTTTAGCTAAGGTATAGCGAGAGTCTTTGGTGTATGCTTCGTAGTGTGCGCTTGCAGAACAATGGTGGGGTTGAACGTCGTGAATGGCACGGACTATATACAGTACTGCAGAAATCCACGGTACGTCCATGATTGAATAAAGCTTTGCTTAAGTAACGTGATTTTATAAAGGCCGGACTCAAATATGTTAAAATGTTAATTAAGGCACTCGTAAGTATAGATATTGTTGAGCAATTCTAGACTTAGACACGAATAGTTAACGTACGGATTCACATAGCAAAATCTATACTTCAGTTATCCTTTATAAACCGTTTCACATCTCTGAGTACGGGCGTACGTTTGCTGAGAGTGTTTATGGATGCAGAAAAACCCAGCGTTATGTTATTCCCAAAGTGAATGAGTAAGCTTGATACCCTCTATAAATGAATTGTTAGTTTGGTTTGAAGTGTATAATTTATGCTGTTGCTACTTAAAGCTTATGAAATGGCCTATAGTCATCCATCTTTAAAAAAATTAACATATTTGTGTAATGTGATGACACAACTTTATCTAAATTTTCGATAGTAGTTCACAAACAGCTTTATATTACAATGTTAATATCTTTTGAATCACAACATTGACACACGCATCTTAAACCACGGTTGTCTACAGACATTTAAATATAGAACATCAATAATTATTTTTAAAACCTTTTTTTCTATTGAAGCGTTATTTGTCCCCATATTTAAACGTATCTTCCTATTAAAGTTTAAATAAAATATATTAATTACTTAAAGTTTGTATTAACAAATATCTAATTTTAAAATCTAAATTATTTAGAATACTACTTATTTTAAATATTTACATTGTTTTTGGTTATGTGTATGTTTTATGCATATTATATATTTTATGTTGGTTTTGAATAATACCACGTTTTAGTTGGATAAATTGTGTGAATAGCGTTGACTCTTAGTTTGAAAACGTTTGATATGCTTTTTTATATAATTGCTTATTACACTCCGCGATATATTTCTTATATTATTTAATCAAATAAATGTAGTGATGCTCAAATTCAAAAAATAATTTTAACTCCAAAAAAATGTTGTGAAGGGTAAACATGAAATAAAAGCAGCAATACAATTTTATTTGAAACTGCGTGAGACGATTTATTTTGGAGTTGTTACAAATTATTGTTAATAACTGTTAAAAAACAGAAAATTTTCATTTTAATACTACGATATATTTAACCATAGTCACATCTCTACTAAATTTACAGTTCTTAACTCTAAAACTTGACATATTGCTATGACATATCTTATAATAAGTTCATTAGTAATCAGAAAGAAAACAATAAATTACTTACATAGAAATACACTTATTTATTTACAACGTTGTTAATTACTTTGGCCTTTTTCTAACTAGTTAAATCGATCTATTATTTACAAATAGGCCTAATTAAAATGTAATATATGCAGCATCTTGTTTGAAATATATCAAAAACAATTAACGAAAACAAGCAAGTGCTCGGAGTAAAAATTTTCAACAAAACAGTGATATTAAAATTAATGTATTAAAATAAAATTAACACACTTAATTATAACAGTTTATCAATTAAACACTTTAAATACCTTCTTCTATAATAAATACAAAATTATTTACAATTAGATAAGTTTTAAAGGCTAACGTACACTAACGTACTCTAATGTCCTTCGTTGAAGTTCTGTATAGGCCATCAGACACAAGAAGTGATTTCAAAATTCGGTGATACTCAAAGAGATGCCAAATCTGATTGTCTTCTTGAAGGTAAAGGTACCCTTAACTGAGCCGAACCCCGTCTATCAAGACGTTCCAACGCATCTAGATCAGAACTGTTTCGCCTACAGAAACTACAAAACGCACAAGCTAAAGTGTTCTTAAACGCATTACGAAAATCTCTATTAAAATACGCATATATTATAGGGTTTAACGCTGAATTAAAATATCCAGTCCAAAACATGATTACGTTCACAACTTCTGGGTACACACAGGTATCGCACAATGAGGTTGACACGTAGAATAGAAAGAACGGGAGCCAGCACAATATAAAAGCACCCATGATTATACCCAAAGTCCTCGCGGCTTTGTGTTCGCGTTTCATTTTTAAAATGTTTCTATCTTTTGTAGGCGTATTCGCGTTTATGTGTAATGCCCCATTTTTATCGCCTACTTCTCGAGAATGTCTGTGCATTAACATTGCGTTGCCAGCCCTGGCATGCAATGCTTTTTCTTGTCTGTTTGCTTCTTTAAATATTGCCAAATAAGTGAATATCATTATTGTACACGGGATCCAGAACGATATTGAGCTGGATATGACGGCGTAAGGTTTGTTCACTTTAAAGTCACACTCATTAGTTTTTCGGTTTAAAAGATGATCGTCAGTGGTATACCAACCCATGAAGATAGGGGCGTATGATATCGTGATGGGACTGAGCCAGGTCGCGGTTAACATGATGAACGCCATCTGTAAAGAAGTAAAAGTGCGACACTTGATTTATTTATGATAGAAAAAAGTAAGTGGACATTGTAAACTTGCTAAGCTAGACTGGTTAATAATCTTTGTAAGAACAGACATTGGTCTGTTAGATGTAAATGTATGTTAAAGAGCCATTCTAGTTTTTGATTAAGATAAAAAAGCACTACTTTGCAGTTACACCATGGACAACATAAAAAATTTTATCATCAGCAATTTGTCATAGCTGTTTTCGTTTAATATATTATATTCTTAATGATACAGTTTAGCAGCATTATTGTTCATCTGACATTGTTAACCCATTGCAGTAGCCTTCGACACTCTTATTAAAAAGCCAACATACATTTATTTGTTCAGTAATTTAAAAAAACTGCCACTGAATAAATATTTAAAAACAGCTACTATATCAAATTTATCTTTAGATGATTTTATTCGTTTTAATTCAATAACTACGAGAAAGTAAGTATGGTGATAAAGTTAATTACCTTCTCGTACAGATGAAACATTAATTATGGAAATTTCGAGCCCCTAATTATCTATTCAACAAATTTTAATGAAATATTCTTCGAAGTTGAAGATAATGGCTTTTTTATTTTTAAAGTAGGGTTTCCTACAGGTATTGTTTTACAGATCTTTGATCAAATAAGATTTTATATATGGAATAAAAAAAGTAAATTACTTTGTTAAATAAACATAAGTGAGTAAATTTTATTTCATTATTAGTGTTTGATTTATTTCTTATTTAACTAGATTAATTACTGAAGCTGATGATTAATATTAAAATATACAATTGAAATTGTTTCTATTATATGGCTTTATAAAATATCAAAAGATATCAAAAATTTTCTTTGAAATGACAAAAAAAGTGAAGGGAAAATGTCTTTTATTTATAAAATCGTGAATTTGTTATAAAAATGTTTTAATTGTTTAAAGCACAGTTAATACGTTGCATAGATTTCGGAAATTTAGGGCTAACTCTATTATGGAACTGTGATTTAAATATGAGATAATATGTTTTACTAATAATAAGATAAAATTATAAATGAATAAATAAATAATTCCCAGAAAAACACACCAACCGTATAGACCCACAGTAATTAGAGCTTGCGTTAGGGATGACCATACAGCGAACTGGGGGGAACCCAGAATAAACAAACATATCTAAATATCAACAACCATGACCCGAAAACAAACATCTGTGTTCATCACACAAATAAATGCCGCGACCAGGACTCGAACCTGGGACCTCCAGCGTGTGAGGCTGGCTACTAAACCCTACGCTACTCAGCCGTCAAAATCTTATACGTAGGTACTACCAAATTTGTAAAAATATTTTGACTCCTTTTCATCTTTTGCCATAAAGTAAAACATGCTTCATGGATCTTCTATCTGGAATGTGATATTAACCCAAATCAAAAAATTTACTTAATCTATTTTGAACCGATGAATTGAAATTATCGGATCATATTCATAATGCATAAGTTTGTCAAACAGTTTCAGTTTACACAATTTCTCAAAATCCCAGAAAATATAAAGTCGTTCGAAACTTAACAATCCGGAAAACCAATCACTTTGTACTATCCAAATAAGATCAATGTTAACACTCAAACATTTACAGAATTGTAAACCTTATTACATAATAATACTGTTTAAATTTCGATAACAAGGTCCAATTTATTTTCTGCGAAACAGTACTAAAACCAAATTCTAGGAATTGTTGAAAGTTTCGTTGTTAGTTCAGTTACTGCTATTATTTGTTATAAGGATTCCATGAGCTGTTTCATGATTGAGCACTTTTCAAACTTCTTTGAGTATCCGGCTCCGTAAATCAAGCTTTACTAAAGCTACTAAAATTAATAAAGCTGTGGCACAAACTTTATTCTGACACACACAAACTCTAGGTAAATATTTTCTATCATCAGAGGTACAATGATGTGTTATAACTTAATATTTTAATTGACTTTAATTAACTGTTTTTCCATAAAAGCTCTGTAGTATGTATCAAAGAGAGAAATATGCAAATTATATTTATGGTTTTATTAATAAATTTCTACAATCTACATCATAAATGTGCGTTTGAGCGGTTACCTCAAGAATTATCGTCAAAAGCAGCAGGTTATATCGATCAATTTGTGAAAAATGTCTTATCAGTCGGAAGAAGAGAGACAAGTTTTTGGTTATAATTGTGTGCGTCTGACGAGTTCGAAATGGTTTCTTGACGGGCACTTATGAGACGAGGGTATTCCCTCACATATTTAGAACATGAGTTAGATCATAAGGGAAATTTCATGCCCTACAACTGATATGTATACAACAGTTCGACAGTACTAGGAACTGAGGAGCCCATTGGCAAACAATTAATTTTCTTTAAACGTACTTGATGTTAGAAATACAAATAACATTAGTCAGTTTCAACATTTATAAGCAACTTGGGTGCAATTTTTAAAAACAATTAAGTAATGTACGTAAATTAATAACTTAACGGTATATTCTTATTATATATTTTTTTTAAATTCAATGTGCTTTCAAAGAATTGCATCAAAATTGGTCACATGCGTTAAACTTATAACCTCTTTTTACGTCAGGCTTAATGAATCATGAAATACTAGTATTATTGCCATAAAAACACAAATACAAATTCTATTGAATCTGGTTTATAATTTAAAAAAAATTTACAGGTTTTTACACACTAAAATCTACAAAATATTTGACACAGATCTTTCTCAAAACCCTTTTAAAATATAATTTAGTAGAGCTTGGTCTAAGGATAAAAAGCACTCACCTTCTTTGTCATTTTAATAGGATACTTTAGTGGCTTCACAATCGCGTAGTACCGGTCCACCGATATGCAACAGAGATGTAATATTGATGTGGAAGTAAAGTAAACGTCCGAGGAATTCCAAAGATCACAAATAACAGTTCCGAATATCCACTCGTCATAGAATTGTACGCTGAAGTTGAATGGCATTACCACCATAGCCACTAAGATGTCGGCAAAAGCTAGGGACACGACGAAATAGTTGGTGATGACTCGGAGTTTCCTGGGGATAAAGAACAATGATTCATGAAATGAGTACTTTGGAACCTCGCTTAGTAACCGGGAAAGAAAATAATAAGTAATACTTAAAAAAAGATCAGTAAAAAGTGTAAGAAGATGTAAATTTTGGAAAAAGTATTTAATCTGAAACAATATTTGCGACTTTTGTGGAGACACGTTATTATTAATTGTTCCTTCTATTGTGTTCATTTTAGGCTGACTATCATAGTGGCGCTGAAAATTTAATGGTGCTATTATTATTTGGCAGACAATTGCAACCATTGTTTCTCATAAATATATTCGTATTCGTTGCAGATTACAATAAACAATGGATAAGGTATCAACACTTTGAAAGTTATGATTTAGGAAAATATTGCAATTGGAGATTATTAATAGAAGATATTAATTTCATTTTATTCTGTTTACAGGAAATATGTTGCTTGGTATTTACTTCAAAAATACATTATTTACTAGCTCAAAGTGCAGGCTACATCGGGTGCGAAGCAAAGTATAACTTACTAACTTGTATCAACCTACTAAAAGATAGTTTAGAGACTTGTTCAACTTGCAATGAAGCAATCCAAATAATATTTCTTCCTAAATTTCTTCCAGAATTTTCTTTCATAATACCTACCTATGTCTCATAACACTGACAATAACCAGTAGGTTGCCCAGTACTGCCATGACGACGATGAGCAGGAGGATGACCGTCTTGATCTTGGGCACGACAGCATCATTCCAGACATCATGGTCGCCGGCTGTCGCATTTGTTGTTAAGTTCCTTTCGGTTAAGTTTACAAGATCCATATGGGTCAGCCTGTAATCAAATTTGATATATATATACTCATTCTGAAGTAAGCAAATCTTGTATAATTTTATATAAAAGTTTGAGAAAAACTACGAACACCATAATACAAAACGTCCGTAAACCGTAAAAACATGTAATATCGTAAAAAAAGACAGGTGCAGGCGCAGGACTGTTACCAACAAACGAAAATTATTGCGCAAATTGTAAACGGTTCTAATTTTATGGGTAGAATGTGGATTTAACGCAAGCACTGTGGTTAACTCACATGTACTTATATTCATCTTTAGATGGGTACACTACATAAATACGAAAAACTTAATTCCGATAGTCATAATCACGAATTTCAAAATTCCAAATTTAATAACACCAAATGATTCGAAATTCCGATAATTAAAATTCCGAGTTTCATAATTCCTAATTTTTCTTCTTCGAAACTTCAAAATTCCAAACGTTTATAATTAGGAAAATCAATAAGCCGAATTTGAAAATACCAAACCATAAAAATTCCTAATTATAAATATTTTTTTGTTCCCCGTTTGGGCAGGAGGAAAAAAATGCATTTCCGCATGCCTCTCGCGCGCGTTACAAGGCATCCGGGACTAGCTCCTAATAAGCACTACCCACTAAAAAACCCCCTGTCGGCTCGTGCAATTTTTTGCCACTCAGCCTTCATCTGAGCGATGGCCAATTGGAGAAAGAGGCCACGCTAGCGGGACCCAGAAGGGGTCACTCGCTGAGATTACATAGCACTGAAGGCGCTCAAAGCACTGAAAAGTAAATAATAAAAAAAAATTAAAAATTGCAAAATAAAATTGAATTAATTCGGATTTACGTTAGAATTAGGATTTACGTTCGAATTAGAATTTAGAATTTGCGGCCAGAAGGGCTTCGAGATCGGCTGACAGTCTGGTGGAAGAGTACGCTTGCGCATTCCTAGGCCTAGCGACTTTGAACATCGAATCTAAGACAGGAGTAGTATATGAGACTAAATCACGAACTAGAGGATTGGGATGGGTTTCGGAGCGTTTGAAGAACGATTCTGAGAGTGTTTTGAGGTGCTGTTGCACTGTAGGTAGTTCAATATCTCTGTGCAAGTCCGCGTTACGCACGTACCACGGTGCGTTTGTGGCCCTGCGGCAAAAGAGGTTTTGGAGGGAGGGTTTGGCGTAGGCAAAGATTGGCGAGGCATGTGTCATGATGGGTCTAACGCAGACCTTGTAAAGTGTACGTTTGTTTCTGAAAGAAATTTTACTTTTTCTACCTAACATGCTATTTAGGCGGCCTAAGTAGTGACGGGCGAGTTTCGAAACTCTTTCGACGTGTGGCTTAAAAGAAAGCGTCGGATCTAATGTGACGCCTAAGTATTTAGTACTGCGCTTCCAGGGGATGGGAATGCCTAACATTCACACGTGGGGATCGCCAGCGGGACGACGGCGTTTGTGGTCGAAGCGCATCGCAGAACTCTTTTCAGGGTTCACATCGTGCGCCATTTTTGAAACCATACACCAAGGGCGTTTACGGCCTTTTGGAGTCTGGTTACAAGGTGCGGAACACTGTGGCCTTTGGTTCAAAGTGCGGTGTCGTCGGCAAAGAGGGCGAGTTCGACGCCTTTCGGCGGGATGGGAATGTCGTTGGTGTACACGGTGTACAGCAGAGGGGCGAGGACTGAGCCTTGAGGGACTCCAGCCTTTATGGGACGAGGCGCGGAAAGCGTGCCTTCGTGTTTAAATCGAAACGTACGTTCTTTGAGAAACGACGCTATTAAACTGACTAGGCGATCCGGTAAACCTATTTTGTAGAGTTTATAAACGAGACCGCTGTGCCAGACTTTGTCGAAAGCCTTGGCTACGTCAAAGAAAACTGCGATCGTTTTCTTTCGTTTCGGATAGAAGCCGTTAAGTATGTACTCCACGATTCGATGGACTTGCTGAGGGCAGGAATGCTTAGCGCGAAAGCCGAACTGGTGGGGAATAATGAGAGGATCGCCATCCGTTGGAAACAGATGGTTCCGCATTCGAGAGAGTATGACTCTTTCGAGAAGTTTAGACATTGCCTTGAGGAGGCTGATGGGCCTGTGATTAGCCGGGATATTCAGAGGTTTACCTGGCTTGGGAATGCCTATAACTGTTGCTTCTTTCCAAGCTTTTGGAAGGTAGCTTGGAAAGTAGCTATGGTCGAAGCAGGCATTGAAAGTGATAGCTAACAAGGTAAGCACCTGTTGAGGTGGTGAAATTCCATCCGCACCCGGAGCCTTTTTTGACTTTTGATTTCTAATGAGAAGCGAGATTTCGTCATTAGAGACTGTGACGGGGTCGGCGGTGATGGGGAGAGAGTCTCTGCGAAAGACTTCGTCCTCCACCGCCTGGATGTATGAGGGATCAGCAGGTTGTGTGCTGGGCGAGCATTGTTCGGCAGTGTTGTCAGCGAAGCATTCGGCTTTCTCTGCGACTTCGAAGGCAGTAGTGCCATCGGGACGAGTGAGAGGAGGAACGTGAGAGGCGGTGTCTACGCGTAAGGCTCGGGCCATACTATAGTACGCTTGGTGGGACGGAGAGATATTTACCATGAGATCGTTCAACTGAGCGTCTCTAATTATTAATAATCCTCAATATCATAAATACGAATCCTAAATATCAAAATTCCGAATAATATTAGTTGCAATAACAAACGCCTTGTAAAACTGCATAAGCACATCAATTTATAAGTTCGAGCATTCAAGTAGTCAGCTGGATATGAGAAAGATTATTTAGTTTTTTGTACCGAGTTTTTCTTGAGTATGACGGTTATGCACTGAAATGCAAATCCTCATTTAGCGCATCGCCAGCTGCTGCCACGGCACGCTCGCTGCGCTTGCTTGGCTCGCGCTGCATTATCTACATAGAGACTAGCTGCTCCTCCTCACTTTGCTCGTCGTCGCGCCTAATTTGTATAATTTCAAAATGTGATTGTGATTGTGTGAATGATTTACATTATAATTTTTAACATATACCCGTTTTAGATACTGAATTGAATTTTCTGAAAATTAAAATTCGGAATACCATATTTTAGACTAGTAACACAGCGGGTTTTTCATTCTTCGTACTAATGAAAGTCGGAGAATTAAAATTTCGTATTTATAAATTTCGATGAAATAAGAATCGTGTTTTTGAATAGCCGGATTAAGTCTCTTAGGGATTGTGAAATTCTGAATAAAAAAAAATCGGATTATTCAAATTCGGAATTACATAATTCGGAATTATCGGGTGTTCCCTCTTTAGATCTATGTTTAATATTTATAGCTAAAGTTTTTGTTATTCATGTTCGTTCGACGTTCATTAAGGATGTCTGTTGTTAACCGATAGTAAAATAAAATATTTTGATTTCATAAATATGCTATAAAATACAAAAAAGCAAACAGCTTTTGGCTTAGAAATAATTTATTAAAACATTAAATAATTATTATAGCACGCAAAAGCAATATAAGATAAACTTTATAAAGTTTCACCGTACATTATGTAATAATTTGAAAACTAATTTCCTTTCAAATATTGATCTAAGCTTCAAAATATCTTAATTAATAAACTTTATGAAGTTGAAAATGTATCATCAGCAATATCAACAGTCGAGTATTTTTAGCTATTCTGAGTTAAGGTTAATCAAGAGCCGATTATGTAAGCATAAGAAGCTTTTGATTATTAAAAATGAAAATGCTGAAGTATTTTATTATTAAAAGCCAAACCAATCATAGCTTTTGTAATATATTTTACGTAAAAATAAAAAATATGGATGTAATAAGACAAAAATCGAAATAACTTTTCTACTTAGATTCAAAACGCAATTTTATACTTTACACAACATCTGCTAGATTCGTATTAATTCTTAATTTTGTAAAAATAGTAATTAAGGAGCTGCATCATAATTTGTTAATGTACTTATTTAATTTTATTGTGATAGTTACTTGATTTGTAAATGATAACTGGTTATCTGCAGTCTTATAATCACATTATAAAAACCTTAACCTTATATAGTCTCTAATGAAATTTGCACTACAAAAATAATCTATTCATTTTAAAATACATTAAAAAACTAACAAAGCGATTGGTTGAATATATTTTATGTAAAAAAGATATATCCTTACTGGAGGCTATTTTCCGAACATTGTAATATTCGTTACTCCGAAATGTTTAAGGCTAAAATCTGTAAAGCATGCTTAGGCTTATTTAAGATTTTACTCAGCTCATGTTCAAATAAAAAGTGACTTTGTTCCAAACTCATAGTGATGAATATCCAGTTAAAAATAATAATTTGACCAGTTAGATGAGATAAGTCGTGGGATAATCAGTTTGCTTTATAAGTTTTAGGCTTATTGATGTCACGGCAGTACGACAAAGGTTTTCGCAGCAAATACCTATCTAAAAAAATTGGAACCATTTCACACAAAAAAAACCACAACCAAAAAAAGATAGTGCATTTTAAAATCATATTTCCATACCTTTATCTTGATTGTATTATTATTGTATCAATCTTTTCATGTTCGACCTTTCTCCTTTTTAGTTTCGTGGTCGTTTCTGTAACCATTATTACTAACAGATGTGGTTAAACTTTAATCGATTTCAGTTGTTTGAAATAGTATACTGTACAGCTTGAATGCATGGTTCAGTTGATATTACTATGATTTTTTCTTCTTTACAGTTTCAGCATTGAGGTTGTTCGGGAATTTGTCTTCAGTCATTTTGGTTCACACTGTCGCTATAAGCAGTTTCGTAGAAGATCCATCTGCAACAAGCAAAAATAAAACTAAACGAGGATATTCATATTACATACATAGAGATTTTGTCTGAAACACTCGGGGCGCAAATCAGAGACCGAAAAACAATCCCAAAATATAAAAGAAAATTGCTTATTTTGTAGCAAAATTTTATCTTCACGAAATAAAATTTTACAAAGCTTAACTTCCAAGAAAGTGTTATGGGAATATTCATTTTCTACAACGTGTCTTATTTTATACAAAAGAATATTATTTACATAAACCAACAAAACATTGAGAATATTATTTTAATTTAAGAGGTTTGGTGTGTATTATCCTTAAAATATTTTCATACAAATTTGCGAGTAACAGTGAATGTGCGATATAATAATGAAATAAAATTGTATTTTCATAAAAATTGTCCGCAGAGTCGGTTGAAAATACATGTGATTTTGTTTAGTGATTAATTTTTGTTGAGTGGGACGAAAAGGGAAAATTATTTTAAGACAATCAAAGTACTGCCCTGCTTGTAGTGGGGCACTTGGGGGAAGTCCAGGCTAAGGCGAGAATAGCTTGCGCGTTGTTCGGTCTTGGGTATGTGCTCAGCATACTAAAGGTCGAGAACACTGCAGGGGCTTCCTCGACCTTCTGCTTATTATAATTCTTTGTAAAAGCAGGATATCAATCATCCCTACCCTAATTAGTCCTTTTCTTATTAGCATGCTATTCGTATTCCGATGTCCACGGAATCTGGATAAAAATGGCAAGAATAAGGGAACAAAGGTTATGTTTCTGGAGAAGTAACACTAAGAGAATTATTTAGTTAGTGAATAATAGAAAAATATAAAGGCTGAAAACACGAATAAAATTTTACTAGCTCGGTCTGCGTCTAATTTCTTCTAGATCGTGTAATTATAGCGATCATAGCACGTAGGTGTCTTATTCCTGTGGTGATTTTAATGCAAGAATAAGTCATTGTGTTGATATTTCATAATAAAGAAGTGTATTAGCTTGTAAGTAATTTTGCTTTAGAATGTATCTAAAAACTTTTATTAGTTTAAACCTTCAACAACAAGCGTTTTGTTATTTATTACATCTTATAGGTTTGATGTGTGTATACACATCAAAAGTGTCTAGGGATCAAGTAAACGTTTTGGGGACAAAAATTCAGTCAATATTATTATTATTTTAATTATATTATCAATATTTATAATTGTAAAATTACCAAATCTATATAACCAGAATTAGTTTTTACTTTAAATAAAGAAAAATTGCTCAATCAATCAAATCTCGAAAAGAGGACAAAAAGTAAGATTTTATAATTTTTTACTGTATCAATAAATAACTTAATTAGTCTGTGGATCCACTATTTACACGAATAACACAATCGCAGTGATTTAGCATGATTAATATCAGTTCTTCAAAATCATTTTGAGGAATAACCGCACACATGCTTTCTAACAAGTCAAAAAATTGTTGTGGGGTATGCACGGCATCCACACTCGGAAGAACTCTTCTTAATTGGGTTGAGGTCTGTCTATTGAGCAGGCCACGGCAGGACGTTAAAACCAGCTTCGTAACGTGTGTGGACGTGCATTGTCGCGCATTAGTTGAAACGAATCACCAAACCGGCCTCGTGAAGGGATGATTACGTCTGAAAGACCTCCTCTCCACGTAAATCTGAGCATTGAGGTTGCCCCTGATCCAAGAAAAAAATTTAACCGGTTCTTCCACTAATCCAAATACCGGCCCATATCATTGTTCTCCCATCATACCGATGAACATCGCAAATCACACAACGCCAGTCTTTTTCCTCTCAATCTCTGTGTGCACGAGCCCATTGTAAACGGTCCTACGATGTCAGAGTGCTATAGGTAGGGCTTCCAGTGTTTTGATCGCTTATTAACAAGCCTGAAGAGCTGTGGAGCATTTAAATCAACATCATGGCGGTCATGGTACGATTCGGCTACGCTACCCGTGATGTGATAGCGTGTCAAGAGGTGGCTTACAACGCGCTGTGTAGTGCCAAGAGCAATAGCCTCTCTCATCATCTATTCTTGGTCGTCCAATCACGTCGTTGCTCCATATCAGTGTAATTTTTTACAGTTCCGATGCAGAAATTGTAATGTTTTCGTAAAAATGTCATGACACAGTTTTATAAAAATGCTTATAAGCAGTTGATGTTAATGTTAATAGACTATTAAATCAAAATAAATAAAATAAATTCATTTAAATTAATTTAATTTAAATAAAGAATTTTCTTAATATAACCCTTATTACAAATACTCTAAAAATTACTTGATCCCTAGACACTTTTTTATGTGTGTGCTAAGCACTAGCAAAACTACGTCAGACTGAAAAAAATTTGAAAATAGAACTCATTCACTCGGTAATCACCATCACAAATAGTTTTATACCTGCACAATATACAGTTCTATCTGCACATACGTTCCTAATGGACCAATATGTTTTCCGGAAGAGCTTATTTAAACTTATGCCTGTGAACAATAGACTACACAGAGTTAACTATTCTGGAAACGCCTGGTAATTTGTGAATTCCATTAAAAAGTGTTGTGTTACGTTTTACGTATATGTTACTACGTCTTAAACATATAATAAACTAAGATTTTACAGTTAATTGTTTTTTTTAAATCCTTCTCTTTTTCTTCGGGTGCCATGGTGTTAATTTAAATTAGAGTGTTACATATGTATATATATATAATTTCATTTTTTTATTTCTCAAATTCTTAAACAATACAAAATTAAAAACATCGATTCACTTGAAAACTTTTTCGCTAAGTCCTCCAAATTGATATCTGACCCATTTACCTTGTTTTGAATTTACATATTGATTATTTATGTTCCCAAATTCTGTACCATTACGAAATTAATAATACGATTCGCTTGAAAACTCTATAGCAAAGTCTCCTAAATTGATATCCGACCAATTGACCTTGTTTTGTATTTATTTATTTAGGAACAACAACAGTTTACAAACTAATATCTTAAAAACTACAGTCACATTATACAACATTTGTAAGTTTGCAAACCAATTAAAGTTGTACACAATATTTACATTTGACAAACAATTATTCTATTTAACTTGAAAACTTAATAACTTTACACAAAACTTATTTAGATTCTTATTTCGTAATTTAATTTTTACTGAAATTGTGACTGATATTTTGAAACAATACATACTCCTACTTGGTTCTATTATTTATTAAAGATTATCGTACAAAAATGATTTATATGTGGCGAGGCTACAATTAAAAATGTCAATTTGCGAACATACGAGTATTTCGATATGATAACGGCACATGTGTAATAGGGGGGGAATTTTGAGATACCTACATTATTGTTACCATATGAAATGTTGAATACTTGTGGAATACGCATGGACCGAGAACATACCTTAAAGTGTAGTTGACTTTTTCGAGGTTTTCATGAAAGTTACCACTAATATTTTAATGCAAATTGGAAAGGTCATTGATGCGTCTCCGCTTTTCTAAATCAGTTAAATGATACGTCTTAAGACGATCTTCATATTTGGTAACAAAAGTATCAATTAGGTGGGTTTTCTATGGCTGATGCCATGATGAAGAACAAAGCTAAGCATTTCGGCTTGCTTTCCAATAAATGTAATCGTAATGGGGACGAAACGACAGCTCGGAGTCGAACATTACACCTAAGTCCCTGATAGTAAAAGTACGAACATAATTGTAAGTAATATATTTTTTCGCTTTAGCAAATATAATTATTTGACATTTTTTTGCGTTAAACTCCATTTGATTTTCTGTACACCAATTACTAAGTGTTTTAAGGCGTTCTGTAAAGCTTCAGAGTCCTCGTTGCTATCTATTATTCTATATATTTTAATATCACCAGCGTAAGCCAAAATATTCCATTAAATAATTTCATTCGCTATCAAATAAGTCTAACAAGTCATCAATGAACATTAAGAATAACAGCGGCCCCAGAATGGAACCTTGAGGTTTATATTATTCAATATAATATACTATATTTATATTGAATAATATGAATTCAATATAATATACTATACATAGAGTACAAACAAAACACTTCAGTACTTAATCAGGAAATATAATAAGGTTTACTTTTAAGATTCTTATAAAGTACAATTAAAAACTGATTTCTCATCAGACGATTTTTTATCATAGTTTACTCCTAAGTGAATAGGTAGGTATGTTTCAGTTAAGGGAAGGCAGGGAGTGCGGTAGGTTCCCAACAAGGTTTTTACGTTCATAATTGCAATAACACTTTTAGATTAGAACCTAGCTAAAAGTATTATCATGAAAAGGCTTTATTTATATAATTATGTTTTATAAATGACGCTTCTATTTGTTTACTACATCACAACCGCCTATTCTTCAAACGAAGTATTATGTGAGTTTTGTACCACATCCGGCCAAAATTTCACGCAATTTCTACTTTATTCCCAAAGAATAAAAAGTTCACCTTTGTTTTTAACTTTTGAATGGAAAAATAAAAGCTATTTTGGGATGGAAAGTTTTAATAAAATTTGGTAGTTAGACCATTCCTCTCTGAATAGCATTTTAGGAATTTTATAATAGAGTACTTTTTGCATGCCAGGTCATGTTTGACATCGAATTTATTTCCACTCCGATTTTTATATTAAATTAATGTTTTTATCTTTTTTTCACAAACATTACATTTTAAACCATATCATACCATATTTCGTATATCATCATTTCATAAATCAAAGAATATTGTACCCGTCTACTGCATATTTTTTGTACTAAATATTTACAAGTTTAGTGAATAAGCTTTGCGCAAGAAGTACGCTTTTTACTACAAACAGATAAAAAATACTAAGATTCCCTAAAAATTTAATATTTTGCATTACAAACGCCTAAACATGTAGCTAAAATTCTCTCGTCAAATAAATTTTCAATCACCAAATCAACTGAGATCCGAGAACACCTTCACACACAAAGAAAAATGTATTATTTCTGTGACAGGCTATATTCATACAGTAAATTTTCTTTCATACTACCAACGCTGGAGCTCCTAATATTTCTCAACGACCTTTTTGAAGACAAAGGAGAGCTAAAAAGCTTTCATAGACCTTTCCTACTAAATTTATTACTTCATTTATGAAAGGGCTGCTCTTTTATTATTTTCACCGATTATATGAATGTTATTTTTCAAAGTTTTTGTCCCTAGGATCATTCACTTTGAATGGGTGCGTAAGTGCTCGTGAGCAATTAAGTTTTTTTTCAAAAGAACATATGATTTATAATTTAATTTTGTGAAGAAAAGTTTTCAAGGTTTTTGGAACTGTTTAACACTATCGCTATTATTTAAACTTTTTTTTTTAGAAATTCAATAATTTTTAAGTTTATGTGTCCAATACTTTTCGGCACTGGGGCAAGCTCTATGATCGTGATTATGCTCTTATTCCTTAAAATGTTTGTACCTTGTTGCATTTTAGGTAAGTGTTATAATTTATTTAGAATATTTCTCTTACATCCATACATATCAATTTAAAGGACTTCGTAACACCTTTGGCTATTACCAAGAGGTGATTAATACATATCTAATAATATACCATCATGCACTATTTACATACCCCATTTTACACAGACTATTTTATCGCCTTCTTTTATAAATTTTGAACAGTAACATATAAATATAACAATCGAAAATTAAGTTTTCATTTTAACGAGATACACAACATCCATTCAAGGATGTAGTAATATGATATTAACCAGACCAAACAATTGTTTTAATTGTAAAATATAGCAATATTAGTTGGTAGAAGCCTAATTGCCTAAAGACACCGCTATAAAGTCTTATTAATAATCACCTAACAGTAGAAAGGTCAAATCATTTTAATCTGTTTCTCAATGTTTTTTTCGGTGAAACTCTTTTGAAGATTTGAATGAGACAATTAATTTGTGTGGGAACTAGTAAGAGAAATCACTGAAGAAAATTCCATTCGTAAAAGCACATCTTTGGTCGCCTGCCAAATAAGATGTAGGTTGTAGGTGCCAAGAGGTTTTAAAAGTAATAAATTAATATTTGAATTACCTAGTCAGGACTAGTAAAAACGTAAAGAAAAATCGGGAATCAATTTTAATTATTTTAATGGTATTAGTGGCAGTAGTAGAGTAGCTTTGTTAAGATCTCGTCTGGGATGGCGCTACAGTACTTCCTATTTTGACCACCATAATAACCACGTTTAAAGGGAAAGAAGAGCTAGCCATTGCTACTGGAACAAAGGCGACTGCAACTGAGGACTGCCGTCGGCAACGAATCTTTAGAAAACATACGATTAATGATGTGGACGCGAAAGCTTATTACGATCAGTCTCACACGCGTGCTTGTTTGCCTGCTATAAAATTAATACAAAAATGTATTTTTTTGTAAAAAAAGTTAAGCAGCTTTTTCAATAGCTACTACTTCTCCAAATTAAACCAGTAGATATTTTGACCCAAGCTTATTTTTGGAATTCAACAACAATTATTTTACTTGCGTCAATATTTATTCTATAAATAAAATCAATTATAATTACGAATGTTTCTAAGCGTTAATTGAAAATATAAAGTTTTGAATATAAATAATTATTAACTATATTAACCGACAATTAATTATAAAACTAAAAACAAACTGGTGGAAAATGAAATTAAAAGTATCGCAGACCCGTAAAAAGAAGGAGTTCTGTCTGTATTTAGTTGTGGCTGTGGGAACATGCGAGGGCTAACTCCATGCTCCTCAGCTATAGCTCCAGATTGTCTAATTGTTAGCTTTAGATATAAAGCTAAAATGTTCCTGATTTAAATTGAAATGTCTCAGAAAGCGCTTTTTTATTGTGTATATGGGATGATAGACCGCAGGTGCATACTCTAGGAAGTTGTGGATGAAGGAGCTGTATAATATTTTTACGGTTTTGTTGTTCCGGAAATCTCATGAGGCCCTTATTTCTCCTAACAACGGTGTCAACGTGAATGTCAAAGAGAAACTTCGAGTTGATTACTACACCAAGGTCCCTAGTGGATTCCACTTAAGCTAATTTCGTATTGAGAAGAATGTACACATTTTTGAAAGGGTTAGGTTTTCGCATACATGAGCAAATCAAGCACAAAGAAACATTTAACTCGAGCCTTCTAAGGATACAATATTATTGAAACCTATCCAAATCATCTTGCAGTTGATGTGAAACAAAGACGTTGTTAATCAATATTGTAAACAATAACTGTCCTAGTAAAGGTCCCTGAAGAATTCCAGATAAAATTGGCAATTTTAAAGGTTTGGTGTTGGCATATGAGCCACCAAGCCACCAAAAAAAATTACCCGAAATGCCTGCTAACTAGAGTTTTTGTCATAGAATGCGATGGTCAATTCTGTCGAAGCATTTACCCGTTTTATTATTGTAGACTCGCTGAGCTGGCTTAGAATATGCTTCGACACAAACTCGTAACATGTAATAAGGTTCAATTTTTAAATAAATGCATTATACATTAAGGTGATTTTTACAAATGCTCGATCTTTATCAATTAGTTTGGACAGCTATAAAATTACGTTGATATGCGGTTCTAGGGCAAAAGTTGCTTTTTTCTATATTATATTTTAAAGTAGACCTTTCCCTCAAGTGATAATCAAAACAATTGACATTTGAATTTCCCTTGTAAAGATCTTCCATAGACCGCACAGTCGGGATACATCAAAAACGGTTTTACTAGTAATAGGGCGTTTATTCATAATTTTGCTTTATTACATTTTAAAATTGAACCTTTGTATAAAGGTATTTTTGTGGTGATAAGTAATTATCAAATTTCCTTATGTGCGTCTATTTGTCATAAATAAATTATAAAAGCCCAACTAGAATATTGGATTTAATATCGTAAAAATACGTCAAATAAAAGTAAACCCAAAATATATTGTATTATTTCAGATAATCTTCTATTCATATATAAAAACTTATACAATCTAATATCATTCACTAGTCAAGATTCTTCTACGTTGAATTAATTTCACTCTCCGTCACCCATTTTATTAATGGCGCCTAGAAATAAATTCTATAGCGTGGGTTGTTTCCCTTGCGCTATTTTCAGTTATTAGAAGAAATATTTTATAAAATATATCGTATAAATGAATGGACTTGCAACATGGGATAATAACGTGTTTTTTACCGGGATAATTAGATGACTAAAAATATAGTTTTCTCGCTAACCGTCTTTTAAAGAGCGGTACTTCGAAGATCGACAGAGGTATATTACTTCCTATTATATAGCAATATAGATTTTAGTGAATTGAGAAGATCACATAGAAAAGTATTATGTGATACAATTTAGTTTTATATATTTCAGCGAGTTAGTTCAGTACTGTTTTCTAGATATCTTTTTCTTACCTTGTATTATAAAATTCAATCAAAATGTATTTATTTTATAGCCTACGAATTAGTATGGGATCGTCACCGTTAATTGTAGTTGTTTCTAATTATATCTTCGTTGTGCCTGAATTGTCTTTTTTCTGTAATTTTACTGTTGTTTTCATAACCTGGAACTCAATTAAATACATGCAGTTATTGTGGCTGTCTAAATAGAAAGGGCTAAAGTCCCGCCCTATACGACATGTTAACAAAATAAACTCTAATTTTGTAATGTAAATGTCAATGTGAAGTCAGAAATGGCTCCTTATCCGAGACAAATTACAATAACCCATAAGCTGATCTAATTTTTTTTTACAAATGAGGTTTTTGAAACCTAGCATAGACACATCAGGCCAATTAACTAAAAACCTCGAGCCAACTGGGACAGCCCTTCCCCAACACCAATCATCGTCCCTACAATACTCATAAATTCCTTGACGATTCAGGCATAATAACACCAAGAGCCCTGGCCTTCAGAGATCCTATAAGAATGTTCAATTTATTAAAGACAAAGGCGAAAGCTTAACGTTTTTTTTTAAAGATGAAAATAGCACGTCGTGAGATGCCATATTGAATTTGAAAGTAATGGTGTGGAAGAATTAAAGTGTTTTTTAGATTATTTTAGGGATAAATCTGTATATGATGCAATTTCCTTGGAATTTGTCCTTGAGAGTTGATGTTTATTTATTTATTTTATTTTATTTTATGACTTTTAAGGAAACTTACAGCTAGGTACATTTTTTATATTCTTTCATAACAACACGTCCAAAACACGTATTGAAGCTGATGGCCAATTACAAGTTTCCACTTATAGGTAATTTAACAATATAAGACAGATGCGTGTTGATGTTATTATGCTGCATTGGTTTTATACGAGCCAAAAATACTCAAAATAAATTCATACATGCAAGCACAATTTTTAACCGGGTTTTATTGCGTTTAATTATATTTTTACATTTTTACTCGAGGTTTCGATGCCTTTACAGACACCATGGTTCCGAGTGACTAAGGTGACTGGCAACTACTTGACAGGCATTATATGAAGGCATTTAATCACCTCCATCTATTTTTCAGTCTGCGAGCGTAGCTTTTAGGATTTTCACAGAAAGTACTGACAGGCTGGCACAATTTTTTCGTCACAATTGTTTTATTTGTGTAATCTTGAAATATTGCATAAAAACTGCAAGTAGAACCATGTAATTTTATATGTCTAGTTCATCGTTTTGGTACAAATAATTCACTAACGAAATATAAAGTTTTCCAGCCAAAGCGTATTATTACTCCAATAGGACTTACAATAGGACTGAACGTATGAAATTGTGATAAACGAAAAAAAGGGTATTCTTTTTCCATAATTACATTGATATTTCTGTTAAATATAGTGTGTTTGACATGGGTTGCAAGCTGCTGCCCTTAGGAGTATAATATCGTTTCACCTTTCCATATTTTCCGATTCAGTGCGTTTTTTGTAGCTAAGTTAAAAATAGACAAGTAATACGAGAAGTTATTACTTTTATTACAGAGAATGTTGAATAAAAAAACCTTGAACTGTTTAAGCAGTTGAAATATGAGTTGTGAGATTAAAGTTGTTTATCGACTTGGAGACTCTTTCAGATTGTCACAAACCCGGACCTCTAGATCTCTAATCTAAAATGAGGAATAAACTGACTTTTACTCAAAAATGTACTATTGCACGTATTTCTATTGTTGAAATATTACGATTTACATTACAAACACCTCTATACCTTTTTAATCCAGGTATTGTATTCAAAAGTGTATCAGCTTTTATATCATACAATTATTATTTTGACAAAAAATAAATTCAACTTTAGAATCCTATTTCTAATTTCTACAGTCTAGGAAAACTGGAACCTCATAGAATCTTCGACCTACGTAGAAATATTATTTAAGAAAAACTTCATTTATTTTCCTCAAACTACAATAAGATATTACGAGTATGGATGGATGTTATCGTTATTGGCGTAGGCGTCAAATTCAATCTTCTTGTTTTTTTGATCTTGACTTAGACCATGTTTGAAACTCTGTGAGAGGGAATTTTTTAGAAAAAAAAAATATTTATTACAAATGTAAAATCAGTGAACTGGCACAGAACCGGGAACGATCATACACGAATAGAAAAATAATTCAATGAACATAGGGCAAAGTGGCGGAAAGGTTGGCAAAATTGGCACGTTGCTAGGGTCGCTAACGAGAAACGTTGCGCAAAAAAAAAAGTTCCAGCCTTAGGGTTACGAGGACCCCAGGAGCTCATGGTTTTAACGCCAAAAGCCTCCAAAATTTAACCATTACTTAAATGATGCTATTTTTAAAGTTTCAAACATTTTGCGACCTTGGCAGCCAATCTAGCTTGAACTTACATAAAACTAATTCATAAAATACTTTACAGCGAACAATTAACAAAGTATGTTTGTCATTAATGCATTTCGCACTATCTTTGTAAAGATGTTATTCCTCATTGGTTGGATGGCTGGGATCTTGGATCTCTAAAATACATCACCAACAATTTTTTGTACTTGCCAGCGTAACCATTATAATATATAATTTGAATATTTTAGCAAAGTGAGAAAGTGAGTTACATGATATAACTGATATATCTAAAGATATCAAAAATTACGATTTATAAATCAAAACGAAATGCATGATTCGGTACACTGCGGTTCTCTTGATAATAAATTACTGGCTGTGTGAAATCATACAATATATGCAAACTTCAAGCCTACTATGTATCTTACCTCGAAACGAATAGTGAGCATGCTGAATTTATTAATGAATGTGTAATAAAGTTTTGAAAATGTACAAGATTTTGAAGATAATTTGTGCCCCTACTGGACTGGCACAATACAATTCAGTACAATTAATTTTATGGCACTTTATAATAGTGTGCCAACATTATAATGAAACTCTGCGTTATCGTTGGTGGTGCTGATTATCTCGCCGTTAGACACCTAGCTAAACAGATGTTGTACATACGCCTGACCTGGCAATTATATTTTGTTGCTACGTATCGCTTCGAAGTTATTCACAGGTATTTTAAATATCCAGGCTTAAAACTGTGTGTGCGACGACCAAGTATGCCAATAAATCAGCAGAAGAATTATATTTATGCAAATATTTTTTTACGTAGGTACTTTTTTTTACTCCCTTTATTGGACTGTGGCAAAGATTATTCTAAGGAGTATCTACGCTTAATCATATAGATATAATCTATTTTTACTATAGAGACATGAATAGAATGTAGATCTATATAAAAATAGTCAAAAGTGTCTATTGGTTTCATATTCGTACACGGTTTGTCAATCAAAAATATAATTAAATATGGACCTAAATTGCTAAGCCAAATAATTATCTCGGTGATTGAAGAGATACATATCAAATTGTTGGGATGGTTACAAATGAGAATAAAATGGAACATTTTTATGTTTATTTGTAATGAATAAGACTTAATTTTGTTTGATTTTATTATTTCTTTGATCATTGGAAGGCTAAGCAGGCTTAAATTTCATGAAAGCTCCAAGGAATATGTGGCTGATTGGGAAAGAGAGCCTGAAATCGCATGAGATGTCTAATTCAATTTTCTTAACTTCTCAAACATAGTCAGGTATTTCTGCTTATTTAAAATGGCCGAACAATGTTATTCATGGTAAAACTTTAACTACATAAAAAGGAAAGCATGTTTTCTCTGTACCCTTATTATTTTTCCTTATGGAAGTGCAATTTTTATTAAGTGAAAGGCGTTTGACCTTTCTATGTCTTTGAACGAACTAGTAGGTGGTGAGGTATAATGAGTTCTTTGGAATAACTACTTTTGATGGATATTTTTGAGTATACAAAGATTCATTTTAGCTTATATAAAATAGTTTAAAAATAAGACTAAAAATGTAATAGTCACTTCTTACATTACTAAATAATATAAGCATGTAAGCTGGAAATCGGACCCAAAAATATTTTGCCTGAACGAGCCATTGCTAAAATCAATCAACCAAAGATTGAATGAGTTTAACTGAGAATTCTAAACAAGGATCACTAGCACTGTTAGAGGAATTCGAAGCATAAGTAATATTTTGTCATAATTAAAGAAATGGCAGATATAATTTTTTCAGAACAACTTTTCTCTATTCCTAATTCTGTAACATTGTTGTGACACGTGATTTGAGATGTTGCCATTAGGATCTCAACTTATGAACTCAAAAAAAAAATATATAAAAACAGTAATAAAAAAGTAGAAAAGTAAAGTAAAGCCATGGGAATTCCATCGAATGCCGATATGTAATCAAGAAATTGAATCTACCACCACGACGTGCTGTACGGAGGGTGACTTCTAAGGCTCGGCATGTGGTGGTTTTCTGTGTGCAAAAGTAAGGAACCGCGTGGCTTGCAATCATCTCCCGCCAGCCACGATGGTTATGGAACGGTAAAGTAAATTTTAAAAAAAAATAACGCTCTCCCGGAGCCGGTACACACCTCGACATGAGTTTTAAGACACACTCACCTGCACCTGAGACGTCACACAGCTACTTAGAGCGCAGTTATGCATAGATTATGCTTAGAAAATATAGACTTGATGTTGTATATACAGGGTGTCCAGAAGGTCAACGCCCAAATGGAAGGAAGACAAATCACAAGCACAATCAGAGAGCAGAACAGAGAGCGATCCAAGTCCAATCCACCAAATCGTAGAGATTATCTTGAGTGCAAGTTAAAGCCAAGTCGTTAGTTCCAAGGATACACTAAACCAATTTACGTAGGTAATCAAATTCCAAGTTCTAGCCGAGTCGTTAGTATTTATCAAAATGTATGCGCAAGAGAGACGTGACGTAAGATACGAACAAAACAAGTTGACGTACTGACTGACTGATTTTCGGTACCTGGCACGGAGATGGGTGATAAGAGAGGGGAGCGACTCCCTGGATCGTCTTCCTGAGCAAGTGTCTCTTTCATATTATCTTTTAGTAGTATTTTACATCTCTTTACTCGTTTTTAATAATTGTAAAAATAAGTGCTTCCTCAATTTAAAGATCATAAATAAAATCAGATCAATTTAAGCGCCAAATACACCTTTTTAGAAACTGCATTAGATGCGCCAACTTCTGAGATTAAATTCCAGCCTCATTTCGTACATGTTTTTTACAAGGTGGAGCAGAGAAAATTAGGTATAAAAAATTGCGATAAATTTGTTTTTCTTTATTGCTTTTTTCTATCGTACCATAATAGATTTGCTTGTATCGAAGGTTTATTACATAAGAACATTTAGTAACCAAATAATAACCGAAAAAAAAATCTAAATCGGTCAACATTTACAGATTCAGCATACGAATTACTGCTATAAGGAGTGATTTTTCACTTATTTTAGAAATCATCCTATATCTACTAAACTAATCCACATAGATATTTTGAATATATTTTTTTACTTTTTGGACCATGGTGCGTGAATCCCTTCCATTTGGACGTTGACCTTCTGGACAAGCTGCATAAAGTGCAAATTCGCAAAGCAAAATCTATTCTAAGGAGCCCCTTACATTTGACGTCTCTGAGTGTGGCCGTAACTCTTTTGTTAATTCGATTATACCTTTCTTCATCTTTGATAATTCGAATCTAAAAAAATTGTATTCGCTTGTTTAACATTATTACTCTCGGAAACACTTCAAATAATATAAAAAGTATACTTTGAACAACACCACTCAGTGTTTACATAATAAACAAATAGTTATAATTGAAATTTTTTTATTCAATTTTTTTTTTGAGGATATGTATAAAATGTGATCATCATTAGTAGCCGCTTGATGAAAGGTGTTTCAAATATCATTAATTATAACGTATTTTCGTGACAACGGTCTAGTAAAAGGCAAAATTAAATACCCTTTAATAGAATATGAGTTTCTCTACAGGGCATTCTCAAATTATCGAAATTGCTGTAAAGTTTACCAGAGCATAATAATTTAACATGAGTTTAATTTGTTTTACATTAATGTTTAAACAAATTATTAAGATTATTGCCTGATTGTGCTTGATACTGTTGGTAATATTTGGAATAATTACACCTTCAACTACTTTCCAATGACTCTTCAATTCTGAAGATTGGCCGTTAGATTCTTTTACTTTTCTCTATTACAATAAAAAAAATTTTTACCTTGTCCTTGAACCATGAATATCTACGCTCAGATTGGCAAAGTACAAATAGTATGATTTTTACGAACCCAAAATCCACGTTAAAATCAACCCAAGTCGCAATTTTCTCAAAGAAAACATTTCAGAAAAGTTTTAAAAGCAATTTCAACAACAAACGTATACATTTACTAGATTACAAAGTACATCACACCTCTTGCAACTTTCCCTATTCTCCCCTAAAAGCATAAACTACTCCTCCGTAGAAAGATCTTTGCCTACTAAAGATGTTTGTACCAACAACCCCTTGAAACCTTGAAGACTTCGACAAGTTTCTCAGAACAATAAATCGCAGTGATCATTTGTGAAGTTCTAGGTCAATTGTTATTATATTTTTTTTCTTCTTACGTCGAAAACAGGAAATGGAAATAAGCTATGAATGTCGACGGGAAGCAAGGGTAATAAAATGTCAAGAGTGAACAGTATAAAAATAAATTTATATTTGGTTTTGTTTTATATTTAACTACAGTTGGAGATCGAAAATCAAATAAAACTCCTATAAATATTAAAATGTCATAATTGGTAACAATTCTGCCGTTTTTGGGAGTTTATTGTTTTTTTTTTTTAATTTAAATTATATTATCTTACAAATATTAATCATGAAAGTTTGTTTGTTAATCAATCACGCAATATTTGTCGCACGCGTTTGGAAGAAATTTGCCGTACGTTTAGATTATGACCTGGAATAATATATAGGCTTGCTTTTATCCAGAATTTTTCTATAAGAGTGCTACCCACGTATTCGGCCAGGCATCATTCGGCACTGCCAGGCAGCAAAGTCGAATATATGTAATGTATGCTATTCGGGTGTTAGCGAGACGAATCGAAGCCGACCTGTACGATTGGAATGGACTAGCTGATCGGCGCTTGCCAAATATGCGTAATAGTTGGTTCATGCCGGTTTTGCCCTTCAACAAATCCTGCTGGCTCCAAACGTGCCAGCCTGAACATGTTGGTAGTGCCCCTAACTGAACAGAAAAATCAATATTTACGAGGGATACGCGAGTGTAGCAGGGAGCGAAACCTTGTCAATAGTAATTATAGGTTGCGCAAGGACGATTGGACGGTAATTATCAAATTGTATAGGAAATAAATAATAAAAATTCCATAAGCCTTATGAATTTTTGTAATGGTTATAAATGTATTGAGAAATTCTAAGGACCTGGGTAGTCAAAAATTTACTTGAGACGACTGTTATAAAATAAATAATAAGAAAGTTATTAAATTTCATTCATTTTGAAATTAATTTTAGCCTAAAAACGGCGACAATATGATTTCTTATAAACAATTTTCTATTATATTTATCTTATTAGAAGCATGAAAATGGCTTTATTTATTTCTTGTAATATCTTTCCATCTCATAAATTTTAATATTTATCAATTTGAAATGATTAATATTAGAACCAATTCATTAATGTTACAGTCATCGACAAACAAATTGCTGGATTATCAATTACGATACGGGACCCTAAAACCATTTAACCGGAGCAAGACCATAGATTTATAGTTACTAATAAGTCTTCTAAAGTACCTTGTTTTGTCCTTCTCTGAGCGGGTACTCTAAGAGGAAAACCCAGTTTAGAGGGAAAGTAAGAGTGATCATCATCGGAGATCTTAGGGGTCGCTTTTGCAAAATAATGATTTGACATTATAAAAGCCTTTTGTCAGTATTTTATATCGCTTAGTGTGCGCTTCCGAAGGCCTGATGTTTTATTAAATGTAAAGGAAATGTAAATTTATCTTCTAGATCAATGACTAAGTAATGTATTTTAAAATACATTGCTACCCAGCTAATTCTAGCATACAGGTTTCTATTAAACATACTTTTAACTTAAATTTAAGTTGTGTTAGCTATTTAAAATCAACTAAGAATTAATATTAAATACAACAGATAGCAGTAGCTGACTTTTTCAATATTTTCTCTTAAAGCCATTCTGCAAAAACTTAGATCGATTTGCGAACAAAGCAAATGGCAAAAGATCCTTAAAAAATAAGTTGGAACATTATATCACAGCGAACTCGCGAATTAGTTAATTCTTGCACACGCGATAACAATATTATTACTAAAAAACAGAACGAAAAAAGGACATGAAAGCGTCAGAAATACTCATTTCAGTGATAGCGTGAGTCTTTACCGTTGCTAGTCACGCTCTTCTGAGGTCTCTGGCTGTCCGTTGCACCGTTGTATTTTCAGATTTAGTATCATTATTCTTGTATCAGTACAAGATATTGGTAGTTTGTTGAATAACTTTGATATTCGACCGGTTATTCAATACAACATTTTCTAAATGTCAAGTTTATTGAATGGTTAAAAGATCTTTGAGAATCGAAATTTTTCGACCCGTAAGTTGGCATCATTTTAGGCAGCATTATCGCAGTAATTACTGTAGTCAAGTTAGTCCAGGTTCCCAAAACATGAGTACGGTCTTAATTTCTTTTTGTAATAGACTTGTTTTTATTAAAACGCTCGACGTAAAGGCTATGTGGGTTTAAGATATTTCTACGATTTTCAAAAAACTCATAAGATTTTTTTAGGGATTTTTTTAGAATTCAATTCCATTCAAGTTAATTATTAACTAACCCCAAAGTAAGTAGGGCCAAATAATATAGATCATTATTATAGGTAGTACAGTATTTTTGTGGAAGTGTCGTCTGAGGTGGTACTATAATCATTCCGGTTTTAGCCGCTATAACAACCATGTTTATATTTTTGTGTTGTGGTTAAAAACGAAGAAAGGCAGTGCAATTACAGGAATCAAGGCCACATCAATTATAGGTAATGCAATGCCTTATTATCAGATGAACCCATATTAATCTGTTATACCCCTACGATAAGTGGTATCACAGGAGCAGATGCAACAATGATACTAACAATGGATCGCATACCTAAAAGTTGGCTACGAAATTATTGAACACACCATGAATATATTATATTCATATTCATATAATAGAAATATAATAAAAAATAGAGTTTGATAAAAAATGCCTGCCTTCACCGCACTACCTAACGGCTATCAATACTATCTGACTTTAGTTTTACATTGTTGTTTTCAGTTCACCTTTAGAACACAGAATTGTTAATTCTACAAACAATAACCCCGTATTGTTTAGATAATTGTACCTTTTGAGTGGCATATCCGTAAATATCCCTGAGTATGCTCAAACAGTTTGTAAAAATAAACCAATCAAAAATGTTTGATGAAAATTAAACTAAGTTTATGCTTAAATTAAAAGAAATTTTTGAGGGTTGACGAAAATAACACGAAAGCAACTCCCGAAGAAGGAACTTAAAATTTACCTACTAGGTTTTTGATTTATTTGCAGCAGGAATGTGTCTCCTGTCTAAAGTTAACCGTGTAAAGTAAATTCATATTCAAATGAAAAATATCAAGGCTTCTTGATTTAAAGCTTCTTTTATAGTACAGATTGAAAAACTTTACTAAGAATCTAAAAAAAATTAAATCAAATTATATTAGACACAATTTTTATTGACACAGGTCAAATTATATTAGACACTATTTTTATTGACAGTTTTTTTCCGAGGTCGAAGTTTTTTTGTAACCAAATTTTTATAATTTAAAGAATTGTTTAACATTGTAGACAAACAAATTTATTGGTTCTGAATTGGGATGCAGGTATCACAAACGAAGAGTTATGGCTGGCTTTCATTTTGAACAAAACTTAATTAAATTCCACAGAGCACAATATTTGATTTTATTACTTCAGTATTCCGAATTTGTTTCTGAAACTTTAATTAACAAATTGTTGATAGTCCAAGTTTTCTAAAAATGTTTTAAGGTTACTCACAGATTATTTAATTTTTATTCGTTACCACTTAAATAAATTAAGTATTACACTGGTGATAAATGTTAAATTTAGAAGTAGTAGCTCAAAAAATGATTTTATGACTTTCGTATGTCATGGCAGCTTTGTGTTCAGTATTATCTCCGTAGCTGGAAGCACTAATGAAAATACAACGTGATTTACCAAGAAGAAGATAAAAAATAATTTTAAGCCTATGAATTCCTGTATAGTTAGGCCATTATAAACGTGCGAACTGAGTCATAATACATTTTTATCAGATCTCTCGCTCACACTTATAGGCATATCGAAACTCTCATTCGCACTTCTAGTGTTGTGTGTAACAATTAAATAAAGGATTTGTCGTAATGTTTTATGACTCAGTTCGCACCTTTGTGATGGCTCAACTATAGCAAAAGTATCTGTGTTTAAAAATATAAATTGATTCACAGCTACAAGTACAGCCTTAAATTACAAAGCCTATTTGTTGTTACAAACGAATATTAATTCTTTTTTACTATCTCATAAATTATTGTTTATAATATCCAGCTACGGTGTAAACAAAATCCCGTAATACACAAATAATACACTAGTTTTTTTCCTATAATTCAGCGGTTTTTGTGCGTGTAAGGTGCAACGTTTTCCGGTCTGAAGAATGAAATATGTACTCTGATATTCAATTTGTGTATACATTCATTTTATTTTCGCAATGAAAAGTAATTTTCCAATAGGACGATCTAAGAGTAAATATGTAAATAAGTGTAAACATGGAGTAAACCTGTTATAAATAATCTTTGAATTGAATACGTTGGGGTGTTTGAGGCATAAGAATAAGATCTTTATTATTTGACAAAAACGTAGCGTAAACAATCATAAAATGTAACATTATATTCAAGGATTCATAAACTAGGTTATCATTACAGAATACAGAGTAAAAAATCTGGGAATAGAGTGATAAAGACGGGAAATACGTTGTATTTTGTATGTCGGCTATATTTAGAAAATCCACTTAATAAAAGTACATACAAAAGAAAAACATAAGAATTTGACAATTGTATAACATCTGACTAAATAAGTCATGTCGAGTAACTTGCCCTAACAGTAGCAAAAATACAGAAATACACAGAAAAGCCTTACATATATGCCGTCAAATAAGATGAAACTGAGTTTCATCCTAAACAGCTTTATCAAACATTATTTTTAATTAACGGTTTTTACCGGTATTTTAGCCATCATTCCCAAGAAAGTAACATTTTATTAAACGATTCACATATTAAAAGAGTTAAACTAGCATATATTTTAATATAAGAACGTATATTCATATATTTCTTTATTAAAAAAATAACTCATGCGAGCAAAAACGTGCGTAAACATTCGTCACGCAATTTATCTTCTTATACATTCTCCAAATAAGGTAAGCTGTTGATGCTCAAGAATAAATATGATATAACTGAATCCGTTTATATAAAAATATACCGATTTTATGGTACGGGAAAATTCCTAAAGAAAATAAGATGAACTTGGTTTTCTTTTATGAACCCTCCGCTCACGGCTTATACAAACTTTTATTGCTGATATAAGAAAAAGTTTTCAAGCAAGGAGTTTTTATAGGCATAAAAAAAGTTTACAGCTTTGGTGAATATCAAAAATGATATTTTTGAAATGGAAACATGACATTAAAACCTTTTTTTAAGAATAGTTCCCGTTAAATTATTGAATTTTGTTGACATAAAGTTTCAGTAAAGATTTAAATTAAAACTAAATATTTGATTTTTAGTTTGTTTGTATAAGCTCTTCAACATGAAGGTTTGTAAGAACCTAGTAAACCCTTAAACTATTTTCCACTTGTTCCATGAATTTTTTTTTTATTTTATTGACAACAAGCACTTCAATCATACAGAAATAAAATCCGCAAATCTATCCTCTACCCACCCCTAAAAAAAAATTACATAACAATTTTTGAAATCTACGGATCGAGCTCACTAAATGAAATACATATTTTGATTTTGTCATAACAACATACAGCATCACAAGTTTTGCGTTCACTCTATGCCTGTTGACAAGACGTGCATACGCTATCTAATTATCTTGCAGGTAAGTGTCCAGATAAGCCCTCGTATCGTGTCGTTTAAGACACCCACAGGCACCAAAGCTTACGATGGCCAAAATGTGCTAGTCGTAGATATCAGCACTCTATTAGATACCACACATTGTAAAATTGGAGTTATAAACCAATAAAAAAAAATCTGCACAACTGGGTTTCCAGTTAAATTTTGAGAACAAACGTGTCATATTACTCGTACTAAATGCTACTATAGTTTATGGAATGTGGACTTTTAGACGGCAATTGACGGAGCGAGTAGCGCTCTTCATTGATTTATATTTTTTGTGTACGAAAGTTAGTGATTAGTGTAATATGGTGATAGTGTATTGTGCAGTGAATTTTCATAGACTTGTATTTTTGACAGAAAACCCAATGAGAACTGAAAAAGTTCCGATCGTTGATTGTAAAGTCACGCTATTACTATCGTTACTATTACTTTACGATGGACTTTCACCTTCATCGATTTCAATATAAGAAGATATGATATTTTAGATAGACGAGGCTGTATGTCGTAGTTATTTTTCGTACGTAGATAAAAGAACTACGACATACAGCCTCGTCGTTACTTACTTACTACGTAGCGTGACTTTACAATCAACGATCGGAACTTTTTCAGTTCTCATTGGGTTTTCTGTTTAAAATACAAGTCTATGAAAATTCTCTGCAAGTAAGTAAGCAAAAAAATGTTAATGGACTGTCTAATTATAATAATTTAAACACAGTATGCCGTTAACGTAGGAAAGCATATAATGTAAAGTGTATAATGTAAGCATATATGTAAAGCATATAAATCTTACATTATGTGCTTTATTCCGCAGCTAGGTGTTTTCAAGGTCACTGATAATTCGATGCATTCGTTACGGTAGGTTAAAATAGAGGTAATTTGCGACAGATTTTGTCGTGTATATCCTAGCCGGAAATGTCTAGACTTTTGTCAAAACCGGTCAAAATATAAAACACTTAAATTTTTTTATATCTTAGAATCAAGCTATTTTCTGCTAGGTTTTTAAATAACAAAACCTATCAGATAAGCTCTAATTTAACCTCAGGTAAGGTATACATCGAATTACCTGTCTACAACATTGCATTGTTAACAGCTTAAATAAATAATATTCGGTCCAAATCCTGCTTGTTACAACAAGTAGATGCATTTTTTCTTACTGATATTGACAATAATCATATTTTTATGCTTTATGCTAATTTGATCGTTATCAAATTTTAATACTACTATTTTCGCAAAAATCACCATATACCCATGGAAACCTAACAAGGTCACCCTAAGAATAGCAGATGGCCGTGTGATTCTAACCAAATGGCAACCCCGATCGATTGTAAAGGTGAAAGTTGTATAAGTGCTACTTGATGGAAGGAGTAGTTTTATTTGAAGTTTAAACAGTGGCAATGATTTCGAATCGCAGTTTTCATAAAGTTAATCCAATAAAATGAGTACATGATGAGCAAAAGAGGAGGAATTTGAATTTTTATTAATTGTAGAAGGAATTTTGATTAAATAATACTATAAGATAATAATTCAGCTACTAAAGGCTTGACAAAAATACTTACTTAAAATTGAAATAATCTTGCTTATAATTTCATGTTATATACAATCTTACTCGTGAAACTTACTAAACTAAACCACAAAGATTTTAAAATCTAGGTGTAGGTGTTGATTTCCGAATATACACCAGAAAATAATTAGATTGGTGTGAATTTTTTAATAAAGTAAAATAGCGAAAGGACACGTTCTTAAGTTACGTACCTGAAATATGGCTCTGGTACTATCACAAATATATTTACTCACACTAGCTCAATTATATTGCTCCTCAACATATAATAATGACAGAATGATGCAAAACATGAGCTGGCGTGCAAGACAAACTATGTCTTGCTCGTATATATTCGTATCGTGTCCTATATTGTGAGTTCGGTTTGAGTAGTGACTAAACCATTTGACAAGGAAAATTAGGCGACCGGGAACATGATTTTTGATCACCTATCTTCCCTTATAGTATTTTATATAAAATTATATTTTATATATAAATCAAATTTCCCTATAAGCAAAGATTGTAGTTTAATATAAATTCAAAATATGTAGCGAAGGAAATTTTACGATACATAGAGATCAATTAAAATCATTTTATTTGTCGAAATAATGCAAATGTATTTGTTTCAGTACTAAAGAAGTTTCGAGGACATTCACTGAACCGTGACTATGCGACAAACTTGACATTTCCTTATATAAGAAAAATTTGTAGGTCAGCAAAATAATGAAGAATGTGAGAAATAGGAAAATTTTTGCTTAGATAACCACAGTATGATATTGTATTAATTTGTTTTTAATATTTCTCATGGTTTTTGTAACTATTATTATGATCTTAGTTGCGATTGTATCTAAATTGGATTTTAATGGGTTGTTTTCAAAGTTTCTTATTCACAAGTTTGTAGTTTCGTAATATTCGTTCTTTCATTTGGATAATGTTATGTATGATTTTAGCTTTTATTATAGTATTAAAACATAAATTTATTCTCACTTCTATGCTCACATCAATTTGAGTAAAACAAATAATGTGTTATGGCTATATATAGAATGGCATTGAGAAAAGATGAGCTGTTCAATTAGTAAAATGTTATTTTTTTTAAAAGGATTTATCAAAATGTAGGTAATCGATTGTTTATTGCCCAGTTCACTAATAATCTAAATTAACAAATATAAGGATAAGATAAAGTTTGAAAGACAGACGATTCCCAGTTGTGTCAATCACAAATATTTATATCTGTGTCATATATTGAATCAGTCACAGATGTATTAACTTATATTAATTTAATTTATTTGTGTAATACAAAACAATAAAAATAGGCCTAGCATGAGAATTCTTCGCTATGTGTTCAAGAAATAAAACTACGACTAGACAAAGCGAACTAGACTAACATCATTTACTAGTACTGCGGAATACAACATACTCAATACTGGAATAAAATAGAGAATTAAATAAAAATGTCCGTATCCGAAATACATGACGTTATGTTTGTAAGTTGTGTAGATGTCAATACATGACAAGCGACATGTGATTGTAGAAAGTTGTCTTACTTTGGCTGTCAAATTGGTTATGTCTATGTTACACAGAGAAGAATACAAAAAGGGGTAGCTTAGCTTCACTAGTCGAAGAGGCACCCTAAATAGAAGAAAAAAAGAACCATTGAAAGGTTTAGAATATTTTGTTTTTAACCCCAGACCAAAAAGAATTGTGTTATTTTGAAGTTTAAAGTTTGAAGTGCGTATCTGAGTGTCTGTGGCATCGTATCTTTTATACGAATAGATTACCTTTTTTCATTTTTTTATGATAGCTCAATGAATTGAGAGTATTTTTGGCCATGTTTAAAGACGGTTCAATCTTTCAAAAGTTAGGTGTGCTTTTTGGCGTCTATAAAGGTTTTATTGTTTTGGTTTATGAATATCTTACTATCACAAGCACATCAATGATCGAACTAAAACAAGAAATCGTAAGTTTCTAAGCCTTATTTACTCTTGTGATCTCAAAACTTATGATTTATTAATAAATTTATGCGAGTGAAAACTTCATGAAATGTGTAATCGTAGAAGAAATAGAATAAACCGGACCTTTAATATTGATGTGTTTTTTAGTAAAAAAATATCAATAAGTAAGGGAATTCGTAAAGTTTGCAATTTTTTATAAGTATGAACTTCATTTTTCACAAAAAAGATATTATTTTATTCGTATTCCCATAAAAAAATCAGGTGCGGTCATGGAGGCGCATAATTTTTCATCTGTCTATAAAAAAGCACTGGTGTGTGTTAAATAAGGTTTCTATCACACCGCCACCTTTTTATTATAACTAAGAAATATTTCCTTCGTCAAAATTACATTTGTTGATAGGTCTTATAAATAACAAAATAAAACTAACCATTTTTATTTTCCAGAAGAAGAAGATTTACATTCGTAAGAGTTTGATATCGTGTAATTATTTTATTACAGGTCTTATTTTTGATTCATTTTAATTTGCCACCTTATTTTTTATCCATTTCCAATTCTGTAAATTTTGTGAGTTCCATAGTTGATTCGGTATCTGTATTTTGTTGTTTATCGAGGCCCCGTTAAACCCAGATAGGTCTTTATGATGCGCCACTGAAAGGATTCAGCGCCGTCACGATCTTGCAAGTACTATCTATGCTGTTTCATTAACACTGTGGTGCTTATTTATTAACGAAGAACCAACGAAAATATATAAATTCATGTGAGTTATTAAAATGAAATATATTTAAAACTCGAACAGAAAATATATATACATTAATAAAAGTTCATCACTATAAAAAAAAAGGAAAAGTTATCGGTGTAACAGACAGTCTTCCTTGCCGATGTTCACACGATAATAAAGGGCGTAAGCTGCCATAAATTTAATGGTTTACGTTAACGTTGAAATATTAGGTTAAAATTAACTCAAACAACATTTTCATCGATTATAGGTAGTTAATCGACCGTTCAACTTTCTTAAAAAAATTCATAGTAAATTTTATGTCTATTTTATAAAAGCTCTAATTTAACATAAAAAAAATTATTTTGAGATGTGTTTATGAGCTTTCTATACTGTAAGTTAGATTATTTTTATTGTTATAGATGATACATATTTTACCACATCATATTGCCAATTTTAATAATCGAAATAAATGAAATTAGTTATTAATTTTAATGGCCACCGTTAAAAGTTCCCTCGAAAATTGGTATTGTGCGTATCCCAAAAGATCACGTAGCGTTTATCAAATTAAAACATTTGCTGGTGTTAAAAATACTGTTTGAATATTAACAAATAACTGTGATTATGCCAGAGTATTTCACGTGACGAACATTTTTACGAACACTTAGTGTGAACAAACTTATACTTAAACACAAATGCATGGTAACACCTAGCTTGCTTTTGTTTTAGACCGTACGCACAGCGAGTGTGAAAATGAATTTAATAGAATAGGCATAGAAATTTTATTTTACAAACTCCTGAATTCTGCCATATCTAGTTACTGAGGCATGTGAAATCGATCTTCATCCTATAAGCAAATATTTGCGAACGTATATATTTCTGCGAATGATGAAGTAAGTAGATTGGCTTTCCTTTATGGAACTCACAAGAACAAATTATAATATTTGCATGATAAGGAAATGTTCCTTTATAATTCATTCATACATTCAGTCACAGAAGAAGAATTACATAGATTGTTTTAGTTCCCACAGTATCTCAAATCCTTATTCGAAAATCCCAGCACCTCTGGTGACGTCTCCAAGTACCTCATAGAACCTTTGGCTTAAAGAGACCTTTCAAGTTTAATGACCAGGAACATGAAACTAACCATAATTTGTTCTGATATTATATCTACAGCCTCATCTGTGCCTTGAAATTTATTTTTCTCTTTAATATCATTGTGGAATTTTCCAGCAGCCCACGTACTGATATTACTGTTCCGATGCGGGGATTAAATAAACCCACGAATAGTTTTGTGCACACCAACTCACTTTATTAATCGACAATATTTCAACTAAAACTTAAAGATTACTTCTAATAATAGAGATTGAGAATTTGATTCCGATAGCTTAGTTCTCTTGGGGAACCAAAAAAACTTTTTCTCTGTGACAGTTAAGAGCTGTCAAAAAACAGTCAAAAGCATGCGTTCATAAAAACAATTCTATTTATAACAATCATGTTGTCCAACATTTTTCGATTCTTCTACAGTTATGCTATTAAACTTTTCTTCAGTTAATATCATTATAGCACTCATATTCATGGTGAAATTTTTTTTTGCGGAGCAATTTTTCAATATCCCCATATATTTTCAATATGTGGTGATGTGGCGGTAAATGGAGCACACAATGACCGTGCCATTGTAATATTTCGTCTATATAGCCTACAAATTTAGCCTTATAACTGAGGCTTAAGCATGTTCGATGAATGTTTCTCACATTATAAAAGTTTTTATTCAAAAAAACTGTCACGGACCTGAATTAGTCGGAGGGGTCGCCGCAAAGGCTTCCATGGCAAAGGCGATTAGGTGCGTGCAGGGTCAGTGGCAGACGCTCAGGCGCCGACTGGCGCTCTGGCGCGTGCAGGATAGCGAGAACAGGAACAGGAGGAGCAGGTAGGATCAGCAGACAGGATGAGGTGGTAGACAGGATCATCAGGGTCAGCAGCAGGAGCAGGATTGGGCGTCGATGTCGGGGTATTCAACATGAGGCAGCTGCAGGTAGCTTCTGCATGAAGCAGCTTCGGAGTCGGTAGCTTCAACATAAGGCAGCTTCAGTGTCAGGTAGATTCAACATGAGGCAGCTTCAGCGTCAGGTAGCTTCAGAGTCCGGTAGCTCCAGCATGAGCATGAGTTCGAGGACTTGCAGAGTTACTTGTAATAGACTGGAGATGTTATCGGTAGGATGGCTTGAAATAGACTGGAGATGTAATCGGTAAGTTGGCTTGAAATAGACTGGAGTTCTATTTTTTTTTTTTTTTTTCTGCCGAGGTACCCTCGCGGGAGGGAGGTGGAAGATGCGTCATGCATACCCGCCCGCAGGTAAATTCCTCTGCGGGGGGGTTATGTGGGACTCACCAGAATGGCACCTACCCACTAAAAACCACCTGTTGGCTGTAGTTATTACCGTTAGCCTTCATCGGAAGCGACACCCGTCGGGAAGTCGGGCGCGCTGGCAGAGACCCGCTAACGGGTCTTCCGCCTGTAGTGAAAGTTGCACTAAAGGTGCTCAAAGGGACATGAGTTGGTGGCCGTTCTGGGCAGCCTCCGGTGAAGCCGGGGCTGGGCAGAGGTCGGCCGAAGCATGATTTAGGGATCAATTCATTTAAATGAACCTATAATGAATTGAGAAGGGAACTATGCTCCGCCAGAGCTAGCAAACGCTCTGTCGGAGTACGTGAAGCCCTAAGTTTACGGGCTAAGGCTGCGATTTCACTAACATCGACATTTTTTATAGTGTCGCAGACGATACGCATATCGTCTGCTACGGAGGATTGAGGAGTGGGTTTGAATGGGCGAGGAGCCGGGATGGGATTCGATGCGGGGCGCTGCCTCCAGTTTTCTGGGGCAGGCCTAGACTGTGTAGGCTTTGTAGCCGAAGGAACCCGGCTACGCAGCGGCGGAAAGTTTTCTTGAGAAAGGCGCGGGGCCTGTTTGGGTGCCGACCTCTTGGGATTGGAACGCATACAACGGGGTGCACGAGGGCAGCCCCTGTAATTTGCGGTGTGGCCGGACTGGCCACAAAGCACGCAATCGGGAGGAGAGGGAGTTTCAGGAGTGCGATTGCACTCCTTAGTGAGATGAGGGACCAGGCACTTGACGCACCTGGGCGGTGCGCGGCAGTTGGCCGCCGCGTGCCCGTACAACTGGCACCGGTGGCACTGGCCGGGATGACCGCGGCGATGAGGCGCCTCGATCGAGATCCCAGAGAGGCCGCATATAGTGCTAACCCCTTTGAGGATCTCCCTGGACTTGGGGACGTTGGCGAGAACCACCAAAGCGAGAGGGTGTTGCCTCCCGTACTTGCTGTGCATTTTATGCACCGCGAGTGCCGGGAAGCCTTGGGACTGCAGATCCTCCAGGATAGCCTCGTTCGATAATTCGAACGGGACTCCCCTGAGTACCGCTCTGATCTTACGCTCTTCTGACAGAGCATAAGTATGATAAGCATATTACTTATCGTTGAGGAGCTTTGTTAAAGCACGGAAGTCGTCTATCGACGAGACTAAGATTTTAATAGATTCACCCGAGTTGGCCGCTCGGGTGTAATGAATCTGGTGCTCATTGCACAATGTCGAAACCTCAGTCCATTTACCCTTTTCCCGTAGGAAAACGGGTGGTGGGACCTTGGCCTTGACAGAAGTTGGGGCCGGAGCGGGTGTTGAAGACACCGGGGCAGCTGGCGTTGAAGACGCCGAGGGGGTGTGGGGACGGGCGTTGAGGGCGCCGGGTCTTGTTTCGAACGCTTCTTAGAGCGCTTCTTAACAAGCGTAAAAGAGGGAGACTCAGGGCCAGTTGGGGTGGCGTCCGAGGATGACTCGGTCGCGGGTGCGCGCTTGCGGCGCGGAGGGGCGTCTACTTCGCACTCCATGTCACTGGAGGAAGGGGACGCGGGAGGGCCTAAGACCTGAGGGGTCAGGGGAACTGGGGTGGCCTGAGGGGCCATTGTGGACATTAATGTCATGAGATTAGGGATAAGGGAATCTAAAAAACGGTACTTATCAGCATTTAAAGACATGCCTTTAGTACTTTCAATTAACTTCTTCCTAAACTCGTCAAAGCTTAGGGAAGCCATTGCGGAGGGGTTGGGGAGGGACAATATATAAATATATATACTATGAACCTATCAACGATGACTAACTTCCTAAAACCACACTACACGCAGTAAGGCGGTTGAGGACGACGCGGATAACTTACTCGAACACGGAACTTGAAGTCCTGGAACGACGAAACCCCGTCGACGAAGCTCACGTTCCACGAAGTACGGTTAACAACCCACTATCCGCCGTGAAAACGGCGTTATAAACTTATTACGGTATACAACTATGAAATTATATATTACGACAACAACCAGTGAAATTTGGGTGCTCAATTAGCGCGGGGGCTAATAGAGCGGGAAGGCGTCTGCGATCGACGTGCGCTCGAGAACGCACGCAGACCGAGACTGATCCGTTATCCTACTGATGATCTTTATAAAAACTGTAAGTAACTGTCTGTACGCACTTTATATTTTATATGTAAATCTTCATTTCCATAAATCATTACATTTTGCCGAGAATTTGCTTAATAGAAGAAGAGGTAATCAGGTGGCCCCTCAAAACCTAGTTCGGACCACCTTTGCACAGCGAAGGTTTCAATGTCGATCCCTATCCTATAAAATTTACCCTTTGAAATCTTATTAGTGTAAGCTTAATTTGACTAAATGGCTAGTAAAACTATCCTACGAAGAGACTGAAAAAATCCTAATTAGTCAAACATAAACATAACTCATAATTATTTTAAATATCTGCTCATATAATCAAAAATATAATTTCTCAACAATACTATCAGTAACAAACACTCATCTGTTCACATACATACACAAACACACACTCCCTCGCTCCCTCACTCACACACTTCACTTACACTTCTCTATAAAACAAACACATTCACATTTTCTTTGCTCACCCATTTACACCAACTCTTTTCATGTTTTGCTTTTGTACAAAAATAGATTAATTAGTTTAAATTTATAAGAATAATTATAGATGTATAAGGAGAGAAGCGGGTCATTCCCAACCCCAGTATTCTTTGAATGACTTTCTGGGAAGACTCCAGAACTATCATAATATGTATTACCTTTGTTCAAATAAATAAACTTTTTATTTTATTAATTTTATATTTTTTTGTTAACCAAGAGGCCTACAACTTGCTTCCTCCTTTTGACTCGAATTTTCGGTGCCTTAACATACGGTGTGGTTACGAGTGACAGGCGTCCACTTGACATTTATGAAAACATGCAATCATGTCCATCAATGGCACCGAAATGTCTAGTTAAAATTAAAAAGATAAAAAACTTGATAGAACCGATTAAAAAGTATTAAATAATATTAATAAGAAAATAGTAATACTGTTCACATGCTTTATGGTATATACAAAACACTCCATATTTTAGTGTTTGAAAAATATAATAATTATCAATAACTTTTTACAGCTCACAAAAAAATTTACTTGCAATAAAAATATTTGCCATAAATTAATTAATTCTAATTTGGGCAAAGGCTATCGCTGGCAGCAATTTCTTCCACACAACCTTTGTTTTATTGGAAATTTAGTAGGTGAGCGGAAGATGTTTTTCTAAATAAAAATAAAGTTCTATAAGTATGCGAGTATAAACATTAAAATTTTGATATTCATAAATATATACTAGTTAGTATACATACGTAACATTAAATTACAAAGATACATATACAGTTGCAATCTACAATTTCTCTAAAAGGTGATTGTCTGTTTTGATTTAAATATAATGGCAAATAGAATGGCAATCGGCACTGAATTCCAGAGATTGCAGCTTGCATAGTAAAACACTCATAAAAGTAACCTAATCGAGTAAAGTAAATACGGCATAGGGCATAGGCTTGAGGGTCATAGAGTATTTTGTACAGGAGAGATAGAACGTACTTCTCGCGACGCAGCCTGATAGGTAACCACTTAAGTTTAGGTTGGAACTCTGAAACATGATCGAACATGCGTAATCCGAAAATGAATCTGAAACAGGTTTTGGATGACCCAATAGTTTCAAATGCCACGTAAATATTCCTACTGACCTCAGATATCTGGGTGAGTATCCCTATCTGAGTGCCCAAAATAGTCTAGTATCGAACAGAACGCTTAGGTTCTTGACGATAACACTAATTTGCGGAATGGTAATTTGATTTACCCTCGCAATCTGCTAAGCACCTCCATTGAGCTGGAAAACCCGAGAGGACAAAGGACCCACCTTGAGGCACGCCATCAATCACGTTACAAAAGCTAGAGACCTTACTATCAGCGCAAACACATTGCTGTCGCCCCACGAGGTAACTACGGAATCATGTGACCTCCCTATCGGACCTGAATACATTCTGAAGCATAGGCAACATGACATCACTATCAACGTTAAAAGCATTGCTAAAATGCTTTTATCAAGTAGCACCATAATAGTCACATTCTGGCTAGACATACCTAAACGTAGATCATCAGTAACATTTATCAATGCTGTCGCAGATATGGACTCAAAAAGCCTAAGGAAATTATAAATGAACTTAGTTGGTTCATCTTAGCACTCAGCATCTTGGAATGAAAGGAAAGAATGGAAATGGGTTTAAAGTGGGAAGTCAATGAAGTACTCGTGGTTTCAGGGACCGGAATTCAAACTCTTCCGCGCCATCATCTCGGAAAAGTTCCGGTACTGAGCGAGTATATTGAAAATATGTAAAGTATAGGCATGAGGACCTTATGGCATCGATGCCTTTGTATTAAATTAGATGGCAACAATGCTTTTTTCAACTTCACTTAGCGTAAACGTATATACGTAGAGAGTGATAAAGACGATTACGCCTATTAAATTGTATAAAGCCGTAGTAACTGAGATTAATTTTAAACTGAAATCTTGTAATAATTAAACAAACAGGTGAAATTAAATATTATAAATTATTAGACTTTATCTACTTAGTTTTCTTATAAAACGGCGTAATTCTATTTTCTAGCATTAATTCAAACTGTATCTTAAATACATAAATAATGAAAAATCTCAAATTGAATTTTAATGAAATTAAACTTGTTTTTCAGCTATAATTTTAATGACGAAAAGAGTAACGCTTCCGAATAATTTCGCCTCGAAAGTAGCACGCTGTAAAAATATTCCCTTTGTCTTATTATAAAGAGAACGAGTCAATTATTTTCACGTTTCACATTGTTATTTGATATTATATCTACATGATCGATTTGCATTTGATAGACATATAAAGCGAAGATCGGTAAAATGGGTAAAACAAAGTTATTTTATTTTTATCTTTGGATGAGATAAATTTACTTATGTGATACAATGTAACATGACTTTTTTATTTACAATTACGCAAGTTTTTGGTACTTTGATTAATAAGTTTACATGAAATCATGTTTTATCTAGCTCTGATAAGTAAAATAATAGTATAATAATTATAGTGTACAGCATATGCACCTGTACTCCTGTGTATACATTTGACATCGTAGTACATGTCTGATATTGTAGAGTCTAAAAATTTTCAGTGATTTCGATTCAGTTTAAAAGGCATCTCCCGTGAGAAGAAGTGTCATTCATTAACATTATCTACATATACATCAAAGTCTTAGTTTTGTAGAACCTACAATGTATGGCACTAAAGCCATAATAAAAATGTTATTATGTACCTACGTTTTTACATAAATTCAAATAAGAACCCATGATGGAGAAAACATTTACAACTAATGAGGATTTTTAATAAATCATATAAAAATAAATTAAAATGATAAACTCTCATATCCAAATGTCAAAGTGCCCACCGATTCCCAATAGTTTCAAATGAAGCTATAATTTTCAAAACGTCAAATGTCATAAAACTTGTTAAGGCTAAGTCATAAAGTCCAACTTTTATGGACTAGACTAGTTTATCACTGTGATTAATATTTCATAATAGTTTTAATTTCCCAGTAAACTAACTAATTTATTTATTATATTTAATAATTTGTGTACACACAGGAAATCACAATAATAAAATAGCTTATAAACTTATAAAGTACAAAAGTACTTCTACATTTCTAAAAGAAATTTCTACTAGCAGACTAACTTTACTATTGGAGAAAGTTTTAAGGAACAAATTAATTGACTTTGTAACTTATTTCTTAAGCAACTGCAGTAAACTGAACTATATACTAAAGAAATTCTCCGCATATCACCGACAGTGCGGGTATAATAAAAATCCCAGTAGCTATAAAACATCACTATGTATAATTGCTCGTATGAAATGGTGCAATGCGGTGTGTGACCGGTATGAAATATTAACCGATTGTCACACCTATCTCGGCCAGTGTTGCAATAGTAATAGTTATATGTGAACCAACGCTTACAATTTCCAAGTTGACTGGAGAGTATTATGCTATGATGTGGATAGATAGATTCGCATATTTTCCTTAAGCATTTTTTGATAATTTATTTATATAAAATTTACGCTTTTTGCATCAATTGTATCATTGTTCTTAATTTGAACTTAGCTTCAATAACACCAAAAAAAAAAAAACTGTAACTGTAATAATTGGTACATTTGACAGCTAAAGCTAAACATCTCTTAAGACTACCTTAATTTAAAATAATAATTTTTTTACATACATATATATATGTATTTAATATGTCGTCGTCATGACATGAATTGAGGAAGACACCTTCATAAAAACATATATTGAAGCCCCGAACTGAAAACTTGTTGTCAAATAAACTAAAAATATGAAAACTTATTGTCTTTCCTAAAATTAGAAGCCACTAAAATTAACAAGCATGTATAACGAATAAACCCTAACAGTTTGCGTGTAATCCTAGCATTTCATTTAAATAATCAACGCAGTAGAGTACGCTAAAGGTGTGCAATTTGCGTAGTGGAACTGTAATCCTGAAGGTAAGCTTAGAATCTAAAAGGTAAATTAATAATAATAATTTTGTACCATAGTATTACTACTGTACAAGCATGCACAACGACGTACTTGCTTGTAACAACTTACATAATGAAATGCGGCATAATGCAACTAAAGCGAACGTGTCGCCGTGGATAGAGAGAATTAATTTCGTTTACATCTACATTCAGGCTTTAGATTACTGAAGCCAGCGATGTCAAAGCTTTCAGCAACGGTTTTCTGTAAGGTCTTTTTGGGTTGAAATCTTCATCTTTTTTTCATCAAAATAAAGGTGAAAGATTGTATGGAATTCTTATGAATTAAATAAATATTTTTAGTACAGTGGAGTTTGTAAGATCTCGTTTGGACAATATTATCTATTTGACACAAATTGGATCAAGGGAAGAATAACACGGGAAATCAAAGCAACAAAGCCAAGGCTAGTGAATTATGTTCATTAGCCGAAATATTGCCAAATTAATACGGATACAACTTTTTATCAAGTGAACCACGTATTTACCACCTATGAAAGTAAAAAATATGATATTTCTATTGTTTGTTGTAATTATGTGAACATAATATTTTCGTAACAATGTTGATTAGTGATTGCCCTAGCTGATTGATGTTGATTAGTGATTGCCCTAGCTGACTTATGTTGATTAGTGATTGCAATATTTATTTAGTTTTTATTTTATTTTTCCATGGTGATTCTAAAGTGGCAAAGGTGCAAAGATTGCATGAACCAGAAAATGTAGCGTATCCGAAATAATTATACGATTCAAAAGATATCACTCCCAGCTTGCTTCGCATTTAGCTTTGTAGAACAACATCTGCACCGATACGTGCTGCGACTGTTTGAAACTTTGTTAAGAAATATGAATTTTACTCACTCAAAACAAAACAAAATTAAAAGCAATTATCATATTAAACTTTAATGCTTATTTAATTTTAATTTTAAAAAGAATTGTTCAACTTACCTACTTGTTTGAGTACCAAATATTAGTAAGTAGTTTGATGTTCGATTTAATTAAAATAACCAAGAAATTTAAGTAAAAGGAAGAAAATAAACTCTAGAATATTGCCCACTAAAACTTTTATTTACAAACAAAATGATTTTAAAGTATAACACCAACCTTTTAAATTCTCGCCGTGCAGCGATTTCAGTACCTGTAAAAGAATTAATGTGATTTATTAGTTTCATTAAGTTGAGATTTTTGCAATTTAATACTGCAGTGAGAATGCAAAAACTGTAAAACGCCTGGAATAAAATAGTCGTTTGAAAACGGACTCTTTAAAACATTTTCTTGTTGATTGTTTCAATATCAGTTTAGTTGTAACACATAAGTCAAACTAAAAAATAAATACTGTAAAAAGATCTTGTAAATTTTGTTGGTAAATTGACAATGATTAGAGAGACGTCAGGATGTTGATAATGGCTGCGTTCTCCAGTGAAGTATAAGCTAGAAGATTTACTATCAAAAAAATTAAATATGAAAAATTGTATTACATTTACCTGATGGGCGCATATATCGAACGTGACACATGCATCTTATTGTTAATTATTCACAGAAAAAATAAATAAACGACAAAGAGAAAATCGACGGGTTTTCCAATTTATCATTCTTCTTTATTATCATTTAATTGATAAAACACTGAAACAATACCTTTTCATTATTGTAAAATATCTTTATTGTATTAGTGTTTAATTTTCTGTTACAAATCGTTCTTAAGAGTCTCTTGATATTTATAGAACAATGAACGTATTAAACATCAAGCTACATTTAGACCTTTTGTTAAACAAATATTATAAATATAACTGAAATCGCAATTATTCATTAAATTTGAAAGACTTAGCTATTTTAATTTAATAGTGAAAACTTATCATAGTGTGTGATTGTAGTTTACTCTCTATTGAAATTAGTTGGAATTAAGCGTCAGAATGTTTAAAATGACCGACTTATGAATAGGTATTAAATTTTGCGATATATATATAAGTTTTAAAATTATTGCTATTTGAATTACTACAATTTACTTTTCCTAAAACATGTAGCCCTGCAGTTTTCAAGAGTACAGGGGATAGGCACCACTTGGATAGACCTGAAACACCCTCGTCTTTATCATCACTTTCCATCAGGTGAGATGGAAAACAAAACGCATGTCCAATTTCCAATAAAATAATAATGATAATTACTTCATAGACCATAGAGAAAACCCCATATATGACAAATACAAACTCACAAAAATGACAAAAATAATCAAATTATTATGAAAACACTCGCACCTAGCATGTTTAAATTATATTTATGGTTTCTATGGTATACATACCTGTTTAATAATGAGTAATAGATATTTTGAATTAAGAACGTCTTAGAGGTCGTAGAGTTTCTTTTGTAAAGGTCTCGCGTGGGGCGGTATTACAGTACTTCCTATTTTTAGCGCCATAAATATAACGTCTACAGTAAAAGCTGTAAATTGACATTTTTTAACTTAATAAACGTTTACGTGGTTGTATTTCGGTAATTGACGGCCTGTTTGGTATGGAGGTAAGTAGCCTTGCTTTCCATGCCCGAGGTCCCGGGTTCGAATCCTGGTAGGGGCAGATACTTTATCATATTTGCTTTCTAGTCATGGATGTGTATGTATGTTTATTTAAGTTTATGTTTAATATTTATATATAAAAAAAAGTATCTATATTTATATATTTCTCAAGTTTATTTATCCGTTTTCTAGTATCCATAACACAAGTTCTTAATGATACTTAACTTGGGCTAGATAATGTGGTGTGATTGTTAGAAATATTTATTTATTAATTTAAGGGAAGGTACAGCTAGTGCAAACTGTAACTAAGCAATTCCTACGGTTGGCAACGCATAATTATTTGAAATAATCACATTCATCATTCATAAGTAAAATATCTACGACTCGTCTTCGCGTGTTCGTTTGTAGGCTAAGGCTAAAAGAAAGGTAGGTAATAAGTTAATTAAACGACATGCTTAATGTCTTAACTTTATGATAACTCCTTCTAAAATACGTTCCTTCTTCACGTATGATAAATACTTTATGGATCTCTTATTCTTTATAATTTATACTCCCAAAGGGAGCTCAAAACCTTTCCCTATATTAACGTTCACACGAATTTTACCGAACTCGTGATTAAACACGCAGATTTCGAAAACTCGAATACATTTTAGAATACTTGGTCAAATTAAATATTTCGCTCATCATTTCTTGACAGATATATTGATATACAAAAAATGTTGTAACTTTTATCTGTTTACAGTTTCAACCATTGTTTACAGCAACCATATTTATTATATTATAACCGATGCTCGCCTACCTAGGCCTGCGAAAAACGTCTTGCAGCCATTCGTGCCGAGAGTACATAAGTTAAGAAAATAATAATAAAAAAGAACAATAATAATAATAAGTTATATATTTCGTTAAAGCATAATAAATGTTATTGTGTCGCCATTAGCTTCTACAGTCAATTAATAATAAATCGGATTCAGCTGTTACTTTCTTATTAAACATTCTCAGAGTGAAACGTCTTTTATCTTAAGGAATACCAAATTGATTTTACGTATTCCCTCTGTTTCGCGTTATGTAACTAAACTGGGTCTAATCATTGATTGGATTCAATTAATGAGAAGTTGTGTATTCTGCTTTATTTATAGAATCATACAAAGTTAGGCCCTTTGATATTAAGGGAATGAGGGTAATGTAAACAATGTAACAAAAAATATATACTATACGGAGAGATGTAACAATCCGTTTTCCTGAGATGAACAAAAATTAAAAAATAAACGTAATATACGCAAAGATAACACACTATATTCATTTAATTTAATTTCATGGTTCTTAAAATATAATTCACCAATATGAAATACAGCGTATGAACCTCATGAGTTGATACATGAATTCAAAATATCTATGTGTTGAGAAGAAACCTGAAAGTGTCCACCAAGATTTAAGCTCCAGACTTCTTGTGGAGAAGGCCGAGCTTCTCCATTAACACATCAAATATATTGTAAGGTAATAAGTAAAGTTTTTACTCACTGTTACATATACCTTCGTGGTCTGAGAATGGACATTTGCTGGATCATTGAATTGATTTCGTGGAATTCATTGTCAGTATATAAATGTGCATTACTGTTTGTGATCACATTATGTTTAATAAAATAAAATAAAAATAAAATCCAAAACACTCTTCAGGTATACCTTTATAACATAAGGTTATTCTTTTTAACGAATTTACAATTTTTTTACAGCATTTTTTTATATTTAAGAAGCTATCTCGTACATATTTAATATATTCAACTGTAACGTAATGAAAACTTATTTTTATTGTGTATTTTTTAAATTTTATGAAAATTAAAAAAATACCGCATAAATAATATAAATAAATGCATCAACTTTTGCATGAAAGGGCATTTGATTTCACGCCAGAGCCTTATCGAAGGCAAAACCACAGCTTATCCCTTCATAAAATGACTCTACAATATCCACGCAATAGATTGATGAAAGAAAGAAAATTCAATTTGACACATCATTAAATCAGGTTGGCACCGCTACCATATTTTTGTGGCTTTGGATTTTTTTGGATATAGTTTTGTCCAACGAAATAAACCACTAAAAGCGAATATTTTAAAAATCCATCAAAATAATTTATGATTCATGTATTCAAATTGAAAAGCCTCCGTAACTGAAACGTCGCAAAAGAACTGATAAAATGTCAAAACGCTTCGTTCATTTTCCATGTTTACCAACATATTTCAATCGGAATTTAGATAGCGTTTTTACGTCAGTTTTTGAATATGAAGTTGGTACACAGAATTCGTTATTTCAAAATTTTATATGGTTTAGATTTATATTTATTAAAATTTTGAGTACTTTTTAAATGAAGGAGGCAAAATAACATAATTACACAAATTAAGTGACATGTATCAAACTACGTATAATATTATTCTTTTTAATAGCATTCTATGGCGTTAAGCTGGTGTCGGTGTTCAGGTACATTTCCGCGTTACCATGCTCGGAATAACATTGTTCGCAGGGCATTGTTTTCTGCTAACATCCTCTGCGTGTTAGAACCACTTAGTCATTCCGATGGTAAAAGACCAGATGGTTTAACTCTGATGCAATGGCAGAGGAGTCGGTGTCTCATATGGGATGCCACCTGTGTTAATTATGCAGCCCCCCATTTAAGTCGGATACTAGTGTCAGCTGAGGCAGCCGCCGAAGCAGCAGCCTCCAAGAAGAAAGCAAAATACGCAATGTTGACGATAAATTAAGACTTCACGCCGCTTGCATTCGAAACTTCAGGCTGTTGGGGGTCCGAAGCTTTGAGCTTCTGTAAAGAAGTAGGCTGTCGACTTACGGAGAGGGGTAAGATTCGCGTTTCGGGTCTTACCTGATGCAAAGGCTGTCCATAGCTGTCCAAAGACGTAACGTGGCCAGTGTGATGGGCACATTTGCGTCTGGTAGGGCACGCGGTGGGCTTTTCAAAACTTGAAATAATTGGTTGTATTTAATTATCTGTGTTGTGTATGATATAATACGAAATTTATCATTAAATTCTGTGTTGCTATTGCAACTATTATTATTTTTCAAGTAGGGCTTACATTATCAATTAATTAAACATTGTACTCATTCATTTATATCATTTAAATATACATCTAAAAACAAACATTTCATTATTGATATTTATCGACGCTTTCGCGTCTGCATTTACACAAGTGTAAACGTTGTACTTCCATTAGAGTTTATATTATTTACGTAGTAGAGTGATATCGTTTGTTTGGATTTCGGTATTGTTGGAGTAACGATTTAGAATATTTTACTATAGAATATTTGTAAAATTATATTGCTTGCCCTACTATATACAACACATCCTAGGTTTGAGTCTTGTAAAACCAGGTGTAGGCACAGTAGGTGTATATTCGACTTGTTAAAACAAATGCAATGAGCCGATATACTAGGGCTTACAAAAAGCTGTTGTAGAGTATCAACTTCTTGGCCCGATCAGCATTAAAGAATGTATTATATTATATTATAAAATAAAGTTTTTAATTGGTAAGTAAAATTGGAAATTTTACTTCCCAATTTCTCTTCACGTTGTTAGAAACGAGAGTCAAACTGAGGATTGAAATATTCGAAGGAGCAAAAACCGGCTCAAATTGAAATAAAGTACTCGTATTTACGCCGCAAACCATTTAAGACGATAACATGTACTTCAATGCGCACAAATTGTCACATTAGCAAGCAATCAATATTTTTATATTAGATAGCTACATATACCAGCCTGGTAAACTGCTAATATCATGAAACAACCCTTCGGTTAGGTGGCTGATGTCCTTAGAGTGGGATTAATAAGGCTGTTGTGTGAGATAGGTAGTTATCACAGAAGGGGTCCGTAGATCCCAGATGAGTTGTAATAAATTCCCATAAGTAGTGAAACCCGTGGCAAAATTCTTGGTATTCTGAAGTTGACTTTTGGCAGGAATACTTTTGTGTGAAAATATTTCGTTCCTGGTAGCATACAGTTTAAATGCATATTAGTAGAGATAACAGACATCGCTCATCTATAGAAACAAAGCGAGTAAATAAATATAAAGACAAGACCTTCTTTTGTTTTATTATTCTCAAATTTGACAACTTCTTGTTTTTACAGTCACAAATATCTTACCCAATCTTTGAAATTCACCGTTAACATTTTTCATTAAATGTTAATGAACTGTAAATTCATTAAGAACTCACTGTACAGTAACACTTCAGAGTCTAGACAAAATGTCTAGTAAATATTGACTTGAAAATCCATTAGTGCAAATATTGCTTTTGATAGTCAAAAAGTATTCAAAGGTTCTTGAGTAAATACTTATCCAAAAACAAAAACGTATTGATACTAGTAAGTAGGAATATCTCGTACTTAATTTCGAGTTAGAATTCTTAACTGCAACTTTGGATATTTTCCATTTAAATACACACATACAATTCAATAATAAAAATAAGTCGAAACATGGATCCAACAAATTATAATATAAAATAAAAATAACTTCATGCCGCAGCCAACATATACAAGAAGAAACTAATTTTATTTCGTTTATGTTCATCGCTTGATTCGAAAATCCTCTCGAGACATATTACTCATATGAAAACAATAATAACGTAATGTGTCGTCCCTTGGCACCAACGCTATATTGCGTGGTTATTTTTTCGTTCATTTGCATTTGATTTCGAAAATCACCAAGGATAACCTACCAATATTCTCATTTTTGGTTCGTGTTGCCAAAGAGTGGAACGATTTGCCTGCGTCTGTTTTTCCAGACAAATATAACCCTGGAGCTTTCAAGTGTAGAGTGAATAGGTACCTCTTAGACAGGCGTGTACGATCCTCGTCTTCATCGTCACTTTCCATCAGGTGAGATGGAAGACAAACGCCTGCTAATTATTAATAAAAAAAAAAAAAAAAAAAAAAAAAAAATCTTGTACTATATATTAGGCAAGTAAACGTGATGTTTTATTTAGACCGTAGTGAAGTGTGGGCTCGGTATATGCAGTACTAAAAGTTAGTTAGTTAGAGGTAAAAAATGAAATCATCGAAAGAAAAATCTGATAAGATTAAATTAAAAATTTAACTTTATTATTTAACACATCCGAAAGAAAAATGATATGAACCAAGCTACTTAAAACTGAATCAAATAAAATTTTCATAAATACTGACGGAAGTATCCGAACATTTCGCTGATTTCACAAACAATATATCACGGGAATATTCACCGCTGAGTCCAACTTTGGAGATATATCAAAATTATGTTCCCAAAAGGGAAATATTAATTTTGTGTACTCCTCTCTCCAATATAAATAAATTCTGTGTCATATTATTGTTTTACTTAAAGCAACATTCAAAGGAAGTAACTTCTGATTTAAACTTTTCCATTTTATTTTTCGTTGTTTAAAACTGGTAAATGTGTTTGAATTGGGCGTTTATTTTAATATTTATGAAGTAAGCACTTTTTTCAGCTGCCTATAGTCAAAATAATAATTTGAAACATATATTTATATTTATTTGTGTATGTATGTGTTGGTTTATATTGTGGGCTTGGAATCGACGAATATTAATAAGTCTTAAATATTACAGACATGTCAAGGACATAATCTTAAGTAAACGTAATAATTTTACTATACATCAGCTCAAGTCAGCTGAAGCCAACGGAATCGGAAGTTTAAGCAGTTTGAATCCACGGGACGTAGGGTTAGTTATAAATGATATATGGCTATGACATATATCAATTAAATAATAATAATCCCCTATTGTCTTGACGTCAAATCAGCATATTAAGTTTATTGACGGTAAATTGCCAGTCGTCAGCCCAGTAATATAGCGAAATTACATTTAGGAAGGTGAACATAAGAGTTACCTTCAGGAAAACCAAAACGAGTACATCTTTGATGTCCTGTGTTCCACAAAAGGGCAATGTGGTTCTTTTTGTCCTCTTTATAATATAATACCAGTACTGATGAAAATATAAATAAAATATTTGTAGACAACAACTAAACCAATAGCCTGCAACACGACGATGTTCACAATCGATCTTCAATTGTGCACGTACATGACATTGCTAGAGTAAATACTATTGTATTGTATGGTCTTTGTCAACTTATTGGTCTTTGGGGTACGTTTAGTAGATGCTTTGCAATTGCTTGAGAATAAGTACTCTCTGCTCTGAACAAATGAAGAAAAAATGGAGCGCTTCGAGAAAGTTACCATTCTTTAAGTATTAATAAAGTTTTTTGCTGGCACCTACATCATTGACGGAGCTAAATCGTAATCTGCAATAAACCTATGTCAAGTTTGCTACAATTGCTGTACACAATTTTTGCATGCTGTAATTTCGCAAATCTGATTGTCATGCAGTGTGAGTGAGGCGCAAAGAATATTGGCGAATCCTTATTTAAGTAAACAGTGAGCGTTTAGAAAAAATAACTAGCACTTTTGTTTATTATGTTTTATGTGAATTTTCATAATATTAGCTTCATGTGTAGACGTCTCCAAAAAAATACTTAATTTATAAAGCTTGATTTGACTTGATCAGTTTGTTTTAGCTCCTGTCATTTTTTATTACGATACATAGGATTGATTGTGACTAAGCACAAGTATTTGATTTTGTAATATAAGAAGATTTTAATTATGGGAAATAATAGTAACTTCAGAATGTAAGGACTCATTTGTATGAAAGAATATTTTTTTCATATTAAAGATATTTGTGAACATTTACGTGTCATTATTATCATGGTCAGTTGGTGATAGTAGTAAATACCTATGTAAATGTAGGTAATTTGAAATGATAACCTCAAAATTAGTACTTAATGAAAATGCAATTATTATTGTTCCTAGACATACTCCATAATATATCTATCTAATATATCTATCCATAATATATATATATATATATATATATATATATATATTTTTTTAAATGGATCCGGATTTTATGTCCCATAGTTTTAGATATTTTTGACTTCTAAACACTCCACTTTAACTCCAACTAAAACCATGTATGGCGATCTGCAATGTGAAATTTGCGAGTACTACGCGACCAATATGGCAATAAAGGCTGAATAAAAAAAATACACTGACAATTTGTGATGGCTGATTGCTCAATGCTCAGATACTTTTAATCATAAGAAAAAAATTTGAGAAAATGATATAATTTGTATGAAAAGTCTTATCAAATGTCAACGATATTATCGAAATAAAAGTTATCTGAGCATTGAACAATCAGGCCTTAATCTAAGTGAGAAGATGGTAAATTCATCGTATTAAAGTTAATTTTATGTTTTCTTAAATTTTAATTGAATATAAAGTCTTCAATTCATCGTAGAAACAAAAAAAACCGAATCTTTTTATTCTGCAATAAAAGTATAGATTGTCATAAAAAATATCTTTCTCTTTCTTATTAGTGACTATACTATCTAACTTTAACAGAATTCACATTATGGATAGCCGTAAAAACAGTCTCGGTCACTTAACCCTATTAGAACTATAATAAGATTAAGTCACATAATAAATAAAATATATATTAGAACATTATAGTTATTTAGTTTGAAACAAAGCGATGATTATGGAACATTAAACAAGGAGGTCCATTTACAAAAGTTTCAGATTTGAAGAGACCTCTGGGATTAAGGTTGGAATTAGAATTTAGTCTATTTGTCAGCTTAATATGAGTTCTTTTCATTTTATGGTTACATATTAACAGTTTAAGGCTTTATATGTTTGGGTTGATATGTTTCTATCAGAGCCCACCTGGATCCGACTTAATAATCAGCCCCCCTAGACAAGTGGCATTTGAAGATGGAATAGAAACGTGAATATGCTAAATGTTTGAAATTGACATGAGCGTATGAAACGATCAGTCGAAGGAATATGTCATTCTTATACATTTGCCATTCCATAGTAGCTTGAATGCTGTGGTTGGAAGCATAGTAAAACACTAAATAGCTAAAGACCACAGATTTTAAAACAATTTTATTTAACCTTTCTAGTCCGAATGTCCATACAATCGTTTTAATTTATTTTTATCAAACTATTTATTTGTTAAAATTTATTGTACAAAATATAAACAAAAATCCTAATAATAACTTTTATTAGTATTTTTTAATATAACCTAAACCAAACACCTCAATGACTTTTCCCAAATTTTCAAAGTACAAACTTTAATTAACCCTCAGAACGGGTCAATAACTAATTCTGATGTTAATTAATTTTGACATTACTTCAATCCTAGTAAATATTCATGGAACTGACAAACCATTGTAACTTAGTTATAGAACCTTTGAGATTATGGAACTGAATTTATGTAAATTGATATTTCAACGATTTGTTTTATATCACAATATAAGCTTCGCGCGGCGCTTCGAATTTGTTACATGTATTTTAAGTACAAGATCTCAAATCATGAAAACAATTTGGTGTGGAAACGTTATTGGTTTCAGTCATGTGTCTTGTGCATTATATTTAGGCAATAATAATTCTGTCTATTTTACAAAAACAAACATAATATAAATTAATAAATTAAATGCACAGGACTCTTAACAATTCACTTCTGTTCAATTTAATTCACACAGTTCTTACATATTTTAAATGAAAAAATATTTTACGAAGTTTAGGATGATAATTGGATATTTGACCACATTTGAAAATGCAAGATTTTAGCATTTATTTAGAAAATATACGTCATTTTGACCAAAATATTTATTGAAACATAGAGATCTGAATTTAATATACAGTAGTAACAGTAATAAACATACTGTTACATAAGTAATATTTCTTTACTGTTGAAAAACTATCTAAATATTTATGAAAAAATAATCATATTTTAGGACGCATGGAAAAAAATCGTTTCTTTTATTCCAAAAATTTTGTCATACTGTTCTCAACTAAAATAAGTCCTTTTTTATACTGTTTATCGGGTACTATTAAAATATAGTGTCTTGTTCTTTGGATAAAGACGAATTTAAAGGTACCTACATGTTAAAATTTTTCGTAAATACAAATAGTAAATTCAAAGAGTCAAATATTTTTTTTAAATTGAGAACGAATTAAATCTCATATAATCTCATGAAAGAAATTTTGCAATACAATCTTCAAACCAACGAAGTCAGAATTTTGTTTGCGTTAAAAATACTTTCTATAGGAATAGCATAATAAAAGCTTGTTAAAATCAATTAAATCATAACCCCGCCATGTGCATGTTTAAACAAAAAACATCGCATATTTTTTTACGTTGCTTGAGCGTGGATATGTAATATATTTTTTTCAATATTGCAGGCGGCTTTCCCTCGTTACACTTTATGAAATCAGAAACAGACATTTTATCACATTTGCATGTTGCTAGCACTCTACATAATTCTGTAAAGCTGTTTTCACATTGTGGTTAAATTGAGGTGTATTTGACGGTATTTTTTCACTTTATGTTTCAAAATGAAAACAACTTTTTGATGTTTGCAACAAGTGGGATCAATTCTTAAGCGCAATTAAGGGATATTGGTTTATATTTGAGTGGTTTGATTAAAAATAAAAGGGGTAGTAGATTTGTTTAAAAATATAATTAGTAAATATTGTAAAATTTATTAAATAAATTATTATTTAAAGAAAAACGGGATTCTAATCACGATTTTGACTTTTGTTATCGAGTTTCCGATATATATTTCTTTTTTTTTTTTAAATCTCTAGGCAAACACACCAACGGTATGGGCCCAAATAAAATTTGTAAAATAGAAAAAATGTTAGAAACGCATGTTTGATTTTAGGGTATTTTTTTGTAATTAAGTTTGGTGTGCGTCCGCACTCTTTTATAATTGTTGATCAACTTTATACTTATTTATTTGAATAAACGGTTTTCGAGCGCTTTTGACTGTACATTATTGCTATTTACTATATCAATGTTCTCATTTGTTAGAAACACAAACAAAACCACCAATGTTTGTGAAAATGACTGAACACTGAGCCCACACTCTGCTAGGTCGAGTAAAAGCTCGCAAACATTATTTGCTTTCGTTTGTTTTATTTAATTTGTGCTTAAAAATCACGTCAATTATAAATGTAATAAGGATAGAAATAACATAATTATTTAATGTGGTACTTCGCAAATACTTTGAAAGAATCTAAACTTGAACGTGGGACGCCACACTCCGTTATTGGATCATCTGATTGTTTTTAAGGTTTGGACTAGGAGGGTGCCAAAAGATCATCAATATTAACCCTCTCGTATTGGTCACTAAATTTGGCTATAGCTCACACACCATAGAAGGACGACTGAAGTTTTTTTTCTGTTATAATTACAAATAGCAAAATAAACATGAACTTTAAAATGTGAAAGTGTGTTAAATTGTTTTTTATGATCAAACCGCTTACGATTGGGATAAAATATGTAACTAAATATTAGAATGTGTGGGGTGTAGTTATCAAGGAAACATGGTAGATGCCAGTAAATCTTAGTTTATTAGTAAAACAATGAGGTAAACAATAATTTGAAACACAAATGGGGTTCTGATCACGTTGTTCCAGATGACAAGTAAATGTACTTTGTACAACAATCTTTCGCATTACACTTGTCGATGTCATTAACTATACCACAGCACAAACTAAAGAATATGGGATGTTTATTTTAAATTGATGTACAAGAAATCCTTCTAGTACTACGGATTACAAAATTATGAATAATACATAGTTTAAATTTTCTCGATAAACCACATCATTTAATTTATATATTATAGAATCATGTTATTCCCTCTCTCTGCGTACACCTTAATAAATGTAGTAATAAGAAAAGGGTATTAAGTATAAGAGGTATTTAATTACTCCCACAGAAATATTATTATGAGCTTAGTATCAAAATGGTGTCATTAATCTGACTCACATGCTGTTATAAAAAATAGTTTTTATGGTTCCTAAAACTATAATATAATGAAAGTGTAACTGCGATGATTATATAAAAAAATTGTAATAATCTGTTAACTAGGCAATAAGATCAAATGTAGTCTACATCTCATCACCTAACTGTGTAAAACAAAGCTTTGTTAATTTATTAATTTAGGTTTTAAAATTTTTCTGCTAAAAATATATTGATAATGATTAAAAAAATCAGTCGAGTCTCCACATGGCATTTGACACTTGACGAAAAGGTTTAAACCTAATAGTTTTGGTGGCATATATTGTTATATTTCATAAGTTAATCTTAGAATATTGGTAAAAAAACGCTATCATTAGTTTTGAACATTTATTAGTGTTTAACTTATTAATTGTTCTTATATTTTAAGATCTAGATAATTATTTCAGTGTGATGACGACGATGAAGTAGTGACAGTAGCGAGAATGTGCTATAATCCTTATAAACTAATTGTTTTTACAATCGAAGGCATGCGAGTTAAACTAAAGAAATATTACTTAAATTGTCATAACTACTCTTTTTATGTTCCCATATGTTCCAATATGTTCGAACCTTACACTACGCTACTTTTTATGCACGCTCATTATACATAACACATATATACGCTCATAAACTTAACAGTATCAATATGATAAACGAGAATACCATTTATTAATGAATACACAATAAAACTAAAGCCACTTTCCAGTACTTGGCTTCCATGTTAATTTGCTGGTAATGAAAAACATTTCATATTTTCGTTCAACTAAAATATTTTAGAAGTCAGCTTCAATATTCAGTACTCTTCAATAGCAAAAAAATCTTTATCTCTTCACAAAATCCAGTAGACGGCAAATTACGATAGCTTTTTCATAGCTCTTCGTTGGTTCGTGCTGAATTCTTGAAGGTGTTTCCTTTAAAGTTCTTTCAATTGCTCCAGAAATAAGATATATGAGCGTGCTTTATTACAAAGAAAAAAAATTAATTATTCAAGCTAGCTACATAATTAGTTTCAAACGCAATAGCTAATTTTTCTAGTGCATTATTATTATTATTATATCACTATATTGTATTAAAGATCTGTAATATTGAGGATAGCAATGAATAATTAAATATTAATAATTATTAAAAATATTCAGATAATTTAACTTATAAAATTGGTTCATATTTATTTTATATCTCACTTGTCTACATCAATAAAATCAGACATCAAATAGTGATAATTTCCTGGCATATCCAAAAGATAATTATAATAAGTTTAAGTTAATGCTATTATATATCATTAAGTTCTTGATAAAAACGTATTTTATGGTTTACGGCGAAACAAGTTCGTAACAACTCGTACTGGGCGAGTCAATTGTATTAACTACAAAAACAGGTTGTCGGTGTTAATAAGTTATCATAAAGCGAAAAGAGCAATTTGTTAAAAAAAATTGTGAAAATACAAGTTTGAAAACGGTTTTATTTAGCTCAATAACATGGCTTGCTAACATAGGACCATGTGCATCATCAGTACAGACAAGATGAGGTACAAGTGGAGTAGGAGCTAGGTTGTGGAAGAGTTCCACGTGCAACGTCGGCTGGAGAAGATTTGGTACTAATGGAAGGAAGATAGTGCTACTGAAGTGAAGAGGGGAATAAAACCGAAGTGTGAAAAGTCAAGTTCCGTACAACGTCGTTAAGTCACGTCGAAATGAAGATTAACGTTGTGGTAAGAAGACCATGTCGCCATTCATTGTAAATTAAGCGCCATGTATCACAAAGGAGCAATAGTTACGTAAGGATTATGGTGCTATCGGCTACGTCATTGATATTGTTTGTCCTCAGTTTCATCGAACCCAAATGTACGATACAGATTACCGTCACTTCGAATCGACTTTGGAAGAGAGCTTTCAGCAAAGTTTTGTTATAGGGCGGCTGAAATAAAGATTCTGTATCTTAATAACGATGCAATATATTAAAAACTGGTGAACACATACCAGTCAACACACCATTCTTCTCATCAATCTTGGGCATTGATTAAACTAGCATAAAATCGTGAGGTTTAGTGTAATCTGATCGGTCCCTGATATCGCACTGTTATAATTTACTTTTACAAACATTTTGTTTTGAGGAGATGCATCAAAAATTATAGGACATTCATTGTAGGTTATAGAAATTCGATGCGCACGAACATATTATTTTAGCAGAGTGGTGCGATGACCGGGACCTAATTAGCAACAGTAACCTGTTTAGCAATATTACAGCAATCTTTCCTTAATTTATTAATTACCTTATCTTAAGTATTTTTGATTATACTTTCTTGCTACTATATTTAATCAACCTGTTTTATTTATAAAACATTAGTATCGAACTTATTTAATTCGATACTAATGTTTAATTTAATAATAACCTTGCTTTAATATTATTGACTCGAAAACTCATATAAAATTTTTACTCAATTGCTTAAAAGTTTGTTCTATTACTCGTATTATCCCGATCTGTGAAAGTCAATGACAGTGTGTTCATACAAACACAAATATAACTTCTGTTTTGGATTCAAAACTTCATGTATGCGGTTGCAAAATATGTTTTAAGGAAGACTACATACAACACTTGAACAACTTTTATCGAAATTAATAAACTTAACGATACAGTTTTATGGGCATAAAATCTGAATAATGTGGCAATACTGAATTGATTAATCACAGTAAATTTATACGTTCGAAAATTATCAATTGGTCGGTTTAATTAATTAAGAAATTGTAAACCATTTTAAACGTGTACGTTTTTCAACCAATATAACTGATATAATTTTCGGTTCTGCTGTATTTCGATTGTAAAAGTGAAGTTATACTCGTATTATTTAGTTTTTACACAAGCACTTCTTGGCTTGAGAGTTTTTATAATGCTTAGATCTGATAGGAGTAGGGGCTTGTCACTATGGCATTTGCAAATGTTAGAAATATCTCGGTTATCAAGGCATGTAATTAGAAGAACAGCTGCCTATTCAAAATCTAAAATAAATATTGACAAAGCTGGTTTAAAAACTAAGCATCCATTTAAGATAAAGAAATTTTAAGGTTTTAAAAATGATACAATTGTATCTTGGTTGCATTTCCTTGCTTAAGGCTGAGTTGCTCCCTATACGTCTATTCGTCTTTCGAATTTACAATGGGTGGTATTCCTTTCATAAATTAAATAAATTTCATAAAGATTCTGTGACATGATTAACATAAGAAACTTTCACTTTATTTTAACTCCCACGAAATCTGAAGTTATGCTTGGTTTACACGTATTAAGATAGTTAAGATGGTAACTCAATTTAAACTAAATGTTTAGTTAAATATACGTGAAAACACTCAATTAAGTGACATGTGGAAAGTTAAAATTTAGTACGCAGGCATTTAGTACTTACTTAATCTACTATTTAACCTACTTAGATTAAGATTTGTTCTATTTTTCTAATAAGTGCCTAGGTGGGCGGGATTTCTCACTCACATGTTTGGACACGATTTTTAGTTAAGTGCATGAGTTGGCTCCAATTAATATATTTTTTTTAAAATTAGATATGAGAAAGAATAAGAAATTAATGAATACTATTTAAATAAATAGTATTTATTAATTTCTAAATAACAAATAGAATGTTTTTAGATAGAATATACGAAGTAAACTACAGAAATAAACTAGCCTTCTAAAGATTTTCATTTCTGAAACTATTTCTTCTCTGACCTCATCCAAATAATAATGTAATATAATAATTATATTTATTTCAGTACCAGTTTTAAGTTATAGAATTTTAGTGCTTGGAATCTTCTTTTAGACTTTCACGTCTGTACTAGAAGACTCCGCTCTTCCATAACAATCGATTAAAAAATATTAATATCAATAATAAGTACAAGGCTTTACATAAATATTAAAAACCGATTTTTTTTAAATAAATGTGTAATGTGTATGTGTTTATGCGTGAATTTGTGTGTGTATGTGGGTATGTGTGTGAGTGGATATGTGTGTGTATTTGATTATTTGTATCTCCTATTTATGTGTGTTGTATTCAAATTTAAATCTGTTTAAATTTGACTTTGACATTTTTTTATTAAAGTCATAATTTTTCAGTTTCCTCATAATTTAACTTACTGATCAATTCAGTAATCATCTTTTTGCATTCATGATTGTTTTTTGGATAAATATTTAATATTTTATTTACTTTATTATACAACAGTGCAGACCGATTTTGAAATTGCATACTCGCAAATGTAGTTTTAATTTTGGGAGCTTGAGCTACATGAAATTTTCTTCTTTTATTCATTTTATCTTTATCATATGGTATAAACTTATGTTTTCTAAGTACAGTCTAAGTACAGTAATTATATACAGCTTTCTGATGGCAAGCAGTTTGCTTATTTCAAAATGCTTTTCGGCTAGAAATCTAGATTCTTTGAAGTACATGACTTTTATAACTGCTCTTTGCGCTCGTTCAACGTCTAGAAATCTAGTTTTGGCTGCTCCTGCCCATTTGAGTAAGCAGTAAGTTATAACTGAATGTACAAGAGCAATATATATTCTATTCAGTAGAGTCGTATCAGTTCGTGATGATGTAACGTACCTTAAAATTTTTAAAATCCAGATTAATTTCTTGATTCTACTGGACAATTGATCAAGGTGGAAGTACCAGGATAACCTGTGATCCAATATTACTCCTTAATATTTGGTGTGCATGACTTTGGTTATAGTGGAGCAGTCACAAATATTGGGTTGATTATATAAATGTATCCTCAGTTGGTAATCTTCCTTGGGTTGGGTTAGACTATAAATGCTGTGACAGATATAATTGGTTTTTGTGGCATTTATTGTAAGGAGGTTATGTTTTAGCCAGTGAGAAATTATAGACAAGCCATTCTCTGCAATTGACTTAAGTTCACTCCATGACTTTCTGCAGAAGACTACGGCAGTGTCATTCGCATAGGAGGATATTTTTGCGTTATGTATTTTAATATTGCAAAGATAATTTATATAAATGAGGAAAACCGTAGGTCCGAGCACACTGCCCTGCGGGACACCAAATGTTACGTCCGCATCAGCACTAACGCATTCCTCTAACTTTACTTTTTGGTTTCTCTGAGTGAGATAATCTTTTAAAAGGAATAATGGCCTATCCCTTATGCCACTCACTTCCAGTTTTTTTATAAGGGCGGAGAGAGACACAGCGTCGAAAGCCTTCTTAAGGTCGAATAAGACTGACAAACACTTGATGCCTTCATCTAGTTTTTCAGTTATTAGTGAAGTCAAAGCAATGACTGCATCCTCTGTGGATTTACCATGTCGGAATCCGTATTGGGATTCAGAAAGTAAATTATATTTGTCTAAATATAATTCGATTGTTTATCAGCCTTTCCAATATTTTAGTAATTCCGGTTAGGATGGATATGGGCCTGTAATTGTTGATGTCGTCTCTCTCTCCTCCCTTATAAACCGGGGTAATTAAAGATTTTTTTAAGATTCGGGGAAAACTCCTGTCATGAAGCAGAGGTTTCATAAGTGAGAGATAATAGGAGCAATAACAGGACGTATTTCAGGAAACCAGTTGAAATGTTGTCGCACTGCTGGATTTTAAATTATTGATAATTCTTATCATTTCTTCTAGTTCAGTTTCCTATACTAAAAAGGAATTAGCTTGGGGATTTGATTCATTTAAGTAATTATTATTATCATCTGGTTTACAGCTAGGTATTTGCTCTGCAAGCTGTTTGCCAATATTTGCAAAGAAATCATTAATTATATTTGCAGATTCAATTGGATACGAGCAACTAGATTAGTTCTGAATTCAAATTGTTGGATTTATTTGTGTTTGTTATATTTTTTATATTGTTCAATAATTCTTTATTATTAGTCGATTTCGCTATTAATTCCTGTTCATATTTACGTTTCATTTGTTTTATAAGTTTATTACAATGATTCCTATATCGGATGTAAGTATATTTTTGGAATTTCATTTTGCGGATCACTTCGTAGTTTTTTTTTATTATTTGTTAGAATACCTGGCGGTATCTAAAGTTTTAATACGCGCTTTATTTTAGGTATTCTTTTTATGGTAGTATTTTGTCTTAATGCTTCTTTTAGCAAGTAGTTTAATTCGTCAGTTAATACATTGGGATCGTTATAGTTCAGCAAGTTATTCACATTGTTTTCTAGAAGCCATTTTAACGCATTATCATAATTTACAGTAGTTTTTGTTTTACGTGCAGCTGGATTGCGTGTAAATTCTGATAAACATAAAAATGTAGTAAAATGATCGGTACTCGTAGTATGTATTACAGCTATTATACTAATAGCTAGATTTTCAACATAAAGTGGTCCAAGAAGTTTTTTCTCTTGTTGGTAGAGTATGTCCAGGGAGTATACCATGTGAGGATAACATACTTAAATAGTTCGTTTTGTTAGTATACTCATATGAGCTTTCATTTTCTTTTGGTTTGATATTAATGTTAAGATCACCCACAATAACTACATTTCTATTTTTGCAGATTTTTTGTAAGTGACTGTTTAATGACTATAAATTTATTCGCATTATTGTTTGGTGGTGAACGGTATATGCACAAGATTGTTTTGTTAAAAATATCTACTTGGATGCATGACGCATCAGCTATCTTTATTTCCGTAATTTTTGGTTTTAATGTATTTTTAATATACACAGTTACACCGTCATTTTTGTTTTGATGAAAAGTAGTTTTAAAAGAGTGATAATTATTTAATTTCGGTGTATTTTTAAAGCTTGTGACGGAACAAACTCGAACTTTGTATATAAAATGGGAATATAATCTTAATATACCTACTATTAGGATTTGGCAAAGTTAATTTTCAAAAGTTACTATAAAATACCTAATGACATACTACGTACCGCATTCTCGCTCCGATCGCCGCCCAGTGCGGACGTGCAAGACCCCGCTCTCCGTCGTTTGGTCCCTTCCCGATACTCCGTGGCGCTCAGTCTACTGACGTCACGGTTTAGCGTGTTGGTTCCGTGCTACGGATTTCAAGGTTCTTTCTACTCCCTCTGAGTGCTATCGAAGTGCGTATTTTTCTTTGCGACTAAGCCCTTTAGTCTTCAAAGTGCTGTGCTAAGTTGTGTTGTGCTTGTGCTGAGTGCAGTGTTGTGCCCAGCGTAAGTAGTCTGGTTTCAGTGCAAAGGATACTTAACGGTGACAACGAATTTGTACTGAACCAGTCCTTTTTATTTTTATTTATTTCTCTTCTCTATTTTATTTATTTTTCTCCTATTTTCATATTTATTTTAATCATATTTGTGTGTTTTCGTGTGTACTTGTCCTTTCTGTCGGTAAAGGTTGACCCTAACGCGGTCAACTCTTTACCTGCGTACCCTTTTTTAGGTTTCTAGGTAGCGGCCTTTGGCGTACTACGGTTAGTTTTAAGTTATTCTCCCCAGCCCCCCTACCGCTGGTAGGGAGGTTTGCCGCTAGGGTTCGCTAGGTTTTTATTTAGGAATCCTAGGCATTTGTTATATATTATAGGCATACATTATATATTTATATATTACATTTTATAATTCCAAGTCCTCCAATGGACCTTGTTAATATTCTTAAGTCGTTCGCCCAGGCGCTCGCTGCGTCCGGCGTAAGCATACCCGCTGACGCACTAACGCAGGCCTTACAGGCATCGATCGCGTCCCCGGCCCCTCAGGCCTCAACCCCGGCCCCTCAGGCCTCCAACGTACAGACCCCTCAGGTCTACAGCTCTCCCGCGTCTCCCGCCTCGTCCGAGATGGACTGCGAATCGGTCGCATCCTCTCACGCGTCGCGTCGTAAGCGTACCGCTCCCGGGAGCGACTCCGAACCCGCGTCTGATACGTCGTCAGATGCCGTCACCTTAACCGGCTCTCCTGAGCCCGCGTTTCAACTCGTCGCCAAGCGCTCCAAGAAGCGCTCTAAGAAAGCTTCGGTATCTTCAATACCCGAGCCCTCCCCGGTGTCATCAACACCAGCCCCCGCGCCGTTAAAATTGCTCGTAGTAACCGCGTCTCCGTCGGTCACATCGAAGCCAGCGACGCGCTGCGCTCCCGTCCCGCCGAAGCCTCAGCTCCCTCCGCCCGTCTTCCTGCGTGAAAAAGCGCGCTGGACCGCGGTTTCAAACTTGTGCAAAGTGCACAAAATTAATTACTTAAAAGCCGCCAACGCTGGCGATACAATCAAGATTCAAATAGCGACCGTTGACGACTTCCGCTCATTTACCAGGTTACTCGGATTAAACCAAATCGCGTATCACACCTACGCCCTCCCGGAGGAGCGTAAGATCCGCGCAGTACTACGGGGCGTCCCGTTCGAACTCAGCAACGAAGACATCCTCGATGACCTTAAGTCTCAGGGTTTCCCGGTCACAGCAGTGCACAAGATGCACTCCAACCGCGGTAGGCGTTTTCCCTTAGCGTTGGTAATCCTGTCGAATACTCCCAACTCGAGGGAGATCTTTAGAGAGGCTCGCACAATTTGCGGACTCTCAAATATCTCCGTCGAGCGTCCCAACCCCCGTGGTCACCCTGGGCAGTGCCACCGCTGCCAGCTCTATGGCCACGCAGCGGCTAACTGTTCAGCTCCCCCCAGGTGCGTAAAGTGCCTGGATCCTCACTTCACTAAGGAGTGCACTCGCACTCCCGAATCCACTTCCCCCCCTGCCTGTGTGCTGTGCGGCCAGTCCGGCCACACAGCTAACTACAGGGGTTGCCCGCGCGCTCCGCGCTCCACCACCAAGAGGGTCGCGCCTAAACCGGCGCCGCCGCTCACTCCTGCCAACTTCCCGCCGCTGCGCAACCGGGGTCCCCCGGAAGCAAAGCCCGTTCAGCCGACACCTACTCCGGCTCTGTCTTGGAGGCAGCGTCCGGCCGTTCCGCCTGCACCTTCCCGACCTATCCCAGCTCCCGTAGCTCCCGTAGGGCCGCGTCCTTCTCCGTCTTCCGCACCTCAGTCGTCGTTGGCTGAGGACATGAAGACCGTATTCGACGTTATTCAAAACGTCAATATTAACGAAATTTCCGTGCTCGCACGCAAACTGCGAGCCGCCCGCTCTCCTCAAGAGCGCTTATTTGCTTTAGCCGAGCATCACTCGCTCCTAAGTTCGTTGTAAATTCTTTTATAATTTATAAATTCGTAAATAATAAATTATAATGTCTAGACCCGCGAATCCCGCGTCCAGTCGTATTAAACCCAAGGGCTTATCCCTAGTATCTTTTAACGCTCGTAGCCTTAACACCAACCTTCTCGAGATTAAACTGTTCCTTCAGAACAAAGAACCTGACTTATTCCTTCTCCAGGAGACATGGCTTACTCCAAACCGCTCCAGGGGATTCGCTATACCTAAGTACGCGTTTATTCGTAACGATAGGCCCAACTCTGACGGTTTCGGCGGCACCGCTATATATTACAATAGAGGCTTCCACTGCTGTCCTCTCCCTACCCCTCCTCTCCTCAACATGGAAGCCACTGTGTGTAGATTGGCTATGACTGGTCATCCGACCATCATCATAGCTTCAATCTACATACCTAGTGGTACCAGACCAATCCGCAGCGACTTTGAGGCCATTCTCGCCCTCGGCCATTCAGTCATTATGTTCGGAGACTTTAACTCCAAACATACTGATTGGACGTGCCTATCGACTAACACCAGCGGTATCGCTCTCCTCGACATCACTAACTCCCTTGACCTAGATGTCATATCCCCCGTCACTCCCACTCACTATCCCAACAACCCGTCCTACTCTCCTGACATCCTCGACTTTGCAATTATCAAGCGTATCAATCTTGACCTAAGGTCTATCGAACCGCTCGATGACCTAGGCTCCGACCATCGCCCCGTTTCCCTCGTGCTAGGACCGCCGAACGATAACGTCTCATCTCCTAAGACCTTTACCAATTGGAAAGGTTTTAAAAATACGTTAGTTTCAGCCTTAGAGGCTCCGAACTCTCCACTCGCGATCTCTCCCGAGCAATTAGATAGCCCGGATAAAATCGATTCATTAGTAAATTCTCTCACTGATGCTATCAACTCAGCCATCAGTGACAACGAAAAGGTTGCTAAGCAAGGCAAACCCACGCTTCCCTTAGCCGTTAGCAATCTTATTAAAGCTAAGAACGCTCTCCGGAGAGCCAAGAAATATCCCACGCCCGCCTATAGAACAGCTGCGAATCAGCTTCAACGTAAAGTTAGGTCTTGCCTCGCGGAACTCCGAGACGCTCAGATGAACGATCTCATGGCGAATATCTCTCCGTCCCACCAAGCGTACTATAGCATGGCCCGAGCCTTACGCGTAGACACCGTCTCTCACGTTCCTCCTCTCACTCGTCCCGATGGCACTACTGCCTTCGAAGTCGAAGAGAAAGCCGAATGCTTCGCCGACAGCATTGCCGCACAATGCTCGCCCAGCACGCAACCCGCGAATCCCACTCACATCAAAGCGGTGGAGGACGAAGTCCTTCGCAGAGACTGTCTCCCCATCACCGCCGACCCTGTCACAGTCTCTAATGACGAAATCTTGCTTCTCATTAGAAATCAAAAGTCCAAAAAGGCTCCGGGTGCGGATGGAATTTCCAACCACGCACTTAAGCACCTACCTTAACAGATGCTTACCTTGTTAGCTATCATTTTCAATGCCTGCTTCGACCATAGCTACTTTCCAAAAGCTTGGAAAGAAGCGACAGTCATAGGCATTCCCAAGCCGGGCAAACCTCTGAACGTCCCGGCTAATCACAGACCCATCAGCCTCCTCAAGGCAATGTCTAAACTTCTCGAGAGAGTCATACTCTCTCGAATGCGGAACCATCTGTTTCCAACGGATGGCGATCCTCTCATTATTCCCCATCAGTTCGGCTTTCGCGCTAAACACTCCTGCCCTCAGCAAGTCCATCGAATCGTCGAGTATATACTTGACGGTTTCTATCCGCGTCGTTATAAAACAGTCGCGGTTTTCTTTGACGTAGCCAAGGCTTTCGATAAAGTCTGGCACAGCGGTCTCGTTTTTAAACTCTACAAGATAGGCTTACCGGATCGCCTAGTCAGGTTAATAGCGTCGTTTCTCAAAGACCGTACGTTTCGATTTAAACACGAAGGCACGCTTTCTGCGCCTCGTCCCATAAAGGCTGGAGTCCCTCAAGGCTCAGTCCTCGCCCCTCTGCTGTACACCGTGTACACCAACGACATTCCCATCCCGCCGAAAGGCGTCGAACTCGCCCTCTTCGCTGACGATACCGCACTCTATACCAAAGGCCACGGTGTTCGGCGCCTTGTAACCAGACTCCAAAAGGCCGTAAACGCCCTTGGTGCATGGTTTCAAGAATGGCGCATTGATGTGAACCCTGAAAAGAGTTCTGCGATGCGCTTCGACCACAAACGCCGTCGTCCCGATGGCGATCCCCACGTTCGAATGTTAGGCATTCCCATCCCCTGGAAGCGCAGTACTAAATACTTAGGCGTCACATTAGATCCGACGCTTTCTTTCAAGCCACACGTTGAAAGAGTTTCGAAACTCGCTCGTCACTATTTAGTCCGCCTAAATAGCATGTTAGGTAGAAAAAGTAAAATGTCATTCAGAAACAAACGTACACTTTACAAGGTCTGCGTTAGACCCGTCATGACGTATGCCTCGCCAATCTTTGCCCACGCCAAACCCTCCCTCCTGCACAAACTGCAGGTAGTTCAAAACCTCTTTTGCCGCCGGGCCACAGGCGCACCGTGGTACGTGCGTAACGCGGACTTGCATAGAGATCTTGAACTGCCTACAGTACAACAATATCTCAAAACACTCTCTGAAGCGTTCTTCAAACGCTCCGAAACCCATCCCAATCCTCTAGTTCGTGATTCTGTCTCATATGCTACTCCTGTGTTAGACTCGAAGTTCAAAGTCGCTAGGCCTAGAAATGCGCAAGCGTACTCATCCACCAGACTGTCACGCGATCTCGAGGCCCTTCTGGCCGCAAATTCTAATTCTAACGTAAATTCTAATTCTAACGTTAATCCTAATACTAACGTAAATGCGAGTTAATTCAATTTTATTTTGCAATTTTTTAATTTTTGTTTTAATTATTGATTTTCATTTTGAGCACCTTCAGTGCTACGTATTCACCTTCAGTGCTTTGAGCACCTTCAGTGCTATGTAATCCCAGCGGGTGACCCCTTCTGGGCCCCGCTAGCGCGGCCTCTTTCTCCAATTGGCCGTCGCTCAGATGAAGGCTGAGTGGCAAAAATGCACGAGCCGACAGGGGGTTTTTAGTGGGTATGGTCCTGGTAGGCGTCGGGACGAGTCCCACATAACTTTGGAATCGCGCCAGAGTATGCGTCAGGGCATTTTTATCCTCCTGCCCTTCCCGCGGAGGGGAACAAAAAAAAAAAAACGACGTACCTGTATATATATTGATAGACATAATAATTGATGTATAAATGAGGTAAAGATTAGTTAACAAAAAGGAAGTTTAAAATTATTTGCGATCTTAATAAATTTCTTTGATTTAAAGGGCATATAAAAGGATGTTCAAATAAATTCACTTATCTTACTTAGAATAAAAGTGGGTATTTATTAATTTAGAATTAGTGTACACTTCTCAGAATCTACATACCTACTAATTAACATAAATACATCTAATAAGTATGAGTAAAGGTTAGAAGGTATAGCCATTGGGATGCCTACTTTGTTATTTTAGAGGTTCTCTTCCATTGGTAAGTACGGTCTTACTGGTGACGTAATTATTTACAAGAAAAATAATTGGGGAATGCTTTCGCATCTACACGTGGATTATAACTCAAAGATACATTCCTTTATAACAATTTGTTGTACTTAGCCTCGAAATATCACTTGAAATTTAATGCGAGTAAGAGGGTAGATAGTTGCTAGGGCGTTGTGTGGGGTTCACAGTGAAGAAAAAAAATGCTCCCGGTTTGGTATAAATAAGGCAGGAGGCCACAGAGAGGGGGATTAGATTCTCAGCTTCGGTTCCGGGTGCATTCGGTTTTTTGAGTGTTGTCAGGAAGGGAAAGGTCCCAAAGGTCTGCCAGTCCATACATAGTTAAAGTTTTAATTTTTCAGTTGGTTAAAATGAGAATACAGTATTGTTTCTAAAGGTGGGTCCTGTCTTGGGTGAGTCTTTTTTTTTATTATTGAATATTAATTGGGAATTAAGGTTTTAGGAAAGTTCTGCCAGTTAATAGATAAAAGGTTAATTTACGAGTATTTTAAGATTATATGATTTTGTTTGGTGGTGAATTCTGTTTAGGTGAGCGTAGGGTAATTTAATAGGGAAATTATTGTGTATTTTATTCTTTATATATTTATTAATATATATATTATGTATATATATGTATATATATATTTATGTATATATATGTATATATATATTTGCATTTTATATTTGATTTTATTTGTAGTAAATGTTGACACACACGGAACACAAAACATACATACTAAAATGCTGCCTTTTGTGGCGTGTTTTATAGTTACCTAAATAAAATGTATTTATGCATTGCAATGGTGAGATATTCGAAAGGGTTATTTGAATGAGTCAAAATAATTTATTTAACATAGACATTTGTACACTGAGCGTGATAATCTCCAGCTTGGTGAAGTTTGCAGAGGTGATACTTTAGAACATCTATCTCCTTATTTCCTTCCTTTATCTTTATGTCAATTGGCTCACAACCACGCAGTCATGAAGTTTCTTGTACCCATTTTCATTGATCTGACTATCTGTTGTTGTGACAAGGACGAATTCCGGCTCATCAGACTCAGGGAGAAAGTAGGTTCAGGAAATTATTGGCTGAAAAATTGACAAATATTAAAAATTCCTATTTCCTTCCTTTATTTATGTTCATTTTGTGACTTGTTATCTGGCATAAGACCAAACCGTGGTTGAATTCTCTTGTTATCAATTTCAATGATCTGAGCTTCTGGTGTTACGACAGGATGGCGCTCCGGTGCATCAGCCTCAGTGAGAAAGTTGGTTCTGGAACTTCTTGGCTGAATAATTAACTAATGTCATGGAATGAATTATAAATCTATTTATTTCCCTTCTTCATTCATATATTTATTTCATGAATTATTAACGAACGTAATATTAAACATTCGTTAGAGTTTCTAGTTTCATTCTCATTGTTCTGACTATCTGTTGATGCGACAAGGACGAGTTCCAGCTCACCAGACTCAGAGGGGGCTCGGGTTTGGAAATTCTTGGCTAAATAATTGACAAATATTAAAAATTCTTATTTCTTTCCTACATTTGTGTTCATTTTGTGACTTGTTATCTGGCATAAGACCAAACAGTGGTTGAAGTCTCTTGTTATCAATTTCAATGATCTGAGCTTCTGGTGTTACGACAGGATGACCCTCCGGTGCATCAGCCTCAGTGAGAAAGTTGGTTCTGGAACTTCTTGGCTGAATAATTAACAAATGTCATGGAATGAATTATGGATTGGGTTTGGAAACTCTTGTCTGAATAAATAACAATTATCATGAAATGAATATTAAAATTACACTTATGTGTAATTAGTGACATCCGTGGAAAATGATCCAACTTGGAGATCACACTACTCAGTTTAAATTAAGGTATCTGCAAGATTTGGATCTTGAGAGATAACTTTATTCAAGATTGTGGAATTTATTGTTAGCTTTATTTATTCTCACAATCTCACCATATTCTATCCTCTATTAAATCTTATAAATCTATCTTCTTACAATGTATTATAATGCATTATAATGCATTATAATGCACTCGGGTGTTGGATTGGTGAATCCTGGAGAGAGAAAATCAAAAAATGAAAGGATGTCTCTCACATGAATAGGGCGAGGATAGGGGACTTCTAACTTGTCTTTTTCATTCAATGTGTCAAGAGTTTTACCCATGGAGAATAGATACAGTGAACATTTTCATTTCAATAGCGCAATATTTATAAATATTTGATATGGGAATCAATAGAGGCAGATGTTTGAACTTTACTGTATAAATGAATGCAGTTTTAAGAGAAACAATGTACTCGTAATTAGTAGCAGTGAAATTGTAGAGTGAGCTTGAGTGGATGCGTTTTGATTGTAAAAATGTGTATTTTTGTGAAAAAGTATGTCTTGTAGAGTAAAGAAATAAATAGTTATATTTAAAAGGCTTAAATTTTAAAAAGTTAACAATATCAAATTATATCCTACAAATTTGAAAAAGGTTTTTATATGTCTAGTGCGTGCAACAAATAAATAGAGTTCATTTTTACACAGTGTTAGTCAACTTTGCTGAATAACTGATGTATCTGAGCTTCATCCCTTAAATTTGTAATAGCCGAACTTTCATTTTTTCTAACAAAGACCTTTCCGTACGCAGTCCAACAAAATTTATAATCCTTGCTCTTACTAAGGTCACGAGCTAAAAAGAATAATCTAGCTGCCTTAACAGTCAGTTATCCTGACAGGAAAATAGGTACATCTTCTTCGTTCTTGAAGCCTAAATGTTTCGCACATAATTTGGTTTTGTGTTTTATATTATAAACTTTTCCCATTTGAATAATATTCGTTTTGAGTAGAGTCGAGTTAGTTTCAACGATTATTGGAGTATTTTGCTTGTCAGACTGTTTTGCTCTGACTCTATAAAAAATGTCCTTAATGTCTAAAGCGATTATCTTACAATCTATGTTCTGGCAAAGGTATAGGACCATACTGATGAGCTCCTCCTTATGGTAATCCAGTCATAATGGCTGCACATGCGCTTGCATAAAGATAATCTATGAATGCATTAATCGAATTATCAGGCGCAAAAATTCTGCAATAGATGAAGTTGGAACTTTTTAGAATTTTGTATGAAAATTAAGCTTGATGTACCAGGTTGCCAAGAGTATTGAGGAGGTTATCTCAGTAGTTGATTTGGTATGATGTACAAGGTTCCCAGGTGATTATAGAGTAAGTCAAATTCAAATCCATTTATTACTAATTGCTTGCTAGCAAGTAGATTGGTATTTTGTAGGTATCTTATTTGTAATATACCAGGTGAGCAGGATTAAGTAGAAGCAAATCAAAATTAAATATTTTTCCCAATTTAGTTTTTCTCAGACTGTGCTGTGAAGTACCAGGCGAGCAGCAGTATCTAGAAGCTTTCGATTTGGTTTTTGCTGCTAGAATAACCTCCTCTACGGTTATGCACTTCTATTTTTTTGTAGTTTTTAATTGGCGAATATTTATATTTAATTTGATTAAAGAACGAATAATACATAGTCTAAGGTACGTTTACACCGTTTGGCGGTCCGGGGGGAAGAGTCCAAATTTCTGCTAATCACAAATCTAAGTACAGAATTGACGAATCCCTTAAATTGTTGACGTCCTACGTATTTGGACTCACCTTTGAAATGTTTTAACTTAAAATTTACTCGCTTCATAACTTCTTAATACGTGTAAATCAGGCATTACACGGGAAAACCCGTGCAGGGATCTCTATTATTATTAAAAACCTGCATCCCTTAAAACCAAATGAATTTAATCAAATTATTTTCAATTCAAGTAAAGAAAACGATTTTCATAATCATAAACTATTTGATTCAAACGAGTTAAATCGATATTTACGCATCCTAAACTAAATTCTATGAATTTCACGTAGCAAAATCACTTTTTTTGTAGACTTATTCATTTACTATTCGTAAGTACTATATAATTATATACGAACACCTAAGTTCTGCCTAGGCGTATAGCTGACTTGAATTAACTGCCATCCAGGGATTCGAACAAGAACCCTTGCTCGATAATTTAATGCAAGGAGCGTATTAGAGTAAAGTTACTTAAGTTGGTCTGGTAGGAGTAAGTCGTTATTTTGTAACTAGCCCAGCAAGGAACTTGCTTGAAAAAAGTGAGCTGTATGTTATTAGATCGTAATCCGTATAATTTTGTAGTGTGTTACGAAAAGAAAAAATAGTGGCTAAACGCCCAACATTCAAACTGTAATTTCTTTTGAAACGAATGGAGCATGAAATAAATGTCCTACTGATAAACCGAATAGCGTAGGCAGTAGCCCTGCCTCATACGCCGGAGGTCCCAGGTTCGAGTCCTGGTCAGGGCATTTACTTGCGTGATAAACACAGATGTTTGTTCTCGGGTCATGGTTGTTTGTATTTATGCATGTATATTAATTCTGTGTCTCTGCAGTTCGCTGTATGGCCATTCATAACACCAGCTCTGCTTACTTTGGGACTATACAATTGGCGTGTTTGTATGGTCCCAAAGTAAGATTATCGGATTTATTATCTCTCTGGGGATATATAGATAAACATTGTGGAGTTTTATTTTTTCAACAAGATCTAATTGTAAAAGTTTAAATTTATCGACCTGCACAAAAGAAGATAAAAAATTATCTTTCATAAATAATAAACACAACTTTTTAACAATAAGTGTAATAAAACGACGAGTTTCCATCTCTGACAATTAATAACAGTATTGTTTTCGAAAATCAGCGGTGGATAAAATGATAATTGTCTTGATTAAACAATAATGGAGTTAACTTATACTATATAAAGTAATGAAGTGAGTTTTATATTGAATATCTTTGAAACCATCATATTGTAATGACCACGAGAAATTAACTACATTTGGAAAAATCACACAATTACTTGTAGAAGTTGTTTTTGAAGTTGGTGGCAATGAAATTCCATTTTTTTCTGTATCAATAAAGTAACTAATGGGATTAAAGGCATGAGATGTAATATTTGCAATTTAATATAATTTAATCAATTTTCTGCCTATTATTGAATTTAAAAAAGCTGTATATGAATATATAGAATAGAAACTTAATTTGTATAAAAATGCTTTCCTTATCCAAACAGGAAATAACGATTTTGAAATTGGTGTTTCGTTTATTCGATAACTTCATAACGTTACTACGAAGTAACCATCTTTCTTTTAATATACATTGTAACAAAAAGAAATACTTATTCGAGTTTCTTGTCAAACAATTTTGATCCACTTAAATTGATTTCGGTAAAACCCTTTCTGTATATTATTTTTCCTTATATATATAGTTTCCTTATTAATTCTAATGTGGTTCTGTACAATTTCACGAGAGTTTTATGAAATTTATTTTAAAAGCTTGATTGGCCATACTTTTGAATACACTTCATTTGTATTGAACTGGCAAGTATTTAACTGCAGAGCTTTCCGTTTCAAGTAATATGGGGAAGTAATTTGTTTAACGCTACAGTCTTGCTTTTAGTATCAAATGAAATGTAAAAAGTTTATCCATTAAGAAACTTTTGATTTCAGGTAAGTTTAAAATAAAATAAGAAACATTTAGAAAGGTAATTAAGTCTTGAAAAATAAATCATTATAATACTCAATACTTTATTGCTATCATAATTTTACAGCTGGTAGTTTTAAAAATAATAAAGAATTTATACAATAAAAAGTAAAATTATGCACCTAGTTTAGGTATTGCAATGTAGAGAGGACGTTTTGTGGTCATTTTAAATAAAATAAATTATTTGGATAGTATTCGCTAAACCTATTTTTGTCTTATTCTATAAAAAAATTATCAATTAAGTATTCGTAAGTCGTGTCATAACATTTTTTTAATAGGAGTTGTTTTAGCAAGAACGTGAATCTTTTGTAATTTTTTTCATGTTTGATATATTCCAGTAAATTATTATATAATTTGATTGTCATAGCCAGGGGACTAGATGTGTGAATCTTTAGGTGGGATGTAGGTTGTATTATGATATTTTTCCGGGAGGGTCTAATACGTCTACACTGTGCTTATATTTCAAACTTTTTGTTAATTCTATTTGTTTTGTTTCATCAAGAATTAAATCCAATTGATACGAAATTGGGTTGGCTAAATTGGTTCTAGGACTGCTAATGTTCGTAGGTGGGAACACATCCTCAAGTAGAAACCATCTTAAATCATTCGTAGTATGTAGATAGATTTACCTACAGCGTAAAGGGGAGATATCTTCGAGACATAAATTTACTTATGCTTACGTAAACAGTCTTCTGTCGACTCTAATAACGAATTAAGGAGAAGTTAAGTACCTACCTAAGATCTACATACCAAATCTATTCATTTTGCTTTAAAATTAATATAAACAAATACATAAGTTGCATCAAAAAGAGCAAACAGAAAGTATAGTTGTTGTAAGTAACATGTTGACTTCTTAGGAAAAATCTTCCAGCAATTCTGCTGCCGGGAAGTTTCATATATAGTTCATAAGTGTCATTATACTTACTTCTTATAAACTGAACACTAGTGATAATAACTTATTGGGATCTTCCAATACTAACAATAAAATAAGAATTGATATTGTAGAAATTCACTGTATCGATTCTTAGTAAATTTGGAAATTTCAAAATTACTTGAATAGAAATATTTTAAGATAAAAAAGAAATTCCAGACATCAGAAGCAGAACGTAAAAGTGAGCGACTCTATCTATATTTTGATATAAAATAATAATAATAAATCCCCGGACAAATTGTATGGCCACAAAGAGAGCAGAGCTTATGTTATGGATGACACGTACACATACAGTGAACTGGGAGGGAACCCAGAACAAACATACATATATAAATAAAAACAATCATGGCCCGAAAAACACGAAAACAACATGTGTTTATCACACAATACAATGCTCCGACCAGGACTTGAATCTGAGTCCTCCGGCGTATGAGAAAGGGGTACTATCACAACGCCACTCGGCGTTCAATTCAGTCAGTTTAATTACCATAGGAACATTTCGTTTTCGTTTAGAAAGATCTAAATAAACTTCACTCAACCTACCAATGATACCTCGCTCTCTGTCATTACAAATCTAAAGAATTTGTGGACGATCGTTAAAGTTTATGAGTATTAACTTGTAAAGAAATGAACCACCGGTCACGATAAAAAGTTTTCGTACCAAACAGTTATGAATATGTACGAAAAAAGGGTTTGAAAACGAAGCTGCATAAGATAAGAACACTATTTTAAGCAAATATTAACAGATCGAGTATTGTAGCTGATTCATGGTTTAAATACAAATGTAAAAATTACACTTTTTTAATTTCTCGACAGACTCTCAGAAAAGTAAGGGTGTTACCACACTAATCGATCGATGGTAGCATGGAACAGGAACGTCGATTGGTTTGGTAACACCCTAACAAATGTTTTTGACAACACTAATTGCCATGACAAACGCCTGCACGCCCCTTTCCCAATACAAGAGCAAATACAATTAAATATTTAGTTTACGCGTCGGATGTTCCGACAATCCGAGCAATCATTGTATCCGGCGGACCAGTGCGTTACTCTCAGTGGGCAGTTTTGATGAATAAATTGCTTCCTCACACGGTGGAACGTGGAACGTATTTGAAATAGTACTACGTGACTTGGGATGAATTCTTGTAGGCTCAAATGAAATACTGTTTATGTATATTTGACACGTATAACTAAGACCTATGTTTGATGACTTTGTTAGTTAAACACATTTACACACGTAACTGAACAAAATAAAAGTTTCCATAGTTTCCAAATATTCAAAAATGTGAAATGACTTCACTTTCTTCCTAAGAACGGCTTTTTTGCGAAACAATGATGTAAAATAATTTATTCAAATAATGTCATCCTAGATAATATTTATAAATGATCTTCCAAATACAAAAATTTTTTTTTTGCCGCCGAAGCAACACTTTCACGGGAGGTGGAAGATGCGTCATGCATACCGCCACAGGAACAAGTGACGGAAGTGACACCCGTCGGGAGGTGGGTGCGCTGGCGGAGACCTACTAACGGGTCGTCCACCAGGTGTGAAAGTTGAACTGAAGGTGCTCAAAGGGACTGAGGGATCAATTCATTTAAACGAACCTATATTGAATTGAGAAGGGAACTATGCTCCGCCAGAGCTTGCAGTCGCTCTGTAGGAGAACGTGAAGCCTTAAATTTACGGACTAGAACTGAAATTTTCCTAACATCAATATGTTTAATGGCGTCGCAGACGATACGCATATCGTCTGCTAGCGAGGGTTGGGATGTAGGATTGAATGGGCGAGGAGCCGGGGTGCTATTCGGGCGTGCAGCGGGGCGCAGTATCCAGTTCTCTGAAGCAGGCTTGGGCTGCGTAGGCTTTGCAGCCGGAGTTGCCTGGCTACGAAGCGGTGGAAAGTTAGCCTGAGTAAGGGGTGGGGCCTGTTAGGGTGCCGCCCTCTTAGAGTTGGATCGTATGGAACGGGGTGCACGAGTGCAGCCCTTGTAATTTGCGGTGTGGCCGGACCGTGAGGTACGGAAGGTGTCACCCTCTTGCTTTGGTGGTTCTCGCCAACGTCCCCAAGTCCAGGGAGATCTTCAGAGAGGTTAGCACCAAATGCGGCCTCTCTGGGATCTCGATCGAGGTGCCTCATCACCACGGTCACCCCGGCCAGTGCCACCGGTGCCAGTTGTACGGGCATGCGGCGGCCAACTGCGCCGCCCCGCCCAGATGCGTAAAATGCCTGGTGCCCCATTTCATCACTGTTTTTTTATTATTTTTATTTTTTATTTTATTTTTATTTTTATTTTAGTTTTACTTTAAAGCATAAGATAATCATTACATTTTATAATAATATTTATATTTTTCATTATTTATATTCGAACATTTCCAAAATCTATGTCCCTTCTACACCAAAACTGCGACCAGGATATTCTCATGTGCATTTTACAAAAAATCCAACATCTGCAAATAAGATAAAAAAACACTTTCACGCTGTCGACAGTTGCCGCTAATAAAATAAAACAATTTTCAAGTTTCAACGGAGCTGGTTCCTGCCAAAAGCAGGTAATGCGATAAAACAGATTTTCACGTATTCCTCTTCTGAACAAGTCTGTAAAGCTAAAAGCTGAGGTACTTTGTGTCACGAGGACACAAGGGTCTGAAACTTAATTAAAGAGGTTGTACGGACACACGACTAAGCCTTTAAGTACCGACAAGTTAGTAAGCGTTAACCTGTTTCGGAGGAACAGGGTTAAAATTTTGTAGTAAATAGGATATTATTTATTACGAGTCTAGCTTAGAGGTAGTGTGAGGCTTAAAATTCGAGTTATGTTACGATGCAAATGGAAGAATAGATGGTTAACTGTGTTTTAATTAAGGATATTTTAAATAAAATAACTTTTCAAAAAATTTTGGTAACGTGAAGTCTTGAGAAAGTTTCAAAAAATTGTTGTAGTAATAATAATAAATCCCTAGACAAACTCATCAACTGAGTAGTCCCAAAGCTATCAGAGCTTATTGATACTCAGGGCAATACAAAATAAAAATTTTATTGATTGATTTTTGGTTTATAGCTATTTATTTTCCAATCCAAAATTAAAATCATAAATTTTTTTTATAAATTACGCAAATATTTAACACGGTTTAATATAATCTTTTTCAGGGGTTCCATTTAAATTGTAAATAGAAATTTAATAAAAAAGATGTAAATAAAAAACTTTTTGTAAATTTTTCAGTACAAAATACTTTACTGTTATCTTAACTAAACGAAAACAAAAAGATTTAATAGAACTTATCGTCTAGCTATGATCAAAAATTAAAAAAATGTGTTCGGAAAATGGACACACGGTTTCAGGCCACATTTATGACCAGTTTTTCTAAAGACAATTATAGCGAAAATGAAAAAAATAATTTGACTTATCATACGAAACTGGCAGCTAATGCATAGGATTTTTTTGAAGTGTCGATGTTCCCGGTCATTTACGGATAATCCCCATATTGGCACAATTCTTCCAAATTTGTTTTTGTAAATAATTATTGTTCTGGCTACTGGTGAAGTTGAAAAGGTTTAAGGCTAATATCCATAAAACGTGCTTAGACCAGACGAATCTTCGCACTTAGTCTACTAGACGAAAACGTGTCTATTTCGCATTTGGTCCAATTAGCGTTTGGTTCACCTAACATTTAGTCTACTTCGCCCTCAGTCCTTTTCGCATCTGGTCTACTTTGGGTGTTTGAGGTACCATCATTCTGTCTGGTTACCATAACATATAGAAAAACCTTTCTTTGGGACCAGGACAGTGTATTATGAGATGTTGTCTTAATTCATTTAAGTATTGGGCTAGGTTAGGTTTGTATGTAGTTAATACAAGCGCGAGGCGAGCGAGCGAAACGAGCGTGGTGGGGCTGCACCAGACAAAGCGCCAGGTCCAATTTAAGTACCATTTCCAGCTTTTCACGAAAAACGACTTTGGCGAACATCAAGTGTTTAGTTTATGTTTAGTTTTATATTTGAAAATCTAAAAAAAAACACGAAGTATGCTGCTTAGATGGCGATAAACGTAGCCACGAAAACAAATTTTTCTAAATGCTCTCATTTTCAAAAGTGGACCAAATGTGAAACGGTCGTTTCGCGAAGTGGACCTTTTGCGAAATTGACATTTTGAGAAGTGGACCAAATGCGAAATTGATCATGTAGACCAAATGCGAAGTGTACCAAATGCGACGAAATGATTCTGAATACAAAAATCTAGTCAAAACATTTAAGGACATTTTAATCCGTATAAAGTACAAAAGAAAGTCGCTTATTTTTTTAGCTGAGATAAGTCTTAGCATGCTTTATACATTTCATCCCTAGAGACATAAGCAAGCCATATTGAAATAAAAATAAAAACCAAAAAATATTTACAAGTTTTAAATTAAAATGAGAGAGCATAATACTTGTGTACTTGTTAATGCTCAAATACAAACGCACATATATCTGATATGATCACACCAACACTGATACACATGTATGTCGGTAAAACCGTGATTGAACCACACACACAGACTACGTGATTTCACCTACGTACAAGCTCTTACAATCCATTGTCCTATCTTAAAGGATTAGTTCTCTGTCCGAACTAACCTCAACTTAATTAAGATGCGGAATACCCTCGTATTCTGGGGCTCTGATGGACAATTGAGCACACATGCTTAGACCAGACTTTGGAGCTTTTGCTAGCAAATTTTGGATACAGGCAGCTCTAGCGGCTTGGTTCAGAGATTTGTGTGATAGGTTTCTTTGTTGAAATTTATTTGGAAACCGGTCTATTCTAGTGATAAAGGTTTTCCAACTTACTATCTAATAAGCCTTAATGTTTTACGATTTTAGTATAAATCATATCATTTTCTTAGGTTTGTTTTGGTAGACACAAAAATGAAAGGAAAAGAAGATTTTCACGAAGTGTAAGTTTTTTTTATCATACGTAAGTTTTAATAAAATATTCTGATTTTTATAAGATAATTTCCTTGTTAAATAAATTGACGTATTATTGTCGTAACTTTTTAACTCACTGTACTAAATATAGTTTAATTAGTACGATATCTGCCTAAATCATTCTAAATAAAGAGTTATGTAGAGAATTAGCTTCATGTAAAGTGATGGTATATAAAGTATTAAAGGTAAAATGCAACGGTTTACCTTCTAGACATCAATGTCCACAGACATAATTAATCGTAGATGTTATTGATTAATTATATTGTAATATATAATGATGCGTTGCCGACCGAAGGCCGGATTGGAATTGCCTGTGTTCCAGTGATTGCATTGGCTATTTCTTTTCTGTCACCGGCACACAACCACGTAAACGTGGTTATTATGACAGTTGGAACATGAAGGACTGCAGTGCCGCCCCAGACGAGATTGTAACATAAGAAACTGTAGCACTACTAAAATTAAGGTTAGGTTAGGTTACTCGATTAAGGTGTATCTGAAGATACAGCCTTCCACAGAATTGTTGCATACAATAAAGCATTTTGTGCTTAGGTATGCTTACATTCCATTATTTTACCAGATCAAACACCAACGACCTGCTTATTATTCATGGACCCTTTCGAGGTAACATCGACGAGAAACGATATTTATGAGCCCGACGCCATCTTGACTATCGGTTATTTAGCGTTAGACAAAGCGATTTTTGTTGTAAACCCGTTTACTGTACAGATTCATTTTACATTAAACGTTGTTTGAAAGTGGAGTACTGGTTGAAAATGGAAAACGTCTAATAGTTACTAAAGGAGCGCCTAAGTTTGTCTAGTGACTATATACCTTATTCATATCTCTTTTAAATCTAGATTTGGTAAGAAAAATCCATAGTTAGAAGTATCCACTCGGCGTCTCTGAGTGGCCGCGCTTAAGAGCTAAGCTAAGCTTTAAAATGTTTAGTAAAATTCGTGTGGATCATTATGGTATTTTAATTTTTTTTACAAAACTAAACAAGATATTTTTCATGGAACAATTAGAAAACTTGGAGAAAAGAGACGCTGGAAAAAATAAAACGCATAAAATGAATCTTTGAAATATCTTGAAAGAGTATCACAATAACAAAGGTTTGTTAGTTGTTTTACAAATCTGTTGAATCATTAGAACTTTATTACTTTATTTTGGTTACGTATTCTTTATCTGCGACACCAAATCCGATAAAATATGAAAAACCTCTTGGGCCATAAATATTCGCGATTAAAAAGGGTCCCTTCCCTAAAATATGTAGATATCTCAGTCATTTCATTAATATTTATGATGCAGATCTTTTGCAAAATATTTCCAGCAATTACTAAGATACTTTGGATGTCCTAACGTTAATATATTTTCCTTGTCAAAATGAAATTTTATTGAAAAAATATTGGGTGGATATTTAATATAATTTTGGCACGTATATATAAAATTGTTACTAATACAAGACAAAATAATATTAAATACCTATCCAATATTCTAAGAATGTGACATCAGTTTGCCGAAATGCACAGGCGATTCGGGATGAACAAAGAAGAAATTTTTATTTAAGAAATAAAACACAGTTTTCGTTCTTTTATGCATAGAAATTTAGTTGATTAGTATTTAGCTGTTCTAATAAGTGAAATATTTTAGTAAAGTTTAAAAAAATCATTTTAAAAACACGATTGAAACATTTGTCATAAAAAATGAAATTTTAAAAACGATTTAATGGAGGAAGGCGACCAAAGGTCAAGCTTATTATATTAATCATTATAATTAAAAATTTGCTACAAATAAAAAAAACTCCACCTGAACTAGAATCTATTGAAGGCAATGTAACCGAATTACCACGCTGGATCTTATGAGTTAGTACAAAATGAGTGATTAATACAATCACTAACCAGCATCATCATCATCATCATCATCATCAGCCCATATTCGTCCACTGCTGGACATAGGCCTCCCCAATTTCACGCCATCGAGGTCTATCCTCGGCTACTCAGCATAACTTTTCAAAAAGAAGTGTAAAATGACACTTACGTAGGTCACACATCTTTCATGCAGTATTCATCATATGATGCAACAATGAACATTTCTCTCACCAATACAATTACTAAATTGTTATTAGCATTCTAGGCGCCCACTTTCTGCCAAAATGCTTCGGTGACATTTCTAGTTACCTGCCTACATACTTAATCTATTTAACACCTCCATATAATCTGAACATTGAACATTGGGAATGGGAAACATTGAGAATGAAAACAATTTTCTCTGACACTAAACAGAACTAAAAGTTCTCGTAACTAAAAGTAACAAAGTTCAAAGGCGACTAAAAGTTGTGATACCACAAAGTCTTGGGACGCTGTGTCTAGTGCGCTCATGAATTAAGGACCGCGAACTAAAATGCTTTTCTAGACTGCGACAACATAGTATATATGCTTTAGGCTTGAAATTGAGGCCAGGGAATCCGATGTAAAGATTTTTTTAATTGTTAATCTTGATTGTAAAATCAACCGGGACGTGCACATAAGTCGAAATGTCAAAAAATAGTGTTGGTTCGGCCATGTTGAAACTTTTCAAAGGCTCAGTATTTTACGTTGTTTTAACTTAGCATGGTTAGCTATAATTTTTTTTGTAGTTTAACGATCAAGCAGGTTGAAATAATAAACTCTATGGAAAATATTAAATTATTCGTAAAATAAATAAAAGTGATACTGACCCCTCTTTTCTTTGCAGCTCAGCCGAAATAATGAAATCTGAAAAACAGAGAAATAAAATAAATATTAATTTTATCGAAAAAACATGTAACTACGAAGTTTTGACGTCTCCACTCAGCAAAAAAATAATCTAATAGTTCAATGCTATTTGTAATATATCTTTGTTTGTTTTACATCTCTAGAACAAACATATTGTAAATATTATAAAATGTATTGTTGTATTGTAAACAAGTTATATTTTTCTACGTTTTATTGCAAATGGCACTTGCATAATCAGATTTCTATCTGGGATACAGCTTTGACATTTCAAGGCAAGACTTTTCGACAGAAGTCGAATTAACAAACAAAGCAGTCAACAATACTGACCATTGAAAAATTGTATCACAATTCTTAAATACTAAATATATATATTTTTTTTTTATGAGATAAAAGGAAGCGTTTCTCCAATATTCAAAAATTAAAGCTTTTTACAAGCAAAGTGTAAAACTTCAATAAGTTTGTTCAATTAGGTAAAATTTTAAGATAATCCACTTAGACGTATACTCGTTAAAAGCTGCACTTACTAAATAGAAACTTTACATTATTTCACTTGCAACCAAATTAAATGGAAACTGTAATACTCCGACTTGAACACATTGACGGGGTTTCCCGCTGAACTTCGTAACCGTATAAATACAAGTGAATTGTAATGCCATTTTCAAATTTTTAATTGAATTTATAAAAAGCTTACTATAAAACTTGGCCGTTAAGTAAACTTTTATATATTTTATGTTTGTTAGCAAGTTTTTTTGAATAATGTTTTACACTAAAAACACTATCTTAGAATATAAATTGATTTACACCTTGGTTCAGTTCTGATGATAATTAATTTATAACAACTATAACACCAGACAAAGAAAACCTCTACGGCCTCAACGCGATTCCATAATTAGGCTAGCAAATTTATATATTTCGCTATTTTAAACCTCAAATTTTCATATGCATTTACAACAAATAAATCTGGAAGTGTCTTAATTCCTTATTTAATTAACATATATTGAATATTATTTAGTATTATTTAGTATTGAAATTTATATATTAGTAATTTTTTTAGCCCCTTGATTATTCCGTTTCAAAATAAAAGCCCGAAAATTCCCAATATATTTTTTACTAATTAAAGTTCTAGAATACTTAAAATGTTTTTCCAGAAAACTATAGTCCTAGTTCTTTCAAGCGTCGAGTGAATAGATAACTCGTGGAAAGACGTGTAACACCTATGTCTTCATCGTCACTTTCCATCAGATGAGATAGAAGACAAACGTCAATTCCTTTTTCAAAAAAAAAATGTTTCTTGGCCCTAACTCAGTAACGTCAGAATATAGCGACTGACCTGGTTTGATTCTGCGGCAAACCGAAACCGGAACTCTAAAGTGTAGATATTTTAAACATTACATTGGAAAAGAGAATCTTTATTGAAGAGTTTTTTGATTTGAAGATATTTTTCTAGATAGTGTTTTAGATAAGTCATTTCAAAAGTAGGAAGATTTTTTACTTATTTCAAAGCCAGCAAACGAGTACTCAGCCCACTTGACGGTAACTGGTTTTTTACTAACAGTTATTGTGATTGTTGTATCGAATGATAATGTTGAACAATCGCAGGCTTCAGTTGGAGACGCCTTTGTTGTAGTAATTGTACTGCCCGGAACATAACCACGAAAACCTGGTTTTATGGCCTTCGAAATAGGATATATACGGATATATAAACAGATTATGATACCTCTCCAGACGAGACGTTAACAAAGATACCTACTCTACTACCGCTACTAGCAAGATTTGTTGATATTATAAAAATAGATCCACAAATATTTAGAAACTAGCGACCCGTCCGCCCCGGCTTCGCACGGGTCTATGTCATTGCATTTTAAATCTTAAATATCTTTGAAAATATTTGCTTAAATTACATGCTGTAAAGGGCCATATTCATCTATATTACATGCACAATGTAGTAAAGGTACTTAATTGGATAAGGATTAATGCTGTATTGCTTAAAATTGATTCGCAAATAAGCCATTATTTCGCGTAATAGATAAGGATAGAAAATAGTTATTGTAGACATTTACCATCGCAGACCTTTTTGTAGACCTTTTGTGCCACTTAGACCTTAGGTGTACAATACTGTAGCATATTATTTTGATCTATCTAGTATGGTTAAGCCAGCGTTTGCAATGTAAGCGCAGAAAAATGTGTTTATTTACGACATCACATTAGAAACCTCTAAGATTATCAATGTTCCTCTACTATATTATGCATGTATTATACATATAAACCTTCCTCTTGAACCACTCTATTAATTTAAAAAAACCGCATCAAAATCCTTTGTGTAGTTTTAAAGATCTAAGCATACATAGGGACATACATACAGCGGGAAGCGATTTTGTTTTATACTATGTAGTGATATTGATAGCAATTAAACAGGTCGGAAATTTTTAATTAAAGTTCTGGGCTCCCTTGTTGATTATTTGTGGACAAAGTTTTTCCCACAGCCTTGTATTTATGCTAAATTAAATTCATAAAAAAAATTTAAAAAAAGAGGAAAATGTGCATTTAATTCAAATGCTTCTTCAAAATTAAAAGCCCGTTAGGTTAAAATAAATTGTCAACATTCCTATTAATGCGTGCTATAAATGTAACTCATGCATATTAAACCAACGTAACAGTAATAATGGGATGCTAATGCTTGATATTATTCAAATATATTATAATAATCATGTACGTGATTCATGATCTAATTGCTTTTTTATCGATTCCGCTAAGGATGAGTCGGACTATGACGTCATTAGAATATATTTGCCAAATTTGGGGTTGCTACTGATTTTGGTACAATATTGAAATAAGGATAACAAAAATAAGGTTATATTAAAACTTGAGTCTTGAACTACGTGGACATCACAAAAAAACGATTACTGTTACAGAAATCCTACTCAAACGCCTAAGGTAAAAACAAACAGAGGCATTGAGGGAAATGGTGTCATGATGAAATTTTCAAAGCGCACTTAGGCTAAGCTCAGTTAAACGATCAAATAAAAGCGACTTTGTTTGGTGTTGAGGTAACTAGCCTTGCCTTCCATGCCAGAGGTCCCGGGTTCGAATCCTGGTAGAGGCAGATATTTTATAATATTTGCTTTCTAGTCATGGATGTGTATGTACATGTTTATGTAAGTTTATTTGTAATATTTATATACATGAAAAATAACAATATTTATTTGTGTTTATATATTTCTTAAGTTTATTTATCCGTTATCTAGTATCCATAACACAAGTTCTTAATGATACTTAATTTGGGCCAGATAATGTGGTGTGATTGTTAGAAATATTTATTTATTTATTATTTATTTATACTATATAGAATACAAAGTCTGTAAACATGTGACACCAATCCTGATAAAATTAGTAAAATGCGATTTTCATCACTATACATTAATAAAAAAAGTCGTTGTTTATTTGCTAAGATAAGTCAAGGCAAGTCGTAACACTGTTTGCAGATTTCAGCCTCAATATCAAAATGTCGATGCTGGAAAGGCTAAAACGCAGCCTTCTCAATCTTGTATAATCTCAAGTTTTTAAAGTCTAGTAAAGTCTATATCAAGCTGATCGCTCTAACAGTGAGAAAAAGTATTTGGAAAATTCACACATCCCTAAGAAGTATTTAAAGAGTATAACTTAAGGCTGCCAAACCGCAGTTGGCATACCTAGTGGTGTAATAAACTGGCTAAAACCACGCCTTTAGTAGGTTGGGACTGTGTTCCTGAAGTAGGATTGTTAAGGTGTTTTACACGATTTAGTGTTATTAAACATCTAAAAGCATTAAATGTAGGGGATATCCTTGTTAAGGTATGGTCATATTCTGGCTGTTTCTTGGTTTGAGAAATTTGGTCTGGTTTGCAAAATTTCACTTGTGATGCTGTGCATAAAATCGGTGCGCACATTTTTCTTGTGAAAATTATATAAAACTCCGATTTGTTATTACTAAACATTATATACAATGCAAACGAACACGCGCTGCACCAGATGATGACCATCATTCGTGCGCATGTACGTTGTTAAGAAAAGTGTTGTGATAAATCAATGATTGCCTCTGGAGAAGACGCTAAAGGCTAACTTCTTGATTTGACTTTCCCGGTGACTGTCAAATGTACCATTGAGTTTTTACCATTCATGTGCATTGAGCTCTGGTTACGAAGGAAAATGTCAAAAATAAATCCATAAATCAATTATTTCAAAGGTATGTAAAAAGGCTCGCAGCAGATCCGCAGTTGGTAAACAAGACTAAAACTTGCCTGAAACTATCCCCGTAGTTGGATTAGGCCGATGTCTTTCCAAGTGTTATTAAGGTTTTTGTAAACGTTGAATATGTCACTTACGTAAACGACACCAACTACATAAATACTGTTGTTATAATTGATTAATATATACTGTTGTTATGATTGATTGATACATTGGCAGCCGGATTCACTCGAGCTTTTTGCCAGTAATTTCTTTCTCTGTTCATTCTCTTAAACTTGATTACAATAATGTTGTTGTGATGGCTGATAAAAAAGTATGTGTCGTCTGTGTAGTACTCTTCACTATACAGGTATACTTCAATATCAATAAGCTAATAATTTATTTGTATGTTTGGTTGTTTAAACATTTATAATCGACAAACATTCAAACAGCTGCACCGGCTTTTTAATTTTTTTAATAATTGAAAAGCTATTTAATTTAAGAAATCCAACTGTCTGTAGCTACACGTGTGAAACTTTAAACTTCTAGTTTTATATCAAAGCATCAGCCAACTCATGTCTCATAAAGCTCATTCATCGTATGTGTGAAGCATAAAGACAGGGCAGCGTAGAGATACTTCATCGGTTTTCTGAGTACATCTGCCAAGAATCTTTATGAAATCTTTAAAGATTTAAATAAAAAAACAAATAAGATACTTGATTGGAGCAGTAATTTAGTTTTGAGACGAGAAACAGTAGTTTTTGAGTGATCTCAAGGTCCACAAGCTTATATAAGCAACATCAAACAGGTGTCACAAAACATTGGGATTATTTCTAAATAAATAGCCTGTTCAAAGGGGGTACACTACATAAATACGAAAAACTTAATTCCGATTGTCATAATCACGAATTTCAGAATTCCGAATTTTATAACACCGAATAGTTCAAAATTCCGATAATGAAAATTCCGTGTTTCATAATTCCTAATTTTTCTTCTTTGAAACTTCAAAATTCCGAACGTTTATAATTACGAAAATCAATATGCCGAATTTGAAAATACCGAACCATAAAAAATCCAAATTATTAATAATCGGCCATATCATAAATACCAATCTCGACTATCAAAATTCCGAATAATATTAGTTGCAATAACAAAAGCCTTGTAAAACTGCATACATAGGTTTATACGTTCGAGCATTCAAGTCGAGCTGGAAATGAGAAAGTTCATTTAGTTATTTGTACCGAATTATTTCTTGAGTATATAGGTTATGTACTGAAATGCAAATCCCTTTTTGGGGCTTCGCCGGCCGCTGCCGCGGCCGCTAGCCGCGCTCGCTCGGCTCGTGCTGCATTATCTACTACTCACTGCTTTTCCTCGCTTCGCTTCCTTTATATAATTTCAAAATGTGCCTTATTAATTTCAATTTGTGTCACAGGAGATTTAGATTATAAATTTTAATATATACCCGTTAAGATACAAAATCTGAATGTTAGCATTGAGTTTTCGAAAAATTAAAATTCGGAATACCATATTTCGGACTAGTAACACAGCGCGTTTTTAAATCTTCGTACTAATGAAAGTCGCAAAATTAAAAAAATTCGTATTTATGAATTTCGATAAAATCGTGTTTTTGAATAGTCAGAATTTAGTCTCTTAAGGATTGTGAAATTCGGAATTTGAAAAATCGGAATATTCAAATTCGGAATTACGTAATTCAGAATTTTTGGGTGTTCCCGTTTAAAGGTATTTCATCTTCACCACTTTGGGTAAATAAATTTAAGCCACCTTAGTATTGTTTTATTTATTAGTATTGTAGTTATGTTTTCATCCTCGACTAATTGATTCGAACGTCAGAAAATTTAAGGTAAGCGTTGTTAGAGCTGTAGAAAAGGAACATCTGGTCGACAAAAAGAAATTCAGCTCGAGGGATACGCCAACGAAACCATGAATCATTTATTACAGACGCCTAATGCCATTACCCGTACTACTAAGAGACTACCTAAAGTAGACATTTTTATCAGAGCATGCTTACATTGTAAGCACAAATACCACATAAGGCTGAATCAAAATAATTGACTTTTTGACATTACTCATCTATGATATTATTTATTTTTTACTTCGGAATGAAGTGACAATGATATATTATTAGATGCATGCACAAGGTGATATCATAGTAAATATTTAGATCGTCATTACAAATCGTTGTCATTTATTACACAAATAATTACTGCCTTTATCACCTAGTTGAAGCACTTCGCTGAACAGTTTAGGCTGTCGCTTGACGATTGTAAAAGTCAAGCGACGTTAGATGTGGCAGACCAACGATGGGTAACTGCCAGTGGCTAAAGACGTTAAGCATTTCCGTGCTTCGGAGAGCTCGTTAAGCCCGTCGGTTCCAGTTGTCGCAAAAGTAACAGCCGTGAAGCAAAGCCAGAGGCCTGTGACGTTTCTAGATGTTGATCAATTATGACGCTAGAGGTTGCCACTTCCTCACACTCAACCCCCAGAGTTCAGTTTAAAATTATCATAAGCTACTTAATATAATGTTTTTCTCTAATGTGTTGCATAGTTTTAATTTTAATATTGCAATAGCTAGTTGCTACTTATATTCGTACAAGACTTTAAGATAGACATAATTAGGTAATCCTTTTAGAAATATCACTAATGACCTATTTTTTCCAAAAAATTGCGTAGTTAGTGTTATGAGTGCAAAAAAATCAAAAACTTTTGTTTGTATACAAAATATTTATAACGAGCAAAGCTTTCGTAATGCTTCAACTATATATTTATTACAAGAATCACCTCATTTTAAATCGACATATTAACTAAGAAAACTCATTAAAATACTACACGGAGCTATTCCAAATAACTGTCACATAACCTCGATAACGCGGCCCCATATTAATGACATAACTTTCAACTACTCCGATACGAGGCGCTATCAACGGAAGCTACTTCCGAAATGTGTCGCATATTATAACTTTACAAGTTTGGAGTTATGTTGAGATACCTACGTCGAGGTTTCTAAAATTTATTTACTATATTTGCTATTAAAGTTGATCGAATATTGGTAAATATTTACTTATGGAATTAAATTTGATAACGTAAATTAAAGCATCTTCGAACTTTAAAAAATGTTTAAAATGTAGGAATAACGGTGCCAAAGACCGAATACAGAATCAGAGAAACAAACGTACGACTTAAAACATCCCGTTTTTAAATATCTCCATTAGAAAAGATGTATACTTATGATTATATTACGAGATTATACTAATTAAATAAAGATAAATAACACACATTATTTTATATTAATACTTTTTAACAAGATTTCACGTGTTTTATTATATTTTACAAAGGTACCAAAATGTCGAGTTAAAATGTAAAAATATAATTCGGTTATTCGGTTAGTTTTATATAAGTTATACACCGTTCTGGAAAAATATATCTAATTAATATTGCTTTTCGATCGAGTTATATATAGATAGACGAGTTGCTTATTATTCCAGTGGATCAAGTCATAAAAACCTAAAACCAATACAAAGCTGATTAGTTCCCACATAAAATATTTTTAATGTAGCGGAAATGGTACTTGCTCTACCTAACAATAAAAGATTCAGGTGGACTATAGTAAACGCGTCATAGGATTTTACTCTTTTCGAGATAGCGCCGTGCTCATGACGTTAAGGCTATAAAATTAAACCGTGGCAGCTGCCATTAAATACTCGAGGGCTTTCAAAATATTTGTAGAACTTTAATATCTTTTTAGTTCTAGTGTGTAATATATTTCGGACCTGTAGGAGAAAGCCGAGTTACTTTTGTTAAGATCTAGATTCTTTCCTCGATCTCTTAGTCCTATCTTTTTTGATCGCCATAATAATTGCGTTAAGTTTATTATGTTTCAGTTAAAAGGAAGGTTCAGACAGGAAAAACTCAATTGCAACTAAAGCTCAGGTTCAATAATGAATCAACTATCGATTTTTCAATACACTAATCATAAAGAATCATTTTAACACCTTCGATTCATTACGAGACAAAAAATATTATAAGTCAACGACACAATGAATAAAACGAAACGAAATATAAAATTATTAGTACGAGCACAGTTCCATAATTTTGAAAATCTTTGTTGGTTGTTGAAACCAACATTCATGCATTTTTATTACCGCTATTGTCTTTTATATATTTTGTAAACTTTTATTGGGTGTATATAAGTGAAGATTTAGGTTTCTATTACATAGAATAATTGTTAAAACTCTATAAGTTTTGTTTTTAACTTTGAAAAGTACCTCACCAAAAGCATTTCTTTTAACTTAAAAAGTTGTTTTAAATAGACTTCGCCAGTTTCAGTCATTACACTACTGACATAAGATTTGAACTGAAACTATTTCAGTTTATGCCATCATTAATTCAATACAAAACTGTAATAAATAAAAATGACATTGACATTATACAGTGAAGTACTGACACCGGTAAAGACCTTGATTCCATAGACTATATATAAACTGTCCTAGCGTTTATCTTAACATAAAATGGCGGACTGCCAAATAGTAAACACCGATTCACGAGGAGACACTTTGTAAATTTTAAAATGAATATTTTATGAGTATTATATATAAAGTCAGCTCGACGCGCTGATATAGTTCGATATGTTACTTGCAAAATAAACTGAGCCGAAATCCTTACTTTTATAACAAAAAAGAAGGGGAGTTTGTTTGTTACGCTATTGCACCATACAGTTGAAGTATGATGAATTTAATGGGGAAGAATCGCGTAAATATACATAAAAATAACATTTATATGTTTTATGTCGTAAAAATGGACAAGAGGCCACAACTATTTTCAAAAATAAAGTTTTTACAGATTATCCAAACTAAACACTTCAATATACCGTTGAATGAATGTTGTTTACACTTTTGTCTGAATAAAAGTTCATCTGAACTTCCGATCTTTATTAATTCTTCAGCTACCTACGATATATTATCAAACTAGTGGTAGTTGATTTTCTTTTGTTTTTAATTGTGTATATGTTGAAGTTTGCTGGGTTATAGGGCTGGGTTGTAGTACCCAGCCCTATAACCAACTATAACCCCTTAATAAGCCCTTCCTATCATGACTCCATAATAATCACGTTTACGTGGTTGTGTTCCGGTCAAAGGGAAAGAACAGCCAGTAGAACTACTGGAACAAGGGCAATTCCAACTGAAGCCCACGGCAGCAAATGCGAAGTGTTAGGCGAAATAATCACGATCAATGTTATCAAACAAAATACCTTCGAATAATGATGTTCATGAGTGCGGATGCCACTTACTAACAGGCAGGTTGCGAGCTGCGGCTATGAAAAAATATTTTTTTTAAATCTACCAATATTTTGAAAGGTTTCTTTTACAAACGGTAAAGAAAATTTGTAGTACATTGCTATTTATTATCATGTTCGAGTTTCACCTTTCATAAGCTCCTTCCCTACTTGTGTTTTTAGTGCTGGATTATTTGAAGTGTTATCCGTACCAATCTACATCATTCGTAGTAGGTGTTTGGATGATTGTGTCTGATTTGAAATATCCATGATTGATGCATAGCTAACCAAAGGCTTCATTTGGAACTGACTTTGTTACTGAATTTACACAAGCCGTTTTTTCCCTTTAACAGAGGTACAACCCCGAAAAAGTTGAACCTGAAAATGTTGGCCGTTAAAATTAGTACAAATAGAGAAAAAAACTATCTTTGTGCTAACTTATAACTTCTTCCACTTCAGTTAGCTTGTTAGAGTCGATGAAATCATAATGAACTCAATTTATCTGAATTTTATCCAAAATAGATACGAACTGACGAGATGAGATGACGGTACCTATCTTTATATATCAAAGCAGTCAAATTCACATAGTAATATTTTATTGTTCTCAAACCCAGAGGTTTTGTTTTGGGTTTTGCTACAGAACTGCCAGTTAACATTTAAATACATATTTTTAATAACCAATTCATTTTAATATTATCTGTGATGCTTAAATGAAATAGATTTTTAGTTATAATTATTTGTATTTTTGGAAATGTAATAATTTGTTTTGTGTTTTTTTTAAGTATAGGTTTGATCTATTGTGTAGTAACCCATTATATACGTTTTACTAACCTAAATGGATGTATATTTATCTGAGCTATAAATTATATATAATAAAAATAATAGTAATGCCTTTATCTAAAATAAGCTAATGGAAAAACACCCACTTACATGATCTATATTATCTTGAGAGCAATAATAACATTTTTCTTTTCATTTATAAGCTCTAGTTATTTCAAGACTTCCCTTGGATTCAGTCCAGAATGATACAGAATATGCAATGTCGCTTGTCATGTCATAATTATAAATATTTTATTTAAATAAACGGTTTGCTAAAATATCGATGACACGCAAGTATCAAACATTTTGATGCGTCGCTGTCACACAAGTCAAAATTCCAAAGCTTCAGAAATATTCTGTCTACTGTTGTCAACTGTTGTTATTCTCACATTCATGCTCAAATAAATCCCCAGACAAATACACCAACTGTATGGCTCCAATATAAACAGAGCTTGTGTTATGGGTGACCATACAGTGAACTGGGGGGAACCCAGAATAAACATACATAAATACACGCAATCATGACCCGAGAACAAACATTTATGTGTTCATCACACAAATGAATGCCCTGGCCAGGTCTCGAACCTGGGACCTTCGGCGTATTGGGGCAAGGCTATTAACCAGTACACCACTCGGTCGGCAAAACTATATTGACTATAGGTCCAAAAAATATTTTTCATAGTTAATATATTCTTTACTTGGATGGAATAACGCCACACAAACGTTTCTACCTTTAAAAGCTGGCAAAAGCATTTTAAAGAGTGCGCGAATGCTCTTTTTGATCAGGTTGAATCCACACCCTTCTTACATCGGACTACTAGACGCAGACAGGCCTTCCATCCCTTTGTGGTAGATATCCCAAAAAGTCGAACCAAACGCTTCGATAGTTCCTTTTTGGTGCGGGTCGCCAAAGTGTGGAATGAATGCCTGCGTCTATTTTTCCAGAAAACTATAGTCCTAGTTCTTTTAAGCGTCGAGTGAATAGGTATCTCGTGGATAGACGTGTAACACCTTCGTCTTCATCGTCACTTTCCATCAAGTGAGATAGAAGACAAACGTGTAATCCTTTTTCAGTTAAAAAAAAGCACCCGGTGTCCGATTCATACTGTTTATTTCGTATATTTTTTCTTTGAGATTAATTATATCGTTATTTATCGATCATCGATTAATGATGCGTTGCCGACCGTAGACTTGAGTTGAAATCACATATGTTCCAGTAATGACACTGGCTGTCTCTTCCCAATATCTGGAATACAACCACTTTAACGCGGTTATTATGGGGGTAAAAATAGGAAGGACCGTAGTAGCGCCCCAGACGAGATCTTAACTTTAAGAACTCTTCTACCACCATATAATATAATTTATATTTTTACAGCTTTGGGCGTGAGTGGCACAATACTTTGAGAAAGATTTTTAACATATATTAAATTTTGAATGAATATTTGTTTGTTTTATTTCACACTATTTAATTACTACTCATCTCTTTAGCCCATGTCATAGACCACTTCATACAATAATTTATACAGAGTCATACCGTAATGTATGTGAAACCCAGTTAATACTGGTTTCAAATGAGTTAAGTAGTAGTTACAATAATAAAAGATTCAATTTATTTGAAACCCCATTGTACTTACTCATTGTATGCTACACAAATAGGCGAGCTTAATAGTAAAATTCAAATTTAGGTACATTGCCGTTTTAATACAATACTGACACTGTTGTACTTATATAATGTATGAGAAATAAATCCGGTACTTAATGATAACTATGTTTTCTATTTTATTTTCCATTGTTAACTAACTTCCGTTTACACCTACGAGTATATACTCGTTTACAATAAAATTGTCTAATAAAATTGTGAAAAGTTCAATTAATTAATTAGTAGTTCGTTTCATAGTTAATTTTCTCATCTTTGTAGTTTGTCTTCTTAACGTGTGAGAGAGTGACCACTTCTACTGTCAGTATTGATCAAGAAGCCGATCTCTGTTGTAACGACAAACATGTTAAATAATGTTTCAGTAAATATTTAACCTTGCTTTGTTTTAAATCAACGATTTCAAAACTACATAAACAAATCAAAACCGTTTATTTCTAAAGTTCAATAATAGACATTCCATTAATATTTCGACCACAAATACCCCATTAATCAACGTATTCTACAAAACAATCAGAACTAATTACACAAATCATAATAATGAAGACACATACACATAATTTAGAACCCATTACCTAACAGTGCATTGTGTATAAACAATACGACATTATTTAAGCTAACTTCCGCTTAGCCTGTTATGGATGGAGTTAATTAGTATCCATTCCATCTTAAAACGTTGGTATTATTGGAGAGTTTTATAAAAAGATAAACTGTTCAGTGTTGACTGATGAGTGGTGGAAGAATTTCTTTGTTAAAATCACGTCTGGAGTGGTGCTACAGTCCTTCCTATTTATCCATGTCTACGCGGTTGTGTTCCGGTTATAGGAGCAGCTAGTGGGATTATTGGGACAAAGACAATTCGAACTGAAGCATAAGGTCGGCAATGTTTTGTTATTCAATATAATAATCACAATTACTATTTATAAATCAAACACTTACGATTAATGATATCCAGATGCGAATGCCACTTACCACCAAATGGTTCGCGTGTTCGCCAGCTATGTAAATAATAAAAACAAATATTTTTACTAAGTTTTCCTCTGTTTCACTGGTGGAATACCATTTGGGAACAGTTCTTTTCTACCCTATGTATTTTTTCGCTCCACTGACCACCAGAATCATTATGATGATCAGTTCGATAATTCATGCGTGAAATCCTTACAAATGTTTGTGCAGTAATAATATAATCATACAAGCACTTTTTCTTTTCGAATATTTTGTTGAATTTTGCTATAATTAATGCTCAAATATCTTGTCATTTTGTGAATTACCCGAAAGTCTGTAAATTCTATTACAAGCATAATTTTATTAAGAAAATTTTATGAAAAATAAAAAGTTGTATAATTTTTTTACAGTTGTATTTGATTAGGTAGGTGTGTCTCCGTGTATGTTCGCAAGGAAACATTGCATTTAATGTTAAATTAAATTATTTAATATTTCTCACATCACTATGTTACACGATGGTGTAGCATCTACAACTGTCATAAAATTACTGTGCTACTTCTGAGATACTTGAGTTATCCGGACTTCACTTAGAATGCTCCAGAACACAACACACACCAGATGTGCCAGTAATAAAGTAAACTCAATGATTTTTGGCAAAACGCTTAATCACCATTTATCGTGCTTACGAATTAGATAAAATGCTTACTCTTTAGAAATCATCTAAAATGACTAGACCTTAACAAACAAAGATCAAACTCTAATCAGACTTCAAATAGCTTTCTCTCAAAGAGGCTTTCATGTATATCTGAATTCATGTAACCCACAGGACCACTGACTATTCAAAGTTGTAGCGTGGTCGTGATGAATAGCTACAGTATAGTTACTTTTAAGACAAATTAATTCTGTAGAGTCAGAGTCCATAGCAACTAAATAAAGCAGCAATCTCTAAAACAGACAAGGTTGCTCAGGCTGTATATTTGCGAATGTATGAATGATGAATTGAAACATCCTAATATTTTATAATTTGATATAATAATTCATCAATATTGTTTATACGGATTTTCTTGTACCAATAAAGTAGAATAGATTTGTAAATATACTTTTTAATGCTCGTTATTTTGGATGATTTATATTGGTTCAAAATCTCTTAGCAATCATTTTTAACGATTTATGTTAAAAATGAATAATATGTTTGCTTAGCAAACATGTAAGGAAATTGGTAAGTCAACAAGTGCAGGTAAACAAAATAACTGTATAGTTGCAATTTAGCCCATCCGAGAAATTTGCTTAGCTAATACCAAAGCAATTTGTATATGGCAGATATGTTTTGAAGAAACACTCATCGACTCATATCACTCGTGATTTTTACTGTTTAATCATTTGGAATTCCCAAATGATCAAAGAGACGGACCAGCTCTGTTCAGTCAAAGGTGGTGCAGCATTCTATGCCAAAATTAAATTTCACTTTAATAAAACACTTTCTAACCGGATTTTATCGAGTTTAATCATACATTTAAACTCAACGTTTTGGTACCTTATGAACGTTTTATATATTGTTTTTATTGAGGGGCTCCTGAGAATTTTTTTTGAAATTTCCTTTCATTTGAGGAGAGTAAATCCCACCACCATACAAACCAATTATCTGCCGTAGGCTCCTCTTTGTTTCAGAGAGACCACCTCGTCAACGCTCCATAGACCGTGCCAAGCCTATAACAGTCGAACAAAGCCCTGCTTTTCTACCTTATCTAAATAATGTAGTTAACAAGATTTGAATCATTCTTGAGGACACCTCAATAAAAATAATAAATATACCGCTCACTAAAATTAGTCAACATCTACGTCCAGTTTTTTTAATAACATTGACTGCGAATGTGAGCTTTCCTACATTGGGCAAACTAAACGGAATGTTAAATAACACATAGCTGATTACAAAAACAAAAAAGCAGCAAAATCTGCAGTCTGTGAACATTCAATAATCAAGCTGAACCATTGTTTGAGGTTTGACTCTACACTGTTATCATAGGAAAAACACTTCATTCCTAAGATGATCAGAGAATCCATTGAAATTAAGAAACATCCCAATTGAAATAGAGAAGATAGTTTTAAACTTTCTCTTACATGGAATCTTTTACTAAAAACATAAAATCCTACATCCAACCAACTGCAAGACCTCAAGCTCAAGACCCTGTCAGCACTTTCTTTGTTAATCCTAAAGCGTTTAGGATTTTATGCTCGCAGACTTAGAAACAGATGGAGAACATAACTGTCAAGACGTCTGTCATATAGTCACTCGTGACCACGGCAACCGTAAAGGTACCAAAACATAGAGTTATAACGTAAAGATATAATTAATTATAAAATTTCAGATAAAGAAAAATTAAATTTCACTTTTAGTACCTGGACAAAGGATTTAGTTCTAGTTTTTGCAACTGAAAGATGAGTTGGTTGTACTGATTAAAGCAATACTCAAAGCATAACTCGCATATTCCAAAGGAAAAATGAAATTTTCTGGAGTAAAAAGAGCATTTGAAAGCTTGTGAAAAGCTTTCTTGCTTGCTTGTGTTTTTTATTGTTTTGTTTATATGTGTTTAATGAGCTTAAAAATAATGTTTAAACTCAGAGGTGCACCAAGTGTATGCAGTCAACACTTTTTAAGACTTTTACTTCTTGCACAAATTATATTCTAATCATGGAACATCTACTTAATTTCGACCCGTTCAGACATTTCAACATGAAGGAATAACAAACAGTACAATTAATAACATGAATTTACACATTTACACACAACAATTAATAACAAGTATGATAATAACTGAATACACAGAATCCAAACGTTACTTCAATGGTGGCTAGTTGGCGTGCTCCTAGACTAAACCAAAGATATATTTTTTTATGAAAAAGAACTAGAAAGTAAGGTGACCACAAGCATTTTATTTTAACAGAAGAAGATACAGAGATATTTCAAATATTAAATATAGGAAACACGCCAAGTTCAAACAAAAGCAACATTTTTCATCTCGGTTAGCTTTTGCTAATAAAGTTTTTTCTGTTTTTTTTTTCATCTTTGAAACGATCAACATCTACACATTGCTGTAAAAGTTAGTTCCAAAAAAATATTATAATTCATACAAAGTAGATGGACACATTTCATTTCAATGGTTAGGTACGCGTTTTAAATGTAAAAACTCAATAAAAAGACGAAAATTCACACTACACGGTTTTTATCAGGTGCCAAATTAAACATCTTTGAACAAATAAAAATTAGGACACCGGCTGTAATATATAGTCTTTAAATTTAACTTTATTTTTATCAAATCTTGTATGCCAAGTGGGTCACGTTACAAAATTGTTAACTACAAGTTTTATTTGTTTACGGATTTGGCTCAGTAACAAATTTATAATCCTTATACCCTGTGTCATCTTTAATTTATATTGGCTTGCAAATATAAATGGATTTATAACTTGATTCAGCCTTTTGACACAGCTGTAAAAGAATATTATGAATTAAATAAAAAAAGTTATCACATACTAAAATTAAGAGTAAGTGAAGTGTTTCCCTTTTGTCTCATAAAATTTATTGTTCTCACATCAAAGGCCATAACAAGCTTCTTACAAACATGACTTGCCATAATATTTGATCTTCTAATTTCGTCTTCTCCTGCTAGTTTTTTAATCCTAAAGCTCACAATTCATAATCTAGTCTATATAACATAGTTTTCTTCTAATTTTAGTTGCCATAAGTATGTTTATCCTAAAAATAGTTTGACTTACATCTAAAAGCTATTGTTGTGATCCGAAATGCGAAACCCGGCTTTTTCGTGGTCAAAATTGGTTCAATCTTAGATTGTAATTCAATACCGTGGAGGCAAAATCTCACTTAGAAAGTCCTGAGGATGAATAATTACATGTCTGCATGCTTGCGACTTGACGAAAAGCTAGTGAAGATTGTAGAAAACCATATGAAAAATAAGTAAAAAAAATAGTGTAGTTTTCTAGTTTATCGCCAGATAGATGCACAGAAGCGACGGGAGTTTTTGTTTTATACTAAATATCTCTTAATAAAGGCAAACAACAGATTAAATAAAGCCATAAAATTTCAATTGGATATGTGTGAAGGGCTGTAATCAATATTGTATTGAAAAAGTTTAAAATTAACTTTTGTCGATACTTTTTAGTTTAGAGAAATTTATGACAACAGAATATAGAATTTTTGATGATTAGAAAATTAATTTTTAGGACATGTTATATTATGGGTTATCATATTATGACGAGTCTTATTTCGGATAATCGAAAGTTATGACAAAACATTTAATGGCGTACAAAATTATGAGGAAAAGTTAATGACACAAAATAGACAATCGTTTATGGAAAGTCTTAAGCCCGAATCAGTTCATATTCAAAAGTAAAGTATTAACTTAACTGTTAGTAAATTATTATAAAAATAACGACTTTCAGACAGTTTTTAAATGCTGCTTAGACTATAAGCAATGTTTTTTTAATTTTTGACTTTCAGAAAGACTGTCATAGTTCACAAACGAGCACGCGACCCACCTTGATGGAAATAACATCCATGCCCACAGACAATATTAATCGTAGATGTCATTGATTGTCTTACCTTACTTAGGCTTAGGTTGCGATTGCCTTTGTTCTAAGTAGTTAGACTAGCTGCGGTTAAAATAGGAAAGACATTAATACCACCCCAAAAAAGATTTTAAAATAAGAAAGTCTACTACCTACTGACAAAAAACTGAGTAGACAAATGTTACGACTGAGGTAGCTACTGGTATTCTTACTAAATAAAGCGTTTATCTTGATCAAACCAAGACGGTAGCGATAACGAATTTAAATATTTTTATTTCAAACACTTTTCAATGCGAAAGTAACTGAAAAAAAAAACAAAAATATTTTTTTTCCTTACAATTAGAAAACAAAAGTTCTAGGTCCTGTTTTCAGAATAAATCTTTTAAAAGAATAACGAGAATACCCCACATACTTTTAGGTCAATTACTTTGTTATCTCACGTAGACTGGGATAGTTCTATTGAATTTCTTTTCTTGTAATGTGGAATCCGAAAGAAATACCTCAGTACCAACATTCCTTATGATAAAGAGATCATGGATAGCTTTTACGCTACGTTACTTGAGTAGAAATGTTGCTTTTTGTGGAAATAATTTCCGGAAATATTTATCTTGAAGTAAACGAGAATTCTAGAAATGGGGCAGCAAATGCAATTTCAGCCTCAGAAAACATTGGTTTATATATACTAAACCCTTTTTATACAAAACCCTATAGCAGGGGTTTAAGCGTTTAATTGAAGAATCCAGAAACGAGTTGAATACAATATCTGTATTTATATTGTACACTAAAATTATTTTTTTAATTTAAGTATCGCTCGCGTTTCTTCCAGTCTTTTGGGGATTTCTTTAGGTCTGACTTAAGAATTGTTCTTTATGTCTTTTCTCAATAAAATAATTCTCAAGAAAAAGAAATCTCTTCTTTTCTGCGGGGGGTTATATTATAATAATAATAATAATCCCCAGACAACGACACCAACTGTATGGCCCCAAAGTAAGCAGAGCTTGTGTTATGGATGACCATACAGCGAACTGGGGGGGAACCCAGAATAAACATACATATATAAATACAAACAACCATGACCCGAGAACAAACATCTTCATCACACAAATGAATGCCCCGGCCAGGACTCGAACCTGGGACCTCCGGCGTATGAGATAGGGCTACTGACCACTACGCTACTCGGCCGTCTTATATCGTTATAGTGCTGTTCAATTGTTGATAGATTGTTTTAAATAGATTCCCTAATGTCATAGTTTATCGATAAAATATAAATAACTAAATATTTGATCTTTAACGTAGTGTGGGTTTTATCAAATGGGAATGTATGGGTGAATCCTAAACTATGAAGAACAGTGAAAAATCCTGAAAGGAGTTACGAGCCCGATTTTGATAAAAACTAAAACTCATTGGATTTTTGAAAAATACATATTCCATCCCAGGAATCGGTCTAGAAAATTTTGAAAAAAAAAAACACATGCTACTTATTCTACCAGTCGATAACGTTCCTAGTCAGGACGAGAATCTAGGTAGTAATGACGTACCGCAAATAAATTATACCGCAATAATGAATTTTACCAGAAACATTATTTATTCATTTACATTATTTATACCTTTGTATTTAATAAGGATCTAATTCTGGATAGGGAAAAAAATTCTCATTTTTCATTATAAGTTAAATTCATCTTAAAACCGAACTCAGGTACCGAATGTTTTAATAATAAATTTAAAAAATCAATGAAATAGTACAAGAACCTTTACGGTTCTATTACCCTATACCTAGTACCCTGTACTATTTCATTTATTTTTTTATTAAATGAACCAAATGTCGAACAGAATTTATATTGGTCTTAAATTACAAGGGTGGATTAAAAAGTTCGCGGCCTAACATAGATAGCGTTGTCATATTATTGTAAAACTACCCTCGTATAAAACCTAGACTCTTTGTCAGTCTCTGTGCAATTTTTGATTATTTATTTTATTGAACATTACGTGAGAATACACAAGGTGTCTGCAACTTTCAGTTGAACAGAAACAAACTCGGCTCACGATTTCTAGAGACTGTTTAAAGCTTTTTCAAGCTGATCCAAACGAATTTTGGCAAGGTTTGTTACTTTGGACGAAATATGGGTTCATCACTATACTCCTGAATCTAAACGATGGAAGAGACCTTGATCTCCGACCCCCAAGAAAGACAAGGTGTGTTTTTCAGTAAACAATATAATGGCATCGGCTCTCCGGGATACTAAGGGCGTATCTTGGTTGATTACTTAGAAAGAGGTCAAACTATAAAGTCTGCATACTGCTGCACATTATAACGTCGTTTACGCGAAGAAATAAAGTCTAAAAGACCAGGATTGTTGACCAAGAAAGTTTTGTTTCATTGTGCTCGTGTTCACACATCTGCAGAATCGATGGCTTAAATAGTGAATTGTGGTTTCGAATTGCTTCCTCATCTCCCTTATTCAGATGACTTGGCACCTTCTGACTTCCATCTATTTCCAAAACTAAAAAATCACTTAGGTGGAATGAAATTTCCTACCAATAATGAGGCCAATTATAATAAATAAATAATAATAATCATATTTCTAACAATCACACCACATTATCTAGCCCAAATTAAGTGTCATTAGGAACTTGTGTTATGGATACTAGATAACGGGTAAATAAACTTAAGAAATATATAAGCACATATAGATATTTTTTTTTCATTTATAAATATAAGAAATAAACTTAAATAAACATACGTACACATCCATGACTAGAAAGCAAATATAATAAAATATCTGCCTCTACCAGGATTCGAACCCGGGACCTCTGGCATGGAAGGCAAGGGTACTTACCTCCACACCAAAGTGGCCGCAGATGCCTTTTTTGAAGACCTTGACGAGACCTTCTATTTAAATGGGATCAAGGCTTTGGAGGACCGCTGGAGTAAGTGCTGTGTTCCTGTGTTTTCTTATTTAGGCCGCGAACTTTTCAATCCACCCTCGTACTATCAAATTTCAAGTTCTATTATTTTCCTACTGCTGCCTTTGACCACAACGAGACAAAAAATATGAAATAGGAACGTAATTTAAAGATGACTGTGGTTAGGAACAACACAGAACATCTCAAAGAAAAATATGAACAACAAGGTGCGGATTCAGAGTTCAATTCAAGAAATGTAATAGCCGATTAAAAAAGGGTTTTCTTAAAATTTTTCATTTCTTGTACGTATTCATTCATTGCTGTATGTTCTTCTTATAATTTGATTCTTATTAGTATGGTGGTTATTTGTCAGCTAAAAAGCACCCTGGACATAAAAATTTCCTTCCGTATGTTTGTGTTCGCAAACTTATAAGTGTTTGATGCCTTGACTTCAAGGTATATCAACATAGCTCTGTATTGTCATTTGCTTTGTCTGGAGTTCCAATAGAAAAAAGACAAAAAGACTACCAAATTTAGCTACTACAGAAATTAAAATAAAAATAATTCTCAATAATAGCGAGCCGAGCAGTATCTTCAATTTAATTCCACAGAAGAATTTCATATTCCCCTACATATGGTCTGCACTTTATGAGTTTCACTTTATCCCATTGTCGTTTTGGCACAGGTAAAATATAATGTCTTGCGTTTTATTAATACGGCTGTGCAAACGAAAAATAATAGAAAGCTTTATATATCTTTGTCCTATTCATGATACTATAGAAATATTTAGCACAGAATATATTTTTATCTCGTAGAGTTTAGAGTCGAAAAAGTGCAGTTTGAGAAAGTAGATCTTGAAACAGTATGCATTTATAATGCACTGATCTTTTGTCCTCGCATGCAAGTATTTAAAATAAATTATCCCTTGTGTTATTTGAATTTCAGGTTACAAGTCAAAATTGTTTCAAACAACTGTTTCACCTATTTTTTATTCTCTCTTTTAGTTTATAAATATGTCTTTACAATGTAGTGCCTTGTGAGTCTTTTTCTGTTCAATTTGTAATTGCCCTTCTTTATTTACAATTTTATATGATAGGTATTTCTATGGGAGAGCGATAGGGCAGACATAGTATAAAAAAGAAAAGGAATAAATCCCATAAACCAAGAAAATATAAGTCAAAATTGGATGCTGAAAGGATATTTGGCTGCACTTTTATATTTTGTAATCTTTAGTTATGTGCAGTTAGGACGTAGGAATACTGACAGCTGTCGATCGAATACCATTTATTTCTAAATAGGTTATAAAATGAAAAGCATAATTTAGTACTCAGTATGATAACAGGGATAATTGTTGTTTTTTTTTGAGAATTGATCTTCCTTTTAATTCAATTAATTCTCATAAATGAGGGGAAAAACTATTGCAGGGTCATAAAAATGTAATAATTAAACAAACATTACAAAATGCACCTTGAAACATTATTTTCTCAAATAAAGAATAAACATATTCAAAATTTATATTGTTTAACCAGATGTTTTCATACAAATGTTTTGTATATCTTCACAAAAAGTATATTTTTTCCGTTCTACGAAAACCTCTTTTGGACATTGTATGAGTTTACACTTACGAGAATTTATGTTAGTATTGTATTCATACAAAAGAGCCGCTAGCAGTTGAAAAAAATTCCTTGAAAATATAAAAGGGATGGTATTTTTTTGGTTGAAGATAACCTGCTCATGGAGTTATTCGTGAATTATAATATATGTGCATAATAAGATTACTTGCAACTCAGAAATTAATGAAACCCCCATGTAATTTAGCTATTTTGCTGTGATTCGCGTTGAAATCAAACAATTATAACAATTGGAAACATTTTTTGGTCATTTGTTCGCTTCTTTGACGCGCGTCTAAAAAAAAACAACAGTTACAAACTTTTGCATTCGTTTTGTCAGAAACAGTGTACAGAAAGAAAAGTAATGGAGTCGGCGGGAAAAATCGAATGATATAAATTAGTATTATATAATTTCAGACCAGATTTCAGTCTCAAATATACACTCAGTTCTAAATATTTATATAATAAAACATTTTTAGGGAAGAAAGTTTTTTCTTCATAATTTTGTTAATTTTATAAATTTTGTCTTCTTTTAACAGCCTGAGTGTTGGCAGCTATATTGTTAAAGAAATAACTTATGAAACAATACCAACATTAAGTTGTTGAAAAAGTAATTTTATAATTGAATATTTAATTTCCATATACTCGTAATTTGTTGGTCTAAATACTCAAAAATCCTCCAAACCTTTACTCACGAAGTCTATCCACAAACTAACGTTGACGGCAAGAAGAGACAAAAGCCAGAATATTGGAAGCAAGCAAAGTGAATAAACAGCGAGGCATCAAACACCAGTATTAAATATCTTCACAGCGTCAACACGGCACAATTGGTGCATTCATTTGAATGTGCGCAGAGTATGTAGGTCAGAAGCACAATGTTTACTGAGGGCTGTGAAAAATGGAGGCGGCAACTCAATGGATCTAATTTCACTTGAATGTCAAGCTGCAAATAAAGGCTGAGTTGGTATTGCATGGATCGTAAAATGCATTTGTAGTTTGGCTTACTATGTTCTGATCTTGCGTTAAGGAGGTGAAGAACACCTGTGATAAATGTAATGCTGAAGTCATATTCTGATATTCAGATGCTAAACTCAACTTAATATTACAGTTTTAATCATAACTATGCAATAAGAGACAATCAATTTAGCGCAGTATTCCAGAGTCCTACATTTATGTAGGAATACCATATCCCATTATTTGCCAGTGAATGTCACATACAGATTGCCAATTACGCTTCTTCCGTCCAATCTTTTCATTTTGCTCGTTAGGGTTCCGCATAACAGCAACATCAATTGATATAATTACCACATCTGCTTTCAATGGGATTCGCAGTGCGTGAGGATTTCGGAGCGACATACCTTGTAATTATTTTAAACTTTATGCGCACTGAAATGACAGAACGGGTAATAGTACTTTTATTATAGCTGCTGCAGTAACTAACCATTTGTTAACAATTTTGAAATAATAATTTGTTGTGTGTAATTAGTACATCTAGTAACTTTTTCTCCTTTATGTATTTTAATTATCTAATCAATCACACATAATAAAATTATATTATTGTAACATATACTATCAAGAATAAACAATCTAGTATTACTTTATGGCTAGTGTAAGATTTAAATTATAAAACCAAGTATTATATTTTGAAAAAATTAAATAATTTCAAAACTATCCGATAAGAAATGCAAATTTAGGACATAATGTGCGCTTTTATAATTATAGAAATGATGATAATGTCTTTGTTAAATAAAAAAAAAATTTTAGATAATGTTTACATGACCATTGAAAAGCTTTGTAATGTGTTTTTTTACAAAGCGAATAGCTACAAACTAGTGTGCTCGAGGTGTTTCTCATGGACTATATTTTAATTGTATCGTGTTTTGTCCCGTTAAACGCTTCGAAAACCTTGGTGAAAAAATTCTATAGCGAGTCTTTACACCTACACACTATTAAACAACTATCTATCTAAAAGTATTTTCATTTAAATATACCGTTTTATTTTTAGGTAGTTATGTTTCAAATTCTTTATAGAATGTTTCGTTTAGATTTTATTTAATAACTACTATATTTTTAGTACTATTATAATTTTGTTCTATAGAATTAATTTTAAGTACTGGATTTCAGAAGTATAATCCAAAATACTTTTAGTATAAAATCCTGTTAATATCACAGGATGCTTATCTACACTAGTTTTATAAAGAGGAATAAATGAATAAAATAAATGAAACCCCCAGACACACAACTGTATGGCCCCAAAGTAAGCATAGCTTGTGTTATGGATGACCATACAACGAATTGGGGGGGGGGCAGGATAAACAACCATGACTCCACCCTTCCCTAATCAGGTGTCACTCCGATGAAGCCTGCATAGCAATCCGTTGCCACAGCCATGAAGTTGGTTCTTATTGGGTATGTGCCACTCTCGTGAGTTCCACATTACCCTACAGACCGGCTGCGGGGTATGCATGGCGCATTCTATATCTGCCGCCCCGCGAAGGGTGCCTGCTTAGGCGCAAACTAAAAAAAAAAGAACAATCTACTAGGTACTAGGTACTGCAGTGCGTCAGGCATATTCGTGGAGGCACGAGTAGACGATTTTTTCGTTAGCGTTCCAATGCGGCAACTCTGCCATCCTTTTTGAGTGTTTGACTACTTTACCTCGATTGTTTGATTAACATAGTAATTTAGGCGTTGTATTCTATCATTCATTATTTTCTTTTTTTCTTTTTCTGTTTACTATCGTATACTCCAATTTGTAAATAAAAGATTACTAAGAACAGAATCATATTAAACCACCGATGTAAATATTTAAGAATCAAATCAAATTATAACTATATAAATGTACCCACACGTCCGGGCCAGCCCAGTGGGGTCCACAGTATTTGTTGAACCGCAATGCTGGTCCCAACCAACTACTACACATATTCGGCAACTGTCAATTGAGTAGTCAATTTGGGCTTCGTGCAAGTAAGCTTATTCGGCTCGTTTCACCAAAACCCGAACAGCATCTACACATATTCGAATTTTCCGAATATATAGCGCCCCTAATATATACTGGCAACCATCGTTTGTGGAATAAAATATACAGAAATTATGGACGTAGGTACGTCCTTATGAACCTTTATATTTCGGGTCTGCCCTTTTCCCTGTTTGATTATTTACAACAAAAGCTTTGCTTAATTTGTGGCCCACAGGTGTGTTGGCCTGCGGATTTTATATTATTATTTACTTATTTCACGCCATACAAAATGGGCTTATGTCTTTATAATGAATGACTTACTTCCTAATTATTTGGGTATCGTGTAAGGTTGTGGTAGACGTCCAGATTGATCTTACCTCCTCTAGAAACTTCATAGACATCTACTGTAAATATATTTTACACAATTCATTTAAAACCGAAAAAGTCTTAAAAATAGTCTTCATTCAATAAGTTTAGATAACAAAATAAAATCGTTTCTTTGAATCCATTCCTTCAATAAAAATATTTTTCATCAATATTTTCCCTTTTTATCCAAATCACTTCACAAATTTTATATAACGATTATATTGCAAAACAAACTCAGCGAGAAGCAACATAAAGATAAAATTTCAAGAAATTCAACTAATAAACTGCAGCCGGCGCGTCGTTGTCAAATGTACATAAATCTTGTAAAATTAATTTTCCTTTGGTAAAGTTGTGGAGATCTGCAAGGGTTCATTCATATGGCTCAACTAAAAGAACGGAGGGCAGTTGTAATTTATAATAGGTCTTTACCTATGAAACTGCCGTTTTGCCGTACTGGCCATTTCAAATGAAAAAAATTTTTTTTTGACTGATAATTCTAATTTCAAATTAATTTTATTTGACAAACATGGAATTCTTTTTCTGAAATCGTCATTTGTTTAATAGTTAGTGTTTTGTTTTCAACGCATTCGAACATTTTTCGTCATCATGGATAAGTTAAAAATTCGAGTAATTATGGAGTATGAGTACCGTCGTGGCAGCAAAGCGGCACAAGCGGCACGCAACATCAACGACGTTTACGGAGCGAACACTACAAACGAACGCACCACCCGTTATTGGTTTACCCGCTTCCGTTCTGGAAATTTTGACCTGAAAAATGAACCCCGTGGTCGTCCGAAAACTTTGGTCGACAATGACGAATTAAAGGCAATTGTGGAAGCTAATGAAACTCAATCCACGGCTGAATTAGCAGCAGCTTTCGACGTTAGCATCAAAACAATATTGGTCCATTTGCGTCAAATTGGCAAGGTAAAAAAGCTTGACAAATGGGTACCCCACGAACTCAATGACCGCCAGCACGAAGTACGCGTGGAGACGTGCCTTGCACTGCTCAGCAGGCATACAAATGAAGGAATTCTGAACCGCATTGTTACTTGTGACGAGAAATGGATCCTGTTTGACAATCGTAAGCGCTCAGCAAGTTGGTTGGACCCTGGTTCAGCACCCAAACAATGCCCTAAACGAAAACTTACCCCTAGAAAAGTGATGGTCACTGTTTGGTGGTCTAACGCGGGTGTAATTCATCACAGCTTCTTGCCAAACGGGACAAGCATTACTGCAGATGTGTACTGTGAAGAACTGAACACAATGATGGAGAAGCTCGCACGTCTCCAACCAGCTTTGGTCAATCGTTCGGCTCCACTGCTCCTGCACGACAACGCGCGACCAGACGGTCTCCAAGCTACAAGAGTTGGGGTTGGAAGTTCTCCGTCATCCGCCGTACTCACCAGACCTTGCGCCTACAGACTTCTACTTTTTCCAGAATTTGGATAACTTCTTGGCGGGAAAAAAATTCAATACCCGAGAGGCAGTACAAAATGCCTTTGAAGAATTTGTTGCCTCCCGTCCAGCTGATTTCTTCAAGAAAGGCATCAATAAGCTAGCAATGCGTTGGCAAAGATGCATTGATTGCATGGGTGATTATTTTGATTAATAGAAATAAAAAATATATAAAAAAATTATACTTCATTTATTTCGTGAAAAACGGCAATTTCATAGGTAAAGACCTAATATGATGTACTAATCGGTTTTATTATTTGTAGCGTATTTTTATATGTTGATAGAATTAGTGAGATGATTTAAAGGTATTTAATAATGGTTTTCTTTTTTACAGATACCAGTATTCCAAATTTGATTTCACGATATGATGTTTATATCTCAAATAACAGAACATCAAGTAGAGAGAAATAGGTATACGAGCCGGTAGCGAGATGCAGGCATAGGTCCTATAGGCCTCATACTCGATTCAAGTGGCTCAGTCTGTAACGAATCACTGTCAAGCGTACATCGTGGTGCACGTGTTAAAAATGGTGTGATTGGTTAAAATTATTTGCGATTGTTAGCAAGGCATTGGCAAGAAGAGGAAGCAATGTTACAGCAGTGGCACTGCAAGTAAATCCAAACAAAATATGTGTTTTTGCTCCATTATAAGTTCTGTATTTTCGATAGAACCTAGGGACTAAAGAAACAATAATAATTCCAATTTGAATTATGACAATTTGAAAACTGTTTGATTTGGTATATTTGTTTTTGTGGTATCTATATGTATGAATTCAGCAGATATTGAAGAATTGAAGCAAGAAAATAAACATGATGTGAAAGGTGAAATTTTAATAATCGAAAGTAAACAAAATTAACCTGTTTGGTGTGGAGGTAAGTAGCCTTGCCTTCCATGCCAGAGGTCCCGGGTTCGAATCCTGGTAGGAGCAGATATTTTACCATATTTGCTTTCTAGTCATGGATGTGTTTGTATGTTTATTTAAGTTTATTTGTAATATTTATATTTAAAAAAATATCTATGTGTGTTTATATATTTCTTAAGTTTATTTATCCGTTGTCTAGTATCCATAACACAAGTTCTTATGATACTTAATTTGGGCTAGATAATGTGGTATGATTGTTAGAAATATTAATATTTATTTATTTAGTTATTTAGACAATCAACATCTAACAGCCGCACTCAAAAACGTGAAATGGTTACTTAAAGCGCTCGTTGATAGAGAATTTGCTAAGCGAATTTGAACTATGTTTTTATTACAGCCAAGTCTAGATTTGCTAAACAAAATCGCCTCAACTAACGGCCAACGCGTACGGCCAATAAGAGTATAGGTAGTACTTTTGGCTCATGAAGTGACTTTCACTTTACTTGTATTTACAAATGACAACGTTTACAAAAACAGGTATATATGTGTGCGTGAACCCGACATATATTCGAGCACACATTTGTAGCTGTTTGGACACTAACAACTGCAAGTACACCAAACGTCTTCGTGAGATAAAATTACTATAAGACTCTCTGAATTTGATTAACTTTAAGGACAGTCGCATTATCGTGTGCTGAATATCGCGTACAGTAAAAGTCTCTTTTTCATGTTTCTCTTCTAATCAAAGTCACTCTTTGATTCTATTCTTTCAGTCGATTTGTCTGAACGAACCCTAAACTAACTGAGAAATAAGTTTTCATTTGATAGTTGTTTTTGCAGAGTGGAATAGTTTAAGTAGTCATAAGTTGGATGAAAATAGGTTTGCAATTTAATTGCTCTGTAATGTCTTTGTCATCCTTCAAAGGTTTTACTGCTAATTGCTTGTTAAAGTTTTCTAGATGTAAAACGATAGCTTTGGGTAAAATGCTGGCTTATAATTTGTGAATGTTGATTTTAATTGAAATTTCTCTGAGGTACTAAATTTATCTCAAGACTTTTACAAGGAACAAATTCGCATAAAAGCTTTTTTAAATTTTGATGTGATCACGGCGTCTGTAAACACGCTGAAACGTCAATAAAAATTGTGTTAAAATTTTATAAAACTCGATAAAATCCGGTTTAAAAGTGTTTAACTCATAAGGAAACACTTTCCACAACTTTTTTTAATTTATAAAAGCTATGATGAAATAAAATAGTTTGAATTTTGAATGACATGAATGACTTGATGTCCACGAACAATAGTGGTATTTTGATCAATTTCAATTTTTATTAAATCATAATATCTCCCTACGAACAAATCAAGCTTTCGTAATTATCTACCGCATTGACAGATGGAATAGTTAATTAAGGCAGTCATAATAAAAGTTGGCTTAGCACAACAACTTAGATTAAGGATAGATAACGTACAGGGTCAGCGGGAAAGTCGTACTGAACTTTTTGAATAGCTAAAGAGACGTAGAAGTTTTTAAAGTATTTGCAGAATAAGTTCCATACATTTTTTTTTTTAGAAAAGCCCTTCAGAGTTAAAATACTTAGTGAAAATTCTTATATCTTACCGTTGTCGAGCATGTTTTTTAAGCTGTTAGTAGTAAGTTCAGTTTTTGTTAATCATTTTTATTAATTGATATGCCTTCTAAATAGATACATCAAAAAGTAGATCTTATCTCAAAAAAATTGATAACAAAGCCAAAAAAGAAAGATTTTTTATAAGTTTGCTTAGCAGGATTTATACTTAGCAGCGCTTTAAGAAACTATTTGTTATCCGTGTATCGTTTGTTTCTAGCTGATTTTTATGCTATGAGAAAGGTTACATTAAAATAAAATAGAATACCTGTTTCCCGTCATTTTAAATTATTTTTCTGTTCTACAAAATCAGCGAGTCTATGGCCAAAGTTTGGGTACATTCTTAAATTTTATGTCAACAATGGGAAAAAGACGATGCAAGCCGCAATAAAATTTGTAACAGTTTTGGACAAAATGCAGTGTAAGAATAGCACAAACTATTTTCAAGCGTTTTGAATTCGGAAATATTTCAAAGATGCCGTCCACGTTGGTCACGCTATTACGGATGAATTTGACGCCATTTTTTATAAACTGGAGTCAGATTAGCATATTGGTAGTTTCGATATAGCTGAAAAATTTAAAATCAACGACAAGACAGTTTTTACACCTTTCAGAAAGGGTGGCAAAAAGATTTATTTATAAAACGCGAGCTCACAAAAATAAACGATACAAAATTTTATCATTTCTGATTGGCATGATCACTGGTGACAAAGAGTTGATAAAATACGAAGAGAACCAGAGTAAATGGTCATGCTTAAAGAACGGTAAAGCACAGACTCTGGTTGTCCAAACCCGGGTTAACCCGCCAAAAGATGATGTTGTGTGTTTGGTTAGATTGAAGAGGCATCGTTTATAAAATTGCCGTCGAGTAAAACCATCTATTTGGATCTTTATTGCCTACGTCTAGCAAACAATTTTGAAAAACTGTTTTATATCGAAAATCGTTATAATAAAATCCCGTAAATTCAGTAAATTATAATTTTGAAAAAAACTAAAGAATCGTGAAACAAAAAGGGTGGGTATTTCATTATGATAATACAAGACCACACACTTAAGCAACTCAGCAAAAATTAAGTAACTTTGGCTGGGTACTTAACTTTTACTTTTTTTTTAAGTAACTTTTTTTTTTCGAACTGGTGGTAGAATCATGTTTTATTTGACGTCAATAAGAACAAGTAATTGTCAATGTTGAGAAATAAATATTTGAATTTGAATTTGAATTTGGGAAGCATTAATCATTCTCCATACAGCTCTGACTCAGCTCTCTCAGATTTCCACTTGTTCCGATTTCTTCAACATTCTTTAGGTATCAAGAGAGGAACAGCGCAGTTTCTTAATCAGAAGTCTTAAAGTTTCTACAAAATGGCAGAAAGTTAATGCATGACATCGTTCATATAACAGATATTATCATTGAATTAAAATATGCTATGAATGTAAAATACGAAGAAACTTTTTTCCTATTTGTACCAGGGTTTAAACTTGGTACTTCTGGCACGGATCCTATGGTCTAGACCATGAGATCTGTTATATCACAATCTTATGTATGTATACAACAAGTATTACAACATGTATAGCCTAACAGACAGATAAACTAAACTCGAAATAAATTAAAATGCCTTCCAGCATTCAAAATGTCAACCCCATCTTCAAAATATCCTATGATTTAATAATATTGTCAATGCAAAAAAAAACTAATAGTTATAAAATTATTTCGGGCTCGACGATATATACGATTTAATAACGTTGATATGGGTCTCTTGGGCATGACTCCAAGTCCCAGAGGATATATTTGACAAATATATTTGTGCGAGTCTTTCAAAAGCTGATTTTTTTAGATGATAGCTGGAGATTTCTGTAAGATAAAATGTTAAGTTTTGTTAAAATATCTGTCTCAAGCAACTAAGCTACATGAACAACTCGACTAATATTATAAACGCGTATTTTTGTATCACTGTCTATGTTACTCTTGTAAACAAAATACGAAATGAAGTTCGATGATTATCACACACACATATACCAGGTGGTTTAGCTAAGTTGCAATCTGCAATCGCTAACGCTATCGAAAACACGTAAACTGCATGGAGCATCACATGATATAACGAAAGTAACGAAATAAGCTTCATACAGTTAGAGCGTTTTCTAAAGCGTTAGCAATCATATATTGCAACATGGATGGACCTCCTGGGCTATCAATAGTAGAAGCATGCTTTATTTAACGTCAATAAGATCAAGTAATTGTCAATGTTGAGAAATAAGTATTTTTAATTTGAATTATCACAATCGAAGAGTTTAATGATTTCTAGTTTCGTAATTACTTGTTTTTTTTTTTAAATTTTGTTGTTGCCTTTTTTAATGCTTCGTTAAATTTAAATCATTTGGTACCTAAAAATTTTATTTCATTATATTAAATTAAAATAAAATAGAATAAAATATTTAATTATTTTTTGTACGTTTCCATATAAAAATCTTTAAGAAGTGTAGAAGCCAACGGCATTTTCGCAGTTTTTGTATCGTTACCCGTTTCCATACAAATCGACGAGGCAAAATATGATAAAAATATTATTTTATTTGTATTTAATTATTTTATCACCTATTATAGCAATAAAACAATTTGAGTCTACGACTTTTCGCAGTATGTGTTACTTGAGAACGAGACAGACGTTTCAATATTATTTTATGTCCATAATAAAATTATTTTCATATTCAGTTATGTGCTTCAAGAAGGAATTTAATTACTTGCTTCCATTAAGCTACCGTAACTATCTAATGGCAAACATGCTAATTTGTTAGAAAGCCAAGAGATTTATTTACTATAAAAACTACCTCTTTCAAAAATTCATGAAGTTGCATTAAATTTAAACTAAAATGATGTTTTAAAGATGAAAATAATCACATTTACGATCTACTTTTCAGTTTGAACAAAGAACGCATTTGTTCTAAAAGCCATAAAACTGAAACACGACGTACCAATCGGATTCATATAGAGAACTTTATAACAAACATTTGATTTAGGAACTCATCGGTCGATGGATCTTTAACCGTTCATAATTTGGCTTTCGACGTAACGAAACTCTGGCTTTAAGCCAAATTGTTTGTAATTGGCTTATGTTCTGCTTTATTTCTAATTAACATCAAAATTTTATGAATTTAGTGATCTTTATTTAAGAGATCATACTGAAAAACGTATAAATAAATGTTATATGTTTAAATTGTGATGTAGATACATATTAGACGAAATAGAAATGCTTATCAAATATTTGATGTCATTAATATGTTAGCCATTACAACATTGTTTGGGTCAATAATTTATTACAAGGCAGGAATAATAACTAATTTTTAAATAGCCACAGTTGTTTCTCTTGTTTACACCTACCACTTCAACCACCACTTTGCGCCTGTCAAGATTTTAGACAAATGATTCCCCATATTGAATGTAAATGGGAATAAGTATCTCAATTACAATACCACCGTTTTCCCTTAGTTCTGATAAAAAGATTGAACGAAATAACAAACTGTGATAACATTTGTAACAGTAAGATTTCTTTGTTTATATCTCGCTTGGGGCTATACCACGGTCCTTCTTTTTTGACAACCACAGTAATCATATTGATATGATTGTGTTCGGAATTGTCGAAACTACTGGAACAAAACTGGTGTGGTTCAAACAGTTTACCATCAAATATAAAATAAAATAAAAAATAAAATAAACATAGTGGTAGGAAAATATCATTCATAATGTTCTATTAATTTAAAGTTGACTACGAGGTTCGGGTATACACTTACTCACCTAAATAGACCAATTTCCTAATTTTCTTATAAAACACTCACACATAGTTTGAAAGACACGTTTGGGAACGTATAGTGACTTATATAACTGTTAAAATAGTCCATTGAAATCTTACAATGCATAGGCCTAAATTTACATTTCTTCGAGGACGCAATTTTATTTTTGGGACATGTAGAGGGGTCAATATAAGCTTAATCCCAAGTTTGTGGGGTTGCCACCCTTGTTCAGCGGCCGCCATTTTGGAAAAAGGGGTGAGAACGCTTTTTTCGCTATATCTGCAAAAGTATTAAACGTACAAAAATGTGTAAGTATATTATTTGTAGCAAATTGCTTTGTCTACAATTTTGTTTCTATAACATTTTACCGTAAAATCAAAAACAAAGAAGTGTTAAGCAAAAAATTGCAAAAATTTTCAAAACATTTTTTTTTTGCTTTATAACTTTTTTTTACATTTTGCAAGAAAATTACTTCAGACCAATCTTGTAGATGGTCTTATGAGGAATATTTTTAACTAATATTTTTTTAATTTTATTCATATAAAACGCTTTTACAGCGCTCCAAAGTTGACCCGGTTTGTCAATACTCATGAGAATCCGGTCAAAACGAAATGTTTACGTTCATTTTATGTTATTTTCTTTTACACTTTCAAAAATTTTTTGTTACATCCCTATAATTTGACTTATTCATTATTGACTCTTTTCCTATAAAACCTCAAAAAAATATTGTTCCTTCCAATAATTTCTGAGAGGAGTGTACATTTTCGAGAATGTTAAGCAGGTGTTAAAGGTCCGAGTTGCCGTTTAGTGTTTTTGATTTTAAGGTAAAAAGTTATAAGAACAAAATTGTAGACAAAGCAATTTGCTACAAATTATGTACTTACAATTTTTTTGTACGTTTAACACTTTTGCAGATATAGCGAAAAAATCGTTCTCACTCCTTTTTCCAAGATGGCAGCCGCGGGACAAGGGTGGCAACCCCACAATCTTGAGGTTAAGCTTCTACTGACCTCTCCTACATGTCCCAAAAATAAAATTGCGTCCTCAAAGAAATGTAAGTTTAGGTCAATAAATTGCAACATTTCAATGGACTAAAAGTCTAAGTTTGAAATGAAAGCCGGTTTCATAAGCCAAATGTCATTCGGAAAATTCATACTCGTATATGTCATAGTGCCTCGCAAGGAATCCTATTTGCCGAGAACATTGAAAAGCTCTTTGTTCGCGAATCAGAGAACAAGTTTCCAATTTTGAGCAACTGCCACCTGGAAATGGAAGCTTAAAATTTTGCAGTGTGGCAATAAATCGTAGGATTTGAAATTGTTTTGCGTGTAGAGCATATCAGACATGTTTTCATTTTAATAGTTATTACAACACAGCTTTTATGGCACTTATGAAAAAAAAATGTATGTAAACTATTATTATGTTCATTTAATTGTCTGTGGCAATTAACGAACTCTGCTCGGGTCAACTCAAAAATACAATACAACCAAAATGTATACTTGCAGCCTTTGACTCCTTGAAAGTTTACTCTAAAAACTAAACCTTTATCTAAAAGAATGATCTCAAATTAATAAATATCTTTTCTTTTTGCTATTATTAAAATGAGAAGTTCATTTGTAATCAATCAACTCTGCTGTATTTTATCCCAAACATTTCACAGGATTAGAAGTAACGCATAGTTCTTCTAGTATGCGATACACGTATGATTTGTAACAAATAAAGTAAGTAGAGTATATTCGAATTCGTAAATATTTATTTTATTTACACGTTGAAACGAACTCAGTATAAAATTAACTAGAAAATAATAATATGATAATGCACCTGAACAAATATTAGGTCTTTACCTATGAAATTGCCGTTTTTCACGAAATAAATGAAGCGTAATTCTTTTATATATTTTTTATTTCTATTAATCAAAATAATCACCCATGCAATCAATGCATCTTTGCCAACGCATTGGTAGCTTATTGATGCCTTTCTTGAAGAAATCAGCTGGACGGGAGGCAACAAATTCTTCAAAGGCATTTTGTACTGCCTCTCGGGTATTGAATTTTTTTCCCGCCAAGAAGTTATCCAAATTCTGGAAAAAGTAGAAGTCTGTAGGCGCAAGGTCTGGTGAGTACGGCGGATGACGGAGAACTTCCAACCCCAACTCTTGTAGCTTGGAGACCGTCTGCTGTGCAGTATGAGGTCGCGCGTTGTCGTGCAGGAGCAGTGGAGCCGAACGATTGACCAAAGCTGGTTGTAGACGTGCGAGCTTCTCCATCATTGTGTTCAGTTCTTCACAGTACACATCTGCAGTAATTGTCCCGTTTGGCAAGAAGCTGTGATGAATTACACCCGCGTTAGACCACCAAACAGTGATCATCACTTTTCTAGGGGTAAGTTTTCATTTAGGGCATTGTTTGGGTGCTGAACCAGGGTCCAACCAACTTGCTGTGTGCTTACGATTGTCAAACAGGATCCATTTCTCGTCACAAGTAACAATGCGGTTCAGAATTCCTTCATTTGTATGCCTGCTGAGCAGTGCAAGGCACGTCTCCACGCGTACTTCGCGCTGGCGGTCATTGAGTTCGTGGGGTACCCATTTGTCAAGCTTTTTTACCTTGCCAATTTGACGCAAATGGACCAATATTGTTTTGATGCTAACGTCGAATTCAGCCGTGGATTGAGTTTCATCAGCTTCCACAATTGCCTTTAATTCGTCATTGTCGACCAAAGTTTTCAGACGACCACGGGGTTCATTTTTCAGGTCAAAATTTCCAGAACGGAAGCGGGTAAACCAATAACGGGTGGTGCGTTCGTTTGTAGTGTTCGCTCCGTAAACGTCGTTGATGTTGCGTGCCGCTTGTGCCGCTTTGCTGCCACGACGGTACTCATACTCCATAATTACTCGAATTTTTAACTTATCCATGATGACGAAAAATGTTCGAATGCGTTGAAAACAAAACACTAACTATTAAACAAATGGCGATTTTAGAAAAAGAATTCCATTTTTGTCAATTAAAATTAATTTGAAATTAGAATTATCAGTCAAAAAAAAATATTTTCATTTGAAATGGCCAGTACGGCAAAACGGCAGTTTCATAGGTAAAGACCTATTATTATGTCCAGTTTTCCTCGAAGTTTAGAATAGGTAGACCATTTAAATCATAGACTCTATAGAAAACTATATTGAGTATCGGTCCAAAAAAATATTTCATAAAGTTAATAGATTCTTTACTTGGATGGAATAATGCCACACAAACTTCATTCCATTATTAAAAATATTAATTAACCATTTTCTATCTTTAAAAGCTGGCAATATAACCCGGCTTTCGATTCATACTGTTTATTTCAATATTTTTTTTCTGTCTATTTTCGTACCTGATGGTACGTGGCATCCGCATCCATAGACATCATAAGTCAGAGGTGTTTTATTTATTAATATTGAATGTGATTATTATATCGACTAATGATGCGTTGCCGACCTTTGGTTTCAGTTGTAATTGATTTTGTTCCAGTAATTGCACTGGCTGTTCCGTAAACGTTATTATTATGGCAGCCAAAATAAAAAGGTCTGTAGTACCGCCCCAGACGAGATCTTGAAATGAAATGAAATGAAATATTTATTTCTCAACATTGACAATTATTTGCTCTTATTGACGTCAAATAAAACATGATTCTACCACCAGTTCGAAAAAACCTTCGTGAAGAAGAACTGGCAAGAAACTTCACGGGTATATTTTTTTCAAAATAAATTTACAGAGTCTCTTTATGTCTATACAAAATTATTCATTCAATTATTCAGGCAAGTCTCCCTCCCCCCAAGTATCCAAACGACGAACACCCTCAAACGGCACCTGTTCACGAGTTAACGCGGGATCCAGCCATCGCCCTCCTCAAACATATTAACAAAAGAAACTCTACTACTACAATCAATTGATGTATTGCCTGCATATACGACTAGTTGATATGAAATTTAGACTAATTAAATGATACCCGCTAGTTTTCTATTGACAATATGTACATATCATTCCATTAGTTATTTATCAATTCTATCTGTATCCATACATATATCAACAATATCTATCTTTGACATTCAGTTGCATTTATTTACACCACAATAGGTATCGCTAAGTTTATTGAATATTACTGAGCAATATCGGAGTACAATCTCTACTTTAGTATTCAGCTATTTGTAGGTATATGTATGAACATTTGATCAGGTGTATATTGTTGATACACTTACAGATATATACAGTGTGTTATTAAATAATCAACAATTCGTTTTGTTACATTCTCTTTCGAAGTTGGATAAAATGTGACTGTTAAAACTGCCAGAAGTTCAAGATTGATTTGTGAAGCAGGAATTAGATATAATTTAAAAAAAAAATCCTTATTTTATTTCAATAATTTGTGTAAGGAAATATTTGCTTGTTTGTAATCGTTAAGTTCCGAAAAAGTTGAATTTTGTTAATGGAGGAGTTTCTAAGGCAACCTCCAAGACTTGAATTTTTGTCAAAATGGCTGCCACGCATCAAGTCGACAGTTCAGATCAATATAGTTCAATCATATCAATATTGCATGGCAAAATCTTGTATATCGTCTGTTTTGTCACTTATCAGTCTAGTAACACCACAGATTTTTTTCCGTTTGAATTTTTCTAATTTGTATTGATGGGGACTATGGCCGCAATTTTGAAAAAAAAATCATACTTGTGGAAGTCACCTGGGTCAAACGATCCATTCTAGAAATGATTTCTTAATAAGATAGTGCATTATCCAAGATACGTTATACATATGCCATATGTTATCCCAAAGTTTCTACGGGACCAGGATTTAACTGCGCAATGATCTGTAGTTACTAAATAAATTGAGAAATTAACCTTAAATACTGAAAAGTTACACATCGGAAGAACCCTAACTCGCCCCATTGCACTAATGAAGTATCTCAATAAGTCTTTGAATAGTAGCTAATGACCCTGCTTAGTTAAGCTTGATTAATACAACTTAAAACTTAGTTTACAAACGTTGGGCGAACTGCAGCGATGCTACCGATAGTTTTATGTGTTCAAAGCTTAGTTACTGAATATTTTAAGTTTGAGCAATTTTGTGTACAGAGAATAACAAAAGTTCGAAATAATACTCAATGGAGGCAATTATGCTATTAAAAATGATAAAGATGCTATTCATGTACAATGTTACGTTTGCTCGAGTTTGATGATATAAGATTTTGTTGATTTTCATTTTATTGCGACTTTAGTTTCATTTAATTTACTATTAAAAATTCAAATACTTGTTTTCTAAAATGACAAGTGCTTATTTTTGTTGACGTTATATAATGCACGACTCTACCACCAGAAGTGATAGAGAAGAATTGGTAAAAAACTCCTAGAAGTAAAATTTTTTTAAATGTCTTTATAATGGCTCTTAAGTCTACAAAAAATTATTCTTATCTGCATAATATCTATCCTTCCCACAAAATATCTAAACGCCGAAAATCCGCGAATGAACCCGTTCATACGCAAAACGCTGGAGCAAGTCATCACCCTCCTCAAATAAATTAGAGGAAAGTGAGTGACCCATCAACCGTCGCTGCCGAAGAAAGACGTACTTTATCAGCAATGACAATTTAGGTATTTTTTGCCTTTTTAACATCTAGAGGTTGATTTGCTAGGGTTGAGCTGTTGGATTTATTTATTTAGTCGTAAAAATAGTGGCAAACAAACATTCAAACTTATCACTTCCAATGCAAACAAACGGCTCAAGAAATAAATAAATTTAAGAATACTCACACCCTTTTAAAAAAGAAAATCTAACAAAGTCGGTTTATTTTATTAGGAGCTACGACTGTATAAAATCCACGGATGTTTTAAACTCATAACATTCGTCGGGGGTCAGAAAGCTAAGATAAGTATCACAAATTGTTTGAAACAATTGTTTTATTCATCAAATATAGGGCAGCTATTTACTCAACAACTACAAAAAATGACGAACAGTATCAAATTTATCAAACCTAAAAAAGGTCTAAATACCATTTGTCCTTAATACGATACTTGTGAACAATATTGTTCCATTTTCAATAAGTCTCTCCTAAGGTTTCTTATAAAATTATACAATAAGACTCTGATTCCTCGAAGTATTCCATTACATATATTTAGTTGTCAATCAAGATGTCACAAGATATTTTTGAATATAATTAAGTAATTTTGTTTAACGTTTATTGAAATATGAGTCAAATCAACGAGAAAATATTGTAATAAGATTGCATAGAGGATTTTTATAACAAAAAGAGCTACTACTAAAGACGTAAAATAAAATGTCTTTTTTACTTAATTTAGCGTATCATTAAAATTTATTAAAGAAATAAATGAAATGCATTATAAATTTAAATCACTGACATATGATGACACGCTTAAATTCAAATATTTATTTTTCAGCATTGATAATTGCTTGTTCTTTTTGACGTTAAATAAAGCAGGACGCTACTACCAGTTCGGAAAGACCTTCGTGAAAAAGAACTGGCATGAAACTTGACGGTTTTCATTTTTTCAAAATAAATTTACAATCTTATGAATCTAAAAAATAATTGTTATTGGCGTCTGTTAGCTCGGCCAGTCTCCGTCCACACAAACGGTCGAAACGTGGCTCATCCGCGAGCAGCACCCGTTCACGCTGGAGCCAGCCATCGCTTTTTAAACGAGTTATGATACCTATTGAATCCCAATGAAACAAGCGGTTTAGTAAAATGTAAGTGTCTAGAGTAAAAAACCAGTAAAACCTTTGAAACAATGAAGCTTTTTTCAGAAATAATAATTTAATTTTTTGAACCTCTAAAAACTTAATTGATCTATTATACATGAGCACTTAGGTTAGGTTTGAATCCACGCGCGAGACGAGCGATCGAGCGAAACGAGCGTGGTGCAGCAGCACCCGGCGAAGCGTCAGTACCAAACTAAATACCATTTCCAGATTTTCACAAAAGCAACTTCGGTTTAATGTGGTTCAAACAAACATCATGACACGGAAAAAAATCAATTATTAAAATAGATTGCAAAGAAAAAATGTTAATGGTCATTATTAAAACAGATGACCATTTACATTTTTTCTTTGCCTTTTTTGCAAAATGATACCGATTATTTAAATACATGTCCTATTTTACATTCAAACAAAAGCGCACTGATATAATTTTTAAAACAACCTTCATTCTTGAATCTTACAAACGTTTTTGTATTCAAATCTAATACTCCAATATTGTTTACGATAAAACTGCTGTTAAATGTCTATTGTGTACCGATTGTCTTTGAACATCTCAAAAGTTTGTATTTACTCCTTGTGTGCTAGGGAACGATCTATCAATAATTTGTTATTTTCTAAGAATTTTAATGAGATCCGACATTTTGATCACTTTAATACATTTTTTGCACTTTTACATAATATTGTTTTCTTTTGCGAACATAAACGCGGTAGTTTTAATAACGTAGGATAAAGGTAATTCTTATAATTTTTGGAACCAAGTATATATAATATTTTTTTAAACGTAATTTTAACAAATAGCTGAAATAAGGCTTTACAAAGAAACTTTCCTTTTACAGCTGCTGTAATTTTAGTTAAATCTAAAAAACAAAAATTTACATTCTTAAACAAAAAACTAAAAAAAGATTATCTCTATTTAGAAAAATCTACTCGTAAAATGTGCCAGTAAACCGTCTTGTAAAATTTAAATTTTTAGGTAACTTTATTATTCCGGTTATTATTTATTTTGGTAAATGGGCTTTATTAGTATTGGTAAATGAATACTTCAACATTTAATATCTGAAAAAAAAATTCGAAAACAAAAAATATTTCCGTCGATTAATTAAGCCAAAATTGAACACTATCTTCAAGAGACACAATTACTTAATATTTAAGAAATGTAAAACATATTACATTTTAGGAATTAACAGGATTGTTACCACAATTTTTAATTTGTTCTGATCCAATTTGCGATATTTCGTATTTAATAACAAACTAACTGCGCGCATTTAAAACCCCAGTGACACTGTAAGACCAACCGAGACTTGCGGAGCTTTGAGCTAGCCGGTTATTAATTTAAAAGGTCTCTCCGTCACTTTCTATTTCTATTGAAATTATAGAGAGAACAATTTTAAACCTAGTGCTAGCTAATTCAGAGCTGGGCAATTGGGCCTAAAGTATTTGTTGTAAAAGTGAGTATTGAGCTAGTTCCATAGTTCATAGTTCCATAAGTTGTAGATCAAGAGAAAGGACAAAGTGGGTAGACCGATTGGTCTGCCGCTAACTGTCATCGCCAACTACTTTCATGAGCCAGTCTCCGATATCATGGGCTGGCAACGGTGTCGAAATATCGGATAATCGACCGTAAAAATCTAAATCTTTGTAAAGATCCCTTTAATTCCTTAAGTAATTGTTTTAATAACCGCGATACTTTGAAACATTCAAAATGAAATGTGGTACCCCAATACAAAACTGCATTTTAATTCCATCTTAAATTAATAAGCTGACTTTGTTACCTTTTTCACATAACTTTATAAGAAGTTGTAAGTTAAACGCGATGTTCAAAATACCTGATTTCAAATTATACTTAAGTGCATTTATTAAATTTTATATAGGAGTGAATCTTAAACCTCGAGCGCAGTAATTTTCTTTTCATTAACCTATCATAGACATAAAGCCATGGACTATGGCAAAACCAGCCACCACTTTTATAGATATTTTGTCAATTGCTTTTTATCGCGACACAAAGAGAGGGTCGTTATAAGTTTGTCAATCTATTTAGTGGCACCGGAAGTCGCAATCGACTTGTTTTAATGTAGACAATTCTTTATTAGCTGAATTAATCAAAAAAGTTAAAAGCATTTTTTTATGCGAATCGGTACAGTAGTTTAAATTTATTCCAAAAACAATTACTTTTGTCCAAATAACAACTAATGTTACACATCGACATCATCTCTATTATTTGGCCATCAAAGGTTAACATGTAAATACATAACAAGTTTGCCTCTTTGACAAACATCATGTTTATTGCGCAATTGGCGACTAAATATCGATGTTCAAGAGACGATAAACATCTCTTGTCTTACATATTCATATTGTATGAGAATCTACTTCTTCTTGCTGAAATATAATCCTTTCCAAACCACAAAATGAATGTAACGGGAACCACAAAGTTTTGTCAAAAAATCCCATTCAAAGTTGCTGGATTAAACCAAGGTTTTCAACGAAAGTAGCTAAAACTAGTTTTTACTCTGTAAAAAAAGTTTTTCAATTGGACTTACGTCAGCACGTACCACTGCGTTACGTTGGAACATGGGATTAACATTTTATGACGAAAAAAGCTGTAGTGAAATACTGCAATAAAATGAAAAGTTTTGTATAGCAAAAATGGATTTTATCAGCTTGTATTTTTTTGTATGCAAGCCTCGTGAATAAGATTGAACCACACTGATTCCCAAATTGCATTAATGTTTAGATTCTAGACATTTCATATCATTTATATAACTTAAGAAGTAATATAAGTGCTGTTAAAAATAATTTTCATTATGTGATTGGATTGGTTCAAATCGTGTGTGTCGGGTAGATATTTATAATGAGAACAAATATTTTAAAAATAACATCAAAGAAATTGACATTGTTTAACTCATTAAATAAATACATCATTTAGGATTGCGGTTAATATAAATACCATACTACTCGTAGAAATACAAATCACATAATCACTATATTTATAAGATCACGAACTATTTGCGTCTCACATATCAAATTGACACATAAATATTTTGCAATCACTTTTCTTTTGTTTTTTAAACCCGAAAATACAATCCAAGGCGTGCTCGACTAATCTTAGACTAATCTCATCTAAATGTTCAAATAAAAAATGAATTTGATACTATATGACGATGACAATCATTGTAAAATATATTTTCGTAACATGTTAACTATTTAGTATAGAATAAAGTAACTTTCGATTTGACCATTTAGATGAGATTAATCCGAGATAAGCACGCTTTTAAGATTTCAGCCTCAACTCCCGATTCGTTTCCATTTTTTTTAAACCGACTGTCCGAAGGAGGGTTATGTTTTTCGATATATATGTGTACAGTCCTACCAAGCTGTCTGTGAAACGGGATTTTTGAAACTCGCCTGTCATCTTAAGCTTTGTATTTATAGTTTTTTCGAAATGTGTATTTAAATGTTGCGATTTCATTAAACTTTTAATGAAATCGCAACATTTAAACGATACTAGTGACGCTTGTCAGTTCACAGATAGTTCGGTCGGCTATGTGTTTATTTCGTTGGCATGCTCTACAGGTTAAACCATTACACAGATTTCAACAGATGTAGTGTTATTAGATATATCTCAGTTGTAAAAGGGACAAAGAGTAAATTAATTACCAGAATTTCGATGGGAACTGGAATTACATGGCAGAAATAACTTTAGCGGTCAAGTTTTTTAATTGTCAAATTCCGCAGCTTTTTTATCCGTCAAATCCGATAAAACTCGCTACTCTATTAGTAATTGCTCGTAACGCTATTTCATTAGGGCCACATGGTATACATTTGGCCAGGAACATGCGCATACAAATGCGCAGGAAAACAAACTTTTTACCGGTTCGCCAGAATACTTAATGAAATTTTTAGTTCCCGGAAAATATGTGATTTAAAAAAATTCTAGTTTTGTTTGGTATTCCAAAAACGTGTATTCGGGTTTTTTGTTTACAAATTGTCTCTTTATCTGATTCACAAGTAACTGTAACGAATTTTCGGGGTTTAAATTAGTAAAAGGAAAACCATTCAGAGATTATTTGTCTATTTTTAATATTGATTTGTTATGACATAAGTTTTCAATTACTAAAACGATAATAATTGTAAAAATTACAAGAAGCTCAAATAATTTTCAATAATGCTGAATTTTTCTTATTATAAGTTTTAGTATTGGTGTTTGTGATATTTTAATATACATAGCCTGGGTTGGGGTTTTGGTCGGTTTCTTACGTAGTCTATTTTACAGTAAGCATATCTTATAAATATTCATTGCTACCTATTTTTCTAACCATCAATCTAGACATAAGGAAGAAGCATATAATCCATAGTAATCTTTACCTTATGCAATCTGTTCGCATGTATGTAACTTGTAAGCAACCACTGAAGTAACAAATCATACGCGTACACCCTGTGGCTGTCTACGCTCAACTGGCAATTGCATTACGTACAGTAACTTCACTGGAAAGTTGCGATTTATTCACTTACTAAATGAACCAGTACATATTTACTTATTGCCTTCAAAAAGGAAAAGGTTTTCACGTAGTATGTTATATTATATCTTTTTTTTGAAGGAATGTCTAATCCAAGGAAGAAAATGCTTTGTGTAAAAGTCAGTTCTTTTTGTTTCTCTTTTTGCTTGTTTTCTTGTTCACACTCATATATTCATATCATTTTCTGGTTCAGTCCACTTTAGTTCGATAAAGGCGTTAGATTAAATAACATAAAGGGTGCAATCACTCGTAAAAATTTGACATATAAATAGTATTAGCCATTATTATGCAATTGATTTCTGAATTGCTTTTCAGTTCTTTGTATGCTCGTGTATATTCAACACAAGTTTTCAAACCTACAAATTAGCGTGCTACTTAGCAATATTCATCAGTGCTCAGAAGTTTGCAATATCGAGAATATCGAAAATTACAATATATTAGTAGAATCCAGCAACAAATAATATTATAAATGAGAATTAAATAAAAAAGTGCCGGTTAAAAATTTCAAGTGAAGTCTTAAAATTATGATGGATATATTAGATTATTATGTTTGTAAACAGGCATCATTGTTATATCCAACAAACAGATAGTATGAACTCATATAAGATCACTGGTACTCGTAGATTCATTCGCATTAGTTACTTTTAAATCGCGTTACAGTGCGCAAGTCAATATGCTTAGTCCAAAAAAATACATTTATATATTTATAGACAATATTAATAAGTTTAATTTCAGCTTCTTTTTCCTTGGATGACATATTCTTCTCTTCTCATAAAGTATTTAATAAACCAGTCATACAAATATTTTCTAAGCCTCGTTTCTCGTATAAAAGATGTGCCATATCAAATATTATGAAGTAATATTGACAAAGGAATGTCTTTACCAAAGAATCGGGATATTATGAAATATTGGTGGAGATATAAAAAGAACTTTCCACAAGTATATACGATACAAAACAGGGCAATTTATAGCTGGAGCAAGTATCAAGTTCTCTTGATGGTATAAATATCTTTTGAAAGGAGTCAACGGTTATAAAATTCAATATGTCTGTTTTATATGACTGACGCCGACAGTAACTTTTTCTCAAAACCAATAAAATATTTACATTTCCATTGTTAGGATCTCACTTGGCTGCTTCAGTACCGCAATGATAACCACGTTTTCCGGTTCTGTATTCCTCCCCTTTAAAAGAATAGAAATTAATTAATCAAACAACCACAATGAGGAGGTAGACAGGAAAATTTAAAAAAACATCTCGGCTTATTGTCTTGAATAGCAAGAGATCTCATTTTCTGTACATTTTTATTTTATAATAAGATCTTTATAAGTATTCGTTTTATCTTATATAATGTAACATCTTGCGGAACCATCACATATTCCTTTTTAATTTTGTTTCTTGGGTAAATTTATGTAACTACTTGTTTTAATCTATTTTTAAATATACAGATCTGCACCGCACCGCACAACTATTCAACTTTTCCGTACTCTGTACCGCGAGGAACCACATAATACCAACACGGATTGATGTACTCTATACAAACTTTGTTCCCTATAGTAGTTACGTAATAGTTCAATCAATCGACGATCGATTAATAAACCATTTGTTTACAGACCACCGCGTAGTACCTTGACGTGTACAATCTGTTTACCCAAGTTATACGTGCAGTTTAGGGTAACGCTGTGTTCTATGCCGTACAGAAGAACTCATACAAGTCTTTTAGTTTCAAATATCACCCCCCGCACAGATATGTTGTTCGAGGCACAAGACGTGTTTAAGCGAAGCTTGCATAACTTGACCTGTCAGTTTAATTTGCTAGTCTATTTAACTTTTAACCGTTCTATAGTATCAGCTGATTGATTGACAGTTAGTGAAGAGTAGTAAAACTTCACGGTGAATTTGAATAATTAGTTTTAAAATGGTCGATATACCTGTATACATATTATGTATTGAGGATCTCTGTGATTTAGGGTTATATAGGTGGAAAAATATTCTTTATTTTTATCATAGCTGTACATGGGTACATGGCATTCTATAGTAGTAGACTTAGTTGACATGAAATATTTGAGCTGCCATTTCATGAGTAAGTAGTATAGTTTATTATTTATGTTGAAAATAAAAAAAAATTGAAATTATGTGGAACTTAAAATAACACAAAGATTCGTGATGGATGAAATGAAATTGCTTAAAATAAAACTGTATATTTGCCATCCTTATTTACTACTGTGGATACAAACTTGACTACAACACGCTATTGAGGTCGTCGTATTTTAGAAACGGCTTTAGTTTCATAAATATCTTTAAAAAAAGGAACAATTTTCAATAATAAACTTATTTTAATACTTGAAAGTGTTTCAAGTAGGTTTAAAATTTTATGCATCTACCAAGATTTAATATGTACGGAACACTTAGATCGAATACTCAACCTGTATGATCTTTTTCAAATTCAATGTGCCTTGTGTCTTGCTTATTCAAGAAATTGCTTAAGAATTTTTGTCATGGTCAAAAATTAGTAGAAAATTAAAATGAATAGGTTTAGGCAAGAATTTACTTACTTTTGGTATTATATTTTGAGAGCTAATTGAAATATACGGACACATTATGGTCAACAGTAGAAGTATTCGGTTACGTGATGTACGAATAATATGCAGATAATTATCCTGGATAGAAAAATTGAGTTCTTTAAGTGTCAATTTATAGTTAGGATTTGTTTTTTTTTCCTTTACTGTTGATTGTGCGTTGAGCTATAAGCATAAAGACACAATCTTCTTCTTCTTTCAACCGAAAGACGTCCACTGTAGGGCATAGGCCTCCACAAAGATCTCCACGCCGCTCGGTCTTATCATGCAAACGATATCATCACGCAGTCATTTTGCTAAGATGTAATTTATTCCTGTTTACAATTTATTGTTTTGGTTAGTAATATTAATAATAATAAATATTAAATCCCCTGGTAACCACACCATCTGTATGGCCCCAAAGTAAGAACAGCTTGTGGGTGGTACAGTGAACTGGCGGGGGATCCAGAATAAACAAACATAGGTATATAAATATCAATCACCATGACCCGAGAACAAACATCTATGTTTATATCACATTTGCAGTCCAACCAGGCTCAAACCTGGGACCTCCGGCGTATAAGGCAGGGCTACTACCCACGACGCCACTCGGCCGTTTATAGTCTAATATTTTTAACCAAGCATAGCGTAAGAAATGCAGCATTTAGCATGTGTACACACTGTTTAACAGGCGTACCAATCGTAACTTTTAAACGCTAGTTTTATTGCAATTTCTCAAAAACTCAAAAACAAAAACTCCAGGTAAACAAGGAACATAGCCAGATTATTACCTGAAACAAAATACAATTCATGATAATACTGTTATATTTTAATGGGTTCAAATTTGAAAGAAGTTGTTACGGAGTATTTAATTTTCCCCTAACGAATCACCAAGATATGGAGTGGACGGTGTCCGTCTGTTCGGAAAGTGCCGCCTAGTTTTCAAAGGTAGTTACAAAATTTAAATAAACTTGGATTAAAACTACTAAAAAAAGAGAATGACAATGTGGGTGGCCTTATCACTAAAAGGGTGATCTCTTCCAGCCAACCCCGAAATTTATTAATTATAAATTAAATAGAACTATTGTTGGGCAGTGCATTTTAGCAAGATACTTAAGTAATATTGTAGACAAATATATATATATATATATATATATATATACATACATACATATATATATATAAATATATATGTATGTATTTATATTATATATGTATACATATATAAATTAAACTTTTGTAATAAATATTTTAAAGTATTTCAATACATAAAACACAAGAAAGATAGTAATTCTTTACAAGTAAGTTTTTTTAATGACATGAACATTGATAATTGATTTTTATTATTTAAATAAGATCAAGTACGTCAAAAGGAAATGATAAACAGCTAACTTATAACTTTTATTGACTACAACAGAATGACGGAACAACTTTGCACAAAATGTAGGTAAAGCCCTCGAGTTTTGTAAGACTTTCAGAGCATCAATGCCGAATCTTAAAAAGTTTTTCTGTTATACTTGTAGGTGTTTGAGAATTTCTTGAACTATTAAAGAAGATAAGCTGTGCTGTGCTTTCAAAGTATGCACTCTTCTTCAGAGTCCTTTTAGATAACTATGTCTTCTATTACCACTAACACATGAAATCCCTTGTCATCTACGCTTATCGAATTAAGATTACTACGGCATTAGTGCGTAAAACATTATCTTACATCAGTAGACTTCTAAAAAGGCTAAACTCTGAGAAAGAAGGAATGATTACTGATGATAGAGTCTGTAATCCATGATTTCATATCTTTGTTACCCAGTGCAGTATTACACCGTTATCGATTATAGATTTAGAAAACAAATGAGCCGTTGATATAAGAAATAATATAATAAAATAATGGAAATCAAAATTTTCCACCAAAACCTAGCTCATTTCCTAGATCGTTCGCTTAGCTTAGCTTTCCGCTTTTTGCTCCGCGGCTTAGTTTTGATATGCATCGAGTCCCTTTGTAGTCGACCGCGTCGATTAATTACACTGCGTATTCTTTGTTTTTTTTTTTTTTTTGTTACTTTATGCCTTTGTTCCTAATAATCTGTGGGGACTTTTGTCCACGAAACTGGGACAGGTTAAAAGGAAAAGTAGGAATTGCTGTGTGTTCTGTGTGATTAAAACATGTATGGATTCCTCGTGTACTGAACTTTTAGGTTTCGTTTCTCAAAAACGATATTTTTATTTTTGGCCACCGAATATTGTACTCCGTACAGAGTACAATTAAAGTTCTTCTTAAATATACAATTAAACAAAAAATACTGACTTATATACATTATGAATGAAAAAGGAATAAACATTTACATTAACTGGAAGTATATGTTTCAGGAAACTTTAATTGATAGTACTGCAAAAGTGACATCATATTCGAAATTGTTCAACTTCAAATTTAATTTAAATGCAAAATTACTAAATATTCTTTGCAACTCAAATATAAATTGATATTTCACCTTATTTCTTATTAATAAGTTAATTTCAACACTCATTCCACGAAATAGAGAGTAAAGGTCTGATAAAACTTTCAAAATATTTGATATCCAATTAAGAACTTAGATTGTTAGTAGTATGCTACCTAATTAACATAACATTTATTTTCCATAACGGCTTTTATTTCAAGTTATTTGTGCTTGCGGCCCTATGTGAGCTTGTAAATAAGCAACTTAATTTTGTGAAATGTGGCAGCCATTATCTTGCGAAACCGTATGCTCGTCATTTTTGTGGGCGTGTACAATTTTGTGACACACACACACTGTATTTGTATATATACAAGCTTTACGCAAATCAATTGAACTTTCTATACTAAGATATGTAAACGCGCATCACTTTCTCTATTTACTTGTGAATGGAATGAACTTCAGCTGGCGAAATATTTACTTACACGAAATCAAAGATTACATATTTTATTCCAATCAACACAAGAAAAATATGATCTTCCTTCTGAGTTTGTATGCAATACAGTACTTATAAATAACCAAATATCAAATTTATATAAAAACTTGAATCTTTAAAATTGTCTTCACTTAAAATTGCTTGATGAACAATGTCGGTATACTCGTAATTACTATATCTTTGTCAACGCATACAGAAGTCATGGCTACTTCTTGCGTATTCATATTGCGCAATAAACATCTTTTATATTTCCAACTAAACAAAGACCTTTTTTTAAATATATTTTGTATTAGTCTCAAAAAAAAAATTCCATATAAAAATACGAATTATTATGAGCAGCGGTTACATATGTACAAAATTTATCGCAAAATTAGATACGGACGGATAATCAAAACACCATATCATACAATTTCTGAACTATATTTGTGTATAAAAAGCTTTCAATAAAAATTAAATTTCTATTCTGGTTGGCATGATATAAAATCACTTCATTTTTAATACAAATGAAGCGGTTTCGTGAAGAAGTATTCTCTTAAGTGCAGCCCTAATCCTATGGTCTCGCGGTTTCTTTCTAGACGTGCTTTTCCTACAACCCAAAACATATCAACTGATACATATATGCATCTTATCATATTTACTATAAACTAAATAAAAACACAGCCTCATTATGTTTACGTACAAATTCGGAAATAAAGAAAACTTATCGGAAATAACTCGAATATTCATTTTGAAAGTAGTAAAAACACCTCCTCTTTTTACACAAACTTCTAGCGCAAGCAGAGATTAAAATAATTCAAAGTTGCAATACCAAAAAAATGTATAACCCTATTTGTTTCCGCTTTTAAGTATACCCTTGTCAATGTCCTTTAGTAAGAAAAAGAAAATATACTGCAATTACTAATATTTTAAGGAAACAAAACTTATTCATTTCAACTTATAAAAAAATTAAGCACCTGTTTATCTTTAACACTGACTAAATGTATAAGTAAATATAAATGTACCCATGTAAATTAAAATGTCAGTCCCTGGTGACTTACTTATATCAAGAATCTAAGAATAGTCCCCTGTCTTCCTCAGTTCCCTGCATAGTTGTGGTCGTATTATGTGCAGTTTGTGATCCGAACTGAATACTCATAACGCTTTATTAATCTCGTTTATCTATATAAAGGGAAAACTTTATGGTCTTGCATTTTTATCCAGAGAGAAATATTAAATGCTCTGGCTTTAAATAAAATAAACGGTTTTCATTTTATAAATGTAAAGTTTGAATAACTAATAATTTTAGATCTTTCGTAAAAAAGATTAAAAAAGTAAACTAATTGTTAAATCTGCATAGTGAAAATCAATCACCTCATTGTTTGAAAATATTATTATCAAGAAAATAAAATTGTTTTGGAATATAATTTTTTTTTAATTGTGCTTCCTCGCTGTATTGGCGTGGGTACAGGGCCACGCCATTTACATGCGTCCTGTAGTAATTGGTAAATTATTAAGGTGACTACGTTTGTGAACATTAATCAACATAAAATAGCTTAAAATAACTCTGTGTAAGAAGTACTCCTCAATGATTTTATTTTACTTGTAACGTCGTCAAACGCAAACATTCTACTATGCTTTAGGCCAATTTTTGTCGCAGTAATCTTAAGATTTAATATTACAAATACATTTATTTTGTCTGTATAATTAGAGAAACTTAATTAGCTCTTCACCAGATCATTTTAATAATCTCATATTAGAAACTTCCAAGTAAAACGCTTGGTTTTTTTTTGTGTCTAAGCAGCACCCTCCGCGGGAAAGGCGGTGGTAAATGTTGATGCATAACCCGCAGCCAGTCTGCAGGGAGACGTAGGACTCACTATACTCTATACACCAACCCACTAAAAACCATGTTAGTGACCGTAGCAACATTTTTGTTGTTAGCTTTCATCGGAAGCGACACCCAGCTAGGGAAGTGGCTGCGCAAGCAGGGACCCGCGAACGGGTCGTCCGCCGAGTGTTAAAGTTGCACTTATGGTGCACAAAGGGATATGAGGTAAGATCGGTCTGGACAGCCGGAAGGCTGCCCGTGGCGACCGAAGCCGGAGTATCGGAGAAATCAGTTCGTTTTAATAAAACTATAATGAACTGAGCTGAACTATGCTCTGACAGAGCTATGAGGCGCTCTGTAGGACAGCGAGAAGCACACAGTTTTCATGCAAGAATTGAGATCTCATTAATTTTTATCTGCTTGATGGCATCGTAGACTTTTTTTTTTTTTTTTTTTTTTTTGTTCCCCTCCGCGGGAAGGGCAGGAGGATAAAAATGCCCTGACGCATACTCTGGCGCGATTCCAAAGTTATGTGGGACTCGTCCCGACGCCTACCAGGACCATACCCACTAAAAACCCCCTGTCGGCTCGTGCATTTTTGCCACTCAGCCTTCATCGGAGCGACGGCCAATTGGAGAAAGAGGCCGCGCTAGCGCTGGGATTACATAGCACTGAAGGTGCTCAAAAATTAAAAGTAAAATAAAAACATTAAAAATGAAAAGTAAACAATGAAAACATTAAAAATTTAAAAATTAAATTTGCATTAATTCGGATTTACGTTAGAATTAGAATTTACGTTAGAATTAGAATTTGCGGCCAGAAGGGCCTCGAGATCGCGTGACAGTCTGGTGGATGAGTACGTTTGCGCATTTCTAGGCCTAGCGACTTTGAACTTCGAGTCTAACACAGGAGCAGCATATGAGACAGAATCACGAACTAGAGGATTGGGATGGGTTTCGGAGCGTTTGAAGAACGCTACAGAGAGTGTTTTGAGATATTGTTGCACTGTAGGCAGTTCAAGATCTCTATGCAAGTCCGCGTTACGCACGTACCACGGTGCGCCTGTGGCCCGGCGGCAAAAGAGGTTTTGAACTACCTGCAGTTTGTACAGGAGGGAGGGTTTGGCGTGGGCAAAGATTGGCGAGGCATACGTCATGACGGGTCTAACGCAGACCTTGTAAAGTGTACGTTTGTTTCTGAAGGACATTTTACTTTTTCTACCTAACATGCTATTTAGGCGGACTAAATAGTGACGAGCGAGTTTCGAAACTCTTTCGACGTGTGGCTTGAAAGAAAGCGTCGGATCTAATGTGACGCCTAAGTATTTAGTACTGCGCTTCCAGGGGATGGGAATGCCTAATGTGCGGTTTACATGTATTAAGTAGTTAAGTTGGTAACTAAATTTTAACTAAATTTTAAGTTACTACATGTCACTTGTGTGTCCAAACGGATTAAGTAGTTAAGTTCATAAGTTCAATGAAGATGAGCAGTGATGAATGTCAAGGAATTCGTCAATTCTGTACTTAGATATAATGTTTTAAACGTGATTTTGGACAAATTTAGAGAAGAATTTGATTCGGAAATTAAAATCTTTGCAAGATTATGTATTTTTCTAAATTTCTTACGTCGACGGGTCGACGTCGATCGACGGACGATCGATTGGTGTGGTACCTTTACTAATTAGGTACCCTTAATAATCTCTAGAGGGATATCAGCCTCTCCCAACTCAAGGGTGGCGTCAGACTATTGTAGGCCATCACGCCAACTGCGGGTTGGCAAACTTACCAACTCAGGGTTGGTGTCAGACAATTGTAGGCCATCACGCCAACTGCGGGTTGGCAGACTTACCAACTCAGGGTTGGTGTCAGACAATTGTAGGCCATCACGCCAACTGCGGGTTGGCAGACTTACCAACTCAGGGTTGGTGTCAGATAATTGGAGGCCATCACGCCAACTGCGGGTTGGCAGACTTACCAACTCAGGGTTGGTGTCAGACAATTGTAGGCCATCACGCCAACTGCGGGTTGGCAGACTTACCAACTCAGGGTTGGTGTCAGATAATTGTAGGCCATCACGCCAACTGCGGGTTGGCAGACTTACCAACTCAGGGGTGGTGTCAGATAATTGTGGCCATAATGCCAACTGTGGGTTGGCAGACTTACCAACTCAGGGTTGGTGTCAGACAATTGTAGGCCATCACGCCAACTGCGGGTTGGCAGACTTACCAACTCAGGGGTGGTGTCAGATAATTGTGGCCATCACGCCAACTGCGGGTTGGCAGACTTACCAACACAAGGGGTGGTGTCGTCGACCGGTCGACGGTTGATCGATTGGTGAACACCCTTAAATATTCTTCCACAAATTTTAAAGTAGAAACCCAACTCTACTCCATTATAAAAAAAACGATTAGATGCAACATAAATACGAGCTCTTGCCGCCACCAGCTTTGTCAACTTATGCACTGAACTAAAAAATCACGTCCAAACGTGTTAATTGAGAAGCCCCGCCCACCCACTTATACGAAAAATAGAACGAATCCTAATCTACTTAATCACTTGCGTACTAAATTTTAAGTTACCACTTGTCACTTAATTGACTGTTTACACACAACTTTTAACTTAAAATTTAGTTAAAATTTAGTTACCAACTTAACCACTTAACGCGTGTAAACCAGCCATAACATTCGAACGTGGGGATCGCCATCGGGACGACGTTTACGGCCTTTTGGAGTCTGGTTACAAGGCGCCGAACACCGTGGCCTTTGGTATAGAGTGCGGTGTCGTCAGCAAAGAGGGCGAGTTCGACGCCTTTCGGCGGGATGGGAATGTCGTTGGTGTACACGGTGTACAGCAGAGGGGCGAGGACTGAGCCTTGAGGGACTCCAGCCTTTATGGGACGAGGCGCAGAAAGCGTGCCTTCGTGTTTAAATCGAAACGTACGGTCTTTGAGAAACGACGCTATTAACCTGACTAGGCGATCCGGTAAGCCTATCTTGTAGAGTTTATAAACGAGACCGCTGTGCCAGACTTTATCGAAAGCCTTGGCTACGTCAAAGAAAACCGCGACTGTTTTATAACGACGCGGATAGAAACCGTCAAGTATATACTCGACGATTCGGTGGACTTGCTGAGGGCAGGAGTGTTTAGCGCGAAAGCCGAACTGATGGGGAATAATGAGAGGATCGCCATCCGTTGGAAACAGATGGTTCCGCATTCGAGAGAGTATGACTCTCTCGAGAAGTTTAGACATTGCCTTGAGGAGGCTGATGGGTCTGTGATTAGCCGGGACGTTCAGAGGTTTGCCCGGCTTGGGAATGCCTATGACTGTCGCTTCTTTCCAAGCTTTTGGAAAGTAGCTATGGTCGAAGCAGGCATTGAAAATGATAGCTAACAAGGTAAGCATCTGTTGAGGTAGGTGCTTAAGTGCGTGGTTGGAAATTCCATCCGCACCCGGAGCCTTTTTGGACTTTTGATTTCTAATGAGAAGCAAGATTTCGTCATTAGAGACTGTGACAGGGTCATCGTAGACTAAATGCAGATCATCTGTTATAGAAAGTTGAGATGTGGACTGGGTGGGAAGGAGCTGGAGTGGGAAAAGGGCGTATAGCCGGGCGCTGCCTGTCGAAACGCAGTCGAAACGCTTGTCCACTGTTATATCACGTGATCCATACAGTTTACGAGTTTTCTATAGGGTTAGCAATCATATATTGGAAATTTGGTTAGAAACGTGTTAACATAGACGCAGTGATGATCCAGCGAGGGAAGCCAGTTACACTGGATCCAGCTACTGGATCTATATAAATCAGCCTTACAGTTAGAACAGTGATGAGCTTAACTTGTGTGTGCTAGAATATATATTGTGACCGAAGGGCAGTAATAAAAGCATAAATATTTAAGTAATTAAACTAATACGGTATATTCTTTGATTGATGATTTCTTTAACGAAAATTCGACCTGGCTTGTAAATTATAAACTATGATATCAAAGAATATGAAAAAACAACATATTTTTAATTTTGTCATGTCAAACTTATATAATGCCTTATCATTTTCCATATAGAGTATGTTCATATTATGCGATATATTTAATTAATTTAAAACGGGTTTAACAAAATAACACAACGTTATAGTTATAAACAACCTTTTGAAAACCATGTTTAATTGACCGCGAAGCTTAATGCAACACCGAATTAATAAAAAGGTTTCAAGTTAATTGCAAATTTAAATGTTTAATTGTAACAGATTTTGGTTAAAGCTTTTATTTACTTGTACTTTCAAGAATAATAAATATAAGGTTCAAATAAATATGTGTAAATTAGTTTTTTAGCGGTTTATTGAACTCATAAGGATAAAAATAAGGTTAAATAGGCATCCTTGTTAAAGATTTTTGTAGTGACATTCATAAGGGTCTTAAACTTTCAATTTGTAATGCCGTACCAAACGAACATTAGAGCTTTTATTTAATTTATAATACGTGAATTAACAAAGATATATCGTTTTTTTAAACAAAATTTGACTCCATAATTTTCAGGCGTAGAGTTAAAAAATACAGTTTGTGTCAATTTGTACCTACCTGCCTCGACATTGACTTTCTTTTCTAACTGAAATGAAGAACAAATACCTGCCGATGATATAATTAAAAAATAATTTCTTTCAAAAAGCTATGGGTAAGATATTTTTTAACAATAATGATATACAACTCTTAAGAATATCGTAAAACTTTGAAATCACACTGCCACATCAGATTTTTGATCACTTGAAGTCTTGTAATAATCGCTTAAAGGTAAAATTTTCTCATAATTAACACATGTGTGTAAACGTATTTCACACTCATTGGTTCAATCACTCATTAAAACAGAAATAGGACCTTCTCAACTGTATTATTGTTGTAGATTGTTCAATTTATTATTTATAATTTAAGAATATAGTAAGGATAATTTTGATTTGGTTTTATTTCATAGACTTTTTAAACTGTCTTATTAGTCTACTTTTACTATTAATCAATCACTGAAAATGTTTGCGGTCGATAAAAGCGTAGGCAATAATTGCTGAAAATTTATTACATTTCAATACATACTGTAGTGTTTAAACCTAAACAAATTTGTCTACATTTGGTCAATGTCGCGAACAAAAAACGTAATTTGACCACGGAAGCCGACTGACTACATAGATAATGGTTTCCTATTACACAACAGACTTTAAACTAATCTGTGGCATTCAATGCCAATGCCATTGAGTGACCGCATCGTTTTAAACAATTTGAATTTGGAATACTTTTTGAGTTGTCTGCTATTGGTATTATACAGTGTACTCTATGTAACACTTTTATTACTTTTTTTCATAGGCGGCAAAAGAGGAAGCGGCCCACCTAATGATAACTATCTATATATAATGATAAATGATAGGTATCACACCCGCAAAATTGAAATTCAAAATACTTTATTTCATCATAGGTAAAAAAATTTACACTTAATCGACTTCTTTTTTGTTTTTCATCTTCATCTTGATTCAGTGGTAAACACCTTAATTTCAGCTTATAAACGGTATTATAGGTAAAACCAGAGAAAAAAAAAGCGGCGGAAAAAAAGGTTTTCGGCACTCTTTCGGTACTCTTTCGTCAAAATTGTAAAAGACAGAAATAGGTATTCAGGTATACAGCAGTATACCGCACCTCCAGACATCATTAGTCGGAAGTGTTTTATTTACCAATGTTGAATGTGATTGATTGATTGATTATATTGATATGCATTACCGAACGTAGGGTTCAGTTGAAATTGCCTTTGTTTCGGTAACTGCACTGAATGTTTCTTCCTTTTCACTGGGAAACAGTCACATAAACGTGATTAATATGGCGGTCAAAATAGGAAAGAATAAACTACCGCCCAGACGAGATCTTCACACAATAAACTCTACTACTACTATGGAGGTTTTATGTTTTCTTGATCACAACACAAGACTTTCAGAACCAGATAGGGTATGATTTTTAGGCTTTGATTTCACTTTTTTATTCCTTTTATATTCTCAATACCCATGTCAAGTTAAATTCAAAATCAAATGGCGCATGTGATTTAAAAACACTTATAACGTGATTCACGGTGAAACAATTTAAAACAATGCGGTGAATGTAATGAGGTGTTTTTTCAAATAACATAGCAAAAATTACACAGTGGTTTACTTATTTTTAGAGGTCCTGGCGCAGTTTCAACCATGCCCCGCTTTGGTATTACGTAAGTTAAGCGATCAGCGTTTAGTGTATGGGTTGACAAACCCTTACTACGAAATCTAGTGTTTTATTGGAACATAAAGAATAGTTTAGTAAACTAATACTGTCTGGGACTTGTATAAATACTTTTTATTATAGAACTCTTTTTTTATAATAATACTAGTTTAAGATAAATTATGTAGCGATAGCGAAATCTTTTGTTCTAAACTTGCCTAGAAGTTTTGTCGGATTCAAGGCAGGAAGTACTGAGATCCAACAGTCAGCACAATTTCTTGTTACATTAATAAAACTGTCATGAGTGGCTTTTTCACATCCCTAAAGACGTATGAGATGGCCACACTATATTTAGTATTTTGTTAGTATGCAAATAAAACTGATTTTTGAAGATAACGAAGTAAGCCGTGTATGCTCAAAGGTTAGACTAAATTCGAAACCTATTGTTACCATCTGTAAACCTTTGTACTTATGCAATTACAACGTTCTTAATTGCGGCCTTTTGTCAGCAATCTCTTCGAACACCATAATCATATCCGTGTACATTTATTAACACATACATCTGGTAGCATCTGGTAACCATGGAACCACCACTCGGCTCCATCGATACCTAATCTCGCCCCTTTCTCATATAGGTGAGTACAATAATCAATAATGAAACTCGAACAACGACAATACGTCAATACTAGAAGATACATTAACGAAATCTACAAATTAAGAACAACACATCGATAAACAAAAGCGCTCATTAATGTACAGGCAATAAGGAGCAAATTGTCAAAACGTTGACATCATAATTACACTTATTATATACGTGCCAAAAATACGTTATTCAAATATACATTTCCGTAGCCAAGTCGTAAGTAGTCAAATCATAAAACAATATGATTGTCAAGTGCCTTAACTCATGAGATATAGCGGCTTGTACATAAACTTTAACGGCGTTACTTACCTTAATAATAAATAAATCTCCAAACACACCAACTGTATGGCCCCAAAGTAAGCAGAGCTTTTGTTATGCATGACCATACAGCGAAATTGGGAAACCCAGATTAAACATACTTATATAAATACAAACAACCATAACCCGAGAACAAACGTCTGTGTTCGTCACACAAATGAATGCCTCGGCAAGGACCCGAACCTGAGACTTTCGGCGTATGAGGCAGGTCCACTTACCACTACGTCACTCGGTCGTCAAGTTTCGAGCTTACTCATTCTATGCTGATTTAATCACATGATTTGCCTTCTTCGATAGAGTATTTGGTTAATTTTGGTACAATAGGCGTTATGTGTGTTGTCGACAATTCATTCGAAATAATATCAAAAAATAAAGATCGCAATAAACTCCAAACTGTAAATTGGTGACTTTCTAAAAATGTATGAAGAAAAAATTCGCCGTTTAATTAGCTACCTTCAATAGTTACGTAAAAGAAATTTATCGTATTTGTATTTGTCAAACAGATGGATTTTACATCTCCATTATCACAATTAAGTAAACTAAAAATCAATTTAGTATTAAAAACTCCGTTTTGACATAACTCAATGGTAAATCTAGCCAAGTTTAAGTTCTGTTTGTTAAAAAGATGTTCCTTTATTTATTTTAGTGATATTGACTTCACCAGTATTTAGTTTTTGTATGATTGTTATAAGTCCTGGCGTTTTTATGAGAGCGACGTCTTGATGTATTCTTCGAAAAACTTTGTTTTTTAACGTCCTTAAGATTTTCCCATATCATAAAAAAAAAATTTATGACCACAGTGAATCTACTAGTTCTGATGAGTAATTTTTAACAGCATTACTGATAAAAACGTAAACAACAAACAACTCCATTGTCTGTTTATATTATCAAAAAAACCTGAGTAATTACCTAAAATGCTGTTTTTTTTTCACTTAGACCAAGCAACAAAAGATTATTTCATGCTCACGGTTGTCAGCAACTTCAGACAAGTACAATGTATACAGAAGTCAAAATGTCGTACTAATCTATTGAAACGATGTTCGTCTTGTAGTTCATGGCCTTTTACCATGTCTATTACTATGTTACTTATTTATGTTTTTAGTAAATCTCAGGTAAAGTGAAATAGATTTTTGAATGAATAGTTTTTGTTCAAAGGTAATTTCAAAACTGGGATTTTAGTTTATTTTAATATCCTTTAAGATTTTTGTTTGTATATTTCGACGAAAACGTGATTCCACGTTCATGTGTATTGCATTCTTCTATAGAATTAGTATTAATCCGTAAATACGACCAAGGTGAGCGAGGGAGAAGAATCTCCTTTACGGAAAACAGAAGAGAAATCCACTTTAACCGATTGTAAATGAAAGGTCGTCATAACTCGACACACTAACTGAGTTATTGGCGCAGTCAAGGGCGACGGTGCCTTCTATGATGAAATTTCTGTTTTCAACGTACTTGGCCAATATGATCCTTTAATATATGCTATGATATATGATCACATAAGTTAGTAGCACTGTATATTTACGTATGGTTTCAATGACAAATCAGAACTGGTTACATGTTATTCCGCTTTACGGAGGGACATACTAAGTTTATGGTTGCAATTATTATAACCAGATTATTTAAAATTTATAGTAACAGAGATGTTCTACAGTACAAACGTAAGCGATGTTGAACAATACATGTTGCAATTTGCAAACAATGTATACATGATTACTTAAAACAGTATCTCGTCATCCGACATAAGTTATAAAGCCTTATATTTAGATATATCTTAGGCTTATATTTATAGACCCATTTCATGTAGTACTATCTGACAACCTGACACTTTTGTCAAAATCACCAATTTTTTGGAGCCCATAGTGCATCTTCCAGGTGAAGGTCTCTACACGATACCAGAAAACAACTGCTCTTACAGACATTTAGTAAGGCACCTGGTAAATATTTTCTCATAAAGTCTCTTTCTACCTAGTTTTTCTAAGATATTTTAAACGCGAGAACCTTTAATTGGCTCTTCATGGTTAATCGATTGTACATTCCTGTGTAACAAAGCTGTTGGTTTTCCAAATAATAAATAAATAAAACTGCCTTAAAAGCCTCTCCATTAGATGTCTACAGTAAGTAACAAAGTCCATGTACGATATGTAAGTGGATGTGATGCATTCATACTGTGTTGTGACGAGTTTGGTACGACAGATCTTATTTTGTTTTAGAAGGTACTTGTATTACGTAGATTTATGTACTAATATTTCATTTACGATAAGTGCATCATGTTTGGATCTATAGATTGAAAATTACATTAATCCTTCATTGGCGTCACGAATTTCATTCACAAATCATTTTTAAAACTTTTATACATCTATATAAGTATGTTAATGTCATTATAGTTAAATGTGTGCATGACCTACGCCACTCTAAGTACGCAAGATTCCAAGAAGTTATTGTTTCTGCCACTTTGCTATTATCTTGATAGCCCTTTCAATAAGTAAATAACAGGCACATTCAGGAATTATGTAAAGCCTGCAACATCTTGTTTATTATATAAGTAGAATTTTAAGAAGAAACTACAAATTAAAACGTTGTTTCAGTTTGAATTGGTGTTTTGGACTATGTTGTTATAGAATGGATAACAACAAGAGTACTATATTAATTTCACTTTGTAGTTTAATGTTTATCCCAAAAAAGTTAATATGTTATTTATCATATAGAAATCATAAAAAAAACACAATAACAAAGCAATCTTATTGACTCTTAAAGGAGTCAATTGACATCTAACTTCATCAACCGCTTTTGTAGGTACCGAAAAAATAACCTTCAATAGCAAACAAACAACTTTTGATTAACAAAGTCAATAACACAAACATGAAATTTTCCACCTTAAGTCTGTAGAATCTTGTAAAGCTGGTAATAAAAATTAGATATTGTTAATTTATACATTCCCTAGATTTAACAAGAAATGAAATGAATAAAGTATATTCACAAAAACAAAATGTACATAAAGTTTTGTGAAAGGGTTCAACTCTTAAGCATATGACAAGAGTACCACTCAAGGCTATTCTGCTACTTGATATAAGAATAAGGTGATATAAACTCGATCGTCTTGTGTCTTTGAAAACTTTTCTTGGCCTTGGTGAAATGAGAGCATAATTTTAAATTCATACAAATATTTTAAAGAAGAAAGATTTCTTGATTTATTAAGTTTTTATCGCCAAATATTAAAACTAAAGCATTCTTTAATCATTTAAAGTAGGAGTAAAGTTTCATTCGTTAAAATCTCGCCTGAGGCGGTAATGTCAACCTTATTTTGAGTTCCACAATAATCTGGTTTACGTGGTTGTGTTCCAGTTAAAGGGACGAGACAGCCATTGCAATTATTTGAACATAGGCAAATTTTTACCTAAGCCTACGGTCGGCCATGTCGAGATAATAATAATATGTAACAAAAGTACGGGGATTTGGATGCCTCTTACCAACAGGTAGGCGTGCTCGTTTGCCGGCTATAAAAAAAAAACATTTGAAAGCGTCCCTATCTCGAAGCCACGTCAGCTATATGTTATCCAGAATGTCTTATGAAATAGCAGCTGTGCGAGTGTAAACTTCCTAAACTGTTAGGCTAAGGTAATTTAGGGTTACTTCCAAATGAAATTTACAAATAAACACATACAAAATACAAAAATGAAACCAAAATAAAAGAAATACACTTGTCACCATGGCTGAACTTATCAGCGATTTTTCAGCGGAGCAGCGATTTTTCAGTACACCCAAGGATCAAATAAAATAAAACAAAATTTAAAATGATAGATTAAATCAATAGGTGGAAAAGATCCAATAACTTTAAATATAATATTAAAATTCATATTTATGACATTGAACCGATTTTTTTTGACAAAGCAATATATTCAGGGTTTTCTGTCACAAATAAAAAAATCCCTGTAGATAAAAAAGAACAGTAAACTTTAAAACAGAACTGATATGCTCACAAATCAACAAGCTAAAAATCATTTCTGCAGTACTAATGAAATTCCTTAGGCCAATTTCCTGTGCTCAGAATCCATTTATATTGGTCAAAATTTTACCCTTAACTGAACGAACGCCATGCGCACACAAACGTATCATGAATCTGGCTGTAATAAATGACTCTGAAGCAAGCTAGTTGGGATAAAGTAATATTATTTCTCGAGTACCAGGCAATCCATCAGAACATTTGACAGACGAAAATTTTTGCACAGAATAAATATTTTCAGAGCTGAGTGTAATAAATGATAGTTCTAGGTTTGTTTTCACACACGATCAGGGAAAATCAGGGGAACGAAAGGGAATTTCACACACTATCACCTCGTATAAGTATTTATATTTATATTCTATATCTTTAACCGTAACGTCTAACAATCGTATATTGATTTATGACGACCGAGTGGCAAAGGCGGTCGTATGCCCTGCCTAATATTCTGAAGGTTCCAGGTTCGAGTCCTGGTCGGGGCATGCATTTGTGTGATGAACACAGATGTTTGTTCTCGGGTCATGGTTTTTTTTTTGTTCCCCTCCGCGGGAAGGGCAGGAGGACAAAAATGCCCTGACGCATACTCTGGCGCGATTTCAGAGTTATGTGGGACTCGTCCCGACGCCTACCAGAACCATACCCACTAAGAACCCCCTGTCAGCTCGTGCAATTTTGCCACTCAGCCTTCATCTGAGCGACGGCCAATTGGAGAAAGAGGCCGCGCTAGCGGGGCCCAGAAGGGGTCACCCGCTGGGATTACATAGCACTGAAGGTGCTCAAAGCACTGAAGGTGAATACATAGCACTGAAGGTGCTCAAAATGAAAATCAAATATTTAAAAAATTAAAAATTGCAAAATAAAATTGAATTAATTCGCATTTACGTTAGAATTAGGATTTACGTTAGAATTAGAATTTACGTTAGAATTAGAATTTGCGGCCAGAAGGGCTTCGAGATCGGCTGACAGTCTGGTGGATGAGTACGCTTGCGCATTCCTAGGCCTAGCGACTTTGAACTTCGAATCTAAGACAGGAGTAGTATATGAGACTAAATCACGAACTAGAGGATTGGGATGGGTTTCGGAGCGTTTGAAGAACACTTCAGAGAGTGTTTTGAGGTGTTGTTGTACTGTAGGCAGTTCAAGATCTCTATGCAAGTCCGCGTTACGCACGTACCACGGTGCGTTTGTGGCCCTGCGGCAAAAGAGGTTTTGAACTACCTGCAGTTTGTGCAGGAGGGAGGGTTTGGCGTGGGCAAAGATTGGCGAGGCATACGTCATGACGGGTCTAACGCAGACCTTGTAAAGTGTACGTTTGTTTCTGAAAGACATTTTACTTTTTCTACCTAACATGCTATTTAGGCGGCCTAAGTAGTGACGAGCGAGTTTCGAAACTCTTTCGACGTGTGGCTTGAAAGAAAGCGTCGGATCTAATGTGACGCCTAAGTATTTAGTACTGCGCTTCCAGGGGATGGGAATGTCTAGCATTCAAACGTGGGGATCGCCATCGGGACGACGGCGTTTGTGGTCGAAGCGCATCGCAGAACTCTTTTCAGGGTTCACATCGATGCGCCATTTTTGAAACCATACACCAAGGGCGTTTACGGCCTTTTGGAGTCTGGTTACAAGGTGCCGAACACTGTGGCCTTTGGTATAGAGTGCGGTGTCGTCGGCAAAGAGGGTGAGTTCGACGCCTTTCGCCGGGATGGGAATGTCGTTGGTGTACACGGTGTACAGCAGAGGGGCGAGGACTGAGCCTTGAGGGACTCCAGCCTTTATGGGACGAGGCGCAGAAAGCGTGCCTTCGTGTTCAAATCGAAACGTACGGTCTTTGAGAAACGACGCTATTAACCTGACTAGGCGATCTGGTAAGCCTATCTTGTAGAGTTTATAAACGAGACCGCTGTGCCAGACTTTATCGAAAGCTTTGGCTACGTCAAAGAAAACCGCGACCGTTTTATAACGACGCGGATAGAAACCGTCAAGTATATACTCGACGATTCGATGGAGTTGCTGAGGGCAGGAGTGTTTCGCGCAAAAGCCGAACTGATGGGGAATAACGAGAGGATCGCCATCCGTTGGAAACAGATGGTTCCGCATTCGAGAGAGTATGACTCTCTCGAGAAGTTTAGACATTGCCTTGAGGAGGCTGATGGGTCTGTGACTAGCCGGGACGTTCAGAGGTTTGCCCGGCTTGGGAATGCCTATGACTGTCACTTCTTTCCAAGCTTTTGGGAAGTAGCTATGGTCGAAGCAGGCATCTCGGAGTTCCGCGAGGCAAGACCTAACTTTACGTTGAAGCTGATTCGCAGCTGTTCTATAGGCGGGCGTGGGATATTTCTTGGCTCTCAGGAGAGCCGCGTTCTTAGCTTTAATAAGATTGCTAACGGCTAAGGGAAGCGTGGGTTTGCCTTGCTTAGCAACCTTTTCGTTGTCACTGATGGCTGAGTTGATAGCATCAGTGAGAGAATTTACTAATGAATCAATTTTATCCGGGCTATCTAATTGTTCGGGAGAGATCGCGAGTGGAGAGTTCGGAGCCTCTAAGGCTGAAACTAACGTATTTTTAAAGCCTTTCCAGTTGGTAAAGGTCTTAGGATGAGACGTTATCGTTCGGCGGTCCTAGCACGAGGGAGACGGGGCGATGGTCGGAGCCTAGGTCATCGAGCGGTTCGATAGACCTTAGATCAAGATTGATTCGCTTGATAATTGCAAAGTCGAGGATGTCAGGAGAGTAGGTCGGGTTGTTGGGATAGTGAGTGGGAGTGATGGGGGATATGACGTCTAAGTCAAGGGAGTTAGTGATGTCGAGGAGAGCGATACCACTGGTGCTAGTCGATAGGCACGTCCAGTCAGTATGTTTGGAGTTAAAGTCTCCGAACATAATGACTGAATGGCCGAGGGCGAGAATAGCCTCAAAGTCGCTGCGGATTGGTTTGGTACCACTAGGTATGTAGATTGAAGCTATGATGATGGTCGGATGACCAGTCATAGCCAACCTACACACAGTGGCTTCCATGTTGAGGAGAGGAGGGGTAGGGAGAGGACAGCAATGGAAACCTCTTTTGTAATATATAGCGGTGCCGCTGAAACCGTCGGAGTTGGGCCTATTGTTACGAATAAACGCGTACTTAGGTATAGCATATCCCCTGGAGCGGTTTGGAGTAAGCCATGTCTCCTGGAGAAGGAATAAGTCAGGTTCTTTGTTCTGAAGGAACAGTTTAATCTCGAGAAGGTTGGTGTTAAGGCTACGAGCGTTAAAAGATACTAGGGATAAGCCCTTGGGTTTAATACGACTGGACGCGGGATTCGCGGGTCTAGACATTATAATTTACTTATTTACGATTTTATACAAAAATAAAAAAAATAAATTTACAACGAACTTAGGAGCGAGTGATGCTCGGCTAACGCGAATAAACGCGCTTGAGGAGAGCGGGCGGCTCGCAGTTTGCGTGCGAGAACAGAAATTTCCGTAATGTCGACGTTTTGAATGACGTCGAACACGGTCTTCATGTCCTCAGCCAGCGACGACTGAGGTGAAGATGACAAAGCAGGACGCGGCCCTACGGAAGCCACGGGAGCTGGGATGGGTCGGGAAGGTGCAGGCGGGACAGCCGGACGCTGCCTCCAAGACAGAGCCGGAGTAGGCGTCGGCTGAACGGGCTTTGCTTCCGGGGGACCCCAGTTGCGCAGCGGCGGGAAGTTAGCGGGAGTGAGCGGCGGCGCCGGTTTAGGCGCGACCCTCTTGGCGGTGGAGTGCGGAGTGCGCGGGCAACCCCTGTAGTTAGGTGTGTGACCGGACTAGCCGCACAGCACACAGGCAGGGGGGGAAGTGGATTCGGGAGTGCAAGTGCACTCCTTCGTAATACGTGGATACTCTCTGAAAATCTCCTTCGAGTTGGGAGTATTGGACAGGATTACTAGCGCTAACGGAAACCGCCTACCGCGGTTGGAGTGCATCTTGTGCACTGCTACGGCCGGGAAACCCTGAGACTTAAGGTCCTCGAGGATATCTTCGTTCGCGAGCTCGAACGGGACGCCCCGTAGTACTGCGCGGACCTTACGCTCCTCCGGGAGGGCGTAGGTATGGTAAGCGATTTGTTTCAGAGAAAGTAACCTGGTGAACACGCGGAAGTCGTCGATGGTCGCGACCTGAATTTTAATTGTGTCGCCTGCGTTGGTTGCTTTTAGATAATTGATTTTGTGCTCTCTGCACAGGTTAGAAACCGCGGTCCAGCGCGCTTTTTCGCGGAGGAAGACGGGCGGAGGGAGCTGAGGCTTCGATGGGATGGGAGCGCAGCGCGTCGCTGGCTTAGACGGGACCGACGGAGACGCGGTCACTTCGAGTGACATGAGCGGCGCGGGGGCGGGTGTAGAAGACACCGGGGTTGGCTCGGGTGTTGAGGACACCGCGGCTTTTTTCGAACGCTTCTTAGAGCGTTTGGCAACTAATTGGAACTCGGGCTCTGGAGAGCCGGTTAGGGTGGCGGCGACCGACGAAGCTACGGACGCGGCGGAGTCTGAATCGCTCCCGGGAGCGGTACGCTTCCTACGAGATGAGCGCGAGGATGAGACCGACGCGCAGTCCATATCGGATGGAACGGGAGACGCGGGAGAGCTATAGACCTGAGGGGTCTGGGCGTTGGAGGCCTGAGGGGCTGGGGTTGGGGCCTGAGGGGCCGGGGACGCATTAAGCGCTAGTACAGCTTGCGTAAATATGTCGTCAGAAATTGAAACACCCGACGCGGCGAGTGCTTGGGCGAACGCCTTCGCAATTTTAATGACGATTTGCTTATCCATTTGGGAAGGGGTTGGGACTATGATAGTATATATATTTATATAACAATGCCTAGAGTTCCTAAATAGAAACCTAGCGAACCCTAGCGGCTAACCTCCCTACCAGCGGTAGGGGGGCTGGGGAAAATAACTTAAAACTAACCGTAGTACGCCGAGGGCCGCTACCTAGAAACCTTAAAAAAAAAGGGTACGCAGGTAAAGAGTTGACCGCGTTAGGGTCAACCTTTACCGACAGAAAGGACAAATACACACGAAAACACACAGATATGATAGAAATAAATATGAAAATAGGAGAAAATAAATAAAATAGAGAAGAGAAATAAAATAAAAATAAAAAGGACTGGTTCAGTACAAATTCGTTGTCACCGTTAAGTATCCTTTGCACTGAAACCAGACTACTTACGCTGGGCACAACACTGCACTCAGCACAAGCACAACACAACTTAGCACAGCACTTTGAAGACTAAGGGGCTTAGTCGCAAAGAAAAATCGCACTTCGATAGCACTCAGAGGGAGTAGGAAAACCTTGAAAACCGTAGCACGGAACCAACACGCTAAACTGTGACGTCAGTAGACTGAGCGCCACGGAATATCGGGAAGGGACCAAGCAACGGAGAACGGGGTCTTGCACGTCCGCACTGGGCGGCGATCGGAGCGAGAATGTTGAAGAATGGGGGTCATGGTTGTTTGTATTTATATATGTATGTTTATTCTGGGATCCCCCCCAGTTCGCTGTATGGTCATCCATAACCAAGCTCTGCTTACTTTGCGGCCATACAGTTGGTGTGTTTGTTATTATTTATTATTATTATCGTGACATACATACATGGAATGAATTAATAAAATAAAGCTATTTTAATACTGGATAATACTCTAATAGTTAAATAATTTAAAAAAATTAGCTCCGTAGTTTTGGAGTCTATTATATTTATTTATTTAGCTGAGTTCGAATGGTATAGCTGACTATAGCAAAGACTGATCGCCCTATTATTTATAAACATTAAATTTAAAGTTATTTTATAATAAAACAATTATCGACTCTCTGAAACGTAAGTAGACTATTCTGTTCTGCCATTTCGTACATTTCAATTCAGTTCAAATTTAAATTTTTTCAAATTCAAAATTGACTTTTTACTCGACTCTTAGGTTTTTAATAAATAACTATAGTTCATTACCGATTTTCTGTAGAGTCAAACTGTCAGATATTTGGAACTTTAGTTGGAACTTTTTCGAAGGTATCTCAAAAAGTTTCACTTTCAGATAAGTGGTACGTGTCTCTTTTGTGTCATTATTTTTCGTAACGAAACAAAAAAATAAAATGTGACTGTATAAATACTTGTTTTAGTGTTTAGGTTACCTTTAACAATAGCTTTACTGCTGCTACATCTAAGCTATATCAGTGTTTCCCAAGAACATAGTGTATAGTTTTCTTGAAATTGCGTCATATTTGTGAATATATATTAGGTCTTTACCTATGAAATTGCCGTTTATCACAAAATAAATGAAGCGTAATTTTTTTATATATATTTTATTTCTATTAATCAAAATAATCACCCATGCAATCAATGCATCTTTGCCAACGCATTGGTAGCTTATTGATGCCTTTCTTGAAGAAATCAGCTGGACGGGAGGCAACAAATTCTTTAAAGGCATTTTGTACTGCCTCTCGGGTATTGAATTTTTTTCCCGCCAAGAAGTTATCCAAATTCTGGCAAAAGTAGAAGTCTGTAAGCGCAAGGTCTGGTGAGTACAGCGGATGACGGAGAACTTCCAACCCCAACTCTTGTAGCTTGGAGACCGTCTGCTGTGCAGTATGAGGTCGCGCGTTGTCCTGCAGGAGCAGTGGAGCCGAACGATTGACCAAAGCTGGTTGGAGACGTGCGAGCTTCTCCATCATTGTGTTCAGTTCTTCACAGTACACATCTGCAGTAATGCTTGTCTCATTTGGCAAGAAGCTGTGATGAATTACACCCGCGTTAGACCACCAAACAGTGACCATCACTTTTCTAGGGGTAAGTTTTCGTTTAGGGCATTGTTTGGGTGCTGAACCAGGGTCCAACCAACTTGCTAAGCGCTTACGATTGTCGAACAGGATCCATTTCTCGTCACAAGTAACAATGCGGTTCAGAATTCCTTCATTTGTATGCCTGCTGAGCAGTGCAAGGCACGTCTCCACGCGTACTTCGCGCTGGCGGTCATTGAGTTCGTGGGGTACCCATTTGTCAAGCTTTTTTACCTTGCCAATTTGACGCAAATGGACCAATATTGTTTTGATGCTAACGTCGAAAGCTGCTGCTAATTCAGCCGTGGATTGAGTTTCATCAGCTTCCACAATTGCCTTTAATTCGTCATTGTCGACCAAAGTTTTCGGACGACCACGGGGTTCATTTTTCAGGTCAAAATTTCCAGAACGGAAGCGGGTAAACCAATAACGGGTGGTGCGTTCGTTTGTAGTGTTCGCTCCGTAAACGTCGTTGATGTTGCGTGCCGCTTGTGCCGCTTTGCTGCCACGACGGTACTCATACTCCATAATTACTCGAATTTTATAACTTATCCATGATGACGAAAAATGTTCGAATGCGTTGAAAACAAAACACTAACTTTTAAACAAATGACGATTTTAGAACAAGAATTCCATGGTTGTCAAATAAAGTTAATTTGAAATTAGAATTATCAGTCAAAAAAAAAATATTTTCATTTGAAATGGCCAGTACGGCAAAACGGCAGTTTCATAGGTAAACACCTATTATTTGAAAAATAAAACATAAAGAATCTGCCTGCATGGAAATTTGACGTAACAAATTTTTTTTCTAGTTAGTGTCGTGACTGTTTAATACTGATTCTTACAAGCACAATTTTCTTCTTAAGAAGGTTTGCTTAGCTTTTTTGTGATTGGAATTAATTGCTCCTGCTTTAAGGTTATCCTCATTAATAACCGTTAGATAACCTTTACTCGTTTTTATGGATAAAAGATTATGTTTTAAGTAATTCTTAAAATTATTCTGTACGTCCACAATTTTAATCACAAATAAAGTTTTATACACAATCAAACAACAATGATTAATGAGTCCAGATTGAAATCACAGAATTTTTTAATTATACTATAGTACAACTTAATGAAGCTGCTTTTAATTTTACGATACATCACATAAAACATCAACTGGTTTGACGGTCAAAACCGGCGAGCCCTGTGTGAAAAGATTCCACGACCTCTTTATACTAAAACAATGTATGTGAATTTTGGTAAATCTGCCATTTTCATTGTTTTCTTGAGAAGATTATATTTCTAAATGTGTTGTAACTTATTGTATGCATTGTATGGACTATGTGGTGTCGTATTGACCACAATTTCAATGGTAACGTTTGTGGTTGAGTGGTTTGTGGTGTTCTTGTGAGGCTACTTTGAATTTGATTAAAATATAAACGTTGTGAAGTAAGAAATTTGGTTAAAAAAAATTACAAAATTTTAACTATAAAATTCAATGATTAACGTCAGTTAAAAGTTTTTATAAGATTTGTGGCATAAAAACAAACTAATCTTTGAAATGTTAATTTTTTTTTTTGCAAAAGCTGATTATATAGCATGGTATTCACTTGTTTGGGCGTGTTTGGACCCATATAACTGGTTAAAATAAGAAGAATCGTAGAAGCCACCATACATCTTGAAACAGTCAGATTATACCGGATACCTTTCTTTACTGTTCGGAAAATGGGACCACAGACCACAATTATGATCCACTTTCCCAAAGAATCCATATAGAGAGAATGAAAAAAAATCGGCACTTCATACGTGTCAGCCGCCAATTTTCTTAAGATGTACACAATATCAACAATAAGTATAATAGTATCATTGTGTTTAATAAGCGATGTTCTGTTATGGCTAGGCAAACGATGGGATTCCTGTAACGGTATTCGTCTCTGATTAATTTTATGTCATTGACCTAAAGCTTAAAGCTTTATCCCTATACTTTGAACATCATATTTTACTTGTTCATAACTTAATGATCTAACCAATTTCATTTATTTATCTACTTTTTGGTCTTCTTCGTTTGCATATTTTCTTATAACCGGGTGTAATAGACGACAAACGATTGCTGATTCATAGACATCCATAAAATCACATATTTTGGATTAATTTTCAGAATTAAAATATTATTTTAGTACCAATTAGTTTGGACTACGAAGTGGACCCATGAAAGGGCATGCTTCTTTAGGAAGGAAATCGTCATAAATGGATCCCCGCTTCATGAGGACTGTGTACTGTCATAAACACAAGTTCATGGCAATTTTATTGTTCCCAAATTGGTGAAATATCACGATTTCGTTCCATAAAACATTGTGTCCAATTTCGTTTTATTTTATTACACGAGTTGACTTTTTATTTTATGTATAGGTGAAAGACTGCTTTATAGGCAGAAAAAAATTTTTGTGAAGTAGTCAACCAAACATATATCCAATAAAAATCTGATTTATGACGAGTTATATGCACAGTCACAAACTATTTATTTTCTTGAGCTTTCACGATCCATTATATTGTATAGAACATTTTTGAACTGGATTTTACCGCATTTAGTTTTAATTTTACGTTTTAACTCGACATTTCGTTATCTTTACAGATACCGTGGTCACGAGTGACCAAGATGACATGCCTCTTGACAAGTATGAAGGCATTCAATAATCTCCATCTGTTTCTCAGTCTGCGAGCGTAGCGTTCAGGATTAACACGGAAAGTGCTGACAGTGTCTTGAGCTTGATGTCACAGACTGTTTACTGAAAACTTTTTAAATGTTTATTCATTTTGCAATCAGGTATAAATAGATAGTTAGTTTAAGGCATCATATAAAGTGCTAATTGATATTCGTATTCCAAAATATAGCCTTTTGATGGAACTGGTAAAATCTCAAACGGATATAAACATTTCTTTACGATTTAGAATAAAACGTCAAACAAATCTTTAAATTGTAATAAAGATTTTTTATGAATAACATAATTTCAAATCAATAACAACCTGACTTCAATAAACCTAGAAACAATAATAAACTTCTCTCCAAATAAAGAGCATGCCGCTTATAAATACTTTATAAGCGGCTAAACTGTACAAAAATATTTACTGTGAACTTTGAACAACAAACAATTTTGTTAATGACGTCATACCATACAGACACTCTAGTACAAAACATAGTTTCAGATTGAAACACTCAATCACAGAACATGTGCAAAGCTATTGTTTGAAAACGTTAATAGTTTACTGAACATATTTAAAGGTCCTTATTGGATAACCGTAAAACATTGTAAATTGAGGTTATACTAATTAACAATGATCGATTTGGATAACATTTTACAATAATAAGGGTTTTAGCTACATAATACTTACCCTGAAGATTTGACGCTACGTAGAAAATCATTAATTATGTGTTTTATCTTATGCATTTATTGCTTTTTTTTCAGTTTTAACTGTTTTTCACAAAAAATAGAATTTAATTTCTTAATAAAAAAAGAAGTAGATTATAATATATTATACGACCAAATGCTCATAAACTAGAAAACAGTGACGATCAAACTTTATTCGTCGGTTTATTAAACAATCACAAAAAGTTACTTTCTGAGAAAAATATCATACAAAAAGTAATCTTTGTTCGTTTAGGTTTATCATTTAATTTCACATTCGTATATTTTGTTGATAAAATATTTTTTTTTAATAAGCACCATCATTATATACTTTTTCAGGGATTTAAAACAGCTGTTCAACTATTGATCGAATTTCTCGGAGTTATTTTCCGACCAATATTGTAATATTTGAAGTAAGTATTTGGTTTGAAGGTAACAAGAAACAAATTTCGTTGTATTAAAACAATTAATTTCGAGTAAGTTACAATGTCACTATAAATTATTTTTGTTAAAAAGCTATGAAACGTTTATACTACTGAGCCTTAAGGCAACAATTACCAAGAATTTCGGGGTTTTTTTTACGTGAGATACCACTAAGGGAAATTTACTCTTAAACAATATTTACTAACAAACAACCTTCTGATTTTCTACCAAATGGTTTACTTTATTTTATAGAACGGAGAGTTCACTTCGAAATGTTATTTATCAACGAAGTATAATCGGATTTATTTCGACGGCCAAAAAAGGTATATAAAATTTTAAAAAGTGAGAGTGGTACGAAGTAGTAGATTGGTTCCGTAGCGATGAGTGAAATTGTTCCAATGCTTGATGGTTGAAGTGATGGTTGTCGGGTCTGTAACTACAGTTCTCCCGGGTTCAAATCTGAATAGGAGGATAAATAAATTTTATTTTATTTTTATTTATTTAATTTTATTTATCATATAAATTTATATGATAAATAAACATAAATAAATTATGTCTATTTTAAAAATCTTTGGGTTAATAGCATAGTATGACACAAAGTGTGAATAACTTCATATCCGGAATAACGTTCCAGATGAAGTAATGAAATTAATAATGAAACACTAAACGTTTATAATTGATAAGGTGGTTAAATAAATGGAAATTATTTGTCTTTAAATTCTAAATACACATACACATACGGTAATAATACAAATACAAATTTTAGGTTTAAAAATATTAATAAAATATTATACGTATTTGGGATTTTCATTATGAATCGAACCCTAAATTTTAAAAAGTTTCTCTACGTTTGTGTTTCGTAGCTCTAGCGAGCCAATTAATGTTGCGTTCCAATGAAAATCGAATCAAACCATTTATTCATTTCATGGATTGAAATTGCCATAGTCAATTTTGTACAAACTTGCTTCCGTTCAGTTTAATTTGAGTTAAAAATTCTAATGCGTGCTTTGTCTTTCTGTCTACTGTTCATTTTGATGATGTACAGTCGGGGAACTCCATGGAGGCTCAAGCTAAGGCGAGAATCGCATGTGCCTTATTTGGTCTTTTGCAGACGTACAGCATACTAAGGCCAATATGTCAGCTTTTGCGTCAAGACTATGACGTAACGTCGTCGTTAATAATTTTTAAAAGCGTGCTAGATAGGATGAGTGGACGATTCCACTTTTATACGAAAATATAAATATAACTACAATTACTAGTACATTAACAGATCTGCTTTAAAAATGAGTTGATAATTCATATTTTGGGTGGGTTATTCCATTCTATTTTAGACAAAGTGGTCTGTAGATCCAGAACGCATTCCATTATTTGGAATCTAAGTTATATATTTTGTAATTCCTTGTAATTGTATTGCTTCTAACTTTGGATAAGTATTATCGAATCTTAGCAGTCTTTATTTATAACTCATCTTCTTACGAATATGATCTATGCTATGATATACTGAAATATGATTGATACCGTTGAATTAACTAAGAATTATGATTAACGTTAAGCAAAAACTCCAATCTGACCTTAACCTTCTTTAAGGCATCACTGAGCCTATACCAAGTTCCCTGAATGTACCAGGATGATTTCATCATGCAAATTTTTTTACCATTAAAATAACGTCAATCTTGATGAGTTTTTTTTTAAAAGGATGGCAACGGCGAAATTCTTAGGCACACTTGCTCATATGTGAGCTAGCCGGTTAGTTACAGTTGAAATGTCTTTCCATTACATTCTATATCTATTGAACTGATAGAGACATAAAGTAATATTAAGCCTAAAGCCAACTAACTCAGTGCTTAGCAAGTGGGCCTTAGGCTTCTATCCTTGTAGAGATAATATAGTATTAGTTCGATATCCACGTTGGTCTGAACTCACGGATAATTTCTTTATAACAAAATATTTGGTTATATGGTCTTACAGTTAGAGTGGTTATCATAATATTTTAATAATTCATAAAAATAATATAACAGTTCATATGCTTATATTTATTTCAACTTTACGCGTTTATAGCATAGGCTTAGGATTAAAAAGATACTAATAGCGAATTGATTTAAAATTCTTATAATGAATAAAAATAAAAATTATGTATATTTGCCAATTGCTATAATAACCTTTCAAATGTTAATAAACTTAACTTATAAATATAATAATATATTAATTTATGAATAAGCAAACGTGAGTTGAATTAAACCCGAGAGTCCAGTTTTTTGGATTATAATTAATGCGTGGAAGGTTTAGGTCAGATTGGATTTTTTTACTTTACGTTAATCATAATTCTTAATTAATTCGACGGTATCGATCATATTTGAATTCATAAGAGGTTCGGTAATAAATAGAGACTGCTTGGTTTGATAATCCAAAGTTAGAAGCAAAGCTAAGAATTACAGTATATATAACTTAGATTCCAAAAAATGGAATGTGTTCTGGACCTACTTGTATTTTGTCTAAAATAGAATGGAATAACCTACCCAAAATACGAATTATCAACCCGTTATTATAACAGATCTGTTTCCCTATGTACTATTATTGTAGTTATATTTTTACTTTCGTATAAAAGTTGAATCCACCACTCATGGTATCTAGCACGCTTTAAAAAATTATTAACGACGACGTAACGTCATAGTCGTGACGCAAAAGCTGGCCTATTGGTCACTGAGTAGTAAAATACGACCAGATAATATTACTTTACTCTCAAATAAATAAAAGTCCCTTAAAATTATATAATTCGTTAACTAAATGAGACCTCTGCTTGCTTCGTGATACTCATATTACATAATTAGAATTTAACGGAAAGTAAAGTAAATAGAAAAGGTTAGCATGTCACAAATTTATGATCGTTGTGAAGGTCTATCAGATAGATAACTGATATAAAAATATTTTCGGCTATATATGCCGATAATTAATGTGGAAACTGGTATTGAAATACGCGGTACATTTCAGTATAGGCGACTATTAGACTTCCGATAGCGAGTTATTTTATGAACCTATCATTAACACTCCATTAAAAAAAATCAAATAAGTCACATAACATTCTAGTCGGGAAAGTTCTTGACCTAGTAAAAGCTCTCCCTATCAAGGATAGGTTACAGTAGGTAATTTATGGTCCACTGTTCTTACCATTTTGGGTCAAACTTCGAATGTATTTTATAAGAATTATACTAGGATTTATCCATTCACATAAGTCACTTCAATTTTTTATCGAACGCCTATTGACATACTTTTGTATAAAAACAAATATTTAGATCTGTGAATATTTCTCCTTGAAATGACTACAAAATTACTAAGGTTCTTAACACGACTTTTAAAGAGAGACTTTTATTGAGAAATACTTTCTTTCTATTTTGAAGCGTCCTGTGTTTAATTATTTATGCTACACTAGAAACGTTTATATTTATGTGACATCGTAGCATCTAACATCGTAACGAAATTACCGTAAAAGAATCATCTATGGAAAAATTAACATGCCCGCTAACTAATTCTTAATGCCAGGCGGGAAATAAATTTTACTAAGGTTCTATGAGAATTTTGTATTAATTATAACTTTTTGCTTTTTTTACGGTACTGCACGATTTTGATTTGATTTGATAGCAAGTAATCATCAAAATATATTTCTACATACGTATAACTTGATCTGCGAAGGTCGAGATGTTATAAACTATAATTACGTATTACATTGTACATATTAAATGACTAGAGAAAACAAACTATTTGGATCTCACAAAGGTCGCTTTTTAGATCTCTCACTTTAGTTTCATAGATAATATATCAATTTATCATGGTCAATCTTTATTGTGTTTCATAAACTTTCGAGTATGTCGATAGTTACTATTATTAAACATGTAAATAAACGTTTAATTAAAAAGTCCGGTGGAATTTGTGATTATGATTATATTAAACATGCCGTAAAAAACGAGTATGTAAAATACGAGCGAGTGGTACGAGTAATCACTCAATGCGCTCTCACACTTAGCGAATTTAGGTTAGTATTTAATTAAGATTTCAAGATTTAAGGAAAACAGTCCCCAATTAAAAATGACGATAAAGGCTAAAGTAGTGATCGAATCTGTTCGCGATTTCAAATATACACCCCCAGTGACTATAGAAAATGCCCTTTTTTCGTTATCTCGACTGTGTTAGCTACCCTAAAGGCCAGCTGCAAAACTATCGGAACTACAACACTTGCTTCCCGCTACTCGCCAACGAAATAGCTCTGCTCACAAATCATCAGCAATGGGTAAAATACGACCAAAAATATTCATACTTTAATCCACTCTTCTTTGTCTTTACTCCGAAGTTTTCAACCAGATTTTTTTTATTCTTTATTTTAAGAGCCTGCGACTATGTCGCTCTGTAATAATGATGTAACAGTGACAGTAAAATGTTAAATTTAAATAAAACTTAAATAGACTAGTTTACTTTATTCCAAGGCCTAACTTAACATATTTGTACAGTAATTTTCCAAAACTTGAAGTTCGGGATGCTTAAATATAATTACAGACCAAAGCACGAAAATGTCTCTATTCTTAAGTATGAAGTCGATTCTTTGCGCCGCATTTTGGACACACTCCATTTATATGTGATTTTACTACATTTAGAACACTGCGGAGATGGTCCTTTTTCCATTAAGAATGCAAACCAGATTAGATAAATGAAAATTAAAAAAAAAACAACATGCAAAAAGAAATTGGAACAGAAAATTACGCATGAAATTACAATAAGTTGACTCTAACAATACAATGTGGACATTTACAACTTTACTACAAAGTATCATAAAAATATAATTTTTAATGTTTCTTTAACACTCGTGTAGTCAGTTTTTATTGCTTTTTCTCTTTTGTTTTATTACTATGTTGCTTTAATGCATTAGGCCTTATACAATGGAGTCTTAATTATTTCTTCTTCAATGTATTCTCCCGCTATGGTCATGGTTAACAAAGAAAAATCGTTATGGATATTCCAGGTAAAATTATTAACGAATTACAAAAGAGAATTTCCCGTGATTTTAAAAGAACCCCAATCATGTATTATTAAAGATACATTTATTTATCATTATAAATATATATTTAAGGGTATTTAAAAAAATAATAGTAAATGAGAAAGAGTAAAGAGTTGAACGATTTGCCTGCGTCTGTTTTTCCAAATACAACCCTGAAGCTTTCAAGTGTAGAGTGAATAGGTACCTCTTGGACAGGCGTGTATTATCCTCGTCTTCATTGTCACTTTCCATCAGGTGAGATGGAAGACAAACGCCTGCTAATTACTAATAAAAAAAAAGAAAAAGAATCCAACTGTAAGGCCATAAAAGTAAGTAGAGCTTGCGTTATAGCTGGACATAAAGCAAACTTGGGGGAACCCAGAATAAATATACATATATAACAATAAACAACAAACATCTGTGTCCATCACACAAATAAATGCCCCGATCAGGGCTCGAACTTGGGACCTCCTTTTTTTGACACAAAACTTTTGACACACCATTTATTGAAACAAATTAAAATCAACTCGTTTATTTCGCAGTAGCAAAGTTGCCAATATTAACGTTCTAAATTTAACACTCTATCCATTAGAACTTGTACGTTTGTTTGTTCTAAGTTTATCTTGGAACTCCTTTTAACCCGGAATAAATGAGAAAGAAAATCTCATCTAAGTTAAACTCAGTTGAAGTTAACTTTTGTTAGGCAATGAATAGGAAAAAACTGCAGTTTTTCAATTGCGATAAAATCCATTTTGATTTTTGTTCAGCTGATTGATGAGAGTATGCAGTCTATTCTTACTACTTTAAATAAGTACGAAATACAAATGGTTGTGCCACATTCTTATACAAAAACTAAATATTTATTAAATAAAACATTAATCATGTTATAGTTAAATAAAAGTATAGTTAAATTGTTAATCATTGATCACATATAAAAACTAGACACACAATCAGGGTCAGAAAAAGTCATCATTAAGAGAGAGCCCAAAATTAGTATTTGAGTTCTCTTTCAATTTAGTACCATTAGTACCATCGAACCGTCCTATTCCTACCGTAGTACAACAAAAGAGTTCGTCCGTAAAAGTTTAAATTTTTTTAAATGCAGTAAGTACTCACTCTTGTCATTATCAATGTATGAAACACTTAAGAAAGGTTTTAATTTTAATTCCAGCTAAAAATTAACAGAGCATTTCGCTTATAAAAAAAAGTCTATTTTTATCATCGGGTTTTTAAATTAATTTTAAATCATGCACGTAGGGGTTTTACGAGTATTTGTATTAATATAAGTTGTTATGTACCAATTGTAGTTTTGATAAACTTCTAAACCATTGTGGACAGTTTAGAGTGACCTATTTGTAAGAAAATGTGTATTTGGTTTTTATTTGTGATCGAAGCTGTAGGTTACTAAAATCATTAAATCATTTCAATAATTTATACAGCCGTCACTTACATAAAGCGTGTCATTACAATTTGATACACTTTTGAATTAAAAAAATGTAATTTTACTGCAATATACATGTTTTTGTTTTTTGAATACGTTATCAAATTGCTTAGAAAATTTTCATCTCGGTCTTTAAACTTTTTATCCTATTTCCGAATGTTTCCATACTTTAAATAAGCTTCGGAAGTTCAAAGAAAATGTGTCACAGTTAATTATCATTGGACGCGGATTTATGGAACATTCATCTTTGTGAAGAAAGATATAAAGTTGAAAGAACATTTTATTCTATTTTAAAATTTGGATTGGTACGAACGGATCAAGATTTTTGTAAGATTGAGGTGTGCCTTAATTTTTTATCCATGACGTTGTTTATGGAGAAAAACCTGTTTAAGAGCATTCTTTTGTATTACTTATGATAACATTACTTTTACTTAACTTACTTTTGTATAACAATTTCTGTACTCAAGATTTTTTTTGTTCCCCTCCAAGGGGAGGGCGGGAGGATCTAAAAAATGCTCTAAGGCATACCCCACCCTGCGCGATCGTGGTTATTTGGGACTCGCTCCGAGCCTATCAGAGCCACTACCCACTAAAAAACCCCCTTAATGACTCTGGCAATCTTTTGCCTCACAGCTTTAAAAGTCAAGCGACGACTGATTGTAGGAAAAGGCCGCGCAAGCGGGGCCTTGGAGGGATCACCCGCTGCGAATTATATAGCACTGAAGGTGAATTCATAGCACTGAAGGTGCTCAAAATGAAAAGGAAATTAATTATTTCGAATTAAAATTGGAATTAGAATTAGAATTTGCGGCCAGAAGGGCTTTGAGATCATATGACAGCTGGGTGGCTACGTACGCTTGCGCATTCCTAGGCCTAGCGAACTTCGAATCAAAATCTTGAACAGGGGTTGTATACGAGACTGTTTCTCGAACTAAAGGATGGGGGTGGAATAGCAAAACGCTTCCGAGAGTGTTTTGAGGTGCTGTTGCACTGTAGGTACTGTAGATCTCTGTGCAGGTCCGCGTTACGCACGAACCAAGGTGCGTTTTTGGCCCTGCGGCAGAATAGATTTTGAACTGCCTGCAGTTTGTGCAGGAGGGAGTGTTTGGGTTGGGCAAATATTGGCGAGGCATAAGTCATAACGGGTCTAACGCAGGTCTTAAAGAGCGTTTGTTTGTTACGATAGGACATTTTATTATGTCTATCTAACATACTATTTAGTCGGCCTAAGTAGAGACGGGCGAGCTTCGTTACTCTATTGACGTGTGGCTTGAAAGAAAGCGTCGGGTCTAAGGTGACACCTAAGTACTGTGCTTCCAGGGGATAGGAATACCTAGCATTCGAACGTGGGAATCGTCGTGGCGACGATGGCGTTTGTGGTCGAAGCGAATCGCAGAACTCTTGTCTGGATTCACATCGATACGCCATTTTTGAAACCATACACCGAGGGCGTTAACGGCCTTTTGGAGTCTGGTGATGAGGTGCGGGACACAGCGGCCTTTGGTGTAAAGGGCAAAAAGGGCGAGTTCGACGCTTTTCGGCGGGACGAAAATGACGTTAGTGTACACGGTGTACAACGGAGGGTCGAGGACTGAGCCTTGTAGGACTCCAGCCTTTATGAAACGAAACGTACGATCTTTGAAAAACGACGCGATTATCCTGACTAGGCGATCCGGTAAGCCCATTTTGTAGAGTTTATAAACGAGGCCGCTGTGCCAGACTTTATCGAAAGCCTTGGCTACGTCAAAGAAAACTGCGACGGTTTTATTACGCCGCGGATAGAAGTCGTTGAGTATGTACTCGACGATACGATGTACTTGCTGAGGGCAAGAGTGCTTAGCGCAAAAGCCGAACTGACGGGGAATGATGGGGGGATCGCCATCCGTTGGTAACAGATGGTTCCGTATTCGAGAGAGTATGACACAATTAACTTACTTTGAATTTCACCAGTACAATGATTCTGTTTTTGAGCTGCAAACTGTGACAGAACAAGAAATTGCAAAAGTAATTTTATCAATGAAGTCCAACTGCTTAGGTCATGATTACACAAATAGGGATATGTTTGACTTTGCCTTACAATCTAAGAATAGTAACATACTTTATAAATTATTCAATTATTTCCTCCACATTTCCCTATCAATGGAAAACTTCAATTATCAAACCTATTTCTAAGATCAGTAACCCTCAGTTGCCTAAAGATGTTCACTCCATACGTATATTAACCTACATTTCTAAAATATTAGAGAGAGTTGTCTATTCGCAACTGAGGAAACATCTTGAATTTCATAATATTTTACCTGATAGGCAGTCAAGTTTTAGATCATAGGCAGATAGGCAGTGAGGTTTGGCCATAGCACTACGACTGCAATATTGGACATGGTGGATACAATATTGACAGAACAGGACCAGGGTCGTGGTACTTTGCTTGCTCTTCTACACTTTTCTCGCGCCTTCGATTCAATAAATATACCTCTTCTGCTTTCCAAACTGTCCTTTTATTGTCTCAGCTGTCGAACAGTGACTTGGTTCAGCAGTTACCTCAGCGAGCGATTTCAATGCGTGAAAGTTGGGAATCAGTTCGGATTTCCTTCTTTTTCTGGTTTGCTTCCGGTTGAAATGGGTGTCCCGAGAGGTTCTATCTTGGGACCGTTGCTTTTTATAGTTATCACAGCTGACATCACTACTCAGATGCAGCACTGTAATTTCCACCTATATGCAGATGACACTCAGTTATTTACCTCATGTCATCCACAGAATACATACTCTGCTGTGAACGCTCTGAATGAGGATCTTTCTACAGTTGCAGATTGGGCAGAACGCAACTCTTTGGTCAATCCATGTAAATCAAAATTACTGATTGTGGGTTTCAAATTGCAGGTCGATGAAATAATTAATAAAGATCCCTGTGTAATGATCAAAGATCAAAGTATACCAAGGGTAGCTGATGCACGTAATTTGGGCATCTGATTCGATAGTAGGTTAAAGTTCGAAAAACACATAGAGAACCTTGTCAAGTCTTGCTTCTTCCGTCTTAAAGTACTGTATAACATCAGAGAGCTACTCACAACGGATATACGTGTGCTATTGTGTGAAGCTCTGATCTTATCAAGGCTAAATTACGCTGATGCGGTGTATTGTTCTATGGCTCCATTTTCATCCAAGAGACTTCTGCAACGGGTCCAGAATGCTGGTTGCCGATTTTCTTTCAATTCCTACATTATACCCACATTACACCGTATTTGCATAAACATAACATGTTGTCGATTGAGTCACGCCGAGTAATTCATTTTGATGGCCTTGTTCACCAAGTTGTGACAGCTCAAGTGCCCAGATACTTGTTTTCTAAATTGCGATGGTGCAGTTCCGTAAATCCTTACGACACTAGAGCCTCTAAGTACCTATTGCAGACTTACAAACACAAACGTTTTAAACGTTTTAAACACCATTTAGGGGCAGCTTCCGGTATGATTCCTAACTAGGTTAAGTTTTTTGTTGCCTATTTTTATTTGTATTTCTGTGTGCTGCTGTGACACTAAATTGATTTTTACTTAACTTTTACTTTTAATCTTTCGACAAGTATAGCCATAGCCTTGAGGGGGGCTGACGGGTCTGTGATTAGACGGGATATTCAGAGGTTTACCCGGCTTGGGAATGCCTATGACTGTAGCTTCTTTGTAAGCTTTTGGAAAGTAGCTAAGGTCGAAGCAGGCATTAAAAATGATAGCTAACAAGGTAAGCACCTGTTGAGGCAGGTGCTTGAGTGCATGGTTGGAAATTCCATCATCACCCGGAGCCTTTTTGAACCTTTGACTTCTAATTAGAAGAGAGATTTCATCATTAGACACTGTGAGGAGGTCGGCGGTGATGGGGAGAGAGTTCCTGTGGAGGACTTTGTCCTCCACCGCCTGGATGTGGGAGGGGTCCGCGGGTTGAGTGCTGGGCGAGCATTGTGAGGCAATGCTGTCAGCGAAGCATTCGGCTTCCTCTTCGTCTTCGAAGGCGGTAGTGCCATCGGGACGAGTGAAAGGAGGAACGTTAGAGGCGGCGTCTAAGCGTAAGGCTCGCACCATTCTAGAATACGCTTGATGGGACGGGGAGATGTTCTTCATGAGATCGTTCACCTGAGCGTCTTGGAGATCCGTGAGGCAAGACCTAATTTACGTTGTTGCTGATTCGCAGCTAATCTATAGGCGGGCGTGGGATAGAGCTTGGCTCTCCGGAGAGCCGCGTTCTTAGCTTTAATAAGATGGTTAACGGGTAAGGGACGTGTGGCTTAGCAACCTTTTTGTTATCACTGATGGCTGAGTTGATAGCAACAGTGAGGGAATCGACTAACGAGTCTATTTTATCCACGCTATCTAGATGGTCTGGCAAGATCGCGAGCGGAGAGTTCGGGGCCTCTAAGGCCGCAACTAACGAATTTGTCCTCGGGTCATGGTAGTATGTATTTATATCTATATATTTATTCTGGGCTTCCCCCAGTGCACCGTGTGGTTATCCGTAACACAAGCTTTGCTTAATTTATTTTATTATTTTCGGGCCATACAGTTGGTGTGTTTGTCATAGGGGATTTATTATTATTACTTTTGGGACTGTTTTAAAAAACTATATTTATTTTTATTTATCAAAATAAACATGTTAACATTTAGATTTTACTAAGAAAAATATGTAACTCACGTAAGGGGTGAAGTTTAGGGTTGCGATTCAAAAACATCTTCTCAAAATAAAGAGTCCGCTAGCCCATACATACAATCACAATGTTTTTAATTATTTATTTTTAATCCATAAAATAATAAACCTTTGGTTTGACCTAACGTTTCCCAGTGCAAGCTACTTAAATAAGAACAATGTTCGTGTTATCGACGTGAACATAGCCGTATGTACAATTTTTACGCACAGGAGAAAATATCTCAAAATATTTTTTTCTTATTTTTGGTACGAATGTATGTTGTTATGAATGAGACTCGAGTCCTTTTGTCATTTAAATATAGGATTCTCCTCGATTTACACGACTCGACTTTAAATCTGAAACTAAAGCTATTAGTCTTTACCTAAGTGTACAATCCTTTACCAAAGAACTGGGCACTCTAACCAAGCGTTATAACTAATACAGCTAAGTTGTTTTGAGATTAAACTGAGTTACGATTATTTATGGGTAGTAAAACTACGGTTGTAATCAATTAATGAAATCATGTTGAAAAAAAAACACAGCTGAATAAGCATATATTAAGTTATTATCGTTAATAATAATCAACAAATAATAATAATAATACAATATAAATTGTTTATTTCAGATAAAAGAAACAAAGATATCGGTAAAAATAAAAACTTAAAATACTAGTTATTTATTTAAAAATTAAATTACACAGTCTTTACTGAGTGCACTAATACCTAATAAAGGGAGTATACTACAAAATAATGTAGCTGAGCGCCATACTCCTTCTGACTGACGACTCCCTAGATCAAGCGACAAGTGTTTTAAGTCTTTTAAGCCTTTTAAGTTACTGCTCAGTTTTTTTTTACATTAAAATACTTCGAGTTCAATGACTAGACTTATGACTACAGGTTGGGGGTTATTATAAGACTCAGTCAGTCGTGAGCAGTCGAACATTAGTGGAGTCTTTATTATAGGACTAAAAGGACTGAGTCTCTTTCATCACAAATCTCATGACATTAAAGAAAGCAACCATATCCCTTGCACTAGAGATTTCGTTTTCTATTGATTTGCTTAATATGTAGTATAATCATGTATAATTTTATTTTCTTAGTTTTTCTGTATCACTGTTGGCCAAAGACTTAAGCTGAGTTGAGGATCATTATTTTCAAATTATGACACTAAATAAGTGATTAATAATGATTATTTCTGACTTCATAAACATCCAGTTAAATGATTTTATTTGACAAAAAGAAACTACGAATGCCCAACACCCCTATATTTAATACCTTTTCAATAAAACCCTGACGCTGCTAAGCATCTAGGTTTCTAGAGTAGATCAAGATCTAGACCTAGTTTCCAGTATTCCCTCGATAGAACTGATTGACAATGATATGTTATCTACAGTTATATTGGGGCGGTTTACAATTTGTCACATTCTTTAGATGAAAATGAGTTTTGTACTTTCGCTTTACGTAATAACTTTGATTTATCCATTAGAAAAGAACCTTTGAGAAATATATTGGAAAATGCGTTTTTAACAAAGGGTTAAGCTATTTAAGTTCTATTTTTGGTACGAAGCTTTGTATACTTCTCTGTTCGCAAAATTAAAATACATCAATGTTTTCATAATTCCGTACAGTGTACAAAGCCGATTATATTAATATTTTCAAAAATAATATTGACAACAAAGGTATATTTCTCGAAAAACTTGAAAGATATTATTGTTATTATAAATATGTATTCCGGCTTGCTCGGAAAGAAGAGAATCATATGTAGGTATACTTAAAATGGCTTTGATGTAAAACGGCACTATATTTATGCGTTAGAGGTTATTCGACTGTATGCAGACTTATCTCTCGTACAGGCTTCATATTTAAAGAAAAAATAATTTTATATGAGCATAGCTGTAAAGCCTAAGACAAGCAGAATTTGTTGGTATGGAAACATACACAACGAAATCAGAAAAAAATACCAGTGACTCTAGAAAAACATCTCTTTTAGTCATAAACCAGCATTTTCCCACCTGATGTCATACCCAGGACCTTTCCTTTATATGGCACGAGGCTACCGAAAAAATAATAATACGAAAAACAGGAAACCTAATCTTATCTCCTTTTCTCAAAGGATTGTTGTAATCGTGTGAGACCTGTTTTTTAAGATTATTCTGGTGGTAAAAAAGAAAGAATACTTAAACGAATCGCATGTTACTACAAATTTAGGAACGAGCTAGTGTATCGTAAAAAAATCCACGAGTATTACCCAGTCTATTTGGTAGTAAGGAAATAAATTACGTCACTATAATTGTTACTGATTTTGATATTTCAACAAAGTTTCTGCCTTCAAATTTAAAAAAAAATTATGAGATTAACTACTTAATGCCAAGTTTGAGCCTGATCCCTCTATTCGTTAATGCTGTACTTTATAAACCATTCAGATTTTCTTCTTATACATTCGAGAAATAACGGTTAAACATTAAATAAATAAATTAAGAAAAAAATTCCAGACGGACACCCCAACTATGTGGCCCCAAAGTAAGCAGACCTTGTGTTGTGGATGGCCACACATCGAACTAGGGGATACCCAGAATAGACAAACATACATATATAAATAAAAATAACTATGACCTGAAAAACTAACATCTATGTTCATCACACAAATGAAAACCCCGAGCACGTCTCGAACCTGGGACTTCCAGCCTATGCATGAGGCAGGGCTACTAACCACTACGCCACTTGACAGTCAATATATTATGTACTATAATACATACAATGTTCATTACGCGCATTAATTAAAGGAAACAATTCATTACATGGTAAATTAGTGACACTGTAATTTTAATTGGATCAACAGCTGGGATGCGTTTAATGTGGCTAAAAAGTTAAATTTGCGTAAAATATTTTCGTATTCAAGTCCATATTAAAAATGTTTAAGCTATTTACAGTACTTTGACGTAAATCGAATTTTGATTCTAGTTAATACACTCAACTGTGACTGTTGTTTCGCCATTCGTTTTATAGGATACTAAATGTTTGCCATTACTTTGGCTGAGTTTTTATGTATGCTGTTCGTATATAAAATGTGCTATGTCCAATTGAGACAATCAATTTTAATCACTCTTGAAGTAGTTTTGAAAATAAATGGACACATATGTGTACTACAAGTTTTTATTGGATAATAAAAATCATAGAAATACCGTTACAATTGCCGAATTATTAAATGCACTGCAAAATTGTTGTAATTTTTGAAATTTTTAACAATTAAGTATTTTAATTGTAGCTGAAGTAAAAATAGTAACAGTATAACAACTTACATATTTATTTATTTTCTAAAAACCTGGCCAAGTTGTACTATTTACACATGTTGAAATCTTTCTATGCGGCCCCTAATGGTAAGTTTACTTAGGAATCTTCGTAGGTTTACTACTCGTAGAATGCTCCAATCCGCAGCCAACGCATTAGGCGCTTGGTTAAGGAAATTGAGAATAGATGTCAACCTGGAGAAAAGTGCAGCAGCGTACTTCTCTCTCTCAGCCTGTTCTAGGACAACCTCTAGAAAACCCTCCAAAAGATTAGGTCAGAAAAGTCAAATATTTAGGAGGTCACTTTAGATCAAATTCAAATTCAAGTATTTATTTCTCAACGTTGACAATTTGTTCTTATTGACTTCAAATATGACTCTACCACCACTTCAGGAAATCCTTCGTGAAGAAGAACTGGCAAGAAACTTCACGGGTATATTTTTTAAAAATAAATTTATGTCTTTACGATATTATTCTTATCTACATCTGTTAGCTCGGCAAGTCTCCTTTCCTCCAAGTATCCAAACGACGAACACCCCCAAATGACAACCAGATAGTGGACTCACATTCGCGGATATCATAAAACGCGTCCGGATGCGCCCCATCATGACATATACCAGTGTGACATATACCTCAATCACTTGCAGGTTATTACGCTAATGCGTCGGGGCCTGCCCTGTATTCGCAACATAGATCTGCATATGGATCACGAGCTGCCCATCATTGCCGCATTTATGAAGTTGGCGTCTAGACGCCACTTTGACAATGCTTCCCACCATCCCTACCCACTGGTCAATAAGCCAGCTGACTACACAGCCAACCCAGACACGGTGGTTCGTTTTAGGCGTCCGCCTAACGTCTTAACAGATCCCGACGACGCTATTACAACAAGAAAAGTTTCATTTAGAAATAAGGCAACAACCCATTCGAATCGCCTAACCCGCCGGTGGGCCAGGCTAACGCGTCGTACGCATTCCTAATAAATTTCTTGCTGGCAGTAGATGACCCTTCCGAACCAGTGGTAGTTTCAATATATGACGTTCTAAGCCCTGAGGCATATCATATGTATGTAGGAGTAGTTTAAGTTCAGGCTAAGCATCATCAGTGCTTAATCTTCTTGCTTCATCATAAGCTACAAAGTCCGGTGAAATTGAAAAGGCCCATTAATAAACAGCCCATTTCGAAGTGTCAATGATCCCCAATAACTAATTTTGTCTTTCGCAGTCGTTTGTAACTGTCATCTTGGTGAATATTAAAACGAAAATGTTTGGTAATCTACAGTGCATCTGTGTACTGTAGGTAGGTGTAGTGGCCAGTTTGGTTTTTTACCTGATGAAGACGGGAATGTTACAAGCTTATCCAAAAGGTAACTTCATTACTTTTTAGTTATCTGGATAAAAATATGCTCATTTATTTCTGTTTTATGCTTCGTCATTTTTAAACTTGTAGAGTTTATCTTTCGTAAAATCAAAATATTTTGAAAGTTATTTGCGTTGACGACAATGAAATACTGCCGTACGCTGTGGTACTAGGTAGAATAACCAAAAAGCATGTCCACTAATATATACATGTAACTATACGAAATAATTGCCAAGTAACGATTTAAAAATAAATTCCTAAAACATGCTGAACACATTAGCTTATGTAAGCCCTCACCCATTACGCTCAAGTTTTAATGCAAACGGTTGTAGTTTTTGGCAACGATTGCTGATGTGGACACCGGGCAGATCGGTTGCATATTTACCAATAATTCAGTTTTATTTTAATGCATAATTTTTATAATGTATGTAGTCCACCCATAAACCCATAAAAGAGATAATTTTCCAAAATGATATCCTAGGCTGAAATTTTTAAACAGGGCTTGGACTTGCCTCATAACTTATCTCAGCTAAATGGTCAAATGAAAAGCGACTTTGTTTTACATTACATAATGAACAAAATCGCATTTGATAATTTTTTAAAGATTGCTGTCGTATGATTCTAGAATATGTATTATATGTAGCAAAACACAAAGTATGTTGTTTGACAATTTAGCAGAGATATGTCTGAGTTTAGTCTGATTGCGTGTTATAGATTTATCACAAGCGGTCAATTAATATTCTAAAAAAAAACACATCTTCTTGAAACATGTCCAGTCTTGTCAGAATGGGTCCCATTATGTTTTACTGGATTTCCATTACTATTAATTATGAAATAAAGTCACTTTTTCTTTGTTCCATAGATTCCAGCGTTAGTGCTCCCGTTCACTAAATTAGGAAACCCGAGTACAGTTGGGGAAGTCGGCGGGGTCTCGGGCTTAGGCAAGAATGGCTTGTGCGTTGTTCGGTCTATTGTGAGCACTCCGCATACTAAAGGGCGACCACACTGCAGGGGGTTCGAATGTGAATCTGAACCTGAACTAAGCTCCCCGACTTAACCTACAAAGTTTCACAACTCTAGTTCCAGTGGTCTTAAAGCTGGCGCTTTCTGTCGGTCCGTCAATTATGTGGATTGATGTATGTTTTATAACTGTTACCGTACTATGGGTATCAAACAAAAGCAGCCAATAAAAAACGTTAACCAACTACACCCCTTAAAGGGATATTTATCAACTATGTTTCAAAATATTGTGTGAATTAGCTCCGATTTTACTAGGCATTTATAAATTGTCCAATTAAATATGAAATTTGAATGGAACGCTATATTTTTAATCAAATAATTAAGTGTTAAATTTTTGAATGGATTCTCTCATTTGAAACGTAATTTAGTTTAGTAAAAATAAGATCCAGTAACACATAAATATTTAGCCTCCTCCAGCTATCCTTTTTGAGTAAACCAAATTTGAACAGGTTCATTTTATTTTTGAAAAATACCTTTTTAACCTACCTATATACCTATTTACTGCAAGTAATTAGGTACTATATATTTTCTGATACTTCCAAAATCTTTGGTACTATTTGTAGTTCGAAAAGAGCTTCCACGAATGCGCTTTTCTTTGTCTACTCAGAAACAGTTAATTAAGACTTGAATGAATGATTGACTTCAGTATCTACTTACAACCAACAATTTTAAAGTTGTTCATAAAAGGAAGTACTATTTTTAGCGTCACGTTTTAAATAAAACCTTATTGTTTTATTTAAAATGTGACACGTAAGCCTCCAAATTAAAACAAAAGAAATATATATACCTATTTTAAGGAAACCCATTTCTTATATCCAGTATAGATCTCCAAAAATGCTCATTTGTTTTACGCTGTATCTTTATAGGTAGTTCAGCGTTCGTGATTTCCAATCCATTAGTTGATTTATCAATATAAATTGGTTTTATCAGGATTCGAATATATTGCTTTTCGCTTTTGTAATTTTTAGATACACTTTGGAGTATTTTTATTAATTATTTAATTAGCTTTTTTGCGTTATTTTTAAATTAAAATACTATGAGAGGGAAAAATATTAACGTTAAATGGCTTCAAAAATTATCTCCTCTTTTTATTAATACGCATCACAATCAAACATTTTTATTAAATTTTATATTTTATATATATTAAATATATTTTATATGTATATAATAGTTAAAATACATTAGGTTGGCTCTATCACATATTATGTTTAATTTCCTCTATTCTTTATCTCAACTGAAGTTTACTAACGTACTCTTTAAACCTTGAGTAATACGTAAAATAAAATTTGCAAATAAATAAGTCAATAAAAGAGTTTAATATTTACAACTATAAATAATTAAGCATTTTCTTTAAAATGAATTTTGTTTTTGGTAGAGTAAGGATACAGAAACTTTTTCGTAATTTTTAAAATTTACCTTTCAACCCAGAACCGCTCTATTTCCAAATAAAAAAATTGTCACTTCCACTAAAACACACAATAACCACTACACAAAAAATTCTACAAAAAAAAACTTTAAAAAAATATCTATCCCCGCACTGTCACACGTTTTATATATCCTTCACCATAATTATAATTTTAGTCACTGCTTTAAAAATAGTGCGGTCATCCGACGCGCGACAAACTCAAGTATATTACGGTATATATTTATTTTAAATTCCAACGCGACGCAGCGCAACCCCACGAGCGTACACTCTCGCGTATAGCGAGCAACTGAGATGTCTGGGATAGCTTAGGTTAGGTCGAAAAACGAGGGATATAGAGCCGTGAAAAAGCGCGAAAACCCACCGTTTTTATTGTTTCGGTGCCATTTTTCCCGCTTTTTCTTACGTTCCGTTCGTTTTATTAAAGAAATTATTCATTTCTATATTTAATTACGAGTTTCATTGCCTTTTTCTTTTATTTAGCAGGCTGCAAAAAACCTTTTTACTATTTTGGTAATTTTTTATTTGGTGAAAAATATCTTGGTGTTTTGAAAAGTAAATATTTCATTTTCTTCTTTCTCCTTACCTTTCGGTTTATGCTCTATTCCCAAATTAAATTTATTACAAATTTATTAGTTGTTGAAAACAGAGACTGGTCATAGAGTATTGTGTATTATTAGGTATAGGGAAATGCAAATGTAATGTAAAATATTAAAAGATTGGTTGCCAGAGAATAATTCAGAATAAAGTGAGGGTTAAAATTTAATTAATAAAATAAGGGCGTAAAAAAACAAACTTACTTTTCGTTTCGATAAAGATAAAGTAATTTTAAAAGTTTTGGACTTCTGGATGACCTCACTATAGTGCCGTCTGCGCCCAATAACCCTTTAAGATATAAAATAAAAAGAGTACTATACTTATTTAATCACTCTCTTTCTACCATACAAGACTAAACTTGCTCGCCAGTTCAAAAAAAAAATACACGTCAATAGTTCAACATTGATTATCTTATGATCCCTTAACGAAAAGGCCTTTGGAATAATTTTTTAGCTTCACTAAACTGGCCGATACCACTGATACAACCTCTAATCTGGAACCGAATTGTGCAGTTCATTAGATACTCAGCTAGTTTCGACTAATTAGACTACTAAAGAGTACCATGTGCGCAAATTGGAGTTAAATTTCGGAAAATCTCTCCTTACCTATTCCTTGTATATGACGCAGGCGGATGTTTGAATTTGACATATAACTCAGCAGCTAGCCGTTTAGTTAAATCAAAGGAAAGTGAAAAATTAAGCAACGTTTTAATCTGCAATTTTCAGAATGGCAATTCGCTTGTTGCGACCACACCACGCTCACTTCATTCGCTCGTCTCACGCAAATCGCAAATATCAATAAGTTTGTTTGAAAATAATAAACAAATTGCATAGTTCTTGCTTCATAATTAACTATACTACACTACGGCTAGCCGGCTAGCTTAACAAAAACATTCAAGCAATCGTCTAGCTGTTTAGTTAAATGCCTAACTTAACCATTTGCCTGCGTCATATCCATATTATAGAGATACCACGTGCATAATTTCGGTAATCTAGGTTCAAAGGTTAGGTCTCGGCGATATTGAATGGAATGTTAAACTTTTGATTTTTATATTAGATAAAGTTTTCACAAACATCGCAATGACTCGAGACAATCGAGAAAAGGCCCTCAAATCACAAGCAGTAATCAAAAGTAATCGGTAATAATCTAATATTTCAGTTTCTTTTCTTTTTATCTTTCAATTTATTCTCTGTTCCCAAATTAAACTACATATGAATAAGTCGTGTCAATTGTTTTTTGTTTAGTTTTATAATCATTAATATGGTTAGTTCTTTTCCAAAATATGTATTTTAGGATAGTTACAACATATTAAATAAATAAATAAATCCCCAGACAAACACACCAACTGTAAGGCCCCAAAGTAAGCAGTCTTTGTGTTATGGATGACTATACAGCGAAGTGGGGGTAACCCAGAATAAGCATTCATATAATAGGTCTTTACCTATGAAACTGCCGTTTTGCCGTAATGGTCATTTCAAATGAAAATATTTTTTTTTTGACTGATAATTCTAATTTCAAATTAATTTTATTTGACAAACATGGAATTCTTTTTCTAAAATCGTCATTTGTTTAATAGTTAGTGCTTTGTTTTCAACGCATTCGAACATTTTTCGTCATCATGGATAAGTTAAAAATTCGAGTAATTATGGAGTATGAGTACCGTCGTGGCAGCAAAGCGGCACAAGCAGCACGCAACATCAACGACGTTTACGGAGTGAACACTACAAACGAACGCGCCACCCGTTATTGGTTTACCCGCTTCCGTTCTGGAAATTTTGACCTGAAAAATGAACCCCGTGGTCGTCCGAAAACTTTGGTCGACAATGACGAATTAAAGGCAATTGTGGAAGCTGATGAAACTCAATCCACGGCTGAATTAGCAGCAGCATTTGACGTTAGCATCAAAACAATATTGGTCCATTTGCGTCAAATTGGCAAGGTAAAAAAGCTTGACAAATGGGTACCCCACGAACTCAATGACCGCCAGCGCGAAGTACGCGTGGAGACGTGCCTTGCACTGCTCAGCAGGCATACAAATGAAGGAATTCTGAACCGCATTGTTACTTGTGACGAGAAATGGATCTTGTTTGACAATCGTAAGCGCTCAACAAGTTGGTTGGACCCTGGTTCAGCACCCAAACAATGCCCTAAACGAAAACTTACCCCTAGAAAAGTGATGGTCACTGTTTGGTGGTCTAACGCGGGTGTGATTCATCACAGCTTCTTGCCAAACGGGACAAGCATTACTGCAGATGTGTACTGTGAAGAACTGAACACAATGATGGAGAAGCTCGCACGTCTCCAACCAGCTTTGGTCAATCGTTCGGCTCCACTGCTCCTGCACGACAACGTGCGACCTCATACTGCACAGCAGACGGTCTCCAAGCTACAAGAGTTGGGGTTGGAAGTTCTCCGTCATCCACCGTACTCACCAGACCTTGCGCCTACAGACTTCTACTTTTTCCAGAATTTGGATAACTTCTTGGCGGGAAAAAAATTCAATACCCGAGAGGCAGTACAAAATGCCTTTGAAGAATTTGTTGCCTCCCGTCCAGCTGATTTCTTCAAGAAAAGCATCAATAAGCAACCAATGCGTTGGCAAAGATGCATTGATTGCATGGGTGATTATTTTGATGAATAGAAATAAAAAATATATAAAAAAATTACGCTTCATTTATTTCGTGAAAAACGGCAATTTCATAGGTAAAGACCTAATATAAATATCAACAAGCATCACCTGAGAAACGATTCTCTCATCCCTCATTTCATGACGATAATGTCCACAATGGCCCCTCAGGCCACCCCAGTTCCCCAGACCCCTCAGGTCTTAGGCCCTCCCGCGTCCCCTTCCTCCAGTGACATGGAGTGCGAAGTAGACGCCCCTCTGCGCCGCAAGCGCGCACCCGCGACTGAGTCTTCCTCGGACGCCACCCCAACTGGCCCTGAGCCTCCCTCTTTCACCCTTGTTAAGAAGCGCTCTAAGAAGCGCTCGAAACAAGACCCGGCGCCCTCGACGCCCGTCCCTACACCCCCTGCGGCGTCTTCAACGCCAGCTGCCCCGGTGTCTTCAACACCCGCTCCGGCCCCAACTTCTGTCAAGGCCAAGGTCCCACCACCCGTTTTCCTTCGGGAAAAGGGTAAATGGACTGAGATCTCGACATTGTGCAATGAGCACAAGATCCATTACACCCGAGCGGTAAACTCGGGTGAATCTATTAAAATCACTGTCTCGTCGATAGACGATTTCCGAGTTTGACTAAGCTCCTCACCGTTAAGCAATATGCTTATCACACTTATGCTCTGTCAGAAGAGCGTAAGATCAGAGCGGTACTCAGGGGAGTCCCGTTCGAATTATCGAACGAGGCTATCCTGTAGGATCTGCAGTCCCAAGGCTTCCCGGCACTCACGGTGCATAAAATGCACAGCAAGTACGGGAGGCAACACCCTCTCGCTTTGGTGATTCTCGCCAACGTCCCCAAGTCCAGGGAGATCCTGAAAGGGGTTAGCACTATATGCGGCCTCTCTGGGATCTCGATCGAGGCGCCTCATCGCCGCGGTCATCCCGGCCAGTGCCATCGGTGCCAGTTGTACGGGCACGCGGCGGCCAACTGCCGCGCACCGCCCAGGTGCGTCAAGTGCCTGGTCCCTCACTTCACTAAGGAGTGCAATCGCACTCCTGAAACTCCCTCTCCTCCCGATTGCGTGCTTTGTGGCCAGTCCGGCCACACCGCAAATTACAGGGGCTGCCCTCGTGCACCCCGTTGTATGCGCTCCAAATCCAAGAGGGCGGCACCCAAACAGGCGCCGCGCCTTTCTCAAGAAAACTTTCCGCCGCTGCGTAGCCGGGTTCCTCCGGCTGCAAAGCCTACACAGTCCAGGCCTGCCCCAGAAAACTGGAGGCAGCGCCCCGCATCGAATCCCATCCCGGCTCCTCGCCCATACAAACCCACTCCTCAATCCTCCGTAGCAGACGATATGCGTATCGTCTGCGACGCTATGAAAAATGTCGATGTTAGTGAAATCGCAGTCTTAGCCCGTAAACTTAGGGCTTCACCTACTCCGACAGAGCGTTTGCTAGCTCTGGCGGAGCATAGTTCCCTTCTCAATTCATTATAGGTTCATTTAAATGAATTGATCCCTAAATCATGCTTCGGCCGACCTCTGCCCAGCCCCGGCTTCACCGGAGGCTGCCCAGAACGGCCACCAACTCATGTCCCTTTGAGCACCTTCAGTGCAACTTTCACTACAGGCGGAAGACCCGCTAGCGGGTCTCCGCCAGCGCGCCCAACTTCCCGACGGGTGTCGCTTCCGATGAAGGCTAACGGTAATAACTACAGCCAAAAGGTGGTTTTTAGTGGGTAGGTGCCATTCTGGTGAGTCCCACATAACCCCCCGCAGAGGAATTTACCTGCGGGCGGTATGCATGACGCATCTTCCACCTCCCTCCCGTGAGGGTGCCTCGGCAGCAAAAAAAAAAAAAAAAACACCTGAGAACAAACATTTTGACACAAGTGAATGCCCCGGCCAGGACTCGAACCTGGGACCTACGGCGTATGGGGCAGGGCTACTAACCACTAAGCTACTTGGTCGTCAATAATTAAATTTATCATCGAATACTTTGTTTGTAACTTTATCAAAATTGTTTAAATAGCGTTCTTTATTTATTTAAGTTCATATTTTACAAAAAAACTAATTGTAAAACAATTATTGTGAGTACATATATTATACAGTTCATTCATTTTTTTTTCACCAAGACGATTTTTTGTCTTGTACAAAGACAATATGATTATAACAACATGTTTGAGTGATTTGCGTTCATAAAATGAATAATAAAATAAATCCAAAATACAGATATAAGGCAAATAGCATAGTTAATATTCGCAATATTTATATATTTTTAATTTCCCAGAAAACAATTATGTATTCGAATTGTGCAATTCCAACAAAAGAACATAAAATAAATGTGTTATTTTCTAAACTATTTAAGTAGGTATGTTAAAACCATGTTTTTAAACATTATTATCTCTTATATTACGTGTTATATCTATATTGATAAAATTTCACTGTACAAACTATAGTGGCAACGTGTTGACGGATCTTTTTGTAAATGGTTTATCTTTTAAAGAATTTGTATTTAATTTTATTGATTTCAATTATTAGGTATGTTTTTGTATGACAAATCAAATCCAACTAACCGTGCTCTAGAAAAATTTAAGGAGTCAGTTTTATAGTATTTAAAAACTATTTGTTTTATCTGAATAATAAATACCTAATACGAACGCCTTTATATTTAACCCTTATTCATACATAAAGGCTGTGTATTACAAAAATTTAAATTAGTTAACTTTATTTATTTACTATAAATTTGGTAGTTTAATTGTAAATATATAACAAAAATTCAATATAGGTGAAGTTCAATCCTTTCTAACCTGGTAAAGTATGATGTGTTCATTATAAAGATTAGGCTAAATCTCAAATAACCAGTCATTCTCGCTCCGATCGCCACGCGGTGCGGACGTGCAAGACCCAGTTCTCCGTTGATCGGTCCCTTCCCGCCATTCCGTGGCGCTCAGTCAACTGACGTCACAGTCTAGCGTGTTGGTTCCGTGCTACGGTTTTCAAGGTTTTTCTACTCCGTCTGAGTGCTTTCGAAGTGTGATTTTTCTTTGCGACTAAGCCCCTTAGTCTTCAAAGTGCTGTGCTAAGTTGTGTTGTGCTTGTGCTGAGTGCAGTGTTGTGCCCAGCGGAAGTAGTCTGGTTTCAGTGCAAAGGATACTTAACGGTGACAACGAATTTGTACTGAACCAGTCCTTTTATTTTTATTTTATTTCTCCTCTCCATTTTATTTATTTTTCTCCTATTTTCATATTTATTTTATTATATCTGTGTGTTCTCGTGTGTATTTGTCCTTTCTGTCGGTAAAGGTTGACCCTAACGCGGTCAACTCTTTGCCTGCGTACCCTTTTTAGGTTTCCATGTAGCGGTGACAACGAAGTTGTACATTACCAGTCCTTTTTTTATTTTATTTCTTTCTCTATTTTATTTATTTTCTACCTTTTACATATTTATTTTTATCATATCTGTGTGTCTTCGTGTGTATTTGTCCTTTCTGTCGGTAAAGGTTGACCCTAACGCGGTCAACTCTTTACCTGCGTACCCTTTTTTAGGTTTCTAGGTAGCGGCCTTCGGCGTACTACGGTTAGTTTTAATTTATTCTCCCCAGCCCCCCTACCGCTGGTAGGGAGGATAGCCGCTAGGGTTCGCTAGGTTTTTATTTAGGAACTCTAGGCATATATATATTGTTGTCCTTCCCCAACCCCTCCGCAATGGCTTCCCTGAACCCCGAGGAGGTTCTCAATAAGCTGATCGCTGATTACGACGCCCAAGGCACTCATTGCCCTCCTCATATGATTCGCACACTGCAATCCTTTCTCCCTCTAATCATGGCACTGATCACACCGGCCCCTCAGGCCACCTCCATCCCTCAGACCGCTCTGGTCTTAGGCCCTCCCGCGTCCCCTTCCTCCAGTGACATGGAGTGCGAAGTAGACGCCCCTCTGAGCCGCAAGCGCGCACCCGCGACCGAGTCGTCCTCGGACGCCACCCCAACAGGCCCTGAGTCTCCCTCTTTTACGCTTGTTAAGAAGCGCTCGAAACAAGCCCCGGTGCCCTCGATGCCCGTCCCTACACCCCCTGCGGCGTCTTCAACGCCAGCTGCCCCGGTGTCTTCAACACCCGCTCCGGCCCCAGCTTCTGTCAAGGCCAAGGTCCCACCACCCGTTTTCCTTCGGGAAAAGGGAAATTGGACTGAGGTTTCGACATTGTGCAATGAGCACAAGATCCATTACACCCGAGCAGCCAACTCGGGTGAATCTATTAAAATCTTAGTCTCGTCGATAGACGACTTTCGTGCTTTAACAAAGCTCCTCACCGATAAGCAATATGCTTATCACACTTATGCTCTGGCAGAAAAGCGTAAGATCAGAGCGGTACTCAGGGGAGTCCCGTTCGAATTATCGAACGAGGCTATCCTGGAGGATCTGCAGTCCCAAGGCTTTCCGGCACTCGCGGTGCATAAAATGCACAGCAAGTACGGGAGGCGTCACCCTCTCGCTTTGGTGGTTCTCGCCAACGTCCCCAAGTCCAGGGAGATCCTGAAAGGGGTTAGCACTATATGCGGCCTCTCTGGGATCTTGATCGAGGCGCCTCATCACCGCGGTCATCCCGGCCAGTGCCATCGGTGCCAGTTGTACGGGCACGCGGCGGCCAACTGCCGCGCACCGCCCAGGTGCGTCAAGTGCCTGGTCCCTCACTTCACTAAGGAGTGCAATCGCACTCCTGAAACTCCTTCTCCTCCCGATTGCGTGCTTTGTGGCCAGTCCGGCCACACCGCAAATTACAGGGGCTGCCCTCGTGCACCCCGTTGTATGCGCTCCAATTCCAAGAGGGCAGCACCCAAACAGGCCCCGCCTCTTTCTCAGGAAAACTTTCCGCCGCTGCGGAGTCGGGTTCCTCCGGCTGCACAGCCTACACAGTCCAGGCCTGCTCCAGAAAACTGGAGGCTGCGCCCCGCATCGAATCCCATCCCGGCTCCTCGCCCATACAAACCCACTCCTGAATCCTCCGTAGCAGACGATATGCATATCGTCTGCGACGCTATGAAAAATGTCGATGTTAGTGAAATCACAGTCTTAGCCCGTAAACTTAGGGCTTCACGTACTCCGACAGAGCGTTTGCTAGCTCTGGCGGAGCATAGTTCCCTTCTCAATTCATTATAGGTTCATTTAAATGAATCGATCGTTCGAATTGAACTGAAGCGTTCTTCAAACGCTCCGAAACCCATCCCAATCCTCTAGTTCGTGATTCAGTCTCATATACTACTCCTGTGTTAGATTCGAAGTTCAAAGTCGCTAGGCCTAGGAATACGCAAGCGTACTCATCCACCAGACTGTCACGCGATCTCGAAGCCCTTCTGGCCGCAAATTCTAATTCTAACGTAAATTCTAACTCTAACGTAAATCCTAATTCTAACGTAAATGCGAGTTAATTCAATTTTATTTTGCAATTATTTTAATTTTTGATTTTCATTTTGAGCACCTTCAGTGCTATGTATTCACCTTCAGTGCTTTGAGCACCTTCAGTGCTATGTAATCCCAGCGGGTGACCCCTTCTGGGCCCCGCTAGCGCGGCCTCTTTCTCCAATTGGCCGTCGCTCATATGAAGGCTGAGTGGCAAAAATGCACGAGCCGACAGGGGGTTTTTAGTGGGTATGGTCCCGGTAGGCGTCGGGACGAGTCCCACATAACTTTGGAATCGCGCCAGAGTATGCGTCAGGGCATTTTTATCCTCCTGCCCTTCCCGCGGAGGGGAACAAAAAAAAAATCTCAAATAACCTTTTTAGCACAGTTGGCAATTTTTATAAGGCAAAAAGTAATAAAAACATTACTCTTATCATTACACGTAAATTTATCATTTGCTAAATAAAACTATTCTTATATACTTTAGCCTTTTGTAGTAAATGATAAAAAGCCTATATTTATTATTTATTGTTAACAGTTTTATCCATTGAAACTGTATATCTTAACTTAAGAAGCATATTTTGCCACATTTTTTATTGTGCCTTTGGCAAAAATATTGTTTAAATAAATAAAAAGTCTTATTAAGAATCATAATCGTTTATGTACGTCTGAATTATACTAATACTAGACAGGAACAGTTTGAAAAATTTTATAATTCACGAGTATATGCATAATTATGTATGAAATACTGCTACGAAAAAGCATTAAGAAAAAAATATTTGGACATCAATAGATTTTTTATAAATCTCTGCTAAAGAATTTAAGATACAATTTGGCTAACGAGTCTGCCACACAAATACTGTATTTTCCAGATAATATTGAAAATGGAGATGAGAAGAAAATACTTTCTGACCTTCTTACGAAGAACTGAAATTTGGTTTGTGCTTGGGTTTACTCGTATGTGCAAGCAGACGCTTTATAACAAATTAATTGAACATTTCACGACTGTATACAGGTATTCCATTACCTATTTTATTTTACATTCACCGTCGCTCTACTACAAAGTAATATATGCGTAGATCCCCTACCACTGATTCTGGCCGGCCTTTTTGTCGTACGTTTCTATCTGAAATTCGCCGATAGCTCTGTTTGATTCGGGGTGTTCCCACTAGTTTCAATGGATTTTAAAATATTTTTATGTCAAAGAATTTGATGCGTGATTTAAGAGGGGTTTTGCGAATTTGGCCATTTCATTTTGGCTTTAAAAAAATATCATTTTCTACTTTTCGGTGGAGTTTTTATAGAATACAACAAAACAGTTTTTATTCTATGCTCACTCTTGGTTAAGAATTAATTTCATAAAGTATCTTTGTGAAGTTTTTCGTAACCACCCATTGTTACAAACACAAATGTATAGGTATCTATTTTTAAAAATACCATGGGATTTAGTTTTATTATGAGAATTAACATTGCATTATTTTTAATGACAACATTTAATTGTCATCTCTTTAGCAGGTTTACATATCCATCAATAGTGCTGTTCTGTTATTGTAGAAAGAAGAAATTAGAACAAATGAAATTCGATATTTGCAAGAATGGCGAGAAGTAAATCTTACCTTACATAAATGTACTCCACCAATGCCCGTCTGCGTAGTTGGTAGCTCACCTAATCGGGCAGTCTGGCAGTAGTTCTGTCATTGTTCGAGTGACAGAACTCGACGTCGGCTCCGCCTACCGATTGCTATGGATTCGAGGGCTTTAATTGCAAACTGCCTGCAGCTTTAGAATAGGAGCTGGTTAGGATTTTTTGGAATTGGTTTTTATTAACACTCCTAAGATATTACTTGGTCAGTAAAAAGATACAAATTTTTTTTATTTATTTGGTTAATAATTCATTACAAATTACATGGTAGGTATTACAAAATTACAAAGGTAAGGCTGCTGTAAAGTACTTGTATTTGAAAGAGAACTGCTTTGGAGGAACATTTTTATTTTATTTTTAATATTTAATACGTTCATAATAATTGCATAGGAAGAAATTAATTGTCTTGTAAACTTTTTCATGGACCTGCACTTTTCCACCCTGGACATATACCGCATAATGAAATACTGTTTTGAAACAATGGCTCTTTGATAATATTCCAAGATATTTAAGAGTGCTTAACTCTTTTTTTACACCTTAACTGAGCCTGTATGTATGTAGGAACGCGCCCGCAAATGGAATGAATTATGAGAAAAACAAAATGAGTCCTATTTATACATATTATCGTTAAATATTCCTTTTATTTAATTGAAAAACGAAAATATTTATCAAATTTTTCGTAATTTTCACTTAAACATTCATTTTACAGTGGTACTAGGGACTTTACTAAAAATATTCTAAAAATTTACTAAAAATATTCTCATTTTACCCACCATGAAAATGAGGTAACTTGGTTATGCTTGTATGAAAGGCATGAAACAATGTTATTTAAGACATTAAGGCAATGCCAACACAAGGTCACAGTCGGCAATGCATTTTCAATACATGATTTATGATGAGGCACGAAAGCCATGCAATATCAAAAGTATTGAGTGATCGATAGCCACCCTTTAAATATTAAAATAAGTCCCACGTTTAGGACATAACCACGATATAACCACGTTAAGGACAGTGCTCCTAGACTAGATTTGACTTAAAGCTCGACGGGCCCCGACAGTTGTACAGACTAAATACTGCAAGTACGAGTTGTGATTTTAAGCTATTGGCTTTATGGTAGAGTATTAAACAAACATTTATTTGCTATACCAGTTTATATTTTGAAATCGTTATAAACTAGAATTCTTTCAACTTAATTTGCTAGAATTATCAAGTGTTTATTTGAACCATACCTAATCAATTCTCATCAATATTTATTTTGTGCTTTTAATTTATTTAGTAATTATTATAATCTAATGAGGATAATTATTTTACTTTTATGTATAGATGAAATTTTAATTTTATTTGGAATGTTTTTGAATTTGGATGAAAGGATAAAAACATATATTTTTTTATATACTTAAATTTAAAAATGTATTTCTATATGAATATATTACAAATAAGAATGTGGTAGAAAGTTTTGAGATAAGTATATAGCTTATTTTGAATCATACATGTTATCAAATAGAGAATACCCTTTGTGTCAAAATGTAAAAGGTAAAATGTTATACTCAGGGCTATGCCTGAAAACCAGCGCGGTTGGAACTTTTTGTTTCCAGCCACATTATGCTGAGGTATGGCCACTGTGTGGCTTTTTTTTTGTGTTACTATTTTTGATATAATAAACTTAATTTTCATTTTCATTTTCAAAATGTCGGAGACATCCTATTATTTGGATAACTTTGAAGCAATTATAAAAACGTAAACTCTGATGTCTTCAACTCCCTTTGGTAGATTATACAGAATGTTGTACAGAACATATCGAAATACTTAAAATGAATGATATGGCACAAAATACTCTATAAAGTAAGCAGATTTTATGTTATGGATGTCCACACAGCTAACTGGGGGGAACTAAGCATGAAAATACATAATATATAAATATCAACAACCATGACCCAAGGAGAAATATCTGTGTTCATCACACAAATGAATGCCCCGACCAGAACATCTGGCATATGAGGCAGGGCTACCCACTCACTATGCTAATTGATAAATGGATATGGTTACTAAATGCAAATACTTATTTTCTACCTAATCAAGAACCTTTGATTGCACAAAATATTTAGCTAGGGCAAAAGGTCTAGAAACTATATGAGAGGAACCAGCTATTCTTATGTTTTTGAAACCTCAAAGTCTTGCACTACCGGACTATTAGTTACAAGTAGAAGTTTATGTTCTATACTCCGAGAACGTTGCTAATTATTGTAAATTACTTTATTATAAAAATCTGCTTTTAAAACGGTTTCTTTCTTTTTGTCCACTTGCTTCTTTAAAACCATTTCGGCCGCCGATTTTGATGCGGTTTGCCCTTCGTTACACGAGGAAGTGATAATTGTAGAATTTGTAAACATTTGTACAATATCTTACAAAAAATTAAGATGAAATATTGAATTATAATCTCATTAAAAAGAAGACCTCAATTTTGATAATATTGCTATCACAGGTTTTCTGAGTAGGTACTCATGTTTTTACAATAGCATCTTTAAATTCGACTTCAGTCGTCAGTGTCTGATTACCGCAGTAAAAAGTGATGGCATTAAATATCATGTTTTGTTGTTTGTTGGGGCCTGGATTCAAATCCGGGCGCAGGATAACTTTCTGTGGTTTTAACATTTCAACGTAATACAATATTTTTGCTTGCTTTATTTTCAACTTTGTATTATTTTTTTAAGTTCTTAGAGAGCATTTACTTTGATGTTATTTTGTAATCGTGGAATATGGTAAAATTACATGTGACATAAAATGTTTTTAGTTAATACATGCTCCTATTCAGAAAAACAAATAATATTGTTGTTGAACACTATATTGTTATGTAGGGTGTGAAGGCGGTAGAACCTTAAGTTGATTTTGAACAACATTTAAAAAGCAAAATGAAGGATCAGAATTAGCGGGTTAGACATAGTCTTAGAACGAAATTATCAAAACAGCTAATATCATACGTGAACAACAAGAAGAATGGTAAAAGAGAAATAAAATCATAATTTGCAGTAATTATTTTTTACAAAAAGCTATTGTTTATTAACACAAAAAAAGCACTAACAACAAAAAGCATGCATACCTTTGAATAGCTACACTGATTTTCATCAAACATGGCTACGAACATTCCGGATTTCAAATAAAAAAAAATTGGTCGCTCCAATCATATGCTAGATACGATGGCATAGACACAGAGAAACGGATACACACAAACATACGAGAAACCAATAACACCCCTGTTTTGGGGTACAACATCGCACGCTGAAGTGTAAGTGGGTAGCCATGATGACTACAAAAGGGACAGCTCGGCCAGGCAAGCACAAAGATCTACAATGATCTTAAAAAGGGCCTAAAAAACATATACTTAAAATTTAAGAGGTATTTAACTTTAATATTTACAAACGTATCTAAAGACTTATGTACAAAGTAAAATACGATGAGAGTAAATTTTCATGTAATTTGTTAATTACGACTACAGTGTCTTCTTAGGTGTTCTTAAGTCTTAAGCATCAATGCGCAATATGTATAAGCAGATAAAATAACTATTTTAATATTTCAGCTTTAATGAACGCCTGTATTCACAGCAACTTTATTATTTGTCTTCCAAGACTTTTTACATCTTGATTAGTAAGCAAAGGTAACTTCGTTATAATGCTCAATTTACGCGTGAAATATTATTACATAATTATTACGTTTTTATAATCTCCTTGCTTGCTAGATCTCCTTTGGCGGCACCCAAAAAGGCCCCGCCCCCTTCTCAGGCAAACTTTCCGCCGCTTCGTAGCCGGGTCCCTCCGGCTGCAAAGCCTACACAGCCCAAGCCTGCTCCAGAAAACTGGAGGCAGCACCCCACTGCACTCCCGAATCCCATCCCGGCTCCTCGCCTATTCATTTCCACTCCTCAACCCTCCTTAGCAGATGATATGCGTATCGTCTATGAAGCTATCAAACACGTCGATGTTAGGGAAATTTCAGTTTTAGCCCGTAAACTTAAGGCTTCACGTTTTCCTACAGAGCGATTGCTAGCTCTGGCGGAGCATAGTTTCCTTCTCAATTCATTATAGGTTCATTTAAATGAATTGGTCCCTCAATCAAGCTTCGGCCGACCTCTGCCGGCCCCCAACTCATGTCCCTTTGAGCACCTTCAGTAAAAGTGTCACTGTGTCGTCGCCAGCGCAACCACTTCCCAACGGGTGTCGCTTCCGATAAATACTAACGGTTAAATATTGCCACAGCCAACAAGGTGGTTTTTAGTGGGTAGGTGCCATTCTGGTGAGTCCCACATCACCCCCGCAGAGGTCGGTATTTTCCTGTGGCGGTATGCATGACGCATCTTCCACTTCCCTCCCGTGAGGGTGTTGCTTCGGCGGCAAAAAAAAAACTTAGCTTGGCAGTCTATTACAAGTCATCCTACCGATAACATCTCGAGTCTATTACAAGTCAGCCTACCGATAACATCTCCAGTCTATTATAAAGCCAGTCTACTACAAACTCATGCTGAAGCTACCTGACGCTGAAGCTGCCTCATGCTGAAGCTACCTGACTCTGAAGCTGCCTCATGCTGAAGCTAACTGACTCTGAAGCTGCCTCATGCTGAAGCCCCTGACACTGACGCCTGATCCTGCTGCTGGCCCTGATGATTCTGCCTGCCGCCTCATCATGCCTGCTGATCCAACCTGCTCCTCCTGTTCCTGCTCTCGCTGATCCTACACGCGCCTGAGCGCCTTCACCGTGACAGCCTTCACGGCGACCCCTCCGATTAATTCATGTCCGTGACAGTGTTTGGAATAAAAACTTTTATTACGTTACAATACGTGTTGTGGAAGTTGTAGAGTGCAGCCATATACCAGGTTTGGTATCGATCCTATGCAAACATGCAGCGTCCTTTTATGTTTTATTGAGAAGAAGACACATTTACCACACATATTTTCCAAATTGCTCGAATAAGTAAATAAAAAAGTTTCGTGCATTGGTCTCGTATAATGACATACCGATCACACTAGCTTCATCATTCACAGGTGGACCAAGATATTTAAGTGAAAACTCGCAAAACGCCATGGACATGATAAACCTAAAATAATACAAAATTACTACCCGTATCTTAAAATATTTAAGGTTACAGATGTCAAAGTGTGTTTGATTGTTTCAAGACAAACGACTTAACTGATCCTAGTGAAATATTGCATACATTTTTAGGGATACAAAATAGGACGTGCAAACTGCGGCTAAAAAGCTAGTGATATTATATAACTATATAATACTAACAAAAACTATTCCAAATACTTTTTGTTAGTATTCTTGACCCTTGGAATTCAAAGACGTAAGCTCTACAGACAAGGGTGGCATAACTTGACAAAGGTTTTCGGGGCTGTATGTAACTTAGATCGTAAGTAGACCAGTATTTCTTTTTGTTACTATATATCTCTATAAATTATGATGTTATAATTCTTGCCAATGTTTCAATATTTTATTTATTTATGAATCTAAGATAAAATGGTTATTGCCTACCTGCATAATAAATATAATTCTTCATGAGAGGTTCACAATCAACCTCACACTCTCATTAATATACCTAAATGCTTATAGAATTTCCTTACATTAAATGTATAGCCATATTTAATGTAATTTAAATGTAAATCTTCTTCTTTCTGTTGATTTTTCTTGAAGTATCTTATAGGCTATTGATTTAGCTATGGCTTTTATTTTATTTTGTAATGCTAAAGGGAAGTAGCGGGTCATTCCCAATATAAGTATGATCTGTGAGTAATCACTGGGATGTCCTAGAAACATGCTGTTATCAACAACACTAAAATAAGGGAATTATTTTCTTTTTTTAATCTGTTTGTTATAAAACTGAATTTAATTTATTTAATAAATCAAATATCATTTTAACTTTTATAATAACAAAGTTATTTTAGGATTATCTTCTTTATTAAATTAAATATAACATTTGAAAAAACTATTGGTCTTAAAACAAAAAAGATAGACGCTTGTTTATCTGTCTAAATGTATAACCCAACTAAATTAAAATGTCAGTCCCGAGTGATGACATTGGTTGATTTGACACTTTTTTTTAAAATAAACTCGTTTTATTTAACTAGAATTAAATAAAAGATAAAAAGATTAAAGATAATTAGTAGGTAGATAATTAGACATTAATATTTTTAAGAAAGTTTTGGAATTGAACAACTTAAATATTTATGTGAAAGTTAATTTGACTATTGGATAATTTATATAATTTTGAGAAGCTCATAATTACTGAAACTTAATTTAAAAATCAATTCTCTTTCAATAACTTCAGTTGTTTTGAATGAGGTCCTTCAAATTTAAATTCAAGTATTTATTTCTCAACATTGACAATTAATTATGATTATTGACGTTAAATAAAGCATGACTCTACCACTTATTCAAAAATACCTTCGTGAAGTAGAACTGGCAAGAAACTTGACGGGTACAATTTTTTCAAAAGAAATTTACTATATCTCTTTACGTCTATACAAATTATTCTTATCTGCATCCGTTAGAATCCTCCCGTCAACCATCTGAACGACAAACACCCTCAAACGGCACCCCTTAATTTCAGTTATTTGACAAATTTCTTATTGAAGAACTACCATCAACCATCTTTGCTATCAAATTAATTGCGTGTAAGTTGGTACTCTGCATTCGTTTTTATTATGTTTATTAAATATTAAATAACGAAAATATTTCTATCTATCCATCTTGCTCTGAGTACTCTTTAGTAGCAAAATCACGTTTCACACTTAGATTGTTTGAGATATCGATCAGGGAATGATTACGCCCTAACTGCACGGCACCTAGTCTCAGATAGACTTGCGTTCAAAATGGTTCAGAGTATCTGCGGGTCAATCTACCTTTACTAGGGTGAAATTGGCAGACTAAGTTGTAGGTTGTAAGCTTGGAGCGGATAATTGACTTCATAAATTCAAATATTATTACTTCTCAAGAGAATATTTGCGCAAAATCTGAATTCTAGAAGATTACAATGTTATGTGTAAATTAAATACAGGCAAATAATTACGATTGGCGTGTTATTTTTATGGAAAGAAATAGATTTACTATAAAATACCTTTTATACCTAAAGAATACTAGTTTTGTATGTACCAGAATGTTTGTGAATTATTTGCATTAATTCCAGTGACTTGTGTAATGAAAATCCAGCCTTTGGCTAAGTAATGTGAATTACTTTTAACTTTAACTGATTTAAAAAAAGGTGCGGCTTCTCAGTTTGTCCGTTTATTTCTTTTCTATGAATAAAAATAGTAAGAATTCATGCGGAAGGGATATCTAGTTAAGCGGGTTATTAAATAGCGCGTGTATTGCACCTTGTAAACCAGCGTAAAAGTTATAATTTTATTAGTTAAATTTTGCATGAAGTCGGTTTCTGTTCTTTATAAAATAGTTTTTAATATTTATTTATCTTTTCTTAATGCAGAAATCGCATTGAAATGGAAAAAATAAGGAACAGAAAGTATACTTTGTTCTTTATTATAACCTTAAACTTTGCGAATAACCAAATTCAAGGATACGGCTCCATACAGGTCCATTGATATGGTACAATTTATAGGCCTAAATTTACATTTCTTTGAGGACAAAATTTTATTAATGGGACATGTATAGGGGGTCAGTAGAAGCTTAACCCAAAGTTTGTGGGCTTGCCACCCTTGTCCCGCGGCCGCCATCTTGGAAAAAGGGGTGAGAACGCTTTTTTCGCAATATCTGCTAAAATATTAATCGTACAAAAATCTTGTAAAATCATAATTTGTAGTAAATCGCTTTGTCTACAGTTTTGTTTACATAACTTTTTACCGTAAACTCAAAAAAAAGAAGTTATAAGCAAAAATGTGCAAAAATCTCTTAAAAAAAAATTATTTTACTTTATAGATTTTTTTTACATTTTACAAGAAAATTACTTCAGATCAATCCAGATGGTCTTTTGAGGAATATTTGTATCTGATATATTTTTTTAATTTTATTCATTTATAACGCTTTTACAGCGTTCCAAAGGTGACCGGGTTCGTCAATACTCATTAGAATCCGGTCAAACCGAAAGGTTTACCTTCATTTTGTTTTTTGTTTTACTTTCAAAAATGTTTTGTTACATCCCTATAATTTAATCTAAATCTCTTTAATTCCTATAAAACCTAAAAAATACTTGTTTCTTACAATAATTTTTAAAAGGAGTGTACATTTTCAAGAATGTTAAGCAGGTAGAAAAGGTCCAAGTTACCGTTTGGAGACAAATAAATATCTGCCTGCTACGACTATTATACTTATATATATATTTAGCCTTCGACTATTGATAAGACTATTATATATATTTAGCCTTCGAAGGTTCAGCTGTATTTTCTTCCATATTTTATTCTTTTAGTTGTTCTACATATTTTGCCACGTGTAGACGTATTGAAAACTGTGTATATTGTTTTCAGTTTAAATAATAAAATTGCGAGTTTTGCGTGCTGAAAAGAAATGTCACAACCTGGGCTAGGTCTTTCGAGATCATCTAAAAAAATTTACAAATAAATGGTAATTATAAAAAAATACAAATAATTTGATTTAATTAGAAGTTAGACCCCAACATGTCCCAAAAAAAAAGTCAACATTATTTGTGTTCGTTTTAGCAGGCAACATTGACAATGAGTCTTTTCTATGTCGGATGTTGTCAAGTGGAGTAAGTTCACTAAGCAGAGGGGACAGCCACCTCACTCACAGCATACTTCATTCACATCTCATTGATAGTTGTCTGTCTGTATGTTTGATTGTTCGTTGCGCTTGAGTTCTTTCTTTCGGTTTCTTTCTAACTTTACAACTGTTAAATATGCTAAAAATACACAAAACAATTCAATTCAATTCTTTGGACTTAATGGCAACCAGCCATCGATACACAAAACAAAAAGATGTAAGTAACCCTTAAGTAAGTAAGTAAACCTTAGCTGTCAAAATGACATATTTTTCCGCCATTGATATTTTTTATTTGTGTTATGCACACTAATAATGCACAAATTCATTTCCTACCAATAAACAAAGTGTTCTAATAACAATTTAATAATCAAAAAGGGTTCTAAGCATCTTAAACTATTTTTTGATAAAGTTTACAAAGACTTGCATTTTGGGATATTTCTTTTTCATTTAGTGATAAACATTGCGACTTTCTTTAAGCGTGCATCATGAGTGATTGTTTTATACATTAAAAACCTCTTGGGAACATTAAAGTTCGAAATGTGAAAGCCAAAGGAGTGAAAACTTTGCTTAAGCGAGCAAAATTCAAAAACTTGAATGAATTATTTCTACAAAGTGTTTCTGAAGTAACTAATCACATTCCCTGCTACCATTATTATAGTGATAGTCGAACAGATAATGTTGTTCGTCTTCTCAGCAGTAGCAGTTCATCATCTTCAGTATCAGAAAATTTAAATACAGATTTCGAAATCCAGGATCAGAGTCACTTGCGTCAAAGCTGTCTGAGGAAGATATGTCATGTACGTCATTAAGTTACAAAAAAAGCATTTTGGATCTTGTTCTCAAACGTTTTGACGACGAGGCGAAGAGCATTGCTGATCGCATAGCAATTGTTTCTAGCTTAGTCGATGTTAGAGCTAGGTATCACAAGGATTGTAGAAAGCAATTGTACTCCAAAAAATGGTGTGACGAAAATAGACATGATGAGCGTAAAAATAACATTGACAATCTATGCAGAGTGTTTTTGCTTACTTGCATGAAAATAGTGAAGAGTGCCAATTTTTAATTACGGATTTAATGAAATCTATTGAAGGAGATTACATTCCTGACAAGCGTACGGTCATCTAACGATTGAAGGCGAAGTATAAGAATGATATTGTAAACTTTAATGAAAATAAACAAGACAGCACTGTCTGCTTTAAAGGTTGCACTTATTTGCTTATAAGTTCTTTGTTTTTGATTTTAGGGTAAAAAGTTATATAAATATAATTGTAGACAAAGCAATTTGCTACAAATAATGTTATTACAACTTTTTTGCGCGATTAATACTTTTGCGAAAAAAGCGTTCTCACCCCTTTTTCTGAGATGGTGGCCGCTGAACAAGGGTGGCAACCCCACAAACTTGGGGTTAAGCTTCTACTGACCCCCCACTACATGTCCTGAAAATAAAATTGCGTCCTCAAAGAAATGTAAATTTGAAGTAACATTTCAATGGACTTCATTCTCGCTCCGATCGCCACGCGGTGCGGACGTGCAAGCCCCGTTCTCCGTTGATCGGTCCTTTCCCGCTATTCCGTGGCGCTCAGTCTACTGACGTCACAGTTTAGCGTGTTGGTTCCGTGCTGCGGTTTTCAAGGTTTTCTACTCCCTCTGAGTGCTATCGAAGTGCTTTTTTTTTTCTTTGCGACTAAGCCCCTTAGTCTTCAAAGTGCTGTGCTAAGTTGTGTTGTGCTTGTGCTGAGTGCAGTGTTGTGCCCAGCGTAAGTAGTCTGGTTTCAGTACAAAGGATACTTAACGGTGACAACGAATTTGTACTGAACCAGTCCTTTTATTTTTATTTTTATTTTATTTCTCTTCTCTATTTTATTTATTTTTCTCCTATTTCATATTTATTTTTATCATATCTGTGTGTTTTTCGTGTGTGTATTTGTCCTTTCTGTCGGTAAAGGTTGACCCTAACGCGGTCAACTCTTTACCTGCGTACCCTTTTTAGGTTTCTAGGTAGCGGCCTTCGGCGTACTACGGTTAGTTTTAAGTTATTCTCCCCAGCCCCCCTACCGCTGGTAGGGAGGTTAGCCGCTAGGATTTTGCTAGGTTTTTAGGAACTAGGCATTTTTATTATACTTATATTTATTCATATTACTGTCCCAACCCTCCCTAATGGATCCGCTAAGCGTTATTAACACGTTCACCCAGGCGCTTGCTGCGGTAGGCGTCTACATCCCGAAAGACATCATAACGCAGGCCTTGCAGGCATCAATCGCGTCCCCGGCCCCTCAGGCCTCAACCCCGGCCCCTCAGGCCTCCAACGTCGAGACCCCTCAGGTCTACAGCACTTCCTCGTCTCCCGCCTCGTCCGAGATGGACTGCGAATCGGTCGCATCCTCTCACGCGTCGCGTCGCAAGTGTACCGCTCCCGGGAGTGACTCCGAACCCGCGTCTGATACGTCGTCAGATGCCGTCACTTTAACCGGCTCTCCTGAGCCCGCGTTTCAACTTGTCGCCAAGCGCTCCAAGAAGCGCTCGAAGAAAGCTTCGGTGTCTTCAACACCAGCCCCCGCGCCGTTAAAATCGCTCGTGGTAACCGCGTCTCCGTCGGTCCCATCGAAGCCAGCGACGCGCTGCGCTCCCGTCCCGCCGAAGCCTCAGCTCCCTCCGCCCGTATTCCTCCGTGAAAAAGCGCGCTGGACCGCGGTCTCTAACTTGTGCAAAGAGCACAAAATTAATTACTTAAAAGCCGCCAACGCTGGCGATACAATCAAAATTCAGGTAGCGACCGTCGACGACTTCCGCGCGTTTACCAGGTTACTCTCGTTAAATAAAATCGCGTATCACACCTACGCCCTCCCGGAGGAGCGTAAGATCCGCGCAGTACTACGGGGCGTCCCGTTCGATCTCAGTAACGAAGACATTCTCGAGGACCTTAAGTCTCAGGGTTTCCCGGCCATAGCAGTGCACAAGATGCACTCCAACCGTGGTAGGCGTTTTCCCTTAGCACAAGTAATCCTTACCAACTCTCCCAACTCGAAGGAGATTTTCAGAGAGGCTCGCACAATTTGCGGACTCTCGAACATCTCCGTCGAGCGTCCCAACCCCCGCGGTCACCCTGGGCAGTGCGTCCGCTGCCAGCTATATGGCCACGCAGCGGCTAACTTTTCAGCTCCCCCCAGGTGCGTTAAGTGCCTGGATCCCCACATCACTAAGGAGTGCACTCGCACTCCCGAATCCACTTCCCCCCCTGCCTGTGTGCTGTGCGGCCAGTCCGGCCGTACAGCTAACTACAGGGGTTGCCCGCGCGCTCCGCGCTCCACCGTCAAGAGGGTCGCGCCTAAACCGGCGCCGCCACTCACTCCCGCTAACTTCCCGCCGCTGCGCAACCGGGGTCCCCCGGAAGCAAAGCCCGTTCAGCCGACGCCTACTCCGGCTCTGTCTTGGAGGCAGCGTCCGGCCGTCCCACCTGCACCTTCCCGACCCATCCCAGCTCCCGTAGCTTCCGTAGGGCCGCGTCCCGCTCCGTCTTCTGCACCTCAGTCATCGTTGGCTGAGGACATGAAGACCGTATTCGACGTCATCCAAAACGTAGACATTTATGAAATTTCCATACTCGCACGCAAACTGCGAGCCGCCCGCTCTCCTCAAGAGCGTTTATTTGCGTTAGCCGAGCATCACTCGCTCTTAAGTTCATTATAAATTTTTATTTTTGCATAAATTCGTAAATAAGTAAATTATAATGTCTAGACCCGCGAAGCCCGCGTCCAGTCGTATTAAACCCAAGGGCTTATCCCTAGTATCTTTTAACGCTCGTAGTCTTAGCACTAACCTTCCCGAGATTAAACTGTTCCTTCATAACAAAGAACCTGACCTATTCCTTCTCCAGGAGACATGGCTTACTCCAAAACGCTCAAGGGGATATGCTATTCCTAAGTACGTGTTTACTCGCAACGATAGGCCCAACTCCGACGGTTACGGCGGCACCGCTATATATTACAAAAGAGGCTTCCATTGCTGTCCTCTCCCTACCCCTCCTCTCCTCAACATGGAAGCCACGGTGTGTAGATTGGCTATGACTGGTCATCCGACCATCATCATAGCTTCAGTCTACATACCATGTGGCTCCAATCCAATCCGCAGCGACTTTGAGGCCATTCTCGCCCTCGGCCATTCAGTCATTATGTTCGGAGACTTTAACTCCAAACATACTGACTGGACGTGCCTATCAACCAACACCAGCGGTATCGCTCTCCTCGACATCACTAACTCCCATGACTTAGACGTCATATCCCCCATCACTCCCACTCACTATCCCAGCAACCCGACCTATTCTCCTGACATCCTCGACTTTGCAATTATCAAGCGAATCAATCTTGATCTAAGGTATATCGAACCGCTCGATGACCTAGGCTCCGACCATCGCCCCGTCTCCCTCGTGCTAGGTACGCCTAACGTTAACGTCACATCTCCTAAGACCTTTACCAATTGGAAAGGCTTTAAAAATACGTTAGTTTCAGCCTTAGAGGCCCCTAACTCTCCACTCGCGATTTCGCCCGACCAATTAGATAGCCCGGATAAAATAGATTCATTAGTCAATACTCTAACTGATGCTATTAACACAGCCATCAACGACAACGAAAAGGTTGCTAAGCAAAGCAAACCCGCGCTTCCACTAGCCGTTAGCAATCTCATTAAAACCAAGAACGCGGCTCTCCGGAGAGCAAAGAAATATCCCACGCCAGCATACAGAACAGCTGCGAATCAGCTTCAACGTAAAGTTAGGTCTCGCTTCGCGGAACTCCGTGACACCCAGTTTAACGATCTCATGGAGAATATCTCCCCGTCCCACCAAGCGTATTATCGAATGGCCCGAGCCTTACGCGTAGACACCGCCTCTCACGTTCCTCCTCTCACTCGTCCCGACGGCACCATTGCTTTCGAAGTCGAAGAGAAAGCCGAATGCTTCGCCGACAGCATAGCGGCACAATGCTCGCCCAGCACGCAACCCGCGGATCCCTCCCACATCCAGGCGGTAGAGGATGAAGTTCTCCGCAGAGAATCTCTCCCTATCACCGACGACCCCGTCACAGTCTCTAATGATGAAATCTTGCTTCTCATTGGAAAGCAAAAGTCCAAAAAGGCTCCGGGTGCGGATGGAATTTCCAACCACGCACTTAAGCACCTGCCCCAGCAGGTGCTTACCTTGTTAGCTATCATCTTCAATGCCTGCTTCGACCATAGCTACATTCCAAAAGCCTGGAAAGAAGCGACAGTCATAGGCATTTCCAAGCCGGGTAAACCTCTGAATGTCCCGGCTAATCACAGACCCATCAGCCTCCTCAAGGCAATGTCTAAACTTCTCGAAAGAGTCATACTCTCTCGAATGCGGAACCATCTGTTTCCAACGGATGGTGACCCTCTCATTATTCCCCACCAGTTCGGCTTTCGCGCTAAGCACTCCTGCCCTCAGCAAGTCCATCGAATCGTCGAGTACATACTCGAAGGATTCTCTCAGCGTCGTAAAAAAACAATCGCGGTTTTCTTTGACGTAGCCAAGGCTTTCGACAAAGTCTGGCACAGCGGTCTCGTTTTTAAACTCTATAAAATAGGCTTACCGGCTTGCCTAGTCAGATTAATAGCGTCGTTTCTTAAAGACCGTACTTTTCGATTCAAACATGAAGGCACGCTCTCCGCGCCTCGGCCCATAAAGGCTGGAGTCCCGCAAGGCTCAGTCCTCGCCCCTCTGCTGTACAGCGTGTACACTAACGACATCCCCATCCCGCCGAAAGGCGTCGAACTCGCCCTCTTTGCAGACGATACCGCCCTTTACACTAAAAGTCAAGCGATCCCGTATAACATCACCAGACTCCAAAAGGCCGTAAACGCCCTCGGTGTTTGGTTTCAAAAATGGCGTATCGATGTCAACCCAGAAAAGAGTTCTGCTATTCAATTCGACCACAAACGTCGTAATCGCCACAACGATCCGCACATTCGTATGTTAGGTATTCCCATCCCCTGGAAGCGCACTGTCAATTACTTAGGCGTCACCTTAGATCAGACGCTTTCTTTCAAGCCACACGTCGATAGAGTAACGAAACTCGCGCGATTTTACTTAAGCCGTCTATATAGTATGATAGGAAGAAAAAGTAAAATGTCTTTTAGAAATAAACGTACGCTTTATAAGGTCTGCGTTAGACCCGTCATGTCATATGCTTCACCAGTCTTTGCCCACGCCAAACCCTCCGTCCTGTATAAGCTGCAGGTAGTTCAAAATCTCTTCTGCCGCAGGGCCACAAACGCACCTTGGTACGTGCGTAACGCGGACCTGCACAGAGATCTTGAACTGCCTACAGTGCAACAGCACCTCAAAACACTCTCAGAATCGTTCTTCAAACGCGCCGAATTCCATCCCAATCATCTTGTTCGAGATTCAGTCTCATATACTGTTCCTGTGTTAGATTCGATTTACAAAATCGCTAGACCGAGAAACGCGCACACGAGCGAACGCACGCAGTTAACTTTAGATCTAGAGGCCCTTCAGGCCGCAAATTCTAATTCTAACGTAAATTCTAATTCTAACGTAAATCCGAATTAATGCAATTTTATTTTTCAATTTTTAATGTTTTTTATTTATTTACTTTTCTTTTTTGAGCACCTTCAGTGCTATGTAAATCCCAGCGGGTGACCCCTTAAGGGCCCCGCTAGCGCGGCCTCTTTCTCCGATTGGCCGTCGCTCAGATGAAGGCTAAGTGGCAAAAATGCACGAGCCGACAGGGGGTTTTTTATTGGGTATGGTTCTGGTAGGCGTCGGGACGAGTCCCACATAACTCCGATCGCGCGCGCGGAGTATGCGTCAGAGCATTTTTTATGTCCTCCTGCCCTTCCCGTGGAGGGGAACCAAAAAAAAAAAAAAAACAATGGACTATATATATGTTCACAAAAAGTACTAATAATTCTTGTACCACACAACTATTGTCAAAGTATACACCATTTCAAAGCTTTTCTAAGTAGTGTAGTTTGTGTAAGCTTCAATGCCCATCAAAGTTTAAGCTCTTCATACTATATAAGTTTGCTTCCTAACTGTAACCGGATATTATAATAACCTTCAGACTGAAAATGTTTGTAGGTTTAATACACAGAGATAAATTTTGTGAGCAGCTCCATAATATAAGATTTTAATTTTCATTCGAAACTTAAGTTTAGCTGTAGAATTGATTTGAAAATAATTATGAAACTCTTGAATTTATACGATGGATCATCGTATAAATTTTGTAAAGAGTTTTTAATCACTTAAGAATAAAATACAAAATTCATATTTGAAGGATTATTTTTGTTACCTTGTTGTAAATTCCTGTGCTATTAAGAACAAATCCTAAATAGTTTTTGACATCGAAGTTAATATACAGCATTTACCTCAAATACAATGCGTATGATTACATTTTATTTTGTCTTATACACTCGCAGTGAAGATTTCAAACTTTCACCGTTAGAACAAATTGAGTAGTGTATAACTACGTATTGTAGAGTTGGAAGGCACTTTGTCTTGGTTTGAGTCATAGAATATAGAACAAGTGGAAAAGTTGAGTGGGTCAGGCACCCGTGTCTAAGTTATGCTAGATTGCACAACCTGGCGTTCGTCGTTTTTCAGGTATCCTCGGAAATGGTCATGCGTAGAAGACATTTTTACAAAAATCAGTAATAACTGTAATTATGCCGTATTTCACTCTTCCATGCTAATAGGAAGAAGCTAGGAAAATAACGTAACCATCAGAGATGTTTTATATCACCGATCAGTATTGCTTCTTAAAATATTTGACAAAAACATTTTATTTACAGCAAAATAAAATACTTCTGAGTTCAATATTTAAAATAAACCATATGTAGCTTATTGCGTTTGCTCTAGTTCTCTAAATTATTCTACGCTACTCAGACTTACTACTAAACTGAACTACAAAAACAATATTTTCAAGACGTCGATAATATGTTTTCTTAATGTCATTATAATACTTACATAAACTGCAAGAACCTATGTTGTTATTAAACATTTGTAAAGTAGAAAATAAAAAAAATATTGTTAACCAAAAAGTTTATAATATATTTTTTTAGTTTGCTGAATTATAGCAACAAAAAAGAAAAAGAGATATCAAAATAGAAAAATAATAGGTGCCAACAAGTAATTCCTTAGGTATCAACAAAGATTTAATATTTATGTGAACTGATTTTTTATAGAATTTTTTTAAATGCGAAGAGTAATTATACAATTATTATGAGGGCAGTATTTTTTAAATGTAAATTTAGAAGATTTAAAATTTATTAACGTGAATAGCTGCTAGCGAGGTTCATGCTAGTTGTACGTACACAACAGAGAGTGTCTATCGTGCATTAAAATCCGTAAAATAACCAACTCTTGAGAAAATTATTGTGAGAACAAAAGCGTTTAAATCATTGTAGTTTCATATTTTATGAATGTCTAAAACTTATGCAGTTTCGATTGGACAGTATTTTTCTAAATATAAAATTCTTTATTTAAATTGAAATAATAAACAGCCAGTAAGTTGTTTCTTATATCTACTAACTTACCGTTGGTTATTCATCTCGGTAGCGCAGCCTGTTACTGTTACGGCTAAAGACCCTAGTCCAAAACTTATACGACACTTCACCGAAGATATCCCGGATATCAGCCTGAATGAGATTAGGATGGCTCTGAAACAGCTTAAGAACAACAAGGCACCTAGTGAAGACGGAATTACTACGGAGCTTCTGAAAGCAGGTCGAACACCGGTACTTAAAGTACTTCAGAGGCTGTTCAATTCCTTCTTGCTCGAAGCAACTACGTCCGAAGCATGGAACAGGAGGTGGTACTCTTTTTCAAGAAGGGCGATAAAACCCTCTTGAAAGTTATAGACCCATCTCGCTCCTGAGCCATGTTTATAAGCTGTTCTCAAAAGTCATCACGAATATTCTTAAACGCAGGCTCAATGACTTCCAACCACTTGAACAAACCAGTTTTCGACGAGGCTTCAGTACCATAGACCACATACACACGCTGCGGCTGATTATACAGAAGACCGATGAGTATAATCTGCCACTATGTTTAGCGTTTGTGGACTATGAGAAAGCCTTCGATTCGATCGAAACCTGGGTGGTGCTGCGATCTCTCCAACAGTGCCGAAAAGACCATCGGCCTATCGAAATGTTGCAGTTTTTGAACAAAATCGCCACCATGTCGGTCCGAGTACAAGAGCAGTGCGCGGGGGCGATTTCATTGCAGAGAGGTGTTAGGAGACGTAATATCTCAAAAGCTATTCACCGCTGCTTTGGAAGACGCTTCAAGCTCCTGGAATGGAAAGGATTCGGCATCAACATCAATGGCGAGTACACCACTCACCTCCGATTTGCCGACGATATTGTGGTCATGGCAAAATCGCTGGAAGATCTCGGCACAATGCTCGATGACCTCAACAGAGTTTCCCAACAGGTAGGTCTTAAAATGAATATGGATAAGACGAAAATAATGTAAAATATCCATGTTGCTCCTAACCCATTGCTAGTTGGGAACTCTGCTCTCGAAGTTGTACACGAGAAAATTTACCTAAGACAGTCTCGGTCTGCGTGCGTTCTCGAGCGCACGTCGATCGCAGACGCCTTCCCGCTCTTTTAGCCCCGCGCTAATTGAGCACCCAAATTTCATAGTTGTTTACCGTATTAAGTTTCTAACGCCGTTTTCACGGCGGACAGTGGCTCGTTAACCGTACTTCTAATAAGTTTCTAACGCCGTTTTCACGGCGAATAGTGGCTTGTTAACCGTACTTCGTGGAACGTGAGCTTCGTCGACGGGAATTCGTTGTTCCAGGACTTCAAGTGCCGTGTTCGAGTAAGTTATCCGCGTCGTTCTCAACCGCCCTACTGCGTGTAGGGTGGTTTTAGGAAGTTAGTCATCGTTGTTAGGTTCATATATTGTCCCTCCCCAACCCCTCCGCAATGGCTTCCCTAAGCTCTGATGAGATTAGGAAGAAGTTAGTTGATAGTATCGGTGCTGAAGGCATATATATAAATGCTGACAAGTTCCGTTTCCTTGATTCTCTTATCCCGCATATCATGGCGTTAACTCCACCAATGGCCCCTCAGGCCACCCCAGTCCCCCAGACCCCTCAGGTCTTAGGCCCTCCCGCGTCCCCTTCCTCCAGTGACATGGAGTGCGAAGAAAACGCCCCTCCGCGCCGCAAGCGCGCACCCGCGACCGAGTCATCCTCGGATGCCACCCCAACTGGCCCTGATGAGCCTCCCTCTTTCACCCTTGTTAAGAAGCGCTCTAAGAAGCGCTCGAAACAAGACCCGGCGCCCTCGGCGCCCGTCCCTACACCCCCTGCGGCGTCTTCAACGCCAGCTGCCCCGGTGTCTTCAACACCCGCTCCGGCCCCGACTTCTGTCAAGGCCAAGGTCCCACCACCCGTTTTCCTTCGGGAAAAGGGTAAATGGACTGAGGTCTCGACATTGTGCAATGAGCACAAGATCCTTTACACCCGAGCGGTAAACTCGGGTGAATCTATTAAAATCACTGTCTCGTCGATAGACGGTTTCCGAGCTTTGACTAAGCTCCTCACCGATAAGCAATATGCTTATCACACTTATGCTCTGTCAGAAGAGCGTAAGATCAGAGCGGTACTCAGGGGAATCCCGTTCGAATTATCGAACGAGGCCATCCTGGAGGATCTGCAGTCCCAAGGCTTCCCGGCACTCGCGGTGCATAAAATGCACAGCAAGTACGGGAGGCAACACCCTCTCGCTTTGGTGGTTCTCGCCAACGTCCCCAAGTCCAGAGAGATCCTGAAAGGGGTTAGCTCTATTTGCGGCCTCTCTGGGATCTCAATCGAGGCGCCTCATCGCCGCGGTCATCCCGGCCAGTGCCATCGGTGCCAATTGTACGGGCACGCGGCAGCCAACTGCCGCGCACCGCCCAGGTGCGTCAAGTGCCTGGTCCCGCACTTCACTAAGGAGTGCAATCGCACTCCTGAAACTCCCTCTCCTCCCGATTGCGTGCTTTGTGGCCAGTCCGGCCACACCGCAAATTACAAGGGCTGCCCTCGTGCACCCCGTTGTATGCGCTCCAATTTCAAAAGGACGGCGCCCAAACAGGCCCCGCGCCTTTCTCAAGAAAACTTTCCGCCGCTGCGTAGCCGGGTTCCTCCGGCTTCTAAGCCTGCACAGCCCAGGCCTGCCCCAGAAAACTGGAGGCAGCGCCCCACATCGAATCCCATCCCGGCTCTTCGCCCATACAAACCCACTCCTCAATCCTCCGTAGCAGACGATATGCGTATCGTCTGCGACGCTATAAAAAATGTCGATGTTAGTGAAATCGCAGTCTTAGCCCGTAAACTTAGGGCTTCACGTACTCCGACAGAGCGTTTGCTAGCTCTGGCGGAGCATAGTTCCCTTCTCAATTCATTGTAGGTTCATTTAAATGAATTGATCCCTAAATCATGCTTCGGCCGACCTCTGCCCAGCCCCGGCTTCACCGGAGGCTGCCCAGAACGGCCACCAACTCATGTCCCTTTGAGCACCTTCAGTGCAACTTTCACTACAGGCGGAAGACCCGCTAGCGGGTCTCCGCCAGCGCGCCCAACTTCCCGACGGGTGTCGCTTCCGATGAAGGCTAAAGGTATACGCTTACCACAGCCAACAGGTGGTTTTTAGTGGGTAGGTGCCATTCTGGTGAGTCCCACATAACCCCCCCGCAGAGGAATTTACCTGCGGGCGGGTATGCATGACGCATCTTCCACCTCCCTCCCGTGAGGGTGCCTCGGCAGCAAAAAAAAAAAAAAAAAAATACCTAAGACAAGCTGTCCGATTAGGTAGGTCCAACTTCGAGAGAGAGGTCAATCCATCAATCCAGCTCGGCTGGGCAGCGTTCGGGAAACTGCGTGATATCTTCTCGTCAAAATATCTCGTGCCTCAAGACGAAAGTCTACAACCAGTGTGTGTTACCAGTGATGACTTACGGCTCAGAAACGTGGTCTCTTACCATGGGCTTCATAAGAAAGCTCAAGGTCACTCAGCGTGCTATGGAGAAGGCTATGCTCGGTGTTTTGCTGCGAGATCGAATCAGAAATGAGGAGATCCGTAGACGAACTAAAATTACCGACATAGGATTAGGATTAGTAAGCTGAAGGCAGTGGGCGGGGCACGTGGCGCATCGAACTGACGGCCGATGAGGATGAAAAGTTCTGGACTGGAGACCACGTACCGGAAAACACAGCGCGGGACGGCCTCCAGACGGACGATATCACAAAGATCGCAGGAAGTCGTTGGATGTAGAGCGCGTGCAACCGGTCGCTCTGGAAGTCTTTGGGGGAGGCCTATGTTCAGCAGTGGACGTCCTGTGGCTGATATGATGAGGTTACTCATCAGTGGAAACTGCTTTCACATCAGTTCGAATTTACCGGAGATTAGTATACCCATGTATAAACGAACTGACAAAAATTCCAATTATAATTGTTTTGGTTCTGTAACGAATAATTTATCCTCAGTAAATAATTAAATAATAATAACTTATTCTCAGATAAGATTTTCCGACATATTTTCTTTGTACCTACAGTTTTCGATTACTTACAGTTTAACAAACAGCGTAGTTGAATAGATTACATTACAGTTGTATCGCGAGTAAAGCCGCGGGCACAGTCGTTATATTAACAATAGCAGGAAAGAGAGAGATTTCACTAACCTACAATATAATGTCTGTACACATTGACGGCAATATTTAATTATGTAAAATGGGTAATGGACTTTCTGCGCTTAAACACTGCACTAAAATGTAGGACTGGTAAGATTTTTAGTTTGAGTCATGCTTCTTTTACCTTTTGTTAAAAATACTTTACGTTCCAGTTAAATATTTCAGCAATGATATTAGGACGGCCTGTGCCGTCGCTTACTCATGGAACAGTCCAAGTGTAAGCGACGGTCCTACAGAAAATATGCCACATATTTTCGCACACAAAGTTTAGTTATAAAAACTCTGAAGTACAATTGGTAGTCAGTGAGACAAAACCCTGAATTTAAACATCGAGGAGCTAGCGCCTAAACCACTGCGCCTCGGGCGCTTAAGTTCAAAAGTTAAAATGTAAATGTAGCTAACATTCAATATATAAACATACATTTAGAAAAAAAATTAGGTATCTTAAGGAACTGTAAGCTAACACCGACTGAACAATATTGAAACATAACTTCTTAGTTTATTTTCTGATACCTGAAGCTCTCAGAACTTACTCCGCCACCTATTGTACTTTCCAAGACTGAGGAAAGTCGGTTTAAAGTTTCACAGCATCGTATTTTCCTATATGTTTGTTTTTACTTACCCGCGTAGTATTTTAACTAAGATCATAAATGGAAGACTTTCCCATTGCTTGTAAGCTTGTTAATATTTTGATCCACTTTAAATCTACAGTTAATTATGGAAAATCAAAACCAATTTGATAATACCAGATAACTACAAGGTGAAGCTTACTCGTTGGTAATAAACATCACATACCATTGTTTTCAATTTGTAACCTTTTTAGAGCTTATTTGAGGTAGGCTTAGTTTAATACAAATACTGCTACTAGTAGTGCAGAATTTATATAAATACCCCAGCTACCTAGCAAATTGTCACCCAGTTAGCTTCTGTTTTCGTGGAAAATTCGGGAAAAAATATAGTTTACTACGTTGGGCGTGAAAGCATAACGAACAAATTAACTCACTGAACAATTAGGAAACTATTAGATTTGGCACTGTGACTCGCATCTTTTAGCTTTAGAAATGTATTTTAAAATAGTTTCTTGAAATCAACATCTACTTAATACTGCGAATAAAAAAAAGGAATAATTGTATTGAATAATACATTGGAACCATGAATATTGAATTAAAAGATTATTAATTGGCATCATAAAAATTAAGGCACCAATTTGCTAATTTGTCTAACCGCTTAAAAATACTTTGCTTTTCGGAACATTTTTAAAGTTAGTGCAAAGCATATAAACTAACACGAAATCCACTTCTACAATACTGATGTCACATAACAGATCAAAATCCCTGAAGAAGCAAAATATACGTTGACCAGTTCTGCTACGTACTGTAAACATATTGAACACCACCGCTAACTTGGGCTGACGGCACTTTTTTCTTTTGAAGTGGACTGTATCTTTAGACCTATTGGTCTTTTTGATTTTACAGGACTTTGTGGCTTTGACAGCGTTAACGCTGAGGGCGCTTAGCCAGAATTTAAACTACTTCTACATTCAATTCGCCTAAGGGCACCCGAGAGGGTATGGACTAGGGAACGCAATCCCGATTTCGCGGAATCCCGATCCCATGTAATTTTTCGGGATCAATCCCAAAACATAATATTACGCGATCCCCTTCAAGATCGACAAGATTGGGCGGCAGTAGTCAGCGACGCTACACACTGGCTTGGATTTATTTGGGTGTAGAGGAACAAGGGGGAGATTTTTGCAATTTGCATACAATTGCTTAGTCACGCTGTTGCCAACCAGTGTTGAGTCGAAGAGGGCATTGTCAGCAGCTGGGTACATTGCAACGGACATAAGATGCCGTGTAGCTGATAGCACTCTTAATAGACTTTGTTTTTTAAGAAGTTTCTTTCAAAATCACCCTTAACTACTTTCTAATCTCCTGGAGTTATTCTTTTTGTTTTACCTATGTTAATTTCCAAAAAAAAAACTGTTGATTATTTAGTTAGTGATATAAAAGCGTTAAGTGTTTGTTTTCTTTCAAATAATATTTTATTTTAATTAATCTCACTATCACAAAAAAGCAGTTTTCGTCGTTTTCAGTCATCCGAATTCAAAATTTTTTTAAGTACACAACATCCCGAAAATTTCGGGATTGATAATTCTTATCCCGCGGGATCTCGAATTTCCGATCTCGAATCCGGATTGCATTCCCTAGTATGGACTTTGGCTTGGGACGTTGTATATTGAAACTACAAAGAACCAGCAAGAAACCCGCGTACCCGCGTCAGCCAGGCCCACACTATTGCTACGAAGTAATAATGCGGATTTTTTAAAATCTGGATACTTTCGAATAGATGCTTTCAAGCTCGCAATATAATAAAGTGACTGATTTTTAGTTAAACCTTTGATTAGGCGAGCCAAAAAAGTTACGTCGTTGTTCGCGTAGCGTCGGAAGCTACACCACCAACGTGACAGGCACCAAATAAAAATATTGTATATTAATCGTAAATTTTAATAATTCTTTATTTATTAACTAACTACGAAATATTTCAAAATAGCAAAAAAACAGAATGTATTTTAATAACGGTGAAAAATTAATATTTCTTGTAGGTATTCATTTTCTTAACATTTGAGTCACCACACAAAGGCCCCATTTGTGACATCTTATAGTTGTTTTTCTATTGTGATTTTGTGGGCACATGTACCATCTACCTCGTTTCATGGTTTGGTAGTCATTGCTCCAGATAAACAGATAAACAACTTGGATTACCAATCCTACAATACTTTTATAGAAAAGAAACAAAAAATATTAGTTTTTCTCTTAGCATTTCTTGGTCTTGTTCATGGCAAATTATTAACAGTATATGAGATTGTTGTCTTACTCTTCAGTTTGAATAGTTTTGTTTCATTTGGACATAGTTTGAGTGCTGGTACATCATTAATTCTAGATTCGAGTCATAATATAGTTGAGTCTTTTTGTAAACCTAATTTTTCATCGAACTCAAAATGCTTCTTATTCAAATCCCAAAATATTTTGTGCCTTATATAATATTTTGTGTAAATTTGTTTAAGTGAGATGAAAATTATTAAAGACATCGGGATATAAATTAAGTAGTAACCTTTCACCTAAATTGCTGTTTAACCCCTTTAAAAGTCTGCAAAGGCTTTAGCTTGTTTTAAATAAATATATGTGCTATACTTTTTCAAATACTTGCTACTCCAAAATAAAATACACAAAGTAGGTTGCACATAATATGTTACATTTGAATTGCTACAAGCTGATGCGACAAAATGACAGAAAAAAATATGGGCATGCATATATGCTCATATTTTGCGAAACACTCGCGAAGACGTGCCAGGTCACAAGCATTTTTATTAAATTATTTTGTATAAGTAAAAAAAAATAACTAAAACTTGAATAAGACTGTGTTTTCATTTTCATTATTTCATCGGTGGTCACCAGCTAATTTTACAAGGGATTTTTATCTAAAGGTCATAATAAGTTACTTAGTCGGCTTTGTTGTATGTGTTCGGAAATTTTATAAATAAATGTTATTATTTTATTACTCTTATTACCCACAACTTATTAGTTTTCCATCCACATCATGACATTGGGTATAGTTTATTACCAAACTATTTTATTGATCGTAGCCTACAGTTAACCCTAATCGTCTCGCGTTTTCTCAAAGAACAAATAAGATTAAGTGGGATCGTAAAGCCCGCCCTTCTGGGTTCACGTGTCCGAGATTACAGGATCTTAAGCTGGTTAGTCTGAAATCGAATTTTACGACCGGTTCTCCTGGCACGGTGGTATAAGGGTTAGAACTGTTTGATTAACTTGGAGTATTGAGTTTATTTAGTATGAAAAATATGTTATTTTAGCGTTGATGTAAACTTGTTACATATTGTCTTAGAGTTCAAATTAACTGAATTGAATATCGTTGAATGATGAGTAGCTGACCATGATCTTTAGTTGGAATTACCTTCGTCCCTGTTATTGCACTGGCTGTTTCTTCCCTTGAAACGGAAAATAGTTACATAATGGGTATAAATAAAAATGTGGGTATAATGGCGGTTACAACAGAAATCATTGTAGTATTGCCTGAGATGAAAACTTTACAAAATAATATCTACTATTACAACATTCTTTTTGCATCTACCAAAATTAAGTTGAAACATTTTCTTTTGTATAATATGCCTTTTATTCAAGTGATCTTACACCCAAAAAGTTAAAAGGTAGCGAAAGTTGTATGAAAGTAGAGAAACCATCGCGCAGATGTGTGAGAACGTTAATAATGATTTAATATCAGGTGGAGTAAAGCCGCCTGATATTAAATCATGCCGAGTAGCCTTTTTTTTTTAATTTTTGTACATAGATAAAATATGAGATAAGTCTGCAAAAGGTTTTCAAAGTGAAATTAGTTCAGGTTACCTTTAGTTTCCAAAAACGCAATAACTTTTGATATTTAAATGAAAATTATGTTCACGTATATTTAATAATAACATTATAAAGATAAGTTACTTTACTTAATTAATTCTTTAAAATATGTTTTATAAATTTAAATTTTGTAGTTTCATTTTGTTTTAATGATTTTTCGATGAAAAGCACTATGCGAGTACTTAGTAAACAATAAGTTTAGCACAATGATGTAATTAAGGAATATTTTCTTGTTACTTTGTTAAAAATGCTTTCATTTTATCTTTTCTGTTATTATTAGTATACAAAATTTCGTGTCTCCAGGTTATGGAATGTATTGATCACGTTTCTATTGTAAGAGAAACGCAGTTCTGATCTTAAAATCGAGTAAATAAGTAAGCCCTACTCGATAGTTTTATCAAATTTTAGTGTTCATTGACATATTGACGACGGAGTAGTGTAGTGGTAAGCAACCCAGCCTCATACTCCGGAGGTCCCAGGTACGAGTCCTGGCCAGGGCATTTATTTGTATGGTGAATATCAATGTTTGTTGTCGGGTCATGGTTGTTGATATTTATATATGTATGTTTATTAGGTGTTCCCCCCCGTTCACTAAATGGTCATCCATAACACAAGCTTTGCTTACTTTGGGTCAATACAGTTGGTATGTTTGTCTGGGACTTATTATTGTTATTTCAATAGGAAGACAAAAAAATCAAAATCAAACTGTACCTGAAATAATTAGTATTTTTCATTCTATGTTTCGATATCATGTGATTTTTACAAAATTTCATTGATTTAGTTAAGTCCATAAATAATAAATACTTATTAATTGATGAATACATTTAATACAAAAAAATATAAAGTGGATAGTCATATATAAAAATCAAAGGTTTAAAAATTCATTGTTTTTTTCAAATAAAGCTTTATTAGTCTAGTAGGTTCCATACTCCTTTTTTCCGTAGCACGCTTTAAGTGGCGCTTCTAAAGACAGTCATTAAAACATAACTGGTGATTTCAGCGCAGCACTTAGTAGCGTGAAAGCCTTTAAACACGGCTTAAGATGAACTGAAAATTACCACTTTTAAGTGGTTGGAATATATGTTTCTTACTAAAATGTAGGGCAGGGCACGTGTACATTTTGCATTATTCACACTTAGTAACGGGGTGGTATGGTATTTAAAAATCCGAAACAACTTTCTGACCCTAAGGGATATCAAAAATTGGTACAAGGTTTATTTTAGCTTATTATTAAGCTTTTAATTAAATTCTATTGTTGAAATGAAACGAAACATAATATTTAGATTCCTAATAAAAAGTTTAAGATTTTTTAGAAACCTAAGTTATAATAAACATGGATTGATGTTTGACAACCTACTTTTAATCTATGACTCCACTCAAAAATATATATCTGAAGTTAATGAAAAAGCAGAACAACACGCTATCCAGTTGTAACCTCACTGCAACACATATTGAACTACACAATCGCTGCAGCCCCTACGTAAGTTAACGGTTTCGAAACTCAGTAGGCATTAACTACCTTCGAGAGAATTCGTCGCCAAAATCTAATACTAAGAAAATGTGTCAACTCATTTTGGCGGCAAAGACATGTTCAATATCAATTTCATGAATTACCAAGCTCCATTCAGATTGAAATATAGGGGATTAAAAAGGGTGACGTGCAGTTAATACCTTATACAAAAAATGAGCAATCTTCATAAGATTATATGCCTCATCGACGACTTGGTCCTTGGGTATTTTACCGATATGCAGAGTCCATTTTAATTATTCGTCACAGTCAGCTACGAAGCATTCGTCTTCTAGAGTAGCGAATGCCACCCAACAAGTTGGGCTTAGCGAAATATTTATACGTCAACTCATCACTCAAAATTCACAAATTAATACATAATTTTCTTGAAAGAGCTTGGTAGATAGCTATAAACATAATATGGTTTACATTTGTGATTCCATTTAATAAGGACTAGTCATATACTGGTGTGAGCAATTGCTCCAAATATTTATGTAAAATGAAGATAAGATAACCAAAAATATATAGTAATATATTTGTGACCGAACCGTCTTTGGTGTAAAATGTACATTTTATTAAACTAACAGTCATGCGCTTTTTTTTACCCAATACTCACATGTCAACAAATATTCACAAAAACAAGCATACGCATACCGTTATTACCTGTGATAAAGAAATGAAATTGGAGAGAACTCTTGAAGGTGTAAAATTTTTTCAGGATCTTTTTTACATGTAACGAGAAGATTACTCACATTTTCATCGTAATGAAACTTGGATATAATAAATTTGAATCCTAAGTAACGGTGAAAGCTTATTTATAGGATGAAGAATATATATTTTTTTATGTCTGGGAAAGTAGCCTCTAAATAAATTAAGTCAAGATAAAATTAAATCAAGATATTGTACTCAGATCATTAGTATTTGTGGCGATATTTATAAAGAAAAAATATGAGAAACTGTACTTAGCCCAAAAGAAATATTTGGCGTTTCATTGGTATAGTCTGATTCGGAAAATTTCTTGTGAAATTGTCTTTTTTTTCTGCAGTTATTCACATCAATTTTGACAATGGGTACTGTCGCTAATACAAGGGAAGTTACATGAATAAAATCGCATTAAAATATTACTGGAGACCCTAATACATAAGCGTCTTAAAGAAATATACAATGAAAGTTAGGTAAAATTTGCATATTAAAAATGAAACAAATATATGTTTGAAGAGGTTTATATATACGAACTTAATTGACGACTCTATTCTTTTGAAAGTTACGTAGCTGACCTTGTTAGCATAAGTTATTAATGAAATGTAGTATCATATAGTCAAGGGTATCTTACTTACATTTTAATGTATATCTAAAATAATGCTATCAGTATAATTCATACAGGCAAAGAATCTGATGAACTTTTATGTAGGTTTCGAAATGTAAAAATGGAAATGAGCGTAGCAAAAATGTTCGCTTTAATGTTAATTAATTCGCTTTAATGTAAAAACTTACAAGTGAAATTCGATAGTGAGAAATAATTTTCAAAATTATCTTTTTAATACACAAAATTCGTGTCTCTCGTATTTCTCTGCATCGTGCCTGATCCTCCAAAGCATTTCTCCAATCCACTGAGGAAAAAATTAGTCGTCATTCCAATGAATATTCAATTTCATCGGAACTGAACTAACATGAAAGTTAAATATGCATTCAGCCATATTTAGCACATTGACAGCAAGTAATATTGACGGCCGAGCTTAGTGGCTAGTATCTCAATCGTCCCATAATACCTTTGAAAAGCCGTAGTAAGTTGTATGAACGCAATATCTCGATGAAGACGAGGAAAAACAAGACTTTCAACAAGTTTAGTGTGAAAAATGTCACCTATGACAAAATAAAATTTTTTGAATTTTTTTAAATGTTTTGAGGATTTATTCAATTCTAATCAATATTGTTTTATTCATAACAATTTATTATTTTCAGCAGGTAAATCAAAAGAGTAGCTCCAAAGGATTTTCTATTAATATAATGAATTTTTAATCATCTAATATGGGAAACGTTTAGTATTCACACATAGGCTAGTTTGTATGTTTTTGAAAATTATTACGAAATACGAAATACACAGTGTTTATTAACAGCAATCACTACACAATATCTATAAAAAGTATCCACCTTAGCAACCTTGATAAAAACTCTACCATAGCACATTTTCTTCACAAAACCCTGATTTTGCATATAAAAAGGCTTTCTTAAAAACAAACTTCCCATTTTACTTTTCCATCCAAAAATCTATGCCCTTAATACAAAACTTATGGGAACATACTAATTTTTAAATCCTTCTGGCAAAAAAAACTCTAATGTGCTTCTTGAGAGCAATAATTCAGTAAAGATTAAAAAAGGCGGGAACAATCCGTCGCAAAGCTTTGATTTCATCTTCATTGTAACAACAGGTGCGTTTTATTCGATGGCCTTAGGGTACAGTGCTTTTTTACACTTTTAAATCATTGCAATAAAAACGTATGGTTACAGAATATAAATTCATTCTCGCTCCGATCGCTGTCCGGTACGGACCTTCTCGATATTCCGTGGCGTTCAGTCTACTGAAGTCACAGTTTAGCGTGTTGGTTCCGTGCTACGGTTTTCAAGGTTTTTCTACTCCCTGTGAAGTATGATTTTTCTTTGTGACTAAGCCCCTTAGTCTTCAAAGTGCTGTGCTAAGTTGTGTTGTGCTTGTGCTGAGTGCAGTGTTGTGCCCAGCGTAAGTATTCTGGTCTCAGTTTAAAGGATACTTAACGGTGACAACGAACTTTGTACTGAACCAGTCCTTTTATTTTTATTTTATTTCTCTTCTCTATTTTATTTATTTTTCTCCTATTTTCATATTTATTTTTATCATATCTGTGTGTTTTCGTGTGTATTTGTCCTTTCTGTCGGTAAAGGTTGACCCTAACGCGGTCAGCTCTTTACCTGCGTACCCTTTTTTAGGTTTCTAGGTAGCGGCCTTCGGCGCACTACGGTTAGTTTTAAGTTATTCTCCCCAGCCCTTCTACCGCTGGTAGGAAGGTTAGCCGCTAGGGTTCGCTAGGTTTTTATTTAGGAACTCTAGCCTTTTCTTATATAATTATATATTCATATCATAGTCCCAACCCCTTCCCAAATGGATAAGCAAAGCGTTATTAACTTCGCGAACGCGTTCACCCAGGCGCTTGCTGCGGCAGGCGTCTCCATTCCGAAAGACATCCTAACACAGGCCTTGCAGGCATCAATCGCTTCCCCGGCCTCTCAGGCCCCAACCCCAGCCCCTCAGGCCTCCAACGTCCAGACGCCTCAGGTCTTTAAGCTCTCCTGCGTCTCCAGTTCTATCCGATATGGACTGCGCGTCGGTCTCATCCTCGCACTCATCTCGTAGGAAGCGTACCGCTCCCGGGAGCGATTCAGACTCCGCCACGTCCGCTTCGTCGGTCGCCGCCACCTTAACCGGCTCTTCTGAGCCCGCGTTCCAGTTAGTTACCAAACGCTCTAAGAAGCGTTCGAAAAAAGCCGCGGTGTCTTCAACACCCGAGCCAACCCCGGTGTCTTCTACACCCGCCCCCGCGCCGCTCATGTCACTCGAAGTGACCGCGTCTCCGTCGGTCCCGTTGAAGCCAGCCACGCGCTGCGCTCCCGTCCCATCGAAGTCTCAGCTCCCTCCGCCCAACTTCCTCCGCAAAAAAGCGCGCTGGACCGCGGTTTCTAACTTGTGCAAAGAGCACAAAATCAATTATCTCAAGGCAAATAACGCAGGCAATACTGTTAAAATCCAAATCGCGACTATCGACGACTTCCACGCGATCACTCGTTTACTCTCGCTTAAACAAATCGCGTACCATACTTACGCCCTCCCGGAGGAGCGTAAGATCCGCGCAGTATTACGGGGCGTCCCGTTCGAGCTCGCGAACGAAGATATCCACGACGACCTTAAGTCCCAGGGTTTCCCGGCTGAAGCAGTGCACAAGATGCACTCAAACCACGGTAGGCTTTTTCCGTTAGCTTTATTAATCTTGTATAATACTCCCAACTCGAGGGAGATCTTTAAAGAGGCTCGCTCAATCTGCGGACTCTCGAACATCTCCGTCGAGCGTCCCAACCCCCATGGTCACCCTGGGCAGTGCCACCGCTGCCAGCTCTACGGCCACGCAGCGGCTAACTGCTCCTCCCAGGTGCGTCAAGTGCCTGGACACTCACATAACAAAGGAGTGTACTCGCACTCCCGAATCCACTTCCCCCCTGACTGTGTGCTGTGCGGCCAGCCTGGCCACACAGCTAACTACAGGGGTTGCCCGCGCGCTCCGCGCTCCTCAGCCAAGAGGGCCGCGCCTAAACCGGCGCCGCCGCTCACTCCCACTAACTTCCCGCTGCTGCGCAACCGGGGTCCCCCTGAATAAAAGCCCGTTCAGCCGACGCCTACTTTGGCTCTGTCCTGGAGGCAGCGTCCGGCCGTTCCACCTGCACCTTCCCGTCCTATCTTAGCTCCCGTAGCTCCCGTAGGCCCGCGTCCCGCTCCGTCCTGTTCACCTCTGTCGTCGTTGGCTGAGCCGCAAATCCCGCGTCCGGTCGTATCAAACCCAAGGGCTTATCCCTAATTTCTTTTCACGCTCGTAGTCTCAGCACTAACCTTCCTGAGCTCAAACTGTTCCTTCAGAACAACGAGCCAGACTTATTGCTTCTTCAAAAGACGTGGCTCACTCCAAACCGCACCAGGGGATTCGCTGTTCCCAATTACGTGTTCATTCGTAACGATAGGCCCGACGGTTACGGCGGCACAGCTATTTCTCACAAAAGAGGTTTCCACTGCACTCCTCCCCTACCCCTCCTGTCCTCAACATGGAGGCCACTGTGTGTAGATTGGCTATGACTGGTCATCCGACCGTCATCATAGCTTCAGTCTACATACCTAGTGACATCCATCATACCAGACCTATCCTTAGCGACTTCGAGGCCATTCTCGCCCTCGGCCATTCAGTCATTATGTTTGGAGATTTTAACTCCAAACATACTGACTGGAAGTGCCTATCGACCAACCAAAGCGGTAGAGAACTCCTTAAAATCACTCAGCAACTCAACTTAGACGTCATCTCTCCCGTCACTCCCACTCACTATCCCGGCAACCCTAACTTCTCTCCTGACATCTCGACAGATATCGAACCGCTCGATGACCTTGTCTCTGATCACCCACCCGTCTCACTCCTCCTAAGACCTTTATCAACTGGAAAGGTTTTGATGGTGATCGCTCGCGATCTCGACCGACCAATTAGATAGCCCGGACAAAATAGATTCACTAGTCGACTCCCTCACTGATGCTATCAACTCAGCCATCAGTGTAAACGAAAAGGTTGCTAAGCGAAGTATACCCAATCTACCCTTAGCCGTTAGCAATCTCATTACAGCTAAGAACGCGGCTCTCCGGAGAGCCAAGAAATATCCCACGCCCTCCTATAGATCAGCTGCGAACAAACTACAACGTAAAGGTCTCGCCTCGCGAAACTCCGAGACGCTCACTTTAATGATCTCATGGAGAATATCTCCCCGTCCCACCAAGCGTACTATAGTATGGCCCGAGCCTTACGCGTAGACGCCGCCTCTCACATTCCTCCTCTCATTAGTCCCGACGGCACTATTGCCTTTGAAGCCGAAGAGAAAGCCGAATGCTTCGCCGACAGCATAGCGGCACAATGTTCGCCCAGCATGCAACCCGCGGATCCCTCCCAGATCCAGGCGGTGGAGGACTAAGTTCTCCGCAGAGAATCTCTCCCCATCACCGACGATCCCATCACAGTCTCTAATGATGAAATCTTGCTTCTCATTAGAAGTCACAAGTCCAAAAAGGCTCCGGGTGCGTATGGAATTTCCAACCACGCATTCAAACACCTGCCTCAACAGGTTCTTACCTTGTTAGCCATCATCTTCAATGCCTGCTTCGACCACAGCTACTTTCCAAAAGCCTGGAAAGAAGCGACAGTCATAGGCATTCCCAAGCCGGGTAAACCTCTGAATATCCCAGCTAATCACAGACCCATCAGCCTCCTCAAGGCCATGTCTAAACTTCTCGAAAGAGTCATACTCTCTCGAATGCGGAACCATCTGTTTCCAACGGATGGCGATCCCCTCATCATTCCCCACCAGTTTGGCTTCCGCGCTAAGCACTCCTGCCCTCAGCAAGTCCATCGAATCGTCGAGTACATACTCGACGGCTTCTATCCGAAACGAAAGAAAACGATCGCAGTTTTCTTTGACGTAGCCAAGGCTTTCGACAAAGTCTGGCACAGCGGTCTCGTTTATATACTCTACAAAATAGGCTTACCGGCTCGCCTAGTTAGGATAATCGCGTCGTTTTGAGTAAAGACCGCACGTTTCGTTTCAAACATGAAGGCACGCTTTCCGCGCTTCGTCCCATAAAGGCTGGAATCCCTCAAGGCTCGGTCCTCGCCCCTCTGTTGTATACCGTGTACACTAACGACATTCCCATTCCACTGAAAGACGTCAAACTCGCCCTCTTTGTTGACGACACAGCCCTTTACACCAAAGGCCAAAGTGTCCCGGGTCTCACCACCAGACTCCAAAAGGATGTTGACGCCCTCAGTGCATGGTTTCAAAAATGGCGTATCGATGTGAACCCAGACAAGAATTCTGCGGTTTACTTCGACTGCAAACAACGTCATGTCACTGACAATCTGCACGTTCAAATGTTAGGTACTCCCATCCCCTGGAAGCGCACTAACACATATTTAGGCGTCACCTTAGACCAGACGCTTTCTTTCAAACCTCACGTTGATAGAGTAAACTCGCACGTTTTTACTTAGGCTGCCTTTATAGTATGTTAGGTAGAAAAAATAAAATGTCCTCCAGAAACAAACGCACACTCTACAAGGTCTGCGTTAGATCCGTCATGACATATGCCTCGCCAATCTTTGCTCACGCCAAACCTTCCGTCCTGCACAAACTGCAGGTAGTTCAAAATCTCTTCTGCCGCAGGGCCACAGACGCACCGTGGTACGTGCGTAACGCGGACCTGCACAGAGATCTTGAGCTACCTACAGTGCAACAGCACCTCAAAACACTCTCAGAATCGTTCTTCAAACCCGCCGAATCCCAATCCTCTAGCTCGAGATTCAGTCTCATATACTGCTCCTGTTTTAGATTCGAAATTCAAAGTCGCTAGACCGAGAAACGTGCACACGAACGTAGCGACGCAGCTGACGCTAGATCTCTTAGCCCTCCAGGCCGCAACTTCTAATTCTAACGTAAATTCGAATTAATTTAACTTTTTTAATATCTATTTAATGTAACTTTAAATTCTATTTTTTATTTTTCATTTTTGAGCACCTTCAGTGCTATGAATTCACCTTCAGTGCTTTGAGCACCTTCAATGCTATGTAAATCCCAGCGGGTGACCCCTTCTGGGCCCCGCTAGCGTGGCCTCTTTCTCCAATTGGCCGTTGCTCAGATGAAGGCTGAGTAGCAAAAAATTGCACGAGCTGACAGGGGGGTTTTTAGTGGGTATGGTTCTGGTAGGCGTCGGGACGAGTCCCACATAACTCCGATCGCGCGAAAGATTTCAACGCATATCTTTCATTAATTCTGAGGTTCCTTATGTCCAGACAAATGTTCTGTTTACAAATTACGCTCCTGCTCAATTTGTCATAGGAGTTTCAGTTTGTGAGTAATAAGTACACGAAAAAATTTTTTACTTAAAAATAAACCTGGATTATAGATTTATAAATTATTCCAAAAAGGTTGACATTGTAGTTATCATAAGTTTTTTTTCATTTGTTAATAATCTGAAATTATAACTACTCCTAAGTAGAGTAATGGAGTTAAACACACTCTAGGTGCTATGATCCTGGGCACATTTACTACCACAGTTTTTAGGACTGCTTGTTATTAATTATTAATTAGATTTCGTTATCAAAATCTAGAAACATTTTTATGCCATTCAAGGTCTAAATTTGCATACTTTAACAAGCAAAAACTTCTACATGTAAAATATCCTAATTTTGATAAAATCTACTCTCAACACTCCTAAAATTTTGACATAACGCTCTACACCAATATAAATATCTATAAACTGTCTTGTACCTTAGTATAAAACCATGAGTATGCAACCCGGAACTCTAACATCATTTATCTACGGAACCCTCACATCATTGATTAAATTGTTGCTTGGCATTTTCTTGCGAAGCAGATCTCTAGGGAAGGGAATAATCATAATCTTCACTTTTGCTCGAAGAGTAGGACTCTGAATTAATGTGTATTTTGTACCGACGTAAAATAAGGTTATCAGCTTGGCCCACGTGTTTGCACCTATTTAAGTATAACTATTTAGTTTTTTTACACGCTAGTCTAAATTGATGTCAGGTATTTCATGTTGTCACTTAATGTTTGTACGCTTTTGGTTCAACGGTTTTGCTTTATACATAGAACTAAATTCACTTCGGTTCTAAAGAGCTTTTCGGCTATTACAGACAATTTATGAGGTTTGAGAGAGATATCACCATTTGTGGCTATGACGAGCGACATGCGGGCGCTATGTTGGACTGAAAATCTGACTGGAGAAACTTGTGGCAATTGGTATTGAATTGCAAAAGAAGTTGTCTAGTTCTTTTATTGGACCGGCGGCGCTGCTTCAGCCGTATGGTGGTAGAACAAAATAAATTCCTTTTCTATAAAGAAACGTCTACCTACATCACACCACAATGAAGATGTAATTTCTGATGCAATTACTAATTACTGAAGTCAAAAAATTAAATTATTTGAATTATCCTAGTTCAAGTAACTTGAACAGTTTACACAGAAGGAGGAGTTTTAATTCTTTAACACAAGCTTTCTCAAGCTTTCACAAGTAACACGACATTACTCTATTGAAAAAAAAAATTAGAACCTAAAATGTCCCTCCATTCCTCCAACCAATGCGTAAATTCTTAATTTTTTCAATACTTATAAAAATATGTTGTATATTTTTATACAAAAATCTAATCATAATATATGTTTATTTATCTAGAACTTAAGTACAGTACCTTCCTGCGTTGCTTGAATCCCCGTACCTTTGATATGAAATATTCATAGACATTTACCCACACAAACTCCGAGTAAGATTATGCAAAATGTTCCTCACTCACGCAGCCACTGCTAGCCCCCTCTTTATCATAGTTTTGGGTTAATTATCGGGTTGGCTTATAAGTAATGAGCGTTTCAGTTTTTCTGGAAATTTCGGGTAAGGTCGAGAACTTTCTGTTGCAGGGGGTATATAAAGAGCGAGTCGTGAGCATGGCATCAGTAATGTTTCGGTTGTCATTACGTAATAAACCACGAAAAAAATTAGCGCTATTAAAACGCATATTCGGCACTGTTTATTATATGAGTACCAATCTGGGCATTCGGCTGCAGAAGCTGCACTTAATATATGCCAGAGGATACCTGATGATGCAGTCTCCGAGGCTACAGCAAAGCAGTGGTTCCTAAAATTCTGCAAGGGTAACTATTCCTTGATCGATCAACCAAGGTCTGGGCGTCCGGTAGAAATAGATATAAATAAACTGAAGGCATTACTTGAAGAAGATCCTCAAAGCACTACGCGCAATTTGGCTCTTATGCTCGGATGCTCTCATAGCACGGTGGAAAAGTATCTGCACGGTTTGGGGAAGACGTACAAATATGGTGTTTGGGTACCCCACCAGTTGAACAAAGAACAACTGACTTACCGTGCAGATATCTGTGCATACCTTTTATCGTTCTGTTTAGCTGGCTAGACCATCTCGTTACTGGAGACGAAAAGTGGGTTATCTATATCAACTACACAAGCAAGCTGGGCCGCAACAAACCAGGTAAACCTATGCCAAAAAAAGATCCTCATACTCGGAAAGTGATGCTCTCGGTCTGGTGGGACAAACATGGAGTAATATATTGGGAAATTCTTCCTACTAATACCACGATGACGGCAATAGTATACTGTAATCAACTTCAAAATCTAAAGCTTGAACTCCGTCGTAAACGTCCACAACATGACAAAATATTTTTCCTTTACGACAATGCCCGGCCGCACATCGCTAAGAGTACCCAACTAAAGCTACTGGAGCTCAACTGGGAAATAGTGCCACACCCTCCATATTCGCTGGACTTAGCCCCAACGGATTTCAGTTTATTCCAGTCTATCAGAAATGATGAACATCAGGTGCAAAAATAGATAGATGAATTCTTCAAAGCAAAACCGGCGAAGTTTTACAGGGATGCCATCCACTCTTTGCCGAATCGTTGGCGTAGTAGATAAATACGGTGATTATATTGTTAAGGATTAATAGTATTATTAAATAAATAAATACAATTATAAAGTCATGTATATCGCTCATTATTTATTAGCCGACCCGATAGATAACTTTTGAGCGAATACTGTTGGAGGTATGGTATTTGTTCGCATGATCAAAGTTTATGAGTAAAATAGTTAAAGACATATTTTACAGCAGCGGTCTTTAAACTTAATGTCATAGAGTTTCTCATATTTGGAGAAATAATATATATTTTGTTTAAAATAGTCGACTACCATTGACTATTTTACGATGGCAAGCATATTTGGTGTCCAGCAGTATTTAAATAATTAATTAATAGAGCAAATTTGGGCAAGGAAAAAAGCACAGCGAGATTATTAGCAAGATTAATATTAAATATTTTATATCTATTAGAATTGTTTTTAAATGAAGAAAACACATGGTAACTGAAACCTCTACACTCTGGATGAACGCACAGTCGCGAAAGTGATCTTGAAATTTGACAGAAATAGATGTAAGGTTGAGTGTATAACTGTCCGAATATTCTTACGAAGGGATATTAACCTTCTGGTTTATGATATCTTGCAATAAATGGAGAAAAATCATCAGGATCGGCAGTGTGTGCCCCAGGGCTCAGTTCTTGGTCCTTTCCTATTTTTAGTTTATATTAATGATCTGCCATCGGTCGTTAAGAATCAATGCGAGGTCATATTGTTTGCTGACGATACTTCCTTCTTGTTTAAAATCAAAAGACAAGAAATTGACTATCGAGCGGTGAACAAATGCATCTCCAACACAGAGCAGTGGTTCTCAGCTAATAATTTGCTCCTCAATGAAAAAAAAACGAAATGTGTTAAATTTACGTTGCCAAATGTCAAACAGGTAAACACAAACATTGTAGTTAAGAGCCAGGAACTGACTCCTGTAAACTCAACTGTATTTCTGGGCATAACCTTAGACGCCAAACTGCAGTGGGGACCGCATGTTGATGGTTTAGCGAAAAGGATTGGCTCTGCCGCATATGCTGTTAAAAAAATTAGACAAATTTCAAATGAAAAAACTGCTCGATTAGTCTATTTTGGTTACTTCCACAGCCTCATGACATATGGTATTCTGCTGTGGGGGAGTGCTGCCGACATCGATGCTATATTTATTCTGCAGAAAAGGGCTGTTCGCGCAATCTATCAGCTCGGTCCAAGGGTGTCACTTAGAAGTAAATTTAAGGAAATAAATATTCTTACCTTCCATTCACAATATATTTTAGAAAATTTAATGTATGTTAAAAAGAACATAACCTTGTTCAAAAGAAAAAAGATCTGCACAATGTTAACACAAGAGGAAGAAATATGCTGGCAGCTCATAATAGCAGGCTTCATAAAGTCACTAACTCATTCATGGGTCAATGTATACGCTTTTATAATAAGGTTCCTGAGGATATCCAAGGTCTTCCTATTGACAAATTCAAAGAAACTATAAAGGAGAAGTTGTGTGCTAGAGCATATTATAAACTATCCGATTATTTGGATGATAAAAGCCCTTGGGTATAATCCCCTCATTAACAGGATTGTACTAGTATTTGTAACAAAGCATGTGTAATGTGTCTGTTTGTGCGATGAGTTCTTCGTCCCGATGAATATCTAAAGCGTCACTGTCACTAAAGTACGTCTTCTTATGGTAGCGTCGGGTGACGGGTCGCTCACTTCCCTCTAATATGGTTAAGGAGGGCGATGGCTGGATCCCGCGTTAACTCGTGAACGGGTGCCGTTTGAGGGTGTTCGTCGTTTGGATACTTGGGGGGAGGGAGACTTGCCGAGCTAACAGATGCAGAAAAGAATAATTTTGTATAGACATAAAGAGACTCTGTAAATTTATTTTGAAAAAAAAAATATACCCGTGAAGTTTCTTGCAAGTTCTTCTTCACGAAGGTTTTTTTTCGAACTGGTGGTAGAATCATGTTTTATTTGACGTCAATAAGAACAAGTAATTGTCAATGTTGAGAAATAAATATTTGAATTTGAATTTGAATTTGAATTTGAATATGCAAATGATTTTCGTGCGTAGTGTGAAAGACCATATTGATGTTTGATTGCCTCGTGCAAGGCTGTTTTCTTTTTCGTATTAATTAATATCGATGAATAGTGATCTAAATATGAACATTGCGTATAGGTACTATTTAATATTTCATTTATTTATGTCTTTAGAAGCATGAAATAATCGTATTGGTCGAATTTCCCTGATTATGCTCCCCCCTCCTACATTTCACCACAGCCATGTAATTTGAAATATACTTATTTGAATAGTGTTAGCAACAAATGCTGATAATTCTTTCACTTACGTGAAACCTGATATTTTTTTAAATAAAAAAGCTTAGATGCTTTCAAAGTAATACAACCCTTAAAAACCGAGATACCCTTACTCAGCCCCGCATTGAGGTTAAAACGAAAATGCAAAGTAGTCCCTCAAAAACATTTGCATGTAGAGTCTTGAATAACAAAAAGATATGCAGATTGTATGTCTAAATACATAAATAATTGTAAATTGTATGCAAATCTAGATCTACTCCTAAATGAACTCTTTAAACGTGTTAGACTGCTTGAATTTAACCGATTGAATCCATATATATTGGTCTCTCTAACTATGGAATGATGATTATAAATAAGGGTAAAAATATTGTGCTGCTCGTGTTTGTGTTTTGACCTCTTAAAATACCAACCAATTACACTAACCACTACGTGTCTGCTACGACGAGATTAGCATAACAACAAATAAATACATTAAAGCTTTGTTCTCATTTATGTTTTACAATATTAAGTTTGAATCGACATCGTGTAATGTATCATCGTTTGAATAAAGTTTATCTATATGTAAAGTTTATTTTATTTCAACATGTTTCACTTTATTATAAGGCTCAAAGCTCAATCAAGCTCAAAAACAACGACTTTATTTTATATTATATACCGATGAAAACTTAGTAAAAAGTAATTTTGACAAGATTAGCATCACATATTTCAGAATACTATACATTAGAGCGTACATATCTTGTCAACAATACCTTCAAAAAAGTTGATATTGGTGTAATAATAGTAATAAACAAAGCCGGTTTTTTGTGGTCATCCAGCCAAGGTAGTGTGAAATAAATCTAAAACTGTTTAAAGGTATCGGCAACGTATTAATTTAATTCGTACTAGGAACTTCATTTCTTTTTCTTCTTTGGCAAAATTGCTATCTTTTCAGATTCGTAACCGTACTTAATTAAATCATTTCAGACCCAGTTTCCTTAATGATTTCTTCCCATTACGTCCATTGTTCCATTTAATGAACAAACATTATCTCAACCCGATATTACTATCAGATATCTTGAATATAGCATGACTGACTTAATCTTTGCTGAGTTCACAGCGAAAGGTTGTAAGATTGCTTCAGAGCTCGTTATCGAAAATATAGGGCGTAGTTGATAGTACCGATAGGAAGATATAAAGAGGCTTATTTACCTCAAAGGCATATTTTATTAAATTAACCTTTTACTACATTATTTAAAATACTGGTTAACGTAGATATCATTCAATGAGATTTTTAACCTTTCTGGTTAAATAAGTCGACAATATAAGTCACCAATATCAACTTTTTTGAAGGTATTGTTGACTAGATATGTACGCTCTAATGTATTCTTTCTATTTTCTCTGGTTTTTGTTTTCTTAAAAAACAACTTTTGGTATTATTACTAAGTACAAAGTAATAACAGTTGCAATTTTATATTAACATTGAGGATGAAACGTGATGAACTTATATAAAGATAAAAATACAAAAAAAGATTAAAATGTCTGGCTTTCATCTGATTATTGTACTGGCTGTTTAATGAGATACATTGAACATAAATAAAATCGGAAATAGGATAGACATTAAGGACAGTATGCCTGATCCTTAAATAACCTTTTATTATATGAAATATATATTTGTATAGTATATCGGTACTTAGTCAATTATCAATTGGCTAATACAGAATTAAATAACCTGCTATTTAAGCTTACTGCGCATAGACACTACCATTGCCACTGTTAGTAAAACGTTATTAAAAAGCAACACGAGTGGTTAGATTTAGGTGGCCACCCTATATAAGTTCCGTTCACATCATCGAAACATTAGAATATTATTATATTACTCCAATTACATTTTGAGTAATTCAGTAATTGACACACATTCAATAAACCCAAGGGTCTGTATTTGACAAGAACCTTATATTAATATCCTCAAAGGCACTGGTACTTTGTAAGTTACATTACTCACCTATTTATTAAGGCACTCGATTTAAATATTTCCAATTATTTATTAATTTTTATTAAATATAAAATATAATTATTATCCCAAATAGAGCAATATTTTAAATGGGAAAAATCAAATAATTAAATTTAGATACGTCGCTAAATCTTATTTGGCCTGGGGCTAAAATAGTTTTGGAATTTGAACGAATACCACAAAATGTGAATTGAATGAAGACAAGTCTTTACAAATATATGTGAAGGTGGAAAAATTATAAACTGTTCCGGCTTTTTTTTTTGAGTAGGTTGAAGAGTAAGTAGTTTAAGCGAAAAATATCGTTATTCGAAGCAATTGTACTCAAAACCACAGTATCCAGTCAGCACGTCACGCTGACGCACCGTGAGTTATGTCAAACAAGCTTAGACCAACAGTATATCAAAAATATCAAAAAACTTGATTGCATTGCTAAGAGTCAACGAATACTTAGAACAAATTATGCCTAATATGTCAAGCAATGCACAAAATTTTTTATTTATCCTTTGAGACGATTTCAGAGAATTTCTTTATGCTTTCGTCCGGAAACCATATCACTACGAAATATTTAAATGTTCGTAAAAGAGCCTAAACGTTTTGCGTAAATAAAATGAGCATATACTGACCTGTTTATATATATTTCATGTTTTTTGTACATGTTTCTTTACTAAGGAATTAATATGTTTGCAGACTAATTTTGCAGTATAAAATACTATTAAAAAACCTACAACCGTAGGCTTTTTGAAAGTATAATATAGTATAGTATAGTATATAATGATAATAGTGGCTGCAGGAGTGGATTCTACTTACTTCCAAGTTGTTTGTTACTCGTTATGCGTGTCTGATGGTAAGATGAATTAAACTTATGATACTTACAATCTAAATTACTAAAATTTTAAACACTAAAATTAATTATAAAGAGCAACATTTATGTGATTGTATGTTTATTAACAAGACTTTGCACAGTTTCACCCGACTGAATCCGTGAGAATTCGGAAAGGCATATTACGGCAAATGCTCACGTATTAAAATTTTTTCCGTGTAGTTTGGCGATGGAAATAGCTGACGTCCCTGAAGTCGTCCTTGAAAGCGATTGTGCCGGATGGAACATTCCGACAGAGTTCCGATGGATTTTTACACTGTCAATTATATAGTGTATTCGTAAATGTATACCAAGATAAACCAAGTAGATCTCAACACTAACAAATATTTCCTTTTTACAAAAATGACATAGTATAAATGAATGAACTTTAGTATTCCTAAACTGATTTCAATCATTACTTCATTTATTATATGTTTTAAAACGTGGAATCAGCAGCTTTTTGCGAAATTTCCTTTTTACAGAAAAAATATATCTTAACACTTTTGAATACTTCTAATAATTTGCATTGCCAAAAGATAATTTTATTTAAATGTGTACCAGAAATGCAATCAACGTTTACTACAACTACAACGTTTACCCACATAAAGTGCAAAGAGAGTAAAATTTAATTTCATAGAACATAATTACAAAACATGCAAGTTGTTGACCATATTTCCTTCATAACAATAAGCCGTAAGAACCCTTAATGACCAAACTATTAAACTTATAATAGCCCAGCATTTGCTTAAAGCCTTTTAGGCCACGAAAGGGGAGGAGGGTACAAAATTTATGTGATTAAAAGTATAAGTTTGGAACAAGACCAGCAGTGGTTAGAGGTATTAATGTATAAAATAAGTAGACATTATTTTGATAAAATAAAATTGAAATATAATTGATTATTATTTATTTATAATATTCAACATATCTGAAAAATTACAAGGTATTCTTAAAATTAAAGTACCTTGAGATATGTAGGAGTTTTATACCTTAAATTAAGGGTTCTTCAAAATCAAACACATACATGGTTTCCAGTAGACTGAGATTTATTGACTGTACATTATTTTCCCATGAGAAATACAGAAAACAGGTAGGTGATAGCGTCAGCATAACGTGACTTAGGCGACCGGTAAAAACAGATACATTTGTTGATTTTATAAACACGTACATACTACACCTCCCCCCAAAAGAATACATGCAGCCCCTCCGGTCACTAAGTTTTTTTTTACACTTAACTTACTTACCATAATAATGTACTAAGTTAATTTTAAAACATATCTTACTAAATGAACAATTTTGTATTATTTATATGTATTACATATTCCTTATTACTTTTCATAATTTTGACATAAAGACAATTTTTCAAATTCACATCCAGTTCCTGGGCTGAGCCTTTATCTTATGGAACTCAAATATATTCTTTTCAGCAAGCTACTTAACATTGAGTGATTTATCTATTCTCACCTTAATACTTCAAAAACTGAAATCCCGGGTTAAAGAAACGTCTACGTCTAATCTCACGAATTGTAGATTTGCAATAAAAAAAACACGTTGAAAAATTGTCTAAAAGTACTTGAAACAGATAACATAGCAATTAATTTCATTTCCGAGCTTAACTGGGTTCTGTAGCTAATCGGATTAGAGAGTATTATTTGAACGTTAATTAACTATTGTATATAATTGAATCATAGTATCAAACTGATGGTTACACGGCGTTGATAATTTGTATTTACTTACATATTAACTTGTTTTTCTTAAACATAAAACTTTTTTATAAAAGTTTAAACTTCAATTTTAATCATACATTTATATATATTTTACGTGGGTATGTTACACACTTGTCATCATAAATGTATGCAATTAATTATTATAATTAACCTATTTCTGTTAAACAGAATAATTAAATGTTGGTCGAGTAAATTAATTTTTTGATTTTCCATTTGTCATCCTGTAAAACGTAATTTATATTGATTTTGCTTTTTAGTGCACCCAAACACACCGAGGATTGTGGGCCTCTCACCTCTTTTATCCCGACTTTTCTTCTTGTCGTGTGAAGTAGGTAATCTCTAGTGCTAGAGTTGATCGAGCCGCCTCAACTCAATTTGGATTACTTGGCGTCTAGTTCCAACACTCTGGCACTAACGTTAACACAACATGCTAAATCAATGACGAACTCTTTTGACTTACTATACTACAAAGTGGATTAACTAAAATCTACAATTTGAAATCAATAATTTTAAAAACGCTTCGACACCAGTATTCTGTTAATATTTACAGATACCTTCGGGCTTTCTACCCTTGTTCATCCGGAAGCTCCTGGCTTAGTTCCAAAAAAAGGAAACAGTATTCCAAATATTCGGGTAGATATTGTTTCACTTTGTCTTAGATTATAATAAACGAGCACGCGATCAACCTAATGTATTCTATTATATTTTAATATTTCAAGCTATATATCTATATATATATGAAGCAAAACGCATAACATGGTATTGTACGACGGTTTGCATTTCCATTGAAAAATCAATTGTGAATAATTATATAATACATTTTTTTATTTATTTATTTCGTGTTTACATTACATATAAAAATAATTCATCTTTGCACAAGAACATAACTAATTTTAGGAGTTGACCTTTAGTTAGTTATTTAGGTATACCTTTCAAATAGTTCATCAAAGAAAGAAATAACTTACAATTTCTTAGATATTATACTGAAGGTAATGGTGGCGGATCCCCTTGGCTTCCGTGTCCACCGGAAATGAACGACCGGAAGAGGTCTGTTCGCTTCTTTTGCTCACTTTTCTCAAGTAAATAAAGCCTTAGGCCTGGATTAAGTTTATTTTCACAAACGATTTCACAAACGTTGTCGTTTATAAATAAGATTATAAATTTCTTACGACATTCATAATTAATAAAAAATGAAACATAATTAATAAAACAATATTAAAAAATTTCTGTCTTCAAAACTTTTGGGAGATCATTGAAGCCTCTCCACATTTCCATACCGATCGTAATTTTCACCAAATCATTACCAAACGTGAACTCATGACGTCATGTGAAGCAGAGCACTAGCCACCAAATTACATCAATTACACTATATTAGGGCCATACATTATTTAAAATATTCTATTTATTTAATGAATTTTCTGGAAAGCGTACCCCGAGCTGTAACTTTACCATCAAAATAGGTTTGCGAGGTATTCCTGTTCAACTAACTTTTATAGTTCAATGAACATGCATACAGAATGTACAACCCGTTTGAAAAGAGGTTAAAGAAATAACAAAAGATTAATGTGGTCGTGTGTAAATTGTGACGAAAATTTTTCAAATAATAAAACATTACCTCAATTTTCTTTTATATTTGTAGACACGTAACCAGAAGTTCTTTTCATGGATGTTAATTTACTGATTTAATTATGAAAATGTTAATTTAACATTTTCATCTGTAAAAAGTATATCAAAATTTTCAAATCTATTGTACAGATAACGATAAGGTTTCTAAATCAAACGTGTTAACAATTAATTCAGACTTTTGATGCTTACGCATTTAAGAGTATGTGTCTATAAAAAAGATTTTTCGTTTAATCTTTGACAAAATATTAGCACTAAAATTGAAACCTATTTGCTGACGTATAGAAAGTTGTGTACTATCTTTGGGCCCTTTTTTTTTTTTTTTTTTTGGTTCCTCTCCACGGGAAGGGCAGGAGGACATAAAAAATGCTCTGACGCATACTCCGCGCGCGCGATCGGAGTTATGTGGGACTCGTCCCGACGCCTACCAGAACCATACCCACTAAAAAACCCCCTGTCGGCTCGTGCATTTTTGCCACTCAGCCTTCATCTGAGCGACGGCCAATCGGAGAAAGAGGCCGCGCTAGCGGGGCCCTTAAGGGGTCACCCGCTGGGATTTACATAGCACTGAAGGTGCTCAAAAAAGAAAAGTAAATAAATAAAAAACATTAAAAATTAACAAATAAAATTGCATTAATTCGGATTTACGTTAGAATTAGAATTTACGTTAGAATTAGAATTTGCGGCCTGAAGGGCCTCTAGATCTAAAGTTAACTGCGTGCGTTCGCTCGTGTGCGCGTTTCTCGGTCTAGCGATTTTGTAAATCGAATCTAACACAGGAACAGTATATGAGACTGAATCTCGAACAAGATGATTGGGATGGGATTCGGCGCGTTTGAAGAACGATTCTGAGAGTGTTTTGAGGTGCTGTTGCACTGTAGGCAGTTCAAGATCTCTGTGCAGGTCCGCGTTACGCACGTACCAAGGTGCGTTTGTGGCTTTGCGGCAGAAGAGATTTTGGACTACCTGCAGCTTATATAGGACTGAGGGTTTGGCGTGGGCAAAGACTGGCGAAGCATATGATATGACGGGTCTAACGCAGACCTTATAAAGCGTACGTTTATTTCTAAAAGACATTTTACTTTTTCTTCCTATCATACTATATAGACGGCTTAAGTAAAAACGCGCGAGTTTCGTTACTCTATCGACGTGTGGCTTGAAAGAAAGCGTCTGATCTAAGGTGACGCCTAAGTATTTGATAGTGCGCTTCCAGGGGATGGGAATACCTAACATACGAATGTGCGGATCGTTGTGGCGATTACGACGTTTGTGGTCGAATTGAATAGCAGAACTCTTTTCTGGGTTGACATCGATACGCCATTTTTGAAACCAAACACCGAGGGCGTTTACGGCCTTTTGGAGTCTGGTGATGTTATACGGGATCGCTTGACTTTTAGAGTAAAGGGCGGTATCGTCTGCAAAGAGGGCGAGTTCGACGCCTTTCGGCGGGATGGGGATGTCGTTAGTGTACACGGTGTACAGCAGAGGGGCGAGGACTGAGCCTTGCGGGACTCCAGCCTTTATGGGACGAGGCACGGAGAGCGTGCCTTCATGTTTGAATCGAAAAGTACGGTCTTTAAGAAACGACGCTATTAATCTGACTAGGCGAGCCGGTAAGCCTATTTTATAGAGTTTAAAAACGAGACCGCCGTGCCAGACTTTGTCGAAAGCCTTGGCTACGTCAAAGAGAACCGCGATTGTTTTTTTACGACGCTGAGAGAATCCTTCGGGTATGTACTCGACGATTCGATGGACTTGCTGAGGGCAGGAGTGCTTAGCGCGAAAGCCGAACTGGTGGGGAATGATGAGAGGGTCGCCATCCGTTGGAAACAGATGGTTCCGCATTCGAGAGAGTATGACTCTTTCGAGAAGTTTAGACATTGCCTTGAGGAGGCTGATGGGTCTGTGATTAGCCGGGACATTCAGAGGTTTACCCGGCTTGGGAATGCCTATGACTGTCGCTTCTTTCCAGGCTTTTGGAAAGTAGCTATGGTCGAAGCAGGCATTGAAGATGATAGCTAACAAGGTAAGCACCTGCTCAGGCAGGTGCTTAAGTGCGTGGTTGGAAATTCCATCCGCACCCGGAGCCTTTTTGGATTTTTGCTTTCTAATGAGAAGCAAAATTTCATCATTAGAGACTGTGACGGGGTCGTCGGTGATATGGAGAGATTCTCTGCGGAGAACTTCGTCCTCCACCGCCTGGATGTGGGAGGGATCCGCGGGTTGCGTGCTGGGCGAGCATTGTGCCGCTATGCTGTCGGCGAAGCATTCGGGCCATTCGATAATACGCTTGGTGGGACGGGGAGATATTCTCCATGAGATCGTTAAACTGAGTGTCACGGAGTTCCGCGGGGCGAGACCTAACTTTACGTTGAAGCTGATTCGCAGCTGTTCTGTATGCTGGCGTGGGATATTTCTTTGCTCTCCGGAGAGCCGCGTTCTTGGCTTTAATGAGATTGCTAACGGCTAGTGGAAGCGCGGGTTTGCTTTGCTTAGCAACCTTTTCGTTGTCGTTGATGGCTGTGTTAATAGCATCAGTTAGAGTATTGACTAATGAATCTATTTTATCCGGACTATCTAATTGGTCGGGCGAAATCGCGAGCGGAGAGTTAGGGGCCTCTAAGGCTGAAACTAACGTATTTTTAAAGCCTTTCCAATTGGTAAAGGTCTTAGGAGGTGTGACGTTATCGTTAGGCGCGCCTAGCACGAGGGAGACGGGGCGATGGTCGGAGCCTAGGTCATCGAGCGGTTCGATAGACCTTAGATCAAGATTGATTCGCTTGATAATTGCAAAGTCGAGGATGTCAGGAGAGTAGGTCGGGTTGTTGGGATAGTGAGTGGGAGTGATGGGGGATATGACGTCTAAGTCAAGGGAGTTAGTGATGTCGAGGAGAGCGATACCGCTGGTGTTGGTGGATAGGCACGTCCAGTCAGTATGTTTGGAGTTAAAGTCTCCGAACATAATGACTGAATGGCCGAGGGCGAGAATGGCCTCAAAGTCGCTGCGGATTGGATTGGAGCCACACGGTATGTAGACTGAAGCTATGATGATGGTCGGATGACCAGTCATAGCCAATCTACACACAGTGGCTTCCATGTTGAGGAGAGGAGGGGTAGAGAGAGGACAGCAATGGAAGCCTCTTTTGTAATATATAGCGGTGCCGCCGAAACCGTCGGAGTTGGGCCTATCGTTACGAATAAACGCGTACTTAGGTATAGCGAATCCCCTGGAGCGGTTTGGAGTAAGCCATGTCTCCTGGAGAAGGAATAAGTCAGGTTCTTTGTTCTGAAGGAACAGTTTAATCTCGGGAATGTTAGTTCTAAGGCTACGAGCGTTAAAAGATACTAGGGATAAGCCCTTGGGTTTAATACGACTGGACGCGGGATTCGCGGGTCTAGACATTATAATTTACTTATTCACGATTTTATACAAAAATAAAAAATAAAAATAAATTTACAACGAACTTAGGAGCGAGTGATGCTCGGCTAACGCGAATAAACGCTCTTGAGGAGAGCGGGCGGCTCGCAGTTTGCGTGCGAGTACAGAAATTTCGTTAATATCGACGTTTTGAATAACGTCGAACACGGTCTTCATATCCTCAGCCAACGACGACTGAGGTACGGATAACAGAGCGGGACGCGGCCCTACGGAAGCTACGGGAGCTGGGATGGGTCGGGAAGGTACAGGTGGAACGGCCGGACGCTGCCTCCAAGACAGAGCCGGAGTAGGCGTCGGCTGAACGGGCTTTGCTTCCGGGGGACCCCGGTTGCGCAGCGGCGGGAAGTTAGCGGGAGTGAGCGGCGGCGCTGGTTTAGGCGCGACCCTCTTGACGGTGGAGCGCGGAGCGCGCGGGCAACCCCTGTAGTTTGCTGTGTGGCCGGACTGGCCGCACAGCACACAGGCAGGGGGGGAAGTGGATTCGGGAGTGCGAGTACACTCCTTAGTGATGTGGGGATCTAGGCACTTGACGCACCTGGGGGGAGCTGAACAGTTAGCCGCTGCGTGGCCATATAGCTGGCAGCGGTGGCACTGCCCAGGGTGACCACGGGGGTTGGGACGCTCGACGGAGATGTTCGAGAGTCCGCAAATTGTGCGAGCCTCTCTGAAAATCTCTTTCGAGTTTGGAGTGTTGGTAAGGATTACCAGAGCTAAGGGAAAACGCCTACCGCGGTTGGAGTGCATCTTGTGCACTGCTGTGACCGGGAAACCCTGAGACTTAAGGTCCTCGAGGATTTCGTCGTTCTCGAGCTCGAACGGGACGCCCCGTAGTACTGCGCGGATTTTACGCTCCTCCGGGAGGGCGTAGGTGTGATAAGCTATTTGTTTTAAAGAAAGTAACCGAGTGAACGCGCGGAAGTCGTCGACGGTCGCGACCTGGATTTTAATTGTGTCGCCTGAATTGGTTGCTTTTAAGTAATTAATTTTGTGCTCTTTGCACAAATTAGAAACCGCGGTCCAGCGCGCTTTTTCACGCAGGAAGACGGGCGGAGGGAGCTGAGGTTTCGGCGGGACGGGAGCGCAGCGCGTCGCTGGCTTCGATGGGACCGACGGAGGCGCGGTTACTTCGAGCGATTTTAACGGCGCGGGGGCTGGTGTTGATGACACCGGGGAGGGCTCGGGTATTGATGATACCGAAGCTTTCTTCGAGCGCTTCTTGGAGCGCTTGGCGACAAGTTGAAACGTGGGCTCGGGAGAGCCGGTTAAGGTGACGGCATCTGACGACGTATCAGACGCGGGTTCGGAGTCGCTCCCGGGAGCGGTACGCTTGCGACGCGACGTGTGAGAGGATGTGACCGATTCGCAGTCCATCTCGGACGAGGCGGGAGACGAGGAAGAGCTGTAGACCTGAGGGGTCTCGACGTTGGAGGCCTGAGGGGCCGGGGTTGAGGCCTGAGGGGCCGGGGACGCGATAGATGCCTGTAAGGCCTGCGTTATTACGTCATCTGATAAGTTGGCGCCGGACGCAACGAGTGCCTGGGCGACCGACCTAAGAATGTTTACAAGGTCCATTGGAGGGCTTGGGATAATATGTAATATATAAATATATAATGTATACCTAGGTTCCCTAGCAAACCTAGCACCTATTTATATAAAAAATGCCTAGAATTCCTAAATAAAAACCTAGCGAACCCTAGCGGCAAACCTCCCTACCAGCGGTAGGGGGGCTGGGGAGAATAACTTAAAACTAACCGTAGTACGCTGAAGGCCGCTACCTAGAAACCTAAAAAAGGGTACGCAGGTAAAGAGTTGACCGCGTTAGGGTCAACCTTTACCGACAGAAAGCACAAATACACACACGAAAAACACACAGATATGATAAAAATAAATATGAAATAGGAGAAAAATAAATGAAGTAGAGAAGAGAAATAAAAAAATAAAAATAAAAGGACTGGTTCAGTACAAATTCGTTGTCACCGTTAAGTATCCTTTGTACTGAAACCAGACTACTTACGCTGGGCACAACACTGCACTCAGCACAAGCACAACACTACTTAGCACAGCACTTTGAAGACTAAGGGGCTTAGTCGCAAAGAAAAAAACGCACTTCGATAGCACTCAGACGGAGTAGAAAAACCTTGAAAACCGTAGCACGGAACCAACACGCTAAACTGTGACGTCAGTAGACTGAGCGCCACGGAATAACGGGAAAGGACCGATCAACGGAGAACGGGGTCTTGCACGTCCGCACCGCGTGGCGATCGGAGCGAGAATGATCTTCAGGCCCTAGAGACTGTCGGTTAAGTACATCTTGCAAGTTAGGATGCAAGCTGTGCTTCTAAATGTGTTATTTGTGGTGGCAGCCTTGTTTTATGGGTCTGTTATATCTAGTGATAATACTTATTATCATTTGTGTAAATATTTTAAGTAAGTAAATAACAGACAGAAAAAAATATGCCTGTGGTTAAGATTTGGAAATATTTTTACAACGCCAAGATCAGAGTTTGTTAAAATAATAAAGCTCTTACCCTAAAACAAAGTTACATTTTGAATAAAAGAACCATAAACCCTGAAAAAAGGAATGAATATTATTTTTATATAATATTTGTTATGTTGCCCCTGTGACAATGAACTTGCAATGTTTACAATATGCGAAACAACTCGCATTTTATTACTTTCTGCTTTTTCTGAATATAATGTTAACAATTAAATAATCTACTTTGGGGATGCAAACTTTTTTTATGGAACAATTTTTGGCAAATCTTTACGTATGACTTGCCGATTTTTCCGAAGGTGACCCTTCTGGAAAAACAACAGGTTTTTTTTACTACTATGACCTTTAAAATTATCCAAGACAACTTTTAAAACAATTTTTGCTGCCTGTCGGCCAGCTCTAATATTGTTAAATTATTATAGTAGTAAGTTTAAATAAATTTCATCCTTCGTGTTTCCAACAACAGTCATAAAATAAGAAGCTTTTATCTTAATAATCGCATTGTTGATTTATTCTGCAAACGTAAGATAAGTAAGTTGATCCCGTAATATCTTGGATGAATCAGCAATCAGCTAAATCAGCCCAATCACTAATTACACGGTGTCAGCGACTGTATGTATGCTTGAGTGAACATTGATTTTGGACCTTATTGGATTACGTAAGTTCTGTAATGTAATGGTTAGTTAGTGTCTTGATGCGGTCAGAAACTAGATACAGTACTTCATTAAGATCTCCCCCCTAAAACTCCACTTTATTACTTAGCATATCTAGAAATGCTAACTAAAATTAGACAGTCCAGAACAATCAGCTTACGATTCACTTATGTCACGCATCTAATTAAGGCACGTCTGTGTATTATTAAGCTTTGATACAAGTTCGTCTAACAAACCCTAGTTATACTGTTAAGTTTATGCCAGTATTTGCATGTAAACAGTAAATAACCCCAACAATAGAACAGGCCTGTTATTTATTTATATCGTAACAAGGTTTACATTTTTTTAATGATAAACTTGATAACTTAATAATTAAATTGTAAATAATAAATAACAGGCCTGTTCTACTGTTGCAATTAGTTACTGTTTACGTGCAAATACTGGCATAAACTTTTACATAATAATTAAATAATTGAGGAATAACATGTGGGGCTTTTTACAATATTATCAAATCATATAATTTCATCTAAATATCCTAAGCCAAAACGCAATTGCTGTATCTCGTTTATCGATTCTAAGCTGATATTTTATACTAACCATACTTTTTGTACTCTGTTTTCAACATAACTTAATCAAACACAGTCAGCACGTGAGTGACGGCATTGTCCGTCAGTGGAACACTTCGCTACAACTAACAATGAAATTGTAGGTAAAGCCTCCGAGAAGACGTTTTTGTGCTCCAGACACTGACACCGTAAGCTTTTTGTGTTATTTTTATTCTATTCTGGATTTTTTTTCGTTTGTTATAAGTCAACGATACAAAGGAAGAAATGTACGATATTGAAGGAGTGTGTTGAAGAAGTGTATAGTAGTAAAAAAAACTAGATCTTGCTTTCTTTATAACTCGCTGCACTGTTCTTCTTGATTTCCAAATTTGCTTCGTTTCTACATATGAATATAAACCAAAGCTTGTGTTGTTCAAATTATTTATAAAAGAAAGATGTTTAATATTTACATTATACTTATTCAAAGTATTATACGAGAGTTTAAAAAAAAATTAAATTCAAAATTTTTAACAAAATTTGCTATATTTTGCCACCCAAAAGTTATTCAATGAATATTTTTTTTTAATTAGGTTCTGCACATTTTATATAAGCTCTTAAGCCAGCAAAACTTAAACAGGTTTCAGTTATAAATAACAAACTTACAACGTACGTATAGGAAACTAACTAAACGTAAAATATCTTCTTTGTTACCCTCTGAAAAGATTGTTGCGAAAAAATTTAAGGAATTCTTTAGGCGAGTACGATAAAAGGAAACCCGCAAAGATAAGCTCATTGCGATATTCAAGACTTCCTTTACTGCAAGTAAATTTTTTCACAACTATAAAATAACTGAATATTTCTTAAGGAAGGAGATGTGTACGTTCAATGTTTATGTCAACTTGTTATGTCAATTAGCCATATAAACTTCTAACTAACATTTTAGTTTGACAATATGTTTGCTATTATCGCCTCATTTGCGAATACAAATCCAAAGTGGTTTGCAAAAAAGTACAGTTTTAGGATAGGTTAAAAATGCAAGTTAAAAGATGGGTTAAATATGGCGAAACAAAAAATTCTTCTTCCTAAACTTAAAACTAAATTTAAAGTGCAAAAAAAGAGTAGCTTCTTTAAAGTAAAATGAGAAAAAATATTATATAAATAACTTGATAAGAATAAAATTTTTCAGTTTAGTCGTAGTCGCTTAACTGATTTGTGATATAAAATAATAATAATTGTGATATAAATTAGATATAATATAATCGCTAAAATTAATAATTTTTTTTTTTTTGCTGCCGAGGCACCCTCGCGGGAGGGAGTTGGAAGATGCGTCATGCATACCGCCCGCAGGTAAATTCTTCTGCGGGGGGTTATGTGGGACTCACCAGAATGGCACCTACCCACTAAAAACCACCTGTTGGCTGTAGTTATTACCGTTTTCCTTCATCGGAAGCGACACCCGTCGGGAAGTTGGGCGCGCTGGCGGAGACCCGCTAGCGGGTCTTCCGCCTGTAGTGAAAGTTGCACTGAAGGTGCTCAAAGGGACATGAGTTGGTGGCCATTCTGGGCAGCCTCCGGTGAAGCCGGGGCTGGGCAGAGGTCGGCCGAAGCATGATTTAGGGATCAATTCATTTAAATGAACCTATAATGAATTGAGAAGGGAACTATGCTCCGCCAGAGCTAGCAAAAGCTCTGTCGGAGTACGTGAAGCCCTAAGTTTACGGGCTAAGACTGCGATTTCACTAACATCGATATTTTTCATAGCGTCGCAGACGATATGCATATCGTCTGCTACGGAGGATTGAGGAGTGGGTTTGTATGGGTGAGGAGCCGGGATGGGATTCGATGCGGGGCGCTGCCTCCAGTTTTCTGGGGCAGGCCTGGACTGTGTAGGCTTTGCAGCCGGAGGAACCCGGCTACGCAGCGGCGGAAAGTTTTCTTGAGAAAGGCGGGGGGCCTGTTTGGGTGCCGCCCTTTTGAAATTGGAGCGCATACAACGGGGTGCACGAGGGCAGCCCCTGTAATTTGCGGTGTGGCCGGACTGGCCACAAAGCACGCAATCAGGAGGAGAGGGAGTTTCAGGAGTGCGATTGCACTCCTTAGTGAAGTGCGGGACCAGGCACTTGACGCACCTGGGCGGTGCGCGGCAGTTGGCCGCCGCGTGCCCGTACAACTGGCACCGATGGCACTGGCCGGGATGACCGCGGCGATGAGGCGCCTCGATCGAGATCCCAGAGAGGCCGCATATAGTGCTAACCCCTTTGAGGATCTCCCTGGACTTGGGGACGTTGGCGAGAACCACCAAAGCGAGAGGGTGTTGTCTCCCGTACTTGCTGTGCATTTTATGCACCGCGAGTGCCGGAAAGCCTTGGGACTGCAGATCCTCCAGGATAGCCTCGTTCGATAATTCGAACGGGACTCCCCTGAGTACCGCTCTGATCTTACGCTCTTCTGACAGAGCATAAGTGTGATAAGCATATTGCTTATCGGTGAGGAGCTTTGTTAAAGCACGAAAGTCGTCTATCGACGAGACTAAGATTTTAATAGATTCACCCGAGTTGGCTGCTCGGGTGTAATGGATTTTGTGCTCATTGCACAATGTCGAAACCTCAGTCCATTTACCCTTTTCCCGAAGGAAAACCGGTGGTGGGACCTTGGCCTTGACAGAAGTTGGGGCCAGAGCGGGTGTTGAAGACACCGAGGCAGCTGGCGTTGAAGACGCCGCAGGGGGTGTGGGGACGGGCGTTGAGGGCGTCGGGTCTTGTTTCGAACGCTTCTTAGAGCGCTTCTTAACAAGCGTAAAAGAGGGAGACTCAGGGCCAGTTGGGGTGGCGTCCGAGGATGACTCGGTCGCGGGTGCGCGCTTGCGGCGCGGAGAGGCGTCTACTTCGCACTCCATGTCACTGGAGGAAGGGGACGTGGGAGGGCCTAAGACCTGAGGGGTCTGGAGAACTGGGGTGGGCATTGGGACCTGAGGGGCCATTGTGGACATTAACGTCATGAGATGAGGGATAAGGGAATCTAAGAAACGGTACTTATCAGCATTTATAGACATGCCTTCAGTACTTTCAAGTAACTTCTTCCTAAACTCGTCAAAGCTTAGGGAAGCCATTGCGGAGGGGTTGGGGGGGGACAATATATAAATATATATACTATGAACCTATCAACGATGACTAACTTCCTAAAACCACCCTACGCGCAGTATGAGGTTGAGGAAGGTTGAGGACGACGCGGATAACTTACTCGAACACGGAACTTGAAGTCCTGGAACGACGAAACCCCGTCGACGAAGCTCACGTTCCACGAAGTACGGTTAACAACCCACTATCCGCCGTGAAAACGGCGTTAGAAACTTATTAGAAGTACGGTTAACGAGCCACTGTCCGCCGTGAAAACGGCGTTAGAAACTTATTACGGTACACAACTATGAAATTATATATTACGACAACAACCAGTGAAATTTGGGTGCTCAATTAGCGCGGGGGCTAATACAGCGGGAAGGTGTCTGCGATCGACGTGCGCTCGAGAACGCACGCAGACCGAGACTGATTAATAATTTCAGCGCGATCAGTTGATATCGTATCTACTGTTCGATTGAGACAAATTACAATTCGAGAATATTGTGACTATTATACAATTTTCAACGAAAACTTTGACTTCTTAAGAATAAAAAATGATGATTAATAATGCAGTTTCTTACGCTTCCCTGTGACAGGCTAACAGTTAATCAACATCTCAATTGTGACTATGCTATCTATTAAAAGCCGGGCTATTTTAGGTAACCCAAAATTATTTTTAAAAGTGTTTTAATGATATGCCCGTTAAGGCAATTAAATAGTTTGATTAAACTACGTTTCTGATATAATTTCTGTCAGCAACTTGTTTGTTTCGAAATTTCAACATCAAGGTTGAAACATCAAAGAAAGTTCAAAGTCCAATATCTACGATTGGAAATAAACCTATCGATCGGAGAACAGGTGCTGGCCAGCTTACACTGATCATCGTTAGCGTTAAAGCTAAGTAAAGCGTTTATTTTTATAGCCACTCTGAATCGCTTAATTCTGATGTTCTGAAAAAATCAAGTTATGAGCTTATGTATATAGCATTATATAAGCTTGCTTTAAAACGTTCATATAAGCAAACTGGATGCGTAAAGGTAAAGTAAAACTTAGTTTTCTCCATTTTTATTGTGACAATATGTCTGTTTATACAATTTTTATATTTTGTTTTTGGTGTAACATTGTTAAAAAAACTTAAGTTAAAAGTCGTACAATGATCAAGAGGAGTTACAAAATTTTGAAAGTTTTTCTGATTTTTATTGAAAAGTGACTATTAATGAAATAATAAATTACTCTAAATTATTAACAATTTACTCTTTATGAAATGTTTAAAAGTATCTTAGCAGTGTTTTAGGTCGAAAAATATCACGTTTCACTTCACTGAAAACTGTTAAAATTATATGTTTGCAATTGAATAGCATTATTAAATAGTAATAATAATAATAATGGCTGCGTGTCCGCTAAAGCTGTCTGAGAAGTGTGGAGGGGAGTCCGGGGACATTCGACCATTAGGATTATTTCGTGCTCCTTATCCAAAAGACAAAAATAAATTAAATATTAACTAGAATACGTAATGTTCGTATTCTTAATCACTATGTATCGAACGAATACTAAAAAAAATTCCACGAGGAAATAAAAACTAAAGTAACAGCTTAAAAAATATATTTTGTACAATCTCCAAAGACTGTGGTCTACGGGTAAAGTTCATTTTATTTTCCTTTTAATTATAATTTGACAGTCATTGACTCAACCTTATAGCTATTTTCGTTTTCAAAAGCAGTACACCACTTTCTTGGCCGACTCCACTATATAGAGGTTCTGGTTATCATGTTTTCTCTTCATTCGCAAACAATATTAAATCTTCATATTGATTTTGCTTATTATAGACCAACTGGATTAACAATCTTACGTTCTTTTTAACTAAATCAATAAGCCAGTGTGCTAATTATATTGGCTGTCTTGAAATAGTCAACAGAAATTTGGGCCCAAAAAGTACGACTTCTCTAAATATAAGAAGCTCTATGATGTAAAGATAAGCTCCCTAAAAAATATGTCTTAAACTATTTTACTGATCAATTTTTATCATGCGAACAAAACTTATCTAATTAACCCAAAAGTATGATAAAGAGGACTAGCAGTGGGGGAATGCGTGAGGAAGGAATATTTTGAGGATGAGAAAAAAATTACGCGTTGGTTGGTAACCAGAAGGAGGAGTAAAGGAAAATTAAAGGCGCTGTTTTCCTTCTTATTTTACTTTATTGTTGTGTGATGTATGTAAATTTTATTTTTAAAAGAAGTAACTTTTTGAACTTATATGTACCGGAAATTATAGATTTCTTTTAACAATTCACCAAAATACGGGTAAAATACACCGCCGGTTAGATCTTTAGTTAAATATGGCGCTCGCAAGTCAGTCCTCATAGACACCGCAATGGCAATGTCTTTCAGATAGACTCTCATGAATTGTCTGTAGAAGGCGAATATCTATTCTGGATTGCAGTAGATTTAGTTCGATGTATAGAAGGAGACCGTTGAACCAAAATAGTAAAATCTATATGGCTTTTTTATTTATTAACAATAGAAAAATTGCAATCTGAAGCAAAACTTAAATGAAAAATATATAAACTCGACTAAAATAAAAATTTAATAGGTACAAACACGTGGGCCAAGCTGATAACCTCATTTTAGATCGGTACATACATATATTTATGCAGAGTCCTACTCTCGAGCAAAAGCGAAGATTATGATAATTTTCTTCCCTGGAGATCTGCTTTACAAAAAAATTTTAAGCTTCGATTTAAGCAACGATACGAGGGTTCCGTAATTGCAGGTTTGCATCTGATGGGTGCATTAAGGTTTACAACAGTTTGTAGAAAAAAGATTTCCAAATTTAAATTTTTCAGCCAAAATTTGATTGGCTGTTTCTTCTCTTTGACACAACCACGTAAACGTGATTACTATGGTGGCCAATATAGGATGGACTGTAGTACTGCCCCAGACGGGATCTTAACAAAGAGACTCATCTACCACTAAAACCTTTACTTACTTTAGTCTACGGTAAAATTAGTGACATCTAAAGCCAAAACAGATCAATTTTATTTAAAACGAAATATTCCAGAATACTGCCTCAGTGAGGTATAAACAATTGGTCCAGTTTTAAAGGGCATTATTCAATATCGTGTGATAAATATAATTCTCATCGACTTTTCTCTGTACTAGTATTTTGTACGTCAAAAGCTTACTTAAAATAAAGCTACATAAGGCGATAACTTCCAACTACCTAACGAACACGTTTAAACAACAACTGACGCATGTTGAGTAATAAATGTACTATATATACTGTAACCATACATTTTTATTGCAATGATATAAAAAGTATATAAAAAAGCACTGGACCCTAAGGCCATCGAATAAATTACACCTGTTGTTACAATAAAGATATAATCAAAGCCTTGGGACGGATTACTCCCGCTTTTTTAATCTTAACAAAATTCTCACTTTCAAGAAGCTCATTAGAGTTTTTTGGTTTGAAGGATTTCATTCAAAATAAGGAAGTTTAAACCCATAGAATTATATTAAAGGCATTGGTTTTTTTAGATATAAATATAAATTGAAAAGTTTGTTTTTAGAATAGCCTTTCATATGCAAAATCTTTTTATAAGTTAATCTCTATGGTACAGTTTGTTTAAGATTGCTATGGTGAGTATCTTTTACAGATATTATGTTAGTAAACTTTTCCGTTAGTAAACTTTTCCTCACTTGCGGCGTTTACTGAGTCAAGGCATGGTCGCCGCTTTGGCGGTATAACGCCTATCATTGTTTCTCTTGCCAAGAAATACTTTGTAAAATTTTCGATGACATATTAATAACCAATTGTTCCTACATAAGATTTAATTACAGTGATCACTAAAAGGAAAACCTTTCCTCAGAGCTAAATACTATTTTAAAACTTTGAGCAATCGATACACGATGTACCTATGTTGTGTCACTTTTATTATATTACCTTATTATATTTCCTTATTTATCTACCAAACCAAATATGCTGGAAACTAAATTTATTGGACTTCTTCATGTAAAATATCATATCATACATGATAAAAATTAATGAATTAATACCAATATGCCTATATTATATATAAGTACATATACTATTACCTATAGTACATAAACTATAACCTATACTATTTATTCTTTAATTTATACTTCATTATTCATTAGGTACACAGATATTACATACATACTTATTCACACAACGCACACCACACATACATTACACATACCCCCACACATTCTTAATAATCGTACTTTTATTTACACATTGAATTGTAATGTTTGTAATGTAACAAACAATTTTTAAATTAGAACTATAAATACTCGTAGTTTAAGAAATTAAAATGGGAGAGGGCGCTGACCCCTAAATACAAACTTTGTCTAGTTTAGGGGTCAGAGACTCCACATAAGCTTATAACACTTTTCTGAGTTAATAAAGAAGTTAATATTATTATTACTGACAATTGCCATTGTCGAAAGTCGAGTTTCAAGAGTAATCCTACAGGTCTGTTTGTAAGAACTTACGTTCTTTTTACATGTGTTGAGAATGACAGATTATCATCATATTATTAAATTTTAAGTTAGATTCTCTCTTTCATCTAAAGATACCACTTGACACGGCTGATATGCGCGGTTTATATGTACTAAGTAGTTAAGTTGGTAACTAAATTTTAACTAATTTTTAAGTTACTATATTATGTCACTTGTGTGTCCAAACGGATTAAGTAGTTAAGTTCATAAGTTCAATGAAGATGAGCAGTGATGAATGTCAAGGAATTCGTCAATTCTGTACTTAGATATGTGGTAAACGTGATTTTGGACAAATTCAGAGGATAATTTGTTTCGGAAATTAAAATCTTTGCAAGATTATGTACTTTTCTAAATTTTTTACGTCGACAGGCCGACGTCGATCGACGGACGATCGATTGGTGTGGTTCCTTTATCACTACTGAGAGATATCAGCCTCTCCCAACTGCGGGTTGGCGAACTTACCAACTCAGGGGTGGTGTCAGACAATAATAGGCCATCACGCCTACTGCGACGTACACTGTTCTATTACAGTCGATCGATTGGTGTCGTAACACCTTTAAATATACTTCGACAAATTTTTAAGTTGAAACATTTGACATTTAAAAAAAGAGAAAATGCGACATAAATACGAGCTCTTGCCGCCATCCGCTTTGTCAACTTATGCACTTAACTAAAAAATCACGTCCAAACGTGTTAAGTGAGAAGCCCCGCCCACCTACTTATACGAAAAATAGAACTAATCCTAATCAAATAATTGACTGCTTACACGCAACTTTTTACTTAAAATTTAGTTACCAACTTAACCACTTAACGCGTGTAAACCAGTCTTTAGCCAAATATGAAGGGATGGTTGCCTGGAGAAGAAGTAATGGATGATTATTATTATTAATAAGGAGTATGTTAAAATATCTTTGTTTTTATTTGTCCGTATTAAATACAATTTTGTAATCCAAAACAGTGTTTTAAATTTATGGTAGAGTCCCATAAGAAATATTCCAAATCATTCAAAAGATATTAATCGCCAGATTTTCTTTCAAGTATAATACATTTTCTCATATTTTTCCCTAACGCTTAAATCTTTATAAATATCAGAGGAAATATTGATTCTATAAATACAACATCATGACATATTACTTTACTTAATTAATTTAGAAGCTACGTTTCCAGACATGGAAAAGTATAGTTTCTTCATCCTATAAATAAACTTTCACCGTTATTTAGGATTCCTATTAAAGAATATTCAAGGTTTTCATTATATTGAAAATGTGAATAACCTTTTATAATAAAATATCTCATTACATGTAAAAGAGTTCCTGCAAAAGCAATGATGCCTTCCCAAATTCTCTCCAATTAAATCATTTCTTTAGCACTGGTGTTAGTGTTTGGTAAAAAAACGCAGAACTAACTTTAAGTTTAATGTTATGTACGTTTTGCATCCAAGACGGTTCGGTTATGAAGATTACGAAATATTTTTGGGTATCTTTGATTTATTTTGATAATATGACGACCAAGTAGCGTACTGCTTAGTGGCCCTGCCCAGGAGCTCTCATGACCGAGTCCTGGCCGGGGCACACATATTATATACATGCATAATATGTGTCTATGTTTATTCTGGGTTCCTTTATTATCATACAGCGAACTGGGGGTCGCTGTTTGATAATCGATAATACAAGCGCTGTTTACTTTGGGGCCAAAGAGTCAGTGTGATTATCTGGGGATTTATTATATTATTATTATTATAATTAAATATTTGAAACATTTACTCTCACCAGTATATGACTAGCCCTTATTACATGAAGAAGCCAAAACTTGTATCGGTGTAAATATTACTAGACTTACGAATAACTTAAAACCCAACTCTATATAAAACCTTTAAGTGCTTGCTGTGCTTCCTCCTTCTATGATAGGGTAGTTTGTGTAGGTAAAATTATCTGGAGTTTTGATCAACAAAGCATAAGGGATCTCCACAAGGAGAAGGCAAAGGAACCTCAACAGCTGTGTGCGGATTAGCTATACATCATTCCAATAAAAATAAATTTTCATTTTGTAAACAGTGGACCTAAGCATTTGTAGCAAATGTAAAAAGATCGAATTTAAAATAAATGATAAACTTTTCTCCCATTTTTACAATAGAAGCTACCATGGAATTTGACATATTCGTTTTAAAGTAGTAAAAAGAGTGGTCAATTGTGAATAATAAGATATTCAGGCTAAATTTTATGCACAGGTATTTTGATGACCACTAAAATTGACAGATTTTAGTATAACGTTTCCAATTTTGGTCTAGTTTTGTACATCACAATGGTAAAACGTAACAACTCACTAAATTAAGTAACTTGAATTGTTTTAATTCTATCAAAACTAATATTAGTTTAGTAATGTCATTTTAGGTGTTTTTAGAAGGGAACAAATATTTTGTATACCAGAATATGATTTGACTCCCAAAACACTTTAGTCATTTTATAGCAAAGTACACCAAAAAAAATATATCGTGTTATGTTACAACGAATGTATAAAACAGTAAATATGTGTCGAAAATAAATGTATGTAAAATAAGTAATGTTTATATTAATAAATTGATGTTTGAACTTCAAAATGTAACCGCTGATCAAATTTAGTAAATGTTCACCAAATTACAGGCAATTTACGCGCTAACGTTCACCAAAATAAAGTCTAATGCTTGCAATAAAATGTAGGTGTAGAAACTTTTCGCGCCAAATATGGTAGTGCTCGCGGGTTAGGTTAGGTTTGTATGTAGTAAACACACGCGCGAGCCGAGCGAGCGAAGCGATTGTGGTGCGGTAGCACCCGGCGAAGTGCCAGGACCAAATTAAGTATTATTTCCAGCTTTTCAAAAAGCGACTTTGGTTCAAAACAAAAAAAATTTTATAGTTTTGAATTTAAGTTCAGTGAAGTTCAGTAGTGGAGCCGTTAGAGGGTTAATGGATACCCTATAAGGGCATACCTCGTTGTATATTTTTGACAACAGATAAAAGATAATTTGCTGTTTACAATATAATAATAATAAATCCGTTTATTTCAGGTTGCAAAGACCCATAGTAATAATCAACTTTAACAAATGTCATATATAATGAAATAAAATAAAATGATGTAATGAAAATTGAATTTATGTAAATTAAAATAATTAATTAAAATTAAAATTACTAAAATGAAATTATCACGCATACAATAAACAAAATCAAAAAATCAAAATAGTTAAAATAGTATGTTAGTAAGTACGTACAAAAATAACTTATATACTAGTGTTAGTAAAACGTTAACGGCGAGGCCAACTATGCGGTTTGTGCATCGCCATTCACCGTTGAATATAGGCAACCTTTACTTTTTTGGAAGTAAGCAAACTTATTAAATATATTTTATTTGTCTATTAAAACGATCAAAATTAGATAACATTTCATATTAATTTGGTGTACATTTTTTTCCAAACATATATTAATTGTGAGAAAACAATAAGATTTATGATATTAGTTACTTTATTTGACTAACGTAATTTACGTAGGATGACACATTTTGGTGCACAGTTACTAATTTTGGGTAAAAAATGTATTTTTTTGGACGTAGCTTATACTACATTCGGCGAGCAGTTAAACATAAAACTTTTTAGAATAGGAAACGTAGTTTGAAATGATTAAACTCATTTTAAGTTTAGTTTAGTTTAGTATATTTTAAATTAAACTGTAAAATAAAAATTTGATGTAACACATTTAAATTATTTCAAATACGTAGGTTTATATAAATAAGTAGGTTTATTTAGTATCAAGAACCAATAACAAATTAATGCCGATAACACTTTACTAAAAAAAATATTACTTATCTTTTTCACTGTAACGTTTAAATTAATTTTTAAGTAATGCACTTTGTAAAGACAACTGAAGGTTACCTGAATAAATTTCTCTTTGAGTACTTTTTGCAGACTTATCTCATATTTAATGCATATACTAAAATTTTATAAAATTTACTCTACCCATTATTAAAGCAGCTTCTACATTTTCACACACCTGCGCGATGGTTACCCTACTTTCATACAACTTTTGCAACCTTTTCTTTTTGGGTATACGAGTCTTACTTTATTAAACTAGGATATAAAAAAAAATATTTGCAATATTTTTCATCTTAGTCTTGAACTTTGTTATTAAAATTTCAACATAGGAAAAAAATTTACACTTAAAGAAAGTCTTCTTTTTCTTCATCTTCATCGAGATTGCGTAAATGGTGAGAGATGCAGAATATTAGGACGTTTATCATCTTAAAATGAGTTTAAATACAAAAGTGTTTGTAAGATAATAATGTACGGGAGTTATTCATAATCAAATAATATACAAATACTTGTTTTAAAAGATTGATAAAGACCAATGTTGGTGCTAATAAATTTTCTTTTGTAATGAACTCATTTCGAGCGATTCTAAACGCTTTTCCATTTTAACTGCCACTAACACTACATGTGATTATGTTTCATTTAAAGAGAAGTAACAGCATGTAGTATTGTAGCGACAAACCCTTACTGAAGCCTACGATTGGCTTCGCGTCGTTAATTGATATTCCAATATATCATACAAATCAATTCAGAACCTCATATAAGGAATTAGTTTACCAATCCCATGTGTAACATATTTGTCATACTAAATAAACTCAATACTCCAAGTTAACTAAACAGTTCTAAGCCTTGTTCAACCGTACCAGTAGAACCGGTCGTAAAATTCGATTTCAGACTAACCAGCTTAAGATCCTGTAATCTCGGACACGTGAATCCAGAAGGGTGGGCTTTACGATCCCACTTAATCTTATTTGTTCTTTGAGGAAACGCGAGACGATTAGGGTTAACTGTAGGCTCGTGCATTTTTGCCACTCAGCCTTCATCTGAGCGACGGCCAATTGGAGAAAGAGGCCGCGCTAGCGGGGCCCTTAAGGGGTCACCCGCTGGGTTTTACATAGCACTGAAGGTGCTCAAAACAAATGAAAAGTAAATAATAAACATTAAAAATTGACAATAAAATTAAATTTGCATTAATTCAGATTTACGTTAGAATTAGAATTTACGTTAGAATTAGAATTTGCGGCCTGAAGGGCCTCGAGATCTAAAGTTAATTGCGTACGTTCGCTTGTGTGCGCGTTTCTCGGTCTAGCGACTTTGTATACCGAATCTAAGACAGGAGCAGTATAAGAGACTGAATTTCGAACTAGTGGATTGGGATGGGATTCGGCGCGTTTGAAGAACGATTCTGAGAGTGTTTTTAGGTACTGTTGAACTGTAGGTAGTTCAAGATCTCTGTGCAGGTCCGCATTGCGCACGTACCAAGGTGCGTTTGTGGCCCTGCGACAGAAGAGGTTTTGAACCACCTGCAGCTTGTGCAGGACGGAGGGTTTAGCGTGGGCAAAGACTGGCGAAGCATATGACATGACTGGTCTAACGCAGACCTTGTAAAGCGTACGTTTATTTCTGAAGAACATTTTACTTTTTCTACCTAACATACTGTAAAGCCGGCCTAGGTAAAAACGTGCAAGTTTCGTTACTCTATCGACGTGAGGGTTGAAAGAAAGCGTCTGGTCTAAGATGACGCCTAAATATTTAGTACTGCGCTTCCAGGGGATGGGAGTGCCTTGCATTCTCAATTGGAGATTGTCGGGGATACGACTGCGTCTGTAGTCGAAGTAAACCGCAGCGCTCTTCTCTGGGTTCACATCGATACGCCATTTTTTGAACCAAGCACCGAGGGTGTTTACAGCCTTTTGAAGTCTGGTGACGAGACCCGAGGCTCTGCGGCCTTTGGTGTAAAGGGCGGTGTCGTCGGCAAAGAGAGCGAGTTCGACGACTTTCGATGGAATGGGAATGTCGTTAGTGTATACGGAATACAAAAGAGGGGCGAGGACTGAGCCTTGAGGGACTCCAGCCTTTATGGGACGAGGCGCGGAGAGCGTGCCTTCATGTTTGAAACGAAACGTGCGGTCTTTGAGAAACGACGCGATTATCCTAACTAGGCGAGCCGGTAAGCCTATTTTATAGAGTTTATAAACGAGACCGCTGTGCCAGACTTTGTCGAAAGCCTTGGCTACGTCAAAGAAAACTGCGATCGTTTTCTTTCGTTTCGGATAGAAGCCGTCGAGTATGTACTCGACGATTCGATGGACTTGCTGAGGGCAGGAGTGTTTAGCGCGAAAGCGGAACTGGTGGGGAATTATGAGAGGATCGCCGTCCGTTGGAAACAGATGGTTCCGCGTTCGAGAGAGTATGACTCTCTCGAGAAGTTTAGACATTGCCTTGAGGAGGCTGATGGGTCTGTGATTAGCCGCGATATTAAGAGGTTTACCCGGCTTGGGTATGCCTATGACTGTCGCTTCTTTCCAAGCTTTTGGAAAGTAGCTAAGGTCGAAGCAGGCATTGAAAATAATAGCTAACAAGGTAAGCACCTGTTGAGGCAGGTGCTTAAGTGCGTGGTTGGAAATACCATCCGCACCCGGAGCCTTTCTGGACTTTTGACTTTTGATGAGAAGCGAGATTTCATCATTAGAGACTGTGACGGGGTCGGCGGTGATGGGGAGAGAGTTTCTACGGAGAACTTCGTCCTCCACCGCTTTGATGTGAGTGGGATTCGCGGGTTGCGTGCTGGTCGAGCATTGAGACGCAACGCTGTCAGCGAAGCATTCGGCTTTCTCTTCGTCTTCGAAGGCGATAGAGCCATCGGGACGAGTGAGAGGAGGGTAGTGAGAGGCGGCGTCTACGCGTAAGGCTCGGGCCATTCGATAATACGCTTGGTGGGACGGGGAGATATTCGCCATGAGATCGTTCATCTGGGCGTCTCGGAGTTCCGCGAGGCGAGATCTAACTTTGCGTTGTAGCTGATTCGCAGCTGTTCTATAGGCGGGCGTGGGATATTTCTTGGCTCTCCGGAGAGCCGCGTTCTTAGCTTTAATAAGATTGCTAATGGCTAAGGGAAGCGTGGGTTTGCCTTTCTTAGCAACCTTTTCGTTTACACTGATGGCTGAGTTGATAGCATCAGTGAGAGAATTTACTAACGAATCTATTTTATCCGGGCTATCTAATTGATCGGGCGAGATCGCGAGCGGAGAGTTTGGGGCCTCTAAGGCAGAAACTATCGTATTTTTAAAACCTTTCCAGTCGGTAAAGGTCTTAGGAGAAGTGACGTTAACGTTAGGTGGTCCTAGCACGAGGGAGACGGGGCGGTGGTCAGAACCTAGGTCATCGAGCGGTTCGATAGACCTGAGGTCGAGGTTGATATGCTTGACGATTGCAAAGTCGAGGATGTCCGGAGAGTGGTTCGGGTTGTCGGGATAGTGAGTGGGAGTTATAGGGGAGACGACGTCTAAGTCGAGTAAGTTGGTGATGTCGAGGAGAGCTATACCGCTTTGATTGGTTGATAGGCACGTCCAGTCAGTATGTTTGGAGTTAAAGTCTCCGAACATAATGACTGAACGGCCGAGGGCGAGAATGGTCTCAAAGTCGCTGCGGATAGGTTTGGTGCCAGAGGGTATGTAGACTGAAGCTATGATGATGGTCGGATGACCAGTCATAGCCAATCTACATACGGTGGCTTCCATGTTGAGGAGAGGAGGGGTAGGGAGAGGACAGCAGTGGAATCCTCTTTTGTAGTAGATAGCGGTGCCGCCGAAACCGTCGCAGTTAGGCCTATCGTTACGTGTAAACGCGTATTTAGGAATAGCGAATCCCCTGGAGCGATTAGGAGTGAGCCATGTCTCCTGGAGAAGTAAAAGATCTGGGTCGTTGTTCTGAAGGAACAGTTTGAGCTCGGGAAGGTTGGTGCTTAGGCTACGAACGTTAAAAGATATTAGGGATAAGCCCTTGGGTTTGATACGACAGGACGCGGGATTCGCGGGTCTAGACATTATAATTTACTTTTTTAAGAAAAAATAAAGAATTTACAACGAACTTAGGAGCGAGTGATGCTCGGCTAACGCGAATAAACGCTCTTGAGGAGAGCGGGCGGCTCGCAGTTTGCGTGCGAGTATGGAAATTTCATTAATGTCTGCGTTTTGGATGACGTCGAATACGGTCTTCATGTCCTCAGCCAACGACGACTGAGGTGCAGAAGACGGAGCGGGACGCGGCCCTACGGGAGCTACGGGAGCTGGGATGGGTCGGGAGGGTGCAGGCGGTACGGCCGGACGCTGCCTCCAAGACAGAGCCGGAGTAGGCGTCGGCTGAACGGGCTTTGCTTCCGGGGGACCCCGGTTGCGCAGCGGCGGGAAGTTAGCAGGAGTGAGCGGCGGCGCCGGTTTAGGCGCGACCCTCTTGGTGGTGGAGCGCGGAGCGCGCGGGCAACCCCTGTAGTTAGCTGTGTGGCCGGACTGGCCGCACAGCACACAGGCAGGGGGGGAAGTGGATTCGGGAGTGCGAGTGCACTCCTTAGTGAAGTGAGGATCCAGGCACTTTACGCACCTGGGGGGAGCTGAACAGTTAGCCGCTGCGTGGCCATATAGCTGGCAGCGGTGGCACTGCCCAGGGTGACCGCGGGGGCTGGGACGCTCGACGGAGATGTTCGAGAGTCCGCAGATTGTGCGAGCCTCTTTGAAAATCTCCTTCGAGTTGGGAGTATTTGACAGGATTACTAAAGCTAAGGGAAAACGCCTACCGCGGTTGGAGTGCATCTTGTGCACTGCTGTGACCGGGAAACCCTGAGACTTAAGGTCATCGAGAATGTCTTCGTTACTGAGTTCGAACGGGACGCCCCGTAGTACAGCGCGGATCTTACGTTCCTCCGGGAGGGCGTAGGTGTGATACGCGATATGATTTAACCCGAGCAACCTGGTAAACGCGCGGAAGTCGTCGACGGTCGCTACTTGAATTTTGATTGTATCGCCAGCGTTGGCGGCTTTTAAGTAATTAATTTTGTGCTCTTTGCACAAGTTTGAGACCGCGGTCCAGCGCGCTTTTTCACGCAGGAATACGGGCGGAGGGAGCTGAGGCTTCGGCGGGACGGGAGCGCAGCGCGTCGCTGGCTTCGATGTGACCGACGGAGACGCGGTTACTACGAGCGATTTTAACGGCGCGGGGGCTGGTGTTGAAGACACCGGGGAGGGCTCGGGTATTGAAGATACCGAAGCTTTCTTCTAGCGCTTTTTGGAGCGCTTGGCGACAAGTTGGAACGCGGGCTCAGGAGAGCCGGTTAAGGTGACGGCATCTGACGAAGTATCAGACGCGGGTTCGGAGTCGCTCCCGGGAGCGGTACGCTTACGACGCGACGCGTGAGAGGATGCGACCGATTCGCAGTCCATCTCGGACGAGGCGGGAGATGCGGGAGAGCTGTAGACCTGAGGGGTCTGGACGTTGGAGGCCTGAGGGGCCGGGGTTGAGGCCTGAGGGGCCGGGGTTGGGGCCTGAGGGGCCGGGGTTGAGGCCTGAGGGGCCGGGGACGCGATAGATGCCTGTAAGGCCTGCGTTAGTATGTCATCGGGTATGCTGTAGCCAGACGCGGCGAGTACCTGGGCGAACGACCTAAGTACGTTGACAAGGTCCATTGGAGGGCTTGGTCCTACGATATATAATATATAAATATATAAAAATGCCTAGGTTCCCTAGCAAACCTAGCACCTAAACCTCCCTACCCGCGGTAGGGGGGCTGGGGAGAATAACTTAAAACTAACCGTAGTATGCGGAAGGCCACTACCTAGAAACCTAAAATGGGTGCGCAGGTAAAGAGTTGACCGCGTTAGGGTCAACCTTTACCGATAGAAAGGACAAATACACACGAAAACACACAAATATGATAAAAATAAATATGAAAATAGGAAAAAATAAATAAAATAGAGAAGAGAAATAAATAAAAATAAAAAGGACTGGTTCAGTACAAATTCGTTGTCAACGTTAAGTATCCTTTGCACTGAAACCAGACTACTTGCGCTGGGCACAACACTGCACTCAGCACAAGCACAACACAACTTAGCACAGCACTTTGAAGACTAAGGGGCTTAGTCGCAAAGAAAAATCGCACTTCGAAAGCACTCAGACGGAGTAGAAAAACCTTGAAAACCGAAGCACGGAACCAACACGCTAGACTGTGACGTCAGTAGACTGAGCGCCACGGAATGGCGGGAAGGGACCGATCAACGGAGAACTGGGTCTTGCACGTCCGCACCGCGTGGCGATCGGAGCGAGAATGACTACGATCAATAAAATAGTTTGTTAATAAACTATACCCAATGTCGTGATGTGGATGGAAAACTAATAAGTTAAGGGGTAATAAATCTATCTCATATAAAAAATCACAACAAATGCATGGCCCCATAACTAAAAAACCCTGTATGTTAGGTACAAGGGAGGGAACTAAGAAAATAGATACATAAATAGTATCCATGACTTACAAATAAACATCTCTTAGAATAAGAATTTGTGACATCGTCAAAATAAATGCGACTTAACCAAAAATATACCGTCGCTTTACAGTTTTATTCAAGTTTTGGTCAATCGTTTTAAACAAATAAGTTGTGATGTTTCGAATTTTTATACATAATTGAATTTTTTTTAATTTGAAGAGAATTTACAATAAGATAACTTTCAAGACTTTTCAGACTTTAACTGCAACATAAAATATTGTGAGCTAACAAACACTACATTGATTTAGTTATTAAAATCTATTGAAACTAATTTAGTGTCAAAATATTTTGAAGTTTTTTTACTTATTGACTATTCAATGGTGTTATTATGGTTATTATATAAATTGAGGTCGGTGTTGGTTTTTCATCATTTTTTAAATCTTAAAAACAATTCAATGTGGAGGAGTTTTTGTATTGTTTTTTTTTGTTCCTCTCCACGGAGAGGGCAGGAGGAATTAAAAAATGCTCTTACGCATACTCCGCGCGCGCAATCGGAGTTATGTGGGACTCGACACGACCGAGCCTACCAGAGTCTTTACCCACTAAAAAACCCCCTGAATGACTCGTGCAATTTTTTGCCACACAGCCTTCATCTGAACGACGGCCAATTGGAGAAAGAGGCCGCACTAGCGGGGCCCAGAAGGGGTCATCCACTGGGATTTACATAGCACTGAAGGTGCTCAAAGCACTAAAGGTGAATTCATAGAACTGAAGCTCAAAATGAAAATACAAATTTAAAATAATTTAAATAAATATTAAAGAAGTTAAATTAATTCGATTTAAGATTACAATTTGAATTTGTGGCCAGAAGGGCTTCAAGATCCGATGTCAGTCTGGTGGAAGATTACGCTTGTGCATTCCTATGCCTAGCGACTTCGAATCTAAGACAGGAGTAGTATATGAGACTGAATCTCGAACTAGAGGAGTGCGATGGGTTTCAGAGCGTTTGAAGAACGCTTCAGAGAGTGTTTTGAAGTGTTGTTGTACTGTAGGCAGTTCAAGATCTCTGTGCAAGTCCGCGTTACGCACGTACCACGACGCGTTTGTGGCCCTGCGGCAATCTCTTTTGCCACGGGTTTTGCTCTCTTGCCACAACGGGAGAAAATTACCTGCAGTTTGTGCAGGACGGAGGGTTTGGTGTGGGCAAAGATTGGCGAGGCATATGTCATGACGGGTCTAACACAGACCTTGTAAAGCGTACGTTTGTTTCTGAAAGACATTTTACTTTTTCTACCTAACATGCTATTCAGGCGGCCTTTTTTTTATTGAAAAAGGATTAGACGTTTGTCTTCTATCTCACCTGATAGAAAGTGACGATTAAGACGAAGGTGTTACACGTCTATTCACGAGATACCTATTCACTCGACGCTTGAAAGAACTAGGACTATAGTTTTCTGGAAAAACAGACGCAGGCAGTTCATTCCACATCTTGGTGACCCGCACCAAAAAGGAACTATCGAAGCGTTTGGTTCGACTTCTTGGGATATCTACCATGAAGGGATGGAAGGCCTGTCTGCGTCTAGTAGTCCGATGCAAGAAGGGTGTGGGTTCAACCTGATCAAAAGGAGCATTCGCGCACTCTCCAAAATGTAATCTGTTGAAGACTGCTAAACTGGCAACTTTCCGACGATGGTCGAGGCTTTGCAGTTTTTTAGTGGTGAGGTCAAACTTGTTAATAATTTTTCGGGCTCTTCGGTCAACTGCGTCCATCACTTCTGGTTGCAACGTTTGCTTGTGCCGTATTTAATAAAAGAGGTTATTGCACAAACAAACTTGCCGACATTTATGACTGGCAACTTATAAGTCTGTCATTATTTTATTTTATTTGTGAAATGTAAAATATATAGAATATGGATGATTGTTCCATGGCATCCCTTTAGGGGATTCCTTTAGGGAATTCCTTTACGGAATTCTATTGCGGGCTTCGTCCCCAAAATAGTCTAAGAATTATTCTTATATGTTATTATAAAATAGATTCATCATAAATAAAAGTAATTTAAAGTTATATGTGTTTTTCCTTTGTTGATTAGGAAGACCTCCCTAGGTTAGATTAGGTCCATCTAGGGTCCCGGACCGCTAGAGTACTTTGCAGAACCATCCCAAAGGTGGCTACAGTACTCCATACAAGATCGAACTTGAGCTGTATACAAATTAAGTAGCTGTTCAGGGCTGAAGTACTGTCGGACCTTCGAGATGATTCCCAACTTCTTTGAAGCGGTTTGAGCCATGGACACAATTTGTTGCCCGAAGTTTAGTTGGGACGATATAGTTACGCCCAGAAGCCCTAGGTGGTCGGTTAAGGGTACAGAAACATTTTGGAAAGTGGGCGTTAGGTCGAAATTGCTCTTTTTCGCGGAGAATAAACACGCCTGTCTTTTCGACGGGTTAAATTTGACCAAGTTGGACTCGCCCCAATCGGACACTTTCTTTACGGCCAAATCCACCCGCTTAATCATGGACTCTTTCAAAGCCCGGATTTTTTGAGGACTCGCTCGCGCATTGTACATGTATCTCTCTACAACGGTGCTGTCACCAGCGTAACCAATAATGCCTGGGGTTAGCAGGTCGTTAATGTGCAGCAAGAATAACGTTGCAGAGAGAACAGATCCCTGAGGTACCCTGGCATTGATTGCCATTAGGTCAGAAGAGCAGCCGTCTAAGACTACTCGAATTGACCGATACCTCAGAAAATCAGATATCCAGTCGCAGAGCCCTTTAGGTATTCCGTATGCTGGAAGCTTACTCAAGAGACCATCATGCCAGACCCTTTCAAAAGCCTTCGAAATGTCTAAGGATACAGCTATAGCTTCACCGTGACCTTCCAAGGCTTCACTCCATAAGTGAGTGGCATACACAAGAATATCTCCAGTCGAGCTTCCACTGCGAAAATCGTATTGGTTATCACTAAGGAGCTCGTTGGACTCAAGGTATGCCAGCAGACGATTGTTCAATACACGCTCCATGACTTTGCAAAGTATGGAAGTGATTGCAATAGGTCGATAGTTGATGGGATCTGCACGGCTTTCCTTCTTTGGTACTGGTTGCACGTTAGCCAGCTTCCAGGATTTAGGGACCTTTCCAGATTTATTTATTTGTATTAAGAGAACCAACAGCATATCTTTACAATATTTAACAAAAAATATATATATACAATATAATAATGCCAATAACAGGTTTCCCTAAATTTTACAAACAATACTCAATAAAAAATACATAAAATATACATTATGTTTTATTACTTCCTCAAAACAATATACTTAAACACAACAAATATAAATACAATTAGTGCCTTTTAAATTCAGACTTACTACAAGCAAAGAGATCAATGTGACTGAAGTGTTTGTTGTATGTATGTGTAATGCAGGAAATGACAGTGTTTTTTGTGTAGTTTGTGTAGTGTGATTGTTCGTGAAGTAAAGCTGTGTGTCTCGTACGGTAAGTGGGTGTACGGTAGGAAATCTTGGAGACCAGATCAGAGCAATCAATCCGGCTATGGACAATGTCGTACAGAAGGCACATATCCAGCATCATACGCCTATGTTCCAGAGACAAAAGACCGTGCGCTCTACAGCTATCCTCATAAGACCCTGTGTTTAAACGGTAACGATAATTCAGGTGCCTTATAAGTATTTTTTGAATCCGTTCAATGTTATTTTTGTATACTATGTACTGTGGAGACCATATAGTGCTGGAGTATTCTAGAATACTCCTCACATATGAGAAATATACTAATTTAATTACTTCCTTGTCAGCGAATGGTTTGCAGGAACGTAGAACGAAACCTAGATTGCGGAAAGCTTTCTTGCTGATGTAGTCTATGTGATCAGTAAGCAACATTTTCTGATCGAAATACACTCCCAAATCGCGGACCGTTTTGGTTTTATTGATAGATTTGCCGTTAATACTGTAGGTGTACTCAATGGGTTTCTTTTTGCGTGAGAAGGTGATATGTTCGCATTCCTGTATATTTATAGTGATATTGTTGTTAATATAATATTGAGATAAGGAGTACAAGTCATTTTGTATCAATTTACAGTCGCTAATTGTGCTAACCTTCCGAAATATTTGTTGTCATCGGCGTAAAGTAAAAATTCAGAGTGACTAAAACAAGTACCGATATCAAAAAGGTAAACATTATAAAATAACGGCCCTAAATGGGATCGTTGGGGTACGCCGCAAGGTATATCTATGAAATCCGACCTATAGCCCCCGACAACGACAGCTTGTGACTTATTCGAAAGATACGATCGAACCCAACGAAGTAAATTGTCATGGATGCCAAGCATATTCAATTTCTTGAGGAGTATATTGTGATCTACACGATCAAACGCTTTTTCAAAATCGGTGTAGATAACGTCCACCTGTTCACCACAATCCATGTTAGCTAAAATATATTCCAAAAAATAAGCTAAATTAGTTGTAGTCGATCGCATCTTAAGAAAACCGTGTTGTTCCTGAGGAATCGATTTAGAAATCACATGATAAATCTCATTGTATATAATAAGCTCGAGCAGTTTTGTGACACCGCATAACATAGAAATTCCTCTGTAATTTTCTATAATTGTCTTGCTGCCTTTTTTATGGATAGGGATAATGTGCGCCGAATTCCATACGACAGGGAATATTCCTTCCTTTAAGAAACGGTTAAATATTATTGATAGTGGCAGCGCCAGCGTGTTCGCGCATCTAGATCAAAAAATCTGTGGGATTCCATCGCTACCTGCACCTTTATTTAAGTCAAGCTTTTATAGTAATATTTTAACGTTCTTAGGTAGTTTGTATAGACGAAATTACGTCTGTGCTCGCGTAGTCATGGACTAATGTAATTCTACTATCAATGTCTGACATTCCGAAAGCATTTCTGAAAAACGTGTTAAAACCGTCGCAAATAGCGTTACCATCGGTAAGTTTATTGCTGCCTAAGCTTAAAGATTTTGGATAACTACAGCCACCCCATAAAGCTTTTACGTAAGACCAGAATAGTTTAGGATGATCTTTAATTTTATTCTCACAGTCGGACGTGAAGTTTTTAAAACAAATTTTCTGTATGCGACGTTCTCTAGCGTGAAGTAGTGCGAATTCATTGTAATCCATTTGATTGCCATATTTTTTCCATCTACGGTGAGCTTTAGTTTTTTCTTTAATAATTTTTATTAAAGCAGGACTGCCAAAGAGAGTCGATACAGGCGCGTTAGTATGGGAGACAACTCGGCTGCGCAGTGTTTTAACACTGCTGCAGGTATGCCATCAGGGCCGCTGGCCTTGTTCACGTCTTAATTCTGCAAGCATTTAAGAACCTCCTTTTGGCGAATATGAACAGTACCCATTTTGGGTCCGAACTGAGGTAACTGGGGTGGGACTTTACCTTGACTATTTAGACGTGAATAGTCTGCAAAAACATTAGCAAAGAGGTCTGCTTTCTCTTTTGCAGTGTGGGCCAGTGAACCGTCAGGCTTCCTCGGAGGTGGCAGCGATGGGCGACAGAAGTTCGACTCAACCGACTTGGCCAAAGACCAGAAAGCTTTGCTTCCTGAAGGATATGACGCTATCTTGTCTCCGATGTGGCCAGTGTGGTCAAAGCGAGCTTTTCTGGTCACCTTTTTGCAAGACTTGGCGGCAGCATTGTATTTTTTCTTCAGTTCATGCGAATCCACGGCTTTGCTTCTGCAAGCGTCAGCCCAGGCTTTGTACGCTTTTTGCTTAAGCTTTTCAGCTGTTAGGCAAGCAGCATTAAACCATGGGCGAACTTTGGTTTCAAGGGATAGGTCAGCGTAAGGGATGAAATACTCCATTGCTTGGCATAAGACGCGAAAAAGTGCCGCATCTCATCCCAATCTGCTGACTTGTATCGCCATACTCGCCTAGTGCCTTTTGGGCTGGTGTCGTAGTAGGTGAGGCCTCTCTGTCTCAAGATGGTGGTTGACTTCGTTGATATTTGAGTGCATTCCTCTGATGTGCAGAAGTGCACTTTAGAGTCTTTAGAGACTTTAGAGAGGAAGTGCAACCGCTGTAGAACCTTACTTTTCTTGTGACTTTTCATATTGGTTTTGTGAGTGAATAGGGAGGAGGACAGAAGTTGAGTGAAGCGCTGCAAATGGAACCAAGCAGATTGCAATAAACAACGCACCGATGGGAAACTGGCTTGGAGACTGCGGGGACGCCCGAACTCCCCCGGGGATTGTCATCAGGTCCTCTCTAACCAGTCGCCAGCTGGCACGATAAAGCCTCCCGAGATTTTTCGCGAGTTGGCGGGGCAGCCTTTCGTATGTGGCTAGCACACTACTTTGGCCCCCTACTATCTGCGGTTGGCCAGCGGTGCACCGTTTCTTCGGATCCCGCTACCCTCCAAAACCAGTTACCTGGCGAGTCAATAAATTAGTTTTATTGAATCGCCTTTTAATTAAAACGAGCTGAAGACAGTTCTGTGATGCAGCACGATTACTCAGACCTACCCTCCTCGATGGCTACACTAAACATCATGCCGGAACGCGACCATGTCACTTGGCGGCATGGCTTTGTTTAGTGGGTGGTGACAAGCCACGGCCAAAGCCTACCACCAGAGTAAGTAGTGACGAGCGAGTTTCGAAACTCTATCGATGTGTGGCTTGAAAGAAAGCGTCGGATCTAAGGTGACGCCAAAGTATTTAGTACTGCGCTTCCAGGGGATGGGAATGCCTAAAATTCGAACGGCGGCTGGCGATCCCCAGCCAGCGGGACGACGGCGTTTGGGATCGAAGCGAATTGTAGATCTCTTGTCTCGATTCACATCAATGCGCCATTTTTGAAACCATACACCGAGGGCGTTTACGGCCTTTTGGAGTCTGGTTACAAGCTGCGGGACACTGTGACGAGTGTAGAGTGCGGTGTCGTCGGCAAAGAGGGCGAGTTCGACGACTTTCGGATGTCGTTGGTGTACAACAGAGGGGCGAGGACTGAGCCTTGAGGGACTCCAGCCTTTATGGGACGAGGCGCGGAAAGCGTGCCTTCATGTTTAAATGGAAACGTATGGTCTTTGAGAAACGACGCAATTAACCCGACTAGGCGATCCGGTAAGCCTATTTTGTAGAGTTTATAAACGAGTCCGCTGTGCCAGACTTTATCAAAAGCCTTGGCTACGTCAAAGAAAACCGCGACTGTTTTATAACGACGCGGATAGAAGCCGTCAAGTATGTACTCGACGATTCGATGGACTTGCTGAGGGCAGGAGTGCTTAGCGCGAAAGCCAAACTGATGGGATATAATGAGAGGATCGCGAGTATGTCTCTCTCGAGAAGTTAAGACATGGCGTTGAGGAGGCTGATGGGTCTATGATTAGCCGGGATATTCAGAGGTTTACCAAGCCAGCTTGGAAATGCCTATAACTGTCGCTTCTTTCCAAGCTTTTGGAAAGAAGCTATGGTCGAAGCAGGCATTGAAAATGATAGCTAACAAGGTAAGTACCTTTTGAGGCAGGTGCTTAAGTGCGTGGTTGGAAATTCCATCCGCACCTGGAGCCTTTTTGGACTTTTGATTTCTAATGAAAAGCGAAATTTCGTCATTAGAGACTGTGACGGGGTCGGTGGTGATGGGGAGAGAGTCTCTGCGAAGGACTTCGTCCTCCACCACCTGGATGTGAGAAGGATCTGCAGGTTGCGTGCTAGGCGAGCATTGTGCAGCAATGCTGTCAGCGAAGCATTCGGCTTTCTCTTCAACTTCGAAGGCAGTAGTGCAATCGGGACGAGTGAGAGGAGGAACGTGAGAGGCGGTGTCTACGCGTGAGGCTCGGGCCATACTATAGTACGCTTGGTGGGATGGAGAGATATTTATTCTCATATTATTTATATATAACAAATATCTATATATTTTTATAAATAGATATTTGTTCATCTGAGCGTCTCGGAGTTCTGCGAGGCAAGACCTTACTTTACGTTGTAGCTGATTAGCAGCTAATCTACAGGCGGGCGATGGATAATTCTTGGCTCTCCGGAGAGCCGCGTTCTTGGCTTTAATAAGATTACTAACGGCTAAGGGAAGCGTGGGTTTGCCTTGCTTAGCAACCTTTTCGTTAACTCTGATGGCTGAGTTGATAGCATCAGTGAGGGAATCGACTATCAAGTCTATTTTATCCAAGCTATCTAATTGGTCGGGCGAGATCGCGAGCGGAGAGTTCGGGGCCTCTAAGGCTGAAACTCAAGTATTTTGGTATTACTCAAGTATTAGGAGAGGTGACGTTATCGTTAGGCGGTCCTAGCACGAGGGAGACGGGGTGGTGACGAGATCCTAGGTCATCGAGCGGTTCGATAGACCTGAGATCGAGGTTGATTCGTTTGACGATCGCAAAATCGAGGATATCAGGAGAGTGGTTTGGGTTGTCGGGATAGTGAGTGGGAGTGACGGGAGAGATGACGTCTAAGTCGAGTTGCTCAGTGATGTTAAGGAGAGCGAAACCGCTGGTGTTGGTCGATAGGCACGTCCAGTCAGTATGTTTGGAGTTAAAATCTCCGAATATAATGACATGGCCAGTCATAGCCAATCTACACACAGTGGCTTCCATGTTGAGGAGAGGAGCGCAATGGATACCTCTTTTGTAGTAAATAGCGAATCCCCTGGTGCGGTTTGGAGTGAGCCACGTTTCTTGGAGAAGCAATAAGTCTAGCTCGTTGTTCTCAAGGAACAGTTTGAGCTTAGGGAGGTTAGTACTAAGGCTACGAACGTTAAAAGAAACTAGGGATAAGCCCTTGGGTTTGATACGACAAGACGCGGGATTTGCGGGTCTAGACATTATAATTACTATTTTACGAATTTATTTGAAAAATAGAATTTATAAAGAACTAAGTAGCGAGTGATGCGCGGCTAGCGCGAATAGACGATCTTGAGGAGAGTGGGTGGCTCGAAATTTGCGTGCCACTACGGCGATTTCTTTAATGTCGACGTTTTGAATGACGTTGAACACGGTCTTCATGTCCTCAGCCAACGACGACTGAGGTGAAGACGATGGAGCAGGACGCGGGCCTATGGGAGGTACGGGAGCTGGGATAGGACGGGAAGGTGCGGGTGGAGCGGCCGGATGCTGTCTCCAGGACAGAGCCGGAGTAGGCGTCGGCTGCACGGGCTTTGCTTCCGGGGGACCCCGGTTGCGCAGTGGCGGGAAGTTAGCGGGAGTGAGCGGTGGCGCCGGTTTAGGCTGAGGAGCGCGGAGCGCGCGTACAACCCCTGTAGGTGCTGTGCGGCCAGTCCGACCCATGCAGGGCCCCCCCTGCATTTGGAGTTGGGAGTGCGAGTGCACTCCTTCGTAATATAGGGATGTAGGCACTTTGTACACCTGGCTGGGCAGAGCAGTTTGCCGCTGCGTGGCCGCAAAGCTGGCAACGGTGGCATTGCCCAGGGTGCCCACGACGATTAGAACGCTCGACGGAGATATTCGAGAGTCCGCAGATTGTGCGAGCCTCTCTAAAAATCTCCCTCGAGTTGGGAGTATTGGTTAGTATTACTAATGCTCACGGAAAACGTTTGCCGCCGTTGGAGTCTATCTTGTGTACTGCTTCGGCCGGGAAGCCCTGGGACTTAAGGTCCTCGAGAATGTCGTCATTACTGAGTTCGAACGGGACGCCCCGTAATACCGCGCGGACCTTGCGCTCCTCCGGGAAGGCGTAAGTATGATACGCTATTTGTTTGATCGATAGAAGCCTAGTAAAAGACCGGAAGTCGTCGATGGTCGCGACCTAAATTTTAATTGATTCGCCTGCGTTTACGGCTTTTAAGTAGTTAATTTTGTGCTCTTTGCACAAGTTATAAACCGTGGTCCAACGCGCTTTTTTGCGGAGGGAGCTGAGGCTTAGGTGGGACGGGAGCGCAGCGCGTTGCTGGCTTCGACGGGACCGACGGAGACGCGGTTACTTCGAGTGACATAAGCGGCGCGGGGGCGGGTGTTGAGGACACTGGGGAGGCCTCGGGTGTTGAAGACACCGCTGCTTTTTTCGAACGCTTCTTAGAGCGTTTAGAGACTAATTGAAATGGCGGGTCAGGAGAGCCGGTTATGGTGGCAGCGGCCGACGAAACTTCGGACGCGACGGAGTCTGAATCGCTCCCGGGAGCGGTACGCTTCCTACGTGATGTACGCGAGGACGTGTCCGACACACAGTCCATGTCGGAGGGCGCGGGAGACGCGGGAGAGGAGCTAAAGACCTGATGGGTCAGGGCGTGGGTGGTCTGAGGGACCAGAGTTGGGGCCTGAAGGGCCGGGGACGCGATTGTTGCCTGTAAGGCCTGCGTTAGGACATCGTCAGATATATTGGCGCCGGACGCTACGAGCGCCTGGGCGAAGGCTTTCGCAAAGTTTACTAAATTCTGCGAATCCATACTCGAGGGTTGGGACTATAAATATATAATTATATTAAGTACGCCTAGAATTCCTAGTACCCTAGCGAACCCTAGCGGCTAACCTCCCTACCAGCGGTAGGGGGGCTGGGGAGAATAACTTTAAACTTACCGTAGTTCGCCTAAGGCCGCTACCTAGAAACCTAAAAAGGGTCCGCAGGTAAAGAGTTGACCGCGTTAGGGTCAACCTTTACCGACAAAAAGGGCGAATGCACACAAAAACACACAGATATAATAAAAATAAATATGAAAATATAGGAAAAATAAATAAAATAGAAGAAAAGAACTTCGTTGTCACCGTTAAGTATCCTTTGTACTGAAACGAGACTACTCACGCTGGGCACAACACAGCACTCAGCACAAGCACAACACAACTCAGCACAGCACTTTGAAGACTAATATACTTAGTCGCAAAGAAAAATAACCACTTTGACAGCGCTCGGAGAGAGTAAGAAAACACAGAAAGTCACGGAACCAACACGCTATACTGTGACGTCAGGAAACTGATAACTGAATAACGGGAAGAGACCGATCAATTGGAGTCGTCTTGCACGTTCGTACCGGGCGGCGATCGGAGCGAGAATGTATGTGGAGGAGACAGGTAAACTCTGAATAAACAGAAATCGTCACAAACGCAAAGCTGTAAGCAAAATTCAGAATTTCATTAAACTTTCTGTGATCTTTGATGAAGAAAATTGTGACTAAATAGGTCATAAGATTGGAATTGAAAATGGTTAATCAGTGGCGTTGAAGCTTTGTCTTTGGATTCGTAATGCCCACGGGAAGGACATTATTTCCTATGGATTAAAAATAACCCGTGAATGATATTCCGTTGCGTAGTTTATGTTTACCATCATATCAGTTAAGTCATACATTCACCAGGAATCCATATCAAAAATTAAGACTCACTTACATATTTCAGCAGTTCTGCTCCTGCCGCCGACGAGAAATCACTCCCGTTCACTCTGCTCTAGTTTGCCACTGCCTAAAGATAAAATTTGCTGAGCGATTCTCGCTTAAAGGTCAGAACACTCAGGGATAGAATAACCAGGGATCGGTCTTCTCTACGAGCTAGTGGTCCCAGTACCTACATTACTTTGAACTTCATTTTCCTTTTACTTTCCGTAAAACAGTATATTTTGTCTCAGATTTTTATAAGACCCTTGTTTCCTTTTCCGGTATCATTGAGGTCGGCCAACATATATCTTACCCAATAATAAAATAATTTTTTCCAGAGAGTATTTTTTGAAATTAAATATTTATAGAAGGTACATCTCAAATCTTGAACAAATTTACATTTGCGCTAAAAGATCGCTTACAATCTAAAGTGATAAAACGTTACGTTTCAAAAAAAAATGTCAAGATTATTTTTGGAATACTTAATGTTGCTGAATTGTTATTATAAGCTTTCATTTCACTGTAAGATCTGGCAAAATTGAGACATATGTTAGTACTCGTATATGAATCCGTTTAATTTATCTAACGTTTCGAAGACGCTTTATTTCCTCAAATAAAATGTAAAAACAAAAGTATAAGCGTGATTATCAACTTTATCGATTGATTAGGCAACAACTACAACAGTTTTCATTGATTGAATTAGTTAATATTACTAATAAAAAAACTGAAGATATAGGTAAATGATTTGACTAGGTACGTTAAAATAAACATGACAATTTAGAATTTTAGAACCTATCAAATGACTTAAAAAATTTTAGTTTGTGGATCTTATGACTTTGAAAAGCAATGTCGGTTTTTTATCAGATTGACACATACATTTTAAAAGGGTATCTGAATTTGTATAATATTACTACAAAATATTGAAATAAAATAATGAAAATGAACTATACTAGAATGTAAATATAAGTGTATAAATTAATAATCCTAAGATAAAAATACGCTACAAATAAAAAACTACAGCTAAAACTACAGCGTGAAGGCAAAGTAGCCAAAAGGCTGGCCAAATTACCGCGCTGGAACGCAATAGAAATTCGTTGTGCGATATGGGCGCCAGCCCAAGGATCTCGAGTCGGTCGACGTCGAGCGACGTCGACTATTTTATTCTGTCGACCGGTCGACGTTGATCGATGGTCGACCGATTGGTGTGGTAACACCCTAAGTCAGAATAAGAGCGATGAGCCCCTTGTCCCCAGGACCCCATGGTTTATAAATTGATTGCTGATAAATCCATTGCAAATATAAGCTGAGCTATATTTTATTAGTTATAAACAATAAGAATAAGATGTAAAATATAAATAGCCAAAGCAGATTGGCTATAGTAGTAAGCAATAGAAAGATACAGTTATAATAATAAAAGTACCCATAATCTTCAAAATACTATATCTGATAAATTCACCAAACACATAAATCTCAAAGATGAAATAAAACGAACGTGGAACCGCAATCAATTTCAATAGTCCCAATAGTAATCTCCACAGGAATAGTACGCACATCTTTGCAACAGTCACTTAGATCCTAAACTTATTAAAATTCTTAAGTACCTCCATCCAAAAATCCGTTATCTTCGATAAATGCCGCGTAATTCGCAAGTTCTTAGGCCGGCCCTAGACTTAAAATAACTTTGCACAATATTTTATATCATATCATTTCTTTCATTAATATCATTGACATAAGGTCTACGGAAACGGTCAAAAACATTGCACAGTTCGTAATTTTGTGCAAATTAATTGATCGTTAAGGGCCGGCCTTACAGTCAGAACATGAGAGCAACTAACGAAACTACCTACAGTTGTGAAAGTACCTGATAAGCAGAAGTAAATAATGAACCGTAGTCGGTTCTTCTCCTGTTTCTAAAACAGTTCTAAGTACATAATTATTTATGTTGATTTGTTGATAAGTAGACGCAAGTGATTTCTGTAGCTATACATATATATATAGGAAGTATAAAAGAAAGCAGAAAAAAAGACAGAAAAAAAATTTTTAAATATGAAAATATTTTGTATGTTATATTTTATTTTTACTTGATAAATTTTTGTGTTCTCTATATTTGTACCTATAAGCTCCATTGTTTCCTGTCTAAGAAACACCCATACACTTTTGTGAGCAAATAGATAACAACCATACATTAAATTTTTAACAAAAACAAAGTTAATAACGATGTTTAAGATGAAGAAAAACTTCGACCCCCATTTTGAAGGATAATCTGACAAAATACATATAAAAATAAAAAAAAGGTTTCATTTCCTGTTTTCCCCAGTTCACTCTCATGTGAACTTGCATATAAAAAAACCTCAATAAGATTTGAGTAAATATTGGTTTATTGGAGAGTAATTTGTTAATTTATAATTACATGTCGAAAATTTTCTTTCTGCTATATAACAATTTTAAAGAAAGTTGAAAGCTCTATGTTGAATCTATATAATATACATATACAATTAAAAGTTACTAATATTAAGTAAAAACGATATATTTTATTAACCTAGAAAAACCCACAGTAAATAGATGCTGTAGAACCAAAGTAACTGTGAAATCGTTTCGTTGATTATTATTCGTTCACTAAGCGTTAAATTAGATAATTAGAGACTTTGGGATGGAATAATTGAAACCGATGCGATATTTGCTTCATAGAATACGTAATTGTAATAATTATGAATCGATTACAATTTGGTCCTCAATATTTCAGATCTTGTTACTAGTTGACTTGAGTTTCAAAAGTTGGCACCTCACTAATTCACGCCTCTACAATGCATCTAAGCACCTCTCATCTCATCAATGCACCGTATTAATAGCGTCCTTTGCCCATCTACTTACCAAATGATAAGTATTTTTTTGTTATGAAATCGGAGTCATTAGAAAGAAATATTGAAAATGTAACTAGTTACATAAATGGTCCTTGGCTGCATAGCTACTGTACCACAAATGTACCATGGAAGCTGGCACCGACCTCTTAAGCAATTGGCATATGTTTCTACTCCATAAGACTGTTTGTATGAAAAGTTATTTATTCTTAGTTTTACATTGTTCCGAAGGCGATAATTTTTTTTTAATTGGTTAAAAAAAATTCTTAATTTTTTGTTCGTTTTACCAGTCACTAGCATTTCCCCGTGGTTTTACGCACGTTGAAAAACAGGTGTCATAAATATCGTTATACTATTCCTACTCGTGTTATGTGTTGTGTTACTAAAAGTCGCTGTACATTAAATATCTATGGCATGGCTTTACACATGTAACAACATTGATTTGGCTATGAAATTGTTGATGCTGCAATATTGTAGTGACATGACATCAATCATAATCTATCGAAAATCAAACGCTCAAGATGATTATGTTTTTTTCTAAGCTCAATTGAAAGTTACTTGTTTGGTTGTGTAGGCCGATTTTGATTTTAGCGTTCGTAGTAGAAAGGTAACGCTAAAAAATCTGAGTCATTTTCAATTGTTTTTCTGTACAATTATTTAAGCGAAGGTAAAGAAGAAAGTAGATGAATTCTGAAATTTTATTCTAAGAAATAGAGAGAGGTACAATATTCGAAAATAATTTTCACGTTTATGGATAAGATGAGCAGTGTCAGTCAGAGTAGCACAAAGTTAGTTCAAGGGTTTTGAATCCAGAGATTTTATTATCAAAGATGCCGTTCGCCCTTTCACGGGTAAATTCGATGCCGTTTTTGAAAAAGGGGAACAATTTGGAAATAATGTAGACTAACATATCCTTCTCAACGAAAGAAAAAATTTAAAAAAAAATGTTTTAAAGATTTAAAAGGTATTGGAAGGAATTAAGAAGGATATTTCGAAATGCTAATAGCATTTCGAAATAATTCGGAATACCTTAGAAGGCGAATTTATTTTGAAGGTACTGTCGCAAACAAGGCTGGAAGCAAGTGATTGCTTAAAATTTAATTTAAAAAAGTCATGAATATTGAATTAGACTTTTACGATTTCTAAATGTGCTAATTTTATTATTTTTTTCAAGATTGCTAAACAAACGGTGAATGATTTTTCGTTAGTCTTTAAACCTCAGATTAACCCAGATCTATCTTCCTCAATTGAAGAAACCTACGACCGACCAGCTCCAGAAGCCAGGAGTTTTATATAGTTTCTTCTAAAGAGAACCGCTAAAAAAAAATCTTTGGTACTTAACTCACACTTATTAAAACCTCCTTAATGTATTGAGCGAATTTAATCTTTTTTTGAATATGTATACATTTTAACACATTGCTATACAGTTTCTAACACTAACGTTAAGATAAGAATAACCCAATGACGGCCTAATGGCGTAGAGGGTAATAGCTGAGTCCTGGTCGGGGCATTCATTTGTATGATGAACTCAATGTTTTTTTTGGGTCATGGTTGTTTATATTTATTTATGTATGTTTATTCTGGGTTATTCCAGTTTGCATTAACATAAGCTCTAATTACTTTGGGGCCATATAGTTTGTGAGTATGTCTGGTGGTATATATATATTTATAATATGAATTGGCACTCGACACTGGCCTCTATATGTGTTTTACTTTTTGATGAAACCAACAGTCATTTTATATGCCTGAGACTTTCATTCTTACTTCCACTAAAGTCATTGAGGATAAGCTGACTCACCCTTAGCTGCGTTGTAAGCGTTTTGAGTTTAGAGCTACATTGAACCAGTCACTGGCATATAGTCTCATCAAACCGAAGGGCTTCGTGATAAATAAAGAAAATATGAACATTTCCCGAAATATACTTTCATGCAAAAATAAGTCTGGCTTAATAGCACATACAATTCTGGATACGAATTTAAATGCCACTAATATAAAGTTAAGCAAAAACATGTCTTAATTAAGCGATCTAAGACTCTGAATGGTAAAAAGAAAATAGTTCACTCACTTCTACAAATACCGGACCATATAAACGTGTCAATGCAATGTTTTTTCAATCCAAAGTTTTGTTTATTTAATTAAAATATAAAGAAAGTGAGCGCTGCACAACAGTTGTGTGTTTTCTGATGTTATATTTCTAGTCTGTATAATGAATAGTGGCAAATCCTTATTCAAGTAAACAGTGAGCATTTAGAAAAAAAACTAGCACTTTTGTTTACTCTTTTTTTTTAAATGTGAATTTCCATAATATTAGCTTCATGTGTAGAAGTCTCCATAAAAATAGTTGATTTATAAAGTTTGATCAGTTTGTTTTAGCTCCTGTCATTTTTTATTACGATACATAGGCTTGATTGTGACCAAGCACAAGTATTTGATTTTGTAATATATGTAGATTTTAATTATAGGAAATTATAGTCACTTCAGAATGTAACGACTCATTTGTATGAAAGAATATACTTTTTTTATATTCCACAAAGGAAAATGATTTATTACTCACTGGAGTCCTTATCCTTGGCTGTATCAGGCACATACTTTTGCCTGAGCCGGCGAGTTTGAGATAAAAAACTTCCGATGGATTGCGCTTAGGACGACTTATTGCTGTGAGTTTTGGACAAGTTGATTAAGTTAAAGATATTGATGAACATTTACGTGTCATTATTATCATGGTCGGTTGCTGATAGTAGTAAATACCATGTAAATGTAGGTAATTTGAAATGATAACCTCAAAATTAGTACCTAATGAAAATGCAATTATTATTCATCCTAGACATACTCCATATTATATTTTTTAATGGATCCGGATTTTATGTCCTATAGTTTTAGATATTTTTGACTTCTAAACGCTCCACTTTAACTCCAACTAAAATCATGTATGGTGATCTGCCAATATCCTTTCTATTTATATCAATAAAAGATGCTTTTGATAGTCTCGCACCGATCCCATGTTGGTAATAAAATTTACTGGACGGTCTCATTTCCACTTCATTTCGGTCTTGCCTCTAAATATATTATTTTATTTAATCAATTAAAATTTTAGCTCTTGTCTCCTTGTTTTTGATCCTAAATTGAACTGCAATTGTTAATTAGAAACTAGAATTTTACAATACTAATATTGGACTATATTAAAAAACGCCTTTTAGATTAAGTATTTTCTTTAATTTGTCGAAATATACTTTTTCAAACTATTTCAAAAGTTGCTTTTTGATTTTGATATTATTTAGATTTTGGTAGAAATTGGTATAGGATTATTAATCCGTAGGTGATGATACTTCAATGACCAGAGAACATAGTTCTAATACATGTTTATCTAACAGATACCCATTATAACATAAATTACCCACCATAGTGTAACCTTGGGCTTCAGAAAAGAACAAGGAAAATTCCTAGAAAAATATTTTTCTAAATGAAAGCACAGAGTACATAAAAAAGCTTAAAGTGATGGTAATCATGTACTGTATTGATTAAAATTCCAGTTATGAATTATCCGTAGTAATTTTAGTAACAAGAACTCGTTATGAATTTATAGTGTTGTTTATTTATAGTTTTCACGTAGTTTTCTTCGAATCTAAAATTCAGATAAATATGCTTATATTACTCATTTTAACTGAAAAAGGACTTTTATTATTACAAATTCAAAAACATAAATAATAGGCCTTTACCTATGAAACTGCCGTTTTGCCGTACTAGCCATTTCAAATGAAAATATTTTTTTTTGACTGATAATTCTAATTTCAAATTAATTTAATTTGACAAACATAGAATTCTTTTTCTAAAATCGTCATTTGTTTAATAGTTAGTGTTTTGTTTTCAACGCATTCGAACATTTTTCGTCATCATGGATAAGTTAAAAATTCGAGTAATTATCGAGTATGAGTACCGTCGTGGCAGCAAAGCGGCACAAGCGGCACGCAACATCAACGACGTTTACGGAGCGAACACTACAAACGAACGCACCACCCGTTATTGGTTTACCCGCTTCCGTTCTGGAAATTTTGACCTGAAAAATGAACCCCGTGGTCGTCCGAAAACTTTGGTCGACAATGACGAATTAAAGGCAATTGTGGAAGCTGATAAAACTCAATCCACGGCTGAATTAGCAGCAGCTTAGCATCAAAACAATATTGATCCATTTGCGTCAAATTGGCAAGGTAAAAAAGCTTGACAAATGGGTACCCCACGAACTCAATGACCGACAGCGCGAAGTACGCGTGGAGACGTGCCTTGCACTGCTCAGCAGGCATACAAATGAAGGAATTCTGAACCGCATTGTTACTTGTGACGATAAATGGATCCTGTTTGACAATCGTAAGCGCTCAGCAAGTTGGTTGGACCCTGGTTCAGCACCCAAACAATGCCCTAAACGAAAACTTACCCCTAGAAAAGTGATGGTCACTGTTTGGTGGTCTAACGCGGGTGTAATTCATCACAGCTTCTTGCCAAACGGGACAAGCATTACTGCAGATGCGTACTGTCAAGAACTGAACACAATGATGGAGAAGCTCGCACGTCTCCAACCAGCTTTGGTCAATCGTTCGGCTCCACTGCTCCTGCACGACAGCGCGCGACCTCATACTGCACAGCAGACGGTCTCCAAGCTACAAGAGTTGGGGTTGGAAGTTCTCCGTCATCTGCCGTACTCACCAGACCTTGCGCCTACAGACTTCTACTTTTTCCAGAATTTGGATAACTTCTTGGCGGGAAAAAAATTCAATACCCGAGAGGCAGTACAAAATGCCTTTGAAGAATTTGTTGCCTCCCGTCCAGCTGATTTCTTCAAGAAAGGCATCAATAAGCTACCAATGCGTTGGCAAAGATGCATTGATTGCATGGGTGATTATTTTGATTAATAGAAATAAAAAATATACAAAAAATTACGCTTCATTTATTTCGTAAAAAACGGCAATTTCATAGGTAAAGACCTAATATAAAGGTAGTGTTACTTTTGTTTTTTTTTTATGCCGCCTAAGCAACACCCTCTCGGGAGGGAGGTGAAAGATGCGTCATGCATACCGCCGCAGGAAAATACCGGTCTCTGCGGGGTGATGTTGGACTCGCCAGAGTGGCACCAACCCACTAAAAACCACCTTGCCGGCTGTAGCATGGGAATGCTGTCAGCCTTCATCGGAGCGACACCCGGTAGGGAAGTGGGTGCGCAAGAACCCGCTAGAGGGTCACCCGCTAAGAATAAAAATCACATAAGGTGCAAATGTCATTTGGATGATGGTTGTTTGGTCTGGGCAGCTTTAAGTTGGTACAGATTAGCCGAAAGCTGATTGGGGGGATCCGAGAGTGCATTTCTCGATCTTCGGACTTTGCACCTCGACGGCATGGACGGAGCTGTATAAGCTACTGACTCGCGTATGAGGGGGTTATGATGCTCTTCGGATCGCTTGAAATAAGCAGCGGAGAGCGTCCTTAGGTGTTGTTGTACTATAGGTAAGTCGAGATCTCTGTGCAGGTCTGCGCTTCGCACGTACCATGGAGCATGATCAGGCATCATGGCCCGGCGGCAGAAGACATTCTGGACTACCAGCAGATTATACAAATAGGAGGGTTTGGCATGTGCAAAGATTGCAGCGGCATATGTCATGACTCTGAGACCAGTCATGTTAAACCTTAAGTTAAGTCAAACCTTAAAAAGCGTTCGCTTGTTCCTAAGAGACATTTTGCTGTGCCTACCTAACATACTGTTTAGGCGGACCGTGTACAGACGGGCGAGTTTGGTAACTCTGAGTATGTGAGGTCGGAATGAAAGCGTACCTACGATCGAGCGTTACGCCTAGGTACTTGGTAGTTAGTGCCCACGGGATGGGCGTACCTAGCATTCGAATATAGGGGTCGCAGGGGCGAAGGCGTTTATGTTCGAAGCGCATCGCAGAGCTTTTCTCTGGATTAACATCGATACGCCATTTTTTAAACCAGGCTCCGATGTCATTTAAGGTCTTCTGGAGTTTGGTGATGAGGGTGTCAACGTGCACGCCCTTGACGTATAGGGCAGTATCGTCGGCAAAGAGGGAGAGTTGAACACCTTTAGACGAAAAAGGTATGTCATTGGTGTAGGCGGTGTATAATAGAGGGGCGAGTACCGAGCCTTTGGGGGACGGGGGGTGGAGAGCGTAATTTCGTGTTAAAAACGAAAGGTGCGATCTTTAAGGTAGGAGCCGACTAGTTTGACTAGTCGGTCGGGCAAGCCTGTGTTGTACAGTTTGTAAATGAGGCCCACGTGTCAGACTTTGTCTAAAGCCTTGGCTACGTCAAAGAAAACTGCGAGTTTAAGTAGTGTAGGGTAGAAGCTATCGAGTATGTACTCGACGATTCGGTGGACTTTCGGCGGTGACATTCGGCTGAGGGCACGAGTGCTTGGTTTGAAAGCCGAATTGGTGGGGAATAATGAGGGGTTCACCGTCCACTGGGAACAAGTGGTCCTTCATTCGAGCGAGTATGACTCTTTCGAGAAATTTAGCCATGGCCTTGAGTAGGCTGATGGATCTGTGATTAGCCGGGATATTCAAAGATTTACCCGGCTTGGGAATGCCTATGACTGTAGCTTCTTTCCAAGCTTTTGGAAAGTAGCTAAGGTCGAAACATGCGTTGAAGATAGTCGCAAGCCAGTTAAACACCTGCCGAGGCAGCTGCTTAAGTGCATGGTTGGAAATTCCATCCGCACCCGGGGCCTTCTTGGATTTCTGTCTTCTGACGAGGAAAAGAACCTCACCGTTAGACAACGTAATGGGGTCGGCGGTGACTGGACGGGAGTCTTTGCGTAGGACTTTCTCTTCCACCGCCTGGATGTGCATAGGGTCTGTAGTTTGGGTACTCGGAGAGCATTGTGAAGCAATCCTGTCGGCGAAGCATTCAGCTTTCTCGTCGTCCTCGAAAACGATAGTGCCATCGGGACGAGACAACGGAGGGGTGTAAGTTCGGGCGTCTAGTCGGAGTTCTTTCGCCATCCTATAGTACGCCGTGTGGGAAGAAGAGATATTAATCATAAAATCGTTCCTTTGAACGTCTCTGTATTCCACGATGGTGGATTTGTCATTACGTTGTAGCCGGTTTGCGGCTAGCCTGTAGGCGGGTGTGGGGTAACGCCTGGCTCTGCGGAGAGCGGCGTTTTTTTTTTAGATTTTCGGAGCAGGAAAATCTATACCAACTGAAAAAATGACCCATTTTGGGGTCCTTGTATTAAAGACACCGGGCGGTGGACTGAGCTTAAGTTGTCTAGAGGCAGTATGGTCTTAAGGTCGTGGTTGATTCCATTGACTATGGCAAAGTCAAGGATATCCGGGAAATGAAGCGGATTGTCTGGGTAATGAGTAGGTGTGACGAGAGATATGACGTCAAGATCGAGTGACTTCGTGATGTCTAGTAGTTTAACACCTGTGGCGTTGGTTGACAAGCACGTCCAGTTGGTATGTTTGAATGCCCTAGTTCGAGCAAGGCCTTTAAGTCACTACGAAGGGGTGGTGTTTTACTAGATATGTAGACCTAGGCTATTATTATGGTCCTATGACCTGTCATAGACAGCCTATACACAGTGGTCTCCATGTTGGTGAGTGGAGGCGTGGGAATCGGTGAGCAGTGAATTCTCTTCTTGTAGTATATGGCAGTGCCACCTCGTTGGACGAGTACGGGCCTGTCATTACGCACAAGAGAGTATTCAGAAATAGAGAAACCCCTGGTGTGATGGGGTTTTAAAAATGTCTCTTGAACAAGGATTAACTCGGGCTCTATGTTCTTGATGAACAGTTTGAGCTCCGGAAGTTGGTTGGTTAGACCTCGTGTGTTAAAGGAGATCAGGGATAAACCCCTGGGTTTGGTGCGACCAGTCGTGGCGCTAAGTGCAGAACTCATTAAAGATTGATCTATAATGAGTTAATAAGAGACTGGTACTCAGCCAGTACGAAAAAGCGATCTTGAGATGAGCTGGCTGCACGCAGTTTGTGTGCGCGCTCGGCAATTTGCTTCATGTCGACACCTTTGATGGTGTCGAAGATAAGCTTGCGATCCTCAGCCATTGAAGGCTGAGGAGAAGATTGTGGACCTGGTGATGGATCGGGCCGGGTGGGTGCAGCCGGGCGCTGTCTCCAAGCGAGCACTGGAGTGGGCGTGGGCTAGGCGAGGTTTGCTACCGGGGGAACCCGGTTGCGCAGCGGCGGGAAACTCATAGTATTAATAAGGGGCGGGGTCTGTTTGGGTGCCGCCCTCCTGTTAACATGATGGATTATTCGGGGTGCGCGAGGGCAGCCCCTATAATTTGCGGTGTGGCCGGACTGGCCACACAGAACATATGCCGGAGGTGAAATCCACTCCGGAGTGCGACTGCACTCTTTCGTGGTGTGGGGTTCCAGGCGTTTAACGCACCTGGGGCTGGCGGAGAAGTTGGCCGCCGCATGCCCGTATAGTTGGCAGCGGTGGCACTGCCCGGGGTAGCCACGGTGATGTGGCATCTCAACTAAGACTCCGGAGAGGCCGCAGATAGTGAGGGCCTCACGGAAGAACTCTCGTGACCTTGGCGAGTTGGTCAGAATGACCAAGGCCAATGGAAAACGACGGCCGTTCTTGTTGTGCATCTTGTGCACAGCCTCGGCGGCAAATCGTTGAGCCTTAATATCTTCCAGGATCTCGTTCGAAAACTCGAACGGGACCCCCCCGTAAGACCGCTTTTACTTTACGCTCTTCAGGGAGAGTGTAAGTATGATAGGCGAATTGCCTTTGCGTGAGGAGCCTTGTCAAGGCTCTAAAGTCCTCGATGGTCAGGACTTCGATTTTGACGGCCTCGCGAGGCTGGCGTGGCGGGAGTGGAGGCTGAGCCGGCGGAGAGTGTCACATCGAGTGACATAAGAAGGACGGGGACGAGCGACTGGGGCGCCGGGTAGGCGGTTGGTGTCGGAGATACCGGCCTGGAGGTGGGTGTCGGAGACAATGGGGAATTCTTGGTCTGCTTAGACCGGCGCTCCACCAGTGTGAAGCTGATGGTGGGCTCAGGAGAGCCGGTGAGTGTGTCCGCGACCGACGCGATTCGGCGCTGCTGCTTGACGCTTTGGGACGGGAGGATTATGTCGATGCCGTCGAGGTATCGTCAGCAGATTCTATCTTCATGGAGAAGGCGGAGGAAGTGGGGTTGCTGTGAGGCAGTGACGGGGCCTGAAAAACCTGGGCGGCCTGAGGGGCCTGTGGGGCTAATATGTTGGCGATTAGGGGGGATGGCAGCGCTAATAGTCTTGAGGACATTAGCGTCACAGGTAAAGCCTGAAGCGGCAAGGCCATCACATACTGACTTCACAAGGTCTGTAGATGCTTGCAAAGCCATTACGTACGGTGGTGGGGAGGGGGAAACGAAAAAATATAATACGGAAATAAGTTAAGAGCGACCTAACAAGTCAACCCTAACTAAGCCTCCCTACCGGCAGTAGGGGGGATGGAAACAACCGCAGCAGTGATCCTAATTCGGACAGCAATGTTCCTTCACCCTGAGTACGGCCCAGAGCACTGGGATCGGGACTTCTGGTTTCTTTCGGGCTGAAGGGCCAATAAATCGTACCGGGGCAACGCTCAACTGGTTTCGTTGGCACCGTAATGCGTATCCACCAGTTCACGAAGTCTTGAACTCGACGAACTTACAAACACGAAGCAACACCTGGAACCTCGAATCCCGTCGACGTAGCTCTCGTGTGAAGTACTCGTAGAACTCGTAGAATTTGGAACCAAGGTAGCGCGGGGGCTAAAAAGGCGGGAAAGGTGACAGCAATGAACGTGCGAACAAGTCCTCACGCAAACCGAGTCTGTGTTACTTTTGCCTATGGTATCATAAGTATATGATGAGATATCATTGGTTGCCGCGAAGGGCGCTGCGCGCGTTCCGTGCATTGGGCACAGTGCCGCAGGTAATAAGTTCGCGGCCTAGGGTATTTAATGAAACAAAATAATAAATATTTTATTTTTATTTTTAAATGTAATCTCCGTCAAGTAAAATACAGTTTTCACATCGTGAATACAAGGCCTTTAAACCACTTAAAAAATATTCTGAAGATTGCCCCTCAAAATGGGTCTCTACGGCCGACTAAATTTCATTATCATCCAAAAATCTTCGCCTTTACAACTCCTTTTTCAGTTTTGAAAATAGGAAATACTCATTGGAAACCAGTTCCAGAATGTAGGTTGGATTATCGATTTCTGCGAACCCAGTGGCTTTTAAGGCATCCCTCGCAACGCGAGCGGTGTGAACGGGCGTGTTGTCTTGCAGAAACCCCATTCCGCGCGCCAATTTGCCTCGTCTCTTCTGAACGACTGCTTCACTTGCTTGAGCCAATAAATTAGCGTAGTTTTTACTATTCATTGTAGTTCCCTTAGGCAAGTAATCAATATGTAAAATTCCTTCGCTATCCCAAAAAATGGTCGCCATAATCTTGGAGGCAGACTTTTAACTTTAAACTTCTTTGGTGGCCTTTATCCCTTTTTAATCCACTGCATAGACTCTTGTTTGGACTTCGGATCATACTGACGTATCTAAGTTTTTTCTACGGTTACATTGCGATTACAAATTTCATCAAAATCACTCTGACACAACTCCAAAAAATCCTGACAACTCGTGAGTCGTCGTTCTTTGTC